>CM053142.1:57769295-60269295 GCA_028571685.1 Heterohyrax brucei | reverse complement strand
ATATAAAACCATAAAGTGTACATACCATATGGTCACACTGTGTCCCCAAGTCGAGTCCATTCTTGTCTGAAGAGTTGACCTCAGTACTGGTTTCCGATCGGAGCCAGCAGCAGGTCTCGGGGCCATGTTCCCAGGGGACCCTCCAGGCTGTCAGACCATCAGTTCTAGTCTTTTAGTAGAGGTCTTGAACTGCACACCTCTTTTTCTCATGTTGCCTCAAGGATTCTACATTGTGTCCTCCATCATGGCTGTCTTTGGTGGTGGCTGGGCACCATCTGGTTCTTCTGGTCTCTTGTTGAAACAGTCTCCCATTCATATGAGTCCTTCTGTCTCCTGGGCTCTTTTTTCCTCATGTCTTTGCTGGTCTCAGTCATCATCTATTGCAGATGCATTGGGACCATTTGGTATATCTCAAATGGCAGCTTGCTAGCTTTTAAGACCCCAAATGCCACTCACCAGTGTGGGGTGCAGAAGACTCTTTTAGCAAAAGGCTAGTTATACCAGTTGACCTCAATGTCTCCTGAAAACATGGTCCTTGGACCCTGTCCCTGCTACTCTATCCTTTGAAATATTGGGTGAGTTTAGAAAGCCTCTCACATTATGGTGTAATCTAGCTATGTTGATCTGCTCTCTGCTGCCTGCTGTCACTTCCTTCACCTAACCAAATTCCAGTTGACTATCTAATCTATGACCAACCCTCTCCCTCCCTCCCCACCCTTGTAGCCATCAAAGAGTCTTTTCTTCTATACATAAATCTGTACAAATGGCTGTATTTTTATTGGTCATGGGCAAAACCACACCGGTAAAAATGAGTATCAGATGGATAGGGGACAAGAGTCACCAAAGACAGAGTGGAGCATTTTACCATGCAGATACTGTAACCCGCCATTCTGAGAAGCAGCAACTCCCCAGCACAGCAGTGTCTGACTTATCATACATTTTCGAAACCGCTGAGAACAGAGATGAGAAAATAAAGCCCCTCAAAGCATTCTACTGGCATTTGAGTAGGAGTCCAGGTGCTTTTGTTGCCAAGCCCAAAGTGAACTTTATCTGACTTTTCCTAACCTGTCAACCTCCCTTCTTATGCATAATACATGCTAAGCAGAACATGCTGTCAAATTTCTGTCCTTTTCTAAATCTGAGTTTGTCCTTCAGAAATAGTTTTCTCTTTGAAGCCTGAAATTTAGGTAGCTGTTCTCAGCTGAGCCCCATACCATTGTGCATGTGTGAAAAGACTCACTTGATTCTCTCCAGAAATGGAAATTGATAACAGAACTACATAAACAGTGAGGCAGGCTAATGCAGTGGAAAGAACATGCAAAATTCATTAGGCACTTAGAAAAGTATTAGGCCAATATATATGGTTTTCTTTAAACATTAATGATTAAAGTAAGCATGGACTGCTGGTTGTGAAATAACTATCGATAATAAAAATGCTGTATCTTTCAGAGCAAAACTGAAAAGAAGACAAATGGCTAGACAGGGATTTAAGATTCTTTCCAATTGAATTGTAAATATCACTATTTAGGCCAAGCTTGATTCTACTTATTCTGCTCAAAGTAGCAGACTTTACCCTTCTTGTACGCATAAAGGGTTGAGTGTCAATAAGTTTCAACCCTTGGCCTATACACAATTTTTCATCTCACTCTTCTCCTCTGCAGAAAATATTAATTGCCTTGCTGGTCAGCTCTAATTACCCTAGGGAAAGAATGTGATTTATGCCTATATTCTGCTGTCCGCCAGCAAAAGGTCCCTAAATACCTCTTACTTGATAAAGTACCGCTTTCTGTGCCAGGTTTTTTTTTTCTGCCTTTGTACCACCTGGCTTCATTTTGACCAGAAGATGAGTGAGAATGCAGAGACGTCGCTGCTTTGTAAGCTGAAACTCCCAAGCTATCTTCTTCTAAGCAATAGAAGATTTGCTTCCTCTTGAACCCCTTCTTTTGCAAAGTCTCCTTACCTTAGGAAGTTCAGTGTTGAAGTTTAGCTATTATCAAGCAATAAGTGCCACCACATACCAGACATGATTTCTTTCCCAAGAAGTACTTAGCACATAGAGAGAAAGTTCAAATATATTTCAAATCAGTCACCAATGGAAGGCACTGTACACTGCTTGCCAAATGAATGCAGAAAGTAGAAGGCATTACTGGAGCCCCCAGCAAGGTCATTCCCAGGAGCTCAGGGACTCAGGAGAGCCAGGGGAAGGATGCTGTCTGGGGCAGGGCCCTGTAGCTCTGCGGAGAAGGAGACGGAGGGCAGTTCAGACAGAGACCGAGACAGAGAGAGAGCTCTTAAGAAAAAGAGAAAGATCAAGTGACTATATTTATTTCCTAGAGCTGCCTTAACAAAGTACCACAGACTGAGTGACTTAAAATCAAAATGTATTGTTTCACATTCTGGAGGCCAGAAATTCAAAATCCAGGGGTCATCAGGGACACACTTCCTCTGGACTCTCTAGGAAAGAAGACTTCCTTCGCTCTTCCAGGCTTCTGTTGGCCTCCAGCAATCCTTGCTGTTTCTCCACTGGTAGCTGCATCCTTCCAATCTCTGCCTCCATCATCACATGACCTTCTTCTCTGTGTCTCTTTTCTTATAAGAATGCCAGTCATTGGAGCCCTGGTGGCACCGTAGTTAACAGCTACAGTGGCTAACCAAGGGGTTAGCAATTAGAATCTACCAGCCACTCCTTGGAAACCCTATGACGCAGCTCTGCTCTGCCCTATAGGGTCATGATGAGTCAGTTTCAGCAATGAATTTTGGTTTTTCTAATCCAATATGACCTCATTTTAACTTAACTAGTAACATCTGCAAAGACTGTATTTCCAAATAAGCCCACATTCCAAGGTTCCAACAGACATGAATTTGGGGGGAAACACTATGCAACTTGTTATAGTGGATGTTCAGAAAATAGTTGACACATGAAACACCATTTTTAAAAAAAAATTTTCATAGTTTAAAAAAGAAAGAAAGAAAATAGTTGAATGTGAATGGAAGGTTTATTAGGGAAGAATCCATGTAAGGACCAGATGAAGAAAGATGTTAAACACTTATTAATGACATAAAGACTCTCTCCAGGATGGAGATCATCATAAAAATAGCTAACAATTGTACAATGTTTTCTGTGTGAGGTAGGTAGCAAACCAAAAAAAAAACCAAACCCATGGCTGTCCAGTCAACTCTGACTCATAGCGACCCTATAGACAGAGTAGAACAGCCCTATAGGGTTTACTAGGAGTACCTGGTGGATTTGGACTGCCAGCCTTTTGGTTAGCAGCCATAGTACCTAACCACTATGCCACCAGGGCCACCAGGGTTTCCACAGTATACACATACTGTTATTATTATGCCACATTATAGCTGAAGAAACTGAGGCACAAAGTGACTAAATAGAATGCCCCTGGCCAGAAAGAAACAGAGCCAAGGTCTAGATCAAGGTACCTGGCCACAGAGCCCATGCTCTTAACTCTCAAGCTGTTGTTATTTTTGCCTTATAATCACTTTATTTATACTTGAGCAGAACAGGATATGCAGCATCACAGTGGCTCCCATGGGCAGTGTGTCTGTGAGCAACAGAATAAGCTTTGTGACCCTGGTCCACGTTAATTTGTATCAGGTCTTAGATGGATTCTAAGCAAGGATTCTAACAGCCGGTAATGCCCTGGTCTTACCTGGTCACCTTTTGTAGTGCCTTACACTTAAGATGACCAACCATTACAGTTTGCCCACAGCTGAAGGCTTTCCTGGAATACAGGAATTTCAGTTTAAAACCCAGACAGGCTAGGCAAAACCAGAATGAGTTGGTCCCATACTCACCACCCTATTATCTTGTGCTACCAGGAAAGTCTGTTTCTCATAGAGATAAGCTCCAGCAGTACTCACAGGGAAAGAGCAGAGTGTCTGCTTGGTGGGCACCCTGCATTCTCAGAGGTACAAGTGCATTCCTGCCTGTAGGAAGATATATGGAAGTAGGTGGCACAATGGCAGACCAAGAGGGAGTGAGCAGGGGAGGCATTTAAGTGGTGCTTTTCTTCTTACAGGAGAAGAGGAGGAGGAGGAGCCTGAGATGCCTGTGGGCCCCCGTCCCCGCCCATTGTCTGAGCTGCATCTTAAGGAAAAAGCAGTGCCCATGCCAGAAGCCAGTGCATTTTTCATCTTCAGCCCCAACAACAGGTGTGCAAGAACCACGGGAAGGTGGGACTCCACTCTTTCCATGATACAAGCTGGCGGGTACTTGTATTTTACCTGAATCTCTGGAAGGACCCCAGCTCCTCCTTACTGATATAAACTGACACCGCTTTTTGAAAAGAGTCAGGGTTCTGAATCAGAAGACCCCTCATTTATTTTTCTCTTCATTCTTCTGAAATTTGTAAACTCTATTATTTTGTTAGCTACTCTTAGTATTTCTTTTTATTGCAGTAAAGAATGTACAACATAAAATTTTGCCCTTTGTAAGTGTGCAGTTTCATGGCGTGAATTACTTTCAGAGTGTTTGCAATTATCACCCCTATTTCCAAAACCACCTCTTGGTATTTTACTAAGTATGTTTAGATTAACAAACTCTAAAGTGAAACAGTGTCTTAAGTCAACTCTTGTCTGATAGAAGAATCTGAGATGGGTTCTCTCCTTTTAGTTCTTCCCGACTTACGTGTTATTGTCGACTAGTATTTTAGTCCTGTAGCCTGGCTGAAGCCCCGACTCCCTCACCCTCTGTCTGTGTTTCTGGGCAAGTCCCTCTTCCCTGATCTTCTATATTCCTACCTGTGAAATGAAGATAATAGCACCCATACTGCCCTTCCTAAGCTGTCGTCAAGATTAAATAAGACAATATAGGGGACGCCCTTGGCATCCAAGGGTCTAGCACTGTGCTACTCTCAGTAAGCACTCAGAGGTCCGTATGTGTACTTCTTTGTCCTTATACTGAGGTGTGTCACTGCACACCTTGACAATCTGACACAGAAGCAAACCACCTCGCCAGAGAGTAGGCTTAGCAGCCTCTCAGCATCCACATCTCCGGGTACCTCTATTGTTCCCTCTGATAAAAATGTGAAGCAGGCCTCATAAAGTGATTTTTTTTTTTAAAAAAAAAAAAAAAAAAGGAGAAATCCCAAACAAAAGGCAATGCTTAATGTCACAGCAGGACTTGAAAATTTAGAGCTTCCCAAAGTTTCAGATGTAACCTGCCAAAATTCCAAAAGTTTGCTTTTAGGCAAGGTCTTTATAACTACAAAGTTCTGTGGAGAGATGTGTGGTGCTGGTGTTGGTGGTGGTACCAGTGGTCGTGGTGATGGTGGTAGTGGTGTCCGTTGTCAAGCAGCAGCAGTTCAGGCTGTAGTGGCCGCTCCCCAGTTGACAAGCCCCTTTGGCAAACTGACAGAAGCGGTTGGGAAGAGCAGCTCCTGAGACCCAGAGAGCAATACCCTTTGTGATTCCTGACACATCTCTCTCGATCTCTTCTCTTCCCTCTGCAGGTTCCGCCTCCAGTGCCACCGCATTGTTAATGACACCATCTTCACCAACCTGATCCTCTTCTTCATCCTGCTCAGCAGTATTTCCCTGGCTGCTGAGGACCCTGTCCAGCATACCTCCTTCAGGAACCACGTACGCATCCCCTCTCGTTCTGTGCACCCCTTCCTCCTGGGACTGAGACTGGGCTCACAGCTTCTCTTGCTGATGCCACCGGTCAGTCAGGAGCCTAATTCCAAAATTTACAATCAGGTTATACACAGGAAACATTTTCTCAAGAGAGTAAGGCTTTTGAAGAATTCATCTTAGGACCAGAAGAAGCAACTACGAGGGTATGAACCCAAATGCTTTGGTCTGGCCTGATAATTGGAAAAAGGTCAAGACTTGACTTGCTCTGTGGATACTTCCCGGATGCCTGGTTCTCTCTAAACCTAGTAAAGGGTGTCCACTGATTACAGAATCCTTGCCTTCTTTCTGACCAGTCTTTAACCATATTCTGACCCACCCTTATAACTAGGAAGAGAGGAATATTGGCAAGTAGGTATCAATGATAATGCTAACTGCATATGAAGAGAGCCTGATGGCTATCTACAGAGTAAAAAATAAATTTAGAGACCTACCCAAGGCTCTGGTGAATATTGTTAGAATAAGAACTAACAGACATTTTCTATACCTTGAAGCCTCAGGTGGGCATGAAATAATAAGAGCCTACCAGTCTAAAACCATACCCATGCCAAACCACCTGGCAGATCCTGGAGCCTGCTGGGGCTAGGGCTTTTCTACTGAAGGGTAGCAGGTGTTGGCCCTAGTTCTGATCCATCACCTGAAACGTAATGAAGCATCAATTCCCAGAGTCTGACCCCAGCTTGGGTAAGCCTCACCTGGAGGGTGTTCCCTCCCTGTGCACCAAAGAGATACCACCAGTGTAGATTTCCAACATGGTAAGCTGGTGAGGACATATCAAAGTGAGCTGAGCATTTTGCAGCTTTTTTAAAAGAAAAGAAAACAAAAAACAAACCTACTCTCTGTCCCTTAAGGAGCCCTGATGGTGTAGTGGTTAATCACTTGACCACAAACCAAAAGATCAGTAATTCAAACCTACCAACTACTCCTTGGGAAAAAAAATGTGACAGTCTGTGTCCATGAAGATTTATAGCCTTAGAAACCCTGTGGGGCAGTTCTACTCTGTCCCATAAAGTCTCTATGAGTTCAAATCAACTCAATGGGCAACGGGTTTTGGGGTCTCTGCCTCTTTGGAAAACATCCCAATGGCCTGATTCGGGCTTGTAAATAAATTAGATGGATGAGAAAAGCATCCAACCAGATGCTACCCAGGCCCAGTATCAGCCAAGACCTTCACGGAAGCTCCCCTCCTGCATCTGGGGACTTCACCCAAAGCACCAAGCTGCCTGAAGCTAGCCCACCTTCAGGATCCAGTGTTGTGTCCATGCCACTTGTCTCTCAACTCATTCCCATCTGTCTCCATGTGGAAAGTCACAAGTGTCATGCATTTTGGTTATTGAAGTGTCATTCATTTTCTGGTGGACAGCCACTGACCTCTCTTCCTGTCCTGCTGTTCTCCCGGCCCCTCCCCTGTTCCCTTTTGTTTTGCAGATTCTGTATTATTTTGATATTGTTTTTACTACCATTTTCACCATTGAAATTGCTCTGAAGGTAAAGCCCCCGTGACCCTCCCTCTCTCCTCCCGTCCTCCCTGGTGCCAGCACCAGCTCTCTGCTGCCGTCTGTCACTAACACACACGCTCCTGTTGGTGTCAAGTTCACTCTCAGAGCCACTAATCCAACTGTGCTTATTTTTCAGATCCTAGGCAATGCAGACTATGTCTTCACTAGTATCTTTACCTTAGAAATTATCCTTAAGGTAATGCAAACCTGAGCAATACTTAATGTCTCCTCCTTTGTCTTGCTGTCTCTTTTCTCTCTTCTATTGCTTTTCACTCTCTGCCTTTACTCTCCAGCCTGGAACTGGGAAAAACTGAGTGCCCCTTGCTCTGTGTTATGCACTTTGTGCCAGCACAGAAGCTGTCGGTGACTCCAGAAGAAACCCACCCTGCTGCGGCCCCTCCTCCCTGACCACCATCAAACAGTTCTTGGCCTGAGGAAGGCATATGGTGGCCAGGGTCCACAATGGTGCCAACACATCAGTGCATTCAGCACTATATACACCATTCAGCAGCATCCCTGCACACCAGCTCACACACATGTTCACGTACACACTCACATACAGACTGTCTCTGGTTAACTAATGACTGGCCCTTATTTAGTGCCTGACTTCCCTCCTGCTGCCCAGGGGAAGTGCCACACAGACTTCAAGTGCAGGAAAGGTCCTGGCTCCTCAGGGCATCTCATCAGCAACCCTCCCTGGATGGCTGTCTTCCTCCCTCTGCAGAACATGCAGGAGACTGGGCCTACATCATAGTAGTCATCAGTTTAATGCTGGCTTTGGAGACAGTCTCCCTGACTGCGGTATTTCAGCAGACAAATACAGATGATTTCTGAACCCTCAGTTACCCACGAAAAAGCTCTGTTGTTTGTTACAGTGCCCCTTGCCCTAAGGAAGAGGGAGGGAAGATTGTACTAGAGAGCTAAATATAAGAGGCTGAGAAGCAAACACTGGAGAAAGCTTGAGTGCCCAGGCCCCAGGCCTTGGATTTGAGGGCATAGGCACAGTCCTGCCTGCAGCTCACTCACCACAGGGTGCTGTCAGTTCTGTTTATGGAAATGCTACAACATTGTTATCGTACAAACAGATAGCGCTCCTGTAAACACCGCTGGGATGAGAGATACCATTTTTAAGTTTTTAGGGTAGATTTCTGAGCCTCTAAACCAGTATGTTGCCAAGCCAGTTCATCTGAGATTCAGGGTGTGAATTCAGAGACCTTGGGGAAACTGCATGTCAGTGTGTGCCCTCCTCTCCCAGCAAGGAGGTAGATTTTACTCTCTCCCTGAACAGAAAGGTTACCAGCTCTGGAGCACCTGCTTCCACTTCAGTGTGTTCTTTCTGAGAGACCTGCCTGGGACTGTCCCTGTAAAGGAATCCAGGCTCCCTTTTCATCCCAGCCCTGTGGCTCACAGAAGCTGGATGTCAGTGCCTAATTCTAGCCCTACAGACACTTCCTTTCCTCATAAAATTCCTGAGTCACAGCCCAACTGTTTGATCTACTGAAGGCTATGTTATATGCAGACACAGCTTGAGCAGGGTAATGTTTGTGGGTTTGGTACAGAGGGACCCCCCCTTGTGCTCACCTCTGCCCTGTGTTCCTAGTTTCAGTTAGGCAAGCTGGTTGCTCAGGTTTTTCTCTTCTGCTCCAGGAAGGTAGATCTGACCAGGCCCACTACCTGAGGGTGAGGAGCAGAGAACTAACAAGAGCTTGGCTACATTAAGATGTACTGCTGGAAACCACTTTCTCACGTAGAGTTGGCTTTGGTCTGATTTTCCCTGGAGTTCAGACTCAGGGAGGCACATAGGCCCAAAATTGTTTCCCAGGACAGGCAAAGCTCTGAGGCCCATTTCTTAGTACCCCTCTACAGAACTTCCCTCGTGGATTACACAGTGCTATTTTCCCTTCAAGACTGCCATGTAAGCCAAAGTGAAAAGTCTCTCTGCAAGCATTGTCACGGCAAGATCTTTCCCTCCCCTCAGCCTTTATCCTCACCCCCTCTCTCTTAGGCTCACATGCCCTTGACTATAAACTCCATTCCCTACACCCCTGCATCTCCTTCCCTCTGGCTGCCTCTGCCTGGCCTGAGAGCACTGAGAACCAGGGACAATCAGAGAAACTGAGGGACACTGGGCCCTAAAAAGAACAGACTTGTAGGACCACAGTAACTGGCCTGTCACATAGAAGAGAAAGGAGGTGGACCAATGAGGAGAAATTGCAGGAGATAAGTCTCTTTCAGGAGACAGCACTAGTTCTGTAGCAGAATTCTCGACTTCCAGTGCAGAAGACCTGGGTTTGAATCATGGCCAGTGTACCTCTTGTGCAGCCTCCACCCGTCTGTCACTGGATACTTGGGTGTTGCTATGATGCTGAACAGGTTTCAGCAGAGCTTCCAGATTAAGACAGACTGGGAAGAGAGGCCTGGCAATCTACTTCTGAAAGTCAGCACATGAAAACCCCATGAGTGCAGTGCACTGAGTTGCCATTGCCGGCTCAGTGACGGAGACTAACAACAAGAAATCCCTGCTGATAGCTGAGCCATCTCACAGTGGAACAGCTGTCTAACAGCTGTCTAGAGAGCCGGCCAATGCCTGTGGCTCACCAGAGAGGAATCCCTGCCCTTTTAGAGTCAGTGACCCAATAGCCTACTCTTTGTCATCCTCAAGATAGAAATGTCCTAGCAATAGGCTTGACCTGGTCAAGACTTACAAGTTTTAGGAAGGAGGGCCTGGGGGGTTGGCAATCAGCAAAACAGGGTAAAGCAAGGAGACTTAAGCTAGGTATCTGAACCGGACTTTTTCTGGTGCCCTGAATGTCACAGATGACTTTCAAATAAATTCTGCCTCTTCCAGCATCTGCCTGCACCGTCTCCAACATCCACTCTTCCTCTCGCCATGCCTGGATATACACATGTCCATGCACACACACATTCAGATACACGCTCTCTCACACATACATACTCACATTTGTTGAAGCACTGGTCTCATTCTAGAGTCTCCTGACAAAGCAGGAGTCAAAAGTCAAAAGAACTTGGCTTTCTGAACGTTGTGAAGTCTACCTACCCAAGGAATTCTTTTTCCCAAGTGAGGGATGGGGATTGTCCTGGAGCTCAGTAGTAACCTGGGAAGATCCAAGCTAGGCGTGAGTAGAAATGAGATGCAGCTCTTGCTCTAGATGAAAAGTGAGGTGACTTGGGCAGATGGCCTATGTTCTATAGGAACAGAATGCTCTTTAGTTTACATGAACTATGGGAGCTGCCCAAGCCGAGGGTCTGGGGTCCCCAGTCCTCACTGAAAGCCAGGGCAGTGAGCCCCTTCAGATGGCAGGCCTTTGGGAGAGATCTCAAATTGTGTTCCCCTGCTGCCTTTTATATAATCTACCCACTTCTAAAAACTTTTGCAGAACACAGGTGCCTCAGTCCCCTGTGGCCCCCTGCTGCAAGAGATAAATGGAAAGAATTAGGTTGCAAGAGCTATTTTTGCCAATTTCCCCTGTGTTGCTTTTGAATTGCTCGGTGGATGCACTGCCCTGGGCATGCTCTGATTCCAGAGAGATAAAGTGGACCCCAGATGACCAGAGAACTTCTCCTCGCTTCTCAGTCATCGGCTCCAAAAGTGTCTGGTCAGCTGCCGCTTCATGGCCCATGACCTTTTTGGCCCTTACCCTTGAAATCTGCTCATCTTTTGTTGAAGTTAGCACAACTGGAAAGGCTGTTGAGCACCTACAGAGCCCAGCTTTATACTGAGCTCCAAGGGAAGGAAAACAGTAATAGCCAAGTCACGAACAGTAGTCATCTCCCATAGATCTGCTTTTTAGTTTTTAAAAGGCTTTCACATTGTTTTTCTGTGTGAGCCTCATGAAGGCAGCGCATAATATTCCCATTTGATAGATGAGGACTCTTGCCCTCTACAGCAAGAATCCAGAATTCAAATCCAAGTTATCTGGCCCCATGTTCAGTTTTCTATGATGACGGTTAACACTTACATAGAGAGTTTATTATCTGCAGGATAGTGTTCAAAGTGTTTTACTTTCAGTTGATGCTTACAAGCCTCTAGAAAAGATACTATAATAATCAATCTTATTTTTCAAAGAAGGAAGATCAACTTCCTTCAGGAAGAATTCAGAATTTAAATCCAAGTTTTCTGGCCCCAAGTTTACTAGCACCAGCTAACACTATTGTCTGCTTGCAACGCTCTAGTGTAAATATTATTATTACCATTTTTCAAATGAGGAAACTGAGGCATAGAGAAGTTACAGTAACTGGCCCCTGGCCACACAAAATATAATAGACTTGAGATTCAAGCCCAGGTGGTCTGGCTGCAGACTCGCTGCCTTTAACCCTTGTACTACATTGCCTCTCTGAATATACAGCTCTTGCCTTTAAAAAGCATATGGTCTTGAAGCAAGATGAGAACAGAGTCTGGAATGTTTGAGTCTGGATTCGAAGCATTATTTGAGGCAAGGAGTTGGAGGGACACTAGCTGCTATTGTTGGTGGTAAAACTTCTCACTGAGTGACCAACTCTTCTAGTTTGCCTGGGATGAAGGTTTCCAGCATGACAAGATTCTCAGTGCTAAAACTGGGAAAATCATGGTCAAGATGGGGCAAGTAGTCACCCACTGAGCATGCCCCACCTTTCCCCAGATACCCAGTGTCTTAAGCTAGCCCAGAGGATAAATGAAACTTAGAGAAGTTAAGAAGTTTATGTATGAAGGAAACTTAGCGTGGCTGGCACCAGCCAAGGACCCTTAAGCGGGAACTGAAAGATAGGATAAAGAATCAGACTGAGGCACAATTTGAAAGGGTTTTGAATATGGAACTGAAGAATCTGATGTGATCTGATGGGTGCAAGTGAGCTCTGTCCATCCTGAGCTGGGGAGTTCTTCAACGGGTCGACAAACAGCTGCAGAATCCTTTTCCTGGTACCATAGCTCCCTATCTGCTGCTTTCTCTGCCCCCGTCCTCCCCAGTCATCTGTCACCTCGGTACCCTTTAACTGAGCCCTACAGGTCTCAGGAGTGCTTGAGACCTGCCGAAAGGGGGTCATGGGAGGAAGGGATAAGAGGAGGGTCTGTGGAGCTTAGGCTCAGACCAGCTGCACTCACGCTTCTCTGTGCCTCCTTGCAGATGACAGCTTACGGGGCGTTCCTCCACAAGGGCTCGTTCTGTCGCAACTACTTCAACATCTTGGACCTACTGGTGGTCAGCGTGTCTCTCATCTCCTTTGGCATCCAGTGAGTAAGCATGCCCTCAGCCAAAGACGGGGGCATGCAATGTGTGTCAGAGAAGGCAACCCCATTCTTGGGATCTTCCTGAAGAGTCACCACAGTGTGACCACGCTGTGAACGGAGCCTCTAAAGTTGTAGAAATGGCAGCTTTGATTCCTGTGTCCGTGTCCTCAGTGGTGGGATACATGGGAGTATATTGATCCAGCAGGTTTTGCCGTGACTGTCAGGACTGTGCTAGATATAAAGAGGACTACCTCCAGTGCATCTAATCTCTGTCACTGTATGACCAGTGCCCTTGGCTGCTCTCATCGACCAAGAGCCATTGCCGTGATCTATCCTGATTTTGTCGTCCACCCCCACTCTTTCTCACCCTTCTTCCCAGTCAAAGCATCTGATGTTTTCTCTATGTGTGTACGTGTGTGTGCGCACGCACATGTGCATGTAGAAAGAGCATTCACACTCATGAGCATGTGTGTGGAGAGAGAGCACTCACACGTGTGTGTGTGTGTGCGCGCAGACAGAGAGAGAACATTCACACAACGGTAGGAGAATGCTGTGGAAGCATTGGCTGCTTGTGGAACTGGCTTGCACTGTAGAACCACCTGGATAACCTTTAAAAAGACATTTGTCTGAATTCCAGTCCCAGATTTTTTTTTAAGTGGTCTAGAGTGTAGCCTGGGCTTCAGGATTTTTAAAAGCTCTCTGGATAAGCCCACTGTACTGCTGAAGTAGTAAACCTTTCTTGGTTTAAAGTGATCCAATTACTAGTGGCTACCAGATTCCAGCAGCTGATAATGTTAATCCTGATACTTAAACTTCCAAAGCTGTTTCATAGACACATTCTTATACATACGGTCCTTACGGAAAAAAAAAAAAAAACTGTGAAGTAGGCAGAGCAAGTGTTGTGATGACCATTTTATAGATGGGGAAACTGATGTTGAGGGCCTTGGAAGACTTGCTCAAGGTCATACCAATAACACAGAAAGGCTTGAGCCCAAGGGGTCAGGGGTCTCCCTTCCCAAGCATTATTTTTATGGTGAGCTAAGGTCAGGTGGAGATGAGGGCTTTAGGAGTAAGGCTCTTTTCTGTGATTATCAATTATATTACCCCAGACTTTCTGCCTGAGAGCCTACATACAAGTCTAGATTCTAATCCCAGCACTCCTAATAAATCACTGCTCAACCTTGAACCAAGCGTCCCCCCTCTTCAGTCTGTTCTCTCCCTCATCTGACCTTTAAATCTCCTCCAATTGTGATTCAGTGCAGACTCCCTCGCAAAGATCATTTGGGATAAGATGTAATGGCAGATAGCAATGCCCTTTGAATCTTTTGGAACAAAAGAGCCATGAGCCAGAGAAATCAGATCTTTCTCTCTCTTCAGCACATCATCCTGACCATTTGAAGAGTGAAATCAGTACTTGCCAACGTGTCATACATTCTTTAGGCTCACGGAAGGCAGAAGGCTCTCCCAAAGCTTAAGGGGATACCTTAATCAGAGACACAGTGTAAAGGTTGGGATAAACTTCAGTTACTCACCAGCCCAGTGTGGTTAATATGTCAACTCAAGGTGAACGGATAACTCCAGAAATGACCCCAGCATCTTGCCAAGAGGACTGTTTATGGGTAACCTGCACCCTGGTACCCTCTTTCCCAAAAGGGAGTAACAGTGATCCAAGGCTCCCCACAATTCTGACTTGGTCCTGATATCTCAGCTATGTGGAGCCTACTGTCTACAGACCGTTCCTCCGCAGGTTTTCAATAGCTGACTTGTTGTTAGTAGATCACCAGGACTTTTTTCTGAGGTGCCTCTGGGTAGATTGAAAACTCCCACTGGTTTTCTGTTGGCAGCCCAGGGCATTAACCATTAGTACCACACAGAAAGTCCATGATAGTAAAAGCTATCATTTATTGAAAACTCCGGTGAGATAGTGACTAAGTGCTACAGCAGCTAACCAAAAAGTCAGCAGTTGAAATTCACCAGGTGCACCTTGGAAACTCTATGGGGCAGTTCTACACCATTTGTAGGGTCTCTGTGAGTTGGAACCAACCTGACTGGAACAGGTTTGGTGTCTGTTTTTTGTTTTCACTACTTATCTGGTGCATAAAATGTGCCAACAGCACTGCTAGTTCATGTCTCATGCATTTTCCATTTAATTCTTATGAGAATTTATAAGGTGATGATGATGAAACTGAGGCTCAGAAAAGTTAGGCTATTGGTCCTTACTGACTTGGCTGGGATGGCGATGGTGAATTCTGAGTTCGGGTTTGCCTTGCTTTCAATCTCCTTGACACGATCACTAACCCCTGAGCAGCTCATGTCAAGTTATTAATAATTCGTGTCCTCCCTACTCCCAGTACCTACCACCTACCAGCCTGAAGACCTAGAGATCCCCATTAGTATATTCGCTGATGTCTTTAGCAGGCATAATTTTGTAAACTGTTTTCCATGTTATTTAGTAACTAACAAGAGAGTCCTAGAGTCACAGGCAAGTTCTTACAGAGTGAGGGGTGTGGAGATAAACGGGGTGGGGAGCTTGCACTTATGACCCTGTCCTGTCCCTCTTCCAGGTCCAGTGCCATCAACGTTGTGAAGATCCTGAGAGTTCTGCGAGTACTCAGGCCCCTGAGGGCCATCAATAGGGCCAAGGGGCTAAAGGTGAGAGACAGGTGGGCCTGGGCCTAAGCTGGGGCAGGGAGCCTCCTGCAGGGCAGACAATCATCAACTGGTTGTTTGGTTAGTAGAGACTCAGTAGAGGTGAGGGCTGGGCTGGAAGGCAGAGCCTGGACTGCCTGCCTACACTTCTGGTCCCACTCAAGTCCTGGTTCCATGCTGAACAGAACGATGACAGAGGCAGTGTCCGTTCAGAACCAGATCCCCTGGTAAAACGTTTGTAAAGCAGAAATCCTCGTACAAACCTAGTGTGCCCCACTGGCCTCCACCGGACAGAGTAACTGTTCCTATATTTCTGCTACAAAAATGGGAAATTAGCAGGGCTGTTTATCACTGATGCCACCTAGAGCCCAATGGGGAACTTTGAATTTCCCTTGGCTTCCATCACTCACTCAACATTGACTCTGGAAAGCTTCCTTTGCCTTTTTTGAGCCTGATTTCTCCTACTTCCGGCAAAGGCAAAGGCCGTGCCTCTGCAGAGAGGCTCCTGGCTTGGCCAGAGAAGGCGGAGGCTGCAGGCGCCTCCTGAAGCCATGCTTCCTGACCCTAACCCTCTTCCCACTGCAGCACGTGGTTCAATGTGTGTTTGTTGCCATCCGGACCATTGGGAACATCGTGATTGTCACCACGCTGCTGCAATTCATGTTCGCCTGCATTGGGGTCCAGCTCTTTAAGGTAAAATCTTGGCTCTAACTTGTGGTTCTGCTTCATTCCCCTCTCATCAGCACTCCCGGGGAAGGTTGTCTTGTCTCCCTAGGACTGTCATAATAAAGACACCACCACGTGGGTGGCTTTGATGTTGTTAAATACCGCTGGGTTGGTTGTGACTCATAGTGGCCCTACGTACAACAGAACAAAACACTGCCCGGTCCTGGGCCGTTCTCACCATCATTGCTGTATTTGTGTCCCTTGTCACAGCTACTGTGTCAGTCTCATCTGTCAGTCGTTGTACTGTGGTGGCTTGCACAATGCTGGAAGCTATGCTACTGTAATTTCAAATGCCAATAGAGTCACCCATGGTGAACAGGTTTCAGCAGAGCTTTCAGACCATGACAGACTAGGAAGAAGGACCTAGGGTCCACTTCAGAAATAATTGGCTAGTGAAAACACTATAAATATTTATGCAACACTGCGGGATAATGGTGCTGGAAGATGAGCCTCTCAGCTTGGAAGGCATGCAAATGCCTCTGAGAAGAGCTGCCTCCTCAAAATTGAGTTGATCATAATGAATTGGATGGAGCACAGCTTTTGGGACCTTTATTTGCTGATGTGGCACAACTCAGAAAGAGAAGACACAGCTGGAAACATCCACTAGTTATTGAAACATGGAGTGTATGAAGTAAGAATGTGGGAAAATGGGAAGTCATCACAAATGAAATGGAATGGATAAACGTTGATACCCTAGGCACTAGAGAGCTGCACTTAACTGGTACTGGCCATTTTGAATCTGACAATCATATGGTCCGCTGTGCCAGGAATGACAGATTAAAGAGGAATGCTGTCACATTCATTGTCAAGAAGAACATTTCATGATCTATCCGGAAGTACAACACTGTCAGTGATAGGATAATGTCCGTATGCCTACAAGAAAGACCAGTCAATACGACTGTTACTCAAATTTCCACACTAACCACTCACTACTGCCAAAGATAAAGAAACTGATGCTTTTTACCAACTTCTGCAGTCTGAAATTAACCAAACATGCAGTCAAGAGGCATTGATAATTACTGGGTGGCCTTGAAGAACAAGAATTTATTGTCACATGGTTCTGGGGCTAGAAGTCAAAATTGGGGTGTCCGTCATGTCAGCTCCCCCTGGGCGTTTTGAGAGAGGAACTGCTTTCTTGATGCCTCTCTCCTAGTTTTGTAAGGATGTAGGCAATCCTTGGTGTTCTTTAGTACCTAGAGGTGCATCTGACTCTACCTACATGGCATCTATGTGCCCCTTGTATGTGTCTCTATTTCTACATCTGGCCTTCTTTTCTACAAAATGCCATGTAGAAGGTGCTAGAATTAGGAGTTGTCTGATACTGGTATGACTTTCTTAACTTTATTGGTAACATCTGCAAAGAAAACCCCTATTTCTCTAAACAAGGTACAGTTCATTAGTGCAGGGGTTAGGATTTCAGCATTCCTGTTTGGGGGACACAGTTCAATCCATAACAGAAAGGGACTATGGATAAAATGAAAAAGAGAGACTATCTTACAACCACAGCCTTACACTCAGCTTCCCAGACAAACAGGGGGATAGCCTGAAAGAAAGCATTGTCCCACCAAGCCCAAGTCCCCTCCCTTTTTCAGTTTTGCCTACCTTTTTAGTTCCTGTCCTTCTTTCTAGCAAGAAAGGGAGAGAGAGATCCATACTCTGAAACCTCCAAGTCAGGCACTTATTAAAATCTGTAGCATTCTGTGTTATCAGCAGCATCAAGTCCACCCTTCAGCACCTAGCTTTCGGGCACTCTGCATCAGTCCAGGTTGTCTCCCACTGCTGCCTGGTCAGGCCCCTCAGCCTCAGTGTAATAATCACTGTCCTAGATTTCTGCTGTCTTCTGCCTTATCTATTTAGTTGTATTGTTTTTTCACCTCACCTCCCTCCATATAACCTTCTACCTACTCCCATTCATTCCTCCAAGCCAGCTCCTCTTACACCCTTCTTGCAAGACCTTCTTAGAGATGCCATTTATCTTAGATTGGTACTCCCTGTTTTTATCTCAGATTGGTTCTCCCTGTTTTTATCTCCAGTGGTGCTTGCAGCATTGAGTGTCTTGATTCATTGACTGCCTAATATATATGAGTTATGTGTTCCCCAACTAGATCCTGTGTTCCTTAAGCATTTCATCCCACAATCCCAAGCACATTTCTGGTTATATAGATGCTCACGGATCCTTTTTTATTTTCTGTTGATTTGCCAATTCATGAACATCTCCAGTTATTTTGTTCTTCTGTCTTCCAGGGAAAGCTCTACACCTGTTCAGATAGTTCCAAGCAGACTGAGGCAGAATGCAAGTGAGTACAGGCTAAAGGGTGGCCAGCACCAAGACTGATTAACTCTGGGAGGCTGGTGACTTGGCATAAGAGGAGGACCTGCCCATTCTTTCTCAAACAGCAGCAGCTGCTAGACTTTTATCCGTATGCAATCTGGTCACTTTGACATGATGTATAACAGTATCTCTTCCTAAAAGTTCTACCTACAAAGCTATTCCCAGTGAATATAACTATAGGGTTTAAATCTAGCCAGTCCCCTCCCACCCAACATGCTAGGAGTCATTGTTGGACCAAATGTGAAAATAAATGGGAGACCTCAGAATGAACTCCTTCTCTCCTCTCTCAGGGGTAACTATATCACGTACAAGGACGGGGAAGTTGACCACCCCATCATCCAGCCCCGCAGCTGGGAGAACAGCAAGTTTGACTTTGACAATGTTCTAGCGGCTATGATGGCCCTCTTCACCGTCTCCACTTTTGAAGGGTGGCCAGAGTGAGTATTCAATCCAAGGCCTTAACAACCTAGTATTAGAGGTCAAATCATGGGCCTCCCACTCATTTCCCAAGTTGTGTTAAAATCCCTCCTTACCCCTTCCCAGGGTCATACCTGTGTCCTTCCCAGGAACTGAAGGTGTTGCTAAAGCAACCTGTAGTTCACGTTCACTGTTGATACATAGACTCTTTTTTTTCTAGGAGATACCTACATTTTAGAAACTCCAAGCAAAACTGAGCTGCTTTTAGCTCTCCTTCTTACCTCAATGTGAGCCATACTAATAGGGGTCTCTGCCATCACTCACATGGCATCTGGAAGTGGGGTATCAGGAGAGTTCCCCGAGGTGTGGGCCCTTTGATCCCCACAGGATTCAAGAGTGCCACACCCAGCATGCACTCCGTGTGGGTAAAGATGACTGAGCTGTCTCTATTTTACTAAACTGTGTCTTAGTCTCCTTAGAAAGAGCTTTGCCTGTATTGGTGATGGAAAGCAGGAAGTGATGAAAACCTGAGTCTAAACTCTTCTGCAGAAGCAATGCTTTCAAACCCCAAATCCAGCCTGGTCTGCATGCTCTCTGCCAGGCAGCCTGTCCATCATGTGCCCATTATATTTTCACAGGGACATTTGCTTGCCCCTAGTATTTGTCCTAGTGAAATTATAATCTGAAAATTTGTAAAACTCTGAATATTTCTAAGTCCACAACAGTGCTTGGATCTTAAATGAGAGTCATCAGTAATACGTGCTGTAAATAGAGATGACATCTGAAGAACAGCTGAGCACTGTGGAGAGATATGAAAGAAATAGAGGAAGTAATCCCTGCCCTGGGAGAATAGCAAGCTTAATGGGGCACATCACCTGGTTTACAAGAGTGAAACACATGTGTAAGCTGCCTAAGACCAAACCATTGTTGACGGGCTAGATAAACATGGGTCATGGAACTGTTTTTATCTAAATTGATAGTTGCTCTCAGCTGTGTTTACTTTATGTAAAGTCTAACCTCCTGTGAGTCCATTCCAGTTTGCCAAGTTGTTTTAAAATTTATCACTATTATCAGTATTTGAAGGCAATGGCCACAACTCATGTTACATTTAAAATAATTTTTGACAGTTTCAAAACTCCTTCATATACCAACTCTCCTGCAAGGTAGGAAAATCAGGAGTCACTGTCTCCTTTTTCCAAATGAAGAATGTAAGACTCAAAGAGATTAAGAGATTGTCTCAAGGTCATAGAGCCATTAAGTAGCAGAGCTAGGACTTGAACCCAGATCTTCTGACTTCCAGCCTGGTGCTGTCTGCAGCATCCCTGATTCCAGGGACCCCTAGAAACAGCAGTGCCATCATTCCATAGAGGTGACACTGCTTCTCCAGTTCCCTCTGTGGGGCCTGTCTCCTCCTCTAGGCTGCTGTACC
This sequence comes from Heterohyrax brucei, assembly GCA_028571685.1. Lineage (NCBI taxonomy): Eukaryota > Metazoa > Chordata > Mammalia > Hyracoidea > Procaviidae > Heterohyrax > Heterohyrax brucei. The sequence goes on along the minus strand of CM053142.1, from coordinate 60,249,367 downwards.
GCTCCATCGACTCCCACACGGAAGACAAGGGCCCCATCTACAACTACCGCGTGGAGATCTCCATCTTTTTCATCATCTACATCATCATCATTGCCTTCTTCATGATGAACATCTTCGTGGGTTTCGTCATCGTCACCTTCCAGGAGCAGGGGGAGCAGGAATACAAGAACTGTGAGCTGGACAAGAACCAGGTAGCTTCCTAGACAGGAGAGAAACAAGGAGGTGAGGAGGGAAGCAAGGGACCCCATAAGGAATGACGGTAGTCAGCACCGTGGCCCACCCAAAGGAGAGGCTATAATCAGGGGAGAGGTCAGTGCAGAGACTGAGATCGTCTGTCTGCTCCTCAGTGAGCAGAGGACTCCCTGTCTCCTTGAGTAGCCTGGGTAAAAGAAATGCAAACCCCTGGAAATCCCAGATTTGACAAATGTACTCATCCAACAGGTATTGGTAAAGCACTACTTAAGGAGACCCTGGTGGTTCAGTGGTTAAGTGTTCAGCTGCTAACCAAGAGGTCAGAAGTTTGAATCTACCAGCCACTCCTTGAAAACACTATAGGGCGGTTCTACTCAGTCCTACAGGGTCACCATGAGTCGGAATCAACGCATACCCATTGTCATAGAGTTGATTCTGACTCATAATAACCCTATAGGACAGAACAGAACTGCCCTATAGAGTTTCTAAGGAGCCCCTGGAGGATTCAAACTGCTGACCTTTTGGTTAGCAGCTATAATATAACCCTTAACCACTATGCCGCCAGCATTTCCATGGGTATGATAGGGTCTGTGAATTAAAAAAGAAAAAAGCCTTATGCAGTCTGTAGAAGTTGACAAACTACAAGATGCCTGGGTGTGTTGGCACAGTTGATAAAGAGGAAAGAAACTAGAACCAAGAGAGTATAAGAGCTTTTGGAATGGGGGAAAAGAGCAGCTTTAGAAAATCACTGTTAAGTGGTTTCTTAAGGAAAACACACAGAGCTATACATGAGTTAGGGTCAGGAATGAGACTTAAGTGGGGCAATGTGGTAAAATTCTGTTAGGCTATGAAATTCTGGCTTCTCAGAAAAACAGCTGGGAACTCCCATCAGTGAGGAAGAAGCTACTAGGGTGGGGTGGAGGGTATGGTCACTGAGGCCAGCTAGGTTCCTAATGAGAAGACTCCACAGGGACGTAGATCCCTGACTTAAGTGACCTGAGGACTGCTAATGAGAAGGAATGTGACACAAAGGTCAGTTCCACCCCATCTAGGCTGATTGGACCCCTCGTGGGTTTTGATGTCACATCTTACACATGGCCTCATCATCCCAGCTGCTGTGTGGACTTTGTATTGGAAATGAGGCAGGAAATAGGAGTAATGCAAGGCACAGGTGAGGGATGAGGAGACCCTAAATCAGGTCTGTAGCATTAGAGATGAAAAAGAAGGGAAGGAAGTAAAATTAGTAAGGCTTAGAGGTTAGACATGGAGGCTGAGGGTAAGAGCAGAGGCTAGAGTGACTGCCAGGTTCTTAATTTGGTTCAGAGGTATGAAATGGGTCTGTGCTGGAGTCTCAAGAACCTAGTTAGCTCAAGATCTAATGCCCGCTCAAAGAGCTGTGCCTTCTGCCAAGGGAGACAGAAAGAACAGAAAGGCCTTCCTTTTCTTGTGGGTTGATTTAGGACAGGAAAGAAAAATTGAGGCGAGAAGTGTCCCAAAGAGTCTGTGGCACTGGATAGAATCAATGAGAAAACCAACTATCAGTCCACCAGTAAGTATTTATCAAATGCTGCCCAAGTGCTAAGCACTATACCAGGCATTAGTGGGTTGGAAGAAGAAGAGAAACATGTAGACCTTGCCTACAATGGAGATAAAGAGAATTAACTAGAAGAGATTTTCTCCTTGATTTAGGGAGATGTAAAATTACATATTTTTCCAAATAACATCTCAAACATGTTAGTAAACTAGAACAGTAGATGATTTCTCTGACTTCCTGAGACCCCGATCCCCAGGGTGTGTAGTTTCATCTACATCCCACCCTCTTCTGTCATCGCCTTCACCGTCACCCAGGTAACCAACCCGGCTGTCTTCCCTTCCCTACTCCTCCCATTCCCTTCCTCCAGCGACAGTGTGTAGAATATGCCCTCAAGGCCCGGCCCCTGCGGAGATACATCCCCAAGAACCAGCACCAGTACAAAGTGTGGTACGTGGTGAACTCCACCTACTTTGAGTACCTGATGTTTGTCCTCATCCTGCTGAACACCATCTGCTTGGCCATGCAGGTCAGTCCGAGGGAGAGCCCTGGTCCAAAGATGCTTCCGTGGGGAGGATGCTGTGGGAGGATATGAAGTGTAAAGGGGCTAAATGATCCTCTCAGGTTTGTCACCTCCCTGGCAGCCAAGGGAGGCAGAAAGAGCAGAAGAGATGGCCCCTTCTCCCTGTTGGAAAAAGACAAGTGTTCCTTCTCAAGGATGAGCATCTCTGGGACCTTTGAAGGGATTTGTAGGACCCTGGGTTGATAAAACGGAGGGAAGGAATGGGGAACAGAGAGTGAGCTTGAAGTGTTTATTACTGTCAGTAAGGCATGGGGTATGAAGACAGTTCAATAGCCACCTGCCTTCAGGGAGGCCGTCTTGTGTTACAGCTCTCTTGAGTACCAGGAGTCTCCATAAAGTTGTCCCTACCAATCAAAGAAGGCACACAAAGCTCTGCCAACCTTCATTTTCAGAGATGGCAAAAAAGGAAAGAACTGGTAGGATCTGAGTCTACCTGACTGCCCATGAGAGGCAGAGGCCCTTCCAGGAGTTTGTTTGAAAGAAGATTTCTGTTTGATATGAGGGTCTCCAAGAAGGCTGAATGGAAGGTAGAGCATAGAGAGGAGGTCGGCTATCCCTGCCTCGTTTTTATAGTTTCTCTCTTCCCCACTCCTTGGGGGCCTGCCCCTCCCCTCAGCACTACGGTCAGAGCTGCCTGTTCAAAATCGCCATGAACATCCTCAACATGCTCTTCACTGGCCTCTTCACCGTAGAGATGATCCTGAAGCTCATTGCCTTCAAACCCAAGGTAGGCCTCTGAGAAAGGGCATTAGATTGATGCTGCTGGAGGATGGAGACTAAGGGGAGACAAGAGGAAAAATATTGAAGGAAGGAGTGAGGGGCAGAAATAATCAGTGAAAGAAGCTCAGCCTGTCAAAAATTGTTGAGCCAAGCCAACTCCTTCAAACAGAATCCCAGCTGAAGGTCTGGGCCATAGCTGGGATGCACAGGAAGCTGATTCCTCCCTGAGCTGAGCCTCTCCTTCTAAGAGAGGCAAATAATGGTGCTTCTGCTCCCACATCCCACCCTGTCTCTGGCCCATCCCACAGCACATAATCTAGAAGAAACTCTACCCACAGACTGGCAAACCAAACCTCTCCAGGCCCAGTCTCCCAGATCCACTCAGACTTCTGCAGTACCCTCCCCATCTCATCTGGCCACAAAGACTAACCTTATATAAAAATTCAGCCAGGGCTGAATTTGCTCAGTTTTCAGACTTCTGGATTCAGAGGCTACACTGCTGTTCCCTTTCATACTCCAACACAAGAACAATAGCTACCTGTACATTTCTATCCTTTGTTCCTTTTAAGCAGCTTCTAGAAAGACAAACAAAACAGTTGGAAGAGAACTTCAGAACTATTGGCTGAAGAAGACAGGGTAGGGAAGGTTGGATGACCTATCATTTTGGATTATCTGTGCCTTACCCAGCAAGTCTTACCCCTTAGTACTGAGTAATGAAGCAGCAACCTGGTCTGATCAGTACCTTCCATCCCTGGGCTCCATAGACAGGCCAGGCTCACTGGCATCCGTTGGCCTGGTATTCGTAACATAGAACACCACTTCTCAAGAATGATTTAACAGCTTGCAGTGTCTGCCCTGGCTGCTACAATACTTTCGGGGAACAATGAGAAGAAAAGGGTGAGTCCTAGAAAAACTGTACAGTTACAGACTTGAGAAAAATCTCTCCAAGATTTGGAACCTTTTTTTTCCCTCTTTTACTAACAGTAGTAATTGCTGACAGGAGAAAGGGACAGTTGCTCCTTGACTGTGGAGTCCATGTTCATTGACAAGCCTGTCCTTCTCCCTTTTGAGTTCAAGTCAACTAAGATTTCTTGATAACCTGCCAGGTGCTGTGTATACATCATTGCATTTAATCCTAAAACACTTCCCAAAATAAGTATTTACACCCCCATTTTAGGGATGAGGAACGTGAACCTCAGAGCAATTAAGTACCCAATATTAATTATACCACTGCTTACTGGCAAAATGGGGGTTCAAATCTAACACTGCAGACTTTAGAGCTAACCTGTTTTCTATAGCAACAAGCTGTTACCAAGCATCTTTCCTTGTCTAGTGCTCTGCTAGCTACTTTTCAGAAAGAGGGAAACCAACTTTGATGGACTTAAAAAATAAGATTGATACTATTCTTGCATGCTGATTCTTCCTGTCACTCATAAAGAATGTCTGGGGCTCTTGGTTAATTTTCAATGCATAAAACTCTGAAAGAACATTGTTTGGTTAAAATACTGGTGTTTTCCCACCTCCTCCAGAGCAGCAAATATACTTTCTCTGTTTTTTCAAAACCTAGACTTATTTAAGAGCATACATTTTGTCCTGGCTTAGAGAGGACTACTGAACTGCCCTGACCACCTTTCTGCAGGGCCCATATATCTCTGCCCACATGTGGTACCGTTCCAAGACACATGGCCCAAGAATACTGACAGGTTCACCAACCCACAGCAACATGACCGGGCAATGCTGGGAATGTAGGATCTTTCCTGAGTTGGGCTTCAGTCTCAGATGACAGCCTCTCAGTAGGGGAAACTGGCACCATTTTTATCCAGTTTTATGAGACATATGGCTTAAATATTTCAAAGCCTTTAGTCATTCCGCAATTGACTCAGATGTGTTTCTGATGATGTCTGATGCATTCTGCAGAACCCTGCAGTGGACTTTCTCAATCATGGCTCTTGAACACAGGAGATTTATTAGGCAAACCTACCCTAGGAAGCAAATGAAGCTGACACTTCTGGGGGACTCAGCCTAAAGGACACTGCAAATAAATCCTGAAACTCCAGTAACAATCCAATTCCCACTAAGTAACTAGCTGTGATGATCTAAACCTTAAACTCCCTCCTAGATTTTTTAAATCCCTAGTTTTCTATTGTGAGAAAGCTGGCTACCTTTAGAAATAGATTCCTCACCCATTCAAAAAAAAAGAAGAGAGCCATCCTGGTGCCCTTCGTAATACAGAAAGCAAGGAAAACGGCTGTGTTCCCTGATTACCCCTGAAGAAGCTTCTGGCCATAGAGAAGTAAAGTTCACTGGCTCTGGCTGACCAAAGAAGGTTGACCAATTGGAAGGGACACTGAAGAGAGCAGAGTTGCCCAGATTCTCATTATTTTCTTCATTCACGAATGTTATTGTGTTGTTGCTAGGTGCCAATGAATTGACTCCGACTCACAGTGACCCTGTGTACAAAAGAAAGAAATACTGTCTGGTCCTGTACCTTCCTCAACAACTCTTGCTGTGTTTGAGCCCATTGTTACAGCCAATCCATCTTGTTGAGGGTCTTCCTCTTATTTTGCCGACTCTCTAGTTCACCAAGCCTGATGACCTTCTCTGGGTACCAGTCCCTTCCGATAACATGTACAAAGTAAGTGAGACAAAGTCTCACCATCCTCACTTCTAAAGAGCAACACCCCCCAAAATTGTACACACAAAACCAAACCACGAACTGCTTGAAATTCAGATGGAAATATCTCGCTGAATCTGTCCCAAGAACTCGTAGCTTTGGTGACCTAAAAAACACACAACAGCTTTCATATCTCACAATTATTTCACTAACATCATAGTTTATATATGATATAAGGAAGCATACCTTTCCAAGCATTTGCTGTAAAAGGACAGTTAAGCAGCAAAAATATGAAAGAGTGACATTAATCCTAAGCAGGGAGGAGTTAGCTAGTACTTGAATTTTGTTTTATCTATCTTCTTAGTCTCTGTGAGTAGTTAGCTGGACGGCTGATGGGTTGGTTGGTTGCTTGTTTGGCTGGAATCTTGTTTTCATTCTTCCATTGTCTTCATGGTAATCAGTATTCCCAATGTCTTCATTTGTATCCATCTCCTCACCACCCCATAGAAAATGAATTTACTCAAGTAAATCCTGACCCTAAACAGAGTTTCCTCACTTCTTGAATTCACACCCTGCTCCAAACACAAAAGGAGTAAATAAAGCCAGCTGAGAGAAATTCAACCCCCCCGCCAAAACTCGGGGATCTGTGGTGATGACTCAGAAGGAGAGGGACAGATAACAGTAGTATAGAACACCTAACAGCAATTCCTTCCCTAGAAGTTGGAAAAATAATTGGAAGAAAACTAGACGATACCTGGGTCCTCCATGATTATACAGAACCAGTGTGGTCAATGTAAACAAATTTTGGTTGGAATGGTCTAAGGGTAACTAAATAGCTGAATTGTCCTCTTACCATGAACGGAATTCTATCAGCAAAGACAGCAAATAAAAAAACTAAAATATCTTTTATAATCAGCATTGAAAATATTGAACGTCTAGGAATAAATCTACCCAAAACTATGTGAGATCCCTAAGAGAAAAATATAAATCTTTATGGAGAAGAATTAAAGAAAGCCTAAAAACTGGTGAGATACATCATGTCATGAATTGGAAGACTCTGTGTTGTAGATGGGTTATTTCTTCTCAGATTGACCCATAGATTCAGCACAATCCCATTTAAAATTCAAATAGAACTTTACCCAAGGTCAGAACTGGCAGGAGAAAAGGCAGCCACATAGCAAATTCTTTTTTATTTTTTTATTATGACTGAGTGAAAAGGTACATTCTCATATAAATTTACATGTCCACCTATATGCAGCTTCCACTGCTCTCCCTGCCTGGTGACAGCACACTATTCCTCTCTGTTCCATATATGTCTCATCCTCCCAACAGTCTCCTTTCCTCTCCTCTCCACCCACTCCCCTTCCTCCAGCCAGAGGACAGCAGGATGATATCCTATAGATGCATAGAACCATAAAGTGCATCCAATATATGGTCACTCTGCATTGCCAAGTCCAATCCACTCATGTACAAAGAATGGACCTCTGTTATGATTTATGGGCAAGGGCAGCATCAGGGTCAGGGACCATGCTCCCAGGGGAACCCCGAAGCCACGGGACTGTCAATTGCAATCTTTTAGTGGAGATCTCAGGGTACACTCCTTTTTATTCTTGTGTTGCCAGTGAGACTCAACTTAGTGAGCTCCATCACGGTTATTACTGGTGGTGGCTGGGCACCATCCAGTTCTTCCGGTCCCAAGTCTATGTAGGCACCCACTCATGTGGGTCTCTCTATCTTCTGGGTTGTTTTTACCCCATGTTATTTTGGTCCTCAGTGAGCATCCGTTCCTACTGAGTTGGGACATTTTCTGTGCCCTTGGATAGCAGCTTGGCAGCTTTTAAGACCCTAGACACCACTCACCAATGTGAAGTGCAGAGAGCCATCTTAGCAAAACACTAATTGTGTCAGTTGGCCTCAGTTTCACCTAAGAGCATGGTCCCCTACCCCCTGCTCCAGCTACTCTGTCCTTGCAATATTGGGTTAAGATGGAAGGAGTATTCAAGTTATGTTGAAGTCCACTTAATATTGTTCTTATTTCTAATGTATGCTATCACCGATTTCACCCAACCAAATTTCTACCAACTATCTAGTCTAAACCCTCACCCTCTCGCCCTCCCTCCCTCCCTCCCTTGCAGCCGTCAAAGAGTCTTTTCTTCTATACATAAGTCTGTTTTTGAGATCTTATTGTAGGGGTCTCATACAATATTTGTCCTTTTGTCCGTGATTACTTTCACTCATCATAATGTCTTCCAGTTGAAACTAGGTTAGGAGATGTTTCCTGGGATCATCATTATTCTTTATCATTGCATAGTGAGTATACATACCATAGTTTACCTATCCATTCCTCTGTCACTGGGCATCTGGGTTGATTCCATCTTTTTGCTGTCGTGGACTGTGCTGCGATAAACATTCTTGTGCATGTGTCCATTGGTGTGAATGGCCTTGATTCTGTAGGATATATTCCAAGTAGTAGAATTACTAGATCAAATGGTATATCTATATCCATTTTTTTTAAGGAAGCACCAGATTGCTTTCCAAAGAGGCTGGACCATTTTGCAACCCCACCAACAGCATAGGAGAGTTCCACTTTCTCCATAGCCTCTCCAGCATTTGTTGTTTTGTGTTTTTTGGATCATGGCCAACCTTGTTGGGGTGAGATGGTATATCATTGTCATTTTGATTTCAATTTCTTTAATAACTAAAGATGGTGAACATGTCCACATGTGTTTTTTAGCTGCCTGGATCTCCTCTTTAGAGAAATGTTTGTCCATATCCTTTGCCCATCACTTAATTGGATGATTTATCTTCTTCTTGTTGATATTTTGCAGTACCTTATAGATTATGGAGATCAGGCATCGGTCTGACATAGAGTTGCCAAATATTTTTTCCCGTTCTGTAGGTGGCCTTTTAATTCTATTAATAAAGTCTTTGGATGAGCAAAAGTGTTTGATTCTTAATAGTTCCCATTTATCTATTTTCTCTTCTGTTGATTGTGGTTTGTTTGACAGATTTTGAAGTCTGTCTACATTGTGTATTAAAACTTGCATTGTTCCTACCTTTTCTTGGATGAGCTTTATCATTTTAGGTTTGATATTGAGATCTTTTACCCAGTTGGAGTTGGTTTTTGTATAAGGTGTAAGATATGGATCTTGTTTCAATTTATTGCAGATGGATATCCAATTTTGCCAGCACATTTGTTGAAGATACTGTTTTTACCCCAGTTTAATGTCTTAGGGCCTTTGTCGAATATCAACTGTTCATAGGCAGATGGTGTTATCGCCACATAGCAATTTTTTTACAGCCAATCAGATTGCTCTGGGTAGTCCCAAGGTTTTAGCACATTTAGTACCACCATGGATAGGTGTGGAGTGTGCCAGAACCTGGCACAATATCAATATATTTATATAGTGTCAAAAATAAGCTACTCTACTGACTACTAGAAGTTTCAGTACCAGGAAGAACAATATTAGTTAGCTACCTGGCATCTTCTACTGATGCTGTTTCAGCAAGGGCAGTGAGGGGAGGGTGAGCTAGAGGAGAGGCTACAGGCTTCCCCCACCCAGCAGAAGTGGTCTGCCCAAGGAGGTAGAACCTTATCCCAAAGGGCAGATTCCTATCCACTCTTTCCTATCTTCTATATGGGGCATGGATGATAGCAGGGATTATTTCTAGACTTACCTCGTTCCCCTTGAGTGAAGCATCCTTGCCCAGTATTGCCCAATATTAATTATACCAGTGCTAAGTCACAAAACCGGGGTTCAAATCTAACACTGCAGACTTTATAGCTAACCTATTTTCTATAGCACCAACATCTTTCCACGTCTAATGCTCTACTAGGTACTTTTCAGAAAGAGGGAAACCAACTTTGATGGACTTAAAAGATTAAGACAGATACTGTTCTTGCATGCTGATTCTTCCTCTCACTCATAAAGAATGCCTGAGGATCTTGGCTAATTTTCAGAGCATAAAACTCCTATAGAACATTGTTTGGTTATTAGCTAGAAGTATCCTTCTTGGCCTATTACCCACTCAGGGAGTAGCCAATTCTCTTCTTCTTAGAGTCTTCCCCAAGAGAGGTACCTGGAGATTTGATTCTGGTGACTCTCTGTGATCAAAGACTTGGCCTCCCTTTTTAGATTTCTCCCAACCTGAAAATAGTCCAGAGGGGAGACAGAAACCAAAATGAAAACACTGACCCTCTTTGCCACAGCTTTCTGCAATAATAGGAACTGATGCCACAGGGTGCACATTCACATTTCAGGACACATTAGGGCGAAAGGCATTTCAAACCTAAGGGATAAAGGGAAGCCAACAGACCAGCACTATGCAATAGAACTTTGTACAATACATGAAAATGTCCTGTATCTGTGGCTATTGAGCTATTGAAATATAGCTAGTACAACTGAGTGATAGAGTTGAATTTTATTTATTTTAATTTGTTTATATTTGTATAGCCACAATAGCTAGTGGTTGGGTGGCTTCCAACTCATGGTGACCCCATGTGTGTCACAGTAGACCAGGCTTGTTCCACAGTGCATTCCCAGTAACTGGTATCTTCTTTCTACTTCATTGGCTTCTTCAGCACAGCTGCTCTGGCTTCAGTGAAACCAGATGGTTTCTCTCACCCACTGTACCCTTTCTTCAGCTGCTAATTTTCTGCTGGACCCCTATAGGTGCACCCTTCCTGGGAGAGTAAGACATTGTCTTGCCCTGGGCTCCCTGATCCCCATCTGGATTTTCTCCTGACTCTGTTGGAGCCCTAGTGACACAGTGGTTTAGAGCATTGGTTGCTAACCAAACGTTTGTTAGTTTGAATCCACCAGCTGCTCCTTGGAAAACCCTATGGGACAGTTCTATGGGTCACAGTGAGTCAAAGTTGACTTGGCAGTCAAAAGCTTTGAGGTTTTATTTTTTATTTTCCTGTTGCTTCTCCCAGTCATCCTTAAATTTCTCTAGGCTTTGTCAGGGGAAAGTGCTGAAGACCTTTCCTCTTTCCCATTCAGTTCCCAAACTGACCCTAACTAATACAGGGAGGGCTTTAGAAGATCCCACTCCCAGGTGTTATCTGGAATGAGTCTTACTTCTGTAGACCCAGTAAAGGGTGTACCTATGGTAGGGTGGCATAGGTCAGCAGTTCGAATCCACCAGGCTCCTCTGGAAACTGTGTGGGGCGGTTCTACTCTTACCTATAGGGTTGCTATGAGTTGGAATCAAGTTGATGGCAGTGGCTTTGGCTTTTTGGCATGGTGGGCCCTGGGGCACCTAGCTACCCTTTTCACCCAGTCCACTGGACTTCTGAGTGGGTCTCCTGAGGAGCATTTTAGTGCCTCAGTGAAACTGAACTCTGAAGTCCCTTATCCCCTACCTGGTTCTTATCAGACTGTCACCATAGGAGTACAAAACCTTGCCCTTTTACATCTCAGTTGCTGGCCAGGGACTTCTCCCTAACAGCTTCAATACTATTTCCAGAATGGAAGCCAGCCTTCTAGCCATGCCACTTCCCCAGCTCCAGCTCTGCCAGCAGCTTTACCTCACCCACTGGCTTCTACTGCTAAGCCCCAGCATGCCTCAGTAAGCCATCTAAGTTATCAGGAGCCGTGACTCCTTCAGCCAGCCCCCAGCCCAAAAGAATTTAGCCACAACTTTCAGAATATCAATTAACAATGGAGTAGTAATTCAGCTGCCACCATGTTTCCCTGCTTGTAAGTCTTTTTTGAGCCCCCTGTTATCTTTCAGGATAAAGGAAATGAAGGCAGTAGAGCCATGGCCCCTTCTCAGAGAGCAGAGAGGCAGAAGGTGAGTGAGCTTCTAGCAATGGTAGATGCTGACAGAGAACCAAGCTCTTCTGTCACTTAGCCTCTTACCCTAAAGACTGCATCAATGGGCCCCAGGGTCCCTAAGCCCCTCAGTCCCTTGGCTCAGGACTAGGAATAAGTCCTAACTAGCAGAGAGCCTCGTTAATGAAATACCACCAGAATCAGAACTGCATAGGACCATGAAGGGTCAAATGCTCTCTCTTTTTGGAACCATCCCCGACAGCCCAGCAATGAGCATAGCCTTGCTGAGAGGTCTCACTCATATGAGCAATAGCTGATTTGTGACAAGGAAGAGCCAGTGGACTCCTGAATGATCTTCTTGGCATGCTTGAGCTGGTCCAGTCTGCTCTACAACTCTGCAGTCTCTGAGCCCAAAGAGAGAGTCCTTCTGGCCTTGGACTCTTATGCATGAAGGCAGGCTTCCTCTTGTTTCAAGTGCGAGCTGCCAGGGATCACATGGCTTCCAGTGGCCTTCAGGGCTGTCTTTTCACTGCACACTGTGTTGTTCTTAGAAATGGTCTTTGCTCTTGGGAATGATGTTGGCCCTGACGTGGGTAGACATGGGCTCTGCCAAAGTGGGAAGCTTTGGGGCATACCCTGAGGATGTGGTCAGGAAAGAAATGGCCCTCTCTAGCTAACTTCTTTTCAATGGGCTTGTGCCAAAACCGATTAGGGCTGGGTAGGGACTCTCAGGTCCCACATGAACAGGCAGAGCAGGAAAGCTGGAATGAGGAGGTGGGTGCCCAGGGAGCACTCAGGAAAAGCACTTGCTTGAGCAAAGGAACTCCGCAACTCAACTTTTTTAGTCTACTCTGTCCACTCTAGCCATTCTAGAGCCGTCTTTCCTTAAAGAGCCAGCCTGTGGTTTCCCTTTGCAAATAGCTTTCCTCACATAATAACTTCTGAGCCACATCCTCCAGCCAGCTTGGAGAACTTCAGGAGTATCCATCCTCTGTGCATATGAGAAAGGAACTTCTAAAACTGAGGGTATAAATTCTTCAGGTCCACTTCTCTGGGCACTGCAGTCTTTGTCCTCCATGAATGAGCTGCTCAAGAAAAGGGCCCTACTGCCTTCATTTCCTTTATCCTGAAAGATAACAGGGGGCTCAAAAAAAGGTTCTGAGGTTTACCCAGCAGGTAAAGTCATTAGGGTAGCAACCTCAGCAAGCCTTAAGTCAATTAAGAGATTTGTTTATCTGATTCACAGAAGAGAAACATTTTTACCAACTGTGAGGGGGCATACCTTCCTATGCAGGCCAAGGGTACATATTGGGATTGAGTTTTCCATTAACTTTCAAATTCAGACATGTTGATGTCCGCCAGGAAAGCCAAAGGCAAGGTTCCTGAATGTGACTTTTTTGTTGTTAGCTGCCACTGAGTTGGTCCCTGACTCATGGAGCATGTATACATATCAGGGTCCACCTGTTAGGATCTGTAGAGCTTTGATTGTCTGATTTTTAGAAGTAGATACTAGACCTTCCTTCTTAGTCTGTCTGCATCGAGAAGCTGTACTGAAACCTGTTCACCCTCCTAACAAAAGGCAAGCCTCCACTGACAAATGAGCAGTGGCAGTTCTGAGGTGCATTGGCTTGGCTGGGAGTCTAACCTACTTCTTCCCACATGAAGGTGAGAATTCTACCACTGAACTACCACTGCCCCCAACGGTGCTTCCTCTGACAGAAACAAAGTCACAGTAGAGAAGGAAGTAGGAGCCTGTATAATAGTAACTGCTAATCAGAAACCAGAAATTCTAACAACTGGACCAGTGGGCAATATCATGAGGAAATGGAGAAAGGATTGAGGTTGTCAAGTATTTCATTTTATATGGTTACACAATCAATGGCTATGGAAGCAGCAGTCAAGAAATCAAAAGATGCATTGCATTGGGAAAATCTGCTACAAAGGACTCCTTGAAAATACTGAAAAGTCAAGATGTCACCCTGAAGACTACGTGTGTACCTGACCCAAGCCATAGTATTTTCAGTGGCATCACATGCATGCAAAACCCGGACAATGAATAAGGAAGACAGAGGAAGAATTGATGCCTTTGAATTATGGTGAAGAATATTGGAGAAGAATACTGAATGAACTATGGACTGCAGGAAGAACGAACAGATCTGTTCTAGGAGAAGTACAACCAGAGTACCCCTTGAAAGTAAAATGGTGAGACTGCATCTTACATATTTTGGACATATGTCAGGAAAAATCAGACCATGGAGAAGGACATCATGCGTGGTAAAGTAGAGGGTCGGTGAAAAACAGGAAGACCTTCAACAAGGTAGACTGATCCAGTGGATCCACAATGGGCTTAAGCCTAAAAATCATTGTGAGCATGACACAGGACTGGGCAATGTTTCATTCTCTTGTGCGTTGGGTCACTGTGAGTCATAACCAACTTGACAGCACCTAACAACAATCCATATAAGTAGAGGCTCAGCAAATGATATCATGCCCTGAGCTGCCCCAGGGAGCCTATGCTTATGGGGTAGATGGAGTGAAAAGAATGACAAGACCAAAATTTCTCGAAGTACCCCAGTCCTGAAATCTGAGGGGCCAGGAAGACCCTGTCAGGAAGACAAGAGAGACGCTGATTTCTCCTGCTCTTCCATGAGATGACTGATAGAATTTTCAAGATTCTTTCTTTATAGCTCAGTAAAGGACCTGGAGAGGAAGGATTCAAGTGAGATGACTGGTAGGAAAGGATTGATGCTAGGGCCATTTCCTTTTTTGGTTTTGGAAGCAGGCATATTTTAGAAACTTGGTTTATTTCTACTAGGCAATTACATTGCTGGCTGAAGTCTCCTTTATCTCCCAACTGTACATCTGGCTCTAACTATGCCGCTTGCCAATAATTGCCTTCCCCCAACAATTTTAAGTTAACCGTACATGTTTGCATCACGCAATCATTTTTGTGAGGCTTAATTTCTCACAAAATCAAAGTTTGTTTCATTCCTTTGCTTGATGATCTGTTGCCCTGACGTCTCAATAAGAGAGAAAATTCTGGGAGCTTGAGAACCGGGAAGCCTAGATCCCACCCCATTACCTTGAATAAGCTAGTTAGTGGTGGCACGTGGGGAACAGGTTACTCCTGCAGGTGCTTGCTTTCTCCATGTCTCCGTTTCTGTGTAAAATAGGAAGGCTGGCGTAGCCAACTGTGGTGAGACTGAATGAGATCATGTCTAAGAAATAACTAAGGCTTCTGAGGATGGTGCCACCCAGATGAAACACGGCAGGGTCACTAGGCCTGGGGAGTTTGCACCCAGTCCTCGGGAGTTTGCATCCAGTCCTCTAGCTCAGTGCTACAGCTACAGCTTTCTGGTGCCTTTCTTGGCCATTATAATTTTCAGATGGATCCTTTTGCAGATCTGGTCTTCTTTCCTCTCTCACCCTGAGCTCATTTATTCTACCCCTTCAGCCAGATTTCTGCCTAATACCATAATATAATTTCAAGGCTCATTTTAATGCATCCTTGAAGTTGGATTGCGTAAGACATCATGTAAACCATGCTATACTGACGTCTAAAACTATCATTTGGCCTTTCCTACAGCTAATGTAACCCGTTACTGGGCTTTACAAGATTTTAGCTCAATTATTCACCGTTTCCTCTCTTTCTTATGTCCCCTAAGCCTTGCCATAGTATTTATTTCAAGAACTCTTTCTCTGTCTGTTGTTTTCTAGTGTTTGTTAGAGGCTAAAATTTGCCAACAACTCAACAGAAATTTTATAGAGCATCCCATATGCTAGATAGTAGGCTTGGCACAGGGGCACAGCAGTGAATACAGGTAGGCTGGTGTTTTAGTCAAGCTTGCTTCTCTAACAGAAATACCACAAGGTGGATGGCTTTAACAAAGGAAAGTTCATTCTTACACAGTCCAGTAGGCTGCAAGTCCAAATTCAAGATGTCCCCTCCAGGGGGAGGCTTTCCTCCTTGTGGGCTCTGTAGGAAAGTCCTTGTGTTGCATCAGTCTTTGGTCCGGGAGCATCTTGGTGCAGGAACTTTAGGTGTGAGGGACATGCTGTACTCCTGGTGCTGCTTTCTTGATGGTGTGATGTTCACCATTCTCTGCTTCCTTCGCTCTCTTTTTATTTCTCAAAATTAAAGGATAGAAGATGGTACAAGCCACACGCCAGGGAAATTGCCTTAACTAGCATGTTGCAGTCCCACCCTAATCGTATAACCCTAATCCTATAATCATCCTATCGATTAGCCACATGCGGAGATTAGGATGTATAGCATAGGAAAATCACAAAATGGAGAACAATCACAAAATATTGGGAATCATGGCCCAGTCAAATGGCTACACACATTTTTGGTGGGATGCAGTTTGATCCGTGAAAGCTGGTTACCCCACACTTATCAGCTTTGCCTTTTAAGGAGTGGACCTCCTAACTTGGGTCCATTCTTCAGTCTTTGTGGAATCTCCCTGTTTATCATCTCGTTTTATCACTGGGCACTATGCTCTCTAGCATAGTACCTCTGTTCCTACTTAACAAACAGTGGATAAACACATTAACCAGTGTATCAATTCCTACACCTCAAATTTAGTTAAGAGACATTCAGAAGCAGGGAGGGATGTAAATAACATGTGTTAAGTGTCCGTGATGAACCAGGGGTTAAGTTAGGTCTTCCATGTTCATTATAACATTCAGCCCCGAAGACAAGTATTATGATCTCCTGTTTTACACCTGAGAAAACTGACAATCAGAGAAAGGCTAAGCAATGAGTTAATGATCACAGAGCTAGGTTTGTTGGTTGGCTGGTTGGTTTTTGTCTTGTCTTTAACAAACACTTGTATAGTGCTTATTATATGCCACTTGCTGTACACCTTAACAAACATTAGCTCATTTAATCATTGTAACAACCCTGGGATTTTTATCCAGGTGTAGGAGATTTAGATGCCAAGCTCTTTCCATTACACCCCTGTCTTAGTTATCTAGTGCTGCGTTAATAGAAATACCACAAGTGGATGGCTTTAAAAGGAAAAATTTATTGTGTCACAGTCAGGTAGGCTAAAAGTCCAGATTCAGGGCATCAGCTCCAGGGGAAGGATCTCTCTGTTGGCTCTGAAGGAAGGTCCTTGTCATCAACCTCCCCCTGGACTGGGAGCTTCTGAGGCACAAGGACCCTGGGTCGTATCCAAAGGACGTCCTCTGCTCCCAGCATGGCTTCTTTCTTGATGGTAGGAGGTCCCCAACTCTGCTTGCTTCCCTTTCCTTTACATCCCAAAGGACTGCCTCAAGGCACAGTACAGTCTTACATTTTGAGCCCTGCCCCACCCATACAACTGCCACCCATCCTCCCTCATTAACGACATAGGCGCAGGATTTATAGCATGTAGGAATATCATACAAAAACAGGAATCGGAGCCTCACCAAATTGCTGCACACATTTTGGGGCAGGAAACACACACACACACACACACAATTCAATCCGTGACAACCTCATGACAAATGTAAATACGCCGGGATGCTGCTATGCGCTTAGTGGGTCTTCAACAAATGTTAGGCCTCTTCCTTATAGCTGTACTATTATAGGAAAACCAGAGACAGAATGATAGCAAGCTGTTCTTAACAACCACTTGGTGGAAATGAACGTCGTTGCTGCATTTCTACATCCCTGGTGTCCTCTGAGGCTCCTTGTTTCCCCCTCGCCTCTCCTTTGACTGTGCTGTCTTTGGCCTCCATATTTCCTTGGATTGGTTTACTCTTTCTGTATTTCCTTTCCAAAGCTGTCTGAAGTGACCAGTACTTTCAGGAAAGGGACAATTACTTGATGGGCAGGTTTAAAAAAGTGAAGGCTAGCCTAATACACATTCCTATCCATGCATCCTGGCAAATGCATATAGGTATGCTTGCATAGAAAAGACTTGCAAACTGCAGGGATAAAAATTAGATGGCTGAGTTCCTTGTAAGGCAGGCAGTATTTCATATTCACTTTTGTATCCCCGCTGTTGGCCTCACACTGTGACTGGCCCATGATAGGCACTCAGTGAGCATTTAATGCATGAATGGTTGAGAATTATAGAACTGGAGAGCAAGGAGAAGAAAAGAGAGTCATAATATTAATGTCAGAAAAATGCCCTTAAAGTCATTGCTCTTCCATCTGTGCAAAAACTTCCACACATCCCTGACAGGGGTCTTCCAGTCTTCACTTCAACATTTTCTGCTATAAAGGACTCTGTATCTAACGGCAGCTCTGTTGGAAATCCTTGTTTATGCTAAACTGAAATGTGTTGTCTGTAACTTCCACTTGCCAGTACCATTTTTTCCATCCTTCCTTTCTATTGAGGGAAACACTGGTGCCATTGTTGTTAAGTGCTACAGCTGCTAACCAAAAGAGTAGCAGTTTGAATCCACCAGGTGCTTCTTGGAAACTCTGTGGGGCAGTCCTACTCTGTCCCATAGGGTTGCTGTGAGTTGGAATTGACTCAGCGGCAGCAGATTTGGCTTTGGGTTTTTTTTCTATAACGAGCTATTGAGTACCTACAGGGTGTTCCTTAGTCGTGATGACACTGAAGACAAGCAGACATGGTGCTATGCCATCTTTACGGGGCTCACAGGAAATACTAGGAATCAAAAAAAAAGATTGCAAAATAGAGTGACTGCTACAATGGGAAATGGAAATGGAAACCCTGGCAGCATAGTGGTTAAGTGCTATGTCTGTGAACCAAATGGTTGGCTGTTCAAATCCACCAGGTACTCCTGGGAAACTCTATGGGGCAGCTCTACTCTGACCTATAGGGTCACTATGAGTCAAAATCATCTTGACGTCAGTGGCTGGCTTTGCCTACGATGGGGAAAGTAGTGGATAAGAGGGCCCTATTTTATACAAAGTAGATAGGGAAGGTGCTGGTTATGTTGAGCCCTACACCAAAAACAAAACCCACTGCCATCAAGTCTATTACAACTCATAGTAACCCTATAGGACAGAGTAGAACTGCCTCATAGAGTTTCCAAGGAGCGCCTGGCAGATTCAAACTGCTCACTTTGTGGTTAGCAGATGTAGCAGTTAACCACTACACAACCATTCAGCCCTGGAGACTGGAAAAAGAGCCAGAAGAAGAACATTTCAGGCAGAAGGAAGAACAAAGGTCCTGAAACAGGGGCAACTCAGCTTGTTTTAGGAATGGAGAGAAACAAGTGAAGGCGAAGAATGGGAAGGTCCCCTAGCACACAGGTCCTTGAGTGTCATAGTACCCCCTATCCTTTACTGTTGAATTGGTTCCGACCCTCAGCAGCCCCATAGGATCATAGTAAGGGATGTGGATTTACTGGTGCACTTGGAAACCGCATGAGGCTGGAGTGCTAAAAGGGGAATTTACAGAAGCTGATTGACATTTTTAAAACAGATGCTGCTGTTTATTGGAGGGAAAACGAGCTGGTGTAGGGCAATGAAGGGAACAGTTAGGAACTGCTTGCTCGAGTTACAGTCACTACAATAGAGATGGAGAGAAGTTGGCTGAGTCATGATACTCTTGGATGTAATTCAGATGTGAGAGGGAGGAGGAGGAATTAAGGATGCGTCAGAAGTTTCTGGCTTGTCCTGGATGGATGAAATAGTGGTACCATTTGCTGACATAGAGAAGAGTAGGGAGAACCTGGTGTAAAGGGGTTGCTTTAGGGATGTGGTGGTCGCAGTCTGGATTTCAGACAAGCAGTCTGAACTAGAGGTACAATTTTAGGAGCGGCACCACCATATACTTTGCTCTGAAGTTAGAGACTCCAACAGTCCTCTTCAGTAGCCTTCATGTCCTAGGAGAGGAGCAGATGGAGAATGTGTGGAATAGGAAGCCAACGAGAAGAGAAAGGAAAATAAATGAAAAGGGATCAGGAGGCCAAGAGCCAGGAAGGCTAAAATGAGGGGTGAAGAAGATAACGTATCTTAGCACAAAAGTATGAGTTAAACCAACTGCAGAGAAGGAAAGAAACTATCCTTCAGACCTTCTAGAAACTAAGGAGGGACAGAGAGGTCACTATGCTGCTCTGCTGTCCAGAGGCTGAGGTCTCTTAAATGTGTGATAGTTCCTTCCTCCACACCCTCACTTGGTAAGCACACAGACTACTAGTAATACTACTCTCGCTGCTGTGCTAGAAATCCCTTGCCCAGGAAGAGCTCAAAGGCAGAGGGCTTCCAAGAGCTCACTGGACTTCTCTGAAAAGGAGCCCAGGGCCCCTCCTTTGCCCAGCTATGCGAGGTTGAATTTACTGGGGGTTGCAAGGAACAATTGCCGTCAAGTTAATTCCGCCTCATAGTGACCTTATAGGACAGAGTAGAACTGTGCCATAGGGATTCTCAGGATAGGGACCTAATTATTACATATAGGGAGATACTAAGAAAGACCTTCCAAACTTCTGTTTTGCTATGAGACTGCTTCATATAAAAAAATACATGGTGAAAGCAGCAAGCTATCCCCCTGTCCATCTACAGTACTTAAGCTATGGACAAGCCTTTTCCTACAGTCATTTCTTTGCAGTCTTTCCTCTTTCTCTTCCTCACCACCCCCTTTGCCACCTGCCCCCACCTCTGCTTCACCCGTACAGTAGTTAGGTTAGCACTTAGGCCCAGAAGTCTGGCTTGCTCAGTTCTCCATGTCCTGGTGAACATCCTATAGGGTCTCAGGGAAGCTCTTCAGAGCTCAGTGGCTACTTTCAGACAAGTGGGGACAACTCTGGACACCAGCAAGACATACACAGTTCTTGGAGTCATTTTTAAGGGAAGAGTTTTTCATCTCTGTATTATCATGGGGAGATGTCTTGAAATCCTTTCTAGGAATCCAGATCTTGGTCACTGCTCTCTGGTCATCCTAGCTCTTTGGGAAGGTGGCCAAGAACAGTCTAAAATTTTGACTGGAAATAAAAAAGGAAATGACATTCTAGGGGGCTAAACATTGAGGTTTCAAAATGAAAGGATAAGGATTACTATAAAGTCACATACAAAAATCAAGTCAGTAAAGGTATGTGTTAGGGTTGTATCATTTCACCATACCTTTTTAATCTGTATGCCAAGCAAGTAATCCAAGTGGACTGTATGGAGAAGAACAAAGCATCAGGATTGGAGAACAACTCCTAAACAACCTATGATGTGCAGATGATGCAACCTTTGCTTGTTGGAAGTGACTCTTGACTCCTCCTTTGCATTATCTTTCCCATTCACCCTTTCCTCTCTTCCCCTCAACTACCCGCAAAGCCTCCTCATTATTCTTCATGGTTCTGATTAGTTCTGGAGCGTAACCACCAGTTACTCACCCCAAAGCCTAATGAGGACAGGTGCAGTGGCACTAGCTCTCCACAGAGGCTAGTCGTCTGTCTTAATTTTAAAACCCATACATGCTGACCCAAATCTAGCTTCCCAGCCTTCGTCTCCCTCTAGTCTCCTACCTATGCTCTGCACTTTAATTAGAATGAACAATCACAGTTCATCTTTTCTGTGTAACAGATACTGAAGTCCCGATACCATCATCCTTCCAACAAGCCCTGGTGGTACAATGATTAAATGATTCCCTACTAACCAGAAAGATGGCTGTTGAAAGCCGTCAAGTAGGTCCGTGAGAGAAAAACTTTGGGATTGTGCCTATAAAGACTACACTCTAGAAAACCATATGGGACAGTTCTGCTCTGTCTCGTGGAATCTGTGAGTGACAATCCACTCTATGGTACCTAACACAACAACAACAACAACTGTCTTCACAGGCCCAGCTCAGACACTGCGTGTTTCAAGTTGCCTCCTCAGATCTGCCCAACCAGAAGCAGTCTCTACCTCTCGTGAACTCCTAGTGTGCCTTCTTCTCCTTTCTGGTACTTAACTCAAAGCTAGGCATGAACACCTAATCCTTCCAGCAAGACTGTAGAGTCTTTGAGCAGGTCTGTCTCTTACCTGGCTTGAAACCCAAAATCAGACCAGTTGCCATCAGGTCAATCCTGATTCGTTCAGAGTTAGATCTCGTGTGTGTCAGAGTAGAACTGGGCTCTGTAGAATTTTCCAATGGCTGATTTTCAGAAATAGGTCATCAGGCCTTTCTTCTGAGGTACCTCTGGGTAGACCCAAACCTTCACCGATTTGGTTAGGACCCAAGAACCTGAACCGTTTGTACCACCTAGGGACTCACCACTCTTACCTCTTTTCATCTCTCCAAATGACAACACAGTAACCCTTTCTACCTGTCATGCACCTATCATGGGTTTCTATTCCAGCCCCTACATTACAAGCTCCAACATCGTAGAAGGAAACTCCCCCGACCCCTTCCCCACCCCCAAGAGTTTGCACTCTTCAGGGGGATCCCTGCTGTACCACTGGAGGGAAAGCAGAGATCGAAAGTGAAGGCAAGGGCCTCGGACACCTAGATTAAGCCATCACCAGGGACAGTGTTTGGCAAGATGTTGTTCCATGGCCACATTTTGTTGTTGTTGGGTGCCGTCCAAACCAAAAAATAAAACCAAACCCACTGCTGTTGAGTTGATTCCAACTCTTAGCGACCCTGTAGCTCAGAACAGAACTGGCCCAAAGAGTTTCCAAGGAGCGTCTGACAGGTCTGAACTGCCAGCCTTTTGGTTTACAGATGTAGCACTTAACCACTATACAACTCATAGCAACCCCATGATGGAGTAGAACTGCCACAAAGGGTTTTTGGGGGCTGTAATCTTCATAGAAACAAATCTACAGGGCTTTCTCCCACAGTGTAGCTGGGTGGGTTCGAACCACTGACTTTTAGGTTAACAGCCAAGCACTTAACTGTTTCACCACCTGGGCTCCTTCCATGATTACATAGATTAGGGAAACACTGGCTTAAATGTAATTAGACAGGCTTCTTGAGCAAAGGGCCTTTAATATGTGATATAACTTGAAATTTATCCTGAATGCTCGGAAGTAAAAGCTATGGGATTCCACATTTCCAGACTCCTTGAAGGACAGGACTCTTGTTTTCTGATTTGTTTGTTTTGTTACATTGGACTTTGTAACGCCAATTAACATCTCACAGAGCTAACATCTCACAGAACTCACTTCCCACGGAACACACTTTGGGAAAGGCTTCCTACTCGACAGTATTTGGCTTGGCTGGCTATAGGAAGAATACCTTTTATAGGTAATTGTTCAGTGAGAAGATTTGGCAGATCTTCAGGCACTGGCTACTGGCCATGCTCACTGTTAGAAAAGTGAACTATCTTGGAATGTATGATTTTCAGTTTTTTCACTGAGCTGGGGATGTCAGCCTTAGAAACCTCATGATCAAGCAATACTATTTCCTTCCTAAAATTTGTTACAAAACTTAGACATTTGTTTAGGCTAGTGGCTTTCAACCCCATCAAACCCAAACCCTCGTTTTTGTAACCAACATTTTATAATACCTCATGAATTTTCCCTAAATAAAAGTCATAGGAAATTTATGTGTATATGAAATTCATATCCATCCACATAATGTGGAAAAATAACTCAATATAATTCTTTAGTTATAATATAATGGGAGTATTGAGTTTGGAAGATTTAACATCACTCCACATTAGAAGTGGGGAGAAATTAAATTGCAGAGGTGTGAGAGACCTTAAAATAAAAACTAGTGTGGAACTAAGTGACTGACAAGACTAATTTGAATACAGTGTCCTTCATTCATACCTGTGTGACTGTCTGAAGTCATAGGACACACAGGTAGTTCTTCAGCAACCACAGCTGTCCCAAGCCATGCAGAGCATCTAGCATCCTTGGGCCCATCCACTAAATGCTGTTTTGCCTCCAGGAATCACTGTGATGCATCTAGAAATTTCCAGAACACTCCCCAGAGGGCAGTGCCATGTTGAGAACCAAGTCTCTGGGTAGCACAAATAAATGGTTAAGTGTTCAACTACTAGCTGAAAGGTTGGCAGTTTGAACCCCCCAACAGATGCCTCAGAAGACTGACCTGGCAATCTGCTTCTGAAAGGCCACAGTCTTGAAAACTCATGACACAGTTCTCTGTTCACATGGCATCACCATGAGTCAGAATCAACTTGACAGCAGCTAACAACCTTAGGCTAAAGTGGAGTTTCTACATGGTACAAACAGTTAACTCAGGTGCTAACCAAACGGTGGGAGGCTCAGTCCACCCAGAAGCACCTCGAAAGAAAGGCCTGGTGATCTCTTTCAAAAAATTAGCCATTGAAAACCCACTGGAGCTCAGTTCTACTCCGACACATAACTCTGCAGCAACTAGTTTACTGGTTAAGATTTTGTTTAGCCTCTTTATTTAATTTTAGTTGAAACATATTTATCCACACTATTAAGATTCCCTGAAAATCCTGGTGGTATGGTGGTGAAGTGCCACAGCTGCTAACCAAAAGGTTGGCAGTTCAAATCCACCAGATGCTTCTTGGAAACTTAAATGGGGCAGTTCTGCTGTGTCCTATAGGGTCACTATGAATCATCATCAACTCGACAGCAGTGGGTTTGGTTTGGTTTTAGGTACTGAGAAACCACAATGTCTCCCACCATCAGTGGAACCCCCCTAAAGCCAGAAATTAGCCATGAAGGCCACGTTAAAGGAGGCCTGGGGGCCCAGTGCTTAACGAACTTGGCAGCTAATCAAAAGGTCAGTGGTTTGAACCCACCAGCCGCTCTGAGGGAGAAAAGACACAGCAATCTGCTACCCTAAAGATTTCAGTCAAGGAAACCTTATGGGACAGTTGTACTTCACCCCCTTGGGGTCACCATGAGTCAGAATCAACTTGAGGGTACACAACAACACACCACACTCAAAGAAGCAGGAAAGGGAAAGAGAAAGGAAGCACTAAGCTCCACCCAAGCCCTCTGCCCACTGATATCAGCACTGAATCAAGACGTTTGTGCTGCGTGGGGCCTAGCTGCTGCCTGCTTCGGGAGTTGGCATTACCCGGATTATTATTTATTTGTAGACTGTCCACAGGGGTACCTGATGCCGAAGAGTGCGTGGCAGAGGGACACAAAAGGGTTTTGGCAGGGAGGGGCCTCCCCACCACAGTTCCTGTACTCTGGGATTTGCATATTGTTGCAACATTGTGACAGGTTTCTTTGCTGCCTGGTGCTTGAGAGCTTTAAAGTCACTGTGAATGATGAAAAATAATTATATGACTCGCATAAAGGCTTCATGTAGGAAGGGTGGTATTAGCTATTACATTTAATTATTTAATGTGGAAAATTATTCACACTGTGTGTAAAAGCACGGTGGGAGAGTATACTGTGGTTCCCCCATCTCCAGCCCTGCCGCTGGGAAGGAAACTACAACCCACGGGACCTGGTAGAGGGAAGGGGGACTCCCAAACCTTCAGAGTGCTGTGGTGTGAACCCCAACCAACTGAGGGTGGAGGCATGGCCAGTGCTCCCAGCCACTGCTCCAGATAGTCTAGCTTTAGGGGTGGGAAGGGCTTTCCAAAAATGCAAGAGGCTGCCTGGCAGTGTGAGCAGGCACCCAGTAAGGCCGAGAGAAGGTGGCTTCTCGGTGAGTACAAAACAACTAGAATGATAGTAACAGTCGCAGCAGCCAACCTACATTGAAGGCTTGCTCTGTGCCAGACTCTGCAAGTACTTTTCATGCATTAATTCAGCTAACACTCACAAGGAGGTCCTGGGTGGTGCAAGTGGTTAATGCACTTGGCTGCTAGCTGTGAAAGGTTGCAGGTTTGAGTTCACCCAGAGATGTCTTGGAAGAGAGGCCTGGTGATCTGCTTCTGAAAAAAAAGCCGTCAAAAATCCTGTGGTGCACAGTTCTCCTCTGACACACATGGGGTCCTCATGTGCCAGCACCAACTCGACAGCAACTGGGTTAATCCTAGCAGAACGCTGTGAAGGTTTATCCTCTATTCTCTCCCATTTGACCGATGAGAAGGCTGAGGTATGGAGAGGTTGGATAACGTCTCTGGCTCATCTCTAGAAGTGAAGGCAGCAGGTCACGACCTTCACATCATGTTTGCTGAAGTGGGAAGGGTCACTGGCTCTAATGATCTCAGTGTGTCATACCTGCCCTGTTGCTGAGGAAGGAGCAGCCTGTTTGGTCAGGAAAGAGATGGAAACTGGAGTAAGAAGCTAGAGTGGACAGTGGGACCATTGATGGGGTTTTAAGCAAGGTAGGGGACTGTCAGACCTGGCTTGGGGAATGCTGTCACAGGGCTTGGGTGAGCTGGATTGGAGGCAGGCAGGTGCAAAGAGGCTGCCACAGGTTTAAGCTCTTTACCAAAACAAAGGGACAGGGCTGCTCCTCCTTGCTTTATCCAGTCCCAAGGGTTACTATTCTCTGCTTTTCCTTCTGAAAGAAAGCTCATTGTTACATTAACTTTAACTTGAGGTTACAGGCAAAGACCTCAGCGTGTCTGCCCTAGCCTTACCTTGCTCCAGGGACACATCCCTTTAACACTCTGGTCCTGGAGGAGGCCTTTGCAGAAATCAGCCCATTTAGTCCAGTGTCACCATGGAGCAGCTATTAGGATCCCACGGTTCACCTAGGTGCAAACTGAGGCAGGATAAGAACCTCCTAAGGCCTACAGAAGGTGCTCAGCCCAGAACTCGGAGCATTCACCTGCTCTCAGTGGGAACCCGTAGGCTTTGAGAGCTCTGACTCATCTTTGCATGCCCAGGCCTTGCAGAGTTCTGGTATCTAGTAAGTGCTCAGTATGTGTTAGTGAGGTGAATAAAGGAATAAAGCCTTTAAAGCTTTCCTAATAAGGAAAAAGTAACAACTAGCTTGATTTTGGAGTCTCTGAGTGGTGCAGGAAACCCTGGTGGTGTAGTGGTTGAGTGCTACGTCTGCAGTTCGAATCCACCAGGTGCTCCTTGGAATCTCTAGGATGCAGTTCTACTCTATCCTATAGGGTTGCTATGAGTCGTCATCAACTCGGTGGCAGTGGGTTTGATTTGGGGGTTTTGAGTAGTACAGTTGGCTCTCCTAGGATAAAATTACCACAGAGTTATGGTAAAGCAAGAAGAAAGATTTTATTTGTTATGTTTCAAGAGGCGAAAGTAGGAAACAGACAAGCATGCGGCCAAGAGCCACTGTGTACCGAATCTGGGAGGTGTTACAGAATCGTCAGTTCTACTGGGTGAAATCACTTAAAGCTTCGCATTTACACAGATTGGCTAAAAATTGCTAAATAACCATGCTTATACATTTTGAATTTCTTAGTTATCATTGGCAGATGTCTCAGTAAGGGCAGTCAGGAGGTCTTCATTGGTTCAATGAATCTTACCATTTACTAAATGCTAGTAGAACAAGAAAAGAGTGGAAAGTATGTGAGTCTTTCATGTAAAAGGTCTCCTAAAAAATCTCCAAGTTTTTGTACTTCAGGGCCTGGTTGATGTGTCCTTGTGAGTCTTTGTCACTTCACCTGGGTCATGTTCCTTATACTTAAGGACAGGGAATAATGGTTCACTAATTTTAACTCTTTTTAACACTCGGCTGCTAAGTGGAAACCCAGGTGGTGTAGTGGTTAATGCTGTTAATGCTGTGACTGCTAATGGTTAGCAGTTCAAATCCAGCAGGCACTCCTTGGAAATTCTGTGGGACAGTTCTACTGTGTCCTATAGGATCGATGTGAGTCAGAATCCACTCAGTGGTTTGGAATGCACTCAATGGCAGTAGCATTCTTTGTTGTTGTTGTTTTGGAGAGGGGAGGGGTTGGCTAACCAAAAGACTGGAGGTTTGAGTTCACCCAAAGCACCTTGGAAGAAAGTCCTGGCAATCTATGTCTGAGAAAAAAAAAGGGTCATTGAAAACTCTGTAGAGCACAGTTCTACACTGACACACATGGGGACTCTATGAGTCACTCAACTTATTGGCAACTGATTTTTTAGCTTAATTTGCTGAGGAGACAAATGACGCAACAAGCGTTGGCTTAAAAGAGAGCAGTGCCCCCCCCCTTACCACCATTCACCTTGAGCCTCCTCTCGTGGGGCAAGGATGGACCCACTGGAACAGGAGTCATAACTGCCACCGGCACCCCCACTCCCCCACCCCTTACACCCCCCTGCCTCCCCAACCCCATCCCCTCCTCCCACCCCCACACCCCTCCCCCCACACCCTCCCTGCTCCTGCAGGACTCCCTGGGCCTGGAGCTGTCTGTGCAGTGTATGCCTCCAGGTGGCTCTGAATTAACATATCACAAGACAGGAGCTGACGGAAAAGGCAGAAACCTTCCCTCCCTCCCAAGCTGCCAGGGGCCCTTCGAGCAGCTGTATGCTCCAGTTATGCCTTCTCCATTAGATGCCCCTAATTTCCATGATTACTGTTATATCTAAATGGCATCCTAATGTAATACAATTTATATTATCTCTGCTTGGTGTCAGTTACCATTGTGTTCTGAGATATTCCATGGGATCAACTCTTCACAGACGCACTGGGAGACATCGTCACTGCTGCCACTAGCTGGATTCAGCTCCTCTCCCTGGTTTATTCAACTCTTCCCCATCATTCAGTTCTACAACCTGGAACCCAGGAAAGCAATGCTTCAGGGAACTGGACGTGGGCTTCCCCACCCACCCCACCCCACAACTTGTCCCAGCTGCCAGCCTCTCCGATATCTTCTGTCTAATGCTTGTTCACATAAACCAAGGGCCTTTGCTCTCTTTCAGGGACCCCTTTCCATGGCTGAGTGCAAGCCACCTTTGCCCCCTTCTCCCTCTTTAGGTACTACTCCAGCAAGTGTCTTAACTACTTAGCTTAAACTATTGACTCCGTGGCATTGGGGCTGTTCTTGTTTGTTTTAACACTTTGTGCTTGGAGCCTGGTGGCACAGTGATTAAGAGCTATGGTGAGCTATAGCTGCTAAGCAAAAGGTCAGTAGTTCAAATCTACCAGCCACTCCTTGGGAACCCTGTGGGGAACTCTATCTTATAGAATCACTATGAGTTGGAATTGACTTAATGGAAGTAGGTTTTTTGGTATGTTTGTTTGTTTTTCATGCTTACTAATGACCAGTCACAGTTTTAGGTGCTTTTCCCATGTTGTCACCTTTAATCCTTACTGAAACCCTGTGGTTGCCCCAATTTTAGAGATGAGGAAACTGAGGCCCAAAGAGGTTAAGTGATTTGTGCCTAAGCAAGTAAGTAGCCGAGGTAGAATTTGCACCCTGAACGTCTACCTCCAGAGGTCATGCTCTTAACCACTACACTATACTGCTTCTTTCAACTTGGAATAGCTCCAGTGATGGAGGTACATCAGGACACACAGATAATCCAAAAGAGAGGAAAATTCCAAATTTATGAGCATGTGAAAGAAATTGTTAGATGCTCCTGCAGCAGCTTTTCATTCCTTCAGATGATTTGCTGAAGCTAATATTGGTGCGATCTGCAGTTTCTGAGCTCACGTCGGCCATCCGGTGAATGGAAGCTCAGAATCAGTCAGGTGAGGGGATGCTGGCCTAGGGGATGACCATCTGCAGATTCTCAGGCAGGGCTGTCATTGGCCCAGATGGAGGAGCATGAGACCCTCCCCACGAGGACAAGAAGAAAGTCCCAGGTTCCAGACCTCACCCCCCGAAGCTGGGAACTTGTAGCAGGAAGTGGAACAAATCTGTAGAATTTAGAAATGGTGGGGGGAAGTCTTCCCAACTCCAAACAGGGTCCCTTCTGGATGTTCAGCTCTGCTCAGCTCTGAGAAGTTGGACATTAAGAGGTTTGGTTTGCCACTTCAGGGAGAGCAAAGAAAACCCTTCTCCTGACATCTACCCCACATTAAGGACCACGTGTGCCATGCAAAGGAAGAGTGACAAGTATAATTAACTGATTTCCCTAAAGAAAAAGCCTATGATTTTTTCCCCACCCTGCCTCCTCCATACAGCCACTAAGACTTCTATTACCAATAGTTTCCAGCAAGACAGAGGGTGGATAAAAATAGAGGTGTATGTGTGTGTGTGTGTGTGAGAGAGAGAGAGAGAGAAAGAGAGAGAGAGAGGCAACGTAGGAAAATTAGCTGCTCCTAGGCCATGCCCATTTAGGGATTTGGTCAGGTGTCTGCCTTAGGCAAACTGTTGACAAAAAAGGGAGCCGACAGGGCTTATTTCTGGCTTAGCGTGGAACGGGTTGGGGAGGGGCTGACAAAAGGAAAGGAACCTGAAAGCTGGATCTGAAACACCTCCTGGTTCTGGCTTGTGGGACTGAAGGGGCCTCGGGCAGTGGAGTGGGAAAGAGGGTGAAGAATCGGGATGAAAAGCTGCCTCTTAAAGGGATTCTGTCACCCACCACACTCTTAGAAAGAACCGCCACTTTCCAGCTGTGTGTACCTCTCCTCAGGGATCCTTAGCACCTCATTAGGGACTATACTGTGGAGACCCATTGGCAACATCTGATTGGTGTCTTCAGCCAGTGGAGGTCCTGGCTCTGGGCATACCCAGTAGCCACAGGACAGAGATGTCAATCAAAAACCTCCAGTAACACAGGAGGGCAAAGCACAGGCTCCAACTCGAACAGGGCCACCAATCCAGGAGAAGCTGTCATGGAGCTAAGCATTGGGAGAGGACCTTGGCCAAAAGAAGCTGAATGCCTTATGTCTTTCTTCCCTCTGCACATGCAGAAAGAATTCCAGGAGAAATGGTGACAAGTGACACAGCCATGAGGTTGACAGGGTCCCTTAAGTCGCAGCCGGTCCCCCCGGGTGCGGGACAGTAGCTGGCTGCTTGCTGGGATTAACTGCTGTGTGTTTATTTGGTTTTCAACACAGTTGCTTCTGCCCTGCTCTCTGTCTTTCCGCTTTTCCCCTTTTCTCTTCTCTCAGAGGTGTTGCAGACCAAGGCCATCTTACCTGTTTTGTTTCAGGTCCTTCTGATGGATGAAAAGATTCCGGTTGTTTCTCTTTTCTGGGGCACTGGACTCCCACCTTCCTGTCTCTCCTTCTGCCCCCAACCCAAATAATGTTTTATTACTGCATTTTCTAGGCTAGGTGCTGAATCTTCCTGAACTCTGCTCTTATTACTGTTTCTCCCCCTTCTACTCCTTGACCCCTTTCCTTCCTTTCTGAAATAGCACCGCCCACTGAGATGGTATTCCTATTTAGAGATATTTCCCCCAGTGTTTCCCAAAATCTAATTTTAAAACACACATGGATGTACAGGTTATTGGAGTCTTCATTCTTTCCCTCCCTTCCTGCAAAATCAGTGGTCTCTGTCTGCCACATGGATGATATCTCAGAACCTGGGAAACGGTTGTTTTCTGTTCATAGCATGTGACTTAAGTGGCAGAGAGAAATCTCTTGCTCTCTGCCTCAGAGGCTCTGGTATATTCAGAAAAATTCTCTGGGAGCCAACAAGGAAGTCGTGGTTTCAAGCTGACCCTCACCTAACCCACACCCTGGCCAGCCTCTGCTTCCCCGGGCTGGCCGGTCAGTCTGCGTGGTGGTGTTTCTGTTTTCTTTTGGCAGAAATGCCTGGGAACCAGGAGGCCCCTTTCCCTGGGACCTGACCTCCTACACTAAGAATAACAGCTGTAGGACAGCATGTCTTGCTGTCCCTCTGGAAAGAGGGCATGGCTAGGATGTGAGGAGGTGAAAAGCTGAACAGAGCCAGGAGGAAATGAAATTACATGGATTCTTGGCTCTTGTGTAAAAAATAAAAAGGAGAGTTGGCAGTCATCTAGAGATCTGGAGGGACAGAGCTGGGAGACTCTCAGAGAAACCTGAGTGCTTCCGTACCCACTCACTAAGCTCTAGAATTCTGTCTTCTGGAAGCCCTAGCTAGTGTCTCCGCAAACAGCCCCATGCTGATCCTGCTGAACAAATGCGGCCCAGTCCCATCTTTCCCTTTGCAGAATGTTCCTTGAATAACTAAAGGAACAAATGTCCTATTTGACAAAAGGCAAATCTCTTTAGTACTGTTTCTCTTTCTGCCCATGAAAAATACGACTGTCCTATTCCTGGACTTTCCTGAATTGTGAGCGTATGTCCCAGGCAATCACAGCGCATCCTCCTTTAGGCTCCCTCACTTTCTGGAGAGGCGAATTAGACCCAAGAAATCCGTCTGCTCTTTGTAAAAAGCCCACCCACCCAGGCTTCTTAAGGTCCTCTAGGGAATCTGGGAGAGCCTATCCATTGGTTAACCAGTTGTCCAAGTACCTCAAAAGAGTCTTTTAAAAACACTTTGTCTTCCTTTTTCTAAGTGTGGCATAGAACAAGTAAAATCCATGTGTACAAGAGAAAGCGTGAAGTCAGGACACTGGCCTTCCCTTTCTGTTCCAGGCTCTGTCCTCCATGACACCCCTTCCTTCATTTCCTTCTGAAGAAATCTTTGACCCCATACCACTACCCAGATTATCCCTAACAAAATTGTTCTCAGGAAAGTCCTCAATAACCTTCTTTACTTTGGGATGGAAATGAATGACACCACTTCTCAGGGCCATTGACATTCCCACGGGACCCTGTATCAGAAGGCTGTTGTTGGTCAATAAGCCAGGAAGAAAGGCATTTTAAAGGCACCAGTCTAGGGCCAGATCCTACGTGTTACCATGTAGGTTCGGCCTTCATAGAAAGCAGCTCGTGACTGATTCAGTCCTCTTGTTACTTCTGAGCTTTCCAGGAGTCACCCCTGAGCCCAGGTGACCTGACCACCCATTTGGCCCACACCAACTACTGTAGTTCTCAGTCCCTTTTGAATTCCCAGCAACACCCATAGGACCACAGATCATTCACCTCTAAGAGGTCATATACCTGCATTCCCTTCCTCCAGATAGGCCCTTTGGATGGAAGAGAACCTAGGATGTAGGAGATGCTGAACATGGACCAAAAAGGGAACTATCCCTAAATGCTTCTGTCTTGCACTACCCTGCGCTCATACCCACTCCCGCTCCTAGTGGGAAGTGGAAAGGGCCCCTTCAAGGACGGTGGTACGATGGGATGGATCTGTAGAATGGGGACTGTGGAGCAGGAAGGCAGGTTGGACTAGACACCTCCCTGTCTCTCCCTGCCCTCCTGGGCTCCTGGCCATGGTGTGGGCACTCGGATTCCAGCAGCAACACTGCAGTGCCTGGACAATGATTCTGATGGTGATGTTGCTCTGTTCTTGTCTATCTAATATTCCTTTTTAATCCCCATCCTGCCTGCCCCTCCCTTATGTAGGGTTACTTTAGTGATCCCTGGAATGTTTTTGACTTCCTCATCGTAATTGGCAGCATAATTGACGTCATTCTCAGTGAGACTAATGTGAGTATTACTCTGCCCTCCCCAGGAAACCTCCCCTTTCCTTCCTCCTCCTGTTTCCCTCCCTCTCTCTCTCTCTCTTTCTTTCTCTACGTCCTTTGAGTTTTATGTTTTTTTAATTTTCTATTTTTACCCCCCTCCAGTCATGCTTTTTATTGAACCTGCCGTCGTCCTGTGGGGAAAAAAAGTGGGAGCCTCTCCTTCTTTTTTTCACGGTCGTAGCTCTGCCCTGCTGTGCTGGTCCCAAAGGCACAGAGGGAGCAGGCGGTGGAAGGCGCCGCCCGGCCCCCTCCCAGGGTGGTCACAGCCAAGTGTAACCTTTCAACTAACCCAGCTTTTGTCAGGCCTCTGCACCCTGCGAAAACCAGGTTACCCAGGTTTGAGCCGCCAGAACTGTAGAGTGGTAAGAGAGTATTTAATATGCCCACGTAACCTCTTTCTTTTCTCATTTTTTCTCTTCTCTCCCTTCTTTCATGCTTTTTTTTTCCATTTTTCCCCCTTCCTTTTTGTTTTGTTTTCCTCCTTTGTTGTTGGTTTGTTGTTTTATTTTTTATTTTGTTTTCTTTTTTCCTCTCTCTCCCCACTCTCTTCCTCGGCTTCTCTGCCCCATGCAGCACTATTTCTGTGATGCATGGAATACATTTGACGCCTTGATTGTTGTGGGTAGCATTGTTGATATAGCAATCACCGAGGTAAACGTAAGTACATGGCGTCTGTACCTAACTGTCCGTGCCTGCTCTAACACTCATTTGTCTTTTCCTGATTTATTTTTTTACTTCAATTTATTCTGCCCCTCCCCGCCCCCCTGCCAGCCTCCTTGTTTTTGTTTATTCATTTTTCATTATTATTTGTTTGTTTAAATTGGTTTTAAGAAATATTTTTCTTGTTGCTTTACTTTGAAAAGTTTTTATTTATTTGTTTGTTTGTTAACTTTTGGAACGAGCTAGGACTTCCCTTTCCTCGTCACTTGACTGTTGCATCTTCTTCTCTCTTCCCTTACGATCAGCCTGGCATGACTCACACTGTATAGGAGGATGCAGCTCTAGGAATCATGGAGTGAGAAAAAGAAGAGATCTTTAAATAACTTCTGGGCAGCTGCTGGGGCAGGGACCCAAACTGCTTCTAACCGTCTCCCTTCACCCTCAGACGTCTGACTCCCTCTTGTCTTTCCACTTATACAATGTCTTGGAAAGCATTATTCTCTAAGTGCTTAAGGTTATGACTTTGCCTGTATTGTCAGCCTTGGCAGACACAGTCACCTAAGGACCACACCATTAGATTCACACTGAATAGACTGCATCTCAATTTAACATTAGCTGCCTGTGCAGTCAGCCTGGCCTCCTCCAGATTCATCTGGATAGAGGATTCAAGCCAGTCCTATTAGGACTGCTTCTGGTACCTCTTCTCTGGAGAAAGTAAAGAGCCAGGTTTCTGAGTGAGCTCTTCTAGGAGGCTTTTCTTCCTGGTGGCATGGAAGCATGCTTTAGAGGAGTACCTCACTCCTATGGGAACCCACCACAGTTAACTGACACTTGCACCTGCCTGGCTCTCCTCCATTCTCTGTACCCCCTCACAATTCTGCCCCTGGCTCCCTGGCCTCAGACACAACTCCAGCCCCTCCACTCCAAAGCCTCCTGCGGTATCCTCTTCCCAAGAGTTGCTTCCTCCTATACAGCTTCTACCAGTTTCTGCACATGTCTTTTTGTTACCTGGCATGTTTAAATCTTCTCTCTTTATTCATAGGCAAGCCCTCCTACAGTTAGTCTTTAACATGTGTTGTTTTATAGATACATATTTTTTTTAATCATTATTTTTCTTTAATTAAGAGACTTGGTAATGTTTGCACAAACCTCTGATGCACTGAACCATTGAATAACAGCACAGAGCAGACGCTTTAGAGTTTTGATCTAAGATGTTTAACTCTACCATACCAACCACCACCATCTCCCCCCACATGCCCTTATCCTCCCCTCTGTCCTCCAATGGGTTAAAATGAGATGTTATCTGCTTGATTCCCCCTGATTAGGAGCTCCCTATTCAACAGATGGCCTTTCACCTCCTCCTTGATCTTCCTGTAGCTCCATAGTCTACTACCCTTGTCTTCAGATTCTTAGGTTGTCTGTTTCATGGTGTGTGTGTGTGTGTGTGTGTGTGTGTGTGTGTGTGTGTGTGTGTGTAAGTGCAATCTTCCTTGACTTCTTCCAGTGATCTCTAAGATCATGAAACACCTCGGATCTTAGAAAAATCTGGTTTCCTACTTACAGTCTACAACTCCTCCTCCCACTACTGTCCCTGCTGCCCAGCACTCCCAGTGTTGCAGGGTGAAAGAGCCCTAACTTGACCCATGTGTGAGCGAAGCCCCGAGTTACACACCCATATCTAAAGAGCAGAACCTTGGTGCTTAGAGCTTGTACCAGGCAGTGCTCAGAGCTGGAGGACACCAGGAAAGACATCATGCTGAGTCCTGCCCTCAGGGACTGTAGTTTTTGGACCTCAGTGCAGAGGCACATTAAAGTGTATGCAGAGTGACTGGTAACCCAATGGCAGAAAAAGGCAGAAAGATGACAGCCAACTGCTGCTCCCCTAAATGCAGAGAGAAACCCTTAGAGTCCCAGAGGGTCCTCTGGGCTACTCTCACTATTGGCATGGCCCAAGCCATCTTTCAGCCTGCTATTTTCTCCTAAAGTAGTGCTTTTAAAAGAAAAAAATAATTTTATAGAGAATAAAGTTTCTACAGAACAAAAATGGCTATATTGAGGAGTTAGGGAGGGTACAGGAGAAGAAAGGAACATGACAATAATCATGCAGAACCTTGCATTTGTATAAAGGTTTTCCTTATACAGTTCACTTTTGCACTGATCATCTCATTCACGTCTAACTGCTCTGTGAATTTGACAGACAGCCGTTACTGTCGCAATCCACTGAAGATAAAGGTGCTGATGGAGGGATGAGGCGCCTTTTCCTGGCCACACAGTAGGAATCCAGGCTCCTGCCAGTGGCCCAGCTAACTTCTGGCTATGCCAGAGTTCCTTTTTCTCTTTAACCCACGATGTTCTTTGATAAAGATACTCATCTCACATGGCCTCCCTCCCATGTACTCCCCCAAACAAAACAAACTCAACTGCTGTGACTCAACTCTGAGTCATAGTGATCCTATACAAGGGTAGAACTGCCCCAGAGTTTCCAAGTAGTGCCCTGTAGGTTTGAACTGCTGACCATCTGGTTAGCAGCTGTAGCACCTAACCATTATACCACCAGGGTTTCCAAGTACTCCTACCAGCCAGGATTAGTTCAAACCTTATTTTTCTGTAATTTATATTCTAAACAACCATAGGTCACTGGGGTATGTTTTTCTTTTGTTTTCTAAACAGAAATTATCGTCAGACCACCTTCCAAAATGTACCTCTTTTTCCCCCCCAGCCTTCTCTTATCACACTGAGATGCTTCTCACTTCTCCAAACCTCACGGGGTCAGGCCAGATATGGATTGAGGAGCTTCAGTGTTAAAAGCCTTGCAGTCGTTTCTGGACTACTTTCTCCCCTCTCTCATACAACTAATGACTTCTAAACAAAAGAGCAAATGTAACCTCACTCAAGGCAAAGAGGCAGTATGGGAAAATAAAAAAATGGCTGGACTTGAATTCAGCAAACTGAGTCATTGAATTCTGCTTCCTCTTCCTGTAGCTGTTCTACCACATGTTAACCAGAATGCTCTAAGACTTGATTTCCTCATCTGTCAAAGGGATATGGTGCTATTCCCATCATTGTGCTTTAAAGCTCAAATAAGAGCATTTATTTTTAGCAAATGGTGTTCTTTCTAAAACCATCTACTTGAACAGCTAGGAGAGTCTAGTCTCCAACCAAGACCACTGCATTAGTCTACTTAGAACTTACCACCCGCAGGTACTGCTAGGGCTCTTGTTTCCTGGATATGATTATTTTCTTGGAGACAAACGGCTAATACAGCCAGATCCAAGCAAGCTCAAGTTTATTGACCACTGCTCATGACATTGATGCTTAGATAGATAAGCTTATTTCAAAAGCATAGTTTTGACATAACCCTGCACCAGCAACCAGTGTTACAGACAACAAAGTATATGAGCAATAATGCTTAGTCTCAGAGCTAGCTCCTTCCATATGGTTCTTCCTTTAAGTTCTCCAACTTTGAGGCTAGACACTCTGGTGCAAGTAGGTTTATAGCTCCAAGATTTTCTTCCCAATCCTGTGGGATCCTTTAGGAAAGCCTGTGTCCCTGACTCTTCTTCCAGGCCTTCCCATGTTTTTTCTATTTTTAGTATCATCATAAGGCATATATTTCCACATATATATTTAATTTGGAAGGAATCTTCTAGCACATAGGACATCATTGTTGACTCTTCCAAACAAGTCAGTAATGAAGTGACTCTCATTACCCTCCGCTAGTGCTTTATTTATCCCAACTACCCTCCAAATGGAAACCCTGGTGGTATAGTGGTTAAGTGCTATGGTTGCTCACCAAAAGATCAGCAGTACAAATCTACCAACGACTCCTTGCAAACTCTATGGGACAGTTTTACTCTGCCCTATAGGGTCACTATGAGTTGGAGTCAACTTGACGGCAATGGGTCCGGTTTGATTTTTACTCTCCAAATATTCCCCACATTAAAACTCATCTTCCTCAAACCTCTGCCTTAAGTTTCTTTTTTTTTCCTTTACTAGCTCATGTGCACTTTCCTCAGGAAGCATCATTCATTCCTTCCAGAATATTTCTGATCATCTCTTCTACACATCAGGCATTGTTTTAGGCACTTGGGTGTATTAGTAGACAAAACAACACCCCCTGCTCTCGTGAGCTTACATTCTAGGGAAGAATCATTCAGGCAGTGAGCAATGCAATAAGTACAGTAAATCAGGAAATGATACAGTATGTTAGAGGTTGGTAGGTGCTCTGGGAACACACAGTAGTGTGGGCTAAGGGGGCCAAAAGTGCTGAGGAATCAGGAGTGGATTTGAACAAAGGGGTGAAGAAAGTGAGAAATTAGCCATACAGATACCTGGAGAAAGAGCTTTCAAGGCAAAAGGGACAGCCAATGTGGCTGTGTAGACTGAGCTAGGGGGAAGGACAGGAGAAGGGATGACAATGGTGGCAGAGGACCAGTTTGACTTTTACTCTGAGCAGGAGAGGTATGAGACTCTGGTGGCCTTGAGCAGAGGTGTGGTATGAACTGAGTTAACATTGTGAAAGGACCATTCTGGTAGCCTGTTGGGAACCGTCTATAGCTGTGAAGGGCAGAAGCAAGCAGACCGTTTAGAAGGCACATGCAGTAATCCAGGCAGGAGATGATGGGAGCTTGAAACAAAGTCATTGGACTAGCAGTGGTGAGACATGATCCAAGTCCATCTGGTTTGAAAGTCGAACCAACAGTATTTCCTGACAGGCTGGCTGTGGGTGTGAGAGAATGAGCGGAGTCCAGGATGACTGTGGGGTTCTGGCCTGAACAATGGGATGATGTCAACAGGGGAAGGTTGGAGGCGAGGCATACTTGGATGAGGAAAAGCAGGAGCTCACTGTCTATTAGACATCTGAGTGCAGATGTCAGGAAGACAGTGGGATGCATAAGGCTGAAGTCTGGGTATGCAGCCATCAGCATGAAGATGTATTCAAAGCCGTGGCCCCGGAGGAGGTGGCCAAGGGAAGGAGGAAGACAGAAGAGGACAGAGCCTGAGGGCTCCAGCGTAAAGAGGTCAGACTTGTGTGTGCTCAGAGCAACTTTGTGATTAAATTTCATGATTAAATTAAATCAGTCTTCACTCTGGGAGATGCCTCTGAACAGCTGCCGGATGTTTCTAGAAGAAGATCAAAAGTCCCCACATTGAATAATTATACTACATTCTGCTTTAGTGTCCAAGACATGGACCAAGCAAACTGGCCTGCCCTCTCCCTCCCTGATGTATGACCTCACTCGGGACCTCAGTGTTCTCTTCCTTTGTGTGCCTTCTGAGGTTGGAGTGCAAGACCATGTCCCAGTCTAAGGCAACTTTCTAGCCTGCCTTTATTTGTTGGGTATGAAATTGTATTTTCCAAAGGGAAAGCCTAGAGCATTTACCCTTGTGGTTGTTAATAAATATTCTTAGAGCATAAAAAGCTGTTGCCCAACCTCACCAATTGGAACCAATTTAGATTTCTAGGCCTACGGCCTTTCCCAACACTCTTCTTTCTCATTTTATATTTTAAAGTTTGTTACGCAATGGTAAGTGCTGAAAGGCGTGGATCCTTGCATAAGAATATGGGTATGGAGAAATAGTCCCAAATTGTGAATTAAGAAGCCTGTGTTCTGTCTCCAGCTCTGGCACCATTAACCCAGTTAATCCTATTTTGGGGGTCTCAATTCCCTTGAATGCAAAAATCAGTGGGAGTCAGGGAAAGGTTAAGATGGTCTCAGGGGGCTCTTCCCACTTAGCACTTGAGATTCTGACATAGGCATTTTCTGATAGCATGAGACAGATGTTCCATTTCCCCCCTCATTACCTGGCCGGATTCTGGCATGGCATTTCCTTGAATAAAGCACCCAGAGCCAGTGGGAATATGCTCCTTTGGCTTTGGTATAGCTCACAAGAAGATGTTCCAGTGAGAAGGAGAGATCTTCAGGGAGCGGAGCAGACCCAGAGATCATGGGAAGAGAGAACACTGGCCCTCAAGAGCTTCTGGGGAAGGCTCAGACAGAGGAAAAGCTGAAGAATTTACCTAGATCCCAAAGTGTTAGAAGTGACCAGAGCAGGAAAGTAAGCAACAGTGTTACTGGCTGTGGTCTTTGCTGACTAGGAGCTAAGTGGGAGACGGAAGTACAGGAGGAGAAAGAAGAAAATGAGGAGAAGAGGAAAAGGAAAACCTGATAGGACTCTGATGGACGCATCTACTCCTGGCGTCGTGCTAAGGGTCTTATGCACACGATGGGATTAAATCCTCAAAGTACTTGCTTTCCACAGGAGGCTCAGAGGACAAGCAGTTTGCCCAAAATCATACAGCTAAAGGGCAGCAGATAGGGAATTCAGATCTATTTCTGTGAGAGAATTGACTCCTGTTTTTCAGGAAGTCCGTTGACCAAACCCCTAGGTCAGGCAGGCCTTGGCATGGCATTGTCCAAGGGGCAGTTGTCAAAGACCCTTCGCCTCATGGGTAGTGATGTGATGTCCTCTCATCAGCGTGGCTGTGTGACCTGGGACAGAGCTGCTTAACTTCTCTGTGCCTGAGGATGTGGTTGATCCTTCACCAGGGCAGCCCAGAATGCCCTTCGGTTTCTCAGGTGGATAGCAATGTGTGCATCCAGGATTGATGGACCTAATTAATGGGGCTCTGAAGAGAAGGGCAGAGGAAGTACAAAGCCACATCCACTACCCTTGCCCAGTTGACACATGCAGCTAAAGAAAGAGAACTGGAGGAAGGAGATGGCATGACAGAGTGGAGGGCTAGGGGGGCACTCCACTGCAGGAAGTGACCAGGGAAAGGCAGGTTGAGGCCTGCTGAATCCTGGCCCCAAACCTTCTTTATCTTTCTGAAGCTACCGCTTCACTTTAGAATGACAGTCATGGCCCCTCACTGGCTCCTCATCTAAGTAATATATGGCTCCTGCTCTGGCTTTGGGTCTCGGAAGGATAGAGAAAGGCAGGTAGTCCTGACTCAGAGAAAGAGCTGCTTACTACACATCCACCCCTCAGAGCTGAGTCAGAGATTCAGCCACATAGCAGCGGCCCTCCCTCCCGTGCCCCAACTCACAGTGCTTACACGGGGCAGCAGGCCTGGCTCCATGCAAGACTGCCTCTGTAGTCCAAACCACCGCTCCCTGCACCCCCGCCGGAGCAGAGAAGTGCCAGAACAGGCTGGAGGAAGGCAAGACTGAATGGATCCCCCTACACACAGCTGTGAGGAAGGATGAAGGTGGAGAGATACTGTCAGAAAGTGGGCTCTCCCAAGAGTGTGTGCTGGATGCAACTTTGGAAACTATCTAGACCAAACCTGCATTCATTTGTTCCAGACACATGTGTTTGAGCCCCTACTGTGTGCAGAGCCTGGGGATATACAGTTTACATAGATGGGGGCATGGGTGGCCAGAGGTAGGGAACAACTTACTTAGTCACACAGATCTTATTTTAAGGGCAAGGCTAACTCAGAACCCTGGCCCTTGTATGTTTAAATAAACAACAACAACAACAAAAAAAAAACACCCATTGGCGTGAAGTTGAATCTGACTCATAGCGATCATATAGGACAGAATAGAACAGCCTGGTGGGGTTTTCAAAGGAGCAGCTGGAGGATTTGAACTGCTGACCTTTTGGTTAGTAGCCACAGCTGTTAGCCGTTATGCCACCAGGGTTTCTTAAATAGTCTAAGCTGGTTCCAGTGGGTGGTGTTGCCAGAGATTTCCTAGATGAGAACAGTAGGGGTGGCCCACACTAGTTTCAGAGTGGTGGTTGTTGGTTGCCTTGGAGGCAGTGCCTGACCCATGGGGACCACATGCACAACAGCAAAAACCTGCCTGGTCCTGCTGTGTCTTCATGTGGCTTACAGACCCCATCATTGTGATCCATAGGAGATGAATTTCAGCAGTAGGTCACCAGGCCTTTCTTCCTAGTCTCTCTTAGAC
Organism: Heterohyrax brucei; assembly: GCA_028571685.1. NCBI lineage: Eukaryota > Metazoa > Chordata > Mammalia > Hyracoidea > Procaviidae > Heterohyrax > Heterohyrax brucei. Next base: position 60,208,175 of record CM053142.1, on the reverse strand, counting down.
TGGAGCTTTGCTGCAGTCTGTTCAGCATCTTAGCATCATACAAGCCCCCACTGATAGACAGGTGGCAGCTGCCTGCAAGGGGTGCATGGTGGGAGTTAAACCAGCTCTCTCTCATGGAAGGTGAGGTATCTGTCAGGGAACCAACAAGTCTTCTGGGTAGAAAGGCAACAGCACCCCCTTGGAACCAGTTTACACTAGTAAGAAACCCTGGTGGCTTGATAGTCTCAGGACAAGCTGGGTGGGGAACACTTCTCCTTGACATTGCCCTCTGCCTCTATTACCCATTGCTGGACATGCCTCCATTGCTCCTGGGGCTCCTCTCCACCTTCTTCCCAAGTTCAGCACTTTCACTCTCCCAGCTAGCACCACCACCAGAATTAATGCCACCAAAGTGTCTTATTTCAAAACAAAGTGACACCAATACACTAATTTCACACTGAGATGGTAGTAATGCATTAAGTTCTCTCCCCAATGAATAATTTTACTTCAAAGTTAATGCTTAACCTAAAAATTGAATACGTGCACATTAGGTAGATTCAAGCTTAGGTTAAGCATGGCCTCGTCTCTTTAGAAGTCAAGTGAGAGACTTCAGGAACACTACACCTGAGGAGGGAAGGTCTTTTTGGTTGAGGTATGTCCTCACCCTGCACCCTTCTAGTTGTCCTTCTAAGGTAATTTTCTACTCTGCTTAGAAATAAAACTGGCCTTTGAAAGGCTTAGCAGAGCCATGTTCACTCCTGGGAGTGAGACAAGCCATCTGGCCATTGCAGTCCAAATAGAGGGACCAGAATCTCCTCAGGCTTCTAGAGTGAGGCTTGCCACGTAAGCAGCAGCCAGGGAGTCCTGTAAGTTCAGACATGGGTGCACAGAGAGCTGGGCCTATTACAGTGAACTGATACAACAAGTTCTCCCCAAAGTTTCTGGCTTGAGAAGTATCCTGGGAGCTTAACCCAAAAGTCCATGAGAACCTAGTTTTTATGGACATCCTGATTTGGGTTCTTAATTCGACTGTATTCAGTCGACCTGAGTGTTCTAACAGCTACAGTGTGCCAAGGTCTCCCTTGCCCTCTGCCTTCTGACCATAGTTGCTTCACTTTTTGGTTTTCTCTGGGTTCCTTCTGTTGTCTTCCCTTACTCTTTTGGACCCACATACAACCCTCTCTCTTGATCCCTGCTGCAGGATTCTGTCCGCTAAGTAGAAGCATGGAAGGAAGCTGTCATGACATACCCCTTGGTTTAGCCAGACAGCTTTCTGTGTACTAGCCAGTATCTATTACTGTGGTTCTTATAAGCTGAGCAAACAACTGCTAAGATATTTGTGAGAGAACTTCCAAAGCAAAGGGGCCTAAAAGGTTCCATAGGCTAGTAGAGAAGCTATCCCTCAGCCTGGCTCTAACATACCCATAATACCTGGAAAAGTATAACCACTTCTCATGCATCCGTTTACTTTCACATTTACTGTACCTCATCAAGAAACCCTGGTGGTACAGTGGTTAAGTGCTATTGCTGCTAACCAAAAGGTGAGCAGTTTGAATTTGCCAGGTGTTCCTTGGAAACTCTAGAAACAGTCCTACTCTGTCCTGTAACATCACTGTGAGTCAGGATAGACTCACAGGCAATGGGTAACCTGAGAACCACTTGTCTTTGTAAAGTTGATTTGTTTTCCAAGTCTCTTTCTCCGTCTCCCTTTCCTCTTTCACATTCCCTTTCTCCCAGTCTCTCTGTTTCTTTGTCCTTCTGAGCATGCTGTCTCTCTCTCGCTGTCTCTCTCTCACTGACACACACACACAGTCAGTCTCACTGACACTGGTCCTCTATCCCTTCCTCTGTCCTTCTGAGACTTGCCCCCAGCCTCCTTTCTCTGTTCTTCTGAGCAGCCTTTCTCTCTCTCTGTCTCATAAGGGATGATTTGATGTTGTTAACACTACTGACAGCTGGTTTCTCTCATTTATTCTTCATGGGATTTTTTTTGTTTGAATGATTAGATACTGATTGTCCTTCCTAGGGGAAGGTAAAACTACCATGGTAGTTTTGTAATCAGCCTTGTTTAGCGTGTGTTTCTGGCAGGTATTAGCACCTGAGGAGCCATCATGTTGCAGGTGAATAACATAGCAATTGCTGAGGCTTAAGCCACTTCCAGCCACATGACCTGATCACTGGGTAACTAATAATACAGCTGGTCAGAACCATCAGCCTTCCACTGTTTACACAAAAAGGTAGATAGAGCCAGGGGGAGCCAGGAATCAATGACCTCCATGCTTGGGGTCTCTGTTAGTCCTTTTAGGGGCCAAGGTCCACCTGTAAGGGGACTCCTAAAGGGCCATCGCAACTGTGTGCCTGTAACTACAAAGATACCAAGAGGTCCTTCTCCTAGGTGGCATTTCACTTTCGGGAAACAGGAAAGCCAGTGGGTTTCCAGTATAGGGGTGGAGCTTGCTCTTTCCACTCTTGACCTTTCATCTTTTTTGTTCTCTGCCCACTGCTGTCCAGTCCTGCCTCTCTCATAATTCCCCTGGTCCCCTCCCAGACTCGTTTCCAGCTCTCCATTCAGACCAGGAACAAAGTGGAGGTCTACTTAAACATCGCTTTGGGACCACCTCTATATCCTTCTTTGTCTCTAGATCTGAAAGCCCTTGACATATACCCTCAGCTGCTTTACATCCCAGTTGAATTGTGCTCATTTAAACTTCGTATATCTGTTAGCAAGTGGCCTCTTTGTTCAACTTCAGAACGCTTCAACTTACGGTATGTTTTACTTTGGGCTCCTTAAAATCCGTGTCCCTACCGCCATCTCCAGGCTCTGGGGTGCAGCATCCTGATGCCTGCACACCTGTAGGACTGTACTTTAGTTCCTGACATGTACATTTCTCCTTGCTGAAAGAGAAGATAAAAGGATAATTTTTTATCCTCCCTCAACAACAACAAAAAACGGTCTGTAACAAGATCAGAAATCCACATACTCCATTTCACTGCTTTGTCCTCTTGTTTCAGAGGAAAGTAGAATTCAGTGACCCTGATATTGTGGACAGAGTCTCAGTGTCTGCCCACTGGGAATGAACAATCCTATTCTATCGGGTCTTTTCATGGCCCAGCCAAGAGTCAGGCTTCTCTGGAGGGAATAGAAGTCACCCTATGCCTTTCAATGTTCACATGTAAGACAGAATGCAGTAATGGGTTATGATCCTTTCTAACCACCTGACCTCAAGAGAATGTTCTGGAAGATAATTTGGTTTTGCAATCCAGTCTAGTTATCTACTGCTGAGCCCCTAAATCCCTAGTAATCTGACCCTTCTGGCTATGCTAAAATTAAACATCCCATTTTTATATGGTCAAAAGCTATTTTTCAAATACCTTTTAATTCTTTGAGAGACAATGTAAGGTAGACACTGGGAGGTACATTCCACTGACTACTCACATCCATCTTCTTGGACAAATCCCCTCTACCTAGAAGAAACTTTCTGTGCTGGCCTCTGATATTCACTGAGTTTCATCCCTCAGCATCCTAAGTAAAATCCCAAAACATCAAACCAGTTTGCTGTTGAGTCAGTTCTGAGTGATATCAACCCTATAGGACAGAGTAGACTTCCCTTTTGCGTTTCCAAAACGTGGCTGATGGATTCAAACTATCAATCTTTTGATTAGTAGCCTAACTCTTAACCACTGTACCACCAGGGCTCCATCCTACATATGGCCAGGAGAAAGCTGCCCAGTGAAAAGGAACAGTGAGTACACTCTAGAAGTAGACTTCATCCGCTGAGATGATACTTCTAATTTGACCCTGAACTTAGTTCAGAAAGACAGTTTTCCCAAAGAATGTCTTTTATTCTCTGCCCAGTACTACTCCTATCATCATTCCCAGTTATACCAAACTGAAGCCATCTACATAAGTATATTGAACTAAGTAATTGGGTTTTCTATTTGCTCTTAGCCTGTTATCTGAAACCACTAAGCAGCACTCTTTCTGACAATGCCCTATTCTCATTTGCAGAGAATAATTATCTCATTTCATTTATACCAACTGCATGAACAAATTAATCATCCCAATATCTTAAAACCCTTGAAAATTACTAGATCATTAGAAAACAAAAATGAAATGATTAAGTGCTCAAAACTGTACTCTGCTGCTCCATTAGTGGAGGTGATGCTATGTTAAAACTCAGCCAGAATGTTCGGATTAGGGCAGCAGTCCTGTTGGCTCACTGTAGAAGAGGAATGTAAGAAGATTTTCCAGGCCTGTGGGACATCAGTCTTGGGGAATCTTACACTCCTTTCATTCCTCAGGAAGACCCTAGATGGAGAAACTGTGAACTAATCGGGGAAAGAGTCAGAAATTGATGACACAAACATTTCAGTCTACCAACTAATTCTAAATTTAGAGCAAAAAATAGAGATGGAGCAAGGTGGTTTCCCAAGGCACTGCACTAGGTGTTCAGAAGAGAGTGGCAAGCAACACAAACACGGCATTTGTGATAAACATGCTTAGCCTGGAACACCAGGGGTGCCCAGCCCCAACTAGTCCAGTCTCCCCTCCTAGCTTACCAGATGAGTCCGTTTACAGCTGGGCAAGTGCCTCAAAGCCTCCAGTGACTACATGGGGTCCTTGGAGGGCCACCAGTGTATCAGACCACAGGTTCTCTGAGGGCAGGAGTATATCTTTGTGTTTCTTCATATTTTCACATAGAAATCACTCAGTGGTTGCTTTTTTTTCCCTCCTGTATTATTCAGATGTTGATACCACTTACCCTAGATCAAGTGGTTATTTTCGAGACCATGAATCTTGTCAACATAGTTTCTCACATAAGAACAGCTGTACGAGCCATTAACAGGCAAGTCAGAAGTGTCCTCTGAACACTATGGCTTGAGGCCTTAAAAAATTAGTGAGTCCCCCCAGTTCTCCCATAGTGAAACTCTTTGGAGAGTTATCATTACCTGGGCTGGAGAAGTCACTGTATGAATGACAAAATAAAACCCACTCTCCCTCTGTCCACTGCCCTCATAACCCCTCCTAATTTCTTACTGTCTTCTTTTATACAGTCACCAAGATGATTCAGTTAATACATGTTATTAGAGTGATAAAATATGATCAAGATAGTTAGAATAAACCTATAGCTAAATTTTGAAGTTAAATATGGTTTAAATTGTTGAGATCTTAAATGGGAACTGTAAAAGGGTAAAAGGCAGCAAGACAAAATGCAGTTAAGATAAATGTTTGAAAATTCCAAATAAAGGGTTTGAGATGTTTTAGAGGTTAAATGAAGAGCTTAATTTTTAAAATATCCCAGCTTTAGTGCAAGGTTCCTAGGCGGTTTGTGTTTGACTGCTAGCCTAAAGATTGGCAGTTCAAATCCACCCAGTGGTCCTGCAGAAGAAAAGACCTGAGCATCAGCCTTTGTAAAGGTTATAGTCAAGGACACTACGTAGAGAAATTGGCACAACTGAGCTAAACCGAAAGCTAAGAAGTTTACTGAACATAGCTGTTTTAGTCAGCTAGGCTGCTCTAACAGAAATACCACAGAGTGGATGGCTTTAACAAAGAAAGATTTATTCTTACACAGTCCGGTAGGTTACAAGTCCATATTCAGGGTGTCTGCTCCAGGGAAAGACTTTCCCCTTGTCGGCTCTGGAGGAAAGTCCGGTATTGCATCAGTCTTTGTCCAGGGAGCGTCCTCACGCAAGAACCTCTGGTCTGAAGGACGCGGTCTGCTCCCGGTGCTGCTTGCTTGATGGTAGCGAGGTTCTCAAATTATCCTTTGTTTCTTTTTCCTTTTATTCCTTGCAAGCTAAAAGCATTAAGAGTGGGGCAAGCCATACTCCAGGGAAACTCCCCCCACAGCAGGAATTCACAGCCCCACCCTAATCCTTTAACATACAGGTTAGCAAAACCACACAATGGAGGACAGTCCCAAGACACTGGGAACCATATCCCAGCCACGTGGCTGCACACATTTTTGGGGGGACACAATTCCAACCATGACAATAGCCAAACACTTCAAGAGACCCAGTAGCAGGAGCAGGAATCTGGGTAGCAGGGTTTTGGGGAACATGTAGGTCAAGTGGCGTAACAAAGTTTACTAACAAAATGTTCTGCATCTCACTTTGATGAGTGATGCCTACGGTCTGAAAAGCTAGCAAGCAGCCATCTAAGATGCACCAATTGAGCTTAACCCACCTAGAGCAAAGAAGAGGAATACCAAAGACACAAGTAAAATAGTATCCCAAGAGATAGAGCCACAAAAACCATAGACTGCATCAACCTGAGACCAGGAGAACTAGATGGTGCAAGCTACCACCAGTAACCACCCTGACAAGGAACACAACAGAGAGTCCCTGACAGAGGAGGAAAAAGGGGGTGCAGAACTCAAATTCACAGAAAAAAAAAAAAAAAAACCATGTTAATGGTCTCACTAAGACTACGAGAGCCCTAGAAGAAATAGCCCCATATGCTGTGAACCCAGAATTAAGACCATTGCCAAAGCCAACTCTTCAGACAAAGGTTAGACTGGACTATAAAACATCAAATGATACTCATAAAGAGTGTGCTTTTTAGTTCAAGTAGAGATGAGGTGAGATGAGAGGGCAGAGAGGGGCAGGAGCTGGCTGAATGGACACAAGAATACACGGTGGGAAGGGGGAGTGTGCTGTCATAGTACACAGATAGCAACTAGGATCACATAACAATACGTGTGTGTGTTTTTGTATGAGATGTAAACTTTCATCTAAAGGACAATTAAAAGAAATTTTTTAATTTTATAGAACAGCTCTTCTCTGTAACACATGAGGTCACCCTGGGTCGGGATCAGCTGGACAGCAACAAAAAGGGTTAGTTCACTGAACTAGGTGACCTAGGTGGGTTCTCTGAATTGTCTCCACTTGTATCCTATTCAGGATGGGGTCAACCCAGAACACCCTCCAGCATTTGCCCAGGGTTAAGGGGAGTAATGGGAAGCTTTCGTAGTTTTCTGGATGGATCCAAAGTGGTGGAGCAGTAGCCCAAGCTTCCTGGGAACTCTGCCTAGTACTCGCATTTGAGTAGTGTGATCCTCCTACTCCCTCCCCATAGATGCTATAGAAACACAGAACTTCTTACCCAGCAACACAGGAGCATAGGCTTTGGCCAGCCTGAGAGGGGAGCAGGATGCCTGAGGTCCATCAAGGCCCTCACACACCACTGAAAAAGATTTCAGAGATTTGACAAGAAATTGTGTGCATGTGTGTGTGCATGTGTGTGTGTGATGTGTTTGTGCTTCTATGTTTTATCTCAGCCTACTAGCAAAATTCTAATGATCCCTATACCCTCCATGTAAGTGGACTGACCCAGTAGCTGGTAATCCTCATGAAGGAGTAACTAAGATCTGTCAGTAACCAAGAGGCATCCCTTTATTCCCTTTCCTGATCCTGTATCACCTCTACCACCATTCCCCCAAAATGACATCCAACCAATTTGCAGTGGAAAGACAAAACAAAGCAATGACTTCACTGAGAAATCTGTTAGCAAAGGATTTTCAATCTGCAAGAAAATGTCTAGCTTTGCACATTTCCATCCTTAGAAAATTCCCTTACACATTTTCCTTGTTGTACTTTAAAGCCAGAAACACAAGAGCAACCATCTGAAGGTGGAGGGTAAAAGCAAGTTGTAACCTTCTAGAAAGAGTTAACATCTCAGATAGTTGACAGAAGTCAAGGGCTGAGTTCTTTGTGCTTGAGCCCCAAGTGTAGGGACATCATTGTGGATTCACTCTCAAGAAACTAGGGAGAGAGTTGGTATTGGGGTACCCGACTGAGCCCAGTTACCTCAGGTTTGACCCCAAAATGAACATTTTCTTGGGATGTTAATAACAATATCCTAAAATGTGCATTTCAAGGTGGAAAAAAAAAAATCCAGATTCATTATTTCCTGCCAGTGACCAAAGTTCTCCATACCTATAGAATAATAGCTAAGAAGGGCCGTCGTCTACCTGAGTCTAATCCTTGAGAACTAGCCTCTGCTGCGAAGGTGGTTGGGGGCCATCTCTTCACATCTTCAGTGAGAACTAGAATCCAGTCTTCCCCAAACCTAAGGGATCGTTGCCTTTGAGCTCTTTTACTTACATATGTGTGGGCAAGAAGAGGTAGTAGGCACAGCCAATCTCTTTATCATTCTACTAGCGCTGCCTGGAGTAAGCTAATGTACAAGCCCTCAAAGGTTATCTTAGGAAACGTGGTTCATTAAAATTAAAATTCCTCCATCCATAAAATCCAGAAGACCTCATCTACTCATCTCTAATGGGTGTGAGTTAATTGATAGCCAGAGATAGTTGCAGGTAGGAGAATGTCTTCTGGTTCCTTGATTGACATGGGACCCAGCTACACAGAGGTAGCACACATAGGGAGGACCTGGAACCTCCCAGGAATTATGCTTTTGGATTTCTTTCACTTGTTTCCTTTTGCCCTCTCCTGCCACTGTGTTGCTCCTGTGTTAGCCAAGACCTAGAATACCAGGCGTCTTCGTTGGAGACTCATTACAGCTTATCTCTATCTGCCTTTCTTTAAAGCCAGCTGAACATACCCAATGCTCTCCCTCTATGGTAAGACCGACCCTCCAGACCACGCTCCCAGCTTCTGTGACCCCGTCTAACACTCCCCACTCTTACCCATCCCGACTCCAAGAGTCCTCTCGGAGCCCAGCCTAGCTCCTGCTGCATGTAGCCACCATGTCTGTGACGTGCCTTGCCTGCCTGGTCTTTTGTGAGCTGTGAAAATGCTGTTTGTGTAATGGTGTTCTTTGACCTCCTTGAGCTTTCCTTTGGGTGATAATTCACTGTAATCCTGACTGTCTAATGAGCCACTGGGAGAGAATTGGACCCAAGGGTCACTTCCTGTTAAAGATCCCGGGGAAGTTACCCTTAATCTGATGTGGGAAATTTGTAGAAGGCACCTGTGGGGGCAGCAAGGGGAAGATGTAGCCTGGAGACAGACAGACAGATGAACAACGGTCCTAACAATCATGAAGTGTAGGGGACTGCTAGCTCCCCTGGTGCTCTGAATCTAAGCCCACAGGAAGAGGCTGAAGCTGGGATTTGTTACTGAGGGGATGACAGAATTTCCAGTCACTCTGACCAAGCTGTACTTAATTTTCCTAAAATCCTGAAGAGTAGAACTGACCCACAGAGTTTCCAAGGAGCACCTGGAGAATTCAAACTGCCAAACTTTTGGTTAACAGACGTAACACTTAACCACTACACCACCAGAGTTTCCGGAAGTTCATTAAAATTAGGCTAACCCCGTTTCTCTGTAGTAGGATAGGAGCAGAATAGGGGACTAGATGGTTTGATTCAAGCATTCCATAAGAGTCTATGAATCGCTTTGGCTAATGTGACGGAGATGCCACTCAGAGTGACCTTGGAGTCTCCTGGGAACCACCTTCTCTAAGAGGATGCTGTCACATACTTCAAAATGGGGCCACATGCATGCTTATAAAAGGACCAAAGGATTGATCCCTCGAACCGTCTAAATCAGTAAACTGCCGTGAGATGGGGTCAGTTGGTGGTGTTCCCCCAAAGCAGCCATCCCAGCCTTGTTGAAAGGCCAGACTCTAGGACATTATGTCACTCTCCACAGGGACAGCCATTTGGACCGGCTTCTTCACTGCTGTGTCATTCCGTTTATTAGAGGAAACTGTCATGCCCAAAGGGCAATGTGTTTCTTCTCCTAGAGCAGCATCAGGAAGTTGATGCGACCGAGGAAGGCTCTGAAACTGCAAAGCTTTATTTGTATTTTTCACTCCTCAGATCCAGATACCCCTGTGGCACCCGTTTCTCAAACTCTTGACACTCACAGTGGAAGCTACTGGCTTAAGCTTGTTTTTTCTTCTTTTCCTCCTTTCCCAAACGTGGGGGAGCTGACGGCTGAGTTGCAAAACCCTAGGCTTCCTCTGCCTAGTCCTCTGAGGGAACACCACCTCCTTTTAAAGGAGAGAAAATAGAATGTCAAGTAGATACACAGGAGCTGGCAGTGCGGAGATTAAGGGCATCAAAAGCTTCGAAATCCACCAGCAACACTGGCCCAGGGACAAGGCCAGGACTGCTGCCTGCAGCTCCCTGCCTGGCCCTGCCGGGAGGCGGCGTGACAGACCCCAAACACTCACTCCTAAGTCTGCCCCTTACTTTGATGAAAGCAGGATCTCTAGGAGGAGCTGCGGCAGATCTAGGTTTGAAATATAAGAAATGTTTTTAGTCTTTGGTCTGGACAGTCTGAAGACCGTGAGACCCTTCGGATCTGGTTTCTGGGCAGCCTCCCAGGGCGCACACTGGTGTGGAGGGGCTGTCTCAGCATTCTCCTGCCCTCTGTGAACTGTCTGTTTCAAAGAGGAGCGACTGAGCAGCCTCTGGGGCCATCTGTCTGCATCAGTGGTGGTCACAGCCAGCAGCCGCGGGGCTCAAATAGGAGGGCGTGTGGGAGTCCACAGGGCCATGGGTGCCCATGACATCCTCAGGGATTGCTAACAAGGGCACAAATATTGCCAGGAAGAATCTGACCTGGAAATAATAAACAATAAAGCAAGAAGAGAAGTAAAGCAAGTGAGAGGAGAGGGCTGCACCAGGATCCCAGGGACAACCCAACTCCCTTCCTGCCTGAGGGAGACATGGGATGGGGCCAGTAACAGGAAACTCAAAGGGTCCATTCTCTCCCGGTGCCCACAACAGGAGGGGATGGGGCAGGGCAGGGTAAGCTGCACTAGTTCTCGGGGAGGGGTGCTGCCCACCCAGCTGGGCAAGGCAGGCAGAAGATGACAGAGCAGCCACTCCTGACCCCTGGCCAGGGAAGTACCCAGGCCCCTGGGCTCCTTTAGGTCCAACCAGCTGAGTAAGAACCTTTGGCCCCTAGACCACCAGCAGCCTAGGCATCAGATTCCCACCTCAGCTTGTCTCCACCTTGCTTACACTTCTCTGTTCTTCTTCCCCTGGAGTGGAAGGGGCCTCCACTGAGGGAGCTTACCCACCCTGAACAGGACCCCTTGGTTCTCACCTTCTGGGGCCAGGAGCTGTTCAGATCTCATTCCCAGTGAGTGCTACCCCCAACTCACACCTGTCTCATTCTCTCCACCTCTGCCAGGGTCTCAGTGCAGCCCATAGAGGCTTGCAGCCTCCTAGAGATCCACCCCAGACAGGAAGGCAAGGGCTGTAAACCGAACCCTTCTCCGGCACTGAGCAACACCTCCACTCTCCCAGTCCCTTTCCAAGAGGCCAGCATGGCAGCATGGGGACTATGTGAGCTAAAAAGGGGTGACCCAGAGAAGTGCTGAGGTCCCAAGCAGCTAAGGCATGAGATCCCTTCAGTGGCTGGCCAATGCAGACCCCCTAAGCTCTCTGCCCACCCTGCCTACCAGGACCTCCCCCTTGGAATCATCCCTAAGGCTGCAGCGATGGTGGGCCAAATACTTGTCTAGCCTAATGGATGTCCAGGTCCTACTCAGATCAGGAGCCCCAGCAAAACCACGCAGGGAGAAGCTGGAGCTGCCTCCTTGCATCAGGGCTGCTTGCACTGAGGGCAGCTGGCTCTGGACCTAGACGATTTCAACACGTGTGGACATTCCTTTGCAGTCTTCTGTTATTCCACCCAGGAGGTTAAGAGGAAGGAGCGAAGGAAAATCGGGCTCAGCCTTAGGGGCCTGGGCAAGGCTCGGCTCTGCAGTAACTGCGGGGCTCCAGGAAAAATGGACAACTGACCTAAACATGTGGGCCAGGGGGGAAAGTCTAGTGCAGCTAACTCCTGCCCTTACCTACCCCTCGCCATCCAAAGGCTGTGTTTCTCAGAGCAGGGCTCACCCCATTCTTGCCTCACCCCCTCTGTTGCTGTGTTAACTACTACCTCCTATTGCCAATGGATTCCAGAACGCAGAGGAGAACTCCCGCATCTCCATCACATTCTTCCGCCTCTTCCGGGTCATGCGCCTGGTCAAACTGTTGAGTCGCGGCGAGGGCATCCGGACATTGCTGTGGACCTTCATCAAGTCCTTCCAGGTAGGCTGCGCCAGCCACCTCCCTACCCTAGGCACAGCCTGCAGGTGAAATGCCTGCGTACCTCCCAAGAAATAGTTGTGGAAAAGGGGCTCCTTGGGGCTCCTCAACCATGCATCACCCAGTGGGAGGCAAAACAGTGAGGGAATGGACAACACTCTACAAGTCAGGCCACCTGGAGCCAGGCCTTGTGCTGGCCACTTAGCTATGTGAAGTCAACTTTACCTGTCTGGCCTCTGCTTTCCTCGTTTCTAAATTGGGAGGGCTAGACCAGATTTGTGGTTTTCAAAAGCATGCTGCCAGAGCCCCAGACGTCGGCAACGTCAGGGCAGGGGAGGGAGACCTGCAGGGGAGGCTGAAGTGGTTTCAGCTCTCCTCTCCCACTTCTATACTTCTCTGCAAGACTTTGCGGGACAAAGGGGTGTTGTAGTATGGAACACACACGGAAATCACCAAGGTACTCTGACAACCTCATAACCTCAACCGTGATTCTAATTCCAGCTTTTTTAGCTTCTGGCTGTCACCTTCCCTCAGTTGGCATTTCAGCCGTGTCTGCAGATTACACCTGTTTGTATACTTCTCCACACTCTCGGGGACCCTGGTGTCACTCCCCTGGAGGGGAGAGTGACCTCTCATAGAGATACTGCGTTGCCTAACTACATAATTAATTCTCTTTTCTCAGCCATGGTTTTCTATCCATAGAAAAGCAAAATAATTACGGCCCTTGGCCAGCTCTGAGAAGTGCTATATAAGTCTGAAGTTAAAAAGCAGCAAAGCTCTTGGCTCACTTGGATTCTTTGAAGATACATGGTGTAGTCAAAAAAAACCAACCTTTTGCCGTTGAATCAATTCTGACTCATAATGACCCTACAGGACAGAGTAGAACTATCCCATAAGGTTTCTACAGCTGTAAATCTTCACAGAAGCAGATTGGCACATCTTTGTCTCAGCGCTGCTGATGGTTCAGACCACTGACCTTTTGTTTAGTATCTGAGTGCTTGATTACTGCACCACCAGGGCTCAAGATCCCACTGCTGTCAAAGCAACTCAAACTCATAGCGGCCCTGTGGCACAGAGTAGAACTGCCCCCTAGGAGCTGGAGAAGCCCCTTAGTTGGCTTCCGGTTTCCTAACCTGATGCTAAGAGAAAGTTTCCATCCATGGAAGCACCACTGTCTGATTTCTCAAGACAAAGACAGTCATATGGCTGCAGTCCCAGTCATCAGAAAGAGGCCCTGCCAGGCTGAGGAGAATGGCCTGCTTCAGAGTGCCATCTTTGGGCTGCCTGCCCTGAAAGTTGTCACCGAGGCTCTTTAAAGTCTTCATTAGACCAGCCACTGAGGGCTCTGGCTTCTGGTCCAGCCTTACCCCAACAGCCCACTTGGCTACAGTCTCTATTACCAGTCCACAGATTGGGCTCAGCCAATTCCTGACCCACTGGCAAGCCAAGGGTCTGGATGTGGCCTTTGGCCATTCAGAGTGTCTGGTTTCTGTGCTTTCTCTGCCCCCTCCTGCTCTGAGTACTCCAGAATCCCTTCTCACAAGGCTTTGTTCATCCACAGTTGACTTTCAAGAAAAGGTGACAATGTACTGTTATTTCCACAGTAATACCTGTCCTCAGAGACCTTCCCCACTTCTAGAGAGTGAGACTCTCCCACAAGTCCCCTGAGAGTTCTGCTCTCTGTGTAGGTGGTGGGTGCTGCAAGGAGCTAGAAGATGCCACCCACACCCTCAAAGAGCTTGCAATTTAAATAAATGAGCAAGACACACACACACATGCCCAAAACCACTCCCCTCCTGTTTTATTCAGCTGCTCTAACAGAAATACCTTGAGTAGATGGCTTTAGCAAAGGAAAGTCTATTCTTAGACAGTCTGTCAGGCTACAAGTCCAAATTCAGGATGTCTGCTCCAGGGGAAGGCTTTCCCACTCGTCAGCTCTGGAGGAAAGTTCTTATGTTTCATCAGTCTTTGCTCAGGGAGCATCTTGGTGCAGGAACAAGGTGAAGAACGCGCTCTTTTCCTGCTGCTGCTTTCTTGATGGTGTGAGGTTCCCAGTTCTCTGCCTGCTTCTCTTTCCTTTTGTCTCTTGTAGGAGAAAGGACTAAGGGTGGTGCAAGCCATACTCCAGGGAAACTCCCTTTAAAGTGGAGCACAGAGGTGATCCTATGAAGGAATTTACAGTCCCCCCTAATCCTTTAATATACAGCCTAGGAAAATCACGGAATGGAGGACAATCATAGAATACAGGGAATCATTGCCCAGCCACATGGCTACACATATTTTTGGGAGGACGCAATTCAATCCATGATACCTCCCAAGAATCCATATAACAGAACATTTAAAACATGCAAATGTAAAGCTGGTCACATCCAAGGAAATAAATACCAACCTAATTTCAGAAGAAAGAAGAAAGATGTAAGTGTGTGTACCACATATCCTGTCATCTAAGTCAAATTCAAATGCCCTGCCTTCTCACACATACACACACACATGCGCACACACACAGTCTCACCTGCTGAGAGGAGCCAGTGAGCCCAGAAGCCCTCCCTCCTTGGCTGCCTCCCTCGGCGACCTCATCCCTCCTCAGTCGCCAGCCCTCACACTGACTCTGGCCAGGGTTTGCACATCCCCAAGGAAAAGGAGGTCCAGGAGACTGGAGCCAGCAGTGCCTCCCTGCGGGCCTTTCCCTCACTAGCATCTGTGGCTGGGATGGAGGTGAGCGCTCTCACTACCAGCAGATGCCTCTAGGTTCAAACACTACGGCCTGTTCTTGCTTGAGGAGTGGGAGATCATGGGGCTTCCCAAGACCGTAGTGCACCTTCCCCAGCACTTATCCTTTACTGGCTTCCCCCACACCCCTCTGTCCGCCTTTCCTGTCTTCCCTGAGATCTGCCCATGCCTGGCTCAGCGCCAAGTTCTCTGGAAAGCCTGAAACCATTTGTTTTGATGGGAGCAGGACTTGGGGCACCAGAGCTCTGAAAGAAAATGTAGGTCCCAGAAGATCCATCACCTAACACACCCATCACCCCATATACCCATCTTTGGGATGACTGGAAGGAACGCACTTGAATCTGGAGTGCCATCCTATTTGAAAAAGCTTCTGTGTGGTCTGACAGTGCCATCTAGTGGTGATGGGACGTTGGCAAAGCATTTTCTTACAAGGGAGCGTGGTCTGCTTTCCTGGTCCAAGAAGCCCTCAGTTCCATGAACAGCACTGAGTTCCTGTGATGACACTCTCCAAGAGAAGTAGCAGCAGGTAGTGTAATGAGTAGAATGTACAGAACCCAGCTATGTGCAAGGCACTAATTGCACTGAGCACTTTATATGCCTTATTAAATCATTTAAAGTGCACAATCCCCCAAGAGGTAGTTACTATTATTTCCATTTTTCAGATGAAGAAACTGAGGCTCAGAGAGATTAAGTCATGTGTCCAAGCTCCTATTGCTAGGTAGTGGCAAAGTTGGATTCAAGCTCTTGATCTTTACTTTTTTTTTTTTTTACTAAATGTTTTTAATACAGTTGTAATACCTTCTGGAAACCCTGGTGGTATAGTGTTAAGTGCTACAGCTGCTACTCAGAAAGCTGGCAGTTCAGATCTGCCACATGCTCACTCCTTGGAAACTAGGAGGCCGTTCTACTGTATATAGGGTCGCTATGAGTCAGAACCTACTCGACAGCAGCGGGTTTGGGTTTTTTGTCTTGTAATATCTTCGAGTTACAAGTAGTAAAATGATGTAAAGCTGTTAAAGAAAGGGTGCAAACCTTTCTCCACTCCAGTCCTCCCGGAGGACACCACTTGGTTTCATATGTAGTCATCCATGTATTTCTCATGGCTCAGACAAATAAATTATCGAAAATCTAAATGCACAGAGAAACACCAAAAATTAGTGTAACTTGACATATTTGCTGTGAGCAGAGGTTTGAAGTGGGCAACATCAACCAGAATGTATTTGGAAGGTACTCAGAAGAGGGCCTAGTAAAACTGGATTACAGAAGTCATTGTCATGTTAATTTTTCAGGAGTTGGCATCACAACACATGCAAGGTTCCAGGGTCCATGGGTTGGAGAAAGTCATTAAGGACATGCCCTGTGTTTTCCAGTCAGATCCTGGGCGTCCTGCTTCCCAGAACTGGCCACAAGGAGCTAATTCTCTAGAAGAGCCCAATGTCTGAGGCCACACGCTGCACCAAAGCTCCTTTTAGGCTGTTGATGGACTTGGTGACTTTAGGAAACAGGTTCCTGACAGGCTGAAGGTTCAAAAGGACACCTATGGACAGACAGATGGCCTGAGTGGTTCTCCCAGCTCCGTGGAGCCAAAAATCTGGACCCCAGGAGAATTAAAAAAGTATCTTCTCAATATGCTGAGAACCCTGGTGGTGTAGCCATTAAGAACTACAGCTGCTAACAGAAAGCCTGGCAGTTCAAATCCACCAGACGCTCCTTAGAAACTCTGTGGGGCAGTTCTACTCTGGCCTAAAGGATCACTATTATTTGGAATCAACGTTATTGAGTTGGGTTTTGCTTTTCCAGTGTGTTGGTAGTCCAAGGAGGTTTTGTCATTCTTGTTCTTAACTGAAGCGGTATCGTATTGCTCCTGTTAACTCTGTAGCCTGCTTTTCTTAGCACACCACATTGCTTCTCGGGAGATTAAAACTCAGCTAACACGAGAAGTTAGTGGCAGTTTCTCAGGCCCTTTCCCAAGTGACCAGAACATCTGTGAGACTCTTGAAAACGGCTCCCCTTCCCCAACAAGCCAGGCAGCAGCCGATGGCTATAAAGAGGGAGGGCAGGGTACTTCTGGGGAAGGGACCCCACCACAGGAGCCAGCTTTGTACCCTGATGACCTCGTGGCCTCATGGCAACTTGCACTTCCTTCCAGGCCCTGCCCTATGTGGCACTCCTGATAGTGATGCTGTTCTTCATCTACGCTGTGATCGGAATGCAGGTAGGAAGAGCTACCCAACCCCTCAGCTGCTTCCTTTCCTTCTCCATCCCCTCCTCTTCTAGTTCTCCTTCTGGTCCTCCCTCTCTCCCTCTACCTCCTCCACATTCTGAGGCCAAAAGGTCACAGGAAGAGGAGATTCCTCCTACACGGATGCCCTGAAAGTATCAGGGTCAAAGGCCAAGTGCAGGATAAGGGAGCTCAAGAGCTCCTTCCCAATGGCCCAGGCCTGGTTTCTGCTACAGGTAGGGAAACACTCCCAAATTACACAGTGGGCCTACGGAGAGACTCAGATCCTTCTGAGGTAACTTTGGAAGAGTGTGCTGAGAAGCATCCCCACCTTGTCCAGGCCTCCAGATGGGCCTGAAAACTGCCCCCAACACCGAGGTGCTAAGGACTAGGAAGAGGGGAGGGAGGAAAGAAGGGAAGAAGGAAGGGAGGGGAGGGGAGGAGGAGGGAAAAAGAAATGGATAGACAGGAAAATAGAAGAGGAGAAGGATGGAAAGTTCTGTTCCATCAAACATGCAGCAGTATCCTGGGACTTTC
Organism: Heterohyrax brucei; assembly: GCA_028571685.1. Classification (NCBI taxonomy): domain Eukaryota; kingdom Metazoa; phylum Chordata; class Mammalia; order Hyracoidea; family Procaviidae; genus Heterohyrax; species Heterohyrax brucei. The sequence goes on along the minus strand of CM053142.1, from coordinate 60,190,691 downwards.
TCTCACCAGGCCCACCAGGCCAATGACACCTTCTCCTCCAAAGCCCCCTGAGGTCTTCTTCCCTTCAGGGCTCCAGCTGAGCTGGAAGTGTATCCCTAATCCAGCACTCCCCACTGACAGTAAGCTTTTCCTCACAGCTCCTTAAGATTCCTTGGTGTGCTCCATTGCAGAAAGTCCCAAAGATTCACAGGGCAAGAGCCTTTTGAGATTAAAGAGCAATCTAGCCGCCTGATAAACAGTGGCAATTTAGAAGATAAGTGTAGCTTTGAAAGGCCAAGGGAAAAAGAAGTCCTGTGATTTCAGGGTGAATTAAGCTTACTGAAGCGCTGGATCTTTCATTCTATATCACCCCAAAATTCAAGAACAAAATTTGGGAGAGTGCTTGGAATGCAGAGCTAAAATGCAAAGAAAAGACCTGTGTGTCCTTTTCATCAGTGAGAGGCCCAGTCTGAGTGTCTACCCACGCTCAGCTTTCAGCTCCCATGGAGCCATGGGAACCTTCGTGGGACCCCTGAGACTCTTCTTAGGCTGTTCTATCATGGAGAATTGGGATGGGAGACCTGACAGGGCAGCCAGTGCCTGTACCCCACGTTGCACTGCCAACCTCACACTGAATGACATTTTCCAAGTTATGCACAGGCCATCCTTCTCCAGGATCAGCTGCGACCCCTGACAAGACAATCAAACAACGAGTAAGAGTGGTGGGGGACCTCTCTGTCCACAGTGTACCACAGCCCTCTTCCCTATGTCTGCTAGGTGTTTGGAAAAATTGCCCTGAATGACACCACTGAGATCAACCGGAACAACAACTTTCAGACCTTCCCTCAGGCTGTGCTGCTGCTCTTCAGGTAGGTCTCGGAGGACACAACCGGCATGATGTGGGTCTAGATGTTGAATGAGAGGGAGATTTGTCCAGGGAGTGAGGAGGGAGAGAACTGCTCTTGGATCCTCCTCCCCTGACTAGGGAGCCAAGAATTGCATTATTACTTGTATTAACTTATCACTGAGAAACTCAGTGGGCACTGGTATGCCCGCTGATAACCTTCTAAAGCCATAAACGCATTCAGTCAAGTCAGTCCGACTCATAGCAACCCTATAGAACGGAACAGAACTGCCCCATAGAGATTCGAAGGAGTGCCCAGTGGATTCAAACTGCAGACCACTTAACTGCTATACCACCAGGGTTTTCTCTGAAAACATAAGGGAGCCAAAAGTAAAATACCAAATTTGCCCTCATTGGGAATCTGAACAGGCTTAAATCCAAGCCCGCGACAGACTTGTTTTGTGACCTTGAACAAGACAGCTGACTTCTCTAAATCCGTGTTCCTGATCAGTAGAGGAACTGATCCCCTAGTATGTCTGTGCCTTTTCCTGTGTTGGGTAGGTATATTAAACACTTAATTTAATCCTCATTTAAACCAAGGATCTATAGCGTGGAGAGCTTGTCAAAGGCACACTCAAGTCTCTACTCTTTTTGGAAGGCTGCCTGCCTCTTTAACATCTGGGGAAGGGAACATTTGTTATGCCTGCCCTGCTTCTCCTTTCTCATCTGGATTGTAACAATGCCCCCTGGTTTGCCTCTGGTTTCTGCTCCTTTGCTTGTTCTGCTAGCCAAGAACTCTGGACTACCAAGTCCAGAGCTGGTAGATGACAACTATTTATGCTAGCCCTGGTCATGATGGCTTCTAGAGTCCATTCTAGCTTACACATTCTACATATCCTGGGCCCATTTCCAGTCCCTGAAGCCCCTTTCCCAAGGGACCAGGGACCTGCTCTATCAGAGAGCTCCATCTTCACCATGTTTTACAGAAGTTTTTCCCACTCCCAAATCAGCCCATTATTGCTCAAAATGTATTATATCAAAATGGTAGACTTTCTAAATATCAGTGTAACTTCACCACTTCTCTTCAAGTGTAAGTTGTCCCAAGGCAAGTGTCATTATGACCTCCTGTGTAACAATACTTTGCCACATTTAAAGACAGGATTTGGACACTGCCAGCAGAATGAGCACATGGCGCTATCTCCCTTCCTGACCTAAAGTTCTTGATAATACAAAGTATCTTTAAAAAGAATAAACCTAGAACAGTGCTGGGGGGAGGGAATGAAAGAGTGCTGTAAAAAAAAGAAAAATTAAAGCAAAAACGCATTGCCATCCAGTCCATTCTTAATAACTTGATAGAACAGAGTAGAACTGCTCCATAGGGCTTTCAAGGCTTTAAGTCTTTATGGAAGCATATTGCCACAGCTTTCTCCCATGAGTAGTCAGTCAGTGGGTTTGAACCACACACTCTTCAGTTAGCAGCTAAGGATTTTAACCACTATACCACCACGGCTCTTCAGGAGTGGACCAGAAATGTTGAGGGATTCATAAATGGAAGAAACCAGATGAGATTAAATTGACAAACAAAGCTTGAGAAAAATACACCCCTAAACAAGTATTGCGTTGGGTGAATCTGCAAAAGACTTCAAAGGGTTGAAAAGCAAAGTTGTCACTTTGAGGACAGGGATGAACTTGACTCAAGCCATGGTATTTTGAATTACCTCGTATGTATGCAAAAGCTGACAATGAATAAAGAAGAATTGACACCTTTGAATTATGATGTTGGTGAAGAATATTGAATATTCCATTGACTGACTGCCAGAAGAACAAATGAATCTGCCTTGGAAGAAGTACAGCCAGAATGCCCCTTAAAAACAACAGTTGTAAGTCTTCATCTCTCATACTTTAGACATGTTACAAGAGAACCCGGTCACTGGAGAAGGTCATCTTGCTTGGTAAAGCAAAGGGTCACCAAAAAAGAGGAAGACCCTCAATGACACAGTGGCTGCAACAATGGGCTCAGGTATAGCAATGAGTGTGAGGGTGGCACAAGGCCTGGCAGTGTTTCATTCTGTTGTACACAGGGTTGCTAGGAGTCGGGACTGACTCCCATGGCACCCAACAACAACAACAACAAACAGGCTAAGGGAATGAGAGTGCTTCTGGGGGATCTCTGAGCTCAGGACCAGTAAGTTCAAGGTCTAGTAGAGACCTGGGGCCATAGCCAACTAGACTCCTAAAAAAACAAACAAAAGAACCACACTGCCATTGAGTCAATTCCGACTTACGGACTTGCATTTGGAGAGCATTTGTCACTGCTGAGAACCTGAAAGCAGCAGAACCCTACTTTAGGCTGGATGTTCGGGTTTGAGAGACAGAACAGTACCCCCAGAATAGTCTCCCAGGGAACCCCACCCTCCAAAAGAGCCTTCCTGCCCATTGCACTTAGCAGCATATCCTGTCTTTCTTCTAACCCAGCATCCGCAGAGAGGCTTCCATAATGAGCACCTTACTGACAGGAGTAGGAGCTAGGGCTGTCAATCACAAGAGCCATCAGCAATAATCCCCAAGTAATCAATGAAGACCAGTACCAACAAAGAGTACCGTCACACTCAATGAATGAATGAGTGCCTGAGGAGGGAAAAAACAAATGATCTGAAGTATTTCAAAACAAATAATTTAATTCATGGCTTTAGGGAGATTAGACAGCATATCACATCAGTTAAATTTAAAGAAAAGAACAGGGCATCATGAAAAAGGACACATTGCAGAGAACTTAGAAAAGAAAATTTAATTGTTGAAATAAAAAACTTCAAAAGGTCGATGGACTGTATAACAGAATGGACACAGCTAAAGAATGGATTTGTTAATGAACTGAAAGATCAAACCAGGAGATTCTCCATCTACAGCCAAAAATCTGAAATAAAAGTAAAAACATGAAAGAGAGCCAGAAATCCTATTGGTCTACTAAAAACTCTAGACAAAAAGAACAGAAGAAAATGGAGAGAGTGAAGTAAAGAAATAATTAAAGAACCTTTCAAATAAAGACATGAGCCTTCAGATTGAAATGGAGTCTACCGAGTGAATAGATTAATCAAGAAAGACCCTTGATAGGCACAATAAACTTTTAGAATACTAAGAATTTTTTTAAAAAATCTTATAAGCTCCCAAATAGGTAGAAATTAATTACTTTCGAAAAGCATAAGAATCATTTGGCATTTAGACTCCTTATTAGCAAAAGTGCACACTAAAAGATGGTAGAATATAGACCATATTTTTTCATACCTACTGCACTCACGTAAATAATGTGTATACACGTTACACACAGAAATGACAAAATCACGTTGAAAAGTTCTGGCGTAGTGTACCCATGCATATACCATGTATGTCTCATGACATTTCCAGAAGTAAATTTCAGCCTCATTCACCCTCATTCAATAGTCTGAAGATGTTACTTTGGATTGTATTTGTATAATAAAAGCATAAGCCATGATCAAGAAGTCTTGAATCAAGTTCAGTAGTACCCCAGTAATCAGAGAATAAACAGTTTGAAGCTGTGCATTTGTTTCTATTAATATAAGTTGATATTACATGACTCTTCAGTCATCAGTCAGAACCTTGAACCTACTGAAGCAAGTCCGTGAGTCACAAGTCCATGAGTCATGCACTGTCTGTCGACTGGAAGCATAAACTTGAGTGAAGCCTGCTCTGGTATAAATGATATTGAGGGACTATCAACTGGAATCTCAGTTCAGTCTGCATTGATGTAATTATCAGTCTTCTTCCAGCTCTGGCACAACCATTGAATGTTAAAATCTTATCAGATTATCTTAAGTGAAACCATAAAGCTATGTTAAGTCTGCTTATTTCATAGTCTAATTGAGTCTTATTAGCACCAATGTCTTGGATCAATGTTCATAAATCATCTTAGTTATATGCCTGTGATATATAAAAAGACCCTTTCTTCTCTTATATCTCACATTTGGATTTTGTGATCTCTTTACTAGAACTAGCCAGTTATACTGTGCATGATTATGCTGCCAATTACACTATGCACATTTTTTTTTCAGTTTATAAATCCAAATCTTAGAACTTCTTAGAATCGTGGCAGGAATTAAACCCATGTCCTACAGTGCTAACTTCACATTAGATGTTGTTACAAAACAATCTACCGAAGCAGCAAGAGAGTCTGAGATTGTAGTGTTGCCTGGTTGCAAATGGAGAAAAGAGAAAAACAGGCTGGAGAAAATGAATAGCAAAAACGCATGCGTTATGAGCCTGAGATCTACTTGAAAGAGTGGATTATTTCTCACAGGGAACGAATCAGTCAGTCTGTACCGTTACCACGCAGCAAAATTTCTGTCAAATGAAAGGAATCCCAGATTTCAAGGTGGGTTTCAACTAAATTTCTAAATTCATGAGAAAGAATGGCCCTTGCATGAGAACAGGAACCACTGTAGGCCCACAACTGCACGATGGCAGGGGGCAAAAGATGGTCTACTTCTGCAAATTCGTCACCCCAGAAATCCCTGAACTCAGTATCTCTGCAGTAGACGAAATTACTATCAGTGAGGTTCTGATATCTTTCCGTATTCTGGCCACCAGCAGTGTAGCTGCTTCAGGTGGAAAAACTGTACCCATTGCAACCACTGGGCACGAGAGGGCTTGCTTCACCGCAGTCCTTGTTTATACTACAAGTGGGATGAAATTCACCCTGGTGGTGATTTTCAAGAGTCACCAGACCCCATGAAAACCTGCCCGTCAGTATGACTGTCCATTGTAATAAGAAGGGAGGACTAGGCTGTGATGTTATGAAAGAATGGGTAGATAAATGTTATGGGGCCAGGTAAGGAAATATTCATTTAGAAGAAGTCTTTGATAATTTTCATTGCCATGGCTGCTCACAAATAAAAAATTGCAAGTTGTACTCAGCTGGTGCCCATATAGCAGTCATACCTGGTGGCCTTACCTGCAAGCTGAGCCACTGTAAATAGCAATCAACCTGTTCAAGACTTCTGTCATGGATTGAATTGTGTCCTACAAACCATGTGTGTAGCAATTTGACTGAGCCTTGTTTCCCAGTGTTGGGTGACTGTCCTCCATTATGTGATTTTCCTAGGCTGTAAATCCGTATCTCTACCTGTGTTCAGTAGACAGGATTGTATTAAAAAAGGATTAGAGCGGGGCTGCAACGCCCTTATTAAGGGAGTTTCCCTGGAGTGTGGCTTGTACCACCTTTTATCCTACAAGAGATAAAAGGAAAGAGAAGCAAACAGAGAGTGGGGGACCTCATACCATCAAGAAAACAGCACTGAGAGCAGAAGGGAGCCTTGGGACCTGAAGTTCCTGTAACACTCTCAGAACAAAGAAAGACGGGTGCCAACACAAAGACCTTGCTCCAGAGCTGACTGAGACAGTTTATTCCTCTGGAGCCAGGACTCTCGATTCAGACTTCCGGTCTACTGGACAGTGTAAGAATAAACTTTTCAGTGTTAAAGCCATTCACTCACAGTATTTCTGTTAAAACAGTACCGGATTAACTAAAACAACTTCCATGAGAAGAAAGGGAGGTGCATGCATGCAGTCTGGGATTCAAGAGTTCACTCAATTAGGACAACTGAAGCAGGTGACATTTATGGAAGTCTGTAGGTGGGTGGCTTCTGCTTGGGGGCAAATAATCCCATAAACCATCCACAATGGCTTTAGAAAGGCTGGGATCATGTGCCAGGAGAATACCAATGACGCAAATGAAGATGCTGAAGGCAATGATGATGTTGACATCAGTTTCGAAGTCGCAGAAGAGTGTCTACAGGCAGCTCTGAGATATTTCAATGAGAATAGTGAGGAGGGATCAAACTTTGAAGGATCAAACTTCCAAGAATCAGATGATGAGGACAGTGATGGTAATGAATGAATAAACTAAAATGGTCTATTTTAAGATAAAAACAGTTTCTTCTGATGGCTTTTATCTGTTGATTTCAAAGACACAGATTATCAGTCATTATGTTTCAGTTTAAGATTTATGAAAGCAATAAAAATATATGTGACACCTTATTCTTGTAGTTTTAGACCAAAGATCATTGCTTATTACTAATATCTAGTTTTAAGTCCATTCATACTCTTCGGTTTCAACATGTGTCCCATTTCCATCATAAGCCCATTTGGTTCACCATTGGTAGCACTTTGTCTAGGAAAATACCTACTTTAAGTTTCCATGGGATTAGTTTTATCTCAGCAATGTTAAATCCATTGGACAGGAAAAAGAAATTGAAGTCAGCAACATGTAAAAACATAACTGGTATAACACACTTATGAAAACAACATGTTGGGGGTTGCTTGGCTTGCAAAAATGCATAAAACATGTTATTTGCATAAGAATACAGTATTCAAAATTATGAGGAAAATGCATTTTCAACTTAGACTCCTGAATGCAGCCTAATTAGCCTTCGAGTAGAAAAGCAAAATAAAGACATTTCCAGAAATGTAAGAACCAAAAAACCTCTATAAACCTCTGAAACACTTACACAAGGATAAACTTCCACAGAATGAAAAACAGACCTAAAGTATAGAATATGCAGAGTAATGGCATGGGTATGGAAATTATACAGTTTGGAGTTACAAGTTATATACAAAGAAATGATAAAGTTTCTATTAAGTCTAAACAATTGCTAAGCAAAAACGCCCAAAGCCTTAATAATAATTTGAAAATAAAATCTCACGTTATCTCAAAAAGGTAGGAAATAAAGTGGTAGAAGAATAAGAGACATGAAAGTGCGCTGAGATTTTTCTCTTGCTTAGGAAGAGGAAGCGAACATTGTTTAACTGTATACATAGCTGGGGGAAAGTATATGTAGGTCACCAAGCCAAGTGCCGTCGAGTCAGAGTAGATATGTTAAATATTTAAACAGAAACCACTAGGAAAATAGAAATGGAATGTATGCATCTCAAACATCTAAAACCAAAGACCAAACTCACTGCCATCGAGTCATGTCTGACTCTTAGTGACCCCAGAGGTCAGAGCAGAACTACCCCATAGAGTTTCTAACGAGCACCTGGTGGATTTGAACTACCAACCTTTTAGTTAGCAGATGTAACACTTACCTCACTATGCCACCACACTAGAAGGGGGAATATGGACAAAGAAAACATTGGTGATCCAACAAAAGAAAAGAAAGGAAAAACAACACTAACAAAGCATGGATATTACAATGTACAAAGATGGTAAGAGTAAGAACAAATACATTAATTATCACAAAAGAAAGTTAAATGAGTTAAATTTCTTTATTAAAGACAGATACCCTGATTTGGACTTTTTAAAATCTAACTGTAAGTTGTTTATAACAGATAGAGTAAACCAAAATGACCCAAAGGGAGTGAAGATAAAGGGGTGATAAAGACATGCAAAACAAATACTAATGGGAAAAAATAATAAAATCAGAACAACATCTGAAGAATTTCAGTTGAAAGGTATTAAAAAGACAAAGAAGAATATTTGGTGTGGAGAAAGGTATAATCCATCAAGAATGTGTAGCAATCATAAAACTACATGCACTAACAATGTAGTTTGGAAATAAATCAACCAAAGACTCATAGAACTATAAGAAAAAAATGAGATAAACACAGCAGGAGACTTCAATGTAACACTTAGAAAATGACAGATCACAAGGACCAAAATAGAAGAAAGGGTAAAGAACATCTACATAACTCAATTAACAAATTTGATCCAACAAATTTATACTCAGTAAATGGCAAGACAACTTTTCAGTTCTTCATACAAAAACTTACACACACATTGTTATGTGACCCTAGCTGCTCTCCTCACACTGTGACAACACACTCCATGTCTCTACCCTGCATTTCCTGTGTCCTTTCAACTAGCTCCTGTCCCCTTCTACCTCTCGTCTCACCTCTGGACAGCAGCTGCCTGGTGAGTCTCCTGCATCTACTTAAGCCAAGAAGCACACTCTTCATCAATATCAGTTTATGTCTTACAGACTAGTTCAGTCTTTGTCTGAAGAGTTGACCAACATTCTTTTTAAGCACAGAGAAACATTCGCAAGAAGTAGCCAAGATCCAAGTCATAAATATTTTTTTAATTCTAAAAATTCTTTGACTTCAATAAGGTAAATTAGAAATCAACCATAAAAACAAAAACAAAAAAAAAAAGTTACCATTGGGTCTATGTATTCCAAGTCATAGCAACTCCATGTGTTCTAAAGGATTTTTGATGGCTGGTTTTTCCAAAGTAGATTGCCAGGACTTTCTTCCAAGGTGCCTGAGGGTCAACTGGAACTCCCAACATTGCAGTGAGCAGCTGAACAACTTAACTCTTTGTGTCACCCAAAAACTCCCTTAAAAAACTGGGTTTGGGTTTTAAAATAGAACAATAGCTTCTTAAAAAAATCTATGGACCACAACAACACAACATCAATAAGACTAAGTCCAGCACAACCATGTGGTGCCCAGCTGCCACCATCAACTGTTCTGACAGTAATCACAATAGATGGTCCCTAACAGAGCTGGAGAAAAATATAGAGCAAAATTCTAATTCACAAAGAAAGACCAGACTTACTGATCAGAGACTGGAGAAACCTCCAGAGTATGACCCCCGGACACACTTTTAACTCAGGTGCCCACACCTGAGGTTCATCCTTCAGCCAAAGATTAGACAAGCCCATAAAACAAACAATAATACATGTAGCTCAACCATGTATGCAACCTAAATGGGCACACCATCCCAGGGATGAGGAGGAGAAAGCAGGAGGGGACAAGAAAGCTGGACAAATGGAAATGGGGATTCAAAGTCAAGAAGGGGAGAGTGTTAACACGTCCTGGGGTTGGTAGACAATGTTGGAGCATGATATGTGTATTAATTGTTTGCTGAGAAACTAATTTGCTCTGCAAACTTACATCTAAGGCGTAATAATAAAAAATGGATTAACATTTAATTTTTTTAATTTTAGTTACTCCTGTAAACAACTCAAAACTACAAACTACTTAGAAATGAAAGAGAGCACTATATCTCAAATTTATGAGATACATCAATCAATGCTGAAGGAAAATTCAGAGCCTCAGTTTTTTTATTAGAAGATATTAATAATAAATAAACTAGTAAATTAGAAAAAGAATATCAAAATAACTTCAAAATAGGAAGGAATACATTTCTAAGAATAAAAGCAGAAATTAGCATTGTATTAAGCCAAAATATATTTGATCAACAAACCTTGAAGCTGTTTTTTAAGAAGACTGATAAATAGACAAACTTTTGTTACATCCATTGATGAAAAAAATACACTACAGCATAGCAATGACAAAAGCAACATAATTACAGACATGGAGATGATTCTTAGAATTATAGAGAGTATTATGAACAAATGTATACCGAAATATTTGAAAATATAGATGAAGTAGTTGATTTTCTAGGGGAACATAAATTACAAAAATTGTCTTAAAAATAAATTAACCACAATAGAAGAGGAAAAGGTAAGTAAGGTACTATATTTTTATTTGTGAGGTCTACCAAAACATCAAGGAACAGATAATTTCTTTGTAATGTAAACTTTTTTAGGAAGACAAAGATGTAGAAAACTTCCCCATTCTTTCCATAAGACTAACATAAGCCTAAAAGAAATAAAAAAATGAAACAAAGAAAGAAGAAGAAGTGTAAATGTGGAAATGAGTTGACATAACTGTCATTGTTTACAAGCTTGGAAACTCAGATGGAGTAGTGGTTAAGTGCTACATCAAAAGGTTGGCAGTTCAAATTTGCCAGGTGCTCTTTGGAAACTTTGGAACAAACTTATCAAAGTCGAAAAGCAAAGCAAATCAACTGAAAAGTCCTTGTTACCGTTAGTAGGATCAGCAGGACATACAATTAACAAAGAACAGCAGTCACATTCCTATACTGGTGGTACTAACTAGTAAATATGATAGACAAGATCACATCCTCTCTATCACTTTTTTCTGGTCAACATTATACAACAAATTTTATCCAAAGTAATAAGATAAGAAAAAAAAAGAAATGTAATTGTCTTTTTTGCCAAAAAGGTTTGCCTATGTAGAATCACCAAGAGAAACTGCAGGCAGAGTATTGGAACTAATAAGAGAATTCAGCAAGTTTTCTGTAAATAAAATCAATTGTATTCCTTCTACATTTAATCAAAAAGAAAATGCAACTTTTGGAGTATACCACTTACAATTACAACAAATAAGACACCTAGTAGTAAATCAAACAAAAGATATATATAAATAAATTATAAAACTTTAATAAAAACACTAAATAAGATCTAAATAAAGGAATATACCACATCCATGGCTAGGAGGCTTAGTATCATATGGATGTCCCACTTCTCCACATGAATTTCTGTTTTAATACAACTTCCGTAAGACTCTCAACAAAATTATTCATAGATCTTGAAAAGCTGATTCTAATATGTCTATGAATAAAAGAAATTAATAACCAAGTTAATTTTGAAGAACAATAAGCTGAAAGAACTCACTTTATGAGAAAACAAGACTTACTATAAAGCTACACTAATTAAAACAATGCATACGTTGATACCAAGTTAGACAAATAAACCAATGAAACAGAACAAAAAGGCAAGAACAAGACTTATATGTTATGAAAATACAATTTATGTCAGGAGAGATATTTCAAATCAGTAGGCAAAAGTGTAGTATTCAATAAATACTATTAAGAAAATAGGCTATCAGTACCAAAGAGGAAAGCTATGGCTGCTAATAAAAAAGTCAGCAGTTTGAATCGAACAGGAGCTCCTTGGAAACTCCATGGGGTAGTTCTGCTCTGTTCTACAGGGCCACTGTGATTTCAAATGGACTTGATGGCAGCGGGTTTGGTTTTGGAAACCTTGATAGCTAGTGGTTAAGTGTTATTGCTTCTAACTAAAAGGTTGGGAGTTCAGATTCATCAGGCTATCCTTGAAAACTCTATAGGGTAGTGCTGCTCTGCCCTGTAGGGTCACTCTTAGTTGTAATCTACTCGACAGCAATGGACATGAGTTTGGTTTATATCGAAGAAGCTGTCATGACACAGTGGTTAAGAACTACAGCTGCTAACCAAAAGATTGGCAGTAAATCCATCAGCTGCTCCTTGGAAACCCCATGGGATAGTTCTCATCTGTCCTATACGGTTGCTAGGAGTCAGAATTGACTTGATGGCAATGGGTTTATACCAAAAAATATAAGATTATATTTCTATTTCACATCAAACACAAAAGTAAATTCCAGATTAATGAATTATTGTGAAAAGTAAAACTTTAGAAGAGCATGTAAGAGAATATTTTTATAATTTAGAATAGAGAAAGATTTTTTTTTAACAAAATGAAAATAAAAAACTAGAGGAAAAGTTGTAAGTTTGCTTACTCTAAACTATAAAAGTTTCATGCATCAAGGTATACCATAATAAAGCTAAAAGATGAACCAGCTGGAAAAGGTGTTTGCAATGCATGCAACAGATGGAGGATTGATATGAAGACTGTGTATTTTTAAAATACTTGAAATGAACAAGACAGACAACCCATGAACAAAACAGGCAAAAATAGGAACATCCAGTTCAACAGAAAGTGAAATCAAAATTCTCAACCTACTGATCCAGGAAATCCAAATTAAAACAACTACAAAAGATCATTTTTCACCCATCATATGAACAACATTTGTTAAAGGTCACTGACACCAAGTGTAGAGGAAGCTGTAGAGCAGTTTCTCCTACACTGATGGTCGGAGCATAAGCTGGGCAAGCACTTAGGGAGCAAAGCATACCTAGTAAAAACAAAGACACATGTACCTTTACGGGGCAGTTCCGTTTCTAGGCTGATACTCAAGGTATGGACCTGCATATTCATTGCAGTATTATTTGTAATAGAACAAAAAAATTGAAACATTAACAGAGGATGGGTTTTTTAAAATGGCATCATCATAAAATATTCTCCTATACAGCTATTAAAATGAATGAACTACAGCTAAATACATCAAAATGGCTAAATCTCAAAAACTTAGCATGGATTGCAGAAATACCAAATCTGCAGGCGAGGTACAGTCTGTTAATATTTACATAAAGTTTCAAAGCAGTGCTATCTATTTTTATGTGTAGTAAATGTACCAGAATTTGGAAGGAAAAGGAGCTAGAGAGGGGTCCAGAGAATGCCTCAGTTGTTTCAGTCCTGTGAGGTTGACTGTATGGATGTTGGGTGGTCTCACTTCTCTCCCCCAGATGTGCCACAGGAGAGGCTTGGCAGGACATCATGCTGGCCTGCATGCCAGGCAAGAAGTGTGCCCCAGAGTCTGAGCCCAGCAACAGCACGGAAGGGGAAACGCCGTGTGGCAGCAGCTTTGCTGTTTTCTACTTCATCAGCTTTTACATGCTCTGTGCCTTCCTGGTAAGCTGTGGTAGGACTCATCAGCCACAGACTGTGAGGGTGCATTTTCAGAACAGCTCCACCCCCTTTCTCTGCAGCTCATGGTCAGAGCAACCGCATCTAAAGGAGACTAAATCAATAGGAATGTTCAGCTACACTGAGATAAGGGCAGAGAGCCCAGCCACTGTCTTTCTTGTGCATTCTTTGGCCTGCATCGTGGTGGCAATGTCCCAGAGGGTAGGCGTATGTAGATGTATAAGGAGCTGGTGGGAACTTACACACCTCTGGCACTTCGTTGAGGAGTAAGGAAAAGATAATTGGAGGTGCCCTCTGTCATTGGCAGCTCTGTTCAGCAGATTGATAGAAAGGAAGGTTTCTAGCCTCTGTGTGGGCTTCCTCGCTCACAACTCCAAGGACAGCTATGTCAAGTTTGTATCTAAGAGACCCACGTTCCAGGCTATTAAACAGTGATATATTGCTGGTCTTTGAGAACACTGGCTTCTGCCATACATGGGCCCCAGCTGGAAAGTGGATTCAAGTGGCAAGTGTATAGGCAGGACCTCATAGAGCATCTCATTGTATTCTCCGCAGATCATCAACCTCTTTGTAGCTGTCATCATGGACAACTTTGACTACCTGACGAGGGACTGGTCCATCCTGGGTCCCCACCATCTAGATGAATTTAAAAGAATCTGGGCAGAGTATGACCCTGAAGCCAAGTAAGTTCCCAGAAGGAAATCTTATGTAAGGTGATTAAGTGGCCCTACCTGTAGGAAAGGTACAAGAAGGGTCAACACTGGGTGGACAGATTGAAAAACTGAATTGCCATCAAACCCCGGAGTCAAGGGCCAGTAATGGGTGGTCAGGCACCTTTGGCTAAGTCATGAGCTATAACTGTTATGTTCAGTGGTAGGAGAATTTAATGTCAGAAATAGCTAGTGAGCACTCAAGTTAGAATGTAGGGCCAGGTATGTCTTGACTCAAAGGATATTGTCATCAGTCAATCACATTTGGTTGACACTAAATACCTCTTAGTCGCATGGTGGTTGATTGAAGCAGAACTATGTGTGGAGAACCGTGGCGCACTGTGAAATCCCTTCTGCCTTGAACATAGCACCAATAGAAAATTGCTCATTAAAATCAAAATGTGTGTGTTAATTTTGGCATTGTACCATACAGTTCTACAACTCTGCACCACGTGTGTCTAAAAGGCTACAGTTCTAGGAGACTTTCCCACTGTGGGTTCACCCCTGCCTCTCAGCTATGTGAGTCCTGGACTACACAGCCCTTAGACTGTGGCCCCCTGACTGCCCTTTCCTCCTGGCCTTCTTCTTCTAGGGGTCGGATCAAACACCTAGATGTGGTGACCCTACTCCGGCGGATTCAACCTCCACTGGGCTTTGGGAAGCTCTGTCCTCACCGTGTGGCTTGCAAAGTAAGAGATGACCTGGGTTGATGGGGAAGAGACAGGATGGGAGACAAGACACCCATTTGTTTTGTAACCTTGGTCAGACCAGTGATCCTTTCAGAGAATGATGACATTATCTTACATGTCTAAAAAGACCTAGCCAGGTTATATTTTTAAGGTTTCTGGAAGCTCTAAGTGCTCAGACTGTGAAGGGACAAAGAGTGAATGACTCATCTCCCATCAGACCATGTGCCCAGTCCTGAATAAAGGACCTTGTTCAGAGTGGAGCTTTACTGTCCCCTCGGGCTGCTTTGCAAACAGAGAAGATACCACCCAGGCATCCTGGGAGCCTTCCCAGCCTGGGATTACAGGGGTTCTTTTCCTGGAGTTAGGGGCCCATGCATTGTCCTCAGGAAATTCTAAAGTCCTAAAGTTGTGGCAAAATTGCTGAAACACTAATGATTTTTAGCAGGAATGCGATACTTCACTTGCAGTCAGATTCCTAAATGTGTCCATGACTCCAAAAAATCTTCAGGTAGACACCCTACGTTCTGTTAGACTCAACTCTTGCTTGTACAGCACTTGCATGACCCAGTGAGTGAGCACTTCCGTAAACTGTGTGCCCTTGGTGCCTCTCCTGCCTTGCCCTAATTTCTGACGTGGAGCCCAGCAGTCACTGAAGAGTGTCATATCTGCTTATCCCCTTTCAGTTCCCATCTCACCCCTATTCTTGCCCTTCTGTACCCTTCTGTTGAAATCGTAATGAGCTGAAACAGAGTTGAGAGGAGTTAAGGTCGGAGAGCCTGATAGAGGAAGAAACACAAAGGGCCGAAAGATCAGCTCTGGATAATCCACTCGTGGAAAATGGAGAATTGAAGATATAGAGAACCTTCTACTTGTGCACTGTTTTGTGCTAATTTTCCTCACTTGTACCTCCACTTTGTTTCAAAAAGAGATTTTAGATATTCAAGAGTATAGAAAATACATGGAGGGTGGAGGGAGGACAAATTGAAAATAAATACACAATGAAAGCCGGAGCGCAGAGGTTTGCAGCCAGGGTGGGGCTGAAATACATCCATGGTGTCTGAAAGAAGGGTGTTAGGTTCCGCTTTCTTCAGTAGCTTCCGTGGAAAGAGAAACAGTGCCAGTCGCACAGTTCACACTTCCATGAGATTCAAAAATATGGAGTCACTCAGGGAAAGCATAACCCTTCTTGGCACAACGATTGGCAGGAGCATTGCACGCAGTCTAATGAGTATCAGCAATGACCACATCTTCCAATAGGTGCCACGATGACTTTCATGGTGCTCTTTCTTATAATGACCCCAGAGTGGGCTGATGGGACCACACTTTGCAAAACAAAAGCCAATTGTAGTGGTAGGACAGGAGGGAAGGGGGACTACAATACTATCTCGTGTCAGCTCATGTCTGCTCCAGCTTGGTGCATGGGTAATGTTTTTAAATCTACAGGAAATGTGTATTTTCGAAGTTTAAGCAAACCTCTGGTTATCGTTTCCTTATCTAGGCCGTTGATACGTGCTGACTGGCAAGTGAGCACCCAGCAAGTGCCTGGTGTGCAGCTGTTCTCTGTTGCCATTAGGGAGCAGCCCCGTAGGCGTCAGCAAACATCTAAACAGGTGGAGGAATGGTGGTGGTGGAAGTGGGTTTAACATCCTTTCATGGACTCAAAGGTCTGATGAAGGCTGTTCCTCCCCTACTCTGTGGAGAAGACAGGAGTATGTAAGGCAAAAACTACGATTCCCATCCTGAAAAGGTCTTGAATGCGTTTCAGGGATCCAAGCTTCCTACCCTGCTGGCTCCCACCATCTACACAACGTCTACAGGAGTTGGAGGCTCACTCCCATCACTGTCCGAGCTCAGTGGTTGTGTGGGTGGCCCTGTGAGAATGGTTTGCTGTAATCGCTGGCTTTGCCTCCCCTCCCCTGCAGCGCCTGGTCTCCATGAACATGCCTCTGAACAGCGATGGGACAGTCATGTTCAATGCCACCCTGTTTGCCCTGGTGAGGACAGCTCTGAGGATCAAAACAGAAGGTAAGGGTCCTCTGCAAGCCACTGTTAGACCCCCTCAGGATACCTAGCAGACGAGCGAGAGAAGGAACCTGTGAAGTGCTCTCAGTGCTGGTCATCAGAGCAGTGATACAGGGGTGGTGTTCTTATTTGGGAAAATTAGAGAGGTCTGGCCATCTACTTTCTTTGCTTCTTGAACGGCAGCCTTGCTGGAGCCTTATTTATTTTGACCCCTAGTTTTCTGTCAAACCCTGGAAATTTTTCTGAGTGGTATCTTGAGGTTCTCGGGTATAATCCATAAAACAGAAGAAGTATTGCCTGAAGCAGAACCAAATCCCATCTAAATAGAATTTTATTGGCTGTAGGTGGGTCTCTCAAATTCTCAACTCCCTTTTTAAATTTAAAGGTCCTGTGTTGGGAAGGGGACACAGTAGCAAAAAGTGACTACAGTCAGGTTCATTATATACTGCTGTAGAGACTACACCTGGTACAAGGATTCTCAGGCAACCACTGGAAAGAGAAACCAAAAAAACCAAACTCACTGCCATCAAGTTGATTCCAACTCATAGTGATTCTATAGGACAGAGTAGAACTGTCCCAAAGTGTTTCCAAGGAATGTCTGGCAGATTGAACCTGTCAGCCTCTTGGTTACCAGCCATAGCATTTAACCACTATACCACCAGAGTATTCGCTGGGAAGAGAGAGTTGTGTTAAATCTTACCTGGGGTCCACCAATCAGGCCACACCCAGGGCTTCCTCCACCTGGAGGGACTTCTAGCTTAAAGGTGCCCTATGGCTAGCAGCAGCCTTGGCTAAGGTAACCTGTTGTCCTCATAATTGAAAGGTATTCAGAGTCACTTTGTGGAATGGCTTCTTTAATATATCCCTTTATTAATGTAACCCTGGCTGATGTAAACAGTTAAGTGCTTGACTCCCTAGCTGAAAGTTTAGCTAGTCGAACCCATCAGAGGCACCTTGGAAGACAGACCTGGCAATCTGCTTCTGGAAAGTCAAAGCCTTCATAACCCTATGGAACAGTTCTACTCTGTGTACATCGGGTCTCCGTTAATCAGAATCTACTCTACAGCAAATAGCAACAAGAAAAAGATTCAATCCCTGCATTCCAAGAGCTTCTGGTCCATTATAGTGTTTCTTAGAATGTGGTCAAAAGATCACCTGCCTCAGAATCAGCTGTGGAACTTGGTTAAAATACCACATCTCAAGCATCAGCTTGAGAATCTCTGGGATTGGGGCTCAGGAGTCTGCATTTTGAACAAGCTTCCTAGATGATTCATATGTGAGCTAAAGTTTGAAACCCACTGATACAGTAATTAGAGAAAACACAGACAAGCAGTCTGTTTTCTTTTTCCCTTTTTTATATTAATTTTAGTTTTTTTCATTGTTTTAAGTGCAAGTTTGCTGTTCCAGTCAGTTTCTCATATAAAAACTCATTCACACTTTGCCATGAGACCCTACCTGCTTTTCCCACACTGTGACAACTCCATTCTCTCATCCAACCTGTATTTCCCACATATATTAACCAGCTCCTGTCCCCCTCTCTCTTCTCATCTCACCTCCAGGCAGACAATTTAATCTCCCATACTTACCTAAACCAAAAAGCACACTCTTCACCAGTATTGTTTTATGTCTTATAGACCAGTTCAGTCTTTGTCTGAGGAGTTGGCTTCCAGAATGGTTTCCGTTCTGGGCTAACACAGAGATGGGTGCCATGGCTTCTAAGGACACTCCAATCTGTCAGACCATCAAGTCTGGTCTTTTTATTAGAGTTTGAATTCTGCACCCCATGTTTCTTCTGCTCGATCACAGACTCTTTGTTGAGTGCCCTGTAAGGGCAGTTCTGGTGGTGGCCTGGCACCACCTAATTCTTCTGGTCTCATGTTGATGTAGTCTTTGATATATGTGGCCCTTTCTGTTTCTCAGGCTCACACTTTCCCGTATCTTTGAAGTTTTTCTTTCTCCTTTGCTCCAGGTGGGTTGAGACCAATTGATGTTTCTTAGATAGGCAGTTACTAGCTTTTAAGACCGCAGTGAAGTACATTTTAATAACATTTGTATGCCAATTGACCTAACTGTCCCCTGAAACAGCCCACCCCTGCTACTCTGTCCCCCAAAGTGTTGGGTTTTAGAGTATTTCTAAGCTTCAGGTTTAGTCTATTTGTGCTGACGTCCCCTCTGCTGTGTGTTATCTCTCCCTTCACCTAAAATAATTCTTGTCTATTATCTAATTAGTGAATACCTTTCTCTCTCCTCTCCCACCTCATAACCATCAATGTTTTCTTCTATGTTTAAACCTGTGCTTGAGTCTTTATAATAGTGATCTCATACAATGTTTGCCCTTTTGCAATTGACGAATTTCACTCAACATATTGCCCTCCAGATTCTTCCACATTATGAGATGTTTCTGAAATCCTTCCTTGTTCTTTATCATCGTGTGATGTCCCATTGTGTGAACATACCTTAGTTTGTTTATCCATTCTTATGTTGATGGGCACCTAGGTTTATTCCACTTTTTGCTATTGTGAACAGTGCTGAGGTGAACATTGTTGTTCATGTATCTATCTGTGTGGCAGCTCTTATTTCTCTAGGATATATTCCAAGAAGTGGGACTGCTGGATTGTATGCTATTTGTATCTTTTTAAGAAAGCACCAAATTGGTTTCCAAAGAGGTTATATCATTTTATAATCCCACCAGCAGTGAATAAGTGTTTCAGTCTCTCCACGTCCTCTCCAACAATTATTATCTTTTTTTGTTAAGCTTGATTATAATATGTCTTGGAGTCTTTCTTTTGAGATCTATATTGAGTGACATTCGATATGCATCTTGGATATCTGTATTCTCTTCTTTCATCATTTATGGGAAGTTTTCTGTCAGCAGCTCAGCAACAATACTCTCTGTGTTCTCAGGTGTCTCACCCTGTTCAGGAACTCCAGTTGATCGTAGATTGTTCCTCTTGATTCTTAATGCTTCTTCATTTTTCTTGCTTCTTTTTTCTGATTTTTCCTCATAGATGCTGGAGTCAGTAGCTCTGTCCTCCAAGTCAGAAAGTCTATGTTCCATTTGTTCCATTCTATTTTCTTGGCTTTGAACTGAAGTTCCTATCTCTTTGATTTTGTTCTCGATCTGTTGGATTTCAGAGTACTGATATTCCATCAGATCAGACGGCTTGCTTAACTTTTCATTTTGCTCTGCTGCATTTTGTATAAAATCTAGGAGGGCTCTATATATAATCCTTTTGTATTCACCTTCCAATAGTTTCAGAAAGGTTTCTTCATCCAGGAAAGTCTTTGGTGCTTACTTTTGGGGGCCTTGTGAAGTCATGAGAGATTTCTTTGTTACACTTTTATCCAGAGTTTGTTGCTTTGGGGGCATCATGTGAGTCAGTAGAGGCTGGGAGAGATGCTGTGGGGATAGATGACAGTTGTTTCTCTAGGTCGTCTTAAAATGAAAGGTAAAAAGTATCTGACAACCAAAGTCCGTCAGGTTTTCAGGTGTACAGGTCCCTCTTCCCAGCTGGCAAAGTACGCACCTCTATATCCAACCCCAGATGTTATAAACTAGTTCAAAATATGGAAAGCCTAATACCCTGTTGGGCTCTGCTGTCAGGCCCCAGACATAGGTGACACTGTGTAGAATTCTGCTTTTCTGTGGGAAAAGCTGTCTCCTCCAGGCAGGTGCTGCCTCCCAGCCTAAGAATTATGTCCAGCTGAGGCCTCCATATGGGTAATCCTCCTCCCAGTAGAACAAGATGGCATCCCACACAAGCTTGCCGCCTGCTTGGTACAAGCTACTCTATGGTGGAGGCATAAAGAGAAGCCAAAAGTACCGAGATGCACAAAGTCCAAAGCTGGGCTCTCAAAATGTTCAATTTTGCCTGCTGATCCCACCAGCAGTGCATCTGAGATTAGCTGCTAGTCAAGTCCCAGCTCCACCCGCCTGCTAAAACAGAGAAAAAAAGTTAAAATGGTGAGTTACCTTCTGTCTTTGAAAGCCAGCACTCACCAAGAGTAGGGGTCAGCCAAAGAGAAAAGGTTTCCTGTTCAGTGGTGTGAAGTCCAAATTAACAGCCCTATGCCATGTCCTAGGGCTCACTAGGTGTCCTTCTGGAAGGCTCCACTTGATTATCAATTCAGGTCTTGGTTTCCAGAGGGATTTAGGTAGACGTGTGTTTAGTCTACCATCTTGACTCCCTTATTTTTTTGTGTGTTTTAGATAAATGCCAGCCTTGTTAGGGTGAGGCTGTAACTCATTGTACTTTAAATTTGGATTTCTATAGCAGCTAATGATTGTGAACATTTTCTCTTGTATCTGTTAGCTACCTGAATGTCTGCTTCAGTGAAATTCCTGTTCATGTCCTTGACCCATTTTTTAATTGGATTATGTGTATTTTTGTTATTTAGGTTTTGCAGTATCTTGTAGACTTTAGAGTTTAGATGCTAACTGGATTTGTTGTAGCCAAAATTTTTTTTCCTAGTCTGTAGGTTGTCTTTTTACACTTTTGGTAAACTCTTTGAGTGAGCATAATTGATTTTTAGGAATTCCCAGGATCTATTTTCTCTTCTGGTGGTTGTGCATCATTAGTAATGTTTTCTATTCTGTTTATAACTTGTACTACGGCTGCTAGCATTGTTCCTATTTTTTACCATGATCTTTATTGTTTTAGACTTTATACTTTAGGTCTTTGATTCATTTTGAATTAGTTTGTGTATATGGTGTAAAGTATGAGTCTTCTTTCTTTTTTTTCTTTTTTGCAGATGTATATCCAGTTATGTCAACACCATTTGTTAAAGAGACTGTCTTTTTCCCAAATTGACAACTTTGGGCTTTTATAAGCTGCTGTTAGGTGGATGATTTTATGCATGGATTCTCAGTTCTGTTCCATTGGTCTGTGTGTCTGTTGTTGTACCAGTACTAGGCTGTTTTGACTACTGTGAGAGTGTAATAAATTCTAAATTTAGGCAATGTGAAGTCTCTCATTTTGTTCTTCTTCAGGAATATTTTACTTATCCAGGGCTTCTTCCCTGTCCATATGAAATTGGTGATTCATTCTCCATATCATTAAAAAATGCCATTAGCATTTGCATCAAGATTGCTTTGTATCTATAGATTGCTTTGGGTAGAATAGACATTTTGACAATGTTAAGTCTTCCTATCTATGAGCAAGGTAGGTTTCTCCACTTATGTAGGTTGTGTTTTGGTTTCTTGCAGTAGAGTCTTGTAGTTTTCTTTGATAGTTTTCTTTCTCTAAGTATTTTATCTTCTTGAGGGCTATTGTAAATGGTATTGATTTGGAGAATTCTTTGATGTTCTCTTTGTTGGTACAGAGGTATCCAGCTTGTTTTTGCACGTTTATCTTATATCCTGATCCTTCGCTGAACTCTCTTTGTTCCAATAGTTGTTTGTTTGTTTGTTGTGGTGGATTCTTTAGAGTTTTCTGTATTTAAGATCACATCATTTGCAAATGGAGTAACATTTACTACTTCATTACCAATTTACCAAAAAAATCAAACCTAGTACCATTGAGTCAAGTCCAACTTACAGCGACTCCAGAGGTCAGAGTAGAACTGCCCCATAGTGTTTCCAAGGAGTGCCCTGTGGGTTTGAACTGCCAACTTTTTGGTTAGCAGATGTAACACTTAACCCACTACACCATCAGGGTTTCCTTACCAATTTGAGTACCCTTGATTTCTTTTTCTAGCCTGATTGCTCTGACTGTAATCTCCAGCACACTGTTAAATAAAAGGGGTGACAAAGGGCATCCTTGTCTGGTTCCTGTTCTCAAAGACTTTCATGCTCTCTCTATGTAGGCTAATGTTGGCTGTTGGCTTTGTGTAGATGACCTTTATTATGTTGAAGAATTTACCTTCTGTTCCTATTTTTCTCAGAATTTTTAATGCGTGTTGAACTTTGCCAAATGCCTTTTCTGCATCAATTGATAAAATCAAGTGGTTCTTGTCTTTTGTTTTATCTATGTGTTTGATTACACTGATTGTTTTTCTAATGTTGAACCATCCCTGCATCCCTGGTATGAATGCCACTTGGTCATAGTGAATTATTTTTTTGATATGTTGTTGAATTCTGTTAGCTAGAATTTTTTGAATATTTTTGCGTTTAAGTTCATAAAAGATGCCAAGCCAAGTGCCGGAAAAGATACTGGTCTGTAATTTTTCTTTTTTTTGTGTGTGATGTCTTTACCAGTTTTCAGTATCAGGGTTATACTGGCTTCATAGAATGAGTTTGGGAGTATTTTCTTCTTTTCAGTGCTCTGAAATACCTGTAGTAGTAGTGGTGTTAACTCTTCTCCAAAAATTTGGTAGAATTCTCCAGTGAAGTCATCCAAGCCAGGGTTTGTTGTTGTTGTTGGAATTTTTATTTATTTTGTTTAATTGTGATTAAGTAAAAGTATACAATCCGAATCAGTTTTGCATGCCCACTTATCTGCAGCTCCTTCTGCTCTCCCCACCCCTCATCAAGCATCTGTCCCCTCCTCTCCTCTCTCTTCTCTCGCACTTAGAAAGAGACTAGTAAGACCACCTCCTATAAATGCATAAAACCATAATGTACACACACCATATGGTCACACTGTGTCCCTGAGTCAACTCTTGTCTGAAGAGTTGACCTTATTACTGGTTTTCAATCAGAGACAGCAGCAGGTCTAGGGTCCATGTTCCCAGGGGAGCATCCAGGCTGTTGGACATCAGTTCAGATCTTTTAGAAGAGTTGTAGGGCTGCACACCTCTTTTCCTCATGTTAGCTCAAGGACTCTACATTGTACCCCCCTTCATGGCTGTCTTTGGTGATGGGTGAGCACCCCATCTGGTTCTTCTGGTCTCTTGTTGTTATAGTCAGTTGGGAATTTTTTAATTACCTTTCAATCAGTTCTTTTGTTATGGGTGTATTTAGTTCTACCTCTATGTTAGTTTGAGTAGATAGTATATTTCTAGAAATAGCTCCATTTCCTCTAGGTTTTCAAATTTGTTAGAATAAAATTTTCCATACTATCCTGCTATGTTTTTTTTACATTTCAGTTGGATCTATTGTGATGTCTCCCAGTTCATTTCTTATTTGTGCTATTTGATTGCTTTACTGTTTTTCTTTTGTCAACGTGGCCAATGGTTTATCAATTTTGTTGATTTTCTCAAAGAACTAGCTTTTTTCTTTTTAATCTTCCAATCGTGTTTCTATTCTCTTTCTATTTTTCATTCTACCATTCTATAATTCATCTAGTTCTTCCCTAATTTTTATTATTTGCTTTCTTCTGGTGCCCAAGGGCTTCTTTTACTGCTCTCTTTCAGCTTGTTCGAGTCACGGGGTTAATTCTTTGATTTGGACCATTTCTTCTTTTTGGATGTCTGCATTTTCTGAAATCGAATTGACCTCAGTGGACTGCTTTTGCTATGTCTCAAAGGTTGTGGTAGGATGTGCTTTCATTCTCATTTGTTTCTGTGAATGTCTCTGTTCTGTCCTGATGTCTCCTATACTCCAGTAGTTTTTTAACAAAGTGTCATTCACTTTCCATGTTATTGATTTTTTCTCTCTCTCTCTTGCTTTTCCTGTTACTGACATCTACTTTTATGGCTTTCTGGTCTGAAAAGATGTTTTGTAATATTTTGAATGCTTTGGATTCTCTTAAGGCTTCCTTTATGACCTAATATGTGGTCTCTTCTGGACAATGTTCCATGTGTGTTGGAAAAGAAAGTATATTTGGCTGCTGTTGAGTGAAGTGTTCTCTATATATCTATGAAGTCAATTTGGTTGATTGTGGCATTTAGACCACCCGTGTCTCTATCGAGTCGTTCTGGATGTTTTGTCCTTCATGAAAGTGGTGTGTTGAAATCTCCTACTATTATTGTGGAACTGTCTGTTTCTCTTTTCAATGCCTTGAGAGTTTAATGTACTTAGGAGCTTTATCATTAGGTATGTAAATATGGTTATATCTTCTGTTGACACTTTAATCATTATACAGTGTCCTTCCTTATTGACTGTGGTGGATTTTACTTTAAAGTCTATTTTATCAGAAATTAATGTTACCACTCCTCTTTTCTGAATGTTGTTTGCTTGGTATGTTTTTTTCCATACTTTTAGTTTTCGTTTACTTGTGTCTTTAAGTCTAAGGTGTATCTCTTGTAGGCAGCACACAGATGAATTGTTTTTAATCCATTCTGCCACTTTCTCTTTATTGGTGCATTTAATCCAGTTATGTTCAAAATAATTATTGATAAGTATAAGTTTAGTCTTGAAATTTTGATGCTTTTTGTGCTTTGTTGACACTTTCTTTGTTCCACTTAATTTTCTGTGTTGAGTCATGTTTCTTTATATGTTTTCTTTTCACCTTTTTCATTGTTGATTTCATATTTGCTGAGACTTTGTTTTTCTTGGTTTTATTTTGATGCGTAGAATTGTTAATGTCCTATTTACTACTATCTTTCTTCATTTAAACCAGTCTTTTATTTCTTCATAGAGCCTTGACTTCCTCTCCATGTGACAGACCTATGTATGTCTACACATCGTTTTAGTCTTTATTTTTTGTTATAATGTTGTCATCTTTTACATATTGACATCTCTGTTTCCCTGTTTTTAATCTTTTAGCTTTAATACACTTCTGTCATTTCCCTATCAACACTGATATCAGGTTGCTCTTCCCTGCATTCTGGATGGCTTTAAAAAGAGAAATTTTATTTTGTGACAGTCCAGTAGGCTAAAAGTCCAAATTCAGGGCATCAGTTCCAGAGGAAGACTTCCTCTGTTGGCTCTAGAGGAAAGTCTGTCGTCAGTCTTCCCCTGGACTGGAAGCTTCTAAAGTACAGGAACCCTGGTCCTTTCCAAAGGACATGCTCTGCTGTCAGTATTGCGTTTTGGTGGTATGAGGTCCCCAAATCTCTCTGCTAGCTTCCCTTCCCTTCTTTTTGTGTCCCAAGAGATTGAATCAAGGCAGAGTACAGTCTTACACATTGAGTTCTGCCCCAACAACACAACTACTGCCCATCCTCCCTCATTACCACATAGAAGCAGGGTTTACAACATGGGGAAACATCACACAATACCAGGAATCACTGCTTTGCCAAATTGGTACACACATTTTGGAGGGAACACATTTCAATCCATGACACTAGGTTATAGGGGCTGGCAGATTTTTTTTTCCTTGTTTTTTAGATTGATCGCTCTCTACATCTAGGAGAATAGCTCAGGACATGCCTAAGGGGTCCTACTTCCAGCCCATGTAGTGTGTCAGAATATGGAACCTGGTGCGGTGCAGAGAAGAGACAGGGAAGCACTGGGAAAAGGAAGAAAAGTTTAGCCCATCAGAAAGTTTTAGATCTCCATGCACTGGGTTAGATGCAAGCCATTTGGCTTTGACAATCAAATGATGCTTTTCAGTGATTACAGGGTCCATGAGTGGGCTTTCTGCATTCAGTCTCTCCTGCTAAGAAAGACACTGTCCAAATGCCACCACTTTACTCACCATGCTGACCATCACAGATCTCCCTGCAGATCCTCTTGTCAGGTACCGACTCCCACTCAGCCCAGTCTGCCCACTTCTCTTCTGGACCTTCTCTTCACTCCTCATTGCTCAGTCTAGTCTCTCAATTTTTCTGTTTAATATTCAGGGTTACTAAGATGTCATACATAATTGATTCTATTTTTTGGGATCTTTGTTATTAGAGGAATCACAGGAAGCAACTGACTACTTGCCATCTTAGCCCTGCCTCCACTTTTTCTCTTTCTTAAGTTTAACTCTTATCATCTCAGGTTCCCAAGTACAATATATTGCTTTGGTTCAGTTGAAAGAGCACTGAACAGGGCAAGAGGAAACTTGAATCTTTCACTAATATCTCTTTCACTAATCTTTCACTAATATTGTGTGTGATACATCAGTTCTTCTCTCTGTATTGTGGCTTCTTCATTTGTAAACTAAGAAAGGTGAAGACATCTGAGAATTTAGTTCAGCAAATAATCAAGAAAGGTGTCTTCTGTCAGTTAAATCCTTTCAGAAATAGAAACACCTGAAATGAAGAAAAAGAAGCAGCCCCCTCAAAATACGTGTAAAATCATAAGATAATCTTAAAAGCAAAAATGAAATAGCTCATGTTCTATTGCTAAACTGAAAAGAAAGAAAAGGCTAAGAATATATACCTTCAGTAGCCAACACAATAACTCAATCTGCAATAGTGGATGGGCATATTTGATTGCCAAAAGAAATGAACACACATTTAATGTGTGTGTGTGTGTGACGCAGAAGAAAAAAACTTGGAAGGGAGTTTATTAGCATTTTGTCATGGATTCAATTATAGCCGCCAAAAATATATGTTGGATTCCTAACCCCTAGTACCTGTGACCATGACCTTGTTTAGAAATAGGGTCAGTTAATATGAATGAGACTATTCTGGAGTAAGCTGGGTCCTAATTCAATCTGAGAGGTATCCTTATAAAAGAGAAAAGACAGAGAGAGACAGGGTGTTACAGTCCCACCATAATCCTCTTTAACATAACCCAGCCTTGCCCCGTTAACTACAGGAGAGATTAAGATTTACAACATATAGGAAATTTACAATCACAAAATAGAGGACAACTATACAATACTGGGAATCATTGCCCAACCAAATACATACATACATTTCTGGTGTACACAATTCAATCCGTGACATACACCAAAGCCAAGATTCAGCAATATTGAAGGTGCACTGACAACCTCAGCTCAATACCAACAGCTGATAACAATGCAAAAGGAACTGGTCAAAATAGCAAACAGAGAGAGCCAGTCTGGGAGAATAGGCTCTCCCAAGAAAAGGAAAGAAGCAAGTGATGTAGAAACCATAGTCAAGAATGAAAGGAAACCCTTTAAACACAAAGATGCTGTGAAATAGCACATCAAGGCCTGACCAGGGCAAGCCTTCATCAGAGACAGGCCCCCTACCTCCTTGGTAAAATGTTGGTACTAGTAGACAAAGGCACGTTCTTAAAAGCAACTAGAAAGAATTGCAAGGAAACATCAAAATTGTGAGAATAAAATGTGTATCAGTCCTCACCCATCTGTATCAGACTTTTGAGAGTGGAAGAAACCAGAGAGGAGCCAACACCTGCTTCAGAGAGTCAGAACTGGGTCCCAAGTCCAATACTAAGTCAAACAAATGTTCCCTTGTAATTGTCGGATAATAACAAATCCAGACTTTGATAGGGAGAAGTGTTGTTCAGAAAGAAGGGGAGATAAGGACTATTCCCCTGGGGAAGTGGGGTCTCTTGTTGGGTTAAGCTTTGCAGGTATCTGGAATAATTAGAGGGAACGGGAGTTTTCTTTTAAGGAGGTAGAGAAAACAAGTCTAGGAAAAATACAGCTGCCGGGAAGTGGGGTAAAAGGTGATGTCATCAGACCGTAAGTCAGAATGTTTTACACCAAGGCCAGCCTCTTGTCAGGGTAGAACGGCTGAAAGAGGGACAGTATGTTGACTCATGCTGAGGGGTGAGCCAAAGTTCAGGAACTTCCGTGAAGGAAAGAAGCCTAACCAAAGTTTGGTTAACAAGTACTTTGTTTCTGATTGGTCGGTGGGGACAAGCTATTTCATTACCAATCTACAGGCAAGGCATGGGAATTAGGAAGGTCTGTGTGGCCTGAAGGAGCCCTGGTGGTACAGTGCTTGACTGCTAACTAAAACGTCAGCTGTTCAAACCCACTAGCTGCTCCATGGAAGGAAGATGTGGTGGTCTGCTTGTCAAGATGACAGCCTTAAAAACCCGTTGGGGCAGTTCTGCTCTGTCCTGTAGGGTTACTATGAGTCAGAATTGACTCCACAGCAGTGAGTTGCCTTGGTTTGGGCTGAGCAGCCACAGTCTCTCCATCAGAGCATCCATGAGGCAAAGCAACAGGGGTGAAGGTGGCAGGCTGCTACTGGCTGACTTGAGCAACAGGCGAGAGAGAAAGGAAAAGAAATGGAATTGGATGGCGGTTGGAAGTAGTATGGAGAAATATAAAAAAGGTGGGAAGGAGGCAGACAATGGAAGACCTGAGAAAAAAGCAGAGAGGAGAAAAGAAAATGAAACTGATCGGTTACGGGTATTTGTGGGGTAAAGTGCCCTTGGCCTTGGCTTCCAATGATGTTCAGAAGGACCAGCCCAATAAGGAGGCCCTCCAAGGGGCTGATGATAAGATTCAGCTTTGCATCTCCCTTCCATCAGGGAACCTAGAACAAGCCAATGAGGAGTTGCGGGCAATAATCAAGAAGATCTGGAAGCGGACCAGCATGAAGCTCCTCGACCAGGTGGTGCCCCCTGCAGGTGGTAAGTGCTCCCTGGATTAAGGCTTGTGCTCTTGAGGCCACCAGGCTTGCTGGGAGGGCTTTCTCCAGATCTCCTGTGGGGCTCAAAGGCGCTATTTGTTAGAAGAGACAAGGGTGCAACGGCTTTCTCAAGTTCAGATTCAGACTATCAGGTTGGAAATCTGGTCCAATTCTGACTGTGCAGGTGGGATCAGGAAGACCCCTTGATGCTTGAATGTTTGGCGGAACTTTCTGAGGAAATGCCAGAAAGGGTGGGGCTGATTCCTCAAGGAATGATCAGGCCCTAAAAGAAGAACCCCATGAGGTCTCCTCTTGGTTGAAATTCTTTTTGTTCTTCCTATGAGGAAACCATGGTGGTGTCATGGTTAAGTGTTATGGCTGCTAACCAAAAGTTGGCAGTACAGATCTACCAGCTACTCTTTGGAAACCCAGTGGTGACGTTCTGCTCTGTGCTGCAGGATCGCTATGAGTCAGAATCAACTCAATGGCAGTGGGTTCAGTTTTTTGAACAGGAATGACAGTATTTCCCACACCATCAAGGCGAAAGTCCCTTTTCATAACAAGTAGTTTATAATGCCCCTACTACTATTGTGAATGAAAGATCATAGATAATGTAACCTTCCTATATACGTAATTGCTCAAATATTAGTATAATGCTTTAGCACTAGTGTGAAAGATATTAAAATCAAATGTTGGTCAATGTACAAAGGCTCAGATCTAGCTATGGCCAAAGTTATAAGTAACTTATAAAATGCATCTATTTTCCACACGTGCGTGGGAGTCTCATGACTGTGAGTGACAGTGGCAAATACAAACTAGTATAGGCGGGTCAGATACAATGCCTGACTCAATACTATAATGGGCATTGCTATCAGGGACACAGTTTTCCAAAAGATAAAGTCTTCTTGCTGAAGTTCAAACAAGACAAAGTACCATCTTCCCTGAATTTGCAAAGAAGTTGTATTTCTAGAAAATTGTGCTACACTAAAACCATGCGAAAAAGGTTGTTTGTGTTCATGTATAAAACAGAGTTAGGTTCTAAGCTCAGGTAATTATAAGCAGGTTTCCCACCTGCATGAATATTTAGCGGAGTGCTTAAAGCCCTGCAAAGTGCAAAGCGATTATTTCCTGTGCCAAAAATAAAAAGAAAGAAAGAAAGCCCATGTTAGGGAGACACATCTAGCAGCACTAAATGCCAGTAGCACTCCCAGATCACTGTGACAATGAAATAACACCACAGACCATTCCAGAACACTCCTTAAGAGGTGATGCCGGCCCTGTTGAGAACCACTGCCAAAGGGAAAGAAACACTAAGTGAAGAATCACCTAAGTAGGCCAGGTACCACCTGATGCTTCACATGCATTATTTTTTTTTTAATCCTTACAACCATTCTATGAAGTTTGCTCAAGGAACTAAAATTCTTAGGAACCTAAGAAGTAGACCCAAGGTCACATGGCAAGTACAAAGCAGCTTCAGAATTCACACCCAGGTCTGAGGGACTCCGAACTGCATGCTGTTTCTACCATACAGTTCTTTCTCCCCAACTGTACAGGACAGGGGCTCAAGAGTTTTCCCCTCGCACAGTGAGGCCCTTGCAAGGTAGGAGGTTCATCACTGCCAAGAATGTGCCTTTCCTGAAGGGACAACTAGGAGCAGGAGAACCATCATAAACCTCAGATCTAACCTAACCAGTTGTCTCCTGGGCCCATCGCCCTCTCCCGGCAAAGAACTAGGACATGGCGCAAAGGGGCGACTTTTCAGGAATGGAATGTTCCACCTGGAGACTTACTGACTTCTCCACCATCTGGTCTGTTCCCAAGACAGAGACTGGTTATGTCAGGTGTAGTCTAAGAGCCCTGGTGGTGTAGTGGTTAAGAGCAAGCCATGGCTGCTGACCAAAAAGTCAACCATTCTAATCCACCAGTTGCTCCTTGGAAACTATAGAGTTCTACTCTGTCCTGCAGGTCACTATGAATCAGAATCAGCTTAACAGCAATTGGTTTTTTATGTCTAATCTTGAATGCTCAGCCTAGCAGAGATCCAAATAAATCTCCTGATAAGAAAACACAAGTCTGTCTGGTATGAAAGAAAATTTCAAACTCAGACAGAAGGAAAGCACTCCCTTCCATGAACTCTTCCCTCCAACCCAAGCAGAATTATATGTGATCTTAGGGGACATGGCCAGTTTATGAAGGGCATTTGAAGCTATGCCATCAAGTAAGAATTAACAGTGTCAGTTAAGTGAAAAAAGCAAGGAGGGAACAATGCTGGCAATCTGCTACCTGTTCAGTAAAATGAGGGGAATAAGAATATGTTTGCTTATGCATGCATAAAGAATATCTGAACATACCAAACCCCCCAAAAAGCAAACACAGTGCCATCTAGTCAATTCCAACTCATAGCAACCCTTCAGGATGGTAGAACACCTGGCAGATTTGAACTGCAGACCTCTTCGTTAGCAGCCAAAGCACTTAATCACTATACTTCGAGGGTTTCCTCTGAACCTATGCTTCAAAAACTAATAGAAGACGTTAGCAATTGGTGGGTAGTAATTAGGCAGCGGAGGATAGGGTAAGAATGAGACTGCTTCACTATATCCTTTTTCATGTATTTTTCCCTTTTTGAACCATATGTATTACTCTTTCTTTAAAAAGTAAGTTTAAAGCTTAAAGTTAGAATATCGAAAAACAAAATTAATGATATCCAACTGAATTCCCTCATTTTCCTCTAATTCCTTGTCCTTTCTTCATATACCTTAGATGATGAGGTCACGGTTGGCAAGTTTTATGCCACTTTCCTGATCCAAGAGTACTTCCGAAAGTTCAAGAAGCGCAAAGAACAGGGGCTTGTGGGCAAGCCCTCTCAGAGGAACACCCTGTCCCTTCAGGTGAGGGGCTAGAAGAGAGGTCAACACCCCCAGGGAGCCCAGCTCCCTTCAGAAGGAAACTTTCTGAGTGACTCATGCCTTTCCGAAGGTTATGAGATCCAAGCCTCTCTGCAGCTTACAGGATGGGAGGAGATGATGACATATCCCTCTGCCTCCTGCCAGCCCTTGTATGCACACGGCCCTCCACAGCCCTGCGTGCCCTCATAGAAACCCTCTAGAGTTCTTGCAAGCTCTCCTGAAGTGCCCGTGGCAGCCCCCTGATTCCTGGTGTCCCTTCCTGATGGGAACACACATAGTTCTTGACTTTTATTCTGCCTGCATAGATGAATGGATTTCTAGACAAGTACGATACCTGTCTGTATATGCAGATACCCCTTCCCGAGGCTCCCTCCTGGCAGAGAAGCTGAGCCTGGGTGGCTGGGCCCAGGCAAATCAAGCTTCTGGATGAGCAGACCTGGGCTCTGGGTGATGGCTGGCAAGGAGCTATGAAGGAAGAGGGCCAGGGTCCTCACTTGTCCTCTGGGATCTAGGCTGGCCTGCGCACACTGCATGACCTGGGGCCGGAGATCCGACGGGCCATCTCTGGAGATTTGACAGCTGAGGAGGAGCTGGACAAGGCAATGAAGGAGGCCGTGTCTGCTGCCTCCGAAGATGACATCTTCAGGGTAAGTGGATCCACCTTTACAAGATTCTGTCTGAAGGCAAAAGAGAGTGAGCAGTTCTGCCAAGAAAACCCAGGGAGAAAAAGAAAACATGAACTCAGGCAGATTCCAAGCTCTTCCCACTCAACTCTCTCGTCACCCCTCCGTCTCTCTAAGCTGGCTCGTTACCTCAGAACTCCCAGGATGGAGCAGCTCTTAGAGCTTCACTGGCTGATGGAGAGGGCAAGAAACAGCTATTTTCCTCACAGAAATACTTCCTAGGAGAAACTTTCCTATCAGAAGGGGTGGGCCCTAGGCCACACCTAATCTGTGGCCCTGTTTGGTTTGCAATATTGGAAAGTCTGGCACAGTCAATTTAAAATCTAGATGTCTGACTTTTGCTGGAACAACAACAAAAAAAATCAAAAGATCTGGCTATCTGGGGCTTGCATTTTTCCACATGGCAACAAAGGGCTGGACCAGGTGGTTGTTGCCCTCTAGAGATGGAGCATCTGTTCTCTAGTTTATACAAGTCCCCTCCACTCCTGCTGTCCATTCCTGAACGCTGAGACTGACCACAGAGGTAGAATTCTGAAATTCTTGCACCCAGCTCTCTGCACTCACTTGTGGGCCTGCCTAACCCCTGGAGGTATTTGAAGGTATTTGGTTAAAAATCCCCTCAGTAGCAAGGAAGAAGCTACTGACCACAATTATACCAGGACCTTGTTCATACCTATTCCTCCACCCCTTTCCCCATGCCCAGCTCCTAGGCTGCAGAGAAACCAGGGAGGTAAAAGAAGCCACATCCCACCTGTGACTGTCCTCTCATTGTCATCCTCATTCTCATCACCATAAGTACTCGTCACCAAATGGCCTCAGGGACATGGCACCGTGATAATGCCATTGGATGAGACCCCAGACAGACTGCCTGGTTTGAAAATGCTCCTTCACCAAACCTGGGGACATTCTCATGTCAGAGATTACACTGACCTTGCAAATAGCTATCTGCCTGCTTCCCAGGACAAGGAAAGAACATTGAGGAAAACATTAGTTCCTGATCTGAACACTCTAAGAATCTCCTGGGGAAAAGGAGGCCATAATATAATTGATGTAGTAGATTCTTCATTCTTATGTTCGAAACCACTTGGGCCAACACAGTTTAAGCTCCATGAGCCAGCTGGGTTGCCTTTAAAATCTAGTTAGAATCTTCTGATTCTTTCCCCACCCCTGTGACCTCAGTGTTCTCTGCCAAAACAAGCTTCAGTTAATGATTGCCATCCTAGACTCACCCTTGAAATTCAGGTCCAGTCTTCAAGGAGCTCATTAAAAACTCTTATAACCTCCTGGGCACCTCTTACAGTCAGTAGCCACCTTGCCTGGCCTGGTTCCTACCGCTGTGGTGGTTCTGAGCCTTGCCAGCCCCTGAGCTGTTTCAGTGGGAAGTGTGGCGTCCTGAGTGTCTGGGTCCTCCCCTCTCCTGGGCTGCTGAGCCATGCAGATGGAGAATTTCCATCTCTGTCATGTGCTTCCTGGTGCACCTGTGCCTCCCTGGAGGGCAGACGACTTTCCCGTGCCCTGTCCTCCCCTCTCCTGGCTGTTTCAGGCTTTTCCCTCAGAGGAGGAAAGGTAGCTAAAGAGGCGTTCTCCTCCACCTACCCCATCCCATCTTGCCTACAGAGGGCCGGTGGCCTGTTCGGCAACCACGTCAGCTACTACCAAAGTGACAGCCGGAGCGCCTTCCCCCAGACCTTCACCACCCAGCGCCCGCTGCACATCAACAAGGCGGGTAACAGCCAAGGTGACACCGAGTCGCCTTCCCACGAGAAACTGGTGGATTCTACTTTCACCCCCAGCAGCTACTCGTCCACTGGCTCCAATGCCAACATCAACAATGCCAACAACACTGCCCTGGGCCGCTTCCCCCGCCCCGCCGGCTACCCCAGCACAGTCAGCACCGTGGAGGGCCATGGGCCCCCCTTGTCTCCTGCTGTCCGGGTACAGGAGTCGGCATGGAAGCTCAACTCCAAGAGGTAAGCGGGAGGGTGGGGAAGTCCACGGCCCATGCACAGGGGCCCCCACACTCTGACTAAGAGCAGATGGGGTAGAGAGTTTAGCCCTCAGGCTGGAAGGCTGGAGATGGGCTCTGCTGTCCCAGACCCCAGAAAGGGAGGTAGGAGCTGTGCTATCTCCAAAGTTCTGTCCTTGGATAAAGACAGCGGCTGCACTCAGGACAAGCCAGCATTCCCACTAGCCAGCACCATCCCCACTGACCAGCAGTGTCCAGAGCTGGCAGACTCTGAACAGAGATTTCTCTCCTCTCAACTGCCACCCAAGCAGAGGAGCCATGACCCTCTGAGATGTCTGTATTCTGGTCATACAACAGAAACTATTCCCTCCACCCTTCCCCAAGTCTCTGCCTAAACTTAGTTTTTCCCCAGCCTGGGATAGGAGTGTTATTGCCACCTCTTTTTTATAGCCTCCTGAGAGGGGAGGCATTTTAGTACAGGTGACCACCCTCTGGAGCAGTCTGCCCCAGTGGAGGATCATTCTGGGTAGTTTGGTGGAACCCCACCTCTGACTGGCTGTTTTCTCTCCATCCTGCTCCCTGACACTCTAGGACACGTTGCTATGATGTTCTGGGGTGGTAGGTACTTCCTCCCATGCTCTGGGTCTCAGGAAGTACAACCGAGCCAGTGAGGGTCTCATCCCTATTATTTCAGCAGCTGCGAGCACCCCCGGGGAATTGGGAGAGGCCATGCACACCTCTGCATCTTGCCACATCACCCTGAACTATACTGCTTTTCCGGAGTAGGACACTCATTCTGGAGCATGCTGGACAGGTCCCCAGCATGCCAGGTTCTTGGGCAGACTCCTTTCTCACCCCGTAGGTCAGCAAAGAATTAAGAAGTGCAAGTTTCTTTCTAAATCCTTAGACAAACCATCTGATGCTGCTCCACCCAAAGAGCCAGCATACTTTTCACTTCCCTTCATCACACCAGTTTTCAAGTGGTCACATACAAGCCCACATGGCCTGGGCATTTAAATGATAGATAATGGCTAGTCAAAGTGACCATCCATCACCTTATTCTCCTGAAGACTGACTGGTTTAACCACCCATCAAGTGCTGGGTTGAGTCCTCTGACTGAGTAGATATTATATGATGACTCAGTAGATACATAGGGTGATGTATAGTGACACCTTCTGTGAGCAGGGCATTGTGCTCAGCACTGGGCTTTGTTTGCTTATCTGAAAGGCTTTCTATGTGCCTGAGACATAGAAAGTGTCACTAAAGGTCACTTCCCTTCCTTCACATGGCAGTCGGTTACAATAATACTCAGGTGCTAAGTTGCAATGTGGTCAAGAAGAACTTACCAAAGTGCTAGCTCTGGGGCCTTGTCCTTCATGCTAAAGGCCTAAGGAGTGCTCCAACATTAGCATTGCTTCTGCTGGTGATGGGCCAGTATGTTTTTCACATAGTGGTCCCCAAGAAGTGGTGCTGTCTGCCTGCTGCCATTCCCCATCTCCAGCTCACCCATCTTCCACATCCTTGTCCTCCAACTCCTTCATGAGCCTCTGTGTCTCATCTTTCCTTGACCATAGGGTGGATGGCAATCTGTTAGAGAGCTCTGCCCTGCCCTTCCTCAGCTGCTCACAGGCCCGAGGTTAAAGCTGGGGTCACTGATCCAGTACTCAGCCAAAGAAGTTAAACTAGGATATTTCCCTGATGCCTTTGTGGATCTGAAGATACAATGGGCTCCAAGATGTAGACTCTGTAAGAAGAAAGATGGTGAGAGGTAATGAGCTAAGCACAGAAGAAAAAAGAGCAGTGCTTAGACCAGAGCTAAAGGATGCATGCCTGAAAGAGCAAGAGGCCCTGCCCAGAAGGGGGAAAGTATTGTAATCTAAGGCACATCCTGGTATGGGAGGGTCTCAAGCTCAGGTAGACTCAGGCATAGTAGGGACTCAGGCTAGGAGGAAATCGTCTCAGTAGTGGCTGACGCTTAGACGGGACTCAGGCTCAGTAAAAGCTCAGGCATAGAAAGGGCTCAGGCTCAGCAGGGAATCAGGCTTAGGAGGGATTCAGCCTTATTCTCCCTCTGCTCAGAAGAACCAGCTCTTCTTTGTGAGACTTTGTTTTGCCTTTATTTCAAGGAGCCAGTGTCAAACTCAAAGGCATGTCAAAATATGATGCCAGAAACATCTCAGCTGTACTGGCTCACTGCCCTGTATAGTGCAGCCAAAGCTTTTCTTTCCATCCCCCAGAGCACCATCTTATCTGGGACTTCATTGGTTACTCACACAAGCCTCTGTGTCATGCAGAGCATATGTCATCCCAATTTTAAGGAAGGGGAAACTGAGGCACGGGGCGGACTAGGCAACTCAGGTGTGATTATGTAGCCAGAGACTAACTGAACTGGATCTTTGAATCTTACGACAGAGAGCTTTCTCCCACACAGAACCCTCACCCTCACGCTTCTGTGGCTTTCTGGCTTCATCAGCAGTCGCAGGAAGATGAGCCCACAGAGGCGGCATGTGTGTGTGTCCATGCATCTGTGTGTGTCTTTGTGTGTCTGTGTGTATGTTTGTGTGTGTGAGTGAGATGCCTTACTTGTGAAGGGATTGAGAGGAGGATTTTCAGTTTCTGATTTTTCTCTCATCTCGGACATTCAGGTGTCACTCCCGGGAGAGCCAGATAGCCATGGTGTGTCAGGAGGAGGCCTCTCAGGAGGACACCTATGAGGTGAAAATGAATGAAGAGGCCGAGTACTGTAGCGAGCCCAGCCTGATCTCCACAGAGATGTGAGTGTTGCCACCTTCCACCTGGGGAATGAAAGCGCAGGTCCCTGAAATCCCCACTATGGGGGAGGGGATGAGATCTCCTTCCAGGAAAACATCTGCAAAATATCTTTAGAAAGATAGAAAGCCCCATACCCTAACCCCACCTCCTACCCCCCAGTACTCTCTCTCTTTCCTCCCACTCCCCTTATCTGCTTGGCCCCTCCCTCCTATAAATTCTTTCAGAAAAGCCTGTAAAACAATGTTTCTTAACCTTTTAAGACAAATGTATTTTACAGTGAGACTCAGTACACATGTACTGCACATATATTGACAAAAAACAAACTGATTGCCGGTAACTATTACCTGAAACTACTTATAACAAAGCTACCCAGCAGAGGGCACTGTTGGCAAAGCTAGAGCTGAGCTTTTTGTCAGCCCCATTATTTCAATTTTCTAAGAGGAGGGTTTTGTAACTGCAGATCCAGAGTCAATAGCAAGCTGTGACGTCTATTTAATCAGTTATAGCCAGCACTTTTAAAAGGTAACATAGAAGAGGAGAGTATAGAATAAGAAAGCATAGAAAATATCAGAAATAATCACAGTATTGTTTCCTGTGTTTTGTTGCCAATACCTGTATGCGTATGTTCACACAGAGTCTCATGGTAAAATGACTGTGGTTGCAATACAAAAAGTTCAAAAAACATTGTTTTAGAGGTTTTCCTGGAAGAATAAATATTCTAGTAAGAAAGGACCAGCCCTTTAGGCTTATGAAGAAAGAGAGGCATGGCTGGAAAGGTAGCCAGGCTAGACTGTGATCTGGGGCTAGAGCTCCAGGACGTGTTAGGAGACCTGCATCCAAGTCCCTCTTCAGCACAGCCAGGATCGCCTGCAGCTGCTTGTAGTTAGTGCCGTCTTCCTTGGGTTGAAACAGTAACAGAGGAGTCTCCTTTCTCTCTGGTGTAACATGAATCTGTTCTCAGGTGCTGTGGAGTCAATTTGGACTCCTAGTGACCCTATAGGACAAAGTAGAATGGCCCTATAGGGCTACCAAGGCTGTGTTCTTTATGGAAGCAGACTGCCACATCTTTCTCCAGAGGAGCAGCTAGTAGGTTCCAACCACCAACCTTTTGGTTAGCAGCCAGTGCTTAACAACTGTGCCACCAGGGCTCCTTCCATGAAATCTGAAAACAAAAACCAAACTGATTGCCATGAAGTAGTTTCTGACTCATAGCAATCCTATAGGACAGAGTAGAACTGCCTCGTAGAGTTTCCAAGGAGTGCCTAGTGGATTTGAACTGCCAACCCTTTGGTTCTCAGTCATAGCGCTTAACCAGAGTTTCCTCCATGAAATATAGTGGATATAAAACCAAGAGAAAATATCTAATGTTCCTTAAGAGATAACATTCTCTAAATTGATTTTTAGAGGATACAGATTAATACATGAGCCCATCTTCTAACAAGTGCTTCAATCCATTGCAGCTACTACAGAGTGCGTGGTGCATCTAAGGTGTCTGCTTGGAAACTCAGGGAGATTTTACAAACTAGTTAGGAAGCTAAGGGATGCTGAGAAGAGAAAGATAACATGGACCTTTTCTAGCTAATTACGGGCAGAGTGGCCCAAACAATGAGGGATACAGGCATTCAGAGAAGATCAGGGGCAGGGTGACCACAACAGGTACCAGGCACCAGCTCAGACAGAGCTATAGCTTCAGAAGCAGGTACACAGCAGATAAAAAACACCATGTCATATGGAGGGCTGACTATGTTGAGAATGAGAGCAAAGCCTTGGAGGCATGAACGTGTGAACGTTTTGTTCAACAAACTTTCCTACACACCTGCAGAAGCTAGCAGCCCCTGTGCTAGGAACAAGATCAGATTCCATGAAGATGAAGGCAGCCAAGTCTCTGCCCTCTGGGAATGTGTGAAGGAGGTCCACGGACAGTCAGTAGCCTCTTCTGTAAAACAGAGGTGTTGGAATGGATCTACACCTCCCAGGCTGCAGGTTGCTCCTGTTAATTGTCAAACTAATTCACTGGTCTGCACTCAGCATTTTTAATGAACTAGAACAGGATAAACAAGAATAGAAACTCTCAGAAGTAAAATAAGGGTAAGTATATAGCTAATGAAGTATAGTGCAATGATATGTGTCTATGTCTGGTGGAAATATATTAAATATATTTCTTGTGGTGAGTTATGATCACACAGGCTGGCAAGCCTTTGACTGCATGCTGTCAGTGGTCTCTCTCAGCTCTGCTGTTCACGGACTCAATGACTGTGTATGTGTTGCTAACAACCGCTCACGCACTGTTGATGGTAGAGGGGTTGCAGGGCACAGAAAACATGCAGGGAAGAGAATAGTAAGTTTTAGGCTAAAGTAGGAAGTTGCCTTTGCTTTGATTGGGATTCACAGTCACTCGCAAGTTTCGGAGTAGATTGGGTTCTGTAAGAGTTTCAGTGGCTGTGAGCTTTCCGAAGTAGACCGCAAGGCCTTTTCTTCCAAGACCCTTTGATGTAGGTTTGAGCCTCCAGTCTTTCCACTAGCAGCCAAACACTTAACTATTTGGGCCACCCAGAAACTCCAAAGTAGGATGTAGTTATGGTACATAGATAGCATTAGGATACTTCAGTAGGAGAGCCTAGGCTGTTCCTTCAAAGAACCTTCAGGGCCTAGGATTTTTTACAGCTTTGACCCAAGAGTGCCTCCTCCACCTCCACTCAGAAGCGCATGGCTCCTAGTAGACAGTCTGTGTCCAAAGAGCTAGAAATCCCCAACAAGCAGGCCAGGCACTGTGTGATGCAAGAGAACAGGGCAGAATTTCTTGGGGTGTCAAGGGTCTGTGGCTCCCTCCCCAGTCCTGATATGTAAGCACAGAGGCAAACTTCTTCCTGGGGTGGTAGCCATCCTGTAGTCATCCTATGCAGTGGCACTTCCCTTCCCCCGGGAGCAAGCCCCAGGAGTTCTCTGTTCCAGACTCTCCTATCGGGATGACCAAAACCGACAACTGACGCCCCCAGAGGAAGACAAGAGGGACATCCGGCAATCTCCAAAGAGGGGTTTCCTCCGCTCTGCTTCATTAGGTAAACACTCACACCTCACTTTCTAAGTGTGGTCACTGGTCACCACTGAGATGATGCTAGAATGACTGAGAAATACCTGTGGCCTGAAACCAACAACTTCCACCATGTGGGCTAGGCAGATTTCCAAGGCAACGAGACAGAATTCCAAGATCAGGGTTTGCTGGAATGGGACTCAGACACATCCTGCATGATGGGACTTGGAGTCAAGGCTAAGGGCAAAAGGAGGTATAGCCAGGGTCACTAACACTGCTCCTTGCTTCCCCCACCCCTGCCCCCCCACCCCGAGTATGAGCCATCTCAGACAAAAGCCCTTGTTTCCTGCCATGATCCTGTTCTTTGGCTGGCTTTGCAGGTCGAAGGGCATCCTTCCACTTGGAATGTCTGAAGCGACAAAAGAATCA
Organism: Heterohyrax brucei; assembly: GCA_028571685.1. NCBI lineage: Eukaryota > Metazoa > Chordata > Mammalia > Hyracoidea > Procaviidae > Heterohyrax > Heterohyrax brucei. The sequence goes on along the minus strand of CM053142.1, from coordinate 60,149,983 downwards.
AGGGGGAGACATCCCTCAGAAGACAGTCCTGCCCTTGCACCTGGTTCATCATCAGGTAACCCACTTTCAGGCAAACTATTGGCCACCATTTAGCAGTCTGGACAATCCCGTGGTTATAGACTAAGCCTCAAGATACTAGCCAGTCCCCACCACCCCATTCCTGCATCCTACTGCTGGTCCTAAGAGCCCCTGGCTGCCCGCTTATCCTGTTTGGGTGAGAGCCCAGGGTTGAACCTTAGAAGACACTGGTAAGCTGGAACACCTCACGTGATCCTACAGGATTGGCAGCTCCAATATTCTCCCCAAGCTTTCTTCTTCTAGTGCCCAGGTGTTACCTCTGCAGAGACTGGCTTCCACTAGAGGGCGCTTAGGCAGATGTGATCATACCTAGAATTGGAAGATAACTGAAGTTTAGCTGCACAAAAATCCATCCGCTGAAGTGCAGAAATGTTCAAAGAACCTCCAGCAACATGGCCAATAGTAGGGAAGAGTATTCAAGGAAAGCAGACCCTGGGAGATTCCGTAGCTGAAGTATCTCTTGGCACGGCTGACTCCAACAGAGATAATGAAATCCAAGACACCAGTATCAAGCTCATACTTCGTTATCTTACAACTAGTAGAAACTTCCAGTTTTATCTGAGAGCAGTTTATGACCTTCAGGAAAATTAGGGTCTAGACAAGTCTCCTGGCCTTTGTGTCTCCTTAATTATAAACTCCTTTACCATAGACCTGTGCTTTAAATGACTTTTTTATGTCCAAAAGTGTCCAACTGCTAACCGAAGCTTATAATCAGCATAAGATGGCCAGTGTGGCTCAGCTAAGTGCTCATTATTTTCAGCTCAAAGAAATGCACTTTGTGTCACCTGTGAGCATGGCCTACATGTATATAATTTCCACTGGACATTCTGAAATATTGAATGTTGCCCACACACCGCCTCTTACATGCCCTTCTGATCTCCAGGGACACAGGAGCCCCCAGGGTGGGGACCTTTAAGAGCAGTGGGCTGAGGAAGAAGACAATAGCAATAGTGCATGTGCTGTTCTCCAAGATTTCTAGAAATGTACTTTACCAGTCTGTTCTAACGCTAGTAGAAAAGAAACTCTTCTTCTTTTGTATACTCTTCTTTATTCCTTTCTACTACCCTCCAACCTACACAGCAATGCCCTCCTTCTCTTGTCACCTCATGGGACAGCCTAGGTTTTTCTGCCTCAAAATATTCACATCGAGCAGCTAGAGTTTCTGAGCCTTTCCCAAAAGCAAGCTAAGATATAGGCCATGACCCCCACTTTCCCTCAAGATAATTAAGAACATTTAGCAGTAGAGGACATCAACATATGTGTTTTTTAACTTCAAGACAGTGTAAGATGTCATCGATGGTTCAAGGTAACCTGAGCTAGAAGTTGGCAGGATATTATTAATGGGCCAATTTATTATCAGACTTAAAACAACAGATCCTCGCTTTATCTAGCTTGTTAGTGTTATTCCTGCTGGATGCCACAGTGAGTTCTGACTCAGCAATCCTGGGTACAACAGAACAGAGTGCCGCCCAGTTCTGTGCCCTCCTCACCGTGGTCACTATGTTGGCCTCACTCTTTAAGATCTGCTTTCTCACATACCTTATTTCACTTGAACCTGTGTCAACCCTGCAAGGTAGTTAGAGAAAATGTTTGCATTCCCATTTTACAAGTGATGTAGGCCTCATTATTCTCTAAATTCTACTGATGAGAAAACCAAGACTGAGAGAATACGTAGGTAGTAACCCCAAACCAAATGCAACCCCCTGCCTTCTAGTCTCTTCCAAGTCATAGCAACCCTGTAGGACAGAGTAGAATTGCCCCATGAAGTTTTTAGGGCTATAAATCTTTATGGAAGCAGACTGCCACGTCTTTCTCCTGCAGAGCAGCTGGTGGGTTTGAACCACTGACCTTTCGGTTCACGGCTGAGCATTTTAGCCACTGTGCCACCAGGACCCCTTATAGATAGTAAAATCAGCGGTCAAGCCTAGATTGTCTCAGTACCATGCGATCAGAGTTTTCTGAATGGAGAGACAAGAGGTCATGTCACACTGGGATAATCGCTTACCTGGGGGGTCAAAACTTACGCTGGGTGTTGATGAGATAGGATTCAGATGGATTCAGATGTTTGGGGCAGTGTGAATTCTAGGTGGAACTAGCTGGAGAGCAGTAGCTGCTTAGAAAGCAGAAGGCTACCTCTCTGCAGACTGGGCCGTCATCCACAGTAACTCATGCTCTTGTGTGTCCGCAGGCATTGGCAGTGGCGGGCCTGAGCCCCCTTCTCCAGAGAAGCCATTCCCCCACCACGTTCCCCAGGCCGTGTGCCACCCCCCCTGCCACACCTGGCAGCAGAGGCTGGCCCCCGCAGCCCATTCCCACCCTGCGGCTGGAGGGTGCTGAGTCCAGCGAGAAACTCAACAGCAGCTTCCCAGCCATCCACTGCAGCTCCTGGTCGGAGGAGAGCACCGTCTGTGGCGGGGGTGGCGGCACCATCCGGAGAACCCGGCCTGTCTCCCTCACTGTGCCCAGCCAGGCTGGGGCCCCAGGGAGGCAGTTCCATGGCAGTGCCAGCAGTCTGGTAGAAGCGGTATGTGGCTCCCAGGAGATGGGAGGGAAAAGCCCAGGGCAGCCAGAGGGCTTTACGTGGAGAATGGAAAAGGGAGTCCCTAGTCACTTCCCTCATGGATCGGCAGTCAAGTCTCTTAGTTAGGAAGACACCCACACTCAGGACCTGCCTGCCAAAGGCAGGCATGGCATGCAGAATATTGTGACATGTAAGGTGTTAGTGGCTTCAGTTCGGCAGGGCCTAATGCAGAAGGAGAAAGTACTGAGCAATAGAGCCTTACTACAGACCAAGGACCCCTGAGAAAGGCTGTGGGGTCCTTTGTAGAGAAAGTCGTACAAGCCAGAGGTGCTCAGACAATTCCAAATCAGATGTAAGCTTGGGCTGCACGTCTAGACAGAGATGGTCAAGAGCAGTGAGGCTGAGCCCTGCGTGCTGCTTAGAATCACATGGGAGCTTTGGAAAACTGTGATCATTGAAATTACTGTGTCCTTTAAAGCTCTTTGGATGAATCCAGTGCACAGCCAGACTGGAGGACCACTAGTCTAGAACAAGAAGCTTTCACATTCCCTATATGCTATCCAGGTCAGGACATCAAGTTCAGCCCTGCTGCTACATTGAGAGGGTCGCTATGTCAAGTCAGAATCGACTTGACAATAATGGGTTTTTTGACAAACAAATTCAAAGAAGGAAGCCATATCCAGTGAGAATTAACAGGAGAGGAGATGACTACAGAGACTTCAGATGACTACAGATGACAAGCACCTCAGGCTGTAAAGGGCAGCAAGAAGAAGGATTCGTGTCCCAGACAGGAGGCCTTGAATGCAGAAATGGAGCAAAGAGATTCAACTGCAGGCAGGCAAATTTCAGCTCACCTGAGGAAGACCTTTCCAATAGAGCTCTTCCAAAGTGAGCAAGGCTTCCCCCTAAAATAGTCTGGACACAGGCAAGCAGAGAGGATGCCTATCCAAATGTCAGACTCTTGTGCAGCAGGAGGGGAATTAAACCACCTTCTAAAGGCCCCTCTCTGCATCTCCGCAGGACTTCACTGGGCTGCAGTTGCCCCTCAGTCCATCCACAGATTGTTCACATACTGTTCCAGCTGCAGGGATATGCGGCTGAGAACCAGACAGCCCCTGCTCTCATGAGCCCACCTTGAGGTGACGAGAGGCAGGCAGCAAATAAACGTGCCTGGGGTCCCTGGGTGGTACAGATGGTAAGCTCACTTGGTATACACACACTCGCACCACACTTACCACACAAACACCGTACACCACACATAACACACACTCACACCACACCTACTACACACATCATACACCCCACATATAGTCAGAATACACCACACACACACATCATACACCACACATACACACACTCAGACCACACCTACCACACCTACCACACATGCCATACACCACACATACACTCAGACCACACCTACCACACGTGTGCCTCACACACCCTCACACCACATCCACCACACACCACACACATACACTCACACCACATCTACCATACACGCCGAACACCTCACATACATACACTCATACCAAACCTATCACATGAGCCATGCACCACACATACACTGAGTCAGCACCTACCACACACACCATACACCACACATACACATACTCACACCACACCTATCACACACATGCCATACAACACACACAGCACACTAGCACATGCATGTCGTACACCACACATACACACATTCGTACCACACCTACTACACATATACCATACAGCACACATACACGCGCACCACACATATACCATACAGCACACATACACACGCACCACACATATACCATACAGCACACATACACGTGCACCACACATATACCATACAGCACACATACACACGCACCACACATATACCATACAGCACACATACACGTGCACCACACATATACCATACAGCACACATACACGTATACCATACAGCACACATACACGTGCACCACACATATACCATACAGCACACATACACGTGCACCACTCATATACCATACAGCACACATACACACGCACCACACATATACCATACAGCACACATACACGTGCACCACACATATACCATACAGCACACATACACGTATACCATACAGCACACATACACGTGCACCACACATATACCATACAGCACACATACACGTGCACCACTCATATACCATACAGCACACATACACACGCACCACACATATGCCATACAGCACACATACACGTGCACCACTCATATACCATACAGCACACATACACGTGCACCACACATATACCATACAGCACACATACACACGTGCACCACACATATGCCATACAGCACACATACACACGCACCACACATATGCCATACAGCACACATACACACGCACCACACATATGCCATACAGCACACATACACACGCACCACACATATGCCATACAGCACACATACACACGCACCACACATATACCATACAGCACACATACACACGCACCACACATATACCATACAGCACACATACACACGCACCACACATATACCATACAGCACACATACACACGCACCACACATATACCATACAGCACACATACACACGCACCACACATATGCCATACAGCACACATACACACGCACCACACATATACCATACAGCACACATACACACGCACCACACATATACCATACAGCACACATACACGTGCACCACACATATACCATACAGCACACATACACACGCACCACACATATGCCATACAGCACACATACACATGCACCACACATATGCCATACAGCACACATACACACGCACCACACATATGCCATACAGCACACATACACACGCACCACACATATACCATACAGCACACATACACACACTCGTACCATGCCTACCACACATATACCATGCACCACACACACACACACTCATACCACTCCTTCACACACACACCATATACCACACATAAACACACTTACACCATACCTACCACACACTGCATACACCACACATACATTCAGCACACACACCCCTACCACATATATACCACACACCACACATACACTGACACCACAGCTACCACATATACACCATACCCCACACCTGCTACACACACATCATACAGCACATACACACACTCACAACACACCTACCATGCACACCATACACTGTGTATACACACATTCACACCACCTAACACCACATCTGCCACACATGCAGTATACATCACACACATACACACATCATCCACATAACACCCCACACCACACATGTACCACACATGCCATATACACTAAACGCCCCACAGCACACACACCTTATGCCACACACCATCCACACACAAACGCACTTCCAGAAGTTACCACTCAGAAGCCCCATATCCTAGCCCTAAAAAGAGGTGTTGAGCTCCAGTAATAATTTTCTCTTTGGTTCTTTTTCATGGCTCTCCACCCCCTCCCTCTTCAGGTCTTGATTTCAGAAGGACTGGGACAATTTGCTCAAGATCCCAAGTTTATCGAGGTCACAACCCAGGAGCTGGCTGACGCCTGCGACATGACAATTGAGGAGATGGAGAATGCGGCTGACAACATCCTCAGTGGGGGCACCCAGCAGAGCCCCAACGGCACCCTATTACCTTTTGTTAACTGCAGGGACCCAGGGCAGGACAGAGCAGGGGCCGAAGAGGACGCAACCTGTGGGCCAGCCCTGGAGTGTCGACAGAGTGAGGAGGAACTCCAGGACAGCAGGGTCTACGTCAGCAGCCTGTAGTAGCCAGGGCTGGGGAGATGCTGGGTTTTTTATTTGTTTCAATGTTCCTAATGGGTTCGTTTCAGAAGTGCCTCACTGTTCTCGTGACCTGGAGTTAACCGGAACAGCGTCTTCATTCATTTCTGTTGGGACAAGACGCAGAGTTGGGTGGTGTGGAGAGCCAGCTTTCTGAGGGGAAGAAAAGCAGCAACCCCAGTTGGTGTCCACAGAGCTAGAGTGGTGAGGAGGAGGTGGCAGAATCAGGGAGGGAGAGCAAGAGGAGGGATGCCTGCCCTCCTAGCTACATTTCAGGCCCTGCAGGAAGAACCAACCGTCGCCTTTGGGCATGAGAGAGCCTCAGCTTCCTGTGGTAACCCTCACCAAAAGGACCCTATATCAAACGGGTGTCTTTCAACTTTGCTTGTAAAAAAAAAAAAAAAAAAAAATCATTTTGCACATATTCTGTATGAGCCTCACTGTCTCCATAGAGCCAGGGCCCTGTGGATTTGGAGAATGAGACAGGGGCTTGACTTCTGTGGGGGATCGTAGCCCTATCCCTGAGAGGGAGGAGAAGTGGCCAGAGGCGGCGGGGAGCTCTTGGAGACAGGAGCAGAGGGCGAGGGGCGCGTGGCAGCGACGCAGCTTCTCTCCCAGGCCCTGGGTGCAGTGGCGGCAGCCCCAGCCACCTCTGCCCACCTGAGTCAGGGTCTCTCTCTACCCACACAAGCCACGCGGAGCCCTAGAACAGCAGCCGGGGCATGGAAGGAGCTGGCACTGACCCCAGTGAAGGGGTAGCCAGCTCCAGATGAAACGAGGTGGTGCCGAGCTTCTGCTGACCGCTCTTGCGTTTTGTGGTTTGACATTTTTCTTGATAGCATGTTGCAATTTTGTTTTTAGGTTTTTTGTTTTGTTTTGTTTTAATTTTGTTTTCCTGGGGAAAGGGAGGGAGAAGAGTGTTTACAAAGTTTTGTAGCCGCCCACCTGACTGTTTTCACTTTTGCCAATGTAAATGGGGTTTGGTTTTATTGTATTATTTAAACAGTTGTGGTTTCCTTTATTTCCACAGACGGTTCGATCGATCGAAGCCGTTGTAGGAAAGTTTTACCAGCCATTGTATGTGCCCAATAATTCGTTACAATTTCCTTAGGTAGTAACAAATATTTTTTGTTTGGTTGGTTGGTTTGGTTTCATAATTTAAAGGTAACTGGTAATGCACTTGATACGGTCTTGCACATATGGGTGACTGAGTTGGGTTCCTTTTAATGCTGGGTGTGTTGGTGGGTGCTAGAGAGAGGAAACATGTATGGGAGAGTGTGCCTCTGCGTGCATGTATGTGTGTGTATAGTAGACTGGCTGTGTGCAAATGTTGTACGTGTGTACATGCATCCACACAGCGTGCCCTTGTACACAAATGCACATGCCGTTCCCCCTTTCTGGTTTTACTGCGGGGAGATCTGAATCTGGGGCCATTCAAAAGCAAAACAAACCACTGTCTCTGCTTCTGAAACAGGAATCAGTAACTGCATTTTCTGTCCCACAAGATATGCAAAAACAATGCAATAATATTCATTTTAAAAATACAATTGTGAGTTGTGTTGGCATTAAAACTGTATTTTTGAAAAAAGATTCACAGAAATTTAAGGGAAAAACTCAAGAAGGCATTTTGCTTCAATATATTCCGTGTAATGTTTTATTGCATTGATAATGTTTCTGTTGAAGAAACCGTTATACTTGAATTCAGGTCAGTTTCAGTATTTTTCAAATATTTTTTTAAAACTGAATTGCAATTGTGCCAAGCAAATATAATGACTTAAGTTTGTTTTTGAATTCACTTCTTGTATATTTTGCTGCATGTAAAGTAAATCATTTTGTATTTGGAGTGTGGCAAGCTTTACCTTTGAACTCTTAAGTGCTTTTCTATATGTGGTCGGGGGAAAGGGAAAGAATTTAAATTTGTACAATGAGCAAAGGTATCACCAGTATAACTCATTATCCTGCTACCCACTAACAGGTTTGGACATTACTGTTTTGCATATCTTGTGTTCACTTCCATTGCCCTCAGTTCTCGCAAAATCACATAATAGGTGTATTCATACCATGTACTGCTTTGAGTGACCGGGTCGTACTTGATTCCAGTCTTTGCTTTTTCTGCTCTGCTCTGCTTCTCTGCTTTGGTATTTCTCCAAGAACAGTCCTGCACCATGGGGCCTGATGAGGCATTCTGACCAGCCTCTTTAGTCCCCGGCCTGGTGTCCGAACCCCCCACAGAAGGGATGGCTGACTGACTTTCTTGTGTGTCCCGCACAGCACAATCCTTGCTTACTGGTTTCCTTTAAAGTAGGCAGTGACTGAGAGGATGAATTTCAGCTCAGATAGGTTGGAGGGAAGGAGAATCCTCACTCCTGGTGACTGCTTTACCAAAACGCAGAAGGTGGGGTCTGGGGAAAGGCAAATTGGGTAAAACCTTGGTCCATCCACAAATCAGCTCCCAGTCTGGCTCATTTCTCCATCCTTTCTCCCTCTAGAGTGAGATTTCCTCGAGGCCTCCCCTCACCATGTGGGTGGCAGCCGCAGAAGGAAGGGATCAGGACAGAGGAGGAAGCATGAAGTTTGCAGTGATGTGGAAATGTAGCTTACGTCCTTTGCATCTCCCTGGAACATCATCCTGCTGGTGCTGTTTCCTTTAGAAATATTTTTAACAATGGTAGTTGGAGGACTGGTTTGGGGAAGATGGTGTCCAGTCATTCACTCAGAATTGACTCATTGAATCTCTTCTGGTCCTACTGTTCCCTTAGAGGAGCCCTTGGCCTCTCCATGAGCAAGTCAGAAATTAAAACAGAGAAAATCTCATTCTTCCATGAGGATGAGTTCTGCTTTCATTGAACGGCTCACCAAAGGAAAAAATCAGAGAAAGGTGCTAGATAGTCCCGGGTTAACTTAGAGTCTAGAAACGAAAGTTTCTTTAGGTTTCTCCAAACCTAACCCATCCAGACTTCCTTGGTTCCTTTTCAGTTGCATCAAAGTCTTCTAGAAATTAAGTTTTGGTGTCATGCTCTGTTCAGCTTCCTAAAACTTCTGCTGCTATGCTGCTAAGATTTCAGCTATTTATTGAAAGGGGAATGCTTTGGAACTGATATCTGGTTCTTGCTGAACAGTTGTCCCCTAAAGAGAAATTTGGACAACTTGAATGACCCTACACACATAGACAGAGACACAGACACAGACACACACACCCTTTCTGGGATGCCTTCTGTTTTCCTTTAGAAACTTGAATCTGCATTAGTAAGTTTTATTGGCCAATAGCAAGGACTACATACCTGGGTTCATGCCAGCTAGTCCCAGGACACAGTCGCGTATGGTCCCCTAACCCTTCACCACTCACGCACCCAGGCTTGCTTCTTTATATAGTTAGTACTAACCAGAAGATCCAAGCAGTCTTCCTTCCTGTACCCTATAGTAATGGTGCCAGCAATGACAAGGAATGCTTTGACTCAGCTGTTGTAAATGGAAGAAGGTTCAGACAGGAGTTACCTCTCCAGGGTAATGAGTTCTTCTTAGCTTGACCTCATGACATCAGTTAGTATAAAGCTACCATTGTGATACCTGTCATCAGGACAGACTGGTAAAATCAGTAGTGACATCAGTGGCCTTCAGTCCACAGTATAGTAAGTGATGTTTACTCTCGACCTAAAGTAGAATTTTCCCCATAACCTTGTAAAACATAATCATCCAACCTTCTGTAGCCCTTCCAACAACCCCAGAGTGGCTGGAGGAAAGCAGCTGATGGCTAAGGACCAAGGGCTTGAGAAAGGGCATGTTAAGTCCCAGGATTGATATACTTCACTTTTATTTATCCTCTGACTGACTCTGCTTGTTTTATTTCCACCCCTTGATCTTTAATATTTATCCATATGCACAGCTACTTTAAGTAGAAATACCACCATCTGTCTCCTATCTATTGTCAGAAGGTTCTTTGGGTCTTGTGACAAAGATGAAATATTTTCCTTAGATTTTGGCTTCATACGTGAATTTTCCCCCTGCTTTGAATCAGAAATCACCTTAGAGCCCTCCTTCTGTCATCTTCTCAGTCCAACAGGCCTCTCTCTGACTGTGACATCCAAGGACAAAGGAAACAGACTTCCCTACTCTGTGTTTATCCTCCTTGGTTTCCCTGGTCCCAGATATTAGATGCTTGTCTGGAGGGAAGCTGTTATCACTTGCTCACAGCCATTCTCCTTAGAGAACTTCTCCTGACCATTTAGTTGAAGACAGCAGGGCCACCACAGGAGAAACATACTGTTTTACACCCATGTGACTATCTTCTTAAGAAATAAGAGCACCCTGAAAATGAGTTTGAAAGTCATCAAAAGAATGACAGTGGTTTTACAGAGACCACCTATCACTATTTGTTGTCATTAGCTGCTGTTGAGTCCATTATGACCCCTGATGACCCCATATAGGCCAAGCAGAACCAATCCACAGGGTTTTAAAGGCTGTGTGGCCTTTCTGAAGCAGATCACCTGGTTTTTCTTCTGAAGCACCTCTGGGTAAGTTTGAACTGCCAACCTCTTGACTTGTAATTGAACACTTAACCATTTGTTCCTCCCAGAGAGTTCCATCACTCCTAATGGCAGAGAAATGCAGTGTAAGCTTAGAGTAGTCTAGAACCATAGTGTCAGGGTTTTTAACCTCATCAAATCATAATTATAAATGTTGCTAAGGAGGATGATGGCATCTCCATCCTTATAGACCAGAAGAATTGAATTGTCACTGTCAAGAAGTTTAGCAAAGAGACCAAAGAAAGGGCAATTTGACGTCAATAAGATCCCCTTTAATTCTTAGGGAAGTCAAAACTTGCTAACTGAATGTAGACCAGTTCTGTTTTTTAAAGAAGATATGGCTCTGGGGAAAATGTCAATACAGAAAGAACTAGAAGGGAAATGGGAAGAAGAAATTACCTGTTTTGACTCCTTGTGATGTGTCTGTGTTGGAGAGTTTAATGCCTCAAGGATCCTCTGCTTTGGAAGAAAAGTATGACAAGATTTCAATCAGAGGTTCTCAGTGAAATCATTCCCTTGGGCTCAGTGTGGGGTTCTTCCCTCTCCATTAGTGTCCTTTTTTCAGTGTCATCTAGTGCCCCATCTGAAACAGGCTGCAGTTGGAAAGCAGGAGAAGCCATGATGTCAAACACAGTCAGCTCCTGGTCACCACAGTCCATGTTCTCCAGCAACTGCATTGAGGGAAAGCTATAAATGAGGTACCCTGTCATTGTCAGGGGTGGAGCATCCTTCCTCTTCCCTGAGCAGTTTCTCTCCTTGACAGTCCCCTCAACTGAGCCCTGTTTGTCCCTCTTCCCCAGAATCTAGTGACAGGGAAAGGGAGAGTTGCAGATTCTGACACGGTTAGTTGGTACGGCCATGTATTTATTTATTTTTATTTCAACCTAGTACCATTACCAACATAATGGGTAAATGGGCTTCTGCCAGATTCCAGCAGCTAGCATTGTTGGGAAGATACTTGAACACCACACACACACTTCAGGGACAAGTGCTGGTCTTGAAGCCTAGAGAAGGGGTATTGTCCTCCTCCAAGAATAGTGAGCCCTATACAGAGAGAGAACCAGAGTCACATCCTTGGGTGGAAATGGTACAAGATTAACCTGTCATTCTTGTGAAGTAAAATATTATTTATGTTCAAAAAATACTACTATTACTAAAACCTAGACTTTTTCTTGTGATTTTAAGAGGTTTAATCCACAACAGATAGAGTGGTAAAGATCACTTGGGCTTTCTGATATTTTAGAAAAGCTTTTTAATTAGACTCTGAAAAGGAAGTCTGATGGTACGGTGGTTAAGCACTTGTGTTGCTAGCCAAAAGGTCGGCAGCTTGAACCTGCCAGTTGCTCTGCGAGAGAATGATGTGGCCGTCTGCTTCAGTAAATGGTAGAGCCTTGGAAACCCTATGGTGAAGTTTCATTCTGTCCTAAAGTTTAAATCAACCTGCTGGCAACAGGTTTATTGCTTTTTTGTTTGTTTGTTTGGGGTTGTGAAAGGGTGTTGGAGATTGCAGCTAGACATATTGAGCATATCAGACTAATTCAGTGATGAGAGTAGGGTCATGATTGGGAATGTCTATGAAAATTCCAAAAACCACTAGTAACTAAGAAAGAAGACAAAGACAAACAAAAGTTTGAATTATCATACCCCCAGAGCCAAATTCTCTCTCTTCATATCAGACATTGGCCCTCTTTGTACCCCAGTTATTATAATTTAGGTCATTTGACTTGTATAAGGCTCCCAGGAAGGGTAACATGGTACTTACCCTGCCATGAATCAGATATTTGCTGCAAATTTGCCATCTCACAATCATTTGATCCTTCATATTTTTCCAAGATCATAATCAGAGAAACCTCTTGGTGGGAGCAGTAGTAAGTATGAAGGGAAAGTGATTTCTATCAGAAAAAAGACAAAACTGGACAAAGTTGCTTTCTTTTTTTTTACTCTTTGGGCCTGGAGAATTCTTAATCTGACCGTCTTAAGCCTCTTAGAGTTCATAAATAGGATCATCAGGAAGGAAAGACTGGGTGGGCACTAGGGTAAACAGAGACTTTCAGCCAAGGGCACCTAACCATTAGACATCATTGCGTTTGAGTCAATTCCAACTCACAGCGACCCTCTAGGACAGAGTAGAACATCCTCATAGTGTTTCCAAGGCTGTATTCTTTACCAAAACAGACTGCCACCTCTTTCCCCTGCGGAGTGGCTGATGGGTTTGAACCACTGACCCTTTGGTTGACAGCCAAGCACTTAATCACTGTGCCACCAGGGCTCCAAAAGAAGGCTAAGGCCTACAGATTTCAGATTCCTCTGTGGGTAGTCAGCCTGGAATCAGTAGCCAGAAAGGTGTTTGCTATAGAATCTCAGTAAGAACAAAAGAGGGATGGGCTGCTGGGTCCTATACTAAGCCACCCCCAAGATTTCCCAACATGGAGAAACTACACTGAAGTTGAAAAGAAAAGAAAAAAAAAAAGAAAGAAAATCACTCTAGGCAGATGGATTGTAAACAAACAATGCTGTATAAAGGGCTCCTCCAAAAAGCATCTCAGATGTCCCAAATGCTAAGGGCACCTTTCTGCTTTCATGCATCATCCCATCCTTAGATCATAGCTGCAACTCGTTCCCCCATACTTGGAATCTGTTCCTTGACATCCCTGCCAAATTATGCACCACCCTTAACTGCCTTGCCCAGGACACACCATCTTCTCCCAGAGCCTTGTGGGGGTAGGTCTAGCACTGAAATAGGCCATGAGGGTCAAAGGAATAAACTGGTTTGGAAAAGTCTGATGACTGTAGTTGAGAACAACCTATAGCAAAACAAATTCATCAAGAAAAAAGGTGGTAGGTCTTCAGTGGTGAAGCACTGGAATGTATAGGGCTCTCATAATTTCGCTGCTTTCTTTTACAACCCCAGAGCTGTCAAAACATTCCTCCGTGTCAGGGGCTCCGAGGGGAGTCCCCCCTCCCTCCTGTATTCACGTCCTCCCACTCAGGCCCACGTTCATGCCCCTGAACCTCTCTGCATCACTCCTGTTCTCAGAGAGACTTGGAAAGATGGACAGTGCCTCCATTGTCACCCCAATGCCTGTCACCATTGCCCACACACCTGCACACCCCCACACCTTCCCCTCCAGGCTCCACGACTTCACAGTCTTACTGTTGTAAATATCTCTGTACAGTTTGTAATCGTCAAATAATCCTGTTGTCAAAGGCCTTGCCTGCCGCGCCTTCTCACCCTTGAGAAAGGCCAGGGAACCTAGAAGGGGCAACCTTTCAAGGAGAGCTTCAGGGTCATCTCTGTGTGAGACACTATGTATATTCCTGTAAGATTGCATTTTTATCTAAGGAATGATGTTATTTAAAAAACAAACAAAAAAACAAAACAAAAAAACAAGAATTGCAAATAAATTTCTTAACAATGTCTACATTGGTTTAGTGGTATCTTCCCTCCTCTGTACCCTTTCTCTTCTGTTTCTTAGAGGGCACAAAAAAACAGAGTTAACTCTCAATTGTCTTCGATTCTCCAAGGAGGAAGAAGGCTGGGGAGCGCATGGGAAATCTGAACCCGATGATAATCCTGAACTTGCATTTCAGCAATTAATCTCTTTATCCACCCCCTGCTTTCCAGTGAAAGGGTTAACAGAAAAATGGCCAAAGTTGACAGCAACACAAAATAAAAGGAATTAAATGGATAACCCACAAAATAGAAGGAACATCCCCACGTGAATGGGAAGGTACAAAACTGGTGTTGAATGAAGGAAGGAAAGAAAAGAGGAAGGAAGAGGAAAAAGGGGAGGGTGTGGGGGAAGATAAACTATATGGAAGTGCTTGGAGTCTATAAAAATAAGGGTTTGGGAGGGAGGTTATTGTTATAACTTAAACTGATTCAGGAAAAGCTTCCAGAATAATTCTCTGTGTAAAAAAAACTTATCCCAGAAATAGTATCTTAGTCGAATATGGTCTCAGGAACAGAAACCCTCAGACCTTTCTCCTATTAATGATCAAATTCATTCCAGGAATCACAGAATATAAGCCAGCCTCTCTACTTCTAGACTGAAGCTTCCTGCTACCTTGCCTCCCTGCCCAGACCCTGAACCCCAGAGTCTAGGGTTGTCTAAGAAGAAGACTTGAAGGGCTGGAGAAATTAGCTGAGGACTGACCTCATCTGAAATAGCTGCTTGCTCCAGCTCCAAGAGTGAGTCAGAGATATACTTCACCAGGACCTGGTCCACAGGGTTATAACGTATCAGTGTATCATCATCGGGCGTGAGATGTTATTTGTTGTTGGTCAGTTGCCAGAAGTAGTTATTAAGCTGCCGAAGTTTGCAGGTGATATTTTTAATCAACTAGAACATGTTTGAGGTTTTCCTTATAACGAAATTATTCTCTCGCATTTTGATATGGTCTCTTGCATGGGAGAAAGGGAGTGGAGTTATAGCCAAAGCCAGGAATTACACAGAACCACAGGAGCATATCAACAAAGTCAAGGTTATCCATCATGTGTGTAGGGCCACATGGCTCCTTTATAATTTGCATCAGGAGTTTTAGGCCTGGCCTAGCCTTTAGTCCTCTATTCTTGCATCAGACCTACTTCTGTTCATCTCTTCCTACCACCCCCCAAAATGATGTGGATGGTGATCTGATTGGTCAGAGTACTGGATACCGATTGGACCACAGTTTCTAGCGGGCCAGATTACAACATGGTAAAAAGCCAAAACACATTCATGACACCCTGTCTTGTACTTTATTTTTCTTGCCTCCATATACTAAGCAGAACTAAGAATTCTTTCTATATGTCTCTATCTCTTTTCTTTTTGTCCTCTCTCTCCCTGTTTCCATGTGAATTACCAGGTAAGTGGCCTCAGCAGTCTCTCAGTCTGTAAACAAGTGTTTCGTGTGAAAGTTATGGTATTGATTGGGACAGGGAAATCTGGTAAAACTCAAATGAAGTTGAGAATCTTAAATTTCCAAGTCATTCTGAGCATCCCTTGACAGTGGAATTAGGTCACCTCCTGTTTCAAAGATTAGACTTCCTTTACTGGAAAATCTTACAGTAACTTCATCTGAGGTAGATGCCTTGATAGGAATGCTCATTTTACATAAGACTCATGGTAATTAACCTCGTTGCCACTACAGCCACAATGTGGATCAAATCTTAGCATGTTTCAGGGACTCAGATGCACAGCATCATCTAGGAGGAAGGAAATAGCTTATAACTTACACATCAAAAGAATTTGAAGACGAGTGTGTGTTTATAGAGTGTGTGGTAGGTCCTAGTGATGTTAGACCAAGCAAAGTAGAATATAACACCAGATCAGACCAAACTCATCTTCATGGATGCACTTACTAGAGGTTTCCGATCTCATACATTAAATCATGTGGCTGGAAGTGGTTCTAACACCTTCCTTGGTTGTTTGGCTGAGACTTGTATTCCATTTAATATCACTGTCCATTTAATGAATTACAGATGCCAGAGCTTCCCTGGCATGGGGAGAAGGAAGGAATCCAAAGGCTTCAGAAAGTAAGAGCTTTAGTGTGGATTTATCATGTGTAACATGCACATTCATCTTCCAATGACATCCTCTGTGAAGACCCAGAAGACCTTGCTTTTCTAAGGTGTTGGGAAATAAACTAGTGAAGGAAGCAGCTGTATCCTTGAAGAACTCTGTGCCTGATCTCACTTACAGCCTAGGTCTAAATGTTGGGGATGCCTTCCTGACTGCAATGGGAATAGTAGCGTTCGACAGTAACAGAGCTAGCATTTAACTGTCAAAAACATGGTGGGCAATTTACCATAAAGGAACACACTGGTAATCATAGTATTTTGGCCCATAGGAATCTCAAGTGATAGCTTGTTTACCACATTGTTGTTTGTAATGAAGTACATTGACAGCCTATAAAATATTATTTTACCTCTATCAGGGGTCAACAAAATATCACTCATGAGCCAAAGCCAACCCTAAGCTTATATTTGTAATAAAGTTTTTTGGAACACACAAAAACTCATTCACTTACATATTGTCTATGACAACTTCTGTGCTACAACAATACCCAGTGCCATCTAGTCAATTCCAACTCATAGCAACCCTATAGCTCAGAGTAGAACTGCTTCATAGAGCTTCCAAGGAGAGCCTGGCAGATTTAAACTGCTGACCTTTTGGTTAGCAGCCGTAGCACTTAACCGCTACACCACCAGGGTTTCCACTACAATAATAGAGTTGAGTAATTGCAACAGAGGCCATTTGGCCTAAAACTCTAAAATTTTACTCTCTGGCTCTTTACAGGAAAAGCTAACAGACCTCTGATCTGTATAACTGAAAAAACTTTTGTACCTGGTGGTGAGAGATTTGATTTGAGTCACCACAATGGAGACTTATGGCCTTTTGTCAAGTTTACAGAGGTAAGCCAGTTCACTGACACAGGGGAAGGAAGCTGTAGCATTGTCTCTAGTACATACAGTGAATCTTCCTCCAAGCCTTCCCTAAAGAGACCTTGACCATTTACTATAGTGACTGAGGTCTGGAAAGGAAATACCCAGATTACTAAGCAATTACTAGACAATGGCTTGCAATTTATGTTATTCCTAATGGACGCAAAACACCACTGGATCCACTAGTCAAGGTGGATCCACTGGAGCAAGTGCAGAGAGGTGAGCAGTGGCATTTGGAGTGCATTTTCCACATCAGGAGAGACTAAACAGCAGAAAGTCCACTGACACCTCCAAAATCAGTAAAAAATCACATTTAATCATCAAAAATTAAGCAGATTACATCCAACCCCCTGTGTGTGGATCAAAAACTTGCTTTGGGGACAAACCACTTTCCTTTTTATCTGCCTTCTACCCACTCTGCATTGCTCTTCAGTTTGCTCCAGAAACTTATGCATCCCCTGAACCAGAAATAGGACACCTTACATGCCCTGAGCCATTCCCTAAGACTTGGGAAAAAAATTTCGATTCCCCTAAGCCAGGAAATCAGAGCAGAAACTTTGCTTTGCCTAGGTACAGGCACAAGGGGTCTGTGGACTTTCAATGACTTTCACCTCTGTATAGAACTGTATGGACCCACTACAACAGCATAGCCCTTCACTAGCACAGTAAAACAGGGTATATACCTGAACCATA
Source organism: Heterohyrax brucei (assembly GCA_028571685.1). NCBI lineage: Eukaryota > Metazoa > Chordata > Mammalia > Hyracoidea > Procaviidae > Heterohyrax > Heterohyrax brucei. The sequence continues at coordinate 60,131,992 of CM053142.1, read as the reverse complement.
ATTTTACTGTATCAGCTATGTGGTGGAAAGGGAGGTTCCTGAAATTTGACACTGATGTCTGTTAAGTAGGTTTCCCACCTATCCACAGCAAGGAGGACTGGTGGCATCCCTCACACCACCTAGCCACCTGTCACAGGGGTCCAAGAATAAGTGGTGTCTCCTATTCCTTACAGACAATACTACTGGGGAACCTAGTCCAGGTGCAAACTATGCACTCTAAAGAACAGGGCTACACTTTTCTCATAGACTTCCAGAAGTGGCTGTCAGTCCCCTTCCTTGCTGAATACATGCAGCCAGCGAACTGGCTGTCCATCCAAGACTGTAGGGGATAGTGGGCACCAAACACTTGGTAGACAATTACCTGGATACCTGAGCTGAATCCATACAACAAAAGTACATAAATTCCTGGGCTCTCATACATAGTAACACCTCTAATCACCTGATGATGGGAAGTTAGAGCTTCAAAGGTCCCAATAATCAAACTAGATCACAAAACTTGCCTATTTGGGCATTTCAACCCAAATCAAAACAAGAAGCTAGAACACAGTAAGCAAACATAAAATAAATAAATACAACAACTTACTGATGCATCAGAGACAGCAGTCAATATCAAACGACATGAAGAGGCAGATCACAATGGCTTCAGGAAGCTCCCAAAACAAAGAACCAAGACATCTTTCAGATGATGAGAACTTCCTCGGATTATTCACATGTAGAATACAAAACAACATGTGAAACTCTTGAAGATATCGGGAAGGAGATGAGGCAAAATGTAGCAAAACATAATGACAAGTTCAACGGGCTGTAAGAAATCAGAGAGATAGCAATCAGTAACTGAGAAGAGTAGGTAGGTCTGGCACAGGTGAGGGGCACATGCCAACCCAGCTCTGCAGCCCCTAGGAGGCAGCCTCAGACAGAATAAGGTGTCAGGGGCAGAGTCAAGATGGTGGACTAAACGCACATCTCCCTAGATCCCTCTAGAAACCAAGACCTGAAATGATAATTAAACGGAGCCTTCTGGACACCTAGTAAGCCCTGGGATGCAACACAGGGCTGTTAATTTGGACTTCATACCACTGAATGCAAAACCTCCTCTCTTTCACTGACCCCACTCTCCATGAGCAGAGGCTTGCACAGACCAAAGACAGCCTAGAGAAATAACTGTGGTCATCTTCACAGCTTCTCTCCCAGCCTCTATTGACTCACATGAAGCCCCAAAAGCAACAAACGTTGGAGAAGATGGTAACCTGGAAATCACCCATGGCATCAGAAGGCCCCCAAAAGAAACCACCTCAGAACTTCCCAGACAGAGCAGCTTTCTGAAACAATCAGAAGGTGAATACAAAAGGATTATATATAGAGCTGTCCTAGACCTTATACAAAATGCAGCAGAGCAAAACAGAAAATTCAGCAAGCTGTTCAATCTGATGGAACACCAGTACTCTGAAATCCAACAGGTCAAAAACAAAATAAAAGAGATAGAAACTTCAATTCAAAGCAAAGGAAACAGAATGGAATACATGGAAAAGAGAATTTCTGATTTGGAAGACAGAGCTACTGACTCCAGCATTTATTAGGAGAAATCAGAAAAAAGAAACAAGAAAAAAGAAGAAGCATTAAGAAGCATGTGGGACTCTATTAAGAGGAACAATCTATGATTAATTGGAGTTCCTGAATGGGGCAAGACACTGGAGAACACAGAGAGTATTGTTGCTGAGCTGCTGACAGAAAACTTCCCAGAAATTATGAAAAAAGAGAATATAGATATCTAAGATACATATTGAACACCACTCAATATAAATGTCAATAGAAAGACTCCAAGACATATTATAATCAAGCTTAACAAAATGAAACATAAGCAGAAACTCTTAAAGGCAGCAAGACTCAAAGCAAAACAGAGGGAAACCCTGTAGACTTTCGTCTGATTTCTCAGCAGAAATGATGCTGGCACAGAGACAGTGGCATGACACATTCAAAGCCTTGAAGGAGAAGAACTTCCAACCAAGAATTATATATCCTGCAAAACTATCTTTCAAGTATGAAAATGAAATTAAGACATTCACAGATAAACGGAAACTCGGGAAACTTTGTAAAAACCAAACCAAAGCTACAAGAAATACTGAAAGAATTTCTTGGCTTGGAAGAACAAAACCGCTAACTTTGTATTTTAGAAGGACACATTATCCAGAATCCTACTTAGTTAGGGAAGGCTCCAAACACAATCAAAGCTATAATAGTGAAAGAAAAGATATAGTGATCATGTCATGTAAACTATGATGTCATATTAAAAAGAGGGATGTACTGCAGTTACTATAGGCCTTCCAGATGGAGAGGAAGTTGACAAGACTGGTAGCAATCAAAATCGGGTTTACATATAGTTTAGTAAGCAGGATCATAGGCGCAGCCATAAAGCACAATAAAAAAGCAACACACCGTATCAAGAAACGTAATAAGGGAGTCTTAACAACCACAAAACCAACCCTAAAAAAAGTGAAAACTCACAAAGAAGAAGGTCACAGAACAGATTAATAAGAACAACAGAGAAAACATCAACACAAAAATAAACATATCACAATGGCAGCACTGAACACATAACTATCAATAATTACATTGAATGTGAATGGACTGAATGTTCCAGTGACATCTTGTATCAAAAGACATGACCCGTCTATATGTTGCCTATAAGAAACTCATCTTAGACTTAAAGATAGGAACAAACTGAAAATTAAAGGATGGAAGAATATATATCAAGTTAACAATGAACAAAGAAGAGCAGGGGTGGCAATTCTAATCTCAGATAAAATCAATTTTAATGTAAAATCCACCATCGTGGGTAAGGATGGACACTATTTGTTACTGAAAGGTTCAATACACAAGCAGGACTAAACAATATTAAATATTTATGTACCTAATATTATAGCACCTAAATACATCAAAGAAACACTGACTACACTCAAAAAGGAGATAGATCGCTCCACAATAATAGCAGGAGACTTCAACACTCCACTCTCAATATTGGACAGATTGTCTAGAAAAAAGCTCAAGAAAGACATAAAAGACCTAATGGCCACAATTAACCAATCTAGACCTCATCGACATATAAAGAATTTTCTATCCATCAGCAAACAACTACACCTTCTTCTTCAGTGCCCATGGAACACTCTCCAGAATAGACCATATGTTAGGACATAAAGCATTTCTCAACAAAATCCATACCACTGAATTAATGCAAAGCATCTTCTCAGACCATAAAGCCATAAAAGTTGAAATCAATAGCAGAAAAAACATAGAAAGTGGAACTCATGGAAACTGAACAACACCTTGCTCAAAAAATCATGGGTCATAGAAGAAATCAAGGATGAAATAAAGAAATTTATGGATTCCAATGAGGATGAAAACACTTCCTACCAGAACCTATAAGATACAGTCAAAACAGTGCTCAGAGGTCAGTTTATCTCCATAAATGCACACATCTGAGAGGGAGAAAGAAACCAAATCAAAGAACTGACCCTACAGCTTGAACAAGTAGCAAGAGAATGGACAACAGAGGAACCCCTCAGGCACCAGAAGGAAACAGGTCATAAAGATTAGAGCAGAACTAAATGAATTAGAGAACAGAAAAACAACTGAAAAAATTGAAAAGACCAAAAGCATTTTTGAAAAGATCAACAAAACTGATAAATTATTGGCTAAACATACTAAAGAAAAACAGGAAAGAAAACAACCCAAATAAGAAATGAGAGGGGAGTTGTCACCACAGATCCAACAGAAATAAAAAATATCACAGCTGAACACTATGAAAGACTGTATTCTAACAAATTTGAAAACCTAGAGGAAATGGACAAATTCCTTGATTCGTATCACCTACCAAAATTATCACAAGGTGAAGCAGAACAACTTAATAAACCCATCACAAAGGAAGAGATTGAAGAAGTCATCCAAAAATTGCCAATCAAAAAAAGCCCAGGCCCAGATGGCTTCACTGCAGAATTCTACCAAGCTCTTAGAGAAGACTAAGACTATTTCACAGTATAGAAAGGGATGGAATACTCTCAAATTCATTCTATGAAGCCAACATAGCCCTGATACTAAAGCCAGGGAAAGACCCAACCAAAAAGGGGAACTACAGAACAATATCACTCATGAATCTAGATGCAAAAATCTTCAACAAAATTCTTGCCAATAGAATACAACAACATATTTTAAAAAAAAAAATCTATCATGACCAAGTTGGATTCGTATCAGGGATGCAAGGCTGGTTCAACATCAGAAAAACAATTAATGTGATCAACTGCATAAATACCATAAAAGACAAGTAGCACCTGCTCTTGTCTATTGATGCAGAAAAGGCATTGGATAAAGTCCAATACCCATTCATTCTAAAAACTCTCAGCAAAATAGGAATAGATGGACAATTCCTCAATGCAATAAGGGCCATTTATACAAAGCCAACTTCCCACATCATCCTGAATGGAGAGAGACTGAAACAGTTTCCTTTTAGAACAGGAACTAGATAAGGATGCCCACTCTCATCTCTCCTATTCAACATTGTACTAGAAGTTCTAGCCAGAGCAATTAAACAAGACCAAGGAATAAAGGGCATCTGCATTGGCAAAGAAGAAGTCAAAATATCCCTATTTGCAGATGATATGATTGTACATGCAGAGAATCCCAAAAAATGCATAAGGAAACTACTCAAGCTGATTGAGGAGTTCGGCAAAGTCTCAGGATACAAGCTAAACATAAGTAAATCAGTAGGATTCCTTTATACCAACAACGAGATTATTAAGGAAGAAATCACCAAGTCAGTACCATTTACTATAGCCCCTAAGAAGATAAAGTACCTAGGAATAAATCTAACTAGAGAAATAACTGACCTTTACAAAGAGAACTATAAACCCTTACTACAAGAAACTAAGAGAGAGTTACATAAATGGAGAAACCTACCCTGTTCATGGATAGGAAGACTTAACATTGTGAAAATGTCTATTTTTACCCAAAGCAATCTACTTATATAACGCAATCCCAATACAAGTCCCAGTGACATTTTTTAATGAGATAGAGGAACAAATTACCAACTTTGTCTGGAAAGGGAAGAAGCCCCGGATAAGTAAACCATTACTAAAGAAGAACACACTGGGAGGCCTCTCATTACCCGGCCTTAGAACATACTACACTGCCACAGTAGCCAAAACAGCCTGGTACTGGTACAAAACCAGACAGATAGATCAGTGTAACAGAATCGAGACCCCAGAAATGACATCATCTATCTATGAACAGTTGATATTCGACAAAAGCCCTAAGACATTAAACTGAGGTAAAAACAATCTTTTCAACAAATGATACTGGCAAAATTGGATATCCATCTGCACTAAATTAAAACAAGACCCATATCTTGCACCTTATACAAAAACCAACTCCAAATGGATAAAGGACCTAAATATCAAATCTAAAATGATAAAGCTCATCCAAGAGAAAGTAGGAACAACAATGGAAGGTATAATACGTAACACAGACGGACTTCAAAATCTGTGAAACAAACCACAATCATCAGAAGAGAAAAGAAATGGGAACTGCTAAGAATCAATCACTTTTGCTCATCCAAAGACTTTATTAATAGAATTAAAAAGCCACCTACAGAATGGGAAAAAATATTTGACAACTCTATGTCAGACCCATGCCTGATTTCCATAATATATAAGGTATTACAAAACAACAATAAAAAAAGGATAAATCATCTAATTAAGCGATGGGCAAAGGAGATGGACAGACACATCTCTAAAGAGGAGATCCAGGCAGCCAAAAAACACATGTGGGCATGCTCACAATCACTGGCTATTAAAGAAATTCATATCCAAACTACAAGACCATCTAACCCCAAGAAAGTTGGCCATGATCCAAAAAATGCAAAACAACAAATGCTGGAGAGGCTGTGGGGAGATGGGAACTCTTCTTCTACACTGTTGGTGGGATTGTAAAATCTTGCAACCTCTCTGGAAAAGCAACCTGGCACTCTCTTTAAAAAATGGATACAGAGATACCATTTGACCCAGTAATTCCACTGCTTGGAATATATTCTAAAGAATCAAGGCCATTCACACCAACTGACGCATGCACACGAATGTTCATTGCAGCACAGTCCACAACAGCAAAAAGATAGAATCAACCCAGATGTCCAACAATGGAGGAAAGCATAGGTAAACTATGGTATATATACTCAATGGAACAGGAAGCAATTATAAAGAACAACAATGATTGCAGAAAACATCTCTTAACCTGGTTTCAACTGGAGGACATTATGTTGAGTGAAAGTAGTCAGCGACAAAAGGACAAATATTGTATGAGTCTCTTATGATAAGAACATAAAAACAGACTCGTGTATAGAAGAAAAGACTCTGAAGGCTGCAAGAGTAGGGACGGAGGGAGGGGGGGAGGGTTTAAATTAGATAGTTAATAGAAATTTGGTTGGGTGAAATCAGTGACAGCACACATTAGAAAGAAGATCAATAATAACTGGACTTCAACACAATTTGAGTACTCCTCCCATCTTAACCCAATGTTGCAAGAACAGAGTAGCTGGAGTAGTGAGCCGGGGACCATGCTGTCAGGTGAAATTGAAGCCAATTGACACAGCTAGCATTTTGCTAATGTGGACTCTCTGCACCCCTCATCAGTAAGTGGCATCTGGGGTTTTAAAAGCTGCCAAGCTGCCATCAGAGGGTACAGTAAATGGTCCCAACTCAACAGGAATGGATGATCACTGAGGACAAGAATGACATGGGGAAAAGAAAGCCCAGAAGACAGAGGGACCCACTTGAGTGGGTCTCTACATCTACTCGTGACCAGAAGAACCAGATGGTGCCCAGCCACCAACAGTGATAGCCACAATGGAGCTCACAAAGTGAAGTCTTGCTGCCAACAGGAGAATAAATCGGGCTGCACCCTGAAATGTTCAATAAAAGACCACAATTGATGGTCCAGGTGCTTCAGAGTTCCACTGGAAGCAAGGCCCCTGGCCCTGATGCTGTCCCTGTCCGTAAATCATAGTGAAGGTCAACTTTTCTGACAGCAATGAATTGGACTTGACACAGAGTGACCGTATCTTGTGGGAATTTTATGGTTCTATGCATCTATAGTATGTCATCCTGTTGACTTCATACTGGAGGAAGGGGAGTGGGTGGAGAGGAGGGGATAGGAGACTGTTGGGATGATAGGACATGTATGGAGCAGAGAGGAGGGGTGTGCTGTCACTAGGCAGGGAGAGCAGTGGGAGCTGCATATAGGTGAGCATGTGAATTTATATGGGAATGTACATTTTCATTCAATCATAATAAAAAAAGAAAAGAAATTGAGAAGATTAATAAAATTTCAGAATTAGACAGCTCAATAGAAAATCAAGGACAATCGAGGAAATGGAATATAGAATTAGTGAGATTGAAGGTAAAGCATAGAACACCAACATATTTGAGGAAAGATTAGATAAAACTATTTTTTCTTTAAATGAAGCAAACTTAAGAATTATGTGAGACTCTATCAAAGGGCGTAATCTACAAGAACAGAAGGGGGGATAACAGAAAATGCAGAGAGAATCATTAAAAATTTGTTGACAAAAAACTTCCCTGATACTATGAAAGACGAAAAGATGTCTATCCAAGATGCTCATCAAACTCCACACAAGGTAGACCCCAAAATAAAGACACTAAAATTTGCCAAAACCAAAGATAAAGAGTGAATTTTAAGAACAGCTAGACACAAACGAAAAATAATCTGCAAAGGAAAGTCAGTAAGGCTAAGCTTGGACCACTGGGCAGAAACCATGCTGGCAAGAAAACAATGGGATGACACATATAAAACCTAAAAAATTGTCAGCCAACAATTATATGCCCAGCAAAAGTGTTATCTCAAATATGATGGCAAAATTAGGACATTTCCAGATAAACAGAAGTTTAGAGAAATTGAAAGAACCGAACTAAAATTACAAGAAACACTAAAGGGAGTCCTCCAGTTACAAAATCGATAACATCAGATAACAATCCAAGGTACAACATAGGACAGAGCAACTAGATATAACCCAAACAGGGAAATCACAACAATAAATCAAAGCTGAAACACTGAAAATCGGCAAACAGAGATGTCATCATGCAAAAGATGGTAACATTGTAACAAAAAACAGGGACATGTAGTCATAGATCTTTCATACGGAAAATAAGTCAAGGCAAAACAAAGAAATAAAAGACTGTTTAAATTTAGAAAAACAGGGGTAAATATTAACATAACCACACAGGAACTTAACAGTCTTACACATTAAAAAAAAAATAGTCATAATTAAGAAGAAGAAAAACATAAAGTCTCAGCAAATACAAAACCAACAACAATGAAAAAGATGAAAAGGAGTTGCATAATAAAAAATGATTCAGCACAGAAAATTAAGTGGGCAAAGAAACTGTCAACAATGCACACAGAAAGACATCAAAGTGACAGCACTAAATTCATACCCATCAATAATTACTTTGAATTTTAAATGGATTAAATGCACTAATAAAAGGACAGAGAATGGCAGAATGGATGGAAAAACACAATCCATCTAATGCTCCCTACAAGAGACACATCTTAGACTTAAAGACACAAACTAAAACTCAAAGGATGGAAATATATATACCAAGCAAACAACATTCAAAAAAGAGCAGGAGAGGAGGGGACAAGAGAATATAAGCATATTAAATATTTATGTTCCAAAATATTTAGGGCTCCTAAATACCTCTAACAAACTCTGACAACATTAAAAAGAGAGATAGGCGGCTCCATGATAATAGAGGGAGGCTTCAACACATCACTTTCAGTGAAGGATAGAAAATTCAGAAGGAAGAACTACAAAGATATGCAAGATCTAAATGCCACAATCAACCAACTTGGCCCATAGACAGATACAGAACATCCCACCCAACACCATCCAAGTACACTCTCTTTTGCAGTGCACATGAAACATTATCCAGAATAGACTGCATACTAGGCCATAAAGTAAGCCTTCATGAAATACAAAGCATCAAAATATTGCAAAGTATAGTTTCAGACCATAATGTCATAAAAGTAGAAATCAATATCAGAAAAAAGCAAAAGAAAAAAATAAAACTCAGGGAAACAGAACAACATCTTGCTCAAAAACTATTGGGTTATAGAAGAAATGAAGGACAGAATAAAGAAATCCACAGAATCAAACAGGAATAAAAACACATCCTACCACAACCTCTATGACACAGTGAAAGCAGTGTTCAGAGGTAAATTTACTTCAAAAATGCACACATTCAAAAAGAAGAAAGTGCCGAAATCAAAACATTAACCCTACAACTTGAACAAGTAGAAAGAGAGCAGTAAAGGAAGCCCCTGGGCACCAGAAGAAAGCAAATAATAAAAATTACAGCAAAATCAAATGAAATAGGAAAACAACTGAAAGAATTAACTATACCAAAAGCTAGTTCTTGGAAACAATCAACAAAATCAGTAAACCACTGGCCAAACTAACAAAAGAAAAACAGGAGAGAAAGCAAATAACCTAAGTAAGAAATGAGATAGGCAATATCACAACAGACCCAAATGAAATTTAAAAAATTGTGACAAAATGCTATGAAAAATTGTACTCTAATAAGATTTGAAAACCTAGAGGAAATGGTCAAATTTCTAGAAACACACTATCTACTTAAACTAACACAAACAGAGGTAGAATAACTAAGTAAACCTGTAACAAAAGAACTGATTAAAAAGACAGTTTAAAAACCCTTGATTAAAAAAAAAAAACCCTGACCCTGAGGGCTTCATTGGAGAAGTCTTCCAGTGAGAAGAGTTAACACCACTATTACCAAAGGTATTGCAGAGCACAGAAAAGGACAGAGTACTCCCAAACTTATTCTATGAAGCTGGCCTAACCTTGATACTCAATCCAAGTAAAGACACCATAAAAAAGGAAAATTGCAGACTAACGTCTCTCCTGACCCCTAGTTGTCTGTCAGTTTGTCCTACTGTGGAGGTTTGTATGTTGCTGTAGTATTCGGATACCAGCAGGGTTACCCATGGTGGACAGATTTTAGCTGAGTTTCCATACTAAGACAGACTAGAAACAAGGATCTGACAGTCTACTTCAGAAAAGAATGAGCCAGTGAAAATTTTATGAATAGCAGTAGAACATTGTCAAATATAGTGCCAGGAAATGAGCACCCCCACCCCTCTCTCTGATCGGAAGACTCTCAAAATGCATTGCAAATACCTTTTTTCACCAACCTGAACAGCAACTACACACATAGATCTTGCCAGATAGGATACACAAGTGTCAATTCTGTGGAAATAGACAATGGAAAAGCTCTATATCAGCTGTCAGTAAAAGACCATGTGCTGACTGTGGCATAGACCATCAATTCTCTTAGCCAAATTCAAATTGAAACTGAAAACCATTAGAACAAGTTCATAAGAGCCAAAGTACAACCTTGAGTATATCCCACCTGTATTTAGAGACCATCTCAAGAACAGATTTGATAGGTTGAACACTAGTGACCAAAGACCAGACCAGTTGAGGAATGACATGAAAGACATGATCCATGAAGAAAGCAAGAGGTCATTAAAAAGACAGGAAAGAATGAAAAGACCAGACTGGATGTCAGAAGAGACTGAAACTTGTTCTTGAATGTCAATTAGCTGAAATAAAAGGAAGACATGATGAAATAAAAGAACTGAATGGAAGATTTCAAAGAGCACCTCTAGAAGACAAAGTAAAGTATTATAATAACGTGCGCAAAGATCTGGAAATAGAAAAGTAAAAGAAAAGAACACATTCTACATTCACAAGCTAAAAGGAATTGAAGAAAAAAAACTTAAGCCTCAAGTTGCAATGGTGAAGGACTTTACAGGGAAAATATTAAAGAACTCAAGAAGCTTCAAAAGAAGACGGGATAAATACACAGTATCATTATACAAGAAAGAACTGGTTGATGTTCAACAACTTCAGGAGGTAGCATGTGATCAGGAATTGATGATACTGAAGGAAAAAGTCAAGGTTTCATTGAAGGCACTGGCAAAAAACAAGGGTCCAGGAATTGATCAATCAGTTGAGATGTTTCAACATACAGATGCAGCACCGGAAGTGTTCACTCATTTATGTCAGACATGCAATGGGGAGGACAGCTACCTGGCCAACTGATCAGAAAAGATCCATATTTATGCCTATTCCGAAGAAAAGTGATGCAACTGAATGTGGAAATTAATATCACACACAAGTAAAATTTTGTTCAAGATCATTCAAAAGTGGCTGTAGCAGTGTATTCACAGAGTACTGCCATAAACTGAGACCAAATTCAGAAGAGGGCGTGGAATCAGGAATATCATTGCTGATGTCAGATGGATCTTTGCTGAAAGCAGAAAATACCAGAAAGATGTTTACCTGTGTTTCATGGACTATGCAAAGGCATTCGACTGTATCGATCAAAACAAATTATGGATAACATTGTAGAGAATGGGAATTCCAGAACACTTATCAGTCTCATGAGGAATCTGTACATGGATCAAGAGACAGTTATGCAAACAAAACAAGGGGACACTGTATGGTTTAAAGTCAGGAACAGTGTGTGTTAGGGTTGTATCATTTTGCCATACCTTTTCAATATTTATGCCAAATAAATAATCCAGGAAGCTGGACCATATGAAGAACAAGGCATCACAATTAGAGGAAGACTCATTAACAACCTGTGTTAGACAGATGACACAAAACTGTTTGCTGGAAGTGAAGAGGATGTGAAACACTTATTGATGAAGATCAAAGACCGCAGACTTCAGTATGGGTTGCACCTCAGCATGAAGAATCCTCACAACTGGACCAGCAGGTAACATCTTGATAAATGGACAAACGATTGAGGTTGTTAAGAATTTTATTGTACTGGCTCTGCAATCAAAGCCCATGGAAGGAAGTTGCAGTCAACAAATCAAGACACATTACATTGCAAAAATCTGCTGCAAGGGACCTATTTAAAGTGTTAAAAAGTAAAGATATCACCTTGAAGATTAAGGTGTGCCTGACCTAAGCCATGATACTTTCAACCGCATCATATGTGTGTGAAAACTGAACAATGAATAAAGAAGACAGAAGAAGAATTGATACCTTTGAATTGTGGTGTTGAAGAAAATTATTGCATGTACCATGGACTGCCAAAAGAACAGATGGATCTTTTCTGGAAGAAGTACAACCAGAGTGCTCCTTGGAAGCAAAAATGGCATCTTACATACTTTGGACAAGTTGTCAGGACAGATCAGTCCTGGGAGAAGGACATCATGCTTGTCAGAGTAGACGGTCAGTGAAAAAGAGGAAGATCTTCAACAAGATGGATCGACAGAGTGGCTGCAACAATGGACTTAAGCATAAAAATGATTGTGGGCATGGTGCAGGACCAAGTACTACTCTGTTCTGTTGTACATAGGGTCACTGTGAGTCAGAACCAGCTTGACAGCACCTAACAACAATATCTCTCATGAACTTAGATGCAAAAATCTTCGAGAAACTGCTAGACAAAAGCATTCAACAATATATCAAAAAAGTAATTCACCATGACCAAAATGGGATTCATACCAGGTATGTAGGGGTATTTCAACGTTAGAAAAACAATTAATGTAATCAATCACATAAATAAAACAAAAGGTAAGAACAATATGATTTTATTAATTGATGTGGAAAAAGCATTTGACAAAGTCCAAACTCATTCATATTAAAAACTCTCAGCAAAATAGGAATAGAAGGGAAATTTCTCAACATAATAAAGAATACTTACACAAAGTCAACAGCCAACATCATCCTAGATGATGAGCATATGAAAGTATTCGCCTCGAGAACAGAAACCAGACAAGGATGCCCTTTCTGACTCCCTTTATTTAACATTGTGCTGGATGTTCTAGCCAGAGGATTAGGATACAAAAAGAAGTAAAAATAATCCAAATTGGTAAGGAAGAAGTAAAAGTCTCTCTATTTGCAGATGACATGATCTTATACACAGAAAACCATAAATAATCTGCTAATAGAAGAGTTCAGCAGACAATCAAGATAGAAGATAAACATACAAAAATCAGTTGGATTCATTTACATCTTCAAAGACAATGTCAAAGAGGAAATCACCAAATCAATATGAGTTACAATAGCCCCCAAGAATATAAAATACTTACGAATAAATCTAACCAGAGATGTAAATGGCCTGTATGCAACGAAAACTACAAGAAAGGCATTACTGGAAAAAAACAAGAATCCTATGTAAGTGAAGAAACCTACCTCACTCATGAATAGGAAAACTCAACATTTTAAAAATGTCAGTTCTGCCCAAAGTGATCTATAGATACAATGTAATCCCAATACAAATTCCAATGGAATTTTTTTAAGGAGATAGAGAAATCAGCAACTTCATATGGAAAGGAACGAGGCCATGGATAAGTAAAGCATTACTGAAGAAGAAGGAAGAAGAACGTATGAGGCCTCACACTATCTGTCTTTAGAACCTATTACACTGCCATGGTAGTCAAAACAACCTGTTCCTGGAACAACAGCAGACACATAGAACAATGGAACAGAATTAAAATCTAACACAAAATCATCCACCTGTGAGTAGCTCATATTTGACAAAATCTAAAAGGCTGTTAACTGAGAAAAGACAATGTCTTTAACAAATGGTATTGGCCCAACTGGATATCCATCTGCAAAGAAGAAGCAAGATGGGTACCTCCCACCATGAACAAAACCTAGCTCAAAATAGATCAAAGAGGTAAAATAAAACCTAAAATGATAAAGATCACGGAAGAAAAAAATACAAACAAATCTGTAAGCCCTAATACATTGCATAAACAGAACACAAAACATTACTAATGATGCACAAACACCAGAAAACAAACTAGATAACTGGGAACTCCTGAAAATTAAACACACTTGCTCATCCAAAGGCTTCACCAAAGGAATAAAAAGACAACCTACAGACTGCAGGAAAAAACTAGATATGACAAATCCAATCAGCAACTAATCTCTGAAATCTATAGGATACTGAAAAATCTCAACAACAGATAGACAAGTAACTCAATTAAAAGTAGACAAAGGATATGAACAAAATAGCTCAAAGAAGAGCCAAAGAAGATCTTCAGGTACCTACAGATACATGAGGAAATGCTCAAGATCATCAACCATTAGGGAAATACAAGTCAAAACTGCAAAGAGATATCATCTCACCCAAACAAGGCTGGCATTAATCCAAAAAACACAAAATAATAAATGCTGAAGAGGCTGTGAAGAGACTGGAGCACTCATACATTGTTGGTGGGAATGTAAAATAGTACAACCACTTTGAAAGTCACTTTGGCACGTCCTTGAAAAGCTACAAGTAAAAACATCATAAATCCAGCAATCCTACTCTTTGGAATACATCCTAGAGAAATAAGAACATTCATGTGAACTGATATTCACCAGTGTTCACTGCAGCACTGCCCACAATAGTAAAAAGATGGAATCAACCTAGATCCTATCAATGGATGAATAAATAAATTATGGTGCAAACACACAATGGAATACTAGGCAATGATAAAAATATCTCATAGTACAGAGGAAACTGGAAAGTGTTGTGCTGAGTGAAATTAGTAACAAAAAGACAAATATTGTATGAGGCTCTATTATAAGGACTCAAGAAAACAGTCTTTGATGGTTACAAGAGTGGGAGTGAGGGAGAGGGATATTCACTAATTAGTTCACACCCACTGCTGTCACGCTGATTCCGACTCACAGCAACCCCATACAACAGAGTAGAACTGCCCCATAGAGTTTCTAAGGAGCATCTGGCAGATTTGAACTGCTTATCTGTTAGACAGCATACATAGCACGTAACCACTACACCACTAGGGTTTCTATTAGTTAGATAATAGACAATAATTATTTTAGGTGAAGGGAAGAACAAAACACAATACAGAAGTCAGCACAACTGAACTAAACGAAAAGCTAATGAGTTTCCTAAACACAATCAAATACTTTGAGGGACAGAGTAGCAGGGGCATGGGTCCAGGGAACATGGTTTCAAGGAATATCTAGGTGACTCAGCATAATAAAGTTTATTAAGAAAATGCTCTCCATCACACTTCATTGAGTGTCATCTAGGATCTTAAAAACTAGGAAGCATCCTTCAAAGAACCATCATTTGGTCCCAACCAATTGGAGCAAAGAACAAAGATATAAGGAAAATATCAAAGATATAAGGAAAATATGAGTTCAAAGGATGAAAAGTGCCACATAAACCACAGACTACATTAGCAGGAGACGAGAAGAACTAGATGATGCCCTGCTACCACCAAAGACTGCCCTGACAGGTAACTCAACAAAGAGTCTCTGACAGAATGAGAGACATGTAGGGTGCAGAACTCTAACTCCAGTAAAAGGACTAAACTTGATGGTCTGACAGACTGGTGTGTCCACAGAAACCATGACCCTCAGACTGTTAACCCAGAACTGAGGCTGTTCCTGAAGCCAGCTCTTCAGACCAAGATTGAACTGGTCTACAGAAACATAAAAATGATACCGGTTAAGAAAGTGCTTCTTGGCTTCAGTAGATACGTGAGACTCACTGGGCACTCCTGTCCAAAGGCCAGATGAGAAGGTAGAGGAGGGCAGGAGCTAGTTGAATGTACACAGGAAATTCAGGATGGAGGGAAGGAGTATGCTGTCATAGTGTGGGGAGAGCAAAGTCACAGAACAATGTGTATATAAGTTTTCATGTAAGAAACTGGTTTGATTTGTAAACTTTCACCTAAGCCACAATTTAAGAAAATATCTATGGAACAGAAAGGGGCAGTGTGCCGTCACCAGGCAAGCAGAGCAGTAGGAGCTGCACATAGGCGGGCACGCAAATTTAAACTGGATTGTACACTTCACTCAATCACAATAAATAAAATATTTAAAAATTTAAGATCTTTTGTGCTTCCAAAAACACCATCAAAGATATGAAAAGACATTCCATAGAATGGGAGACAATACTTACAAATCATTCATCTGACTAGGGTTTAGTATCCAGAGTATATAAGAGCCCTTACAACTCAACAACAACCAACTCAATTAGAAAACAAACAAAGGACTTGAATAGGTGGTTCTCTAAAGAAGATATACAAATGGCCAATATGCACATGGAAAGACACTTAGCCTCACTGGTCATCAAACAAATGCATATCAAACCCACAATGTGATACTACTTCACATCCACTTCTTGTTATGTTGTTAGCTGCAGTGCAGTCTGCCCTTACCTGCAGCGACCCCACGCAGAACAGAACGAAAAAGCTGCCTCTTGCTTCATCATCCCCATTATCAGTTCTGGATCTGACCACGTAATCCATAGTATTTTTTGTTGGCTGACTTCTGAAAGTTCTATCACTGAAAGCTTCTCAGCATCATAGCAACACACAAGCCTCTACTGCTAGATGCGTGGTGGCTACACATGAGGTGCCATGGCTGGAGATCAGTGGTAGAAATTGGACCACTGAATCACCACTGCTTCTATTGACACCTGCTACCAGAAAACCAAAGCCGTTGCCGTCCAGTCAATTCTGACTCATAGCGACCCTAGAACACAGGGTAGAATTGCCCCACAGAGTTTAATTGGAGTGCCTGGTGGATTTGAACTACCAGTGTTTTGGTTAGCAGCCATAACTCTTAATGATTACACCAGTAGGGTTTCCTCACCTACTAGGATGGCTATAATTAAAAAAAAAAAAAAAGGATATGGAGAAACAGGAAATCACATTCACTGCTAATGGGAGTACCCACTGTGGAAAAGTTTGGTGGTTCCTCAGTTTAACACAAATTGCCAGATGGCCCAGCAATTCTACTTCCAGGTGTATACTTGAAAGAAATGAAGATACATATTCCCGCAGAAACTTGTGCATGAATGTGTATGGCAGCATTACTCATAGTAGTCAAAAGATAGCTGACGTCTGTCAATAGATAAAAATGTTGTGGTGTACACATACAATGGAACATTATTTGGCAACAAAAAGAATGAAGTACTGATACATGCTATGACATGGATGAAGCTTAAAAACATGATGCTAAATGAAACAAGCTATACCCTAAATATCATGTAACGTGTATTTCTTTTTACATGAAATATCCAGAATAGACAAAGCCATGGAGACAGAAAGCAGATTCACAGTTGCCAGAGAATGGAGGTGATAGAGACTACTTCACAAGAGAGATGGTAGTTGTACATTGTGAGTGTACTAAATGCCACTGAATTGTACACATTAAAATGGTTACTTGGATGTTATGTGAGTCTTACCTCAATTAAAAAAAATTCTGACAGTACATGGTCATACTGTATTTGTTCTAAAAGTGTTTATGGAGCCCTGCTATATGCCAAGCAAGGAACAAGTTTGGCAGCTTCCATCTACCCAGTGACTCTATGGAAGAAAAACCTGGAGATTTGTTCCCATAAAGATTACAGGCTATGGGCCATCATACCCTGTCAGAAAGGATCACTATGAGTTGGAATCAACTTGACAGCACCCAACAGCAACACGTACCAAGTGCCGCTCTAAGCACTTGGTAAATAGCAACACTTGACTCTGAATCACCACTAAAATGTCACACAGATCTCAGAGGTAACCCATCTTCTAAACAACTCCAGACAGGCGTTGGGTAGATCCTCACACAGGATGTGGGCCTCCCATAAGCCCAACTGAAGATCCAAAGAGGGCCTCACAGGACCCTGCATACAACTATGAAGGTTACTTGGTGCACAAAGATGCCCAAAGTAGGATCAGCATAGAAGGTGGAATCTATCAACTCTATTTGCCAAACTATGTGCCTGGCGGGGTTGTATAAGCCCAGTAAAGCCATGTATTTATAATTGTATGTACAATTCATGGTGCTAGCTGAGCCCACATGCAGAATAGGACGGATCTATTCACAACAGTATCTTTCCCAGGCTTGTCTACGTAGGAGTCTTCCTACCCAAGAAAAAGGGTAGGATCCACAGTGGCTTTGGTCTCTGGCACTATCAGTAACACTTGTTGAGGCCCTGATGGTACATCTGGGTCAGCTGCTGGGAGAGGGCAAAACAGAATGATTTTCTTGGGATGGAAGAAGAACATGTGTTTACCACTTGGGGGAGAGTGGTCCAGAGTCAGTGTATTAGTTATTTATTGCTGTGTAACAGATCTCCACAAACTTAAGAGGTTTAAAGCAGCATGTGTTTATTATTGCATAGTTTCCATGAATCAGGACCCATCAACATGGATCCTCTCTCAAGGTCTCATAAGGAAGGTGTGAGCAGAGTTGTGTTCTCATCTGAAGGTCCAGCTGAAGGAAAAGTCCACTTACAAGCTCATTGTGTGTTGGAAGAATTCCATTCTCTTGTGGCTGTAGGACTGAGGGTCTCGTTTTCCTCTGCCTGGCAACTGGTGGACATTCTCAGCTCTAAGGAGGTGCCTGCAATTCCTTGCCACACAGCTCCCCTTCCTGGGCCTTTCTCACCACTGCGCCTTCTCGAAACACAGCAAGAGAGCCTTCCCCTCTAGTCAGCTGAAACAGTCTTATATAACATTATATAATCAAGGGCATGACGTCTCATCACCTTTTCCGTATTCAGCTAGACACAAACCAGGGTTCCTCCTTGAACTCAAAAAGAAGAATTACACAGAGATGTGTGCACCAGGGGGTAGAAATCATTAGGGGTCATCTTGGAGTCCTTCTAACACAGGGCAAGACTATGCTAGAGGCAAATCTCAGCTATAATATGGTAATTGATGTGGGAACATCTTGCTGTCACTTAGAGAACACACAGTGAACTCAGCAAGACAAGGCTCCTGGCACTGCCCTCTGTTTCACTTCTGACACGAGCCCCGGGAGGAAGCCAAAGCCAGAGACACAGGATGATGTGACTGACCATACCTGCCCTGCAGTGTTCTCATTCTGATTTCCATCAGTGCCCCTCACTGGAAGTGAAGAGCTTTAGCCAGTTCTGGAGGCATGATTGGCTGATGGTCCCACTTGTCAAAGATAAACTCCTTGTGCTTGCAGGCAAGAGGACTCAGCAAGGCATTGAGAGTCCCAAAAAGCGGTTAATGACTTACATGTAGAACTGACCCAGGTATCAACAAATGTCAAGATACTAGTCGGTTCTGAGAGTGAGGTGCAATCCCAGGTACAGTGAAACCACGAATCTTCCACTGAACCTCAGTCCCTCTGGTCATATCCATCCACTCCCCAGCAGGACTGACCCAGGTTTAGTCTGTCGTCAGTGAAGACCCAAATAACGTGGCACACTGAGTCCAGAGCAAGGACTAGGAATGTGCTTAAGGGCCGGGGGACTTCCAAGGGGCAAAACCAGAATGAACCCTGCCTGCAAGTTCAGGTGAGAATTTTCCCTTGGAGAAAAATACCGTTTTCCTCTATTTTAAGGGCCAGTATTGGAGGGGGCAGAGCATAAGTAAATCAGTCTCTTTGGAACCCTTAAAACCCTTAATTTTAAGGCTGAAAACTGTTCCTGATTTGAAGATTTTGGAAAGGTAGAATAAAAAGCTCAGGGGCTTTGGGTGAGGACCAAATTACCTAGCATATCTGAAAGAGCCTGGAAACAATATCCAGTGCCTACCACACACCCTACAGTTACACAACGTTAGCATGGCTGTCGAGAGAGAAACAAGAACAGCAAATATTTATTTTATCAAGAAAGAAGGCAAAGAGAGTGAGCAGGAGGAGGCCCTGCCCCAGAAACAGCACTGAGAGGAACATAAACTTCCCAGACGGAGGGAGGAACACACTTTTAATTATAAAAGGTGTTGTCCCTTCCAAACCTCAGTCAAGCCAGAATGCAGATCTTGTGAGGCCTTTTAAGAGGTAGTGATGAATACTGTAGAAAAAGAAGCCTGAGCAGAACAGGATGATCATGAGGGACATGGTGACGAGGGTGTAGATGGACATTCGCTTCTCCATAGTTCCCCGGACCAAACAGATATGGACTCCCGGGCAGCTGCTGCTGTTGCAAGGCATGATGGCTTGGCTCACCACGGGCAGGTGTTGAGATATGAGCAGGAATAAAAACACACACTGGGAGCCCACCTGCAGAAGGAAGTAAAGGAGGTACAAAAGCAAAAGCATCTTCTCTCGGTGAAAGTTCAGGATGGATTTCTTTGGACAGGTGATTTTCTCCTGGATCCCCACCATCGAGCCTTTCTCCACTTCTTCGGCCAGGGACTCCACCGATTTGACCTTGATCTGCTTATGCCGAATCTGAGCCATGACGAATTCCATGAGAAAGAAGAAGGCGAGGAAGATAAAGAAAAAGAAGTACCAAGTTCCCACGACTGGTTTGCTAAAACGTTTTTCAAAACACTCAACCAGGCAAGGTTTGGTGATGTTGCCATGGCAATAGAAATCTTCATGGAGTGGGGCCCAGGGCATGCGGACCACGTACACCACCACACCATAGACAGCGATGAAGCCAAACCAGAGCTGCCGCCCGATATAGTAGCTAGATTTGTCACCAACCACAGAGTGGAGGACAGGAATCAGTCCAGCCACTGCTGCTGCAGCCATATCCTCGGACTCTCAGGACACCCTACAGAGACCACTGAAGAGGAAAAGAAGAAAGGGATCAGAAAGTGAAAGAAGCTGCAAGAATCCTAAGTACGTCTCAGAAACCTGCTCAATTTCTGGATACTGTGGATAGCCAGGTAACTTTTAGAAAGACTCTTCAGCACTGCCTGTGACAACTTTTCTATTACTACCTCTTAGGCTCATGTTGTTACACCTAAGCTAAACCAGCAGTATTCTCATTACCAGAATGTGGTCACTTCTCTCTCAGCCCATGATAAAGGCCGTCCATTTCTGGACACTGCACAGCCCAAATGCATTATCATTTCACGTGTGTAACTCGTGTCTCCTACTAGACTGTAAGCTTCTGGAGGTCAGGAACCAAGTGTTGCTTGCATTTACAATGAGTATAAAGCATTACATAAAGTAAAGACTTAATCAAGACTCTAGGTGGCAAAAACAATGTATGCTCACTATTAACCTGAAGGAGGCTGGAGGTTTAAACTCACCCAGCAGCGCCATGGAAGGAAAGGCCTGGCAACCCTCTTCCTTTAACATTATACCCAAGAAAACCCTATGAGGCAGTTCTGCTCTGCAACATGTGACTGCATGGCAACTGACAACAACAAGAAGGATCAAAATATACTTGACAAATAAACAAGGGACGGAAAGAATAAATGAATTTTAAAATTATGGTCGTGTGTGATTGTTCTAGACATTCTATGGAACTCTCTCATCTTGCATCTCCTCTGAGAAATTTCTACAGACTAAAGAGGCAGAATATTTCCTTTTCTTTTATTGCTTAAACACACAGTTTGCATGACTGCTTTTTCATCCACAGTCTTTAGAGGATACCTATAACCATACTGATAATAATACCACTGATCATTCATCAATTGCATGCATACACACACATGCATATATATATATCAAGCCCTATGCTGGTGGTTTAGATACATTATCTCTAGCATATGAGAAATACGTTTTTAATCTTTTTATTAGCTTGATTTAGGTAATCTTTAATGTTTGTTCTCTCATACATATCTTATATGTAATGGCGATCAACTTGAACTTTAGAGTACATAATTTTTTTTCTTTAATTGAAAAGTTGTCACAGGTAGTGCTGAAGAATCTTTCTAAAAGGTACCTGGCTATCCCCAGTATTTCTTAATTGCCCTCCAAGGATCAAGTAAGAAGGCAGTCCACACATGGGAATCAGGAGAGAGGCCTTCAGTGACATGGAATGGATGTGGAACTACCTAGTCAGCCTGCCAAGAAGGGGTCAATTATCAAGGGAAAGAGCCAAGAGAGCGGGTGGGGACAGGTGAGGGAGAAACAATATGTTTATTTGCTATAAAGTCAGCTCTGACTCATGATGACAGCACGGGTGTCAGAGGAAAACTGTTTAATAGAGTTTTCAACGGCTTACTTTGGGGGGCAGTAGATCACCAGGTGGGGTGGACTCAAACCTCCAACCTTTCGGTTAGTAGCTGAGCATTAACCACGCTACTACAAACTGATACTTGTTTCTTTGTGATCTCATTTATTCTCCAGAACTATCTGTAAGATAGATAAACTTACTCTCACTTTACACCTGAGAAAATTGTGATCCAGAATGATTAGCTATTATATAATTATACAGTCGTGTCAGTGGAGATGCCAGGATTAGAAGCCAGAATAGTCTACCTCCACAGCGCAAATTTAGGAGCTTCTCTTGCTTCACAAGCTTGCCCAGGCGCAACCCTTTGTCCTGGTTCAGAGATGACAGGAAAGAAAGACCATAGGGGTCCTCCCACTCTCACCTGTCAATCTTTGTGGAGAATAAAATCATTGGTGTCCAGGCCCTCCGCTCTTTGCGTTTTCTCCTTGACGACGGCTTTGTAGCCGAATCCAAGTTATCTCAAACTGAAGAGGTTGAAGTCTGGCTTCACCACAGCAGCCCAGTTTCTCCACCAGTGGAGCCCGTCTGGATCACCCTCCATTGCCACAGCTTGGAAGTCTGCCCTCCTCACCAACTGCCTGACTCTAGAATCTTCCCACGTCTCCCACCTCCCACTATCTACCAGGTAGCTATCTCATTGGCTATGACACCTGTCTGTCTTCCTGGCTCAACACCTCATCACTCTTTGAAAAGTATGTGCAGGAGAATCTTTAGACCAAGTCTTTTTTTGTGTAGAAAGGAGAGTCTTTACGGTGCCTGCTCTGAAGACCAGGCTAGGGACTTGGTGATATTTCTGTCTGTGCTTCTCCCTCTGTCTTTTCTGGATTCAGATGTTTCAGCGGTTTCCACATAACCCTGGAATACCCTATCAGCAGATTCAACAAGGAATATTAGATATCTTTACAAACCTCCAAATTCTGTTTTCCTCATACTATTATCTCATACTTTAAATCAAGAAACATCAGTCAGGCAACTCCTTAGTTTTCCTACCAGATCCACAAATCTGTGAAATGAAGCAATGTAATATTTAAGTTAGTAGAAGACGTGTATTGGTTATCTACTACTGTGAACCAATCCATTCCAAATTTTAATGGCTTAAAGCAGCAGTGGTACATTATTTCTAATAATTCTGTAGGTCAAAAGTTTGGGCAGAGTCTAGCTGGCTGGTTGTTCTTCTCCACATATCATCAGCTGGGTTGTCTCATGAGATTGTAGATGCCAGCAGGACTGAGCTAGATAGCCCTGAAAGGCTTCATTCACATGCCCAACTGTCCCATGAAATCACCATCATTTCATGTGCTGCCTCATCGTTTGGTTATGTAGCTCATAGTTTTTTTAAATTTATTTCATTATATTTATTCTGGTAAACACACACACATACATAGCATAGCCTGTTACTGTCAAGTCAATTCCAACTCAAACAGCAACCTGCAAGGACAGAGTAGAACTACTTCATAGGGTTTCCAAGGAGTGGCTGTGGGATTCCAACTGCCCATCTTTTGGTTAGCAGCCAAACTCTTAACCACTACACCACAAGGGTCCATACATACTTATGCATATGATGTAAATTTTGCCAGATTAACCATTTTACTTGTACAATTCAGTGACACTAACTATATTCACCATGTTGTGCAACTACCATCATCACACCACCTATTTCCAAAATGTTTTCATCATCCTAAACAAAAACTCTGTACCCCTTGAGCAAGAACTCTTTCTTCCCTCCCAGCAGCCTCGGGTAACTGCTAATCTGCTTTTTGTGCATTTGCTTGTTTGGGATATTCAATGTAAGTGGAGTCATGTAATTTTTGTCCTTTTGTGCCTGGCTCTTTTCAAGCAGCATAATGTTTGCAAGGCTCACCTGCTGCAAAGATGCTGGCTTCCCCCAGAGAGGATAAAGATGGAAAGTACACTGCCTCTTCAAGCCTAGTCCCCAGTGCCATGCAGTGACACTTTGCCATCAGAAATGAGATGTGGGGAAGCCAACTTCACCTCTTGATGAGAGGAGAGGCAATTTTCACCACAGATTTCACAGGTCATCTTCACAGGTAGAAATAGTCTACCACTGAGTACTTTAACAACTCCTGAAGTTCCAAAAAGATTTATTTGAGGAACTCCTGCTCATTTCCATTGCTAATCGAGAGGTCTGCAATCTGAACTTACCAGCTGCCCCATGGGAAGTAGGTGCGGCAGTCTGTCTCTGTAAAGATTCAAACCCAACCAAACCAATTGCCACTCAGTCAAAAGATTAGACCCTTAGATAAATGGGAACTATTAAGAATCAAACACTTTTGCTCATCCAAAGATTCTATTAATAGAATTAAAAGGCCACCTAAAGAATGGGAAAAAATATTTAGCAACTCTATGTCAGACCGACACAGACTGATCTCTATAATCTACAAGATACTACAAATTATCAATAAGAAGAAGATAAATCATCCAATTAAGTGATGGGCAAAGGAGATGGACAGAGATTTCTCTAAAGAGGAGATCCAGGCAGCCAAAAAACACATGTGGACATGTTCGTGAGCTTTAGTTATTAAAGAGATTCAAATCAAGACTACAATGAGATGTCATCTCACCCCAACAAGGTTGGCCATGATCCAAAAAACATGAAACAATAAATGCTGGAGAGGCTGTGGAGAAAGTGGAACTCTCCTACACTGTTAGTGGGCTTTCAAAATGGCCCGGCCTCTTTGGAAAGTAATCTGGTGCTTCCTTAAAAAAATGGATATGGATATACCATTTGACCCAGTCATTCCACTACTTGGAATATATCCTACAGAATCAAGGCCTTTCACACTAATGGACACGTGCACAAGAATGTTTATCACAGCACAGTCCATGATAGCAAAAAGGTGGAATCAACCCAGATGCCCAACAACAGAGGAATGGATAGGTAAACTATGGTATGTATACTCAATGGAGCACTACGCAATGATAAAGAATAATGATGATTCCAGGAAACATCTCATAACCTGGTTTCAACTGGAAGACATCATGTTAGTAGTCAGTGACAAAAGGACAAATATTCTATGAGACCCCTATGATAAGATCTCAAAAACTGACTTATGTATAGAAGAAAAGACTCTTTGATGGCTGCAAGGGAGGGGAAGGAGGGTTTAGATTAGATAGTCGGTAGAAATTTGGTTGGGTGAAATCGGTGATAGCACACATTAGAAACAACAACAATATTAAGTGGACTTCAGCATAACTTGAATACTCCTTCCATCTTAACCCAACATTGCAAGGACAGAGTAGCTGGGACAGGGGGCAGGAGACTCTGCTTTAGGTGAAATCGAGGCCAAATGGCACAACTAGTGTTTTGCTAAGAGGGCTCTCTGCACCGCACATTGGTGCGTGGCATCTGGAGTCTTAAAAGCTGCCAAGCTGCTATCCGAGGGCACAGCAAATGGTCCCAACTTAACAGGAATGGATGCTCACCGAGGACCAAAATGACCCAGAAGATAGAGGGACCCACATGAGTGGGTGCCTACATAGACTTGGGACCAGAAGAACCAGATGGTGCCCAGCCACCACCAGTGATAGCCGTGATCAAGCTCACTAAGTTGAGACTCACTGGCAACACAAGAATAAAAAGGGGTGCACTCTGAGATCTCCACTAAAAGACCACAATTGATGGTTCAGTGGCTTCAGGGTTTCCCTGGGAGCATGGCCTCTGGCCCTGATGCTGCCCTTACCAATAAATCATAACAAAGTTCCACTCTTTGGACACAAATGGATGGGACTTGGCAATGCAGAATGACCATATACTGGACCAACTTTATGGTTCTATCCATCTATAGGATATCATCCTGCTGACCTCTGGCTGGAGTAAGGGGAGTGGGTGGAGAGGAAAGGAGACTGCTGGGAGGATGAGACATGTATGGAGCAGAGAGGAATGGTGTGCTGTCACCGGGCAGGGAGAGCAGTGGAAGCTGCATATAGGTGGGCATGTAAATTTATATAGGAATGTACATATTCACTCAGTCATTAAAAAAAAAAAAGACTAGAGCCTTGGAAACTATTAGGGGCAATTTTACACTATCCTGTGTGGCATAGTGGTTAAGTGCTACAACTGCAAACCAAAAGGTCGATGGTTCAAATCCACCAGGTGATCCTTGGAAACTCTGTGGAGCAGTTCTACTCTGTCTATAGGGTCCCTGCGACTTGTAATCATCTCCACTGAGTATATATAGGATCATTGTGAGTTGGAAATGACACTATGGCAGTGAGCTTTCTTTTTTAACAAGTAGCAGACTCTGAGGGTAGTGCTACAGAAAACTCTCTGGTGTTCATTCTAAACAAATCAATTTAAATAAATACACACACACACACACACAGGAGCAGTTGCCATCCTGAGCAGGTGTGAGGAGGGTAGCGTGAGTCTCATCCAGAAACAATCAGCTTGGTTAAAGTCAGACCCTTTACAAGGGCTGCTGACCCAGCTAGCCCACTCTGGGCTTCTGAACCTCGACCACAGACCCCACCTGGGATCCCACTGATCCAGTTTCTCTGTACAGTACAGCATTACCTGGAAGTTTTATTTTTTTACTTGAAATCCAATAAAAAATGACTTTAAAGGTTTTTTCCATTGATTAATTCAACCAGTATTTACTTACCATCTACCAATGTGCCAGAGGTTTTACTAGGTGCTAGGGCTGCAGTGATAAGCAAGAGAGCTGACATAACAGCCTGTTAGAGGCTACAGCCTAGGGACGAGACAGACAAGCCCACGTGTGATTTCAACAATGTGAGATAGTGGTTAGATTGCAGAGGAACAGACTGCCATCCGAACATATGGGCTAGCACCCCATCCAATATCCAAAATAAAAAAAGACTTTCTGGGTTGTGTGACTTGGAACTTGAAATCCGAAAAATCAGTCTTGTACAAGAGGAGTGGGAGAACAGCTAAGAGAGTTCAAGGAAGAAGGGTAGCCTGGCCCAGACCCAGAGGCGTCTGGATCAGAAAGAGAACAGTGAGGTTTGCAGGTGTTGTAGATTGAATTGTGTCCCTCAAAAAATGTGTTACAAATCCTAGCTTCTGTGGCTATGGTTATAATCCCGCTTAGGAATGAGTTGTCTTTGTTATGCTAACAAGGCAGGATTAGTGTGGGGTGTTTTGAGTCAATCTCTCACAAAATATGAAAGGAACAGATTAAGAAAGCAGAGATGGGGGAGATAGATGTCAAGCCACATGGAGGTCTTCAAGGAACAAGAAAACAGCAACTTAAGAAACAAGGGCCTTCCCCAAAAGCTAACAGAAAGACTTGCCCATCAGCCAGTGCGCTGAATTTGGACTTCTATCCTCCTTAATTGTAAGAAAAAGACTTCTGTCTGTTAAGCCGTTCAGTTGTGGTATTCTGTTATAGCAGTGCTGGATAACTGAGACAGCAGGCAGTGAAGACTGCGAGGCAAACAGGAGCCAGAATATGCAATAAAAGTCCTTGTGATTCTATTGGAAAGTTTGGGCTCATCCTAAAAAACAGAAGGAAGCAACCACTGAGACATTTCAAGTAGGAAAGTGGCATGACTTATTTTATTTTTACAAGATCAGTCTGGCTTTGGCATGAAGAGTGAACTCAATCGGATGGAGGCGAAAGACCAGTTAGGAGGTTATTGCTAACACCCAAGCCATAAAGGGTGGAGGCCTGAGCTCATAGCATAGTGGAGAATGAAAGAAAAGGGTGAGGCTTAAGTTTCTGTGTCACCTTGGCTAGGCTATGATGCCCAATTATTTGCTCAAACACTATTCTGGATATTGCTGTGGAGGTATATAGATGTGATTAACATTTACAATTAATAGTGGACTCTGAGTAAAAAAGCTTAGCTCAGTAACATAGGTGGGCCTCATCCAATCAGTTGAAGGTGTTTAAGAATAAAAACTTAGGTGTCCCTTTTTTTCTTTAATTGTGGTAAATATGTATGTAACAAAACATTTGCCAAAAAATCTAGGTTTTTCAGATAAGAATTCTGCCTCAAGACTAATACAGAACAGAGCTGTGGGGACCATGGTCTCAGGGAACATCTAGCTTAACTTGCACGGCACAGTTTATAAAGAAAATGTTCTACATTCTAATCTGGTGAGTAGGATCTGCGGTCTTAAAGCTTGCAAATAGCCATCTAAGACAGTCCCCTGGACTCATTCCACCAGGAACAAAGAAGAATAAAGAAAGCTGAAGACTCAAGGAAAGATTAGTGCAAAGGACTAATGGACTACAGCTACTACCACCTCTACTAAACTGAGTCCAGCACAACTAGATGGTGCCTGGTTACCACCACCAACTGCTCTGACAGAGATCACAATAGAGGGTCCCAGATGAAACTGGAGAAAAATGTAGAACATAATTGTAACAAAGAAAGACCAGACTTACCTGCCTGACAGATACTAGAGGAATCCCAAGAGTATGGTACGTGGACACCGTTTTAGTTCAGTACTCAAATCACTCTTGACATTTACTCTTTAGTGAAAGATTCTACAAGCCGTAAAATAAAACAAGACCAAAATAGCACACCAGCTCAGTGGCAAGAACTAGAAGGACGGAAGAGACAGGAAAGGTAGTAATAGGGAACCCAAGCTCAAGAATGGAGAGTATTGACATGTCGTAGGGTTGGTAACTAATATCGCAAAATAATATGTGTACTATTTAATGAGAAGTTAGTTTGATCTGTAAACCTTCATCTAAAGTACAGTAATAAATAATAGTAGTAAAATAAAATGTAATTTTTAAAAGACTAATATACTCTGCTAAAGTTTCCAGCCTGTCCCCTGACCTATGAGTTTTAGATTTGCCAGCTCCCACAATCATGTGAGTCAATTCTTTAAAATCAAACTCTGCCTCTTTAACAAGACATATATATATATATATATACACACACTGTATATATGCATATGTGCACTCTTTATATACATTCTCTGTCCATCAGTTACTTATCAGTTTGTCATACTGTGATGTCTTGAGTATTATGATGCTGGATGCTATACCATCTGGTATTTCAAATACCAGTGGGGTCAGCCATAGTGGACAGATTTCAGAAGAGGTTCTAGACTAAGACAGGCAAGGAAGAAGAACCTCACAGTCTACTTTTGAAAAAACTGGCCAGTGGAAACTCTGTGAATAGCAGAGAAATGCTATCTGAGACAGTGCCAGATGATGAGCCCCTCAGGTTGGAAGACACTCAGAATACAACTGGAGAAGAGCTGCCTACTCAAAGGAGAGTCAACCTGAATGATATGGATGGAGTCAAGCTTTGGGGACCTCTATTTGTTGATGTGGCAGGACTCAAGATGAGAAGTAACAGCTGCAAACATCTATTAATAATCAGAACCTGGAATATATGAAGTATGAATCCAGAAAAATTAGAAGTCATTAAAAATGAAAAGTGCATAAACATCAATGTCCTAGGCATTAGTGAGCTGAAATGGACTGATATACTCTGTCTGCATACACACACACACACACTCTTTGTCTCTCTCTGTATATGTATGTGTCTATATATATATATACACATATATATACTCACTATAGATATAAATATACCAAAGAAAACCCAAATCCATTGCCATCAAGTTGATTCTGACTTACCATTATCCTGTAAGACAGACTAGAACTGCCCCATAGGGTTTCCAACGGTCAGCCTTTTGGCTCTTATCCATTGTGCCATATGTATGTGTATGCGTGTATACATATATGTAGGTATGTGTATATATACACAAACGTGTGTGTGCACATGTGTGCACGTATATGCACATATGTAGACATATGCATGTGGATATACACATGTGTGTATGCACATTTGTGTATACATACATGGTATACATGTGTGTGCACCCATGTGTGTAAACATGTGTGTGTGCATGCCTCTGTGTGTGTACATGTGTGTGCGCACACATATAGAAGCACATGCATGCACACACATTCCTGGGCCGTGCTAAAAGTTGGTGTTTGACTACTAACTGAAAGTTTGGCAGTTTGAACCCATCCAGTGGCACCACAGAAGTAAGACCTGGCAACCTGCTTCCATAAAGAGTACAGCCAAGCAATGCCTGTGGAACAGTTTTGCTCTGTTACACATGGAGTTCCCATGAGCTGGAATCAAGCTGATAATAAACAAGTTTGGGATGTGTGTGTGAGTGTGTGTGTGTGTGTGTGTGTGTGTGTGTGTGTGTGTACATACACACGCACATACATATACGTATACTCTCTCTGTCTCCCCCCATTTCCTACTGGTTCTGTTTTTCTAGAGAATCCTGACTAGCACAAGAACTGTAGATAGTTACTAAACTGCTAATTTAAGCACAAATAAAAATACAGCAAAATATTGGTAGTATTGAGTGGGAGTATAGTATTAACTTTTAGTCCTTAATCAAAGATCTCCAGGGACTTATCTTTGCCTTGCTTCATTCAGATCTTCTTATTTTATCAGTCTGATGGCTGTGAACTGCTTGACGTCTTCTATGATACATGTCATAAAAGCTATCATTTTTTAGAGCATGTGCCATGTCCTAAAATCCTCAAAATGGTCTTAAGAGGTAGGTATTAGCAACCACATTTGCAGATGAAGAAACTGAGGCTCAGGGAGTTCAACTCGACTGAGGCCTCCTGAGAAAAAGCAGGTCATTCTCCATGTGCGCGTGGAAGCCTCCTTGTATTATATTATGACGATTATTTTGGCAGAAGATTTTCAGGGTTTGCCTTTTAAGTGCCAGGTATTTACTAACTGTATCTATGAAACTAGCTGCTACTCTTCTTTAGTGCCTGCTGTGCAGATTCAGAGAATGATAGAACTTTGGTGCCTGCTCTGAAAAATCAGCTGACAGCAGCCCTCCCTGTCTCAGAGTTAGTGATTCACTGTACTTCTCTGTCCTTCTCCAACAGTGAGGGTATTGTGAAGTCAACTATAAGCTTTTCAGCAAAAAAAGAGCAGCTTTGTGTCTATACATAGCTTCAAATAAGACTCTTTCACCTCAAAAGTGAGGGCATATGCTACTTTCTGTAACTACAGTGTTGATAGTTGTAAAAAAAAGGCTTTTCTGATACGATTTGTTGTTAGCTACCTCTGACTGAGCAGGCTAGCTAACAGCCTTGTCTTTAAGTGTAGTTTGACGTCCTTTGGGGGCTCACATAGCTAAGTGCTTGACTACTAGTCAGAAAGATGAGAGTTCAAATCCCTCTGAAGACACCTAGAAAGGATGACTTGTTGTTCTGCCAGATAAATGGCGAGATGAGTGAAAAAGCCTCATGTGAGAAGTGGAGTATTTAGGTAGGTGCTCTGTTTACTGCTTAATGGACTGAACCTTGAAAAAGAAATCTACAGAAATTGTATATATTTTATGGGGAGAGAGTATAGCTACTATATGACAGGGAAGTAGTATAGAGAAAAGGCCGTTTAAAAACACATGCTTAGCTAAAGAGTGCTTACAAAATATAAATTGTTCAGGACTGCCTGGGAGAAACATAATACTTGCTTCAGGAGTGCAGAAGAAACTCAGACATTAGAATTCTGTGGATGAGAACCGAACATAGATTTACTGAGTACTCATTAGATGCCGGGCTCTGAGTTCATGATTTCATCTTCTTATTCACGTATTCAGCTACAGTGCTTAATTACTGAAGGCTCTCTCCCCAAGGCTGTGGGGAACTGTCAGGACATACACTTCAAAGCCCACCTTACATGTTCATCCCACCTGATATCCAGACTCCAACATCACCTCCTGGGAAGGAGAAATCCATTCCCCCAGGTCAGAAGGAAAACAGCCTTCCCCGCCACTGCCTTCATACTAGAACTCCTAAGAGCAACAAGCCTGGGCCTGTTCTGGTTAAAGACACTCTTTAGGAGAAGTACAGTCAGCTGGAGGAGACGGCAGAACCTGTTGGCTCACCTCAGGAAGAGCAGGAAACTTAGTGAAAAAAAGCTGATTTCCTTGTGGAAAGCTGACATCAACCTCTCTTTATTAAGAAACTCAAGAAATTGAATTCTGGTGTTCATAGACCTGCAAAAGTCACTTTTCTGGCTCAAGGGAGAGTCTATCAATAGAATAAAATGGAACTAACACTAAAAGGAAAAAGAGATTTCACCAGAGCCCTAGAATCGTAAGGGAATTCCATTCCCTGATTTGCTTTTTAAATTATCTGGTGTTGTAAAGAGTTCGTGTTTTGCTCCTATTAACCCTTGAAAACTAAATGTCTTGTACTAATAAAATATGTGTAAATAATTAATGTAAGTTTTTTTTAAAGAGAATCTTGCACTGTACCCTCAATAGTGCAGCACTACTGCTTTGTTCACCAAAGTTCTTTCTTGTTTCCTTTAACTGTTATTCATTAATCTTCTAATCATTTCATTCAAGCAAATTACATTCTACGTTTCTGAGGACTAATTCTGCATCAGGCTAGATGCAGCTTCCTCTTTGACTTGATGGACAGACACAAATCAAAGCAGATGCATTATGACTGCTTTTATGGATGAATTGCTGCTTCTACAACCTTGGTTCATCTGTTGACGGGCCAAGATCAAGGGCAGCTAGTGCAAGTTCCATTTTAGTGAATACTGTAGTGTTGAGAGAGAACGGAGACAGAGATAAACTAAGTTTGCTTATGTTTTGACTTTTTGTTCCCAAATAAATCTATAAATATTAAATAAGAAAGGAAAATGATTCTTGCAGTAGCAGTTTAAAATGCATATAAATAAATGTGGAAAGTTTTTGAGAAATATTCTTATGGCAAATAATGTAGAAGGACCGTGTAGTTAGCAAAATATGTCAATTGTCCTTTTATCTATGTAAATATCATCTCATTCTAACTTTTTTTTATTAAGAATCTACTTAATGACTGTCAGATTCAGTCTAAGGTAGACCAAGCAGGGATTATTCTGCTTATTTTATAGGTGGGAATTTGAAGCACAGAGAAAAAAACTGTGTTCAGGGTCTAACAGTGGAGGCTAACCCAGTGAATTCAATGCCCTGAAGTCATAGCTTACGGTCAAGTTCTCTAGCTCTTAAAAAATCAGTTTCTGTTTTGAAAACTAATGTGGAAACAACTTGGACCTTGAAATGTAACAAACTGAAGTCAATGTATAGTAACTTTTGTCGGGATATTATGCAGGGTCTATGGAATAGGTAAGTTGGTGGTGAGAAAGGAACTGAACGTTGGGGACAAGATTTATTGGAAACTACAGTACTGATTTAGATCCCATTATGGAGTGTGGATGTTTGAAGATGATGCATACGCTGCAGAGAGAAAGAGTAGATGGAAAAGTTTCTCTGTACCCTCTGTGCTTTAGGAATGTTTGTAAAGCTGCTCTAGGAATGATCTGAAAGCTTGCTGAATGAGATTTTACGGAAGACTAGGTAAACTGCAGTCAAGACACGTTTAAATAGGGTTGACTGCTGGAGAGAGCAGTGCGTGGTTCCCAGCAGGCCTCTGGAATTAGGAAGGGCTGGATTGTGAGGAGGCAGCAGAGGTCTGTAAATCTTTACATTACAGACCTCTAGGAACCCTCTGGGTGGTCTCAGGATACAAATGGAGAAGAGGAGGGTACTAAGAAGCCACTACATCAGCAACGGTTAATGGGGAATGGGCTTCTCCTCTGGAGCACTCGCTTCCCAACCGCACGGAGCCAACCCAACTGCGGGGAACACATCCTTCCAATCAGAAGCGTCTAGGGGTCTGGACGTGGTTGCAGCTAATCAAGCTGCGGAGTATGGAGGTGTCGCGCTATCGTCTCCGGCCCGACGGGGACAGGTCAGAGGGGGTGATGACTGGTCTGCTTACTTGTGTGGGGCGGCGTGGGGGGGATGAAGTCAGAACGTGGAGGTCTTGTCTAGGGGCTCCCAGGGGAGTGGGAGGGGGGCTCAGGTCTTGGAGGAAGGGTGTGATATGGTCCCCAGGGGCGATCCCTCTTTTCCCGCTCTCTTGTGGGGCTACCCGCCCCCCTTAAAAGTGTGTGGTGGAGAGCAGCGGCTCTGCAGCCTTCGCGGGGGCTGAGACTTTTGTTCAGGACTCTCTTTCGGAAACTCTTGGACTTTTCGTTGCAAGCTTCCTTTGGCGTTTCTGGGCTTCAGGTTTCCCTTAAAGTACATTAGCCCTGCTCCTCCGTACTGCCTAGTGGCAGCATAACGGAGATTGGATGCAGTCTTTTCCAAAGCTGAAGGTTGTGGGTGATACTTAGTAATTTGCGCTGATGCCAATCGCTTTTGGCAGGCAGCGCTCCGTTCTGGAAATGTGTCTGAGGGGCGAAAATGCAGAACTATGCTTCTTCGTCTTACATCCGCTTTCTAGTAGTTAACTCTTACTCTGGTTCGTCGGTCTTGTTTGCGAAGGCACCCTACCCCTTGTTTGTGCTTTCTTTCCCTGCCTTGTCTCCTTTTCTGCCTCCGCCAGAGGGAGAGACTGGAAAGCCAAGCGGTCTGAAATCTCAGCCTGCCAAATCGATCGCTGTCAGCCAAGTGAACGCAGAGTCAGTGAGGAGCCACGCGAAGCCGCCGACGGAAAACTGGGGCTGAGGCTGAGAACTGAAACCGTACAAGCTGACTGTCTGCTCCACTTTTTATTCCGAAACCGCGCCAAATGAAAATTTAACTAGTAGATTTAGACTAGTCAATATTTAAACAGTGCTAAAACAGTTTTCAGAAATGGACATGCAGGAGGAGTTGGGGTACTCAGCACCCCTTTTCATCAAATTCTGCTTAGGGGCGCTCTGAAATTTGTTTGCTGAGCTTTTTTTCTTTCAAGTTGGGAGAAAACAGTCCACATTTTCAAGTGCAAGTGTGAGAGCGCTGAAGGGGAGTGAAGGTAATATTCAGCTTTGACTTGGCTGGCTTGGCTTTGGTTAAACTCAGATGGTACTTGCTCTGTTTTAAAGCTCGGTTAATCTTAATTGAATGAATTTAAGGCAGTAAATTACATGGCTACCAGATGTTTGATATGACTGAAGATTTTTTTTTTTAACGGAATTTACTTTGGGACCAGGAGGTAAAATGGTTTTTAACTTATTGGACCTGAAGCCTAAAGAGATCATTTTAAAATCCCCCCTTTTCTTCCTCAAAAAAACACCTTTTTAATTTTTTAAATGACGTTGGAGGGGAATGTATGAGTCACCAAATGTTTCTTCTATCTAGGTAACGTTAGTGCAGCTTCTGTCACTACCTAACTTGTTTGTTGCTAAGAGAGGCTGGAATGTCTTCTGCTTTTTTTGGCTTTAGGTTTTGTGTTCAGTGTTTTTGACAAAATAAGAGTTTGTGGTATTAATGTCTTTGACTGTGAGCATAACATCTAAGTTTTGTGTGATTCTTCTTTCAATTTTGTGGCAGTTTTATTATGAATCAGATTTATTTCCATTTAACTGAGATAGTTACCAACAAGCACCTGAACTATTTAGTGAACACTGAAGGTGAAATTTGAAGCAACCATCTCAGGACCTTACTGAGCCTAGGTGGCTCATATTTTGAGTTCCCAGACTATGACAGGGATTGGTTAGTGCTGAAACTTGAGATCTGTCTGCCCTTGTGCCCCTGACAAAGGATATAAAGGTGTGGTGAGAGAGACCACCTGTGTGACCTTCCAGCCCACTGTTGTCTCAGGAGTCCTGATCATCTGTGGTTGATCCATAGTCCACAACTTCATTAGAAAGATCATCAGTCATACTTACCCCCTCTTGTGTTCTCTTCTTCTAAATATTTCAATCAATCATCTAATTGTTGGCAGACAGACTTACTGAGTATTTGGAAATACATAAATTAACCAATACATGTCTATGGCATGTTTGACAGATATAAAAAATTCCAGTAAAGGCCTAGCAGCATCTAATATGCATGTATTTCTCCCCATATGAAGGCTGCCTCCTGGGCCAGACAAGTTAGACTAATCCCTGGAACAAATTTCCTTTCTTCTAAGGTCCGTTTGTTCTAAGCTGCACAAGCAGACAGATTCATATTTTTTCTGAGCTTTTCAAGTTTGAATTTCTGGCTTCTTGTCTATGGACACTTGTTCCCCTGTGCATTTGTGCTCTTTGAAAGAAAGAATTAATGTTTTTTTCTGGTTAAGAGGAAACCACTGCTTGGATTACTCAGGGAAGTTGACTGTGCTCTGCTTCTCAACATTTGAGGGCCTGAGGACTAGAAGAAAACCTTGGTGGCATAGTGGGTTAAGTGCTACAGTTGCTAACCAAAAGGTTGGCAGCTCAAATCCTGCAGACGCTGCTTGGAAACTCTATGCGGCAGTTCTACTCTGACCTCTAGGGTTGCTATGCATCAGACCTGACTCCACAGCAGTGGGTTTGGTTTGGTTTTAGTAGGACTAGAAGCCCTGATCATTTGCTTAGTTCTACTCTTGGCAGCTCTGCAGTGGAATTGTAAGGCTTCTTTCAAACTCCAGATTCCTGAGGTCTGCTTTTGCTTCATATCTTCTGAGTCAATTCCCTGGAAGTTAAGCTGCCTGGACTACTGAATCTGTTGTGCCTCCTCAGACATCTTTGCTCCTGGTAACAATGAAAGTCGAGGTTTATCCCGGCCTAGTTACAGCTGAAAACTGTTTGGGTCTGAAGGAGGGCATACTGATCCCTGTACTGCCTTTATTAACTCACTTGTTACACAGTATGAGCCTTGATAATCTGTCGTGTCGGTCCTTTTGTCTTAGAACTTCTGTGAAAGTATTGATGATTAGCATTGTATCTAAGGAGTCAACAGGACCTCTGAAGGACGACACTTCTGAAATGGTTTATAGTAATGATTTCACTATTACTCATAAATAAGGCACTTTGTTTCACCACATAGCATTGTAATGAGAGGGGAAAACACCGGAAGCCTTCCTCAGGTTCCCGAGTTCCAGTCCCAGCCTTTTCATTATCCTGAGCAATGTGACAGTGTTCTGCTGCTGTCCATAAGGTTTTCACTGGCTAGTTGTTTTCAGAAGTAGAGACCTTCCTGGTTTGCTTAGTCTGGAAACTCAGCTGAAACCTGTCTGCCATGGGGGCCCTGCTGGTGTCTAAATACTGGTCGCATAACTGCCAGCATCACAGTAACACACAAGCCCCCACAGCATGACAAAATGACAGACAAGTGCCAGACATGGCGCAGGACTGGACCGTGTTTTGTTCTGTTGCGCATAGAGTCGCTGTGAATCAGAACCAGCTCAGTAGCACCTAACAACACCAGCAACAGCAGCGTGCACCTAGGCAGGTCACTTAACTTCTGTGGCTTCAGTTTTCTCATCGGGAAAAGAAAGATTTGGGGAGGATTCCCTTAATGATTTTTAATGAATTAATAAAATAACAAATAAGTATTTTTAAATTGCTTGTAGCTCAGATTTTAAAAAGTACAAGATATTGCATGAAAGGTGTGTCTTCTGACTGTCTCCAGCCACCAGGTTCATTCATTGGTAGATTCTAAGGATCTGGGGTTCTTCCAGAGGTAGTCTGTGTGTTAAATAAGATCTTAACATTCTCTTCCCACTTTTAAAATTGGGTGATTTTGAATTTTAGGACAGAATGCGGTAATCTAAACTCTAATAACTATTTCCTTCGTGGGCAGGAGGCTTTCAGAACATGAACTACAGTTGCTGCGAGGGTTGATGTGTTTGTGTAATCATTAATGTGTAGACAATGAGTTAGTTTTCTGAAAGAAAGTAATAGATGGAAAGGGGTTCTTTTCCAGACAGACTTCAGGAAGAACAAAGCTGCCCCACTGGATATCGCTGCAGGAAACAGGCACTCAATCTGCAGTTTCCATTTGGTTTTAGATTTTAGAATGAAACAGCTTTCACAGAGGACTGACTTGGTGCCCTATAGAAATGTGATGTCATTTTGTTTCACAGTTTGATCTGTCATGTTAACTAGAGCTCAGGAACAATTTGACTGAGTTCTTCAGCTGTGTTTTTAAAAAATGAAAGGCCTGTCAAGAGAAAATGATCCATGGTAGTGGCTCACACGTGTGCATCCTTTGTGGACCTCGTAGTGCTTTCACGCGTTTCATCTCATTTGAGCTCCATAACTCAGTGACAAAAGCAGAGCAGGTGGCGTTGTCTTCATGTTAGAAGTGTGGAAATTAAGCCCTAGAAAGCTTATAGTATTCCTAAGATCAGGTGGAGAGTAGATGATGTGCCCGTAAGTAAAACCCAGACTCTTGGTGTCTAGCCTCCTGTTTTTCTCTCATATTATCAGGGTATCTATTCCAGATATTCTGGATCAATTTGTGCGTAAATAATGGCAAGAGATACTGATTACTTTCTACCCTTTTTAAGGCAAGCAGTTAAAGTACAAAGTACAAATAAATACTGATGTCATCCAATGGAAAGGAAGTGAAAATATATTTTTTAAATGTTTTATTGTACTTTAAGTGAAAGTTTACAATCCAAATCAACATGCCATACAAAACCTTGCACCCACACCACTATGCGACTCTAACCCGCTCCCGCCCCCCAACCCGCAACCCCATGACAGCACATGCCTGCTTTCCACCCTGTAAGAAGGGAAAATGTTTAACTGCTGTTGTTAGGTCAAAGAATGTCTAATCACCTTTACAAAAGAAAGAGAAGGAAAAGAGGGAATATTCTGGAAGTTAGAAAATGCAAACTCTGAGGGTGGGAGAAACAGACAAAAAGTAGAATCAGCTTAGGTTCTCAGTAGTGTCCATATTTTTAGTATATAAGGTATTAAACTTTTGGATGAAGTCATCCTGTTTTAAAAGAAAGAGTTTATCGTGGTTTGGGTGAAAGCTTAGAAGCAGATTAGTTTCCCATTCAAAATTTATGTGTATTTTGTCTCACGACGTGGGCTGCGATCCCCTCAGCGTGACAGCACTCACCTACCTCCCTGGCTTCCCCATTGCCACGTGCCCACCTTGCCTGCCCATTCCCACTTTCTGAAATTTGTTTTTGGGCAGAAACAAACAAAGTGCTGCCCTTTAGTCTCCGATGGTTGGTTGTTCTAGGAGAATACTTCTCACTGGTGTTATTGTTCTCTCTATAGACCTGTCTATTATTTGGCTGAGAGGTGAGCTCTGGGAGCGGGTGCAGTTCCAGGTTTGAAGGGTATCTAAGGGCCATAATCTTGGGGGTTTCCCATGTTGAAATCATACACTTTAAAAAAAAATCATTTTGCTGTTAAGAATATACACAGAGAAACATACTTCAATTCACAGATTTCTTCATGTACAGTTAATTGACATTGAATATGTTCTTCAAGTTGTACACTCATTCTCTTTTCTGAGTTGTCTCTCCCTGTTGCAGTGTGTCCCCCCAGAAATGTATGTATTGATTTGACTCAGCTCTGAGTCCTAATATCGTACAGTTCCTCCTGTGTGTTGTGAATCCTGCCTCCGTGATATTGATGATGGAGAATGGACAGCAGTCGTGTTAGAGGCAGGACTCAAGCTACCAGGTTGTAGGGTACAAGAGAGAGAAGTGATTAGAGAAACTTGGGAACTTCATGCCACCAAGAAGGAAGTACTGAGAGCAGAGCACGGTCCTTTGGACCTGAGGTTCCTGTGCCAAGGTACTCTCATTAAATTGGACTCAACCTACCAGACTGTGATAAATTCTCTTACTGAATGGAGTTATAAAGGGATTTGCAGCTTAACAGACTGTGACAATAACGTTTCTTTTCATGAAACCGTCCACTGGCAGTGTTTTCTGTTGGAGAAGTACCAGGTAGCTAAAGCACACCACCATTAACATGGACTCACCACCTCTTGAGGTTCCTGTTCCTGTCTAATCTTCCCAAGTTGCTATTGTCACTTTGATCCCATGTAGATATTTCTTAAAAGAGCACAATAGTCAAGGCAGATACTGTTTTTACTAGTTAAACTAAATTGTGTTTTGGTTTTAATAAACTTCAGGAGATATTTTTGGCTTAAATTTTAAAGATTATCTCAGGACAGTACTTTGAGGGTTTCATTCAGCTCCATGGCTCCAGAAAGTCTAAAGTCTCAGTTCTGTTCTGTATTTTATCCATTTTGATCAGAATTCTCCTATAGAATCTTTGATAAAAATGTTCAGTAATGGTGGCTGGCCACCATCCAGTTTGTCTGGCCTTGTGGTAAAGGACACAGCTGTTCTTGGAGACAATTAGCTGCACATTCCATTTCCTCCTCGTATTCGTCACTCTCCTTCCTCTGCTGTTCAGGCAAACAGACACCAATTTTTGTACCTAGGATGGCCATCTGCAAGGTCTTAAGACCCCAGGCACCATGGAACGAACAAGGAGGTATTATAGAAGCAGTCAACAGGTTGTTAGGGCCAGCTAACTAGGATGGCCCATGACACCATGACCCTAAGCCTCCCAACCAAAGAACCTGATCTTGAGGTTTTTGTTTGTACATAAGCAGCCTTAGCAGCCACTTTGTTGTTACTGCAACTATAGCTACCACACAACTTCTGCAAGGTCAACTTTTTATACATATACAACTTATTGACAGTAATTACAACCCTACATTTAATCAATGTGTCAAATCATACATTTTAAGTAGCCTTCTGTTTGGTTCACTCAAAAGAATGTTTTTCTTTCTTATTTTGCCCCCTCCCCTTTTGTTTTTCTAATTGTGATTTAGGTGAAAGTTTGTAGAAAAAATTAGTTTCTCCTTAAGCAGTTAATATATAGATTATTTTGTGACACTGGTTGTTAACCCCATGATAATGTCAGTGCTCTCCCCTTTTCTACCCCAGGTTCCCTGTTTCTATTCATTCAGTTTTCCTGCCTTTCCTGCCTTCCTGCCTTTGCTCTTAGGCTGGGGTCCCCACTAGTCTCCTATATGATTGAGCTATGAAGCATGTCTCTCCGGTGTGTCATTGTTGGCACTGTCGACCCATCTCGTCTTTGACTGAAGGGTGAACCTCAAGAGCAACTTCATTACTGAGTTAAGGAGGTGCCTGGGTGGGGCATACTCTTGGTGTTTCTCCAGTCTCTGTCAGACCAGCAATCCTGATCTTTTGTGTGTGTGTGTGTGTCTGTGTATGTGTCTGTCTGTCTGTGTGTCTTGAATTTTGAATTTTTTTCCTGCATTCTTCTCCTGCTCTGTTCAGGACCCTCAATTATGGTCTTTACCAAAGCAGTTGTCGAAAGAGTGCTTTTTGCTTTTGCTATATGGGCTATGTGAAATGAAAGAGAATTCATGTTAATTTGCCTTGCTGCATTTTTCTGGCCATATGAATGCTCAAGTCACTTACCAGGTTTTCCTCCTCATTGCTTCTTTCTTTCTGAGCAATTTTCCTGCTTTCTGGTTGTGTTTTATTAAATGGGCCTCCTAGTAAGTGGCTTTTCATTCCTTACCCTCAATTAAGTTAGTTACAGATTCTGGCAGTTTTTGAAGTAGAAGACAGCTAAGCCTAGAATACAAGCATTTCCCATCAAATAAGGAAGGATTAACTTCACAGGAGTCCTTTCTGACAGCTCTAGTTTGATCTTTACATGCTTTTTCCCGTAATGTTTTGTGATAGCCAGATTTATTCTTGCTGTATCAGAATATGCAAAAATGTGGCTTTGCAATGTATACATTTAGAATTTAGACAAAGTGAATCTGTTAATTTGCTGAAATAAAAATATGTTATTAATAGCAGTTGTTCCAGTTACTGGAAGTTGTTGTCCACTGGAACATAACGAAATCTGATGAGTCTTTTTTCTTTACTATAAATACTATGAACTCCTCTCAAGGGCTTCTTCCAAGTCCATCAGTGGCTTGTAAATTCTGCTACCTAAAAACAGATTAACAGGCAACTTGAATTTCTGAAATATTCTGATGATGAAATTCCATACAGTCTGCTGGTCATCTTAATATATGTGGACGGCGGTACAGGTTAGCATGCTGAGATAGAGGGATGTCAGATTTGTGACTGAATTTTAACTCTTTCATTGATCAGCTGTGTGACCTTGGCACATTATCTGCCATGTAGGTTTATTGTGAGAATTAAATAATACGTTAGGTATTTAATGTAGTTTCTGGCACATGGTAGTCAATATGCCTGCATTTTAAAATGGAAAAAGACTGTAAATTTTGCTAATCATTTTTAAACTAGAAATTGAAGCCGAGTCATTGTCATTTTTAACAACATAAACCCCTAGAAGACTCTCAGGAAGGACTGGTTAAGAAAGCTGTTCTCAGTTCAGTGACGCAGCTGACACTTTAGCGGGCAATGCTGAGGAAGTAGGTGCACTCTTCTGCTTCAAGTGCAGGCCCGTGGGCAATGGTCTAAACCTTCCACGTGAGTGTCTTTCATAGGATGTATATGCTACAGCTACAGTGTCAGGAGACACAGGTCACACTTTACCAGAGTTACAGGAATTATGCACTCCTTCAGTTGTTGACTTGCATTAGTTTAATGTAACTGGAGTAAATATTGTGGGGACATGAAATGTCCTTTCTCTTTGAAATTTTGTCATATGATGTACTGTAGGAAGGCATGCAATTCAGAAGGACATCAATAATTGGAAGAATTGATCAAGAAAGAACAGAAGGAGAGAAAGACCAAGAACTACATGAGAACTGCCAATTAAGTTTCTGAACTCATCCTGGAAAAAAATTCTACATACATGGTTGCTGAATATCACTATGGTCACCTTCAGGGTATTCCCCTCAGACAGCTATGCACTGATGCCAGTGCCCAGTCCACTCTTCAAAGCAATTTTGGAACTCTTTTTCTGGAATGACTGTTAGATCTGTCATCATATTACCCTTGATGTCCTGAATGCCATCCAAATATCTTCCTTTCATTATTTCCTTTATCATCAGGTAAAGAAAGCAGTCACTGGGGGCCAGATCAGGTGAGTAGGGCAGGTGTTGCAATATAGCTATTTGTTTACTGGTTAAAAACTCCCCCACAGACAACTATACGGTTAAGTTCACAAACTTACCACCTTGCCACTATGTGTAATGGCTGTTCCAGAAAGAGCTCCAAAATTGCTTTGAAGGGTGGACTAGGTGCTGATATCAGTGCATAGCCACCCAAGGGGAATACTTTGAAGGTGACTGTAGTGATGACACTCAGCAATGAGATATGTAACACTTAGAACAATTAAGGACTTAATTAAGGAACAATTTGAGGACTTAATTGTCAGACCTAGTATTGAGGAGAATAAGAGGAATCTCTTCACTGTTAGGAGTGGTCTGGTATTTAATAAAGCAAACCTTTGCTGAGCTCCTCCAGGGGGGCTTGGGGGTAGGAGCGGGAGAGAATACTTCCCTTTTCCCTTTCCATTGACTTGTCTCTTTGATTCAGCTATATACTGCTGCAGCAGTTTATCAATTCACATCCACCATTACATTTATAAATGTTTGTCATGTGCATGTAAAATCATGAAACTAAACTAAAATAATGAAACTGTGTGTGGCTTATAAAATTAGTCTTATTTCTTTGTTACACATACTGTGAATAATTGTATGTGTACACCTGCCAAAATTTCTTGGCAGTGGGAAGTGAGAAAGTACAAACGTCACAATATGACAGAATATCACAGCTCCCTGATTGGTAATAAATATACAAGTATTAAGTACATTCATTTGAAAACCATATGGAAAATTTAGGACAAAATGCCTTACTTACGGGATTTAAAAGAAAAATTTTAAAAAGGAGAGAGTTGTATCTTGAAGAGATCTTTAAAGAGATGAAGTATAAAATATTACTTTGCACTGGTGGGATGTAGTTGACGAGTAAGCCAGGAGGGTTAGGGTGGCATCTCTTCCACATAGTACCTGTTTATTTTGTGTGTGTGTGTGTGTATTATTATTTTCTGCCTCTTAGACCTCAATTCTTTACCTACCGGCTCTGGATTAGAGATGGCAGTTGCAGCCATACTATTAGTTTGTACCAGTACTAACTTCTTAGTAGTAGTCTTAGTATTCTTGATTGTAGATAAAGTTTAAAGTACAGTATCCTTTAGCATGTATTTTAGTGTAGTGGTTGAGAGCATAGGCTCTCAGAATCAGAGCGCCTCAGTTTAGATCCTGGCTCTGACATCTATTGTGGAACCGCACTGCCTAACTTAGCTGTACCTCCATTCCCTCAACGATAAAATAAAGATTGTCATGTGAATGAGTTGAATAATGTGAAGTCTTTAGAAAAATGCCTAGCATGTAGCATAACCTCTGTGTTAACTTGGAGGCCAAATAGAGATAGATTAAGCAAAAAAGGAATTTGTTATAAGGATTCCAGGATGGTTTATGGAACCCCAAAGCAGGGCCTCACTACTGCCTAGGAACTAGAACCAGAAGCTTGGAAAGCTTTCCTTCTGGGGCTCATCTGTCTTTCAACTGTGCATTCTGCCTGCTTGACATAAATGGTCTCTTTCTGACATGTGTTCTTTGTGGGTGTGCAATTTGATGTGAATGTGACCTAGGTAAGGAGGTAACCTAAGCTTCTGAGTTGGCATCGCTTCAGTCTGACACTCCAGACCAAACTATATCTTTCAGATCCAACTTGAGATCCCAGGAAAGAGAGTCTGATTGCTCTTACTTGGTCCAGGAGCCCACCTTGGTCTGTCAGTTCCAGGCCATGGGTACTTTACAAAGGAAGCAAGCCATGTAGACATGGCTCTGAGGTCCAGTCTTGTCAGGGGTAGGGGATCCTGTGGAGCTAGGCAGAAACCCCACAAGGTGCTCTTAAGTGCACTACTGATATTATTTATCACCTCTGGAGATTCCTGGTTTGTCTGTTGTTGGCAGGTGCCAACAAGTCAGCTCCAGCTCACAGTGACCCTGTGTACAGCAGACTGAAACATGGCCCAGACCTGCACTGTGCCCACAGTTGCTGCTGTGCTAGAGCCCTCTGTTGCAGCCAGTCAGTCCATCTCATCTAGGGTCTTCCTCTTTTTGGTGACCCTCCACTCTGCCAAGCATGATATCCTTCTCTAGGGCTGAT
Organism: Heterohyrax brucei; assembly: GCA_028571685.1. Taxonomy (NCBI): domain Eukaryota; kingdom Metazoa; phylum Chordata; class Mammalia; order Hyracoidea; family Procaviidae; genus Heterohyrax; species Heterohyrax brucei. The sequence continues at coordinate 60,087,135 of CM053142.1, read as the reverse complement.
CCCTCCTGACAACATGTCCAAAGTATATAAAGACATAGTCTCACCATCTGTGTTTCTAAGGAGCACTCAGGATGTACTTCTTCTGGGACAGATCTCATCATCATATTGGCAGTCCATTGCATATTCCGTATTGTTCTCTAGCACCACAATCCAAAGACATCAGTTCTTCTGTCTCCCTTAATCATCATCTAGCTTTCTCAGGAATGTGATACAATCGAAAATACCAGGCTTAGGTCAGACACACCGTAGCTTTCAAGGTGTGTCTCTGTTTTTCAGTACTTTGAAGAAGTCTTTTGCAGCAGATTTTCCCAACACAGTGCATCTTTTGATTTTTTGACTGTTGCTTCCATGGGTATTGATTGTGGACCCAAGTAAATTAAATCTTTGACAACCTCAGTCTTTTCTCTGTTTATCATGATGTTGCTTATTGGTCCAGTTGTGATGATGTTTTCTTGATGTTGACATGTAATCCATACTGTAGGCTCTGGTCTTTGACCTTCATCAGTAAGTGTTCCAAGTCCTCTCCACTTTCAGCAAGCAAGGTTGTATTATCTGCATTTGACAAAGCCTAAGACCCACTCATGTTAAAAACTCTCAGGAAAATAGGAATAAAAGGGAAGTTCCACAACATAATACAGGGCATTTTATAGAAAGTTAACAGCCAACATTATCCTGATTGAAGACAGTCTGAAAGCATTCTCTCTAAGAAGGGGAATCAAACAAAAATGTCTTTTGTTACTACTTTTGTTTAATATTGTGCTGGTGGTTCTACCCAGAGCAATTAGGCTAGAAAAAAAAAAGGGCATCCAAACTGTTAAGTGTCTTAGTCATCTAGTGTTGCTCTAACAGAAATACCACAAGTAGATGGCTTTAAAAAGAGAAATTTTATTCTGTCACAGTTCAAAAGGCTGTAAGTCCAAATTCAGGGCTTCAGCTCCAGGTGAAGTCTTTCTCTGTTGATGTGGAGGGAGGTCCTTGTCATTTGTCTCCCCTGGACTGGGATCTTCTAAGGGGCAGGGACCCTGGATTCAAAGGACGTACTCTGTTCACTGTACTGCTGCTTCTCTGATGGTGTGAGGTCTTCAACTTTCTGCTGGCTTTCCTTTCCTTTATATCCCAAGAGACTTCCTCAAGACACAGTCTGATCTTACAGACTAAGTCCTGCCTCACCAACATAACTGCCACCTATCCTTTCTGACTAATATCACAGAGGCAAATTTACAACATACAGCAATGTCACACAGTACCAGGAATCATGGCCTAGCCAAATTGCTACATACATTTTTGGGGGGACATGACCCATAAGGAAGAAGTGAAAATAACTCTATTTGCAGATGATATGATCTTTTACCAAGAAAACCTTAAAGAATCCACATCAGAAAAACTACCAGAAGAGTTCAGCAAACTATCAGGACACAAAATATACAAATATCAGTTGAATCCCTTTACACCAACAAAGAGCCTGTCAAAGAGGAAATCACCCAATCAATACAATAGCCTCCAAGAAGATGGAATATTAGGAATAAATTTAACCAAAGACGCTAAAGACCTATGCCAAGAAAAGTATACAACAGTGCTGCAAGAAACCAAAAGAGACCTAATTGGAGAAACCTACCTTACTCATGAAGAGGAAGACATAACACTTCAAAAATGTCTGTTCTACACAAAACGATCTATAGATACAATGTAATCCCAATCCAAATTCCAATGGCATTTTTAATGAGATGAAGAAACAAACCACCAACTTCGTATGGAAAGGGAAGAGGCTCTGGATACGTACAACATTACTGAAGAAGAAGAACAAAGTCAGAAGCCTTATGCTACCTGACATTAGAACTTAGTATACTGAATTATACCACCACAGCAGTCAAAAAAGCCTGGTACTTGTACAACAGATACACAGACTCCCTTTTTCTAGACCATAACTAGAATACTCCTTTTATAGAATATTCTTTCTTTACATGTGTTAACAGAATAAATCAGGCTGCAGTTTGTGCTTTTGTGCCATCAGTCGTTTCACAGTTGTGAAACTGTACAAAATCAAACAGCTGTAGTTGTATGGATAAGATGTGGCAGTTTCTCATGTTTCTGTGCTTCATGTTTACTGTATCTTCAGGTAGGTTATTTCTTATTCATTATGTAAGACTTCTTAGTTGCTTGATGGAAACTTATCAACAAGTTTCAGGAAGAAAACCAAAAACCCCATTGCAACTGAGTTGATTCCAACTCATTGCAACCCCATAAGACACAGTAGAACTGCCTCATACTATTTCCAAGGAGCACCTGGTGGATTTGAACTGCTGACATTTTGGTTAGAAGCTGTAATGCTTAACCGCTACACCACTAGGGTTTCTTTTCTAGGAGCAGCACTAAATTATAGACTCCCGTATATACATTATTACATATTATGAATTTTTTTCACCACATTTTGAGCTTGGCACTTTTCCTCTTCTGAGATAACCCAGATCCATAATAATTTCTATGTGCTATAAGTTCTTGCTTGCCACAGTTCAAAAATAGTACATATGCTAGTACCTTCCTTTCCATCTCATTGGATATTTTTCTTGTAGTCTCTCATACTTCTTCTTGCTCCCTAATTTTTTGTCTTGGTTTCTATATGTAGAATTGATTGCCTTTTATTTGGAATATTTCAACTGGCAATTTTCTTGTTTCTTATGCTTGCTCCTAATTAGTTTATTTTCTGATTATGTAAAATGAGCAAGAAAGGAAAATCAAAAGTTACTACTCTTGAAGCTGTCACACAGATAGATATACACACCCACATCCATTGCAGCACTGATAACAATAGCAAGCAGATGGAAACAGCCTAGGTGCCCATCAGTGGATGAATGGATAAACAAATTATGGTATATTCATACAATGGACTGTCATGCGACAACAAAAGAACAACAGTGAATCTGTGAAACATAACACTAAAGAATCTGGAAGGCAGTGAGCTGAGTGAAAGTTGTCATGAGAGGACAAATATTGTATGAGACCACTATTACAGGAACTCAGGAAAAGGTTTAAACACAGAGAAGAAACATTCTTTGATGGTTACAAAGAGAGGGAGGGAGGGAGGGAGAGGGGAATTCACTAACTGGAAAGGAGATAAGTATTATTTTAGATGAAGAGGAGGCAGCACACAATAGAAGAGAACACATCATAAGTGGACTAAATCATAAGCTAAGAAATTTCCTGCATAAAACCAAACATTTGAAGAGACAGAGCAGTAGGGACAGTGGCCTGGGGACCACGGTTTCTGGGAATATCTAGGTCAGTTGGCATGACAAAGTTTATTAAGAAAGTGTGCTTCATCCCACTTTGGTGAGTGGTTTCCAGGGTCTTAAAGCTAGCAAGCAGCCACCTGAGAAGCACCAATTGGTCCCAACCCACCTGGAGTAAAAGAGAATGAAGAACACCGATGACACAAGGGAAATGTGAGCACAAGAGAAGCAAGGGCTTCTGGTTTATGAACCAGAAACTACAGCAGCATGAGACCAGGCTACCACCTGGCAGGAAAGACAACACAGAGTCTCTTAAAGAACAGGAGAAAAACGGGATGCAGAACTTGAACTCAAGTAAAAGGACCAGACTTGGCACACTGGAAGGTCCCCAGAAGACATGGCCCTCAGACTCTCTTTTAGTTCGGAACTAAAACTCCCCAAAGCAACTCTTCAGACAAAGATTAGACAGGACTGTAAGTAATACTGGTGAAGTGTGTGACTACAAAATGAAACTAGTGAAGAGGATGCTTCTTGGCTCAGTAGATACATGAGACTAATGGCAACTCCTGTCCAGGGGCAAGATGAGAAGGTGGAAGAGGATAGGAGCTGGTTAACTGGATGGGAGAAATACAGGGTGGAGAGAAGTGTGCTCTCACATTGTAGGGAGAGCAATTAGGGTCACGTAACAATATGTGTGTAAGTTTTTGTATGATAATCTGACTTGAATTGTAAACTTACACTTAAAGGACAATAAAAAAGTTACCACTCTTTAGCTGATTAAAACATGGAAGTTATTTGGTGTTTGGAGAATACTTTTTATTCCTCCAATTACAAAAGTAACAAAATTCAGAAAGAGAAAAAAAAAAAAACTGGGAAAAAAAAGAGTATCCATATTCTACCACCCAAAGAAATCCGTGTTGCCGTGGCCCTCTGTTTCTTCCTCAGTACATACGTTGTTGTTAGGTGCCGTTGAGTTTCTTCCCACTCATAGGGACCCTGTGCACAGCAGGACAAAACACTGCCCAGTCTTGCACCACACCCACAATTGTTTTCATGCTTAAGCCCCTCGCTGCAGCCACTGTCAATCCACCTTGCTGAAGGTCTTCCTCTCTTTCGCTGACCCTCTACTCTATCAAGCATGATGACCTTCTCCAGGGACTGGTCCCTCCTGACGACATGTCCAAAGTATGTAAGATGCAATGTTGCCATCTTTTCTTCCAAGGAGCACTCTGCATGTACTTCTTCCAGGAAAGATCTGTTTATTCTTTTGACAGTCCATAGTACATTCAATATTCTTCTCCAACACCATAATTCAAAGGCGCTAGTTCTTCTTTTGTCTTCCTTATTCAGTGTCTAGCTTTAACATGCATATTGTGTAATTGAAAATACCATGGCTTGGGTCAGGCACCTTAGTCTTCAAGGTGAATCTTTACTTTTTTTTTTAATTGTGATTGAGTGAAAGTATACAATCCAAATTAATTTTGCTTGCCTGCCTCTCAGCAGCTCCTTCTGCTCTCCTTGCATGGTAACAGCACACTCCTCTTTTTCCTTCTATGTTTATCAGATCCTCTTAACAAGTTTCTGTCCCCTCCACTTCACCCTTTTCTCTCTCATCTAGAAAGAGATTGGTAAGACAGCGTCCTATAAGTGCATAGAACCATAAAGTACACACACAATGTGGTCACATTGAGTCCCCGAGTCCTGTCCATATTTGTCTGAAGAATTGACCTCAGTAGTATTTTCTGGTCAGGGGCAGCAGCAGGTCTAGGGGGCCGTCATCCAAGGGGATTCCCCAGGCCGAATGACCATCACTTTGGGTATTTTGGTAGACTTCTTGAGTTGCACCTCTCTTTCTCTCATGTTGCTACAGTGACTCAGCATTGCGTGCCCCATCATAGCTGCCTTTGTGGGTGGCCGGGCGCCACCTGGTTCTTCCGGTCACATGTTGATACGGTCTCCCATTTACATGGGTCCTTCTGTCTCCTGAGCCCTTTTTTCATCTTGTCTTTGTTGTTCTTGGTGATCATCTGTTCCAGATGGGCTGGGATCATTTGGTGTACCTCAGATGTCAGCTTGCTAGCTTTTAAGACCCCAGATGCCACTCACCGATATGGGGTGCAGAAGACTCTCTTAGCAGTAGGCTAGTTATGCCAAGTGCCCTCAATATCCTCCAAGAGCATGGTCTCCAGACCCCACCCCTGCTACTCTATCTTGCAATATTGAGTTGAGATCAGAAGAGATCTCAGATTATAGTGAAGTCCAGTTAAGTTGATCTACTTTCTACTGTGTGCTGTTACTGCTTTCACCTAACCAAATTTCTATCAACTATCTAATCTATGACCAATCCTCTCCCTTCCTCTCCACCCTCATAGCTGTCAAAGAGTCTTCTCTTCAATACATAAGTCTATTTTTAAGTCCTTATAGCAGGGGTCTCGTGCGATACTTGTCCTTTTGCCACTGACTGCACTCAGCATAATGTCTTCCAGTTGAAACCAGCTTATGAGATGCTTCCTAAAATCATCATTGTTCTTTATCATTGCATAGTGTTCCATTGAATGTATGTACCATAGTTAGATTATCCATGCATCTGTTGATGGGCATCTAGGTTGATTCCATCTTTTTGCTACTGTAGACTGTGCTGCAATAAACATTCATGTGCATGTGTGTCTGTTCGTGTGACAGCCCTTGTTTCCGTAGGATATATTCTGAGCAGTGGGATTACTGGATTAAATGGTGTATCTATTTCCAGCTTTTTAGGGAAGCACCAAATTGCTTTCCACAGGGGCTGCACCATTTTGCAATCCTACCAGCAGTGTAGGAGAGTTTCCATCTCTCCACAACCTCTTCAGCATTTGTTGTTTTGCATGTTTTGGATTATGGTCAACCTTGTTGGGGTGAGATGATATCTCACTGTAGTTTTGATTTGGATTTCTTTGATAGCTAGTGATCTTAAGCATTTCCTCATGTGACTTTTGGCTGCCTGGATGTCCTCCTTGATGAGGTGTCTGTCCTTCTCCTTTGCCCTTCATTTAATTGGGTTATTTACCTTTTTCTTGTTGATATTTTGCAGTATCAAGGTGACTCTTCACTTTTTAACACTTTAAAGAAGTCCTTTGCAGCAGATTTTCCCAGTGCAATGCATCTTTTGATTTCTTGACTGCTGCTTCCATGGATGTTGATTGTGGGGCCAAGTAAAATGGCATCCTTGACAATCTCAGTCCTTTCTCCATTTATCAAGATGTTGCTTACTGGTCTAGTTGTGAGGATTTTTGTTTTCTTCATGTTGAAGCTCACACCATTTTGAAGGCTATGGTCTTTGATCTTCATCAGTAAGTGTTTCAAGTCCACTTCCAACAAGCCGGGCTGTGACATCTGTATAACACAGGTTGTTAATGAGTCTTCCTCCAATCCTGATTCCTCATTCTTCTTCATATAGTCCAGCTTTCTGGATTATTTGCTCCGCATACAGATTGAAAAGGTGTGGTAAAAGGATACAACCCTGACACACACCTTTCCTGACTTTAAACCATGCAGTGTCCCCTTGTTCTGTTCACACAACTGCCTCTTGATCCATATATAGATTCCTCATGAGCACAATTAATTGCCCTGGAATTCCCATTTTCCACATTGTTATGCATAATTTGTTATGATCCACACAGTCAAATGCCTTTGCATAGCCAATAAAACACAGGTAAACATCATTCTGGTATTCTCTGCTTTCAGCCAAGATCTATCTGACATCAGCAATGATATCCCTGGATTCACATCCTTTTCTGAATCTGGCTTGAATTTCTGGCAGTTCCTAGCCAATTTACTGTTGCAGTAGCTTTTCAATGATCTTGAACAAAATTTTACTTATGTGTAGCATTAATTAGATTATTTGGTACTTTGCACATTCAGTTGGATCATCTTTCTTTGGAATGGGCATAAATATGGATCTCTTCTAGTCAGTTGGCCAGGTAGCTGTCCTCCAAATTTCTTGGCATAGATGAGTGAGCACTTCCAATCCTGCCTCCACTTGTTGAAATATCTCAGTTGATATTCCATCAATTCCTGGAGCCTTGTTTTTCACCAGAGCCTTCAGTGCAGCTTTCGCTTCTTCCTTCAGTACCATTGCTTCCTGATCATATGCTACCTCTTCAAATGGGTGAACAATGAGCAGTTCTTCCTGGTATAATGACTCTGTGTATTCTTTCCATCTTCTTTTGATGCTTCCTGAGTAGTTTAATATTTTCTCTGTAGAATCATTTACTATTACAACTAGAAGCTTGAGTTTTTCCTTCAGTTCTTTCAGCTTGAGAAATGCACAGTGTGTTCTTCTCTTTTGGTTTTCTATTTCTGGCTCTTTGCACATGTCATTATAATACCTTACTTTGTCTTCTTGAGCTGCCCTTTGAAATCTTCCGTTCAGTTATTTTATTTTGTTTTTCCTTCCTTTTGCTTTAGCTGCTGAACCTTCAAGAGCAAGTTTCAGAGTCTCTTCTGACATATCCAGTATGGTCTTTTCTTTCTTTCCTGTCTTTTTAATGACATCTTGCTTTCTTCATGGATGATGTCTTTGATGTCATTCTACAATTCAGCTAGTCTTTGGTCATTAGTGTTCAGCACATCTATTCTATTTTCAAGAGTCGCTCTGAACTTGGGTGGGGTATGCTCAGGGTTGTACTTTGACTCTCTTGAACCTCTTATAATTTTCTTCAGTTTTAATTTGAACTTGCATGTGAGCAGTTGATGGTCTGTACTGCAGTCAGCTCTGGGCCTTGTTTTGACCACTGATACTGAGCTTTACTGTCATCTTTTTCCACAGATGTAGTCAGTTTGATTCCCACGTATTCTATCTGGTGAGGTCCATGTGTACAGTCACCATTTGTGTTGGCTTAAAAAGATATTTGCAATAAAGAAGTCATTGGTGTTGCAAAATTCTATCATGTGATCACCAGCATCATTTCTATCACCAAGGCTGTATTTTCCAACTGTTGATTCTTTTTCTTGTTTCCAACTTTTGCATTTCAATCACCAGTAATTATTAATGCATCCTGATTGCATGTTTGATCGATTTGGGGCTGCAGAAGCTGGTACAAATCTTCAGTTTCTTCATTTTTGGCCTTAGTGGTTGGTGGATAAATTTGAATAACAGTTGTATTAACTGGCTTTCATTGTAAGCATATGGATGTTATCATGTCACTGACACCACTGTACTTTAGGACAGATCTTGAAATGTTCTTTTTGATGATGAACACACCATTCCTCTTTAAGTTTTCATTCCTGGCATAGTAGACCATATGATTGTCCAGTTCAAAATGGCCAATACTGGTTCATATCAGCTTACTAATTCCTAGGATATCTATGTTTATGCATTCCATTTCATGTTTGGTGATTTCCAATTTTCTTAGGTTCATACTTATTACATTTCATGTATCAATTATTAATGGATGTTTGCAGCTGTTTTTTCTCATTTTGCGTTGTTGCACATCAGTGAATGAAAGTCCTGAAGGCTATACTCCATCCATGTCATTAAGATCAACTTTACTTTGAGGAGGAATCCCTGGTAGTGTAGTGGTTATGCGCTACAGCTGCTAACCAAAAGGTTGGCATTCTGAATCCACCAGGTGGTCCTTGGAAACTCTATGGGACAGTTCTACTCTGTTTTATAGGTTCCGTATGAGTCAGAATCAACTCAGTACTACTGGGTTTGGATTCGTTTTTTAGTTCTACTTTGAAGTCATAACTCTTCCCCAGTCATCCTTCAAGTACCTTTTAACCTGGGGGGCCCACTTTCCAGCACTGTATCTGATAGTGTTCAGCTGCTATTTGTAAGGTTTTCACTTGCTGATTCTTTTCAGAAGTAGACTGCTGGGTCCTTCTTCCTAGTCTGTCTTAATCTGGAAGCTCAGCTGAAACCTGTCCACCATGGTTGACCCTGCTGGTATCTGAATACCAGTGGCGTGCCTTCAAGCATCACAGCAACATGCAACCCCACATTACTACAAACTGATAGACAAGTGGGGACAATACATATTGGTCTACGTATTTTAACCCTGTGATCATGTTTTGTTAATAACATGATAATTAACATACAAGATCTGACAATTAAGTTCATGAACTTATCCTAGAAAAAGTGCTACATACCTCATTGATGAATATCACTGTGGTCACCTTCAAAGCATTCCCCTTCAGAAGCTATGCACTGATGCCAGGGTCCAGTCTACCTTTCAAAGCAATTTTGCAACTCTTTTCCTGGAATGGTCATCAGAGCCGTCATTGTCTTACCCTTGATGTCCTGAATGTCATCAAAATTTCTTCCTTCCAATATTTCCTTTATCTTCAGGTAAAGAAAAAAGTCATTGGGGGACAGATCAGGTGAGTAGGGAGGATGTTCCAATACAGTTATTTGTTTACTGGATAAAAACTCCTTTACTAACAACAACTCGACGGCACTTGGCTTGGTTTTATACAGTAAAGTCTGTGAACTTGCTGCCATATGCAATGGCCATTCCAGACAACGTTCTAAAAGTGCTTTGAAGTATAAACTAGGCACTGGCGTCGGTGCACAGCTTCCCAAGAGGAGTACTTCAGAGGTGACTGTAGTGACATTCAGCAATGAGGTGTGTCACAATTAGAACAATTAAATTCACTGACTTAATTGTCAGACCTCACATATTTTCAATAGGATTGAATCATTGTTACTCTCAGGGAATGTCAAGGCCAATTGGCATAACTAGCCTATTGCTAAGAGAGTCTTCTCCACCCCATATTGGTAAGTGGCGTTTGGGGTCTTAAAAGCTAGCAAGCTGCCGTCTGACGTACACCAAATGGTCCCAACTCAGCAGGAACAGATGATCACCAAGGCCAAAAACGACATGGTGTAAGAAAACCCAGAAGACAGAAAGACCCACATAAATTGGTGACTACATCAACATGTGACCAGAAGAACCAGATGGTGCCTGGCCACCTCCAGTAACAGTCGTGATGGTGCTCACAAAGTTGAGTCCCAGTGGCAATACAAGAATAAAAAGGGATGTATCCTAAGAACTCCACTAAAAGACTGCAACTGATGGTCCAAAGGCCTCGAGGTTCCCCTGAAAGCATGGCCCCTAAACCTGATGCTGCCCCAGATCATAAATCATTACTGAGGTCATCTCCTTGGACAGAAATGGGCTGGACTCAACGACATAGAGTAACCACATCGTCTGTGTACTTTATGGTCCTGTGCATCCATAGGATGTTGTCCTACTGGCCTCTTACTAGAAGGGCGTGGAGAGGTAGAGAGGAGGGGACAGGAGACTATTAAGAGGATATGACTTGTATAAAACAGAAAGGAGGAGTGTGCTATCACCAGGCAAGAGCAGTAGGAGCTGCACATAGGCGGGCATGCAAATTTAAACTGGATTGTACACTTTCACTCAATCACAATAAAAAAATTTTTAAAAAAGGAATTGAACCATGATCTTCACTTAGCTAGCAATGTATCATGTGATTTTAAATATATTTTATAGATGTTTTGTATTAAATGAGTGACTGTATCTTGCTCCTTTCTATGTCACAGTTTCACCAGTTCTTAAGTGGAAAAACTTGGCCCTGTTGTGCAAAGCCGAGAGTCAGTGAGGAGCAGATCCCTTTAGTGGAACCACACACCCTTCTCAATGATGTCATCATACGTGTGTATTTAGGCAGCATTGTTTCCTACCATGGTACATTCACAAATATAGGAGAGGGCAGGAAGATTCTCAGATGGACCAAAGGGACAAAATTTACATCATTACTAGGTACTTTCATACATCTTGATAATCACATTCTGGTCCTTTCAGTTAGAATGAAAGCAGTGGTTTTACCAGAAAAAGGGACCTCGAAGTTACTCTATCCTAAAACTGTTGTTTTAAATGATGAATGAATTAGTCTGGAATGGCCTGTCTGACAGGCTTTACAGTCTGAATAAGGAGCCGTGGCGAGCCAATAGCTAAGCACTCAGCTGCTAACTGAAAGATTGGCAGTTCAAATCCACCAGGGGCTCATGGGAGAAAAGAGCTGGCAGTCTACTTCTGTAAATATCACAGCCAAGAAAACCATATAGGGCAGTTCTGCTCTGTCACAGAGCATCTCTATGAGCTGGAATCAACTCAGTGGCACCTGACATAGGCTTAACTGTTATATCCTGGTTGAGGTTACCTGTGAAGCCCCAGGAGGGTGTGGACAGCTTCCATTCTTTCAAAAGATAGAACTCAAAGTATTATCTGAGATGATGAGGAGGATAAGGAAGAACAGGATTAAGTGCCTCTAAATGGACCATTACGAAAAAACAAACCCACTAGACAACAAACAACCCTATAGACAGAGTAGAACTGCCCCATAGTTTCCAAGGAGTGCCTTGCAGATTTGAACTGCTGACCTTTTGGTGGGCAAACATAGCACTTAACCACTATGCCACCAGGGTTTCCATCACTTGGGAAAGGAAGAAACACAATTATGTGTCTAGCAATCCAAGAGAGTCAACTAAAACACTTCTAGGACTATTAAGAGTTCAGTGAGGTTGGTGAATAGAAGATCAACAAAGAAAAATGAATAGCTTTCCTCTGTACCCAGCAGTAACTAATTAGAAATTGTAGATGTGACCTTTTTCCATTATAATAACAAGGCATTAAAGATACCTAGAAATAATACCAACAAAAATATTCCTGGCTTAATATGGAGAAAATCTGGTACAGGAATAAGCAGATAGATTCAGGAGAGTATGTACAGAAATAATCTCATGCATACCTATGACGTGCTCCTTGAATATACCCTTAACTCCTTTACACTCTTTTTCTCCACCATGTGAGGACTAACAGTTAAGTTCACTAACTCATTATAGAAAAAGTGCTACATACCTCATTGTTGAATATCACTACAGTTGGGAAGTTAGGCACTAACACCTGTGCCTAGTCCACACTTCAAAGCAGTTTTGGAACTCTTTTTTCTGGAATGGGCATCACAGCTGTTGTCGTATTACCCTTGATGTCTTGAATGTCATCAAAATGCCTTCCTTTCAATTATTTTATCTATCTTCAGGTAAAGAAAAAAGTCACTGGGGGCTGGATCAGGGGAGTAGGTAGGGTGTTCCAATACAGTTATTTATTTACTGGCTAAATGCTCCTTCACAGACAACTATACAATTAAGTTGGTGAACTTACCACCTTGCCACCACGTGCAATGGTCATTCCAGACAGAGTTCCAAAGTTGCCTTCAAGGGTGAACTAAGCACTGGCATCAGTGCATAGCTTCCCAAGGGGAGCACTTGAAGGTGACCATACTGATAGTCAGCGGTAAGGTATGTAGCACATAGCACAATTAAGTTCACTGACTTAAGTGCCAGACCTTGTACTTAGTTAGCAAAATCTCAGCCCTAGTTAAACCCATCTCCACTTATTCCATGCTTTGCTGAACATGGTGAAGTGCCATCAGATCAGCCCCTGGTGACCCCGTGTACAACAGAGCCAAACACTGCCTGGTCCTACTCCATCTGCACAACAGCTGGCATGCTCCAGTCATCGTTGCCACAGCTATGTATTCTGAGTGCCTTTCCACCTGACGGGCTTGTCTTCTGGCACCATCTGGAGGAACATTCTGTTGTCCATGGGTTTTCACCAGCTCTTTGTCAGAAACGGATCTCTAGGCCTTTCTTCCTAGTCTGTCTCAGTCTGGAAGCACCACTGAAATCTGTCCACCATGGGTGACACTTTCAGTATTTGAAATAGCAGAGTCATAGCCTCCAGGGTCAGAGCAACTTGCAGACGACCACAAGACAGCAAACTACAGATGGTGGGTGGTTGCTGAACAAGCTGGAGAAAAATACAGCCAGGATGATTGATCTCCTTTACAATGTATTACCCTAAATTTAGAGGGGCCCACTGCACTGTCTAAGGAGTTGTTCCCCGCACCCCAGGTGATTATTACACACCTCTCTTCCCAAACTGTCCTTTCTCCCTCCCCCAGCTCACTCGCAGGTGATGGGCACGCTCCTTATCTCGTGGAGAGGCAGAAGCAATCAGGACAGGTGGCGCTTTCTGCCAACCTAACTGCATCCGCATCTGTAGGCTTGTCTTCACTGTTGTCGCAGTGATGAAACATTCCTGCTGCTCCTCCGTCAGGCCAAGCCCTTCACTTGTGGATTCCACTCACCGCCCTGGTTCGCAGGCTTGGCTCTGCTAGAACCTTCTCCTTCCTCCCCAGCATGTCACATTTTCCTTTCTAACCCAGCTGGTGTGCAGACATGCTGTATCTCACCATAAAGAAGAAAAAAAAATCCTGCTTTGATTCTACCGCTCATTTATCTTTCCCTGCTTATTGTAAATCTTGAATTATTTAATACTGTCCATCTCTTCCTTCTTCAATTATTATTTTTTTACCTTTTATTTTAAAATAATTTTGAACTTACCAAGTTACATAGTACAGAGTTCCAATACACTGTTCAGCCAGTTTCTCCAAATACTAACATCTCCCCTAACCACAGTACAAGGAGCTCTGGTGGCACAGTGGTTAAGCACTCAGCTTCTGACGGGGAGGCTGACAGTTCTGGCCCACCGGTGGCTCCAGGGGCGACCCTGCAGGGCAGCTCTGCTCTTCCGTGTAGTGTTGCTGTGCACTGGGGTCAACTCTACAAGATGCAACAACAGCAACCACAGAACAGTCACTAAAACTAGGAAGTTTCCTTTGGTACAGTACTAATCTATCCTATTAACTAATCTATTAATTATCAATGTACCTTCAGTGCAGTGCCAATCTAATCTATTAGCTAATCCATTAATTATCGATGCCTTGTTCAGGTTTCACCAGCTGTCCCACTGATGGTCCTGCTTCTGGTCAAAGATCCCATCCAGGATTCCCCATTGTATTTGGTTATGGTCTTCTCATCCCCTTTAGTTTGGGACAGTTCCTCAGGCTTTGTAGTCTTGCATGACCTTGACAGTTGGAAAGAGCACTGGCTAGTTATTTTGTAAAGTGACGGCACTTGGCTTGGCTGGCCCCAAGTTTGGGTTTATCTGATTCTTCCTCACGATTAAGTTTTTGGAGAGAATACTACACACGTGACCTTGTGCCTTCCACAGTGCGTCACATCAGAACAAGGTAGTGATATGTCTCCTTGCTAGTGATTGTCACTGGATGGCGTGGTTATGGCAGTGGCCTTATTCTGTCTTAACCAACTTCAGTCCAATTTCTTCCTCACAATTCCCGTGAAACCTCCCGTCAGTGTTGCCTGTGACTTCTGTGTCACCTGTGACCTCTGTGTCACCAAATCCAGTGTTCTGTTCTCTCTCCTCATCTGACTGGACATTTGATGGAAGGTTTTCTTCACTCATCTTCTGGAATGACATCTGTTTCAGTTTTTTTTCTTGCTCTCTGCTTGCTGCTCTGTGTGATTTCTGTCCTGGACCTTCTTCCTGACCACTCAGTGTTGGAGTGTTCTAAGAACTTTCCTCAGACGTCTCCTTTCCTCCCTCTTGTCCTCTGAAGTGATGTTATCAACTACAGAATAATTAACCACCGTCATCTATTTATTAATAATTTCCAAACTTAATTATTCAATCTTGAACTCTCTCCTGCACTTGAAGTCCATCTGTCCATCTTATTTGGCATCTCTGCTTGTATGTTTAATAAATTTTTCAAACCTAATATGCATAGAACATGATCCTTTTTGATTTCCATCCCCCAAACCCTGCCTCCTGTCTTCCTCCCTCCTGTCTTCCTCATCTGCAGTAAATGGTGTTGTCATTCATCACTTGTTCAAACAAAACCCAGGAGTCATCATCAGCTTCTTTTTTTCTCTCCCCTCCAATACCCAGTCTGTCAGCAAGTGTTGCCCACTCTACCTTCCAAACCTATCAAAAAGCTCACTGCTTCCACCGTCTGCTTCAGTACAGGCCACGTAATATCTTACTTTTAACTCTTCTCCATTTCCACTCTTGCCTTTCTATTTTCCATACAAGAGCCAGCTGATCTTTTCAAAACATAAATCCAGCACATCATGCTGTTTCTTAAAACCCTCTGATGCCTGCCTCTCCAGAGTTCTTACCATGGTTTAGAGTGCCCTTAAATGACCTGTCCCCAGGCTACCCGGTTTCATCTCCCCACCACTTCCCCCCTCACTCTGCTCCAGCCTTTCAGGCTTTCTCTGGATATATGGAGCTCATGCTTGCCTCAGGGCCTTTGTGCTCACTGTTTCCTCTGCAGCTGCCTTGGCTAACTGTCTCATAACATTCAGGTCTTTGATGAAATGTCACATCTTTAGAGAGACCTTTTCTGACTACAGTATCTAAAATAGCACAGTACGTCTCTCTCTAGTCCTTTACTTAATTTTTTCCCAGTCACTTATCACCTGCCATTGGGCTACTTTTTGTGTGTAGTGTCTGCCTTTTGCTATGGAGTATACGTTCCAGGAAAGGAGAGATTCACTCTGTCTTGTTGGCCGTTGTATCCTTAATGCCTAGAGTAATAGCTGGCACATAGTGGGTGGTCAACAAATATTTGTTGACTGAATGGCTAAATAAGACATAGTTCTTCCATTCTGTGGAAATGAAGCAACAGCTTAAAAAAATAAGATAGCTATTTTATATATTGACAGGAAAATAGGTCTTAAATTATTTTAAATAAAAAAGCAGTCCCTTTACAATGAGCATGTAGTGATATTGTAATCTTAAAATAAAACAAAACTCAAGTCCTTTCCTTGTTTTAATGACAGATCTTTGAAAAAGTGCTAATGAACATTGAGACATTTGGAGAATAGGTCAAGTAGACCTCTGTTCTGCTACTTACCTCTCCTAGATTGTGTATGTGAGAGAAATTTAGAGCTTCCTGGTGACTTTGCCTCCTGATTCTAGATCCAACCTCATGGGGACCAGGTTTACGGTTTATGACCATGGAGTCATCCCAACCAAGGCTCAGGGCCTGGTGGAGACGGCGCACACCCAGCAGGAGCTGGCAGCCATCTGTTATGTAAGTGCCATTCTCATCACAGCTCACGCTGTTCCTCAGTCTCCTAGACACCATGCTGGCCCTTCAGGCTTCACGTAACCAAAGCTGAACTGGCAATCTTCCCTCCCAAGCTATTTCCGTTTCTATGATCTTCTTTTCTGTTGCTAGCATCATTTCTCCATGTATTTGTTATAACTGCTTATAGCTCATGAACTGCCAAGCTCAATGACCTTTTACTTTTGTGATATTTCCTCCTTGTAGTGTAGCCACCTCTTCTCTTTTCCTGACACCACTGTACTAGTTGGGGCCTTCATTACCTCTTATCCATTGGCCAGAGGTTACAAAAAACTAGGAACTGGCATCTAGCCCTGTCTATACTGCTGTCAGGTAAATCTTCCTAAAACATAGCTCCAGTGGGTCCTGGTGTTCTCCTGCTGCAGATGTTTTATTTGGTACCCACAGCATGCAGAATGAAGTCCTAAACTCGTCAGCCTTTCCTTTCAGACCCCCCTCCCGACACTGTCACTCTGGCCACACTAGCCCTCCTCTAGTTTCCTTTTCTGCAGCCACACTGACCTGTCCTCACCAGACAGCCTTCCCTTTTCCCCTTCTTTCCGAACGTCATTTAATCAGTTCCTACTGACTTCACCAGATAGTCATAGCCCGGCTACTAGATACGGTTGACATTCTTTTGGCACACCCGCATGGTACTCTGCCTCCCAGGTAACTCTCTGTGTATTGTTACCATTTGTTGAAGGTGAACCATCTCTACAAGAAACTGTACACTCTCATTCATTGCTGTATCCACACTAGCAGAGTGCCTGGGACATGGTAGGCATTCAATTCATTGTTGAGTGAAAGAAGACAAGAACGACTGTCCTAGTCACCTGGTACTACTCTAACAGAAAATACCATGAGTGGAAGGTTTCATGAGAAGAAGCTTTATTGACACAGTGTGGTAAGCTACAAATCCATTTACAAATTGTAAGTCCATTCAGTATGAGAATTTATCACAGTCCAGTAGGCTGAGTCCAAATCCAGTGAGAGCATCTCAGCACAGGAACCTCGGGTCCAAAGGACGTGCTCTGCTCTCGGTGCTTCTCTCTCGGTGGTGTGAGGTTCCCAACTTCCTCAGCTCACTTCTCTCCCTTATATTCCACAAGCTTGAGTCCTGCCTCACTTACACAACTGCAAACCATTCTCTGTCATCAATATCACAGAGGCAGGATACACAACACACGGGAGGAAGGGTGCCATACTGGAACTCCAAACCATGTCAAATCAACACATACATTTTGGGGGTGGGGGACACAATTCAATCCATGAGAAGGACTTAACCTGACTTGGTTGTCATTTTCATTCCAAAGTCTCAATTAATGGTTAATCCAAGCCAAAGCCAAATGCTGTTGAGTCAGAATAGAAATTATTATCATCACTTAATTCCCATGAGATTTTATCTAAGCATCTGAGGACAGTTTGACCTAACCACTTATAACATATAGTATTTGTCCTCTCTAGCCTTATGATCACTTAAGTATTATAGCCTGCACTGTACGAGGATTACCAATTAAGTTCACGAACTCATCCTAAAAAAAGTGCTAGATACCCCATTGCTGTGTATCACTATGGTCACATTCAGAGTACTTCCCTTGGGAAGCTATGCACTGATGTCAGTGCCTAGTACACCCTTTAAAGCAGTTTTCAAACTCTTTTCCTGGAATGACCATCAGAGCTGTTGTCATACTACCCTTGACGTCCTGAACATCATCAAAGCATCTGCCTTTGACTATTTATCTTCAGGTAAAGAAAAAAGCCATTACGAGTCAGATCAGGTGAGTAGGGAGATGTTCCAATACAGTAATTTGTTTGCTGGCTAGAAAATCCCTCACAGATAATTAGACAATTAAGTCCATGAACTTGCCACTGTGCCACTGTGCCACTGTGCACAGTGGCCATTCCAGAAAGAGTTCCAAAGTTGCTTTGAAGGATGAACTAGGTGCTGGCATCAGTGTATAGCTTCCCAAGGAGAGTCCTTCAAGGGTGACTGTAATGATACTCAGCAATGAGGTAAGTAGCACTTCCAACAATTAAATTCATGGACTTATTGTCAGGCCTTGTATACATATTTTTTACACACACACTTACACAGCTACATACACACATTTAGAGAGAGAGAACCTATTTAATGTGCTTATTTATATTTATATAATCTACCTGGTTTAACAGACATTTGGAGAGTTGCTCATGTACAGTTAATCTCAAATTTTACTTAAAGCTTAAGAGTAAGAATAAGTTTCAAGCCACAGAATCTGTTTTAAATTTAGGTACTGAAATTAGGTTTAAAAGCAGATATAGTTACCACTTTACTGCTACCGATTCTCTCTCTCTCTATTTAACTGCCATGATATAATACAATAGTTTTTGGTGTTGACACTGTCAACATTTTACATGCCCATGTTCAGAATTTGGTCTCTTCTTGCTTTCTGTTTCCAAGTTCTGCCTAATTTTCTTACCTTCTAGGAAACAAATGTGCTTGGATTTAAAGGCCCTAGAAAAATGTCTGTTGTTATTCCAGTGATGAATATGAATCAAAAACAGATACAATTTCAGCCACAATATGTAAGCAAGAACATATTTGATCAGCAAGTGGACTTAAAAAACAAAAAGCACAGTATAGAAGAGATCAATTACGGAAAAACAATTATACATATATATATCGGAAACCCTGGTGGCATAGTGGTTAAGGGTAACATGTGCTAACCAAAAGGTCAGCAGTTCAAATTCACCAGGAGCTCCTTAGAAACCCTATGGGGCAGTTCTTCTCTGATCTCTAGAGTTGCTATGAATTGGAATCAACTCGACAGCAGTGGGTGGGTGTATACATATCTATATTGCTCCTTCTTGAACCGCAAGCTTAAGTTATGGTTTCTAATCTTCTATAGGAGAGCCATTACTCCAGAGCTTCAGGATAAGTGTCATCGGAGTAGTTGCTAAAGTTGCTCATTCAAAATCACTTAGTCTGCAAAGCGAAATGGTGAATACTGGATAAGAATAAATAAAAATCTGGTTTAATCTGTGGCTTTCTTTGCTTTTGCTTTACCCATTCTGAAATGGAGAGAGGATTCCTCTATTCCCCCTCTGCCTCCCAGTTGAGACTGAGTGAGGTCTTACGGTTCTCGGTTTAAAGGAATATTTTTCCCTCTGAACAGGACCATGTAGGCTTAATTTCCAAATGGCAAAACAAACGATGGAGAACCTGATTGAACTGCACAACAAGGCCCCCATCTGGAATGACAACACCACCGCTGGGTCACTCAGCCTTCCGTGAAGAACTTCCAGATCATCCGTGAGAGTGACTGTAAGCTGGATGGGGCTGGGGGAAGGCAGAGCACTTTCTGTGACTGAGATGGGAGATTGTATTCAGGAGAGAATTCTTTAAGGAGATACTGTTTCTTTGGAAAGGCAAAGCTACAGTTGTAGAAGAAAACTTCTAGACCACTGTGCATAGGGAAGGGAGTTGGAGAGCTGTATCACAGTAAATCACGACAAATCAGAGGAGTCTTAGGTCAAGCCATTCAGGAAAGCAGACACAAACCGTAGCAGGAAAAAGATAAGAATGGCCTGCAGAGCAGAAGAGGAAAGGTGTTTATTTGAGCTGGCTGTGCAGCAGCTGGATTCAGGTCTGAAATATCCACTCACCCCATTCCGTTTTCAGGCATTCCTATATATATACATTTTCTTAAGAAAGCAGACAAAGGAATTTCCATATATCCTTTTAATAGGTGACTACAGGTACACAGATTTTTATATTGCAATTCTACTGGCACAGTATACTTAAAGAAGCACTAGGTAAGCAGTTAGCATTAGGTTACATGGGAAGAAGCTACCCTCTCCTTAGAAGCTGAGCTTATCTCAAGAAATTCTATGAGGGGAGGGGGGATGTCCTTGGGCTGACCCTGAGAGAGGCATCTGGACTTCTGAACTTTTAAGTGGAATCTTCTTAAAAGCTTTTTCTCCCTCTCACAAAGCAGCCTTTAATGCCGTGGTAACTCAGGCCCACAGAGCTCATACTATTCCCAATAGGCTACCCTGGACTGTCATCTAGTCAGGAACAGCCTCTCTCCCTGGTTAAGAGGAGCAGTAATAAAAACTTGGCTGTTGATTAGCAGGCATTCCTAGTAATACCTTTTTCCACTCTTAACTCTCAAGAGACCTGGAGGATTTTTCTGTACCGTCAGTTGGCTCTTCTCCACCACAAGCACCGTGTCTTCTAACGCCCTGACCTCTCTCTGCTCCCAGCTGACTAGACAGCATGCAGTTTGGAGGCGTAGCTGACGGAGTGCGCACACTGAACTACAGCTACCCACCGTGTGCGCGTGGGCCTTTGCCACTGGGCTCTCCAGCTTTGATGGTAAGCTGGCACGCCAGTGAGAGAAAACGCAGGCCCAGAGCTGGACTTCTCCCTCCAGAGCTTTCTGAAGTAGTCGTCACCTCCCTCACCCCAAGACGTGAAGAACAATAGTGTGTCTGTCCCTTTGGGCTTTTCCTTGAATGTGGTTTGTGTACATGTGCACAGACGCGCACACACACACACACACACACACACACACACGCTTTTTTGGGGGGATTTTTTAGACTCGGTCAGGGATCATACTTCGGCATGTGTTTTAGTCAGCTAGTGCTGCTCTAACAGAAGTAATACAAAGTGGATGACTTTAACAAAGCAAGGTTTATTCTTACACAGTCCAGTAGGTTACAAGTCTAAATTCAGGATGTCTGCTCCAGGGGAAGGCTTTCCCCCTTGTCAGCTCTGGAGGAAAGTCCTTGTATTGCATCAGTCTTTGTTCAGAGAGCATCTTGGTGCAGGAACCTCAGGTCTAAAGGACGCACACTTCTCTTGGTGCTGCTTTCTTCATGGCATGAAGTTTCCATGCCCAGATGCTCCCTGGACAAAGACTGACACAACACAAGAACTTTCTTCCAGAGCCAACAATGGGGAAAGCTTTCTCCCTGTAGCTGATATCCTGAATTTGGACTTGTAGCCTGCTGGACTGTGTAAGAATAAACTTTCCTTTATTAAAGCCATCCACTGTAGATTTTCTGTTACAGTAGCACTAGCTGACTATAACAGCATGGGTGAGAGACTTTTCAAAGCAAGGAGATGATTCCTGTCCAGAGCACAGTGATGAGTCTGAGGTTATTACCTACAGATTCTGTGCCTCAAGAGTGAGACTTCTCTTTGCTTCCCAGAGAGGGACAATTTCCTGAACTGCCTGTCTTCTCCACAGAGAAAGTTGGTGAACTTCTTTCTGTGAAGGCCCAGATAGTGAATATGTTAGGCTTTGTGGGCCGTATTGTTTCTCAGAACTACTCAGCCCTGCCTTTGTAGAATGAAAGCAGACAAAGACAATTCACAAACAAGTATGGATGTGGCGCAGTAAAATTTTACGAAAACAGGCAGCGAGCCAGGTTTGCCAACACTTGCATCAGGTGTATCTGTGTCATCTCTGGGCCTGGACATCTTCCAAAATATCTTTGTGGTGCTTGTGGTTCTGAGGTCATCTAGGAAACAACAGCCCTACAAGTGGAGCTAAAAGGGTACTTGTGCTACATCTGTTGTGCAGCCTTTATCTTGTATTGGTGGCAGTGGTTCCTAAAGTGTTGTCTGCCATTAGGACCAGGAAAACACAGTCAGTAATCACCTGGCGTCCACACAGATGACTTAGGTCAGCTGTCCCACCCAGCTTCTCCATAGGAGAAGGCAGCGTCAGCCACCCTGCCCACTCTAAAGAAAGCACTTCACGCTCACTAGGAAACAAATGTAGAATTGTATTTCCTGTATCACAGTAAGTGTGGTCTTCCCCCTGGGGCTGGGAAGGTACTGACATCACAGGCCCCCTCTTCCCCATCTTCTCTCAGAACAGGTTGGCTAGCCCCAATCTCAGTCCAAGTGGCTGTGGCCAAATTTTCAATCAGTTGTATGAAACTTTTATATAATTGTCTTCATTTCAGTATATCCCTTTAAGGAATTAACTCTAGAGGTGACTTAGTCCAGTAAGGACAGAGTGTTATGACAGTTGCCTTTATTTTCATCCCAAGAATGCCTTTGACCAGGAATATTACTGTGGAGCCCCTGGGCTGGGGGAACACAGATACCTGTAGGCAGTGCAAGATCCAAGAGAACATTCTATCTAGAAACTTGTCACTCTTATTACCAAAAGCAGGGAGGTGGCAGGAGACGCTCTGGTGCGGAGCAGCCAGCTGGCTCTGGGGCTTATGAGGCACACATCACCCTCTCCCTGGAGCCTCCTTCATTGGGGCAGACGATGCTCCTGTCACTTCTCCTCGCAGACCCTAAGATCTTTGCTAAGTCTTTCAGAGTGCTAGCACCTTCCAGCAAATCATCTGACCCTTAGGCCTGCTCGCTAGTCCCAGAGTCGTCTGAGCCCTGAGAACCCAAGGACGTCAGCAGCTCCATGTGTAGCACTGGTCGAGTCCTAGGCCTTTCCCACCGAGCTGTCTGCCCATACAGGGCGAGGGGTCGGTGGCTGTTGTTCCACTGTATTTCCCTTCTGTGGGCTTCCTTTTCTTCCCTGCCACCTGCTGCTCTTTGCTCCAGAACAAACAGCCACGTGAAGGAGAGAGAACTGGGCAGTGCAAAGACCCGGTGCTCACACCCACTGACTAGTCCTGCCCACTTTGTTTGGGTGTGATTGGTTCCATCTCAGGCATGCTTCCCATCAAGTGCCTCATCTCCAGAAGTGCCCTGGGGCCCTTCGGACCTCCCTCCCCACCGTCCTGATGGACTGCTCATAAGCCACCCTTATGGAAAACCGAAAGCCATTCGTCTCCAGCTGCAGTAGATGGTGGCGTCTGGGACAGGGGAGCCCGCAGTGGGGTGGTTTCCGCCTGCTCTCTCTGGCTCCCACAGAGATCTGTTCCAGTTTCATGTGCCCAGGTAATTGGTTTTACAGAAATCATATTTATACCTTTTCTATGCTACAGAAATAAAAGATGATTTATATAGAAACATGAGTATCACTGTTCTTCTCTACACAGTCCCATGCCTCAGAGTTCCGACTGTCGTGTTCTGTAATAATATGGCTTTCACCACTCGGCAGTAGTGACTTAACGAGTACTTTGAGGCCCGGTAAGCGTGAGCAGCACCTGTCAGCCTGCGGCGGAGCGGGAGCCTGCAGGCTGAGCTGTCTGTGCTCCAGTGACTGTCTAGACACACGGAGCATGTCCCCAGCAGTTTTTCTGGATAGATGAGGCAACCAAGGGCTGAGCCCAGAGGGGCCACAGAAGGCTAGGAACTGTATTGCTCAGGGTGCACACCATCGCTTGCTGACCCAGCAGGAGGATGTTACATGGTAAATAGTGGAATGGATCTCATCTCTTGCCTGTGCGTGTTCCCACGTTAAAGCTGCCTTAGACAAGCTGCAGAAAAGCATGTGTTGCCAAATTTTGACTGGGCTCCAAGCTGTTATCAGTGTCATGGTGCTAACAAGAAAGGAAGCAGGAAGAGCCAGCCTAACGGCAGGACCAGAGCTGGAACCAGACTTTAATTCTTACAGCTCCGTTTTTTCTCTTTCCCCTGAATCTTTTTGGCTAAGTATATGACCGGCCAAACAGATTCCTTGTAAGACAGTTTTGTACATTTGTCAGTGACTGGGAACGTATCAGCAGTTACTGCCATGAAAGATTTCGGTAAGTGTTACGAAAACGGACCTGGAAAAGACTCTTTCTGACCAGTCTGAGGAAACTTACTCCTTGAAGAAAACCATGGGACATTGCAGTCTCCCTTTTCCTCAGCCCTCCAGCACCTTCTGTCACTCAAGTGGCTCCCACCCACGTACTTACACTGTTCTTCAGTTTCTGGACTTCTCAGATGTCTCAGTTGGACACCAGCTGGGGGTTTGGCAAAGGCTTGCCAGTTTCTTCCCACCTTCTCAGACACTGAAGCTTCTTAACCCTGTGCATATTAGAGAATTTTGCCTCCTCTCAGATTGGTCTCCTTGTTATCATAGTCAGTTTATATTCTTTAAAAGCCTCACAGTCGCCTTTATCAACCAACAAAGACTCTTCCCTCCACGTGCAGTAGAAATGCCACAGTAAATGAAGAACTAGCTTTGGCTCTCTCTAAGGTTAGGGGAAGCCCTAATGATACCCCAGATGGTTTTGTGGCGCCACCTGCTGACCAACCGAGCACTTTACACGTACATTGAACAGTGAATAGCACCGATTGTGGGATGGCTGTGAAGGAGGCGCAAACGGCTCCAGTGACCCCGACACCTGGCCACACTAGTGTGTCTTTAATGAGCAGCCAGAGAAGGACTCTCTTCTGAAGGTCTGAGAACAGTAACGTTATGGAATTTAAAAACCAAATGAAGTGGGTAAAATGCCCTGGATCTGGCAGATGGTAAGCACTTGGCACAGGTTAGCAACAGATAGCAACGTTAATGTTTTTATTAACGTTCTTTTAAAATGGAAAAATGAACTTTGAACAACATTTTTAGTTGATCAGTTACAAAAAACAGCCTATCATTGCTTAGGAGTCCCAATTATTCTGAGAATAATTATCCAGCATATAGATAAGCTCTTCTGTACACCAGGCCAGGAACATTAGGAAAGAAAATAAACTGAGGTGAAAGGAAGGTGTCAGGCAGAGGAAGGCTAAGCATTACATCAAGATTTTTAAAATTGACATACAAGACTAGAAAGGGGTGCACCCTGAGGACTCCCTAAAAGACTGCAATTGATGGTCCAAAGACCTGGAAGCATGGCCCGTAGACCTGATGCTGCCCTTGGTCATAAATCATTATTGAGGTCAACTCCTCGGACAGGAATGCATTGGACTTGGTGACACAGAGTGACCATATCGTGTGTGCACTTTGTGGTTCTGTGCATCTGTAGAATGTCATCCTACTGGCCTCTTCCTAGAGGGAAGTGGAGACAGTGGAGGAGGGGGCAGGAGATTGTTAAGAGAATATGACTTCTATAGAACAGGAAGGAGGAGTATGCTGTCACCAGGCAAGGAGAGCAGTAGGAGCTGCATGTAGGTGGGCATGCAAATTTAAACCGGATTGTACACTTTTGCTCAGTCATAATAAATAAATAAAAAGATTTGTAAAGTTGAGTGTAACTGCAATTCATTAAATACTCTTGCGTGTCAGGACAAATAACGTCAGTGTAAGATAGAAATAAGACCTTAAAACAGTGCTTCCTGATTTTGCCTTTGATCAATCTTATGTCACTCCATATCAAGTAGAGAGAGAAATTGTACATAGTAACAATCTCATATGGTTCAAAATATCAGAAATACCGCAAGTAGATGGCTTTAACAAACAGAAATCTTATTCTCTCACAGTTTAGGAGGCTAGAAGTCCAAATTCAGGGTGGCAGCTCTAGAGGACGATTTTCTCACTCTGTTAGCTCTGGGGGAAGGGTCTCTGTGTTCTTTCTGCATCTGTGGACCTGGAGTTCCTTGGAGATTTCCATGTGTGTTGACATAGCAGGTTATAATCCAGGACCAGCAATGACTCAGGATACAGTTCTTCAGTTAGAAGAGTTTTTCAGCCATGCTCGCAGGTAGGCCTCTCTCTGTCTCTTCACCTCTGTTCAGCTCAGGCAAGTTTTAGAGAGTTCTTCATCTCCACTGATAAGAGCACAGAAGCACCCAGGCACCCAGTAAGCCTGGACCTGAAAGTATGCCGCTGGTCAGCAAGGCAAACCGAGCTCCCTCAGGTGCTCAGAGGCACCCCACTCCACAAGAACTCTCTTGATTCATGTATCAGCACACCTACTGTGTCGTCTCCTGCTGGCCTTCTGGTTCTGCTACCACTGCTGGTCCCCAGCTGTCACTTCTCACCGTCTCTGCCACCTCCTGTGTTATAGCTTTCTGTCTCCTGGGCCTAGGTGTTTCTCCACACAAGGACCTCAGGTCCAAAGGATATGCTCTACTCCCGGCTGTTCCTTCTTGGTGATGTTGGTTGAGGTCCCCTTATCTCTTATAAAATCACAGGTGTGACGTGATTGTGGCTTACATAAGAGTGTGACTTACGATACACTCCACACTAACCCTGTTTAGGATTTATAACACACACAGTGATGTCCAAATTCGGGGTGCTGGCTCCAGGGTATGTACTCTGTTTCTGTCGGCTCTGGAGGAAGGTGCTTGTCATCAGCCTTCCCCTGCACTGGGAGCTTCTGAGGCACAGGGACCCAGCACTGCTTTATTTCTGATGATATTAAGTCCCCAAATCTTTCTGCTAGCGGCTCTCCTTTGTACCTCAAGGGACTGCCTCAAGGCACAATACAATCCCACACATTGTGTCCTGCCCCACCAACACAACTGCCAGCCTCATTAACATCATAAAGGCAGGATTCACAACGTGGAGGCATGTCACACAATACAGGGAATCACAGTCCAGTCAAACCACCTGTCATGGACTGAACTGTGTCCCACTAAAAATGTGTGTAGCCATTTGGCTGGGCCATGATACCTAATATTTTACAACTGTCCTCTATTTGTGGTTTTCCTATGCTATAAATCCTACTCTGCCTGTGGTTAAGGGACTTTCCCTGAAGTGTGACTTGTACCACCTTTTATTCTTTCATCCTATGAGAGATAAAAGGAAAGGGAAGCAAACAGAGACTTCGAAACTTCATACCACCAAGAAAGCAGCGGTGGGAGTAGAAGGTGTCCTTTGGACCTGAGGTTCCTGCCCCCAAATGCTCCCTGAACAAAGACTGATGCAACACAAGGACCTTCCTCCAGAGCCGGCAAAGAGGGAAAGCCTTCTCTTGTAGCGGAAACCCTGAACTTGGACTTTCAGCATATTGGACTGTGTCAGTATCAACTTTTCTTTGTCAAAGTCATCCACTTGTGGTATTTCTGTTAGGGTAGCACTGTTGTTAGGTGCCGTTGAGTCAGTTCCAACTCACAGTGACCCTGTGTATGACAGTATGAAACACTGCCCAGTCTTGCACTATGTCCACAGTTCTTTCTACACTTAAGCCCATTGTTACAGCCACTGTGTCAATCCATCTTGTCGAGGGTCTTCCTC
Organism: Heterohyrax brucei; assembly: GCA_028571685.1. Classification (NCBI taxonomy): domain Eukaryota; kingdom Metazoa; phylum Chordata; class Mammalia; order Hyracoidea; family Procaviidae; genus Heterohyrax; species Heterohyrax brucei. The sequence goes on along the minus strand of CM053142.1, from coordinate 60,059,894 downwards.
TTTTTCGCTGACCCTCCACTCTACCAAACATGATGTACTTCTCCAGAGACTGATTCTTCCTGACAATGTGTCCAAAGTATGTAGGACGCAGTCTCGCCATCTTTGCTGCCAAAGAGCACTCTGGTTGTGCTTCTTCCAGAACAGATCTGATTGTTCTTTTGGCAGTCCATGATACATTCAGTAGTCTTCTCCATCACCACAATTCGGAGGTATCAGTTCTTCTGTCTTCCTTGTTCTCTGTCCAGCTTTCATGATATCTTTACTTTTTATCAGTTCAAAGAGGTCCTTTGTGGCAGAGTTTCCCAGTGCAATGCATGTTTTGATTTCTTGACTGCTGCTGCCATGAGCATTGATTGTGGAGCCAAGTAAAATGAAATTCTTGACAACCTCAGTTTTTCTCAGTTTATCAAGATGTTGCGTACTTGTCCAAGTTGTGAGGGTTTTTGTCTTCTTGATGTTGAAGTGTAATACATACTGAAGGCTGTGATCTTGGATCTGCATCAGTGTTTCAAATTCCTCTTCACTTCCAGAAAGCGTGGCTTGTGTCTTCTGTGTAACGCAGATTGTTAATGAGTCGGCCTCCAATCCTGATGTCTCAGTCTTTTTCACAAAATCCAGCTTCTCAGATTATTTGCTAGGCATACAATTAAAAAAGTATGGTGAAAGGATACAACCCTTTCCTGACTAAACCATGCAAAGTCCCCTTATTTTCTTTGCACGACTGCCTCTTGATCCATGTACTTGCACAATTAAGTGTTCTGGAATTGCCATTCTCCACAACTTTACCCGTAATTTGTTATGATCCACACAGTCGAATGCCTTCGCATAGTCAATAAAACACAGGTAAACATCTCTCTGGTATTGTCCACTTTCAGCCAAGATCCATCTGATATCAGCAGTGATATCCCTGGTTCCATGTCTTCTTCTGAATCTGGCTTGAATTTCTAGCAGTCCCCTGTCAATATACTGTTGCAGTCACTTTTCAATGATTTTTAACAAAATTTTACTTGCATGTGATATTAATGATACTGTTCAATAATTTCTGCATTCAGTTGGATCACCTTTCTTAGGAAAGGGCATAAATATGGATCTCTTCCAGTCAGTTGGCCAGGTAGCTGTCCTCCAAATTTCTTGACATAGATGATTGAGCACTTGCAGAACTGCATCTGTTTGTTGAAACATCTCAGTCAATACTCCGTCGATTCCCGGAGCCTTGTTTTTCAATAATGCCTTCAATGCAGCTTCTACTTCTTTCAGTACCATGGGTTCCTGATCATGGGATCCTGCTACCTCTTGAAATGGTTGAACATCAACCAGTTCTTTCTGGTATAGTGACTCTGTGTATTCCTTCTATCTTCTTTTGATGCTTCCTGAGTCATTTAGCACTTTCCCTGTAGAATCCAGCACTAGCTGACTAAAACACCACCACACACATTTTTGGGAGACACAATTCAATCCATCAAGTGGACTGCAACTCATGGTCACCCATGTGTGCGGAGTAGAATTGCTCTGTAGGAGTTTTCAGTGCTGTGTGAGCTCTCAGAGCAGATCACCAAGACTGTCTTCCGAGGTTCCTTGGTTCAAGTGGTCAACATTTTGTCTAGCTGCTACCCAGCAACTATTCAGAAGACGTGTATCTGAGAACCTTCCTTTTACTCAGCAAGACTTTACCAGCTTGGGAATATGAGATCCCTGAAGGTGCAGAGCTCTCTAAAAGCCCCTAAAGGTATGCACCTGGAGACACACCATCCAGATTGGATTATTTTAAAAGTCACATCACTGAATTGTGCCTGTGAAGCACGTTGAAATGGTAAATGTTATGTTACATTTATCCCACAAAAAAAAGAAAAAGTAAACCCTGTAAAGATTTGGAAGGAATAAAGAAACATGTCTAATTTTCAAATCTCCTTTCTCAGTAGCTGTGCTAACCTTGAGGCAAGAGTTGCTTTCCTGCCTCTACTTTGGACTTTGTCCTGCCTTGTTCTCAATCATCTGAACCAGGAAAAACTCATTTCACAAATTAACCTGTTTCAACTTTTATTTGAATTCCCTATATCCCTCTTACCCTCACAACGAAACTAGTTACCAACTTTTGCTCATTTTTCTCTCGACTCTTTCCTATATCCTTCTCCTCTTACTCAACCTCAGCCCCACTGCTTGACAATCCAACCTCTGCCCCACCCTGCCCAGTCCAGCCCCAACACTGTGGCCAGAGAGGTCTTTCTGATGGTCGTGCTGAGGTCACATCTGTGTCTAAATGTCTTTTATGATGCCCAAACTCTTCAGCGTGGCATACAACGACCTTCACAACCTTGCTCCAACTTATTTTAATCTTATTGGCCACATCCCTCATTGTCCAATCACACCACCTGATAAGACCTCCCTGACACCCTTTGCTTACAAATTCACCATCTTCTTCACAGTCTACTCCATGTGACTTGGTTGGGTTTCCCAGTCCCAAATTGGTAAACTCTCATTCATTCTTCAGGAGCCAGATGAAATGTCAACCATGGGACTTTGTACAACTGTCTGTTTTCTCACCGAAATTATGAATGGCTACAGGACAGCAACATGTCCCTGCTCTTAGCATGGTATGCAAAATCAGCAGACACTCAACAAACAATTGCTGGATTAAATAGTACTTACAGCTTGCACTTCATTGAGTGCCTACTGCCTTGTATTGCAGTCTTCTCATGTATATATGACTTGTTATTTAACAAGCATACCTGAATGTACTTATCGAAATGAGAGCTGCTTCCTTCAAAGCCACATCTTGTGAGATTGGATCCTCACTTCGTCCCACGCAGCTGTCATTATGCGAAACACTTTTGCAACTCCCCTACTTGAAAATAACTTTGCCACCAGAGCACTTTTTTTTCCTCCAATATCCTCCTTCATAGTCTTTTTTTTTTTTTTTTTTCATTGATCAGCTATTATGTACCTCTGTCCAGGTACCACGCTGCTGCTGTGTGAATAAGTTAAATCAGGCATTTACCTTGTCTTCAAGGAAGCTTCTGTTTTGTGAGGGAGATAACATCTGGACAATCACTGAAAAACAAAGTCAAATGATAATTGTCTTTAACAGACAGGACTTCATTTTTCGAAAAACACCAAAGTCCTTTGGTGTCAAGCCTGCAAACAAGGTGGAAGACAGAGCTTCGAGAGAATAACCCGCTTTAAGCTAGTTTGTTATGAAGATTTCCAGACAGCAGCCCAGTGTGTTACGGCAGTACCATCCCATTTCTAAGACTAAACTAAATCTGCGTAGTTGTGTAAAACTCAGATTCCCATTACCTACTCTGCTAAATACCGAGTCTTCCCAGCTCAGTTACGAGCCCTTGGAGGGTAGGTGCTGAGGTCTTACCCTTCACCACGTGGGCAACATTTGGTGGGCAAATAATACACAACGGATAAATATTCACTGAACTACTGAGTCCAAAAACTGTCTCTGTCATACCTACAAGGACTTCACACTGAGTGTGCCCTTTTCCCTGTGTGATTTAGCCTCCGCAGTGACAGTTTTGTCTATCCCCACTGTACATAACTGAAAGGACCAACACTGCGTAGGTCAGCCGAGACCTAGGAGTTTCCTGGTTCCCGGGCGCAAAAATCCTTTGGTGGGAGCCACAGGGAAGGGAGCAGTCCTTCCTGCGCGCCAGCGCCCGCCGCTCGCCCGGGCTTTCAGGGACTAGTGCGCAAGGACAGGTGTTGGCAGCCCAGGATCCCGATGGTAGCAGGCGGGAGGCAAGGGTCCGGTCAGCCTGCAGGACACTCCTAACCAGCTTAAGAGGAAAGTTTTCAGCTTCTGAGAAAGGGAGTCAGGTGCTCCGCCGAGAGAGGAAAGGAACAGGGGCTCTTGGGGAAAAACAAAGAGTCCGATCCCAGAGAGAGCAAAGCGCAAAAGTGTGTGCCGGAGCTGCTGAGGCCAGAAGCAGAAACTCAGGTCGCCGCAGAGGGTCACAGCCCCGCCCCGCCTCCAGCCTCTGCCCTGCCGCTCCTCCTCCCGCACCGGGCTCCGGGGCCTCCTGGCCGCACCCCACTCATCCGCCCGCCTGCCCGCGGCGTCCCAGTCTCCTCCCCTTGGTGCGGGTGACCGCCGCCACTCCCTCCCGCCCTCCCTCAGCTGCGCACATCTCACACCAGCCTTCATTCCACACATTCCAGGCTTCCTCCTTTCAAACTTCAGGCCAAGAGTTGGGGAGGGGCTGCAGCTCCCCCGGCTCCCGCCGCCCGGTGGCCGCGTCCGCGCTCCAGGTGAGTGGCGCCCGCCCAGCCGCGCGCCCTCCGCCCCAATGCCCGGCGCTGGCCTCTCGCTCGCCACGGGCTCCCGTTTGCTCTTCTTTCTGCAGCTCCACTCCCGCGCTCCTGCCCTATGCTTTCTTCCTTGTTCTCTCTCCCTCCCTCTCTGCCGGCTTCCATTCCGTCCACCATCTCCCTGCGCCCGGTTCCTTTCTCCTCTCTTCTTTTCCCCCTCCTCCAAGCTCCTTTCCTCTATCCGAGTTGACTCCCTCCTCCAGGAATAGGGCTTTCCAGTGTTTTCCTGTTGTCCCATTCTGAGGAGACTCCTGCACTCACTCCGCTCCGCGCACCAGGGGTCCGGATTGGCTGCACCCAACTTTGCCCGGCCTCTCAGAGGTCTGCTGGTCCTGCACGCTGCCACGCCTTCTTCCCTCCCCTGCCGGCTGGTCCTCCGTGGGTGAGCCGGATCGCTCCTCGTTGACCCTCTTTCGCCCCTGAAGTGGAATCGCTGGCCTCCCGCGACGTCAGCAGAGCCGAGGTTGGAAGAGTTGCCTTGGAACTGACTTAGCTCACCCACCCCACCTTCCCGCACTCTGGGACAGGTAAGGCTACGGAGCGGGCCGGATAGAGTGCACCGAGAGGATCGGGGAGTTTGCAGGACTTCACTAGTCTGAGGATGGTGCGTCAAATAGTCTCTCCAAGGAGACAGCAGGCCATGCACGTGGAGGCAGCGCTAGCGGAGGGTGGTAGGTGCGATGTGAGCGGCCGGGCGGTGAGATAACCCGGGCTTCGGAGACCCACTAGGGAGCTGAAAGGGCTAGAGGCAGCCTAGGCACCGCGATAGAAAAGACGCAGCATCCTTGCCCTTTTCCTCTTGGACTCCTTTCTCTTTGGGCAGAGAAAGGAGCTCTGGAGGTAGATGTCTTGGCTGCTGTAAGTGTGGAAGCTATTCAGAGTGGGGGATCTCTACAAAAGGTGCACACCCCTCAGGGCTGAGAAGTATGTTGTGTTCCATGATGGGGACTAGTGGATCGAGGGAGCAGAACCCCAGGAACATGCCTGTGTGCACGTGTAGGCAAGGGGTTCCAGTCAGACTGGGTAGGTGCCTCAGAGGTGTGTATCTTAGCTTTGAGTCTATGTCGGGGTGCTGTCTGTTTGCGTTTCTGTTTGTGTTGAGCAGGAGTGACAGAATGTGTGTATATTTCTACTGGAGAAGGGTGCTGTCTGTCTTAAAGTCCAGGGTCATCTGAATAGGTGTGTGATGCCTGTCTCTACGTGGGTATTTCTCTGATGATGGTGATTCTGTTTATGGAAGTTCTTCCTGCATAACCATGGGCCAGAGACTGTCTGGTGTGTGTTCAGGGACGGTTTGACTGTGCTTGTTGTAGTGTGTGGGATTGGGCAGACCTGGAAGAAAGCTGCTCCCTCTGCCTCTTTTAGGCAGCTGTTTCTGCAAGGGAGAGTGGGACCTGGTTTTTGGTGGGAGCAGTTTATAGAACAAGCTTGTGGAGGACTAAAAATTCAGATCTTTGCCTTTAGGCAATGGAAAGGTTATTGATAGTACGAATTGGAAATGTTTGTGGGAATGGTCTTCCAGAAAGAATGAGACCATTTGAAATCTTGAGACTTGTGTAGATAATGCCTATAAGTTGTCAGCAAGGGCAAATAAAGACTGATGTATACCAGCCTGAACTACTTTCTGCTGGTCCAACTATTCTTAGAGTTGACCAGGCAATTAGATGAAATGAACCTTCATCCTTTGCAACTTGTTAGACACTCAACACTTGCCTCTGTGAAGCAGGGCCAGTAGGAAATTGCATGAATGCTTTTAGTGCCGCCCTGGGAGGTAAGGGTTACCCCTGATTTGCTAGGTGACCTTGGGGAAACTCTTTGGGGGAAACAGTCTTAATTTCCTTATCTCTTCTGCTTTGCAGTGGAGATGTTTTATCTCCATTTAGGGATTTTATCATGTGAAACACTGTGAAGGAGTGACCTGGGTAAGGAGCCAGTCACAGGGTCCAAGAAACTGATCGGCAGAAGTAACATAGCGTGGAGGGGGCAGGTATGGACAGACCTAGTACCAGCAGTCTTTCTTCAGCCCTACAACAAAATGATGCAGGTGTGTTTAGAGCCTATTGGAAGGAAAGGGCAAGAAGTTCTGTTCTTCCATCCACCCTGAAGGATTCAGACGTTCTGGTGGGAGATACCTCACCATTTCACTTGTGTGTCATGGGCTGCAAGGCAGTCTAGTCTAAAGGCAGCGTTGATAGAGTGCAAAATGCATAGGATGGGGTCATATAGTTCTGGGTACTGATCCTGACAGTCACCCCTGTTAAGGCGTTAGAGATCTCAGCATCCTGATAAATGACATGGAATGGGGGGGCAAGTGAGGGTAATAATATCTATCCAGAAAGTTTCTTGTGAAAATTCAGTGTAAAGCACCAGCTCAGTACCCTGGCATATCCCAGGGACTCAGTGGATACTGTATCTACCATTTCCTAAGCTTATTTCAGCATGAAACTTTGTTTCTCCCAGGTGGTAGAGTTCAAAATAGTGTTTCTCTGAACATTTTAAGAAATTTTGCTCTATTTCATAATTTTTTAGCAATCATGAATTGAGCATTCCTATGGGCCAGACTTTATGCCTCTTCTTCCTCCTTAGGAAAACTTGGTGGCTTGTGCCCCCAGGGGGAACTTGATGAACAGTGTTGGATACACTAATGTCGAGGTCTAAACACTTCATTTTAAAAGTAGGGAAATTGTTTTTAATTACTAGAGGAACAGTAACTGCCTTAAGGTCACACAAGCAGTGAGTGGCACAGCTGGCACTAGAACCCTCTCTTCTTGCTCTGTGTTCTGCCTCCTGCTGTGTGGACCCCAGGCCTCAGACCATGAGTTGTCTCCAGTGAAAATTCATCTAGCAGGAGGAGGGCAGTTGCTGTAGAAGCAGAGAAGGATATGACCAAGCAGGGGAAAGAGGACAGTGGGGTCACTGGTGATAAAGGGGACAGTCACAGCAGTTAGTCCCCAGCTTCCTGGCTCTAGTAATGCCTCCTTCCCCACATAGCTCTTCCCCTAAGGCAAGGGATTTCCCACTGGGGACTGAACTGGGACAGTGGTCACTGGCCAGGGTCTTGTTACAAAGTCAGGAAGGGCAGCTCTGGGAATGGAGCTTTCAGCCGCAGCACTCCACGCTCCAGGTCGATGCAGCTCTGTGCAGAGAAGACACTGAGAGAAGGCCTCAGCAGGCCACCTGTCTCCCGGCCCACTCCCTTTTCCTCGCTCTCCCACTTTCCACAGCTCCTGCCTGCTCTTTGCTCTCCCTACTCTGACCCTGATCTGTTCCCATTCACCTGGACCCTTGTCAAGGGAGGAACTCAGGTTCTCTATTTTCATTGTAGACAAGTAAGTAACCTTTAAGGAAGGAGCCCTGGTAGCACAGTGGTTAAAGCGTTTGGCTGCTCAGAGACAGCTGTTCTGAACCATTAGCTGCTCTGCAGGGGAAAGATGAGATGTGCCTGGCTGCTTCTGGCCTTAGAAACCCTATGGGGCACGTCTACTGTGTCCTGTAGGGTCACCGTGAGTCAAAATCGACTTGGCACACACAACAAGGAAACAAACTGGAAACTAGGACTCCTGCTTCCCAGCATTAGTCTTTCTCATCGGAACCCACCCCATGCTTCCACACCTGTGCCTTGTACCTCTTTTCCTGGCACTTGGAGTCAGGCCCCAAGCGTAGGTGCAAGTACTAGCTAACATCCTGCTTAGCTGGAGAGAGAGCAGAGTCATCTTCAGTCCAAGGCAGAATTCAGGACTCTCAACATCTACAGGAACCACTGGAAAACAGAAGAGACTGGAGTGTGCTCAGTGGCCCCTGCTGGCCCCTGGCAGCACTCACCCCTTCTCTGCCTGCCCCCTCCCCCAGGTCTGAGAATATTGGCATGAGATAGGGGATAATCAGGGACTCCGTAGGAGTGCCTTGTCTGGTGTTGGCAGGGGCTAACAGGCCTAGTCTCTGCCTGTTCCCCTGCTTTCAGAAGACAGAACAGGCAGGAAGCTGGGGTGTTGGTGAGGGGGCACTTACCCACCACCCAGGCTGAGCATGCCACAGTCTCCTGCCCCAGCTGTAGCTCCAGCTGCTCTACCTGGGTTGGGGGACCAGGTGCCAGGCCCCCACCTGGGGCTTTAAGGACCCGTTTCTCCAACCTGTGGTTAGGAAATAAGCGTTATGGCTGCCACTAGCCGCCCGCTGCCTCTGTTAATCAGCAGATGTCTCCCCACCATGCTGTGTCACCCCCTGACCTGTGTCTTCTCTGCCACAACTTCCTGTCTCTCTTTTTTCCCAAAATAACAGCATTACTGAAGTGTAATTCATATATCATAACATTTGCTGTTTTAAAATGTACAATTCAGTGAGTTTTTTTGTATAGTTGCAGAGTTGTGCAGCTATCCCCACTGATTTCAAAACATTTCATCACTCAAAAAAGAAACCTCATTCTCTTCCTCCCCCCCACTTTTTTTGGGCCACACTCTTACCCCAGACGACTGAGGCATCCAGCGGAGATCTGATTGTACTGTGTACCTGTGTCTACAGCCACTGTCAGCAGCTGGTCCCGGCACTGAGAAGGAGATTGCGGAGGACTCATTGAGTCCCAGGAAAGTGGCAGAGGTTGGCATCATCAGTTTTCCCAGCCTTTACGTGATTTCAGAACACTTGGTAACTGAAAATGGTTCAAGTACCTGGGAGAAGAAAGTGAATTGTAATCATTCACTTGATTAATAAGCCTCTGGAGTCCTGCTCAAGGCTCATGTTTTTGAAATAGAGTTCCAGCTGTGGATCAGGGAGCTTATCGTTCACTATTTCCCAGATTTTCTGACACAATGAGCATACTGTCTCTACTACAAAATCCGTAAGATATCTGGCCTGAAATTACCCTGTTTGAACAAGAAGGAGTAGGGACAAAAGACCCAAACAACTATGTACTGCCAATCAAGCAGAGCCCCCACGAGCTGGACTGACCCTTTGGCTGCACCAGTGGGCTCAGGGCTCACGCATAGCGGTCCCTGAGGGTGGCACAGAGCGGAGCGATGTTTCGTGTTGTACACAAGGTTGCACTGAGTCAGAACTGACTCAACGGCACCTCACAGCAACAGGAGTGTCGGAAGTAGAAGAGAGTGTCATGCTTAATGACATGTCTTTTCCAACTTTTTGCAAGTGTGGGAAAGGAAGTACTGCAGACATGCAAGGAAACAGTCTCTGGGAGGTGTTGTAGGGACAGTATTAAAACAAAAGTCATCACCGTGTTAAGAAAAATAAGGCTTTTTTTTTTCTCCAAATTCAATTAAAAAAAATTTTTTTTTAATCCACTGAAGCTCAACTCAATTTTAAGAAGACTGACAACCAAACTGGAAAATGGCCATGCATACACAAAAAAGAAATGAGTGGATGGAATGGCCTGAGTTTTTATAAGAAATGTTTATGGGGTCTCCATGCAGGCGGTGTCTAAGGAGAAGCTGGTGGTGTCTGGATGCGCAGAGTCCAAGGCTGGGCTCTCAAGATGTGGCGGTTCCGCCTGCCCATCCCACCGGCAGTGCCTCTGAGGTTGGCTGCTGGTCAGGTCCCAGCGCCACCCACCAGCTAAGACAGAGAAAAAAAAGTAAAAATGTTTCTTGAGCCATAAAGGAAAGAAGCCAGCAGAGGGATTTGGGAACCTCATATCACCACTAGGCAGCACTAAAATCTGAATGTGTCCTTTGGAAAGGACCAGAGTCCGTGGACCTAAGAAACTTCCAGTCCAAGGGAAGCTGTATGACAAACACCTTTTTCCACAGCCAGCAGAGAAAGACTTCTCCAGGAGCTCACACCATGAATTTGGACTTTTAGTCTACTGGATGATGACAAAATAAAATTTCTCTTTTTAAAGCAAAAAAAAAAGGAACAACTGCTTATGGAACTCACACAGTTGAGGCAAAATTGACTCTCACATAGAAGAATCAAAAAAGGAAGCAGAGCAACACATTGTGAGTCCACAAATTTGGAAAAGATTGACTATACATGGATGTCTGTTTGTTTACAGGAATTTTGGGGAGACAGGTGGCAGGGAAACTCTGGTGACGTGGTGGGTTAAATGCTGTGTCTGCTAACGGAAAGATCAGCAGTTCAAATCCACCAGGTTCTCCTTGGAAACTCTATAGGGCAGGTCTACTCTGACCTCGAGGGTTGCTATGAGTTGGACCTGACTTGACGGCAGTGGATGGGAGGAGTGGCAGACACTAGGTTAGGAATGGAGGCATCCCAGTCTTCTTGTGAGACTGGGATCCCTCATTAGGAAATTCACAAGAACACTGGGATCCCTCATTAGGAAACTCAGATGTAGATAACCAAGAAGTTCACCATTAGACAGAAAGGAAGACAAGTTCACTTTCTTTTGGACAGATACACAGGCATTCTGGTATGCCTTCAGGATATAGACAAGCATACATAGTCTTCTCATTATTCGGCATACATTAATTGATCAGCTACTATGCACGAGGTAAGCTACTGGTCAATTCTGTCCTTTGACTACTATATAACATAAGGAGGAGCCCTGATGATGCGGTGGTAAGTGGTTGAAGCCCATCAGTGGCTCCACAGGAGAGAAGACCTGGCAGTCGGCTCCAATAAAGCTTACAGCCCAGGAATCCCTATAGGCAAGTCTGCTGTGTCCTATAGGGTTGCTGAGAACTGGAATGGATTCCGCAGCACCTAACAATAATAACAATAATGTGATAGGAAGTTTTAAGGTCGGTGAGAGGGTAGTGAGTAAAGTGCTATGGAGACTGAGAGGCCTCTCACTTTGCAATTGACAAGAAGAACTGGAATCTCTGTCCTCCTGGCCTGCCTGCTGCTCTCCGGGTCTTGAATCAGGGCGTGCACCAGGGGAGACTCCCCCTGAAGCCGATTCTGGTTTCCCTGCATCAGGCATCTTTGAATCATCGTGCTGTGCGGCTGCTGACTCTGGCACAAAACAAAGGGGTACACAGGCCTAAACTGGAGTATCCAGGGTGTTCAGTTCTCCCACCCTGTGTATTTCAGGAGGCTGCAAAGATACAAAGAGATTAAGGACCTTACCCAAGGGAACCAGCAGCCAGGTAATTAAAGCCAAGCGAACCCCAGTTATAAATGATGATGTTTTTCTGGGACTTTGATGGATTGCTCAACAATGAAGAAGTGGAAAAAGGAGACTAGTCCATGTTAGACCGACTTATTGGCTAAAGGAGCATTTTAGGAACTGGTATCATGTTTAGGGGACATTTGGTCTGAAATCTACAACAAACGTTTTTGGCTAAGAGTTCTGTTGTTCTCTCTCTGAGCTCAGGCTTCAATGGGCTGCAGATCCCAGGGTTAATAATTTTGTGCAAAGAAGTCAGATTGTTCAAAGCTTAGATGCTGATGATCATCCTTGAGCTCCCTTTCACCTCCAGGCACCCCCATCCTTCCAGTAACTTCCTAAATTCTATAATTTTCATCCTGTATTTACAGAGCCCACCCTGCCATGTATTACTGCCCTTGTTAAGGCCTCACCAGAGCTTTTAGACCACTGGAAAATCTTCCTGTGTGGTCTCTGTGTTTCCCCTGAACTATTGTCTGTCAAACACACCTGCTAGAAGCCTCCAGAATCAGTTATCTAAAATCCTTGCTGGTAGCCAAGCCAAGCACTTAGAGAATGTAAAAACAAACAAAGACAAAAGGGCAAGATTAGTCCAGAGGACTAGTGGGCCACAAGTACCGCAGCCTCCATCAAACAGTCCAGCAAAACTAGGGGTACCAGCTACCAACAACAACTACTGCGACAAGGATCACAAAAAGAGGGTCCCTAACACAGCTGGAGGAAACTGTAGAACACAGTTGTATGTAATTTAAAAAACAAAAACAAAAACAGCCCAAGCTTATTGATCTGACAGACACGAGAAACCCCGAGAGTATGGCCCCCAGACACCCTTTTAACTCAGTGCAAAGTCACTTCCAAGGTTCACTCTTTAGCCAAAACTTAGACAAGTCTCATGAAACAAAATGAGGAAGAACGGGCACACCAGCCTGGGTGTGAACAGGAGGGAACAGGAAAGTTGGATGGAGGGAAATGAAGAAGCCAGGTCTGAGAAGGGGAGAGTTTTAATATATCATGGGGTTGCTAGCAAACACCACAGAACAATATGTGTATTGATTGTCAATGAGAAGCTAGTTTGCACTGCAAACCCATCTAGAGCACAACTGAGAAAAATAGAACAAAAATTAAAACTCCAAGTGTGGTCCTCAGGTCAGCATCTAGAACACCACTCAGAAGCCTTTTAGAAATGCAGAATCAGGCACTACTCGAGGCCTATGGAATCCAAAATTTCATTTCAACAAGGTCCTTAGGGGATTCAAGTATACATTAAAGCACCGATATAAAACTCAACCATGGAAACCCTGGTGGCATAGTGGTTAAGTGCTACATCTGCTAACCGAAAGATCTGCTGCAGTTCAAATCCACCAGGTGCTCCTTGGGGACTCCACGGGGCAGTTCTGCTCTGACCTATGGGTCACTCTGAGTCAGAATCAACTGACAGCAGTGGGTTTGGGTTCAAAGTAGGAGTAGTAACACCTGTGAGAAGCAGGCTAAAGGGGAGGAGAGGAGACATGGGGCTGGAACCCAGTCTGGTGCATGTGTAGGGGGAGAAGTATGAAGACGTCCGAAAGGGTTTCCTGGAAGAGGAACCACGTTACTCCTGCCTTTCGGATCCATCAAAGCCCCCGCGCCCCTTCATACCTGACAGAACCTGAAGTTTTTAAAGTGGCCCGCACAGAGCCTAGACCTGGCTGCTGCCGGAGTCTTCAGCCTCATCTCTAACTACTTTGAGTATCTTCCCAGCAACCACGCTTGTTCAGCCCCAAGAATTTCTCGGCTCCACACCTTTGCTTCTGCTCCCTCTTATTCCTGAGATTTTCTCTTTCCCTGCTAGGCCAGACTGGAGAAGTAGCCCCCCAGTGTCTCAGGAACTATGCTTACTTTGAGAGAGGTTTCTAAAAGCTGGCATGCCGTGTACACCCTGTCAGTAATGCAGGGTTGACTTCCTCTGGGGAAACCCTTTCTGACCTCCTCATACGCCCCCCGCTACACATACCGCTACACATACCGAGACTGGGTTACTGCCCTGTCTCTCCACCACTTTATCATGCTTCTTACAGATGTTGTTTGTGGGTTTCACTCCCCCATTAGCCTGAAGAACCCTTGAGGGCAGGTCTGTATCTCATCTTTAGATCCCGGGGCCTCACACAACATATATTAGGTTCCCAGTGAAAGTTTGCTGAAGAATAAGTGTCCAGTCCTTGCATACTCCTCATCACCTACCCTCTCTCCTGGAGAGCCTGGGATTGTTTTTATACCCTGAGCGTAATAAGGCCCCTGAGACTGCTGCCTGCCAGCAGGGCTGGGGGCAGGAGGCCCTGGGAATAGGGCAGTGAGCTCTGGGACTGGCCGGGTAGAGCAGGCTCTCCAGTTCCCATCTCTCCTCCCACCTTTCCCACGGCTGGTCCCAGGCTCTCCACCCACTGCTGTGCAGGTTTCTCCACAGCAATTCTGGGAAGGGAAACTCATGGGGCCCCAGTCTGTTTTGTCTTCTCTCCCAGAGCCACAGGAGGTAACTGAGACAAAGGCGTAGATGACAAGCCCAGAACTTTCTCATCAGAAGGCTGGATCTTGGGAGGCCTCTCATTACCCAACCTTAGAACATACTACACTGCCACAGTGGTCAAAACAGCCTGATACTGGTACAAGAACAGACAGATCGATCAATGGAACAGAATTGAGACCCCAGAGATGACACCATCTGCCTATGAACAGTTGATATTTGACAAAGGCCCTAAGACATTAAACTGGGGTAAAAACAGTATCTTCAACAAATGGTGCTGGCAAAATTGGTTATCCATCTGCAATAAACTGAATCAAGATCCATATCTTACACCTTATACAAAAACCAACTCCAACTGGATAAAAGACCTAAATATCAAACCTAAAATGCTAAAGGTCATCCAAGAAAAGGTAGGAACAACAATGGAAGTTTTAACACACAGTGAGGACAGACTCCAAAATCTGTCAAACAAACCTCAATCAACAGAAGAGAAAATAGATAAATGGGAACTATTAAGAATCAAACACTTTTGCTCATCCAAAGACTTTATTAATAGAATTAAAAGAACACCCACAGAATGGGAAAAAATATTTGGCAACTCTATGTCAGACCGACGCCTGATCTCCATAATCTATAGGATACTACAAAATATCAAGAAGAAGAAGATAAACTATACAATTAAGCGATGGGCAAAGGAGATGGACAGACACTTCACTAAAGAGGAGATCCAGGCAGCCAAAAAACACATGCGGACATGTTCACGATCTTTAGTTATTAAAGAAATTCAAATCAAGACAACAATGAGATACCATCTCACCCCAACAAGATTGGCCATGATCCAGAAAACACAAAACAACAAATGCTGGAGAGGCTGTGGAGAAAGTGGAACCCTCCTACACTGTTGGTGGGGTTGCAAAATGGTCCAGCCTCTTAGGAAGGCAATCTGGCGCTTCCTTAAAAAAATGGATATAGAGATACCATTTGACCCAGTAATTCCACTACTTGGAATATATCCTACAGATTCAAGGCCTTTCACACCAACGGACACATGCACCAGAATGTTTATCGCAGCACAGTCCACAATAGCAAAAAGATGGAATCAACCCAGATGCCCAACAATAGAAGAATGGATAGGTAAACTGTGGTACATATACTCAATGGAGCACTACGCAATGATAAAGAATAACGATGATTCCAGGAAACATCTCCTAACCTGGTTTCAACTGGAAGACATTATGTTGAGTGAAAGTAGTCAGCGACAAAAGGACAAATACTGTATGAGACCTCTATGATAAGATCTCAAAAACAGACTTGTATATAGAAGAAAAGACTCTTTGACAGCTGCAAGGGAGGGGAGGGAGGGAGGGCGAGGGGGGGAGGGTTTAGTTTAGATAGTTACTAGCAATCTAGTTGGGAGAAAGTGGTGACAGCACACATTAGGAACAAGAACATTAAGTGGACTTCAGCATAACTTGAGTACTCCTTCCGTCTTAACTCAATATTGCAAGGATAGAGTAGCTGGGGCGGGGGGCGGGGGACCATGCTCTTAGGCAAATTCCAGGCCAATTGGCACAACTAGCATTTTGCTAAGAGAGCTCTCTGTACCCCACATTGGTGAGTGGCGTCTGGGGTCTTAAAAGCTGCCAAGCTGCCATCCGAGGACACAGCAAATGGTCCCAACTCAGCAGGAACGGATGCTCGCTCAGGGCCAAAACGGCACGCGGTAAAGACAACCTAGAAGACAGAGAGACCCACAAGAGTGGGTGCCTACATCGACTTGGGACCGGAAGAACCGGATGGTGCCCGGCCACCACCAGTGATAGCCACGACGGAGCTCACAGAGAGGAGCCTCACTGGCAACACAAGAATAAAAAGAGGTGCATCATGAGATCTCCACTAAAAGACCTCAATTGATGGTCCAGCGGTTTGGGGGTTACTCTGAGAGCATGGCCCCCTTCCCTGATGCTGCCCTCTCCCATAAATTATAACAAAGGTCCACTCTTTGGACAGGAATGGATTGGACTTGGCAAGGCAGAGTGACCATATATTGGAAGCACTTTATGGTTCTATACATCTATAGGATATCATCTTGCTGACCTCTGGCTGGAGGAAGGGGAGTGGATGGAGAGGAGGGGAAAGGAGACTGTTGGGAGGATGAGACAGGTATGGAGCAGAGAGGAATAGCGTGCTGTCACCAGACAGGGAGAGCAGTGGAAGCTGCATATAGGGGGGCATGTAAATTTACATGTGAATGTACATTTTCACTCAGTTATGTTAAATAAAAATAAAAAAAATAAAAAAAGAAAGCTGGATCTGTCTCCCTTTCTAGGCCACTCTAGGATGGCAGTGCTAATAGAGCTTCTTATCTGGAACCAAATAAAAAGATGTAGCATGATCCCCAAAGGGTCAAGACTATAGGGTCCTAGCTGAAGAAGCCAAAGAACCTGCTTTCCTGTTCTGTGCCTGTTTTTCAGCTGTACTTGCCATGTTTGCAGGGAGGAATGTGCCCCTGGGCATTCTTGGACTTGAGATCCCAGTCAGACCATTCCTCCTCGCTGGAGGATGCTGGGATGGGGCTAGGGGGCTGCATGGATTCTGGGTTGGGTACCTGGAGCGGGACACTTGGCTGGGAGGAGTATGGGAAGGTGGGGGTAGGCCAGGAAAGGGAAGGAGGGTTGGGTTTGCCTTCAGATTCCCAGAGAGAAGTGGCAGCCAGAGTGGCTTCAGGCCTCCAGTGGTGTCTCTGCCAAGTACCCCCTCCTGGGCCATGACCAGAGATGAGAGACAGCAGTGCTCTCGAGCCTTCTTGGAAGGTCTTCCTTTTTTGAGTCAGAGGCCACACCTGCTTCCATACTCTCTGCACTCAGCGGAGCTTACCTGGTCTCAGGCTGGATGGAGTAGTAGCTGGAGGAGTGATAGTCCTCGCTCGTCTAGTGCTTTCCACTAGCCAAGCACAGTTTTAAGTGCTTTGTGCATATGTATATATATACACAAAACTCCCACAAGCAGCTCTGTGAGGTGGATACTGTTAACTTCATCCTCATATAACAGATGAAGAAATTAAGGACCAGAGATACAAAATAACTCGCCCCAGTCAGTAAGTGGCAAAGGCAGGATCCGAACCTCAGCAGTGTGGCTCCAAAGCCCATACTCTCAACCACTACTTCCCAGAGGGGAATGGCTGTATGTGTACATGTCCCCTGGCCACTCACCTTCCTCAGTGTTACCCCTGTACCTGGTACCCTCTGAAGGCCCAAACTGCTGTAGGGGGAGGGAAGGAAAGGAGCCTGGAGAAGAGCCGTCCCCTGTGAGGGAGAGAGTCGGGTGCTCAGGGAGACACAGGAAACCCTGGTGCTCCAACAAGGAGGGAGGCTCAGTGGTCTTAACTGCTGGGGGAAAGGCAAACAAGTGGACAGATCTGATGGGAGGAAATGCATAGTTCAAGGAGAGGGGAGACACCACCCTCCTAAACTGACCCTTCCTCCAGGCCCTCCCAGCCTGAAGCCACTGTCCCAGAAGATCCCTGCATTCCTGTAAGCCTCTCCTACACAGCAAATCTCAGCATTCCTAAAGAATGCTGTGGGCTGTTAGGGGAAAAGGTGGGAAGGCGGGTGATGAGAATAGAGTTCTCAGAGCCACCAAGGCCTGGAAACACCCCCAGTGAAGAGCCTGAAAATGGTCAAAGGGAAGCCACACTAGTTGGAGGCCTGTCCTTCCCCTGTACTCAGCAACCAAGGGGGGACTCTGGAGGCTTGGGACCTGCAACTTAGAGTCCTCTCACCCCTTCCTCAAGGGCTGGAAAGTGGAGCGAAAGGGCCAGGGGACTTTTTGGAGCAGGGGCTGCCTCACCAGGTCCTTGGAGGTGCCGAGCCTCTTGAGGCTGTCCAGAGGGAGGAGGTCAGCAGAGTCCTTGTGCAGGAACTGGGTGGCCTGTTTGAGTCGGCGCTGCTGGCTGAGGTGGGCTGGGTCCCGAAGCTCAGCCTTCTGCCCCCTCCCAGCAGTGTCTCCCTCGTCTCTCCTGGCCTCCTGCCCGGTGTTCACGGTCCCTCCGGAGAAGAGCCAGGTGGGGACTTCAGAGCGGCGCTCTCCTCTGTCGTCGCTGTGTCCGTGTGGCCCTGCAGCTCCCGGCCCGTCTCTGTTCCCGGACCGCCGCTTCCCTGCTGACAGGAGGGTCTCCGAGGGAGGGAAGGAGGAAATAAATAAATAATGTGCGGCAACAGCCACGTCAGACACCAATTTCCAGAGATTGCAGTAGAGGGAGTGAGGCTCTGGCTGGAAAAAACCAGCACTGGGAGAGAGGGAGGGAGGCAGGCGCTGCAGTGCCTCCAGTTGTGGGGTCAAAGTGGGCAGCAGAAAGGGATGTGTGTGTGCGCGTGTGTGTGCAACACTGTCATCAACTCTCGGGGTGCCCGTGCCAGGCTGTTTGAATGGAAGCATCTGTGTCAGCGTGTGGGGGCGGTCGCCTGCATGGTTTGGGTGCGTGTAGGATGCAGGCGTGTGCGTCCGTGTGCACGCATACCTGCTCTGCATCCCTCCAGGTCTCCTCCCGGGCTGCCTGCCCAGCTGTTTCCTCCGTCTGTGGCTCTCTGCAGCCCAGGGGATGAGGTGCAGCCATCAACTGTGGCTCAGAACAGAGCAGGGTGGCATTAAAGTGCCCCCCTCTCCTCTCCCTGATAGGAGAGGCTTTACTTTTGTCAATCTCTTCCTGACCGCCTGGGTGGATGTCAGAGTTCTGGGCTCCAGAGGGTGGCAGCAGCAGCTCTGAGTCTCCCCACAAATAGAGACCTGACTTACTGACCCCCTTTATATAAGACTCCTCAAATCTTTGTCCTTAAAAATAAAGTTGTTGTATTTCAAACATGCAGAGAACCATAGAGAATAATAAAAACCGATTCGCTTTACTCACCACCCAGTTTAAAAAGTGTCATCAATGTAATTGGAGCTCTGTGTCCCTCACTCGCCAAATGATGCCCTGTGTTAGTCACCTAGTGCTGCTGTAACAGAAATACCCCAAGTGGATAGCTTTAAACAGAGACATGTTATTCTGTCACAGTCTAGTAGGCTACAAGTCCAAACTCGAGGCATCAGCTGCGGGAGAAAGCTGTCTCTGTTGGCTCTGGAGGAAGGTCCTTGTCAAACTTCCCCTGGACTGGGAGCTTCTGAGGCAGAGGGAACCCAGGTCCTTTCCAAAGAACAGGCTCTGCTGCTGGCACTGCTTCTTTCTTGATGGTGTGAAGTCAGCAACTCCCTTTCCTTTATAGTCCAAGAGATTGCCTCAGGCATAATACGGTCTTATAGACTGAGTGCTGCTCCAGCAACACAGCTACTGCCCATCCTCCCTCACTAACATCACAGAGGCAGGGTTTACGGCATGGGGGGAACATCACACAATATGGGGGATCAGAGCCTAGCCAGGTGGCTACACCCAATTTTAAAGGTACACAGTGCAATTCATAACATTAAAAAAAAAATACCAAAAATGAAATACACTGCCATCAGGTCAGTTTCAAATCATGACATGCCCCATCCTAAATTTGGTGTTGATCACTCCAGTAAAACCAGTTGCGGTCACGTCAGTTCTGACCCACGACAATTTCGTGGGTTTCAGAGTAGAACTTGACAGGATTTTCAAGGCTGTGACCTTTCTGAAGCACATTGCCAGGTTTTCTTACAAAGCATTTCTGCGTAGAGTGAAACCACCAATCTTTTGGTTAGTGGTTGTGTGTGTAACTGTTTGCATCACCCAGGGACTCCATCAGTCCTGTCCCTCTCTTCATACTCTGTGCATCCATGTGTGTGTGTATTCTCAGCAACATACCATTTAGTTTTGCTGAACCCAGTGCATATGTCACTATTCTCTTTTCCTCAATAGTGAGAGTTATCCTTGAAGTGTGCATTGCTCTAGTTAATTCATTTTAACAGCTGTGTAGTATACTACTGTATGAATACATCCCATTCAGGTTATTTTTTATTTTTTATTCTTACAAACAGTGCTGCTGTGAACATTTTTTTAATTGTGTTTTTGTGGAAGTTTACAGTTCAAGTCAGTTTCTCATACAAAAACTTAGACACACTGGTATGTGACCATAGCTGCTCTGCCTGCACTGTGACAACACACTCATTATCTCCACTCTGTATTTTCCATGTCCATTCAACTACCTCCTATCCCGTTCTGCTTTCCCCTCTCGCCCCTGGACAGGAGCTGCCCGATTATTCTCTCATGTCTACTTAGGCCAAGAAGCACACTCTTCGACAGTATCATTTTACCTCCCATAGATCAGTTCCATCTTTGCCTGAGGGTTGGCTTCAGGAATGATTTCAGTTCTGGGCTAACAGAGAGTCCAGGGACCATGTTTCTGTCCAACCATCAAGTTTGGTCTTTTTACTAGAGTTTGAGTTCTGCACAGCACATTTCTCCTGCTTCATCAGGGACTCTTTATTGAGTTCCCTGTTAGGACAGTTGTTGGTGGTAGCTGGGCACCATCTAGTTCTTCCGGTCTCCTACTGACATAGTCTCTGTTTTATATGGCTCTTTCTGTCTCTTGGCCTCATATTTTCCTTATGCTATGAACATTGGTGTACACATCTCCTTTGACACATCAGTATGCATGTCTCTAGATAATACACCTAGGAAGTGGACATAAGGTATGTATCTTCATCTTTTGGGGCTACAGTTGGATTGCTCTCCAAATTAGTATGCACTCCAGGCAGCAGTGGCTGAAGCAGTGGATAAGGGGGTTTCTGGACTCCACATCCTTGCCAACACTTGGTTGGTATTATCAGACTTCTTATAGCCCTGGCTAAATTTGCCTCAGCTTTTTCTCCTCAAACTTTCATTTTCACTGTCATCAAAGTGTACTTGTTAAGCACCTTCTTGTGGACAGTGGACATTCATGCGGTGAGTCCTCCACATAAGCCCTGATTCCCAAGAGGCGTAGTCTGACCCAGATAGCACCAAGATACATGGGCATTCAGGCAAACAGGTGATTAACTGAGCTTCTGCAGACCAAGCTTGTGGAGGCTCCTTCACAACCACTGCAATTATGTGAGAAAATGCAATTAGTGTGATCTCCATTTGCTTATAAGGAACCTGAGTCTTAGAATGCTTGCTCAAGATTTGCTATTATGGTAAAGCAGCTCCAGGAATCATGTCCCTGTTTTCTGACTCCCAACCCTTGTGTGTTCCCTCTGCACTGGAAGGAGACCAGAAACCCTGCTGGCATAATGGTTAAGTGCTACAGCTGCTAGCCCAAAGGTGCACAGTTTGAATCCACCAGGCGCTCCTTGAAAACCATATGGAGTGGTTCTACTCTGACTTCAAGGATCGCTATAAACCAGAATCGACTTGACAGCAATAGGTTAGAAGGAAACTACTGATGGAGATGATAAACCCAGAATGAAAACCAAGCTGTGGTGTGATTACACATATACAGCTCTTCCTACCCAGATCCTGGCATTTTCACATTCAATCTGAGTGAAATTTCCAGCCTCTCTGCCTGTACCCAGTACATAGGTGTTGTTTTAGCTGCCACTGAGTCAGTTCCCTGTTCAGCAGAAGGAAATATTGCCCAATCCTGTGCCACCTCAACAGCTATTGGAATGCTTGGGTCCATTTGTTGTGGCCACTGTGTGTTTTGAATGTCTTCCAGCTTGGGGGTGGTTCATCTTCCAGCACTATATTGGACCATACTCTGTTCTGATCCATAAGGCTTTCATTGGCTAATTTTTGGAAGCCCTAGTAGCCTAGTGGTTAAGTGCTACCAGTGCTAACTCAAAGGTCAGCAGTTTGAAGCCACCACATGCTCCTTGGAAACTCTGTGAGGCAGTTCTTCTCTGTCCTATAGGGTTGCTGTTTTAGTCAGCTAGCGCTGCTCTAACAAAGAAAAGTTTATTCTTACATAGTTGGCTAGGCTACAAGTCTGAATTCAGGATGTCCACTCCAGGGAAAGCTTTCCCCCTTGTCCACTCTGGAGGAAAGTTCGATATTGCATCAGTCTTTGCCCACGGAGCATCTTGGCGCAGGAACCTCAGGTCTGAAGGACACGCTTTTCTCCCGGTGCTGCCTTCTTGATGGTGTGAGGTTCCCAATTCTCTGCTTGCTTCCCTTTCCTTTTATTTCTTGTAGGATGAAAGGATTAAGGGTGGGCAAGCCATACTCCGGGGAAACTCCCTTTACAGTGGAGCAGGGAGGTGATCCTATGAAGGTATTTACAGTCCCACCCTAATCCTTTAACATACAGCATAAGATAATCATAGAATACAGGTAATACTGGCCCAGGCAAATTAATACACGTATTTTCGGGGGGACACAATTCCATCCATGACAGTCACTGTGAGTCAGAAGCAACTTGATGGCACTGGGTTTGTCTTTTCTTTTTAATTTACTTCTACTCAATTTTTAGTATGGTAGCTCCACTGAAATCTTTTCATCAGAGAGACTCTGCTGGAATTTGAAATACCAGTGGCAAAGCTTCTGGCATCGTGGCAATCCATAAGCAGTACGATAAAATGACAAATGAATACTGGCAGTATCTAATATGATTATGCATTCACCTGAAATAGAGGCTGAAAAGGATCCACTAACGTATTATACCAGGTTCCTGAAATTGCATCAGCAGGATTGACTACATTGAGAGATCAGTGAGTAGGCCCCAATGTTCAAATACTTGTCCAACTTTATTCTCAGCAATTTTGGTTCCTTGAGTTTGAAAATCCCTCAACAACCTTAAGAATCCTTTATCCATGCATTCTTTAGGGAAGAAATGCTAAGTGAGTGTCATGGATTGAATTGTGTCCCCCCAAAAATGTATGAGTTGATTTGACTTGGTTTGGAGTTCTAATATGGTGCCCTTCCTCCCATGTGTTGTGAATCCTGCCTCTGTGATATTGATGATGGAGAATGGTTTGCAGTTGTGTAAGTGAGGCAGGACCCAAGCTACAAGCTTATGGAATATAAGGGAGAGAAGTGAGCAGAGGAAGCTGGGAACTTCATACCACCGAGAGAGAAGCACCGAGAGCAGAGCACGTCCTTTGGACCCGAGGTTCCTGTGCTGAGATGTTCTCACTGGATGTGGACTTAGCCTACCAGACTGTGATAAATTCTCCTACTGAATGGACTTACAATTTGTAAATGGATTTGTGGCTTACCGCACTGAGACAATAAAAGCTTCTCTACATGAAACCTTCTACTCGTGGTATTTTCCATTAGAGCAGTACCAGGTGACTAAGACAGTGAGTTATCAGTTAACAAGGATGACATGACACTAGGCCTCTTTGCAAGTTTGCTTTGGGCCAGCCTGATACTATGGATGGACTGCCTCAGGATTCTTGGGTACATTTAGATATGTACCCTGTGCCAAGGGAAGACTAAATGCACCTGTGGCATAGAATGGAGACTCAGGGGTTGATAGTCTGGATAAAGTGAAGTTGGGGGCATTGGGTCCTCTTTTTTGCTTGGTCTGATAACGCCTTTGTTACTTAAATCTGGGGAACCACTCATGCTTAGGAAATGCTGTTTCCTAGAATGCAGCCTTGAAGTTGGAAATCCTGGTGGTGCAGTGGTTTAGTGCTACAGCCTTGAAGTGGGTGAACATAGCTGTGAATTGTCAAGTTGATCCTTGTGTTCTGGGACCCTGCTAAAACTATCTCACTACCTTTTGGGGTGGGATTCAGAAATGAGAAAAATCTCTTGCTTTTTTGTGCTCTCAGTTTCTTCCTTTGTAAATATGAGGCATGATTTCTGTCCTTTCCCTAGGTTGCGGGGAGAATGAGAATGTTGTAGCAATATAAAGCTATGAGCTCTTTTTTTTAGAGGCTGAAGAAATCCCTTTGGTATGGCGGTGGAGAATGCTGGGGAATGTTCTGAGGCCCTTTTATATCCTCTTCTGGGTTGTTGGTGTCTTTGCCACTAACTCACCTCAGTTCCCTCCTCTCATCATTTTTTGACCTAGTGGGTGTAGAATTCAGAAAACCAATTCTTTCACAAGGAATAATGATGTTAGTCTCTAAAGATGAGACATGGGATGGGGGTGGCCTTGCAGAAACTCTATTCAAGAAGATTAAATCATTCTGCATTGTTAGGAATGGAAAAAAGCAGATGTTACATCATTTTCAGGGCACTTGGGAAGTAGTACCTGTTATTTCTCTCAATTATTTCATCTCATGGTACACATAAATGTCTAAGTGAATGGATCTGGATTCAATTAAGTTACAGAAATTTTGAGAAAAAAATGGAACTGTGAGATATGGCTCCCTCCCTGCATTGATTCTCCCCTGATTTTAATGAGTTTCCTTTTCATTCAGTCAACAGGTATTTACTGGGCCTCTATCAGAGGCCGACACCGAGCCAGGCTCTGGGGGTACAGTGACGAACCAGATGAAGCTCCTGCCCTTGTGGAGTTAACACTCTAGTGGGAAAGACAGATGATAAACAACTAAATTTATAATGTCAAGCCATCATAAATGTTAGTAAAAAATAAAGCAGAGAAAGAGGAGACAGTGATGGAGATGGGGTGCTGGACGTGACCCGAGAAAGCCTCTCTGCGAAGATGACATTGTACAGAGACCAGAAAAGGGGCGGGAGGGGGCCAGACCTGTACCTCAGACAGAAGGAATGGTGCAGGTAAGGCCCCTGGACTGGAACCGCACTTACGTCCTCATACTCCACGCCAGATGTGGAAATAGATTTGCACCTCTCCACCTCTCCCGCCTGTTCCTCCTGTAACCAGGCATTCACACCAGCAGGACAACTGACTGGCTGGGGTAAAGGGCATCGTTCTTGGTGTGGAGAGACTAGAGCTAATTTGTCTATACCGGGATAGAACCCTTTTCCTCACCCTGCTTGACACAGTGCTGTTCCCAATTGGGTTAACAAGCCACTAAATGCTGAGTCTGACAGACCTGAGCGAGTCAGGGCTTCCTCTACAGAATAGAGAACACAGAACACTGTTGAGCGTGTTCCAAGAATTGCCAGACGGCTATGGGTCTTTGTACTTCTAGCAATGATGAAGGCTCAGAAGGACTCAAAGAGGTAAGGTTTTCTTGGCTTTCCAGCCTCACAGGTCCTGTCTTGAAGGCCTTTTACAAAACCTTCTTTGTATGAAACCATACTACATCTTATCATTGCCATGGAGTCCCAGACAATTATTGGTAATTGTCTAAATTTATGCTGTCCAGTACAGAAGCCACTGGCCACATATGGCTATTGAGCATTTGAGATGTGGCTAGTTGGAGTTGAGATCTGCTGTGGAAACTTGAGTGGTATAGTAGTTAAGTGCTATAGCTGCTAACCAAAAGGTTGACAGTTTGAATCTGCCAAGTGCTCTTTGGAAACTCTATGGAGTAGTTTTGCTCTGTCCTGTAGAGTAGCTATGAATTGGAATCAACTTGACAGCAGTGGGTGGTGTTGGTACAAATGACACACTGGATTTTGGAAACTTAATATGAAAATCAGAGTGTGAAATATGTTATTAGTTATTTTTATATGGATTAGAAGTGAAATGAGATTTTTAACATTGATTAAAATATTAAAATTAATTTCACCTGTTTATTTTTACTTTTTAATTGGCATCCAAAAAGTTCTAAATTAGATATATGGCTCCCTTATATTTCTATTAGACAGTGCTGGTCAGTAGATTCCAGAGCTTAGTTGCTCTGCCTGGTACAGTCTCCTCCAGCATCTCTCAGCTCTGTCTTCTATCTAAATTTCTGTAGCTCTATTCAGGGTCGCTGCTGTCTTGTTCAAGCCTCAGTAGAGATAGAAATTATCTGGTTCCCAACTTCCTTGTGATAATCTTCCATACCTTTAAACATATCTACATCTTAACATTCACTTCGCTGAACTGAATAGTGCTTTGATGGCAGGGATGGGGAGGAGAATGGTCCAGCAAAATCAAAATCACCCAGTCAAATGTCCTGCCACATAAAGGAAATTCCCAGAATATTCTTTTTAGAATGGGTTAGTCAGAGCTAAACAAACAGCTCCCTTGAGCCCATGGGGGATTAAGGGCAGCCAATTCTATTTCAGACTCACTCTTATGGCCCTGTCAGATGTGGTGAAGACCAGAAGGAAGTTGTTTCCCAGAATTCTCCTCTCCAGTGGAAGAGTTCAGGAGCTCTGTACCAGTTTTGAAATTTATCATCAGGACAAGATACCTTCTGGCCCTACCCTGCACAGGCAGATCTTCCACACACTACTAGGCTACAACATTTGTTATATTCATGACTTTAGGATGCTTTTTTCTTATTTTATGCATGGCAAAATCAAAGCACAGAAAAGTCAGATATGTTGCCACTAGTGATGAAAGTAGACTAAGCATGGCATATTGAACTCAGACAAACGTGGTCAAGAATTCTCACTATGCTGTTTACTGGCTGGCTGACCTTGGGCAAAGTGCTTAATCTTTTTGAATGTTTCCTCATCTGTAAAACTGAAAGAACATGTAATCATAGAGTTGATGCGAAGTTGAAGGAAGAGACAGACTAATGAAATGTGTAAGAGCTGTTTATGATTCAGTTTGCTCATCAATAAAATGAGCATCAGAAAATAAAATGGGTGTCCTAACAGTACCGACCTCATGGTGTGAGGATTGAGTGGGTTGATTCATATAAATCTCTCAAAACAGTGCCTGGCAAACAGAAAGCCAAGAAGCCACTGCTGTCAAGTCAATTCTGAATTATAGTAACCCTGTGGGACAGAATAGAACTGCCTCATAGAGTTTCCAAGGAGCACCTGGTGGATTTCAACTGCCAACCTTTTGGCTAGCAGATGCAGCAATCAATCACTACACCACCAGGGTTTCTGGCAAGTAGTAAGGGACAAGTAAATGTTTCCTATTATTTGGCAAGTATGTACACAGGCACGCGTGCACACACACACTCTGACTTTGTTGCTTTTCCTCTTTACTCTCATAGTACACCTGGCACAGGTATCTGTTTCAGAATTTATCACATTATAATTATTTGTTTACATGTCCATCTTCCCACTAGATCCTAGGCTTTGTAAGGGCAGGGTCCCTTTACTTCTATTTCTCTTCTCTCACTTTATCAGTGCACAGTTTGTTGAATGAATGGATCAGCAAACCCCAGAGGGTCCCAGGGGAAGTGTGCAGTGTTCCCGTGACTACTGTGGGGATGAAACACTAGAATAGCCTGTTGAGCTTCCCACTTGGTATTTTCAGTCCCAGAACCCAACTGATGCCATAGGTCGTCACTGAAGACCCCTTCTCCTCTTACCCTTTTCCTTCACTCCCATGGGATTTGTCTTCACCATCCCTCTCACCTTTGGGCTCTGTGTCCCAGTTTTGACCAGGAAACCCTGGTGGCATAGTTAAATGCTATGGCTACTAACCAAAAGGTGGGCAGTTTGAATCCACCAGGCATTCTTTGGAAACTCTGTGAGGCAGGTCTACTCTGTACCATAGGGTTGCTATGAGTCAGAATAGACTTGACTTGTTGGTGTTGTTTGGCGTGTCCTCAGAAGGTCTAGCAAAACTGGCCAACCCCCGACCATTTGGAGTCCCCAGGCTCCAGCCAGGACACCTTCACTGCCTTTCCTCTGACATCAGCGATTCTCATCTTCCCTCTTCTGCTTATCCACGCTCTCTTCTGCTTCCATTTCCCTCCACTTGCCCCTTTATTCTTTCCTAAGTTTTGAGCCTACCTGTGGCACCCCTAGAAAAGACCTCCCCTTTGTATGATACTCAGGCTAAAGAAGTTATTGGCTGCCATCTGGGATTCATACCATGATATCTAATGTTGGTGCCCAGTGAACATCCAGTGAAGCCACTCATTGACTCTCCTACTTTGAAATCTCAAGGTGCCGCAGCATTATCTACAAGCACGTAGGCGTTTGTGATTGGTTCTATGCTGGGATCCCTGCAGAGAGTGAATTGTATAAATGTTTGTGCTGGCTTGGAACTAACATAAGATGGGCATCTGTAGGAATAGTCTCAGAAGCCACTATTATTATATTTAATAACAGGCAGCAGCAGCCATTTACATTATGTAGTAAAGAGTAAATGAGTGTGACTCCACGGACAGTGTAACTAAGGAGAGTGCTCCGAGGTGGAAGAGCAACAAAGACAACAGGCTTGGAGTGAGTGAGTCAGCTATGAGTAGAAAAGACAGGCCAGAGGGTCCAGGGGAATGTGAGAGAGGAGATTATTGAGGCAGCCCAGAGGATCTTGGCTCTGACATATCATCTCAGGGAACAGCTCTGGGGCTTTTTGAGGTATGGCAATCAAGTGGGACAATTCTGATAGCTAGATGAGGAATGGAGGCTAAAGATGATGACCACCAGTGTAGTTGGACCTGCATCATCTCCTCCAGTTTCCCAGGCTGCACAGCTTCCAGCACTCACTGACTCCTGGCCCCCTGCGACTCACACACCAGAATTTGTCTTAGGAATGTAGTTCTTTAAGACCAAGACCAGGCTTGGGAGGAGAAGGTCACAGAAGGGGGTGCTGGCTCTGAAGTGGTTGTGCAGGTTGCTTGTTCTTAGACTAGTTAGTTAGCAAAGCTGGCAGCATACAGTAGAGCACAGTTTCTTGGGGAGCCGCATGTTAGGGGTGGGAAGGTGGGTGTACATCCCTTCTCTTTCAGATCAACTGTTTTTCTTTTGGAAGGTCACCTGCCTCTATGTGTTTTTCTGTGTGTGATGTACTTTGTGGTCAACCTTTATTATAGCTAAAGTTAATTTCTCATAGAAATTCATGCGCATATTGTTACATGACACTGGTTGCCATCCCTATAATGTGACCACATACTCCCCTTTTCCACTCCAGGTCTCCCAATCTAACTAGCTCCTGTCTTTTCCTGCTTTTTCATCCTGCCTCTGGACAGAAATTGCCTACTTGGTCTTGTTTATCTGCTTGAACTAAGAAGCACACTATTGAAGAGTATTGTTATATATTTTATAGTCCAGTCTAATTTTTAGCCTGAAGAGTGGACTTCGGAAATGGTTTTGATTCTGAGTTAACAGAGCTTCAGGGCTTCTTCCAGTCTCAATCAGACCATAAGTCTGGGCTTTTTACCTGAACTTGAGTTCTGTTTCAGATCTATTTGTCAAAAGTTGTGGTGATAACTAATGTCACTGAATTGTACATGTTAAAAATGCTGAAATTGTGCACAATTTGTTATATAAGTATTTACCACAGTTAAAAGTATAAAAAAAAGTTGTAGTGAGAGCTTAGATCTTTAAGGCAGAGGTGGCTTACAGTGAAGAGGCTTTGAAATACTTACTGACGAGGATCAAAGACGACAAATCTCAGTGTGGATTGCACCTCAACATCAGGACAACAAAAATCCTCACAACTGGACCAATAAGCAACATCATCATGAATGGAGAAAGGATTGTAGTTGTCAAAGATTTTACTTTACTTGGGTCTGCAATCAACGTCCATGGAAGCAGCAGTCAAGAAATCAAAAGGCACATTGCATTAGGAAAATCTGCTGCAAAAGACCTCTTCAAAGTGTTGAAAAGTAACGATATCACATTGAAGACTAAGCTGAGCTTCACCCAGGCCATGGTATTTTCAGTCACATCATATGCATACAAAAGCTGGACAGTGAATAAGGAAGACAGAAGAATTGATGCCTTTGAATTGTGGTATTGGAGAAGAATATTGAGTGTACCACGGACTGCCAATAGAACAAACAGATCTATTCTGGAAGAAGTAAAACCAGAGTGTTCCTTGGAAACAAGATTGTGAAACTACATCTCACGTACTTTGAACATATTTATCAGGAGGGATCATTCTCTGGAGAAAGACATCAGCTTGGTAGAGTGAAAGATCGTTGACACAGTGCCTGCAACAATAGGCTTAAGCATAAAAATGACTGTGGGTATGGCGCAGGATTAGACTGTGTTTCAATCTGTTGTACATAGGGTCGCTGTGAGTCAGAACTGACTCGATGGTACCTAATGACAACAGCTTACAGGGACCTCCGTACCCTACTGGCTTTCAGGAACTCTGTATTCATTAATGTGTATCCGTATGTGTGTTTGTGTGTTTGTTGGCCAAGTGTACTGCAGGCTTGGGTAGGGATTTCCTTGAAAAAGTCCCTGTGTTACTGCTCTTGGCCAGCAGGCAGTATGGATGCTATTGTCCCCCTAGATATCCATGGCCTACTGAGGTTCAAGAGTTCCCAGATTCCTCCTTCTGCATTTCTGGCTGGCCAGTGAACAAGGGGGGCCCTGGTAATATTCTAGTTCTCCCGCCAGCAGAAAGAGGCTGCTGCCCAAAGGGCAGAGCATTACGGTGCTGAGAGCAGGGAAAAGTCCTTCTGCCTGAAACTAGGAGTCAGGCTAAGAGTCTTTCTCTTCTCTCCTCTAGTTGAAAGCCAGAGAGTAAATGGGCTTCTCTGATGGCCTTCCCACTCCCCTCCCTCACGTCTTCATAGCAATCCTCTGAATATCCACCCAGGCTCTCATTTTGGAGGTAACAAAACCTGGGAATGTAGGCTGGGAGCAGGATGAGGACAGAGACCCTGGAGTCCCAAGTCCTTACCCCAGTGCATTCTCTTGTCCCCCAAGGGAAGAGGAATGCTAGGCTTGGTGGCCCAGAGCAAGTCACACTTCCCAATGGGTTTCCATTTGCCTGTCTAAAAACTGAGGTGGCTAGATCTGTTTCTTAAGGGGCTGCTCAGCTCTGACATCGTAAAGTCCTACATAACGGCAACCAACTCACTTTGCCACCATCACTCCTAACTCAGGACTGGGGAGAAGGGTTACATGCCTAGAGCACCCCTACCCCCTGCACTCCCCTAGAGTACTCAGGAAATACTCTTTCACCCTTCAGCTCCGCCCACCCACCCCTACCCCCACCGTATCCCATGGGAAGTAGTGGCAATGAGAAGGACTACTTAATAGAATTAGAAATTTAAGGGTAGAAAGAAACTTGGAAACATTCTAGACAAGCCCTGTTTGTTATTTTTATTATATAAGTAACAATAATCTCACTCATGGGGGACCTATGATGTGCCAAGGTCCCTAGGTGGCACAGTGGTTTGTGCTAAACTGCTAAGCTAAAGATCGGTGTTTCAGACCCATCCGTGGTACCACGGAAGAAAGGCCTGATGACCTGCTTCTGTAATGATTACAGCCCAGGAAGTTCCGTGGAGCAGTTCTACTGACACATGGAGCTGCTGTGAGTTGAAACAGACTCAGTGGCAATGGGTTTGTTTTCTGTTATTGCTGTTTTACCATGTGCTGCATACTCACTCTGTAGGTACTTATTTTGTTTTATTCCGTTTAATTATACCCTGTCGTTGTTATGTTGTTAGGTGCCATTGAGTCCGTTCTGATTCATAGCTACCCTATGAACAACAGAACAAAACACTGCCCAGTCACATACCATGTCCACAGTCATTTTTATGCTTCAGTCCATTGCTGTGGCCGCTGTGTTCATCCATCTCCTTGAGGGTCTGCCTCTTTTTCTCTGACCCTCCCCTCTACCAAGCGAAATGTCCTTCTCCAGGCACTGACCCCTCCTGACAACGTGTCCAAAGTAAGTCAGATGCAGTCTTGCCACCTTGGCTTCCAAGGAGCACCAGAACAGGTCTGTTGGTTCTTTCGGCGGTCTGTGGTACATTCAACATTCTTCTCCAACACCACAATTCAAATGCATCAATTCTTCTGTCTTCTTTGTTTGTTGTCCAGCTTTCCCATGCATATGATGCAATTGAAAATACCATGGCTTAGGTCAGGCGCACTTTAGTCTTCAAGGTGACATCTTTACATTTGAATACTTTAAAGAAATCCTTTATGGCAGATTTTCCCAATCCAATGCGTCTTTTAACTTCTTGACTCCTGCCTCCATGGATGTTGATTGTGGACCCAAGTAAAGTGAAATCCTTAACAACCTCAATCCTGTCTCCATTTATCATGATCTTGCTTACTGGTCCAGTTGTGACAGTTGTGAGGATTTTGTTTTCTTTCCTTCTTTTTTTTTTTTTTATTCCTTATGATTGAGTGAAAGTGTACATTCCCATATAAATATCCATGCCCACCTATATGCAGCTTCCACTGCTGTCCCTGCCTGGTAACAGCACATTATTCTTCTCTGCTCCATACATGTCTCATCTTCCCAACAGTCTCCTTTCCCCTTCACTCTACCCACTCCCCTTCCTCCAGCCAGAGGTCAGCAGGATGATCTCCTGTAGATACATAGAACCATTAAGTGCACCTAATATATGGTCACTCTGCGTTGCCAAGCCCAATCCATTCCTGTCTAAGAGTGGACCTTCATTATGATTTATGGGCAAGGGCAGCATCAGGGCCAGGGGCCATGCTTCCAGGGGAACCCTGAAGCCACTGGACCATCAGTTGCGGTCTTCTAGTGGAGAACTCAGGGTGCACCCCTTTTTATTCTTGTGTTGCCAGTGAGACTCAACTTTGTGAGCTCCATCACGGCTATCGCTAGCGGTGGCCAGGCACCATCTGGTTCTTCCAGTCCCGAGTTGATGTAGACACCCACTCATGTGGGTCTCTCTGTCTTCTGGGCTGTCTTTCCCCCATGTCGTTTTGGTCCTCAGTGAGCATCCTGCTGAGTTGGTACCATTTGCTGTGCCCTCGGATGGCAGCTTGGCAGCTTTTAAGAACCCAGATGCCACTCATCAATGTGGAGTGCAGAGAGCACTCTTAGCAAAATGCTAGTTGTGCCAATTGGCCTCAATTTCGCCTAAGAGCATGGTGCCCGGCCCCCCCCAACCCCGCTACTGTGTCCTTGCAATATTGGGTTAAGATGGAAGGAGTACTCAAGTTATGTTGAAGTTCACTTAATATTGTTCTTGTTTCTAATGTGTGCTGTCACCGATTTCACCCAACCAAATTTCTATCAACTACCTAATCTAAACCCTCCCCGCCTCGCCCTCCCTCCTCCCCTCCCTTGCAGCCGTCAAAGAGTCTTTTCTTCTACACATAAGTCTGTTTTTGAGTTCTTATCATAGGGGCCTCATACAATATTTGTCCTTTTGTCGCTGACTACTTTCACTCAACATAATGTCTTCTGGTTGAAACTAAGTTATGAGATGTTTCCTGGAATCATCATTGTTCTATATCATTGCATAGTGCTCCATTGAGTATATATACCATAGTTTCCCTAGCCATTCCTCTGTTGTTGGGCATCTGGGTTGATTCCATCTTTTTGCTATTGTGGACAGTGCTGCGATAAACATTCTTCTGCCTTGATTCTGTAGGATATATTCCAAGCAGTGGAATTTCTGGGTGAAATGGTATATCTATATCTATTTTTTTAAGGAAGCGCCAGATTGCCTTCCAAAGAGGCTGGACCATTTTGCAACCCCACCAACAGTGTAGGGGAGTTCCACTCTCTGATTTTTGTTTTCTAGATGTTGAGGTGCAATCCATACTGAAGGCTGTGGGCCTTGATCTTTGTCAGTAAGTGTTTCAAATCTTCTTCACTTCCTGAAAGTAAAGTGATGTCGTCTGCATAACAGATTTTTAATGAGTCATCCGCCAACCCTGATGCTTTGTTCTTCTTTGTAGAAACCAGCTTCTTGGATTATTTGCTCAGGATACAGATTAAAAAGGTATGGTTAAAGGATACAATCCTGCTACACACCTTTCCTGACTTTAAACCGTGAAGTATTCTGTTCGCACAATGTCTCTTGATCCATATACAAATTCCTCATGAGCACAATTAGGTGTACTGTAATTTCCATTCTCTGCAATGTTAGCCATAATTCACACAGTTGACTGCCTTTGCATAGTCCATGAAACCCGGGTAAACAACTTTCTGGTGTTCTCTGCTTTCAGCCAAGATCCATCTGACATCAGCAATGATATCCCTGGTTCCATGTCCTCTTCTGAAGCCAGCTTGCATTTCTGGCAGTTCTTTGTCAATATACTGCTGCAGTCACTTTTGAATGATCTTGAGCAAAATTTACTTGCATGTGATACTAAAGATATTGTTCGGTAATTTGCCCATTCAGTTAGATCACCTTTCTTTGGAATGGGCATAAATGTGGATGTCTTCCATTCAGTTGGCCAGGTGGCTGTCCTCCAAATTTCTTGACTTTGATGAATGAGCACTTCCAGCATTGCATCTGTTTATTGAATATCTCAATTGATATTCCATCAATTCCTGGAGCCTTGTTTTTTGCCAATACCTTCAGTGCAGTTTTGACTTCTTCCTTCATTGCCATTGGTTCCTGATCACATGCTGTCTCTTGAATGGCTAAACATCAACCAGTTCTTTCTGGTATAATGACTCTGTGTGTTACTTCTGTCTTCTTTTGATGCTCCCTGAGTCATTTAATATTTTCGCTGTAGAATCCTTCACTATTGCAACTGAGACTTGAATTTTTACTTCAGTTGTTTCAGCTTGAGAAATGCAGAACATGTACTGCCCTTTTGGTTTTCCATTTCCAGCTATTTGCACATGTCATTGTAATATTTTCTTTTGTCTTCTTGAGCTGTTCTTTGAAATCTTCTGTTTAAGTCTTTTACTTCTCCATTTCTTCCTTTTGCTTTAGCTGCTCAATGTTTAAGAGCAAGTTTCAGAGTCTCTTCTGATATCTAACTTGGTCTTTTCTTTCTTTCCTGTCTTTTTAATGACCTCTTCCTCTCTTCATGGATGATGTCTTTAATGTCATTCCATAATTTGTCTGGTCTTCAGTCATTATTGACCAACACATCAAATCTGCTCTTGAGATGATCTTTAAACTCAGAAGGGGTATACTTATGGTCATACTTTGGCTCTTGTGGACTTGTTCTAATTTCCTTCAATTTTGGTTTGAATTTGCATGTGAGCAGTTGATGATCTGTGCCACAGTCAGCACCTGGTCTTATTCTGACTGCTGACATGGAGCTTTTTCAGCATCTTTTGCCACAGATATGGTCGACTTGGTTCCTGTATATTCCATCTGATGAGGTCCATGTGTACGTTCTCCTTTTGTGTTGGTTAGAAAAGGCATTTGCAGTAAAGAAGTTGCTAGTCTTGCAAAATTCCATCATGCAATCTCCAACATTATTTCTATCACCAAGGCCATGTTTTCCACCTACCAATCCTCCTTCTTGGTTTCCAACTTTTGCATTCTAGTCACCAGTAATTATCAATACATCCTGATTGCATGTTTGATCAATTTGAGACTGCAGAAGCTGGTAAAAATCTTGAATCTCTTCATCTTTGGCCTTAGTTGTTGGTGTGTAAATTTGAATAATAGTTGTACTAACTGGCTTTCCTTGTAGGCATATGGATATTATCCTATCACTGACTCAGGACCGATCTTAAAATGTTCTTTTTGATGATGAACACAACACGATTCCTCTTCAAGTTTTCATTCCCAGCGTAGCAGATCATATGTTTGTCAGATTCAAAATGGCCAAAACTGGTCCATTTAAGCTCACTAATGCCTAGGATATCAATGTTTATGTGTTCCATTTCGTTTCTGATGATTTCTTATTTTCCCAGATTCATACTTTGTACATTCCATGTCCCAGTTATCAATGGATGTCTGCAGCTGTTTCTTCTTATTTGGAGTTGTGCCGCATCAGCAAACAAAGATCGTGAAAGCCTTACTCCATCCACATCATTAAAGTTGACTCTGCTTTGAGGAGGTAGCGTCTTCTGAGTGCCTTCCAACCTGGAGGGCTCAGTTTCCAGCACTATATCTGACAGTGTTAGGTGCCGAGGCCTGTCACCCACAAAAGCCTCTGTGAACAAAATTACAAGCCTATGTGATGGCAGGTGGAGGCATCTCACCCATGACATATTTCTGGCCATACTCTCCTTGATAATATTTTGCAACCTAATCAAACCTTCCTCAAAAACACCCTCTTATCTCCCGGCACAAGGATCAAAGAAGAAGGGTTTTACAACCCCCTCGGCTTAATGAGCTCCGACACATCATGCCCAGCCCAGGAATACTGAGGCCAGCCCGGCTCCGCTGGCTTCCCCCATCTGCACTTCCCCCTCCACATTGAAATACAAGTGTGCAGAAAAGCCCTAGGGAGCTCCCCAGGGATGACACCACACACAGCTTTTCCACTCCCTACATCAGGAAGACAGCTAGGCTTCAAAGTTTATTATATTTGGTATGGCAAATAGACAAATACTAATGAAATACCCTTCTTAGAACAGTTTAAGAGAGGCTTAGAGTGGGGGACGGTAGGCACTTATTGTCCCCACAGGAAGAGATAAAAAGAGCAAAGAAGGAACAAATAGAGACAGAGTATAACTTTTTAAGATGAGTCTATTCCCTCTTCCTGTACCTTTGACCTCGAAGTATAGATAGAGTTAATTGAGCTCAAAGATTAGCCTTGTTCCGACTGTTGATTATAATCATAAATATACTTGTCTCGGACCATTATTTAGAGGGCCCTAATGATTAACATGAAAAAAGACCACAATGTATCAGTTCTTTACCAGCTAACAGAGAGGACCCTAATAATTAACATGAAAAGAGACCACGAGGTACCAACTTCTTACTAGCCAATAGCTTACGTGGTCAAAGAGCAGTTACCTCATTGATTATAAAAATAAAGAAAGATAGACCTTAGTGGGCTGCCATTCTTCAGACTTCTAGTTGTCTCAGTCTCATTTCTTTCTTTCACCGACGCCGCTCCCTCCCTTCATGGTCCCAAAACCCTGCTGGGGCTGGCTCCCGGCAGTTAGGCTGTTATTCAGGAGGTTTTCTCTAGCTAATTCCTTTCAGAAGTAGACTGCCAGGTCCCTTCTTACTGGTCTGTCTTAGTCTGGAAGCTGAGCTGAAACTTGTCTATGGGTGACGTTGCTGGTACCTGTATACCACTGGCATAGCTTCCAGCATCACAGCAACAAGCCGTGATGTCAGTGGAGGCTGCTCACCTTAATGATTCCCAATGAACAGATGAAGAAACTGAAAGCCTAAGAGAAACACCGATGCTCCCAAGAGTCACATAGGTGGTTAGTGCTTAAACCAGAGCTAGAACCCTAGTAATGTCTTGATTTCCAGGTGCCTGAGGGCCTTGCAAAATGCAGAGACAAATAAGGGAATGGGAAAGTGGCCAAAAGAAAGCTTCACTAGGGAAGACCACCAACTGGGGGCGTGATGGGGCAAGAGAATGTGAGGCATGGCTCACCATACAGCTTCTCCCCTCCAACCAACTCCCTGCCACTCCTCCACCAGACCTCTTGGAGGTCCTCCGCCATCCTCTGACCACTCCAGCCATCATCCACCCCCATCTCCTAGCCAGGGGCAGACCTTTCTGACCATTACACTTCACTAGTCTCAGGTAGGCAAACCTGTCTTTGGCTCCCCTACAGTAATAGCTGAGGCCTTGCAGGTCAACTACAGCCCAAGCACAAGACCCGAAGGTAATGCTCCAAGGTGACAGCTCTGACTTTTCCTTTGAGTCCCTGCTTTGTTCTACTGTGTTATGGATTAAATTGTGTCCCCCCCGAAATATGTGTAGCTATGTGGCTGGGCCATGATTCCCATTATTTTGTAATTGTCATCCATTTTGTGATTTTCCTGTGCTGTGTGTTAAAGGATCAGGGTGGGACTATAAATCCCTGCATAGGATTATCTCCCTGTTCCACTGTAAAGGGAGGTTCCCTGGAGTATGGCTTGCCCCACCCTTAATCCTTTTGTCATACAAGAGATAAAAGGAAAGAGAAGCAAGCAGAGAATTGGGAACCTCACACCATCAAGAAAGCAGCACCAGGAGAAGAGTGCTTCCTTCAGACCTGAGGTTCCTGCACCAAGAGGCTCCCTGGACAGAGACTGATGCAATACCAGACTTTCCTCCAGAGCCAATGAGGGGAAAAGCCTTCCCCTGGAGCAGACATCCTGAATTTGGACTTGTAGCTTACCAGACTGTGTAAGAATAAACCTTCCTGTGTTAAAGCCATCCACTCTGTGATATTTCTGTTAGAGCAGCACCAGCTGACTAAAACATACTGCTTCCCCACAAAGGCTTGGGCAGCCCTCCTCAGGTTCCCTGCCAGTCTCTAGCACCAGCCCTGACCTCATGTCTACTCCCCCAAACCCCGAAGAGGGGTTACTGTAACAAGCAGAGTTTGTTCTGGTCTTTGGTCACACATGAGATAGTCCAAGGAGGAAGAGGGATTGTTATTTTTGCCTGATGCCTGTACCAGACCAAGCCCAGTCTTGTTTCAAATGGGATGCAGCAGTGGAGATAATTTATTGTTCAAATTTCTTGTGGTGTGTTTTCTCCCATCCCAAAACACACACACACACACACACACCTCCTACCGCTAAATTCCTTGTTCCATCCCTAGGAACTGGACCTCAGCCCTGTTCCTTACCTCCATGTGTCCTCTCTCCTCAGTGAGAGTCCTCCAAGGAAAACATACAACAAAGTACACAGGTTCAGTGAAATCTCTAGGAGGCTGTGGTACAGAGGGGGCTTGAGATTTGGGGAATAGTGGAAAGGCTGTGTTGTGC
The DNA here is from genome assembly GCA_028571685.1 of Heterohyrax brucei. Lineage (NCBI taxonomy): Eukaryota > Metazoa > Chordata > Mammalia > Hyracoidea > Procaviidae > Heterohyrax > Heterohyrax brucei. The sequence continues at coordinate 60,021,594 of CM053142.1, read as the reverse complement.
CCAGGCCAGAGTCTTCTAGGTACCCCAAGAGTTTCTCAGTGAAAGAGCATTTGGCTGAGAACTCTGAAGCCTGGGGCTCTGTGTGCCTACCATGGTCCCCACTCATCTGGCTTTCTTTGTTGGGGTTTTGCCAGGTTTGGCTGTGGAGACATAGGAAAGATTTGGTAGTTCCTCAGGAGGTCCTCGCTAATGGGTGCACGAGGCAGAAAGGCCAGCTTTAGCTTCTTCTCTTGGTAATGTGGCAGAGGATTTAGACAGGGCCAGCTCCTGATGAAGTCACTGGGAAGTTGGTTGGGCATGAGCCGGAGGCCGTAATCTTCACATCTTCTGCCAGCTGATATGTGCTGGTACCTGTTGCGGAAAAGAGGTATGGAAAGAACAGAGAGGTCAGGGAGGAATCCAGGCACTCTGTTGTTGGGTATGGGTGAGAGGGAAAAGGGTGACACTGCCTTCCACAAACTAGTGAATGATCAAGCTCTTACCGTAAGTGGATATTGATTTGTGCCAAGCAAATGTATACAGTAGATAGCCTGTGCCCTGTAAGTGTATGTTTTGGCTTTGAAAATGAAAAACCAAACCCACCACCATCAAGTCAATTCTGACTCGTAGTGACCCTATAGGACAGAGTGGAACTTCCACATAGAGCTTCCAAGGCGTGCCTGGTGGATTCGAACTGCCAGCCTTTTGGTTAGCTGCTATAGCTCTGAACCATCACTCCACTGGTATTTTCATCGACTCTATAGGACAAGAGTAATCTGCCCCATAGGGTTACCAAGACTCCAAATCTTTATGGAATCAGACTGCCACATTTGTCTCCCATGGATCAGCTGGTAGGTTCAAACCTCTGATCTTTCAGTTAGCAGCCCAGGACTTTAACCACTTTAGGCTATGAAATAATGTTGTGACGTGTTCTAAGGACTTACTTGGTACCTGTTACCCCTTCTTTCCCTCCACATTTCTCCCATCTGTAATGGAAATACCTGGCTGTGGATGTTCTCCCATTGTACTTTGAAAGCAAGATAACTTGTCTTCTAGATTTCACAGATGGGGAATTTTTGGATTTTGGACTTGGAGTTGATTTAAGACTTTTGATATGATATGAAGAGGAGAATGTGTTTTACATGTGTCGAAAACATGAATTTGGGGGGGCAAAAGGTAAATGTTATGGATTGAATTATGTTCCTCCAGTGCATGTCGACTAGGCTAAGCCATGGTTCCCAGTAACATGTGACTGTCCATCATTTTGTCATCTGACATGATTTTCCTCTGTGTTGCAAATTCTACCTTAATGATGTTTGCGAGGCAGGATTAGAGGCAGTTATATTAAAGAGGCAGGACTCAATCTACAAGATTAGATTGTACCTTAAGTCAATCTCTTTTGAGATATAAAAGAAAGAAGTGAGCAGAGAGAAATCGAGACCTCATACTACCAAGAAAGCAGAGCCAGGAGCACATGTCCTTTGGATCTGGGGTCCCCATGCTGAAAAGCTCCTAGACCAGGGGAAAATTGATGACAAGGACTTTTCACCAGAGCTGACAGAGAGATAAAGACTTCCCCTGGAGCTGGCACTCTAAATTTGGACTTCTCCTAGACTGTGAGAGAATAAACTTCAGTTTGTCAAAGCCACCCACTTGTGGTATTTCTGTTATAACAACACTAGACAACTATGAGAAATGTGGAGATGGTAGAACTTCCATTCTCTTGGCACACAAGGTCATTACCCTCAACTCATCGAAGTTCTAACCATCCTTCAAATCCCATGTTCTCCTTAATGTGTTGTCAGTGGCAAGAACGGTGAGCTCAGCCCAAGTATTCCTCCTTTTAACTGGTAGAACACATTGGTAAAAAAAATCATTGCTGATATTCAAGAGCCCTTCCAGTTCTGATTTGCTGTGATTCTACAAGACTTTCTCTGATGACTTTCTCTACTCTACATAAAAGCAAAACAAAACAGAACAAACAAATTGCTGTCAAGTCAATTATGACTCATGGTGACCCCATGCATGCAGAGTAGAACTGCTCCCCAGGGTTTTCAAGGCTATGACTTTTCAGAAACCAGTTGCCAGGCCTTTATTCTGAAGCACTTCTGGATAGGTTCGAACTACCAACCTATATGGTTAGTAGTTAAGAGCTTAACTTTTTATACCACTTGGACCTATAGATTTAACAGCAGGAAATTGGTAATTAAATAATGCAAATTTCTTATGTTTCAACATGCTTTGCACCTGGTTCAGCAAATAGTCCTATTTGCTGTCACTGGTTACAGTGGTTTTTTAGCCCTAGGTGCATATCAGAATCACCCTAAGAAGCTTTTTAAAAACACCAATGCCCAGGTCCTCCTGCATACAACAACAACAAATAAAAAAAACCCACAAAACACCGGTGCCCAGGCTGTCCCCATATGACAAAAAAAAAAAAAAAAACACCGTCATCAAGTTAATTCTGATTCATAGCAACCATGTGGGACAGAGCAGAATGGCCCCATAACGTTTCCAAGGCTGTAAATCTTTTTTGTTTTTTTTTCTATTGTACTTCAGATGAAGGCTTACAGAACTAGCTTCTCATTAAACAATTAGTACACATACTGTTTTGTAACATAGGTTACTGACCCCACAACACATCCACAATCTCCCTTCTCAACCTTGGCTTCCCTATTACCAGCTTTTCTGTTCCTTCCTGCCTTCTAGTCCTTGCCCCTGGGCTAGAGCGCCCCTTGTGTCTTATTTTGTTTCATGGGCCCATCTAAGATGAAAGGTGAACCTCAGGAATGACTTCATTACTGAGCTAAAAGGGTGTCCAGGAGCTATACTTTAGAGTTTTTCTAGTATCTGTCAGGCCAGCTCTGTCTGGGGCTGTATATCCTGTGATCCTTATCAGAGCAGTCAGCAGTGGTAGCTGGCACCATCTCGTTTTGCTGGACTCAGTCTGGTGGAGACTATGGTATTTGTGGGTCACCAGTCTTTTGAACTAAACTGTCCTTTGTGTCTTTGACTCCCTCATTCTCCCTTGCTCACAATGAGTTAAGACCAAGGGAGTATCTTAGATGGCCATCACAAGTTTGTAAGGCCCCACGAACTACTCACCAAAGTAGAATATGAAACATTTAAAAAAAAGAAAAACACGTTATTGTCATAGACTGAATTATATCCCCCCAAAATGTGTATATCAGTTTTGTTGCACCGTGATTCCTGGTATTGTGTGATCATCACCATTCTGTCAAATGATGTCATTTCCTATGTGTTAGAAATCCTGCCTCTATGATGTCAGTGAGAAGAGGTGGGTGGCGGTTGTGTTGATGAGGCAGGACTCACTCTGTGGGATTGGATTGTGTCCTGAGCCAGTTTCTTTTGAGATATAAAATAGTGAGGAGAGAGACAGGGAGACCTCATGCCACTAGTAGGACAGTGCCAAAGCAGAATACATTTCTTGGACCCAGGTTCCTGTGTGGAGAAGGTCCTAGTCCAGGGGAAGATTGATCTCCAGAGTCAGCAGAGAGCAAGAGAGCCTTCCCGTGGAGCTGACACCCTGAATTTGGACTTGTAGCCTACTTTACTGTGAGGACATAAATTCTCTTTGTTAAAGCCATCCTCTTGTGGTATTTCTGTTGTAGCAGCCCTAGATGACTAAGACAATTATGCCAGTTGAGCTAGATGCTTTCTGAGACCATGGTACCCACAAGGGCTGTAAGTCTTTAAAGAAGGAGACTGCCACATTCTTCTCTTGCAGAGGAGCTGGTAGGTTCAAACCACTGAGCTTTCTGTTCAGCAGCCAAGCTCTTTAGCTTGTCCCTCAGACCAACTAAATTCAAATCTCCAGAAACCCAAACCAGCCAACTGCCATCAGGTTGACTCCAACTCACAGTGACCCTATAGGCCAGAGTAGAACTGCCCCATAGAGTTTCCAAGGCCATAATCTTTACAGAAGCAGACTGCCACATCTTTCTCTTACAGAGTGGTTCTGAGTTCAAAATGCTGGACTTTCAGTTAGCAGCTAAGCAGCTAACCACTGCACCACAAGAACTCCCACACCTCCAGTGTAGGGCTGAAACATCACCATTTTTTTAAAAAAGCCATGGGGGAATTCTAATGTAATCACAGGGCTGAGAATCATTGAGTTTACATGTAAATGTTCTGTCTTGCCAAGATTGCAAGCACGTTGAAGCTTTCACCATGCCTTGGACATCTGAAGCCCTCTGGGTCTCTAGTATTCAAAATGTACCTACTGACTGATCCAGAGTCATTTTAACACTTCTTTTAACCCTTCACAGAGTTGCTCAAAAGGAACAACAGGGCTAGATGGGCCTTTCTTGGCACTCTTTGTTATTCCTACATGGTGAACTGGTAAACATTCTACTTCCTCTGAATAGCTCGAATACTACCTCCTCTGAACAGCATAACTTTGTCTGAGACTCAGTCTTTCATTCTTGACTCCTAGGGCTGCCGCTAGAGCAGAAAACAGGCAAGACAGGGCCCTACTCTCACGGAGACACTGTACTAATACTGGTAGGACTTACCGAGCTCCTTTATATGCCAGGAAACCCTAGTGATGTAGTGGTTAAAAGCTATGGCTGCTAACAAAAAGGTCGGGAGTTCAAATCCACCAGGTGCTCCTTGGAAACTATGGGGCAGTTCTACTCTGTCCTGTAGGGTTGCTGTGTGTCGGAATCAACTCAGCAGCAGTGGGTTTGGTTCTGTATGCTAGGTAGTGTACCTTTTAATCTTCTAAGAACTCTGCCAGATACTGGGGACTCTATTCACCAGTACACACTTGAGAAAAGAGAGAGGCTCAAAGAATTTGAGAAATCTAAGGTCCTGTAACCCACTGTTGTCAAGTCGATTCCTACTTACAGCAACCCTGTAGGAAAAACAAAAGTAGAACTGCTCAGCTGAGTTTCCAAGGAATACCTGGTGGAATTAAACAGCCAGTCATTTGGTTAGCAGATATAACACTTAACCACTGCTTTGCAAGACTTGGTGGCATAGTAGTTAAGTGCTACAGCTGCTAACCAGAAGGTCAGCAGTTCAGATCCCCCAGGCGCTCCTTGGAAACTCTATGGAGTAGTTCTACCCTGTCCTATAGGTTTGCTGTGAGTCAGAATCGACTCTCTAGTGGTGGGTTGGGTTGGGTTTGGTTTGCAAGGTGCTACAAGGAACCCATTAAGCATTTGACTGCTGTCCAAAGGTTGGTGGTTTGAATCCACCACTGCTTCTTGGAAACCCTACGGAGCCATTCTATTCCGTCCTATAACGTCACTATGAGTCTGAGTTGACTCGACAGCAATGGGCTTGGGTTTTGTTTTGTTTTTTTAAAGGTCCTATAGCAAGTATGTGATGGAGCTACGTAGATTCCAACCTAGGTCTGTTTGAGTCCAAATGCCATGCTTTTTCTGCCATTACTCATTTATTGAGTACTTACTATATGCTGTTTTTATGGATAATTATATGTTTACTATAATGCCTTTATAGAATACCACATTATATTAAAAGTAGCTATAAGTGTGTCTGATTCCCCAGTCAGATGAGAGGAAGTAGAACACAATTGTGTTCCCTTCTGGAGCTGGGCTGCCTGGATTCAAATTCCAGTTCTGCCACTTACTGGCTGTGTGAACTTGGGCAAAATACTTGACTTCTGTGTGTCTCAAATGTCCCATCTGTAAAATGGGTTTGGTAATAAGTTTCTATCTAGAGGGTGGTTGTTGTTGGATGACCTGAAATCAATTTTGACTCATGACAACCCTATAGGACAGAGTAGAATTGCCCCATTGGGTTTCCTAGGCTGTAAATCGTCACAAGAGCAGATCGTCAGTTCCCCCCCAACCCCCTCACCCCACCACCACTCTCTACAGATTGCTGCTGAGTGGGTTTGAACCACTGACCTTTTGGTTAGAACCGCTGACCTTTTGGCTAGAAGCTGAGCACTGACTGTTGCTCCAGCAAGGCTAAGGAGTCCAGGGTTGTGGGAGGTATGGAAATAACTGAGTTCCCATGATGGGCAGGGAGGGGAGAGGCCATGGGGTTCTCCCACCTTTCCCATGTCTTTCTCCACTTTCCCCCCATCAGTCCTGCTTGGAGAGCTCCTGCCACTCGTTTCAACCTTTCTGAAGGCTTTCTACCCTTCCGGGCTTAATCCCGATTTCTTCAGGAAACTGCCTGGGAGAAGGGGGCACTCCAGTCTGCTTCCTCTCTAGAACTTGTGTAATAACATCTCATTTTGTGTTCAGTGTTTTTATATATTCACTAACAAACTGTGTCCTCACCCAGTGAGACAGGTATTTATCATTCCCCATGTTAGCAACGATGGAATTGAGCCTGGAAAAATGGCGTAGTTTGCCAAAGTGACACATCCTGGCATGGCTCCAGGCCAGCTCCAGCTCCAGCTGTTTCATTAATAATTGACTTCTTTACAGCACCCACTATCTCCCTCATATTTTGGACACTTAACACAGGTCACCTTGTATTGATGGCTGCCTTTTCACACATGTCCACATCTGACTTTCATAAGCTACTTGAGGGCAGCACTGAGTTATATTTCTCTGTACCCCCAGTGTCTAGCCAGCATAGCCCCAACTTTCGGTTAATAAATTAAGCTTCTCCACTTGCTGTCCTTCCCTTGCCTCCACCTCTTGTTTTCAGCTATACTCAGAAAAAGATTTGGTTTTTAGAGAAGCAGAGGTGGGAAGGTTAGAGCACCAAGTCAGACATCTGAAGTGGGAGTCAGAGAGAAGAGGGGTCACCTGCCTATGGAGTTGGTTGGGTGAGCTCCCTGGGGAAGAGGGTGGCCTTACTTCCTGTAGTTCTTTGGAGGCAGGATGTTGCCGTCAGCATCCAGTGGAGGTACTCTCACTTCACTCCTCAGCTTGAGATTCTCCACCTCCCTCAGCTCCGTCATCCTCCTTCCAATCACCTGGTTCTTCCTGTTCATGTCCACGAAGACAGGAGTACAGCATAAGAAGGTCAGGAAGCTGTTTTTACCCATCCGGGAGGGAGGGGGAATGGGAGGCTTGGCTGGGGGCTGGTCGTGGGCTCTGGAGTTCGTTAGCCAACGCCAGACATTGCTGTCATAGTCCACGTCAGGCCGTGTAGGGAAGGTGGCAGGCAGGCACCCCACATCAAGCCACGTGTGAAAGCCCCAGGTGTGCTGGTTGGCAATCTCAGCAGGGTACAATAAGCGCTGACGCACCTTGGACTTGATTTCTGTGGAGGGTGGCGGCTTCAGGGCCAGCTGGTGGTAAGCCTGCCTCCTGAAACCAGGCAACTCCCAGGACTTACAAGGGAGGAGAAAGTCATTGTGCTGAGCCCACCTTTGGAAGCTTGGAAGCAGCTCATTGGATGTGGACCATCTAGGGAGAGACAAGAGAAAGACTGGGGATGGCTGTGTATGCACAGGGAATGGGGGTGAGGGGTGTGTGTTGGGGAAAATGAGATTCTGTCTCGCCTTCCCTGGTACAGCCAGAGAGAGGACAAGCTGCCAGCCTGCTCCACATCCAGGATTCTCACCAGACACTGTTGGCTTGAAAAGGATCCACTTCTCCATGTCTGTCCTGCCCATCAGAAGTTAAGACTACACTGTGTTATTTTCATGGGTTTCAGACCTTTTGTTCTCTTTCCATTTATCACATGTTGGCTTTGATTTCCCACCCCCCTTTCCTCCGCTTGGAAACCCTGATGGAATAGTGGTTAAGTGCTACAGCTACTAACCAAAAAGTTGGCAGTTGGAATCAATCAGGTGCTTCTTGGAAACTCCATGCGACAGTTCTACTCTGTCCAGTAGGGTCATGATGTGTCAGAATTGACTCAATGGCAGTGGATTTTTTCCTCAACTTAAGGAATGCCCGGACGGTGCAAATGGTTAAGTGCTCAACTACCAACTAAACGGTTGGCAGTTCAAACCCAGCCAGGGAGGTGCCTTGGGAGAAAGGCCTGGTAAACTGCTTCTGAAAGGTCACAGCTTTGAAAACCTATGGAGCAAGCACTACTCTGCACACCTGAGGTCACCATGAGTCCGAATTGACTCGACGGCAACTGGTTTGGTTTTTTTGTTCTCCTCAACATTTTCCCTCTCTTCAACTTCACCCGTCACCTCTGTTCTGTGCCCCCTTTCTTTCTCTGGAACTAGTGCTTGTAATAGGCCCTGAGAGAATTATGAGGAAAAATGCCCCCCATACCAAGCTAGGTGGAGAAGCCCCTCATCACTTGCTTCCAGCACTGACAACACTCTGGTCGAGTTCTCCAGAGAACAGGACCCAGGTGCTCTTCTGTCCCAGATCCCACTTGCTACTTGTGTCTCCCTGATGGGTCTGTCCTTTTCCTTCAGTCTCATTCCAATACAAGTTGTTAGTTACAGCACCTGGGATGTCAGTTCCTTCCCTTTCCTGTGCCTCCTCCCTCCCCACCACAAAAGAAACAGCAGCAAATAGGTACTGAATCTGTGCTAAATATCCAGGTCTCACTCACCTTCACAACCCAATCAGCAAGCGTTTTTACTGCCCCCATCTTAAAGATGCAAAAGGCAAGACACAGTGAGAGGAGCTCACCCAGTGTGCTGAGCGAGGGAGTGGCGGAGCCCTGACTCTGTTTGTACTCATGTGACTTTGCCATGTCACGGGGGGGGGGGGGCTTGGGGCAGTGCTTGGCCCGTGCTGAGGCTCAAGAATGTGTCTCTTTTTAAAATGCCTCTCCCTCCCTTTCCACCCCAAGAGATTCCAAAAAAAGCCACCTGTGACTTGGGGTCAGTCCCCTAAACCATTTCTACAGGACCACCCTGGTGGTTCTGGGAGATGTGTTAACAACCAGGCATGGACTCTCCTCTCTTCTGAGTTTTCTGTTCCTGCCTTCACGGACTAAACGGGCAAGATGTAGCTTATGGGCTAGGAGTTCTGCTGCCCAGGTTATATTTCCCACCACAGAGGGACAATCCCTAGCCCACTGGGGTGTAAAGAGGTAGGCTGCTGAGATGGCCCCGCCCCTACCTGCAGGAAAGAGTCTCTGACATAGGATGGACCATTTTGCCCTCTGGAAGTTCTTCGTGGGTCGCTGGCCATTCCTCTGCGCCTCAAGAGCCAGGAGGGCTTGCTTTGTGGGGAAGCCCTTTCTGGTACCATTGTTTGCTGCTGGAGTTGCTATGGTGATGTTTGCTGAGTGGTGACGCAGGGGAGGCCCTCACCTCTCTCTGGCAGGGCTCTCCAGTCCCTTGGGCTTCCAGCTGCCTTTCAGGTGAGATAAGCAGGGGTTGGAATTCTTAAGTTCTGACTGCCAAAGATGGTTACAGTTGCTGCTTGTGGAAGGGGGAAAACAAGGCGGGCTAGCTAGCTGGCAAGCTCTGGGTCCTGAGGGCAGTAAGGAGGCACCTGCCTGTAAGTGGGCCCATCACTCCCTAATGTTTCTGGGGCATTCCCTTGCCTGCGCCTTTCTATGTGGGAGTCCCAAGAGGCTTGTTTCCGAGCAGGTCCAAAGGCCCCAGGGAACAAGGCTGGCGATGAGGGGAAAAGGTCAGCCAGGCAGGGTGAACATCAGGTCAACGTACGATTTCTGTTACAGAGCGTGTGTGCCGACACAGGGTACAAGAGGGAGGCGATCTGTTAAAGCCCTCCGCACTTAGTCCCTCGGGTGCTTCTCTGGGTTACCTCAGACCCTACCTCTTCCCCATTACCACCTCTCCACCATCCTTTCCAACCCCTGCCCTTTGCCTTAGGGACCAGACACCAAGACTGACATTCCCATCCTGGATTTTACTGAGAAGGTAGTTACAGTAGTGTTCTTGAGCTGATTCATGCATGTCGTCAGCTGGGGCCTAGGCTGGCTCCCTGCAAAGCCACTGTGCGAGCTAAGGAAGCCAGGCAGGTGAGGGGCCCTCCCAGCCTTCTCAAGCCTCTAGCCGTGTTCTCAACAATGGCCTGATTAGGGACACTATGAGAACACCCAGTGGAAGCACCCACATGCTTCGCTTCAGATGCATCTATCTCCCATCCCAAATCCAACTCTTAACCCAATACAAATGAGACTGTCACCAGGATTTCTCCTTGTAGGAAAGTTGACTTGGAAACGTGGGGAGGTGGAAGGAAGGCACAGGAAGAAAGACACGGGTGAGCAGAGGTCCAGGTCTAGGAACTTACAGAGCCCTGGAGCTAGGTCCCTCAGGCCTGGAAGATGCCGGGCACTGCAGGACCTTCCTGCCTCGGGAACTAAAAGCAAATGGAACTCCCTCGCCTTCGTGCCAGCCTCCTGGCAGTCTCCACGTAATAATCTAAGGAAGTAAGTTTACATTTGATTTAGCGGATAACTTTGAGAATATACACTATTTACAAGGGCCACCCTGCAAGAAAATGGCTGGGTATAGAACAGAAACAGTTTGGAGAGTTCCTGGTCCCTTTTGCCCTTGTTTTTGCTGAGCCCACCCTTCAGTTCCCAGGCGGTGTAGAGGAACCAGACTCTCCTGGGATGCTGTAGGTGACACAGAGACCAGCTACCAGGGCTTTGCTGTTTGCAGAGGCCCCAGTGGTGGCTGAGGCATGACTGCTGCCTTGGCATCACCAGGCAGGGTGGAGCTAAGGAACAGTCACTGTTTGCCATTGCCCCAGAGGGCTTGGGATACACTGGGCCTGGACAGCCTGGCTGTAGGAGTGCTTCAGACGAGTGGGCAGCTTGAGCAGCAAGGTAAGGCCTGGTCTCTACCGCAGCTCAGGAATAAACTGAGACCAGTTGGTGTTGTCAGGGCCCAGCGGGTCTTCCTCCAGGCCCGGGAAGCTGATGTCCAGCAGGATCTTGCTGAGGCTGTTATTCTGTCTAGAACCAGGCCTTCTGTTAATGAGCCATTGGCTGAAAGGTTGGGAACCTGTGGCTGAGGGGAGCCCAGCTTGGGGGTTTCCATATCTGATGGGGCACAACTGCTGAAGGGGCCAGAGGTGAGGTCAAAGGGCTCCAAACTGAGGAACTCTCAGGGTGAGTCAAAGAGGTGTACACTTTTCAGTGGGGTGGCGCTGCGCTCCATCAGCCCCAGAGAGTCAGGCAGGGGGCCAAAGGAACCTTGAGGTGTTCTTCCGGTCTGAAATCTAGACCTCGCTCTTTGGCCGGGGGTGTGAGCCGCCAGGGTTCAGGGGTCACAGGGAGGATAGCTTTGCTCGGAGTAGAGGAGATGGGCAGTGTCTCCTTAACGAGTGTCTGAAAAGGTCCTCCTTCCTCCTGGGCGTAGCCGAGGTGGGAGGCCAGCTCAGAGGCCTCTGCGAGGAACGGGAGCGCTGGGGCTTCGCGGGAAGTGCTGGGGCCCTCGGAGAAGAGCGGCTGGGCCTCATCCACGGGGGGTGGGGGGGTGGGGGCAGTAGATGCTGTTTCCTTCGGACCGGAGTGAGAGAGTGGGATGAATCCTCCCAGGAATCAGGTGATGCCTCTTCGAAAGATGGGGAGGGCCACTCTTCCAAGGGAGGGCTCTCCACTTTGATGTGTCTGGCTAAGTATGGCGTTTCCTCCCCCGCCTGCGTTTCTTCCTGCATTTCTTCCTCTTTAATGGACTGAACGGGAAGCAAAGGGGATGACCCTTCTCCAGACAGGGGCTTCTCCTCTTTCACTGGTCCCACCGGGGAAAAAGAGGCTATCCCTTCATCAGCTACCAGGACCTGAAAGGGAGCAGAGATTCGTGAAAGAGAGCCCCCGAGGCCTGGTGATCAGACAGAACATAAACCATGACTATAACAACTTACATACTAGTACTAATCCTCTTTTTGGTCTTCTTAAATTTTTAAAAACTATTGCATATGAGAATTTAACATAGAATGAAGGTGGTAATTCAAGTCCAAGGGTAAAAATATGGAGTATTTAATATGATGCTGGCATAGTAAGTACCCATCTGAGAGAAAATAAAATTGGATGCCTATCTTGTATCAAATACAAAGACTTAAACATAAAAATTAAAATCATACAAATCCAGCAACAGAATCTGGGAGACTACATGTACAATCTGAGGGTGGGGGTGACCTTTTTTAATTACGACTGGAAACCCAGAGCTGTAAAAGAGAAAAGAGGCATGTTTAAATAGATAAAAATTTTTACTGTAGCAAGAGATACCATAAACAAAGTTAGGAAACAAATGATACAAGTAGAAAGATATCCTCAGCATAAAAGGCAAAAGGCTAATTGCTATAGTATACAAAATTCTCACAAATTAATAACAAAACCCTGTAGAAGAAAGGACAATGCCTCTAAACAGGCAATTCACAGAGGAGAATTCTAGGTAGCCAGACATTGGAGAAGATGCCCAGAACTACTGGTAAACAAAGAAAGATAAATAAGGAGATACCATATCAGAATGGCAAACATTAGACTGATCATACGAAGTACTAGCAAAGATACAAGTCTTGTCATGTAGTGCTGGTGGAAGGCTGAATTATCACAACTTTGTTAAGAAAGCAATCTAGGCAATATCAAGTTACATGCATAAAAGTGTATATAATATGATCCTGTGTTTAATGTCCGTGTGTTTTGTGTATATACATAAAATGGCTATGGTTGTATATGTATGTCTATTGTATTTTTAAAATTAAAAAAAAAAAGGAAACCCAAATCTCTGTAAACTCCAGAGTCCATGCTGTGTCCATCTCAGTGCAGTGGTGGGTTGGGGAGGGGTTTCCTCTGCATTGGTTACCTGTCAGCCCTCGTTCACAAGACCTCCACAAGGTAAAATTCAGACTTGACGGCTCATCACAATATGGTCTGAACCTGCCCTCACTTTCCCCTTGGGCTGGACCAGTTATGTTCAGCCAGGGGTGGATTTCCTTCCCCAGGGGTCATCTGGTATGTCAGGAAACATTTTAATTGTCACACCTGGGGGGTGCAACTGGCATCTAGTGGAGAGGACCAGGGATACTGCTGAATATCCTACAGTGCACAGGACAACACCCCGCCCCCTCAACAAGAATTACTCAGCCCAAAATGTCAATAGCATTGAGGCTGAGAAACCTTGAACTAGACTCGCCTCTGCAGTATTACTTAATGGACTGCTGTCTCCACACCTGTTTGCTCATGCCAAACTACTGCTTTTTAAGAGCCACTTCCCTTGTGAACTCTTCCTGAGTGTTCCAGTCCATCCACCACGATCACCGTTGTCTGACTCGTTAGGTGTTTCTGGGCCTTCTGACACCACCTACACTTTAATCCCAATGGCTTTTTAGCTCTGAGAATGCTATCAGGAGTCCCCAGGGGTGGCAAATGGTTAAGTGCTGGACTACTAACCAAAATGTTGGCAGTTCAAACCCACCGAGGGGCACCTCAGAAGACCAGCCTGGTGATCTGCTCCTGAGAGGCAACAGCCTTGAAAACTCTGCAGGGCCAATTCTACTCTGCCCATAAGGGGTCACCATTGATTTAATGGCAACTAACAACAACAACACAATGCTGTTAAGTGTTCCTGTGTATTTATGAAACCCTGGTAGTATACTGGTTAAGAGCTCCATCTGCTAACCAAACGGTCAGCAGTTCAAATCCACCAGACACTCCTTGGAAACCCTATGGGGCAGTTTCTGCTCTGTCCTCTAGGGTGGCTGTGAGTCAGAATTGACTTGACAGCAATGGCTTTTTTCTTTATTTTAATGTATTTATGAAGGAGCCCCAGCGGTGCAATAGTTAAGCGCTCAGCTGCTAACTGAGAGGTCAGTGGTTTGCACTCACCAGCTGCTCTGTGGAGGATAGGTGTGGCAGTCTGCTTCCATAAAGATTACAGCCTATAGGGCACTTCTGCTCTATCCCATAGGGCTGCTATGAGTTGGAATTAACAGCAATGAGTTTGGTTTGATTTGGGATCTATTTATGCCTTGTCCACTCAGCTGGATTTATAAGCTTCATAAGGAACACCGAGCAGAGCGCTTTGTACAACACTTCTAATTGATGGTTGTCACCACTCCTCAGAGAACAACAGGAAAACACTCACCTTGGGGGCGATGCAGACTCGTTTGTTATGGCGGGAAAGCTCTGAGCTCATGAGTGAAGCTGCCAGGGGCAACGGTACCTTCACCGACGGCTGCAGCACCAGCGACTGGCTCACTGGGAACTGGATGGGCACCAGGTACGAGCTGACCCGTGGTAGCAAGGGTTTCATCTTCCGGCCTAGGAAGAAATTGGAGAGATCAGGAGAAGGGCGTGTATGTCCCTTCACAATCCTAGGCGCTTTGCTCTCCTTTTCCAGGCTCAGATCCCTCTGAGATGGGAACAGAATCCCAGAGTCTGATTCTCTAAAGATACGCCCCCAGAACAAGGACTAGGCCTGAGGCCCACTCTCCCATACTAACGTGCGCCCAGTGGGAGTTCAGATTTGATGGTCATGTTCCGGCGGAGCTCAGGGTTGGGTCGTTTCTGCTGCTGCTTGTGGTAGATAGGGAGAGAAAGAAACCTGGGTTAATAAGGCAGGGGGAGATGACAGGAGCACCCCACCAGCTGCTCTGGTACCGTACACTGAGCTAACCGACAGGCCAGAAAGAAAAGGCCGACCTGAGGGGATAAATGTAGGATGGAGCACTGTCTCCAAAGCCATGGTTAGTGGGAAAAGGTGGACAGCATATGGACATACGATGGTAGGCCAGTCCTACCGCCTTATCCATGCGTCCTCACCACCCCCAGGGATGCTAAAGCATGTAGCTATATGAGTGGTTGAGAAAAGCCAGGTAGAAAAGTGACAGGAAAATTGCAGCCTGCAAGACCCCTGCCATGCACTTATCACTCTGTCTGGTACCAGGCCTGTGGCATGTTCTCCTGCCATGCTCTGCTCTGCTCAGCACCCCTGGGTGATGGCTGTGGAGGGGAAGAAGAAGTGGGCATGAGCCCTACTTCTGGTGAGATGGGGTGGTGGTCACAGATGTGCCCGGCAGCCTCATTTTCCTCTCTCCCGGAAGCCTTCGTGTGCTGCGTGTTTAAGGCAGCAGTTGTCTGGCCTAGGCTCTCTACCCTGCTGAACATCAGGCCCCTGTCTGCTAAAGCCATGCTGAGCAGTGAAAGGAAAATGAGTCCAAGCCCCGAGCCCGAGGGAAAGAATCTTACTGATTCCAAGTGCTCGGGCGAGTGTGGAGACCCTGGGTCCAGTGGCTGGTGGTGGCCAGGCATTGGGGGAGAGAAATGAGACAGAAGTTACCAGCAGTGTGGTCAGTCTGACCAGACTGGGAAGAACATAGCCATGATTCAAACTGAAGGACACCCGGGACAACCGTCCCTCCCCAGAGAGCAGATGGAGTTACTGTCAGCCTTCGGGGTGCTCTGAGATCCCAAAACAAAACTACTTTGTGAAAAGAGTCTGGTCGCTCAGTTTCTGGTCTCCATCAAAAGATTTTTTATTTTTTTTTAGCCAGGCTTTTCTCTGGAAGAATCACCTGAGATGCTTAAAAAGACAAATCCCTGAGCCTACCGCAAACACACTCAACCAGGACCTCCAAGCTGTATTTTAACAAGTGTCCAGGCAATCCTTACTCACAGGGAAGTTAGGGAAACACGACCCTGGTAAGTCTTCCTCTATTTTAGATCAGAACGGTCTTCTTCATGGCCTGGTCTAGCACAGTATACCATTTGGTGGTTGTCACCGGCACTTAGTTTAGCTGTTTTATACAAATCACTGATTGGCTGGCTGGTTTCTACCTCTTCTCAGATCAGATATCCTTTTGAGATGAGTACTACAACCACCAATCTGGCCCTATTTGGGCAAAACTGGGACACACACCTTAAACACCTAGTCCAATGTCAGGTAGTGATTAGCACTGGGATGAATGGTCCAAAAGGAGACCTTGCCATTAGCAGATGTTTCACGAACAAACATGTCATGGAGGGAGAGGTTGTGGCGGATGGAATTCTGAAAGAAGGTAAAGACAAGTGATCAGCTACTTAGCTTCAGAAACAGCACCTTTGAAACTAACTGGGCGAATCAGCCTCAGGTCTCTCCCACTGTGCCCAGGACAAGCTTTGTCAGGTATCTGTGTAGCTCTGTCCATTGGTAACTCCGTCCCTGACACTTGACACTGCAGAGCCACCAACTTTGCCAAAAACCTGTCTACTTCCACGAGGCTCAAAAACTGGTGCCACTCTGTAGGTTGGGGGTAAAGATCTGGAGAGGTGTCAGGGTGTGAAAAAGCAGGACTGTGAAGCAGTGATCAACAGCAGAACAGGTGTATGTGGAAAAACATGGAGCCAGGAGACTGAGATGACAGGGAGGACGTCTCTGTTGTCGGAGGAAAGACCCCAGGCTTGGGCTCAAGAATCTGTCTGAAGGCCTAACTTGTCTCAGTAATCTAGTGCTGCTACAACAGAAATACCACAAGGGGCGGCTTTGATAAATTTAGCTTCTCACTGCTTAAGAGGCTAAAAGTCTGAACTTAGAGTCCTGGCTATAGGACAAGTCTTTCTGTGTCACCTCAGGAGGAAGGGCCTTGTCTCTTCAGCTTCTGCTTCCTGGTTCCTTGGACATCTCCATGGGTCTCGACATCTACCTTAGCCCATCTGCTTGCTCCTCTCTTGCTTGTTTAATCTCTTTTATACCCCCAAAGACATTGACTCAGTATGCACACCCTACACTAATCCCATGTCATGAACATAACAGAGACAACCTATTCCTAAATGGGAGTATCACCACAGGTGCTTCTTAGAAACTCAGGGGCAGTTTTATTTTGATGGCAGTGGGGTTTGGGGGATAGGGTTTCTTGTGGGAACTTATGTTAACTCTCTTGACATAACTGTAGCCCTCTTGGCTGCCATACTGTTACTTCAACTCTGTATAACCTCTTGTACTATAATCAATCACTTTGACTTTACCTTGTGTACGGTAACCTAGAGGCAATCTGGGAATACCTCCAAATACCTAGACCAGACATGAAGAACAATGGATGACCGAAACCATAAACAACTAGCTTAGTTACCGCATGTTTCAGTTCCTTGTTTTCTAAGATACCAACTGATTTGGTGAAGGGTATAAATACTTCAATAAAACTTGATTCTGGGCTCTCGGCTGGGGAAGGCCGTTAGCCCCCTGATCCCAAACTGTTGTCTGTCTGTCTTTTCTCAACCTCAGCGTGGCTTCTCCTCCTCCCGTGTTCATCGGAGAACTCTCTGACTCCGACAGTTTCTAGGAAACCCTGGTAGCATAATGGGTTAAGAGATACATCTGCTAACCAAAAGGTCAGCAGTTCCGGTTCTACCAGGCGCTCCTTGGAAACTCTATGGGGCAGTTCTCCTCTGACCTCTAAGATCGCTATGAGTCAGATCTGACTCACAGCACTGGGTTGGGTTTTTGGTTTATAGGGTTGCTAAGGCAGAATCAACTTGAGTTTCACTCTGTATAGGGTTGTTGTGAGTCACAATCAACTTGATGGCAGTGGGTTTTGGGATGGGCACAGAGGCTGGGACTTACAACACATATTTTGGGAGGACACAATTCAGTACATAACCCTGAGTCTGACATTGACCGATGGTGTGAGTTACAGTGATTCCCAGGCACCCTATGCTTCTCTGAATAAAATGAGAGCAGTTATGCCCCCCAGAATGATATGTAACATTGTAGGAGACAGTCACAAGGCTCGCAGGCAGTGGTTTGTACTGTCTTTTTTTGTTCAGAGTTTCTCATAACTGTTACTAATACTTACAACTGTTTTGATGCAGCATAAAAGTGATCTTCGTGTTACAAGTCTTTATAACCTTAGATAATGACAAATGAAGGGCTGCAGAGCTCTCTCATTGGTGATTTTGCCTCATTGCAGTAGGATCAAGTCACAGTCCAAAGGGTACATCTGCTTATAGGTCTAGCAAACTTTGCATTAAGCTGCTCCCCTCAGAACATCAACAAAAACTGCTGTGCAATGTCAGAGACGAACTGTAGGGCCAAAGTCATCTCAGCTTTGGGTGTTACGGAACATATTGCCTTCCAGCCTGGTTTGGCAAAGTGCTTAAAGTACAGGAAGTGGTCCTCAATCCAAGTATAGATGTCTGTCGAGGTCATGCACTTCCTTCCCCAAGAATGCTCATTTGGCTTAGTGCTCATTACTCCTGTTTTTCTAAATTGAGACATGACTTTACAGAGTACACAAATCTTAAGTTTATAGCTCAGTAAAGTTTATATACGTATATGTATATATACATTCATGTAAATTTTCACATCAAAAGTGGTTGAATGAATGATTAATGGGTAAATACAGCAGAATTTAGATGTGTGACACTAGGAACTGTGAAAAACAACCCAGCTCATACAACTGGGTCAAATAAATTTTAATTGCTGGGATGTATTTAAAATACATCTAATTCACTTTATTTGCTATTAATATTGTATCTTCTAATACAATTATCTTGTTGGAGATGTTGTATTCTTTTCGTACTTTGGGGTGCCTCTCTAACATACAAGTTGCTTCTCAGATTTCTTCATCATTTCCTGAATACAGCTAAGGACAGAGTACTGCACTCAGTGCTGACGGAAATACAAAGTAAGCCAGCCAGAGGAATGTCCATAGGTGGAAGAAAAAGATCCCAGGGAGAAAAACAGTTCAAAACTTAATAGAATGGCACTGTGTGCAGTATAAATGCTACAACTTGGACATCCTGCTCTAGTAGACCACTTGATCTAGTTCCCTGTAACAAATTCCCTACAATGGCTCTATCTTTCCTACTGAGTGCCATAGAGTGGTGTACCTTAACCTGACTCTGTTTTAGGTGATGATTCTCCTTTTTCTCCATTTCTTCCTTGATGCTACAGAGCCCAGTCCATCAGAACTCATCTTTGCAAGCCACTGGATATTGGCCAAAGTATTGTCGAGAGTGTAGCCTGCAGCCTCACCACCAGCTAGAAAGAAAGTAATCCAAGTTCCACCTAGCTGCCTGACTAGATGCCTGGCACGTCATCAAAATTTGTGGTTAGGGATCACCCCTCCCAAGACCTGTATCCTTACGGACAGGAAGCACATGCTGAATCTAACGGTCTGTAAGTTATTCTGACCCACTAGGGATTTCAGGAGAAATTCAAACTGCAATCCAATCTGAGCCACACTGTAACTTAAAAATCAGGGAAAGCAGCTTTACAGGAGAGTTACTAAAAGAGTCACTTTCTCTCCTTTGCCTTCAGTTTTCTCCTTTATTAAGATTTTTACTTCCTTTTAGGATCAATGGCAAGGGGAAATTGAAATAATAAATTATTATACCAACAACGAGATTATTAAGGAAGAAATCACCAAGTCAATACCATTTACTATAGCCCCTAAGAAGATAAAGTACCTAGGAATAAGTCTAACTAGAGAAATAACAGACCTTTACAAAGAGAACTACAAACCCTTACTACAAGAAACTAAGAGAGAGTTATATAAATGGAAAAACCTACCCTGCTCATAGATAGGAAGACTTAACATTGTGAAAATGTCTATTTTACCCAAAGCAATCTACTTATATAATGTAATCCCAATACAAGTTCCAGTGACATTTTTTAATGAGATGGAGGAACAAATTACCAACTTTGTCTGGAAAGGGAAGGAGCCCTGGATAAGCAAAGCATTACTAAAGAAGAAGAACACACTCAGAGGCCTCGCGTTACCCAGCCTTAGAACCTATTACACTGCCACAGTAGTCAAACCAGCCTGGTACTGGTACAAAAACAGACATACAAATCAGTGGAACAGAATCAAGACCCCAGAGATGACATAATCTGCCTATGAACAGTTGATATTCGACAAAGGCCCTAAGACATTAAACTGGGGTAAAAACAATCTCTTCAACAAATAGTGCTGGCAAAATTGGATGTCCATCTGCACTAAATTAAAAGAAGACCCATATCTTACACCTTATACAAAAACCAACTTCAACTGGATAAAAGACTTAAATATCAAATCTAAAATGATGAAGATCATCCAAGAAAAAGTACAAACAACAATGGAAGTTTTAATACACAATGTAGACAGACTTCAAAATCTGTCAAACCAACCACAAACAACAGAAGAGAAAATAGATAAATGGGAACCACTAAGAGTCAATCACTTTTGCTCATCCGAAGACTTTATTAACAGAATTAAAAGGCCACCTACAGAATGGGAAAAAATATTTGGCAGCTCTATGTCAGGCCGACGCCTGATCTCCATAGACTATAAGATACTACAAAATATCAATAAGAAAAAAATAAATCATCCAATTAAGCGATGGGCAAAGGAGATGGACAGACACTTCTCTAAACAGGAGATCCAGGCAGCTAAAAAACACATGCAGACCTGCTCACGATCATTAGCTATTAAAGAAATTCAAATCAAAATGACAATGAGATACCATCTCACCCCAACAAGGTTGGCCATGATCGAAAAAATGCAAAACACTAAATGCTGGAGGCTGTGGAGAGATTGGAACTCTCCCACACTGCTGGTGGGATTGCAAAATGGTGCAACCTCTTTGGAAAGCAATCTGGCACTACCTTAAAATAATGGATGTAGATATACCATTTGACCCAGTAATTCCACTGCTTGGAATATATTCTACAGAATCAAGGTCATTCACACCAACTGATACATGCACACGAATGTTCATCGCAGTACAGCTCACAATAGCAAAAAGATGGAATCAACCCAGATGCCCAACAACAGAAGAATGGATAGGTAAACTATGGTACATATACTCAGTGGAACACTATGCAATGATAAAGAACAACGATGATAGCAGGAAACATCTCTTAACCTGGTTTCAACTGGAGGACATTATGTTGAATGAAAGTAGTCAGCAACAGAAGGACAAATATTGTATGAGACCCCTACGATAAGAACTTAAAAGCAGAGTCATGCATAACAGAAAAGACTCTTTGACCGCTTCAAGGGTAGGGAAGGTGGGAGGGCGAGGGGGGAGGGTTTAGATTAGATAGTTGTTAGAAATTTGGTTGGGTGAAATTGGTGACAGCACACATTAGTAAGAAGATCAATATTAACGGGACTTTAACACAACTTGTGTACTCCTCCCATCTTAACCCAATATTGTAAGGACAGAGTAGCAGGGGCTGGGTGCTGGGGACCATGCTCTTAGGCGAAAGCGAGGCCAATTGGCACAACTAGCATTTTGCTCATGAGGTCTCTCTGCACCCCACATTGGTGAGTGGCGTCTGGGGTCTTAAAAGCTGCCAAGCTGCCATCTGAGGGTACAGCAAATTATCCCAACTTGGCAGGGACAGATGATCACCAAGGTCCATAACGACATGCAGGAAAGAGAATCTAGAAGACAGAAAGACCCGCGTTGAGTGGATGTCTGCATCGACTTGTGACCGGAAGAACCAGATGGTGCCCAGCTACCACCAGTGATAGCCACAATGGAGCTCACAAAGTTGAGTTTCACTGGCAACACAAGTATAAATAGGGGTGCACCCTGAGATCTCCCACTAAAAGACAGCAAATGATGGTCCCGGGGCCTCGGATTTCTCCTGGGAGCAGGCCCCCTGGCCTTGATGCTGCCCTGTCCATAAATCGTAATGAAGGTCAACTTTGCAGACAGCAATGGATTGGACTTGGTGATGCAGAGTGACCATATTGTGTAGGCACTTTATGGTTCTAGGCATCTATAGGAGGTCGTCCTGTTGACCTCGTGCTGGAGGAAGGGGAACGGGTTGAGAGGAGAAGATAGGAAACTGTTGGGAGGATGAGACATGTATGGAGCAGAGAGGTATAGTGTGCTGTCACCATGCAGGGAGAGCAGTGGAAGCTGCATGTAGGTCAGCACCCAAATTTATACAGGAATGTACATTTTCATTCAATCATAATAAAAAAATTGAAAAGAAATAATAAATTATTTTCCAATATAAAGATAAATGCCCACTGCTGTTAAGTCAATTCCATCTCGTAGTGACTCTACAGAGAGAGCAGAACTACTCCACACGTTTCCAAGGAACACCTGGCAGATTTGTACTTCTGACCTTTTTGGTTAGCAGACATAGTGATTAACCACTGAGTCAAAGGGTTTCCAAAGAATGCAATAGAGATGCTAAATTATAATCACAGCCCTCTCTATGGTGCCCAAAGAATGTGGGTCAAGGCTTCTGGATGAGGACAAGACTTGGTTCAGGCTGCACACCTGTCTGCTGTAAGCATTAGTATGACTGACCGCAGACCCTGCCACCAGAGAAGAAAGGCTGGGTTCCTCACCCTTTCGCTCTGCAGATCACATACCATAGCTCTCCTGTCGCTGCCCAGGAGGGGCTCCAGGAGGTCTATGAAGAGCCACATTCCTAGCTGTAGGCTTTGGTCCCAGGGTCTCGGTTATGACTTCTGTCCTGTTGGCATCACAGCTGGCTTGGGCAAGAGGCTGGGGTCCTGGAGGATGAGTGGGGGCTCCCTCGCAGCTGATGAGGATGAACTTGTTGGGCCCACTGCTGCCACTCTCTTTTCCTTTGGCGGTCAGTGCGGTGATGATGCTCTGGATATTGACATTGCTGGGGATGGCCACCACTTGGGTGTTGGGCATGGTGGGGTGGTTAATAATCTTGATTCCAGCTGGGAACTTGCAAGAGCTAGACTCTGCCTCTTCCTTGGAGGCCTGTGCTTGACCAGGCTCCTGCTGGGCAGGGAACCACTTGGGTTCCTCCTCTGATGTTTCACCTGGGGCATTCTGAACAGGATGGGGCAGCCTCCGTCTTTTGAGAATCAGTGGCCGACGGGGCCTGGTTTTCATTGTGAATCTGTGCTTTGACTCTCCATTGAGTATCATAAGCTTCCTGGGCCTTTGTGGAGACTTACCTCTGATACTAAGATGAAATCCCCTGACACAAAACCAAAGTGTCGTGGATTGAATTGTGTTCCTCCAAAAACATGTGTAGTAATTTGGCTGGGCCGAGATTCCCTGTATTCTGTAATGCTCTCCATTTTGTGATTTTCTTATGCTGTAAATCCTAATCTCTGCCTGTGTTTAACAGAATGGATTATGTTAGAGAGCTTTAAGGTGGGACTGTGAATCCCTTCCTAAGGTCACCTCCCTGCTCCAGCGGAGTTTCCCTGGAGTGTGGCTTGCACCACCTTTTATCCTTCTATCTTACAAGGGATAAAAGAAGAGGGAAGCAAGCAGAGAGTTGGAAACCTGACACCATGAATAAAGCAGCACCAGGAGTACAGCACATCCTTCAGACCTGAGTTTCCTGCACCAAGATGCTCCCTGACCAAAGGCTGATGTAACACAAGGACTTTCCCCCAGAGCTGACAGAGGGAAAGACTTCTCCTGGAATGGACACCCTGAATTCAGGCTTGTAGCCTACCGTACTGTGTAATAATAAACTTTGCTTTGTTAAAGCCATCCACTTGTGGTGTCTGTTAGAGCGGCACTAAAAGAGTAAAATACAAAGCAAATAGAAGCAATTCAAAGGGGAAAGTGGAACTGGAGTGGATTTGGGTCAAGATACCCAAAGACTTTCTCCTAGAAGCCTAAGAATGCTTGGCTACAGAAACAACTGGGACAGCTACAAAATGCAGAAATTATCATTGCCTACAATAATACAATAATACATTACTTGCTATGAGTGGAGGGGCTGGAATGGAAGATGCTGGAATATGAAAATGTATGATAAAACAAGGTTCAACAATTAAGTCCAAGAACTTATTTGTTCTAAGTGTTACATACCTCATTGCTGAATATCACTCCAGGCACCTTTGAAGTACTCCACTTGGGAAGGTATGCACTGATGCCAGTTCACTCTTCAAAGCAATTTTGAAACTCTCTGGAATGGCCATTGCACACGGTGGCAGGGTGGCAAGTTCTGAAACTCAATTGTATAGTTGTCTGCTAGGGATTTTTCAGCCAGGAAACAAATAAGTATATTGGAACACCCTCCCTACTCACTGATCTGGCCCCCCGTGACTTTTTTCTTTACCCAAAGATAAAGGAAATACTGAAAGGAAGACATTCTGATGACATTCAAGATATCATGGGTAATACGACAACAGCTCTGATGGCCATTCCAGGAAAAGAGTTCTGAGAATACCAAAGATGCGAGAAAAAAAGAGTGCAGGAGACAGAAGGACCCACATGAATGGGAGACTGCATCAACATGACAGCAGAAGAACCAGATGGTGCCTGGCCATCACCAAAGACAGCCATGACAGGGGACACAGTGTAGAGTCCCTAAGAAAACATGATAAAAAGAGGTATGCAGCCCAAGAACTCTACTAAAAGACCTGAAGTGATAGTCTGACAGCCTGGAGGATCACCTGGGAACATGGCCCCTAGACCATTTGATGGCTGCTGTCCCCGAACAGAAACCAGTAATCAGTCAGCTCTTCAGACAAGAATGGACTAGACTCAGGGATACAGTGTAACCAAATGGTCTATATACTTTACGGTTCTATGCATTTACAGGAGGCTGTCCAACTGGTCTCTTTCTAGATGCGAGAGAAGAGGGTGGGAAAGGGGGACAGATTCTTGTTAAGAGGGTACTAGATATATAGAGTGAAAAGGAGGAGTGTGCTGTCACCAGGTAGGGAGAGCAGAGGCAGCTGCAGATAGGTGGGCATGCAAAACCAGTTTGGACTGTATACTTTCACTTAATCACAATAATTTTTTTTTAAATGAAAAAAAAGAATTTTTAAAAAGAGAACTGGGTTGACTGGTTGCCATCTGAAATTTAAAATGATGTGTAGGCAGGGATTTTATACTGTTCTATGGTACACATTTCCAATACCTGGAACAGTGGCTGGCACATAATAAGCACTCATTAAATATTTGCTGAAAGAAGGAATGAACAAATGGATGTGTATATGCTTATTACTTGTATTTTCCCTAAAAGGTTAGCTCCTTGAGGGTAGGTAGAGACTTGGTCCTTTTTTGTATTTGTGTTTTCCTTCCCCTTTGGTATCTGATTCTTCACTGCCTAGTGATAGAAATCAGATCATGTTAACTTTTGACTGTACAGTAGGATGTACAGTTGAAGCAGTCTGCTGTGTTATGTGACTGGGGCCCTACTTCTGTCTCCAGCCTCCCACCTCTACTGACACAGCTCAGGTGCAGACCTTCATCGTTTCTCTCCCAGATGATACAGTAACTTCCTAACTGGTCCTCCTGTCTCTGGAGTACTCATCCTCTCCTTTCATATTGTTGTCAGGATAATCTAAAAGGCAAAAATAAAAAAATGCAATTATAGCAGTTTTGAGACAACTGAAAATTTGAAAACTGGATATTTGATATAAATTAGCTAATATATTTTTAATTGCATTAATGGAAATGAAAGGATGACCAGGAGAATGGTATTTGCCTCAACATAACACAGGGGTGGGAAAAATGGGTAAGACTGTGGGTGGGTCAGGATTGGTCATGGTTTGATGATGGTTGTTGACTGGCTGATGGGTACATGGGAGCTCATTTGGTTATTCAGTCTACTTTTGTGTATGTTTAAAATTACGGGAGGGTGGAAAAAGTTAAATTGGGGGGTAAAAAAAGCCAAATGTAACTATACCATTCTGCCTGAAAATCTTAAGTGACTTCTTGGGCTCAAGTTCGAGCTCATAGGCACAAATAATTTTTCTGCTCTGACCCTGCCTCCACATCTAGCTTCAGTTCTTGCCATTCACCTTCTCATACCCTGTGTCCAGCTATTTTGTAACTGCCTGAATTCACAATATTACATGTCACTGTGCCTTTATATATGCTGTGCCCCTCTTGCTTCTTGGCTTCTCCTATCCTCTCCATCCCTAAGTCAGGTGTCTCCCTCTCCCAGAAGCCTTCCCTGATGAGAATGGGAACACCCTTCTCATACTGTATTGCAATTTTATGTTTGCTCCTCTGCACTCAGCTTCTGGAAGACAGCAGCAGTCTGGCCCTTGTATCTTTACAAGTGCTCCTGACTCAGTGAATGTTGAACAAATGGTTATTCATCTATTAGTTCTCACCACCCAGCATGGTCCGTACCACATAATCAGTAAATGTCCACAGAATGAATACTGTCGGATATGAACTACTGTGTGTTTGCATGGTGGGGTAGGTGTGGAAAGCTCTGCTCCCCACAATCTTGAGGTGGGGGTAGTAGTAGTTTATGGTAGAATTAGCTGGCAAAGTTGGGGAATCATCTGAGTTATTTTCCTCCACGTTTTGTTTTCTTCTTTGCAGGCGCGGGTTGCAATTGGAGGCTGTGCCCGCACCTGATTGCAGCCAGCATCATGTGGTTACTAACTGCTCTGCCTTCACCTATTGATGCCTCCCAGAAAGAAACCCAGCCAGCGTTCTCAGAAAGCCCCGCTGCAATTCCACCAGAAACCACTGGAGGGCCCCAAACACCACTACGGAGCACCACAGCTGCCTATCAGCCACACTAGGCAGGTGCCCAGCAAGCCCATCGACCACAACACCATCACCTCCTGGGTAGGCCGTGGTCTTCTTACTTTGACTTTCGCTCAGCTGGGCGTCTCGGAAGGCAGCCTCATCTGGTGTTGAACGAGGGCATCCAAAAAATAAGATTCATGGCAGGTAGGGACAAGGAAGCCATGTACTCTGTTTTGTCTGTTGTCAGACATCTTGTCTGGTACATCTCCTTTTCTCGTTTTACATTGAGACATGATTTGATTGAAATTGAAGACTTTCTTCTCCTATTCCTCTGAAAGAGGTCGTTGTGAAAGTTTTACTGCCTAGTAGCTAGATGACGCGGGGAAGTTGCAGTTCTACTCTGTAACAGGTGAGTCACCGTGAGTTAGAATCAACTCAATCGCAATCACTTTAAATGTGGTTGATAGGGGACCTATGGAAGCAACTTTGAAAATGTTAGATTGAAACCAGATAAACTGATGTTTTTATAGGCTAATTATCAAATGTCAGCAATGGCTCAAATTAATAAATGCTGCTCCCTCATTTGGTAGTTTACAGGCACCCAGGAGCCTCATGCAGACCTCTGATTTCCCTAGTCCCGTAACGTCTTCCTGACAACCTCCCTGGCAGTGTCCCAGCTCTGGACAGAGATGGTCTCCACCAGCCTGAGCCCAGAAGAACTGGATGGTGCCCAGCTACCACTACACACTGCTCTGACAGAGATCGTAACAGAGAGTACTGGACAGAGTGGGAGAAAAATAGGGAAGACAATTTCGCTGTAAAAGAAATACGGCAAGTGGGTGGCTTTAACAAATAGAAGCCTAGAAGAGAAGTCTACAAAAGAAAAAACATGAAATAGTCAGAGAAGGAGAAAGCCACAGAAGCCAGAGGAATAAAAATTCTAAGAGAAGGAATACACAACTGCAGTGAAAGCAGCAAAGAGGCCTAATAGGAACCCAAGGTTGTCACTGGGTCTCGCAACTAGACATAACCTTCCTGAGATCAATGTTAGTTGGTTAAGGAGGAAACAGGAGGTGCTGAAGAGGAGTGAATGGATACAACTCCTTTGAGAAGTTTGAATGAGAATGTAAAAATAAAGATGAGTCCTTAAAACATCTTACAACTTGGGTGAATCTGGAGGACATTATGCTGTGTGAGCTAGTAAGTCAATCATAAAAGGACCAATATTGCCCAAGACTACCACTATAAAACCCCCAAAAAGATACACACAGATTAAAAAAAATCTTTGATGGTTATGAAGGAGGGAAAGGATTGCCAAGCGAAATCACTAAATAGATAGCAGACAAGTGTCAACTTTGGAGAAAGGCAATACAGTACACAGTACCAGGGAAATCAGCCCAACTTGACCGAAACAGAGTCATAGAAGCTTCCCAGACACATCCAAACATCTCAAGGGACCAAAGTACTGGGGCTGAGGACTGGAGACCATGGCTTACAATATAGGGTACTAGACAGAAAATTCAAATTCAGAGAAAAAAAAAAACAACAGACTTACTGGTCTGCCAGAGACTGGAGGAACTCCTGATGATGGCCCTCAGACACACTGTGTGATGGTTAAATTCATGTGTCAACTTTGCTAGGCCATGATCCTTAGTGGTTTGGCAGTTATGATGTAGTTAGGAAGCTTTTTAGTGATGTAATCACTTCCATAATGAGCTCTGATACAACGCAATCACCTCCATGAAGAGATCTGTTATGAACAACCCATCAGTTGAAAGGGATTTTCCTTGAAGTTGTGGCCTGTTTCCAATACAGTGGACTTTCTAGCAGGGCTCGCTGGCTTTTGTGCCCTGTGCATCCTGCAGCTAGCTCCTGATCATCTGACCTCAATTTCTTAGAACTTGAGCTAGCAGCTTACCTGTCTGTCATCGTACCTGCCAGCCGTGGGATCTGCTGGCCTCTGCAGCCTGCGAGCCAGAAGCTTGCTATCTGACCTTCTGACCTTGGATTCACCAGCATGTCCAACGACATGAGTCAGGAGAAGTATTCAGCCTGACCCACAAACTTGAGACTTTCTAGCGTCTACAACCAGGTGGACGATTTCCTTTGTTTAAATCTCTCTGTCTATATATTTATATGTTGCACAGGTGTTGATTCTTTACAGAACCCAGCCTAAGAAACTTTGTTCTTAAGCCCCTCCTGAAGCTCCCCTTTCACCCTCATTAGATAGGCCTGTAAAACTAACAACACACGTGAGGAATGTGCTTCTTAGTTCAATGTAGTATACAAGACTGGATTGGTCATTTAGTGCTGCTATAACAGAAATACTATAAGTGGATGGCTTTAAGAAAGAGAAATTTATTGCCTCATTGTCCAGTAGGCTAGAAGTCTGAATTCAGGGCACCAGCTCTAGGGGAAGGCTTTATCCCTCTGTGAGATCTGGAAGAAGGTCTTTGTGATGCATCAGCCTTCCCCTGGTCTGGGAGCATCTCAGCACAGGAACCTCGGATTCAAAGGATGTGCTGTGCTCCTGGCACTGCTTTTTTGGTGGGATGAAGTCTCCTTGTCTCTGTGCTCACTTGTCCCTTTTATATCTGAAAAGAGATTGGCATAAGACACTATCCAATCTTGTAGACCTTATCAACAATAACTGCCTATCATTCATTGTATTGAATCATAGTGATAGCATTTACAACACATCAAAAAAATCCCATCAAATGGCAAAATGATAGACAATCATACAACACCATGAATCATGGCCCAGCCAATTTGCTACACACATTGGGTGTTTTTTTTTTTTTTGGCTGTAATCTTTTTTTTTAATTGTGATTGAGTGACAGTGTTACACACATTTTTTAAGAGACAGAATTCAATCCGTGACACCACCTCTGCAAAGGGTAACCACTATTTTGATGTCTAGCAGCGTAGATCAGTTTTTGATGAGGAGCAGAAGCAAAATTCAGACAGAGTGAGGTCTGGCAGGAGATGGGAGGGGATGAATTCAGGGCAACAGGGGAGGAAGTTGGCCTTAGAGATCTGAAAGAAGAAATTAAGAAGGATCTTATGGGATGGCCTCAACTTCTTGAGTAAAACAGGAAACCAAGTTGTCAAGAAAATAAGGGGATAGGATGAGTACTGAATATAAGAAAAAAGATAGCAAAATGGTTGTTGGAACAGTGGATGAGAGAAACAGGACAAGATGTCCCCAGGGACATTTAAAGACTGTCAAACAGTGCTAACATGTGGATGAGATGCCAGCATAAAGATGCAATTGCAAGGAAATACAGTCCCTTTGTGGAGCAGTTACTCTTAACCAAAAGGTTGAAGGTTTGAGTCCATCTAGACATACCTTGGAAGAAAGTCCTGGTGATCTATTTCTGAAAACACAGCCATCAAAAACCCTATGGAGCACAGTTCTACTCTGACATACATGCGGTGAGCATGAGCTGGAATCCAGTCAAGGACATCTGGTTTGGACAGTGCACGTTGGCTACAATAGAAATAGCGAACACTAGACCTGGGTAACACCTCTGTCTCACCCTACTCCCAACTCAAAACAAAATAAATTCATTGCTGTTAAGTTGATACGTACTCACAGCAACCCTACAGGACAGACTAGAATTGTCCCATACAGTTTCCAAGGAGTGGTTGGCAGATTCAAATGGCCAATCTTTTGGTTATCAGCTGAGCTCTTCACCATTGCTCTACCAGACCTCCCACATTAAAAGAACATGAAAAGCAGCTAATCCATGAATCCAGTCTTCTCTGACCTGGCAAGTCCATCCCTCCACAAGGCTGCTATGACCACAGAGCTTTTGGAATGCCTTCATAAGGAACACGGGAGGCACTGGAAAGCCGTAACCACCTCACCACCATTAACCTTGACCTCATGAGCAGCCTTTGCACAGCCTGGATGACTGCTTGACAAGAAAATGAAGTGAAAACACCGTGTCACTGTTCTCAGCAATTGTCAAAACCAGTTCCAGCCTTTGGTGCTGCCACATCCCTTTTGGTAGATGTTGGCAGTATTTTGTCAGAATGACCTTACATTTTAAGACAGGCAGAGGAAAGTTCAAGACAAGCAAAAGACTCTGTACATCTCTGTTATAAAGATGGCCAGATTAGGCACTCAGGAATATTCTCATCAATAGCTTAGGCTAGCTGTAGAGATTAAAGGAGTTGAAGGGTTATGGAAAGGAAGGAGGGCTGTGGTTCGAATCCTTGACTGCCGCTTCCTGGTTTGGAGAGGTGAGGGGGCTGGTGATCAATGCAGTGTAGGCGCTGGGCTCTGAACAGAGGTACACACTCTCAGCTTGTAGAGGGGGAAGCTAAGTGCCTGTAGCACTCCCCAGGCATTGAGACCACCTAGAAGTCTGGAGGCACAGAACTAAAGGCAGTTTATGGTAGTATGACTTCCCAATTTAAAAGTATTCCCACTGAGCTGCCCAACCAGCTCTCTCAAACTATTCCTTAGCTGAACTCCACCTGATCCCAGGCTGACCACTGTGGAAGAAAGCACAGGTAAACTTGGAGGGCAAGTGTAAAGAATGGGGAGCGGCACCAGAGGGTGCCTGGCCACCACCAAGATGGCTGGGACAGGGGACATAATGTAGAGTAGCTGAGGCAACATGAGAAAAAGAGGTGTGCAGCCCAAGAACTCTACTAAAAGACCTGAAATGATGGTCCGACAGCCTGGAGGATCACCTGGGAACATGGCCCCTAGACCATTTGATGGCTGCTGTCCCCAAACAGAAACTAGTAATGAGTCAACTCTTCAGACAAGAATGGACTGGACTTGGGGACACAGTGTGACCATATGGCATGCATACTTTATGGTTCTATACATTTACAGAAGGCTGTCCTACTGTAAGATAGGAGAGACGAGGGTGGAGAGCACATGCTTGTTAAGTGGATCCTAGATATATAGAGTGAAAAGGAGGAGTGTGCTGTCACTGGGTGGTGACAGCAGAGTCAGCTGCAGATAAGTGGGCATGCAAAACCAATTTGGATTGTATACTTTCACTTAATTACAATAAAATTTTTTAAAAAAGAAAAGAAGGAGGGGTGGTGGTAGGTTTCTCCAGATAAGCTCCAGGAAAGAGGACAGTGCAAAAGTGAAACTTAATCAGCACAACTGGACTAAACCAAAAGCTAAGAAGCTTCTTGAATACAACCAAACACTTCAAAGGACAAAATAGCAGGGGTGGGAGTCTGGGAACCATGTTTCAGGGGACATTTAGGTCAATTGGGATAACAAAGTTTAATAAGAAAATGTTCTGTGTCCCACTTTGGTGAGTGGCATCTGGAGTCTTAAAAGCTTATGAACAGCCATCTAAGATGCATTAATAGATCCCAACCCACCTGGAGCAAAGGAAAACAAAAGTAGTGAAACTGATGACAAGGGATGAAACTGATGAAATAGGGATCACAGGCCAGTTGTGATATCTGAGCCCTTGTTCATGAACAAGAGAAAACAGGGAAGAGGTTCAGCTCCATCCCTAGCACCCTCACAGGAATGAGCCCTTCCAGAGTGAAGTCTTAACTTCAGGACCTCCAGGAAACAAGCAACCCCATGTCAAAGTATTCAGAGAGTGGGCAGAGTGAGGAAACAATAACACATGTCCTCTGGGCACCAGGACCGAAGTCTTTGAGGTGACTTCCACCATCTCAAGAACAGGTCTTTGGTTACAGTAGATATTTCAGAGGACTCGTCACTCCAGAGGCCAGCAAAAGTGAGGGTCAACTGCATAGAAGCAGAGCAGTCAGAGCAGTGGAGATGGATAGTCAGGAAGTTGGGGGAAATGGTACCAGCGTGCCACGTCAGTGAGGCACACCCTGTGGGCAGAGGGCACACACCCAAGAAAGGCTTGTTTTACCCCACCCATTAGAGGTGGTTAACACTCCTCAGTACCACATCCTCAGACAGATAAAATCATAGCCCTGCTCAAAGACACAAAGAAACAGGATTTTTTTTTGTCTTTAAATATTCTATTGTATTTTAAATAAAAGTTTACAATTCAATTTGTCATATAAAAACTTACATACACATTGCTATATAATCCTAGCTGCTGTCCCCACCCTGTGACAGTGCGCATCTCCTTTCCATCCCCTATTTCCTATGTCCATTCAAGCAGCTCCTGTCCCCCTCTGCCCTCTCATCTCACCTCTGGACAGGAGCTGCTCAGTTAATCTCATGGATCTTCTTAAGGCAAGAAGCATATACTTCCCCCAAATCCTTTTATGTCCTACAGTCCAGTCCAATCTTTGTCTGAAGAGTTGACTTCAGGAATGGTTTCTAACAGAGTCTGGGGGCCATGTCTTCTGGGGACACTACAATATGTTGAAAGCAGGGGTTTTTGTAACACCAGCCTGCCTTAGGACCTTATTTTGTCCTCTGTAGCATCTCCAGGGCCTAGCAAAGCTGAATAAGTTAAGTAAATGTATTATGAATTGAATTGTGTTTCCTAAAAATATGTTGAAGTCCTAATCTCAGGTACCTGTACATTTGACCTTGTTTAGAAAAAGTCTTTGAAGATGTTGCTGGTTAACATGAGGTAACACCCAAGTAGGGTGGATCCTGGTGACATAGTGGTTAAGTGCTACATCTGCTAACCAAAAGACTGGCAGCTCAAACCCACCAGACAGTCCTTGGAAACTCGATAGGACAGTTCTACTTTACTGTGATAGGGTCACTATGAATCGGAATCTACTCGACAGTAGTAGGTTTGATTTGGTAGGTGGGTCCTAATTCACTATGAGTGATGTTCTCATGAAAAGAGAAAAGACACAGAGGTAGACACAGGGAAGACAGCCATGCAAAGGCAGAGGCAGAGATCAGCGATGACTGCATCCACAGATCAAAGAACACCATGATTATCAGCAACCATCAGGAAGAGGCAAGGGAAGACCTCCTAGAGTCTTCAGGGAGAACACTGTTGACACCTTGAATTCAGACTTCTAGCCTCCAGAACTGTGAGACCATACATTTCTTTATTATTCTTACTCTATTGT
This sequence comes from Heterohyrax brucei, assembly GCA_028571685.1. Taxonomy (NCBI): domain Eukaryota; kingdom Metazoa; phylum Chordata; class Mammalia; order Hyracoidea; family Procaviidae; genus Heterohyrax; species Heterohyrax brucei. The sequence goes on along the minus strand of CM053142.1, from coordinate 59,988,387 downwards.
ACTGCAGGTTTACAGAGCAAACTAGCTTCTCATTAAACCATCAGTACACATATTGCTTTGTGACACTGGTTGCCAAACCCATGACATATCAACACTCTCTCCTTCTTGACCTTGGGTTCCCTATTACCAGCTCTTGTGTTCCCTCCTGCCTTCTAGTCCTTGACCCTGCACTGCTGTGCCCCTTTAGACTCATTTTGTTTTATGGCCTGTCTTATCTTTGGCTGAAGGCTGTACCTCAGGAATGACTTCATTACTGAGCTAAAACAGCGTTCAGAGGTGGTACTCTCAGGGTGTCTCCAGTCTGTGGCCCAATCTCTATTTTTTTAAATCACCCAATTCGTGGTACTTTATTATGGCAGCTTCAAGAGAACTAATATGGTAGAGAATTAACAAGCCACTTTGGTCAGAAAGAAAAGTGCTGAAATGAAGCATCTCACAGAGCTTCTATGTAACATTAAATAAAACTGTTACACACTGCTTCGGGAATGTACCAGGCCTCCCAGACCCAGGACTATGATAACAGTGTGAATTCTCACTAATGGACTGACAGTAAGCCTAATGGTCTCTGAGACATGTGCCAAAAAGAAATCACAACCCAGATACCTACAGAAATTCCTGGGTCATCACAATGGGAATAACAAAGTACTCAGAGACCTAGAAGGCCCAGGGTTGAATTCATCAAGGGGAATTTCTTATGCAGAGAAACTATGATGAGACTGTGATGAGGTGACCAATACCCCAAACCAAAGCCCTCAGCTCATAAGGATACCCGCTTGAGTCATTGAAGTGCTCAGATAGATCATCTTGCCCAACAGATCGAGTTGGCATTATAATTTATGAGGGATTAGGACCCTGAAGGCACATTTGCCATGCTGTTTCAGATGTGAGATCGTGATCCAGTATTAAAATATGTAGCAGTGACAGTGCCAGGACATGTTCTGCATTCTATCGTACCCCCGTAACTCACCAACAAAGGCAGGACCCTAATGGGCCAGGTATCTGACCAAGTGATAATATGTAGGTCATAGACCTATAGATCAGGTATGAGTAACAATATACCAGGATGGCATGCTACATGTTGCAAACAATATTCCATAACCAGGAGAGACCTCATGTCATTAGATTATCTTGAATGGCTACTGCAACTTGGCAACTATCATGTACGTTTTCATGTGTGGGAAAATTGGAACTATTTCTCCATCAGGGAACTCACTTCACCACACTTGATGTACAGGGCTGACCAACCCTCAGGATACACCTTGAATGTTCTCCCCATCATTCCACCTAAAGGAGGCAGTGGGAGTAAATGGAAGCAAATATACAACATCACCCCCAACATAAATGATAAGATGAGTGATTTCTACCAAAAGCAGAAGAGGATACAAGAACCACTAGAGGTGACAGGTGAGTATCTTCACATAAGAGAAGCTCAAAATAAACAGGTGAGTGTGGGGTTGTATGTGGATATTACTCCATTAAATACTTCTTCGTGTATTTTGACAGCAATGACTACAGGATCTAAGAAGCTGAAGAAATGATGGACTTTAGACATATTCTAAGCATTTATAACCTCACTGTCACTTTACCTCTAGAATGGTTTCAGCAAATCTTCTTGACTGCCAGTGTTATAGATTGAATTGTGTCCCCCTGAAATACATACTGTAAATTTTGACCACTACTAGACTGTAGATGTAGTCCCATTTGGGAATATACCTTTCTTTGCTGTCTTAACAAAGATATGTAGGGCATGTGTTAAGCCAAACTCTTTTGAGATATAAAAGAGTGTTTTACGATCTTTAGTTATTAAAGAAATTCAAATCAAGACAACAAGGAGATATCATCTCACCCCAACAAGGTTGGCCATGATTCAAAAGACACAAAACAATAAATGCTGGAGAGGCTGTAGAGAAAGTGGAACCCTCCTACACTGTTGGTGGGGTTGCAAAATGGTCCAGCCTCTTTGGAAAGCAATCTGGTGCTTCCTTAAAAAAATGGATATTGATATACCATTTGACCCAGTAATTCCACTACTTGGAATATATCCTACAGATTCAAGGCCTTTCACACCAACGGACACATGCACCAGAATGTTTATCGCAGCACAGTCCACGATAGCAAAAAGATGGAATCAACCCAGATGCCCAACAACAGAAGATTGGATAGGTAAACTATGGTATATATACTCAATGGAGCGCTACGCAATGATAAAGAACAACGATGACTTCAGGAAACATCTCATGACCTGGTTTCAACTGGAAGACATTATGTTGAGTGAAAGTAGTCAGCGACAAAGGCCAAATATTGTATGAGACCTCTACGATAAGATCTCAAAAACAGACTTGTGTATAGAAGAAAAGACTCTTTGACAGCTGCAAGGGAGGGGAGGGGGGAGGGGGGAGGGTTTAGATTAGATAGTTGCTAGGTATCTGGTTGGGTGAAATCAGTGATAGCACACATTAGAAACAAGAACAATATTAAGTGGACTTAAACATAACGAGTACTCCTTCCATCTTAACCCAATATTGCAAGGATAGAGTAGCTGGGGCAGAGGGTGGGGGACCATGCTGTTAGGCGAAAGCGAGGCCAATTGGCACAACTAGCATTTTGCTGAGAGGGCTCTCTGCACCCCATGTTGGTGAGTGGCGTCTGGGGTCTTAAAATCTGCCAAGCTGCCATCCGAGGGCACAGCAAATGGTCCCAATTCAGCAAGAACAGATGCTCACCGAGGACCAAAATGACATGGGGGAAAGACAATCCAGAAGACAAAGAGACCCACATTAGTGGGTGCCTACATCGACTTGGGACCAGAAGAACCAGATGGTGCCCGGCCACCACCAGTGATAGCCGTGATGGAGCTCACTAAGTTGAGTCTCACTGGCAACACAAGAATAAAAAGGGGTGCACCCTGAGATCCCCACTAAAAGACCTCAACTGATGGTCCAGTGGTTTCGGGGTTCCCCTAGGAGCATGGCCCCTGGCCCTGATGCTGCCTTTGACCATAAATCATAACGAAGGTCCACGCTTTGGACAGGAATGGATTGGACTTGATGATGCAGTAACCATATATTGGATGCACTTTATGGTTCTATACATCTATAGGATGTCATCCTGCTGACCTCTGGCTGGAGTAAGGGGAGTGGGTGGAAAGGAGTGGAAAGGAGACTGTTGGGAGAATGAGACATGTATGGAGCAGAGAGCAAAAGTATGCTGTCACCAGGCAGGGAGAGCAGTGGAAGCTGCATATAGGTGGGTATGTAAATTTATACGGGAATGTACATTTTCACTCAGTTATATTAAATAAAAAAATTTTTTTAAAAAAGCTATCATTTATATCTTTGAGAGATATCAAAGAAACAAGAAGAAGAAATAAAAACATTCAGAAAACAAACAAAAAATCTCTTAGACATTAGAAAGAAGATCAAGCATTGGAAAAGCCAATAGAAGGCCAAGAAGAGAAAGCTGAGGTAATCTCTCAAAAGGTAAAGGAAACAAAATGAAAGCACTAACAGTAGGAATAAAAAGAAACCTAGAAGATCATCCCCAAACCCAAAAACCAAGCCCACTGCCATCAAGTCAATTCTGACTCATAGTTTCAGAAAGAAGAAAAAAAGAAGAAAAATCATCAAAGAAATAATTCAAGAAAACTTCAAGAAATGAAAGATACGACTTTCCAAACCAAAAGGGCCCACTGAGACCCGTGTAAAGTGTGAAATCTCAGAACTTTGGTGACAAGTCAAAAACACCAAACCCACTGCCACTGAGTTGGGTACAACTCATGGCGACCCTATAGGTCGGAGTAGAACTACCCCATAGAGTTTCCAAGGAGCACCTGGCAGATTTGAACTGCTGACCTTTTGGTTAGCAGATGTAGCATTTAATCCACTACTCCACCAGGGTTTCCTTGATGACAAAGATCTTAAAAATATTCCAGAAAGAACAAAACAGGTCCCATACAAAGGTACAAGAAACAGAACAGCCTTAGCCTGCCCCACAGTGGTGTGGCAGCTAGAAGATGGGATTCTCGAGGACCATAATCTCCAGTTCAGGATCCCACTCAACCAAGCATCAATCAAGCATGCAGACAGGATGCAAGATTTCAGAAGTGCTATCTCCCATGCACTCCTTCTCCAGAACTCCTGGACCACGGGCTCAACGACACCATGTACAATCCAGGAAATGGGGGTCCAACCAGGAGAGAGGTCAAGGGCATCCCCAGATTGATGGTGTATCCAGGCGGGCATTTCTGCTAGACTTTCGAGGAGCCTATCCAGCAGGAGCAGTGTTACTCAAGATATGGAAGTATTATGGTATTTAGGTTGTCACTGCCACCAGACCAATGGGTCTGTGGCGAGCATGCAAAAGCCCAAACTCTGAGACGCTGTTTTGAGAGTCTCATAGATTTCATTTTGCAGACTAGCAAGTGGGGACTCAAAGATACAACATCAGATTGAGTTCCCTGATTTGAAAGAACACTCATAAGTCTCTTGATCTTGAGGAGTTACATGTATTCATATAGGGTTGGGTAAAGGGCAGATTGTTACTGATTGGCTAACGTTACCCTCGCCTGAGGAATAAAGGTCCATGAAACCCAGAAGAAAAAAAAAGAATGTTTTAGTCAGCTAGTGCTGCTCTAACAGAAATACCACAAAGTGAATGGCTTTAGCAAAGGTAATTTTATTCATACAGTCTGGTAGGCTACAAGTCCAAATTCAGGATATCTGCTCCAGGGGAAGGCTTTCCCCCTTGTTGGCTCTAGAGGAAAGTCCTTGTGTTGCATCAGTCTTTGTCCAGGGTGCATCTTGGCACAGAAACCTCAGGTCTGAAGGACACACTCTTCTCCTGGTACTGCTTGCTTGATGGTATGACATTCCCAACTCTCTGCTTCCTTACCTTTCCTTTTAGCTCTTGTAGGATGAAAGGATAGAGGGTGGTGGAAGCCATACTCCAGGGAAATTCTCTTTACAGCAGAGCAGGGAGGTGATCCTGTGAAAAGATTTACAGTCCCACCCTAATCCTTTAACATACAGCATAGAAAAATTACAAAACAGAGGGCATAAAATATTGGGAATCATGGCCCAGTCACATGGCTACATGTATTGGGGGGAGAGGGGACACAATTCAGTCCGTGACAAAGAGCAAATTATACACAGAGAAAAAACAGACTAAGAGAAGACTGACACTACCCAAAGACAGTGGAGACATATCAGTCTTCAAGCTCAGGAATTCCAAGGATTGCTGGCTAAAAAAGCTGAGAGGAGGATCTCCCCCCAACAGACAGAGGGAGTCTTCCCTTAGAGCTGGTGCCCTGAATTTGGGCTTTTAACTTACTAAACTGTCAGGTAGTAGGGAGGAAACCTTAGTGGTATAGTGGTTAAGTACTTAGCTGCTAACCAAAATGTTGGCAATTCAAATCCACCAGGTGCTCCTTGGAAATTTTATGGGGCAGTTCTACTGTTTCCTATGGAATCAGTATGAGTTGGAATTGATTCAACAGTAACGGGTTTTTTGTTTGTTTAAACTGTAAGAAAAGCCCTAGTGGTGCAGTGGTTAAGTGCTTGGCCACTAACCAAAAAGTTGGTGGTTCAAACGTACCAGCCACTCAGGGCAAAAAGATGTGACAGTCTCCTTCAGCAAAGATATGCAGTGTTGGAAACCCTATGGGGCAGTTCTACTCTGTCCTACAGGGTCCCTATGGGTTGGAATAGACTCAGTGACAATGAGCTTTTTAAACTGTAGGAAAATAAATTTTTGTTAAAGCCACCCACTTGTGGTATTTCTGTTAACAGCAGCCCTAGATAACTAAGATACCCAGCATCACCAAAGAAAGGGTAGTAGAAGGAGATACAGAGATATCAGGAGGAGGTGATGACATTATTTGTTTTATGACCAAGAGAAGCCTAAAAGCCTTGACCTACAGAAACAGAGGTTTTGACAGGACAGCCCAGCAGTCTGGAACTGACTTGTGGCACAGACTGCCATCCTTCCCTTTTCCTTCCCTTTTTCCATAAGACTAAAATTATTAGTAGGGGTATATCCCAGCCTCGGCTGCAGCTAGAAATGTTCCAACCAATGGGATATGAATAGATGTGGTATGCACTTCCAGATCATACATTCAAATGGTGAAAGACTCTCTCCTTTCCCTTTTCCCTAGCTGGAATGCTATCCCCAGAGGTGAATGAGAAAATCACCCCAGGGGTGGTGGAGCAACAAGATAGATGGAGTCCATGCCCCTAAAGTCAACATGAAGCAGAGTATCCATATTAACTTGAACTTTTTATATGCAAGAAAAATAAAATTCTCTTATTTTAAGTCACCATCACTCTGGGTCTCTTTTAATCTAGTGTAACTTATATCCAACTGATACCTAATTCAGGCAACCAGGTAGAGTAAGGTAATTTCAGAGAAGATGAATTGGTGGCAGAGAAAGATCAAAGACAATATGAGTTGTAACTAATAATAAAATTGCTCAAGGGAATGGAATGGAATCCCTTAGCAACAATTATCAAGTATTGCCCCAGAGAAACAAATGTGTGACAGCAGGTGTCCTGGCCCTATACTACTTTTGATGATAACCTTGTTTCATCAGATGGGTAATGACTTCCACAAGCGGCTTGGGAGCCATAAGAATGTAATTTGGTAAGCCTCATTGCATAAGGACTGAGTGTTGTTATGTGCCATCAGATTGGTTCTAGCTTATGGCAACCCTATGCACAACAGAATGAAACACTGTCCGGTCCTTTGCCATGCCCACAGTTGTTTTTTTATGCTTAAATCCATTCTTGTAGCCACACTATCAATCCACCTTGGTGAGAGTCTTCCTCTTTTTTGCTGGCCCTCTACTTCACCAGCATGTCTGTCATAGATTAAATTGTGTTCCCAAAAAAAGTTTGTGGTGGGGTGGAGCCAAGATGGCAGACTAGACACATGTCTCTAATTCCCTCTGAAAACTAAGGCCTGGATTGATAATAGAACAAAGCATTCTGGACACCCAGTGGGAACCCTAGGACACGGCATAGGGTTGTCAGATTGAACTACATGTTACTAAACGGGAAGCTTCCTCTCTCTCGGTGCACCCCACTCCTGCTGGCTTGCCACTTGGACAGACCACAGGTAGTGGTACTTGTAGTTTTGTTTTCTTTTTATTGGCCAGTAGGCAGCATATGGGCATGAGCCTGCAGACACACTGAGCCAGAGTGCTAAAGTGAACAGCATGTGGCACAACAGAGAGACATTGTGTGTAATAGCCATGTTTTGAGAGCCTGGCAGCAGACTGAGGGCACTACAGCCCCTCCATCCTCTCTTTTTTGAGCTCCATCATAGATTCTACTGTTTTATGGTGAGAGGGGCAGCTTGACTAGGATGCCATCTTGGTCAGCTGGGAGGTGGAGTACCCAACTGGAGGCCTCAGCAGGAGCTAATTCCCTGGCTGGGAGGCAGTGCCAATTCAGGTAATGCTTTTCCAGCAGACAGGCTGTGTTTAGCACACTATTGCCCTACAGGTAGGGCCTGGCTCTGGATGGCAGCAGGGCCATAGCCCCTCTCTACTTTAAACTATGTCATAGCATCTGGGGACTGTTGAAGAGGTGCTTCCATTGTGTGCCAGAAGGTATGGCCTACCACACCTGACAGCCTGACTGATTCTGGAAACCATCAGATAGCTTTTAGCTTAGACTACCTGGAAAAACAACTGCTGAGCAGCCTGATGGCATCTTTTCCAGCCTTTACTGATCCATATCATCAGATCAGTTGATGGCCCCCCAGTGACTCCATAAGTAGGGTGATGTCTTTGCCAGCCAGAAGGCAGAGTCTACCACCCCAGAGAGTACACTAGGGCCAGTCACTGGGGTACACAGAGGCAGCTGGTGACCAGCTCACTTCTCAGAATTATGCCTCAGCTCCTGTTGAGGCAACACCAGAGAAGCTAAACAGCCTCTAGAATGCCCAAAGGCAACAGATCATCACTAAGCATTTAAAGAAACAGTCCACCATGGCTTCAGGAAGCTCCCAAAATAAAGAATAAAAAAATCTCAGATGAATAAGCCTTTCTGAAACTATAGGAGGTGGAGTACAAAAGAATTGTATATTGAGATTAAACAAAAATGCAGTGGAGCAAAATGAAAAATTGAGCAAGCTATTTGGACTGATGGAGCATCATCATTATGAAATTCAGCAGATCAATAACAAAATTACAGAATTAGACAATTCAATTCAAAGCCAAAAGAGCAGAACTGAGAAAATGGAAGTCAGACTTAGTGACTTTGAACATAGAGCAACTGACACCAGCACTTATGAAGAGAAATCAGAGAAAAGAAATAAGAAAAATGAAGAAGCATTAAGAAACATGTGGCACTCTATCAAGAGGAATAAAATATGATTAATTGGAGTTTAGAACAGGGAAGGATGGCTGAAAACATAGAGAGTATTGCTGCTGAGTTTCTGACAGAACCCTGAAATTATGAAAGAAGAGAACATAGATATCTAAGACATGTATGGAACACCACAAAAACTAGACCCCAAAAGAAAGACACCAAGACATAATCATTGGCTGGCTTAATAAAATGAAACACAAGCAGAAACTCTTAAAAGCAGTGAGTCACAAAGCAAAGCTAACAGTCAGAAGGTGGCCCTGTAGGCTTTCATCTGACTTCTCAGCAGACACAATGTCAGCAAGGAGGCAGTGGGATGACACATTCAAAGCCTTGAAGGAGAAAAACTTCCAACCAAGAATTATATATCCTGCAAAACTGTCTTTCAAATATGAAGATTAAATTAAGACATTCTCAGCTAAACAAAAGCTTAGAGACTTTGTAAAAACCAAACCAAAACTACAAGAAATACTGAAAGCAACTCTTTGCTTAGAAAAACAAAACCATTAGGTATATACTTAAGGAGACAGTGCAGGAAACAACATCCAGAAACCTACTCAGTTAGAGAAGGCACAGAACTCAATCACAGCTACAATATTAAAACAAGGGAACCAGTGATCAGATCATGAAAACTGACACCATCACACTGAAAAGAGGTATAGCCCTTTCAGATGGAACAGAAATTAAAAAGATATGTAGAAGTAAAAACTGGATTTCAAATTAGAGTATTAAGGGGGATCATAGGTATAGCAGCAAAACAGTAACAGTGTAACATATCAAAACAAGAAATACAATACAGTAGTCTCAACAAACACAAAACCAACACTGAAAAAGATGAAAAGTCAACCCATAAAGAAGAATGAGCCAGAACAGAATATTAAGAGCAACATAGAAAACATCAAGGCAAAAACTAAATACATCAAAATGACAGCAGTACACACATACCTATCAAAAATTACATTGAATGTAAATGGACTGAACATTCCAATACAGAGAAAATGAGTGACATCTTGGATCAAAAGACCCATCTATATGTTGCTTACAAGAAACACCTTAGACTTAAAGATATGAACAAACTGAAAATTAAAGGATGAAAGCATACCAAGCTAACAATATACAAAGAAGGGTAGGTGTGGCAATACTAATTGTTTTAGTCAGCTAGTGCTGTTCTAACAGAAATAGCACACAGCGGACAGCTTTAACAAGGAAAGTTTATTCTTACACACTTTGGTAGGCTACAAGTCCAAATTCAGTATGTCCATTCCAGGAGAAGGCTTTCCCCCTTGTCAGCTCTGGAGAAAAGTCTGGTATTTCTTCAGTCTTTGTCCAGGGAGCATCTTGGCACAGGAACCTCAGGTCTGAAGGACACGCTCTTCTCCCGGTGCTGCTTTCTTGATGGTATGAGGTTCCCCGTTCTCTGCTTGCTTCCCTCTCCTTTTATCTCTTGTAGGACAAAAGGATTAAGGGTGGTGCAAGCCATACTCCAGGGAAACTCCCTTTACAGTGGAGAAGGGAGGTGATCTTATAAAGGGATTTACAGTCCCACCCTAATCCTTTAACATCCAGCATAGGAAAATCACAAAATGGAAGACAATCATAGAATACAGGGAATCATGGCCCAGCCACATGGATACACACATTTTTGGGGGGACACAATTCAATCCACGAAACTAATCCCAGGTAAATTAATGTAAAATGTATCATAGTGAACAAGGATGGTCACTATTGCTGAAAGGTTAAATACATAAGCAGGACTTAACAACATTAAATATTTATGCACCTAATACTAAAGCATCTAAATACATCAAACACTGACTACATTGAAAAATGAGACAGATCACTGCACAATAATACAATAATAGTTGGAGACTTCAATACTCCACTTTCAGTAATGGACAGAGCATCTAGAAAAAAATCTCAGTAAAGACACAGAAGATTTTATTGTGACAACCAACTAGACCTCAATGACATATACAGAACTTTTTATCCATCAACATGTAAGTACACCTTCTCCAATGCACATGGAACATTTTCCAGACTAGACCGTGTGTTAGGACATAAAGCAAATCTCAACAAAATCCAAACCACTGAAGTATTGCAAAGCATCTTCTCAGACCATAAAGCCGTAAAAGTCAAAATCAATAGCAGAAAAAACACAAATAGAAATTGGAACTCATGGAAACTGAACATCACATTGCTCAAAAAGCCATGGGTTATAGAAGAAATCAAGGATAAAATAAACAAATTTATGGAATCAAATGAGAACAAAAACACATCCTACAAGAATCTATGGGATACAGCCAAAGCAGCACTCAGAAGTCAATTTATCTCTGTAAATGCACACATTCAGAAGAAAGAAAGAACCCTAACCAAAGAATTAACCCGACAACTTGAACAAGTAGAGAGCAGCAGAGGAACCCCACAGGCACCAGAAGAAAATAGATAATAAAGATTAGAGCAGAACTAAATGAATTAGAGAATAAAAGAACAATTGAAAAAACTGACAAAACCAAAAGCTGTTTTTTTAAAAAAAAAAGATCAGCAAAATCGACAAACCACTGGCTAAACTTACAAAAAAAAACAGCAGAGGAAACAACCTGAATAAGAAATGAGATAGGTGATGTCACAACAGATCCAACTGAAATCAAAAGTACCATAACAGAATACTACAAAAGACTGTACTCTAACAGATCGGAAAACCTAGAGGTAATGGACATATTCCTAGATTCATATCACCTACCAAAATTATCACAAGAAGTAGAACAACTTAATAAACCCATGACAAATGATGAAATTGAAAATGTCATCCAAAAACTACCAACCAAAATAAGCCCTGGCACAAATGTCTTCATTGCAGAATTCCACCAAACTTTTATAAAGAGTTAACTCCAATACTACTTGAGACTATTTCACAGCATAGAAAGGGATGGAATGTTCGTTCTGTAAAGCCAGCGTAATGCTGATACCAAAGCCAGGGAAAGATCCCACAAAATAGGAAAATTATAGACCAATATCACTCATGAACCTAGATGCAAAAATCTTTAACAAAATCCTTGCCAATAGAACTCAACAACATATCAAAAAATATATATAATTCATCATGAAGTTTGATTCATACCAGGGATACAAGCCTGGTTGAACATCAGAAAAAAATATTATTGTGATCAACTACATAAATTACACCAAAGATAAGAACCACCTGATTTTGTCAATTGATGCAGAATAGACATTTGACAAAGTCCAACACCCATTCATGCTAAAAACGCAAAAGGCAAATTCCTCGATGCAATAAGGGGCGTCTACACAAAGCCAAATGCCTACATCATCCTGAATGGAAAGAGACTGAAAGAATTCCCCTTGTGAACAGGAACTAGACAGAGATGCCCACTCTCATCACTTCTAGTGAAGACTGTACTAGAATTTCTGGCCTGAACAATTAGACAAGACAAAGAAATAAAGGGCATCTGCTTTGGCAAAGAACTAAAAATCTCTCTATTTGCAGATGACATAACTGTATATTCAGAGAATCCTAGAGAATCCATAAGTAAACTACTCAAACTAATAGAAGAGTTCAGCAAAGTATTAGGATATAAGATAAACATAAGTAAATAAGTAGGATTCCTTTATACCAACAATGAGATCATCAAAGAAGAAATCACCAAATCAGTATCATTTACTATAGCACCCAAGAAAATAAAATACCTAGGAATAAATCTTAGAGAAATAAGAGACCTATGCAAAGAGAACTACAAGACCTTACTGCAAGAAACTAAGACTTATATATGGAGAAACCTACCCTGCTCATAGATAGGAAGACTTAACGTTGTGAGAATGTCTATCTTACCCGAAGGGAACTACACATACAGTGCACTCACAATACAAATTCCAGTGACATTTTTTTAATGAGATGGAGAAACAAATCACCAACTTAGTTTGGAAAGAGAAGAAACCCCAGATAAGAAAAGCACTACTGAAGAAGAGGAACACAGTGGAAGGCCTCATACTACCCAACCTCAGAATCTATTACTCTTTTCGTACTGGTACAAAAAGAAACATATAGATGAGTAGAACAGAGTGGAGACCCCAGAGATGCCACCACCATACTCCTATGAACAGTTGATATTCGACAAAGGACCTAAGATTTAAATTAGCATAAAAACAGTCTCTTTAACAAACAGTGCTAGCAAAATTGGATATCCATCTGCAAAAAACCAAGACCCATATCTCACACCTTACACAAAAACTAATTCAAATTGGATAAAAGACCTAAACATCAAACCTGAAACGATAAAGCTCATCCAAGAAAAATAAGGTCAACAATGGAAATTTTAATACACAGCTTAGACAGACTTCAAAATCTGACAGACAAAGTACGCTCAAAAGAACAGAAAATTGGTAAATGGGAATTACTAAGAATCAAACACTTTTGCTCATCCAAAGAATTTATCAAACGAATTAAAAAGCCACCTACAGAATGGAGGGAAAAATATTTGGCAACTACATGTCAGACCGGCATCTAATCTCCATAATCTACAAGATACTACAAAATATCAACAAGAAAAGGATAAATAATCCCATTAAGCAATGGGCAAAGGAGATGGACACACATTTCTCTAAGGAGGACATCCAGGCAGCCAAAAGACACATGTGAAAATGCTAACGATTATTAGCTATTAAAGAAATTCAAATTGAAACTATGATGAGATATTGTCTTACCCCAACAAGGTTGGCCACGCTCTAAAAAGCACAAAACAATAAATGCTGGAGAAGCTGTGGATAAACTGGAACTCTCCTACACTGCTAGTGGGATTGCAAAACGGAAAGCAATTTGGAAAGCAATCTGGCGCTTCCTTAAAAAGCTCGTAACAGGTATACCATTTGATCTGGTAATCCCACTGCTCAGAATATATACTACAGATGCAAGGGCAGTCACACAAACAGATACATGCACACGAATGTTTATTACAGCACAGTCCACAACAGCAAAAAGATGGAATCAACCCAGATACCCAACAACAGATGAATGGATAAACAAACTATGGTACATATACTCGATGGAACATTGTGAAATGATAAAGGCCAATGATGATTTTAGGAAGCATCTCATAACCTGGTTTCAACTGGAAGACATTATGCTGAGTGAAATCAGCCAGCAGCACAAGGACAAATATTGTATGAGACCCCTACTATAAGGACTTAAAAATAGACTCATGTACAGAAGAAAAGACTCTTTGATGGCTGCAAGGAAGTGCAGGGAAGAAGAAGGCTGGTCACACACTGCTGTCAAGTTGGGTCCAACTCATAGTGACCCTAGAGGTCAGAGTAGAACTGCACCCTGGAGTTTCCAAGGAGCACCTGGTAATTTGAAATGCTGACCTTTTGGTTAGCAGACATAGCACTTAACCCACTATGCCACCAGGATTTCCATAGATTAGACAGTTGAGAGAAATTTGGTTGGGTGAAAACAGTGACAGCACACAGTAGAAAGAAAATCACCTTAACTGGACTTCAATATAAACTGTAAATTCTTCTAATCTTAACCCAACATTGCAAGGATAGAGTAGCAGGGGCAGGGGTCTGTGGACCGTGCTCTCAAGGGGCATTGAGGCCAATTGGCATAACTAGTCTATTGCTAAGAGACTCTTCTGTACTCCACATTGGTGAGTGGTGTCTGGGGTCTTGAAGCTAACAAGCTGCCATCTGAGGTACACCAAATGGTCCCAACTCAGCCAGAACTGATTATCACCAAGAACAACAAAGACATGAGGGAAAAAGAACCCAGATGACAAAAGGGCCCATGTGAATGGGTGACTGTATCAACACATGACTAGAAGAACCACATGGTGCCCTGCCCCCTCAAAGACAGCTGTGATGGGGCACACAGTGTTCAGTCCCAGTGACAACATGAGAAAAAGGGATATACCTCAAGAACTCCACTAAAAGACTGCAAGTGATGGTCCCAAGGCCTTGGGGTTCACCTGGGACCATGGCCCCTAGGCCTGCTACTGCCCCTGACCAGAGAAAACATTACTGAGGTCAACTCTTCAGACAGGAATGCATTGGACTGGGGGACACAATGTGACCAAATGGTGTGTAAACTTTATGTTTCTATGCATCTATAGGATGCTGTCCTACTGGCCTAGAAGGGAGAGGAAAGAGTGGAAAGGAGTGGACAGGAGATTGTTAAGAGGATATGACATGTATAGAACAGAAAGAAGGGGTGTGCTGTCACTGTGCAAGGAGAGCAGAAGGAGCTGCAGATAGGCAGGCATGCAAATTTAATTTGGATTGTATACTTTCACTGAATCACAATAAAAAAATGTTTGTGGCTGTTTGGCTGGGCCATGATTCCCAGTATAGTGTGATGTTCCTTTATGTTGTAAATTATGTCTCTGTGATATTAATGAAGATTAGGTTAGGCAACATTTGCGTTGGGGCAGCACTCAATGTGTAAGATTGTATTATGCCTTGAGGCAATGTCTTGTAATAGAAAAGGGAGGCAAACAGAGATTTGAGGACCTCTTACTGTCAAGAAAGAAAGCAGTGCTGGAGCTGAGATTGCCCTTCTTTGGAAAGAACCTGGGTCCTGGTGCCTTGAAAGCTCCCCGTCCAGAGGAAGATTGAGGTCAACAATCTTCCTCCAGAGCCAGGAGAGAAAGTCTTTCCTTGGAGCAGACACCCTGTATTTGGGCTTTTAGCCTACTGGACTGTGACAAAATAAAACTTCTCTTTTTAAAGCCATCCACTTGTGGTATTCCTGTTAAAGCAGCTCCAGATGTCTAAGACAATGCCCTTCTCCAGGAATTGATCTCTCCTGACAACATGTCCAAAGTATGTAAGATGCAGTCTCACCGTCCTTGCTTCCAGGTAGCACTATGGTTGTACTTCTTCCATAACAGATCTGCTTGTTCTTTTGGCAGTCCATAGCATAGTCAATATTCTTCTCCAACACCGTAATTCAAAGATGTGAATTCTTCTGTCTTTCTTATTCATTGTCTGGCTTTCACATGACTATATTGCTATTGAAAATACCATGGATTGGGGCAGGCACACCTTAGTCTTCAAGGTGACATCTTTACTTTTCAACACTTTAAAGAAGTCCTCTGTAGCAGATTTTCCCAGTGCAACACATCTTTTGATTTCTTGACTGCTGCTACCATGTGCATTGATTGTGGAACCAAGTAAAATGAAATCCCTAACAACCTCAGTCACTTCTCCATTTATGATGATGTTGCTTACTGGTCCAATTATGAGGATTTTTGTTTTCTTGATGTTGAGGTACAATTCATACTGCAAACTATGGATATTGATCTTCATCAGTAAGTGCTTTGGGGGGCCTGCCTATGTCACACAGTTCTTTGATTGTTCTTAGTCAATTCTGAGTCAGGATCAACTTGACAGCAGTGGGTTTGGGTTTTTTTGGTTTGTTTCTTTTTGTTAGTTAGTTCTTCATCTTTACCTTTTGGCAAAACTATATGTCATAAGAATCTCTCCAAGTTAATATATAACTCATACATTATTTTTAATGAACACATAAAATTCCATGATGTTAACAGACTATGCCTATATTCAGTAACTACCTTTTTTATTGCTGCTCCATGATAAGGACACTATACTCTTGTACCATACTCTTACTGATTGTTGTCTCTGCCTGTAGGGAATATTGTGTTGTTGTTTTTAGTTTCCATTGAGTAGACTCCAACTCATGACAACCCTATGTATAATGATGGCTGGTTGTCCAATTCTGTACCATCTTCAAGATTTTTAGCATGTTTGAGTCCATTGTTGTTACTGTTATTTCAATCCATTTCATTAAAAGCTGCCCTTGTTTTGATAACCTTCTAATTTGCTAAACATAATGTGATGTTGTCTGGTGGAAAAACTGTATACTGAGTATTCCTGAACCTGAATTGTGACTGGTTACTTTCCTAACAAACCCTATAACCATGAGTACAGTCTGTGAGTTCTGTGTGACCATTGCAACAAATTATCAGCCTCACAGAGACGCAGACAGTGCTGTGTGAGGGACAGTTGGTATTAGAATTGGTAAAAATTGTAGAGAGAAGACGTATATTTGATCTCTGTCTCATAGGAATCAGTCTTGGCCTGTTGATCTTGATTTTCCTTCTCTCTTGAGAACTTGTAGGAAGTCAGACACCACTCTCACACTGTTTTTATAGGCAGGAGAGAGAGAAAGAGACCTCGGCTGGGATCTCCACATACTGCTGCTTACACCATTTGTAACACAACTCCAGGTGGTGTCATTCACACAGATTGTAGGATTGATGGCATTTCCTGGACTTGGGCATTGTAGAGGACCTGACTTCAGCTCAGTATCTTACTCACTACCATATCATGGTCACTATCATATTCCAGATCCCAGTTCGGGAGAAGTGGTCTGCTTAGCTCAGTGCTGGTGAGACTCCACCTGATCAACCTTTGATTGAGGCTGATGACAGAAGGAAAAGAGGTTAACAAAAAGGGGGGGGTTCAAAGGCCCTCAAGATGTCCAAGAACAGGTCCAAGAGGGAGGCTAGGGAGAACAGGAAGAACTCTGCCATATTCCTCAAAACTGATATTTAGACTTAATTCTTGTGCACACAAAATCCCTGCTATATGACCTTGAGTAAATTACTTGTTCTTTCCTGACTTGTTTGCTTTTCTATAAGATACCCACCTCATACAATGGTTGTAAAGATTAAATGAGATAATCTGGATAAAGCCTGTGCCAGGGCCTGGTGTTTGGTTGGTGCTCAGCAAATAATAGCTTCCTCCTCTCCCCTCCTACCTGGGTTACAGATTTCCTGAGCTTATCTACAAAGCTTTTCTATGCAAACACAGAATAATGGCTAAAGGAGCTAGAAAAAAGATGAGCAGGCAGAAAAGACAATGCAAGAACAGACTTATGGCATTAGAGAAATCCAAATCAAAACCACAATGAGACACCATCTCATCCCCAAAAGGCTGGCAATAATACAAAACACATAAAACAATAAATAGTGGAGAAGTTATGGAGAGACTGGAACTCTTCTACCCTTCTGGTGGAACTGTAAGATGGTACAACACTTTGGAAATTGATTTGGCACTTTCTTAAAATGGTAGAAATAGAAATACCATATGATCCACCAATCTCACTACTTGGAATATATCCTAGAGTGAGAAGAGCTGTCACGTGAACAGATACATGCACACCTATGTTTATTGCAGCACTGTTAATAATAGCAAAAAGACGGAATCAACCTAGGTGCAAGATTCACAGATAAACAAACTATGGTATATTCACACAATGGAATAGTATGCAGTGATAAAGAACAACAGTAATATTGGGAAACACCTGATAACATGGAGTCATCTGGAAGATGTTATGCTGAGTAAAACCAGTCAGTTGCAAAAGGACAAATATTGTATGAGATCGCTATTATAAGGACTCAAGAAAAAGCTTAAGCACAGAATTAAAAAACCTTTGATGATTACAAGGGAAGGGAGGGATGGAAATGGATATCCATATATTAGATAGGAGATAGGATTTGGTTAAGCAAAGGAAATCACAGCAAATAATAGAAGAGAGGTTAACAGTACTGGACTACACCAAAAGCTAAGAGGTTTCCTAAATATAATACAACATTTTGAAGATTAGAGTAGTAGGGGCAGGCATCTGGGGACCATGGTTTTAGACAACATCTAAGTCTGTTGGTATAACAAAGTTTTTTGTTTTTTGGCTTTTTTTTTTTTAAGAAAATATTCTGTATCCCATTTTGGGGATCATAAAAGCCAGCAAGCTGCCATCTGAGGAGCATCAGTTGTTCCCAGACCACAGGGAACAGAAGAGAATGCAGGACATCAAAGACATGAGGAAAATATGAGCCCAGGAAACAGAAGGGGCCATATGATTGGGAGACTACATCAACATGAGACCAGAAGAACTAGATGGTGTCTGGCCACCACCAATGACTGCTATGACAGGGAACATAACATAGTCCCTGATGTAGTGGGAGGTAAATGGGGGTGCAGATCTAGAACTCTATTAAAACACCAGAATTTTTCTTTTACTATTATTGTGATTAAGTGAAAGCACACAATTCAAACTAATTTTGCATGCCTGTCTATCTGCAGCTCCTTCTGCTCTCCTTGCCCGATAACAACACACTCCTCCTTTTCATTCCGTACTTGTTGTATCCTCTTAATAAGCTCCTGTCCCCTCCTCTCCACCCTCTTCTCTCCCATTTAGAAAGAGACCAGTAGGGTAGCATCTTATAAATGCATAGAACCATAAGGTACACACACTGCATGGTCACACTGTGTCCCTGACTCCAGTCCATTTTTGTCCAAAGAGTTGACCACAGTAGTCTAGATACGGGCAGCAACAGGTCTAGGGGCCATGATTCCAGGTGACCCCCCAGGCTGTCTGACCATCATTTGTGGTAAAAGACCAGGCTTGGTGATCCAACATCCTGTAGGGTCCCCTGAGGACATGGCCCCTGGACTTGCTGCTAACCCAAAGCCAACACCAGAACCAAAGCCAACTCTCCAAAATCAAGATTGGACTGGACTATAAGACAGAGTGATGCTGGTGAAGTGCATGCTTCTTGTCTTAAATATGTACATGAGGCTGTTGGAGTAACTCCTGTCCAAAGGTGAGACGGGAGGGAGGTGAGGAGGGGCCAAGAATTGATTGGACGAATATGGGAAGTACAGGGTGAAAGGAGGGGTGTGCAGTTTCAGGTTGGGGAGAGCAGCTTGAGTTGCATATGGATAGGGGCAGGTTTACACAGCAAATTGACTTGGATTATAAACTTTCACTTGAAGCACAATAAAATATTTTTAAAAAGAACAACATAAGTACATGTGTAAGGTAGAGGAAAGGGGTGAGTGGTGGCTGGCTAGACTTTTGCTAAGAATGGCTATAGCTGTTACTCTGCTACCCCTTCAAGCTACCAAGGTTTCCTAAGTTTTTAAGACCTTGTAAATTACATCTACTGTTTGGGAGCTCCACTTCCCGCAATACCCACTGGGGCTACTTGCCATTGAGCCAATTCCAGCTCACAGAACAGCCCCACAGGGTTTCCAAGGAGTGGTAACTGCTGACCTTTTGTTTGGCAGTTTTTTAACTGCCTTTAACCACTATGCCACCAGGGATCCTACTGGCTCACAGGGAAATCAGAATATCTCTCTTATCTGGTGGTCATCACCTTAACCAAGTGATCAAACAGCTTCAGTAACAGTAGGATAGAGAATGGTATCTGTTGCACAGCCCTACAAATATGCTAAAGAATAGTCTATACTTTAAATGGGTTAATTGTGTGGTGTGTGAGCTCAATAAAGCTGTTAAAAAATAAATACTGCCTTGGAACAATCTGATTTTATGGACCTCAGGTGTGATGTAACATGAAGTACACAGCATTGCCTGGGAGGTAGTCTTTCCAGAAATGCTTAATCTGTATCAAATCAAGCTTTCAGACCTCACTTCCTGTTTACAGTAAGTTCAGGAATGAAAAAAGCAATGTTAATGGACAATACAAAAAAAAAAAATCAGATGAATATAAAATGTGTACTATGCCATGTCATTAAAAAAATAAAAAGATAAGGACCTGGTCTAGACATAACATGGTCTGGATATAACAACCACATGAAATACGTGAACCTTGAACCACTGTCAAAATAGAAAATGTTACGGTTGCTTCAGAAAGTTCTCTCCCACCTACGGCTGCCATATTTAGAAGACAAAAGAAAGGGGAGAAGAAAAGAAGAGGGAAAGAAACATCTCATCTCTACAAGGTTGGCATTAATACAAAACAACATAAAACAAAAAGTTCTGGACAAGTTATGAGGAAGCTGGAACTCTTGTGCATTGCTGGGGGCAATGTAAAATGATACAACCACTCTGGAAAATGTTATGACACTTTCTTAAACCAGCGGAGAGGGGGGAACCCACTGCCATCGAGTCCATTCCAACTTGTAGTGATTCTATAAGACAGAATAGAACTGCCCCATAAAGTTTCCAAGGAGAACCTGGTGGATTTGAACTGCTGACCTTTAGGTTAACAGATTTAGCACTTAACCACTATGCCACCAGGGTGTCCTGACACTTTCTTAAAAGCTACAAATAGAAATATCATGGGAAGGAAGAGGGTGGAGTCAATACGGTGGACTACATGCGCATCTCCTTAATTCCCTCTGAAAGCCAAGGCCTGGATTGGTAATTAAATGGAGGCTTCTGGACACCAAGTGAGCCCTAGGACATGGTATAGTCACTTTGGACTACATGCTACTGAAAGGGAAATGTCTTCTCTTTCACTGACCCCCACCCTTTTTGAATGCTGGCTCTTGCAGACTGAAGGTAAATTTTAACTTTTTTCCTCTGTCTTAGCCGGCAGGTGGGGCTTGGGCTTAACTCGTAGAAAAGCTCAGCCACACTGCTGATGGAATCAGCAGAATAGCCCAGCTCAGGATTCTGTGCACCTTAGCCCCTTTACCCTCTATTTCTGAACCTCCACCATTGATTCAGCTATTTCACAGCAGCAGGAGATCTTGTGCAGGATTTCATCTTGTCTAACTCGGAGGCAGAGTTACCCCAAAGGAGGCCTCAGCAGGGGCCAATTTCCAGGCTGTGAGGCAGTGCTAGCCCTTTTTTTATTCTGTCTTAGCTGGCAGGTGGGCCTTGGGCTTAACTGGCAGCAAAGCTCAGCTGCACTGCTGACAAGATCAGCAGGCAGAATAGTCACATTTTCAGAGCCTGGCTCTGGTTTCTGTGCTCCTTGGCCCCTCTACCCTCTCAATGCCTCTGCCATTGAATCGGCTATCCCACAGCAGGCAGGAGAGCTTGTGCAGAATGCCATCTTGTTTGACTGGGAGGTGGAGTTGCCCAAATGGAGGCCTCGGCAGGGACTAATTTTGAGGCTGGGAGGCAGTGCCAGTGCAGGGAGCATCCCAACAGAAAAACAGTGTTTAGCACAGTGTGGCCTTACAGGTGGGGCCGGCAGCAGATGATGGCAGGGCAGTAGCCTTTCCATATTTGAACTAGCTTACAGCATCTGGGGGTGGATACAGAGGTGCTTACTTTGCCATCTTGGGACAGGGGCTTGCATACCTGACAGCATGACTGATTTTGGAAGCTGTCAGATAGCTTTTACCTTTCAATATAAGACTGCATAGAGAAATAACTGCAGTGCATCCTGACGGCATCTCTTCTAGTCTTTACTGACCCACATCACAGGGTCAGCTGATGGCCCCCCAGTGACTACATAAGTAGGGCCTTGTCTTTGCCAATCAAGACGTGGAGCCTGCTACCCCAGAGATTCCATTGGGACCAGTCACTGGAGTACGTAGAAGTACCTGGTGATCACCTCCCTTCTCAGACTGTGCTTTAGATTCTGTTAAGGTAACACAGAAACTAAACAACCTCTAGATGCCCCCAAGCAACAAACTTTGGACAGAAACTTGAAGAAAAATTCACCTGTGACTCCAGAAAGCCCCCAAAAGGAAGAATCAAAGAACTTCTGAGACAAAGAAGCCTTTCTGAAACTATCAGAGGTTGAGTACAAAAGGATTATGTAGAGAGCCCTACTAGACGTTATACAAAATGCAGCAGAGGAAAAGGAAAAATTAACCAAGCTGTTCAAACTAAGCTGTTCAGAACACCAGCATTCTGAAATCCAACAGATCAATAACAAAATCAAAGAAATAGAAAATACAATTCAAACCCAAGAAAACAGAATTGAACAAATGGAAAATAGACTTTCCAACTTGGAAGACAGAGCTACTGACTCCAGCATGTATGCAGAGAAATCAGAGAAAAGAAACAAGAAAAATTAAGAAGCATTAAGAAGCATGTGGGATTCTAGCAAGAGGAACAATCTACGTTTAACTGGAGTTCCTGAACCGGCAGGGACACCTGAAAATACAGAGAGCACTGTTGTTGAGCTGTTGACAGAAAAATTCCCTGAAATTACAAAAGAAGAGACTATAGATATCCAAGATGTGTCAAATACCACTCAATATAGATCCCAAAATAAAGACTCCAAGACGTGTTATAATCAAGCTTAACAAAATGAAACATAAGCAGAAACTCTTAAAGGCTGTGAGACTCAAAGCAAAGGTAACATTCAGAGGCAAACTCTGTAAGCTTTCATCTGACTTCTCAGCAGAAATGACGCTGGCACAGAGGCAATGGGATGATACATTCAAAACCTTGAAGGAGAAAAACTTCCAATCAAGAATTATACATCCTGCAAAACTATCCCTGAAATATGAAAATGAAATTAAGACATTCACAGATAAACAGAAACTCAGAGACTATAAAAACCAAACCAAAGCTACAAGAAATAATGAAAGAAGCTCTTGGTGAAGAAGAACCAAACCATTAACTCTCTATCTTAGGAGGCAATACAGGACACATTATCTAGAAACCTACTCAGTTAGGGAAGGCACAAAACTCAATCAAAGCTATAATATTAAAAGAAGTGATCCAGTGATCATATCATAAAAACTATGATGTCATCGTATTAAAAAGGGTTATACTACAGTAGTTATAGTTCTTCCAGGTGGATATGAAGTTACTAAGATATGTAGAAGTTAAAATTGGGTTTAAATATAGACTATGAAGGGGGATCACAGGGGTAGCCAAAAAGCACAATAACGACACAACACATCAAATCAAGAAACATAACACAGGAGTCTCAACAAACACAAAACCAACACTGAAAGAGTGAAAAATCAACCCATAAAGAATAATGTCTCAGAATAGAACAGTAACAGCAACAGAGAACACAACACAAAAATAGACACATCACAATGACAGCTGTAAACATGTGCCTATCGATAATTACGTTGAATGTAAATAGACTGAATGCTCCAGCAAAGAGAAAACAAGTGACATCTTGGATCTAAAGACACAACTTGTCTATATGTTGCTTACAAGAAACTTCCCTTAGACTTAAAGATATGAACAAACTGAAAATTAAAGGATGGAAGAATATATACCAATCTAACAGTGTACCAAGAAAAACAGGTGTGGCAATACTAACCTCAGATAAAACAGATTTTAATGTAAAATCCACCACTGTGGACAAGGATAGACACAGCAATGGATTGAATTGTGTCCCCTCCAAAATAGGTATAGTCACGTGGCTTGGCCATGATTCCCAGTATCTTGTGACTGTCGTCCATTTTGTAGTTTTCCTATGCTGTATGTTAAAGGATTAGGGTGTGTCATGGATTGAATTGTGCCCCCCCACCAAATGTATGTGTTGATTTGACTTGGCTTGGAGTTCCAATATGCTGCCCTTCCTCCCATGTGTTGTGAATCCTGCCTCTGTGATATTGATGATAGAGAATGGTTTGCAGTTGTGTTAGTGAGGCAGGATTCAAGCTTGTGGAATATAAGGGAGAAAAGTGAGCTGAGGAAGTTGGGAACCTCATACCACCATGAGAGAAGCACTGAAAGCAGAGCACGTCCTTTGGACCCGAGGTTCCTGTGCTGAAATGCTCTCACTGGATGTGGACTCAGCCTACTGGACTGTGATAAATTCTCTTACTGAATGGACTGGTAACTTGTTAATGGCTTTGCAGCTTACCAGACTGTCTCAATAAAGCTTCTCTACATGAAACCTTCCACTCGTGGTATTTTCTGTTAGAGCAGTACCCAGTGACTGAGACAGGGTGGGACTATAAATCCTTTCATAGGATCACCTCTCTGCTCTACTGTAAAGAGAGTTTCCCTGGAGTATGGCTTGCCCCACCCTTAATCCTTTCATCCTGAGAGAGAGAAAAGGAAAGGGAAGCAGGCTGAGAATTGGGAAACTTGTACCATCAAGCAAGCAGCACCGGGAGAAAAGCGTGTCTTTCATACCTGAAGTTCCTGTGCCAAGATGCTTCCTGGACGAAGACTGATGTGATACTGAACTTGCCTCCAGAGCTTACATGGGGAAAGCCTTACCCTGGAGTGGACAACCTGAATATGGACTTGTAGCCTACTGGACCGTGTAAGAATAAACCTTCCTGTGTTAAAGCCATCCACTCTGCTGTATTTCAGTTAGAGCAGCCCTAGCTGACTAAAACAGACACTATGTTGTTGAAAGGTTCAATATACAAGCAGGACTTAACAATATTAAATATTTACACACCAAATACAAGAGCATCTAAATACATTGAAGAAACACTGACTACATTAAAAAATGAGATAGATCATTGCACAGCAATAGTGGGAGACTTCAACACTTCACTCTCAGTATTGGACAGATCTTCTAGAAAAAAGCTCAGTAAAGACACAGAAGATCTTATTGCCACGATTAACCAACTAGACCTCATCAACATATACAGAACTTCCTATCCATCAGCAGATAACTACACCTTCTTCTCCAGTGCACATGGAGTGTTCTCCAGAATAGATCATGTGCTTGGACATAAAGCAAATCTCAACAAAATCCACTTAAAAAAAAAAAAAAAGCTGTTGAGTCAATTCTGACTCAAACCACTGAATTATTACAAAGCATCTTCTCAGACCATAAAGCCATAAAAGTTGAAATCGATAGCAATAAAAACATAGAAATTGGAACTCATGCAAACTGAACATCACCTTGCTCAAAAAGCCATGGGTAATTGAAAAAATCAAGGATGAAATAAAGAAATTTATGGATTCAAATGAGATTCAGATGAGAATGAAAACATTTCCTACCTGAGAGAGGAAGCAATGCTCAGGGGCAGTTTATCTCTATAAACGCACACATCCAGAAGGAAGAAAGAACCCAAACCAAAGAACTAACCCTACAAATTGAACAAGTAGAAAGAGACCAACAGAGGAACACCTCAGGCATCAGAGGAAAACAGATCATAAAGATTAGAGCAGAGCTAAACGAATTAGACAACAGAAGCACAATTGGAAAAAACTGTAAAGACCAAAAGCTAGTTTTTTGAAAAGATCAACAAAATTGACAAGCCATTGACTAAACTTACTAAAGAAAAACAGGAAAGGAAACAAATAATTCAAATAAGAAATGAAAGGGGAGATGTCACAATGGATCCAATAGAAATAAAAAATATAACAATACTATGAAAGACTGTACTCTAACAAATTTGAAAACCTAGAGGAAATGGACAAATTCCTAGATTCATGTCACCTACCAAAATTATCACAAACTGAAGCAGAACAACTTAATAAACCCATCACAAAGGAAGAGATTGAAAAAGTCATCAAAAACTACCAACCAAAAAAGCCCTGGCCCAAATGGCTTCGCCACAGAATTCTACCAAGCTTTTAGAGAAGAGTTAACTCCAATATTACTGAAACTATTGCCCAGCATAGAAAGAGATGGAATATTCCCAAATTCATTCTATGAAGCCAGCATAACCCTGATACCAAAGCCAAGGAAAGACCCAACAAAAAGGGAAAACCAATATCACTCATGAACCTAGATGCCAACATCTTCAACAAAATACTAGCCAGTGGAATTCAGCAACATTATCAAAAAAATGATTCACGACCAAGTTGGATTCATACTAGGGATGCAAAGCTGGTTCACCATCAGAAACACAATTAATATGATCAACCACATAAATAACACTAAAGACAAGTATCACCTAATGTTGTCAACTGATGCAGGAAAACGGCAGAGAGACCACCTCTGCCCTCCAAAAGCAAAAGCAAATGCCAATCCCCTCTCCTGGTGACCCTAAGGGTGACCCAGGAGTGGGAATCGGCTTGACGGCACTAGCTTGTCACCCCAACAAGGCAACCGTTCATCCAGGAAAAACCCCTCAGATGAAGAATTGCTGGCGAGGCTAAGAGGCTGGAACATTTTCCCTCGGACAAGACAAAGGGAAAAAGATAGAAGCCTTTTAGAAGCTGAAAACCGACAGAGCTTGCAATGCAGCAATCTCGGCTTCCTGGAAGATAGCCTGGAGCAGTAATAGCCGCCAGGCCAAGAGATAGGAGGACTATCCATTCAGTGGGCACGCATAATCGTCCTCAGAGAAAAGTTTTTTTGACTGTACCTACCTACCTCCTTGCTGAATAGCACTAGAATCCCCTTCCAAGGACTCCCCTCAGGAAGCTCCGCATTGATGCCAGGGCCTAGTCCACCTTTCCAAGAAAGCTTGTAACTCTTTTTTTCTGAGATGGTCTTCAAAGCCGCTGTCCTACAGCCCTTGATTGTCCTCCTGATTGGCATCCAAAGGTCTTCTTTCAACAGTTCCTGTAGCTTCTAGTCACGGGGGAGGAAGGGCGGGGATCAGGTAAGTGCTGAGGGTGTCCCAGGTCGGTTGCTTGTTTCCGGGCTAATACCTCCCTCCGAGATAACCCTGCAGGGAAGTTCACCAGATTTTGCTGCGGGGCCCACAGGCCATCCCAAGAAGAGTTCCAAAACGGCCCTGAAGGGCAGACTAGACGCTGCTGGTGGTGCACCATAGTGGTGATACTCAGCCTTGAGGTGCGTAGCACTTTTTCTGGGATGAGTTCAGGAACTTCATGGTCAGGCCTGGAACCCAGATCAGCTGGATTCCCCTACAGCCACAAAGAGAGCATCCGGGAGGACCTCCTCGATTGCCACTTGCAATCGCACCCAAGAAGATAAAATACATCCAAAGAAAACTCACCATCGACCAAAAAGCCGTGTACACAGCCAAGTCAAAGATATTACTGCAGGACACTGGAAGAGCCCTGTGTCAGCGGAGAAAGGGCCTTTTCTCGTGGGTACGAAGGCTCAACACTATCAAAACGTCTGTTGGACCCAAAGCGATCTAGAGATATCAGGCAATCCCAATGTTGATCCCAGTGGCGTCTTGTACGGAGAGGGAAAAAGAAATCACCGACTTCATAGGCAAAGGGAAGGAGCTCCGGGAATACGGAGGAAGACCTGAGCAGGAGGATGGCGTGCTACCTGACTGGAGCAGCAACGACACGGCCGCAGTCGCCAAAGCGGCCTGCCACTGCTACAACAAAACACACGAGCAGGGTGGAGGATCCAGGCAGACAATCGTCCCCCCCACCTCCCGGCACACCCCAGAACTCACCATTCAAGGAACGCCCAAACAGCGAAAAGCGGAGAAGACAGTCTCTTTAACAAATAAATGGTCTGGTTATAACTGGATATCCATTAGCCAAAACAATATAGCAAACCAGACCCCTGTCTCACAGCATTCAGAAAAACTCCTTCCAAATGTGTCAGAGAGCTGAAGGTACAATCTGAAACAGGAAAGATCATGAATGCAGTCATAGGGACAAGGCTGAGAGCCTCCATACAAAGGCCTATGGAGATTCCAACACTGAAAAACAGCAGAAGACAAGGGAGATCACTGAGACCTGCAGAAATATCAAAACTTTATTCTTCTCCGAAGACCTCACCAAGAGTGCAGTGACAGCCTGGAGATTGGACAGAACGAACTGGGCTACCACAAATCCGATCAGCGTCTCCTCTTGATAAGCCAGGAGATACCGCCAACCTCAGCCGCAAGCAGGTGAATAAGCCACCCGAAACTGGGACAAAGGACAGAAAGAGACAGTTCACCAAAGAAGACCTCCAGGCAGCTAAGAGGTAGAGAAAAGCACTCGTCACCAGCAGTGGGATAAATGCAGAGGAAAATGGCAGCAAGAGACCATGTTGACCCTCCAGCCCTCCCAAAGCAAAAGCAAACCCAATGCTGTCCAGACGATTCCCACTCCTGGTGGCCATTTATACAAAGTCAACTGCCTATATCCTCCTGAATGGAGAGAGACTGAAACAATTCTCCTTGAGAACGGAAACTAGACAAGGATGCCCATTCTCACTTCTTCTATTCAACATTGTACTAGAAGTTCTAGCCAGAGCAGTTAGACAAGACCAAGAAATAAAGGGCATCTGCATCAGCAAAGAAGAAGTAAAAACCTCCCTATTTGCAGATGATATGATTGTATATGCAGAGAATCCCAATGAATCCATAAGTAAACTACTCAAACTGATAGAAAACTTGAGCAGAGTCTCAGTATACAAGATAAACATAAGTAAATCATTAGGATTCTTTTATACCAACAATGAGATTGTTAATGAAGGAATCATCAAATCAATACCATTTACTATAGCCCCTAAGAAGATAAAGTATCTAGGAATAAATCTAACTAGAGAAATAACAGACCTTTACAAAGAGAACTATAAGTCCTTACTACAAGAAACCAAGAGAGACTTACATAAATGGAGAAACCTACCCTGCTTACGGATAGGAAGACTTAACATTGTGAAAATGTCTACTTTACCAAAAGCAATCTACTTATATAATGCAATCTCAATACAAATTCCAGTGACATTTTTTAATGAGATGGAGAAACAAATCACCAAGTTTGTTTGGAAAGGGAAGAAGCCCTGGATAAGTAAAGCACTGCTGAAGAAGAACACACTGGAAGGCCTCTCGTTACCTGACTTTAGAACCTATTACACTGCCACAGTAGTTGAAACAGCCTGGTACTGGTACAAAAAGAAACATACATATCAATGGAACAGAGCTGAGACCCCAGAGATGCCACCATCCTTGTATGAACACTTGAAAGGCCCAAAGACTTTAAACTGAGTAAAAACAATCTATTTAACAAACGGTGCTAGCAAAATTGGATACCCATCTGCAAAAAATTGAAGCCAGCCAAGTGCCATCGAGTCAGATCTGACTCATGACAACCCAAGACCCATATTTCACACCTTATACAAAAACCAACTCAAACATGATAAAAGACAAAGTATCAAATCTAAAATGATAAAGCTGATCCATAGGATCCATAGGATCCATAGGATCCATAGGATCAACTATGGAAGTTTTAATACACAACGTAGATGGACTTCAAAATCTGACAAACAAAGCACATTCAACAGCAGAGAAAATAGATAAATGAGAACTACTAAGAATCAAACACTTTTGCTCATCCAAAGACTTAATCAAAAGAATTAAAAAGATCACCTACAGAATGGAAAAAAATATCTAGCAACTATATGTCAGACTGACGTCTGATCTTCATAACCTATAAAGGACTACAAAATATCAATAAGTAAAAGATAAATAATCCAATTAAGTGATGGGCAAAGGAGATGGACAAACACTTCTCTAAAGAGAATACCCAGGCAGCCAGAAGACACATGTGCAAATGTTCACGGTTATTAGCTATTAAAAAAAATTCAAATCAAAACTATGATGAGATATCATCTCACTCCAACAAGGTTGGCCATGATCCCAAAAATGTAAAACAATAAATGCTGGAGAAGCTGTGGAGAAAATGGAACTCTTCTACACTGTTGGTGGGATTGGGAAGTGGTACAATCTCTTTGGAAGGCAATCTGGTGCTTCCTTAAAAAGATGGAAATAGATACCATTTGATCCAGTAATTCCACTGTTTGGAATATATCCTGCATAATCAAGAGTATTCACACCAACAGATACATACACATGACTGTTTATTGCTGCATAGTCCACAATAGCAAAAAGATGGAATCAACCTGGATGCCCAACAACAGAGGAATGGATAAATCAACTATGATACATATACTGAATGGAACACTATACAATGATTAAAAAAAAAAAAGTGATGATTTTAGGAAGCATCTGATAACTTGGTTTCAACTGGAAGATATTATGTTGTGAGAAGGTAGTCAGCAGCAAAAGGACAAATACTGTATGAGACCCCTATGATATTAAAAACAGACTCTTGTATAGAAGAAATGATTCTAGACAGCTGCAAGGGAGGGAGAGGGCTGATTATAAATTATATAGTTTATAAAAATTTGGTTGGATAAAATCAGTGACAGTGCACATTAGAAAGAAGATCAATTTAACTGGACTTCAACATAACATGAATACTCCTCCAATCTTAACCCAATGTTGCAAGCACAGAGTAGCAGGGGCAAAGGGTCTGCGGGCCATGCTCTCAGGGGACATCGAGGCCATTTGGCATAACTAGGCTGTTGCTATGAGAGGCTTTTGCACCCCACAGTGGTGAGTGGTGCCTGGCATCTTAAAAGCTAGCAAGCTGCCACCTGAAGTACACCAAATGGTCCCAACTCAGCAGGAACAGATGATCACCAAGGACCAAAATGACATGGAGGATAGAGAACCCAGAAGACAGAGGGACCAATGTGAGTGGGTGACTACATTGACATGTGACAGGAGGAACCAAGTGGTACCTGGCTACTACCAGGGATAGCCATGATGGGGCGCACAAAGTTGAGTCTTACTGGCAACACGAGAATAAAAGGGATGCACCCTGTGAACTCCACTAAAAGACCACAATTGATGGTCCACAGGCCTCGTGGTTCCCCTGGGAGCATTGGCCCAGGTTCTGATGCTGCAGCTGTCCATAAATCATTACTGAGCTCAACTCTTCAGACAGGAGTGGATTAGACTCAGTGACACAGAGTGATCATATCATGTATGCAGTTTATGGTTCTATGCATCTGTAGGATGTTGTCCTTCTGGCCTCTTATTGGCATGGGAGATGGTGTCATCTCTGGGGTCTCAATTCTGTTCCATTGATCGATCTGTCTGTTCTTATACCAGTACCAAGCTGTTTTGACCATTGTGGCAGTGTGGTATGTTGTAAGATCGGGTAATGAGAGGCCTCCCAGTGTGTTCTTCTTTAGTAGTACCTTACTTATCTGAGGCTTCTTCCCTTTCCAAACAAAATTGGTGATTTGTTTCTCCATCTCATTAAAAAATGATGCTGGAACTTGTATTGGGATTGCATTACATAAGTAGATTGCTTTTGGTAAAATAGACATTTTCACAGTGTTAAGTCTTCCTACCCATGAGCAGGGTAGGTTTTTCCGTTTATCTAAGTCTCTCTTAGTTTCTTGCAGTAAGGGCTTGTAGTTCTCTTTGTAAAGGTCTTTTATTTCTCTGGTTAGATTAATTCCTAGGTACTTTATCTTCTCAGGGGCTATAGTAAATGGTATTGATTTGATGATTTCTTCACTAACAGTCTCTTTGTTGGTATAAAGGAATCCTACTGATTTACTTATGTTTATCTTGTATCCTGAGACGTCGCTGAACTCTTCTATCAGTTTGAGTAGTTTACTCATAGATTCCTTGGGATTCTCTGCATATACAATCATATCATCTGCAAACAGAGAGATTTTAACTTCTTCTTTGCTGATGCAGATGCCCTTTATTTGTTGGTCTTGTCTAATTGCTCTGGCTAGAACTTCTAGTACAATGTTGAATAGGAGAGGTGAGAGTGGACATCCTTGTCTAGTTCCTGTTCTCAGGGGAAAGTCTTTCAGTCTCTCTCCATTCAGGATGACATGGGCAATTGGCTTTGTATAAATGGCCCTTATTGTGTTGAGGAATCTGCCGTCTATGCCCATTTTGCTAAGTGTTTTTAGCATGACTTGGTGTTGGGCTTTATCAAATGCCTTTTCTGCATCAATGGACAAAATCAGGTGATTCTTGTCTTTTGTGTTATTTATGTGGTTCATCACATTAATTGTTTTTCTGATGTTGAACCAGCCTTGCACCCCTGGTATGAATCCCACTTGGTCATAATGGATTATGTTCTTGATATATTGTTGTATTCTATTAGCAAGAATTTTGTTGAAGATTTGTGCATCTAGATTCATGAGTGATATTTGTCTGTAATTCTCCTTCTTTGTTGGGTCTTTCCCTGGCTTTGGTATTAGGGTTACACTGGCTTCATAGAATGAGTTTGGGAGTACTCCATCCCTTTCCATACTGTGAAATAGTCCCAGTAGTATTAGAGATACGTCTTCTCTAAATGCTTGGTAGAATTCTGCAGTAAAGCCATCTGAGCCCAGGCTTTTTTTGGTTGGCAGTGTTTTGATGACATTTTCAATTTCTTCCTTTGTGATGGGTTTATTAAGTTGTTCTGCTTCACATTGTGATAATTTGGGTAGGTGGTATGGGTCAAGGAATTTGTCCATTTCCTCTAGATTTTCAAATTTGTTAGAGTACAGTCTTTCATAGTATTCTGTTACGATATTTTTTATTTCTGTTGCATCTGTGGTGACAACTCCCCTCTCATTTCTAATTTGGGTTGTTTCCTTTCCTGTTTCTCTTTAGTAAGTTTAGCCAGTGGTTTGTCAGTTTGGTTGATCTTTTCAAAAAACCAGCATTTGGTCTTTTCAATTTTTTCAATAGTTTTTCTATTCTCTAATTCATTTAGCTCTGCTCTAATCTTTATGATGTCATTTCTTCTGGTGCCTGAGGGTTCCTCTGTTGTTCTCTCTCTACTTGTTCAAGCTGTAGGGTTAGTTCCTTGATTTGGTTTCTTTCTTCCTTCCAGATGTGCACTTTTATGGAGACAAATAGACCTCTGAGCACTGCTTTGGCTGTATCCCATAGGTTCTGGTAAGAAGTGTTTTCGTTTTCATTGGAATCCATGGATTTCTTTATTTCTTCCTTGATTTCTTCTATAACCCATGTTTTTCTGAGGAAGATGTTGTTTGGTTTCCAAGAGTTCCACTTTCTATCTATGTTTTTTCTGGGGGGCGGAGTCAAGATGGCAGACTAAGCACATGTCTCCTTATATCCCTCTGGAAACCAAGACCTGAATTGATAATCAAATGGAGTCTTCTGGTCACCTAATCAGCCCCAGGACACGGCACAGGGCTGTTACTTTGGACTTCATACCACTGAGTGATAAACCTCCTCTCTTTCGCTGACTCCTGTGCCTGGCTTTCACAGACTGAAGGTAAACGCACCATTTTGACTTCTTTTCTCCTCTGTCTTGGCTGGCGGGCGGAGTAGGGTCTTGCCTAGCGGCTAGACTCAGACACGCTGCTGGGGGGACAGGCAGGCGAAATTCCTATATTTTGAGAGCCAGGCTTAGGACTCTGTTAATCTAGCCACTTTGAGCCTTTCGTTTTATATCTGCCTCAGCGGGGTTTGTACGGAGTTTCACAGCCAGTGTGCGGGACGCCATGTTGGATACGGAGATTCTAGCGGGACCTCAGTCTTAGCCTTGGAGCCAGCGCCTGCAAACAGGACAGTGCTTCTCCAACAGAGAAGCAGTAATTTACCTAGTGCCACCTGCTTTGGGGGTCCTGCAACAGAATCAGAGGAATCACTACCTCTCGGCACCTTTAGCCCCTCTATCTGCTGCATGTGTGGAGGACTCCATCTTGGATATGGTGGCCACAGCTGGACATAATTCTTAGCTTGAGAGCCAGAGCCTGCCCACAGGAGAGCACTTTTCTATCAGAAAAGCAGTACTCTACACAGTGTCGTCAGCCCTGTCAGCAGAGGCCAACAGGGCAGTAGTATTGCTGTATTCTGAACTAGTTTGTATCATCTGGGGTTGGATACAGTGGCACCTACTTTGCCAGTTCAGAAGTGGGACCTCTACACCTGAAAACCTAACTGACTTGTGAAGTGGTCAGATATCTTTTGCTTTACATTTTAAGACAGCCTAGAGAAACATCTGCAGTCCATCCTCACAGTATTTCTTCCAGCTCTACATACTCACATGGGTCCCAAAAAGCAACAGACACTTGCGGCATACAAGAAATCACCCATGGCTTCAGAAGGCTCCCAAGCAAAGCAACCAAGGAGTTTTCCAGATGAAGAAACTTTTATGAAAGCATCAGAAAGTGAATACAAAATGATTATATACAGACCCCTTCTAGACCTTATACAAAATGCAGCAGAACAAAAGGAAAAATTAAGCAAGATGTTCAATCTGATGGAACACCAGTACTCTGAAATCCAAAGGATCAAGAACAAAATCAAAGACATAGAAACTTCCATGCAAAGCCAAGAAAACAGAATGGAACAAATAGAAAAAAGAATTTCTGACTTGGAAGACAGAGCTACTGATGCCAGTGTCTGTGAGCAGAAATCAGAAAAAAGAAACAATAAAAATGAAGAAATATTAAGAAGCATGTGGGACTCTATTAAGAGGAACAACCTTCGATTAATTGGAGTCCCTGAACAGAGTAAGACATCTGAGAACACAGAGAGTATCGCTGCTGAGCTGCTGACAGAAAACTTCCCAGAAATCATGAAGGAAGAGAATATAGATATCTCAGATGCATATCATACGCCACCCAATATAGATCTCAAAAGAAAGACTCCAAGACATATTATAATTAAGCTCAACAAAATGAAACATAAGCGGCAACTGTTAAAGGCAGCAAGACTCAAAGCAAAGCTAACATTCAAGGGGAAACCCTGTAGGCTGTCTTCAGATTTCTCAACAGAAACCATGCTGGCACGGAGACAGTGGCATCACATATTCAAAGATTTGAAGGAGAAGAACTTCCAACCAAAAATTATATATCCTGCAAAACTATCTTTCAAATATGAAAATGGAATGAAGACATTCCCAGATAAACAGAAACTCAGAGACTTTGTAAAAACCAAACCAAAACTACAAGAAATATTGAAAGAAGCTCTTGGCTCTGGCCTAGACGAACAAAACCACTAACTTTATATTTTAGAACAACATACTACTCAAAACTCTACTCAGTTAGGGAAGGCTCCAAAGTCAATCACAGCTTTGATAATGAAAGAAGCAATCCAGTGATCATCATGAAAACTATGGTGTCATCATATTAAAAAGAGGGATGTACTACAGTTGTTATAGTCCTTCCAGATGGAGAGGAAGATGACAAGACTGGTAGTAATTAAAATTGGGTTTATATATAGTTTATTAAGGGGGATCATAGGGGCAGCTGTAAAGCACAACAAAGATGTATCATACCATTTCAAGAAATGTAACACAGGAGTCTCAACAACCACAAAACCAGCTCTGAAAAAGGTGAAAAATCAACTCACACAGAAAAATGTCCCAGAACAAACTAATAAGAACAACAGAGAAAACATCAACATAAAAATAAACCTATCACAATGGCAGCACTGAACACATATCTACCAATAATTACATTGAATGTGAATGGACTGAATGCTCCAGTAAAGACACATCGAGTCACATCTTGGATCAAAAGACATGACCCATCCATATGTTGTCTACAAGAAACTCACTTGAGACCTAAAGACAGGAACAAACTGAAAATTAAAGGTTGGAAGAATATATATCAAGCTAATAATGAACAAAGAAGAGCGGGGGTGGCAATTCTAATCTCAGACAAAATCAATTTTAATGTCAAATCCACCATCGTGGACAAAGATGGACACTATTTATTGCTGAAAGGTTCAGTACACAAGCAAGACTTAACTATATTAAATATTTATGCACCTAATATCAGAGCACCTAAATACGTCGAAGAAACACTGACTACGCTCAAAAGAGAGTTAGATGATTCCACCATAATAGTGGGAGACTTCAACACTCCACTCTATCTATGTTTTTTCTGCTATTGATTTCAACTTTTATGGCTTTATGATCTGAGAAGATGCTTTGCAGTAATTCAGTGGTATGGATTTTGTTGAGAATTGCATTATGTCCTAACACATGTTCAATTCAGAAGAATGTTCCATGTGCACTGGAGAAGAAGGTGTAGTTGTCTGCTGATGGGTGGAAAGTTCTGTATATATCAATGAGGTTTAGTTGGTCAATTGTGGCAATGAGGTCTTCTGTATCTTTACTGAGCTTTTTTCTAGATGACCTGTCCAGTACTGAGAGTGGAGTGTTGAAGTCTCCCACTGTTATGGTTATTTGAGAATAATCGCCCATTCTCTGAGACGTTTTACACAATCTGCCCTCCAGATTCTAGGTATTGGCCACACTCTCCAGATTCTGAGTGGAAGCCCCCCGGCTCTGTGCTACCACTCTGCCTTCTAGGCCCGATGGGAAAATATTAGTCCAAAGACCTAAAGGACCAAATGAACCAGAGACTTTACAAGCCTGAGACCTGAAGACCTAGAAGATGCCCAGTTACCACCATTGACAGGGAACACAACAGAGAGGAATACAACATAGAGAGTCCCAGACAGAACAGGAGAAAAATGTAGAACAGACTTAATGGCCTAACAGAGACTGGAGGATCCCCCAGAGTTATGGCCCTCAGACTTTCTGTCAACCCAGAATTGAAGCCATTCTGGAAGCCCACTCTTCAAACAAAGATTAGATAGGACTATAAAGCAAAAACTAAGACAAATGAAGAGTGTGCTTCTTAGTTCAATCAGATATATGAGACCAAGTGGGCAGCGCCTGTCCAAGAGGAGGATGAGAAGGTAGGAAGGGACGTGAATGAGATGAATGAACACAGAGAAATGGGGGTGGAAAGGTAGAGTGTGATGTCACATTGTGAGGATTGCAACCAATGTCACAAAACAATTTGTGTATCAATTTTTGAATGAGCTGTATTATTTTAACTTGAGCTATAAAATTATGCCTAAGCACAATTTTTAAAAAATTGGTTAAAATGGAAAAGGAAAAAAGTTCTTTCTCATTCTCATTTTTCAGTTTGGCTTAGGACTTTTGTGACTCTGCAAACAATTCTCATTGAAGTGAACAGCCTCTGGAGTCTTGAGTCTCTTTTCTGACATAAACACACTATAAGCCATGTCCATCTTGAATGTGTATGTGCAAATTACCTAATAAGGTGCCTGGTACACAGTAGCCATTCTGCAAGTATTCCTTCCATAATCCCCTTACTCCTCTTTTCATTTCTGTAGTATAATAGGGTAATGTGAGTGGATTGAATTGTGTTCCCCAAAAAAGATGTGTAGAAATTTGGTTAGGCCATGATTCCTGGTACTGTGTGAGGTTCCTATATGCTGTAAACCCAGCCTCTATGATGTTAATGAGAAAGGATGGGTGGCAGTTGGGTTGCGTTGGGGTGAGATTTTATTATGACTTGAGGCAATCTGTTGGGATAGAAAGGACAGGGAAGCAAGCCAAGAGCTGGGGACCTCATATCTCATACCACCAAGAAGCAGAGCAGGGAGCAGAGAATGTCCTTCGCATGGGGTCCTGTGCCTCAGCAGATCCCACTCTGGAGGAAACTTGCTGACAAGGATCTTCCTCCAGATCCAGCAGAGAAAGCTTTCCCTTGGAGGTGACACTCTGAATTTGGACTTTTAACCTACTGGACTGTGACAAAATAAAGTTTCTCTTTTTAAAGTCATCTACTTCTATTTCTGTTATAGAAGCACTAATTGACTAAAACAGTGAGATTTCAAAAAAAAGAAAGAAAGAACAGGATGTCCAGTTAAATCAGCATAGATTAGTTTTGCTGGTTCTCCAGCTTCATCTAATTGGAATTAAAATGTATGCACACTTCTGCATAGGATTTCTTTCACCAGCACAGTATTTTTGAGGTTTATGCATGTTGTGTGTATAACAGTGATTCTTTTCATTTTATCAATATACCAGAGTTAGCTTGTTCACAATCCTACAATGGATATTTTTTTTAGTACAAGTATGTCCCCAAATATTTCATGACAAATGCTGTCCTAAAAAATTATTTATTGCAATTCATAATGGAGGTCAACTCTTTGGACAGAAATAGATTGGACTTGGTGGCACACAGTGACCATATCATGTGTGCACTTTATGGTTCTATGCATCTATAGGATGTCATCCACCTGACCTCTTACTGGCAGCTGGGGAGAGGGTAGAGAGGAGGAGCTAGGAGATTGTTAGGAGGATATGACACGCACAGAATGGAGAAGAGGAATGTTCTGTCACTGGGCAGGGAGAGCAGTGGCAGCTGTTCATTGGCAGGTATGCAAATTTATGTGGGATCGTATATTCTCACTTAATCATAATAAAAATAATATAATAATTATTTATTACATATCTGAAATTCAAATTTAACTGAGTATTCTTTATATTATCTGAACACTGTCTTCATATCCCTTCCCAGTCAGTCCTGAACCCCTATCCTCCAGATACCACCACTGGTCTGTTTTATTTTCCCATCATAGATTAGTTTGCTGGTTCTCCAGCATCATCTAACTGGAATTAAAATGTATGCACACTTCTGCATGGAACTTCTTTCATTAGCACAGTGTTTTTCAGGTTTATGCATGTTGTGTGTATAACAGCGATTCATGTCATTTTATCAATATACCAGAGTTTGTTCACAATCCTACTGATAGACATGTGGATTGTTTGGATGTTTTGTCTATCATAAATAAAGCTTTATGAACATTATTGTACAAGTCTGTTTGTGGGTGTATGTTTTTGTTTCTCTTGAGTAAATACCTAGGAATGGACTAGCTAGACTACAGGGTAGGTGTATGTTTACTTCTGTAAGAAATTTCTTGATATTTTTCTAAGGTAGTTACATAGTTTTACATTATCATCAACAATGTATGAAAGTTCTGGTTGTTACAAATCCTTGCCAACATTTGGTGTTACCAGTATTCTTAGTTTTAGCTCTTCTTGTATGTGCGTAGTGATTTTTCATTGTAGTTTTAATTTGCTTTTCCTTAAAGTCCTCACAACTGGACCAATAAACAACATCATGATAAACAAAGAAGAAACTGGAGTTGCCAATAATGTCATTCAAATTGGATCAACAACCAGTATCCAAGGAAGCAGCAGTCTAAACACCAAACAATATATTGCATTGGGCAAATCTACTGCAAAAGACCTCTTTAAAGTTTTACAAAGCAAGGACATGGCTTTGAGAGCTAAGGTAAGCCTGAAACTCAATCACCTCATGTGTATGTGAAAGCTGGACAATGAAAAAGGAACACAGAAGAACCAATACACTGAATTGTGGTGTTGGCAAAGAAAACTGAATATACCATGGGCTGCCAAAGAAAAAATAAGTCTTAGATTAAATACAACCAGGATGCTTCTTAGAAAGTGTGGATACTCTGGACATGTCATCAGGAAAGAGCAATAACCAGAAGAGAACATCATTAATGGTAAGGTAGTAAGTCAGCAAAGAAGAGGGAGGGACTTGATGAGACAGATTAACACTGCAGCTAAAACAATGGACTGAAAAGCAGCAACAGTCATAAAGATAGCACGGGACTGGTGACATTCTATTGTGCTAAACATAAGGTCACTATGAGTTGGAGCCAACTCAACAACAACTAAAAACAGTAGCAACAGTGACTAATGGGTGGTGCAAAGAGCTAATGCTTCCTCCTGCGAACTAGAATTTTGCAGGTTCAAGCCCACCCGGAGGTTCCTGAGAAGAAATGCTCAGTGATGCGCTTCTGAGAAATCAGCCACTGAAAACCCTACAGAAAAGAGCTCCAGTCTCTCAACATGAGTCACCATGAGTCAGAATCAAATCCGTGGAAACTGATTTGGTTTTGGGTAATGACTAATGATGTTTTAAGCACTTACACTAAGTGATTCATATATGTATGCCTTTGTGGAATGTCTATAGAAATATTTTGCCCATTTAAAAAAAATTGAGCCATTTGTCTATTTACTATAGAGTTACAAGAATTCTCTATTTCTAAACACCAGTTTTTTAGCCATCTGTGTCTTGCAAAGTATTTTTTCCATGTCTTCTACTTTATTTTTCTTAATGATGCATTTTGATGTACAAAATGTTTTAATTTTTATAAAGTGTAATTTGTCATTTTTTCTCACATGGTTATTGCTTCTGTGTCCTTATCTAAGAAATCTTTACAATGCCCAAGTCACAAAGATCTCATCTGTTTTCTTCCACAGGGTTTATAAGGTTAGGTCTATAATCCTTCTTCATGTGATGTTTGTGTACACTGTGAAGAAGGGATCAGGGTTGCTTTTTTCCTGTGGAGATACTCAGTTTTTCCAGCATTATTTCTTAAAAAGATTTATCTTTCCTCATTGGATAGTTTTGATATCTTGTCAAAAATCAAATGACACTTAAATGTGCCTCTGTTTCTGGATCTCTATTTCATTCCAATGATCCTTATGCCAGAACCAACTGGACTAATAAACAACATAGTGATAAATAAAGAAGAAACTGAAGTTGTCAATGATTTCATTCAAATTGGATCAACAACCAGCATCCAAGGAAGCAGCAGTCTAAACACCAAACAATGTATTGTATCGGGCAAATCTACTGCAAAAGACCTCTTTAGAGTTTTGATAATGCAGCTTTAGAATAAGTCTTGAAGTCAAGTAGTATGGGAGACCCTGAGAATGTAGTAGGTTAAGTGCTATGACTGCTAACTAAAAGGTCAGCAGTTCAAATCTGCCAGGAGCTCCTTGGAAACTCTGTGGGGCAGTTCTACTCTGACCTCTGGGGTTGTTATGAGCTGGACCAACTCAGGGGCAGTGGATTTGGGTTTCTCTGTATTGCTTTGGATATTATGTTGCTGTTGTTGTTAGTTGTCACCACCTTTGAGTCCACGGGACCATATATGTAATAGAACAAAGACTGCTGGGATGTGAGCCATCTTCCATCATTGTTGGTATATTTGAATTCATAGTTACAACTTTCTGTCAGTCCATCTCACTGAGGATCTCCTTCATTTTTCCTGGCCCTCTGCTTTATTAAACATGATGTATTTTTCAACAATTGGTCTTTCCCGATGACATGCACAAAGCAAGCAAGCAGAAATCTTGTCATCTTTGCTTCCAGGAAACTTTCTGGTTGTATTTTTTCTAAGACTGACTTGTTTGTTTTCTGGTAGTTCACCATAGTTTCAATGGATATCATAGGTCCTCAGAATTTCCATATATATTTTAGAATCAGTTTGTCAATTGCTATAGAAAAGCCTGGAAGAAATTTGATTGGGCAATATTTTTCTTCTTTCGCATGACCTCCATTCTTCAGCTCTTTTATTGACAAGCACTGGATGGCTTTAAAAAGAGAAGTTTTATTTTGTCACGGTCCAGCAGGCTAAAAGTCCCAATGCAGGGTGTCAGCTCCAGGGGAAGGCTTTCATTGCTGGCTCTGGAGGAAGGTCCTTGTTGTCAGTCTGCCCCTGGACTGGCAGCTTCTGAGGCACAGGGCCCCCAGTCTTTTCCAAAGGATACACTCAGTTTCTACCACAGCTTCTTAGTGATAAGAGGTCCCCCAAATCTCTCTGATAGCTTCTCTCTTTTATATCTCAGGAGACTGCCTCAAGGCACAAAACAATCTTACCCCGCCAACACAACTGCCACCAATCTACCCTCATTAATCTCAAAAAGGTAGGATTTACAACACGGAGGACATCACAAAATACCAGAAATTATGGCCTAGCTAAATTGCCACACAGATTGTTGGGGGAACACAATTTAATCCATGACAAACACTTTCACATTATTCTGGTATTCTTCAGTCACACCACTGGCACTTTATCTCGTAAAAAGGAATCTGTGCTAAGCCTCTAGTTCTTTTAACTCATTTTGCTTAATCTGTCTCTCTCCCATGTCCTCTTTAAAATTCTAGTGTTCCCTTTTTCCTCATACAAATTTAATCACTGTTTCTGGATGTAAGAATTCCATGCTCTGGCTTCATATAGCAATAAGAACTCCATCCTGGGAATAAGGATTTCTAACTTCTTCACCAACCTCGCCTTCCTGGTTCTCTTACCCTGGGCTCTGCAGCTGACTTATTTGTGTGACCTTACTCTGTTAGGGTCTCAGTTGACTCACCTATTAAGTGAAAAGATTGGACTAGATCAGTGATGTGTTGCTCTTGTTGTATAGTCTTATTAATGTCAAAACTCCTTCAGGAACGTGATGGAATTTTTTTTATGAACTCTTCCCAAAGGAAAGAACATTCACACGTACATTTTGCAAACTAGCCAAAAAGCCACTGCCGTCAAGTCGATTCTGACTCATAGTGACCCTATAGGTCAGAGCAGAACTGCCACATAGAGTTTCCAAGGAGCGCTTGATAATTGGAACCACTGACCTTTTGGTTAGCAGACATAGCACTTAACCACTAGGCCACCAGGGTTTCCACTTTGCAAACTAGTTATGAGTATTTGCAAACCTCATAGAGTTTACTCATCCCTGAACTAGTAACTTCATTTCTTTTTTAATAAATCTCCTCAGTTCTAACTCCAGTTCCTCTTGGAAACAGAAATAAAACAGAAGCAACTTCTATCCACACCATGAACACGCCTTTGAGAAGAGTAGTGCCGATGCCTTCCACCACTTTCTGATCATCAGGATTCTGGAAAGTCACTGTGCTGAGAAGATGAAGAGCTCAAGAAAGAGGGCCCCATACATTTGTCTATTGGCCTCTCAGAAACCAAAGTTAAGCATCTGTAGACTTTCGTAAACTTCTTCCCTTAGGTGCCTTTTTTCCATCTTTGCAATCTGTTCCATAAAGGATTAGCAATTTCCTGCCGGCCAGGGTTTCCAAGGAACAGCTAATGGATCTGAACTGCCAACCTTTTGGTTAGCAGCCAAGCTCTTAACTGCTACACCACCAGGGCACCAAAATTTATATTATATTTACATTATTTTAATCAAGTATATACTAATAGCAGTAACCATGAAATGAGGACCTCAATTTCTTACTGGCTGTCAGCCAGAAGCCTTCTTCATTTCCTTGCCACAAGGACCTCTTCACAGGGCCACTCACAACAGGGCAGCTGACTCAGACCCAGCAAGGCCAGAGAAAAAGAGAAACGAACCAAGACAGAAATCATGGTTATTTTGTAACCTAATCTTCCATCCTATTACTTTTGTCTTATTCTATAGGGATTTTGTTGTAAAAGCAAGTCACTGAGTCCAGCCCATCCTCAAGAGAAGGAAAGTACAAAAGGACTTGAACAGGAGGCTGGAACATAGTAGCCATTTTAGAGCCACCTATCACAAATGTTGACATGTACAAGTGCCAGTACTGGTATCTTTTATACTCAGGTAGACTTAGGATGAAATTTTTAGATGGTTTCTTTCAAATGTTTGAGAGGATACAGAGTTTTCTAAAATTCTTTTAGAGATGAACAAAAAGTGTGATGACTACTGAGTCTTCAGCCCAATTTAGTCCTGCGGCGGGTGCTGGCCAGGACAGTCGCCAGAGTTCTGCCAGCAGCAGGGAGAGGGAAACTGTGGTTTGGAGAATGGGAAAAATCTACCATGTAGATCACAGGGAGCTTCTGTTTTCGTGGGTGGAAAATAAAAGGTAAAGCTACGGGAGTTTAGATTCCATGGCCATCACAAGGCAGTCAGAAGGGCTTAGACTTGACAAGGAAGGGAAGGAAATTGGATGTGCCTGAATTTAGGATGCAGGAAGAAAGAGGATGACGAGTTCAATCTTTTCGAGGACAACTGTGGCAGGAGTGTGTTTCGCTCCAGGCTAGGAGGGAGTGGCAGGAACTCAGGAGACAGAACGAGGTGCCTAAACTTGGGACGGTCTTCACAGAATCCAGAGGACAGGCTGCGGCCAACACAAGTTCAAAAGGATGAATCAATGAAACTGGGGCTAATTAGATGTAATCAGAGGATGCCAGTCCTCTGGCAGACATACAGTAAGGCTCTTAGGAAATACAGCATTGTTGGGTGTTGTGGGCACAGAGTGGTACCAGATCAAGTTCCTGTCCGCTAGGAATTTAGGAATTTAGTCTCCAAAGCTTCGCGCCAGAAGTCTGGGAATTGCTTCTCCTGCACCCTCTCCCAGAACACAAAAAAGAAATGGGTCTGTTCCAGGAGCCTGGAGGTGTTCCTGCCTTGAGAAAGCAAACAAAAGGACAGAAAAAGCAGAGCAAGAAAGCCAGGGCGGGACGGGGGCCGGGGTGCGTAGAGAGAGACTTATAAAAATGAACTTATTGGAGTCTCGAATTGAAGCTTGACGTCAAACTACGAAGGATAAAACGAAGAGAAGTCTAAACAAGGGCGAGAGGAAAAATAATTAAAACTGAGCGTTTCGGCTTTGGATAGTTTAAGAGCAGGCATCAAATATCAAACGGTAGCAGGCTACGTGTTGAGAAGAAGTTGCCAGCTGGCTCAGCTAGATTGGAGCGGCAGGCAGGGTAGCGCAGAAACCACCTCGCTGGCTGGGGGAGGGCGGAGAGGAGCGCTCACCTGGGACGCACTGGCAGAGGAGGGACCAGAGGAGGGACTGGTTCTCCGCCCAACCCCACCCCTTCGGCCTGCCTGTCTTCTGCGCCCAGGCTGAAAGCCGGAAGCGCGCTGAGCAGAGCGGTGTTAGGACTTTAACCGAAGTGAAAGTTCCTGGGAGGTTGCCAGTCTGAGCCCCCAGTCCCGGGCCCTGCGGTATCCGTGACGGTGCTGGGGGCCATGGGGA
Organism: Heterohyrax brucei; assembly: GCA_028571685.1. Classification (NCBI taxonomy): domain Eukaryota; kingdom Metazoa; phylum Chordata; class Mammalia; order Hyracoidea; family Procaviidae; genus Heterohyrax; species Heterohyrax brucei. The sequence goes on along the minus strand of CM053142.1, from coordinate 59,944,010 downwards.
CCCAGCGCTGGGTGCCCCTCGCCTTCTCAGGAGCCGTACTGAGGCTGCTGCTATTGCTTCAGAGCTTGTCGGCCCTGGGTCGTTCCTCCCTGCGGCTTTTGGACCATCCGAAGCCCGTCTGCTCCCAGCCGGTAAGACGCTGCCGCTCCCACGGGGGCGCAGAGGCCGGAAGGATGCTGCTGGCCGTCCAGGAGGAGGCGTGGGTGGCTGGTCGGTCGGGGGCTGAGCGCTGGGGACTTGCCAGCAGGAAGTCTGCGCTTGGCGCCCCTCAGGGGTTCAGAGGCTTGGGCGCGGAGATCTGAGCGCACTGGAGCTGACGCTGGGAGCGGTGAGCGTTGTGGTGGGGACCCGGAGAAGAGGAAGTTTGAGAAAAAAACATCGCGCGGCACGTGTTGCACAACACGAACCACCGTCCCGGGCGGGAGGCGGGGAGCGACACCTCAGCTGGGCCCCAGCTTGGGGAAGTAGGCGGGGCAGAGCTGATTGGGAAACGGTTGTGGCAGGGGAGGCTTTCAGAGGAGCCAGAGCAGGACCTGGCGCATCTCTAACACGGTGCTCCCTACAAACCCCCTTGCTCGGCCCAAGCGGGCCATGGGAGGCCCAGGGGACCTCGGCAGCGTCCCCTCTGCTTGTCCTCGTTGGAGCCAGAGGAGCTGGGCAAGCCCACAGAAGCCGGATTAGGTGACGGCTGAGCTGAAGGTGGGGACCCAGATGGATCTTAGCCAGGCTTCCCTGGGGAGACCCTGCAGTGGCAGCGCTGAGGAAACGAGCCCAGGCGGCCCACCGGACCTAGGAACCGAGAGCAGGGAGACCTGACCTGTAACCATTCACACTGTACTGTACGGAGGGTGGCTGAGCGACAGCAGGCCGACTTGAACCCCATCTGCCACTGGTGACACTTAAGCAGAGGGTCAGAACGCTGAGGCTGGGGCAAATGATTCTTAAGACACACACCCTCAGCCGTCCCAACCCCCCACCCTTCCCCCTACCGGACCTGGGAACAGTATGCTGTGCGTGACATCTGTCTGAGACACACCCACCTGTCGGCTAGTGGCCTCGTATTGGAGCTGAGAACTGTGTTAAGAAAGGAGGCATAGTTCCGCATACACGCGCGTGCACACACACACACGCACACACACACACAGTGTTGTCACTGCATAAATACACTGTGTTCCCTCTTCCAAGCTCGCCTTCCTCCACTCCTCTGGTGTTTCTCAGTCCCCTGAGAAATAATGGTCAGTATCTGACTCAGAGGATGTGAAACAATCAAAGGACTGTTTCTCCTTCTCTAATGTTGTGGGGAATTTACCAAAAGAGGATGGAAAGTGAGTGAGCATTTAGCAGAATTTTTTCTTTTTTTTTTAATGTGACTGATGTTAGGAAATGTCCTTGTGACTCTTACTGTTAGGCAAAGCAGGGAGACATGTGCTTGGCAGATTCTTCCTACAGATGTTGTATAAAAGTAGTCTGACATCGGTAATGGGGTGTTCATTTTCTGATGGTCATTTCTCACATGGATGCGGAATGCAAGGGACTGTGCTAGGGACTGGGACTCTTATGCCCTGGTTCCTAATGCCCAGGGCCTTAAATCATCTAGTAGGGGAAATAATACTTGAAGTCACGTGACTACCATACAAAACGTCCTCGAGCAAGTGTTCTTTGTACACTGAGTGAGTGTACCAAATCTCAGGGGAAAGACCAGCTTCTTTCAGCTGGACCGTTGTTCTTTTGGTAGAAAAGATATTTGGGCAGCCCTGAAGAGGGGTTGGTGGAAACCTAGAAGACAGAGGTTGAAGGGAACATTCTGGGCAGTGGGTCCTGAACCAAGGTGATTAGGTGGGACAGGGTAAATAAAGTGTGTGGTTGATGGCAGGAAAGTAAGAAAAGAAGCTAGAAAGAGAGGTGGTAGTTGTTCATTGCCATTGAAACCATTCTGACTCATAGCGACCTTGTGTTTGCAAAGAACTGCTCCATAGGGTTTTCAGGGCTGTATGACCTTTCAGAAACAGATAGCTAGGCCTGTCTTGCAGGGTGCCTGTAGGTGATGTATCCACCAACCCTGAGGTTAGTATCCAGCACTACCCAGGGACTCCTAGAAAGGAAGGGAGGGACTTCATTGTGCCATGGCATGGCAACCTGGCTCAAAGGGTTTTGACTTTAATTGCAGGGTGTGAAGCTACTGGAAGTCTTGAACAGGGGCACAGCATAATTCCAGGGAGGGCTAGAGAGATGACTAAAGTTATCTGCAGCTCTCATTTTCTTTCTTCCTCCATGCTCCTCCACACACACCTGGCTCCCAGACCCCCTCGTCTTCATGAACAAGCAGCTTCCCTCCGCTATTGAGTACTTATAAAAAGAGGGAAACCACACCCTTCACATTTCACTCCCTCTGCTAGTATTTTAGTGAGTACAACATGAAATAATTGGGGAGTGGGGGTTGGGAGGAGGCATAAACTTGGTCTAGGATGGCCTGGATTTGCATTCTGACTGCGCAGACACAGTCCCTTGAGCAAGTTTAGGCTGCCCAGATGGCAACCCAAAGTACTGATGAGCCATCTCAAAGTGATTACGTACCACTTTGTAGAGTAAAACCCACTGCTGTCAAGTCGGATCTGACTCAGAGAGACCCTAGAGCTTAGGTAGAACTGCCCCATACAGTTGCCAAGGAGCGCCTGGCAGATTTGAACTGCTGACCTTTTGGTTAGCAGACATAGCACTTAACCCACCATGCCACCAGGATTTCCACTTTATAGAACAGAAAGGTCTATCCAGTGGCTGATTTTTCAGAAGCAGGTCACCAGGCCTTTCTTCTGAGATGCTTCAGGGTGGACTCATACATCTAACCTTTGGGTTTGCAGCCAAGTATGGTACCATTTGCACCATCAAGGGACTCCAGAAACCAGCTGCCCTGGAGTGGTGCCTGATTCATGGCGACTCCCTGCTCTGATTCACATGGCTAACCCTGAATCAGAGTCCATTCCGTGGCCGCTGTGATGGTGATCCAAAGAGCCTAGCTGAATTTAGCCCTCTGTGAGTCTTCACTGAGACAGGAAGGAGGCTTCTGAATGTGTGTTCCGCTCCCAGGCTAGCACAAGATGTGGGTATTTGCTATTTGTTGAAGGGAAACGAATGAATAATTGGCTTTGCTTGAAAAACAGTGAAAAATGGAGACCAAGCATAGCACTATTCCTGGCTGCTCGAGTTTCATACCTCAAAACCCAGATGCCTCTGATGTACCCCACATAAATCAATACTGGAGAGGCCATAAGCAACTGCATTTCCCTGGGTGGTCACTTGGTTGGTCATTCCTCCTGCCTGAGCTTTCTTTCAAGTGTCCTGTGTCTGCTACCCCAGAGGACAGCTCAAGGAGGAAAGACAGCAGACTGGTCATTTTGAATGTTAACACACATGTTTTATTCACAGGATGTGTGTACTATTACAGATACTTTTGTTTCTGAGCACTTGTGGTTTTGGCTTGTGGTAGAATAACCGTTTGGTTCAGACTTTTATCTTCTGGTTGCCACAGCTGTTGGTATCTGGGTCACTCTTTCAGTGGGTGAAAAATTGTGTTGAATACTCTTAAATAGTGTAGGGTACTCAGGCAGTCAGGGCTGGGATCACTGCTGGCAGGAAACCTCCCCTGCTGCCCCAAAAACCCACTGCTGTGGAGTCAGCTGCACCTCATAGCAGTTTCATAGGGTTTGCAAGGCTGTGAATGTCTGTGGAAACACACTGCCACATCTTTCTCTCATAGAGCCACTGATGACTTCAAAATATCTACCTTTGTGATTAGCAGTTCACTACTTTAACCACTGCACCACCGGGCATGCAAGCAATTTGTAGTCAGCTGCTAACCTCCTTGGAAACTATGGAGCACTTCTACTCTGACCTATAGGATCGCTGTGGTCACTATGAGTCGGACCCGACTCGATGGCGGTGGGTTTGGGTTTACTAACCTAAAGGCTGGTGGTTTGAACTCACCCAGGAATGTTGCAGGAGAAAGGCCTGGAGATCTGTTTCTGTAAAGATTACAGCCGAGGAAACATTACGGAGCAGTTCTGCTCTGCGACACATGGGGTCACCATGAATCCAAATCAACTCAGTGACAGTGGGTTTCTTTTTTGTTGTTGTTGTTAGGTGCCTGGGAATCAATTCTGACTCATAGTGATCCTGCCTACAACAGAATGAAACCTTGCTCAGTCCTGTGCCACACCCTCAATCGTTATGCTTGAGCCCATTGTTGCAGCCACTGTGTCAGTCTATCTTGTTTGGAAGTCTTCCTCTTTTCTGCTGATCCTCTGCTTCACCAAGCATCATGTCCTTTTCCAGGGACTGAACCCTCCTGACAGCGTGTCCAGAGTACGTAAGATGTAGGCTCATTGTCTTTGCTTCTAAGGAACACTGCTTGTACTGCTACCAAGACAGGTCTGTTCATTCTTTTTGCAGTCCACTGTGCATTCATTGTTCTTCTCCAATACCACAATTGGAAGACATCAATTCTTCTGTTTTCATTATTCATTGTCCAGCTTTCATATGATACAATGTGATTGAAAATACCATGGCTTTGGTCGGGCGCACCTTAGTCGTCAGGATGACATCTCTGCTTTTCAGTACTTCAAAGAGGTCGTTTGTAGCACATCTTCCCCATACAATGCGTGTTTTGATTTCTTGACTGCTGCTTCCGTAGGTATTGATTGTGGATCCAAATAAAATGAAATCCTTGACACCCTGTATCTTTTTTCTTGTTTTTTTCATGAGAAATCAGCCTCTTGTCCTGATTGCTTGCTGTTTTCATCATGACATTCAGCAAACAAAAGCATGGGTAGGGGCATGTGACTGAGGTGGCTGACCTGGCTAGCTTCACCTCTCTCCTGCTTTGCAGCCCTGAGTTAGTTACCCCATTGCTGTGAGCCTATGTCCCCATTTGGAAAAGGAGATGACCCTCTGCTCACAAGGTTATGGGGAGAGTGAATGATGTTCTACACATGAAAGTGCCTGCCTGATCAGGTGCACAATGGGGTTGGGAAGCCAAAGTTCCTGACGTTAAGCTGTAGCTTTGTGCCAGGACTGTGTTCCGTGTTTAATGGGTATACCTTCTTTCGGTCTTCACAACAACCTTGTTAAAGGGGTGAAGTGATTGACCCAAGGCCACACCATTAGTGAAAGAAAAAAATCAAACCAGAACTGTTGCCATGGAGTCATAGCCAATGCCTTAGGACAGAATAGAACTGCTCCATAGATTTTCCAGGGAGTGCTTGGTGGATTCGAACTGCAGGCATTTTGGTTAGCAGAAGTAGCACTTAACCACTATGCCACCAGGTTTCCCATCTATCATATGAGGTCTGACAGTTAAGTCCATGAATGTAATTGTTCTGAGTGTTACATACCTCACTCTTGAATATCATTATGGTCACCTTCGAAGTACTCCCCTAGGGAAGCTATGCACTGATGCCAGCACCTAGTCCACCTTTCAAAGCAATTTTGGAATTCTGTTTCTAGAAGGGCGATCAGAACTGTTGTCGTCCTGAGTGTCATCAAAATGTCTTCTTTCCAGTATTTCCTGTATCTTCAGCTAAAGAAAAAAGTCACTGGGGGCTGGACCAGGTGGGTAGGGAGGGTGTTCTAACAGTTATTTGTTTGCTGGCTGAACACTCCCTCACAGACAGCTATACAATGAAGTTCACAAACTTGCCACTGTGCCACCGTGCACAGTGGCCATTCCAGAAAGAATTCCAAAATTGCTTTGAAGGGTGGACCGTGGTGGCATTGGTGCATAGCTTCCCAAGGGGCGTACTTCAAAGGTGACCATAGTGATATTCAGCAGTGAGGTACGTGGCACTTTTTCTAGGATGAGTTCACGAACTTAATTGGCAGTCCTCATGGGCTTACCTGTTTCAGAGAAGCAGTCTAGTAATGATTATGAGCCTAGGTTCTGGAGCAGAATGGCATGGGTTTGAATGTCAGCTCTGTGGGATCTTGGGCAACTTAGCTGACTTCTTTGTACATTGGTTTCTTCGTGAGTGAAAATGGAATAATGATACTTGCCTCATAGGGTTGTTGTGAAGATTAAATGAGATACGTGTATGAAGTATTTAGCATGAATGCCTCCAATAGAAGGAGAGCTCAACAAGTTTTAACCTGCTATTATCATCTTCATCACTGTGAAGCCTTCTCCCCCTCTCTGATTTCTGCAGGATGCGTAACATGACATCCACAAGCAGGCGGGCAACCCATAAGTAATATGCTGATCCTGCTCTTTTGAAGAATGAGCAGTTTGAAATAAAGAAATTAAAGGTGATTTTTTGGGAGGGGAATAGAATGAATTCTGTCTTAGTAGTACCAAAGAAGACCCTGAATACATTTTTTTACATGATTAAAAATGTTGCATTAAATATCATGTAAATGCTATATAAAAATTATCTTTAAAAAATCAAGTTTACTAACCCTTCGTGGCATAGTGTGTTAAGCGCTATGTCTGCTAACCTAAAGGTCAGCATTTTGAATCTGCCAGGCACTCCTTGGAAACTCTGTGGGGCAGTTCTACTCTGTCCTATAGGGTTGCTGTGAGTTGGAATCAACTTGACACTGGGTTTGGTTTGGTTTGGGTTTACTTCTTCTCCTAAACAAATGTTTTCATTGGCCTGTCTCACTTTTCAAGCCTTTTATTTGTTTGGAATAACATCACAGATGAAACTCTATCATTTAATTAATTTTTATCAAAGTAATGCATACTGATTTTTTTAGTTTTTTCTGGCATTTTCCTCCATACCTCTAGAGTTACTTAGACTGTCAGTTTTAGGTATTATCTATTGACTTATAATAGAGGAAAAGTTTAAATTTCTTACATTACAATACTCCCATGGCTCTCTGTCCCCAGTCTTCCCATTATAGCTACATCACAAATTTAGCTAAATCAATAGTCAGTTATTTGCATTATTGGAATTAAGTTGGTAGTCTTTACTGCTGAGGCAAGTGTGTGTCCTTTGATTAGATTTATTTCTGGTGTGATCCCCTACCCCCCTAAAATGCAATTGCGTTCACTTGCTTACTTTTCTATGTAATTAGTCTATTGTTTTTGTTTGTTTTGTTGCTGTTATTATCAGATTTGTATCCTGTCATGTTTTGTTTTTTTTCTCTGAAACATCAGACATTCCATCAGTAGTCCATCAAACCCATTCCCCCCAGCCCATCCCCCCAAGACTCCGCTATAGAGCCCTGTGTTCTCCAGCTCCAACCTGGACTGATCACTCTCTAGGCTTGTGGCTCAGCTGTCGTACTAGACATCCTGTCACTGTTCCTACTCTGTTAGATCTCCTGTGTCCTGGATCCTGTGCCTTCTTCCCTGGGGATTGTCTCTCTTGTATTGCTGTAGCACATCCTCAGGAGTTAAGTGCATGGCTACATACCAAAAGGTCAGCAGTTCAAACCTACTAGCCACACAGAGAAAGATGTATTAGTCTGCTTCAGTCCAGATTTACCTCCTTGCATCCCCAGTGGGGCTGTTCTGTCCTGTCCTGTAGTGTTGCTATAAGTTGGAATTGACTCAACAGCAGTGGGTTTTAGTTGTTTTATGTGGGGTGTGTTGTGTGTATGTGCTTGGAAACCCCGTTGGTATAGTGATTGAGAGCTATGGCTGATAAGCAAAGGGTCAGCAGTTCACACCCACCAGGCGCTCCTTGGAAATTTTATGGGGCAGTTCTACTCTGTCGTTACGAGTCAAAATTGACATGGTGGCAATGAGTTTGCTTTTCTTTTTTTTATATATATGTGTGTTTGTATGTTTATGGCAACCCTGGTGACATAGTGGTTATAGCAACAGCTGCTAACCAGAAGGTCACCAGTTTGAATCCAGGAGGTGCTCCTTGGAGAACCTAGGGGCAGTTCTGTTCTGTCCTATAGGGTCGCTATGAGTAGGAATCAACTGGACGGCACTGGATGGGTTTTTATGTATATATACATATGTATACTCACAGTGAAACCGGTGATAGAATTAGACAGGACTGCCTTGTTTTTGGCAGGTCTCACAAGTTTTTTGCCTTTGACTGGGTGTAGTCTCACCACTTTTCTGTCGTTCTCTATTAGTGGAAATCATTTGAATTTTCATTCCCTGATATGTTTCCACCTTATACACATTCCAGCTTTTGTAGGTTTTACTCTATATTTAAGTCTTACATGTCTGAAAGTGTCTTTACTCTACCCTCACACTTTTTTTTTTAATAATTTGACTAGGTATAAAAATTCTAGGTTGAAGATAATTTAACAGTAATTTAAGAAAGTTAGTGTTCTGTCTGATTCCTGTCTCTGAATACTACACTTGTTTCTTTCTGGAAACTTTGAGGGTTTTTTTTTTTCTTTTAATTCCTGGTATTACAAAAGTTTCATGATGCTGGATCTTAAGCTTCTTTTCTTTTTTTTCTTTCATTGTAAAAGACATTCAGGGAACCTTTTTAGTTAGGAAATATATGTCTTTCTGTTTTAGAATATGTCATTATTTTTTAAAATAATTTCCTTTTCTCTGTTTTGTCTGTACTCTTTTTCTGGAAATCCCATTAATCATGTCTTACATTTCCTGAGTTGATTCTATAATATTCTTTTTTTTTCCCCTCTCTCCACTATTTCTACTTGTTCTACTTTCAATATCTTCCATTTTGTAGCCAGTACTTCTCTTGAATTTTTTATTTTTGGGGTTCATTTTTATTTTCTGTACTTTACCTTTGTCTCAAGGGTGCTGTCTTCTCTTATCTCTTTGGCATTACCACGGTTTTTATGCATTTGCTTTAGTTTTATTCTGTTGGCAGCATATGTCTTGTTTTGTCTAGGAGCATCTTTTAAAATTTCGTTTTTTAGATTTCCTTTTCATACAAGAAACCCTTCTCAAATATCTGGTACTCCAGGGCAGTCTGGGAATGTGTTAAGACTGAGGATCTAAAAAGCTGATTGAATGCTCTGTGTAGATGGGGCTTGTTAATTGCTGGAACTGACTGCAGCCTGTCAGCCTGGCCTGTCTTTTGGGTGACTCTCAAGTATCAAAATATGGAAGTCATTTCTCTGGGCTTGCATTCTGAGATCAGGGGCAGGAGAACAACCTTGTTGGGCTGAGTTTCCCAATATTCCGTTTGTAGGTTTTCAGTTAATCCCTACTCTTTTCCAACCCCTTCCTTTATATTACCTTCTAAGGTACTCAATACCATTAAGACATGAGTCTTGAGGGTGTCCTGATGAGTATTGAGCGCCCTTCTTATCAGTGTCTCCCCTCTGAAATGTTCAGATTTAAGTTCTTCCACTTTTATTAAGCCAGTTACTCACTATTCCTTTCACTTTATCTTTTAAAAATTTGTTCCTATCTGTTGTCCACCAGTGTTGCCTCTTTGGCTTTGAGAATGTATTAAATGTCTCCCTTTTCTATAGTTTTAGTATGGTTTTGAGAAGAGGAAAAAAGTATGAGGAAAGAGTAAAGACACTTGAAACATTTCAGGCATGTGCATAATCTCCCACATACTTTCTTAAAATGTTACTTCTTTTTAAGTAAGTTTGGTTAATGTACCATAACCTCTGGTGAATTTTTTTATTTTTTGTTTCTGCTTACACACATATATTTCTTTTTGTGTAACTCTTTTTTTCCCTCATTTTCCCTCTCTCCTCTGCTTCCACCCTTTTACTTCCAGTAACCAGTGTATTAACAGCTTGCTATATATCTGTCCACGTGTTTTTCTATTCTCATGCTATCATTTTCAAACATGTAAATATATTGAGAAACTATCATTTTTTTCTGTAAAAAATAAGATTGTATTATAGAAGTCCTTTGCACCTATTTTTCATCATATATTTTAGCCATTACTCCAGGTCAGTAAGCTAATTCTTCTTAATACTTACATAATTATGTCATTGGATGCCACTGACTTGATCCTAAGTCATAGCAACCCTACAAGACAGAACCACCCCCTAGGGTTTCCAGGGAGCAATGGGTGAATTCAAACTGCTGGCTTTTTGGTTAGCAGCCAAGCTCTTAACCAGGGCACCATGGGTTCCTCATAATTTTCACAGTAGTCAGTAATCTAGTCTACTCTTTCACTTTTGATGGGTATTTAGATTTAAACTGAGTCTCATTTTACTCAGCCATTCTCTATTGATAGACATTCAGTAATACAGAAAAGGGGGTAAGCTATTCATTTGTTAAAGCTAGCATAGCTTAATTCTGACGTCTGATAGGTCTTGTTTAAAAAAAAGGGGGGCAATCTCATTGGCAAATACAAGCAATTCTAAATAAAACATAGCAAATTTAATCTAGTAAAATATGAGAAGAAAAACAGACCATAACTAAGTAGAATTTATTGTCTGTTATCAGCAAATCTATCAACGTAATTTATTACCTTAATAAATTAAAAGAGAAGGCCTCCAAAGTTATGTTGATAAATGCTGGAGAGGTATTAGATAAGATGCAGAACCTGTTTTTGATGAGAATCATAAGCAAAATAGTAATAGAAGGAAAGTCCTTATACTTATAACTATTAAAAACCAACACCAAGAACAGTACTAAATGGTGACATACTGAAACTATGTCCGTCAATCACAAGAATTAGAGGAAGTTATCTGCCAGCATCAGGGTTAGCCAACTCACTGTTTTCAAATCCTTTCAACTTCCCCACAGTCAACATGAAGGCAAGAGCCTTTCATCATGGCCATCATATTTTGCAACGTTTTCTGAGTGGCTTACAGATGAGGCCTACCCAGAAACACACTGGAAGAAAGTCCTGACAGTCTATTTTTGAAAAATTAGCCCTTGAAAATCTTATAGAGCACCATTCTACTGTGACACACCATGGGTCAGAATTTATTTGATGGCATCTGTGATTTGGTTTCAGTTTTATTGATGGATATAGGAAGTTAGCCAAATTGGAGTCTCTCTTTGCCTCTTCTAGAAGGACTCCCCATCTCAAAGTGAAAATACAGTCTCTTATCCTTCCTGCTGCAGTCCTAGTTGTTTTGAGAGAGAGGAGAAATGAGAGGGTTTGGGAAGTTAGTCTCCTCCCCATTCAGGAACTGGGGAGTGACACTTATTAGAAGGACAGAGGCTGGAGATGGATTTTGTTACTGAGTACTTGAGGAAGTACTTGAGGGCTGTGATGCCAGGCCTGAGACCAGTGGGTGGGAACCGTGATGGCATAGTGTTTTCTCCCTCCTATTGATTAACCTCATCTTTCTAACCCCCTTTTCTGAGAGAAAGGCTGGGAGACCTGAAGCTGACTGATTAAGATGAGGAATGAAAGAGTGTTGCTGAAAAAAATCCCTGGAAGGGTGCAGTGCCCTGGACTCTGCTTTATACACATATGTCAGATCACTCTCTTGCCTTAAAATTGTGTTCCTGGTCTGTTTCACCATCTGGCTTTCTGCTCTTGTTTTTTTTTTTTAAAAAAAAAAAAACACTGCTATCGAGTCTTGTCGGACTCATAGCAACCCTAGGGATCAGGCTAGAACTGTCCTGTAGACTTTCCAAGGAATGCCTGATGGATTTGAACTGACAACCTTTTGGTTAGCAGACGTAGCACTTAACCAACTACACCACATCTTAGTCATCTGGAAACCCTGGTGGCGTAGTGGTTAAGTGCTACATCTGCTAACCAAAAAGTTGGCAGTTTGAATCCACCAGGCGCTCCTTGGAAGCTTTATGGGGCAGTGCTGCTCTGTCTTACAATGTCTCTATGAGTCAGAATTGACTTGATAGCAATTTTCTGGTCACTAACGCAACCACAACCCATCTTCCCTCATTAATATCATAGGGGTAGCATTTACAGCATATAGGAGAATCACAAAATACTGGAATTCATGGCCTAATCAAATTGATACACACATTATGGGGGGCACATAATTCAATCCTTGACAGCCCTAGAAGATGTGTTTGGTCTGTTTTTGCCAGTTATGATAAATGGAAGCACCTGAGCCTGAGTTTCACCTAGGTCCTTCCTTTGTTCCCATGCCAAATCTGAATGTGCAGAAATTACCTGTAATGTGTTATACTACACTACACCGTGCTGTGCTACGCTTTGCTGCACTGCTCCACAGAAACACTGGTGGCAGAGTGGTTGAGAACCACAGCTGTTAACCGAAAGGTCGGCAGTTCTGATCCACCAGGCACTCCTTGGAAACCCCATAGAGCAGTTCTTCTCTGTCCTGTAGGGTTGTCATGAGTCAGAACCAAATTGACAGCACGTAACAATAACAGTAACAACAACACACTATAGTACAGGATTAAAAACCAAACACATTGCCCCTGAGTTGATTCTGACTCGTAGCAGCCCTATCAGACAGAGTAGGACCGTCCCATAGGGCCTCCAAGGAGCATCTACTGGATCGGAACTGCTGACTTTTGGATTAGCAGTTTTAGCTTTTAACTGTCACAGCACCAGGGTTCCATACTATACTGTATTTTATTTATGAAACTGTTACCAGTGAGTGGTAACAGGCTTGGTTTTATAATATAAGATAGTGACCCTGTAGGACAGAGTAGAACTGTTCCATAGGGTTTTCAAAGCTGAAATCTTTATCAGGGTAGACAGCTACATCTTTCTTCAGTGGAGAAGCTGGTGGATTTGAGCTGTGACATTTTGGTTAGTAACCGAGCAGTTAAACAGTGTGCCACCAAGGTTTCTTCTGTAATAGCTTCCACGTGTTGGTAGCATACTCACTGGGTGCCAAGCCCTGAAGAATGGTAACCATAATTGAGGAGTCACTGTTATGTGCCAGACACCTGATAGATGTTGTCTCATTTAACAGACAATGAAAGGATACTGTGCATACTACAGCCAGCAGAGTTCCTCGATAAGTCTCTTAGAGTTTCTAGTGTGCTTCATGTTTAACAGTGCTGGAACACTGTGCTATTCCATTTGATTGTATAACTAATACATGAATATATGTGTATCATTTTAAATTGTTTACAACACAGATGTTTTATAAATGAAAAGTAAAAAGCTGCACACACACACACACACTCTCACTTGTGTACACACATGCATGTGTATATATACACACCCATATGCAGAGACATACACACCGTCTCACCACCACTCCACTTCCTGCCCCAAGATCTTTGTTTATGATTTATCATTTAATTCTCAACAGTAGTATGGAGTTAATATCATTATCCTGACTTTATAGTCGAATAAACTGAGGCGAGCCAATGGTAAAAACCCTGGAGGCACCATGATTAACTGCTCAGCTGCTCACCAAAAGGTCTGCCGTTTGATACCCTCCATTAGCTCCGTAAGAGAAAGACTGGTGATCTCTGCTCCTGTGAAGATCACAGCTCAGAAAACCCTGCGGGCAGTTCTGCTCTGTCACATGGCGTTGCTGTGAGTCAGAAATCAACTGAATGACACACAACAGACATTGTTAGATATCTCGCCTAAAGTCACTTCCCCAGTAAGTGGTGGTGAGACAACTCAATTACTGGTTTGGAGATGTGTGTGTATGTATGTACACGTGCATGCACACACATGTGCACATTCCAAAGTGGTTGGCCAAGGGTAAGTACAATGGTTACATTTGTGTCATTGAGAAGTCACTGTTACATGCCAGACCCTGGATAAACACTATGTCATTTAACAGACAATGAAAGGGTGCTGTGCATACTGCAGCCCACAGACTGCAGTCGACTCATTGCCATCAAGTCGATTCCAACTCATAACAACCATATAGGACAGTAGAACTGCCCCACAGTGTTTCCAAGGAGCTTGTGGTGGATTCGAACTGCCAGCCATTTGGTTAGTAGCCACAGGACTCACCATTACACCACTGGGGTTTCCTGTCAGAGACTAGGGATTTTAAATTTGGCCCTCCATGGCTGTGATGGGAGACACAATGTAGAGTCCCTGAGGTAATAGGGGGGAAAGAAGTGTGCAGTTTGGGAATGCTACCAAAAGACCAGAAGTGGTGGTCTGACAACCTGGAGGGTCCCCTGGGAACATGGCCACTAGACTTGCTGCTAGCCCAGACCTGAAACCAGTACTGAAGTCAACTCTTCAGACAGTAATGAACTGGCCTTGGGGACACAGTGTGAGCATGTGGTCTGCGTACTTGATGGTTTTATGCATTTAAAGGAAATGATTTTCCAGGTTTCTTCCTAGATGAGTGAGAAGAGGGTCGAGAAGACGATGGAAGGAGAGGACAGGTGTTTATTAAGAGGACACTAGAAGTAAAGAATGAAGAGGAGTGTGCTTTCACAGGGCGAGGAGAGCAGATAGGCAGGCATGCAAAATTGATGTGGATTGTATACTTGAGCTTAATCATAATAATATAAAAAGAAAAGAAATCTGCATCGGCAAAGAACTAAAAATCACTCTATTTGCAGATGATATGATTGTATACCTAGAGAATCCTAAAGAATCCGTAAGTCAACTACTCAAACAGAAGAGCTCAGCCAAGTATCAGGATACAAGATAAACATAAGTAAATCAGTTGCATTCCTTTATATCAACAATGAGATTATTAAAGAAGAAATTACTAAATCAGTAACATTTACTGTAGCCCCAAGAAGATGAAATACCTAGGAATAAATCAAACCAGAGAAATAACAGACCTTTACAAAAAGAACTACAAGACCTTACTACAAGAAACTGAGAGAGACTTACGTAAATGGAGAAACCTACCCTGCTCATGGATAGGAAGACTTAACACTGTGAAAATGTCTATTTTACACAAAGCAATCTACTTATATAATGCAATCCCAATACAGATTCCAGTGTCATTTTTTAATGAGATGGAGAAACAAATTACCAACTTTGTTTGGAAAGGGAAGAAGCCCCAGATAAGTAAAGCACTGCTGAAGGAGAACAACACACTGGGAGGCCTCTCACTACCTGACTTTAGAGCCTATTACATTGTCACAGTATTCAGAACAGCCTGGTACTGGTACAAAATGAGACATATAGATCAATGAAACAGAGTTGAGACCCCAGAGATGCCACTGTCCTCCTGTGAACAGTTGATATTCAGCAAAGGCCCTAAGACTTTAAACTAGATTAAAAGCAATCTGTTTAACAAATGGTGCTGGCAAAATTGGGTATCCTTCTGCAAAAAATTGAAACAAGACCCATGTCTCATGCCTTATACAAAAAGCAACTCAAACTGGGTAAAAGACCTAAATATCAAATCTAAAATGATAAAGCTCACCCAAGAAAAAATAAGATCAACAATGGAAGTTTTAATACACAACATAGACAGACTTCAAAATCTGACAAACAAAGCACAATCAGCAGAAGAGAAAACAGATAAATGGGAACTACTAAGAATCAAACACTTTTGCTCATCGAAAAACTTTATTAAAAGGCCACCTACAGATTGGGAAAAAATATTTGGCAGCTATATGTCAGACTGATGTCTGATCTCCATAATCTATGAGGTACTAAAAGATATCAATAAGAAAAGGATAAATAATCCAATTTAGTGATGGGTAAAAGAGATAGACAGATACTTCTCTAAAGAGGATATCCAGGCAGCCAAAAGACACATGCAGAAATGCTCACAATCATTAGCTAATAAAGAAATTTAAATCAAAACAATGATGAGATATCATTTCACCCCAACGAGGTTGGCCATGATCCAAAAACCACAAAACAACAAATGCTAGAGAGGCTGTGGAGAAATTGGAACTCTCCTACACTGTTGGTGAGATTGCAAAATGGTACAACCTCTTTAGAAAGCAATCTGGCACTTCCTGAAAAAGCAGGAAATGGATAGACCATTTCACTCAGTAATTCCACTGCTTGGAATAGATCCTGCAGAATCAAGGGCATTGATACCAACAAATACACGCACCTGAATGTTTATTGCAGCACAGCCCACAACAACAAAAAGATGGAATCAACCCAGATGCCCAACAACAGATGAATGGTTAAATCAACTGTGGTATATGCACTCAATGGAACACTGTGCAATGATAAAGAACAATGGTGATTTTAGGAAGCATCTCATAACCTGGTTTCAATTGGAAGACATTATGTTGAGTGAAAGTAGTCAGTGGAAAAAGGACAAATATTGTATAAGACCCATACGATAAGAACTTAAAAACAGACTTATGTACAGAAGAAAAGACTCTTTGATGGCTGTAAGGGTGGGGAGAGAAGGAGAGTGAGGGTTGCTTATAGGTTAGATAGTTGATAGAAACTTGGTTCGGTGAAATCAGTGACAGCACACATTAGAAAGAAGATCGGTTTAACTGGACTTCAACATAACATAAATATTGTTCCAGTCTTAACTAAATATTGCGAGGACAGAGTAACAGGGGCAGGGATCCGGGGACCATGCTCTCAGGGGACATCGAGGCCAACTGGGATAGCTAGCATATTGCTAAGAGAATCTTCTGCTGTCCATATTGGTGAGTGGTGTCTGGGGTCTTAACTGCTAGCAAGCTGCCATCTGAGGTACACCAAATTGTCCCAACTCAGCAGAAACAGATGATCACCAAGGACTAAAATGACATGGGGGAAAGAAAACCCAGAAGACGGACCCACATGTGGGTGACTACATCAACATGTGACCAGAGGAACCAGGTGGTGCCTGGCCACCATCAGAGACAGCCATGATGGGGCTCAAAAAGTTGAGTCTTACTGGCAACATGAGAATAAAAAGTGGTGCACCCTGTGAACTCCGCTAAAAGACCATAGTTGATGGTCTGCAGGCCTCATGGTTCCCCTGGGAGCATTGGCCCTGGTCCTGATGCTGTCCCTGTCCATAAATCATTACTGAGGTCAACCCTTCAGGCAGGAATGGATTGGACTCGGTGACACAGAGTGACCATATCATGTGTACACTTTATGGGTCTGTGCATCTGTAGGATGTCATCCTGCTGGCCTCTTACTGGAGGTGAGGGAGAGGTTGGAGAGGAGGGGACAGAAGATTATTAGGAGGATATGACACGTATGGAATGGATAGGAGTGTGCTGTCACCAGGCAGGGAGAGCAGCGGGAGCTGCACATAGGCAGGCGTGCAAATTTGTGCTGGATTGTACTCTTGAACTCAATCACAATAAAGAAAGAAAGAAAGAAAAGAAAAATTTGTCTCTCGAGACCACCACAGGGTTCAAAAATTAACACGTATTGCCTAAGTGGGAGTAACTTAGTATGTCTAATGTAATATCTGCTTCAGTTTCCTTATCTATAAAATGAGGCTAAAGATAAGACAACTATATGTGTGCTAGGAGGATTAAGGGACACTATTTATGTATTAATCACCCAGAACAGAGTCAGACATTCTCCTTGGGGAGTGTGGGGGGGCTTTGTGGATTTTCTGTAGCTGAAGTTGTAGCAGGGGCTGCTGTTTTTGTTCCTCGCCCGTCTGTGCCTCTTGCAGCCAGCGCTGTTACCAAACCCAAGATTCAGGACCCTCTGAAGATTTAGTGTAAGGAATTTTTTTTTGTTCAACATTATTTTCCCTTAGCAAATTTCTTTTTAAAAATCTGTATGTGTGTGTATTATTGTGCTTTAAGTGAAAGTTTACAATCACAGCCAATTTGTCATTTAAAAAAAAAATTTGCACACACACTGCTAGATAACTCTAGCTGCTATCCCCATCCTGTGACAGCACATTCCATCATTCCACCCTGTATTTCCCATGTCCATTCAACCATCTCCTGTCCCCTGCTGCCCTCTCATCTCTGCCTCTAGACAGGAGCTACCCAGTTAGTCTCCTGTATGTGCTGAAGCCAAGAAACTTGTATCATTTTTATGTCATATAGTCCAGTCCAATCTTTGTCTGAAGAATTGGCCTCAGGAGTGGTTTCAGTACTGGGCTAACAGAGAATGTGGAGGCTATGTCTTCTGGGGATCCCTTCAGCCTGTCAAATGTGAGGAACTTTTTACTGAGGCACTGTCATAGATTGAATTATGCCCCCCAAAATGTGTGTATCAGTTTGTCTGGGCCATGATTCCCGCTATTGTTTGGTTCTCCTCCTTATTGTAATTATAATTTTCTGTTAGTAACATCCTTACCAAGGTCACCTCCCTGATTCAGGGTAAAGGGAGTTTCCCTGGGGTGTGCCCTGCACCACCCTTTATCTCTCAAGAGACAAAAACTAAAGGGGAGCAAACAGGAGGGAGAACATCATACTACTAAGAAAGCAGTGCCAGGAGCAGAGCTTGTCCTTTGGACCTGGGGTCCCTGCGTGGAGAAGCTCCTAGTCCAGGGGGCAAACTGAAGCAAAGGCTGAGAAAAGAGAGCCTTCCCCTGGAGCTAAAACCCTGACTTTGGACTTTTTAGCCTGCTTTACTGTGAAGAAATAAGTTTCTCTTTGTTAAAGCCATCCATGTGTGGTATTTCTGTTATAGCAGCACTGGATAACTAAGACAGCTACCAAGAAACCATTGCAGTATCTTTTAAAGTCATAAAGCTCCCAGCCCACACACTGCTTGCTCCATCCTGCCATCCGCTCCACCTGTGTCTTGGAGCGTTTCTCCTCACTTATGCAGGATGAGAACAAGACAAGTGGAAAATATTTCCCTGTAAGAACAGCCCCCAAAAGCAAGTAGGGAGAGCCGTTTAAATTTAATTCTTGAAAATGAGCCCAGGGAAGCCTCTGTGGCTTTGCTTGTGGATTCAAGTTCTTTTGGAGTTGTAATTACCTTCTTCTATTCCCTACAGGGGCTGGACTGCAGAGTCAGAAACAGTAAGTGATCCTTTTTTTTTCATTATTTTTCTTCTTGTTGCTTTCTTAATAAAATGATCACCTCCTGCTGATGTCTGACAGAAGTTTTGCCTGCGCCTCAGGGTGAGGATGTCAGTTACAGCCGTCAGTACGAGGTACTCTTGGGGATCTGGGTTGTAGACAACTGGGCTCCCTGGCAAGAATATTTGGCATGCTGAAGTCAGGAAATAAGGAACTGAGTTATCATGTGGATTGTGAAAGTATTCTCTGGGGTACTGCCCCAGTAAATCTAGAATGCAGTTTTATTTGCAGCAGCTTGTTACTGTAAAGCAAGACCTCTGTGGTGCTGCTTTTGTTGTATGTGTTTAATTCAGGAAGGAAACAGCAACCTTGGATTTGTGTCTGTGCTAACCTATTAAGGGCACCTGAAATATAAAGCATGTCTTTTTATGACCCTGTCCTTCCTGTGCCCCCACCTCCACCACTGCTTCATCTCAAAACCAAATTGTGTACTTCATCTTCTCTCCTAAAATGCCCTGAAGACTTCAAGTTTTGCAGGGATTACTAACCAGGCATGAGAAAAAAGGGGGAAGACAGTGAGGCAGGAGATCCAGCTGAGTGTCACAAAAGAGATGCTTAAGGTCTAAGTGGGACATCTCAGGGGCTTGGCTGCGGTCTCTGATGGCAGTGTTTTCCTTGACTGCCAGGTACCTGCCTGGATGACAGCTGGATCAACCCTCAAAACCTGACCCCTTCCTCCCCCAAAAGTGTCCATACCCAGCTGCAGTTCGCCCACACCCAGGATGGTGACCTAGTCCCTGTGGTTCACATCGAATGGACTTTGCAAACAGATGGTGAGTGGGAAGGTCAGGGAGGCCTGGTGGTGTCTACCCATCTCCAAGTGAATCCAGCCCCCGTCTGCACTCTACACCTCACGTTCAAAGTGGAGCCTCCAGCCCTGGGGCCAGACATGGGGGCCCAGTGTTAGTGCCAAAACCAAACAAGATAAAAACCAAACCCACGGCTGTCCAGTCGGTTCCCGGTCATGGTGACCCTATAGGGCAGAGTAGAGCTGTTCCTTAGAGTTTCCAGGGAGTGCGTGGTGGATTCCAACTTCTGACCTTTTGGTTAGTGGACTAGCACTTAACTCCTATACCGTCAGGGTTTCCTAGTGCTGAAAGGATCAGTTATTTAATGCAGTTGTTGTTGAGTGCCACCACATCTGGATTTCTCAAGTGACCCACGTGACAGGGTAGAACTGCCCATAGGGCTTTTTGGACTGTAATCCTACAGGAACAGATTGCCAGGTCTTTTCTCCCACAGAACCCATGAGTGGGTTTGATCTGCTGACTTTTCAGTTAGCAGGCAAATCTTTAACCATTGTGCCACCAGACTTCCTTCTAATGTGGTTAATACTTCTTACTGTTTTAAATATTTAACCCACAGTGATACCTTCTCACCATTCTTGATGGAGGGGCTTCCCTTCGCCCCAAATCTTCATCACCCTGGGGGTGAAAAAAGAAAAGCCAAGTAGTCAGTTATATAACAATAACCAAAAAAAAAAAACAGCTGCTGGTGAGTCGATTCCAACTCATAATAGCCGCACGAGTATCAGAGTAAAGCCACGTACCACCAGCGTTTCATAGCTGGGACCTCTCAGAAGCCTTTCATTCTTCTGAGGTGGGTACATTTGAACCACCATCCTTTGGATTAACCTAGGGCTTAACCATTTGTGCTACAATACTAAAGATTTACTGGAAAAAAATGGTAACACATCTGCCAACCCACTTTTTCCATTAATTTAGGGGCTGGCACTTTTTAGAACAACATCCCACAAACCTCTGGAGTGGTAGACAGTTCTGTTACAGATGTGGAAAGACACTGGGGTCAAGGAGAGCCAGCCCCAGGTTTGTGAACAGGGTGTGGGGAAGTTCTGTTTGCAAGTCTCCAGCCTGAGCACTCACCACTGACAACCACAACCTCCCCTGGGATTTGGCCGGTGGGAGTAGTCATCTTTGACACTCATGCCATATTGATGACGCTTTAGCCATAAAGATACGAAGCCTGTGCTTGTATTGTCCTTATCCAGCTGGGAAGTAACTGTGAAGCAGTAGGCTAACTGAGGCCCAAGAGTAAGCCAAAAGAAACAGAAAGTGGAGAATTAGGTAAGACAGGCCAGTTTTCAAAGAAGTGTGAGGAAGCGTGACCAGCAGGGGAGTGCCAGGCCTGGCAGTGCAGTGGGTCTTAGCTGATCCCCACCTGTGTGTCGTCTTACCCCCCTCTGACCTTCAGCCAGCATCCTCTACCTCAAGGGTGCGGAGGTATCCATCCTGCAGCAGGACACCAACGAACGTCTGTGTGTCAAGTTTGAGTTCCTCTCGGGACTGGAGCATCATCTCCCGCGGGTAAGAAGCAAGCTCCTGAGTAGACCCTGCTCCTCTGAGGACACCAGCATGGCCTTCTTGTCCCCAGACTTGGGCCCTAATTTACAGTAAAGGCGACCTGAAATGTTGTGGGTCTGAGAAATTCAAAATGCTGCCACCAGGGGGAGGGGAGCTGTCGGCTGTGAGGGTTGGACAATGTTTTCTCCGAATGCTTAGGCATTCTGCCACCCCTGCTTGTTCCTCCAGCCTTGCCTAACCACTTTTAAAGAAAGTTAAGTTAGAAGACTTCCTCAGTCCCAACTCTTGCCATTTTTATTTGTAACTTGGATTCAGCTGAGCTTGCTTCCAGGAAAGAAAAGCTTTTTCCAAACCAAAGAACTGTGGTGGGTGGGTGGTTTAGTCTCCCTTTGCTCCTCACAGCCAGAGGGTAAAACACTGATTCTCTTTTCCTTTGTTCAAAGCAGTGGTTCTCCAAATGTGGTCCCAGGCCCAGCAGCATCCCTATCGATCCCCCAACTTGCTAGAAATGCAGATTCTTGGGCCCCACCCAGACCAACTAAATGGGGAACTCTGGGAGTGGGGCCCAGCAGTTTGGCCTTCCACAGTCCTTCCCGGTGACATGGAGAGCCACTGGTAATAGAACGAGTGGCCATTTGCAGACCCCCCAGAAGAAACACAGGCAGCAGAGATAGATATGATCCCCTCCCCCATGTTTCATTACCCCCCCAAAAATACAAAACCCACTGCCATTGAGTCGATTCTGACTCATAATGACCCTATAGGACACAGTAGAACTGCTCCATAGAGTTTCCAAGGAGCTCCTGGTGGATTTGAACTGCCTGCCTTTGGTTAGCAGATGTAGCGCTGCTAACCACTACACCACCAGGGTTTAGGACCCCAAAGCTTACTGCACTGCTGATGATGAGGACCAGGTGTCTGGATCTCCTTAGAAAAAAGGAACTAGCCCCTTCTGACAGGGTAATTAAAATGGGAATTGGAGTCAGTATCTGTGATCCTCACCATCCTGAGAATAACAGCAAAAATTCTCTTAGCTCTGTAATAAAAGTGCCTGTAGGGCAAAGGTGAACAGTGTCTTGATAGCACCCCCTCCCTCTCTTCGTTTCTGCTCCAGAACTTTCTCAAGAAGTCCAAGGCTTTCCCATTTAAGGAGGAAGAGTCTTTTAACAAGTAGGTTTTAATTGCTATTGTATGCCAGGTCTTTGATAGCCCCGAGGTCCTCTGGCTACAGCTCCCTCAAACCCATTGTTTCAAAGTTTAAGAGACCTGATGGGGATGGAGACACTATTTCAGTTCTCACCAGCTTCTTTTGCATGGGATACTACTGTCTACTACAATGAAAACCCTGGTAGCCTAGTGGTTAATTGCTATGGCTGCTAGCTAAAAGATCAGCAGTTCGAATCTACCAGGTGCTCCTTGAAAACTCTGTGAAACAGTTCTACCCTGTCCTGAAGGGTCTTCATGAGTTGGAATAAACATGGATGGTAATGGGTTTAATTTTTATTTTTATCTACCAAGAAGGCCAAATCTAGCATTTTAAATATAGAGGTAAAAGAACAAAGATATGTTTTGTTGTGTTTTTTTTTTGTTGTTGTTGTTCTTATTTTTTACTGATCACATGTGTAGGGTGGAGATGGGGTTCTTGGGATGGAGGACAGACGTGTGTCTGAGATGTCCAACCTCCTCTCCTTCTCTTCTCTTCAGTGGCGTTTTACCTTCAGCCACTTTCAGGTAGAACCTGGCGAGAAGTATGAAGTGATTGTTCACCACCTGCCCAAGCCCTACCCCTATGGGGACCCCAACCACCAATCCAGTAACTTCTCTGCGCCTGGTAAGAGAACATAATCTCAAGCCATCCCCTCTGCCACTCGGCTCTGTGACATGAAGCCAGCCTGCTCAGACATCAGGCTCGCGCTCTCCTGGACACTGGCTGCCCCTGTCAGCATGCAGTGCCCGCAGGACAGACACACAGCAGGCATTGGGGTTTTGGGTGTGTGGCTGGTACCTCCACTCCTTGAAAGCAGAGACCCTCTCCTGTTGGCCCAAACAGTGCATATTGGCCCAAGACTCCAGAAGTTGTGTGGGTCTCAGAGCCCCTCTGTCTGTGCTTTCTGCACAGAAAGTATCTGGAAGGCAAGCTACTCTTGGAAGAGTTATACCCTGCACCTAGCCTAGCTGTAGCCTTCATCATCTTACTGTTAACTTTTGGTCTCCAATCCTACTGCATTTCTCTAATACCCGCCATGTGTGTGACACCGTCTCCCATTCCCCTGCTACTCCATCCTGCCCGTGAATAAGGCCAGGTTTATCTTCTAAAATGTCACTTGATGTGTGTACACCTTTAGTGTCTCTGACCGCCCCCAATCCCAGTGCTTTCCTGTAACTTAGAACATTTCCCACCATTCAAAACTGGCTACATCTGGAGCCTCAGCCTTCTTGAGGACAAGGTCTGGGCCTTTCACCCATTCGTATACTCCCCAGAACCTCACAGATTGCCTTGCATATAGAAACTATGCAGGAAATACTCACTGAGGAAGATGGCGGTGACCTTCTTAAACCAAAGTTGAGGAAATTGAGAAAGGTGGAACAAGAATGTAACTGTGAAGCAGTGGTCATCCTCACTGTGATCCCCATAGCAGCATCAACAGATTATGTGGCACTTGTTAGAAACACAGGTTCTCGGGGCCCAGCCTGGATCTTCTGAACCAGGAACTACCAATGATAGCTGCAGGTGGGGAGAGAGGAGCTAGAGTGGACAGGACTCTTTGATCATCCACAGCAATCTCAGGGGGCATACACTTGAATGTGGAAGCTTACCTGAGAGAGGAGGAATAAAGCCAGGCTCCTCTTGGCTCACCTTAGAGAGAAGCAGATCAGCCCCCACTTCTATGGGACCTCTGGCCCCTGGGAGCAGACCAGCCTTGGGACTTGCTTTGAATGGGCCATCTTTTAACAGGCCCCGCCAAAAGGAAAAAGTTCATTGTCCCTGGTGTTGAGGAAGTCTGGAAGATTCAACTTCCAAGGCAGAGGCTTAATGGTTTCTCTCTCTGTGGTTTGGCAGGCTGCGAGGACCCCGGGATGAAGAAAACCACACCATGCGTGCGCTTAGGTACCTGCTGCTGGCCAGCTCTGCCTGAGGAATGGGGAGTGCTTTACTTAGGAGCACAGACACACACACATGCTCAGCTTTACTTGGGAGCACAGACATACACACATATGCACGTGACACAGCCAGCTGTACATGGAGGCTCAAACACACACACACCTGCACATGCACAAGCCCAGCTCTACTTGTAAGCACAGAGTACAGACACATGCATCCTCACTCCTGCTCTGTTTCCATGCCCTTGGCAGGAAGCCTGTGGGATCCCAACATCACAGTGCAGGAACTGGAGAACCACCAGCTGCTGGTGAGCTTCACCCTGTGGAACGAATCCACTGACTATCAAGTCCTGCTGGACAGTTTTCCAGACACGGAGAACCTCACCTGCTTTGAAAAGAAAGGACATATTCCTGCGGTAACTACTTGCCACCATTTACATATGTATACATATATATGTATATATCAATTGATTGAGTGAGTTGGATCCAACTCAACGGCACTTGGCTGGCTTTGAGTGAAGGTGTGCAAACCAGTTTAAATTTGCATGCCCACCTGTGTGCGGCTCCCACTGCTCTCCTTGCCCAGTGACAGCACACTCCTCCTTTCTGTTCCATACATGTCTTATCCTCTCAACAATCTCCTGTCCCCTCTTCTCCACCCTCTCCACTCCCCTCTAGTAAGAGGCCAGGAGGACGACATCCCATAGATGCATAGAACCATAAAGTGCACACATGATGTATTCACTCTGTGTTGCCGAGTCCAGTCTGTTCCTGTCCAAGGCTTTGACCTCAGTAATGATTTATGGACAGGGGGAGCATCAGGTCTAGAGGCCATGCTCCCAGGGGAACCCCAAAGCCTTTGGACCATCAGTTGTGGTCTTTCAGTGGAGTTCTCAGGGTGTACCCCTTTTTATTCTTGTGTTACCACTGAGACTCAACTTCATGAGCCCCATCGTGGCTGTCACTCTGGTGGTGGCCGGGCACCATCTGGTTCTTCTGGTCACTTGCTGATGTAGTCACCCATTTACGTGGTTCTTTCTGTCTTCTGGGTTCTCTTTCCCCCATGTCATTTTGGTCCTTGGTGACCATCTATCTGTTCCTGCTGAGTCGGGACCATTTGCTGTACCTCAGATATCTTGCCACCTTTTTAATCCCTCTCAGCTAGCTCAGAATTACCTCTCCAGGCTTCTTGTCTTCTGTCAGCTAGTCCTGACAGCACTATGTTGTCAGAAGCTCAGAACTGAGCTCTGTGCTTAGTCCGTCCTTACCGTGGGCCAAACACAAAACCCAGTGCTGTCAAGTTGATTCTGACTTACAGCGACCATATAGATCAGGGTAGAACTGCCCAATAGAGTTTCCAGGGAGCGCCTGGTGGATTTCAACTGCCAACCTTTTGTTTGCAGCCATAGCCTTTAACCACTACACCCCCAGGGTTTCCTACCTCGGGCCACCTGTGGCCCTTTTCCTTTCCTTTTCATCTGTGGATGATAGGTCCTCCACTTCCTGCCCTGCCCTGCCCATCCACAGCCCTGTGTGGTCTATATCCTCACACTCTCTCCTGTTCTCTTCTTGTTTTGCTTTGTTTATCCTACTTTATCCCCCCAAAGGATTTGAAGATTAAAAGGTACATGTGAAAATCAAAACAAAGGGAAGATAAAGATAAGGAAATAAGGGTAAAACAGAAATACAGTTAGTGTAGAAAATTCATACCATTCCATTCCATACAGCTGTTGATGTGAATACAGATTTATCTCTATGATTTCCAGCAGGCGAAGCAAAGGGGGAAATCACCCATAATGAGATGTGTACCTGAGTTAATAACCAACCAGTTGTCCTGGAAAAATGTATTTTTCTCCTGGCATAGAGATCTATAAAGCACATCTCTCTTAGGCCTTTATGAAACGGGCACTAGGCAGCAGTACTCAAAGCAAGTTCTTACCCAACCAGGCTTACATCCTCTTTCTCTCTCTTAAGCCCAAACAAGAGAATTTCCACCAGCGGCAGAATGTCACATTCTCTCTATCTGCATTTAATTGGTGCTGCCGCCATCGAGTGAAGGTGAGTGGGTGTGTTGTAGACAGGTGTGGGAGTGTGTGAACCCATGGGCTCTCCTTCTGGATGGGAGGACAAGAGGGCAGTTCATGGACTTGTGCCCCTTCTGAGGAACCAGCCCTACACTGTCTGGGAACCCACTGGCAAGACACCATCTCAGCCTTTCTCCAGCTCCCTTATCCCAGCCTCACCTGGGCAGGGGTCCTTTGACTTCCCCTCCCAGCTGAAAGATTGGATGTGAAATCTATGCGGAGGTTGTGGAGTAGCTACACAGGGTCTAGTTACTCTTTCAGTAGCCTCTACAGGCAGGAAGGCACTGGTGGGGAGCCCACATCCCCAGGCATCTGGAGTCCCTCTCTTCCCTACTTTCTCTGCTCTTGCAGATCCAGCCTTTTTTCAGCAGCTGTCAGAATGACTGCATCAGACACATTGTGAACATCAGCTGTCCAGAAGTTCTAGCTGTTCCAGGTAGGAGGGACATGGCTGTCCTGGGACATTTTTGGAGATGCAGTTGGATGAGACTTGACAGCTTGAGCTGAATCCTGACCTGGTTCCAAGAGTGAGGGGAGGGTTTTATTTAACTCAGAGTTAGTTAGGGCTGAGCTATAGTGGCATCCTACGAGGTGCTTCCTGGGGATAATTTCTTTCCTTTATTTTATTTTTTATTATGATTGAGCAAAAATGTACATTCCCATATAAATTTGTATGCCCGCCTATGTGTAGCTCCCACTGCTCTCCCTGCCTGGTGACAGCACACTGTTCCTCTCTGCTCCATACATGTCTTCTCTTCCCAACAATCTCCTATCCCCTCCTCTCCAACCTCTCCCTCACCTCCAGTAAGAGGCCAGCAGGACAACATCCTATAGATGCATAGAACCATAAAGTGCGCACACAACATGGTCACTCTCTGTCACCAAGTCCAATCCATTCCTGTCTGAAGAGTTGACCTCAGCTATGATTTATGGACATAGGCAGTGTCAGGGCCAGGGGCCATGCTCCCAGGGAAACCCCAAGGTCCCTGAAGCATCAGTTGCGGTCTTTTAGTGGAGTGAGACTCAACATTGTGAGCCCCATCATGGCTGTTGCCACATGTCAGTGTAGTCAACCACTCACGTAGGTTTCTCTGTCTTCTGGGTTCTTTTTCCCACATGTCATTTTGGTCCTTGGTGATCATCTGTTCCTGCTGAGTTGGGACCATTTGGTGTACCTCAGATGGCAGCTTGGCAGCTTTTAAGATCCCAGACACCACTCACCAATGTGGGGTGTGGAAGATTCTCTAGCAAAATGCTAGTTGTGCCAGTTGGCCTCGATTTCTCTTCCTGGGGCTAATTTCACTAACTTTAATCTGTACCTAAAGGGCTTGGTGCAGGGCCAAGGGCACAAACAGACCCTCAGTGAATGTCAGGGATGGTATTTAGGGTGACTGTGAATAACTGAGTGCTCTTTCCCTTTGTTCTCATTGCAGGCATGATGACAGGTAAGCACCAACCTCTTTCCCCTAGGACTGCAGGCACCTTCAGTGGGTGGTCCCAAGAGGCCACATGAAGAGTCCCTGGCTGTACCTCACAAGGCCCTGAGTACACAAAGGTGAAATGAAAGGCCAGTCAAGGAGTGGACATCTTCTCTAGAGAAACAGACAGGGAGAGAGAAAGAGAAAGATTTACTTCAAGGGATTGGTCCACTCAGTTGTAGGGACTGAAAAGCCCAAAATCTGTAGGTAAGGTGACAGGCTAGAGACTTTTGGTGGCTCACGGGACTGTCGGGGGCTGGTGAGTCTGAAGTCTATAGGTCAGACAGCAGGCTGAGAGTTCTGTAGTCTCACGTTCCAGGATGTATATATAGGTCAGGTGATGGGAAGAGTGCAGAGTCAAGACAGAGAGAGAGAGCAGGTTTTGCCAAAATATGTTGTGATTAGAAGACAGGCCACACCCGGAGGAACTCTCCTTTCAACTGATTGATTAGATTACATTACGTTATGGAACAGTAACTAGACTAGTGTTTGGCGAAACCACTGGAAACCATAGCCTAGCCAAACTGATGCATAAAATTAACCAGTGGATGCAAACATCGGTGACATGTAGTGCAAGCTGGAGGGGACTGAGCCTGGGCCCGGGGTACAGGGCAGGGCAACTATGAGGCTGATATATCAGGGCGTTCTGTCAAGATTCTCACACTGTTCTGTTCACGTAGACTACATGCCCCTGTGGGTGTACGGAGTCATCACGGGTGTTGCCATCCTGATGGTGGGCTCCGTCATCCTGTTCGTCCTCTGCATGACTTGGAGGCTGTCAGGTAAGGAGCAGAGGTGTGGGAGGCTGGGTCCTCCCTTTCTTCCTAAGGTCTCCCTTCTCCTTCTTCTTACTCTAGTCCTGCAGCTAAACCATCTGTGGAAGGCTGTCGTCAGGGGACAACTTTACTTAACCATTTAGTCTAAAATCAAGTGTGAATGTTACCTTTCTTATTCCACTTTGAGTTCAGTTGTCAAGAACACAGAACTAGGAGCCAGGTTGTAGCTCCACCACTTAGGACCTGGGCAGTTCCTTCATTCCTGAAACCCTTATGAAATTGGTCGCTGCAGATCAGCAGGTAAGCACAAGTAAGCCTGTGCCTACCTTGCTTACTGGATAATCTGCCCATGCATAAAACTTACCATTTAAGAATTGGATGATGTTATGCAGCTGAAGTCTTATCCTAGGGCCTGGCACATCATGTTTGCTCATTATCTGTTAACCATAATGACATTTATTGTTATTATAATTAATATTAGTAAAACCAACAGGTTGAAGGAGCCAGAGTAGAGTCTCCTTGCACTGGAAATGATCAGTAAGACAACAGTTTTAAGACATCACTGATTACAAGAAGCATTCCTGTTTCAGAAATGTTCAAATGTGGAGGGGAAAAGCGTATCTTAGAATCACTGAAACAGGGGCTCTCAATTAGAAAACTGTCCAAGACACTAAAATGGAAGAGAACACTGTAGAAGAGTTTGTATAACATGACACCCCTCCGACTGCATATTTTTAAATTATTGCTGTGTTTGTAAAGAAGTCTGGAAGAATATTCAACACATTGCTAACGGTTGTCACTTCTGGCAGCTGGGGTGGTTAAAGATGGGTGGAAATGGAAGAGGAACTTGCACTTTTTGCCTTTTTCTAAAAGAATTTTTTCTTAAAAAAAAAAAAAAAGGTGGTTCATGGATCCTGGTGTGAGCCCTGGTTCCGGCACTCTGACACTCAGTTTCTTCTTCTGTAAAAGGTGTTTGTGAGGGGATAAAAAGAGCACCCTGAACAAACCCATCCTGCAGCCTCCAAACTCAGAGAGACTAGCAAGAGACAGCACAATAAGACAAGGCTCAGGTTCTAGCTATAAACACATGGACAGAGATTCCACTGTGACAGCTTTGCAGTCATAAGCAAGTGCTTTACCAGGTGTCAGGTTCAGTTATCTGTAAAATAGGATGGTAATACCTCCCTCACAGGGTTGTGGTGAGAACTAAATGAGCCCAAAACATGCCTGTTGGTGGGCATTACTATCAGTTCCTCTCCCTCCTACACCCTGCTGCTGGCCAAGTTCATAAGCAGGGGAGAACTTGGATCTTCAGTTAGGGGAGTTGGCTTTCCCTGTCTCCTTCATGACCTTGAGCTGTTTTTTTGTTTATCTGAGATACTCTCCCTATACTTAGCCAAATGATAGGCTCATCATGACTAGGTAACAAGCAAAGGTTAATTAATGACTATGTGTGATGGAAAGAACACCAAGCCAGTCATGAGAAGACATAGGATTTGGACCTTCTCTGGAAAGTCATTGGGAGGGTCAAGGAAGATAATGCCTGCCAGTGCTTTACAAACTGTGAAGTTCTCCACGGATGTCAGAGAGTTCTTTCCTCATGTACTGCACACCACAGGGTGAGTGACAGGACAGAAAAGAGACTTGAGTAGTTATACGAGGAACTTGTCACAATTTTGAAAGAGACCCAAAGAATGGGGACTGACATTAAGATTCTAAATATCTTAGTTGGGCATCAGCAGATCTAGTTTAGACCGCTGAGTTACCACCTTTACTGCGGTATGTTTCCTTGCATCTCTGAGGCGAATATTTGCTTGACAGGCTGGTTTCGCTTCCTCACCTCAAAAATAACCAGGAGGAAATGTTGTAAGTAGGCCTGGTGGAGGTTATTTTTGGAGATCAGTGTTGGAAGATTTATGTCTCCTGCACGGAGACTTCTACAGAAAGGCTTTTCCTCAAGTGGTGGGTCTGCTGTGGGCAGGGGAGGCTGGCCAAACTGTGAAGAGTCTGGGGGCTAGCTCTGTGATGAGAGAGGAGCCCCCAGTCACCATCTGGCCAGTCCCCATAGGGTCAGTTCTACAGAATACTAACTGTGACCCTAATGTATTGATCAGGAAACCTGGTGACATACTGGTTAAGTACTACATCTGCTAACAAAAAGGTTGTCAATTCAGATCCTCCATGTGCTCCTTGGAAATTCTGTGGGGCAGTTCTGTGCTGACCTGTAGGGTTGCTGTGAATTGGAGTCAGCTTGATGGCAGTAGATATTTTTAGGTAATTGTCTTAGTCACCTGGTACTGCTCCAACAGAAAATACCATGAGTGGAAGGCTTCATAAAGAGAAATTTTATTGACATAGTCTGGTAAGCCACAAATCCATTCACAAGTTATTATTCCATTCAATGTAAGAAATTATCGTAGTCCAGTAGGTTAAGTCCAAATTCAAGGAGAGCATCTTGGCACAGGAACCTCAGCTCCAAAGGATGTGCTCTGCTCTCAGTCATAGTTTCTTGGTGGTATGAGGTTCCCAACTTCGTCCGTTCACTTCTCTCTCATATATCTCACAAGCTTGTAGCTTGAGTCCTGCCTCACTAACAAAGCTGCTGCCCATTTTCCATCAGTATCACAGAGACAGGATTCACAACACATGGAGGAAGGGCACCATTATTGGGACTCATAGCTAAATCAAATCAGCATACATTTTTGGGGGGACACAATTCAATCCCTGACAGAAATGACTGCTCAGGTACAATACATGTGATCTTATTTCACTCCCCTCCCAAGCCCATTTTACAGAGGAAGAAACTGAGTTTCAGAGACATTAGTAACTTTCCCAGATCACACAGCTAAGGATGGCAGAGCCAAGATTCAAATCTGGGTCACTGAACCACCACACAGCATGGTCTACCTACAAAGACCCAGAATTATCCCTTTATCATGTGTTCTCTGTCTGGAGTAGGGGAGTGCCCTCATGAAATGATCTGCGTGGGCTGGGTCCCTACTTCTCTTTCAAAAGAGCCACTCATGAATTTTTTTCCTTTCAGGGTCTCTTGAAAAATATGGTAATAGCACCAAATGCACTGGCAAGTATTTCTTTGGTTTGGGTGGGCTGGCGTTTGTGTGTGCGGTGGTTTTTAAAGGAGTGGTGGAGAGTTCTTTTAGGATAAAATTTGTGGGTCACCTTCTTGGGTTTAACTCTCATGTCCTTCCAGGGACTTCTGTTTTCAGGGAGCCTCTTCTAACACCACACACATAGGGGCTTCAGGGCACCTCAGGTAGGCAGGACTGGGATAATTTTTAAATCCTGTAGACAAGGAAAGGAAGTTGCATTATTGTTATTGTTCTGTGCCATTTGGTCATTTCTGGCATATCAAGACCATATAGGACAGAGTAGAATGGCCCGATACGGTTTCCAAGGTTATAGTGTTTACAGGAGCAGGTTGTCAGAGCTGCTGTGGGTTCAGACTGCTACCTCCCTTTTGGTAAGCAGCTGACCACGTGCTCATGGTACCGCCAGGGCTTCTTAAAGGGTGAGCAGTACACTGTCTTTTGGCAAACAGAGTCTTCCCTGTAGCAGATATAGCTATTCCATAAGCTGGGCTTTGTGGGGTTGTTTTTTTTAATTAAAATTATTAAACTATAGGCTAAAGGCCAGATAAGAACACAAGACAGATCATTTTTCCCGGAAGATACTGGAGTATGGTTTTTCACGCTGCCCAAGCAAGGTGAAATGGCAACATCTGGCTTATCTCCAAAGGCCTCAGTTGTATTTCTTAGGCCAGGAAGTCAAGTTCTGAGTTTCTATGGTCCAGACCCCTCTTGAGGTGGCCAGCAGGGACCCACCCCCAGCCACTAGTGTGAAAGTCAGCAGACACATGCCTGAACCTTTGCTCTTGGCTTCCCTTGTTCCCCTCAGATGTCTCGCCCATTGCTGACCTGACTCCCCCACCTCTGAAGCCACGGAAGGTCTGGATTGTCTACTCGGCCGACCATCCCCTGTATGTGGAAGTGGTCCTAAAGTTCGCCCAGTTCCTGCTCACCGTCTGTGGCACTGAGGTGGCCCTCGACCTGCTGGAGGAAAAGGTCATCTCTGAAGTGGGAATCGTGACCTGGGTGGGCCGTCAGAAGCAGGAGATGATGGAAAGCAACTCCAAGATCATCATCCTGTGCTCCCGAGGCACCAAGGCCAAGTGGCAGGCCATCCTCGGCTGGGAGGAGCCTGTTATTCAGCTGCGATGTGACCGCACTAAGCCAGCTGGGGACCTTTTCACAGCAGCCATGAACATGATCCTACCAGACTTCAAGAAACCAGCCTGCTTTGGCACCTATATTGTCTGCTACTTCAGTGACATCAGCCATGAGAGTGATATCCCTGACCTCTTCAACATCACTTCCAGGTACCTGCTCATGGACAAATTTGAGGAGGTTTACTTCCGCATCCAGGACCTGGAGATGTTTGAACCTGGCCGGATGCACCGTGTTGGGGAGCTTACAGGGGAAAACTACTTGCAGAGCCCCAGCGGCTGGCAGCTCAGGAAAGCCATCGAACGGTTCAAGGAACATCAGGCTCAGTGCCCTGATTGGTTTGAGCGTGAGAATCTTTGCTTGGCAGATGACCAGGACCTGCCGTCCCTCGATGAAGAGGTGTTTGAGGAGCCACTGCTGCCATCAGGAAGTTGCATCGTGAAGCAGAAGCCTGTGGTGCGGGAGCTCGCCTCCGAGGGCTGCTCATTGGTAGATCTGCTCATTGGCAAGGAAGAAGGAGGGGTCTCAAGGCAGGAACCTCAGCTGCAGCAGCAGGAGGAGCTGGCAGCCCAGACCCTACAAACCACAGTGCTCCTTGTGGAGAGGGTCCCTCCAGTACAAGTAGTGCAGCCCATGCCTCTCACTGACGAGAGTGGCACGGCGAGCCGGCTGGCCGTGGTAGAGGATGGTGAGGCCCGCCCACTCTTGGAGGTCCCTGGCCCACAGCGTAACAGTGTCCTCTTCCTCCCTGTGGACCCGGAGGCCTCCCCTCTCTGCAGCACCCCGATGGCATCGCCTGACCACCTCCCAGATGACGTAAGGGAGCAGCTCGAAGGCTTGATGTTCTCACTCTTCAAGCAGAGTCTGAGCAGCCAGACCCAGGAGATGCTGAAAGACCCTCAAACACCCTACGAGGAGGAGCAGAGGCAGTCGGTGCAGTCCGACCAGGGCTATATCTCCAGGAGCTCCCCTCAACCCCCCGACGGACTTATAGAAATGGAGGAAGAGGAAGAAGGGCAGGACCTGGGGAAGTCAGCAGAGCAACTCTCTCCTGAAGACCTGGAGAACCTGAGGAGCCTCCAGCAACAGCTCTTCTTCCAAGAACTTCAGAAGAGCACTGGCTGGGACAGTGTGGAGCCAGAGAGGCTGTCCACAGAATGCCAGGGGTCCTTGTAGGGGTCACCGAAACCCAGAGCACTGGGAGAAGGCCGTGTGTGTAAATGTGTGTATGTATGTGTATATATGTATATGTGTCTGTGGGTATGTGTTTCTGTAGTGTACATCTTTGAAATACGATTGTCTTCCTTCTGATTCAGGGCATCCTTTTGAATTTTTTTTTAATATGACCATCTCTTCATCCTCCATCCCCACAAGGATACAGAGCCCATTCCTAAAAGTTGATGGCAAAATGCCCTGAAGTCACCAGCATTCATTCAGTCACTCACTCAGCATTTATCTGGCACCTACTGTGTACCAGATATCTAGGATGCAAAGATAAATTGCCTACAGCATGACTTCTGTCACCAAGGAGCTTAATGTGTAGTGAGAGAGGTCAGCAAACAGATAATTATCAAATGAGATAGTAACAACAAAATCCAGTCAAACCAGTCACTGCAGAGTAGGTTCCAACTCATGGTGACTTCATGTGTGATAGAGTAGAGTTTTCACGTTTATGACCTTTCAGAAGTGGATTGCCAGACCTTTCTTCCAAGGTGCTTCTGGGTGGGTTTGAACCGCCAACCTTTTAGTTAGTAGTAGAGCACTTAACAGTTTGCTTCATCCAGGGACTCCAAAGCTTCCCAGGACTGTGAAAACATGAAAAAGAAGCAGCTAGCCCAGGGAGGGATTCCTGGAGATGAAGTGTGAGCTGCAGGAGAAGCTAGTCTCCTGGTTCAAGGGCTTGTGGCTGGGAAGGAGGCACATGGGGGTCAGATGTGGAAAGCAAGCAAGAGCAGGGGGCTACAAGTCAACCTGCGTGGCTCTAGCATGGAGAGGAGGAGGGAGGCAGAGCCCAAGTGAGGGAGAGTCTGTGGGCCAGGCTAGGAGCTGGGACATCAGCCCACAAGGCCTGGGACCCTAAGGTGATAAGCTGTGCCCTACAGGGGAGAAGAGCTGTTGTCCTGCTAAAGGCCAAACAGAGGCCACAGCAGATTATTTCTGGAATATGTGATAAGTGAAACCTAGCAGTATTTAGCAGTGAGAAAAGTGTGCAATCCAGGCTGCATTTTGGCAGGCAGTCAATAGGAGAGCTGCAGCAATGGAATCTTCAGGTGCCGCCGGCTTGGGTCCTTCCTGAACTCAGGTAGTACTAGGACCTGGGCACCCTTGGCTCCACACTGGAGTCCAATGACAAAGTGAGTTGAGATGGGAGGTAGGGAGGGCCGCAGTGGTCACTGTGGGAGAGTGGGAAGGGCAGCGAAAAGCCATGGAGACTTTTGGAGGAGAGGAAGCTGTCTACTTATTAAAGTTCCAGGGTTCAGAGTCAACAACTTGAGGAGACTCTAGGCAAGGTGTTTGGAGGAATAGTTCCTGAAGTGCCTTCCCGGAGTAGACTGAAGGCTTCTGTGTCTCTGGGGCCCCAAAGAACACACATGGCTGCTGACTAACCCTGGAATAGAGTGTTCTCCATTGCCTACATCTGAGTCCTTAACTATTAATTCCACACTCTGGCACAAAGAGATGATTCTAAAGTGTGATGGGAAGCCAAGTACAACAAGTGTGTTTATGTGTGTCTGCGTGGAGGTGAAGGATAGATTATCAACAAAAGAATAAATTTGTTAACTCTGACCAGAATTTCTGTTGGTTATTTTGAGTCATGTGTTACTAGAGGGCAACACGTTCCTAGCTGGAGTCCTTTTTACCTAGCAGCAGTGAGGCCACCAAGGCTCTAAGATCCAGGCCATGTGTGGCCCGTCCTCAGCCGACTGCAGGAAAAGAGCAGGTGAGCCCTCCCAGCCAGCAGCCTCTCGGCCTTCATTTCTTGCCTTCACTAGTCCGGGAGGGGGGCATCTGTAGGTCCAAATGCCTACCAAACTTTTAGTGACTTGTCCCCAGTTTCAAGTAAGCCCAAGGTGTGTGGTACCGAAGCTAGGGCTCTGCCTGACAGCTAAATGGCCCTGGAGCACTGTAGTCACAGTAGTCCTGTAGCACAGTTTCTATTTTGATTCTGTTTTTCTCAAGCATTGATTTGTAGCTTTGCTGGCCTTTGAGGCCATACTGACAAAGACCCTCGGAAGGCATTGTCTTGTACATCATATCTCCCTTATCACCAGGACTGCTGCTTTTTTAAAACCAATTTCATTAAGATACAATGCACATACCATACAATTTGCCTGCTTAAAGTGTATAATTCAGTGATGTTTGGTATAGTTGCAGAGTTGCACACCGTCACCACAACCAATTTTAGGACGTTTTATTACCCCTTTATTTCATCGTTTCTTGCTCATCACCTGCTCCCAGTCTCCCCAGCCCTAGGCAACCACTAACCTATATCTACCAAAAGAAAAAAAAACAGAACCCCTTGCCATTGAGTGGATTCCAACTCAGCAACTCTATAGGACAGAGTAGAACTGCCCCTTTGGGGTTTCCAGGAAATCCTGGTGCCATAGAAGTTAAAAGCTACAGCTGCTAACCAAAAGTTCAGCAGCTCAAATCCACCAGGTGCCCCTTGGAAACTGCAGGAGTTCTACTTTAGCCCATGTGGTCGCTATGAGTTGGAATCAACTCAATGGCAGCAGGTTTGGTTTTCTGGTTTATAGGGTTTCTAAGGAACAGCTTAATTAGCAGCTGAGTTCTTAATCACTGTGCCACTAAGGTTCCAAATTCTGAGCATTTCATGTAATAGAATCATACCATTCTCCAGGGTTCTTCAACTCGTCTTTTCTTCAGTGCAACTCCTTTGTTCCTCCATATATTCCTCCTCCTCTTCCTGAAAGCCCTTCGTCTCACACTGGTCTTTGCTTTTACCTTAAGTGATGGAAATTCTGTGGGCCTCAGTGTGGTAATCTGCTGCTGTTGGAATGCTGAAAGCTTCACGGGCATGTGTATCAAAGCCATGCCTTTATTTTTTGAAGTCTTCTGAACCAGGGCTAATAGAATCCTGTTTCACCCAGAAGAGCCAAACAGAGAACAGATATCCTCCATACTGTGGATTTCCCACCTTTCTGGTCCCTCTCCTAAAGAGAATGCATCAGAAGTGGCTCATGGTGGGCAGAAGGCACCACGGGCAGTGGGTGACCCAAGACCTTCAGTGGAACTTCTGAGTCCAGTATGAATTTCCATGACTTTTTCCTACCAGGTCGACCATTCATATCCACCTGGCGCTCCTTGGAAACTTCTATAGGGTGGTTCTACTCTGACCTCTAGGGTCACTGTGAGTCAGATCTGACTTGATGGCAGCAGGTTTGGTTTTTCGGGTTTGGGTCTTGATCGTATCAAACAGTATACAGGAATAATATGAGATGGTGATCTGGACATCACTTGATGTCTTACAATGGCTTCCAACTTTGGTTCTAAACCAGTTTCTCTTCTCTGCCTATGAAGATCCTCAGAAGTGTTCAAATTTTAAAGGACGTTCTATTCAGTCAAACATCCATTCAGCAGTTGAGCTGATATGCAAGAGTACGATGAACATGTTTCCTGCTTATCCCTATGAAGCACTTAAGTGGTGCCCAGCACTCAGGAAGCAAGCAATAAATGTGAGCCACTCCTGTACCATCACCGTGATGGATGGCAGATTGGGAGCTGTGATCATAGGCTGACTTTCTTCCTAGGCCTTTCTTCCTAGTGATACACATCAGCTCAAGAAATCCTTGAAGCCACCCCTCTTGTTCCAAGTCCTTTGGTCTCCTTGCCTCTTCAAAGAGAGTTCTGCAATCTGATCCGGATCAGAGCAGTTAATGAGCCTCAGGCACTATTTATCTAGCCTCTTCTCCTGCCGGTATTGCTCTCTAGTGCTTGCTGTTCTTAGCTTATAAAAGGAATATGTGCTGCAATGCCTGGCTTACAAGAGGAGCTCAGTGAATGTGTTGACTGAGTAAATATACTCATTGTGGAAAAAATGAATATAGACTCTAGAGATGTTATGTTAGAGAAAAACATATAATAAAGCAGTCACCACTCTCCATCTCAAGGGTATCAGCTGTTACGGCAGCCTGCCCGGACAGCCTTCTCCAGGACAGACCCTGGGTGCATGCCTACTTCCCATGGGTGACCTCCAGATCACTCCTAAATGGCTCCCAGATCTATTTTCTTGATCCTGGCCTTTCCCCAGCTGTCCATGCCCCACTTCTCCCAGATTCTGGCATTGGGTTGACATGCTTGTCCTGTCCATTTTGGTTAATTAAGGTGGTGGCCATCCTGTTGGGCTGGCCTTGTCTGTAGGAGAAGCATGGAATCCTGTCTCATGATTTGGAAATAGCCAAGTATTAGAATCTCCTCAATGGCAACTTTTTTTTCCATACTTTAAGTGAAAGTTTATAATTCAAATCACTTTCTCATACAAAAACCCATACACACATTGTTATGTGACCATAGTTACTCTCTCTACAATGTGACAGCACACTCCTTTTCTCCAACCTGTATTTCTTATGTCTATTCAGCCAACGCCTGTCCCCTTCTGCCTTCTCATCGCACCTCCAGGCAGGATCTGCCCATTTAGAATCATGAATCTGCTTGAGCTAAGAAGCACACTGTTCAACAGTATCATTTTATGTCTTATAGTCTAGTCTAATCTTTGTCTGAAGAATTGGCTTCGGGGGGTGGCTTTAGTTCTGAGCTAACAGAATTGGGGCCATGTCTTCTAGGGTCCCTTCAGTCTGTCAGATGATCATGTCCGGTCTTTTACTAGAATTTGTGTTCTGCAGTCCACTTTATCCTGCTCCATGAGGAACTCTCTCTGTGTGTTCACTATGAGGGTGAACCATCTAGTTCTTCCAGTCTTACGTGGATGTAGTCTCTGGTTTATGTGGCCCTTTCTGTCCTTTGGGCTCATGCTTATGTTTTTGGTGTTCTTCATTCTCCTTTGTTCCAGATAGGTTGGGACAAACTGATGCTTCTTAGATTGATGTTTGCTGGCTTTTAAGACCCCAGACACCACTCACTGAAGTGGGGTGCAGAACACTTACTTAACGAACTTTGTTATGCCCATTGACCTAGTTGTTCCCTGAAACCATGGTCTCCAGACCCCTGCCCCTGCTACTCTGCCTCTTGAAGCATTTGATTGTATACAGGAAACTTCTTAGGCTTTGGTTTAGTCCAATTGTACTTCTGTAACATGTGTTGTCCTTACCTTCACCTAAAATACTTCTTGTCTGCTATCTAGTTAGTAAACACTTTCTCCCTCCCTTCCCACCCGCATGACCATCAAAGAAGGTTTTGTTCTGTTTAAACCTTTTCTTGAGTTCTTATAATAGTGGTTTTACACAATAGTTTTCCTCTTGCAACTGGCTAATTGCACTCAGTGTAATGCCTGCCAGGTTCCTATGTGTTGTGAAATGTCTCACAAATTCATCTTTGTTCTTTATCATTGCATAGGATTCTATTGTGTGAATATACCATAATTTGTTGATCCATTTTGATGAACACCTAGGTCATGTCTATCTTTTCCCTCTTGTGAACAGTGCTATGATGAACGTGGGTGTATATATATTTATTCATGTGACAACTCTTATTTCTCTAGGATATATTCCAAGAAGTGGGGTTGCTGGATTTATGGTGCTTTTAGCCTTTTAATGAAGCACCAGAACTGTTTCCATTTTTACATTCCCATCAGCAGCATATAGGTGTTTCAGTCTCTCTGCAACCTCTGACATTTATTATTTTGTGTGTGTGCATATTTGTGTTTTATGGTTTTTTTTTTTTAATTATTATTAATGCCAGGCTTGTCAGAAACACTGGTGGCATAGTGGTTAAATGCCAAGGCTGCTAACGAAAAGATTGGCCGTTCAAATTCACCAGATGCTCTTTGGAAACTCTATGCCACACACCACCTGCATCACTCTCTGTCCCCAAATCCAGTCCATTTTTTGTCTGAAGTGTTGGATTCAGTACTGGTTTCAGCTCTGGGCTAGCAGCAAGTCAAGGTTCCCAGGGAACCCTCCAGGTTGTTGGGCCATTAAGTCTTGTCTTTTAATAGAATTCTTGATCTGCATGCCCCTTTTTCTCATGTTACGTCTGGGACTCTACATTATGACCCCTGTCAGGGCTGTCTTTGGTGCTAGCCAGGCACCATCCAGTTCTTCTGTTCACCTGCTGATGTAGTCTCCCAATCATATGGGTCCTTCTGTCTCCTGGGCTCATTTTTCCTCATGTCTTTGATGTTCTCAGTTGTCATCTGTTCCAGGTGGGTTGGGACAAATTGATATTCCTCAGGTCCCTTGCCCATTTTTTAATTCGGTTATCTTTTTGTTGTTGACATTTTGCAGCATCTTATAGATTGTAGGGATTAGATGCTGACTGGATTTTTCATAGCCAGAAATTTTTTCAGTCTGTAGGTGGACTTTTTACTCTTTTGGTTTAGTCTTTGGATGAGTGTACATGTTTGAGTTTTAGGAACTCCCAGTTATCTAGTTTTTCTTCTTGTGTTTGTGCATTGTTAGTAAAGTTTTACATTCTGTTTATGTCTTATATTAAGGTTCCAAGAATTGTCCCTATTTTTTCTTCCATGATGGTTTTTGGTTTAGATTTTATATTTAGGTCCTTGATGCATTTTGAGTTAGTTTTTGTGCACACTGTGAGGTATAGGGTTTGTTTCATTTTTTTTTGCTGGTGGATATCTGGTTATGCCAACACTGTTTGTGAAAGAGACTATCTTTTTCTTGATTAATGGGCTTCAGGCCTTTGTCAAATATCAGCTGCTCATAGGTGGATAGTTATAGGTCCGTATTCTAAATAATGTTCCATGGGTCTGTGTTGCTGTTGTTCTACCAGTACCAGGCTGTTTTGACTACTGTGATAGTATAATAGGTTCTAAAGTCGGGTATTATGAGGCCTCCCACTTTGTTCTTCAGTAATGCTTGGTTTTTATTTTTTAAGAAGTCTTGCCCAAACACTCCTCTCCTACCCTGGTTCTTAAGTTCATCTCCTAGGATTAGTTGCTTAGGTTATTATTACCCTAGTATGAATCACTTGGCATCCATGGGTAGTGTGACAGTTAACATACTTGACTGCTAACCAAAAGATTGGAGGTTCAAGTCCATCCAGAAAGTGTCTCTGAAGAAAGCCCTGGCTATCTACTTCTAAAAAATCAGTCCCTGAAAATCCTGTGGAGCACAGTTCTGCTCTGACACACACTACGTCACCATGAGTCAGAGTTGACTCTACAGCAACTGGACTGGCTTATGAATTACTTTACTGAGTCCCTTCCACTGTAATTTTAGAGGGAGAAGACTCAACAGTGGACTTGGAGGAATAGATGGGCTGGCTTCCTTTCTTGATATGTACCTTCCTGCTGACTTTGCTCATCAACACCTCTCCCAGAGTCTCACACAGAAAATGAATACCAACTCCCACTTTTCAGCGAGAACT
Organism: Heterohyrax brucei; assembly: GCA_028571685.1. Taxonomy (NCBI): domain Eukaryota; kingdom Metazoa; phylum Chordata; class Mammalia; order Hyracoidea; family Procaviidae; genus Heterohyrax; species Heterohyrax brucei. The sequence continues at coordinate 59,902,764 of CM053142.1, read as the reverse complement.
GTAGAGCTGTAATGGAATAGAGGCTGGACCCAGTTAGCAGCTGAAATCTGAAGGCTGCCTGGGATAGTCTAGAGGCTCTGGAGGCACCCAGACCTGGGCTCAAACTTGAACTCACCTCTTGACTATTGTGCTACCAGCAACCACCTGTGTCTTCTTTCTGTGCCTCTGGAAAACAGCACAGATGAAGCTGCCTTTCAGGTGCCTGTGAGGATTAAATGAGCTAATGTGCATCAGTAGGCAGAAAGGCCTGGTGATCTACTTTTGAAGATCAGCCAATGAAAAGTTTATGGATCAAAAAGTCCAATCAATCCTCAACAAATGGTGAGGATGAGGCAGGAATGAGCAAAGTTTAGTTCTGTTGTACACAGGGTCACCAAGCAGCAGATAACAACAAAGATGTGCATCCAGGGCCTGATACTGTCAGTCATATGATATATCTCAGTGTTCTTCTCTAGGGTCAGAACTCTAGATCAGAGTCAATGCCAAGTGTAGTCCGCACCTTGCCTAATCATGAACAGATTACTCCTATGCCTGAACTTCACCTTTCACAAAGTGTTTCCATGTATGTGCCAGCTAATGAAAAACTGATGAGTGTTAGCTTGCTTAGCTATGTAAGAAATTTCTAAATATTTGTAACATAAATCATCAAATTAGTCATTTTATTTTACTTCTAGATTTAGGGAGAAATGAAGACATGATCATATGTTGTCCTCAAATGATTTTATGTATTAGATTTTTTTCCCCATCATATTTATAAGTGTCTTGAAGGAAAGGCCCATTTTTGCATACATCACTTCATTTAATTCTTACCCTGTGCGGTAGGTAATATTACTGCTGTTTTATAAATGACGCAGAAACTCCAGAAGGTCAGGGTGGCTGCCCAAAGCCACACAGCAGAGGAAAGTCAAACTCCTGGACTCTTCCTTTCCCCTAGTGGTGCAATGGTTAAGAGCTTGACTGCTAATCAAAAGGTTGGCAGCTCAGACTCACCCAGTGGGTTTCTGGGAGAAAGGCCTGATGATCTTCTTCTGTAACAATTACAACCAAAAAAAACCCCTAGGGGGGCACCAATGAGAACATTCAAATGGCTGACAAACACATGAAAAGATGCTCAGCAACATTAATCATCAGACAGATGCAAATCAAAACCATAATGAGGTTCCACTTCACTCCTACTAGGATGGCTAAGATTAAAATGATCGAAACAAACAAATCAAATCAGAAAATAACAAATGTTGGTGAGGATGTGGGAAACTGGAATCCTTACCCTTTGCTGGTGGGAATACAAAATGTTAAAGCTGTTGTGGCAAACAGTGAGGGAGTTCCTCAAAAAACTAAAACTAGACAAATTCCTCAACACAATAAGGGCCATTTATACAAAGCCAATTGCCCACATCATCCTGAATGGAGAGAGACTGAAAGACTTTCCCTTGAGATCAGGAACTAGACAAGGATGCCCACTGTCACCTCCCCTATTCAACATTGTGCTAGAAGTTTTAGCCAGAGCAATTAGACAAGACCAAGAAATAAAGGGCATCTGCATCGGCAAAGAGGAAGTTAAAATCTCCCTGTTCGCAGATGATATGATTGTATATGCAGACAACCCCAAGGAATCTATAAGTAACCTACTCAAACTGATAGAAGAGTTCAGCAAAGTCTCAGGATACAAGATAAACATAAGTAAATAGTAGGATTCCTTTATACCAACAACGAGACTGTTAAGGAGGAAATTATTAAATCAATACCATTTATGATAGCCCCTAAGAAGATAAAGTACCTAGGAATTAATCTAACCAGAGAAACAACAGACCTTTACAAAGAGAGCTACAAGCCCTTACTACAAGAAACTAAGAGAGACTTAGATAAATGGAAAAACCTACCCTGCTCATGGACAGGAAGACTTAACATTCTGAAAATGTCTATTTTACCCAAAGCAATTTATTTATATAATGCAATCCCAATACAAGTTCCAGCATCATTTTTTAATGAGATGGAGAAACAAATCACCAATTTTGTTTGGAAAGGGAAGAAGCCCCGGATAAGTAAGGTACTACTAAAGAAGAAGAACACACTGGGAGGCCTCTCATTACCCGACCTTAGAACATACTACACTGCCACAGTGGTCAAAACAGCCTGGTACTGGTACAAGAACAGACAGATGGATCAATGGAACAGAATTGAGACCCCAGAGATGACACCATCTGCCTATGAACAGTTGATATTCAACAAAGGCCCTAAGACACTAAACTGGGGTAAAAACAATATCTTCAACAAATGGTGCTGGCAAAATTGGTTATCCATCTGCAATAAACTGAATCAAGATCCATATCTTACACCTTATACAAAAACCAACTTCAACTGGATAAAAGACCTAAATATCAAACCTAAAACGATAAAGCTCATCCAAGAAAAGGTAGGAACAACAATGGAAGTTTTAATACACAATGAGGACAGACTCCAAAATCTGTCAAACAAACCTCAATCAACAGAAAATAGATAAATGGGAACTATTAAGAATCAAACACTTCTGCTCATCCAAAGACTTTATTAATAGAATTAAAAGAACACCCACAAAATGGGAAAAAATATTTGGCAACTCTATGTCAGACCGACGCCTGATCTCCATAATCTATAGGATACTACAAAATTTCAAGAAGAAGAAGATAAACCATCCAATTAAGCGATGGGCAAAGGAGATGGACAGACACTTCACTAAAGAGGAGATCCAGACAGCCAAAAAACACATGCGGACATGTTCACGATCTTTAGTTATTAAAGAAATTCAAATCAAGACAACAATGAGATACCATCTCACCCCAACAAGATTGGCCATGATGCAGAAAACACAAAACAACAAGTGCTGGAGAGGCTGTGGAGAAAGTGGAACCCTCCTACACTGTTGGTGGGGTTGCAAAATGGTCCAGCCTCTTTGGAAAGCAATCTGGCGCTTCCTTAAAAAAATGGATATAGATATACCATTTGACCCAGTAATTCCACTACTTGGAATATATCCTACATATTCAAGGCCTTTCACACCAACGGACACGTGCACCAGAATGTTTATTGCAGCACAGTCCACGATAGCAAAACGATGGAATCAACCCAGATGCCCAACAATAGAAGAATGGATAGGTAAACTATGGTACATATATTCAATGGAGCACTATGATATGATAAAGAATAACGATGATTCCAAGAAACATCTCCTAACCTGGTTTCAACTGGAAGACATTATGTTGAGTGAAAGTAGTCAGCGACAAAAGGACAAATACTGTATGAGACCTCTACGATGAGATCTCAAAAACAGACTTGTGTATAGAAGAAAAGACTCTTTGACAGCTGCAAGGGAGGGGAGGGAGGGAGGGTGAAGGGGGGAGGGTTTAGTTTAGATAGTTACTAGAAATCTAGTTGGGAGAAAGCGGTGATAGCACACATTAGAAACAAGAACAACATTAAGTGGACTTCAGCATAACTTGAGTACTCCTTCCATCTTAACTCAATACTGCAAGGATAGAGTAGCTGGCGGGGGGGGGCGGGGGACCATGCTCTTAGGCGAATTCCAGGCCAAAATGGCACAACTAGCATTTTGCTAAGAGAGCTCTCTGCACCCCACATTGGTGAGTGGCGTCTGGGGTCTTAAAAGCTGCCAAGCTGCCATCCGAGGACACAGCAAATGGTCCCAACTCAGCAGGAACGGATGCTCACCAAGGACCAAAATGACGTGTGGTAAAGACAACCGAGAAGACAGAGAGACCCACAAGAGTGGGTGCCTACATCGACTTGGGACCGGAAGAACCATATGGTGCCCGGCCACCACCAGCGATAGCCACGATGGACCTCACAGAGAGGAGTCTCACTGGCAACACAAGAATAAAAAGAGGTGCATCATGAGATCTCCACTAAAAGACCTCAATTGATGGTCCAGCGGTTTGGGGGTTCCTCTGAGAGCATGGCCCCCGGCCCTGATGCTGCCCTTTCCCATAAATTATAACAAAGGTCCACTCTTTGGACAGGAATGGATTGGACTTGGCAATGCAGAGTGACCATATATTGGAAGCACTTTATGGTTCTATACATCTATAGGATATCATCTTGCTGACCTCTGGCTGGAGGAAGGGGAGTGGACGGAGAGGAGGGGAAATGAGGCCGTTGGGAGGATGAGACATGTATGGAGCAGAGAGGAATAGTGTGCAGTCACTGGACAGGGAGAGCAGTGGAAGCTGCATATAGGTGGGCATGTAAATTTATATGTGAATGTACATTTTCACTCAGTTATGTTAAATAAAAATAAAAATAAATAAGTAAATAAAAACCAAAAAACTAAAACTAGAACTATCACCTGACCCAGCAATTCTGCTCGTAGGTGTACGCCCAAAAGACTTGGAAGAGCCCCAGAGACTTCTACACCAATGTTCAGAACAGCATTATTCTCAAAAGCTAAAATCTGGAAACCCCCTATATGCCCATCAACAGACAAATGGTGTCTTAGTCATCTAGTGTTTCTGTAACAGGGATACCATAGAGATGGCTTTAACAAAGACAAGTTTATTCTCTCATAGTCCAGTAGGCTAGAAGGCCAACTTCAGGGCACTGGCCCCAAGGGAAGACTTTCTTGCTCTGTTGGTTCTGGAGGAATGTCCTTGTGATATTTCAGTCTTCCCTTGGTCCGGATGCATCTCAGTGCAGGAACCACAGGTCCAAAGGACATGCTGTGTTCCTGGAAGTGCTTTCTTGGTTGTATAAGGTCTTCATGTCTCTCTGCTTACCTCCAAGAGATCTGCTTAAGATACTATCTAATCTTATATATCTCGTCAGTGTAACTGCCATTAATCTGTCTGTCATGGATTCTCTCCCCCAAATCTGTAGCACTTTGGCTAGGCTATGATTCCTGGTACTACGTGCTATCTTTCCTGCCGTAATGATGTTAATGAGGGCAGATAGGCTGCAGTTGAGCTGGTGGGCAGGACTTAATTGGTAAGATTGTACTGTGGCCTGGGGAGGCCCTCTTGGGGTATAAAAGCAAAGGAGACAAGCTGAGATTTGGGGACCTCATAACACCAAGAAAGCAGCACCAAGAGCAGACAGAGCATGTCCTTTGGACCTGAGGTTCCTGTATCAGGATGCTCTCATACCAAATTTGGACTCAGCCTACCAGACTGCAATAATTTTTCATATTGAATTTGGACTTGCAGTTTATTAGACTGTGACAAAATAAATTTTCTCTTTTTAAAGCCATCCACTTATGGTATTTCTGTTAAAGCAGCACTAGATGACTGAAACACCATCTCATTTCATCATCATGATAGGATTTACAACACATAAGGAAAATTTCATCAAATGACAAAATGGTGAACAATCACACAACCCTGGGGATCACAGTCCAGTCAAATTGAAACATACATTGGGGGAGGACATAATTCAGTCCATGATAAATGGTTAAACAAAATGTGATGCACACATACAATGGAAGACTACTTAGCCAGTAGGAGAAATGATGTCTTGATACATGGTACAGGATGGATGGGGCTTGAAAACATCTTGCTATGTGAAATAAGTTAGTCACAAAAGGGCAAATACTGTATGACTTTACATAATTAAAAAGACAGGAGAAGGCAAATGTATAGAGAAAGGAGTTTATTAGTGGTTATCAGGGATAGGAAGGAGGGATAAAAGTAGATTAACAGTTGTGGAAATATTGCATTGATTAAGAGTTGTACAACCAATTAATGTAATTGCTGTCAGTAAGTTGTGCACTTGTCAAAAGTTGGATTGACAAAAGTTGCATGACAGATAGATTCACAACAATGACAAAAGAATAACTGCCTATAGGATTTGATTTCTTGGTTTGGAGGCTTAGGGTCATGGTTTCATGGGACATTCCAGTTACCTGGTCTAATAACTTGTTGAGTGCTCCAGTTCTGCCTCCAATTTGTTACATAGTGCCTGGGGCCTTAAGCTCTTGTAAACAGCCATCCAAGGCACAACAATTGGTCTCTGTTCACCTGCAGCAACAGAGTAGAGTTAGGAATAGAAGGAGGGTATGGAATGTGTGGCTAGTTACCTCCATGAACAACTGCTTCCTTTGCCATAAAACCAGAATTGGATGGCACCCAGCTACCATTACTGAACATTTTGATCAGAGTCTGTAGAAGAATCCTGATCAAAAGTGAAAAATGCAGAAATAGACTTTCAAATTCTCATGTACTCCAGACTTCCTGAAGCTATGAGAATTTGATGAACCCTTGAAACTACTGCCTTGAGATACTCTTTAAACCCAAAATCAAAGATATTTTCTAAAGTCTTCTTAAAACCAAATAACAGTTTAACTAGCAAAAATGTCTGTCTTGAACATTATACTCTTTTAAGAACTATGGGACCAAAATGACAACAGCAGCTTGATAGATTAGATGGGAACTTCAGGGGATGGTAAGTTTATGTTTGTGGAGGAAGAACTCAGAGGGTAGGGTGAGAAGGGTTGCACAACCCAAAGAATGTCATCAATGTCACTAGATGGTACATTTAGAAACTGGTGAATTGGTGTGTGTTCTGCTGTGTATATTCTCAGTGACAACAAAAAGAACCCTAGGGGACAGCTCTACTCTGCCACATGGGATTGCTATGAATTGGAAGAGTCTGTGGCACCCAACAACAATCGCCCTACTAGGTCAGAGCCCTGTGGAGCCCCTGAATGGGCAGATGCATCAAACTTCAGGGTTTAACAACACAATGCAGTTTGAATAGTTTTGGCTGTCTCTGTGCTTAAACAAATACTATAATTTTATTTTGGTGCACATCCAATGTTCTGTCTTAGGCATAATAGCCCCCTTTGTGTTTTTTAAAAAAGAAAAAAAGCATGGCACTTTTCTTTTTGTTCATACATAAGAATTCATGCTTCTGCCTGGGGGAAGGGTAACAGAGGAGGGCAGAGTACTTGAAAATTAATATCTCAAGTATTTCCTCCTTTGGTTTCTAGAGAAAACACAAGAGAGAAAGAAAGCCTGGGTAAGTGGAGAAATCACTCTTGGGCTGAGAGTCCTTCTAAGTGAGCCATGCTATATGAAACCTGGCTGGACATCCACCAGGTCAAGGACAAGGCCACAATGCCTCCCTGAGTAGCATGACAACTAACAAAAAAATAGCCAAGGTGTACCCACAATGCTAACACAGACTTAATAAATTATGGTGTACTTAAATGTCATAGCAACAATTAAAAATTTAGTAGAGAAACCAGGACAGGAAAGATCTTGAAACAAATCACACAGGAAGCTTGTCACAAGTCTCAAGTTTTTTATTTTCAGAACAGAGTCTGGTTTTATTTTTAAAAAGAGGAGGGGGGAAAAAAAAGCTGTGATAGATGCTAGTGAGGTGCCACTTCCCATTCCTTCCAGACTCTGGTTCCCAGCTAGCTCTCTCTGACAAAAACAGAACCATGGCATGTTAAAATGGAAAGGGCCCTTGGAGAGGGTCTAGTCCAACTTCTTTCTAAAGCAGATAAGGACTCAGAGGTTCAAATGTGGGACCACCATACCTGTTCTGACAGGTCTAGGTCTAGAGCCTTGACCCAGTGTCCTTCTCTATGAACCATCTCCTGCCATAAACCTCAGATGAGAGGGCACCCTGTGATTATGAGACCCCTGGGCACCACAGCTCTCTGGTTCAATCTTTGCATCCCAGAAGCAAGAAAAAGTCATCTTTAGGGGTCATTTCTTGTTGTGAATGGGCCAAGGGAAGCAAATGAAAAGGATCTCAGAGGGAAGGGACTAGTCCACCTGAGTACACAGTGTTGGCACCAAGTATTTTAAAGATTATGGTTAGGGGTGAGTTGTGGGTCATCATAGAGGGCCCAAACAGACTTGGCCCAATTGCCTTCAGTCTCTCCATAAACTCAGTGAAGTGGCAGTTCAACAGAACCTATCACAGCCTTCCTCCAGAAAACTCAGAGATTATACAGCTAGTCACTCAGCAGGGAAACCACTATCTCAACAGTACAAAGGGGGTAGGTAGGGGCCAGCAAGGGGCCGGCCATGGCTCAGACACAATGTCCTTTCACAGTCACTGAGATTAGGTAGCAGAGAAACCAAGCAAAGCTGGAGAGAGGACATGGGAACAGAGGGAGCAGCTATTGGGGCCCACCCAGGGCTGGGTCCCCAGAACCTTGAGCACATGGAATTCAAAGGGAAAGAAGAGGCATTAGTAGGCGGGAGGAGAGAAGGCAGGAAAAAATTAGTTGTGAAGTCCAACAAGCTAATATTGGACCTAGTGGGGCAAAGACCCAGGAGGCCACATAGTGCATTGAGTGTAAACATCTCCCCCTATCTTCCTCCCCTCTGAGCATAGGGGGAGACTCAAGAGAACCCTGGTAAAGCCATTGGCACCTCTTGTGTCTATCTACATAGAGCTTTTCTGCCAGCATGTCCCCAGGAATTCTCAAAGAGAAGAGCCCCAGTTGGCCCTTTGTTCTGAGATAGTCCTGGTCGGACCAAAACCAAATGGGAGCCTTGGCCTGGACACAGACTTAGTGGTCAGTGACTTGGCACCTTTGGCCCATCCTTGTGGTGGGGGCTCTACAGTTGACCAGAAGCAGTACAGCTATGACAAACCCTGCAATTCCACCCCAGCCCAAATGCCAGCAGCCTCCTCTCTGCTCTCCCAGTCAGTGCAGAATCAAGAAATATTCACACATCCACACTGCCTGTCTTTACTCCTCTCTACCTTTACAGACAGCATAATGACTGGGACTTTAGAGACACATAAACTCAATGTTAGAGTTGAAAGGTAATTTAGAGATTATTCACACAACCTCCTCATTTTCAAAGGTGAGAAATCTGAGACCCAGAGAGTAGAAGTGATGGGTCATTCACAACTAACAAGTGAGAATCAGAACCAGATTCATGTCTTCTGGTCAGGGCTTATTACACAACATTAAACTCCCCAAATATAAAAAGGAAGAATGGGAAACAAAAAATCTTAAAACACTGCCCCATCCCATCCTACGGAAGGGTGGAAAAAAGTGAGTATTTCTTGGCCTTGCTCCCTACAGGCCCCCTGCACTCTTTTCTCCCCTGAAAGAATGTATCCTGTCTCAAATATTCAAAAAATGACATCCCACATCATGACTACAAGTGGGCAAGCCCTGAATGTCTCTTGTCACCAACCTCAATAAAAGGAACACTGTGAAGGAAGGCTGGAGGGGGACCTAACAGGACTGTGGCCCACCTTGCTCTGTGCAGCCTGCCTTTTCCCTAAAGATGTCCTTAACTGGAGCAGAGGAGAAAGGAGAGCAGAGAAGAAAGGTCACCACCACCCCTGCTGATCTTCACCAGGCTTCCTAGATTGGAAGGATTGGGTTTCTACTCTCTCATTCTTTGAGATACCCAACTTCACACCCATCCAGGAAACCCAATGAAGCTGTTGCTCTGAGCCAAGATTTGACCTAAAGAGCACCAAATCACAGGAAGGATAAGAGTTCTGAGTGCAGAGGGAGCAATAGAGGGAGCACAGGCCAATGGCTGAGACTCCACAGACCCTGTAATAATACTGGCACCAAACCCCAGCTGGATCCAGTGGCCACATTGAATGCAACTTTTGAGTGTTTTGTATTTTTTGTTTTCTTTCTTTCTTTCTTTTTTTTTTTTTTTGCAAGCAGCATCACTACATGATGCAACACAAGTTTAAAGCACAGAGGTAGAAATGCTCACTCACCCAAGAAAGGGTGCAGTTTGGTCCTTAGAGTATTGACCCCTCCTTTTCCTGAAGCTAAGAAGAAAGGAGCAGGATTGAGGAAGAGCCTGGAAGAGCTTCTTTCTTGGAGGAGAGAAACTGGGCAACTCCCACAGGTCCATCTCTTTCAAGGAATTCATGGCCACAAATTCAGGTAGGAAAGAAGAAGTGGTATTATGTGTGGTGGGAAGGGTAGGACCTCCCCAGGCCTCCTACCTATTGCAAGGGGCCACAGGTTGGACCCAAGAAAATTGCTGTACACACTCACACACACACCCTCGCACACAAAGGGACATACACGCTGCATCTACCATCAGGAAGATACCCACTAGACACATCAGAGGAACAGTGAATTCTGGGTCAATTTCGAATTGTGGAACAATGGTCACTAACCACGGCCTAGAAGAGGCTGGCACTTTCAAGCAAGCAGGAAGGTCCAATGCCCAACACCCGTGCCTAGGCCTCCCTTCTTTTATCTTCCCTCACAATGTATGGGAATCAGGGTGGAGATGAGAAAGGCAAGGCGCAGAGCTGTCCAGACCCCTGGAGGTTAGGATCAGAGCAGGGTATGGAGAAGGAAGAATAGGGCAAGTGGACCTACCTCCCTCACCATTAGCAGTCTTGACCCAGTGGGTGCAGAAGGACGCTCTGGTCCTTAGTCCCACTAACGTTACCTCTTCCAAAGGAGCCTGATCAAGTTTAGGTGAGAGATGGACTGAAGACAAGGGAGCTGGGGACGCTCAACTCTAAAGCAAGGCTCCCTGGCTTTATCCCCCTCAATTCTGGGAGGCCACAGCCAGGGTATTTACATAGCCGTGGGGGCCTCCCTCGTTCTCCGAGATGCAGTGACCCAGTTGGGAGCCTCCCTGAGGTGGTGGCAGCGGAGGAGGCGGCGGTGGGGCAGAAGGTGGAGCGCCGTAGCCTCCCCTGACCCGACCGGGGGAGGCCGGACTGCCGCGGTCCCAGCAGCTCTCCAGCGCCTCCAGGCCGCGGCAGCCAAGGAAGAAGAGGTTCTTGAGCATGAAAATGGAGAGGGGTTGCTGGTAGCTCACCACCAGGAGGCAGCGCAGCGCTAGCAGGGGCACATCCACAAGGCAGCCGCCCAGCAGGCGTAGGAGGCGGCTGCAGCTCCCAGGTCCCGAGGCCTGGCCCCAGGACGAAGTTGCCATAGCTGCAGCGTTAAGCTCGTAGAGCCAGAGAACTGGCGAGGCAAGAGTGAGGAAGTAGACCGCGATAAGCAGGTAGCGCAGGTGCGCGGGCAGCGGGACGCGGCCTTCTAGCATCAGCTCCACCAGAGTGAAGCTATCGAGCAGATCCAGACACGTGCCCAGGAAGCAGCCGGCGGCACGGTGCTGCTGGGGCTGCAGGAGCAGGGGTCCAGCCGAACCAGGGGGGGCGCCCGCCTCACTGATGGCCCTCACCAGGCTGTAGAGCAGGGGCACCGACAGCGCCATAGTGAGGCGGAAGCCCGTGGTGCCGAAGGGAGCGCGCAGCTCGATGAGGTCCAGGATGGACGTGCCCAGGATGAGCACCACCTTGGGCGTGAAGGCGATGGAGTAGATAAGCCAGGCCAAGTAGGCGAAGGCGAACTCGCCAACCGTCCCAGCGCCTCCCAAGCCGCCCCCTGCGCCGCCCACGACCCCCCGCCCGCTGCGTGCCTTGGCCCCGGCGGCGGCCCCAGCAGAGGCCGCTGAGGCGGTGGAGAGGTGCAGAGGCGGTGCGGCGTGGTGGTGGTGCTGGTGGTGATTGTGCGCGCCGCTCGCCGAGCCGCCCCGACGGCCCCGGCTGTTCTTGGCGAAGAAGATGGCCCAGCCCACTACCACCACCAGGTCAGTGGCGATCCAGGAGCACCAGTACAGGTCGGTGACAGCGATGAGGTACAGGTCCAGCAACCCTCCCTGCGCCAACAGCAGCACCACGGACAGCGCCTGGTAGCCCCAGCGGCAGCCTGGGCTGGGGGCGCAGCCGCGGCGCCTACCCCTGCGGCCTGGGTGGGCCAGGTGGCCGCAGCAGCAACAACAGGAGCAGCAGGAGGTGCCGCTGCCTGTCCCGGTGCCTCCAGCGCCCCCAGTCGAGCGACCCCCTGGGCCTCCGACGGCCCCGACCGCGGCAGCCCCTCCAAAGTCCGCGGCTGTCATGCTGCAGGAGGAGGTGGGCGTGGAGGTGGAGGAAGAGGTGGCGGAGGAGGAGGAGAAGGCGGTGGACGCGGGGTCGATGGCTGGGGCGCCCCCCTGAACCAGGGGCCCCGGGACACCCTCAGCAGCGGCGGCGGCGGCTGGCACCAGTGGCTTGCTGATGCTGATGCTCTCGTCGTCGTCCTCGCGCTCGGCGCCCGTGCTGCTGCTGGGGGAGCCGCCGCCGCCGCCCCCGCCGCGTCTGCAGCCGCCTCCTCCCCTGCTGGTGCTAGTGCTGGTGCTGCTGTCGCCCGAGCCTCTCCGGCCGCGAGAGGAGCCCCCCCGGAGGAAGAGGGGCTGCAGCCGGGCGGCGGCTGGGGGCGGCGGGAAAGAGCCGGACAAGGATGAGATCGAGCGGGGGTTGCCGATCGCTGGGTGCATTGTCCTCTGAGGGACTCCGGGGGCTGCCCAGCTGCTCCCTCCCCGCCGACCCCGGGCAGGCGAGGCGGCCGAGGGGAGCCGGGCCTGCTCCTCCTCAGCGACTGGGACTCGGACCCGGGTCGGACAGCAGCGAGATCCGGACTGGAGCCACCGGACTGGGCAAGTCAAGCCCCGGGTAGCTGCGAGCCGGGAAAGGCGCGGTGCTGAGCGGACCAGGATGGCGACGGGCGGGGCGGGGGCGGAGAGCAAGCCCAGCCGGGGAGGAACCGGAGGCTGGCGGTGGGGAAACCAGGACTGGATTCAGGGGGTGAGGAGGAGGAAAGACCAGAGAAGGAGAAAGCCTGGCTCGCTGAATCAGCAGGAAGACAAAGGGAGGTGTGGTGGGGACCCCTGTGAACCAGAGAGAAAAAGGAGTAGGAAGCGGCAGCCAGAATAAGGAGGGACTTGGTAGCGGAGGCGATGGGAAGACCTACACTGCCTACAGGATTCCTGGAGAAGTCGCTCTGAGGTGCCACTAGCTGAACCCCTTCGTATCAGGGTAGACCATCCTCAGCTGAACACCAGGTACAGGTCTCTGCACTGATTCAGCCACAGCATCTTCTGGTGGCTGAGGGCAGCTTTGGCCTCTACCCTGTCCAGTGCTCTTCCCACTGGGTCATCTGCTTCTCCCTAAGGCACTGTAAGACAAGGCACCAGGCCAGACTGATTTAAAAAAGACCACCAACGGCAGCCCCAAATATCTATTTCTACAAATTCATGTGCCCAGAACGGATTTCAGCGAGCCATTCTCACCCAAACCAAAACCACTGCCATCAAGTCAGGTCCAGGTCATACTCATCCTAGAGGTCAGGGAAGAACTGCCCCATAGAGTTTCCAGTGAGCATCTGGCACATTCGAATTGCTGACCTTTTGGTTAGCAGACATAGCACTTAACCCACTATGCCACCAGGGCGTCCTGAGTCACCCTTAGAGAGGTCAAAATTTCCGGCCAATAGAGCTGTACCTTGAATATAACTGCTTGTGAGAAGAGACTAGGTAAAAGGTTTGTTCAAGTGGCCCTAGCGAAGTGGAGCTTTTGGTATTCTCAGAAATTTCTAAAATGGTAACTGGAAACAAGAGGAAGATGTATCTAGCAGGCAAGTACTGGTGGCTTAGTGGTTAAGAGCTATGGTTACTAACCAAAAAGTCAGCAGTTCACATCTACCAGGCTCTCTTTAGAAACTCTATGGAGCAGGTCTACTTGTGTCCTTTAGAGTTGCTATGAGTCAGAATTGACTCGATGGCAACAGCTGTGGTTTTGGTATCTAGCAGAGAGGAAAATAAAGGGCATTTAGAGGCAGCTTGATAAAAACAATAGCCCAAAGAGGGTGATGGTGAAACAACGCACAGTGGTGGACAAGAAGGCGCAGTTAGGTGAGTGTTTGTGAGTCTGCACAAACGAACTCCAGGCTACGAAGCTCATGCTGACTCACCTGGATATCTGGGCAGCAGGTGGAGATGATGGCTTTAGGGGGCTTAGCAAGAAGGAAAAAAGCAGATTAAGTGAAGCTCAAAACAGGTCTGGGGCTGATGTATAATACAGATACACCACTTCCAGCACCATCAAAGCTAAGTCAGTAGCTTGCCTGCCTCTTTCTCCTCCACATACTTCAGTCTTCATGCCTTAGACCTTGATTGCCTTACATTTAACCCTATTGTTGGTGTTGCTGGCTCTCATTTTCCTATATAGCACCCTGCACCACACCTGAGGGAGGGGATGCAGGGGTACCACAATGGGTAGCTGGCCCAGGTCTTAGCCCTCCCTGGAGCAAGTTGTGGCCCTAAATCTACCTCTTGTATAAAGGTCAGCATGAGCTGAACCCGCTTTCTCCAACCTCTGGGAGATCAGTCTGTATTACCAACACATAATAAGTAAGGGATTTAGAACTCACAACCTACAGTATTTCTACCTCCCCTAGCACACACAATCTTTGAACACATCTGTTCCATCATCATGCAAGGCAGAATGGATGTGGTTGTGAGACCATTCCCCCTGGGGCTAGTGGTCCCAGCTCTGCCATTTAACTGCTGTGTATGACTTTAATCTAGTTATTTCACCTCTCTGAGTCTCAAGTTACTCAACTATAAAAAAGAGACAATACTAAAGAAGACCTAAATAAATATATCTTCATGAATTTGAAGACACAATTTATAAAGATGCCACTACTACCCAGAGTGATCTAGAGGTTTAACACAATCCCTATCAAAACCCAACAGTGTTTCGTCAGAAATGGAAAACCAATCCTTGAATTCATATGGAATTGTGAGTGGCCCCAGAACAGTCTTGAAAGATAATAAAGAAGATTCACACTTCCCGATTTCAGAAACCGTTACAATAATCAAAACAGTGTAGTACTGACATGATAGCCATAAAGACCAAAGAAACAGAACTGAGAGTACAAAAACAAATCCAAACTTCTATGCCCAATTATTTCTCAAGAAAGGTCAACAAGACCATTCAATAAGGAGAGACTAACCTCTTCAATAAGTGCTTCTGGGATAAGTGGATTTTTATATGTAAAAGAACAAATTTGGAACCATACCTCATCACATCACATACAAGAATTAACTCAAAATGGATCAACAACCTAAATAGGAGAACTAAACCCATAAAACTCTCAGAAGAAAAAAATGGGGTATGATCTTGTTTGGGGTGATGAGTTCTTTAGATATGACACCCAAAACACAAGCAGTTAAAGAAAAAACAGATAAATTGACCTTCATTGATATTAAAAACTTTTGTACATGAAAGGACACTATTAAGCAAATAGAAAGATAGCTACAGAATAGGAGAAAATATGCGCAAATCATATATCTGACAGGGATCCAATTTTCAGAATACATAAGGAAGTCGTAACAACAACAAAAAACAAACAATCCAATTCAAGAGTGGACATTTCTCCAAAGATATACAAATGACTAATAAGCACATGAAAAGATGCTCAGCATAATTAGTCATTAGGGAAATAAATACTACAATGAGATAACACTTCACACTTGCAAGGATGCATGGAACTTAAAAAATAAATAAAAATAGCAAGTGTTCGTGAGAATCTGAAGAAAATGGAACCTTCATATACTGTTTGTAGAAATGCAAAAATGGTGCAGCAACTGTGAAAAACATTTTGGCAGTTCCACAAAAAGTTAAATATAGAGCAACCATGTTTTTGTTAAGTGTCACTGAGTCAGTTCTGACTCAGTGATCCCCGTGTACAACAGAATGAAACACAGACCAATCCTGCAATTCTCGTCATCGTTGTCATGCTTGAGCCTATTGTTGCAGCCACTGTGTCATTCCATCTTGAGAGTCTTCCTCTTTTTTGCTACCTTCTACTTTACCAAGTATGATATTCTTCTCCAGGGGCTGATCCCTCCTGATAAATTGTCCAAAGTATATGAGGTGAAGTCTCATTATCCTTGCTTATAAGGAATATTTTGGCTGTATCCTTCCCGAGACAGATTTGTTCGTTCTTTTTGGCAACCTATGGTATAGTCAATATTCTCCACTGACACTATAATTCAAAGGCACCAATTCTTCAGTCTTCCTTATTCATTGTCCAGCTTTCACATGCATATGAGGCAATTGAAAACACCTTAGTTTACAGGTGCAACTTTGTCACACTGTAATATCTTTGCTTTCACCTTGAAGAGATCTTTTGCAGCAGATTTGCCCAGTGCAGTGTGTTGCTTGATTTCTTGACTGCTGCTTCCATGGATGTTATTGCAGATTCAAGTAAAATAAAGTCCTTGACAACGTCAGTATTTTCTTCATTTATCGTGATGTTGTTTATTGGTCCAGTTGTGAGGATTTTTTTTTTTTTTATGCTGAGGTGTAATCCGTACTGAAAGCTGTGGTCTTTGATTCTCATCATAAGACCTCTAAGTCCTCCTCACTGTCAGCAAGCAAGGTTATATCCTTTGTGTAATACACGGTCTCAGTGAGTCTTCTCCAATCCTGATGTTCCATTCTTCTCCAAATAGACCAGATTCTCAAATTATCTGCTTAGCATACGGATTGAATAAATGTGGTGAAAAGATACAATCCTGACTCACACCTTTCCTGACTTTAAACCATGTGGTATCTGCCTGTTCTGTTCAAATGACTGCCTCTTAGTCTGTGTATAGGTTCCTCATGAGCACAGTTGAGTGTTTCTGGAATTCCCATTCTTTGCAGTGTTATCCACAATTTGTTATTATCTATATAGACGAATGTCTTTCTGTAGCCAATAAACACAGGTAAGCATCTTTCTCATATTCTCTGCTTTTAGCCAGGATTCATTCGACATCAGCAATCATATCCCTCATTCCATGTCCTCTTCTGAATCTGCCTTAAATCTCTGACAGTTCCCTGTCAATATACTGCTGCAACCACTTTTAAATGATCTTCAGCAATATTATACTTGCATGTGATATTAATGATATTCTTTGACAATTTCCACATTCTCTTGGATCACCTTTCTTTGGAATAGGCATAAAAGTGGATGTCTCCAGTTGGTTGGCCATGTAGCCATCTTCCAAATTTCTTGACATAGACAACTGAGTGCTTCCAACATTGCATCCATTTGTTGAACCTTCTCAGTTGGTGTTCCATCAATCCCTGGAGGCTTGTTATTTACTAGTGCCCTCAAAGCACCTTGACCTCTTCATTCAGTACCCTGGGTTCTTGATCATACGCTACCTCCTGAAGTAGTTGAATCTGAACCAATTCTTTTTAGTATAATGATTCTGTGTACTCCTTCCATCTTCTTCTGATGCTTCCTGTGTCAGTTAGTATTTTCTCCCATAGAATCCTCCACTATTGCAACTTGAGGCTTGAATTTTTCTCTCCAATTATCAGCTTGAGAAAAGTAGAATGTTTTCTTCCATTCTGGTTTTCTATCTTCAGCTCTTTGCACATTATAATACTCTGTCTTCTCCAGCTATCCTTTGAAATTTTCTGTTCAACTCTTTTTACCTCATCATTTCTTCCACTCGCTTTATCTACTTAACAGTTAAAAGCAGCTTTCAGAGTCTCTTCTGACATCCACTTTGGTCTTTTCTTTCTTTCCTGTCTTTTTAATAACTTCTTGCTTTCTTCTTGTATGATGTCCTTGACGTCTTTCCACAACTCCTCTGGTTTTTGGTTGTTGGTGTTCAGTGCATCCAGTCTGTCTTGAGATGGTCTCTAAATTCAAGTGGGATATAACCAAGGCAGTATTGCAGCTCTCATGGACTTGGTCTAGTTTTCTTTATCTTCAACTTGAACTTCAATGTGAGCAATTGATGTTCTGTTCCATTGTTGGCCCCTGGCTCTGTTCTGATTGATGATACTGAGCTTCTCCATGGTCCCTTTCCACATATATAAACCTTAAAAACCTTATGCTAAGTGAAATAAACCAGATACACAAGGACGAATATTGTATGATTGCACTCTTATGTAATATCCAGAAGAGACAAATTCTTAGAAACAAAGTAAAGGTTACCAGAGGCTGGGAGGAGAGGACAGTGGGAGGTTACCACTAAACAGGCACAGAATTTCTGTATGAGATGATGAAAAGTTTTGGAAAAACTTGTGATGGTTGCACAAAATTGTAAATGTAATTTAAGGCACTGACTTTTACCCATAAAAAATGGTTGCAGTGGCAAATCATGCTATGATTTGAAAAAAGGACCAATACCTGCCTTAATGGGTTGTTGTGAGTTATTATGAAAGATCATGTGTGTGAACAGTTCAGTGCAGTGCCTGGCTCAGAGCAGGTACTCAGTTATAGGTAGCAGGTGTTCTCATCATAATTCATTTAGCTCACATCTCAACCTCCAAGGGGAGCTTTACTCATAGTATGGGCCACCAATGGCTGTTTTCTGCGCTGTATTCCTTTCTGGGGTCACATTCTGGATTCTGTTCCCCTGAGATACTTCACTAAGTGTCAGGGAGTAAAGATGTTGTCATTCAGAGCAGCACTTCCTAGAACTGGTCTTTCCAGGCTTCACAGTGCAAGACATTCAGCTATGCCAGCTTGTGCTAAGGTCACCCACTTGGGGCAAGGGTGAGGAATAAAGAGCTTAGCAGAGGCAAGCTCCACTCATATGGGCAGCCCACCAGGTCCAGCAGATGTCAGAGCTGAGCCGATCAGTCCAGGTAACCACTAATGAGAGTGACTATGGCCAGTCTCCAGCTCTCCCCCAGTGAAAACACCAGCAAGCAGCCAGTGTGGAAGCTGGCCTAAGACTCCTGCTCAAGTTAATAAAGCAACTGAAGAAGCAAATAAAGCTGATGAAGGCAGAGAGCTAGGTGCTCTCCCTCCCACAGTTTCTTTCATGAGGACTGGGTTTTCCTCCCTGATAACCTGGATTATAACAGTCCTTTGAGGTGATTCTTTCCAAGTCTGGGAAGTGCTCTGTCAGTCTGATTCTTTAGCTCAATTTCTTCCATGTTGAGGCCCCTTAAACAACCACTAAAAATAAGGGTGAGAAGTCAGGGTTAATGATAGAATAAGCTGGTGGCCTGCATATTGAGCAGATCTCCTCTTTACACTAGGCTGTTTTGATTTTCTGTACGCACACACAGAACACACTCATGTACACATCACATGCATACACACTACAAACACATCACATACACATACGTATCACATACACATATCACAAACCACACACATACCTATGAATGGAAGCTCTTGGCCAGCCCAACTCCATCTTGCTACAAAGAGTACTTAAGGCAACCACGGTACAAACATTGAGTCCGAAGAACTTGACTTCCCCCATCTGTAAGAATTTACCTTGTACTGGTCATAAGTCACACAGCTATTATTTCCTCTTAGGAACACTATTAATTGTTCTGTTTATCCCCTTTCAGTTATTCTCTAAGACTATTGAACCGAATCACCAGGTAGGTTGGAGGATTATCAAGCCCCAACTGGTTGGAGCCATGGTGACCCCCACAAAGAATATTGTTGAAATATTGAAAGAATTACTTGTGTGGATCAGGAAAAATAATTTAACCAGTATCTACCCCCATTAACCAACCTGTATAACCTCCAGGCTTAGCCTATGCATGCAGACAAGCTTTGGAGGAGCTGATTCCCCCTTGCCTCTTCTGTGTCAGCACTCAGTAAATGTCCTCATTTAATCACCTCACCTCCTCTCAGTATTGGCTTTGCGGACAGGTGGCATAGATCTGCGATTGTGTTTTCACATGCATGCATGTGTCACACACATACAATCACAAACACACCACATATTGTATACACAAGTATACATGTGTGTATCATGTGCATCACATCACACATATAATGCACACATATGCATGTACCTATCACACAGTCACAAACACATCACACAAATACGCTACACACATTATATACATACATGTATGTGATCATATGCATAAACATTACGAGTATACATACACATCTCTCTAGCGCGCACACACACACACACACACACACTCACACTCACACTCACACATGGCCTTTGCTCCAGCCTATAAAGGGCTCGACAGTGGTATGAAGAAAAGGAAGGAAAAAAGACTTTCTCATGTATTAAGTGACTCCAAATATCCTACAAGGATATAGAAAAGGAAAGAGAGAGCCACCAAATACCTGCTAAGCACCCAGGATCTACACACAATACATGGTGTTTCAGTTATCTGGTACTGGTCAAATGAAAATACCACAAGTGGATGGCTTTAAAAAGAGGAATTTTATTTTGTCATAGTCCAGTAAGCTAAAAGTCCAAATTCAGGGTGTCAGCTCCAGGGGAAGGCTTTCTCTGCTGGCACTGGAGGAAGGTCCTGGTCATCATCAATCTTCCCCTGGACTGTAAGCTTCAAAGGCACAGGGACTTCAGTCCTCTACAAAGGACAAACTCAGCTCTCCAGCACTGCTTTTTGGTGGTATGAGGTCCCCAGATGTCTCTGCTAGCTTCTCTCCTTTATATTTCAAGAGACCACCTCAAGGCACAAAACAAACTTACACACTGACTCTTGCTCTACCAACATAGCTGCTGCTCTTCCACCCTCATTAACATTATACAGGCAGGAATTCCAACAAGGAGGAGCATAACGCAATACCAGGAATTATGGCCCAGACAAACTAGTAAGGTTTTTTAGGGAACACAATTCAATCCATGACACTTGGAAACTGAGAGACAAAGAGAAAAACCAATATACTACAAGCTATTCAGCTAGGTAAAGGCAGAGTTAGGGTTAGATACAGATGTCTGACTATCAGCTGAGCTCCTTGCTCTCTCTCCTTCTGACAAGCCCAGTGGAACAGCTCACAGGTATCTCAAGAAACAAGGACAAACTAACCAGGTTTCAATCCAAGAAACATTCCCCTACACATCAATTTATCAACATCATGATAAATGGAGAAAATACTGAAGCTGTCATGGGTTTCATTTTACTAGGACCGACAATCAGTGCCCACAGACGCAGCAGTCACAAAATCAAAAGATGCATTGCATTAGGTCAATCTGTTGCAAAAGACCTCTTTAAAGTGTTAAAAAGCAAAGAAATCACTTTGGGGACCGAGGTGCACTTGAAACCAGAGGCTGAAAAATCCCAGGGTGAGGGGTGTTTAAGACTGAGGGCCTGAGAGGCATTGTTTCAGATCACCCCCAACCCACAGGAAAAGACATGATCTCCACACGCCACAAGCTGTAGGCAGTGATGCTAAGGTGGGGCCTTCAGAGGCACCACCATAGCTGCAGTAAACTATAGGCAATGAATGACTCTTTTTATCCTGATAATTGGGCTCTAACCAATGATAAAGAAATTAAGCAGGAGGTCAGGAAGGACAGGGACGTAACTTCTGTTTTTTGAGTTTCTTCTTTCAGATTGCTGGCCAGATGACATCTAGCACCATTTTGTTTTCCTTGATGGCTGGTGATGGCCTGCAAGACTGTGAAGCAGACAGCCTTTACCTAGTTGACTTCCACCCAGCCTACCCCCAGCATGTTCCCAGCTGTCCACCTTGTTCCCTGCATCTGCATATGGTCTTTCCCTTTAAATATTCTGACCTTGCCTGACAAATTCAGATAGGCTTTAAGGACAAGAATATCCCCGTCCTTTTGCATACCAGTATGCAAATAAACTTTTGGTAATTCACCTATATCTGTCTCTGAGATTGGCTTTTTGGCGGCAGGTAACCACAGACCCTGGAGCCTTGTCCAGTAACACATTGACCCAAACCATGGTATTTGCAATCTCCTCACATGCCTGCAAAAGCTGGACAATAAATAAGAAAAGACTGGAGAACTGATGCCTTTCAATTACAGTGTTGGTGAAGAATATTGAACATATCATGGATTGCCGGAAGAACAAACACATCTGTCTTGGAAGAAGTACAGCCAGAAAGTTCCTTTGAAGCAAGGACAATGAGACTTTGGACATGTTATCAGGAGGGACCATGTCCTTCTCCCTGGAGAAGGACATGCTTGGTAAAGTAGAAGGCTAGCCAAAAAGATGAAAACCTTCAACAAGATGAACTGACCCAGGGGCTGCAACAATGGACTTATGCACGATTGCGAGGATGGCTTAGGACTTGGCAGTGTTTTGTTCCTTTGTATACAGGGTCACTATGGGTCTGTATTAACTCCATAGTACCTAACAATAACCATCATCACCTATTAAGTGCTGGGCACTGGGTAAAACTCCTGTGGAGGCCCCACATTCTTGTCCTCCTGGAACTTCCTTCCTGGACTGTCTCTAGATGGATTAGAAGAAATGCCTTTAGTCCTTTCAGCAGCAAAGGAAAGCTCCCTGGGGCAGAGCAACTTTTCCTAGTACAAAACCAAGGTTTTACTGATCCGTTCTCTGTTCACTCTCACTGCCCCTTTTCCCTTTAACACAAAGTAAAGAACAAGGCCAAAGGGAATTGCCAGAGAGGTGTGTGCAGCCTCACAGATGCTCCCTGCATGAACACAAGATGAGAAAAGACATGAGCAGGTTCTCAATTACACAGTCACCATGCACAGACTCTCCAAAAATGAAAGGGGACTGGCAGGGAACTCTCGACTGAAATAGGATGAGTCTGCAGAGCTTCAGCTTATTACTTTGAGAGCTTTCTAAGGGTGGACACTACATCTACCCTGAATTCAGAGCTCCCCTGATATGTGCAGCCAGACTGTGTGTCTGCCTGTTCCCCAGATAGTCCTGCTACCCTCTGGGACAGAGGAGAAATGCCAGCAATAATGCTTCCATGTGCCAGACCTGGGCTGGGTGCTGGGGTTCCAGAGATTTTTTTTATGCAAGTCATGTCAAGTTCGGGCTGGGAGAAAGTTACACAGGTAAACAATAGAGCACAACAAAGCACTGTGAATGTTGTGACCAAATCTACGCAGCATCCTGAAGAACTACAAAATGAGAGGATCAGTAAAGCTCTCATAAAAGGAAGGGGGACAAGCAAGATATTGGTTGAGAAGACAGCAAGTGGAGTCAGGGCAGGGGGTATTCTAGAAAGAAGGAGCAAGAATAAGGTATGGAATAGCAAGCAACTTTGAATAATTACAAATACTTGGCACTGCTTGAATATGAAGTACAAGGAGAGGATCCAGTGAAAGGTAAGGCTGAGAAAATAGACAGGGGCTTGGTCACAGAGCACCTCAGATGCCAGGCTGAGCTTGGGCTGTATTCTGAGGGAACAGGGAACTTCTGAGAACAGAAATGTAGGATGAAAAGATTTGCATTTCAGGAGAAGTGTTTAGGAGTAGGGAGGACACACTGGATGGGAGAGAAACCAGAGGCACAGACACTATGTTCTAATTCTGGCAATACTGGGAACTAAATAATATAAAAACTTCCAGCTTACAAACATCTAGAAATAATAGATAAAATATCACAAACATACTTTTTAATGTACAACTAATTTCACAGGAGAGTAAAGGAAATCCCTGGAGGGGGGGCGGAAGAAGAGGGAACTTAAAGCCAGAATGATAAGTGGGGCAAACAATTCTGTGAGTGCCTTCAGATACGCTGTCAGTCTCACTAGCTTATGCTATTTAATGTGATGGTGACTGGACAGCATGTAGCACTTTAAATTTAAATTAATACTAAATAAAATGAAGTCTCACTAGCCACATTTCAAGTGTTCAGTAACTTCATATGAATGTTGTTGTTGTTAGATGTGGTCGAGTCAGTTTGGACTCACAGTGACCCCATGTCCAACAGAATGAACTGGCCCTGTGCCATCCTCATAATTGTCATGTTTAGGCCTATTGCTACAGCCACTGTGTTAGTCCATCTTGTTGAGGGTCTTCCTCTTTTTTGCTGATACTCTATCAAGCATGATGCCCTTCTCTACGGACTGATCCCTCCTGACAACATGTTTAAAGTATGTGAGATGTTGTTTTGCCATCTTTGCTTCTAATGAGCATTCCGACTGTACTTCTTCCAAACAGCTTTGTTCACTCTTTTGGCAGTCCATGGTACATTCAGTATTCTTCACCCATGCCATAATTCAAAGGTGTCAGATCTTCTTTGGTCTTTCTTATTGTGTGTCCAGCTTTTGCATGCACATGAGCCAATTGAAAACACCATGGTTTGGGTCAGACACACCTTAGTCTTCAAGGTGACATCTTCTCTTTTCAACAGTTTAAAGAGATCTTTTATAGCAAATTTGCCCAATGTAATGTGTCTTTTGATTTCTTGACTGCTGCTTTCATGGGTGTTGATTATAGACCAAAGCAAAATGAAATCTTTGTCAACTTCAACATTTTCTCCATTTGTTATGATGTTGCTTGTTGGTACAGCTGTAAGAATTTTTGGTTTCTTTATATTGAGGTGTAATCCATATTGAAGGCTGTGGTCTTGGATCTTCATCTGGAAGTGTTTCAAATCCTCTTCATTTCCAGCAAGCAAGATTGTGTCATATGCATAACACAGGTTGTTAATGAGACTTTCTCCAATCCTGATGCCCTCTTCTTTACATAGTCCATTTTCCCAGGTTATTTGCTCAGTATATAGATCTAATAAGTATGGTGAAAGGATATAACCTGATACATTCTTTTCCTGACCTTAAACCATGCATATGAACAGTGGCTACTACACTGGGCAATACAGACATGGAATTTTTTCATCATTGTGGCAAGTTTTGTTGAATAGTGTTAGTGAGAACTTGATTTTAATGGCCAAATAGAGACAAGAGATATGACATTACACCTACTTAAGGAAGCAGGCAGAGCTGAACTTTGGGCATAAAACAAGGGAACTCAATAAGAGGGTGGACTAAGAAAAATCTTCCATCCTGGAAATAAAAATCTGTCCTGGGAAATCATAACTATGGTCCTATACCACACATAGATTTGAACAGTCTCATGCTGATAAATTAACATAAATATTGGTCCTAGGCCAATAATAGCCATGGGATGCCTAGCAGCAGCACATACAAAACAGTTCTGGAGAGACAGATTTTCAGCTCAGGCCTTATAGGACTCCCATAGGTAAAGCACCAGTAAAAATGAACTCAATCCCAAATTACAAACACACAAGGAAACAATCCATCATGAATGAAACCCGGCAAACAAAACATACAGTAAGATTAGACTTCCAGGTGTTGCCAAACCAAAGCAAGTTCATTCCACCTGTCACTGCAGCCAAATTCAGAGACGCACAGGGAAAGTTTCAAGCAATGCTTTATTAACAGACAAGCATGTGAGTCTGGGGAATAGCAAGAATATTTTTTCCAAGATTGTCCCACTTGGGTTACAAAGAGGCCTGAGGATTCCTTGCTTTACCCAGGTCCTACCCATAGTAGCTCAATCCCAAGCATGGCATATCAAGAATACTGGACCCTGGTCACCTTGTCTAAGCTCACTCACAGGGCAGAGGTCCCATGCAGGGAGGGGCAAGTTGAAACTATCAGACACGACCACTCTCTCAGAAACCATACTAGTGTAGTGGTTAAGATTTTGGCTGCTAACCAAAAGGTCAGCAGTCAGATCCACCAGATGCTACTTGAAATCCCTGTGGGGCAGTTCTACTCAGTTCTGTAGGGTCCCTATGAATTGAAATTGAGCCCATGGGAGTGGGTTTGGACCGCCCTCTCCTGTGGCACCCAGATGAGGGTCACTTCAAGAAAAGCAGGCCAGCTGTGTCCAGCTCTGGAGCAGTGGGACTAAGGTTTTATCCATGGGTAGAGGCTGGTGTAGGAAGGGGAAGTTCTGTAGTTCTCCCCAAGGGGACTGAAACTGGAGGCTGGAAAGCCCCAGGGTGAAGGGTGCTTAAGATTGAGCAACCGAGAGATGGTGTCTCAGATCACCCTCAGTTCACAGGGAAAGACACGACTTCCACATTCCACAAGCCCCAGGTGGTGATGCAAGGGTGGGGCCCTAACCGACATCACTATAGATTAAGTAAACTATTGGCAATGAATGACTCCTTTTGCTTTAATAATTGAACTCTTAACTAATGATAAAGAAATTAAACAGGTGGCTTGGGAGGACAAGAACGTAACTTGTATTTGAGCATTCTTCTTTCAGATTGCTGGCCAGATGAGGTCTGGCACCACTTCGTTTTTCTTGATGGTTGGTGATGGCCTGTGAGATTGTGATCGCCACCCAGTTGAGCTCCACACACCCCTAGTTGCCCATATGTTTACCCCCACCTAGCCATTAAAAACCCAGAGTTTGCCTGAAGAATTTGGACAGCCTCTGAGGACCCGAATTCCCCCTGTCCCTTACATACTGGCATGTAATAAGTCTCTTGGGGATTTACTTTACCTCTGTCTCAGTATTGGCTTTTGTGGCACATGGCCTAAACCTGTGTTTTACAGTAATAATTTGGGGGCTTGTCTGGGACTTCGGCCATTTCAGACTCAGTGGCCCTCTGGTATGCCATGAGATTGATGAGTGCCCCTGTCATGGATTGAATTGTGTCCCCCTAAAAATAGGTGTACCCACGTGGTTGGGCCATGATTCCCAGTATCTTGTGACTGTCCTCCGTTTTGTGGTTTTCCTATGCTGTATGTTAAAGGATTAGGGTGGGGCTGTATATCCCTTCATAGGATTACTTCCCTGCTCCACTGTAAAGGGAGTTTCCTTGGAGTATGGTTTGCCTCACCCTTAATCCTTTCATCCTACAAGAGATAAAAGGACAGAGAAGCAGGCAGAGAACTAGGAAACTTGTACCATCAACAAAGCAGCACCGGGAGAAGAGTGTGTCCTTCAGATCTGAGGTTCCTGTGCCAAGATGCTTCCTGGACAAAGACTGATGCAATGCCAGACTTTCCTCCTGAGCTGACAAGAGGAAATCCTTCCCCTGGAGTGGACACCCTGAATGTGGACTTGCAACCTACCAGACTATGTAAGAATAAACCTTCCTTTGTTAAAGCCATCCACTCTGTGGTATTTCCATTGCAGCAGCCCTGGCTGACTAAAACAGCCCCCAAAGGTCCATTTGCCTCTGAAAAAAGTCAGGTCTGTCCCACACCAGCTGTGGTACCACTGGTCCCAGAACAGCACTTTCTTTCTAAAGTAAGTGACCCAAAACACTCACTGGAGAGAAAAAAAAAAAAAAAAAAAAAACCCTCTGAGGCTTAGTTTGTGTCTGTACTGCCTCCCCCTGTTGCACTAAGGGCCAAGCCAGGGAGCAGGGCCCAGTGGGGGCCCCATGCCAGGCCTGAGGTGTTGGTTGCTTCCCTAGATGGTTCTTGGGGTATTTTTTTGCCTTCAGGTTTTCCCAGGGCTAACATTTTCCCTGGATGGTTCTTAAGGCTGTTGCCTTCAGGTTTCCCCAGGAGTGCCGAGTTTGTGAGCAGGACATGCCTGGAAGGACTCTTGGGATCCTAGGATCTTGGTGAGTGCACACGGCGAGTGACCAGGCTGGCTGCATGTTTGAAGCCAGTATGCAAGAGTGTGCCTTTGAGGTGAGTGCTGTATGCCCCTACCCTTAATTGGCATTTGCATCCACACTTGTATCTCCAAAACTGCCTAGGTGAGAGGCAGAAATGGCTTGGCAGCAGCTATTCTACCGCCGTGCCAGACTCCCTGTCAACCAATATCTGTACAAGACTTTGTGGCAGAAGTTGTGGGAGATTGAACATGCTCAAAAGTTGTCTGGAGAAGCATCTCCAGTGAAAGTAAAGGCTAAGGGTAAAAATCAGGAAAGTGCTCTATAAGCTCACTTATAGAAAGGAACAAGCTGTGTAAAGTAAAGCTGTGTGTGTGACAGAGTGAGGCCTCCTGTGTACATTTGATAAGATAAATGTATTTGTAATGTAGTTTCGTATTTGCATTTGTGAGGTTTTGGAAACATCCTTTTCATTTTTACACTTAACACAAGCTGTTGTGGGGATCCCACATTTGTCATTTTCTGTGAAAAGTGTCTGATCCCTATGGACTGAGTGCTTAATGTCTGTGCAAGACTTTACAACTTTGGCTTTGGGCCACACATTTTGGCAAATTCAAGCTCAAGATATTTTTTTCCCAGGATCATCTTTCTCAATGTCTCTGTTTTTATAAAAGTCTTTGCCCATTAAGTGTCTTATGTTTTATCATTGCCAATACATCTAATTTTAAGATATTTCTTGTTCTAATTCGTTGAGAACAACTTGTTTGGTGAGTCACAAAAGGTCTTTCATGCTCAGATCCTCCTGATTGTGGGTGGGAGTCTTGCTTGAGGTAAAGTAGATAAGAAAGCTGAATTTCAAGTGGATCCAGACATACTGTCACTGGACTGAAGAAAAAAGACTAATAACTTTACAGCCATTGGTCAAAGGAATAGCTTTTGTCTTAAAGAAAAGCAACAATTCCAGAACAGTAAAGGGAAATCAATGAACATTTTCCCTCCAGGAAGAAGCAAAGGGTGGGGCAGGATCAGCTTCCAGGGAGGCTTCTGAAAAAACCCTTTATAATAC
Organism: Heterohyrax brucei; assembly: GCA_028571685.1. Classification (NCBI taxonomy): domain Eukaryota; kingdom Metazoa; phylum Chordata; class Mammalia; order Hyracoidea; family Procaviidae; genus Heterohyrax; species Heterohyrax brucei. The sequence goes on along the minus strand of CM053142.1, from coordinate 59,874,617 downwards.
GGTGATCTTTTTGAGACAAAAAGCAGATAAGAATTACTACTTTACTTCGATTATCAGAAATTCAGTGGATCCAAATCTTAAAGACCTAGAATGTTTACACAAGCTTTATTTCAGCTCTGGGTAATTTCAGCTCAATTACTTCAGGGAAATTGAGTTAACAGGTATCTGTTATAATATAAGTTTATATACCGTTTGTATTTTAAGCAACAGGAAACCCTGGTGGCATAGTGGGTTAAGTGCTGTGTCTGCTAACCAAAAGGTTGGCAGCTCAAATCCACCAGGTGCTCCTTGGAAACTCTTTGGAGAAGTTCTGCCCCAGCCTATAAGGTCAGTATGAGTCAGAATCAACTTGATGGCAGTGGATTTTTTTTTCCAAGCATCAAGAATATATATAGACACAATATACACCTAATGAGTGAGTTTATCTTTGCTGTTGAAGGAATGTATTTCAAAAGTTTATTGAAAAATATTTATTTACTATGGTTAAAGGTTTACACAGAACACCACTTACAGGTGTGAAATGGGACACCACTTACGGGTGTGATGAGTGTGAGAGGCCAAGGTTGTAAAATCACACTGACAACAAACTTTTTAGTTTGCTGTGGGCAGAAAAGGGACAGAGTAGAGGCTGACACCAGTTTGTTTAACTCACCAGCTTTTATTGAGCAAAGTAAACAAGTTTTCTGCTGGGAAAGTGAGAAAAGGCATCTTATCAGTGTTCCTTACTTCAAAAGAAGAAGAGCCATTCCCAGGGAGGGTGGAAGGCAAAGTCCTTGAACTAGTCTCAGTAAATGCTGTTCTCAGCACCTCCTGGTTTTCCAGTCCACCGAGACAAAACTTGTCTCAAGGGCTTTTGCCAGGCTTTTCCCATTCTCAAGACAAGTCCCCATCTAGACACAGACAAGGTTAGGGAGTAAGCAGGATTTCACATTCTTTCCAAACATACATATCACCACATACTAACATTAGAAAAATTGTTTTTTTTCCTGCTAAATATCAAATTTTTCTGACTTCTGAGTAGTAATTCGTTCATTGTGTAATCTCTCTTAAAGGCAAAGATTCACTCTCCCATTAAGATAAGATTCCTGAGTCAAAAACCAAGCTACAAGGCTTGGAAAAGGAGAAAAAGCAAAAGCCAAGGGTAGACTTTCCTGAGTAAAGGGGTAAAAAGTTTTGAAAGAAACTGGAATTGGGAAAAGTGCCCAATTCTCACTGGGCTAAAATTTGCATTAGTTAGTTCCTCATAATATTTTCTAATAAATGCATATTAAGTCATTTATTTCTTAATTGCTAACTGGAGAAATTCTGGTGGCACAGTGGTTGGGTGCTGCAGCTGCTAACCAGAAGGCAGGAAGTTCGAGTCTGTCAGTAACTCCTTGGAGACTCTACAGGGCAGTTTTACTGTTTGTGGAGTCACTATAGATCAGAATCAATACCACGGTGCTGGGTTTGATTTGGTTTTAAATTGCTAACTTGGTGAAAAAACAGCAGGACAGGTGCAGGCCTGAGGTCCATGCCATGATGCTACAGGAAGAAGCTGGCAAGAAAGAGAGCATGAGAAGCTGAGCCACCTCAGTCTCAAAGGTATGGCCATGTCTTGGAGTTTGAAAGGGTGGTGACATGGCCTCTGATTGTGGAATTGCCACTTGGAAAATTGTGCACCTGAAGTTGTGGAGGCAAGAGGTGCTGTCCCAGTGGGCCTGGAAGGCAGAGCTGTAGTACAGGGTTGGGGTGAGTGGGGCTTCCACTCAAAATCTGGAGAGGGTGGCCAACACCTAGAGCCTGGGGAGCAGAGCCATTGTGTAAATGCCTCAGGGGAAGGAAATTTCTTTTAAGTAATGTGTTTTGCTTGCTGCCTGTTGTGTCTTTTTTAAATCCCATTTTTAACGGAAATGGCTAACGTGTGCTTGCCTATTCCGTATTTTGGAAGCAGATAACTTGTATTCTAGATTTCACAGCTAAGAAGGAATTTCTGGACCTTGGGCTTGGACTTTAAGACTTTTGCTGTGATGGGGTGAATGTTCTACATGTTGAAAGGTTATAATTCTGTAGAGAACAAAGGGTGAGATGTCATGAATATATTATTTTACTAATCTGACATGAAAACCAACGCTTTGACTGGGGCATTCAAATTATTTGTCTGTCGATTTATTTTTATACAAGTATTTACAGGCATAATAGTCTTGGTACATTCTATGTGGTATTGCACCTAAAGAATTATGTATGTTGTCCGATATTCCTTAAAAATATGGGTAATGGCTGTCTCTACAAATATTATTGCCTAAGGTTCTTTCTGTTCTTTCCAGCAGATTGGGTTTTCTTTGACCATTTGTATCCTGCTTTGTAACTGACTCCTGTCCTTATTAAAAACATCTGTTTTATTGATCATGGTCATATTAAGTTTTGGTCATCTACAGTTCTTGCTCATTAACCAGCGTATCTTAACAGAGATTTCAGAGTGGTGAAAAAGGAATGTGACTCAAGATAAAGCCAAAACTCTTGTGCAAAACTGATGGCTTCACAGATGGCAGCTGACCCAGAATTGGGTGAAACAGAGAACAACTAGGAAATCATTTTCCTTTCTCCTAAAATTATTTAACTAATGGTTTTGGGTTGTTGTAGTTCTCCAATTAGAAATTCCTGTGGGTAAACATAACACAGTTGTAAATATCACAACCAGAGTATCTAAAATTTTAGCTGTGATTTTACAAAATAAAACCGTATTAAGTTTCCTATTCTATCAAGAAACAGTTTAAGTCCTGACAAATAAATGTAGCAGCCTGTATACCGATTTAAAACCTGAGGTTTTACAGAATACACTTGCTGTTGAAGCACCTGAAAGGTTACCGATACTATACATAAACATCTCATGAAGTTTGTCTCCCCTCAGAGGCCTAGTCATAGTTTTGTAGGTAATTTCAGATAATTGCTTTAATATTGTTAATGTTTTCTACTTCCTAGTTCACTGTATAGTACCGAGATCTTAAAAACTTGATGGTGTTCAATTATCATTTACTGAACACTTTGAGGGTTTTATAGTGGGATATATATAATTCCTCTAGGGTTTGGATTTCTAACTTCCATAGAAATTAAGGTGGTCCATGCAGGCTACTGCTTTTTGGAAAAGACTAGTTCCTCAAGTGACCGTTAAGTCAAATAGTGGTCCAGATAAACTGGTCTACAATTTCACTCTGGACACTGTTAGAAAAGCCATTACAGCCATGCATTTTGTGTCTTGGTCCACATCAGACATAAGACAAATTACAAAAGCTCACAGCAGAACCTCTGTCCACACTCCTAACTGGTAGAGGAGACCCTTAAGGTATGCAAAATAATAGAGATTTTGGTGGCAGAGAAAAAAGAATAAAAATAAAGGCCAGTTGTGGCTGTAGCTCTTTAAGGTCCACCTCAAGGTAACCCAGTTGGCCCCCATAGATCAGAACTTTGATTACCCCACTAGCAAGTAGAATACAGACCTTCATTTATTACAGATCCAGTGAAAAATGAGGCCACTGGAAGGTGGAGTGTCTCAGGTGCCCTAACACAGGATGTTCAGTGGACCTCCCCTAAAAGGCCCAGATGGACAGGCCCTCTTGGACTCTCTAGAAAACTGAGCACTGATGGGGGCCTAAGACCCATCTGCCTTCTGGTCACACTTTCAAGACCTCCATGAGAGAGCTAAGGGTTATACTCTGACATGGACTTGGAAAGTAAAAATTAGACTTGTCTAATTTTTTAGAGCTACCTTCTCTAAGTGAGATTGTGTGAAGTTTAAGTCTACTCTTCTGTTTGATAAAGTTTTATTCTTATTTCTGATGAAGTTTGTTCCTATGTCTGCAAATGTCTAATGGGCCACAGTTAAAAGGACATTCCTTTCCATGTGTCCCTGAATGCCCTATTAAGTTGCTGGAACAAAAATTACTGACTGGAACACAAATTGGACTTAAAATGGGTTATACTGCTGATTTGGGATTATATACGAGGGAAATAGTCTGGTTACATGAGAGGTTTTGAGTTATTGCCATTCCAAATACCTGGGTTGTGCTGATTGAATCGGGATGTCCTTTGTACATGCACAGCCCTGCTGAGTCAGGTTTTTGGAATCCTGTGAACTCACTCTGCACCACCCTCTGGAGGTATCCAAGTTGGTCCCCTTACCACTCAGATTGGTGGAACCAGCTATCTACAAGTGGTTTGAATCTGTAAAATCCTAAGCCATTCCCTGCTTGCTTACTATTATAATCATCACCAGTTACATCTTTGGTCCCTGCATTCTGAAAATAGTTACCAAGGGACTGGCCCAGACCCTACCAGCTGGGGTCGGGGGGGAGGAGAGGTAGTGTTTGAACTTGACAACCTCCCCATGGAATTAATATACTCCAGCAGGATGTGGTGGCTTTTCACACTCTCTTGCATCCCTATTCAGCAGGAAATAGAACAGCCTGCACTCTCTTCCCAAGATTGTGAAGGTTTAAATAGAGCAATTGAAGGTTTAAAAAAGGAGGACTGAAACTGGAGGCTGAAACACCCCTGGGTGAGGGGTGTTTAAGATCAAAGGCCTGAGAAGCACTGTCTCAGATCACCCCCAACTGATGGGGAAAGACATGACCTCCATGTCCACAAGCCTCAGGTGATGAACCGGGGGGGGGGGGGGGGGGGTTGTCATGGATTGAATTGTGAACACCCAAAAGTGTGTTGATTTGAGTTGGCCATATGTCCCAATATGGTGCCATTCATCCCATGTGTTGTGAATCTTGCCTCTGTGATGTTGATGAGGAAGAATGGGCAGCAGTTGTGCTGGTGAGGCAGGATTCAAGCTACAAGCTTGTGAGATATGGGAAGTAAGCAGAGGAAGTTGGGAACCTCATAGCACTGAGAGTAGTGCATGTCTTTTGGACCTGAGGTTCTTGTGTGGAGATGCTGTCACTGAATTTGGACTCTTTGCCTATCACACTGTGATGATTTCATATACTGAATGGATTTTAACTTATGAAAGGATTTGTGGCTTACTGAACTGTGACAACAAAAATTTCTCTTTATGAAGCCTTCCACTTGTGGTATTTTCTGTTACCAGGTGACTAAAACAGAATTTGGTACTGGGAGTGGGATACTGCTCTAACAAATACCTAAAATGTGGAAGATTTTTGGAAACTGAATGGATGGAAGGAACTCAAGAGAACTGCTAGCACCTGAGAAGGCAGCAGACTGGGAGAAAAGCAGCAGCAGCAGCGAACTAGTAACAGCAGAACCAGAAGCTGACCCGTGGAGCAAGAACGCTCAACACCTGTGCACAGGAGGCTTCCTGATGGAGTCGGGTGCCTCCAGGCACTTGAATAAGTAGATCTAGGCTTGCTGACCCACAGAACAAGAGAACCAAGTGCCTGTGTTCAGGAGGCTACTTGATGGAGTGGGGTGCCTCTGGGAGCCTGAATTGGTGGGCCTATGGAGCTTTGGAACACTTGCCCCTGCAGGGCAAATATGGGTTTGAGTCCCAGGCCATGAGGCTGTAGGAAGCAGAAGCTGATAAGACAAGGTTGATGAGATGCTGAGCTGCCTCAGTATCAGAAGGTATGGCCATGAAAGGGTGGAGCCAGGGCTTTCTGTGTTTTTAAGGATGGAATTGCCACTTGGTTGGGCTTAGGGTGCACCTGAAGCTGAGGGGACAGAGTAGCTGTTCAAGTGGGCCTGGAAGGCAGAACTGAAGCCCAGGGGCCTCCACTCAGAATCAGAGAGTGTGGCCAATACGTAAGAGTTTGAAGGGAAGGGTTATAAAATGTCTGAGTTTGGAATATTGTTTTTGAAGCCATGAAGGCTAATGTGTTCTGTTAATTTGCCTGGTATCTGTTAAGCCTTTCCCTACAATTTCTCCATTTGTAATGAAAATGTGTAATTTGTGCTTTCCTGTTCTACCACTGTAGTTTGGAAAGACAACATGTTCTGGATTTCACAGTTGGAGAAGAATCTTTGAATTTTGGACCTGGAACTTAATTTAAGATTTCTATCATATGGGATGGTCATGATTTTACTATGATGGGATGAACATTACATGTTTCAAGGATGTGATTTGGGGGGGCCAAAGAGTAGGATGTCATGGATTGAACTGTGTTCCCCCCAAAATTTATGTGTTAATTTGACTTGGCTGTAAGTCCCAAGATGGTGCCATTCCTCCTACGTGTTGTGAATTCTGCCTCTCTGATGTTAATGAAGGAGAATGGGCAGCGGTTGTGTTGGTGCAGCAGAATTCAATCCACAAGCTTGTAGGATATAAGTGAGAGAAGTGAGCAGAGTAAGTTGGGAACCTCATACCACTGACAGCAGACATGAAGTTCTTGTGCTGAGATGCTCTCACTGAATTTGGACTCTTGGCCTACCGGACTGTGGTGATTTCTCATAATGAATGGATTTGTAACTTACGAACGGATTTGTGGCTTACCAGACTGACAACAAAGATTTCTCTTTATGAAGCCTTCTACTCATGGTATGTTCTGTTGGAGCAGTACCTGGTGACTAAAACAGGGGTCTTCAGATATACCACTACAGATTCAGTGAACCATAGGCAATGAGTGACTCCTTTTGTTCTGATAATTTAACTCTTAACTAATGACAAAGGAATTAACCAGAAGGCACTGAAGGACAGGGAATTGTGTTTGTGCATTCTTTCAGGTGGTTAGCCAGATGACAGCAGACTGATGGCAGGTTACTGCCTGCCCCAAAAAAATAACATAAAATAAAACACCCCCACAATTTGCCTGAAGAAGGGAGACAGGCTTTGATGACCCTAACTCCTCCTGTCCCTTACATACCAGCATGTAACAAACCTCGTAAGCATTTATTTTACCCATTTCAGTATTGGCTTTTGCTGCAGGTGGCCTAAACCTGTGTTGTATGGTAACAGGACTGACTTTATTTTGAACAGTGGGGAAGTTCAAGCCTAAGGACACGGTTGAAAACAACAGAGATCTTAATGGTGTGTACTTTAGAAGAGACAGATAGCTCAATGATACCAACAAGTGAAAAGAGTAGACCAGCTAGAAGTTTAACTGAGAGAACCATATAACAGCATGTTAAGAAGAGCTCTCTCGGGGTCAGGCTGGCCTCAAAGACAACCCCTGTGAAGAGGCCCAATTTTAATTGGATCAGACTGTGGAGCAACTGTCAAAAACAGAATAATCAGCTGACAGATTAGCGGAGGCTTAGAGCTGCAGGTGACACAAAAAGAGGAAGACCCAGTCAAAAGTTTAAAAGGGAGATCAGGGAAAGAGACAGTCAAAGAGAGCCCAGCAAACACCACAGTCATCTTCTGCGTAGGGGACTTGGGGAAACTATGCATATACTCAAGGATGCACATTCTGAGAAGTGACATCAGAGACTTCATACTGCAAAGGAAATAGAATTCACTGAACTAGCCTGGTCATGTCTATTTGCTGCTCTAAAAGGACCAAGTTCCAGAATGACATCATAATTTTGAACTTATATACACTCAGTAGCACAGCCTTAAAATAGATAAAGCAAAACTAAGCAATATTATAAAACACTGGCAAATACAAAATTATAATGGGGCATATGAACAGATCTCTCAATAACTGATAGATGAAACAGGTAAGACACTCATAAACATATACAGGTTAGACTACATTAGTAGCTAGCTTGATCTTGAGATTGTATAGCACTCTGTACCCCCAAATTGGATGCTACACATTGTTTACAAACATGTGCAACATTTATAAAATCTGACCACATATAGATTATACTCTGTGACCTCAAAAAATTTACACTAGAATACAGTAACAAAAAGATAACCTACTCCTCATATTTTTCAAAAATTTAAAATACACTTTCAAATAAAACCAAAAAGCCAAACCATCACCATAGGTGATCCCAACTCACTGCAACACTAAAGGACACAGTAGAACTGCCCCACAGGGTTTCTAAGACTGTAATCTTTCAGAAGCAGACTGCCACATCTTTCTCCTATGGAGCAGCTAGTGGGTTCGAACCACCAACTTTTTAGTTGGCAGCCATGTGCTTAAAACCATTGTGCCACCAGGGTGCCTATACTTCTAAATAACTCATGCAAAAAATTAGAAAACATTTAGAACTAAATGATAATGAAAATACTACCTGTCAAAATAGGTGGGATATAGTCAAAAGCAATACTTAGAAGAAAATTATAACTGTAAACGCTTATATTACAAAAACAAAGACTAAAAGTTAATGAATTAAATATTCAACTTAATGAGTGAATGAGATTAAAAAAAAAGGTCAGACTTACTGGCCTGACAGAGACTAAAGAAGCCTTGAGAATATATGGCCCCCAGACACCCTTTTAGCTCAATAATGAAGTCACTTCTGAGGTCCACCCTTCAGCTAAAGATTAAACAGGCCCATAAAACAAAAAGAGACTAAAGGGGCACACCAGCCTAGGGACAGACACTACAAGTGGGGCTTAGGGGAAGAGAAAAGCTGGTAACTGGGAACCCAAAGTTAGAAGGGAGAGTGTTGACGTCATGAGGTTGATAACCAGTATCACAAAACGTGTACTAACTGTACTAACTGTACAGTAAGAAGCTGGTTTGTTCTGTAAACCTTCATCTAAAGTACTGAAGAAAAACAAGGTTGATGAGAGCTCAATAGTAAATAGATAAGGATGTAAACACAAACCATAAAGAAGGAAATACTAAAGAACAGAAATAATAATCAATAAAACAGACGATTAAAGACATAGGATTTACATGAGTTACTAAGAAAAAGGGAGAAAGGATAAGCAAGCAATATTAGGGAGATAAAAGGAGATCTAACTACAGATATGGAGATCTAGCTCATTATTTTTTAGTCTTTCTATTATTGTAATAGAAACAGTTAAGGTTTAATTTTTTCTGTATTGCTTTGACTATATCCCACCTATTTTGATAGGTAATATTTTCATTATCATTTAGTTATAAATATTTTTAACTTCATTATGAACAATGTTATGCCAATGTATTCAAAAACTGAGACAAAATAGAAGTTACCAGAAAAATATGACTTTCCAAAACATCAACAGAAAAACTTCAATATGTCTATATGAATTTAATTGAATAAATCAGTAATTACAAGTCTACTCCCTACAAATTTACCAAACCTAAATCACAACATATGTTCCACCAATATTCAAGGAACAGATACCCTCTAGTTAAACTGTTACAGAAAAGAGAAAAAAAGGGAGTGGGTCTTCATTTATTAGATGAAGCTAATACAATCTTGTAATTAAAACCAAAGACAGAAAAGTTAAAATATCTAGATCTCACTTACACAGAAAAGAATTCATAAACAAAATATTAGCTCATAGTATCTAACAACAAGCCATAAGCAATTCTGTTATATCCCAGAAAGGCAAGTGAAGGTTAAAGATCAAAAGAAAAAAAGAAACCAAATTATGTAATTTACCACATTAACAGATTAAAAGAATATTTACAAACTGCAGAAAAACTACTAACATTCAGCATCTATTTATGAATTTAAACAAAAACTTAACAAAATGGAATTTCCTTATTCAAATAGTAATATGGTAAGAGAAACAGGCTAGCTGCTTGACCAATGCCATTTCTACTTCTGGGACACAGAAGACTATATTTCCCGTCCTTTTTGTATTGTGGTTGGAACCGTGTGCCTGCTCAATGGATACAGGCAGAAGTGATGTGCACCAGTACCAAGTCTGACCATAAAATCCCACTCTCTTTCCCTCTGTCTACAGACACCTTGGAGATCATCTATTTAAGGCAATAGCATCACAAAATGGAGCGTGGCTGGATCCCTGAATCATCACTTGGAGAGAAAGGGTCAAGAATAATCATCTGACCCACATTAGATTATGAAATAAGGAGTGTTTAATTTTGTCAAAACACATTTTCATTTACCTATGTGTGTGTTTCTGGGTGGTCTTCTCCCTCCACCCCCCACCCATTGATCTGTCTCCATCAGGTCAACAGAACAGTTTTAATTACCGTCACTTTATGTTTGGTATCTGCTAAGGCAAATCAAGGATCAGGACTGTAATGAACTTATCCAACACAAAGGTAGTTTCTCAGGTCCTCAACATTCATTTGTTGAGTGAATACGTGAAACCAAAAAAGATGTTTGAAAGACCAATTCGCCCTCTCCTCTCCTAAGAGAAGATCTCAGCCAGGAATGGGAGGAGGCAGGGAGAGCTCCAAGCTAGAACCCCAATCTTTTCCCTCACACAAAAAAAGAACATGACAGAAGGCTTTCGAAAGCAAGAGCTGGTGGAGGCTGGAAGAAGCTCTTGCCCAGAGATAATCCTCCTACCTCCAACCCCCAGAGAAGCTGCCAAGAGCCCCAGGCAGAGAAATGTGTCCTAGCAAGGCCTGTCCTCAGCAGTACCAAGCAGCACTGAGGAAGTGACAGTGATTTAAAAAAAATAAAATAACCACACAACACTATTATAGCTGAGATATTTTAAAATTCCACCCTCAAGGCAGCTTCCCGTTGCTACAGCAACCCCAGCCGACTCAGCTGGCAGACCTGATTACCAACATGCCCACTGAACCTGCCTCCGCTGGCCAGAAAAAGGCGTCCTTAGAGGCCCAGAAGCTGCTGCCACTGAAGGGGAACTGGGCGGAAGTTCCTGCATGCTCTGACTCCCAGGTACAACTAATGGCATCCAAGGTGGTTATAATACTCACTCACTGTGAACACTTGATGTTTTTTCCAAGTTGATAATTTTACTAAAATTAAGGGTTTCTTGTTCAAATTGACTTTTAAAAAAATGTTGCTGTCGATTCCAACTTATAGTGATTCTTTTGGACAGAACAGAACTGCCTCCATAGGGTTTTCCAGGAGTGGTTTAAGTGGGCTGGAACTGCAGACCTTTTGGTTAGCTCCCTGTGCCACTTTCTTCAAACTGTCTTTTTTATTTGCTTCAGACCTGAGCAAATGAAGGTGATGGTTATGTGTTTCTGTTCTAGTTTAGACAAAGACCCTGAGGAACAAGAGTGGAACTGAAGTTGATGCTAACCCTGCCCTCTTGCACAGATTTGCCTAAGTAATAGGGCCACACACCTTCTCCTCAGCACCTTGCCTGAAACAGCTTGTGGTAGCTTTAGGATACACTGGTGGTGCACTCGCTAGGTGCTCTGTCTGCTAACCCAAAGGTTGGTACTTCAAATTCACCAGGCACTCCTTGGAAACTCTGTGGAGCAGTCCTACTCTGACCTTCAGGGTCGATGAGTCAAAATTGACAGCACTGGGTTTGGGTTTTTATCTTTAGGAAGGTAGAGGAAAGGGCCCCAGAGCTGCCAGAGTGACAAAGGGACAGACTCAGGGGCAGACAGGCACAGAGATATTCTCCTTCTGTCAATTCAGTCTGAAGCCAAGGATTCTTGACTGGGAAAAGATTCCTCACTACACAGCCATACCTGGCTTTATTTCCCAGCTCATTTGGTCAGCTTGACCTAATTGGCTCAAAGAGAGCTCATGTGGGCTGGATCCACAATGGCAGGTGTTCCACGGTAAGAGTTGACGCTTGGAGAAACAGCAGAAGGCTGATTCAGAGGTGGGAACAATCTTTGGTGCAGTATCCCGAGGAAAACCTTGGAGTTGAAGCTGGGAGACCAAAGTCTAGCCCGTTTCCTTGTTTACTGTGACTATAGGCATAGCAGTAGTAAAAGGTGAACTCCAGGAGGGTGACTATTGTTGTCAAAGACTGCTCACTGTTACAGTGCCTGGCCCTCAGTGGACATTCAATAAATGTTTTTGAAATGGAAGAAAGGTCTCTGCTTTTCCCTTCATTTTTTTTTTTTTTTAAAAAGGTAAGAACTGTCTCTCTTAGAGGTTTTGTGAGGCTCTCACAAAACATGAATGAATCAAGTCTATTTTTAAATGTTTTGGAAAATGTTAAATGCTATGTAAATACAAGCTAGCAAGACTGTTACCAGCCCAGCCCAGCCCCTGGGCTGTTAGGACAAGGAGCTGTGGAAGGCCAGGGTTTCATGCATTTCCTCAGAGAAGACAGCCAATGAGTCAAGTCTTCTGGGTACCACGCATTGTGGCTGGTACTGCTGGTTGCCTACCCAATGTCTACAATTCTTCCTTACAAACACAACCCCAGTTTTGTTTAGAGAAGCCACCGGCCCTGCTGAAAAGCTCCCATTTCCTGCTATCTTGTAGCTAGTGGTGTTCATTTGACCCAGCAGCGATCAACCAGATGTAACCAGAAGATAAGAGTGGGATGCCCAGGAAAGACCTTGAAGGGAGCCAAGCTGTACCTGCTTAGCTCTCTCCTCCTTGGAAGGTGGACAAGGTGCTTGAAAGTCTACCATTTTGTCACTGTGAGGAAAAGGACACACATGGCAATGATCATGGGGTAAGCAGCTGGGCCCTTGAGGGCATCTTGGAACTGCCTCTACAGTCCTGACATGCCCACCTCTGAATTTTGATGCTTACAGAAATCAAATATTTTGTCTAGCCACTGTTGTCAGATTTCCATTACAAGAAGCAAATGGAATTCCGATGACAGGTACTGACAATGGTTTGTTTCTGATGCAACCCTATGAAGTCAGCATCAGCAACACCAATTTTACAGATGAGAAAACTACGGCTTAGAGAAGTGAATGAAGTTGGTTAAGGCCACACAGCTAGTAACAGAGCTGAGGTTCATTCCAGGTGTGTTTGCCTCCTGGGCCTATAGTCTTTCACTTTTGACATACTACCTAAGGGGGAAAAGAACAAAAATTTGAGTTTGTTTCTAAGGACCCTCTAAGAGGACTTGTGGAGTCCACAAGGGCCACTTATTCAACACTTATTGAAGAATACCTAGTGTCAGGAATATCAGTCTGAGGGTGGTGTACAAGTCGATTACTAGGGACAAAGTCTATGTAGCCTATTACGTAGTAAAAAACACAGAACAGGCAAGTAACTATAGATAAATGAGTGATATGGACTATGGAAAAACACCAAAAGAGGGGGATTACTAGCTGCTATGGGGTTGACTCCATCCCACAGCAGCCTCATGTGTGTCAGAGTAGAACTGGGCTCCATGGGGTTTCCTATGACTGATTATTTGTCATGTGATCACCACAGCTTTCTTCTGAGGCACCTCTGGATAAAGTGGAACCTTCAACCTCTCTGTTAGCAGCTGAACATGTTAGCCATGTGTACTACCCACGGACTCTATCAAGGGGTGGGGAATGCTCATTTCTCACAGGAAGTTGAGGGTGTCTCTCTGAGATGACACGTCTCCCAGGCCTTTAAGAAGCTATGAAGTCAGCCCACGTGGGCTCTAGGAGTGAGCAAGAGAACTGTGAGCACAGGGGTCTCAGCAAGAGCATGTTTGGGGTTTCAAGGAATAGCAAGGCAGCCAGTGTAGCTCGTATGAACTGATTCCTCCAGAGAAAGCACCAGGTGAGGTCTGAGTGTGCAGACGCCTTTGTGCCGCAGTAAGAAATTTGGGCTTTTACTCTGAGACGGGGGGACACCAATGTAGCTGAGAGATGCTAGAGGCCTGGGCCTGTGTGGTGGTGGTGGTAACGGGATGCACAGTGGTGAGACTCTGGATGCACTCTGAAGGCAAAGCTGACAGGAGCTGCCGCTGGACTGGATGTGGAATATAAGAGGAAGACAGACAAGGACGACTGCAAGCTTTTGGCCTAAGCAATGTGCAGTAAGGCGTGACTACGACATGAATTAGAGAAGAGCTGAAGGAGAAACTGGACTGTACTTGGGGTGCTGACGGAGTAGGCCTGGGGTGTCTGGTTACGGACAGAGTAAATTCTGACACTCAGCGGGAGTGCAGATGACGAGGCCCAAGGCCTGGGCCTCTCCTGGGCATGATCACCACCTCAGAGGGAGCACCGCCTCCAGGAGGACACAGCTCATCACTCCCTCCTTCACGGAGCTTCCAGCACACCAGTCCTTGAGGATCCTCCTATTTTACTGGCCACTCTTTTGTAAGTTCCCTTGCTCTGTCACTTCTAAACTACTTGGCATCCAAAAAAGAGGCATCCAGAAATCAGCTGGATACAACAAAGTAAGAGTGTTTTAAGAGGGGAGGGAGTATATGTCAAATGCAACTGACCATTTGAGTAAGATGACAAGAAATGACCATGGGACTAAAGCAACAGTGAGTTCACACGTGACACAGACAAATGAAAAATGGAATTGGATTATTACATCCAGACGAAAGGTTCTAGGAACAAACACATACTTTCTAAAATCACCATAGGAAAAGTCCTTCCTTCAGAATAAGATCAAAACTGAGATTCCCTTTCGTCTCCACACCAGTTGCTAAGTATGCCAAAGCCTGGCTGTGAGTTGTTTCTAGACAGGCTTGGCTTCACAGCCCAGACTGGGTGTGGGCTTGGGGGTGGGAAGAAGAGGAGCAAAGATAAGAAAAGAGATGTCAGTCAGCACCCCGTGGGAGTGAAATGCTAGAAGTCTCTGCCTCAAGGTCACCCACACGGCTCACTCATTCTCCTTTCCTCACAGGACAGAGACAAAAAAACGATCATTTATTATGATTATTTTAAGTTTAAAAAATAAGCCCCAAAGTCTCTGGGCAATAAAAATACAGTAAAAAGCAGTATCTGAGTGTTAGCTACACAGCTTGCTGGGCATGCAGTGGTTCCTTCAATGTGGGCAGAAGCCCTACAGAAAGTTCCACACCACTTCCTCTTTTATCAGAAGTCCTTACTGATATGAGAAGGAAACTTACGCACAGTGGTTAAGGGACTGGCCTGAGCTCAGAATGCCAGGAGAGGCAGAGCAGGAAGTGGGCCCAGGAAATCCTGGTAGTTCCACCCAAGATACCACACAGGGTACACTTCCATGACTACTGTTTAGCAGGAAAAAAAGCCACTGTCTTCTTCCAAGTGACCAGTAGTATGACCCCTGTGGGCTGCTGAAGTACAAGGGAGCCAGGCCTTGACTTGAGGGCCCCCCAAATAGGCTTCACCACCAGCTCCGGTCTCCCCTGCCTGCCCTACACAGCCTTCCCTACAAAACCCAACCCTCCTCACGGAAAACCAGCTGCACAGCTTCACTGATGTCGTTCACAATGTGGGATGCCTTCATAAGCCCTGGACTGAAGCTGAAGTCTCGATGCCCGTGGAACGGAGGTTCCTCTGTGCCCTGGGCAGCCTCCGCTGGCTCTGGGTCCTTGGGACTGTACACGCCAGTGCACACAAGGATAGAGGTGCAGCTCTCAGTTGCTGATGGCCGCTGCTTGTCAAGACCATTGGCTCTCAGCTCCCCTGTTCTGTCATGCTTTGCCCTCTGCAGGTGCTGATGGAATAGATTGGCACCGTAGACATCAGACATAGGGTTATCACTGGCAGGCCAGCCATACCGGAAAAGAGAGGAGAAAACCCAAGTTCAGTGTTGCAAGGCAGGGGTTGGGTGTGAATTGGACAGTGGAAGTTGAGACTGGATAGGTGGAAGAGAAGGGGAAGCTGTGGAAGGGCTGGATAAGACGGAGTGGAGCTTACCCTACAGCATACAGCTTCCGGATGGGGGCGTCCCAGCCCCGCCTCTCTGCCTGCTGCCTGATCAGGTCTTCTGCATACTGGTAAGTGAGAATGCTAGGTTTGCCCATCAGGCCCTCATATCTCAGTTCTTTGCCTGTGACTTTCCGGTAAATGGTCTCCAGGCACAGGAGAAAGGTGCCATGGCCAAACCTGCCAGAGAAGACAGCTCAGCAGTTCAGTCTTCCCTCTCTCCAGGCTCTTCTGAGCCACCCATCTTTCTGGGAGCAGTCTCTGTACATACCAAGCTTTTATACTTGGGCTCTAGTAATGGACCAAGTACCTAGCAAAATACCTAGCCTGGAGCTGCTGAGATACACTTTGCAAGTGACAAGAAAGACATCTTGTTCCCCAGTCACATTATAAGTTGGTACTGGGCCCTGAGCGCCCTCTGTTGACTGGTTGTGCACACAGCTCGCTGGGGATCAGTGGCAGGGGGACAGCTCTAGACTCTGGCCTTGAAGGTAAGAGCAGTCCAATAGGACACAGCAGCTATCAGCAAGCTGTCCAGTCATCACGTTGAGGGCCAGAACAAATGGCTGTATACCTGTGCTCAGACTCAAAAAAATACAGGACAGATGTCCACGCAGCTGGGCTGGGAGTGGGGGCCTTCTCAATACCTACATGCCTCTGAGAAAGTCACTTATCCATTCTGGGTCTCAGTTCTCTGGTCTAAATCATCAGAACAATCCTTGCCTTCCCAGCCCCTACATCTTAGGGATAAAAGGAAACAAAGATGTGAGTCAGTGCTCCAGGTGGAGGCAAGGAAGAAGGAGCAGCTGAATAATCTGTATCCCTATACCTCAAAAAGTATCTGTCTTACAGGTTTCAGTAGTTAAGATTCTGGAGGGCGGGGTGTTTTACATCACTTCAACATATCCTCAGCCTTTAGCCCAATGCTCAGTCATCTAGTTTTAGTTTAACAATCAATGTGTGAAGAGATCCTTGAACGCCTCCAAGAAGGCTACATTATTGTGGCAACCCAGCAGGCTTCTCAGGGTGGGGGTCCTATCATGCAGAGTAACAGAACTGGGTGGGAGCTGTCAGCAGGGCTGCCCTACCAGCAGTGCGTCAAGCCAGGGACTCTGGGTCCTCACCTGGGCATCTTGGCTTCAGCCATCCAAAGAAGGTCCATGTTGCTGGCCAGGACAGGGAGATGAGGATAGGGGGCTATCGCCAGACCAGTCCCAGGGTTTCCATTGCTGAGAAGGACATCCATGATCAGCTGCAGGTTTGTCTCCCAGCGGACAGGCTCTCCGAGGAGGAGCACTCCTGTAAAGGGTAAAGTCATGGGGGTGAGGGTTACAAGGTTCTGGCCTGCCCTCTCTGGTGGGCTGGAGGTAGGCCCTCGGGAGTCCAGCCAATGCTACCCAACCAGAAGCTCTTTACCCATGGTGCATTCACCCTAGCACAGGCTCAGCTCCCTGACCAGTCCTGAACAAGTGAAAAGAGCCACCCACCCCTTCACCCAAGATGAACAAAGCCCAAAAAAGTGCTTCCTAAGGGTTCTCATTTTAACTTGTGTCCACTGGTACTGCACAGAAAAGGTTTAAAAAAATAAGCCACTGCAACAAGTCGTAGGCTCCTTTCTCCTGTTGATGGCTGCTGTTCCCTGATCTTACCCCTGCACGCACTCAGCAAAGGGCTTACCTCCCTTGGTCACTGCTCTTGGAGCCCAGTACAACCTGATGATTATGAGAAAGAGTTGTGGAGTGATAAGGACCTGAGTTCAAACCCTGGCTCTATCAATTTCCCTGTATGATTTGTGGGCAAGTAGTTACCTCCTCTAAGCCTTAGTTTCTTCCACCACATAACAAAAACCCCCACTTACAGTGCTAGCATACACCATGGACTACTAGAAGAATGAACAAATCTGTCTTGAAGAAGTATTACAAGAGTGCTCTTTAGAAGTGAGGATGGTAACATGTTATCAGAAGGGACCAGTCCCTAGAGAAGGACATCATGGCTCGGTAAAGTAGAGCGTCAGCAAAAAACAAGAGCTTCAATGAGATATACTGACAGTAGCTGTAACAGTGGGCTCAAACACAGCACGCTTGTAAGGACAGCACAGAACTGGGCAGTGTCTCATTTTGTTATATGCACGGTCACTACGAGTCAGAACCAACTAGACAGCACCTAACAACAACAGCAACAACAATGTATAGCGCTGTTATAAGGATAAAAGTGAATGGAAATAAGCAAAGCACCTGACCCAGTGCCAGACCCATAACATCCACTCAACAGAGGGCAGATGTTGTTATCAGCTACTAGCTCAGCGAACTGGGCTAGATCAGTGGTTCTCAGTGGGCAGTACTGTCCCCTACACAGGTGTGTTAAAAACTGGGAGGACATACACTAACTGTCATAATGACTGACACAGTAGGTAAGGACTGTGAGATGGCCAGAATTACTACTCAGGACAGTCCTGTATAATGAAAAAGTGCTCTACATCCCAGTAAGATTTAAATATCCCTCCTAATACGTATGTAGCTATAATATTCGTGGTAATTCCGTTTGAGTGCAAACATATTACTAAACTTCAATGAGTGTGTATATGTGTTTCACTTCAGAATAGTGAAGGGAATATTACAGTACTTGTGTTATACAGGAGGAGAACTGGCTTTAATAGGGCTGAGAAACAGCAGAAAAGATTATCACTATGTTCCTTTCCACTCTAAGGTTCTCCAAGCTTAGATTCTTTTGGAATGATTCAGTGAGTGACATGGGGAAGGAAAGATTAACAGCTAACAACTGAGGAATGGAGGCAGATCCAAGACAGAACCTAGGGGTCCTGCCACCCAGCCCCACTTTTGCACTCCACAGGCTGCAGGCCCGACAGGAGAGGGGGAAAACAGACACCACACCCACAGGGGACCACATTTACCTTCAATGGCGCGAAAGTCATTCCTCAGAAGGGGCTGCCAAGAGACAGAGAAGAGTCCTATCAACACAACAGTCATCTTCCACTTCCGGAGAACATACCAGTTTTCAAGGGTGGGTGGGAGGAAGACTCATCTCCACAGAGATCAAAAGTCATCCTCCATGGTCTAGCACGAACCAAGGAAAAGCTAGACAGGACCAAGGAAGAAGACTGACAAAGGAGAAGGGACAATGATGAGGCTGGCTGCAGAACAGGCTAAAGAATATCATACAGGAAAGTCAGCCAGGACAGAGAGTAGGTCAGTTGTCCTCCAACAGGACAGGATGCAAGACATGGAGCAAGTGAGTCTAGAGCAGGGTAGATGAAGACGAATGTGAGCCCACAGAGAGACAGACGGCCATCAGGGCATGATGGACCATCTACCTTTTCAGTTCAGAAGGCAGGAGCCTCTTGGGGTGCACTCCTTCCCCAAGTTGGTATAGTCTTGGCTCTGCCACTAACCAGCCATGTGCCCTGGGACAAGCCATTCTCCTCTGTGGTGGTTACTCTTTATTTCGGGAAACTGGGGTTCTCTGAGATGTGTTTCAACTTAATATGCTGGTTCTCCCCATAATTTGCATTGTTCTAGCACAAAGGTTTCAAAGGGGACTATGTGCTTAAGTCAATCGGTAAGCTCTGGAGGAGAAGGAACCTAAACTAAATAAACAGAATAAGCCTGTCTGTCTGTAACTGCATTTCATCAAATTTTGAGGGTGATCTGACTTAAAGTAGAGGCTATGTGATACATAAGACAGGAGGGTCAGGAGCATCTCCAAGAGTCCTCTAGAAAGTACAAAAGCAGGGATCAGTGACAGGTCCTATGGCTGCTGTCAGAAGAGGCAAGAAGTCAAACTGGTGGTTTCAAATACGAGCCAAACCCAAAAGGCACAAGTGCAGTTACTCAGAATCGCCAGTGTTACTTTTAAAACCAGCTGTTCCTCACAAGCACAGCCCTTAGCAGCATGCTTCAGGATAAGGCAGCAACAGCAATTACTTGAACAAAGCGTAATGGTCTCCCAAGCAGCATTGGTAAAGCCAACTAGTAAAACATACATCTCATTACTAATGAGAAGAAAGGAGTCCTGGTGGTACAATGGTTAAAGGCTTGGCTGCTAACTGAACGGTCAGCAGTTGAAATCCACTACTGGCTCCAGAAAAAAAGTCTTGGGGATCTTTTCCCATAAAGATGACAGCCAAGGAAAGCTTCTGGGGCAGTTCACCTCTGTCACACGGGATTGTTACGTGTCAAAACTTGACTTGACAGCACACAACAACACAAAATGGGGAGAGATGCCAGGGCTCAGGAAGGGGTTCTTAGTTAACAACCATACAGAAAGGAATGGGCTCAGGAGCCTGTTGCTCCTCTGGGTCATTCTTAGATATCCTGGGACCACAATCCTAGGCCAGTTGCATCTCTCCAGAAAAGTGTCTCTGCTGAAGCACAGGCAAAAGGCAGCTCAGAGCAGGAAGGGGCTGCAAGGTCAGGGAGTGGAGCCAACAGAGGGAACACAAGGGCAGAAGTGAACACGGAGACCATGGGGTGATGCAAAGGGTGGCATGACCCAACCTGTGCCCCGATTACCGTGGTCTTCGGCCGCCGCTCGAGATCAACCATGTCAAGCACAGGGAAAGCTGTTCGGAGCTCATCCACAGTAACCACATTCCGGAAGCCCAGTCTAGAGCAAGATCAGGGAAGCAAAGCTGGACAGTCTGGGGGCAGACGTTTTCCTGAATGCATCAAATCACAAGTGAGGGGAACTAGGCTCAATCCTGACTGAACGAGACCACCCAACCCCAGGCAGGAGGGAATAAATGAGGGCCCCCAAAGAGCCCAGTGAGGGAGACACAAATCCCAGTAGTGGAAAAGTCAGGCAGTGACTGCACAGGAAGTGTGGAGATAAGCAGCTACGGGGCACTCCATCAATAGCCACTAAACACTTGCAGGTGCCAGGTCCTATGTCAGGTACTACAGGGGACACAAAGCAGCACAGTGCTAGCGTACACGATGTGCCCAGCACAGATCTGCTCAGTGAGCAACTGAATAAACTGCTTGAAAACAGAGACCACGTCAGTCTTGTGCTTCTTGACCATGTACACAGTCAGACACAGGATTTCACTGTAGGTACTCAGTTAATACCGGCTGATGAGCTGACTGCGCCCCTGTCACGATCACCTGGAGGCACTTTCTGTGGTTAACCTGTTTTTAAGTGTAGATTACAGTTTTGACCCATGGCTAGTGAATCCAGATTCACCAGGAAAAAGGCCCAGGAATCTGCATTTTTTTCAAACTCCCCAGAAGATACATGGGGAGTTTGGGGACATGGACTGGCTCTGGAAACCACCCAGCTACAGATCTGACAGCACCTGGGAGCCATCCTCCTTCTTGAGCCCTCTGGAGCCTTCCGCACCCAAGCTTCCTCCTTGCCATGGCCCCACTCAGCCAATGAGGGAAGGCGCCGCCCTGCTCCTTTCTCCGCACCAGAGAAGCACTGAAAGGATACGCTCGGGCGTTTTCCACCACGGGTCCCTGCCCAGACACTAGCATCCGCTTCCCGTGGAACTGTGAGAAGAGCTTCAGGGGACTGTGAGCAAGAATGACTTGGTCAGGATCCACCTGTGGGGAGTCAAGAGACAGAGGAGGGCAGAGGAAGACACAACTGCTGAGGCACAATAATGTGGACACAGGTGGCAGGTCCTCTTACCTATAAGGTAGGAGCAGGAAGTGCCTAGAAAAAGGAAAAAAATCCTTTCTGCCACCAAATCAGTACAAGAACTACCTCCCTAATCTGGGTCCTGCCACATAAAACAAGAAAACGGGAAATGCCTTCAGATGTCGGTTCTGACCCACCCATTTGTTCAGCTCCTCAAATCCTGTATCTCTCAATATGCCACCAGAAAACACAGGGTTGTGTGTATGTTCTTGGCACTGTCACAGAAATCCGCCTTTGAGTTTGACTTTTTGTTTCCAGTTCTACTTAAACATTTCAGCTTTTTAACATGTAAACAACTTCTAACAAAGCAGCCTTCACTTACAATGTTTTGGGGACCTCTCTAGAAACCAGTTTTCTTCCTTTATACTCTTTGTTAGTCACCAGACAGTACCACCCCAGTTAATCACTCACCCTACTAACCTCTCGGTTCTAAAAGACTCCTTACCAAAACTAAAGCCACCTTTTAAAAATCAAGGACATGTCAGTGTCAGAATGGGTGAAGAGGGACTACTTTCAGAGTCCCTGAAAGCACTCAGATGCACCTTATGTATGAGAAACAAATGATTCGTTGCTTCAAATTCCATTTGGTACATGAAGATTTAGACAAACATGACTTGCTTTCAAAGAGCAGACAAGGCAGAAGAGTTACCCCTAATGCCCCAAAGAAAGAGATATCGCAGAACAAAGCTGCCAAATGGGCAGGAATTCTGCACTCTCCCACGTATACGAGAAAACAGCGCACTGATACGGCCCTACTCCTCAGGCTGGGCTTCAGCTTCAAGTTACTTTTCCAGCAGGACTGAAAGACTTGCTCTGACCAAATGACCATGACCTAGTGTTCATCAACACTGTACTCAAACAAAAGGGGACTTAGTCAGATGGGGAGGTAGGGGCTCCTCTAAGTATCAAGTCCTTAGGCTCTCACACCTTCTAGCTACCTCCTTACCTTGAATCCAAAAAGGGAAGACAGTTCCCTGGCTTTGCTGTGCTGTAAGATGTTCCCAGCATTCGTGACAAAGACCACAGGCACTTGCAACTGCCCTTGGGAATTCACCAGCCTCCGGAATGCCTCCAGAGCGGCAGGGATCACCCGGTGGCCCCGCACAAGCACGCCATCGATGTCCAAGAGGAACCCAAAAGTGGGTGGGCTCTGCACAGATGGCAAGAGAAGAGAATGACCATGGTACGTGCAAAGGACAAGGAAGGGAAATGAAACGACCCTTACGAGAGAGGCTGGATGTTATGCTCTGGTCACCCCGGGTCTTCTAAAACTACACGGGAAAGAAGCAAACAAACAAAGACACGGTATTTCTGACAGGGCAAATCCACACATAACAAGAATTTTTCCTTTTGCAAACATATAGTTTTCTTGTTAAAATTTTAGATTGGAAAAAAAACAATCTCAGCACTTTACAACAACCATTTTTTTCCCGTTCATGTTCACAGTTGCAACTTTACATATGCCATTTTGCATCTTGTTCTCTCTGCTTACTGTATCATACGTTGTTTTTGTTGTTGA
The DNA here is from genome assembly GCA_028571685.1 of Heterohyrax brucei. NCBI lineage: Eukaryota > Metazoa > Chordata > Mammalia > Hyracoidea > Procaviidae > Heterohyrax > Heterohyrax brucei. The sequence continues at coordinate 59,851,952 of CM053142.1, read as the reverse complement.
GTGCTGCAGAGCTCATTCTGATCTCACGGTGACAGAGTGGAACCCGCCCTACAGCGTTTTCTAGGCTGTGTCCTTTCTGGAAGCAGATCATGAGGTCTCTCTCACGCAGAGAGCAGCTGGGTGGGTTCAAACTGCTAGCCTTTTGGTTAGTAGCCAAGGACTTAAGCACTGTACTAATGAGGCTCCTTACAGTCTTTACAGACATCTTGACCCTTGCTTTAGTGTAACACACAGTAAAAAGAAAGAAAACTGAGCAGCTACAAAGGATAAATCTTTTTTAAGTTTATTACCTTTCTTTTACCTAGTCCTATTCCCTCTTGTATATTTTTACAGAAACTTTTTATGGCTACTGAGTACATAAACTTTTTCTTTTAAGTACACACACATATACACACACACAAAATAAAATCATGCTGTACTTCCCTGTCCGCTTACCTTTTTCAGTAGCTCGCTCTGTCTCTCCATTATCAATACATAATAGCTCTACCTCTTAAACCTCACTTCCAGCTACATAATACTCTGAGTGAACAATAAACTATTATGCTTTCCCTATTTTGGACATTTAAGTTTTCTACACTTTTGCTGTTACACATAATGCTATAAGGAACACGTCTTGCAGACTGATTTTTCCTGTTGTGGATCTTTTCTTAGGCTAAATTCTTAAACGCTTAAGTACCAAGTCAGAATTCAAACATTTTTATGGCACAACACCTACAAATAGCTTTCAAAAATCTGTCACCTCACATGGTCACTGGCAAAGTGACTTTCACCTTTTCCCAATACTGTAATTTCACATGTATCAAGTTTTGTTAATTTAAATGTTAAGAAAAGGTATCGTGATCTGCATTTCCTGGATTCATAAAGTCAAACACTTGTCACTTGTATTCTTTTTTTTGATTTATTCTATTTCCTATTTTGTAAAATGCTTGTTAAACTAAGAGGCCCCTTTCAATTGCCCAACACAAACAAATCTAACCGAACCTGTTTTCATTTTTCTTTTGTATTTTTCTAAGTCAAGCCATTTACTGCATGTATCAATGACAAGCACAGGAATCTGTAAGGAGCACCCAAAACATAGCTCCCACCTCTCACTTCTTGACTGGAGCGACTGACCAGGTAATGGGCAGCTACCAGTCTAGGGAGCAAATAAATCCAATAAAAATGCAGCATTTTAGCAAACACAAATTAATTCTAAGCATTTAAGTTCCAAATAAGCAGAACTAAACAAAGGTCCTTTCTTAGAACTGTGAGATGAGTACTGAATGAATTACATACATATCTTCATTTGACAGTACCTACTATAAGCCCGATCAGCAGCAGACTAGGTGAGCAGGACAGATACGGTCCTCCCTTCAGTCCATGTGATGACAGCAAAACAGCAGCCCAGTACAGTCTACAGTGAGTGTTACATGAAGAGACAGAGGTTTGTTGCTGTAGCTGCCTTTGAGTCTCTCTGCAACTCATAGCAACCCTATGTACAAAGGAAGGAAACACTGCCCAGTGTTGTACCACCCTTACAATCATTGCTATGTTTGATCCCAGTGCTGCAGCCACTGTGTCAACCCATTATCATCAACGGTCTTCCTCTTTTTCACTGACTTGTGACTTTAGCAAGCACGGTGTTCTCCAAGGTCCGATTCCTCCTGATAACATGTCCAAAGTACATGATACAAAGCCTTTATCAGCCTCATTTCTAAGGAGTAATCTGGCTGTACTTCTTCCAAGACAGACTATTCTTCTGGAAGTCCAGGGTATATTCAATATTCTTCACCACTACCATAATTCAGAGGTATCAATTCTTTGTCAGTCTGCCTTACTCACTGTCCAGCTTTTGCATGTATGTGAGGAGAAAGCATGTTGTTTCCATGAGTGCTGATTGTAGATCCAAGTATGACAAAATCCTTATCAACTTCAGTGCTTTCTCTGTTTATCATGATGTTGCTTATTGGTCTGTTGTGAGGATTTCTGTTGTCTTTATGTTGAGGTATCATCCATACTAAAGCTGTGGTCTTTGATTTTTACCAGTTAAGTGCTTTAAGTCTCTTTTACTTTCAGCAAACAACGTTGTGTCACCTATATGTCACAGATTGTTAATGAGTCTTCCTCCAATCCTGATGCTGTGTCTTCCTCATGTAGCCCAACTTCTCAGATTTGCTTAGCACACAGATTAAATAAGTATGGTGAAAGCATACATCCCTGATACACACCTTTCCTCATTTTAAACCACAGAGTATCTCCTCGTTCTGTTCTAACGACTGCCTCTTAGTCTATGTACAGGTCCCACACAAGTACAATAAAGTGCTCTGGTATTCCCATTCTTCTCAACTTTATCCATAATTTGTTATGGCCCAAACATTCGAATGCCTTTGCACACTCAATAAAACGCAGGCTTTAAAGAAGCCCTGGTGGCCTAGTAGTTAAGTATTTCTCTGATAAATGAAAAGTTGGCAATTTGAAATCATCAGCCACTCCATCAGAGAAAGATGTGCAGTCTGCTTCCATAAAGATTTCCAGCCTTGGAAACCCTATACGGCTGTTACACTCTGTCTTACCAAGTAACCATGAGTCTGAGTCAACTTGGTGGCAACAGGTTTAGGGCGCTATAGGAGCCTGTAGCAGGAGTACCTAATCCACAGCTGATATCACAGGTTTAAAGGTCAATTTACGGAGTCTGCAACAATAAAGTGGCATCATCAGACACGGACTGTACAGCAATTTCGGCTGCAGAGAGAATGCACTGGAGGGAGTCAACACAGTGGGGAGCCCCAGCTGGGCACAACTGCAGTCCAAACAGAGGATGGTAGCTTTAACTAGGTTAGCAGAAGAGGAATATAGAGAATAGAGAGAAGAGGCAGATCATATTCAGGAGGTAAAATAACTAGGACTTGGTAACCATTCAGATGCAGGTTTGAAGGAGAGCAGGACTCACAGAAGAATTCGGGGGGATGGACAGCGATATCATGCACTGAGTCAAGGGCACTGGAGGGGCAGTGGGTAGAAAGCTTGGGGGAATAGAAGATGAGTTTCAGTTAGGACCTGTGGGACAAGCAAGAGATATTGGCACTAGAAACGAGGTTGTGGAGATGGAAATTCAGAACATCTCTGCACTCAGACAGCAGCTGTGAATGTAGAGGAGAAAAGAAAGCCTGCAAAACACACGCTGAGTGTGTGCAAAAGTAGGGTTCACAGAGGGCCACGAAGAACATGCCATTTAAGGATGGGTCACGTAAGGGCCGGCCACCAGCGAAAGACCAAGGAGCAGCAGCCAGTGTGAGGACGAAAACCCACAGGGTACAGGGTCAGATGAGCTGAAAACTTATGTCCACACAAAAGTATGCAGATGAATTCTTACAGAAGCTTTATTAATAATTGTTAAAAAAAAAATTGGAAGCAACCAAACTGTCCTTCAACAATTGAATGAATCAACAAACTTGGTGTACATCCATACAATGGATTATTATTCATTAGTAAAAAAAAAATGAGCTATCGAGCCATAAAAAGACAAGGAAGAAACTTCTTTAAACATATATTGCTAAGTGTGAGAAGACAATCCAAAAAAGCTACATATTGTGTGATTCCAAATATGTGGACATTCTAGAAAAGGCAAAGAGGCAGTAAAAAGATGACCAGTATCTCCTATCAATCCGAACTTCCTGGATTCATAACAGATGTTTTAAGGGCAGTTTTAAGATACAGTGTATAGTATTCTGTATGATACTATAATGGTAGTTACAGGGTACTATGGATTTATCAAAATCACACGACTGCACAATGCAAACTGTGAACTTTAATGTGCGTAAACAGACTTTGTTAATAAAGTGAATCAATTTGGGGCTGCCTATTTTATCAAGTATACATTCAATTGGAATGGAATGCAAGATGGTAATGACAGGAGAAACAGTGTGCGTGGCAAGGACGTATGCGGGAACTCTGTACTTCTGCACGAATTTTCCGTAAACCTAAAATCACTCTTAAAAAAGTCTGTCAAAAAGAAAGAACGCATAAGAGACAGAGAAAAGGAAAAGAAAGACAAGATGGTGTGTGGCTATGGTGTCAGAAAGCCAAGGAATGAGTTTATGGGTCAAGTAAAATAGGAACTGGGAGACTGCAGAGTTAACGGACACAGTCTTTGGGCTCCTTTATGCTGGTGTGTGCACACAGGCTCCCAATTTGGGACAATGAAAGAGACACTGCAGTCAAGGGGTGTGAAGAGACACTGAAAAAATAGGAGGAAGCAATTCAAACCAGTAAGATACTGCTTTAACCACCAGATAATAGTGCTGCCAGAGAAACTCGCCAAGCCCCACCTACCAAGCAGAAATGCCTAGACAAACAGTGCCTCTAACTCGTGGCTCCAAAAGCAGACCTATTATACCCCAGGCCAGGAGATGTTTTTTCACCCCTGGGGCTTGGAAGACAAGTGATTAAAAATAAACATTTGTCAAGTCCCTACAACATGCTGGGCACTAAGCTAGACACATGACCAAGTATTCTGATTTAATCTCTGCACCAACACGACAAGGGTAGCTGTCGTTACCTTCAACCAACAGTACTTAGAGAAATGTGCCTGGCTTACACACGGTGCCCTATATACATTCAGTGAACGGTCTGATGGCAAAAACAGGAAACCAGATTCACAAAGCACAAACACCAGAAGAGACACCAGATAACTGGGAGCTCCTAGAAATCAAATACTTATGCTCATCCAAAGATTTCACCAAAAGAATGAAAAGATAGCCTACACTAGAAAAAAATGTTTGATCTCTAAAGTCTACAAGATACTGCAAAACTAGAATAACAAAAAGATAATAACCCCATTAAAAAATGGGGTAACGGTATGAAAAGGTGAAGACTTTCAGGCAACTAACAGATACAATAAGCAAATGCTCAGGATCATTAATCATTACAGAAATGCAAATCAAAACTACACTGAGATACCACCTCACCACAAGAAGGCTAGCATTAACCAAAAAAACACAAAATAATAAATGTTGGAAAGGTTGTGGAGAGACTGTAACACACACTGCTAGTGGGAATGTAATATGGTGCAACCACTTTGGAAATCTAATTTGGCACTTCCTTAAAAGGCTAGAAATAGAAGCACCATACGATCCAGCAATCTCATTCCTTGGAATATACAGAAATAAAACCCCTCATGCAAATAGATGTATGTACACCCGTGTTTACTGTTGCACTCTTCACGATAGCAAAAAGATAGAAACAAAGTAGGTAGCCCACCAATGGATGAATGGATACACAAATTATCGTACACTCACAAAGTGAATTCAGGGTAGGTGGCATATCGGGGTCTTAAAAGCTAACAAACAGCCATCTAAGACCCATCGAGTGATCCCAACCCACCTGGAAGAAAGGAAATGGAAGAACATCAAGAGACAGGAAGAGCCACAAAAACCAGAGATTCGATCTGCCTGAGACCAGAACTAGATGGTGCCAGCTACCACCAAGGACCACTGTGACAGGGAACACTACAGAGTTCCTGATGGACGAGAAGAAAAGTGGTACACAGAACTCAAATTCTAGTACAAACACTGACTTAATGGTCTCACTGAGACCAGGGGGACCATGGAAGATAGGACTCTTGGACTGTTATCCCAAAATTAAAACCATTCTCAAAGCCAACTCTTCAGACAAAGATTGGACTGCACTATAAGACATAAAATGACACTAGTGAAGCGTGTGCTCCTTAGCTCAAGTAGATACATGAATGGGTAGCTCCTGTCTGGAGAAGCGATGAGAAAGCAGAAAGGGACAGAAGCTGGCAGAATGGACACAGGAAATCCAGGGGGGAAAGGAAGTATATGCTGTCCCATTACAGGAAGAACAACTAAGGTCACTAAACAATATGTGTATAGACAAAGTCAGACCTCCTTCAGCTGGTTCACAGCCTCCCAGAGTTGAGACGGAAGATGGGAGATGGGCACCACAGAGCAACTGAGAAATCCAGGAGATACCAGATCCTTCTTGTCCAGAACGTTGCTTCTCATACCTCCTGCCACCTTACAGGACATGATTTCCAGTTCTTTTCTGTGCTCAACACACTCATGTACCCAATGGCTGTGAAGGACTGCTGGAGCCCCTCCTTCTTCTCACCCTCAGTGAATGCCACTAGAAAGTATAAGCTAACCTCAGATTTCAGGCCACCCATACAAACCCTGATGGAGTAGTGGTTAACCTGAAAGGCTGGCAGTTCAAATCCAAGTTCTCTGGAAATTCTATGGGGCAGTTCTCTGTCCCATAGGGTTGCTATGAGTCGGAGCTGACTTGACAACTTTTTTCTGGGATTGGGAACCCCAGCACTCATCTTACTCTCCTTGAAAGGTTATGAAGGGATCAGAAGAGTATGGGATTTGCCCTTATACCAACATACCTGACACAGGCCCTCAACGAAAGCTGAATGACCCAAAGGATGAATGGTTAGGGAGAAATATGGCAAACCTGTCCCCATGGGCACTTAACCAATCATTTTATCCCTTCCCCAAGTAAAAAGAGTTGATGACTCTTAGAAGGTTAAGTCCCTGGAGGTAAGGACTACCCTTTTAACGCAGTTTGCCTTTTTTTTCGCATAGTTATAGACACAGAACATATTCTTCTGAACATCTGCACTTAAAATTCACATGCCCATAATTTTGAGAGAAATTTTAATATGGACTAGATTCTAAGTAATATTAACTATCATAAATAATAATTATTAATGCTGTTAGATATGATAACAGCACTGAGGTTATACTAAAAATGTCCTTTTTAAAAGAGGTTCACAAGAAAAGTTTAGGTGGGAAATTACAAAACATTAGGGACTTGTTTTAAAAATATTACAGCTAAAAAAAGGAGAAAAAAGCAACAAGCTAAGTGTGGCAAAATACTAGTAACTGCTGGATCTGGGAGATGAGTTATGAAATTCATATTACTCTCCTGGTGGATTTCTGGAAACTTACATTGTTTCTTGTTTTTTTTTTTAAAAAAAAAAAAAAGAGTAGGTAGGAAATTTCACCATATACAACTTTAACTGTCTTAGTGGTCACATCCTAAACACTCCTGAGATTTGCTATCTTAGAAATAAGAATTCACAGCTCTTGTTTAGAACAGGAAGGTGTTTAGACAATTTAGCAATACCCTGATCGCTTCCAGAAATCCTGGTGGTATAGCGGTCAAGAGCTATGACTATTAACCAAAAAGTTGGAGGTTTGAATCCACCAGGCACTCCTTGGAAACTCTATGGGGCAGTTCTACGCTGTCCTATAGGGTCACCATGAGCTGGAATCCACTTGACAGCAATGGGTTTTGGTTTTTCTAGTTTCCTTATTGATATATATATACTGGTTAATCCCCTGACATCCAAACCACAGAGAGTATAGGCAATCAGGTGCCCAGCAATGTAAAAAGGGAAATGCTCAGAGACAAAGTAGAGACTTTTTTTTCATTTTATCCCTTCTATATCTGCATTCATAGAAACCCTGGTGGCGTGGTGGTTAAGTGCTACATCTGCTAACCAAAAGGTCAGCAGTTCAAAACCACCAGGTGCTCCCTGGAAACTCTATGGGACAGTTACAACTTTGTCCTCTAGGGTCACTATGAGTCAAAACTGACTCAGTGGCATTGGGTTTGGTTGTTTTGGGGGGATGGGTAGCTACATTCTGATTTTCCTTCTGCATTTGATTTGTTTTTCATCATACCTCAGTATCAGGCCTGCTCCTCTAAATAGTTTTGGAGAGTCATGATAAAATGAGTGTTTTCTTGTGCTTTATGTGAAAGTTTACATTTCACGTCAGTTTCTCATATAAAAACTTACACATACACTGCCATGTGACCCTTAATAAAATGGGTGTGGAGTTTTAAGATTAGTTTGTAATAAATGGGCCAAAGCTGTTCCTTTGTGTCTTTCTTTCTTGCAGTTGGTGTGGTATGCTTTCAACAGTAACAATACAAACCATTACAAGTACCATACAATAACATCACTTCAACTACTACCCAATGTGGATTTACCATATGACAGTCACGGTGTAAGTCATGCTACATATATTGTCTTATCTGTTCTCAAAAAAACACTGCCTAGTAATACCACAGAAGGGGAAACTTAAATTTAGAAAGCTAAGTGACTTGCCTTAAGTCAAAAAGCTGGCAAACAGTCTAAACCAAAAAAATCCCACTGCTGTTGGGTCCATTTTAATCCATATTGACCCTATGGACAGAGTAAAACTGCTCCATAGCCTCCAAGGAGCGCCTAGCGGATGTTAACTGCCGACCTTTTGGTTAGCAGGCATAACACCTAACCACTAAACCACCACAGTTTCCCTAAATGGTCTAGGGGATTCAATTTTAAAGCTATTACTGTTAAAACTCTATGCTGCACTGCATCATTGACTGTGCTTAGCTCTACTTCGTCAGGAAAGTCACTCAGAGCTATCTCAGACCCTGCAAAGATAACAAGCCAACACAATAACAGTAAATGATGGTAATAATTCTTTATATTTATAAATTACCATTTTAGTTTACAAAATCCTTTTAGCAACATATTTGCATCGCATACTTCCAGCTTGGCCACTTTGGGCTCTGTGACACTGACCAAGTCACTTCCTTGAACTTTAGCTGCTCCATCTGTAAAATGGTAACAATGATAACACAGCTGTTAAGAGCTCACTCAGCCTCTGGCACCAAAATATAATTGGGTTCCAGGTCCTTCCACTTACCAGCTGCACGTGCCTAGGCAAGTTGCTTAATCTCTCTACACCTCAATTCCCCTTTTACATGAATTAATATAATCTCTCCTTACTTACTGACATGGTTAGGTTCCAAAGCCAGGTCATTATGTGAGATCAGTGTTACAGTAAAATGAAGGATGACTACACCGAACTGCTAAACCATGGCACACTGACACACAGTCTTAACCATCAAAGCTGTTACTTTACCTCACACCTGGAATTCATCACTGCCAGACATAGATTGTCAATCTGCAAAATAGTCGGATGGCAGGTTTTTTTTTTTTTAATTGTTGTAAATGTAATTGTGAAATAGTGGTCGGCACTAAGTGCTATGTCACTTTAATATAAATAAATCATCTGAAAGACATCAGCGTTACTCTGAAATCACTATACAAATGCATTATACACAGAAACTGTGCAAAGTGACCCTCTTTAAAGAAAAGCCAAAACGACTCCAAGGAAAACGAGGGCTACGGATCACACTGGCCAGGCTTAGCATCCTGCCACAGTTATCTTTCTGACCTGTTTGTTCGTAAGTTCTTAAAACGTGACTTCAAATTTCAGAATCCTTACTAGCTCCCAAGTTGAGAATACGATTTCACTTAAGCATCTGGTACAAATTAGGGGCTCTGTGCCAGTTCGGAAACCCTGGTGGTGTAGTGGCTAAGAGCTACAGCTGCTAATCAAAAGGTTAGCAGTTCAACTCTACCAGGTGCTCATGGGCAGCTCTACTCTGTCCTAGTGGGTTGGAATCCACTGGACAGCAATGGCTTTGGGTTTCGTTGTGCTGGCTCTCCGCTCGGTCCCACACGCCCCTCAGATCTTGCCCTACACTGACAGCACAGCTGTTCATCACATGCTAGGCCACAGGCGAATGGAGTCAACAGGAATCTGTCCCCACAGAGGCTCCATTTCGAGTCCCCTATCTCTTTAAAACGTAGTTCCAAATCATAACCACGAAAGTAGTCACTGTGAAAACCAAAGAAAAAGGATGCAGAAATCAGTATACTGACCGCAAATTAGGAAGCAGAAAACTGCCAAAGAACCTTAGTCAGAAAGCAGCAGGAGGCCAAAAACGAAAAAAAAAAAATCTTGGTGCACTTTTTTCGGGTTTGTTTTGGCAATTCTCCAGCTATAGTTGCTTTTTTTCTAAGAGGAACGCGCTGCAAATCGCCTGTGAGTCTGGGAGGCCAGGGCGCGGTGCCGACTCTCGGGCTCCAGGCGAGAACGAAGGGCACTTCAGGTCAGTGGCCTGGAGAAGGCCATTTCCTAAGAGGCCGGGACATGCTGGCGCAGCCAGACGGCACGCCACCCCTCCCTCTCCACGGCTCCAGCCCCTTCACCAGCCCTGGGGTCCAGCTACGCCCGGCCCGGGACATTCTCACCTGAGCAGGGACTACACAGTAACCCCTCCCGAGACCAGGGCCCCGGAACACCACGGCCGCGCGCGCTACCCGCCGCCAGACGCCGGACGCCGCGCGGGTCACGGTCACGGAGCCGAGCGCAGCCATCCAGCCGCTCGTCTCGCGCACGTGCCGACTGCGCCCGCCCCCGGACTGGCGCGGCTGCCTCAGCCCGCAGCCAATCGACGGCCGGAAAACCTGGGACTGGGCGGTGCCCAAAGCATCTCGGGAGTTGTAGTCCTTCTGGTACGATTCCAAGGTGCAGAGTTTGAGCTCGCGTTAACTGATCCTAGGGAGGGAGCTGAGCTTTGCGAATGCAAAAAGGTAGCAGAACTGTGGAGGGTGCAGTGGCCGTTTGCCCCGAGGGTCAAGGAGGGCGCGTTTCAGCGAAGAGGCACAAGGTCCAGCTGCTTTTGTAGACGGAGGCTCGGAATCAGTTGGAGTGTACCGACCTCACGGGGCACTCAACTTGTGCGATCTCTGCATACCTGCGCACTTCCTGAAGTGTGTGATTCAGGCTGAAGTCCCAGCTGCTTCAACCTTGTGTGACTTTCGGGGTGGCGGTGGAGTCTCTGTGGTGAGAATCAATCTTCATCGCTCGAAGGGGCTGAGAAACAGACTTCTCTTTTGGAATTCAAGTCCCTTGAGCCCCAGTCAATGAAGAAATGTTTGTTCGGTGCCAGTTACTCTTTTGTGGGTTCAGTGAACATTTGCTGAAGTCCTGCTTCCTGCCAGGTTGTCTGCTAACTCTCCTAGAGACTATATACGTGAATAGTGGCACCACACTAACACTTTGAAATGGGACAGGGCTGTAATACAAGGTAGAAAATCAGTGTCCCGAGAAAGGTACAGATAATTAATAGAGCAACACTTAGTGAGCACAACTGTGTGCTCGCCACTGTGCCAGCTGCTGGGGTAAATACAGACGGAAGTAACGCCAGAATGGGCTTTGAGAATCGAGATGAAGGAAGAATATTTGTATGGAGGCTCTGAGCTTTATCTGGCGGTTCTGGTCAAGGAGATTCTGTTGAAGTCTCATTTTCCACCATTTGAACTTTCCAGACGTTTCAGCCTGTCCTTGAGTATATGAAGGAATAGATGTGTTTAACACTGAGAGGAACCTGTGGCCCAGGGGTGGATAGGGACTCTGAGGTTGCAATACTTGCTAGTGCTCTGTTTTCAAGGCCTAGATCGTAATTATGTCAGTGTACATGGATCTGGCAGATCAACACACATTTAACCAAAAGCACAGTGGAACCCCACACATAAACCCTGCCAGGGAACATAGCATTCCATGATTGTGGTGTTTTCAGTATCTTTTCCAGCTGCCAAACTACTTAGAAATTGACTCAGTAATTAGAAGGCTTCTTGGTGGAGTAGTTTTAAAATATGGCCACAAATTAAGCTCTCCTCAAAAGGTGGAGTCTAATTCCGCTTCCATTGAGCATAGATTGCAGTTATTGACTCACTTTTAGTGAATGAAGCTGATCAGAAGTGATGGCGTGTGCCTTCCAGGGCTAGGTCATTAAAGATATGCAGCTTCCACCCTCCCCTCTCTTGTTTCACTCCTTCTAGGAAAGCCAAATGCCATCTGGTGAGGACTCTGGGAGCTCTTGGGAGAGGCTCATGTGGTGAGGACCTGAGGCCTCCTGCCAACAGTCCTGTGAGAAAACCAGAGAACCATCCAGGGAGCAGATCCTCCAGCCCAACAGACATCTTGGCCCAAACTTCACAAACCACCCTGAGGCAGAACCAGTCAGCTAAGCCACTTCTGGATTCCTCACCCAGGGAAACTGGGAAATAATAAATATTTGTGGTTTTGCATCATTAACTCTTGAGAGTAATGTGTTATAGAACAATAGATACTTAATACATTTGATGATGGTATTCAGATCACCCTCAGAACTCTTTTGTCTCCGGAGGTACTTAACCTGGATCAGGTATGTTTCCTGTTTTTGTCTCTGCGTTTGCCTTGTTTTCCGTCTTCTTTAGCTGTAGACTAAATACTATAAAACAGCAGCTGTCACTGGCAAGAACAAGAAATGAACTAGTTCTTTTCAGGAATGATGGCACAACAGAAGATGCATTCTGGGAAATTCCAGCTTGATTGTGATATCCAATAGTCTGTGTGTGTGTGTGTGTTTAATTATTGATAAGCCCTCATTAGTTTCTCTGGGGGATCTTGAGCCAGAAAAGGTTAAGAACCATCTTCTAAGAAGAAATCTAAAGAATAATGTTTGCTTTGTTAAAGTCTTCATATCTCCAGGAACAGGGATATTTGTGTCTGCCCTGTACTGTTCCAGGTATCCTCCTGGAACACATGGCCTCCGAGCACACATAGCCTGTCCTCCACCACCTTTCTATCTTGGGCAGTGCTGAATAAACACCAGCAAACTCAGGCTCTGTGCTTTAAATTATAGGCAGACCACTGCCCTTTTACTTAACATGTCTTTGTTTCCCAGTTACTATACAACTAATTTAATCCACTTAAAATGTTCTTTAATATTCTGATTCTGAGAAAATGTGCTTTGTTGATGTTGATTGAATTTGGAAGATTCCCAAGCCATTACCTTAGCACATCTACTAAGCATATCTATATTGTGTTTCATGCTCTCTATATTATGTTTTAAGGAGCCCTGGTGATGCAGTGGTTAAATGCTCGGCTGCTAACCAGAAGGCCAGTGGTTGGAACCCACCAACTGCTCCATGGGAGAAAGATGTATTAGTCTGCTTTCGTAAAGATTTACAGCTTTAGAAACCCCAGGGGGCAGTTCTGCTTTGTTCTGTAGTATTGCAGTAAGCTGGCATCAACTTGATGGAAACAGATTTTTTTTTTTTTTTTTTTTAGTGTTTTATACAAATGGACCATGACTGTCTATTAGGAGAGTTAGCAGCTCTTCAATCATGTTATTCATGGAACTTGTTCATGTAGCTTTTTCAAATTAATTTCTGTCCTTGAAGGTTGCAACCTACTGGCTCCTAGACTCTGACTGTACCATCCCTCCCTCCACATCCCTATCTCCCAAGTGATGCTGCTGGCTGCCAGCCTACTTTGATGATTGTCTTCAAGATCAGAGTGTATCTGAGCAAGTGCTGGACAAGTTGTGAAGCCTGTAAACTCCCTATCTCCCGGCCCTTGGAACACAGACCCAGTGTCAGCTCTCCCTGTGTTCCCCGTCTTGACCTCCCACAACCACACCTACATGACTAGTTCTGTTCAGCTGGTGCCAGCGTGTTGATATTTGCAGCCCCTCCACCTCTCATGTGTTTCCTGCTTTTTCTTCTGGGTCTACCTTTTTTTCAGCCGTCCTCTGCTGTGGATTGAACCCCATACAATAGCAGCCATTCCTGGCGAGAATTAGAAGTGAACTGGCCTTTTCAGAAATGATGATCGAACAGAAGATAAATTCTAGGAAGTTACAGACTGACTATCCCTCAAACATGTACAAGCTCAGTGCCCTAGCCTTTAAACTCCTTAAGGGCAGGGTCTTTGTCAGATTCATCTTCGTCTCTCTCCTAGGTCTATCACAGTGCTTTTCACAGTATGCATGCTCAATTAATATCAATAGACAGATGAATATCCATACTCCCAAGGAGCCCTGGTAGCATAATGGGTAAGCACTTGGCTGCTAACTGGAAGGTTGGCAGTTGGAACCCACCAGCTGCTCTATGGAAGAAAGGTCTTGGTGATCTGCTGTTGTAAAGATTGCAGCCTAGGGAACCCAGTGGAGCAGTTCTACTCTGTCCTCTAGGGTCATGATAAGTTGGAATATACTCCACTGCACACAACTTTCTCTGTAAACTTATTTACCTATATGCCTATTTTTCCTGTAAACAAACTTACATGTTTGCATATACTCATGTGTACATAAACCAGCACACACCATGCACACACTTAGGATTAGGTTTAGCTACAACTAACAAAAATTTCTAAACTTAAACAGCAGTTCAAATAAGAAAAATACTTGGTTCTGTCATGTAAACAAACAAAGTTGGGAGATAGCAATACAGGCTTGGTATTGTGGCTCCAAAATCGTCAGGTGTATATAGACTACTGTTATGCTGCTCCACCATCCTCAAGGCATAGCTTCTGCTTCGTTGTGCAGAATGGCTGCTTAAGTTTTAGCCATTGTGTTTACATTTCAGGGAACAGGAAAAAAGAAATGATAAAAAAGGTATGCCTTCCCCATATTGACACAATTCTAAGAACTGCTGTATTCCACTTTTGCTCATACCAGATTGGCCAAAATGTAATCTCATGGCCACACTAGATACAAAGGAAGCTAGGAAATGTAGCCTTATGCCTAGCTAAAAATCAGGCGTTCTTTTTCCACACAAAGGAGTCCTGGGGTGGTACAAGCAGTTAAATGCTCCACCACTAGCCAGAAGGCTGGTGTTTGAATTGACCCAGAGGAGCCTTGGGAGGAAGGCCTGGTGATCTCTTTCTGAAAGGTCACAGCCATGAAAGCGTTATCGAACAGTTAGAGTCTGCAGTACATGGAGTCACCATGAATCAGAATCACCTTCTTGGCAAGTGGTTGGTTTGCTGACACATGAAGGGCATAAAACATATTGGAGGACAATTGACATTATCGGCCTCACACCAGAAGGAGGCAGACAAGCGACAACTATCAGAGGAAGAGAGTCTATGGGGTTGCAACAGAGGAGTAACAGGAAACATGTGGCTGCAAGAAAGAGAAGAGTGGAGAATGGAAAACTGCCAACAGGGAGGTGGGTGAACCCAGCAGGTAGTGAGTAAAGGGATTGCCGAGTGGTTTATCGTCTCACACACAGAGACACACGCACAGACACAACACTTGCCCCAGCCCCCACTCACTCTTGTTGAGAAGGAACCCTGAGAAAAGAATGCAGTTCATCTCTGTAGGAAATACTTGTTCCCTACTTACCACATTTCCTGGAAAAAGAACTTCTGTTAATAACACTCCTGGCCTCTTTCCACCTGGGGAAGAGGAAAATTGACTTTCCAGATTGGTGAGCTTGGAAGAAAGACCTGAACATATGTGGTTGAATCCTTTCTCATTTTGGGGACCAGCTGTCCCTGGGGTGTGGGTGTTCTGGGCTGACCCTGTAATGAGGACAGCTGGGGTTTCACACCTGTGCCAGCGATGGAGGGATATGTATAATTCAAGGAGAGAGTGTTAGCAAGTCCATTTTGTCTTTCCAGTAAGCTTTGATCAGTAATAGAACTGACATTTTTCTTACCATCTCTCCTGTGTCCACAGAAGAAAAATCTGGTGATCTGGGCCTGTTAAGATTACAGCCAAGAAAAATCTATGCAGCAGTTCTACTCTGTAACACATGGATATGAGGTCACCATGAGTCAGAATTGACTTGATAGTCACTGGTTTGGTTTTTGGCTAGTCCCATGTGTTCAAATCCACCAGGCACTCCTTGAATACTCTAGGGGTCAGTTCTACCCTGGGCCCTAGGGCCGCCATGAGTCGGATCCGACTCCATGGCACTTGGCTTGGCTGGCATGCCTATTTTTCAACAGATTTAAATTCAGGTTCTTATTTATGGACTCCTCCTTAATACCCCAACAACCTCCCTCCCCAATGGCCCCAGACTAACTAGAGACCCCTACTGTGTGCTTCCATACAAAACCAGCTTGCTGGTTAGTAAGCTCTTTGGCCATCTGTGTGGTAGTGAGCTTCCTGGTGTCCAGGTGATCTTGCATAGCACTGGGTGGCAGGGAACCATGTCTCTTATACCACAATTAGAATTCTGACCTAAGACACCCACAGCAGGCAACATAGAAAGTGAGGGAATTCACTGTGTGTTAAAAATAACTGACATTTGCAGATGAAAAGGGAAGAGAGAGAAATAAAAGCCCCACGTGACAATGACAGGGGGCGAAGCAAAAGACAGTCCCAGATGACAAACTTCAGCACCTCATGGAGTGTCTCCTGGGTGAAAAACAGCTGCTCCCAATGAAAAACAGCCGCTCCCAAGCACACCTGTCTCACTTAAATGGAAAAAGTCAGACATGAGAGGCAGGCATGTTAATTCTGGGCTGAGAGTCACATCGTTTTGGTTCCCAAGCTGTCTAAGGTCCCTTAGTGTGGTTGTGTGCTAGGGCCTGGGAAAGGAGCTGCTGAGACACTTCTCAGGACCTGTCTGAGACTGCTGGTGTAACAGCAGATTCCCACCGGGGCTCAGGTGCTAGAGGTTGGATGGGAGGATGTAAACTGAGTGATGTCATGGATTGAATTGTGTTCCCCCAGTTAGGCTGGGCTATGATACTCAGTATAAAGTGATGTTCCTTTATGTTGCAAACCCCACTTCTGTGATGTTAATGAGGGAGGATGGGCAGCTGTTGTGTTGATGGGATAGGACTCAGTGGGTAAGATTGTTTTGTGCCTTGAGGCAGTTTCCTGAGATATTAAGGAAAAAAGCTAGCAGAGAGATTTGGGGACTCTGTACCATCAAGAAGCAGTGCTGGGAGCTGAGTGTGTCCTTCCAGTCCAGAGGAAGATTGAGAACAAGGATGTTCCTTCCTTCAAAGCCAGCAGAGAAAGCTGACACCCTAAATTTGAACTTTCAGCCTCCTGGATTGTGAAAAATAAAATTTCTCTTTTTAAAGCCATCCACTTGTGGTATTTCTGTTAGAATAGCAATAGATAACTAAGACAGTTGGTTGACCCAACCTTTGATGGAATACATGAAATCTGACAGTTAAATTCACAAACTTGCCACAGTGCACTTATGTTGGCAGCACTGTACGAACAACTCAGTAAGGTTTCATAACCTCGGTATATCAATGTCTTACAGCTGTGTTCATGTCGGCATGTGGTGGTGTTTTGCTAAGTGGTGTTCATTATTGTTGTTGCATGTTTATGTGTGCTGTCACCAGAATGTTGGAGCTTGAATTAGAACAACAAACATGAAATTTCTTGTTAAATTTGGTAAGAGTGGAAGTGAAGTCAGGAACATGTTAGTCCACATTGATGGGGATAATTCTATGAAGAAAATAGCAGTGTACAAGTCGATTAAATGTTTTTCAAAGGGAGAGAAAGCACCACTGCTGAAGAAAGGTCAGGGAAGCCAGTAATGAGGAGAACTGACAAAAACATTTAAAAAACTCATCAAATTGTGCATCAAAATCATTGGTTGACTGTGAGAAGTAAACACTGATAACAAAACAGGCAAATCTTACATGAGAAAACTGTGCAAAAATGGTCCTGAAGTTGCTCACCAATGAACAAAAGCAAAGGAGAGTCAAAGTTCACCAAGACCTTTTGGAGAAGCAAGATGACGTTTTGGGTGATTAAACATGGGTACGTCAATATAACCTTGAAACAAAGCATCAGAGTGCACAATAGAAGTCAGCCATTTTTTCGTGACCCAAAAATATCCATCAGTACAAATCAAAAGTCGGAATGATGTTCCTAACCTTTTTGTTAACAGAAAGATTGTTCATTAGGAATTTGTACCAACTGGACAAGCAGTTAACCAAGTTTACTATTTGGAAGTGCTGAAAGGCTGCATGGAAAAATTAGATGAAAAGAATGTGAACTTTTTGCCAACAACGCATGGCTCTTAGGTCACAGCAGTGCACCAGCTCACATGGTACTGTCTATGAGAGCGTTTTTTAGCCAGTAAACAAATAACTGTATTGGAACACCCTCCCTACTCACCTGATCTGGCCCCCAATGACTTTTTTGCTTACCTGAAGATAAGGGAAATAGTGAAAGGAAGACATTTTGATGACATTCAGGACATCAAAGGTAATATGGCTACAGGTCTGGTGGCCATTCCAGAAAAAGAGTTCTAAAATTGCTTTGAAGGATGGACTAGGTGCTGGCATCAGTGCATAGCTTCCCAAAGTGAGTACTTTAAAGGTGACTGTGGTAGATATTCAGCAATGCTGTAGCACTTTTGTAGGATGAATTCATTAACTTAATTGCCAGACCTGTATGTGACACTGAGTCTTAGCTAGGTAACATTTATAGAAAAAATTGAAAACCATTTAGATTAAAGCACCATCTCATTGAGCTCCACTCCCCGACCCCCACACCTCCGAGTGAGAGGGTAGAAGGGTGGCTTCTGACCCCTCAGTGCATCTGTGGACGAAAATAAAGAATTAAGGTGGCCACTCGCTTAGTCTCCTTGGCCTCAGTGCTTCTGCTCAAGTGCTCCCATCTCTCTCATTCCTGCCTGAGTTTTTTTGGCTCACGTTGCCACATTCTCTTTCTGCGCCCACACTCCCACTCTCCTCACCACCTGCTCCGGGAAACTCCACTCAAGAGAGGCCAGGTGGCCCAAGGTGCGTGGGAGTGACATCCTGGCATTAGAACAGAAGACAGAGGCTCTGACTGGTCCCTGTGTAGGATCTGAGTATCCTGAGTACTCAGCTGTGTCACAGCAAATAAGAACAGAGAGGAGCTTTGAGTCCAGGCAGTGAGAGAGCATGAGGTCTCCTCAGTGAGAGCTGTAGGCTTTGGCTCAGCCTGGTGTGTGGCCTGCTTCCTCTGTCGAGCCTCTGTTCCCAGGTCCAGAGTCAGGGCTGCTCTGTCAGTGTGTCCATCTTGAACACTGGCTGACTTCTGAGCGAAAAAAGCCAGGAAAACAGTAAGTGATGGTGAGGAAGAGATGAGAGAAATGGAAGAAGAGGGAAGAGACAATTAAAATACAACAGGAAACAGAGGAAGAAGGTAACCAGAGAAGACAAAATTTTAAGTGTTTTTGGAGAGACGTGATGTCCAGGTAAATCTTGGGCTATCTTCTAGCTGTGGTGGGTTTTTAGTCAGGCTACAGGACCTATCCCTCCCAGCTCAAAGTCTGGTGGCCATCCCCTAGACTCCCTGCTGTCTGCCACTCCTGGATGTGTGTGTGTATGTGTGTGTGATTAAGTGGAAGTATACAATCCAAATCATTTTTGCATGCCCGCCTATCTGCAGCTCCTTCTGCTCTCCTTGCCCAGTGACAGCACACTCCTCCTTTTCATTCTATACTTGTTGTATCCTCTTAACAAGCTCCTGTCCCCTCCTCTCCACCCTCTTTTCTCCCATCTAGAAAGAGACCAGTAGGAAGGCATTCTACAGATGCATAGAACCATAAAGTACACACACCATGTGGTCACACTGAGTCCCCAAGTCCAGTCCATTTTTGTCTGGAGAGTTGACCTCAGTAGTGTTTTCCGGTCAGGGGCACAGTAGGTCTAGGAGCCATGCTCCCGGGTGTTTTAAATTTCTCATCCTGTCCTCTTTTCCCTATGCCACACTGTACTTCCTGGTCAAGACACTACCAGACTCCTCTAAATCAGGTCCCGCACTCACTCCCTCTCCTTTAGAGCCCTGTAAGGGAACATGGAGAGCATTTATCTACCAGCTGCGCCCTCAAACTGCCCCCTCCCACTGGCCCTGGCACCACTGAGTCTCTGAGTGGAACCAGCTGGGCCCCATCCATCCTGGGCTAATGAGCACACTACTGCAGGTTCTCACTCCTACAGCCCCCCACTCCACGACCTGGCAAGAAGGAGAGACGATTCATGGGGAGGGCCAGGGGAGAAGATTCCCGAGAAGTCTGATTGTTGCACAGCCAGCTGCCTGGGAGAGAGGGCTGAGCGAATAAATCCCTGTGGCACCTCTCCCCTCTGCCCTGACTCTGATGACAGCCACATGGCTGCTGCCTTTGTATCACCACTTGTGGACAGGTCACAGGCCTCAGTCTGGCTACACTTCATTGATGTATAAATAAATAGAGATGCCACCTCTGAAATAATGTTGCCCCAAAAATCAAAGTGGTAGAGAGAGAGAGAGCAAGCCAGGAAGACTGAGTAAAGGCAGAGTGAGTAGCTCCCACTTGTCTGTCAGGGGAGGCCTGCTTGTTGCTGTGATGCTGGAAGCTATGCCACCAACACTTAGGTACTGGCAAAGTCACCCATGGTGGACAGGTTCAGCTGAGCTCCCAGACTAAAACAGACTAGGAAGAAGGACTGGGCAGTCTACTGCTGAAAAGAAATAGCTGGGGAAAATCTTATGAATAAATGCAGAACACTGTCAGAAATAGTGCTGGAAAATGAACTGCTTAGGTTGGAAAGCACTCGGAAGACAACTGGGGAAGAGCTGCCTCCTCAAAGTAAAGGTGACCTTAATGATGGGAGTGGAGTAAAGCCTCCAGGATCTTCACTCAGTGATGTGGCACTACTCAAAACGAGAAGAAACGGTTGCAAACATCCGTTAATAACTGGAACACGGAATGCAGGAAGTATGAATCTAGGACAATTGGAAATCATCAAAAATGAAATGGAACACATAAACATCAATATCCTAAGCATTAGGGAGCTGAAATGGACCAGTATTGGCCATTTTGAATCCAACAATCACATGGTCTACTATGCCAGAAACGGAAACTTGAAGTGGAACAGTAGTGCATTCATCATCAAAAAGAACATTTCAATATCTGTCCTGAAGTAGAATGCTGTCAGTGATAGGATAATATCCATATGCCTACAAGGAAGGCCAGTTAACGCGGCTGTTATTCAAATCTACACACACCACTAAGGCCAAAGATGAAGAGATTGAAGATTTTTACCAGCTTTTGCAATCCAAAATTGATTGAACAGGCAATCAGAATACACTGATAGTTACCGGTGACTGGAATGCAAAAGTTGGAAACAAAGAAGATTGGTAGTTGGAAAATATGACTTTGGTGATAGAAATAATGGAGATCGCATGATAGAATTTTGCAAGACTAATGAACTTCTTCATCACAAATGCCCTTTTAACCAATACAAATGGTGACTGTGTACACATGGATCCCACCAGATGAAATACACAGGAACCAAATCAACTACATCTATGGAAAAAGACAATGGAAAAGATCCATATCAGTGAGATCAGGTGATGACTGTCACACAGATCATCCGTTGCTCGTATGTGAAGAAAATTAGAATAAGTCCACAAGAGCGGAAGTATGACCTTGAGTATATCCCTCCTGAGTTTAAAGACCATCTCAATAACAGATTTGATGTGTTGATCACTAATGACCAAAGACCAGACGAATTGTGGAGTGATATCAAAGACGTCATCCATGAAGAAAGCAAGAGATCATTAAAAAGGTAGGAAAGAAAGAAAAGATCAAATTGGATGTCAGAAGAGACTCTAAAACTTGCATTCAAATGTCGACCAGCTAAAGCAAAAGGAAGAGATGATGCAGTAAAAGACCTAAACAGAAGATTTCAAAGAGCAGCTCTAGAAGACAAAATTGAGTATTATAATGACATGTGCAAAGAGCTGGAAAAGGAAAACCATTTCTGCATTTCTCAAGCTGAAAGAACTGAAGAAAAAATTCAAGTCTTAGGTTGCAATATTGAAGGAGTCTACTGTGAAAATATTAAATGACCCAGGGAGCATCAAAAGAAGATGGAAGGAATATACAGTCATTATACCACAAAGAACTGGTTGATGTTCAGCTGTTTGAAGAGGTAGCATATGATCAGGAACCAATGAAGGAAGATGTCAAAGCTGTACTGAAGGCATCGGCAAAAAACAAGACTCCAGGAATCGATAGAATATCGATTGACATATTTCAACAAATAGATGTAGTACTGGAAGTGCTCATTCATCTGTGCCAAGAAATTTGGAGGACAGCTACCTGGCCAATGGACTGGAATAGATCTGTATTTATGCAAAGCAAGGTGATCCAATCAAATGTGGAAATTACTGAACAGTATCATTAATATCACATGCAAGTAAGATTTTGCTCAAGATCATTCAAAAGCAGCTACAGTGGTATACTGACAAGGAGCTGCCAGAAATTCAATCTGTATTCAGAAGAAGATGTGGAACCACAGATATCACTGCTGATGTCAGATGGATCTTGGCTGAAAGCAGAGAATACCAGAAAGATGTTTACCTGTGTTTCATTGATTATGCAAAGGCATTCAACTCTGTGGATCACAATAGATTATGACTAACATTGCATAAAATGGGAATTCCAGAACACTTAATTGTCCTCTTAAGGAATCTGTGCAAGGATCAAGAGGCAGTTGTGCTAACAGAACAAGGAGACACTGCATGATTTAAAGTCAGGAAAGGTGTGTGTCAGGGTTATATCCTATCACCACACCTTTTCAATCCTTATGCCAAGCAAATAATCTGATAAGATGGACTATATGAAGAAGAATGAGACATCAGTACTGGAGGATGACTCATTAACAACCTGCATTATGCAGATAATACCACCTTTCTTGCCGGAAGTGAAGAAAGTTTGAAACATTTACTGATGAAGATCAAGAACCACAGCCTTCAATATGAGTTGCACCTCAACATCAGGAAAACAAAAATCCTTATAACTGGACCAGTAAGCAACATCATCATAAATGGAGAAAGGACTGAGGTTGTCAAGGATTTCATTCTACTTGGTTACACAGTCAACACCCATGGAAGCAGCAATCAAGACTTGGGACTGGAAGAACTGATGGTGCCCGGCCACCACCAGTGATAGCCGTGATGGAGCTCACTAAGTTGAATCTCACTGGCAATACAATAAAAAGGAGTGCATCCTGCGATCTCCACTAAAAGACCACAATTGATGGTCCAGTGGCTTCGGGGTTTCCCTGGGAGCATGGCCCCTGGCCCTAATGCTGCCCTTGCCCGTAAATCACAATAAAGGTCTGCTATTCGGACATGGATGAATTGGACTTGGTGACGCAGAGTGACCATATATTGGATGCACTTTATGGTTCTATGTGTCTATAGGATATCACTCTGGCTAGACTAAGGGGAGTGGGTGGAGAGGAGGGGAAAGAAGACTGTTGGGAGGATGAGACATGTATGGAGCAGAAGGGAATAGTGTGCTGTCACTGGGCAGGGAGAGCAGTGGAAGCTGCATATAGGTGGGCATGTAAACTTACATGGGAATGTACATTTTCACTCAATCATAATAAAAAAAATTTAAAAAAAGAAATCAAAAGACACATGGCATTGGGTATATCTGCTGCAAAGGATCTCTTTAAAGTATTGAAAAGTAAAAATGTCACCTTGAAGACTAAAGTGAACCTGACCTAAGCCATGGTATTTTCAGTTGCATTGTATGTATGTGAAAGCCGCACAATGAACAGGGAAGACAGAAGAAATCATGCCTTTCAATCATGATGTTAGAGAAGAATGTTGAATGTACCATGGACTGCCAAAAGAACAAACAGATCTGCTCTGGAAGGAGTACAACCAGAGTGCTCCTTGGAAGCCAAGATGGGAAGACTGCATCTTGCATACTTTGGGCATGCTGTTGGGAGGGATTGGTCCTTGGAGAAGGATATCATGCTTGGTAGGGTGGAGAGTCAGTGAAAAAGAGGAAGACCCTTGATGAGATGGACTGACACAGTGGCCGCAAAGTTGGGCTTAAGCATAAGAATGATTGTCGAAGTGGTCTAAGACAGGGCATTGTTTCATTCTGTTGTGCATAGGGTTGCTATGAGTTGGAACTGACTTGACAGTAGGTAACAACAACAACAAAGAATTAAACCTAAATCTTATCAGGCCTTTAGGTTCCACTACCAGTTTACAGGAAATATGAGAGTCAGAGGAATCTGAAATGCAATCAGCAAATTCCAAACAGCAAACAAGCTATGGGGCCAACAACCTGGCTTCTTCACTTGTTAATTTTCAAGAAATGAAACTAAAGAAAAAGCCAGCAATGACGGCCAGCTGTAGAAATCGTTCTGGAATGACACTCAGTGTTTTAAATCAGGAGCGGCAAGAAGGAACAACGTGCAGACAGCTATTCTCACTCTAGGCTGTTGAATGACACCTACTCATGGGGACCCCCTGCAAATGGATGGATGGTGTGATCCACAGGGTTTTCATGGGCTGATTTTTGGAAGTGGATCACTAGGCCTTTCTTCCTAGTCCTTTGTAGTCTGAAAGCTGTCCCGAAACATGTTTAGCATCATAGCAACATACAAAGCTCCACTGACAGATGGGTGGTGGCTGTGCACTGGCCTGGAATTGAACTCAGGTCTTCTGTGCAGAATCCAAGAATTCAACCACCAAACCACCAGTAACTCACAACCATCCATCATAGTCTTCACTTTATTCCTGCCCCAGAGCCCGAGTCCTCTTGCTATTT
This sequence comes from Heterohyrax brucei, assembly GCA_028571685.1. NCBI lineage: Eukaryota > Metazoa > Chordata > Mammalia > Hyracoidea > Procaviidae > Heterohyrax > Heterohyrax brucei. The sequence goes on along the minus strand of CM053142.1, from coordinate 59,827,738 downwards.
TGGTTTGGGAGGTCCTGGGAAAGGGTCTGAATGGTCAGAGCTAGAATTTCTCAGTTTCCTATTTCTTACTTTCTGGAAACCTTGGTGGAGTAGTAGTTAAGTGCTACATCTGCTAACCAGAAGGTCAGCTGTCCAAATTCACCAGGTGCTCCTTGGAAACCCTATGGGGCAGTTCTACTCTGTCTATACGGTTGCTATGAGTTGGAATAGACTGGATGGCATTGGATTTTTTTAATTTCTTACCTTATATCAGGGTTTCTCAACCACTTACGTTTTGGGTGGGATAATTCTGTGTTGCAAAGGACTGTTCTGTATATTGTAAGATGATTAACAGCATTTCTTGCCAACAGCAGCCCCTGTACTACCCCCATGTTTGTACTGAAAAAGAAACAGTAGAAGGTTAAAATAAGCCACAGGTTTTTGTGCTTTTTTTTGGAAATATAATTAACTTTCCTCTTGCTAAGGTTGAAAGTACATTAAAGTATAGAAACAGCCTTTCAACCTGACGTGGTTAACTTAGATGAAAATCTCTTGAAGAAAATATCTTTGTCACCAGGTGGGAAACTCCAGGTCTGGCTCAGTGAGACTTGTCACAGCCAATAAACAAGAGGCCACGGTGCAAAATCAGAAAGGTGTCCTTATTTGGTTGCACAAGGAAGGGAATAGTTGGGGCTAGTTGCCTTCAAGACTGTTCAACAAGGGCTAGTGGGCAAACTAGTTTTCTAGGGTTGACAAACAAAGAGATTATGTAGCTCACAATACCAACACTCTTGGTCACATTACGCAGACACAGTGGGGGTTATGTACTGTTTTAGATACGTCAGGGATTTTAATATGCAGGAGTTACTTACAGCTCCACAGCACTGACAGGGTGTTGGGCCGGTCTGGCTGGTTCTAAACTGTTTCTGTAGCTCTGGGTGAGGCAGAAAATTCTTCAAAGAGGTAAACATCAGATGTTTAACAAAAGATTCTAGTACAGCTCTCTGTCACATCCAAAGCTGTGTTCTGACTCCCATCCCTCTCTGCTTGAAAACTACTCACCTAATCTGGAGTTGTGTGACTGTATAATAATTGTGTGAGTGTAACAAAAGGACCAATATGGAGCCAGAAATGCCAACATTGTGACCTTTTCTAACTTTGGTTATATACTTTTATAGCCTTGATCAGCACGTGATCTACCTTCCAAGGTTGACAACAGGTTCCAAGCAGACAACAGGTTCAATAAATATATCTTTTACCACTGAATATACCCAAGATCCTAGCTTCCCAGCCTGCAGTATCTACTCGACTGTTCCTGTGAAGTTAGATCCCGATATTTTAGGTTATTTCACATGCAGCATGCTACACCCAGGTGTTATGTTTATTATCAGAATTGGATTTGGTAGTGAGAAGTATAAAATTCAAAGTAAAGAAGAGCTTAGACAAGATAGAAGTTTATTTCTGTCTCATGTAAAGTAAGTCTGAAGGTAGTCTAAGACTTGTCCCGGTGCTCCATAGTGTCAGACCGCCAGCCTCCTTCTGTTCTGTTTCTTCGACACATACCCTCAACACACACATCTGCCTTATGATTTAAGATAGCTAAATGACCTGTGCTCCAATCATCACAGCCACATTCCAGCTAGCGAGAAGGCAGACAGAACAGAAGAGTATGCTCTGCTCCTTTAAAGACCGTTCACAGAAGTCAGACACGGTACTTCTAGTCACATACTATGATCAGAACTTAGTCACATGGTCACACACAGCTGCAAGGAAACCTGGGAACTGTAGTCTTCACTCACACATCCATGCACCCAACTAAAAATCAGGGTTCTGTTTTTGAGGAGGAGCCCTGACGTCACCAGTGTTTAAAGCATTAGGCTGCTAACCAAAATGTCAGCAGTTTGGACTGACCCCGGCTGCTGCTCAGGGTACCCCTGGGGCAGCCTTATTTTGTCCTAAAGTCATAGGAACCGGAATCCACTCAGTGGCACACAGGTTTCATTTTTGGTTTGTTTCTTTTCTTTTTAAAAAATAAATAAATAATTTTTAAAAAAAAATTATGGCTGAGTGAAAATGTACAATGCCATGTAAATTTGCATGTCCGCCTATGTGCAGCTCCCACCGCTCTCCCTGCCCTGTGACAGCACACTCCTCTCCGTTCTTTACATATCTTCCTAACAATCTTCTATCCCCTCCTCTCCACCCTCTCCCCCGCCTCCAGTAAGAGGTCAGCAGGATGACATCCTATGGATGCTTGAAGCCATAAAGTGCACACATGACATGATCACTCTGTGTCACCAAGTCCAATCTGTTTCTGTCCGAAGAGTTGACCTCCATTATGATTTATGGACAGGGGCAGCATCAGGGCCAGGGGCCATGCTCCCAGGGGAACCCCGAGTTCCCTGGATCATCAATTGCAGTCTTTTAATGGAGATCTCAGGGTGCACCCCTATTTATTCTCATGTTGCCAGTGAGACTCAACTTTGTGAGTCCCATCACGGCTGTCACTGATAGTGGCTGGGCACCACCCACTTCTTCTGGTCACATGTCAGTGTATTCACCCTCTCAAATGGATCTCTCTGTCTTATGGGTTCTCTTCCCCCCACGTTGCTTTGGTCCTTGGTGATCATCCATTCCTGCTGAGTTGGAACCATTTGATGTACCTCAGATGGCAGCTTGGCAGCTTTTAAGACCCCGGATGCCACTCACCAATATAGGGTGCAGAAGACTCTCTTAGCAAAATGCTAGTTATACCAGCTGGCCTTGATGTACCCTGAGAACATGATTACTGAACCCCTGCCCCAGCTACTCTGTCCTTGCAATACTGGGGTTAAGATGGGAGGAGTAATCATGTTATGTTGAGGTTCAGTTAAAATCCATCTTCTTTCTAATGTGTGCTATCACTGATTTCACCCAAACAAATTTCTATCAACTTCCTAACCTATACCCCACCCTTGCAGCCATCGAAGAGTCTTTTCTTTTACTCTTGAGTCTGTTTTTAAGTTCTTATTGTAGGGGCCTCATACAGTACTTGTCCTTTTGCTGCTGACTACTTTCAGGGAACATAATGTCCTCTAATTGAAAACAGGTTATGAGATGCTTCCTAAAATCATCATTGTTCTTTATCATTGCATAGTGTTCCATTGAGTATATATACCATAGTTTACCTATCCATTCCTCTGTTGTTGGGCAACTGGGTTGATTCCATCTTTTTTGCTATTGTGGATTGTACTGCAATAAACATTCATGTGCATGTATCTGTTGGTGTGAATGCCCTTGATTCTACAAGATATATTCCAAGCAGCGGAATTATTGGGTCAAATGGTATATCTATTTCCAGCTTTTTAAGGAAGTGCCAGATTGCTTTCCAGAGAGGCTGCACCATTTTGCAATCCCACCAACAGTGTAGGAGAGTTTCAATTTCTCCACAACGTCTCCTGCATTTGTTGTTTTGCTGGTTTATTTCTAAGGAATGTTCCTGGGTGGTGCAAACAGTTCATTCATGACTACTTGGAAACCCTGGTAGCATAATGGTTAAGTGCTACCTAAAGGTCAGCAGTTCAAATCTGCCTTGGAAACTCTGTGGGGTGGTTCTACCCTGTCCTATAGGGTCGTTGTGAGTCAGCATCGACTCAGCTGTAGTGGGTTTGGTTGTTTTTTTGGTACTAACCTAAAGGTTGGCTGTTCAAACCTACACAGTGATCCACAGAAGAAAGGCCTGGCAATCTACTTCTACAGAAATTATAGCCAAGAAGATCAGCTATAATTTTTTTGAGATTGCCACAACTTGGATGTATATTCATAGCGTATGCATACACAGACAAACACACACATACAAGCATGAAGTGATGCAGTTAATGAGTTCTGTTGTTAACTGAGACAGGAGATTGGAAGTTTGAGTCCAACTGGAGGTGCCTTAGAAAGGCCTAGTGTTCTACTCCTAAAAAATCAGATCAGCCATTGAAACGTCTGGGGAGCACAATTCTCCTTTGACACACATGGGGTTTCCATGAGTCAGAAACAACAGCAGTAGGTTTTATATACATATATGTGTGTACACACACACACCACGACGCAGTGGTGGTTCAGTGATAGAATTCTTACCTTCCATGCAGGAAATGACTAGCCAGTTCACCTCCTGAGCTGCAAACACCTGTCTGTTAGTGAAGGTTTACATGTTGCTCTGATGCTGGGCAGATTCCAGCAGAGCCTCTAGACCCAAACAGACTAGGAAGAGAGGCCTGGCAATCTAAATTCAAAAGTCAACCAATAAAAATCTTACAATCACAATAGTCCAGTTGTCAATCAGTCATAGGAATGCAGAACTGGGCAGCATTTTACTCTCTCGTGCTTGGGTTTACCATGAGTCAGGACCAACTTCACAGCAGCTAAGCCAAAAAAAATCCATTACCATCAAATCGGCTCCAGTCCATAGAGACATTATAGGGCAATGTATAAGTCTTTCCATAAGGTTTCCAAGGAACAGCTTATACATTCAAACTTTGGTTCACAGCTGAGCTCTTAACCACTGCATAACCAGGATTCTCCACGTATGTCTGTGTATATGTACGTATAGTTATCGATCTACATAAAATTTTTGAAATGTGATTATGTCTACCTATTCAAAATTTTTTATTTTAAATATGATAAAATACAAATTTATCATGGTGCAACTCTCCCATCACATACTATGATACACATAAAAAACCCAAACCCACTGCTGTCGTCGATACCATCTCATAGCAATCCTGTAGACAGAGTAGAACTGCCCCATAGAGTTTTCAAGGAGCGTCTGGCAGACTGGAACTGCCATTCTTTTGATTAGCAAAAGGTAGCACTTAACCACCATGCCACCTGTGTTTCCATGACACGCATAGCGTAGTTAAACGTATCTGTGCTCTAAATCTGTGTAGGGTACTGGATATCCCCACACAGATCAAGAGCAGCCTTTTCTATCTGGTAGGGCACATCAGGCATAGAAACAAAGGGAGGTAAATGGAAGGGGTAAGGTAGAAACCAGGAGCAGGAGTGAGAGCCAGAGGATATGCAGGCTTTCTAAGGAAAGGAAACAGGCCAAAATATCCAGTGGTTAACTCCAAATGGTGGAGTCATGGGGGATTTTGTTTTCATCTCTACTTTTCTGAATTTCACAAATTCGCTACCACAAGAATGTTCCACAACCAGAATTGTTATTATTTTAGTGTTGCTGCCAGCAGTGATAGGAGGCGACAGCAGAGGACACCCTTCTGACAAGGAATAGAACAGACACAGGCGGTCCTGTGGTACCAGAAGTGACCACCAGGGGACAGCAACACACCGCAGTGAGCCCGAAGCCATCTACAGGTGATCGACAGGAGGTCCCCTCCGGGAAGATCCTTCCTGCCATCCTAGTCTCACACTAATCGCCATTTCCTTTCCACATGCTTCTGTCTCAGGCCATTTCCCATTAAATGGCAGTCACCGAGTTCTCAGAGGGCCACAGATGTCTGCAAGGTGGGGGGCAGTGTGTGTTGGTAGAGATTCCTGGGACCACGCTCTGCCAGGGACTGTGGACAAAGGAAAGGATGTTAGTCAGACGCTCCCGGCTTCAAGAAGCCGTGCCTCCCTGGGGAGAGGGGTACTGAGGCCGTTTCCGGAGCTGGGACGTGGCCAAAGGGAGCCCGAGGTCAGAGGAGGAGTCAGGGTGTCCCTGGAGGGAAACAGCTGCGCCTAGTTGGGTTGATGCATTCTGGCTTAATCAACCAAGAGGTGGGTGGGAAGAGGTGTCTGAGGCTAGGCAAGGGGCTAGGCTGCTAGAGCGCTGTTCTGCTGCCACCAGGACGTTTGCAGAAAGCTTTATGAGAGGAGGCCACAGGGAAGTATTTCTGACAATGAGAAACGCAGCCCTGTGTACTGGAACGAATAAGGCAATCTGCCAACACCTACTGTGTGGCGTTGGGAGAGCACTGTACCTTTCTGGGCCTCTGTCTCATTACCTGTAGTACTGAGAGGTTGCTGTTGTGGCTAGGTGCCATGAAGTCAGTTCTGATTTATAGTGACCCTATGTACCACAGACCGGAAACCTAGATGGCTTAATGGTTAAGTGCTCCATCTGCTAACTGAAAGTTGGGGGTTCAAATCCACCACACACTCCTGGGAAACTCTTCTTTGGTCTTCATTATTTGGCACCCAGCTTTTACCTGCACATGAGGTGCCTGAAAACATCATTGCTTTCCCAGAAGACGTGACCCCTGAATTCACTGTTAGCCCAGAGCTAAAACTATTCCCAAAGGCAACTCCTCAGACAAAGACTGTACTAGACTTGAAGACCTAAGATGATAGTGGTGATGAGTGTGCTTCTTGGTTTAAGTAGATATAAGAGGCTAACTGGACAGCTCCTGTCCAGACACAGCCTAAGAGAGAGGAGGGGGACAGGAGCTAGTTGAATAAACAAACGAACAGAAACACCCAAACCCACTGCCACTGAATCAATTCTGACTCCTGGCAACCTTTCAGTCAGAGTAGAACCGCCCCATAGAGTTTCCAAGGAGTGTCTGGCAGATTTGAAGTGCTGACCTCTTGGTTAGCAACTGTAGCGCTTAAGCACTTATGCAGCCAGGGTTTCTTAGCTGAATAGACATGAGAAATACAAGGTGGAATGGAGAAGTGTGCTGTCACAGGGTGGGAGAGCAGCTAGAGTTACACAGCAATGTATATATAGGTTTTTGTATGAGAAAGTGACTTGGATTGTAAAATAAAATCTTAAAACAAAAAACAACCAGTGGCTAAGAGCTAGGCTGTTAACCAAAAGATCAATTCAAATCCTCCAGGTGGTCCTTGGAAACTCTATGATGTAGTTCTACTCTGTCCTGTAGGGTCTCTATGAGTAGGAATCCAGTCCATGACAGTGAGTTTGTTTTGTTGTTGTTTTAGGTTAGCTGCACCTTAGTACTCAAAGTGACATCTTTGCTCTGTAACACTGCCAAAGAGGTTTTGTGCAGCAGATTTGCTGAATGTAATACATTTGGTTTCTTGACTACTGCTGCTGCGGGTATTGATTGGGGATCCAAGTAAAATGAAACCCTTGACAACTTCAATCTTTTCGTGGTTTTTCGTGATGTTGCTTATTGGTTGAGTTGTGAGGATCTTTGCTTTCTTTACGTCGAGGTATAATCCATACTGAGAGCTGTAGCCTTTGACCTCCATCAGTAGGTGATTCAAGGCCACCGCTCATCAGTTCGTTGCACTGTGGTGTTGCTATGATTCTGGAAGCTATGCCACTGGTATTTCAAATACCAGCAGGGTCACCCATGGTGGACAGATTTCAGTGGCACTTCCAGATTAGGACAGGCTAGTAACGGAGATCTAGCAGTCTACTTCTGAAAAACAAATTGCCAGTGAGGACCTAGTGGATAGAAAGTTTAGATCTTCAGGCTTCTCCTAGCTCTGGTATACTGAAAAACGCTAGTCCCTCCATCTTTCCCCACAACAGCGCTGGCTTAGCCCCAGGGAAGTCTGGTGAAACTGGGACAGGTCCTTTCCACCTAAAATATGGTCCCTGGACAGTTCCTGGAAAGAGGCCCTTTGGAAGTCAAGATCCTGACAACCCTGAAGGTGGAGGAAGAAAAGGCTACTGACTAAAAAACCTGGACAAAATGAAAACCAGTAGCTCTGACCTGTCCACATCTTTATTGGTATGCACTGAGGGACATGGACATTTCCCGTTTCTCTGGTTGGCTGCTGTGGAGTTGGTTCCAACTTATATTGCCCCACATGTGTCGGAGTAGAAGTGTGTGCCATGAAGTGAGGCAATGACCAATATTCAAAAGAATATCTCCAGGCCTTTCTTCTGAGGCATCTCTGGGTGGACTCAAACTTTCAACTTTTGCTTTAGTAGCCAGGCACATTAATCAGTCATTGCATAACCCAGCATCTCAGGGCCAAGACAATCCAAAGCTGCTCTCCTTCCCCTAGATACCACAGCGCCTCTTCCAGCTCCCAAATGTTTTATTTACACCATTCCCACACATGGAAGAGAGGATCACCTCTGTTTAAAGAAACATATAAATGTGAAAATAGTGCTTATAATCTTAGTATCCTAGCTTAATTTTGACCTACACCACTTGTGATCAATTCCAAATCATAGTGACCCTATAGGACACAGTAGTACCGCTGATAGGGTTTCCATAGTCTTTATGTAAGCAGATTGCCACATGTCTTTCTCCTGTGGAGTGGCTGGTGGGCTGAAACCACTGACCTCAGCTAGCAGCCAAAAGATTCAACCACTGCACCACCAGGGTTCCTTAATTTTGACCTTTAAATCTATTTACACAACATAGCCAATCTTCAGGTGATCAATTCTTGTGAGAAGGATCACTCCAGTCATTCAAAATTCTGCCTCTGGGAAAAGGAGTGTTTTCGAATTCCCAAAAAGGAGCAATTTACAGAATCCTATTCTGGTGGGTTTTGAAACTTCAACAGGCATATCTCTGAGAATGTTTGGTCAGCTCTTTCTAAAGTTGGGAGATTGTTTAGACAGCCTTTCAGAATCCCTTCCAGGCTGCAGCCCTCATAATTTTAATCTCATTTTATCACTTTTTTACCTCTACATGGTTCCTCCTCATTTTCCTCATCCAAAATGAAGAGCTGCCCTAGAACAGGCACAGGTACAGATTGTGGGGGCCATTGTCACATATGCAGTTTGGAAGAATGCTCTTAAAGAAAAAGGATTAAAAAATCACTAACACAAAATTTCTTTTAGAAGAGACTAACGAGCATGCAGAAAGTACCCTGAGGCTGGAGCCTCGGTAAAGTCACAGGAAACCTGCTCCAGATCTAGAGGTTGCTTCTAGCTCTGAAAAATCCGTGGTTGTCTCTTCTTCCAAATCATTTCTATTCTCTTCCTTTCTCTTTTCTTTGTTGATTCCCATGTCTTCCCTTGAGACAGCTGAGACCAGTGGGACCTGTGGTACCAGGGCTAAACAGGTAGTAGTGGGGTTGGAAGATAGGTTACATACAGGAGGGATGTGCAAATACAGAGATGCCCTGAGGATAAAAAGAGTCAGGTTTTCAGCCATGTTGGGGCACACAATATAGTGTCCCTGTCCGACCCGATGGCACTTGGCTTTGGCTGGTGGCAAAAAGAGAAAAAGGAGGATACAGCTCAGGGACTGTACTGAAAGACCAGAATTGATGATCCAGCAGCCTGGAGGATCCCCTGGGAGCATGGCCTCTAGACCTGCTGCTGCCCCTGACCAGAAAACACTACCAAGGTCAACTCTTTAGACAACAATGGACTGGACCCAGGACACAGTGTGACCATGTGGTGTGTGTGCTTTACGGTTCTACACATTTATAGGATGCTGTCCTACAGGTCCCTTTCCGGAGAGAGGAAGGTGGAGAAGAGGGGACAGGAACTTGTTAAGGGGCTACTACAAACAAGTATGGAGTGAAAAGGAGGAGTGTGCTGTTGCCAAGCAAGGAGATTAGAGGGAGTTGCGGATAGGCAGGCATGCAAAATCGATTTGATTTGTATAGTTCCATCTAATCACAGACACACACACACACAAAAAAAAAAGAATCAGGATTCTCACTACTGGAGAATGGAGTCACAGATGTGGGAGGGGCCAAAAATACAATAAACTGCATAACGTTGAATGAAATTAACTAAACAAAACCTACACCATCAAGTCAATTTCAGCACATAACAACCCTATAGGACAGAGCAGAACTGCTCCATAGCGTTTCCAAAGACAGCTTGGCAAATTCAAACTGCCAACATTTCGGTTAGCAGCTGCACCACCAAGGTTTCCTGAATGGAATTACATGGATGGAATCATAAGTATGGGTGCAAACTCATTGTTTTTTAATATACATAGAAATTTGGAAATAAATACAAGCATGTGTGCGTGTATTTTTTATATACTTACATTTTAAAATACACATAAATGTTATTGCAAGCCAGCCAAGTGCCGTTGAGTCGGATCTGACTCATGGTTATTAGCATATGTATAAACCAAAAAACCTGTTGTTGCTGAATTGATTCCAACTCATAATGACCCTATACAACAGAATAGAACTGCTCCATAAGGAATCAAACTTCTTGAATACACACACACACAGACACACACGAGGTCTGACAATTAAGTTTGCGAACTCATCCTAGCAAAAATGCTACATATCTCACTGCTGAATATTGCTATAGTCATATAGGGTCGTCTTCGAAGCACTGGCCTTGGGAAACTAGGCACTGATGCCAGTGCCTAGTCAACCCTTCAAGGCAATTTTGAAACTCTTTCTGGAATGGCGAGCAGAGCTGTCATGGTATTGTATTACTCTTGGTGCCCTGAATGTCACCAAAATGTCTTCCTTTGAAAATTTCCTTTATCTTCAGGGAAAGAAAAAAGACATCAGGGGCCAGATCAGGTGAGTAGGAAGTGTGTTCCAATACAGTCATTTATTGACTAAAAGCTCCCTCACAGACAACTGTACAATTAAGTTCATGAACTTGTCCCTGTGCACCCATGCACAATGGCCGCTCAAGACAGAGTTCCAAAATTGCTTTGGGGGTGGACTAGGCACTGGCGTGCATGCTTAGTTTGAAAGTGACTGTAGTGATATTCAACACTGAAATATGTAGCACTTAGAACAATTAAGTTCATGAACTTGTCAGACCTCATGTGTGTGTGCATGTGTGTGTATGTATGTATGTACACATATAGACACAAACATATATGTACTATACAGCTATCTACATAGATATAGATACAGATATATAGGTATACATACAGATATCTCCACAGCAATGGGCACGTCTAGTGCCCAGCATATGGCTTCTAAATATTATTCCCTACTAATAGAGAAATTGTTGATCCCAAGACTGGGAAAGTGGAAAATACAAAAGGGACCCAGAAGATTTCATTGTGTCAGAAAGTAAGGAAAGGTTTGAAAAATAATGGAGCTTTATTAAAAGAACACAAGAGCCAGTCTAACAGGTTCCCTTAGCCAAATCTGGGAAAACTTTGAGTATTAAAATAAATAATCATAGTAATAAACTACAGGTCATTGCATCACATCAGAATCCATGATACTGACTTATAACAGAAAATAAATAAATAAGAGAAAGCTCTTCCTTACAACAGAAAGCCAAGGAATAAAATACAGAAGTGGTGGGATTAGAAAATTCCCACTTAATAATTTTGTTTTCCAAAAGGAGACATCAGTGATATCTCTTGTCCTAAATGCCCTTGTTACCAGGCAACTTTGATAGTGTACCATCAGGACTTGGGGTCCCTGTCCCCTCCCTGTTGAAGCTAGGAGGGTTTTTGTGACTGTGCTGATCAACAGGGTAGGGTAGAAATAATACTATACTACTTCCAAGTCTAGATCACAAAAGCTGATGGTCCCTCTGCTTTGTTCCCTGGAACACTCACTCTTGAAGCTTTCAGCCACTGAGTGAACAGTCTAAGTGTCCAAGGCCACCATACTGTGAGGAAGCCCAAACTAGCCCATGCAGAGAGACCACATGGCTGGGCCCTGAGATGGCATTTGGAGAGAGAGATGTCCAGTCAGCTCCCAGCTGCTCAGGTCACCATCAGACTATAACCTCGTGTGAGCCCCTCAAGCCGGAACTGCCTAACGGAGCCTTTCCCAAATTCATGACCCACAGAAACTGTGAGAGATAGCACTATCTTACCACTGTTAAATTCCTGAGTTAGATGGATGGATGTCCCACTTGCAGGGGAGAGAGAAGGGGATAGCACATATAGCATATATGTGCACATGCATGTGTGTGATTGATTTGTGTTTCCTCCCAAAATATGTATTAAAGTCCTAATCCTTGTAACTGTAGTTGTGATACTATTTGAAAACAGAGCTTTCTTTTATGATAATAAGATCTTACCAGAATACAGTGGGCCTTAATCCTAATCACTTCTGAGTTATAAAAAGAGCAAAACAGACACAGACACAGAAGGAGAAGACAGGTGCCGTATAAGGATCTGCCTACAAGCAAAGAAACACCAAGAATTGCCAACCCATTAAATTTCTTACCATTGAGTTGATTCTGACTCATAGTGACCCTATAGGACAGAATAGAACTGCCTCATAAGGTTTCTAAGGCTGTAATCTTTATGCAAGCAGACTGTCGCATCTTTGTCCTACGGAGTGCTGATGGGTTCAAACCACCCACCGTTCTGGTTAACAGCCAAGTGCTTAACTGCTGTGCCACCAGGTCCTTCAGTTTGCCAACAGACACTAGAAATTAGGAGCAAGGCCCATAGCAAGAGGTTGACGTACATGGCTGAGACCCTAAATTGGACTTTTAACTCCAAAACTGTAAGAAAATAAATTTCTGTTCTTTAAATGCACACACTTATGGTATTTCTGTGACAGCAGCAATAAATAACTAAGACAATGTGTATATGCTCGTGCATGTGTCTATGTGTATATATATGTGTGTATGTATATACACATTGGTGGTATAGTAAGTAGTTAAGTGCTACAACTGCTGGCCCAAAGGTCAGCAGTTCAAATCCACCAGGTGTTACTTGGAAACTCTATGGGTCAGTTCTACTCTGACCTATAGAGTTGCTATGAAGGGAAAATTTATATACATATATATATATATGCTATTTTTGTCTAATTAATATTGCAGACATCATGCCTCATTACTCCTAAATATTCCACCTGTTTACTAAAAGACAGTGACATTCTCCTATATAATCACACTACAACCATTCAAATATGTGAACATATGGACAGAGAAAAAAGAAAGAATGATACAGCAAATGTTGTATGACATACCAATTGATGATCCTATGCAAAGAGTACACGAATTCCTTGTGCTGCTCTTGCAACTTTTCTTAAAGTTCCGAAATTGTTTCAAAACGAAAGGATCAGAGTTCCATGGTTTCCCCTGAGGTTGAATCTTGACCTCTAGCCTGCTGGGAAACAGGATGGTTTTCACCTCCCAGAGGCAGTCATGGTGACAGTGCTTCCTCTGTTTGCATTTCCAGAAGCCCCCTGCCCTTCCCCCAGGAGCTGCTCAGACTGAAGCACCAACTCCAGGGCCCAGGATGAGCAGGCTGGGCTGGGGCCACCACAAGAGCCAGACATGGAGACCATTGTTGATAAGCTTGGCAAATTAGTGTACCAGGCAAGACAACTCATCTGACCAAGAAGAAAAAAGGATTTATCCTCATGCTAGGAAAATAATAATAGTAACATGGCCAAGACCAAACCACTGCTGTCCAGTCAACTCCGACTCATAGGGACTCTCTAGGACAAGGAATACGTCGCAGTTTGAACTGCTGACCTTTTAGTTAGCAGACATAACACTTAACCACTACACCAACAGGGCATGTTCATTCAGATTACAAAATAGTATTTTGTTAATAGATTTTATTGTTGATTTCTTTTAAATAAAGCATAGATTGAGAGCCCCCTGGGTACAGCAAGATTCATTTGTAAAGATTTAATTAACGTAAACTTTCCCAAAAGAGGTAAGTCAGGGCACCCTCTGAGAAGTCCTGAGGAAGAAAGAGTAGAATTCATTTTACCTACTCTCCCTTGAAATAAGGAAACTGGTGGTGTAGTGTGTTAAGTGCTATGTCTGCTAACCGAAAGTTCTGCAGTTCAAATCTGCCAGGTACTCCACGGAAGTTCTATAGGGCAGTTCTACTCTGACCCCTAGGGTTGATATGAATTGGACCCAACTCAATAGCAATGGTTGTTTTTTCTTTTTTTACCCCTGGAATAAATGTTACTCAGGTCCATGGGGGCTATAACCTGTTTCCAAGACTAGTTTTCCCTTCCCTAATCTCATCTTTATAACTCAGGGGTCTAGTTCAACTGGTATTCCTAGTTCTCTGACTAGGACTCCAGCCTGTTGAACTGACTAGGCAGGAAGTTAAGACAGAAAGTGATAGCTGGTTCATTTTACCAAGTCAGAGACCCCAACAAGTTCAGGCCAGAGAACTTAGGCTCCTGCCTATACTGGATGCCTCCTGTAGCCAGGGCAGCTGGCTACCCAGCCTGCTAAATTCCAGCCTCACCATGTATGAAATTTAAATCTGTTAAATTGAAACCTGGAAGAAATCTACTGAGGTTGCTTCAGGCAATGAATCAAAGACTCAGAAATAAACTAGATCTTTTTGTTCTACCTCGGTTCCCAGCCTGGGTTGAAGACTCATAATCAGCAAGAATTTTTCCAGTGCCATTACCCATTGAGACAGCTGGCTGCTACCTGGCAGGTGATGGATGATGGATGGGAAGACATTAAAGTTAATCTGGGACTTCTAAGGAATTACTTGATTCACCTTCAACTTCTTTAGCAGAGCGAAGATGGAGCTAGCTTCTTGCCTTTCTTTTCCCAAAGAGAACTCAGATTCTGATCCCACGAGGTCTTTTACTGGGGAGACATTGCTTTGTTACTTCCTGCCTCAGCAACTAGCTCAACAGATACAGAAAACAGCAAGTTGTTTAACAGAACTTTTATTAAGTACTAAAGAAGATGTGGGGAAACCCTGGTGGCATAGTGGGTTAAGTGCTATGTCTGCTAACCAAAAGGTCAGCAGTTCAAATCCGCCAAGTGTTCCTTGGAAACTCTATGGGGCAGTTCTACTCTGACTTCTAGAGTTGCTATGAGTCACACCTGACTCGATGGCAGTGGGTGAAGAAGATTTGGGGTACTTATCTAGGCTCTGGGTTCATAGTATGAATGACACATGTGTTAGTACCTGTCCATGTGGAGCTCACATAAGAGTCACAAAGAAAATGAAGAGGGTGGTATGCAAGAGAATAACAGAGGATCAGGAAAACATTTCTGAGACAACAACATTAATCCAAAAGCCTAAAAGGTGAACAGAAGTCAGCTGAACAGAAATGGGAAGAAAGAACACTGAAGTCAGACAGAGTGAGGAAAAGGTGAGAACAGAGCTTGTATATTTGATGAACAAATGACCACTGTTGCCAGAGCACTAGGGGACAATGGAGGCAGGATGTCACTGAAGGAGACGCAGCTGGCAGATTAACCAGAGTGTTATACACCCTGCTGAGACATTTAGATTTTATTCTAAGTGCATTGAGTTGTAGCAGTGAAGTACTCAATTTAAATTAATTTTTTAAAAATCACTCTGTAGAGCTGGTGGTCATACAGACCTCATACAACCTTGTGTATATACTAAATGCCAATGAATTGGGCATTTCAAAATGCCTAATTATATGTTATGTGAATTTAAGATAAGATACGTTAAATTTTACCTAAATTCAACAAAAGTCACTCTGCTCTGTGAAAAAATGAATCAGACGGGTGAAGAGAATAAAAGGGAGAGCAACGAGGAGTCCATGCAGTAGCTTAGGCAAGAGGTGACAATGGCTTGGACTCGGTTAATTAGAGTGGGGTAGAAAGAAGCGGACGGTTGGGGCCACATTCTAGAGGTAGATCTAACTGGACTTGATGAACTGAATGCAAGGCATGAGGGAGAGAATTGTGTCCAGCATTTCTCTGAAAATTTTCGTCCTTGGCCAGCTGGTTGGAATGGACAGAGGTGACATTTACCCGGACAGGAAAGACCAGGAAATGAGCAATTTGGTTAAAGGAGAACAAGAGTTCAGAATTGTTCATGGAAGGTTTCTGAGATTTCTGTGAGCCATCAAAATGGGTAAATACATTTCGAAATCACCATCAAATACATGGTATTTAAAAGCAAAGTAATAGATGAAAGTACCAGGAAAAAGAGCACAGAGTGAGAATAAGGAGAGGGGAGGGGAGGAGACAACAAAACCAAACCAAAGCATACTGAGCCCGGAGGAAATCCAGTGTGGAGATCAGATAAAGACGGAGAGTTGGGGAAAAGGATCTTGGAAGCACTGGCCAAGAAAGAGAGGAAAAACCCAAGGTGGCTGATGTCACTTAGGCTAAAAGTTAAGAACATTTAAAAAGGATGAGTTTGGTCAACTTGTCCAGTGTTTCTGAGAGTCAAACAATACGGAGGCCATTGATGACCTTCACAAGGTCAGTTTTGATAAAGTAATGGATATGAAGACTGTATGGGAGTGGATTCAAGAATGATTAGTAAAAAGTGAAGGCAGCTGATGCAGGGAGACTCTTCTTAAGGATGGCTAGTAAGGAAAACAAGAGAATAGCTGGAAGATTGCTGTCTTCCCCTCACTTCTTGTTCAGGTCGTGTATAAACTTATCCCATGTCTCCTCCCAGATCTTCATGGCGGTCTTTTTCTCAGCAGGTGACATGGCACTGTACCTGCAGGAGAAGAAGAACCTACTCAGTAATAGGGGAAGAGTCAAGAAACAGGACAGGAAGTATGAGGGGATCTTCGATGTTCACGCAGCACATTTCTCCCCAGTCCAAGAATGGGAGCAGAACAGACAGGATAGGGAAAATCCACAGATGCTATTCAGGCTTCTACCCCAAACCTCTGGAGGAGACGAACACAAGTTGCCCCACAGTGGGAAGGGGGGGCGGGTAGAAGGGAGGACAGGAGAAATGGAACATGTGCAAGGACACTCACTTGACAGAGTTAATGGCCAGCTGTTTGAGTGTCCTCAGGTCAGCACCCATTCCCCCGATGCCCATGAAGGCCTCATAGAAATCATGGGTCAAGCCTTTAGCACCAAAGAAAGCTGGGTCGTCAGAGCTGATCACCATAGGGTACCCGACAGCCATTAAAGCAGTTGCAGGGTGATTTCTCAGGTCAGTCACCAACTTCAGAACCTATCCAAGATAAGTCACAGGAAAAAGACAAATTGGATCCATGGAAAGAGTCATCCCCAGGGAGCTGCTGTCTTGAGCATAATTGGCTCCTTTCTTATGCCCATCATCAGTCTGAATATCAGGATGACTTTTGCTGGTTTTTCCCAAGTGTCATCACCACCATAAACTTGTAGTCTGACATTTGCTTGGTCCTGCTCAGAACGGTACGACAGATGCCAAAGGACCCAAGAAACTGCTGGAAACAGCAAGATCCTGTTGCCCTTTCCTTTCCATTCCACTGCCCTCTGCCAATGTCCCTTTAGCTTTACCCACAGCTTTGCCCACAATTCCACTGAATATTCTCATTTTGCCTCATTATTATGAGCAGTTTAGACAACAGATCATTTCTAAAAATCTTAACTAATGGGGGTGAGAGAGTTGAGGAATAGAGAAAGCAAAAGAGTTACGGAAAGAGAAATAATACAGGAGAAAGCTTGGGAAACAAAACACAGGTGGAGCCTGGGAAGAAAATTCATATTGGCTTAATGTTGGATCGTATATACCTGGTTGGAGATTGGACAGACTTCTATGGGAATGTCCTTTTTCTGTAAGCCTTCCATGACTGCTGGGTGTTTGAGCAAAGCAAATCCATGTCCGATCCTGGTGGAATTCAGTATCAGGGCATCCAGAAGGTTATTGTCTATGGAAGTACCCTGCCAGTCTGGGAGTAAAGGGACAGTCCTGAACAGGGATGGCTCTGACCCACAGCCATCCTCACACTAAGGTTCCAGATCCCACCCACAGCAAGGAAGAGAAATGAATATTAATATTATGTACACACACACATATACCTCTATATAAATTTTTCCTAGAGCAATGCTAAAGACATATATGGCCTTCCTCCCCCGTTTTTGCTTGAAGTTAACAGATGAGGAAATTGTAACTTAAATAGGTTTCATAAATGGACTAAGACCACTCTACTGGTAAGCAGCAAAAGTGGGTTTCAAGCCTTGGTCTATCAGACCCCAGTTTTAAAACTGGGTTTCAGGTCTGTAGTTTTTCTTCCTCCTTTTGTTGGTTTCTACAGCAATTTTCTGGACATTTTATGCTTACAGTTTTGGCAACAAAATGTTGCCAGTTACATATAATGTCAATATAATTATCTAGATGTATTGACTTTATATATTTTAACAGTGCCCTTGGGACATGATCAATTACAAGACTGCATTCACCACCACTAACTAATAAAGCTGCAGTAGATGCTGTTGACTGCCAACTTGCCAGCCATTCCCACCACACCTTCCTTGATGAAAGGGCCCTCTTTCAAGGGTGAAAACTCCACATCCTGACTTTCCTGCCTCCCTTGCAGCTAAGGCAACCCTAATGCTGGCCTCCAAGATTTTCTGCTGGGGGAGCATCTGGAGCTGCGTGACTGCATCATTTTATGACCAAGTGGGGGCAAATCACAGACTTGATGAGCACAGCAGAGATCCCTCATTATGCAGTATAATAAATGACATGATCATAAACCTGTGCATGTGTATACATCATTCCTTGCAGCCAAAAGTTTCATAACTGAGCTAAATGTAAAAAATGAAAGTTCTATTTTTATGTTAGAGAAAAATCGCAAGAATTCTCAGTGCTGGTTAGGGTATGTTTATCAGGTGGACTTTCACTGGTTTCTTAGTCTAGTGCATTCTTTTAAAAGATTTCTTCTTCTTTTTTTAAATAAGGACAGTTCTCTTGGGTATTAGAAATCCCAGCCCAAGCAAGATCACCTCCTAGAACCATACCCCTTGGAATTTCATTATGTTGTATGTTACACTGTTTCCTACTGTTCTTTAATGATACCACACAGATAAGCATGCCTTTTCCAACTTAACCACAACCTTTTTAAGGTCAAACCTACCCACCCCCACCTCCCACATACACAATTCGTTAAAGCTCCTAGAGTAGACTTTGCTCTAAATTGACTCAGAATGTCAGGAAAAAGAATTAATGTCCATGGACTCTTTCCCTGAGAGATTGCCTGAGACACTGAGGCTTCAGTCTTCCTGTAAAATACAAGCTTCCCTTGCTCCTTCCATCCCCTTGCCATCTTCCAAGGGTGATAGGTGCCTTAGGCTCTCTGAGGGATGCTGGAGACAATTTACCAGGTGCTTCTCTTCTGGCCTAAGTCTCCACATGAACTCAAAATCTTTACTCCTTATCTGACAGTTCAGCCACACCCTGGTACTCTTTTTGCATACAGTTACAGATTTTGGGGAGTAGTCTAGGGTAGAGACTGAGAAAGAGCACAAAATGAGCTTTGAGAAACAAGAAAGCAGCTAGACTAAGGGAATTTCGGAGAGAAAGGCAGCAGGGGCTGCTGGGTGGGCCAGGGTCTCCTTAGTTGCCAGGTGTGGGTGGTCACCCTAAGATGGCAGAACAGGCTAGTTGTTCCTTTTCTGCCATCTGCCACTGTGTGGCTTTGGACAAGCTGGTTAACCTCTGAAGCTCAAGTCACCCATTATGAAATGGAAATGGTCAAAAGGATTCAAAAGGAGACTCTTACTAGTCCCTAAACACTAAACCAGTAACTGTGTTTGGGGCCTTGGGCTCTTCGTCTATAAAACAGGGATCAAAACACCCAACAAACAGGACTGAGATGAGAGTTAAAAACAATATATGCTAAGTTCCTGATACACACAAATTATTTAATAAGTAGTTACCTTGGTGGTGGAAATGTTGGTGGTACAGTGAGTTAAGTGCTACATCTGCTAACCAAAAAGTCAGCAGTTCAAATCTCTAGGTGCTCCTTGGAAACTCTCTGGGGCAGTTCTACTCTGACCTTTAGGGTCATTATGAGTCAGATCTGACTCAATGGCAATGGGTTTTGGATTTAGCCCTGGTGGTGTAGTAGTTAAGTACTGTGTCTTCTAACCAAATGCTGGAAGTTTAAATCTACCGGGAGCTCCTTGGAAACTCTATGGAATGATTCTCCTCTGTCCTATAAGATCACCACAAGTTGGAATTGACTCAACAGCAGTGGGTTTGGGTTTGGTTTCAGCGATCATAATCATATTCCTTCTCCACAGAGATGCTGTTAGGAATAAACAAGATAATGGAAATGAAACTTGTTGATTCTGACTCATAAAGATCCTATAGGACAGAGCAGAACTGCCCCCACAGAGTAGAACTGCCACCTCCTCAGCCTCATTTGTATCCCGTGGTGTTGGCTCACCTGTCTCTCCCGCATGTAGAAAGTATGGTAGTTTAACACCTTCCAAGGATGGAAGCAGCAAAGCCTCTTTGTAGTAGTACAAGGTGTGGCCGGTGTCCTCACGCCCCACCTACAGGACAAAGAGGGGACATGGGGGTAGTCTGTTTGGTTCTTGTCTCACTTTGCTAAAGCGCACCCTGCAGTCTGTAAATATTCTCCTTTGTACGCTGTCATAACAGCTTGGGGCCCATGATCACACAGACTGTTAAGAATGACCAGTAGCAGAGCTGGAAATGAGAAGTACAGAATTGATCTGAATTTCTCCCTTCTTCAGAAGGTTTACCTTCTAAGCTCCCAGCCTTTTGTACCTAGTCTTCTCATATCCACTTTGCTGCAGACCTGAGCTCCCTGGAGGAGGAGGGAGGGAGTAGACAGAGGGGAGAGAGACAGACAGAAGGTGAGAGACAGACAGAAGGAGAGAGAAAGACAGGCAAGAAAGACAGAAGGAGAGAGACAGAGACAGAGAGGGCAAGAAATACAGACAGAAGAACAGAGCAAGACAAAGACAGATAAAGAGAAAGACAAATACACAGACAGAAAGGACAGAGGCAGAGAGTGACATAGAGAGAGAATACACACACTTGCTACCTGCAGTTAGTAGGAACCAGATGCCCTCCATCACCTGTGGATCCTTTGCACAGGTCCACTTTCCTCTGAGACTCAGTTACTTGGCTGTAACGTAGTGAGCAACTGGACCAAAATTCTGCTTTTTGAGCTAAGCCACGCATGCCCGTAGGGTTCTGTAGTGGTGTGCTATCGGTGAGGGCACTTCAGGATAAAAAGCATGCCTCTTACAGAATGCCAATTATAATCAGCTGAAGTAGAAGGGAAACCCCGGTGGCTCAGTGGTTAAGGCTGCTTTTGCTAACCATAAGGTCAGCAGTTCAAATCTACCAGGTGCTCCTTGGAAACTCTATGGCCAGCAGCGTTAGCACTTCTACTCCGTCTACAGGGTCACTATGAGTTGGAATTCACTCCATGGCAGTGGGTTTGCGTTCGGAAATAGGTGATGGCAGAGGAATGACACATTTTTATAATAAAACAAACAGGGATACTCAATGAAGTAGAACGAAGTATAGAATTGAGAAGAGCTAAGAGCTTGCAAGTGAACCCTTTGAACAATCGTCTGTTGCTCTCCAACCTCATTGTCTGCAGAGTACTTTTCTGTCAGCTGCACTTGGATGAGAGCTGTGCTCCTTTAAGTTCTGACATGTACTCCAGACTTTGTCAGCACTGCATGCCGAGGGAGAAGAGGAGATAGGGGATCTTCTGCTCCTTTTCTCCAGAGGCCAGACCCTTTGAGTGCTCATAACAATCCTGAGAGGACAGCCTGAACTCAAGCTAAAACAATTCCAGAAATTCACTCCTTTGGGCTCTAGTTGGCCTGAAGGCAAAATTTTAAGCACAGTCTCAGCTCAAATGTACAAATTATCTATGAGGGTGTCAAGACTGCATTAAAAAGATGTTACGGACAAGTCTGACTTACAGTGGCCCTATAGGAAGGACAGAGTAGAACTGCCTTATCAAATTTCCCAGGAGAACCTGGTGGATTCAAACTGCCAATCTTTATGGCCAGCAGCTGTAGCACTTAACCACTATACGTCACCAGGGTTTCTGGCCTCTTACAAAAAAAAAAATTGTTTTTTTATATCCCACTGCTGTTGAGTCAATTCCGACTCACGTGACCCTATAGGACACAGTAGAACTGCCTCATAGAGTTTCCAAGAAATTGCTGACCTGTTGATTAGCAGCCGTAGCACTTAACCAGAGGCTACATTAACTTAGACTTCTTCACTGGATGAATGATATGGAGTTGTCTTCTCCTGGGTAACCTGGCCTGTCTGGTAGGGCCTGGCCACCAGGGACAGCTGCAACAGCCATGGGTGTGCAACGCCAAAAGCAGGTTGGGGGCTGGGGGGAGGTTATAGCTTAATCAGCTTCTGTTTGGGGTGATGAAGAAGTTTTATAAATAGATGGTGGTAGCGGTTGTACATCATTGTGAATGTAATTAATGCCACTGGATTGTGTAGTTAAATAGAGTTAAAGTGACAAATTTTGTGTTGTACATATTTTATCACTGTAAGACAAAGAATTTTTTCTTTTTTTTAAGATGAAAATGGGAAATGGGACAAAAAAGAGAGAGAACAAATTTCTTATGGGGCTAGCCCCATTTCAGACTCTACTCCTGGTCAGGACTCCCTGTGTGTGCTGTGGGGGAGTAAGGGAATGTATGGTGTGATTTCAAGAGTCAGACATAGATACGCAATTGGGGCTAGAAAAGAGGTCAGAAGGCACGGGAATCAGAAGCAAGTCCTTAATTATTGTCCAAACTTCCTGAATTTCCTCCTTATTCTGGAACTTACCTTGTCAGCTGTCTAGCCCCGACTGCCCTTCCTCCTCCCACAGCTGCCACCCCCTGCGGGCTGCTAGAGATGGTCAGGCTTCTGGCCAGTGTGGTCAGCCCTGAGCCTTGTGTGTGTAGCACGCCTGGGCCATTCATCAACAGCTGCTGCCTGGCCCTTTCTGTGCAGAGTTAGGAGGAAACGAACGTGGGTTACCAGGTCAAACCCTGCCACCATCGAGGAGAAATTGGTTCGAAGCACCATGGCTGTTTTGATGGATTCTTTGATGAGAGATAAATTGTTGATTCTGAGAGAGAGAGAGGCACAGAGACAGCACAACTCTAGTTACTTAAGTTGTGGAGAGGTTCCCTTTGGGGGGGGCAAGTCTTGTCTAGTCCAAGAGTACAGCAATCATTTCCCAAACCCTCAGCACCACTGCCCACATAGCCCTGTCCCCCAAGCTGTGATGATCCCTGTGAGATATTTCTCCCAAATCCACCCTTATCCAGGACCCCAGCTGGCTCCAGAAGGACCAACCGTCTCTGAGAAGCAGGTAGGGTAAGGGAGCCCATGGGGACAATGTGTCTACATTTGGATGAAGCAAAGTGACCTTGTCCAAAATTTGCCCTGCCTCCACAAGAGGGGCCCTGCATTCTAGATGTTGACCCTTTTCACTGGTCCCCTGTACCCAGGGTCCCCTCACCTATTAGGGCTTCACTCAGAGCCACACACAGCACACAGTGACATTCAGCAGAACCCAGTGGCAAAATGAAATGAAGATATGGGCCAATTATCCAAAACTCCAGGTTAAACCAATATACTCATAAGTAAGTCATTCAGGTCTGTGTGGGGTTACAGCCTAGAATGATCCAGAATATTGCCATGGTTCTTTGTTTCTGTTTGGTTATGGAAACCTGAACTAGAGGTGGTGGCAAGGACAAATATCCCCACTTTGTGGGCTCACACACACATACACACATTCCCAGCACATAGCTGCCTGGCATTGATCTACCTGACTCAGCCCGCAGCCTCCAAATAGCCTGCTGTCTCCACTTCTCCCCCTTCCCAACCTGGCATCTGCTGGCACCCGATATACCAAAACACTTCAGCCAGACTCTCTCACCTGTGATCAGAATAAATGAGCTTGAGTCCAACAAAGTTAGGATGGTCCTTTGCAAATGTCTTAGCTACTTCCTCATAAGTCTTCACACACCAGGCTTGGTCATGGATTTCCCCATTCAGTTCATACACCTGGGAAAAAAGCATCATGGAAAGCAGACATCAGAAGTGGGCAGAGGAGAACATCATTCCTAACCACCAATATTCTCTAAAATCAGGTGGCGTTTGTACTTGCCTTGTTCATTTTACATTATGTTTGTTGCTTTATTGGAGGTCTTATCCTTCTTTGGGATAACATGCTTCAGTACCACAAGACAGGGATTATTGCCTGTCTCTTTCATTACTTGGGTCCTGCACCTGAAACAGTGCCTGGTAAAAGGTGTTAAAAAAACAAAACAACCCATTGCCATTAAGTTGATTCCGGACCATGGATACCCTCTGTATGTCAGAGTAAAATTGTGCTCCATAGAGTTTTCTTGGGAGTCATCCTTATGCCACTCACCACCCTCCCACTTTAATCCTGGCAGAGCTATCATGGGCACCACGGCCACCTCCATTGGGGCTGTCCTTGCACTCTGGGTGTCTCCTCAGTTCTTTTCCTCTCCTCAGGCCTGTGTGGAAGACTTATGTCCTCAGGGGCTCTGCTGTGCTACCTGGCTTGGGGGAAGTGTGGAGACTGGACAGCTGCTTCCAGCCCCTCCATTGGCCTATTGGCCTTTGCTCTTTGGTTTCCTTTGCTGCTGCTCCACAAAGCTTGGCATTTTTTCAGACACTCCTCGGCAAGGCAGCTGAATCACTCACCCTCTCAACCCAACCCTGGGGTCCCCATTGTGAGGGGAAGTGCCCCTGATTGTTTCACCTGGGTGAATTTGTTCAGCATTACTGACCATCAAGGCTGCCAGCACCTTCCATAGGGAGAACCATGGTTACTGTTACCTAAGTATATGTATTGCCTCTCATTATGCTTATTTACTAACAGTTTTTAAAATGAACTTTCCCTGTCACTGATCCAGGGATTCAACCTTCATTTCAACAGACTTCCAGACAACCTGTTAGACCCTTCAAATCCTCAATGCTGAAGGAAGCCTCTATGCTTTAGCCCAGTAGTTGCCAAAGTGAGATCCAAGGAGTCTTGTGGGTCTCCTAGACTTGTTTAAGTGAGCTACAAAATCAAAGTTCTTTTCATAATTTTAAAATGCTTTGGAGGGATGGGGCCAAGATGAGGGACTACTCACAGACCTCCTTGATTCCCTCTGAGAACTAAGGCCCGGAAAAACAATTGAACAGAGCAGAGTGGACAGTTTGGGAGTCCCAAGATCAGGTTGGGGGATTGTGAGATTGAACTGGGCAACAGGAAAGGGAAAACTAACTTTGTTGGAGGTGAGACAGCAGGGCAAAGGGTCCCGCTTCTCCTTGCACACAGTGGACAGGCTTACAGGTACAGATGTCATCTTTGTCAAGTAAGAGACTGGGACTGGGACTGCGGAGCCTGAGAACTTGGATGGGGCCTGCTGCCATGCTGAGATGCAGAGCCTAAGTAGACAGCATCTCTTGCAGCAGAGAGGCTGTACTTAAGACAGTCACATCTAGAACACCCAGTGGCAGCTAGCAGCCAAGTGTTCCAATGTACTGCCTCTCTCTCTTTTCTGAGCTATGCTATGTATTCCACTGGCACAGCACAGGAGACGGCACAGGTAGGATGCCATCTTAGTCAGCTAAGAGGCAGAGTCAGCCATGTCTGAGTGCCCAGCTGGGGCTGGCTGCCACACTGAATGACAGTGTCTGACTGGATAGTGCTTCTCTCAGCAGAAAAGTAATTTTTAAGACAACGTCACCTAGAGAATGCAGCAGTGGCTGGTGGCTGAGCATGGTGGCACACTTTCCACCCTGTTCTCTGAATCTCACCATAGTGTCTGCTGGTGCAGGTGCTCCACAAATAGGTCACCATCTTCATCACCAAGGAAGCAGGGCTTGCCACCCCTGAAGGCATGGCTGAGACTGGCAGCTGCCGGACGGTACCTCTCACAGCAGTAAAGCAGTTTTTAAGACAATCACACCTAGAGAACACAGTAGTGGCTTGCAGCCGAGTGTGGCAGTACCATTTTCCCCTCCCTTCCCTAAGCTATGCCATAGCATCTACTGACACAGATACTCCACAAGTAGGTCACCATCTTTGTCAGCCAGGAGGCAGGGCCTGCTACTCTTGAAGGCCCAGCTGGAACAGGCAGCCACTGGACAGCACCCCTCTCAGTGGAAAATCAGTTTTTAAGACATTTGCACCCAGAAAATGCAGCAGTGGCTGGTCGCCAAGTGTGGTGATACCCTTTCCCCTCCCTTCTCTGAGGCACGCCATAGTGTCTGCTGACGTGGCCTTGGAGAGACTTCACAAGTAGGACACCATCTTTGTCAGCTAGGAGGTGGGGCTTGTCACCCCTGAGGGCCCAGCTGGGGTCGGTTGCCACAGGACAGCATCTCTCACAGCAGAGAGGCTGTTCTTAGGATAACTGCTCCTAGAGCAAGCAGCAAGAGCTGGTGACTGAGGGTGGCAGTGTCCTTTCCTCCTCCCTTCTCTGAGCTATGCCGTAGTGTCTGCTGGCATGACTCCAATGAGTCGACACAAATACATCACTATCATTGTCACCCAGGAAGAGGGGCCTGCCACCCCTGAGGGCCCACCTGGGGCTGGCTGCCAAGTTGAGCACCACCAGCTGACCGGACAGCATCTCTCTCACAAGAGAAGCTGTACTTACAACAACTGTACCTACAGAATGCAGGGGCAGCTGGTGGCCAAGTAAAGCAGTGCCTTTCCCCACCCACTTCCCTGAGCTGTGCCATGGCTTCTGCTGGTGTGACACTAGAGAAGCTGAAAAGCTTTCTGATGGCACAAAGACAACAATCAATATTTAACCATTTCAAGAAGGGACTATTTATGGCTCTGGAAAACTCCCAAAATAAAGAATCAAAAAACTTCCCAGATGAAGAAATTTTTCAGAAATTAATGGAGATAGACTATAAAAGAGTCATGTACAGAGCCCTTCTAGATCTTAGGATGGAGATTAAACAAAGTGAAGCAGAACAAAATGAAAAATTAAACGGGGTATATGAATTTACAGAACATCAACAATCTGAAATTCAGCAGACCAATAATAAAATTACACAGCTAGGCAACACAGTGAAAAGCCAAAAGAGCAGGACTGAGGAGATGGAATGCAGAATTAGCGATACTGAAGGCAAAGCAACTGACACCAGCATTTATGAGGAGAAATCAGATAAAAGAATCAATAAAAATGAAGAATTATTAAAAATTATATGGCACTTTATTAAGAGGAATAATTTATGTTTAACTGAGTTCCAGAACAGGGAAGGGTAGTAGAAAATACAGGGAGAATTGTGAAACAGTTGCTGACAGAAAACTTCCTTGACATCACAAAAGAAGAAAAGACAGTTATTCAAGATGCTCATTGAACTCCACAAAAGGTAGACCCCAAAAGAAAGACACCAGGACATATTATAATGAAGCTTAATAAAATGAAACATAAGGAGAGTCTCTTAAAGGCAGCTAGGCTTAAGCCAAAACTAACATACAAAGGGAAACCTCGTAGACTGTCCTCTGACTTTTCAACTGAAACTATGTTGGCAAGAAGACAACAGGATGACACATACAAAGCTTTGAAGGAAAAAAAACTTACAAGGAACTGTTATATACCCTGAAAAATTGTCTTTCAAATATGACGGTGAACTTAGAACATTCTCAGATACACAGAAGCTTCGAGACTTTGCAAAAACCAAACCTAAATTACAAGAAATAATGAAGACAGTTCTTTGATTAGAAAATCAATAACGTCAGATGTATACTCAGGATGCAAATCAGGACACAGCATCCAGAGTCCTAATTAGTTAGGGAAGTCACAAAGGCCAATCAAAGCTAAAATATTAAAATTAGGGAAAAAGAGAGCTTAAAAAGTAAATTATGATAACATTATACTATAAAGAGGGATACATTACAGTATTCACAGCCCTTTCAAACAGAGAGGAAGTTAAGGAGATATAAATAAGTTAAACACTGGTGTAAACCTAGAATGTTGGGGAGAAACAAAGGAGGAACTGCAAAGCAAACTAATCAATGCTACATATTAAAACAAGAAACACAATACAGAAATCTCAACAGATATAAAGCCAACAATGAAAAGAATGAAAAGGAAAATCACAAAGATTAGTAAGTGGAACAAAGAAAATGTTAGCAATGCAAAACTAAAGGCATCAAAATGGCAGCACTAAATACATATCTATCAATAATTATACTGAATGTAAATAGATTGAATGTTCCAATAAAGAAACAAAGAGTAACAGGTTGCATCAAAGACACAATCCATCTACATGCTGTTTACAAGAAGCATACCTCAGGCTCAAAGATACAAACAAACTGAAAATGAATGGGTGGAAATATATATACCAAGCTAACAGCATGCAAAGAAGAGCAGGAGTTGCAATATTAATCTCAGATAAAATAGATTTTAAAGTAAAATCCACCATTATGGACAATGGTAGTCTCTATTACTTAAAGGTTCAATACATAAGGAGGCTATAACAATATTAAATATTTAAACACCCAAAATCATAGCATCTAAATACATGGAAAAAACACTGACAGCATTGAAAAATGAGATAGATCACTCCACAATAATAGTAGAAGACTTCAACACTCCACTTTGAGTAATGGACAGACTATCCAGGAAAAAACTCAATGAAGAAAGAAGATCTTATGGCAACAATCAACCAACTCAACCTCATAGACATATACAGAACTTTTTACCCAACAACAAGCAAGTACACCTTCTTTTCCAATGCATATGGAGTATTCTCTAGAATAGACCATGTGTTAGGCCATAAAGTAAGTCTCAACAAAATCCAAACCACTGAATTATTGCAAACCATCTTCTCAGACCATAAAGTCATAAAAGTTGAAATAGATAGCAGAAAAAACATGGGTAGAATTTCAGACTCATGGAACCCGAACAACACCTTGCTCAAAAATTCATAGGTTATAGAAGAAATCAAGGATGCAATAAAAGTCATGGAATCAAATGAGAATGAAAACACATCCTACCAGAACCTTTGGGATACAGAAAAGCGGTGCTCAGAGGTCAATTTATTTCTATAAATGCGCACATACAGAATCAAGAAAGGGCTCAAACCAAAGAATTAACCCTACAACTTGAACAAGTAGAAGCAGAACAACAGAAGAATTCCTTGGGCACTAGAAAAAAACAGATAATAAATATTAGAGCAGAAGTAAATAAATTAGAGAATAGAGAAACAACTGAAAGAATAAAATGCTATTTGGTCTTTTCAGAAACATAGTGGTGACATAACGGTTAAGAGCCATGGGCTACTAACCAAAAGGGTAGTCCTTTGAATCTATCAGGCACTCCTTGAAACCCCATTGGGCAGTTCTACTCTGTCCTATAGGGCTGCTATGCGTCAGAATGGACTCAATGGCAGTAGGTTTTTTTTTTTTTTCTCTCTTGTTCGCTTATGCTGTACAGTAGAATTTTCCAAGAGCTGCATAGTATGTGACTATGTCATTGCTCTGGCAGTTGACAGCTTCTGTGCTTGTATATTCTTGTGTTTTGAAAATGTCTATTTTGAAAGAGGTACTGGTCTATAAGACATAAAATGATACTGGTGAAGAGTGTGCTTCTTGGCTTAAGTAGATACAGGAGAAAACTGTATCTCCTGTCTCAAGGTGAGATGAGAAGGCGGAAGGGTACAAGAGCTGGTTGAAATGTACATGAGAAATACAGGGTAGAGAAAAGTGTGCTATCATAGTGTGGGGAGAACAACTGGGGTCACATAACCAAGTGTGTGTAAGTTTTTGTGTAAGAAGCTGACTCGAATTATACATTGTCACTTAAAACACATTAAAATCCACATAAACAAAAGCTCTTTGGTGTTCTCAAAAATATTAAGAATGCAAAGGGACCTTGGGACCAAAATTTGAGAACTGGAGTTTTAACCTAACACAGAATTGCTACTCAAGATAGTTTTGGATCACCCAAAGGTTTGCAGCTGGGAGAAATAGTTTTTTATGCTGTATCCCATTACTGAGTCACCTGCCCAGATAGCCCAGTGGGGTTATGAGGCCCTTGAGAGTAGGATCCAGGTAGATCTTATCTCCTTGTCTTCTCTGGAATCAGAGTAGGTACTTACCTACCAAAAATCCCAAACCTGTTGCCATCAAGTAGATTCCAAGTCACAGTGACCTTATAGTACAGGGTAGAACCACTCCATATCATTTTTAAGGAGTTCCTGATAGATTCAAACTGTCAACCTTTTGGTTTACAGCCATAGCTCTTAACTACTATGGCATAAGATTTCCAGGTGCTCCATAAATAAGCATTAATTTGAGAAGAGACTGTTAGTACGCCATGGAAAAGTATAAGTATGTTTTAGGAAATTATTGACTAAATGGATGTTTGTGCAAGTGAAGCTTAGAAAAAAGAAAAAAAATCAACAAATGATGATTCTGCCTAAAAGGAGATCCTCATCAGATTAATCAAGTATGCAGAGATATGCAAATTATGCAACCAGAGGCATCATGGGGGCTTGCATATGGCAGTGGTTCCAAGTCATCAACCCTGTCAATCTAGTGCTTTTTTCTAGAGAAGATGAGGACCTCTGCCTTCCAGGGTTCAAACTCACTGCTAGTTCCCATAGCATGGAGTTCCGTGAAGTTGGAAAGTGGCTCCTGAGTCTGCGGGTGCTGAAGCCACATTAAGAATAGTTTCCTAACCTGCTGTTATCCCAAGCAAATCAACGTCCAGGCTGCCTGTGCCCTGCATTCCTGCAGCTCTGGCCTCTTGCAAAGAAACTGTAGGCTAGACAGAAGCACCTAGAACAGGATTTGAATGCTCAAGAATACCCCAATTTAAGGAGTGGGAGAACTCCTTCCCAGGTTAGGAGGGAACTACAAGTCCGCACAGCATCACAGCTAGTGTGGTTACACACTACTAATGAACTCTGGGTTAGAGTAGATTCTCAGCTGAAGTGAGGGGTCTGGGGAGCCTACTCAGTTCAGATTGGACATCCAGTCTGTCGCAAAGCAATTTCTACTACATAGGGTCGTTGCAAGGATCAGATGAGTTAGTATTTGCAAAGCACTTAGAAATGATGACACTTAATAACTCTTAGTATTATTATGCATCTATCACTCGGTCTTAAAAAGGTACCTCAGAACCTATAACCATCTTAAGAAAATAAAGTTAATAATTCAGAATTTAATCATTTGTAGGCCCAAGTAAAAGATTGAAAAGGCTGTCCTATCCATGTGATAGGTCTTGAAAGAAAAGCCCATGGAACTCAGTTTAGATTATCCCCACTTTTAACTCCAGTTTAAATGAGAAGCTGTAAATTTGTGGGGAAAATTTTTCAAACTGCACACAATTTGCATAAATTGTTACAAGTTTTATTGCCTACTATACCTCCCCCTAAAAAAACAAACCCATTGCCATCAGGTTGATTCAGACTCAGTAACCCTACAGGATAGAGTTGAACTGCACCATAGAGCACCTGGTGGATTTGAACTGCCAACCTTTTGGTTAGCAGACATAGCATTTAACTACTATGCCACAAAGATTTCCTATACCATACCAGTGAATAATGAAATTTTGAAGCGGGAAGGAACCTTAGATAATCTTGGTAACAGAAAACTGCTTGAAGTCACACAATTTAGCTTGTGTCAGATCATAAACTAGAACTCAAAATTTCTAACTCCCAGCACACTTAACAGAGTCCCTGGAAGTTACAAAACGTGAAGAACTCAACTACTAAGCCTTGAAAACCCTACGGACAGTAGTTCTACTAAGTTCAGAATCAACTCACCAGCAACTAGTTTGGTTTTGTCTTGATCT
Organism: Heterohyrax brucei; assembly: GCA_028571685.1. Classification (NCBI taxonomy): domain Eukaryota; kingdom Metazoa; phylum Chordata; class Mammalia; order Hyracoidea; family Procaviidae; genus Heterohyrax; species Heterohyrax brucei. Next base: position 59,796,435 of record CM053142.1, on the reverse strand, counting down.
AATGCAATTGACATTCACTGCTAGAGTATCATAAACTCTACAAGTGTTAACTGAGCATCTACTATGCGTCCAGTGTGCTTCCAGAGCTTCGCATTCACCACCTCATTTAATCCTCAAACTACTTAAACTATCATTTCACAGTTGAGGATGTGGAGGCTTCAGAAGGTTAAGGATCTCAATCCCACTTTGTATTTGAAGGAGTGGACATCTGCCAAAAGTCAGCAGGAAGCTTACCCTGAGGTGCCCCCTGCCCTTGCCATTTCCACACTCTAGTCTAGACAGCAGCAGCTGCACACTGTGGTCACAGTGACAGGGGTGATGCTGGGCTCTGCTCCAGAGCAAGGAAGTCCGTATCTCTGGAGCAGAACCTGCTGTTTTTTTAAACTCCCTAGGTGATTATCACACATAGCCAGGGTCAAGGGTTACTCTTTTTGTAGACTCAATGGAAAGTAAACAGTACAATTACAACATAGCAGAATAAATGCCGCTACAAAGAGGGTCAGCTGAGAGGACCCCTAGTCTCTAGTCAGCATTCTTGCAAAGTAACACTAAGAACATGACACAGTGGTTGGTTGACCAATTTTCAAAAACGTGTCTGCTAAGTGTCTGTGTGTGTGTGTGTGCGTGTGTGTGTGTGTGTGTGTATGTACACATGTGGTGTGGTGGGGGTGGGGGTAGGAGGGCAATAGGAGTGCTTGTCACATGCAGCATCCATCAAAACTGTCTGAGAATGACCATCAGGATTCCCTTTCCCATCAATGTGTCTCTCTCTGGAGCTCTCCCATCAGGCAGTGACAGCAGGGCAGTCTGCTGTTACAAATCCCTTCAGGTCTCCTAAGAGTGTGTACCAAAGGCTAGCCTAGACCCAGTCTGGGCCTCAGATACTGGCAGTGGGGGAAGGGGCTGAAGCCCAGGACCTAAGACCCGCCTAGCAACAGTTGCTATAGGCTAGTAGCCTTTGTTATAGAGCATTAGTAACACAATAGGAGGCTGAGCAGCTAGGATAGTCCATCAACATCATCCTGAGGCTCTGAATCAGCCCCGCAGCCGAGAAGGGGGAGGTAATGCGGCTGAGCAAAAGAATTCCAGTGAAGACTGTTTTTAGTTGTTAATGTGTTGATGGCTCCCCCTACTCTGGCTAATGGGGGGCATTAAGGCATAGACTCTCCATTGCCAGCAGCCTTTGTTCCAGGGTCAGGCCAGAACAAATGGTCAATCCCATCCCCCTCAGTCTCTACCGGAATCTGAAAGCCCAGCAGCCCTCTACCTTCTAGGAAGGCTGGCTGGGGTGGGCTGGGGCTGTAATGAGGGGAGAGAGGGCTGGAGGTTGGGCAGTGTCCCCAAGTTGACTACCTTGTAGCCCTAGTTTTGCCTTGTCAGGCTGAGTAAGGAGAAAATACCCACTGCAGAAAAGAGGAAGGAATGCAATCAGAAAGCATTGCTCCCGCCTTTCTCTCCAGTCCATTTGCTCAGCAACTTCCCCAAAGAGTCCCCAACAGACTTAAGATGAAACTCACACACCTGAAACCTACAAGACCCAAAGCATCTCAGCAGTTTTTCCCCTCCCTCTTCTTTTCGCTCTCCAGATCCTGAGGTTCTTCAAGATTAAAGGATTGCTGGCGCCACCCACACTGAGGACACCGCCTGGGATTTGTCCAGTGGGAAGCTGCTCCTGCCCCACTGGCCAGTTCAAGGTAAAGCATCTGCTCAGCTCATCTGAGAGAATGTAGTCTCCCCTCGGGAAGTAATAAAAGAAAGAAAAATGAAGCTAGATGTCCTCCCTGAGAGCCTCTTCTAATGTGATTGTGGCTGCCCTGAAGCTTAGAAAGCCCGGTGCAATGGGAAAAGTGCTGACTTAGAGTTCAGCCGCTATTCCGTCACTGGTTACTACCAGAGGGACCTTAGCGAGCCTCAGTTTCCACATTTGGAAAATGAAAAATGAATTAATGTAGTTGTGAATCAGTCTTGAATGCCTTGCAGGCAAAGTGCTATAGAAAGGTCAAAATGAATTAAGATTTGTCTTAAAATGTGGTCTGGGTCATCCATGGGACAGTTCTATTTTGTCCTGTAGAGCTGCTGTGAATCAGAACTGGCTCATCAGCAATGGGTTTTCTTTTTGGCAGAAGTCATCCATCTGCATCAAGCCACCTGGGGGCTAGTTAATACCGCGTTTTCCTGACCCTACCCAGATCTGTCCTGGAAGAAATACAACCAGAGCGCTCCTTAGAAGCAAGGATGGGAAGACTGCGCCTTACATACTTTGGACACGTTGTCAGGAAGGATCAGTCCCTGGAAAAGGATGTCACGCTTGGTAAAGCAGAGGGTCAGTGAAAAACAAGAAGGCCCTCAAGGAGATGGATTGACACAGTGGCTGCAACAATGGACTCATACATAGCAGCAATTGTGAGGATGGCACAGGACCAAGTAGCATTTAATCATGTTGTACTTAGGGTGGCTGTGAGTCGGAACTGACTCAACAGCACTTAACAGCAAGTACGACATCCTGGAAACCATGGTTAAGTACTACAGCTGCTAATAGAAAGGTCAGCAGTTCAAATCCACCAAGCTCTCCTTGGAAACCCCATGGGGCATTTCTTCTCTGTCCTCTCAGGTCACTATGAGTCTAAATCAGTTGGACTGCACTGGGTTTAAAGTACTACTATAAAGTTTGAGAACCGTATCAACAAATGTGGTTTCACCATTGGTGCCTGTTGAGGATATCGGAAAATGTAAGAGCTGGTGTCAGTCTGAAATAACTCACAATCTAGCTGGAAAATCAGTGGTTGTTATGACATAAATAACATAAGATCAACAGAAGAGGGGGGCTGGAGATAAACACCAAGGAAGACAAAGGAGGGGAACAGTGAATGTCAGAGGGTTGGGAAGGTGGTGAAGGAGGGCTGGTCAGACACACTAAGGAGGAGGGGCTTAACTGGACTCAGGGCTGAAGGCTGGGGCTTAGATGGGGAGGGTCCATCGGCGGAGAGAAGAGTTTTCCAGGCCAGTCACAAGGGAATTAATTCATTTATTCCAAGAATCGTGTTTTCTCTAGAAAGTGGATTAGACCCTCTCTCTTCTTTTTAAAACGATTATTCTCTTTATCGTTTAGAACCGAATGTACTTATACCTAGGTCTTAGCCGTTCTGTTCACAGAACTGATGAAAACTCTACTGAGGCCGCATTTCCACCTCTGAAGCACTCAGAAAAAGGAATACAAGTCTGTACTCAGCTAAATTGTCAAACAAACAACAGATCCAAGTGGAGATATGCGAAGTCTCCCACGAGACTGGATTCTTGGGCCTGGAGTGAAGATAACCTTACTGAGGAATTAACACATCTAAGGGAAAAGGTGGGTCTGTTCAGAAAGCAAAGAAAAGGGAGAGCTGAGACTTGAGAAGTTTGGTCTCCTTTGAAGGGAGACAGAACTCTGACTCACAAACGGGAATAACTGGCTCTTGGGGCCCTTGCAGGGTAAAGGGCTTGGCTTCTAACTGAAATGTCAGCGGATCAAACCCACCAGCTGCTCCAGGTGAGAAAGTGGCAGTCTCCTCCCATGAAAATTCACAGCCTTAAACACCCTATGGGTCAGTTTTACTCTATAGCTTCACTGAGTCAGAATTGACTCAATGGCAATGGGCTTATAGGGCCCTGGTGGCGTGGTAAATAAGAGCTACAGCTGCTAACAGGTCAGCAGTTCAAATCCACCAGTTGCTTCTTGGGACTCTACGGGACAGCTCTCTATCCTACAGGATCACTATGAATCAAAATCAACTCAATGGCAATGGCTTTGGTTGAGGTTTAGTATAGGGCCTCTGAGTTAGAATCGACTAGATGGCATTCAGCGTGAGTTTAGTTCTGGGGAGGGGCAGGAACATCCCTCACTAGGGAGCCTGTGACCCATTTATGTCAGCCTGGGCGTGTTGTTGCTGTTAGCTGCCACTGAGTCTTCCTCCAACTCATGGCGGCCCCTTGCGCAATGGAATGAGACCGTTGTGATTCACAGGGTTTTCACTGGTTGATTTCCGGAAGTAGATCACCGTGCCTTTTTTCCTAGTCTGCCCTAGCCTTGAAGCTCCACCGAAACCTGTTCAGCATCATAATCACACTAAAGCATCCACTGAGAGACGAGTGGTGACTGCACATGATGTTCACTGATTGCAAACTGACCCTGGGTCTCTCTGGCTAAAGGTGAAAATTCTACCTCTAACCATTAGTACTTCAAATCTGTCCGGTAGTAGTGAATTCAATTTAGGAGTTCCTAGATCTCTACAGAAGAAAGACAAAAGAAGAATTGACGCCTTTGAATTGTGTTGGAGAAGAATATCAAATGTATCATGGACTGCCAAAAGAACAAATAGATCTGTTCTAGAAGAAGCACAACCACAGTGCTTCTTGGAAGCAAGGATGGTGACACTGTATCTTACATACTTTGGCCATGTTGTCAGGAAGGATCAATCCTAGAGAATGACACCATGCTTGGTAGAGTGGAGGGTCAGTGAAAAAGAGAAAGACCCGCCAAGGAGATAGACTGATAACAGTGGCTGCAACAATGGGTTTAAGCATAAAAACGATTGTGGACATGGCGTAGGTCCGGGCAGTGTGTCTTTCTGTTGTACACAGAGTGTGAGTCGGAATCGACTTGGTGGCACCTAACAACTACAACAAGAGATGTCTGTGAGTTAGAATCAACTCGATGGCAACAGGTTCGGGTTTTTTTTGTGTGTGTGTGTATTTTTAACCAGCATTAAAAATTAAAAAATGGGAAATATCGGTGTCATTTTATACTACACTGTTTCCTGAAACTTGTTTCATTTTACAGATGTATATGGGCAACTGTGGGAAACACTGGCTTAAACAGGATCTCTTTCTTTCTTTCTTTCCTGGGCAAAGAGTTTCATCAGATTCTCTAAAAGACAACACTGACTACTTCCTTCCTTGTACTTTCACCATACCCCTTCAGTGGTTCTTTACCGTCTGTAAGAATATTGGGTACATTCATTGCTTTGCCTTTTGGTCTCTCACCAAGAAAGGATTAGGCATAGATTCTTTCCTCTATGCCTTTGGTCACCCAGCATGTAGCACAGGGCCTGACGGAGAGTAGGAGCTTGCAGGTGTTTGAAGAGTACATAAAAAGAGACGGGGAAAGGATGGGGGATGAAGGGAGAAAGATTGAAAAATAAGGTTGGGGTGGTAAATTCACTCTGTGTTGTGAGTGATTCTCCTTACGGGCCAAGAAGTTTGAATTTTATACCATCAACACTTGGGAATCACAAAAAAGTCTGTTACAGGGAGATTAAATACAAAGTTAGATGTAGAATGGTTTGAAGGAAAATCACCAAGGGAGCTTCTGTAGCAGAGCAGGCAGGAAAGAGCACTGAGAGTCAGTAGTGCTCCAACGGAGGAAGAAGCTGGGGGGAGGCTTCCTGCGGGCAGCCTCCAGGGCCTTGAAGCTGAGCAGACTCTTGTAGAGAGAAAGGGGCCCCAGACTGGCCAAAAGGGAAGTGGAGAGTCACCAGACCCTTGCTCTCCTTGCAGACAGATGCCCCAATGGGCCCTGCCAGACCCCCACAGCCAGGCTCTGAACTCTACTAGAAGCTACCAGTTATGGGCATGTAGAAGATAAGGGGAACACAGGCTCTCTGCTATCTCCTCTACTCTTTTTATACCTTTAAAAACAAGTGTACTAGTGTGAAACCTGTTGTTACACATTAACCCTGGTCCAATTTCATTTCCTATGGCTTCTGTAATTACAACATTGCCCATAGAAAACCAAACCACACATGTTGCCCTGATCCCAAATCATGGATTGCCCACAGAAGGCCCTAGTTAAAATGCAACCACGCACCACAGAAAGGACCCCTCAGGCACTCACCCATCCCACTGACACATGGGACTAGATCCACGACTGGATTCATCAGCTGTTCCCTTACCACAAATATTGCACTAAGGGACTCAGCAATGTAAAAGGAGATAGATCAAGAAAGGTCCTGGTATCCAGGCCATGGTCGAAGGCCAGGAAACCCCAAGCACCCAGGGGGTACTGTGCATCCTGGGGACAGGAAAAGGGCAGCGAGAGTAGTGGCCACAGTTTTGCTTGGACCAGCCCAGTGCACTTTGGGGTCTCCTCGTACCAGTGACTTGGGGGATGAATTTACAAGCATTCAGTCCTCTTACCAGCAATAGAGTGAATTCTACAAAGACCAATGAGGTGACATCTGATAGTCAAGCACAGAGCTGAGGAGTGATGGAGAGGAGACACACATAGGCTCACCGGAAGAAGCCTGACTCTGAGCTCCAGGTAGATCACATTATCCAGGTAGAACTCCTCCAGGCCCTGGAAGATGTAGTCTTTGAACACTGGTGCGTAATGGACAAGTCCTGAGATTGCCGTGAAGATGGTTTGAAACTTTGTCCAAACAACATTTGGGTCTGCATAAGTCAGCTCGGGATTCTTGGTCACCAGAGTGAAATTCTTCACCAGGCTGTCCAGGACAAGAAGTGGGATGTATGAAGGAGCACACTTCAGACCGTCACACACAGGCATGTCTGGCTTCTCCCACCCCGAAGCAAAACAGGATGTGTTATAGTCATGGGGATAAGGAAGAGGAAAAGGCTCTCCAACCGAAGTCTTCCAGCCCATGACCACGTGGCTGACTGCAGACTCTGTACTTGCAGGAGGCAGCTCGGGAAGGAGGCTCGCTCAGCCAGCGCTCCTGTTCTCCCTCTATTGGCTTACCCCATCTGACCCCACTGTACTTAACTGAGACCAAGCTCCCGTGGGGTAGTAAGAAAAAAAACAAATCTGTTGCCATCAAGTTGATTCTGAAAGTGCCGTGTATTACAGGGTAGAATTGTCCTGTAGGAGTCTCTTGGCTATATTCCTAACAGAAATATATTAGCAGGCCTTCCTTTCTTGGTACCACTGGTTTTGACACACCAATCTTTAGGTTATTAGTTAGTGCAAACCATTTGAGCCACTCAGGGATCTTCTTTGGGTGATATGGTAGCAATAATTCTGGACTTGGAGTCACACGACCCAGGTTCACATCCGAGACTTGCCATTTATGAGCTGTGTGGTCTCAGACAACTTACTTAACCATGCTGCACTTCATGTTTCTTATTTCATAAAGGGAAATAACCTCACAAAAGAACTCTGAAGGTAGTTTTATAAACTAATTGTTATTTACAACATTACTATAATATTACTATACAAGTAACCATACTGTATTACTTAATATTGTTGTATTATATATTATAGTGTACATGTTATAATATTATTGCCTATAATATTACTAAAAATATTTGCTAAGTTGCCTTATCATGTTTTAAACTTTTTCATCTAGTAGTTGAATTACTGTCATTCCAGGAGCTGAGCATTTTCTTTTTCCTGGCCTCACTAAACATCAAGACAAACCTCATTGTACACAACAACAGTGTTGTGGATCAAATTAGGTTTTTTAATGCACCAGGAACTTACTATGGAAAGAAAAGGCACTAAAAGATTTTGTGAAGCAAAACATTCATCTGTGAAGTTAAAAAGAAAATGTCTACTGTGTTATTTATTTACTTATTTTAATGTCACATTTTTATGTAAGAGTTTATATCAACTCTTACTGCAAGTTACCTGTGACGGATGTGCAACATCTGTCTTCTGGACCACCACTCACCTGTTGTCAAACTCAGTGATGTTTTTCTGCTCTTTTCTGTAGTGGTCCAGCAAAATCCACTCAGAACAGTCTTCCTGCTTGGGAGGGGCTGGATGAGCAAATATGAACTTCATGGTCCCCCACTGAGTGTAACAGACATGGCAGTGGGGTCTATAGGTGACATTTTTCACCAGCCAGTCCACATCCACAATGCCGAAGTCATGGAGGTGCAAGGCAGCCCCTGGAAGAGAAAGAAGGTGAGGAAAGCGAAGCAGGTGAAGCCCAGATTCCAGGGTTAGGGGTTTGTGAGGACAGTGCCAAAGGACTAGAAGAGGGAGGATTTTTATCTGGCCATTCCTCTGGAGAAAAGCATAGTATACCTTTCTCACTCTGTCTCCAAGGCCTGATCTGCTTCTTGCCTTTGTCTCCCAGATATGGCCACTGTTTTCTTTGCAGCCAAGAATGAAGCTCCCTCATTTTCCTCCCTCATAGTCAAAAGGCATGAATATATTGGGGAGAGTATTAGACACGGAAGCAGAAGACTAGAATTCAAGTCAGTGCTCTATTAGCTTCTGGCTCTTTGTTCACAGGCCAAGTCTTTAAACAAGGCTTCCCCACCCAGCACTGGAGGAAGGGGTGTTACTGCAGGCACCCAGGCTGCAGGCACCCAGGCCCTGCTTGTGCTGTTGCTGTTGGTCCTTTCCCTCTGCTCCCTAATACCTCACCTACTTGCTTTCCATGTTCTGCAGCAGGCTGGTACCTGTCTGGCTTTTGACCTGTAAGCTTTGACATTTGAGGACCCATGGTGGCCCTTCAGACTTCTGCTAGTTTTGACCCCCCCATGCTTATAGGCACAGTATCCACTGTCCCTTTGTTCTTGCTCCCCCCCAGCATCTGGTTCTGATCCTGAACCCATAGCAGGTGTCCCCAGTGGATGAGGCTGGTACACCACCATCTCTAAGCCTTATGTTCCTCATCAACTGGAAATGATAAGATCTACTTTCCCAATCTCACAGTTATTGTTATTTAATCTCAATTTGTGACATTTCAGTAAAACAAAGTACAGAAAAGTAATTGGCACACTGCTACTTATACAGATGAGATTATAACTGCAGTGCTATTCACAGAAATTTGCTTACACTACCGCATACTATATCATATTGTATTCTACTTGGTAGCTGAGCCCTGGAACAGGAACGGGACAAGAGGGTGACAGGAAGGATGTGAAGGGAATAATATGAGTAATGTTCTACAGGCCCTGGACACTGTCTTGTAACTGTGGTTAGACACTTTTCTAGCTTTGTGACAGAAGCTGGGTAACATCCAGGGACCCCTTCTCTACCTCTGCACCCACTCCCTGCCCCCTACTACTGTCTCTCTGAAGCTGAGTCCCCGCCCAGCAAGATCTTTAGTTTCAAAGGCGAACCTGCAACTATCATCAAACACTCCTTTCTAGTTTGCCAAAGAGGACAATGGAACAGAGCTGATAAGTGGCATGCTCAGCCACTCTGCCGGGTGCTTCTTTAGATACCATCCTTATTTACAACAGTAAGGAACACAGACTTCCAGTAAGTGGCTTGAAATGACTCCATCCCTTCCTAGAGCCTGCAAACCACCCCTCTCCAGATCTCTACCTTTTGGCATCTTCTTCAGGATCTGGAACACCTCACTCTTTTCAATGAGTTCCTTGGCCTGGAAAAAGTGCAGCCTGGGTGGGAACATCTCAGTCTTCATAGCTTTGCTTATCTCAGCCTTTTTGAAGGTCATGAGATTCTTATTGGCCTCTTCCTCTTCTTTCTTCAGCACCAGTTGCCCACCAAGACGCATCATCTTCTCTCTCTTTATCAGCTCATTTCGCTCCTTATCTATGGATATGGCTGAGCAGCAAAAAGGCAACACCACAGCCAAAAGGAGGGAGAGGAGGGCTAGCTGCCCAGATGGGCCACTCACTGACACTGACATGCCTGGAAGAGGAAATTCATCAGATTGAGACTCTGATCAATCTAGTCAAAGGGCTAAACAGAAAGTGGAAGGAGTGGGTAAGTGAAAATTTATACATTTAACTGTAGAACTCGCATTTCCTTTCTCTCACCCTGTTCTCAGACTACCAGGAGACAGGATATTGAAGCATTTTTCTCTGATACCCCAGAGAAAAGACCTGCGGGTACCAAAATGTAAGAGGTTTTCAAATTATGAGGTCTCTTCACAGTGAAGCTTGTGAGCCAGCAAGCTTTGCTCACACAGGGAAAGAAACTGTAAGCAGAGCTGTAGCATTTTACTTTTAAATATAACCAGGTAACAATGGGTCACAAGACATTTGAGGAATGTGTCTACATGAAAAGGAAAGAGACTCACACAGAGACCAAACTAAAACAAAGGAAAGGAATCAGGAAAAAACTGACAATTCAGGTAATAAAAGAAAAATCCAAAAGAGGTACAATTAACGTTGTTAGAGAAATTTTAAGAAAAGATATTGAATCCACAAGCCAGAAAAAGAACGCTATAAAAAATGAACAGGAGAGCTTTTAGAAATTAACAACACAAAAGCTGAAGTTCAAAAATTTACATAGAAACATTAAAAGATGTAGTTAAGGAAAACACTTAAAAAGTAGGAGAAAGTAAAGTGAGAGGATTATTGGTCCAACAAAGCCAACACCCAAATAATAGACCTTTCAGAAGGAAAAGAAGAAAAAACAGATGAGAGGTGACGATCAAGTAAATAATACAAGAAATTATCCCAAAACTAAAGATCTGTATTCCAAAATTGAAAAGACGTGTTGAATACCTAGCACAGCACAATGAATTTGTAATAGCCATGCCAAGATACCTTGTCTTGATATCTTAGAACACTGGCATTAAGAAATATTCTAAAAGCTTCCAGAGGACAGCTAGTCCAGGTTGACAGTGAGCAGAGATTTAACAAAGGAAGCAAAAAATAAAAGCCTTTCATTTATTAGGAGTTGTCTTTTGCCAGGTATGATGTTAAGTACTTTACATGGATTATCTATTTTAACTTCATTTAAGAATTGTTTCTGAATAGTTGGAACTGTAGGTAACAGAACAGGAAGGATGATATGGTATATTGGAAAGAATGAACTCTAGAAATTAGGAGACTTCAGAAATAGTCTCAAATTAGCATGGGAGACCTTGAGAAAATTATTTAGAGGATATCAGTTTCCTCATACATAGTCCAATCCATCCTTCCTATAAAAAGGATGAATTGGACTCTATTGGCATTTCCCAAAGTGTGATGTGTGTATCATCAGTAAAACATGATATGATTTTAGGTGATTTACAAATGACTATGAATTACTTTGATTAGTATTAGTTTTAAAACTATGTAGTAACATATCAAGCCTCTTATATCATGACTGTTGTTATTTAGGACTCCTGGTGGCACAGAGGTGATGAGTGTTAGCTGCTAACCGAAACATCAGCAGTTAGAATCCCCCAGTTGCTCCTTAGAAACTTAGGGAGCATTTCTGCTCTGTCTGATAGGGTCACTATGAGTCAGAATTGACTCCACAGCAATTTATTAAAATTTAAATTGAATAAAAAAAAATAAAGTAAATAAAATAAACAAAAATGTTAAGTAAGTACAGGGATATGACAAATAAAAGCTTGATAATCATTATTCGACTAGATTATATGCAAGATTCCTTCCAGCTGACACTCCATTATTTTATAGAAAATTAAATGCTGAGTGGGAATTTTAGAACCAAGTGATTACTCACTCTAGTATCACAGTTACGGTGAGGGACATATACCTGCAGAATCAGAGAGCTAAACTCTTGAAAAATCCCTTCAACGTAATCAGGTCTTTGCATGTTTCCTCAGACTACATACAACCAAGTACTCGCCCTCAGTTGAAATCACTAGTGACATAGTGACATTCATGTCGTTATCTCACTCATCCTGTGCCGTGTCTTCTGCTCACCAACCCTGGCCCCTTGCTCCTCTCTCCCTAGTGATAATACCTGAGGTCACCAAGGTTTGGAACTTGCAATGCCATCCTCCCCAAGAAGGACCTCAGAGTATGAGAGAAAACAAAAAGAAAGAAAAAAAGAAAGAAAAGGGAGGATTACTAGTCTAGGATTACACCGCATAGCATTTGGGGACTTCTCCTGATCTGCCAGATAAAAGTTTATCTAATATTGATCAAGACTTGCCCAGTCAAACCAAGGAAAAATAATGTATGTCAAGACTTACTGCTGTACTTACCTCATGTTCTATCTCTGTTTTTTTCTTTCACTTACAAAACAGAGTCTATGAAAATGCTGTAAAAATAGAGTGTTTCTAGACCAAGAATGAAGAAACAGAGCATGTGCATCTGTGACTTTAGTAAAAGTCTGTGGGCCAGCAACCATTTTCAGAAGCCTGTTGTGGAGAAAACCAGCGTTTGCCTTCCTGACTGAGAGTTACAAGCCCACTTAAAGGTGGGTGACTGAGCTCCTATGAACAAGTAAACAAAGTCCAACGCCTCAACCTCCCAGCTGTCGCCTCACAAGCCCAGAGCTCCACCCAGATCTTCACAGTGGCTGTTAAGACCCCCCACCCCAGGAGATCCCAGGTACCTCAGAGCAGCTCCAGAAACTGTAGACTGTTGGCTTAGTCCGCTCAACAGCTGTGTCAGAAGCGCCAGAGAAGTTCACCATCCTGTTTCACTTCCCGTCAGACAAAGTTTCACTTCACTCCAGCCTCACACTGTGCGGAGAGGCAGGGAAGAAGAGGACTGGTAGGGTCTAGCAAGTGTGTGTGTATTTATGAGCGTGTGTGTGTGTGTGTGTGTGTGTGTGTGTGTTTCTGTGGGTGCATGTGGGTTTGTGGGGAATTATGGGTCTATTTGTGTAGGTACATGTGTTTCTGTCTCTACTTATGTGTTTGTGTATATAAGGTTTATGTTGTATGTTTGTGTGAGTTATATGTGTGCTTGTGTTTCTGTATGTGTATACAGGTTTATTTGTATGCACGTAGGTTTATGCATGTATTTATATTTATGTGTTTGTGTGTATGCAAATTCATATTTATTTGTGCATATATTTATAGGTGAATTATGCATGTATTTGTGTGTACATATGTGTTTGTACAGGGAGGATTTATGCATGTTTCTGTGTGTTTTCATAGATTTATCTGTGCTAATGAGTTTATGTGTGTTTGCACGTGAGGGTGTTCATATGCGCGGGTGGTTTTCTGTGTGTGTTTATAAGTGCTCTGCCTTTGTAAGGCCCAGAATGCAGTTTTGGACAACAAGCACCATGAACAGGCACTACAAAATCTGATTATGAACTTTGGAAAGCATTCCTGTCTTCAAAATGTGATTGTGGATTGTGGGGCAGCCCATTGGAAAATGGGTAAAAGGTAGACTGATGAAACATAAAGGATTTAGGGAGAAAAAACAGGGATGTGGGGACAAGGCAGTACCAGAGGAGGGAAGAGGCAAGAGTGGGACATGGAGGAGACCAGCAAGAAGAATAATGGCTCCAAGAGGAAGCATTTAGACAGAGCACTGAGGGCCAGGAGCAAATCAGAGTGTTCAAAAGCTAGAGGCAGACCTAGCTTTGCACTCTGACCAGATGTGTGGCTGTGGCTATGTTGTTTATACTCTCTCCAATTTCTTGATTTGAAAATGGAGATCATGAAAGTACCTACCATAGAGAGTCATCATGAGAATTAAATAAAGACTGCATACAACATGTCAGGTGTACAATGAGTTCTTAACAATATTGACTCACTTTGGATAGATCATCAAGAAAACCAATCACTAGAAAAAGACATTATGTTTGGTAAAGTCGAGGGCAAGTGAAAACAAGACAGATACATGCAAGAGCTGAAACAGTGGACTCACACAGACCGATGATCATGGAGATGGCCCAGGACCAGGAAACACTTTGTTCTGTTACACAAAAGGTCACCACGAGCTGGAGCTGACTCAATGGCAACTAATTACAACAATGATCAGATGTGACTACTGTGATGTATCACCCAGGTCAACTTTGTTAAGATATGTGAGGCTGTATAAGAGACTTCTATGACAGGCGTGGAAACCCTGGTGGTACAGTGGTTAAGAGTTCCGTATGCTAACCAAAAGGTCAGCCGTTCTAATGCACCATAAGCTCCTTGGAAACTGTATGGGGCAGTTCCACTCTGTCCTATAGGGTCACTATGAGTCGGAATCAACTCAAGGGCAATGAGTCATGACACATATGGTCTGTATACTTGACCAGGAGATTCCTTCCCGGGCTCACTCTCACAGCCTTCTGCCCCCAAACTGACTCACAGACCCCACAGCACTTCTAGCTCTTCACCTCCTACACCTCTGGAGCTCCCAGGCTCCTTGTTGCCGTATTTTCAAAAAGGTGAACAGTCATCCATTTAGCAAGGAAGAGCAAATTCAGAAGTGAAAATACAGAGAAAGTAGGAATTCCCCCATCAAGAATTCACCAAAGCTCAAAATCATTTAATTTTTAAGAAGTCAGAGGAAGCACAGAAACACACAAATATCAAAGAAAAACAAAGCCGATGATTCAAGCAGAAGGATAAGAAGAGCAAATCTCCAATTCTGAAAATAAATTATGTGAAAAATGTTTTCAAGTGCCAGAGTAGAACCAAAGATAAAGCTTTTCTTTCTAAATGCTTTGATGAGAAGCAGGAGCCAATTTTCACGTGACAAAGGTTGGCTGTGGGAATCCCAGCTCGTGGCTTGGCCGAGGACTATAGCAAGCCAGTTGGAGGCAGCAGGTTCTGAAATGGACTCACTGCGATGAGCAGAACCTTCTCAAGCTCAGATCTTGAGGCAGAAACAAATAGGAGAATGGGTGGGCACACGCACCTGGTCACAGGATCAGAGACAATGAATCAGAATAGGGATTAGAACCAGAAGGAGCTGACATGTTTGCCATGCTCATGAGACTTTGGCAGCTTGGTCCAGAGCCAACCTCTTGGCCTTTTGGGTTGGAACCATCTCTGTCGGGGGACTTTGGTATCTGGAACCACCTCCAAATGGAGCCAATCTCTTTCAGGAGTGACTCGCTATTGTCTAAAGCAAAAGGTAGATCATCTGACCACAGCAGGCAACAGGATGTAACATTGTGAAACCATTCTGGAAGAATCTCCTGCCAAGTGCAGGCCCTGTAAAATGGGAAATGAGGCTGTCCTTTTTACACTTTATTCAAGATGATGGCCAGCAACAAAAACTGAGTTTATTGTGCTCATAGTCTGAAAATCGAAAAGGCAGAAAATGAGAACTAAAACTAAGCCTAAATGGAGAGAAGCCCAAAAAAGCAAGGGGGGTATGATCGCAAAAGCTGGAGATGAGAATTTTCCAAGCTTAGGATCGTCTACATGCATGCAGATCTTTTGGAGTCATTTTCATTAAAGCTTCTCTTTCTTCCCACCAAAAACATGAATCGTATGCTGTTGCTAGTCTAGTCAAGAAGGAGTTCCCTATGATTTAAAGATTAAAGTGGGTGGATACACCACTTTTATATTAGTAAGTAAGGTTCTGTGGCCCCAGCAGTTAACAAAATATAAACAATAACGCTGACGGTTATTGGGAAACCCTTGTGGCTTACTGGTTAAGTGCTATCTAACTGAAAGGTCAGTAGTTCAGACTCACCAGGCACTCCCTGGAATCTTCATGGGGCAGTTCTACTCTGTTCTGTAGCATTGCTGTGAGTCAGAGCTGACTCAGTGGAAATAGGTATGGTTTTTTAGTTTAAAACTTACTGAGAATTACGTGTATTTACTCATCTAATCCTTAGAGAAATCTTATAAGTTAGCATTTATTGCTATCCCCACTGGGCAAATGAAAACACTGAGGTTAGGTAACTTGCCCAAGGTCGCACAGCTGGTAATGGTCAGAGCAGGAACTTGAACTCAGGTAGATTCTATCAAACTGTCTTCCCTGGTAGCAAAGAAATGGAGGGTCTTCAAAGGCCTAGAGACCCCCTGGTCTGCAGCAGCTCACCTACCACAGGAGGGCACACCACAATTCCCAAAATGAGATACACGAGTAGAAACGAGCAAGTATAAAAAGATTTTATAAATACCAGGAGCTTGTGCTATTTATTGTTGAAGTTTTTGATCATGCTTTATGAGAAAGCTTATAGCTTAGGTTAATTTCTCATATAAAAATTTACACATGTATTGTTATGTGACACTAGTTGCAATCCCCACAAAGTGACAGTACACTATCCCTTTACACCAACAGTTACTTTGTGTCCGTTCAACCAGTTCCTGTCCCTTTCTGCCTTCTCACCCTGCCTCCAGAGAAGTGCTACCCATTTGGTTTGACGTATTGGATTGAAAGAAGAACCACACTTATGATTTCATAATCTGAAAATCTACAGGGCAGAAAATGAGAACTAAAGCATCTTTTTAGTGACTACAAAACTGAGCCTAAATGTAGACAAGCCCAAAAAGGCAAGGGGGGTATAACCCCAAAAGCTAGAGATGAGAAGGGACAGGAACTGGTTGAACAGACACAAAAAACCATTGGTATAAAGGGATAGTTCATTCTAATCTTTGAAGATGGGCTTTAGGAATTATTTTAGTTCTGGTTTAACAGAGAATTTGTGGGCCATTAGTTTTGGTGGTTCCTGCAGTCATAGTCAGACCATTAAGTCTGGTCTTTTTACTTGAATTTGAGTTCTGCTTTGTACTGTTCTCCTGCTCTGTCCAGGACTCTCTGTTGTATTTCTTGTCAGGGTGATCATCAGTAGTAGCTGGTACCATCTAGTTCTTCTGGACTCAGGCTGATGGAGTCTCTGGCCTATGTGGTCTTTTTGTCTCTTGGGCTAATATTTTCCTTGCATCTTTGGTGTTCTTCATTCTTCTTTGCTCCAAGTGGGTTGGGGTCAATTGATGCATCTTAGGTGGCCACTCACAAGCTTTTAAGACCTCAGATGTCGCTCACCAAAGTGGGATGCAGATTATTTTTTTAATAAACTTTGTTATGTCAGTTGATAAAACTGTCCCCTATACTGTGGTCCCAGGCCCCACCCCAACTACTCTGTCCCTCAAAGAGTTTGGTGTGTTCAGGAAACCTCTTAGCCTTTCCTTTGGCCGGTTGTTCTGACTTTGCCTATATTATGTGTTGTCTTCCCTTCACCTAAGACGGTTCTTGTCTATTACTTAGTCTATTACTTCTTGTCTATCACTTAGTAGGTAGTGACATAGTGGCCATTTAGTGGTATACACCACTTAGTGACCTAGTGGTTAAGAGCTATGGCTGCTAACCAAAAGGTCAGCAGTTTGAATCCACTAGATGCTCCTTGGAAACTCTATGGGACAGTTCTACTCTATCCTATAGGGTTGCTATGAGTCAGAATTGACTTGATGGCAGTGAGTTTGATTTTTGAGTTTACCTACTTAGTGAATTCCTCTCCCTCCACTCCCCACTCTCCTAATCATTAAAGAATGCTTTCTTCTGTGTTTAAACATTTTCTGGAGTTTTTATAATAGTGGTTTCATACAATATTTGTCCTTTTGTCACCGACTAATTTTACACAGTATAATGTCCTCCAGATTCATTAATGTTATGAGGTGTTTCACAGATTCATCATGGGAGATTGTGTTTTCAATCACCACAATATATTCTTTTATCGTGATTAAGTGAAAGTATGGAATCTAAATCAATTTTCCACGCCTGCCTATCTGCAGCTCCTCTGCTCTCCTTGCCCAGTGACAGCACACGCCTCCTTTTCATTCTGTGCTTGTTTCATCCTCTTAACAATTTTCTGTCCTCTCCACTCCACTCTCTTTTCTCCCACCTAGAAAGAGACCAGCAGGACAGCATCCTGTAAATGCATAGGACCGTAAAGTACACACATCATATGGTCACGTTGTGTCCCCAACCTCAGTAGTGTTTTCTAGACATGGGCAGCGACAGGTCTAGCTTGAGCCACATTCCCAGGGGATCACCAAGGCCATCAGACCATCCACTGTGGTCTTTTAGTGGAGTTCTTGAGCTGCACTCTTCTTTTTCTCATGTTACCGCAGGGACTCAACATTGTGTACCCCATCACGGCTGTCTTTGATGGTGGCCAGGCACACTCTGGTTCTTCTGGTCACATGTTGATACAGTCTGCCATTTGCATGGGTCCTTCTGTCTCCTGGGCTCTTTTCCCTTGTGTCTTTGTTGTTCTCAGTGATCGTCTATTCCCGATGAGTTGCAGCCATTTGGTGTACCTCAGATGGCAGCCTGCTAGTTTTTAAAATCCCAGATGCCACTCACCAATACGGGGTGCAGAAGTCTCTCAGCAATATTGGGTGCAGGAGATTCTCTTAGCAATAGGCTAGTTATGTCAGTTGACCTCAATGTCCCGCGAGAGCATGGTCTCTGTCCCTGCTACTCTATCCCTGCAATATTGGGTTGAGATTAGAAGAGCTTTCAGTTTACAGTCAATCACCACAATATTTTTAAGAAACGGAAAATTTAGCTCTTCCACTAAACTGTTGTGTGATTTTGAATATAAAGCCTTTATACTTTGTCTGCAGTTAGAGAAAAATAGCACATGACTCCTGCTAAGTTTTTAATTGAACTAAGTTAGTGGGTGTATGTGAAACTATGCACAGGGAAATTGTTTTCAAAACGTGACAGTAACAATACAACATCCTATAAATGCACAGAACCATAAAGTACATACATCATATGATCACATTTCTTACACTAATGTTTCCACACTGTGTTTTTTTCTAGCTTCTTAGGATGAGCCAAATATAATTAAACATTTTCTTGATGACTTAGAGTTGTTGTTAGAACATTTGTTGCTATACTTTGTATTGCTGTTGCATTATCATGATATTTATTGGAGCTGCTGAAGTATATAGCACTGTTTGAGGTTGTTTTAAGTGACTTTGGACTGTTCTTCTTGTATGTGACTTTTTATATGATTTTTCTCTCCTTTCTTAGGCAGTTCAGAGACAGGGATGTGAAAGGCCAGCGTGACTCCACTTTGGAATATTTCAGAGCAATAAGCAACTTACTTTATCACTCACACCTGTGGATGAGTTGCTTGAATTATCTCTAAAGTTGTTGTTTATCAGAGAAGCCCGCTTAGACCCAATATAGAGGTATGTGCAGATGAGAGATGTGACCACTATATGTCTTTTCAACGGGGGCAGCAGAGGGCTACAATCAGGACTGGGGAATCAAACCAAGGGAGCAAGAAACTGAGCAGGTGCAGTACTCCACAATAAAACCTCCTACCGGTCCCAGAAGTCCCTGCGGCAGGGATTATGTTAAAGTCGGCGTATGCACGCAACCAAGGAAGAAGTTACTTGCCTGCCATTCAAAAAAGGAAATTCTTCAGATTCCCAGTGCTGATTCGTTGTCCTCAGCTGTAGCCCGGTAGACAGAATATAATAGCCCAACCCTGAACTTGCTTAGTGCCATCTCGCTCGGAAGTGCTTTCATTTTCCAATAAAGATTTCTTTCAAAGGGGGTTGGTCATAGATTAGGTAAGTGATAGAAATTTGGTTAGGTGAAAGCAGTGGCAACACGCAGTAGAAAGTGGATCAATTTAACTGGACTTCACCATAAACTGAAAGTTCTTCTAATCTCAACCCAGTATTGCAAGAATAGAGTAACAGGGCAGGGTCTGGAGACTATGCTCTCAGGGGACATCAAGGTCAATTGGCATAACTAGCCTATTGCTAACAGAGGCTTCTGCTCCCAATATTGGTGAGTGGTGTCTAGGGTCTTAACAATTAGTAAGCTGGCAAATGAGGTACATCAAATTGTTCCAACTCATCTGGAACAGGTGATCACTGAGAGCAAAAAAGACACAAGGGAAAAAGAGCCCAGGAGACAGAAGGACCCATGTGAATGGGAGTCTGTATCAACATGCGACCAGAAGAATCAGGTGGTGCCTGGGCACCACCATAGGCAGCAGGGATGGGGCACACAATGTTGAGTCCCTGTGGTGACACAAGGAAAAGAGGGGTGCGGCTCAAGACTCTACTAAAAGACCACAATGGATGGTCTGATGGCCTGGGTGATCCCCTGGGAATGTGGCCCCTAGACCTGCTACTGCCCCTGTCTAGAAAACACCACTGAGGTCAACTCTTTGAACAAAAATGACTGAACTCGGGGACACAATGTGATCATATGATGTATGTACTTTATGGTCCTATGCATTTATAGGATGCTGTCCTACTGGTCTCGTTTTAGTGGGAGAAAAGAGGGTCGAGAGGAGGGGACAGGAGCTTGTTAAGAGGATAACACAAGTATAGAATGAAAAGGAAGAGTGCTGTTCTCATCAGCCAGTGCTGCTGTAACAGAAATACCACAAAGTCGATGGCTTTAACAAAGGCAAGTTTATTCTTACACAGTCCAGTAGGCCAGAAGTCTAAATTCAGGGTGTCTACTCCAGCAGATGTCTTTCCCCCTTGTTGGCTCTGGAGGAAGGTCCTTGTGTTGCATAAGTCTTTGTTCAGGAAGCATCTTGGTGTAAGAACCTCAGGTCTGACGGATGCGCTCTTCCCCTGATACTGCTTTCTTGAAGGTGTGATGTTCACAATTCTCTGATGGTTTGCCTTTCCTTTTATCTCCTATAGGATGAAAGGATAAAGGTGGTACACGCTGCACAACAGGGGAACTCCCTTAGGAGGGGGGTTGCCGTCTCACCCTAACCCTCTTTTAAGATAATCACTTTATCTATTAGCCACAGACAGAGATTAGGATTTACAGCATAAGAAAAATCACAAAATGGATGGCAATTACAGAATACAGGAAATCCTACACATATTTTAGGGGGGGTTAGTAGACATATTTTTGGGGGGACACAGTTTAATCTATGACAAGTGTGCTGTCACTGAGCAAGAAGAGTAGAAGGAGCTGCAGATCAGTGGGCATGCAAAACTGACCTGGATTGTGTACTTTCACTCAATCATAATAAAAAAATAAAATTTCTCTCATTGGCCAACCCAGCCAAGTTTCCTTGAGTAATACTTTCTCATGGGTCTGACAAAGACCCTTAAGGTTCTTCAGAGACCCCTGGTAACAGTTACAGGGCTACTCCTGTAGGTCTGCTCTCTAGTAATCTTTCCTTCTAATGTCTTGTTTCTTGTTGTCTGCAGTCACAGAAGCCAGGAAACCAAACCTGTTAGAATTGCATATAAGGTCATAGTCTATAGGTTCTGACTGAGAGCCTCTTCAGTTCTCCCACGGATCAGGGCATATTCATAAGTGCATGTGTTAACTTTCAGATAAAGATGGCAGGCTGAAAGGTGAAGTAACGTTAGTTTCCTTCTGAAACGCCACTGAGATGACAGTGATAAGACATTTCTTAAAAAGCTTACATTCCTAAGGATGAATATAACAGGAAAGAAGAAAATAACAAAATTTGGGGAGCTGGGAGGTAAACAAACAAGGGCTAACAATTTATAAGAGTCAAAAAAGTTGAATCTTAAGCAACAGTGAGAAAAGCCAAAACAACAAAGGATAGCTGTGGACATAGGAGTGACAGTGGGTTCAAAACATGAGGAATGCATGGAAAACCTTTTTTTAAAAAAAAGAAAAAGAAAAGACACTAGAGTCACAGACATTCTTTTCCGTTACAGGTTTGTTTTCCGAGGAATGTAAGACAGAGAGCCTCTTGCCTAGTTAAAGATGAGGGTGCCATACTAAAAATGAAGGAATTACTGAAATTTTCATATTGAGCACTGAATTGCATAAGCCTTCTTCATCTTCTAGACTCTCAAACTCACCAACTAACTTATCCTGCAGGTAAGAAAAGGGAAAAAATTTTCTCTGGAGCTTTAATCTAATGGTACTGATAGGAATTATTTGGATTATCGTATAGTTAAACTCAGAGTATATAACTCCCTTCCCCCATGCACACAGAGCTGATGAAATTCTTTTAGTATTTTTGAATATAAGCAGATAGCTAAGAGTCACTACATTTAAGGAAAGCCACTATTACTCAGAGGGGAAATAAAGTTATCTTGGAAGAAAGAGAATGAAAGGGAGAAGAAAACTTTATTTAATACTAACACTTGAGAGAGATAAGAGATTGCACCCATGACACAAAATCCTCCTTTAAAGAGGAATAGTCAAAGACTAAGAAAGAACTCTTGGAAATAAAAATGAGTTAAAAAATAAAACAAAACAGGAAGGACTAAAAGAGTTGAAAGGCAAAGTTAAGGATATCTTCCACAAAGTTGAGCAAAAAGACAACAAAATTAAGAGAAAGAGATTTTTAAAAAGGGTCAGTAGTTCTTGAGTAGTCAGAGCTCGCAAAAAGCCTTTGGGAAAGAACTTTTCAAGATGAAATTGGTAGGATACTGACGTGTTTGACTGTATGGTTAAGAGGTTCATACAACCAAGTGAGAGTTTGAGGATGACTAAGCACAAAGGACATAGAAAATGAAGACGAAGAAAAAAATATGATGACTGTTAATTCTGCACAATACTCAGAATTGTGCAGAAAAGGAAAATTTATCATAATAAATTACACACCTTGGTGGTATATAGTCATAAAATACAAACCCTGAATACAGAGTCAATAAAATTGTGATATAAATATACTGGGATGATGGAGTGATACAAAATGCACATGTGTGTATGTTGTGCTGGAGGGCAGAGCTAAGTGAACTCAAGTTTCATTCTCTATAGGGAGAAGCCAGCAACAAATGCCTAAAATGGAAATAAATGAAAATAAAAAAGAAGCCATATGAACACTTACAAGGATGTGGAGGGGGACAATTAAAAGATTCAGCTAAAATCCTTGAAAAACATGGTTTCTGAGGAGTAGGAAATGGTTGCTGTGAGGGCTGGGGCTGATCCTTGTGGAACTCTTTTACTGTTTAAACCATGGACCTGAGCGCATGGCCCTGATTAGAGGGTCTTCTTGCTGTTCACTAGACTGACGGGTTTGCCAGTTAAGTGATGTTGGAGCAGAGTGGAGAAATCAATACTCGTGTACAAACCAAAGATGTTCTGCCTCAGCAGAACCTAACAGACTATCACTAACCAGAGTGGACAATTCTCGAGGAGCAATCAGTTCATGATTCTAAAAGGTCAACTCTGGAAATTCAGACTCAGAGATAAACCTCATCACTGTTGAAATTATTTGTTCAGTGTCTATCTTCCCTACTAGGTTCATAACATTTATTAAATATTTGGTCAAAAAATTGTGTATGGGGTTGCTATAAGCTGGAATTGACTCAATGGCAACAGCAACAGGTTATCAGGTACTAGGTGCCACAAATATTTTGTGTTTAACTACTAACCAAAAGGTTTGGGGCTTGAATCTACCCCGACCCAAACAAAATCCTGGCCATCTATTTCTGAAGTCATGACGATTGAAAACTTTTGGAGGATAGTCCTATTCTGAAACATATGTTGTCATGAGTCAGAATCAACTCCAAGGCAACTAGTTTTGTTTTTTGGTTGGCTACCAGACACTTTGCTTTCTACTCCAAAAAACAAAAATAAAACCACTGCTGCTGAGTCGATTCCAACTCAGAGCAACTCTGTAGAAAGGAGTAGAAATGCTCCATAGAGTTTCCAAGGAGCACATGGTGGATTTGAACTGCTAACCATTTAATTAGCAGACGTAGCACTTAACCACTAAATCACCAGGGTTTCTAAAAATACACATCTCAGCACTGTCTGATGTCATCCTAAGACCTTTCTGTAAGGGAGATGATACTCCCATTTTACAGATGCAGAAATGCAATTCCAGATTCAACAAAATATTTTAACTGGTGTAGGCAGACACCAGGTGCCATGTTCCCAACCACACTTTTTTACTGCCTTTCTTGCTGTCTTGTTCCCAGCTGAATTGTCGGTATGTTGAAGAGTGCCAGCACATAGTGGGTACTCAATAAACACAGACATACAAATATATATATACATATATATATACACACATATATATTTGTATTGCCCTTTTTATTGGGACATAAACACATAAAGGGACACCTAGTTAGGGAGAAGTCCTTAAGCTCATGGCTCTCTTGATACTGAGCAGGCTTTGACATCTCAAACTCAGCTGACACTGAACTTTTCACCTTTCTTTCCCAGAAAACCTGATCTTCTTCCAATTGTCCCCTTCTCAGTAAATGACATGTTCATGTGCCAGAAACCTGATTGCTACTGTATCTTCCATACTGTAACTTCCAGGGCAAACTTTCACCAAGCCCATCTGTCCTCCTTCCAGTACACTTGTATCTTCGGCCTGCCCGCTGCTCTCCATTTCCACAATTGCAGCCCCAGGGCCAGGCCCTGTTATCTCTTACCTCCTCTAATTTGATAGCTTCCACTTTGGTCTCCTTTCAATTTGTTTTCCACTCAGGAGATCTAACAACATCAATCTCGTCACATCTCTTGTGTCCTTTCTGCTGAAAACATTTCAAACTCTACTTATTACGCTGAGAGTAAAATCCAAACTGTTTTGGATCCCAAAGCCAAACTCTGTGCCTTATCTGGCCTGGGAATCATCTCTCTACCCTGTCTTCCTCTTGTCTCCTTTGGACTGTTGACCAGTGTTCTTTCAGCATCTTAAATGTCATGAGCCATGTCATTCTAAGAATTTTCAAGGTAATTCCCTATGGTAGAATATTCCTTTCCCCCTTTACAGGACCAAATTCTGTTCATGCTTTAGGTTCCAGTGTAAACGTTTCTTCCTCAAGAAAGTTTTCAATGACCGTTCCCACCAATGTAAACAAAGACCCTCTGTTTCACTACTCAGTCCTGTACGATAGCTATGACTCAGAATCAACTTGATGGCAATGGGTTTGGTTTTTGTTTCACTCTTCACAGTATCCCTTCTTTTATTTCACAGCAAAGTATCACAATTTGTCATTCTGGATTTATGTATTTCTGTGGTAGTTTGTGTAATACATGTGTCTCCATATTAGATTGAAAGCTGTTTGAGGACAGGTACCAACTGCTGTTGTTTCTGTCTGTGTTCTCTGGGTCTACTCAGTGCCTGGCTCAGAGGAGGTGCCCCGGAAGCATCTGCTGCAGGCGTGCAAGAATGAATGAGTGATTGAACACTGAGGAAGTGAATTCTGAGTGTTTGTTGCAGGCAATGAATATTTGTGTCTTCTCAACCTGGTGCAGTGGAGGAAAGATAAATGAGTAAGGTGGTTTGCAAGGTGCTTAGCACAACCACTCACCTGTTTCGCATCTTTGTGTGCTATCTGACAGAAAAGTGTTATAATGAATCCAAACCCAAACCCAAACCCATTGCCATCAAGACAATTCTGAATCACAGTGACTACAGGACAGAGTAGAACTTCTCCACAGGGTTTTTAAGGAGTGGCTGGTGGATGTAAACTGCTGACCTTTTGGTTAGCAGCCGAGCTCTTTACTGCCGTACCACCCAGGCTCCGTATAATAAATAGACGAGTCTAGAATGTCAGTGATGTAAGTGATGGTCCCTAGAAGTGGACCATGCTCAACCAGCATAACCCCATGAGACAGCCTGTGAGGCAATAACAGACGCCAGTGGCATTTTGATAAACCTGGACTGGATTTTCTTGTTTGTATTTAGTTTTTCATCCATCTTCAGTGAAACACTGAAGTGTCTCTAGGGATCAAGCTTTGTGTCCCGTCTTTTTGTTTCCAGTTTCCAAAACAGTTTTTGCGAGCGTTAATACTTGCCTTTGTAGTCTTCATAAATTTCTTTTTTCATTCTTGTTTTTCTTTCTTCACTTTTTTTTTTTAAACACAGGCAGCTTTTTCCTTATGATAGCTATCATACCTTATATTTTGGTCCTTTCTTCTAACTAGTTTAGGGTTTCATCATTAATCAAGTCAACATCTGTGTCTTTCCACTTTCAAAGTGGGTTCTGAATTTAAAGACGAAAAAAGGCCTCTGGTCTGCTCATGTACATTTTGGCCAACATCTCTCTTTTGGACACGGGAACTACAGCCTTCTTGGAGTGAAACACTTTATTTCCATCTGTTGACAGGGCCACAGTAGAACAGCCCCTCATCTTTTGATCTCATGGTTGCTATTATTCTTAAAGGAGAGCTCTCTTCAAGCCCCTAGAGAGCACAAGAACCACCTTTCTTTGCAAACCTAAATGCCCAGCTGACTGATACCTGCCTACACAACAAATTCCATTTTGTCTACCCTGTAAAGCTATGGAAACCATGGTGGCCTAGTGGTTAAGCACGATAGCTACTAACCAAAAGGTAGGCAGTTCAAATCCACCACCAGGCACTCCTTGGAAACTCTATGGGACAATTCTGATCTGTCCAATAGGGTCACTATAATTTGGAATTGACCTGCTGGCAATGGTTTGGTTTTGGTTTTGGTGTAAAGCTACAACCTCTACCAAGATTTTTTTCTACTTGGAGGCAGAGATCTTAGTATCACAAATCAGATTGCATTACTTCCTTCCTAAAAACCTTTCCAGTTTCCCACAGCATTTCACTAGCCTTCCTGCTCACCATACAATCTCTAGCTAGTCGTACTGAACCACTCACAGTTCCCCAAACAAGCCCTGTTCCTGCTGACCTCGGGTTTTTGTTTTTGTTCACTGGGCCTGGAAGACTTTACCTTCCTCCTCCACCTAGCTGGCCAATTCTGACTTAACTTTGTTTTCAGCTTAGACGTCTACTCTCAGAGACTTGTGTTTCCCTCTCTCCCCAAGCTAAAGGCCAGACCACGTGTCCTTCCCAGCACTTAACACACCACATAGAAACATTCTTTCCAGGTACCCGTGTATTTCCACCACTAGGATGTACCTTCTTTGAGGACATAGATGGTCTCATTGCCAAGCACTGTGCCTGATGCGTGGTAACTAGAAAATTAACACCAAGCCCATTGTCCTTAAGCCGATTCTGACTCATAGGCATAATATAGAACAGAGTAGAACTGCCCCATATGGTTTCCTAGGCTGCATATCTTTATAAAGTCTAACTAACATGTCTTTCTTCTGCAAAGCAGCTAGGGGGTTCTAACAACGGATCTTTCGGTTAGCAGCTGAGCCTTTAACTGCTGTGCCACCAGGAATCCTCACATAATAACTACTCCGCCAGTATTCATTTAGTGAGTGAATAAATGAACCGACCAAGTCACATGGTCTACCTAACCTCTTTTAGATTTCTATGGTAGTCACAGAAGGGACATCAGGAAAAGGTGACTCAAGAACTCTTCTTTGACAGTCTTTGTTACCAGCTTAAGTAAGTCCTTTATCCCTAAAGTGCATTTCCTTATCCCTGTTCCACATCTCTCCACCTCCTCTTCAAATCAAAAGCTCCATCCAGAGCCTCCAAATCTACAACTATTCAGGAGAATCAAGGGAGGAGCATGAGGAAGGAGAAAGAGGAGGCAGGGGAGGGTGCAGGAGCTAGAGAGAAATGACTCTGAGATATGGGAGAAAGAGGAGCCCAGGAACCAACCCTTCTTGAGTGCCTCTTTTCTGCTCTGCCCTTTCCCTGTTAATACCTGACAGCTTTGTGAAAGTAGTTATTGCTGTCCCTATTGTGCACAACGAGGAAACTGAGGGCCCAAGGGCTCAATCACCAGGCTACAGTCAGTTCTGCAGCCACTAAAGGGTGAGACCAGGTAACAACACTGCAGTAGCTGACACGTTAATAACGGATATACTAATGATCAAAAGGATGATTCAGGACCAGGCAACTTTCTTTCTGTTATACATAAGTTACCAAGAGTCAGAGCTGGCTCAACGGTAACTAACAACAGTAACGCTGTGACGATAGGGGAGTTTAGCAAAGCTGTATGTCCACGTTGGTACGTGAAAATCAAGCACACCAGAGGGGAAAGGTATGAAGTCCCAACAGAATCTTCATCAGCAGATGTGGAAAAAGTAATGACTAAGAGCATTTCATGTGTTTGTTGTGAACCTAAGGTAATTCTGGTTGGAAAAAACTGATAGGAAGAGAAAGATGAAGCTGAGCCTTTACTGTGGGCTGGGTGCATGACATGAATTCTCTTCTAAACTCTTCCAGTAACAGTAAGACCAAAAAAACCAAACCCACAGCTCCTGAGTCAGTTCCAACTCATAACAACCGTGTAGGACAGAGTAGAATCACACCGTAGAGTTTTCAAGGAGCACCTGGTGGATTCAAATTGCCTAACCACTACATCACCAGGATTTCCCATAGGAACACATGAAGAACATTATCTCATTGGACAGAGGAGGAAATTCAAGTTCAGAGGATAAACTGGATCCAAACAAAGTATTAAGTGGCTGAGCCAAAACCACTATACTAAACTCAGACTTTGTTTAATGCCTCTTCCAGGGAGAAAGCAGGTAGTGTTGATTTAGTGGTAGAATTCTCACTTTCCGTGTAGGAGTCTGCGTTTGATTCCTGGCTCATGCCTGTCAAGTATAGCTGCCGCCCATCTGTCAGTGGAGGCCTGAATGTTGCTATGAGGCTGAACAGGTGTCCAGACTAAGGCTAGGAGAAAGGTTGGTAACTGACTTCTGAAGATCAACCAATGAAAACCTTGTTGTGTACAGTCAGCATGTGTCAGAGGCCAGGTGTCAAGAAGAAGCCAGGAGGCTGCGTTTGCACCATGCTTCCCCCTCACTGCATCACAGTATGAACAAGCTCCGTAGAGTGAACACGATGGCCAACCCCCTGCCACACACCACCAATTGTCATTACCACTTTCTTACTAGACACTTCTGCTTGCCTCCCCTCCCTATCACTTCTCAGGGACAAATGCCAGATCCTCAGGCCATGCATTTATTTTCTAATGGAACTTCTGATCAACTCCTCAGTCCATATCCAACTGACAATCAGCCAGTTGCCTTGGATTTCACTCCTACTCATGGTAAGGACTATGCTCTGCAGTGCTTTCAGTGGCTGCTCTTTTGGAAGTGGATTGCCAGGGCTTTCTTCTAAGGTGCCTCTAGGTGGACTGCAACCTCTAACCTTTAGTCTACTAACCAAGCACATTAACTGTTTGCTGTACCCAAGGACTGCCCTCAGTGCACATAGACTTGAGAAAGCTCTACTGACTGCTGAACTTGGGAGGAAGGAAAATAAGACCGGGTTTCAGCTCTGAAAGCTCTTAACCTCAATTGCTTAAGAGAATCCTCTGGGAAATTTGTAAAGGGCATGGATATCAAAGCCCTACCCTGGACTCATTAAGTCAGAGTCCCTGGGCTTGGGGCTTGGGCAGTGGTATTTTAAAAAAAGCCTTTCTAATGATTCTTACGTGCAACCAGGGCAAAAAAAAAAAGCCAAGAAAACAAAGAAAGAACACTATACTTCAGGATACAGACATGTCTGCATGAGAAAATTAAATAACCATACAAGGCACCATGTACACACATTAAAAGTTTCTAATTCTTTGGCACTCAGTAAGGGGAACTGAAGACTGCTTCACGCAAAGCTAGAATCCGGCCCTGAACAGTTCTCAGGGGAAGGAGGGAGGTGGGAAGTGGGAGGTGGTCAGGGAGGCGGGAATGCCGGGAACTTCTGCTATCCTCAGCCTGCCTGTTGGGCCCTTTGGGATGCTTACCCCTCTCTCCATACAGTGATGGTTTGACTGGGATAGAGGTCAGCAGAGACAAGACAGTCAGGGTCTCGAGTTTAAATGTTTATTTCAAGCCATATTGAAAAGGTGTCTGATTATTTTTTGTGGTGGACAGAACAGATAGGAGGAGAAAGGAAGAGAAGACCAAGAGACAAGCCCTTCTTCCTTGCCCCTAACGCCATGGCTCTATGGTCCTCCCTCCGACATAATCTTTATCCATCTCCTTAGAAGCCTTGTGCTTTCATCATGAACCCCCAGAGTCTCACCATACTGCGGTTCCAACTTGGAACTGCACTTTAGAGGACAATTCTTGGTTCTTCTGCTCCCAGAGCACGGAAGTGAAAGAGCATCCTTGACTTTTGAGCTTCCCCGAGGCTAAAGCCTCAGATAGAACTGGCACTGAGCCACAGACCCAGCCTGTGACGTATACTGTAGCCATCTGTCACCTGAGGCCCATGACCCCTCCAAGTGCTGATGAGAATTGGCTTTCAGCTTGCATCCTCGGTAGTGCAGTGGTTAAGAACTCAGCTGTTTACTAAAACGTCAGCAGTTTTAATCTACCAGCTGCTCCTTGGAAACTCTGTGGGTGTGTTCTATTTGGCCCTCTAGGATCACTACGAATCTGAATCGAGTCTAAGGCAACAGGGTTTTGGTGCAGAAAGCAGACCTGGTTTTACACAGAGAAACTGGGATCCACTAGAGGAAAAAAATACTCTAGACAGCTAGAGAAAACACTGGTGGTACAGTGGTTAAGTGCCATGTCTGCTAACCATGAAGTCAGCAGTTCAAATCTACCAAGTGCTCCTTGGAAACTCTATGGGGCAGTTCTGCTCTGACCTATAGGGTCGCCGTGAGTCGAAATCAACTCGAAGGCAGTGGGTTTAGACAGCTAGAAGTGATGCACCAGGAAGTTCCCAGCTGAGACTAAATTACACTGAAAACCAGAAGTTCAAGTAATTGTCACCACGGAGGAACAGGGCTCATCTCCGAATTAAAAACAATCCCCTACCTTGGCTGATGACACACCTCAACAGTTAAAACCTACTTTTCAAGATTAGCCAGATACCCCCTAAAAGTTCCCAGCCTCTCAGTCAGGACTCAGGATCAGGGCTTGGAAATAGTATGCACCTGCCTGTCCTGCCCCTTGTCACCCCCAACAAGCAACAACATCCACTTGCATGGGGAACTGTTCCAAAAGCCAACCACAGCAACCTATCAGGTCAAGTTTCTAATCCCTAAAGTGAGTCTGGAGACTCCGGTTGACTTCACCCCCAAACCTGACCCTGGTGGATATCTGTGTTAAAATGTAAATGCATGGGTATTAAATATGTTTAAAGTGGTAATACTAGAAACTGATCACCCAGGAACCCAAAGGATCAACTTTTACATGTAAATGATGATAATGAATCTTTAAATGTAGTTATTGTCATGGTGATGAGCTGACTCAGGAGGCAGGCTGCAGGGAAGGGGGCTAACCTGGGTGGGCTGTGTTGCATTATAAGAAAACCACCACCAGCACAGAGAAGACAAAAACCTGAATAGGGAGGGAAGTACCCAGGGGAGTTGATTAAAAGTTATAGAGACAAGCCAGTATTACAGAAAGATAACAGGATTCCTGGGGTCAGTAACTATGGGTGACAAAGGTTGTCTGTAATAAAATAGGGCAGGAAGGTGCTATCTCAGGAAATGAATGAAGGAGCTAAAATCAAATGATGCTACCTTATTTACCATCCTGGGCTTCTTGTCCTCCAGCACTTCTCATGCTCAATGTGGCAACACTTAGAGTATGGATTTCCTGTTTGGAGGGACCCTGCTGAATTTTGTTTTGATGCCTCCATGCCTGCTATTTATTAAGTGCTCCCTGATGAAGGAATTATTGATTCTTTGTTTCTGTTTTCCTTCTACTCATTCATCCATTAACTATTTATTGAGATCTTGATCTATGCCAGGCTCTGTGCTGGGTACTAGGGAAATGGTCCTTGCCTTCATGAAGTTTATATTCTATCAGGAGAGACAGAAAGTAAATACATGATCAGTTCACGATATAAATGAAAATGGTTACATTTAGGGCACGAAACTAAAATAAGTTAGGGCAAGGAAGAATAAGCACAGGGAGCCCCAACTGGGAGCAGGGTTGTACAGGGACAGTTTCTCAGGGGAAGTGACTTTTAAGGTGTTCAGGATGAATAAAAGATAGCCAGAGGGAGAAGCAGCATTCCAGGTCAAGGGGAAAGCAAGCACAAAAGTCTTGAGTTGATAGTCCAAAGAACTGAAAGAAAACTGGAAAGGCTGAAGGAAAGTGGCTGAAGAACAGTGTGTCATGCAGATAGGTGACTGCGTATTCACTTAGATCTAGAAGCCAGGGCCCATCTGATGCACTGACAGAATACAAGGAAATACTGCCTGACAACCTTTAAAATAGATTGACATCCATCTCCCACTTGTGCTTTTCTGATCTTTCTTTCCAGGGTTTCAGGCCTGCCTTCCTTTCTCAGCTTGCTTTTCCCCAGCCCAGGAGCCCTCCACCTTCCAGAGAAGGGAGACTTACTGCGCCTGAATGTACAATGACTTCCCACTGGGAGTCATTTGCAGTGGTGGAGGGAGGGGACTGCTAGGGGATTCGGTGCTGGTAGTCCAGACAGAAGCCGAAGAAACTGTCAAAATAGGCTCCCTGAGGAGCTGTTAAGGAGATTTCAGTTACTTCTGTCTCAGAAAGGAGCAGGATGTGGAGGCCTTTACAGAACAAAGGTGAACAAGCTTTGAAACAGGAAAGGACAGAAGCCTTCTGCTCACAGGACACTGGCTTTGGACAAGATGCTGATGGTTTGTGCCTCATGAACCCAAGATCTACGGTAAGCTGCACTTGCTATTTTAGGTGAAGATGGAAAGAAACCAGTCTTAAGATTCAGTTCATGAATGTCCTTCAGACAACTGAAGAAAACTCACAGAAAATATATAGGAAAGACATATGATCTCTCAGGAAGTCAGAGACCTCCCAAAGGGTGAGAGCATAAAAACCAATCAGAAGGTCAACAGAAAAGAAACCAAAGAACCAAATCTGTTGTCGTTGATTCCCACTCATAGCAACCCTATATAGCAGAGTAGAACTGCCCGGTAGGGTTTCCAAAGAGCATCTGGTAGATTAGAACCATTGACCTTTGGGTTAGCACACTGCTCTTAATCACTATGCAACCAGGGCTTTCATCAGAAGATGAGAAGGGAATAATGACTGAAAACCTAAAATGGAAATATATTCTAGCCAGGTTATCGTGGTGGACAACATGAGATGAGGACAAAATAGCAGTTTATACCACTTTGTAGTGACACAGCCTCAGGGGACACCATTTACATCAATTTAGGGAAACCCTGGTGGCACAGTGGTTAAGTGCTACAGTTGCTAACTAAAAGTTGGCAGTTCAAATCCTCCACAAGCTCCTTGGAAAGTCTACAGGGCAGTTCTGCTCTGCCTATAGGGTCCCTATGAGTTGGAGTCAATTCTACGGCAGTTGGTTTGGTTTTGGGATTGGGGTTAACAGCACCCCCCAGAGGTGGGCAGTATAGCAGCCCAGTGGAAATACAGTGCAGTCAGAAGTTTCAGAAAAGCTAAGATTAGTACCTTTGGAAGAGTTGAGACTATCTTCAGGTAGAGCAATGCTTCAGATGGACAAACTCGGGCTAAAGCCTCCATTTCCTGAGCTACAAGCTAGGTACTATAAGAGACCAACACCAAGCCAAATGTGGCTAGCTTTAGGGACGTTAAGATAAGATAATCAGTCTCTATACGTAAAAAATAATGTCAGGACAAGGTTAACTTACCAATAACTGCTGTTTATGTAGCAAAATATTGAAGATAGCCCCAAACTCCTTTCAATTCTGACTCATAGCAAACCTATAGGTCAGAGTAGAACTGCCTCATAGAGTTTCTACGGGGTTTCTTTTGCTGACCTTTTGGTTAACAGATATAGCACTTAATCACTACACCAACAGGGTTTTCAAAAGTCCATTAGTAAGGTAAAAAATGTAGTAAATTAAGTACATACATTCATGGATTACTATGCTTTGTAAAGATGATGGGGGACTTCCTTCTGTCAGTACAATAAGAAAAATGAACTCCAAACTACACCCAGCTTTAAAAAAGCAAGATACGAAAAGTGTGTTGAGTATACTACCATACATAGAAGAAAGGGGAAGGAAGAAGAAAGCATTCACTGCTGTCTATGTTTGCAAAAGGAAATTTTGGAAGGCTACAGGAGAAACCCATGCAAATTGTTAGCTGGTAGGAATAAGGTGAAAAGAACAGGAAAAGGGCATAAGACTTTCAGGGCAAACATCTTAATATTATCCTGATTTTGATTATATTAGTTAGCTGTAGTAGGTAGAATGGCCCCCAAAAGATGTCCGCATCCCAGTCCTTGGATCTTGTGACTATGTTGCTTTACAGGGCTCTCCTAGACTGAATTGTGTCCCTACGGCCCCCACCCCCAAGTCCTTCTACTTGGTTAGGCTATGATTCCTGTGTGACTGTCCATCATTTTGTCATCTGATATGATTATCCTATGTGTTTTAAATCCAGTCTCTATGATGTTAATGAGATGGGACTGGTGGCAGTTACATTAATGAGGCAGGTTTCAATCTGCAGGATTAGGTTGTGTATTAAGCCAGTCACTTCTAAGATACAAAAGGGAGCCAAGCAGAGAAAAAAGTGGATCTCTCATACCACCAAGAAAGTAGTGACAGGACATTGGGTGTCGTTCGTACCTGGGGTTCCTGCACAGAGAAACTCCTAGAACAGGAGAAGATTGATGACAAGGACCTTCCTCCAGAGACTAGAGAGAGCCTTTCTCTGGAACTAGCTCCCTGAATTTGGACTCCCAGCTTCCTGCACTGTGAGAGAATAAACTTCTGTTAGCTAAAGCCATCCACTTGAGGTATTTCTGTTATAGCAGCACTACATAATTAAGACAGTTGCACATGCGACTTTGTAGCTATAATAAAGGTCATGGACCTTAAAATGGGGAAATTATCCTGGATTATCCAAGAGGGTCTAATCTTATCACAGCCAAAGCCAAGTGCCATCGGGTCGGATCCGACTCATGGTGACCCTAGAAGCCAGAGTAGAATTGCCCTCTAGAGTATTCAAGGAGCGCTTGGTGAATTTGAACTGCCAATCTTGTGGTTAGCAGTGGTAGCACTTAACCCACTTAAAAGATGAGAGCTTTTTGCTGCTGTAGAGAGCTTCAGTGGAAGGAGAAGGCAGAGAGACTTGCAGCATGAGAGGGACCCAAACAGCTGTTGCTGGAGGAGTTACTTAGAAAGTGTGAGAAGGAATGCAGAAAATTTGCTAGGAGCAAAGACTACCCCTCAGCTGACAGCCAGAAAGGAAACAAGGGCCTCAGCCCTACAACTAGAAGGAACTTAAATTAATCAACAACCTGAATAAGCTGGGTGTTAGGAATGTAAGAGGTTTCTTGCCCAGAGCCTCCAGCGAGGATCACAGCCCTACAGACTGGGAGACCTCTACTAGAGGTCTCAGCCAAGCCCACCTGGACTGTGACCTAGAGGAGCTGTGAGATAATAAATCTATGTTGTCTTGAGTCACTAAATGCATGGTTGTGTGTTACAGAAGTGATAAGAAACTAATATACTTTTTTTTTTTGTAATTTTTAGTCAGTGCTTAGAAAATCCTTTCCTGTTGTACAGTTTTTATTTCTTTGTAGTAGTTTCGGGTCCTTGAATGAAATTTGGAGCATGAGTTGAGAGTAGGCCTGTGAAAAATCAAGCTCAGTTTTATCTACATTTTAGGGCAAAGTAGGGCCAAAGATCCACTCTTGGCTGTATTTTATTAACTGCTGTCTGTCACCCCATTTAGACTCTTCTCAACATTCTCAAAATAGCATTCATGAAAGCATGGTAAAAGCAAATATTTAGCTACATGTATTCAAAGAAACAGTACTGCCTATTCTCCTAGTCTAGTGTTTCTCAAAGTTTGGGTCACCTGGACCGGAATCATCAGCATCAGCTTTAAATTTGTTCCAGAAAAACTCACCACTGTTGAGTAGATTCTGACTGATAGAGACCCTATAGGGTTTCCAAGGCTATAAATCTCTGCTGAAGCAGACAGCCACATCTTTCACCTGCAGTGGTTTCTAATTAGGGACCTTTGGCCAGCAGTCAATGGTTTGAACCATTCTGCCGCCAGGGCTCCATTAAACTTGTCAGGCATGCAAAGTATCAGACCCTTTCCAGACCTCTAAGGGTAGTGCCCCACAGCCCAAGCTTTAACAGGCACCCCAGGCAATTCTGATGCACTCTTAAGTTTGAGAACTCTTCTCTAAGTCCTAGCCCATTTAATACCACAGTTCTTTGAATGATTGGAGCACTGACAGCAAAGAGGTTGGGAGCTACAGCTGCTAACAAAAAGGACAGCAGTTTAAATCTACCAGCTGCTCCTTGGAAACCCTATGAGACAGTTCTACTGTGTCCTATAGGGACACTAGGAGTCAGAATTGACTCACTAGCAATGAGTTTGGTTTTGGTTTTGTAAATAATTACTAAGAGTAATAGAACTGGTAGAGGGAGAGTGTACCAGATTTCAGAATTCAGGTAGTGTCCTAGATTTTGTTTTAGCAGATCTGTAAGCAGCCCCTATGTCTCAAGGGCTTAAGGTAACAATGGAAACTTCACAGTGTTGTGTAAGCAAACATAAAGTAAAAGGCAAACTTGGTGAGTTATGAAGGGAAGTTGCAGGCTGCCCTTTGACAGAGGGCATCACACATCACACCAGTCGATGGAGCCTGGATGGCACACTTCAGGGTCCTCACCAGAAGGGGTGGGCACTGTCTAGTGTGACAGTTCATACCATTCTCAGAAGTGCTGTGTTATGTCAATAAAAGATCTGCTTACAAAACATTACTCCAGAACACAAGTAAGGCAAACAAAAGCAAGCCAAGCAGTGCCTGGCTATTATGACTGTAAGGTGTTTCTTAAAACTTGCAAGGAGTTTGTTGTGGTCACTCCAGATCCTGTGTGTACTGGCAGAGGTTGGCTAAGTATGACTCATAGACAACCTAGGGAAATGGAAACCAGCTTTTCTCGAGGCCTCTAGGAGAAAAGGGGAACAGAGCTTGAGAGAGAACTGAGAACGAACTCTAGGCACTGAATTGGGGAGGGGACTGTGCCTAACCGCTTACTGCTCCTTAGGCCAAGGCCATCCAGCTAAGTACACTGGGATTGGATCTGCCAAACACAGAGGCAACTGTCCAAACGACCTGAACAGACCTCTGCTTGCTATCACCTTCTGGTCCTTGGTCCACTGATATCTCACTTGTCCTTCCTCTCAAGCTTTTCAGACTCACATCTCTGTGTGCCCACTCCTATACAGAGCTTCCTGGTTGGTGCCTCGGATTCCGACTTCTGCCTGCCCTTCCCTCCTGTCCTGGCTGCACAGCTCTGCCCTGCTCTGATCTACCCTGATGGCTGTAACAGCTGAAACTGAATAGCACACGGGAGGGACTTCCTGGTGCCATCCACCTGTGCACAGAAAACCAAGCCCTATGAGAATGTCCTTAGGAGTCACCTTAATCACAGTACGGTTGACCTTGTACTTCTTTGTCGTATAATGTGACACATTTCACAGAGGCATGTTCACCAACATGGGGACAGAACTGTGTAAGTCAGAGTAGGGGAAGGTGTAGAGAGGCCTGGATCCAGGGTAAGGCTCTTGATGGAACACTGTCCTTTCATTGTTTTGTTTTTTTGGAGCATCAGCAGGTGTGAACCCAAGACCCAGCTGTTCCACAAGATGGATTTCGATAGCCCCTTTGGAAACTCCAGAAACTCTGGTGGCACAGTGGTTAAGTGCTACGTCTGCTAACCAGAAGGTTGGCAGTTCAAGTCCATCAGGAACTCCTCAGAAACTCTGTGGGGCAGTTCTACTCTAACCTACAGGGTCACTATGAGTCAGAATCAACTCAACAGTGGTGGGTTTGGTTTTGGTTTTGGAAACATCCACATATATAGACACAAGACAGTGGGGATTTCCAGGACACTTGCACACTTAACCTGTGACAGGCAATATCTCCCTTCTGTAAGTCTCATCCTATTGGTGAGTAATAAATAACAATTCCAATCCATTTTACAAGTTGAAGAAACTGATTGTGAAGAGAAAGGAGAAGTTGTTAGAATCAGCAGTCCACATTTAGATTTAAGCACTCCCTGCAAAAATTCAGAGAGGTCTGTCTTATCCTTTGTTGATGGAAAACATCACGCCTTCATGCCACAGCCATTTATTGAACACCTCTCGGTGCCAAGCAATGTGAATTTGAAAGCCATAAAGACTGAGAGGCAAGGGCCCCCACTGCCATGTGGATGGTATCTGATGTAATCAAAGAGATATTTACTGAGTGGTGTTCAAGGTTAAAGAAGTATAACACATACTTGGCCCCCATTCCTCCAGGAGCTTGTAATTCTTGCTGGGGAAGCAAGACAAACTCATTTGAAAT
Organism: Heterohyrax brucei; assembly: GCA_028571685.1. Classification (NCBI taxonomy): domain Eukaryota; kingdom Metazoa; phylum Chordata; class Mammalia; order Hyracoidea; family Procaviidae; genus Heterohyrax; species Heterohyrax brucei. The sequence goes on along the minus strand of CM053142.1, from coordinate 59,758,815 downwards.
AACAAGAACAACATCGGGCAATCTATAACCAGGTTCTCAATTGTGTGGAGCAGACTTCAACTGCTATGGAATTCAGATCAGGAGGATCAATGAGGGTGTGAGTCCACCACCACTAAATCACTCAGACTGCAGCATTCATTAGTGGGAGCCGTTGTTCACGCTACAGATTTTTCTGTTCTAAACAGTAAATGCCAGTCAGAAAGCCTCAATCACATGGATGACTCGAGCTCTCTAGGGTTTCATTTCAAGCTTCCAAAATCACAAGACCACTCTGGGTCTTGCTGTGTTTGTTGTAGTCCCACCCACCACCTAACTCCAACTGTGAACCAAAGTTTTCTCACACCTGTGGGTGGATGAGAAGAGGGGCTCCCCACCCCCACCTCTACAGCCAAACCTGACCAGGCTGTTTCAACAGGACTGGGCAAGTGAGCTCGCACCTGCACCCCATTCCCACCTCACCCCAAGCCCCTCAGCCCTCTGGGAGTTCTCAATTACTGGTAATAATGTGCTCGTTTGTTTGGGAGGCCTGTGGCTACTTAGTGACTCTATGGGCATCAGTTGACAGGATGTGGGCAGGGAGGGGAAGGGAAAGGAAGAAGAGGTGGGGTCTACAGAATTAGAGAGAGAGAAAGGGAGAGAGGGAACAGAGATCATGGGGAACAAAGGACTGGAACAGATCGTCTGGCTCAAAACACATCCCTTTCCATACGTCGTTAGGACCCCCTTTCAGACCAGACGGCTGATCTTCCTGTGAGTGCAGGCCGACCCTCCCTGCCTCTCCACAGCCTCACCCCAACTCTCTGAAAGGCTTCTCTGTTTTTGCTGCTAGCTCACAAGCAGCATGTGTCAACAGGGGGAAGCTACAGCCCTATCTAGGTCTCCCAGGTGAGCTGTGGGCTCCTCTGGGCAACGCCACCTTCTCCTCCAAGCACATGACCCCCCAGGGCATGTTGGGAGAGTCTTTACAACCTGTCTGAAACAGACAAACTAGGGTTTCCTTTCAGGAAGAAACTAAATGAGCATCCCGTGCCTCTTTTGGAGTAACGTTCCTTGGGGTGGAGTGTAGATTGTTGTTGTGTTGCTGGTGCTGGGTGCTGTTGAGTCAATTCTGACCCCTGCTGACTCCGTGTGACAGCACAGAACTGTCCCATAGGATTTTCTTGGTTATAATCTTTACAAAAGCAGATTGCCAGGTGTTTTAGTCATCTAGCGCTACAATAACAGGAATACCACAAGTAGATGGCCTTCACAAAGAGAAATTCATTATCTCACAGAAAAGCAAGCTCAAAGTCCAAATTCAGAGCATCCATTCCAGGGCAAGGCTTTCTCTACTGGCTCTGGAGGAACGTCTTTGTTGTCAGTCTTCCCCTGGACTAGGAGCTTCTAAAGTGCAGAAATCCCAGGTCCAAAGGATGCACTCTGTTCCTGGTACTGCTTATTGGTGGTACGAGATCCCCAACTCTCTGCTTGCTTCCTTTTCCTTTATTTCTCAAAAGTTTGCCTCAAGGCGCAACGCAGTATTACACACTGAGTCCAGCCCCACCAACACAACTGCTGCGTACCCTCCTTCGTTAACATCATAGAGGCAGAGTACCAGTAATCATGGCCCAGCCAAACAGCCACACACATTTTTGGGGGGACACAATTCAACCCACGATACTGGGTCTCTCTCTCATGGAGCTGCCGGATGGGGACAAGTTAAACCAAAAACCCACTGCCATTGAGTCAATTTTGACTCATAGTGACTGTTTTAGTCAGCTAGTGTGGCTCTAACAGAAATATCACAAAGTGAATGGCTTTAGTGAAGAAAAATTTATTCTTACACAGTCTAATAGGCTACAAGTCTGAATTCAGGACTCTAGGGAAAGGCTTTCCCCCTTTTAGCTCTGGAGGAAAATGTTTGTGTTACATCAGTCTTTGGCCAGGGAGTATCTAGACACAGGAACCTCAGGTCTGAAGGACTTGCTGTTCTTCCAGTTCTGTGTTCTTAAAGGTATGAGGTTCCCAACTTTCTGCTCGCTTCCTTTTCCTTCTTCCTGCTTCCTGCTTCCTTCCTTATCCTCATAAGAGATAAAAGGATGAAGGGTAGTACAAGCCACACTCCAGGGAAACTCCCTTTACACTGGAGCAGGGAGGTGACTTTAGGGAGAGATTTACAGTCCCATGGTAATCCTCTTCAACATACATTATAAGAAAATCACAAAATGGAGGGCACCCATAAACTATTGGGAATCATGGCTCAGCCAAATGGCTACACACATTTTGGGGGGGACAGTTCAATCCATGACGGTGACTCCATAGGGCAGAGAAGAACTGCTTTATAGAGATTCTAATTCAAACTGCCAACCATTCTGTTAGCAGGTGTAGTGCTTAACCACTACGGTACCAGGGTTTCCTGGATGTAGATTAGTACCCCAAATCCAACAGAAAGAGACAGGAGAATGCAAGCTTCTCCAAACCTGGGAATCTCCAAGGACCAGCAAGCCCCAGTGGGATACAGATCAGTTCTCAAGATTAATGGGAGAAAACTGACTGCACGTGTGAGGCTTTAAGGTTCCAGCACCCTCATTTAACTTTCGCTGTGTCTCTGGTACAAGATTTCTATAGAATACTAGCAGTTCATCGAGAACACTGATTCAGAACGAATCTGGTTTTTACAACATTAACAAGAGGATGCTAGTCAAGCCTCACTGAATTCCTAAGAAAAAGAAGTCTAGATCTGAAATCTGTTGAGACCCTGCTTTGGTTTCCTAGAAGCCTCGAGAAGCTCTGAGCTAAATCTCTTTGCACTGAAAGTGCGGCTTAGAGATTCCTGAGCCCTGTGTACCCTTGGGGGGCCCTGGCTGACCCAAATGATTAAGCCCAGAAGGTTGGAGTTTCAAGTCCACACAGAGGTGCCTCAGAAGAAGGGCCTGGTGATCTACGGCTGAAGAATCAGTGATCAAAATCCTCGTGTAGCACAGTTGTATTCTGACACACGCAAGATCACCAGAAGTCAGACTTGACTTGATGGCAACTGGTTTGGTTTAGCTTTTTTTTTTTTTTTTTGGTGTATCATTAAGGTGTGGCAGGGAGAGCTCCCCTTCCACAGGTACCTTAATTACTTGAGTACTAAGTGGTGGCATTTTCAGTCACCTCACTCAATAGCAGTAAACGCGGGTTTACCTCCAGGAAGGAAAAGGAGACACCCACGGGGAGGCGCGCTTTGCAGCAGTAACTCTTAATAATAATCATATTAATTATTACTTGAGGACTTACATGGTACTGGGTGCTTCACGTATATTATTTAATTTAATCTTCTGAGTATCATCGTCATCATCATCATCATCATCCCCATTGTCTAAACCCAAAACCAAATCCATTGCCATAGCAGCCCAACAGGATTTCCAAGGAATAGCTGGTGGATTCCAACTGGCAGTCTTTTGTCCAGCAGCCAAATGTTTAACCGCTGGGGCACTAGGCTCTGTAGGAAAACTGAGGCTCAGAGAGGCTAACTAGCCTAGGGGGGTAACCTGTGCACAGTCATGTAACTAGTGATGGGGAGGTGGAATTTGAACTCTGGTGACTTCACAACCACATGAATCACTATCCTATGCTTAGTAGCCCTGGTGGCGCTGTGGTTAAAAGCATTACTGCTAGCCCAAAGATCTGCAGTTGAAATCCATTAGCTGCTCCTTGGAAACCTTTAGCTGCAGTTCTGCTTTGTCCTGTAGGGTCACTGTGAGTTAGAACGGACTCCATATCATTTAACAACAACAACAAAAAGAATCCTATACTTACTCCTTGTAGGCTGATGTCATTAATTCTTACCACCTGTCAAGAATGGTGCTTTTATACACCCAAACCCAGGCTTTTGGGGGCTGCAGAAGGCTCAGGAATTACATTCCAATCCATAGGCTGAAGTTGAAATTTCATTTTTGACAACCTTACGTAAGTCAACCATTTCCAGTGTACAACTGTGTGATTTTTTAATAAATGTACCAAGGTGTGCAACTATTACCTTAAATCAATTTTAGAACATTTTTATAGCCCTAATAAGATCCCTCAGGCCCACCTACTTGCAGGCCAAATACAACTCACAGATGTGGTGTTTCGTCTACCACATTGATTTTACTTTTTCATTTTTTTTAAAATCGTGGCTTAAGTGACAGTTTACAGTTCATGTCAGCTTCTCCTATAAAAACTTACACATGCTTTGTTACACGACCCTAGCTGCTCTTGGTATTTAAAATAAACCGTTTGCTATGATTTAAAAATGAGATCGTTTCACACAAAAATTAAAATTTTCATCATCTCTTTGAAAATCAGGAATTTGGGCAAAACTGAGTGCTCCCTCCAAAAAGGCAAAATTGATAGTCCTTTCAGACAAAACACTCACTCCCCAGCTCCTTATAACATCAGTGAGGTGCCCACCAGAAATTCCCAGAACCACTACCCCAAATCTTTGCCCTCCAAGCCTAGACACCTGGTACCTCAGCTCTCAGCAGATGGCAGAGCTGCTGTGGCAGCTTTGTTGCTGCAAAGTTTATTCTTAGTCCTCACCGAGGAGGAGCTGTTCTTTTTACTTGCCCAACCTTCTCTCTAAACAAAGTTCCAAGTCTTGTTTTGAAGCAACAGCATGAGAATTTATACCGATGCGGCAGAGGAAAGCTTAGAGTTGACTTCCTTCCTTCCTATCTGTTTGGAACCTACCTCTCTATGGACAGGAAGGTGGCCTTTTCTCAAATCTGTTTTGGCTTAACTTTGCCAGAGTCAGTGCACGCACACCACTCCTCAAGGAGTTCTCCATAGAACTGGCTGGAGGGTAACTCTCCTTATTTCCCACAGTAGGCCTTGCTGATTGGCCACCTAATTCTTCCCTTGTTCCTTATTATTTTGTTCAGAGTGGTAATATTTTAAGGAGATGAAGAGCCAGTCCTAGGAAGTAAAGTGTCATTGGTCTAACCCAAGGTGGGAATCTCAGGATTCCTTGAGAGTGATTGGCCTGGGAGTGGGCCTGTCCCTTACTTCTGGTCAGACAGACATATGGGGATATTCACATTGGCTGCAATATTTAGGGAAAGACTCTGATTCTTGCTAGCATCTTTGTTTATTGTCACAATAGTGTGTAACACTTGACATTATAGTATGCACTTTGTGATCATGAGAGAAAAGCCAAGTGAATCACAGAGGAGCTGTGACAGAGCCTTGACATTGTTGAGCTGCCAAATCATCCAAATGTCCCTTCTGGGTTTCTCGTTATGTGAGATGACAAATGCCCTTATTGTTTAAGTGTTTAGTTACTCACACTGTTACTTGAAACCCGAAGTGGCCAGACTACAGTGTTATATTCTGAGTCCTGTCGCCAGCAGTAGGATCATTCCCTATTACTGACAGGACTCCATTATTAGCTCAGTGATAGAATTATATTTTGATTTGCAGAGACTATTATTTTTCCATATTTGTTCTACTTATCTATTTAAAAGGTAAATCAAAATGACTATAGGATGGGGACTTGAGGCCATGGCCTCTGTGTTAATCAAGTTTGGTTATAATTTGTTAACCATGTTTTAGGAGCAGGTTTCTCATCTACAAAGTTACATTTAACCAATTAAAGTTGATGTTTATTGGTTTTTAACTCTTGTAATGGATTGAATTATGTCCACCCAAAGATATGTATAGCCATTTGGCTAGACCATGATTCCTGGTATTGTGTGATGTTCCTATATGCTGTAAATCCTGCCTCTATGATATTAATGCGAGAGAATAGGCAGCAGTTCTCTTGGCGAGGCAGTACTGAGTGTGTAAGACTATACTGTACCTTGAGGCAATCTTTTAGGGCATAAAAGAAAGAGAAGCAAGCAGAGAGCTGAGAAGCTCATACCACCAAGAAGCAGTGCCAGGAGCTGAGCATGTCTTTTGGAAAGGACATGGAGTTCTGTGCATCAGAAGCTCCCAGTGCAGGGGAGTTTTGACGACAATGACCTTCCTCCAGAGCCAGCAGAGAAATATTTCCCCTAGAGATGACACTCTGAATTTGGACTTTTAGCCTACTGGAATGTGACAAAAAAAAATCTCTCGTTTTAAAGGCATCCACTTGTCATGTTTCCATTAAACTAACACTAGAAGAGTAAGACAACTCTCAAGGGATGAGATTTTTTCTTCTCACCTCCAAATTTTACATACAGATGATACGCCATGAAAACTGTGTGTGAGGAAGGAGTTTCCTTGACTAAGAAAACAAATGGCAGATGCACAATTTGCCATAGTAGATGTACCTCAGCCAACAATTCAGGACTAAATTAGCAAACAGGCAAAGGTAGTCACCCTGTGTAGTCACAGACTGCTGGCCGGCACTGAAGGTCTGTGAAATGGCTTTGTTTGTTGCCAGACTCTACTTACAATCTTATTTTGATTACAGAAATAATAGCTCTTACGTCAGGACAGCTACAGTTGCTTCAAGCCTCACCCCACTCCAGTATCTGGGGGGACAGAATTTGGTTACCCTGTTGCTGGAAATAATAAGGGGGCAACCCAAGCACTGTCCATTGGTTCTTCGCTATGTCCAAAGATTTACTCACTAGCATTGGCTTCTATGTGTCAGGTGTCTCCTGCCCTAGGGCTAATCTCTACAAAAACTTTGTAGTAAGTGAGGCTAAGATGGCAGAGTAGTCATATGCTTTCTGTGAGCCCTCTAATAACACAGACCCCCCCAAAAAATGACTTGAACATATATGACCTTCTAGGAGCCTTAAAAATCAAACAGAAATTTGAGAAATCAGATTCAGTGAGTATAGAGAAGAGGAAATTAAGGAAGGGAGAGTAGCTCTAGAAGTACCTAGCACTGGCCAGATTTGACCTGGTGGAATCAGCATCCCACAGCTGAATGAGTAGCAGCAAGCATGTCATGGAGAGCAGTGACATTCAGGAAACATCTCCACAGTGGGAGAGACCCAACAGCAGAGAATCCACTCACACCTCCAGAATCCGTGAAAAGTGGTACTGGATTGTCAAAAGCTAAGTAGCTTACTTATAATTTACTGTGTGCGGATTTAAAATTTTCCTTCAGGAAAAGCTTTCCTCACTTATGCCCGTCTTTCCCTCTCCCTTCTCTGCACTGTTCTCAATGCTAGAGACTGAGACATCCTCTGGGAAGGAAGAAGGATCCCTTTCGCAGGCCCTGAGTCATTCTCCCTTTCTTGGAGAGGAAACAATTTAACAAACAGGAGGGGAAAAAAACAAATCTACTAGCTCCCCTAAACCAAGAACTCAAGGGAGAAACAGTTCCATTGTTTAGGCACAGGCACAAGGGTTCCACAGACTTTAAATGCTTTTCAACCCTGCATACAGCATGGGCACCCATAGGATAGCTACAAAACCTATCCACCCACTCACTTTAAGGAACAGGGACACACTTTCCTCACAGACACTCACAGATGGCTGGTAGCCCACTGCCATTCTCAGTGCATGAAGCCAGATACCTGTACCTGCACTAATCACCCCTACCCATCTCGGACTATAGGGGAAGACCTGCACCACACATTTGGAGACCAACACACTTGGAAACCAACTGCCTGGACACCTGAGCTGAATCCACACTAGAGAAGTGAATGGACTATTGGACTTAACGTGCCGAGTAACAACTACATACGACCACCTGGTGTCACAAAGTTAGAGCTTCAAAGATGACAATAATCAAACTAGCTCACAGTACCAGCCCATTTGAGCATTTCAAAACAAAGCAAGAAGCTAGAACACAGTAAGCAAACATAAAAAGAATAAATACAACAACTTAGTGATGTCTTGGAGAAATTGTCAATATTGTCACATAAAGAGGCAGACCACAATGGCTTCAGAAAGCTCCCAAAACATAGAATCAAGAAATTTTCTAGATGTAGAGAACTAGAATTATCAGAGGTAGAATACAAAAGACTGATGTAAAGAACTCTTTAGAAGATCGAGCAAAACACAGAAGAGATAATGATGAATTAACAAGTTCCTAGAAACCATAGAGATACAAAAATCAGAAACTCAGAAGACTAAAAATAAAAATTTCAGAATAAGACAATTTAATAGAAAGTCAAAGGAATAGAATTGAGGCAGTGGAAGTCAGAATCAGTGAGACTGAAGACAATGCACATGACGCCAATATGTTTGAGGAAGAAATCAAATAATAGAATTTTAAAAAATGAAGAAACACTAGGAATTATGTGGGACTGTATGAAGACGAATATGTTATGAGAGACTGGAGTACTAGAACATACAAGGATAACAGAAAATACAGAAAAAAATTGTTGAAGATTTGTTAACAGCAAATTTCCCTGATATGAAATATGAGAAGATATCTGTCCAAGATGCTCCCCAAACTCTATACAAGTTAGATCTGAAAAGAAAGATACTAAGACGTATTATAATGAAACTTGCCAAAACCAAAGGTAAGGAGAGAATTTTAGAAGTGGCTAGGGATACATGAAAAATAATCTGCAAAGGAGAGTCAATAGGACTAAGCTCAGACTACTCAACAGAAACCAAGCACATAAGAAGGTAATGGGACAACACACATAAAGCTTTCTTGCCTATATAGTTTGGCAATGGGAAAACACATGCAAAATTGCCAACCAAAAGTTAAATATCCAGCAAAACCGTCTCTCAAATTAGGACATCAGGAAATTAGGACATTTCCTGATAAACAGAAGTTAAGGGAATTTGGAAAAGCTAAACCAAAATTACAAGAAATACTAAAGGGAGTCCTTCAGTTAGAAAATCAATAGCATCAGGTTACAACCCAAGAGTAATATGTAGGACAGAGCAACCAACTATCAAGCAGACAGGGAAATCACAATAATAAATCAATGCTAAAACACTGAAAATAAGGAAACTGTGATGTCATTGTGTAAAAGATGATAAGATGATAACAAAAAGGACTGAAAAAAATGTACTAATATGTCTTTCATATGGAGAGGAAGCCAAAGTGTACAAAGAAATAAAAGACTAGTTTAAATTTTAAAAATAGGGGTGACTCCACGTTGGTGAGTGGCGTCTGGGGTCTTAAAAGCTGCCAAGCTGCCATCCGAGGGCACAGCAAATGGTCCCAACTCAGCAGGAATGGATGCTCACCGAGGACCAAAATGACATGGGGGAAAGACAACCCAGAAGACAAAGAGACCCACATCAGTGGGTGCCTACATCGACTTGGGACCGGAAGAACTGGATGGTGCCCGGCCACCACCAGGGATAGCCACGATGGAGCTCACTAAGTTGAGTCTCACTGGCAACACAGAATAAAATGGGGTGCACCCTGAGATCCCCACTAAAAGACCTCAATTGATGGTCCAGTGGTTTCACGGTTCCCCTGGGAGCATGGCCCCTCGCCCTGATGCTGCCCTTGACCATAAATCATAACAAAGGTCCACGCTTTGGACAGGAATGTATTGGACTTGGCGATGCAGAGTGACCATATATTGGATGTCATCCTGCTGACCTCTGGCTGGAGGAAGGAGAGTGGGTGAAGAGGAGGGAAAAAAGAGAGTGTTGGGAGGATGAGACATGTATGGAGCAGAGAGGAATAGTGTGCTGTCATCGGGCAGGGAGAGCAGTGGAAGCTGCATATAGGTGGGTTTGTAAATTTATATGGGAATGTACATTTTCACTCAGTTATATTAAATAAAAAATTTTTTAAAAAATCAAAAAAAAAAAAAAATAGGGGTGACTATTAAGGTAACCACAAAGGAAGTTAACAATCCTACACATCAAAATAAAAGACAAAAAAAGCATGAAGTCTCAGCAAATGTGAAACTAACAACAGTGAAAAGGATGAAAAGAAAACATGCAAAGAAAAATGACTCAGCACAGAAAATTAAGTGGAACAAAGAAACTGTAAACAGGGCACAAAAAAGAAATCAAAATGACAGCACTAAGTTCTTACCCATCAGTAATTACACTCAGTATAAATAGATTAAAGATGTCAATGAAGAGACAGAGACTGGTAGAATGGATTATAAAAAACACAAGTCATCTATATTCTGCCTATAAAAGACACACTTTAGACTTGAAGACACAAACAAAGAAAAACTCAAAGGATGGAAAAAAATTTATCAAGCAAATAACATTCAAAAAAGACCAGAAGTGGCAATATAAATTTCTGATAAAACAGACTTAAAGTAAAATCCACCACAATGGCTAAGGACAGACTCTAGGGTCAGCACAGTAGGAGGACCCAATTATAATAAATATGTGTGCACCCAATGATAGTGTTTCTAAATACACAGATCAAACTCTAACAGCACTGAAAAGAGAAATAGATAGTTCCACAATAATAGTAGGAGACTTTAACAAACTGCTTCAGTGAAGAATACAACATCTAAATAGAAGCTCAATAAAGACATGGAAGATCTAAATGCCACAATCAACCAACTTTACATCATAGACATGTACAGAACACTCCATACAAAAACAACCAAGAATACGTTCTTTTCCAATGCACATAGAACGTTCTGTAGAATAGACCACATATTAAATCATAAAGCAAGACTTCAGAAAATCCAATGAGCTGGAATATTGCAAAGCATCTCTTCAGACCTAAAGTCATAAAAGTAGAAATCAATAGCAGAAAAAGGAAAGAGAAAAAATCAAACACAGGGAAACTGAACAACACCTTGCTCAAAACCTGGGTTATAGAAGAAATTAAGGATGGGGGGAAAAAAATTCACAGAATCAAAAGAGAATGAAAACATACCAGATCCTTTCGCCAAGCCAGCCGAGTGCCGCCAGATCCTTTAGGAGACAGTAAAAGAAGTACTCAGAAGTCAGTCTGTTTCAGTAAATGCACATATCTAAAAACAGAAAAAAGGGCCCAAATCAAAGCATTAACCTGACAATTGGAACAAGTGGAAAGCGAGCAGCAAAAAAACTCTTGGGCAAAAGAAGAAAGCAAATAATAGAAAACAGAGCAGAATTAAATGAGTTATAGAATCGAAAAATGATTGAAAGAGTTAATCAGACCAAAAGCTGGATCTGTGAAAAGATCAACAAAATTAATAAACCATTGTCCAAAATGATAAAAGAAAAACAAGACAGGAAGCAAATAATCTGAATAAGAAATGAAACTGTTGATATCACAACAGACCCATCTGAAATTTAAAAATCATCACAGAATATTATGAAAACTTATGTGCTGGTATACTTTAAAATTAACATATTTGAAAACCTAGAGGAAATGCACTAATTTCAAGAAATACAGTAGCTACCTAAACTAACACAAACAACTAAGTAAACCCATAATCAAAGAAGAGATTGAAAAGGTAATTTAAAAACTCCCAACCCCCCCCCCAAAAAAAAAGCCCTGGCCCTAACAGCTTCACAATTTTCATAAAACATCAGTGAACAACTTTATGGAGCCTGACAGAAAATATTGCATAATTCATGTTGCAAACTAAGTGGACCAGAAAGAAGGATTGAAGATTGTTTGAAGACTGTAAGCTCTCTGAGGAGAGGACCCGAACTAAGCTTGGTTATCTTCCCATCAAAACCTCTATTGCGTTCAGATTCATGTGAAAAGACAACACTTAATGGTCTGATTGAGACTAGAAGAATCCTTGAAACTTGTGTGGCTTCAGATACCCTGCTAAACCAGAATTGAAACCACTCCTGAAACCCACTTTTCAGACAAAAATTAGACAGGCTTATAAGACAAACAATAATGTAAGTGAGGAACATGCTTCTCTGTTGAATCAAATACATGAGAACAAATGGGCAGTTCCTGTCCAAAAGCAGGATGAAGAGGCAGAAAGGGACAGGAACTGAAGGAATGGAAACAAAGAACCCAGCATGGAAAGGCAGAGCACACTGTCACATTACAAAGATTGCAACAAATGTCACAAAACAATATGTGTATACATATTTGAATGAGCGATCAACTTGAGCTGTAAACTTTCACTTAAAGCACGACAGAGTGAGACCATACTGTATGCTTCCATTTTAAATAAAACTTTAGAAAATGAAAACTAATCTAAAGTGATGAAAAGCGTATTAGTCATTTTGTTAAGGACAAGGGGAGAGAGCAGTGAGGAGGCACGGAGAAAGAACTTACAAGGGCACAAAAGGAAGCTTTTGGGGCAATGTGTATATTCATTATCTCACTGTATTAATAGTTTCACAGGTATGAACGTATGCCAACATTTATCAAACTATATACTTTCTATGTGGGTAGTTTATTGTATGACAATTATATCTCAATAAAGTTGTTTAAAAAAATAAAATTAGGTATTTTCTTCACTGAAAAGCAAAACAAAACATTCCTACCACAGGTTTTTGTACATGTGATAGGCAGGCCTTTTTTTTTTTTTAAGTTTTAAAGGTATCTACTTAAAAACAAATCATAAAGAAGCTTTTGTATTGACACAACAACTTCAAAACTTTAATTGAAATGAGAGAACAACAGTGAAGCTCACTTGACTGACCAAGCAGCCCTGTATTCATGTATCAGTGGGAGGAAGAGGGCCACCAGGTTAGGCCAATGGCCAGTGACATCCCAAACGAGATCCCAAGGAGTTCAGCAGCGAAACTCGTTGGTGCTAGAGTCCCTTGTGTAACACCGTACAAATGGCTGGTAGGAAGGACTGTAAGGGACCCAGGTCTTTGGACATCAGACTCCATCACAAATGCCAAGACAAGTATCACCCACAACTGAGTGATCAAGCTCATCCACATTAGCCACGGTTGCCTGAAATGTGGTTAGAATGGAAACTGCAGCTTGGCTTTGGAGTTAAATGGAAAACCCACTACTGTCAAGTCCATTCCAACTCTTAACAACCTCATGTAAGAAAGTAGAACTGCTCCACCAGATTCCCAATGCTGTATATCTTTGTGCAAGCAGACTGCCACATCTTTCTCCTGAGGAGCAGTTGGCAGATTTAAACAGCCAACCTTTTGGTTAGCAGCTGAGCGCTTAACGACTGTACCACCAGGGCTCCTTATGAGTTAAATACACTGACACACGTTCAAAAATTGGCTCCACCGAAAACCAGCTCATCTTTGAGCACACAAAACTCAGGTTGCATAGTGGTTAAGAGCTCCAGCTGCTAACCAGAAGGTCAGCATTTTGAATCCACTTAGGTGCTCCTTGGAAATTCCATGGGGCAGTTCTACCCTGTCTTATAAGGTTACTATGAGTTGGAATTGACTCAGCAGCAATGCATTTGGTTTTGGTCTTTGAGCATAGGTTCTCTCATCTAAAAAAGACCATTCCTAACAGTATCTTCCTTATAAAAGATAAGAATTAAATAAGGGATGTATGAAAAAACAGCTGCCCAAATGCCTGGTGTAACAGAAAGCTCTCAGAAAACAGTAGCTGGTATAATTATTGCTATGACTATAAATGTAGTTATGTAATCTACTCAAATTCTTTATGGCCAACTTTTTTAAATGTAAGATAGTGCACTGTTACTTTTGAAATACCTATATTGGTCAGTTAACTTGATTTATTTTTTGACATTAGGGTAGGAGGAAGCAAGGGGAGATGAGTTTAAGCTGTTTTCTAGTGGTTTCGTATGTATGTTTTTGGCTCAACTGTAAAAACAAACAAACAAAAAACAACCAAACCCACTGCCTCAAGTAGATTCTGACTCATAGCAACCCTATAGAACAGGGTAAAATGGTTAGGATCAGATTAGTTTTCTGTATTCTTCCGGGTCCTGGAATGTCAGACACATTTGGTACATGAATGAGTTAAAGCTGAGGCCTAAGAGTGCTGACTTCCTATGAAGTGGAGCTCTGGAAACTTCCTTGGGATGGTCGAGGTTTAGGTGGTACTAACGGAGGGCCATAGATATCTGCAAGAGAAACGTCCAAGAAGATGGTATTCTGATGCTTCTGCCCTTTGGAACACTTGACTACAGACACTTCCGGAACTTCCCCTTGACAAAAGTTTTAACTAGAGCTTCAGCCAGCAGCATCTGGGTTCAGAAAAAGACAGTAATTTGAGCTGGCTGTGCTTCGAACCACCATTAAAGGGATGATTTTATTGGGCTACCTGGTCCCTGGAGAAGGAAATGGGCTATAGACAAAGAAATTAGCATTCTAAAAGCAAGAGAATCTGTCAGGGACCTTAGAAAGGAGCCTGAGATCAGAGCTTCCAATCCTGCATTTTACACAGGAAGGCCCAGTGAGGGGAAGGGTCAGGCCCAAAGCCACCTGATTTGTTATTAGCACAGCAGACACCAGAAGCTAAGCTGGTAGCTGACTCCCACTTCTTCTACCCTTTCCACTTTGGCACCCGGTCTCTCCCCCAAGATACAACCTTTTGCTAAGCTAACCCACCTGCAGACAACACACACACTGAGTTGTTCCCCACGATTGCTTTGAGCTCACATCACTCACTACCCCCACAACCTTCCCATCTTTCCCCTCCTCCTGAAGTTCAGAAGGGGTAGGGGGCTCAAAAAACTGTGAGGTGGGACTTGTCGTCTTCCTGAGGTTTTTCTTTTCTTTTCCTGGCTGCTTAGAGGTGCAAAGAGGCCACTGACTGCATCGCAGACTTGTGCAAAAGGCATCTGCATTTCTCACCCTGCCCAAACCGCCAGGCCCAGTGCCAAGGAAGCAGACCCTTTGTCATTAGAGATGCCCTGGCTTTGTGCACACTGAGAGGCAGAAAAAGTCCTCTGGCAACCCAGTCTCGCCTCCAGGGGAGGGGGAGAGGGGCTAGGCCATGGAAGTTCCAGCCAATGCTCTCACTTAAACAAACAGGAAGAAAATGAGAGGGAGAAAGAGCCAAAGGGATAAAGCAACCAAATTCTTGAATTACCCTGTAGTTAAAGCACTGCCACTCTCCAGATTCTCCTGTCCTGAGAGCTGTAGACACCCAGGCTGGTATATCTATTAACCTGGTCAAAAGACATCAGGGCAGCTCTGCCACGCCAAACAATTTAGCACATAAATGAGAAGCGAGCAGTGGGGCATGAAGAGGGCCAATAAGGAACCCTGCACGGGTCCGAGGCTGTTAGAGAGGGAAATCCAAACTGGGCTGCAGTGGAGGGAGGCATGGGACAATGTGGGTAGGAAGGGGTATACTCTGCTTCCATGAGGAACAATGTCATTGGTTTGGTCTGGTCTGATAACCAAGGATAGGAGCTGGCTGGTTTGGCCCCCAAGGACTGTGCCAATTCACATATGGGAGTACATCAGACCGAGGCTCCGGAATATTTACATGAGTTTGTGCCAGTATTAACCCAGCAGGGAGGCCTACCCAATCAGCACCGTTGCACCCAGGCGAGGCAGGCATTGCTAGGGTGTTTGTGCAGCAGATACTAGCATATGGGCCCCAAAGAAACCCTTCTGGGTGGAAGGAGGGCGGACTATTCCCACGTGAATTGCTCTCTGGTGGTTTTGCTTTGGTTTCAGAACCTGTGGCTAAGGCTGAAGGACCAATAGGGCCCCTGGCCGGGTTGCTTTTTCTCCTCCCAGCTGCTTCTGTCTCTCTCTCAGGCTCCTGGACACAAAACAGCTGAGCAGATAAACAAGTCACCACCTGCTCCCTCCTCCCCCATGACACCGCCCCTGTCCCCAAGTCCCACCCCTTCTTCCTAGTGCTCTCTCCATCTATTCCTCCCTGAAGCCAAACTTCCCAGCAGCGGCAGCTGCAGCCTGCTCTCTCCCCTCCTGTGCATGACTCCCCAACACCCCCACCCCCACGGGCAGCCCCCCTTACCTCTGCTCCCCACCAATGGCAAATAAGGAACATGTGTACAGAGCCGTGGGCTCTCCCTCCTCCCAGCGCCATTTCAAACAAAACAGTTGTGCTTTCTGAAAGTGAGATGCGGAGCTCAGGCGTCCCCAAGGACAGCGCGTTTATGGCTTCAGTCAGCCCTGGAGTCAACGAGTATCTGGCCACTTGGCCCAGAGCCCCTCTGCCAGGCACGGGAAGGCTGGAAGGAAGGGGTTAAGCCGAACAGAAGAAGCAAGCTGGGAGGGGCCCAGCTCCATTCCTCACTGCAGGGGAGGCAGATCCTGGGATGGGGAGAGGCCAGGAGGCCAAGGCCCAGTTTAAACCTAGAGTAATGGCCTCCCCTGGAGCAAAGCAGACACGTACACACACAACGTGCACACACAACGTGCACACACCATATGCTCTTATTAACAAATTGAAGGTTGTCACAACAGACTCTGGTTTGGGAAGTCAGAAGCCCTTAATGGGTGCTACTTAATAAGTCCCCAGTGCCAACAGTACATATTACCAAAGGCCCAGGTTGGTGAGGGGAGACAGAAGAGTAACCCCAGAGTGTCTTGTCCCAGGGAGGTGAGATTTGTGCCATGAGCTGGGTAGTAGAGATGCCCCAGAGGATTTCTTGGCAATTTAGAGTTTAAATTTGGGCTGCTGTTGCCTCATCTGAGTTCTGAGAAGCTTAGGTAAGCCTCTATAACCACGAAGACAAGTCTACCAGCCTTTGCCTTCCTCTACAAGTTTCTATGTTTCCCTGGAACTCTAACTTTAATGTTTCACAGAGAAGGCAAGTAAAGGAAGTTGGAAAAGAACAAATCTGTCCTTCATTTGCTGTTTCACAACTGTCTGCACACTCCTTTGCTATTTTGTGTGAATAATAGCAGTGCTGGACTAGACAGCTTAATACCAGGTAATGGCTGTGTGACCTTATTGAATTACTTAACCTCTCTGAACCTCAGTTTTCTCCTTGATAAATTGGAAAGAACACTTACTATATACAATAAACTATTCTTTCTTTTTCAGGTGAAGTTAGTGACAAAGTAATATTAATGTAATATATACTTAAAATACAGAACATCCTACTGGGCCCTACTTGCTGCTCCATAAAACAATTACCTTTGTGTGTGCGTCTTCTGGGAGATAAAAAGGAAACAGCAAATGCACAGTGGAAGTGGCAGGAGCAAAGGATACTGAGCAAAGGGTGCATGAAGACCCTCTAAATGGCAAGGAGGTGTGCAACGGGGGCAGAGCAGGGGGAAATAAGTCAGAGCCTCTCCTCCAGGTAGACTTCTTCCCTTCCCTCTTGAGTGGGTGGTTTTCTCCTTGGCGCCATGAACACTTCAAGCCAGATAATTCTTTGTTGTGAGTGGCTGTCCTCTGCATTGTAGATGTTCAGCAGCATCTTTGGCTTCTACCTACTTGATGCCATTAGTGTCCCCTCCTCTAGTTGTGACAGAATGTCTCCAGGCACTTTGAATGTCCCCAGGAGCCCAAGTCACTGCTGGTTGAGAACCACAGTTGAGCTAGGAGCACACACCTCCCTTTGGGGATCTGAGCAAATGTTCATTTCTAGAAGGCACAGCATGTTAGAGGATGGCTATTCACCCAGTACCTCTTTTTAGGGAAGAGAAAGACGACTAACCCTGAGAAGGAGAATGTGGTAGGAGAGGTGAACGAGTGGCTTCTCCGACAAATGTGGTGGATATAGGAGGGAGAGGGGGAAACTGCCTTAGAATGAGCTGACTGGAGAGCCCATGGCCAGCACCCACAGTGACTGTCACCCCAGAAGCACTGCCTTACTGGAAGTTCCTCACTTCTGCACTTTGTCTCACCTTCTTGGCCTTTCTATTGACAGCATCTAGTTAGTTTTGGAATTAAAATGGAAAATGATTCAGGGTGGTAGGAGTCAGATCTGTTCCTCCCTCTCTCTAATGAGCTGTATGGCCTTAAACAAGGCCTTTAATCTTGGCAACTGTTTCTTGGGCTGTAAAATATGGGGATTGGACAAGAGGAGTGCTAAGGTTTCTTCCAGCTTGAAGTTCTTAGACCTCTGAATACCAGCAGTGTGATTAAACTAGCTGGGCAATTAGGGCATTATAAGATCTCACTGTACTGCAAGCCACCAGTACACTTCTTTACCTTCCTTTGTTAAGAACTACCGTTGCTGAGAAATATTTCACAAGATCTTAGTACAGTGCAAAGCCTGTGTTATCCTTAATGGGGGATAGAAAGAAGGCCTTCCCCTTTTTCTTCACGGGTACACAATCTCATTAAGGAGATAAAAATTCCAGTAAGAGACCATATATGAAAAAATATCTTTCTTGCCAATGACATTGAAGTCCTGCAGACCTGAGTTTGGAGGTGATGATGAGCTCTTGGGAAAGTTACTTAATCTCAATTTGTTTGTCTGCAAAACGGCATGATAATACCACCCATGGCATATGATTATTATAAAGGTTAAATGAGATAACATAATCAGCATGGTTCTTGGCTTACAAAGTGCTACCCCATTGTTAGCAGTGAATATTTAGTGGCTACCTGCATCAGGCCCTGTGCTAGGTCCTGGGACACAGATGAGAGGCAAGGTTCCTGAATGGTAGCTTACAACTACAGTGCCTTGAGAGCCGTAACAGAGTCAGGCACAAGGGGTAAGGGCACACTGAAGGTATCTGACCTTGACCTTGACTGTAAGTTCAAGACAGGCATCGCAGGACAGAGAGGGCATAAGGACTACGTTGAATTGTAAAGGATGGCCAGTGATCTCTACCCAGGGTAAAGAGGCAGGGAATTGGGGAGTGGACATGTGTAAAAGAGCCCAATATTCACTCCTTTTTGCAGAACTGAGTGCACTTGAGCAAGGTCAACTGTGTGTAGCATAGTGCTGATAGTGAGCCTGAGGGATAGATCCTGAAAGAAGAGTCCTGCACAGAAAATACTTCTTTATCATGTACCATACCAGTTGCCATCAAGATGATTCCAACTGTCATGGATTGAACTGTGTCCCCCTCAAAATGTGTGTAGCTTTGGCTGAGCCATGATTCCCAATATTCTATGATTGCCCTCCATTCTGTGATTTTTTTCCTATGCTGTATGTTAAAGAGAATTAGAGTGGGGCTATAAATCCCTTCCTAAGGTTATCTTGCTGCTACATTGTGAAGGGAGTTTCTGTGGATTGTGTCTTGTACCACTGTTTATCCTACAAGAGATCAAAGGAAAGCGAAGCGAGTAGAGTCGGGAACCTCCTACCATCAAGAAAGCAGCACCAGTAGAAGAGGATGTCCTTCAGACCTGCACCAAGATGCTCCATGATCAAAGACTGATGCAACACAAGGACTTGCTTCCAGAGCCAACAAAGAGGGAAACCCTTTCCTCTAAAGTAGACATCTTGAATCTGGACCTGTAGCCAACTGGACTGTGTAAGAATAAACCTCTCTCTGTTAAAGCCGTCCATTTGTGGTATCTCTGTTACAGCAGTACCAGACGACTAAAGCACCAACTTATGGTGACCCCAGGTGTGTCAGAGTAGAACTGAGTGGCATAGGTACCAATGGTGGATTTTTCATAAGTAGATCACCAGGCATTTCTTCAAGGCACCTCTGGGTAGACTTGAACCTCCATTGAACACATTAACTGTATGCACCATCCATTCACTCCTCCTCTTTATTACACACACTTTCCTTTTTTGGCATGACCACCAGGCAGCTTAGGGGCAATTTTTACTTTCATTTCTTGTAGCACTTCTGAGTCTAGATTTTCTGGGTATCATTATTCTCTCACCCCAGCTTCCTTTACAGCCTGGACCTCAAACTTTCATCTGGATTTTTGATTTATGATATCTATGCCATTTATTTCAAATGGTGGTGTATAAATATACTGTAAATGAGAACAAAGTCACACCCCTTTAGGTAAGCTCCTCCAGAGCAGTTATTCACTGCAGTATCCCCAGTGCCTAGACCAGTGCCTGGCACACACGAGGAGCCAAATAAATAGCTTCTGCTTCCGAGGTGACACTGGGGACTATTTCACTGCCATAAATGACATCAGGACTGACCTATGAGACTATTGACTGCACCACACGCCTGGCTCTTTATTAGACTTTTTTGCATATTGTTCACTAATTGCTTTGGCTGAAAGCCGTGTTGCCCCAACCAGATGGCAAACTATATTTCAAGGAGATACTTTGTCTGATGGGCCTGTGTCCCCCAGAAAGCAGCCTCCCCACATATCTAGTAAACACCTGCAGGCCTCCATGCCACTGAACCAAGATGAGCAATCCTAACCCTTCCAAAATCCAGCTGGAGTTTCTTTCCCCTGACCACCCAGCTGACCATGCAGGATGGCAGCTCTTTGATTCACCCAGTCATCCAGCGACTGTTGGCTGAATGAAAGCAGGAAAGAGCCACTTCTTATCAGTCAGTGTTGAAGGCCTTTGAGCACATTTTTCTCTCCAGCATTATTCTGCCCTTTTAACACAAAAAGGCAAGAAGGAAAAGGAGGTACTCCCCTTTTCTAGAAAAGGGACCGAGACTCCTGCAGATGGCAGGCAGCCTCTAGAAGTCATTGCTCTCCCCATTGTGACTGAGTACCTATCTCTTGGCTCTTCCCGCTTGTCAGCGTCAGGCCAAGGACAATGGGGGCACACGACACAGGAATGTGACACAGGAGTACGACACATGGACCACTCACATTGTACCTCTGCTCAGGGCTTCCTGTGACCCCTGGGACCCCAAATGGCCTCTCACACACCTTCCTTCCTCCCTTTTATTTTATTGTTCTTTCTACCTGTCACAGTAAAACAGGTTCCCTTGACAAGATATCAAGTTTCAGTTTTCTGTGTCCCAGTAAATAACAAGATGCTTCCCCTTTTCTGCTTTCAACCAGGATTACACGTTCAGAGTGACTTGGCTCCCCTAGCCTGCCCAGCTGTTGCAGGGCTGCAGAGGGGTGCCAGTGGCTTCTGGAACCAGCTGCTCAGCCAGAGGGTGAGCGGGGTCAGGGGGTTGAAGCTCCCAGGCCTGCTCCCTGGCTTCTTGGTAGAATCCTCCCAAGTCTGAATGGCAGGCAGAGGCCCTGGGGACCTCCTCCTGGAATGCTGACAGTGTCGGCAGTCTGTCCACAGTGGGTAGCTCAGACAGGCCCTCTCTGGTCAGGCCTCTGGCTGCCAGGTCTCCTTCTGCTGGCACTACAGCAAAGAGGGAAAAATGGGAAACAGCAGATTACTAGTGATCTGACTGTTCTCTCCTGGTTTAGAAAGAGAAGCAGGAGGCCAAGAGAACACACAGGGTTATAAGAACAGAAGAGGGGAAAGTGTGAAAGGGAAAGGAGACATCATGACAATCTCTTAGTTGCCTTGGACTCTAGCCACCAAGAAGAAACAAGAGTCTGAGGACAGGGCCTAGAAACAAGCTCTGTTTAGCAAACTAGAAAAGATCAAAATAATGAATATACAAGTGTGGAGGCGAAGTACTTTCACAATCAATAATAAACGTTCATTGGATAGACAGGAGTTCTGGTGGATAAAAGCTCAGGCTGCTGATCAAATGGTTGGCAGTTCAAATCCACCAGGTGCTCCTTGGAAATCCTATGGGGCAGTTCTACTCTGTCCTGTAAGGCTGTTATGAGTCAGAATCAATTTGATGGCAATGGGTTTATTTTTTAATTGGACACAAATAGCTCTGCTTTACAGGATAACCAGGGGAAAACAGTTTCTTAGTGTAAAACGGTAAATATGGGTCTAGCACGCAGCCTCTAAAAGTCACTACTCTCCTCTCTGTGAGTGAGTACCTATCTCTTGGCTCTTCCCAGGTGTCAGTGTCAGGCCAAGGACCAAGGGGGCACACGACACAGGAATGTGACACAGGAGTATGACACATGGACTACTCACATTGTACCTGTGCTCAGGTCTTCCTGTGACCCCTGGGACCCCAAATGGCCTCTCTCACACACTTTCCTTCCTCCCTAATTTGGAAGACCTGGGAAACAGCCTAATTTTGGCTTTTCCCACCACTCATAAAACAAAATAAAAAACACTCTATTGCCATTGAGTCAATTCTAACTCATAGCAGCCTTATAGAACAGAGTAGGTAAGCCCTGGTTTCCTAGTGTGTCAGCCTGCCTCTCTCCTCAGGGCTCCTGCCAGAGTGCCAGCAAACCTCCTCCCCTCCCATTCCTGGCTGCCCAGGCACCTGATGTTTTCCAGGACACAATTTTTAGCACCCTTAGAAGAGAACCAAGGGGAGTTGGGATCAGCGTGTGTAGCTCAGATTTCCCTATTCTGGGCTGGAAACAGTTTTAGGAAGCCGCCTGCTGTGCGCAGCGCTATCATTCAATGAAACATAAAACCCAAGCCCTGGGGACTCACACGTGGTCACCAAGGACACCCCAGCCTCAGGCTAAGCTAAGGGCATTAGCTGGGATAGCTTGTGACTGCGCTACAGCTCAGAGCAAGCCCTCCCCCTGGAGTAACAGCACCATCCCACCTATTATCTCTCAGGACCGACCTCAGAGCTTCTCCTCTTAAGGCACAATATTCCCTGCTTACCTTCGGGACTCACTCTGCTGTGGAAACAACATGCAACTTCCCAGGGTTATGAGAAATAACTTTCTTAAGACTGTCACCAGCTGCAGACGCCCCTGTCATAAACTGTCCCAGCTCTAAGCCGCCTAGGGCTTTTATCCCCTCCCTCTTAGCTACTCATTACCCAGCTTAATTAGGCCAGGAAACGCTCACGCTGAGGACACACTCGGCAGGAGGCGAGACTGGAGGGGAGACTCTCAGCAGCTCCACTTCCTGAGGCTTGAGCTGGGGGCTGGGGAAGGCCACGGAGAAGGACTGCTGGAGATGGCAGGCTGCATCCTCCAGCGAACAGCTGCTGGGAAAGAGGCAGAGATGGCACATTTGCTCCCCGGGCCCTCCAGGGAGCTGAGGGCTTCACTTGTTTACGGGAACAGCTCAGGATCTGAAAGCTTGCAAGTCCCTGCCCACCCCGGCCCTCCCATCTCAATTAACCAGCTTCATCAACCCAGCCCCCACCCCCCTCCTCTGGAAGAGCTTGAACCTTCAGTAACTACTTACAATATTTCAGCCCTGCGCCTGACATGTACTGGCTTTAAAGACCCAGCTAGAGACTGCCTCCCAGTTTTCAGCCAGCCCCTGACCTTCACCCTCGACTGCCTTGGTCACATAGGCAGCGGGCTGAATTCCCCCAGACAGCACCAAGGCTCTTTCTGAGGTTAAACAGGAATGGCTTTACCTGCTAGAAGACTGTGTGTACTTCCCCCATTTTTTAAATTGTGGTAAAGATGTGTGTGTGTGTACCCAAAACAAAACGCACTGCCACTGAGTAGATTCTGGTGCATAATGATGCTACAGAACAGAGTAGAACTGCCCCACAGTTTCCAAGGACTGCTTGGTGGATTTGAACTGCCAACCTTTTGATTAGCAGCAGTAACACTTAATTAACCAGTACGCCATCGGGGTTTCCATATATATATATACACATATGTAGGTGTACATATATATATACATGTATGCATATGGGTATATAAAATGAGGGTATTGATGATGTCTAGTCATATGTATGTGTGTGTGTGTACACATGCATACATGAGCCCTGGTAGTACAGTGGTTAAGCACTGGGCTGCTAATAGAAAGATTGGTGGTTTGAATCACCGAGCAGCTTTGCAGGAAAAAGACCTGGTCATCTGCTCCCATAAAGATTACAGCCAAGAAAAGCCTATGGGGCAGTTCTACTCTGTCACATGGGGCTGCCAGGCGTGGAAATTGACTTGACAGCACCTAAAAACATACATTACATAGACACATATATAAAACATTTGCGATGTCAGCATATTTTGCGTGTAAAATTCAGTGACATTAATTATGGTCATCAAGCTGTGCAACTGTCACCATGCTCTGTTTCCAAATTTCCCCATCGCCCTTCACAGAACATTTCACCCATTTTTGAAGTTTTCTGATCCTGTGGTGTTAGAGAGGGAAGTAGCATGGTCTGGGGTTAATGGCAAGCAGTTTAATCCTACAGGTAGGAGTCTAAAGTCCAGCTCTACCACTTACTAACTCTGGGACCTTGGAAAGATTATTTTTCTGAGCCTCAGTGTCTCCTTGCTGCAAAAATAGGGATAGTAATGAATATGTCTTAAGAGGCTGAAATAATCTACATATATCTTTACACCCAAAACAGGCACAAACTCTGCAAGAAGCAGCCATTATTTATCAATGTTAGGATGTGGGTGAGGGAGTTTTGCTTCTCAGCCAATGAAGAAGTTGCATTACTGATATCCTTACCCCATATACATTTTTTTAAATGGATGAGAAGTTTGGAAAGGGGAACTAATATTAATGTGTTCCCATTCTGTAGTGGGCACTCATATTTACATTATTTCACTTAATCATTCAATTATCTGTTGAAGCACTGGGCTACTAGGCAATACTAAATTACAGAGAAAAACTTGCATTAGAGGAATACAGCAACAGATGCCAGGGTCTGTTGAGTCTGGGACTGCTTCGCAGCCTGGAAATGTCAGAATGGTACCAGCCTAGAGCACCGATGGACAGGATCTCAGCAGCCACACCACTGGAATAGTTCATCACTTTCTCAGAGGGGATTGCAAGGGCTTTAGAATCAGAATGTCATCCAAGAATGGCTCTGTCTGGAGTGTCTGTCTCTTGTCCCTGGGGAACACTCATTTACTGACCTTTAAGCCAGGGTGTTGTTTGGTTCCAATTTCCCTTGTTTCTAGTATGCTTGCTGCTTTCCTTGCACTGATGTTTTTTTGAGAAAATGTATGCTTCTTGAGAATTGATCTCATTTCTCTCACCTGTAGGATAGCAAAAGTGATTCTTGGGTCTTAGCTGTCCAGTCGTGCTGTAATTTTATGTTTCGTAAGTAACTTAGAAGTGTTCTCCTATTCCACAAAGAATAAATAAAAATGCCCCACAGCAGAGGTGGGCAACAATGAGAATGGGGTACTTCCAGTTGTATCCAGAGGAGGGCACTAGTCCATTTGCCCTAGCCCCTGACTACAGATCAGCCTGGGTCTAGGTGACTAGAAGTTCCCAAAGGAATCTGCAGCTCCTCTTTGTCAACCAAAGGAATCCCACTCCCCTGTTCTCCCAAATAGCTTGTCCGTTGGTCTCAGGACACACTTCATCATGGTGCTCTGAAACTTACTTGGTTGGCAAGATGTTTCTAGTTTGAAATGCATAAAATCAAAGACATTTCCTGGCTGAATAATCAGAGGCATGAAAACCCCTCGAATCCTCCTCCTTGAGGGTCTCTGTCTTCATCACTCTCTTTGTGACCTGATATACACGAAGGTGGGGTGGGGGGAGAGGCAGTGAGACAATAAATCAATAGCTTCCCAAGCTGTTAGAAAGGCTGTCAGGCAGAACTTCACATGGCTGCAAGAAGCAAAACTTAAACAGAGGGCAAAAGTTACAGGAAGGCAGTTGTGGGCTCAGTATACAAAGTTCCTAACCCTTGAAGCTGTACATAAATCTGTCAGGCCAAGTCAAGAGGCCAGGTAAATTGCAAGCAGGTAGGAGAGTATGGCTACAGGTGAAGGAAAGTGTTGGAGGGACTGTGAGCCGAGGAAATCAGCTGAGCTTCCTGTGCTCTCCTGCCAGCCCCCAGGCTCTTTTGACAAGGACGCTGTGGCATATAGCTGAGAAGAGGGCAAGGGTGGGAGCAGAGCACTGCTGAAACACACAACCAGGACTTTCAGTTCTGACGTAGGCATTTTTCTCTCACAGCCATCTGGAGCACTCTCTTAGACGGTGGCCCCTCCTCCATTCTGTCTGTACCCCACTCACCCCTCCTTCCACCCACTGGGAGGCATCATCTTCCTCTGCTGACTCCCACACAGAAACAGTTGTGGGAGATGCTGCCTCCACCCTGAAGAGCTTGGGGACAAACATATGCTCCCTGGCATTGTTTGCCCTTACTTAGGAGGTGGCAGCTCCCCAGCCCTGGTGGCTCAGCCAGCTGAATCATACACCCAAACAAAGATTCGGGATACCCTCCTCCAACGTAACTGGAAAAAGCTAAAAACTTTCCTCTTGGCTTCAAAGAGGGATTTTTCAGGATACCATTTTCGTGGGGCAGAGGTGCTCGTGGCAGGTTGGTGGGTGCTGCTGCTTGGGTGGGGTGGAGAGTGAGGAAGGGTGACATTCACCCTCCTTAGCAACACCTCTTGTTCTTTCTCTGGCTCCCCTGAGCCTGGCAAGGGCACGTGGCTGACAGATGCAGTCATTTGCATCCCTCCCTCCCCTTGGGGCCTGCCCCAGTGCCACCCAGACTTGCAGCACTCAGCACCCAGCCTGGCGTTGGGTGTGGGCAGGCATTTGTCTCACCAAACTGCTAAATGCCAGGCCAGGGGACTGAATCACACATACCACAGGGCCAGGTTGTAGGTCTGAGCATTCATCTGCTGACCTGTTAGGAAGCACCGGGTTTTGTCCCACCAGCACATCCCAAAACATCTTCCTGGCAGGCCCATCCACTTCATACCAGGTTTAAACCACCAGGGTTGAGACAAGAGGTGATCACAGTGAAGACCGGATCAGCTTCAGTATTCAATCATTCCACAAGTACTTATTCAGCAGCTACTCCGTGCCTGGTGTTGGGGGCACAGTGGTAAACCAGACAAGTCAAGTCCCTGCTCACACGCTGGTACTTACACTGTGGTGGAGATGCAAACACTAAAGGTGGTATCTTAGCTTCCTAGGACTGCCTTAACAGATTACTGGGTGGCTTAAAACACCATAAATTTATTTATTTTTTTTTCACAATTCTGGGGTCTATAAGCCAGAATTCAGAGTTTCAACAGGGCCATACTCTGGGGGCAGAGCCATCTCTCTCCCAACTTCTGGCAGCCCCCAGCATTCCTTGGCTTGTGGCAGCGCACTTTCAGTCTCTGCCTGTCTTCACAGGGCCATCTTCCTTCTGCATCTGTCTACACTTACTTTCTGCTCTTCATTTCTCTTCTCATAAGGACACCAGTCAAAAAGCGATTAGGGTTCACCATGATGATCTCATCTTAACTTCACTAATTACAGCTACCAAAACCCTAGTTCCAAATAAGGTCATATTCATTTGCACTTGAAGGTCAAATAAGGTCATATTAATTTGCACTTGAACATATTTTGTTGAGAAATACAACTCAACTCCTATATAACCCGAATAAAGATACAATAATGAATGACGCTTCATGTTTTGAAGAAAAAGGTGGAGGTTCAGTGAGAATGAGCAACAACAGCAGCAAAGTAAATGAGATTGGGGGGAAGGTTTGGGGGGGCCTTTAGGCAGAAATGACATTTAAGCTGAAATGAGCAGAAATTAGCCAGGTAGCTTTCAGAATTAATAGCTGCAAGACAGTACGAGGCAATGTGTTTCAGAACCGAGGCAGTTGCTAACTGAGTTCTAATTCTGGTCTTTCTAATGAGTCACTGTGCAGGCTGACCAACAGCCCTTCATTTCACTGTGGATGACATCATCAGCCTATCTCCCAAGGTTGCGGGAAGATGTGTGCCTTGAAAGTGTTTGAGATCTCTAGGCAAGACTCAACATATTGCTACTATCCGTTGCAACATATTATTTCTAGTTTCTATGCACACCAAACATAGCAACAATTGCCAGGATGGCGCAGGACCAGGCAGCATTGCATTGTGCTGCACGTGGGGTCACTGTGAGTGGCAACTGACTCAACCTCACCTGACAACAGCCCACTCCGTGAGAATAAGCGCCTCTTGGAGCAGATACCTAGTCCCTCCAAGCCTCAGCCCTGCTATCTCCCCTTCTCCATCATTCCTGCAGACACTTCTGGGACTCCTTCAGTTACTTCCTATAGGTAATCTTGCAAACCTAAGAGACTGGCTCTTATTGCTGCTACCTCTCGTTCCATGCAATTTTTATTACACTTTTTGGTGACTTTTCTTCAACAGTAGGTAACACAAGTTTTCATGATAAAACATAGAAGCCATCTTTCCCCTTCTACTTTTATTCTTCTTGCTCTGCTCTGTCACAGCTGTCAGCGGTTTGGTGTATATTTTACATGTGCTAACTCATGCACACGTATACATATATATATCTTTCCATATGAACAG
The DNA here is from genome assembly GCA_028571685.1 of Heterohyrax brucei. Lineage (NCBI taxonomy): Eukaryota > Metazoa > Chordata > Mammalia > Hyracoidea > Procaviidae > Heterohyrax > Heterohyrax brucei. The sequence goes on along the minus strand of CM053142.1, from coordinate 59,730,997 downwards.
CATCATGCTGTTCTATTTTTTTAACCTAATAACATATCTTTCACTATATGTACTTATCTCTCTTGTTTTTAACAGCTTCATTAAAAAAAAGAAATTGCTGTTGAGCGGAATCTGACTCATAGTGACCTTCTAGGACAGAGCAGAATTGCCCCATAGGGTTTCCAAGAAGCAGCTGGTGGATTTGAACTAGGAACTTCTTGGTTAGCAGCCAAGTTCTTAATCACTGCACCACCAGCTTCATAGTAGTATACAATCTGCATGTCATGATTTATTTATTTCCCTACTGGTGAGGATTTTGGGCTTCCTTTTTTTTTTTTTAATCTTGGTATTACACATTGGGTAGAGTCTTGGGTTGTACATATATTAACACACTTAGCTGCTAACTAGAAGTTTGGAGGTTTGAGTTCACCTAAAGACACCTAAGAACAAAGGCCTGGCAGCATGTGTCTGAAAAACCAGCCATGGAAAACCCTATAGAGCATAGTTCTCCGACACACATAGGGTTGTCTTGAGTCGGAATCAACTCCATGGCAACTGGTAAGTGGTGGGTTCCTTTGTAAGGTAAATTTAAGATGGGTTGAATTTCAGATTTTTTTTTAGAAAAGCTTCTTCAACACAGGGAGATGAGGAAATGCCATTGTTTATGCTTTTTGTGTGTTTGTTTCTTCTATTTTACTACTGCCTTTGGAATCACAGCCCCTTTGCTCTTGGGCCAGGGCCCCTTACAGTGTAATAACCTTAGCCTCCCTCCCCCAGCCCCCAAGCCCCACCCCCTGTCCTGACTGTCATCCTGCTGTAATGTGGTGATGAGTCACTTCCCTCAGTTTCTTCTGAAACCCTCCTTTCTGTCTCTGGCCTGCCAGGCTGCCCATTTCAGGGTGGGAACACATCAGCCTGTGCCTCCCTCCCACAAGACTGCGTTAGCTGGACGCCTTTCCCACCGGAGCACTCTGTGTTCTCAGGATCCCTTTGTTTAAACAACTTGCTGGAACGTGAGTCACCTCTTACCTCAACCCTGCAGCCTCCTTTTGCCCGGTAGGCTGCAGTCTGTCTTGTTGAAGCTCTCTCGTCTCTTCATATTTCATTTGTCCACATACAGTTCCATCTCCCATGCTTCTACTCTGGACCTTGATTTCCAAGGGCGTCTGCAGCATCACCTGCAGCCTGAGTCCCTCCAGCCCTCTCTCCTCGCCTGACAGCCTTTTTCACTCCCTAACTCAAGGCTTGCTGTTTACCAATTCTTTTTGTTTCCTGCTCCCACTCCTACCTTCATGTTTTGCTCCCCTCCCCTGCCGGTGCCTGGAGCTTTCTCCCCTTGTGGTCTCTAGGCCAACAACCTCTCCTCTTAATAATCTCTTTTCCAAACGCCAGCTTCTATAGCCAGGTCTGTACAACACAAAGTGAAGTAGAAGGTTGGCAATTATCTAATGAGTCTGCACAATGCAGACAGCCAATTAAAAATATCCTTGACACGCTGAATCCCCTTCACTTTGTTTAAAGCTGAACTCCAATGAAGTCTGCCCTTCATGAAATCTGTCACACCATCTAGACCCAGCCCGGTGACAGTAACTGCTGTTTATCTCACTGGCAAGGGAGAATTTCAGCAGCCCCTCTTTCTGGCTGTCATTTTCCCAAATAAAGGATATTAAAATGTACCTGCAAACAAACAGAAACAACACACAAAATTGACTTTCTTAGAGTTCTTGTATCATTGTAAACTGAAATCCATCCTCAGAATAGGAATTCTAGTCCAAAGTGCTGTATTGCATGGCAGCTTAAATCCCACATTTTATCTCTAAACCAATGTATCCTTTTGCAAAATACAGAGCAGTCTTGTGCGTAGCAGCTTTTGTAACTCCAAAAGCCATTGACATTCCTCCCTCCTGCCTTGTCAAAAAGTACAAATCAGGGGAAGCTCATGGAATAAAACACAATTAATAAGCACCCATCAAGTACACGGAAACCCTGGTGATGTAGTGGTTAAGTACTATGGCTGCTAACTAGAAGGTCAGCAGTGCAAATCCACCAGGTATTGCTTGGAAACTCTATGGGGCAGTTTTGCTCTGTCTATCGGGTTGCTGTGAGTTAGAATTGACTCAACAGCAGAGGGTTTGTTTTTTTGATTAAGTATACAGGGCTAATGTTACAAACCATGGCTCCTGCCTCAACTAATTTATTTTCTATTCGACAGTTCCAATCAGGGAATATTTAACATTCATTTTAGAAAACATTCAACAATTCCCGTTGCCTTTTTGAACCAACAGCGAGGTCTATGAACTTATTTTAGAAAATAAGGTACTTTTATCAGTGCTTAAAGATTTGACCAATAATATTGAACTGGATTCAAAATATCCTTTAGGAAAAGATTAATTTAAAACAAAAGGCATGTCTTTTGAATAATGAAAATAAATCAAAATACATCTCGGGCTTTCCTAGGGAAGATTTCTCTTAATGGTATATTCTTTGTTTCTACCCCTAACCCCTATCTTAGGTTATCAGTCCAGAGAACAGCATATGGTAAAAATATCACTAAGGCAAAGCAAATTCTTTCTGCTTGATCATTCCCTTTATAACCTATCCAGCAAGGTGCCTTTCTAAATATGCACTTTAGTTTCAAGAATTTGAGGGACAAATATTTGGTTTCAGGGCCCAGCTCAACTCATTGAACTGTGTGACTTGGAGCAAGTAACTCCTCCTCTTGAGTCTCAGTTTTCTAACTTGAGTAGTGGGAACATCATAACTATCTCACAGAGTTGTGGTAAGAATGAGCTGACATAATTATTTATTGAAGCAATTTAAAATGAAGCTCAGCAAGTTCCTGATGGGCTCTGATGGGTTGAAGTCATATGCACACATTATTTGTAGAGCTATGCCAGAAATACTTACTCAGAAATAATGGAGGGGTGAGATTGAAGCCCTAAAGACTTAAGAAATAAACTGAGAAAAATATGGCAAAACTGCAAAATTTTCCAGGTTAAGATGTCAGTAAACTTTCAAACTGCCTTCTTAATCTCATCTATTGCTGGTGGAAAGGCGAAGTGGTACAATTGCTGTGGAAAACAACTTGGGAATTCCTCAGAAGTTCAAACATGGAACTACCATATGACCCAGCAATTTCACTGCTAGGTGTATACCCAAAGAACCCCAAACAGGAACTCCAACAGAAGCCTCTACACCAATGTTCATGGTAGAACTATTCACAATGGCCAAAATGTGGTTTAAAAAAGGCACGGGGGTAGTGTCTGACCTCCTGCAATCCCACAAAGGGAAGGAGAACCAAGATCACCAGGGCAAGACCGGCTCCCATGAGGTGGAGGCCAGACATGCCTCCTCTGTCCACCATCTTTACTAATTCCGACACCAACTGTCTCTCCGCGACACTTCCCCTGGGTTTGGTGATTCATTGTGATGGCCACACGGAACTCACAGGCCATACTTAGAATTACAGGGTTTATTTGGGAAGCACCAGTTACAGTCCAGGCTCAGGAACACTCAGGATACAGTTCTTTCATCAGGACTGCGTCTCCCTGTGCTGTGTTCACAGGCATACCCCCCTTGGCTGGTCCTTAATCTCTGTCCAAAGGCATTCAGCTTTTTCTCTCTGTGGGCTGGGAATCCTGCCAAGCTGGCTCCTGCTGCTGGGTCTCTCCTGTCACTGCTTCTCACCATCTTCAGGGTTACAGCTCACTGTCTCCCTGTTTCTCAGTCTTAGGAGCCTCCCTGTGCCAGCTCCTGGCTGTTCTTCCTTGGTAGTAGTGGGATCTTCTTTCAGCACTGGAATTGGCTCTCTTTTAAGGTAAAAGTGACCCATCCCCCTGGTAGGCCCGAATGACCCTATCACACAATCACCTGAGCGGGAGTTACAAGACCATGACTTGATAAGGTCACACACAAAAGTCATTAATTGCATCACAGGTGGAAACAATGCAAATGCTCATTAACAGGTGAACGGATAAACAAAAATGTGGTGGAATACTACTCAGCCATTAAGAGAAATGAAACCCTGATAATATGTTACAACATGGACCAACCTTGAAAACATTATGCTGAGTGAGATGTCAGTCATAAAATGACAAACACTGGATGATCCCGTTTATATGAAAAAAGGCAAACATATACAGACCAAAGTTTATTAGTGGTTACCAAGAGGGAGAAGGAGGGAGACAGAGGGAATCATGGCTTAGAGGGCCCTGAGACTGTTAACACTGATGGAATGCCTTGGAAATGGATAGTGGTGATGGTTATACAATGTAATGAACATAATCAACACCACAGAACTGTACATGTAAAAATTGTTGAATTGGTCAGTGTTTTGTTTTATATATATATATATATATATAATTTACCACAGTTTTTTTAAAAAGGAAAAAAATGTCTTCTTCATATTTCTCTTTTGCAAAGAGTAAAAGCTAGGATTTATCTGATCTCATAGATCTATAGGAATTAAAGGAAACAAAAAGTGAAGAAACCAACTAGGGCACATGCACCCAGAAACCCACCCCGGGCATTGCCCGGATTAAAGATTTGCCTTCCAACACCCTGGAGAGGTGTCTGGGGACAAAGGCCCTTCTCTTTTGTTTTTTTCAAGTGCCCCATTTTGTGGTTCTTGTTTTAGGATGAGAGAAATCGCATTCAATTTGTTCATGTGAGAAACCTCTAAAGCAAAAATCTCCATGTGTTGAAGCACCAGCATGGCGTGATGGATAGAATGTGGCCACTTGTCTATTACGAGCTCAGAGAACTTGGATAAGTCTCAAGGCTTCTGAGCCTCAGTTTCTTGAACTGCAAAATGAGGATAGTGACACTGACATGGTAGGAACTGTGTGAAGATTAAATAAGAATATGTAATTGAAAACAGTATGTGAATTCTACAGCATTCATCACAGTAAGCCACCATTGTCATTGTGTACATATTTATTAGTTTGATTTAGCATAACCCAACAATCAACCTTTTTTCTTTTTTTTAAACTTTCTGTCGATACCTTTTTCTGCTTTGCTCACTCTGCTCTGGGGCAGTTACAGACCCACTCTATTCACGTTGAAATGTGTCAGCTTTAGGTTACAGGCTAAAACTGCCTTCTCAAAAGCCTTAGGAAGCTGTCTGATAGCCTTCTTTTCCCCTAGATTTTATTTAGTATCTCTTCAGCAAGGGTCCCTTCCCTTGCTCCTTTAACTGAATCTGAAGAAATTTCTCACTTGGATGCTCCTTACACTCAAGCATTTTTCCCAATGACTTCCTTTTCCCCTGAGCCCTAAATGAAATTACAGTGCCTCCAGAAGTCAGTCTTTCTAAACAGCTTCCTGTTCTATTGGAAGTTCTGTTGGAGAAGCTTCCATTCTTTCTCTCCTCGTTTTCTTCTCTCATCCCGCTTTTCTCCCCCTTTCTGTCTCCTTCTCCTCACCATGGTCTTCTTTCCATCTTCATTATCCTCCATCCTTGCCATACCTACCCTCTGGTCACTGGCTGTAAGCTAGCAAGTGTCTTAAAAGACATGTGATGTTAACATTTCTAACAGCCATTTTGCAATTTGTAGGCTTTCCTCTTCTGAGCATACAGAGGTTACAATCCAGTACACAATCTAATTCTAGGGAGAAGGTAGGGAAGGCAACTCTTCAGTAGTTAGGGTTTCAGAGAGAATCAGGCTTGTTTGGGAAGAGCAGATTGTCAATTCCTCCCTAACCAACTAACATCAGGTACAGTCAAGAACACACCTTCAGGAAATATGTATTTACAGGTGCTTATATACACAAATGTGATGAGTATTATCAGAATATGTTACCCAGACATTCCAGTATCTTGCTTGAAAGAGAAAGGGGGAGAAGAAAGTACAAAAACAACTATATGTCGACAGTGCAAATAGAGAGGAAAGAAGATTAAGATGAAAGGAAGGAGATGGGAGAAAGGAAAAACTGATGAAACAAAAGAATCTTCCAAAGAATCTGTGGAAAGATTTGGTGCCATTTTCCGTTGAGAAAAATCTACTACTTGGATTTAGTACAGTTCTTACCTACAAGTTCTTGCTTTTCTTTTCACTTTGTTATTTCTGCTTTGTTTGGAGGTGTTTTTTGACTTAAAGCTTTGTTTAAGAGCAAGATATGGTGTAGACACATTAATCATCAATTACTTGTTATTGAAAAGACTTCTATATGATGCCTTTATGTTTTACTGAGTCTCTAATTCTTATTTTTATTGGATTTATACTACTGCTCTTTTCATTGGTTCTGAAGAAATGTCTGTAATGGACACTCTCCATGATCCCTGTGTGTGCAAAACTCAAGTTAAAAAAAAATAAAAGTAAAAAACCCACAGTGCTTTCCAGGGAAGGAAAAGGTACATATGGTCTGAATCACAATACAAAAAGCTGTATCTGTGTTTGTGCTTGCTTTTCCTTCGTACCAGTCAGGGCTGTTGACTGAAGATGACAGAGCTCACCTAAGGCAAGATTAAGCCAGAGGGGCGAGGAAAGGAGGACTAGAGAACCAGACATGGAAAACAGATGAAAACCAATACTGTCCAGGCACCCAAGAGCACTGACCAGGACACCCTCTTGTAAGAGTCTGACTGATAATCCCTACAGACGTCACCTATAAGGCACCCTTAGCTTCATTTCCTGACTTTGTCTCCAACCTTGTCTGTATCTCTGTGGCACTGCCCCGGATTCAAAGCCTTGAGTTGGGGTTTCCACTTTGCGCATTCCCTACCCTCCCACCTCCACTCACTTCTGTACCCAACACACTCCATCCCTTGGGGAAGAAGGAACATCTGGTTCTTTCAGTCTTCCATAGTGGAAAACAGGGTTCTTTCTCTCACCAGGACTGTCTCAATGAGGATGACTTTCATACAGAACGGGGATTTCGGAGTAGGCAACCAAAGTCCAATGACAAAAGCTTGCCCTTTAATTGTCCAGTATGCACATTGCTACAGGGTCACTATGAGTCAGAAGCAACTTGATGGCAGTGGGTATTCATATGCAGCTTTCTTTCTATATTTAATAGGAACAGGTTCAGGATACATATTCCTTCTTATTCATATTGTCTCGCAGCAACTCTACTTTTTGACAGTTGGGATCAGTGGCCCCAGCCAATACTTTAACTGGTCAATATGAGTTGGAATTGACTGGACAGCAATGAGTTGTTTTTTTTTTTTTTGGAGACAAAATATCAGGAAGTTTTCATTAAAATGTGCCTGGTGGCAGAAAGTAGTTCTACATTGAGTGCTAAACCCTCTAAACTAGGAGAGAACAGATTCACAAAGTCAGGAAACAATACATTTTAAGAATGAGTCATTGTGTATAATTTTGTCTACTTCCATCTCCTAGTTCTTAGCTCTGTGTATTTGGCTATGGGAAGAACCAAATCATGCATGGGTCACTGGTTGAGTGCATATACTACATCCTGCAATATGCCACTTAAATCTCTAAAAATATAATAACTCTGTCTTTAGCAGCCTGTGTCATGTCACTATTCTGTAAGACTTCTGGATAATGGGGTACATGATAAGACCATTGAGTCTCATAACAGGAGTCAACTGACTTAATATAAAGCACTGCTCGTAGGATACTTAGGTGATGTTTAATGCACTCATTAACGTCACAGTTTCCCTTTGGCAGAATCAAAGAAAGTAGACATCAATCCAGAATAAGTATTTATTCCAGTGAGGGTAAATAGATTCACCCTTTTCGTGATAGAAGTTTAAAGTAATAATCCTACCACTGGTAGCTGCTGGTCTCTCCAGTGAGAAGAGCCATAACAGAGGCTTGTGGCTGGAGGCTGCAAACTGGGCTCATGGTTGGTGATGGTGAGGTCAGCCAAAGAGGAAATTCATGTTGTTGAGACCATAGCCAAAAGCCAAAACCACTGCCATGGAATCTGTTCTAACTCATGGTAATCATATAGTTCAGAGTAGAACTGCCCCATAGAGTTTCCAGGGAGCACCTGCTGGATTTGTACTGCTGACTTTCTGGTTAGCAGACATAGCACTTAACCACTATGGCACCAGGCTTTCCTCTGAGTCAGAATCAATTTGATGGCAGTGGGTATTCACATGCAGCTTTCTTGAGTCCAATGCACAAGCCCTGATGAGAGGAGAAAGAGGCTCCTAGATGTCACAAAGCAGACAGTTTGACCCACCTGATTAAGAATTTATGTAAAAAGCCACTGCCATCCAGTTGGGTCTGACCCATGCAACCATATAGGCCAGAGTAGAACTGCCCTATTGAGTTTCCAAGGACCATCTGGCAGATTTGAACTGCCAACCTTTCGATTAGCAAATGTAACACTTAAGCACTATGACACTGGGGTTTCCAAGAATTCACATAGGATACAAATAGCTCATCTAGAAACACCTATCTCCCTAGGTTATTGAGAGGATTCAAGAAGCCAATAAATGTGAAATGCATGACACACAGTGCGTAACAAATGGTAGTTATTATTGCTCAAGAGCAGAGTATGTACAAATGTATTAACAAATGCTGAAACTATATAGAACAAGTAAGTGGGGACAAGCATGTCATTTATGTAGTCTATCTCAAAAGCAACACTTGAAAAACACTCAAAACCAACCATATTTCTTTTTTGAGGAAAAAGTTTTGCTAACTTTAATCAAATGCTGTGCATTCAGAAACTCTGGTGGCATTGTGGTTAAGTGTTAATATGCGAATCAAATGGTGGGCGGTTTCTATCTGCCGGATGCTCCTTGGAAACTCGATGGGGCAGTTCTACTCTGTATACAGGGTCGTTAGGAATAGGGCTCAACTTGATGGCAGTGGGTTTGATTTTTTTGGTTTTACACATTTGAATCAGAACAGAAAAGTTATTTTCATTTTGAAAACAAAATCACCATAACAGGTTTAGGTGCAGTGGTTGCCCACAACTTTATGTTTGTACTGCATTCACGGTTACTTATAAATGATCTTAAATTTTCTTCATGTCATACAGAAAACCACAAAAGCATTTTGCCTGAAGAAAAATATTTTATAAATAATACTTTACTTTTCTATGCCTCTTTCCCCCTAATGATCTAAAATAGCTTCATGGGCAACTGTAGTCTCCACTTTACAAAATGGCAGTAAATTTCATTAATAATCAATCAATATATGTTACACAGGGCATTTGTATGGGTTGTGTGTAAAAGATAGAAAAGCTGTTCCAACTTTTGTACACCTACAATCTGATCTGGATAAAACATGTTAGGATACCAATAGAGGCGTATATAACCCAAACCCACTGCCATTGAGTTGATTCCTACTCACAGCAACCCTATAGGACAGAGAACTGCCTCATAGAGTTTCCAAGGTTATAAATCTTCATGGAAGCTGACTGCCATAGCCTTCTCTCATGCCAAGTGGCTGGTGAATTTGAATAGCAAACCTTCTGGTTAGCGGCAAACACTTTAGGCCTTCTTAAGGCATATATCCCACACCCATTGCCATTCAGTTGATTCAATTCTGACTCATAACAGTTGTATAGGACAGACCAGAACCGCCCCGTAGAATTTCCAGGAGGCACCCAGCAGATACAAACTGCTGACCTTTGGGTTACTAGCCACAGCACTTAACCACTACAACACCAATATTTCCTAAGGTATATATAAAGAGCAATAAAATCAAAAACACTGGGCTACCCTATATCGTAGACTACGTTATCCTATAGGTGAGCATCGACAATTTCCTCTCGTTTAGTCCCTCTGAAAAACAGAACACAAGCTCACTTCCAGAAAGCAAACAGGATTGCTTTAAGTGTAGGTGTGTATGTGGGTGTGTGCTGGAAGGGGCGGAGGGATCGGCAGTCTCGGCAGTCACTAGGTGAAGGCTGAGCCCCGGGAAGCAGCATGCACCCAGGAGGTTGGAGCAGGCCAGCTTGAAAGAGACGAGTGAGCTGCCAGGCTACTGGCAGGAAATGAAGGGAATGAAGTAGGCTGAAGGTCTTAAGGTCACACTACATGTCAAGGACAGAGCTGCTCAAAAAAACTACAAGTTAACACTCCCAGGCTCCTAACATTACCAGGATACCTTGCTTCCTTGATATCTCATAAATCATGGTTTTTCTCAGATAAATAAGCTCATTTAATGACCCTCTTTGCTGCTATCACTAAAGCAGTAAGTTTTCCCAGAGAGAGTTTCCTTGGCTTATCACACATACTAGATGTGGAAAACCTAAATTACACTCACTAACGATAAACAGATGAAATGTTGTCAGTTTGAAAACCCTTTGACGATCTGCAGCGCTTTTTTCCAGTGTTACAGATCAGCCCCATGAAACATCTCGGCCAATACGTCTTCCATCTAACTCCAGTTTGCTCCTTCACTTCAGTTTTCTCTTCTGTACCCTGTTAAATATCCTTTCGGGGTCATGCGTGTGTGTGTGTGTGTGTGTGTGTGTGTGTGTGTGTGTGTGTGTTGGTATGTTTGTGTGCATTGAGGTATCTTACACATATATATTGTTGCTGTTGTTAGGTACAGTTGAGCTGATTTTAGTGACCTCAAGTGACAAATAGAATTGCCCCATAGAGTTTCTAGGTCATAATATTTGGGGAGGTAGATTGACAAGTCTTTCTCCTGTGGAGCCTCTGGATGTGTCACACTGCCAACCTTTCAGTTAGCAGGCAAGCACTTAGCCATTTGTGCCATCGAAAGCTCCACATATACACACATATATGGTAAAGCCCTCCAGTGTCTAAGGTTTATATTTCTTTTTACTCCCCCACATTCATTATCACAGTAGCAGCCACATAATTGGTTCCCAATAAACACTTGCTCACCATTTGAGAAAAATTTATGGGTAAAGATATCCTTTAAGCGCTATTCTTTTGTTCTCTGCTTCTAGGTGACCTTCACTGAAAACCCTTATGCTCAGTTTTAATGCTCCTGGTACTTTCTGTTCAGCCTAAATGGGTTCCAGGAATTGTCTCCCACACAGACCAGCCATGCAAGGCGAGTTTTACTTCTAAGAGCTTGTTGGAGACTTTGAAGTGTGATTTGAGGAGCTAGGCTTGTATGCTTTCCTCCACTGATGCCTAAAATTTTAACCATCAGAGATTCATTCATCTGTATTCAGTACAGGCAACCTCCAGGTTATGAATGAGACCCATTCCTGAACTTATTTTTAAGTTGAATTTGCAGATAAATTGAAATGGGTAGATACAGTTGTCATCTAGCTTTCCCTGAGTGTAGGAAAACGCTTGAGCCTTCACAATAACTTAAAAGCTCTGAGTGCAGCAAGCTGAGAATTTGTTGCAAGTAGGGATGGGTTCAATTGTTTCAAAGTAAGGGTGTATTTACATAGTATTAAAGGGCAAGTACAAGTTGTCCTTAAGTCATAAGTCAGACTTTATAACCTGGGAACTTACTGTTTTTCATTCAGACCCTTTTTAAACAGACTTTTCCTTAAACAGTGAAGGACATACAGCTAAGCCTCAGGAAGCCAGAATCTTCTACCAGGGAGCTTTGAGACTTCAGAAACCATGGGCCAATCTCAGCCTCTTTGCTCTGCTGTAAACAAGGGAATGTCACCTCCAGCCTCAGAGTTACCTTGAGAAGCAGATGAAATAATGCAGTGGTAGCACTTGGTACACTGCTTGGAACATAGCAGGTGCGCAATAAATGTTAGTTTTTTTCTTTGTAACTTTTGAGTTTCTCTGTTGTATAACGTAGCCTATAGTATCTCTATTGCCTAAATTGTACAGTGGTCTGAGAATCAGCTTCTGGGCGCACCCCCTTTCAAGGTCAGCTTCCTTTAGCATGGAAAAAACCCCCACTGCCATGGAGTGGATAGAAACCCTGGTGGTGTAGTGGGTTAAGTGCTACATTTGCTAACGAAAACCTTGGCAGTTCAGATCCGCCAGGGTCTCCTTGGAAACTCTAGCGGGCAGTTCTGTTCTGACTTGTAGGGTCACTATGAGTCAGAACTGACTCAAAGGCAGTGGCTTTTATGGGGTGGATTCCAACCCACAGCAACCCTATAGGACAGAGTAGAACTGCTCCTTAGAGCTTCCAAGGAGCACCTAGTGGATTTGAACTGCCAACCTTTTGATTAGCAGACGTAGCACTTAACCACCATGCCACCAGGGTTTCCTATATGTTTTACATTATGAATCCAGCACACACACTGACACGTATAACTGAAGTAACAATTTGAGTAAACAGTACTGAACGCTTGCTAGAGCCATGTAGTCAGATATCCTCCAGTGCCAGTCTATTCGTTTCTTTTCCTTTTCCTTAAAAACGCTGATTGAGGCGGACTAAACAGGTTTTTCACCACCAGCCACTGGCCTGTGAACCACAGTTTGAAGTGTACTACTCTGTCACCTAGTAAGGAGTCCCTAGGTGGGGCTAACAGTTGAGACACTTAGCTACAAACTGAATGGTTGAAGGTTTGAGTCCACTCAGAGGTACCTCAGAAGAAAGGCCTGGTGATCTACTTTAGAAGAATCCACCATTAAACACCCCATGGAGCACAGTTCTGCTTTGACACACATGGTGCCTCGGTGAGTTGGAATTGATTTAATGGCAACTGGTATCTGGTGGGTAAACAGACCTTTTCTCCCAGAAGCTACCCTTTGGTAAGGCAAGTTCTTCTCTTTGCTTCAGGTTCTGCCCCTTCAGTCCCGTCATCTCTTCGCTGACTGTGGTGTAGAGCTCCCAGACACAGCCCTCCCCGTAGGCTGTGGCTTCTCTGCTTGGGGCCAGCAGAGGCGACATCCTTCCCTCTTACCCTCCAGCCTCCTTGCTGTCTACACACGTGGCTAAATGTGGGCATCAAAGCATTTTTACTGAAGGGTTGAAGCAACCAGAAGAAATTACATTGTAGGAGGGGAAAAGTTATAGCAAATTGTGTACAAAATTGGACATTTTATGAGGCCCAAGGAAACCATCTAAGAAGTTAGACCTCTCATAGGCAAATTCCCTTATCTGACGACCCTGAAGGTTGCTTCACCTTGCCAAAATACTGTGTATTCCACCTCATTGCTCCTATTCTGAGAAACACTCTTCCATCCCATTTGCAGGAAATCCCACCCTTGGCCACAGGGGTGATTCACCCCTGGAAGGACTACCTTCCCTTCCTCCACAGTACGAGGTAACTCTGGGTGGACTGAATGACCAGGGACTTGCCTGCAGAGCCATTCTGGGACTTATTCCGGACCCTCAGTCCTGGTCAAAGTCTAGGGTGGGCATGAGTCTCTGAGTCAGGGACCCCTTCCCAATCTTGCTTTCAGTGTAAGTGTGGGCATTTCTCTCCACTGTCCAGCAAGTAACTGCTGCACCAGACACACGTTCTTACCACATCAAGGACAAGTCCTTCACAGAGGCAGTTCAGTCTAAACCCTGCGGTTTAACTGTCCTATAATTCTCAAGACAAATCTCTTCCAGGCCCATCTGCTCGCGTGATCCTTCAGAGCAATGCTTAGTTCCTTTTTGTCATTCCTATACACCGCCTGCTCCTTTGTGAATCACGGCCCTTCAGACAATCTCATGATAAGACAGAAGACCCTCCCACGTATGCCTCCCTTAGCTGTACCAAAAGAACCTTAGCTAGAGACCATGGCTCCTATAAGATTTCATTAAATTCTTATTTAAGAACCTTTCTTCTTCTCCATGGCGTCTGTCTGCAAAAGGAGAAAGGGAAGGTTTATTTTCCAGCTATAAGAACCTAAGAACCTAACGACATAGTGAATAAGAAACATTGTTCTCATTGCTAGGTACTGTCAAGTCAGTTCCAACTCAGAAGGAAACACTGCAGTCCTCACAAGTGTTGTTGTTTGGCCCTGTTGTTGAAGCCACTGTGTCAGTCCATCTCATCGAGGATCTTCCTCCTTTTTGTTGATTCTGTACCTTGACAAATATGATGTTCTTCTCCAGGGACCAGTTCCTCTTGAAAACATACCCAAAATGAGTGAGATAAATTCTCACCATCGTTAATTCTAAGGAGTGCTCTGGCTGTATTTCTTTTAAGACAGACTTGCCATTCTGCTGACACTCCCTGTTACATTCAGTATTCATTGCTAAAACCATAACTCAAAGGCATCAGTTCTTTTTCAGTCTTCCTTATTTGTTGTCTAGTTTTTGGGTGCATATGAGCCAGTTGAAAATATCATGGCTTGGGTCAGGTATATCTTAGTTCTCAAAGTGACATCTTTGCTTTTTAATAGAGGTCTTTCACGGAAGATTTTCCATGCAATACATCATTGGATTTTTTTAAACTGTTACTTCCACGACAGTTGATTGTAGATCCAAGTAAAATGAAATCTTTGACAAATTTAATATTTCCTCTGTTTATCATGATTTTGCTCATCGGTCCGGTTAAGATTTCTGTGTGTTTTACGCTGAGGTGCAACTCATATTGATGGCTGTAATCTCTGATATTCATCATTGAGTGCTTCAAGCCTTCTTTGCTTTCAGCAGGCAAGGTTGTGTTATTTACATATCACAGGTTTCTAATGAGTCTTCCTCTAATCCTGAGGCTGAGTTCTTCTTCGTATAGCCGAGTTTCTGAGATTATTTGTTCAACATACAGATCGAATCAGTGTGGTGAAAGGGTGCAACCCTGATACATATCTTTCCTAATTTTAAGCTATGCAGCACCCCCTTGGTCTACTTGAACGACTGCCTCTTGATCTATGTACAGGTTCTTCATGAGTGCAATTAAGTGTTCTGGAATTCTGATTCTTTGGAATATTATCTGTAGTTTGTCACAATTCACACAGTCGAATGCCTTTGCATAGTCAATAAAACACACTGGTGAACGTCTTTCAATGCTGGAAGCAATGCTGGAAGCACTCATTCACTTGTGCCGTAAAATTTGGAAAAACTGTCAGCAGTGATACCCTGGTTCCATATCCTTTTCTGAATACGGTTTGAATTTTTGCAGTTCACTGTCTATGTAGTGCTGCAACTGCTTTTGGTGGCTCTTCAGCAAAACTTTACTTAAGTATGATATTAATGACACTGTTTGATAGTTCTTGCATTCTGTTGGGTCACTTTCTTTGGAATGGACACAAATATGGATCTCTTCCAGCTGGTTGGCCTTGCAAATTTTGTGACATAGGTGAGTGCTTCCAGCATTGCTTCCATTTGTTGAAACATCACATTTGGTATTCAGGGCAGTTTCTGGTGCCTCAGTTTCATTAATGCCTTCAGTGCAGCTTGGACTTCTTCCTTCAGCACCGTGGGTTCTTCATCATATGCCACCTTCCAAAAAGGTTGAACATCGACCAGTTATTTTTGATACAGTGACTCTGTGTATTCCTTCCATCTTCTTTTGATGCTTCTTCCTTCATCTTTCAGTATTTTGCATACAAAATCCTACACTATTGCAACTTAAGGGTTAATTTTTTTCTTCAGTTCTTTCAGCTTGGGAAATGCTGGAATTCTTCTCTTTTGGTTTTCTAACTCCAGGTCTTTGCACTTTTTATTGCATACTACTTTCTCTTTTTTAATTACCCTTTGAAATCTGTTGTTCAACTCTTTTATGTCATCATTTCTCTTATTGACTTTAACTCCACACTGAAGAGCAAGTTTCAGAGTCTCTTTTAACATCCATTTTGGTCTTTTCTTTCTTTCTTGTCTTTTTAATGACCTTTTTCTTTCACCATGCATGATGTTATCTCATAACTTGTCTTGTCTTCAGTCATGAGTGCTCATGTGTCAAACCTATTCTTGAGATAGTTTCTAAATTAGAGTGTTACATACTCAAGGCCATACTTTGGCTCTTGTGGACTTGTTTTAAATATTCTTCAGCTCCAGTTTGAACTTACATGTGAGCAACTGAGGATAAATTCTACAGTCAGCCCCCGGTCTTGTTCTGACGGATGATTAAACTTCTCCATTGTCGTTTTTCCACAGATACAGTCAATTTGATTCCAGTCTGCAAAGTCCAAATGTATAGCTGCCATTTATGTTGTTGAGAAAAGGTATTGCAATGAATGAGTCATTAGGATTGCAAAATTCTACCATGTGACTCTGCGGTGTCATTGCTATCACTGGGGTCATATCTTTCAACTGTTGATCTTTCTTTGTTTCCAGCTTTTCAGTTCCACCAGTAGTTATATATGGCGTGTTTGATCAACTTCAGACTGCAGAAGCGGGCAAACACCTTCAATGTCTTCATCTTTGGCTTTAGTGATTGCTGTGTAAATGTGAATAACAGGCACGTGGGTATTACCCTATTAGTGACAGTGTTGTGGAACCCTGGTACTGAAGTAGTTAAGAGCTCGGCTGCTAACTGAGTGTTTGGTAGTTTGAATCCACCAGTCAGTCCCTCAAAACTAGAGGGTCTCTATGAGTTAGAATTGACACAGTGGCAGCAAGTTTGGTTTGGGGTTAACAGTGCTGAAATTCAGGATAGACCTTCAAATGTTCTTTTTGACAATGAAGGCGATACTGTTCATCTTCAACTTGTCATTCCTGACATAGTAGACCATATATGATAGTCCAATTCAAAATGGCCAATACCAGTCCATTTCAGCTTGCTAAAACCTAGTATGTGAATTTTTGTGTGTTCCATTACCACTTACTGAAATACAAATTCAATTCTACACCTTACACATTTTGTCAAGCAATTAACAAGCAGAAATTTTGGATAAAGGAGGAGCAGCAACAAGATAGGGTAGGAGGAAACATAAAAAATCAAACAGGATATTGAAAAGTGAAGACAGACTTTGACTATTTGATGGCTTTGCACCTCAGTTCTAGAACACAGGAGCCCACCCGAATTCCCCACCAAAGGTATCTCTTCCCAGATTCTACTGATTATTAAGTAGCCGTAAGCATGTCCAACCAGGCAAGAACTAAGTCCTGGGGTTTTAAAGACACAGCTCTTGCCCTGGAAGAGCTTACTGGTTAGTAGAGAAAGGCAGGTAAAAACAACAAAATGGTGTTATGAGTCTAACAGTGAACACTTGCACAAAGGACCCAGGGAGCCTAAAGGAGGAGATTGTCACTAGTGGGGGCCAGAACATCAAGCAATGGCTCTTTGAGGACTTATCTTGAGGTAGAACGCTGGAAAATGAATAAGGCTTGGTCATTCGGACACGGTGATGATGTGAAGAGCTTTCAAGGAGAGCATTCAAGGAAAGAGTTCAGTATGTTTTAGGAGTGCTTTCAGTCTTATAGAAACAGAAGTAGAAGACAAAGCCAGTAAGATTTGGCAGGGAACCTGTTTTGATGACTGTTCTATATTGCCCTAGGGACTCTTAGGTTTATATTTCAGATGATAAGAAATCATGCAGAATTTTCAGCAAGGTGGTAACAGTGTCAGATTTGCATTCTTGAAAGATACCTATGGCAGTTGCATGGAAGATATGCCATAAAAGGTGTGTTTGCAAGTGTGTAGAATAACTGCTGTTAAGCAAAACCATATCTGTGAGTTACTGAAGCAACATTTAAACATCAGAGCTGAGATTAACATACTTCTTGAAAGGCATGAATGCTGTGGGAAATCCTAAGAGACAGAACTCACTGAGGACTGAAGTCATCTAGGGAAAAGGAATGATAGAGTCCTTCATTCTTTTGCTTACTCAGGGAGTATTTATTGAGCACCTACTATGTGTCCCAGGTTCTTGGAAAAGGGACAGCAGTTTGTGAGTGACACAGGAGGGTTATCTGGGGGATGATGAAGATTTCTGTTGCTGTCAAGTCAATTCCAACTCATAGTGTCCCCATAGGACAGGGTAGAACTGCCCCATGATGTTTCCTAGGCTTGGAAATTTTTATGGAAACAGACAGCCACATATTTTTGCCTCGTAGTGACTGGTGACCTTGAACCACTTACCTTTTGGTTAACAGCCAAGCACTTAAACACTGCATTACCAGGGCTCCTAGTGAAGACTTAGGCATATTTACATGCCAAAAGGGGAGAACCAGTAGGGCAAAATTTGAACTTGGTTTTGAATAATGTATAGGAATTACGGGAGCAAAGGAGAGAAAACGGTCACACCAAAACACAAATTAACAATTCCTTTGGGAAACCCTAGTGTCACAGTGCTTAAGTGCTGCGGCTGCTAACCAAAAGGTCTGCAGTTTAAACCCACTGGGTGTTCCTTGGAAACTCTGTGGGGCAGTTCTACTCTATCTACAGAGTTGTGATGAGTTGGAATTGACTTGACAACTGTGATTTTTGTTTTGTTTTGGGGACCAAAACTCTTGAACAAATTTCTGTGTGGGCCAGGATGAGGAGGTTCTGGACTCAGGATTACTGACTTCATGGTATGCTTTCTGTGAAGCAGGTAGTCGTTAAATCTCAGGTATGGCAAGCTAGGCTTCTGGGCCTTACACAGCCAGCCTCCCAGGAAGACAAATAAACACGTGTTCAACTGCATTTTACTTTTGCATATTTAGATCTGAGAGAGGCAAGAATGCCCTTTTCCAGAGGTGGGAGGCCAAGTTCACCTCTTTGGAAGGGAAGGAAATAAGAAGTGGGATTCATCATGGAAAACTACGTCCTAGAAAACCCTCCTAGAAGGCAAGTGCTGCTCCATCTCAGACCCCTGTGGTCGTTTGTTCTCATTTCTCTTGTAACACTTCTCACATTACGCTATAAACCTGAATTTACTTGACAAATAATAATTGATCTTCCTCACCAGACAATAAGCTTCCTTGGTGTAGAAATATACTTCACCATCTTGGCATCTCTTCCAGTGCTTGCAACTTTGTATGAGCTCAAGAAAGATTAGAAACAAATGAGTGAATGTGTGTTGCTTACCCTAGTTCCAGACAACATCACCTATTCTCTAGATTAAAGCAAAAACCTCATTATTAGAAACCTGTCTCTAGCCTTGCTTCTCTCCCTGCTGTTTGTCACACAGAGGGGAGGCCAAAGAATCCCTTCTATACAAATCCTATCACATGTCTTCTCTGCCCCAACTCTTCCATTGTTCACCACTGTCCTCTGAATGCTATCCAAACTCTTTAACTTGACTTAGAAGGCCTTCTGTGTTCTGCCTAGCTTACCTCTTGGGCCTACTCCCCACCCATAGCACTAAAACTCCAGTCCTAATGAATAACTTTATCTTTTGCCTTTGGTTCTTCACGTTAGCCAGCACTAGTTTTTTTTTTAAATTTAATTTTTATTGTGATTAAGGGAAAGTTGACAATTGAATTTGCCATATAAAGCCCCACGCACCTGCCTATATGGAACTCTATCTCCTCTCCTCACTCTGTGACTGCATACTCCTCCTTTCCACTCTGTACTTCCTATGTCTACTCAATCAGAACTCGTCCCCTGATCTCTTCCCTTCACTCTTTGCTCTAGAGAGGAACCAGTTGGACAGCCTCATATATATATGAGGCCAGGAAGTATACACACCATCTGCATCACTTCATGTCCCATAGTCCAGTCCAATCTTTGTCTGAAGAGGTGGCTTCAGTACTGGTTTCAGGTCTGGGCTAGCAGAAAGTCCAGGGGCCATGTTTTCAGAGAATCCCTCCCCGCAACAGATGTTGGGCCATCAAATCTGATTTTTTAATAGAGTTCTAGATCTGCATGCCCCTTTTTCTCATGCTTCATCAGGGACTCTACGTTGTGTTCCCTGTCAGGGCAATCTTTGGTGGTGGCCAGACACCATCTAGTTCTCCTAGTAGCCTGCTGATATAGTCTCCCAATCATATGGAGCCTTTTGTCTCCTGGGCTCATATTTTCCTCATGTCTTTGATGTTCTTGGTTTTAATCTGCTCCAGGTGGGTTAAGATTAATTGATGAGGAAAGCTGAAGTTAGGGACTTAAACACACCAAGGGAGGATAAGAGAGAGGAGTGAGAATATGCTGAGTAGGAGTGGATCCTGCTCACAGAGGGGTCAGCGGGGAGCAAACAGGAAGGAGTATAACCCTAAGTGAGCAGGGGCAGGAGGGCTTGTAGGAACAAAACAAGGGTAACAACTTCTAGGGTCAGGGAGTTTGGGGCACATTGATAACCCTTTCCTGTTGAGTGCATTCTGATTCACAGTGACCCTATAGGATGGAGTAGAATGGCCCCATAGGTTTTCCAAGGAGCAGCTGCTGGATTGGAACTGCCAGTTTTCTTATTAGCAGCTACAGCTGTTAACCGCTGTGTCACCGGGACTCCACTGATAGGACAGCTGAAAACAGCCATGGAGAGAAGGAATGAAACACCACAGACAGGAGACGATTGTAGGTACAAGGTCCCAGCTAGGTGGCAGAGGCTGGTCTTGGTGCACAGACAGTAAGATTAGCCCTGGAAAGGAATAAGGACACCACTTCTTCCTCTAAGCCAGACAGAAAAAAGTGGATAAAACATAGCTATCACAGGAGTGGAGAGGAAAGCTAAAGGATTCCCCCCTGACCATCTCTCTGTTCTCTGAAATGGAAGATTATCCAGGGAACAGTCTAGGAGTTCACTTCTAGCGCTAACTGACTATGTAGACTTGGGCTGCTCCCTGAATGAATAAATCTCCCCAGGGGTCTCCATATCCTCTGAAAACAGACCCGGCCACCCTGGTAATGCAATAACATCATTTACAGAGATGTCTTCGTTTCCATTAAAAAAAGTATTTATTTGAGACACACAGACACTTTTGCTATATGCTGTACACTTGAAAGGATTGCCTTCTTGTTGAAATAGAGTGAGTTTAGGAGGATAATCAAAAAGAGCCATAAAGGATTTCCAGTCTCACAGTGTAAGGGTACTGGTCTTGATCTTCTGGAGACAAAAAGAAACGCATAGTGACCTGGTAGGACACAGAAGAACTGCCCCACAATTTCCAAGGAGCGGCTGGTGGATTCGAACTGTCAACCTTTGGTTCTTCAGAGAAAGATGGAATCTTCAGACTTGCATAGAACATTGAACAAGAAAAGGATAAGTATTGACTCTATCTTTTACCAGGCAGCCTTAGTGACACATCAGTTAAGTGCTCGGCTGCTGATGAAAAGACTGGCGGTTTGAACACACCCAGCAGCTCTGCACGAGTAAGACCTGGCGATCTGCTCCTGTGAAGATTGTTGTTGTTAGGTGCCACCAAGTTGGTT
This sequence comes from Heterohyrax brucei, assembly GCA_028571685.1. Lineage (NCBI taxonomy): Eukaryota > Metazoa > Chordata > Mammalia > Hyracoidea > Procaviidae > Heterohyrax > Heterohyrax brucei. The sequence goes on along the minus strand of CM053142.1, from coordinate 59,710,021 downwards.
CCAACTTACAGGGTCCGTATGTACAACAGAACAAGACGATGTCCCATCTTGCGCCATCCTCACAGTCTGTTATGCATGGTCCCACTGTTCCAGCCACTTTGTCAATCCATCTCGCTGGAGGGTTTTCCTCTTTTTCTCTGGCCCTCTGCTTTACCAAGCACGGTGTCTCTCTCCAGGGACTGATTCTTCCTGACAAACATCCAAAGTGTGTGAGACACAGTCTCATCATCTTCACTTCTAAGGAGCGTTTTGTGTGTGATTCTTCCAAAACAGATTTTTTCAGTTTTGTAGCAGTCCATGGTGTATTCTATATTCTTCACTAATAACACAATTCAAAAGTGTCACTTCTTCAGCCTTCCTTATTCACTGTCTAGTTTTCACAAGCATATGAGGCAACTGAATACACCACGACTTGGGTCAGGAGCACCTTCATCTTTAAAACGGCCCCTTTGCTTTTTAAGACTTCAAAGAGGTCTTTTGCAGCAGATTCGCCCCATACCACGCATCTTTTAATGTCACTGCTGCTTCCATGGCAGTTGATGGTGGATACAAGTAAAATAAAGTCTGGGACAACTGCAATCTTTTCTCCATTTATCATGATGTTGCTTATTGGTCCAGCCGTGAGGATTTTTATTTTCTTGAACTTGAAGTGTAATCCACATTGAGAGCTCTGTGGTCTTTGATCTTCATCAGTAAGTACTTCAAGTCTTGTTCACTTTCAACAAGAAGATTGTGTTACCTGCGTATCACAGGTTAATAATGTGTCTTCTTCCAGTCCCACTCCTCTTTTTTTTTTTACCTGTGTAGTCCAGCTTCTCAGATTTTTGTTCAGCATACAGATTGAATAAGTATGGTGAAAGGATACAACCCTGATGCACTGACTTGAAACTATGCAGTGATCGGAAGATTGCCTCTTGATCTATGTATGGGTTACCCATGAACACATTAAGTGTTCTAGAATTCCCATTCTCACAATGTTATTCATAATTTGTTATGAGCTGCACAGTTGAATGCTTTTGCACAGTTTATAAGGTGCAATGTAAATGTCTTTCTTCAGCCAGCATCTGTGTGTTTGCACTTCCTCCTGTGAATCCAGCTTGGATTTCTACAGCTGATTTTGAATGACCTTCAGCAAAATTTTACTTGCATGTGATATTAATAATATTGTTTGACAATTTCCAGATTCAGTTGGATCACCTTTCTTGGGAATAAGCAATCGTATATACGTATCACTTTCAGTCAGTTGGCCAGGTAGCTATTTTGCAAAGTTCTTAGCATATATATATATATATATATATATATATATACACACAAGTGAGCACTTTCGATCTTGCATCCATTTGTTGAAACATCTCAGTCAGTATTCTGTCAATTCCTGGAGGCTTGTCTTTGCCAACACCTTCAGTGCAGCTTGGACTTCTTCCTTCACTCCCATGGATCCCTGATAATATGCTACTTCCTGAAATGACTGCACATTGACCAATTCTTTTTCATGTAGACTCTGTGTATTTCTTCCATCTTCTTTTAATGCTTCCTGCATCGTTTAGTGTTTTCCCTGTAGAATCCTTCAATATTGTATCATGAGGCTGGAATTTTTCATCAGTTTTCAGCCTGAGAAATGCTGAGTATTTTCTTCCATTTTGGTTTTCTATCTTCAGATCTTTGTACACGTCACTATATTTTACTTTGTCTTCTCCAACTGTCCTTTGCATTCTGCTGTTCAACTCTTTTATTTTGTCACTTCTTCCTTTCACTTTAGCTACTCAACACTCAAAAGCTAGTTTCAGAGTCTCTTCTCACATCCCTCTTGGTCATCTTTCTTGTCTTTTTAATGACCTCTTGCTTTCTTAAATTATTATCTCCTTGATTTTATTCTACAACCCATCTGGTCCTTGGTCATTAGTGTTAAATACATCAAATCTATTCTGGAGTTGGTCCCTATACTCAGGTGGGATGTACTCAGGGTTGTCCTTCATCTCTCATAGACTTGTTCTAATTTTTTCCAGTTTCAACTTGAACATACATGTGAATAGTTGATTGTCTGTTCTGTAGTCAGCCGCTGGTCTTGTTCTGACTGATGATATTGAGCTTTTTTATTATCTCTTTCCACAGATGCAATTGATTTGATTCCTGTGTATACCATCTGGTGAGGTTCATATGTATAGTCACTATTTAGGTGAAAAAAGGTATTTGCACAAAGAAGTCACTAGTCTTATGAAATTCTATCATGGGATCTCTGGGGTTGTTTCCGACACCAAGGCCATCCTACTTCTTTGTGTCCAACTCCACATTCCAATCACCAGTAATTAGCCATGCCTCTTGATTGCTTTTTTGATTGATTTCAGACAGTGGAAGTTGGTGAGAATCTTCAGTTTATTCATTTTTGGCTACAGAGATTGGTGTGTAAATTTGAATAATAGTTGTATTAACAGGTCTTTTTTGTAGGTGTATGGGTATTATCCAGAAAGATTACAACCTAAAATGTGTAAGGCAGCTCTACTACGTCACATGGGATTGATATGAGTTAAAATGTACTCAATGTCACCCAACAGCGAACAACAATATGTCACTTATTAACATCACCTCTCCAGTGATGAATGTTAAATGTAGCAAAAACAACCTTTTGAATAATTTCTTAATTTGCCTGACAAATATTTTTTGAGCATCTGCTCTGTGCAAAGCCCTGTTACGTATTAAGAAGACTGCAAAGATGAATGAAAAACCCACCTGCAATACTAAGCAAAATTAGAATATTTGAGACCAATACTGCCCAGTACAAATGCAATGTGAGCCACAAATGGAAGCTTAAATTTTCTATTAGCCATGTTAGAAAAGATAAATTAATTTTTTTTCTTTTTCTTTTTTATTGTACTTTAAATGAAGGTTTATAGAAGACAGTAGTTTCTGATTAAACAACTAGCACATGTATTGTTTTATGATGTTGGTTAACAACCCCACAACATGTCCACACTATTCCTTTTCAACCTTGGGTTCCCTGCTACCAGCTTCCCTGTCCACTCCTGCCTTCTAGTCCTTCCCCTGGGCTGGCATGTCCCTTTAGTCTCATTTTGCTTTATGGATCTGTTCAATCTTTGCTTGAAGAGTGAACCTCAAGAGTGACTTCATTACTGAGCTGAAAGGGTGTCTGGGGGCAATACTCTCAGGGTTTGTACAGTCTCTGTCAGGCCAACCAATCTGGTTTTTCTTTTTGAGTTAGAGTTTTGGTCTACACTCTTCTCCAGATCTGTCTAGAGCCCTCTGTTGTGAGCCCTGTGAGAGTAGTCACTGATGGTAGGTGGGTACCATCTATTTGTACTAAATCCTATCTGCCGTAGGTTGTTATAGATATGGTCCAGTAGTCTTTGGACTAATTTTTCTCTTGTTTGTTTAGCTTTCTTCATTCTTCCTTGCTCTAGAAAAGATAAGATCAGTGGGGTATCCTACATGGTCGCTTACAGGCTTTTAAGACCCCAGACACTACTCACCAATGTAGAATACAAAACATTTTCTTTATAAACATATTATGCCAATTGAGAAAGATGTTCCCCAAGACCATCCACGGTCTTCACAGCCCTTAGCCCAGTGACTCGGCCCCTCAGAGAGTTTGGATGTATCTATGGAGCTTCCATGACCACCTCCGCTTCACCTTGAACAAGTTGTACTGGCTTCCCCAGTAGTGTGTATTGTCCTACCCTTCAACAAAGTTGCCACTTAAGTCTGTTTTGGGTTTTTTCGTTCCTGCCTTCCCGCCCCTGCTAACCGTAAAAGATTGTTTCTATGTGTAAACTTTTCCATGGATTTTCATAGTAGTCTTCTAACACAACACCTGTACCTCTGTGATCAACTCATTTTACACAGCATAGTAACACCCTCCAGTTTGTTCCGGGTTACAAGATGACATCAAATTTTGCTGGCACCATCTTCTAAAAAGATTTTCCTTTTCCCATTTGATGGACTTTAGGCCCTGATCAAAGATCATGTGACGGTAGCTGGATGAGTTTACATCTGAGTTCTCAGTTCTGTTACTTTGGACAATATATGTGTCATTGTACTAGTATCAGGAATCTTTGTTTCTAAGATGTGTCTCTTGTAAACAACAGATTGATGGATCCTGTTTTTAATTCATTTTGTTAGTCTCTGTCTCTTTGTGAGTACATTTAGCTGTTTACATGCAGTATAATTGCTGACAGTTATGAGTTTATTGCTATCATTTTCTAGTGTTTTATTTATTTATTTTTGTGGCACCGACATTTTCTTTGTTCTTCTTGCTCTCCTCTACTGAATTCCTTTGGCATACGGATTTTTTTTTTTTTTTCCATTTCACTTGTTTTTGTAGTTGGAGTTTATGTTTTCTTTTTTCGTTCTGATGAGTAGGTTTATTAACATTTTTTGTGGTTGCCTTGAAATTTATTCTTATTTTCCCCGGTTTGAACAAAGCTGTCACTACTTTGTATCACCTTGCCTTTGACTCCATTAGAAAGTTCTTTGTCTATACCATTTATTCTCTCTTCTAATGTTTTGACACTGTTGTTATTTATATATTAACCTCTGGTTCTCTGTTGTAATTCTTATGATTTTGGATAGTCCTTAAGATTTCATTTCCTAGGTTGGTATCTGGCTGGTACAATTTTGCATCCCAGAATCTGCCTATGTTCTGATGTTATTTAGTCTCAGACCAAAGAACTCTCTTTAAAAATTCTTGTAAGTGTGGTTTGATTTTTACATATTTCTTTAATTTCTTTTTATCAGGAAATGTCCTTATTTCACCATAATATTCAAATGATGGAAACCCTAGTGGCATGGTGGTTAAGAGGTGAGCTGCTAACCATTTGGTGGGCAGCAGTTCAAACACACAAGGCACACTTTGGAAATCCTATTGGGCAGTTCTGCTGTGTCCTATTTGGTTGCTATGAGCTGAAATCAACTCAGCAACAACAGATAGTTGAACAAGAGTTTTGTAGGATATATTATTCTTGGTTGGCAATTTTTTTCTTTCAAGGTTTTGTGTATAGCATCCCATTCCTTGCCTTCTTGTCTGAATAACCAGAACTTAGTCTTATTGTTTCTTCTCTGTGTGTGACTCTTTGTTTTTCTCAAGCTGTTCTCAGGACTTTTCCCCTCATGTTTGATTTTAGTGTGTGCGATTATCACATGCCTTGGTGACTTTCTTTTAGGGCACATTCCATGTGGGCTTTGTTCACCTGCTCAAATGGTAAGTTTTTCTTCTTTCATCATAGTAGAGAAGCTTTCTGTCAGCAGTTCTTCAACAATCCCTTCTGTGTTTTGTTTCCTCCCCCTGTTCTGAAACTCTGATTACTTGCAAATTTTTGCTTTTGCTTGTATCCCACGTCTTTCTGAGGGTTTCCTCATTTTTCTTCATTCTTTTTTTTTTCTGATTTTTCCTTAGGAGGAGTTGTATCCAAGAGTTTGTTTTCAGTTTCCCAGATCCTGTGTTCCATCATTTCAGACCTGCTCCTCAGCCCTTCTCTGACACTATCAATTTCTAAAACCTTATTTATCTTATGTATTTCTAATTGATGTTTTTGTATGATTTCTAGTTGTGAACTGATCTTGGCATTTTGTTCGTGTATTATTTTCATGAATTCTTCCATGAATTTGTCTGTCTTTTTTATGAATTTGTCTATTTGTTCTCTCCTTTTTGCTTCAGCTCTTGGATAGTAGAGATCTCAATTCCCTGTCAGGTAGCTCTAGTGCATTTTCTTCTAATGGAAAGTCATCTGCTATTTTACTTTCAATACCTGTTGGAACTTTCCTGTACTGTTTGTTTCTTTTTGAATATGCTTTGATATTGCTTATTGTCCTTAGGCTAGTCAGTAGTTATTTTCTTTGTTTATTGATAGTAGATGTTTGTTTCATCCTGCTTTTTTGTTTTATTTGGTTTTGCCAAAGCAGGCAGGCTCTGTGTTCTTTGTTGTCTGCTCAGCCATGGTCATGATACTTTTCACTTCATTGTCCAGGACCAGGCATCAGCTATGGCGCAGCAGGGCAGATCCAGCTGTGGCAGACTGTGTGGTCTGGGTAGTTTGTGGTATGTACTAGGGCCTACAGGGCAAGCCAGGAATCAATGCTGAGCAAGTTCCATTAGGCTATGCCTCTGCTGCTCAAGGGTGTGATGTTCATATGATACAGGCAGGCAGGAAGGAGCAGGGACATTGTGCTGTGTGGAGCTAAGATGGGTATGGGAAAGAGGAGCAGTAAGAGACAGAAACAGGAGCAAAAACAAAACAAAAAAACAGTGCTAAGTGACCTTGCCATTGGAGTAGAGAGATATGAAACAGAGAAATGGAGAAGAAACAAAAATATTTTTTAAAAAGGAAAAAAAGACTTTAAAAATTTGGAAAATGAGAATAAAAAAGAAAGAAAACAAAGGCCCCACTAAGCATCCCTCTGGTGTTGCTTCCAAAAGCAGGGAAGCACCTCCCATGTTGCGTGGTATAACCTGGCTAGAAGAGGGTGCAGATGTTACATGGTGTGAGGTATTCAGTAGACAGGAAAAGTAGGTAAACAGAGAGGGAGGAGAACTGGGGAATGAAGAAAGGCAGAAAACAAAAAAGGGAAGGTGGGAGAGAAGAAAGAAAAGAAAAAAAAGAAAAATAAAAAGAAATGCTCCCAGAAATCCCACTGAGACAGATGCCCAGACTTGGGACATAGGTCCTAAGCCGTGTAGTATAGCCTCGTTAGAAGGGACTCTCAGTACATTTAAGAAAAAAGAAAAGAAACAAACAGACAAAAATTAACAAAGCAAAACAGAAGAAAATAAGGCAAAAAAAAGGGGGCCCTCAGGATTCTGGGTCAGGGAAGTGGTTACCTATTTGAGCAAGGCTTCACAATCTTTCAACAAGAGGCAAAGATGGCACAAATAGGTATGTTTGAGAGAAAGGAGGGGGACGTGGTGGTGGGCGTGGAAGAACCAGAAGAAACAGTAAAAAGCAACACCAGCTAAGACAGATGGCACTCAGGGAACTGGCCAGTCAGGGCAGGGGACAAATCCAAACAACCAGACTGAAGGTGTTTCCTCCTGGCCAGGAGACTGAAGTCAACAAGAAGCAAAGAAGCTGAGGTGGGGGCAGGAAAGGTGACATTAGAAAAGCATGTATCACTGGTTACTGGGTGATCTGTGTCTTGCTTGGAGCTCCTAGGGGAACATTTTGATACTCCCATCTTCCAGTCTCTGAGGTGGGTGTGGCAAGTCTAAGCAGCACTGGCATTGCACTTCCTGGCCAACCAAGCCACTGAAACTAACCAGGAAGCCTCAGAAGTAGAGCAGCAGGAAGAAGACGTGGGGTGGGAAAGCACATCTTGCTGGTTACGAGGTGATTTGCCTTCTGCTGAGATTTCTGTGAATCTGCTTTCCCAAGCTCCTTGTCTGCTGATCCCTGAGAGGAGTCCAAGATGGTGAATCTGTCCTGAGTTAGCTGATATGGTACATCATCTTGTGTCTCTTCTTGCTCTCTGTTTTCCATCAGTTTCTTATTCCATTCAGTGTTTGGCTGAGATTTTTATCCTTCTATTTGACTCACTGGGTTCCAGGATTGACATTTGCCTGCACTGCTTTAGTTTTTTGAGTCTTTGCTATGGAGAGAAGGTGTGGTATTTCTGTCTACAGTGCCATGTCAGTAAGAAACCTTATAAAATTTTTAAAAATTTAATGAAATTAACCTTAATAATATTTTCTCAAATCCAGTATAGCCAAAATATTATCATTTCAATATGTAATAAGTAACATGAATTATTAATGAGATATTTTTAATTCTTTTTTATTGTAAGCCTTCAAAATTAAGTGTGCACTTTATACTCACAGTACATCTCAATTGCGACTACCTAAATTGAGTGGTTCATAGCTACCATATTGAACAGCTTATAGCTTCATATCTAAAGGGACATCTGAGCCCCACCCTAGCCCCTTTGGTGCTTCTCAAAGACCAGATGAAGCAGGAGTGACCAGCAGCTGTCTGGTTGTTCTGAACAACTCACTTTCTTTGTCCACCTCGTTTCACAGTGACCTTGGTCCCAGCCAGAGGCAGAGCCATAAATTCAGTAGTCACTCAGCTAGACTTCCTCCCCAGAGGACAGAAGCAAAGTAGTTCTTATCTTTCTTCTTGGGACCTGCAGACCACCACAAAGTGATGAAACTGGTTGTTCCATCACCTTGGAAGTTCAGTTACAAACAACGTGCAGCTGTGAGATTGTTTTCAGGTTTCTTCTGGTGAAATTGCCTCCACTACCCCCTCACCCTCTCTACTGTATTTACTCACAGTGCTGGCCATCTGGGTTTCTCTTTTTCTTTTGATTTGCCCAGCATCCTTTCTTTTGAGGAACTGCCCCACTCTACTTCCCCTATTTCATCTAATTCTGGTGGGGCTGTCAATCTCAGGGGCCTTCCCCACTCCTACCATGTGGGTGGGTGGCACTTGACCATCTCGAGCTAATTAGACACTGGTAGGACCCAACTCAGTGGCAGTGGGGTGGGTTGGTCCCTGGAATGTCAATATTGAGCAGAAATAGGAAGGATGAAGGTAGTTGGAATCAGAGCCGAAGATCTACCCAAGTGCCCAGAAACCTGCCTTTTCAAAATCAATATATTTGAGTTACCATGACTCATACTTACAACTGTCCTTTTTTTGGTGTACATCTTATTATTAGTAATGCATATCACATATAATATTGCAGCACCTAATTTTCTTTTTTTTCCTTTTTTTGTTATGATTGAGTGAAAATGTACATTCCCATATAAATTTACATGTCCACCTATATGCAGCTAATTTTCTTATGCTATCATTCTGAGAGAGTCACTCACAGATGTTCGGTTTTATGACTGACTACTGAAAACACTGCTGCATTCAGCTGGCACCCTGAATTCAGACTTGTAACCTCCTAGACTGAGAGAATAAAGTTCTGTTTGTTAAAGCCATCTACCTGTGGTATTTTTGTTACAGCACTAGGACAATATGCACATTGAAAGATGTCTGTCAGTTTATATGGAATGTTTCCAACAACCAAAGACAAATAAAGATTGGATTTACAAAGATACTGGTAATAAAAGGCACTAATAATGAAAATTAGAGGAAGAAATAAAGGAGGTATGTGCCTTACGTCAGAACCAGTTTACAATGGAGTCGTCAGAATGGAACACCGCAGTAAACTGGGGACTGCTTGTAGTTTGATTCTTCCTTTGATTTAGTAAATGATCCTTTCAACATCAACTCCCCTCCTCACTTCTCAAGTTCGCTAGAATCCATTTCTGTTGCTAGTAGCGAAAGAGTCTAGATACACACAAAATTTGAATCTCCGTTTTGCAAAAAAATGAAAAAGGTTGAATAGGTATTTTTTTTCCTTCTTTTTCTTTTTGGCCATTCTTTTATTATTACCGGCATGAACATTCCCTTTTCTAACTATGCCAAATATATACTTTTTAAGATGAGCAAGAAGAGTTTGCTTTTTGAAACAGGAAGTATTGGAACCTGCTAGAGTTTACCATGCTCCAAAATCAGTATGTGTCTGGGTGAAACTACACTACCTTCCACTTCCTGGCTTAGCAACTATGTAGTCAGTAGGATCCTGCAAGGCAGTGGGTTGCTTTGATGCTCAGCCCCAGACACAGAGGCTGCCCTTTAGGCCTCTTCCTACATCGAGGGCAGCAGCATGCAGTTGGTGTTGGTCAGCTCTTTTCCTTCTATTAAGGCACTAAATTTTAAACATTTACTCACACCACTTCAGCAAAACAAATGGGTGATGATGTAAATAACATACAAGGTACGACAGTTAAGTTGATGAGCTCATCCTAGAAAAAGTGTTACATATCTCACTACTGAATATCACTACAGTGACTTTTGAAGTACTCCACTTGGGAAGCTATGCCCCAATGCCAGCGCCTAGTCCACACTTCAAAGCAGTTTTGGAACTCTTTCCGGAATGGCCATCAGAGCTGTCATCATATTGCTCTTGACATCCTGAATGTCATCATAATATCTTTCTTTCAATATTTATCATTAGGTAAAGAAAAAAGTCATTGGAGGCCAGATCAGGTGAGTAGGGAGGGTGCTCCAGTACAGTGATTTGTTTACTGTCTTAGTCACCTGGTACTGCTCTAACAGAAAATACTACGAGTGGAAGGATTCATGAAGAATTTATTGTCACAGTCCGGAAAGCTGAAAATTCATTAACAAGTTACAAGTCCATTCAGTAAGAGAAATCATCACAGTCTGGTAGGATAAGTCCAAATCCAGTGAGAGCATCTCGGCACAGGAACCTCGGGTCCAAAGGATGTGCTCTGCTCTCAGTGCTTCTTTCTTGGTGGCATGAGGGTCCCAACTTCCTTGCCTCAGTTCTCTCCCTTATAACCCACAAGTTTGTAGCTTGAGATCTGCCTCACTGACACAACTGTTGCCCATTCTCCATCATCAGTCTTACAGAGACAGGATTCACAACACGTGGGAGGAAGGGTACCATACTGAGACTCATAGCCAAATCAAATCAACACAGACATTTTTGGGGGGACACAATCCAATCCATGACACTGACTAAAAACTCCCTCACAGTAAATGCCACGTGAGCTGGTGCACTGTCGTGATGCAAGAGTCATGAGTCGTTGGTGAAAAGTTCAGGTCGTTTTTGTCTCACTTTTTCATGTAGTCTTTTCAGCACTTTGAAATAGTAGACTTGTTAACTGTCCACTTGGTACAAATTCATAACGAGCAATCCTTCTGATATCGAAAAAGGTAAGCACCATTGTTTTGACTCTTAATTTGGACTGACAGAACTTTTTGGTCGTGGAGACTTGGTTGACTTCCAATGTGCATTTTGATGTTTTGTCTCCGGGTTATATTGCGAAACTGTGAATTCATCCGGCTTCAGAGGTAGTGCATTCCCTTAGCTGAGAAAAAGTAAAATACTCGCTTCGTTTTGAGTATTACGTTTGAGTATGAGGAATTGCACAAATGAACATGCAACTTACTTAACCTGCTCCCCAAGTAGACATAAAATAGAGAAAACAGAAGAAAGCTGGGGTAGATCATATGAATAGCCAGATAGCGGACGTTACTTTGTAGAAATACTTGTATAAATCTTGGCCTGTGATATGCTGGTAAGTGATGTAAACATAACAAAAAAAAAAGAGAGAACATGAAATCTCTCTTAACTATGACAGTACCTTCCATCACAGCGTCTAACAGTTCAGGAGACAGAGACCACTTGACTTTATTTTCCCACCAAAAACTAACAAGGAGCCGTAATTGTAGAGTATGAACTGTGTCTTAGGGTATGACAGCAAGTTGGCAATCAAAAGACCTGATTGTTTTCCAGTTCACTCGAACTTCTTGGCCGTGAGTCCTTGGAGATGCTTCTTAATCTATTCATGCCCAATTGGAAAGCAGAAACAATCATACAGATTCAGACGTGACTCTATGTTGTAGCCTAGTAAGTAGATAAAGGCTCTCAGTCAGACTGCTCTGACATCAGACCTGGTTCTATTCCCTATTTGTTCAACACCTTCCTGGACCTCCTTGTGTCTTCAGATGTCAAATGGAGGTAATACCTTAAACGTAACGTGAGGAAGGTACCTAGCTCGGTGTTAACACTTAATACATGCTAGCTCCTTTCTCCTCTTTTTCCCTGCCTTGCTTTAGGTTAAAACTTGCAATCCTATTTTTATTTTATCCAACTTGATTTGAAAGTGTAAAAGACAAGTGGAATAGGGAGTCAGGCAGAGGCAGGGGGTGTAATTGAAACCTTGACACTCAAAGCCAACTTGCTTCAGCAACCCACTTCCAGGGAAAGAATCAGTGCTGATGAGCCAAGTAGCATCTGCTCGACTCCTCCCTAACATGTAAGACACAAAAAGCAGCTAAACAACAGAAACACTTGGATGCAAGAAGATAGCATTTACCCTTCACGGGATAAGGAGAGGAAGGTGAAGGAAGCTCCATTGTGATGGATAACGATGCTCCCAAAAGCTGGAGATTCTTTAATGTTTGCACTAAAGAACTCTCTAGCATTTCTCCAGTAGAAATGAGAGACAACTAGAAACCGAAAAATAATTGACATCAGTGGAAAATCTACAATTATACCTCGGCAATTAACAGCAGCACTGAGAAGTAACCAGTATGGGTTGTGGCTAGCACAAAATAACAAGGGAAGAAGGGTAGCCACTTTTACTGTGCAAGCAAATTATACTGGGTCACAAGCCTAGCCCTACTTATTCCTGGCTAACAGTTTAATGAATATCCCACTGAAAAGGTAATATCAGCTCTACATTCTCTTTATGACTATATATTGTTTTCAGTTTGGTTATTGTCTTAGTCATCCAGTACTGCTGTAACAGAAATACCACAAGTGGATGGCTTTGACAAAAAGAAATTTATTTTCTCACAGAAAGGTAGGCTAAAAGTCCAAATTCATGACATCAGTTTCGGGGGAAGTCTTTCTCCGCTGGCTCTGGAAGAAGGTTCTTTTCATCAGTCTTCCCCTGAACTGGGAGCTTCTGAGGCACAGGGACACCCTAGGTCCAAAGGATGTGCTCTGCTTCCGGTGCTGATTCTCTCCTGATGGCATAAGGTCCCTAACTCTCTGCTTGTTTCCCTTTCCTTGATATCCCAAGAGACTGCCACAGGGCCCCAAACAAGCTTACACACTGAGTCCTGCCCCGCTAACACAACTGCCGCCGTCCTCCGTCATGAACGTCACAGAGGCAGGATTGACAACATAGCCGAAAATCCCACAGTACTGGGAATCACCATGCAGCCAAACTGACGTAAGTTCTTATTTTAGGGGACGGAGGGAGGGGACACGTAATTCAATCCATGGCCGTTGTTTACCAAAAAATGAGAAGGTAGTCAACTTCCTAGTATGGGTTTAACATATCACTCTGTTGACTTTCTAAAATTCTGAATTAAAAGAAATCTACTGGTATAGTTGCAGTCCCTGGGTGGGTGCAAGTGGTTAAGCATTTGGTTACTAACCCAAACACTAGTAGTTCAAATCCACTGAGAGGGGCTTAGGAGGAAATGCTGGATGATGTACTTCCAAAAAGGTCAGTGAACGAAAACCCTGTGGGTCACAACAATCTGATCCTGTTGGACAAGGAGTTGCCAGGGACCAGGGGCTGACTCAAAGGCTAACTGGAAGGTACTTAACAAAAAACCCATAAAGAGCAGAGCAGAGGAGGGCAAACAGGCCAACACGCTTCAAGGAGATGTGTAAAAAGAACCAAATAACCAACACACTGTCGTCAAGTCGATTCCAACACATAGTGACCCTCTAAGTCAATGTAGAACTGCCCCATAGAGTTTCCAAGGAGCCTCTAGTGGATTTGAACTTGCTGACCTTTTAGTTAGCAGGCATAGCACTTAACAACTACGCTGCCAAGGTTTCCAAGTATGTGTATAGCGGTCAGAAAAATTCAGGAAGCACTAGTTTAAGGGAGTGTCCTCACATTTTTCCTTTTCCAAAGTATAAACCAAATCCACTGCTGTTGGGTCAGTTCCAACTCATAGCAACCCTGTAGGGAGGAGCATTTATCATGGGTGAGTTAGGTTATTTCTTCAGTTTCTTTTACTTTGGTACAGAGCAGTGCAATGTGAACTCTCTGGGAGTTACATGTGAGCTTGGCTGTGATTTCATGATCAACACATGACCTCTGGGTTCACACGAAAGCTCCTTGCTCTGGCTTTGCCATCTGCCCCATTGCCATCGGCCTGTCTTTTCCCTATGAGAGCAGGAAAGTGCCCTTAGTTTTTTGGGAGCAGCATGACATTCAACTGTCCTGATTTTCCTTATAGAGCTTTGGAAAGGGAGTTGCTGACTGGCATGTTTGTGCTTCTGTGGCTTTGCTCACGCCCATCCCTTGGCTGCGGCTGTCTGTGCAGATCCTACTCAGGCAAACACCAACTGCCTTCCCAGGAGTGAACATGAATCTCTTTTTTCCTCTGGGCTTCTTCAGCTCATAGATTTTTCTCTGCTTGGCACTAACACCCGCTTTTAAGTAGAGTGAGTCATTGATGTGACTGCCTCTACAACTAGATTGAAAGAACTTGGCGGCCAAGGACTGTGTCTTTTCATTTTGTAATGAAAAACTATGGCTTGCACTAGTACATAATCAGTGTCTGTTGGAACAAAATTGGGGGAGTTTGAAGGAACTGGGCCGTTTCCCCTACATTTTGTGCCAAACTACAAAGATCAGAGTATGAAATGTACTGCTACAAGATTCACAATAACTTAGTGGTGACTATAGACTTTAACCTAAAGAAGATAATCTCTTTACTTTCAGTTCTCTTACTCCTTCCTGCTTCTGGTATCGTCTTCAAAGGACAAATATCTGGAAGAGAAACAAGACATTTTAAGAAATGCCAATCTGCATAACAGAAGAAATCTTAACTATTTTCCATGCCTTAGTTGGTAACCTCGTGTGTCAGTGTAGGCCTGTCTCCATGGGGTTTTCAGTGGCTGATTTTTCAGAATTAGATTGCCAGGCCCTTCTTCTTAAAGGACATCCTGGTGAGGTGGTATAGTGGTTAAGTGGTACGCCTGCTAATCAAAAGGTCAGTAGTTCAAATCCATCAGGTGCTCCTTGAAAACTCAGTGGGGCAGTTCTACTCTGACCTACAGGGTCACTATGAGTCAGAACTAACTCCGCGGCAGTAGATCCTACTGAAATGCTCCTGGATGGGCTTGAACCTCCAACATTTCAGTTAGTAGCCAAGTTGATTAACTGGACCACTCTGGGACACATATAGTCAGTATGCATGAGAATCAATCTGATGGCAACTGCCTTAGTTATTGAGGGTCAGGAAAGAACAATTCAGTTTGCTGAATTGCTTAGGACATAGCTGGAAGGTCTCCACCTTGATTTAGCTAAAAAGACTGAACTGCCTTAAGGGGACTAAAAGTCCTTTTCCTGATTTGCTATGTGACCTTTAGTGACATTTAACTGCTCTTTGTTCCATTTCTATAAAACAGAGCATTTAAACTAGATGCCTTCAGGTCAGTTTAAACTCTAAAAATCTTGTAAAGGCAAGGTTAACCAAGTATGTAAAACTCCAAGCTTAACAATTTCCATTATTACAAAAACCAAACCCACTGCTGTTGAGTCAATTTTGATTCGTAGTGGCCCTATACAACAGAGTAGAACTGCCCCATAGAGTTTCCAAGGAGCACCTGGCAATTTGAACTTCTGATCTTTTGGATAGTAGGTGTAGCACTCAACCACTATGCCACCAGGGTTTCCATTTTTGTTATTAGATTATTTTAAAGATTTATTAAGTTCAATTCAAAAGAAAGCCTCCCTAAGCCATCTGAGAAACAACAGTGCATTCTGGATTTTTGGAGGCTTTTCCAGTCACTAAATGGAGTCCCAGGTTTCCAGACCATGCCTCACCTGCTCTCCTGGAATCCCCCACAGATGAGCACTGATGCCCTTGCTGAGAGCAGAAGCAGCTGGGAGAACGAGGCAGAAAGGAAGCTCCTTTTACTCTGATTAGGTTTCCTTCTCTCGTTGGGTTGGTCTTTTGCCGATGCCTAGCATTTGATCATCTCTTTGAAACTAGGTTAATTACTTTAAAAAAAAAATTTTTTTTTAAACTTGTTCGAGTAACAGTCAGGTATCATCTTCAAAGGCCAAATATCTGGAAGAGAAGGAAGATGTCTAATAACTCACTGGCTTTGGCCTCTAGTTAATTATTTGGACACTTGACCTAAGACCTGTTATTAGGAAGCTCTAAGTTTTCATTAGAAAGGGCAGAGATTTGGGCATTAACAAAAGCTAAGTAGTTATTCTTAATTTTCTCTGCAAACACTTTAGTATGTAAGGAAAGAGAAAATAAAAAGGACTAAAAAGTATCCGACCTCAGGGGTGTTTTATTTGTTTGTACTTCAGATTGTTTTCATTTCAAATCAAGGTTCAATTTCAACCAAAGATTGAATGTCACTTCCATTGCTCCCTTTGAAGACTTACTTTTAACAGCAAAAGACCACGAAACTCCCAAGCCCAGGAAGCTAGTCTGAGACACATTGCACTCCTTGTATTGATCTGGAGAATATATAAGAAAATGTAGCTGGAGAAGAAAATGATATTTCTCCAATACCTTCTCTGTGGTGTTTCAGAATCTGGCATCAAAAATAATTTTGGTATCCTATACAGTCACAGGAAACCCTGGTGGCATAGTGGGTGAAGCACTACCTCTGCTAACCAAGAGGTCAGCAGTTCAAATCCTCTAGGTGCTCCTTGGAAATTCTATAAGGCAGTTGCTCTGAGTTGGAATCAACTTGATGGCAGTGGATTTAGTTCTTTGATTATACAGTCTGGGGAAACCCTGGCGGTCTAGTGGTTAAGAGCTAAGGCTGCTAACCAAAAGACGGGCAGTTGGAATCCATCAAGCACTTGGAAACCCTATACAGCAATTCCACTCTGTTTTTTAGCATCACTATGACTTGGAATTGACTTGATGAAATGGGTTTATAGCAGCCTTACAGGGAGCCCTGGTTGCACAGTAGTTAAGCGTTCAGCTGCTAATAGAAAGATCAGCAGTTCGAGGCTGCCCGCAGCTCCTCAGGAGAAATACGTGGCAGTTTGCCTCTGTAAAGATTCCCAGCCTTGGAAATGCTATGGGGACATTCTGTTGTGTCTTGTAGTGTTGCTGTGATTCAGAACCAACTCAGTAGAAACAAAAGTAAGGAGCCCTACAAATGTTTAAAGACCTAAGTTTATTAGTAGTTACCAGGGGTGAGAGAAAGAGAAAAGGGAAAGCCATTGCTTAGAGGGCACTGAGCTTCTGTCAAGGATAACGAAACCATGTGGGAACGTATGTCGCAATGGTCGTACAACATGATGAATGTCACCAATGTCATAAAATTATACAGGTAAAAATATTAAAATGGAAATATGTTTAATATATATACTTACCACAAGTAATAGCAAACCAAGAAAAAACTAAGGAGCCTAGCGTTTGCTGATGAATAAATCAAATCCATTGCCATCAAGTTGATTCCATAAAGGCTAGCCTAATTTCTTAGGGTGTATTTCCAGCTTCTTTACCTCATAAGTAGCCAAGGGACCCAAACCACACCAATGTGAGTTCGCTAGCATCACCATGGTCCAGGAATTTACAGCTGGAATCACACTGCCTTAGTTGAATTCTGGGTCTGCTAAACACTGGCCTTAAGCCTGTTTACTTTCTCCTCTGTCCTAACATTCAGGATGAACAAGCACTGATAGAGACCCAAAGGAGACTTTCCACAACCATTACCTACCTAAAAATCACATTCTTATCAATCTTATCCGCTCATGGAATGTGTCAGTTATCTATTGCCACGCAACAAATTATCCAACATTTAGCTGCCTCAAACAGCAAGTATTTATTATCTCACAGTTTCTAAGGGCCAGGAATTTAAGCATAGCCTAGGTGGTGATTCTGGCTAAGGTTTCATTTGTTTGCACTCAGGATGTCAGCCAGTATTAAAACCGGATCTCAGAAGTGACGTCACACTGCTTTTGTCACTCTTACATATAAAGGACTGGAGGTGCAGAAGAATGATGTAGTTCACCTACTTAACTTTTCATCTTGCCCTTGCACAGCTGGCCTGACCATTTTGTGAAGACTGTTCTTCAGGGTAGGGATAGGGTTTCAGGTACCTGGGTTCTAGCAGAAGGGATGGTAGAAATGGGAATGCCATTTTGTAACTGAGCTATGGCCTAAATAGAAACACCAGTCTCTCTTTGTTTTTCTTCTCCCTCTCTTTCTTGCATCTTCCTTATCTCCTTAATATAGAAATAACCCCTATGTACAAGGTGACCATATAATTTTTTTTCTTTTATTGTGATTGAGTTAAAGTTTACAATGCAATTCAAATTTCCATGGCTACCTATCTGCAGCTCCCTCTGCTCCTCTGCTCTCCTTGTCTGGTGACAGTGGCCTCCTTCATTCCGTACATGTCATATCCTCTTAATCTTCTGTCCCTTCTTCCCTACTGTCTCTATTCCCCTCTAGTAAGAGGCCAGTAGGGGAGCATCCTATAGATGCATAGAACCATAAAGTGCACACATGATATAGTCACTCTGTGTCCCCAAGTCCAATCCAGTCCTGTCTGAAGAGTTGGCCTCAGTAATGATTTATGATTAGGGGCAACATCAGATCTAGGGGCTATGCTCCCATACAAACTCCCAGGTGTTCAGAACATCAATTGCAGTCTTTTAGTGGAGTTCTTAGGGTGCATCCCTTTTTTTCTTGTGTTGCCACTGGGACTCAACATCGTGAGACCCATTGTGGCTGTCATTGGTGGTGGCCGGGCACCATCTGGTTCTTCTGGTCACATGTTGATATAGAAGATGACTATATAATTTATCGTAAAAACTAGTACACTTTTAAGAGCAAAAGTGTGCATATACACAATGAAAAACTACTCAGCCATAAAGCTACCAAGTCTTGATGTATGCCACAACATGGATAAACCTTGAATACATCATGCTGAGCAAAATAAGTGAGTCTGTCAAAGGAAAAATACTGTGTGATCTTATTTATATGAAAAAAACCAAAGATTATTAATGGGCACCAGGGGTAGGAAGAGGGGAAAGGAGAGTTTTTGCTCAGGGGATGTTGAATTCATATAAGTGGTGGTAGAATGATTTGGAAAAGGTTAGAGAGAATGGTTGTATGACTTGAAGAAGGTACTCAATGTGACTGAATTGTACATGTAGAAATTGTTGAGATGGTATATGTTTTGCTAAGGATATTTTACCACAATAAGATTTTAAAAAATTAAATAAAATGAAAAAGTCAACAGGGTTACCATAAACGGGCCCATCCCTGGTAAATTGGAATCTGTATTTACCCTACTCATGTGTCAAGCAAACCAGACGGCTCACTCTTCTCCATTTATTGGACCTTCTCTCTTCCTTGGCTTTCTTGACTTGGCTGACTTTCCTTTCCTCTTCTTGATCTTCCACTACCATCCATTCTCCATTAAGCCTTCACAGATTTAAACGCTCCTGTCCCAGGGTTTCATCAGCAATTGTTTCTATATCTAACATTGTCCTTTCATAATTTATTTAGTAATATGTTGCTACTGGACATATAGATTGAAGGCAGTAAGTATTTGTGCTTCATCTTTTAATTACTGCATGATACTAAGCCACAGCTCCTATACTTGTTAAGGTTTATATATATTTATAGAATTAAGATTAATTCTGGCTTTATCATATGCAACAGTATGGATTTAGCAGCTCAGACCTGAGCAGATAATGAAGTGAGAAAGGTCTGTGCTGGATGGGGACCCTGGTGAACTACAGAGCATGTTCCATTGAATGGGATAGCCTACTGCACTTGTGTCTGGAGAAGTCAGGTGTAGTTTTGCTAGATTTCTCAGTTTTTTTCAGAGAAGCCAAAACATCTGGGTTGTTGTGCACAATACCCCAATTTTTGAAGTTTAGTAATGGATTAGAAGAAGTATAGTCATGAAAGAGAAGTAAGTATGCATTTAAGAAGACAGATTTGAAGCAGATTGGGTGAGTTCAAATCCTGGTTTTCGCACTTACTAGCTACGTTCCTTAGGCAAGTTACTCAACTCCTCCGGGCCTAAGTCTTCTCACCTGTTAAATGGTGTTATTAGTAGTACCTACTTCAACAGGATAAAATGAGTTAAGAATAAATACTGCTTGTGATTGTTAAATAAAGAATATTAAGAATCTTAAATATAGGCCAAAGAAAGCACATCTGGGCAAACAGCCAGCTCTCTGGCCACCAGTTTGTGATCACTGACTTAAATGTATACAGTGTATTAGCCTTGCTCTCGTACGTCTTGGAATATACACTCAAGTTGTGACTCCTTAGACCATAATAAGCAGGTCATTCCTTGAGAAGGCCCTCTGCAGCCTGTTACACCCCACCGTTTCTCCCCTTTTGTCACCCTCTTTCTTACCTCTGTGCCTGCCCTCTCTGTACCTGCTTTCCATGAAGCCCCACGGTTAGTACAACTGGTTAAACCACTTCATTAGTCTTCTATTCCAAGCACTTCGTGCACCTCCATACCTTCATGTCACAATGACACATGAAAAGCTGATGAGAAAAGGAGGAGCTTAGGGCATGTGTCTCATGCACCGTCATGTTGCAAGTACATGATAGAGCTTGATATAAATTCCGTGTGTTCAGTCAGCGTGGCTCAGTCAAGAGTTCGAAGAAAATTCAGCAACTGTAACCAGATCTACCACTCATCTGTCAGTTTGTTGGAATATATAGCTTGCATGTTGCTATGATATGATGCTGGAAGCTATTCCACCAGTATTTCAAACACCAACAGAAGATAAGTTCCAAAATTTACTGTCTCATGTACTTTGGACATGCTATCCAAAGGGACCACTCCCTGGAAAAGGACATCATACTTGATAAAGTCGAGAGTGATAAAAAAACAGGAAGACCCTCAATGAGATGGACTGACATGGTGACTGCAACAATGGACTCAAATTTAGAAATGACTGTGAGGATGGTGCAGGACCAGGCAGTGTGTTGTTCTGTTGTACACAGGGTCACTATGAATCGGAACCCACTCCACAGCCCCTAACAACATAACAACAGTAGCAGTAAATATGAGAGATCCAGTTCTACCATGTGTTTCTTTGAAATCTCTTGGATTTTTTGCTCCCATTCATTCAGCCTTCCTTTGGTCTGGTTCTCACCTGCTCACGGCCAAGTTCCTAACACAGTCTTCCAACTGTCCTCACCCTCCAGTTGGTTCTGCCGCCTTCGGCACCACCTCTCCCCCATGCTCAGCTTTATATATGTACTGCCAGCTTAATCTTCCTTTGGCACCTTCTTTCACCAAAGCACTTTTTGTTTTTATACTGCCTCCCAGTTGTCTGTGGCATTAAGTTTAATTCCTCTGTAGGCCCCCTTTCTAGGTTTCTCATAAGTCTTAGTCTCCTCCTCAATGATCCCCAAGGCCCACAGCTGTCTCCATTCTGGAGGGTCTCTTCACAGCTTTTCCATTCGTGGACTCCTGCTTGTTTTTTCCCTAAACTCAACATTGCTCCCATCCCCATGTACTGATGAAAGTCACATCCCTGCTTTGAAGTCCTGGCCAAATTCTACCTCCTGCGAAGACTTCTTCTACCACTCTAGCAGCTCAACTCAGTTCAGCCTATACTTACTGAGAAACTGTTCTATGTGATGACCTGTCATTAAAGAAGACAAAATATGAAGTCTTAGTCTCTCTAAGCAGGATAAAAGAGGTGGCATTTGAAATTCCAAGTAGGGTTGGTGGGTGAGTCAGGATATTTCTAGGATGGAGTGAGTAAGGTAGAATATAGTAGATCCATTTATTCTAGTCAATCCTTAGCTATCTTTGTTCAAGAAACGCACTGCCCCCCACCGCTGCCCAGTGCACTTAAGGAAAGGTTGCAACAGTATGTTTACACTATGAGACCTTGTCTTGCTTGGCAATAGATGACACTTGACCCAAGTTGTCAATCAGATTTTCTTTCTTGTGCAGTGAGGCTCATAGATGCCGGTTAGTCTCTATGTCTACAGCTGAGGAATGCAGGGCAATAGCCTGCTACTGTGTATCCAGCATGCCGGGGAGATGAGGAATGAAATAAACGCTCAGATGAGCAGAGAAGATGCCATCTGGCCACAAAGAGAGCCAGCCTGGGAAGGTAGCAGTCATGTCTCCCATGTTTCCCGGATCCAGGTTCCAAACCTTGCAAAGCCTGTCCAGAAGTTCTGCCTATGGGTTTTATGGGATTTCTTCATATCCCAATGACTTTCTCTTTTTTTGGCTTCTTTATGTATGCTTAGTTACTTACAACCAAGAGTTTTGATCAAAATACAAGGCTTAAACACTGGAATTTACCAAAAGATGCTGAGTCTAAGATTCCCCCTTTCACCAGAGTACAAAGTAGACAGTACTTGGATACCAGGCTTAAACAATAGGTTGCTGTAGATACACTGTAGGTGATCTTTTTTTAAAACATATTTTATGGTGACATTCCAAATGCACAAAAATACAACACAACTAGAAAAAAGAATATAAAGCAAATTAAGATTAAAATTCTTACATTGAGAAAAGAAATGTTGCTAGCACCACAGAAGCTGCTCTTACGACCCATTCCAGATTACATTGAACTTTCCCATAAGTACCTTCCTATCAGTATCTAGGCTTACTCTGTCTATAGCTGTCCCTGGAACAATGAGTGAAGTTATGTCATTTCTTCTTGTACTCCAATAATGAAATCTGAAATTTTAAGCCCACATTTTGATTTTTTCCCACAATATACATATCTACATGTATTTATATGTAATTACCAGTTTTTAAAGACTGTATATTTTGTGGAGGATCTTGAATGTCATATACCGAAGTTTGCATTGTATTGCTTAAGAAAGAAAGAGCTATTGAGGTTTTGCTCAGAAGAATGATAGCAAGTTTCAGAAGTAGACTTCAGAAGGCTGAGCCCTGATGGGTACAATAGAACATGAATCTGAAACCCAGTTGGTAAATGGCAGCATTTACTAGTAACATGGACTTGCACAAGATACCTAACTTCCTAGCCTTAATTTTTGCATTTGTAAAATGAGTTAATTCTTAGTTCATAAAATATGGGATAATTGGCTTGAGAATACCAGACTTGCAAAGGGCACCTATTATGATTTTTGAAATCTTTTAGTAAATGTTTTGTTGTGCTTTAAGTGAAAGCTTGCAATCTAAATCAATTTGCCAGATAACCCTCCCACATTGTTATGCAACTCTAACTGCTCTCTATGCCACCCTGCCCCCATGTCAGCACAATCTTGTTTTCCACCCTGTACTTCATGTATCCATTCAACCAACTTTTGTCCCCCCACCCCCACTCTTCTGATCTTGTCTCTGGACAAGAGCTGCTCAAATAGCCTCATGTATATACTTAAGCCAAGAAGTACATTCTTCACCACACTCACTCTATGTTATGTTTTATAGTCCTGTCCAATCTTCATCTGAAGAGTTGGCTTCAGTACTGGTTTTAGCTCTAGGCTAACAGAGATTCTGACAGACCATCAAGAATGGGCTTGTAAGAGAGTTCTACTTCTGCACACTCATTTTTTTCCTGCTACATCAGGGACTTTACGTTGTGCTCCCTGATATTGGTGGCGCCTAGGCACCACTGAGTTCTTCTGGTCTCACTCTGATGTTGTCTCTGGATCATATGGCACCTCTGTCTGCTGGGCTCATATTTTCCTCAATGTCTTTGATGTCCTTCGTTCTCCTCTGCTCCAGGTGGACTGGGACTAGTTGATGCTACTTAATGGCCACTTGCTAGCTTTTAAGACCCCAGATGCCATTCACCAAAGTGGTATGCAGAACATTTTCTTAACAAAAAACTTAGTTATATCAGTTAGCCTAGACGTCCCCTGAAACTCATGGTCTCCAGACTCCTGTTCCTGCTGCTCTGCCCTTCAAAATGTTGGGTTGTATTTAGAAAGCCTTTTAGCTTTTAGTATAGTCCAGTTGTGCTAACTTCCCTTCTAATGGTGCTGTCACTCCCTTCACCTAACCCAATTCCTATCTACTATCCTAAATTTCTTTAATTCTTGGAAACCCTGGTGGCATAGTTCTTAAGTACTACATCTGCTAACCAAAAGGTCAGCAGTTCAAATCCACCAGGAGCTCCTTGGAAATTCTAGGAGGCAGTTTTACTCTGTGCTATAGGGTTGCTATGAGTTGGAATTGACTCAACGGCAGGGGGTTTTTGGTTATCCTGAATTTCTTTAATGCTTATTAGTCACATAAATAAGACTCTACACATTAGCCTTATTTATTTTAAATAATATCAGGTATACTACTTTGGTCTCATAATCAGAGTAAAAACTTCCATACAATAATGGCATCTTAAACTTGTTTTTAATTTCTCTTATAATTCCTGTAAGAGTTTCTGGGCACAGAATACAAAGAAGTGATACTCTGATTGATTGGTTGTTGGTGGCAGCAAAACCACTCCTTATAAGTTGGTAGTTAGTGGCTGATAAACATTTCCATATGTTGACTCTTTATGAGCTAATGGTTTGGGCTTGGAGCTTAACAGAAAAATGACCACACCACTGAAGCCACTTTGTAAATTACAAGATTTAATGAGCCAAGGAAATGTAATTATTCTCTAAAGTGTATGTTCTGGTTTAGGTTATGACTTGGTGGCTGCAGCTATTGCCACCACATCTTTTGTAAATATTACATAAAGATACGGGATCTACTCTGATTTCATCAGTTCGCTCACATTTATTAAGAATCTACTACATATATTAAAGATATTAAATGAGGTAAGTTGGATGCAAAGATACACAGAGTAGGATCCCTACTCACAAAGACTTTACAATCTATAAGGAGATCAAAGCCATGGAAGCAAATAATTACAATAAAAGGCAGAATGTGATAAGTGCTATAAAAGTGATAAAAAGTGTAGAATTGCTCACAATGAGCGAGAAGTCAGAAAACGCCTTTTGAAGAAGTGCCACATACAAGAGCTTTGAAGGATAAGTAGCTGGAGCTGGGTAAGGAGCTATTTTAATTGGCGCAGTGCAGTGGTTAAGAGCTCAGTGGTCAACTAGAAGGTCAGCAGTTCAAATCTACCAGGCACTCTTGGAAACCCTACAGGGCAATTCCACTCTGTCTTACAGGATCTCTATGAGTCAGAATCAACTCAATGGCCACAAGGGATTTTGTTTGTTTGTTTGATGTGAGCAAAGACACAGGGACCGAAGAACTCAGTGTAGCTAGGGCATGAGGTCTGTGCAGAGAAACAAGAGGAGGAAAGAATTAGAAGTCAGAGCCACGAAAGCCTTAAAGGCTAAGCTAAAGAGTTTTGGATTTTTACCATTGATAAAGTGGAAGTCCAAAAGTGTTCCAAGAAGGAGAATGACATAACATTTGTGGTATTATTTGCAATTAATTTGTGTTGAGGTATAGGTAGTAGAGTCTTGAAACAATTGACACACCCTAGGCAGGGGGTTGGGGTTGGAAACAAACCTCCCGTTGCTTTGGGGTTGATTCCAACTCATAGGGATGCTATAGGACAGAGTAGAACTGCCCCATAGTTTCCAAGGAGAGCCTGGTAGATTCAAACTGCCGCCCTTTTGGTTAGGAACAGTCCCACTTAACTGCTCTGCCACCAGGGTTTCTAGCATGAGGTGAAGGCAGAAATTAAGGAATAATAGCTTTGGAAATGGGAAGAAGAATCTAGATAAGCAAAAGACTATAGAACGATTTAGACATGAGAGTATGGGGAGGCACCAAAGAATGTGTTTTCCTGAGACGATGAATGGGGATCTACTTGTGATCATTTTGGTGCTGTCACGACAACCAAATAAAAACTGGGGAAGGCGCTAAAACATGGCTGGAGCTCAAAGAGTAAATCAGAATCAGCTGTCGAATTTATGATCTTTACCATACAAAAGACAAAGGGAAGTATCAGAACAATTACATATCCAAAAGAAAGAAAAGACACAGAAAAAGAAGATAAATAGGCAACTTTGGGATCATATTCAGGGAATCAGAAGAGGAGCGAGACAAGGACACTGAGAAAGAGAATGCAAAGATAAAAATGCACTTAATATCTATTACGTGTTTATTATGTTCCTGGCACTATTCTAACTGCCTTACATGTGTTAATTCACACAAAACTTAGATTAGGGCGATGCAAGTTAAAACCATGATGAGATACTACCTCACCCCCACTAGAATGGCACTGATCAAAAAAGTGGAAAACAACAGGTGTTGGTGAGGATATGGAGAAATTGGAACCCTCATTCACTGCTGGTGGGAATGCAAAATTGTACAGCTGCTGTGGAAAGAGTTTGGCGGTTTTTCAAAAAGTTAAACATAGAACTACCATATGACCCAGCAATCCCAATCTTTGGTATATACTCAGAAGAACTGAAAACAGGAATGCAAAGAGAAATCTGTACTGCAGTGTTTGTTGCAGCACTATTCACAATGGCCAAAAGGTGGAAACAATGGAAATGTCTGTTGACAGATGAACGGATGAGCAAAACGTGGTATATGCTTACAAAAGCAGTGTTGTTCTGTTAGGTGCCATGGAATCCATTCAGGCTCATAGCACCCCATGTACAACAGAATGAAAGTTGCCTAGTTCTGTTCCACCCTCACAATTCCTGCTATATTGGAGCTCATTGTTGCAGCCTCTATGTCAATCTATCTCTTTGCAGGTCTTTGTCATATTTGCCGACCCTCTACTTTGGCAAGCACAGTGTCTTTCTCCTGAAACTGGTCCCTCCTGATAACATTTTCTAAGTACATTAAGCAAAGTCTTGCCATCCTTGCTTTTATGGAGCATTCTGGCTGTACTTCTTCTAAGATAGATTTATTCATTCTTCTGGCAATGACTCACTGTCATCGAGTCATTCCAACTCACAGCAACCCTATAGGACACAGTAAAACTGCCACATAGGATTTCCAAAAAGCAGCTGGTTGATTTGGACCGTTGACTTTTTGGTTAGCAGCCGAGCTCTTAACCACTATGCTGGCAGTCCCTGGTATACTCTATATTCTTCATCAATGTCATAACTCAAATGTATCAGTTCTTTTTCAGTCTTCCTCCTTTATTATCCAGCTTTTGCATATATATGAGGTGACTGAAAATACTATAACTTGAGCCAGGCTCTCCTTAGTCCTCAAAGTTACATCTTAGCTTTTTAAAAATAAAGAGGTCTTTTGCAGCAGATTTGCCCAATGCAATATGTCACTTGACTTTTCAACTCCTGCTTCCATGGTGTTGATTGTGGATCCAAGTAAAATGAAATCCTTGACAACTTCTATCTTTTCTCCATTTATTATGATGTTGCTTATTGGTCCAGTTGTGAGGGTTTTTTCTTTTTTTTTTTTCTTTAGATTGAGGTATAGTCCATACGGAAGGCCATACAAAAGGTCACAGTCTTTGGTCAGCTATAGAGAGAAAAGAAACCCTGATGTGTACTACAGTACAGATGAACCTGAAAGCATTATGTCTAATGAAATAAGTCAGTCAAAAAGGATAAATATTGTAGGATCCCACTTATATGAAATAGGCAAATACGTGGAGGTCAACGTTTATCAGTAGTTACCCAGGACGAGAGGGAGGGGAAGAAAGAGAGCTATTGCCTACAGGGGACTGAGTTTCTGTTAAGGGTGGCAGAATAATTAGGAAAAGAATAGTGGTAATGGCTGTACACCATGATGAACATAATCAACGTCACTGAATTGTACATGTAAACATTGTTAAATTAGCAAATGTTGTAGTGTATGTATTTTACCACGGTAAAAATATTTAAGAGAAAAATAACCCTAGTGAGTGTACATATATACATATATCTGTAGACATATGTATATACAAGTTTTTGTGTGTTGCATAAATACTGATATATATAGTAAACCACATAGGGGACACTTACGGATACTTTCTTAACTATATATCTTGCTGGATCAGTTTAACAGGTTTAAAGGCTTAGGTCCACAGTGTGGGATGACTCAGGGAACTGGCATAACAGAGTTCATAAATGATAGTGTTCTATATCTTAGGTTGGTGAGAGTAATTTCTGAGGTCACTCTTTTATTTTTTTCTTAGAAAACATAAATTTAGTGTTATTACACAGAACTTCAAATCCAGAATATGTAATTCCACTTTCTCATTTACCATCACATTTTGGAAATATGCCTTAGGGCCAGGCCGCAAAAAGATGAACATTCAGAGAGATTACAGAAAGATGTTATTTTATCTCCCCTTGTTCGTCCTTGATATAAATTCTAGAACATACAAAAAAATCATGTTTACTGCCTACCTGAGCCATCATTAAGAACAGAACTTGCATTGATTCCAGGAAGACCAAACAAAGGACATTCTTGATCTGTATTGACATGGCCCCATTTGTGACTTTTAATGCATCTCACACTTTGAACCTGAATACCAAAGGGTTTGATCTCTTGATATTCATGTCCTTTTGGCATATTGTTCTCATATGGCTCCTTTCGGTCATTCAAATTTGTTTTGCCTCTCTTTCTGTTTTTTCTTCTCCTTTTTAGCTCCTGGTAAGGCATCTCACATGAAATTAAGGCCATTCTTCACACATTAATCTCACATAAACAATCTATGATCATATGATTCTTGTTCTTTCAGATACTGTTACATTAAGTCTTATTGTTTCTTCTTATCGTACAATACTTTTTGTTGTGTCATACATATTTTTTTGATACGGGATTTCAAGGTGGATGAAAGTCTTTTTGCGCGTGAAGTAGGAGAAGAATTTCTTCATCTTGGAGTCTGAGCCAGCAAACCTCCAGATTTGTGAGCAACGTTGACAAACTCTGCCACCTGATTGGAACTGCTGCACCTGAGGTCCTTAAAGCTTGCAGGTGGCCACATAAAGTACAGCTATTAATCTCTACTGGTCTGCAACAAAAGAGAATGATGGAAACCAAAGACTCAAAGAAGAAACCAATTCTAGTCCACAGGACTATTAGCCCACATGAATTACAGCCTGCTCTAGCCTGAGACTAGAAAAACTAGATGGTGCCCAGCTGCTGCTACCAACTATTCTGACCACAGAATCAATAGAAACTCCTGGATAGAAAGGGAGAAAAATGCAGAACAAAATTCAAATTCCTAAGCAAAACAAAACAAAAACAAGGCAGAGTTACTGAAATGATAGAGACTAGAGTAACCCCAATATTACCCTTTGATTTTGGAATTAAAGCTACTTCTGATAGTTAAGCTTTCAGCCACATGATAGATTGGTTTAAAAAAAACAAAACAACATTAGCCATGAATACCATGCTCCATTAACTAATCAACTGTATGAGACCAAAGTTCAACTTTTCCCCTAAAACAAAGATGAGAAGCGAAGGAGGGCCAGGGAAGCTAGATTAATGAGAACAGAACAAACAGAATGGAAATGAGAATGTTGACACATTGTGAAAAATGTAACCTATCTGGTGAAACAATTTATATAAAATTTGTTAAATGGGAACCTGATTTGCTATCTAAACTTCCACCTAAAATACAACAAAATATATATGTGTTTAAAAAATAACCCTAGTAAGTTACGTACTATGACTTGAAAAAAAAAAATGAGAATCCAAGAGGTTAAGCAGTTTGCTCAGGCTCACAAAGTAAGGCTCAGTGCCCAGAGTCAAACACAGGCAATCTGACTCCGGCTTCATGTTCTTAACCACCTATCTAAGCTGTTTCTAAAGCAGTGGTGTAGGGTTGGGTCACTGAAATTAATGCATAAAGGAGTTTCAGGGAGGGGGCAGTCAAAAGCACCAACGTTGATGACAAGTCATAGAGAAGGAGTCATTTTCATGAACCAAGACCCCACAGTGATATTCTCAAACGAGGCTCTGATTTCACAATATCATGTACATACAAAAACATTCCCTGCACTGGACTTTTATACCTGCCCAGCTCTCTTTAACAAAGTTGATCAAGCATGACAAGGTTTTCATTTATGTGATTGTTCTGGAAACACGGTGGCTAAATGCATTAGTCACCAGCCTTCTCTCTCATCTTAGATCCATTAAACCTATTCAACCTGCCATTCAGGTGGCTGGAAAAGCACACAAGCCAAACCCTGACTGTCTGCTGAGCGATCCTTTAATGAAAGGTCAGTGTAATTTAATGAAAGCTTGAGCTCTCCTCTTTAGCTGAAGCCCGAGAAAGATAGGGAAAGGGATATTACAATCAAGAGAATTCAAAAAGGGCTTAAGAAGAACTAAGAGTTCTGCTTCTTATTTATTAGGATAATAGAGTATTAAATCCCAAAGACTTTTGAGAGCTATTGAGGTTTTAAGTAAATTTAGGTCAGGGTCACTGGTAATCAAGTGTCTTGGCTTTAAGTTTTTATTCTTTTCATTTATCTTTGTGCAGAATTTAGGTATAGATGTATTTGGTTAGTGGGGTAGACCCCACCTACCCCTTTACTAGCTGCTGAAAGATTATTTCTGGCTGATGTAATGATCTGTACTTCAGTATGACAAGTCTTCAGTCTTCCCTACCTGCAACTCATCTATATGATCTCAGCTTCTTCAAGTCCACATCTTTGTCTTATTTGACCATGTATATTGATTTTACCATCTCCTACCATATGGAGAGACATAGCTACTCATTTCTTCTTAACTAATTTATTTATTCACTTGACAAATATTTATTGAGATCCTACTATGCAGGCATTGTTCTTGTAGGAGAAGGCAGTAATCAAACAAGTATGTAATTGTCAGGTGGTAATAAGTGATCTAAAGAAACATAAATAAGTGTAAAGAAGTGGAGAGTGAAGAGATAATGGAGCTATTTTAGAAAGGGAGGAACAAGAGCAGGAGGTGACATTGGCACAAAGATTCTAGCTAAGTGAAGGCTGGAGACGTGAGGATGTGTATGCTCTGACTAAGTATAAACTGTTTAGGAGAAGGGCGTGTGTCTTCTTAATTTAATATTCTTCAAAATATCTACTACTCTACCTTGCACCAAGTAAATACAAGAGGAATCAGAAAAGGAACAGCAACTACTGTATGTTACACTGGACCAAATAAAGTATTTGTCGCAGAAACTTTCTTAGAAGGACTTTATAATAACCAGATAAACACAGTTTTTTTTTTATTATGACTAAGTGCAAATGTACATGCCCGTATAAATTTACATGCCCACCTATATGCGGCTTCCACTGCTCTCCCTGCCCAGTGACAGCACACTATTCCTCTCTGCTCCATACATGTCTCATCCTCCCAACAGCCTCCTTCCCCTCTTCTCCACCTGCTCTCCTTCCTCCAGCCAGAGGTCAGCAGGATGATATCCTATACATGCATAGAACCACAAAGTGCATTCAATACATGGTCACTCTACATCGCCAAGTCCAATCCATTCATGTCTGAAGAGTGGACCTTCGTTATGATTTATGGGCAAGGGCAGCATCAGGGTCAGAGGCCATGCTCCAAGGGGAACCCCAAAGCTGTTGAACCATCAGTTGCAGTCTTTTAGTGGGGATCTCAGGGTGCACCCCTTTTTATTCTTGTGTTGCCAGTGAGACTCAACTTAATGAGCTCCATAGTGGCTATCACTGGTGGTGGCCGGGCACCATCTGGTTCTTCCAGTCCCAAGTCGATGTAGGCACCCACTGATGTGGGTCTCTTTGTCTTCTTGGTTGTCTTTCCCCCATGTCGTTTTGGTCCTCGGTGAGCATCCGTTCCTGCTGAGTTGGGACTGTTTGCTGTGCCCTTGGATGGCAACTTGGCAGCTTTTAAGACCCCAGATGCCATTTACCAGTGTGTAAACACAGCATTTTTACATGTGACATGAGTGAACATGGATTTGGAAAAAGTTTCATTATATTTCAGTATAGAACTTGTCTTTGTCACAAAAATTATAATGAAATTTTACGTGTCAAATTAACCAGTGACTAGTTAGAACTGTATATATGTCATTAACTGTAAATTCCTTTACAATTTTCTGCTTTTCTTGTAAAAGCAATCATTTCAGTTGGGCTATATGGCACACAGAGCCGTGGCATCACCGTGGTTAGGAGTTTGTCAGTTGTTATGGATTGAATTTGTATCTCTCTCAAAAATATGTGTAGCCATGTGGCTGGGCCGTAATTCCCAATGTTTTATGATTGTCCTCCATTTTGTGATTTTCCTGTGCTGTATGTTAAAGGATTAGGGTGGACTGTAAGTCCCTTCATAGGATCACCTGTGTGCTCCACTGTACAGAGAGTTTCCCTGGAGTATGGCTTGCACTACCCTTTATCCCATAAGAGATAAAAGGACAGGGAAGCAAGCAGAGAGTTGGGAACCTCACACCACCAAGAAAGCAGCACCCAGAGAAGAGTGTGTCCTTCAGATCTCAGGTTCCTGTGCCAAGATGTTCCCTGGACAATGACTGATGTAATACCAGACTTTCCTCCAGAGCTGACAAGGGGGAAAGTCTTCCCCTGGTGCAGACATCCTGAATTTGGACTTGTAGCCTACCTAACTGCGTGCAAATAAACTTTCTTTTCTTAAAGCCATCCACTTTGTGTATTTCTGTTACAGCAACCCTAGCTGACTAAAACATCTGCTAACCAAAATGTTAGCAGTTCAAATCCACTAGCCACTCCTGGGAAATCTGATGGGGCAGTTCTACTCCCTCCTGTAGTACTGCACTACGGCAGTACTAGGAATGGAGTAAGTCATGGTCCGCCTCAAAAGAGATATTCGTCTAGGGCAATGGTTCTCAACTGAATCTGGTTTTGTTCCTCTCTCCAGGGTTGCTATGAGTTGGAATAGGCTTGACTATGAGTTCTTTTGACTTATATGACACACAGCAAAAATACATCTATAAGACTTAAAATATCAGAAAGCATAGACAGGAACAGAATGAAAAATCTTCTCTCCATCTCTTGTGTTCCCACTGTTCCTACCTTAACACCTCCCACAGCTATTATTAACACCTTATGTATATTTCCAGAGTTACTTTATGCATGTACAAATAAGTACAATTATAGTTATCCTCACTTTTCGAGTTCTGGTGGCACAGCGGTTAAGAGCTATAATCACTAACCAAAAGGTGGACAGTTTGAACGCACCAGGCCTCTGGGAAATCCTTTAGGGAGTCCTATTCTGTCTTATGAGGTTACTATGAGTCAGAATCAACCCAGTGGCAATGGGTTTGGTTTGGTTTCATCCTTCCTACCTTTGTTACACAAGTGGTAACATACCATACACCTGATTTTTATGAAATTCTAAAACACATCTTGGAGGTCTTTCCATATCAGTATATGGAATGTTTCTCATGTTTTACAGTTGCATGGTATTCCCTGATTAATGTAAAGATTGTTCCACTGATGGACAATTAGGCTTCCAGTCTTTTGCTAATAAAATAATGTTTCAGTGAATAACATGGAACATTCATCTTGGCACATGTGGGTGTAGCTGTAGAGGAAAATCCCGGAAGAATTACTGGATCAAAGGTTGCATTTGTTTGTAAATTTTATAGGTAATCTTTTCCTTAGGGTTGTACCAGTTAGCAGTTCTTGCAGCAATGAATGGAGCCCTGGTAGCACAGTGACTGAGAGCTACAGCTACTAATCTGAGGGTTAGTGGTTCAAATCCACCAGCTACTCCTTATAAACCTTATGGACAATTCTCATTTGTCCCATAGTGTCACTAAGAGTAGGAACCAACTCAATAGCAGCAAGGTTTTTGTTTGTTTGTTTTTGTTGTTGTTGTTTTTTACCAGCAGTGAACACTCATTTCTTCTTTCATTCATTGCACCTATTTTTATTGAATATCAACTTCCTCTTAAGCACCATGGGCAGTAGTAGGAATACAAACCAAATAAGATGTGCTCTCTGCTTCAGAGGAGATCTTAGTCTAGGGCAGTGGTTCCCAACTGGGGGTGATTTTGCTCCCTTCTCCAGCGAATACTTAGCAATGGCTGCAGACTCTTGTGTGTGTCTGTGTGTGT
The DNA here is from genome assembly GCA_028571685.1 of Heterohyrax brucei. Lineage (NCBI taxonomy): Eukaryota > Metazoa > Chordata > Mammalia > Hyracoidea > Procaviidae > Heterohyrax > Heterohyrax brucei. The sequence goes on along the minus strand of CM053142.1, from coordinate 59,676,570 downwards.
ACTTTAGACGAAGATTTACTGAACTAGTTCCTCATTCAACAGTACACATATTGTTTCATGACATTGGTTAACTATCCCACACCATGTCAACACTCCACCTTCTCAACCTTGGGTTCCCTGTTATCAGCTTTCCTGTCCCCTACTGCCTTCTAGCCCATCCCCTGGGCTGGCGTGCCCCTTTAGACTCATTTTGTTTATGGACCTGTTCAGTCTGGAGGGTAAACCTCAAGACTGACTTCGTGACTGACCTGAGAAGATGTGTGGGGTTCCTCTAGTCTCTCTGAGGCCATTAAGACTGTGGAGATATTTTTAAATAATAAAACAGGGAAAGAGGGGGTACTATTGACACCAAGTTAGTAGAAGCCAGGGATACTGCTAACTATCTTACAATACACAGAGCAGCCCCCAACAACAAAGAACTGCCGGGCTCAAAGTGTCCGTCAGGTCAGAGTTGAGAAACCCTGGTCTAGGAGAGACAGACATTCAAATAGTCTATGGAAAGGTGTGTGAAACAATGTGAAACTTTCAAGGAAAATAAGTGACTTTGACTGACTACACTAGTGGAAGCTATGAAACCAGGGAGTGTGGACGAGGCCAGAGAGATAGATGACAAGGGATTTAGGTGCTAAGCTAAGGAATTAGATCTTTATCCTAAGGGCTGTAGGGAGTCACAGAAAGGCTTAAGCAGGAGAGAGAAGCGCATTTTAGGAACCTCAGTTGGTAAGGGATAGGTTATGGATTGGACAGGGGCCAGACTGGTGACAAACAAGAATTAGCAGTAATCTAGGCTGGAAGTGACAAGAACCACAGCCAGGACAGGGTGAGAATGGAAGGGAAAAGAGGGTTCAGGTAATATAAAGAAGGTAGAATCAGAAGGAAATGGAGCTAAGAAGGAGATAGAGAGAGACAGAGAGACAGAGAATGATTCGTAGGTTCTCATGCACCAGCAACAGATGGACAAGGAAGTCACTTAGGGAAAATAAAGAACACAGGACAACAGATGAGGGTGGAGAGATGTTAACTGACTTGTTAAGTTCCAGGTTGAGCTCATCAATGATGAGGTGACTATTCAAACCTGCTGCTCAACAGAAAGCACAAGACTAGTGTACATGTTCAAGAGGCATCAACATGTAACTGCCCTTTGAAGCCCTGGGTGTGGATGAGGTCATCCAGGGGGAATGGAGAAAAAGAAGAGGGTATAGAGCCCAAGGGAACAGCTGTTGATTGGCCCCCTTGGAAACTGTAGGAGGAGCTGAATGCTCATCTCCTTTATGGACTGCTGTTCTCATTTCTTCTGGTTTTGTGGACATTGCTGCTCACAGGTGATGCTCTCTGTTTAATTTCATCCAAGCACTCTAATTCTTGACAACTTTCTAAATGGTTATGCAGCTCTAACCTGTTATTCATGCTGTTGTTTTCAGTATCCCAACTGCTTGCCTGGTACCTGAAGGTCTTCTCAGTATCCTCTCTGCCACTGCTCAACAACTTTTTCGGTAACACTTTGTTCTTGAAAGGTCAGCTAAGTACCCATCATTTCCTGCCTGCCTCAATAGGATCCCTGTGCAAATGTCTATCATAGAACTATAATACTTTAATGCAATTGTCTGCTTTTTGTCTGCTTCTTCAGCTGTGCTAAAAGCTCCTTAGGGTACGAATTACGCTTTATTTGTCTTAGAATCTCCAGCACCTAATACAGTGCTTGGCATTTAGCAAGCATTTGAAAAATGACAAGTGAAGTGAATACACCCAACTTTGGTTGAGTTCTAAGAAGCTTATTGATGAGATTACCACACATCCTAAGGCAGTCCCAGTTTACACCCACTATCCTGAAGTACTTGTAAATAGTGACCTTTTTCAGTCTCTAAAGTGTCCTGGTTTAGATGATCAAGTTTTTAGTTACCCTATTTACAGAACACTCAATTGTTGTAGCTGGTCCTAACTTAGGGCAGGTTTTGCTGTTTACTGGACACAGCAAGGCCTGATACTAGTTCAGCTCAATATTAAACAACAGAAATCCCTTTTCTGAAATGATGAGGCAAAAATAAGACATAAAGGTTATGGAAATGAGAGGGAGTTTCGACTGATTTTCACAATAATATAATAACTCCTTTCAAAACTAGCAAGCTTTGGAATTAATACTAAAATGTTTGGTATAAATAGAATGGTGCTTTGCTAAGGACAAAAGACTATAGAATCTTATAGATGTAAGAACAGATATGAAATTTTATAGCTATAAGGAGTCTCACAAATCAGATAAGTACAATAATTCATTGAGTAAATGGAGAAATTGAGGCCCAGAGAAGTTCTATTGAGTTAATCAAAGTTATACAGTTAATGTAAAAATTGGATCTATGCATAAGCATAAGTAAATTGATCAATTAAAGATAATAGCACAGGAATAGACTTACAATTGCAGTCATCTGATTTTTAACCAAGGTGTCAATGTAATCCAACTGGGAAAGGAAAGTCTTTTCAACAAATGGTCCAGGAACAAGCAGCCATTCATATAGGGTGAAGAAAAGGAATCTTGCCATGCTGCTACCTTACACCATTTCCAAAGACTAGTTTTAGACAGACTAGAGAACTAAAAGTAAAAAGCTAAAAATTGAAGCATAGCTTCATGACTTGAGGGTAATCAAATATTTCTTAGCAAGGGCACAAAAAACAAAAATCTTAAAATTTGATAAATTAGACTTTATCAAAACTGCTCGTTCAAAGATCTGTTACAGTAACAAAAAAGTCACAGAGAAAAAAAACTGCAAAACATATATCTAATAGATAATTATTAGTTACAAAGGGAAAGATAAAAGCTTTATAGTAAAGAAACCTGGCAGATTGTACCTTAACCAAATGATTAAAATTAAAAACCTAGTAATAGGACCTATTGACATTCAGTCCATGCTGAAAGGAGGCCTTGAAAAGGACCCAATCACCCTTTGGTAATGTTTCCTGTCAAAAAATGCATGACCTGAATCCAGTCATGAGGAAATATGAGACAAATCCCAAATGGAAGGAAACTCTATAAAATATTTGTCCTGTACTTTTCAAGAGTGTCAAGGTTATAAAAGACAAAAGAATACTCAGGAAAATTGTTCCAGGTTACAGAAAACTAATGAGACATAATAAATGAATGCAATATGTGATCCCAGATTGAATACTGGGCTAGATAACAGATTTTAGTGGGATAACTGGCAAAATTTGATCAAGCTTCAAAGTGTAGATAATAGTATCAGTGTTATTTCTCTGACTTTGATCATTGTACTATGGTTCTGTAAGAGAATTATTTTTCATTAATGAAAATAAACATGGAAGAATTTAAATGTAAAATGTCTTCATGGTTGCAATTTACTCTCAAACATAAAAAATTCCTCTCTCTACACGTGCACACACACACACACACATGTACTCATATATGCATATATATGTAAAGAGAGAAAACATGGTAAAACAAATAGGGTAAAATGTTAACATTTGGAAAATATGAAGAGTAAATAGGAAGTCTTGGTATAATTTTTGCAACTTTTTGGTAAGGTTCTAAGTCTGAAATTATTTCAAAACATACAGTTAAAAAATATATATCTCACAAAAGAATGCACCTAGTAAATATAAAGAATGTCTACAACTAAAAAAAAAAAAGCAAACAACCCAATTAAAAATGAGACAAAATATTTGAAGGCACACATCACAAACTTATGAAGGGCAAATAAACACATGAAAAGATGTTCAGAACCATTAGCCATTAGAGAAATGCACGTTTAAAGCACAAAACAAAAGCAATACCACTACATATCCCATAGAAGAGCTAAAATTAAAAAGATTGCCAACATAAAATGTTGATAAGGATATAGAGCAACTGAAACTCTCAAATATTGTTGATGGGAATGTGAATCGGTACAACTACTTTGGAAAAAGCTTTAATAGTTTCTTATAAAACAAAATATGCATCTGTACAGTCCTATTACTCAAGGAAAATAAAGACACATGTCAACACAAAGGCTTGTTGTTTGGTGTCATTGAGCTGGTTCCGACTCATAGAGACACTATATACAACAGAAGGAAACACTGCCTGCTCCTGCGCCATCTTCACAGAGCTTTTTATCCTTGAGCCTATTGTTTCAGCCACTGTATCAGTCTACATTACTGAGGATCTTTTGCTTTTTCACTGACCCTCTACATTACGAAGCATAATGCCCTTCTCCAGGACAACGCAGCAGTTTTATTTATAATTGATGAAGGTGGAAGCCACCTACATGATCTTCATCAACAGAAGAACGGATATACAAACTGCAACACAGCCAAACAATGGAGTAACTATTCAGCAATAAAAAGGAACAAATATGTAGAAACAGACAAATTTCAAAAACATTTTGCTGAATGAAAGAAGCCTTAAATAAAAATATATATGCAGCATGAATTCCAGAACAGACAAAACTTAGCTATAGTGAAAAAAATCAGCATCTCAATTGCTTCTGAGATACTGAGGGTTCAGGTTGACTGGGAAGGATATGAAACAACTTTCTAAGATGATGGTAATGGTCTATGTCTTTATAGAAGTTTGGGTTACACAGGTGTTAGTATTTGTCAAAATTCATTGAATGGTACATTTAAGACTTGCGTATTCGAATGTATTATTATCTAAACAGACATTACCTCAGCAAAAATCAAAGACATTATTAAGCAAGCAAATCAGATCTGGGAGGAAAAAGAACTCCTCCAATTTAATTAAGCCCCCAAAATGCACCAAAAAAACTAAAGTAGAAAATATTCTGAAGAAGGGCCAAGTTGTCTTTTGGGGAGCTACAGCATCACCATAGCTTACATATTATTTCAGACTGAGATAAGGAAACCAACATTAGGTTTATACTTGTATGATTTCTGTCTTCCCTCAGACGTCATATCAAGTTTTCTTGACAGTTTCATCAACCTCATTCTTGAGTCATACTTACTCAACCAACAAGATCAACAAGACAGTTCCAAGAACACAACTGGTTTACCTGCATAGGAGCAAGATATTTTGCAATTTCATTCATTGAGCAAGACACCAAGAGGAATATACATGAATAATCACTGAGTGGTAAACAAGATGAGCAGAGTGGGTTATTCACAGATGCTTGGCTTTAAGCGATATTCGATAACACTGGCTAACAAAAGCAGCGGATAAACCTGCCTGGCATGCATAGCACAATGATAGAAGACAGCTTTGGTGAGCACAGTAGGGCTTTTCCTGAAGTGAGAAGGCTGTGCCACTTATAGCTGTTTATTATTTCTGACTCGACAGCACTTGGCTTGGCTTGGCGAGTTGTTCTTATTATATTGATTCAGGCTTTCCTATGGTTGAATCAAAAAGCCAAAGGGCAGGCAGTCTTGATTTGTTCCTAAGCTAAAAAAGATGGTCAAGCAAGCTTCGCTGGTTGAATATCTGGCTGATACTTAAAATGGTGTCAACTCTGAATGTTAACAATATACAGAGATAACCAGGTGATATATTGTGATGATAAATACATGTGTGACTCCTAACTCATATTTGAAAAACTAAATTTATAGGATACTTAAGTTTGGGGGGACTATTAAAAATATTTTATTATAGAAGTAATACAGTGGCATAAAAATTTTAGAAAAGTAGAAAATTAAAAAAAATATTCTTTTGTTTAAATTTTAAAGTAATATTCCTTTTTAAAAGTAAAGTAGCCTTGGTGGTGCAGTGGGTAAAGTGACAGACTCCTAACCGAAAGGTCGGCGGTTTGAAACTTCTGGCAGCTCTGTCGGAGACCACATGTGGCAACCTTGGAAGCTATGGGATTACTGTGAGTCAGAATCGACTAGACAGCAGGGGGTTTGAGTCTTTGTTGTTGTGGTTGCTATTAAAAGTAAAAGGTGTTTGTTTTCAATAATCGGAAAATAGAAAAATACAAAGAAAGAATTTTAAGTGATGGTTATTCTCATCAAAACAATTCACTGCCGTATTATTTTTTACATTTTAGATCTGTTTTTCTGAAATGTTTAAAATATGATTGACTTAACTTTTTCAAGAACACATCTGCTGGAAGTAACCTATTTTGTTTTGTTCTGCTTTCAAAAGATGCAAAGTACAAATGAAATAAATCGTTAAATAAGTTGTATTTAAACCGCCAATGTACTGTTGGTTCTGGTTTCAACATACCACTAACTTACAAGTTTCATACCCTTCATTTAATCAGTTGAATAAAACTGCTTCATTCTCCCACGCTACGGGAATGAATGCGCCGATGCAACTATGGTGGCCACCATTCGGATGTGTCTCCCGTGTCATTAATGGAGCAATCTTTGGATCTCCTCCTCACTTCACAGAGGCTCTGCGCTGAGGTCACAGAGGTGTCTCCTGGTGTATGGGGAACTTCTCTTAATTGGGACACCTGAGGCGCTCTGCTGGCTAAGTCCAGGTTGTGCCGATCCCAGTTGCCTTGGTCGTCTGCTAGGACCTGAGCCAGTGACAGCAAGTCTCCTCCTCATTTCCCTCTGGCCCAGTTGTGGAAAAACACCAAGCTCTACAGAGTTGGAGGCTAGTGAGAATTTGCCAAAGGAATGTCCCTAAAAATTAAGGCTGGAAAGGAAAATAAACATGGGAAAGTCAAATGTAACAGAGTCAACAGAGGGCGTACAGGTTTCCGAGCTGACAATAGCTACCTCACTTAGCATGCACATTTCCTGTTTTCTGAGGGTGCTCCCGGAGAATCTGCCTTGACAACACAGAGGGTGTTCCTTCTGACAGAGGCAAGATTGAGGTGGGGCCCAGACTCCAAGCAGCTTCTGAGAAAAACAGAAACACCAGAGGGACTGCTGGCTCATCCCTTTCATCTCCTTAGGCACCAAAGTATCTTCCTTTACTTTCCATCTCTGCGGTTGAGAAGTTGTTTTTTTTTCTGCATAGTGTCATCTGTGAAGAGAAGGTCCACACTCCAAGCTCTGTGTGAGCAGAAGCATGATGTAATGAAAACAGCCAGGCCTTGAAGGCATCCTCCTGGCCAGGACCTAAACCCAGGCTTTAACGCGTCCTGGTTCTGTATGTACTTTTTTTTTTTTAAACACCTTTATTAAGATAGAATTCCTGTACAATTCAATAGTTCCCATGTATTCACAGGGTTGTGCAACTATCACTACAGTCAATTTTAGAATATTCTCATCAGCCTAAAACAAAACTCTGTCGTGGAAGAAGTATAACCACAGTGCCCCTCGGAAGCAAAGACAGTGAAACTACATCTTACAGACTTTGGACCTGTCAGGAGGACTCAGTCCCTGGAGATGGACATCATGCTTGGTCAGTGAAAAAGGGGAAGACTTCCAGGGATAGGGATCGACACAGAGGCTGCAACAACGGGCTCAAGTGTGAAAATGATTGTGGGCACGGCACAGGACCAGGCAGTGTTTCATTCTGTTGTGCGCAGGGTCACTGTCACTCAAAATTGATTCGAAAGTACCTAAGAACAACAACAAGAAGGAACTCCATGCCCATTAGCAGTCTATTCTCCTCCCGCTTAGTCACTAGCACAGCTCCTGCCTCCCCAGCCTAGCTAACCAGTAACCTACTTTCTGACTCCATGGTTTGCCTGTTCTATTGACTGTGTACTCTTGAAAAAAGTATTTAACCTGTCTGAACATTCATTTCTTCCTATACAAAATGGGTAATCACATTTTCCAGATATGCGAGACATAAGAGGCATTCATGAAGAATTAGTTTTCTCCCTCTGTTTCATGGTGGGTCTTAAGATACAGGTTTGTTTGTTTCTTTCATTTGTTTTTGTTGTTTTGGTTTAACGACACACACTGCAGCAGAAGCCACTGTTACTCTTTAACTTCATTAAAGTAGGGGCAAAGTCACCAAGTTGATGATCATATATTTTCCTATACCAGTATTAGGAATAATAACTATAATCTCACGAAAGCATTGCTTCAGGTATGCTTTGTGTTGTTGTTAAAGCAACATCAAGTCAACTTCAGCTCAAACTGACCCCATGTGATGGGGTAGCACTGCCCATAGGGTTTTCTTGGCCACAGTATTTAAGGGAGCAGGTCACCAGGTCATTCTCCTGCAGAGCTGCCAGGTGGGTTCAAACTGCCAATGTTTTAGTTAGCAGCTTAGCACTTGACTGTGGCACCATCCTTCTTTTCAAGTAGTAACCCGTATAATCTTCATAAAACCCTACAAGATAGGTGCTACTGCCATTCCCCTCCTAGAAATGCAGAACTTAAAGCATATGGAGATTATGCTGCCCCAAGTTACCCAGCTAGTAATTAAATGGTGGGGCCAAGTTTCTACACAGGCAAGCTGAGCCTGCACATTTGACTCTCAGTCCCACTGAGCATCTCTCAGACAAACCACCCCATATCCACCTGTCTTAGGCTGGGTTTTCTAGGGAAGCAAAACCAGTAACACGTGTAGGTACAAGGAAAGATTTATAATATATATATATAGACAGATAGATAGATACAAATACAGGAAACAGCTCACGTAATCACAGAAGCTGAATGTCCCAAGCTCTGGCACAAGTCTCACGTGTCCACGGAAGCTGAGGAACCCGAGGTCAGCAAGTCAGAGACCAGAGTTGCAGATCACCGGTTGTGTAGGTCAGTGGATCCCAAGCTGGTGGCGAGACGATGCGACAGAGGCTGGAGGTCGGTGGATTCCAAGCTGGTGGCAAGACGAAGTGATAGAGGCTGGAGAACCCAGGATCGGCAGGTCAGGGAGCAGGACTGGGCAGAGGCTGGCGAGCGCAGGATTGGCAGGTCAGGGAGCAGGGCTCTCACGTGCCAACTGTAAAGACTGATGAGCCCAACAGCTGCTAGCTCAGGTCCCGGAACCAGATGCTGGAACCAGAGAGCAGGAACTCCTGGCCACGTGAGCGATCAGCAGCCATAGTCCAGTGGCGGTTCTCAGAATCTTCAGCAGGCTCTCGTAAAACCTCTGCCAGAGCCATTGCCTAGGGCACAGCCTAAGGCAGAGGTTTTACGAGAGCCTGCTGAAGATTCTGAGAACACTTCGCAGTGCCGATTTTGGCTTCTAGGCCTGTAACTAGACTTAAATCCAAGCAAGCTCCAAAAGGTGAAGTACAAAGTGTGATCCAGGAGGAGATACGCTATACTCCAAAGGAACTACTTGACTTTTCTAACACATACAAACAGAAACCTGGGGAATATGCTTGGGAATGGCTGTTAAGGGTGTGGGATAATGGTGCAAGGAACATAAAGCTGGATCAGTCTGAATTTCTTGACCTGGGTCCACTGAGCACAGACCCTTCATTCAATGTTTCAGCTCGAGAAGTTAGGAGAGGACCTAACAGTTTGTTTGACTGGATTGCTGAAGCATGGCTGATGCAGTGGCCTACATTAAATCAAGTTGAATTGCCAGACTTGTCTTGGGGTACTGTAGAAGAGGGTATCCAAAGACTTAGGGAAATTGGCATGCTAGAGTGGATTTATTCAGTTAGGCCTTCAAATCCACACATAGCATGTCCAGAGGACACAACTTTCACCACAACCGTGAGAAACAAATTTGTGAAGGGAGCTCCGGGATCCTTGAAGACTGCTGTGATTGCCATTTTATGTAAATCAGACATGACAGTGGGAGCTGCCCTAGCCGACTAAAACACCACCACTTGCCACGACAACTCAAAAGAGTTGGCCTATTCCAGAACTGTTATTTCATAAAGTGTTTTATTTCCATAGTGATAGACTCTAAATTACCTGGAAAACGTGTATTTCTTGAAGCTACTGTTCAGCATAATCACCAGTTGCAGCAAACTCAGAGATAGGCTTGTGAATTCAGATCAGAGAGATTAAGACAGCATTTGTTTCCATGATCACAAAAACCACTCTGGAATGGAAAACCAAAAAACCATACCCACCGCCACTGAGTTGATTCTGACTCCTAGTGACCCCTTAGGACAGTGTAGAACTGCCCCACAAAGTTTCCAAGGAGTGTCTGGTGGATTTGAACTGCCAACCCTCTGGTTAGCAGACATAGCACTTAATCTACCATGCCGCCAAGGTTTTCTGGGATGGAAATATTCTATATTTCCAAATGATGTACAGCTTTGCTGAGTTGGTGGCCTATTCTTTCCTTAGCAAAAAATGCCTTTATTGTCATTCACCGGGCTCTTGTTCACTTATTGGGACATCATACTCTCTGCTTGCATTAGTAATGGGAACACTTGATAGTAAATTTGAATAATGTATATGTTTTCCCCTTAAGTCTCTAAGCTTTTTGGGGACAGCGTCTGTATCTGATTCATCCTGTGTTTCTTAAGCTTAACAGTTCCTACCATAGAGTAAGAGCTTAATAAATATTTTTTAGGAAAATTAAACTGAATTTAACTGAACTGAATTAACTGATTCTAGGTCTGTGTAATGGATTAAATTGTGTCCCCCTAAAATGTATGTTGACACCGTGGCCTCTGGTTCATTCCTGTGAATGTGATCTTGTTTGGAAACAGGGTCACTGAAGATGTCATCAGTTAACATGAGCTCATACTAGAGTGGGTCAGGTCCTAATCCTGTCTGAATTGTGTCTTCTAGAAGAGGAGAAGAGACAGGGACAGACAGAGAGGAAAGACTGCCATTCAAAAGCACATCTACACACCGAGAACACCTGGGGCTACCAGAAACAAGAAAGGGTCATCTTCCCTGACAACCTTTGGAGAGTTCACGGCACTGCTGATACCCTGTGTTCAGACTTCTAGCCCTCAGAACTGTAAGATAATAAATTTATATTGTTTAAAGCCACCTACTTTGTGTTATTTTTTTTCTTAATTTTTTATAGTGCATTAAGTGAAAATTTGCAGAGCTAATTAGTTTCCCATTCAATGGTTGGTGCATAAAGTGTCCCATGACATCATTTCCCTCAGTGTGTCAGCTCTCTCCCCATTTCTACTCTAGATCTCCCATTTCCCATCCTCCTGATTTTCTGTCCCTTCACGCCTTCTCATCTGTGCTTTTGAGCAAATGTTGCCTCTTCAGTCTCTTTTGATTGTTCTAAGAAGCATGTTCTTCTCAGGTGCTATTGGGTTAAACTGGTTATTGTTTGGCTGAAAGGTAGTCCCTGGGAGTGGCTTCAATTCCAGTTCAAAACAGTGTCCTAGGGTCATGGTTTCAGGGGTTCTGTAGGTTCACAGGCTGCCACAAAAAAGTACCACAACTGTAGAACAAAAACTCAAGTTATGACAAGACCAGATTCTAAGCAGCATGTTCTTCTCAGGTGCTTTTGGTGTTAAACTATTTATCTTTTGGCTGAAAGGTGGTCTCTGGGAGTGGCTTCAATTCCAGTTCAAAAGAGTGTCCTAGGGTCACGGTTTCAGGGGTTCCTCAGTTTTCTAAGCTACCACAAAAAAGTACCACAATTGTAGAACAAAAACTCAAATCACAAAAAGACCAGACCATTGTGGCATCTTTTTTTACGGAAGCCCAGAAACTAACACGGTTTGACAGTCCTAACTTTTTATACTGAAAGACATGCCCAAATTCTTGACAATAATTTCAGCTCTGCTCTAATTCTGGTGGAGCCTGATTCTTAAAGTCCACTGCCATGCAGTCTCTCATGCCTGGTGACCCTTCTCTCAGGGAACAGAAAGCTGGGTTTCAGCCTGTGGTTTTTAGTCCCATAGGAACAGAAAATCAGTTGAAATGGAAATCTAGGCTGCCCCTTTCTGATCGTCTTTACTAAGGGGTACAGAGTAAAGCTGGAGGAAAAAGGAATTGTGGGGAGAGAGAGGGAGCACCTCTTTCTTCCATTGTGACCCAGTTCCCAATTTCATTGACGTTAATTACTAGCACAACAAATACCCAGCTGCTGCCAAAGTCGGCCTGAGGTCTGCCTGTCCTGGGCAGCTGATTTCCCAGCACAGAGCCATGTCCTGCTTTTGTGTCTTCTATGACTCGCCTCTTCTGAGCTAGTCAACAAAGAGCTACATTTCATATGACCATTTCCTGCTTTCCTTTCCCCCCAAGTGAAGTTTTCCAATGCTTGAAAGTAGAGTCTCCTTCCATTTCTAGCATCTTCCTGATTCACTTTATGCAATGAAGCTGAGAGAGCTCTATTTCAAATATTGGTACAGAGCTCTGTACCAAATACCAAGTTTACCTTCTTTCTGGATATCCCTTATTGTCTGTTTATGAATACTGATTACATATGTATATAAAAATACCCATCCTCTATATCTCAGAAATTTGTCAATGTAAGCTGTTCTTAGAAGTGTAGACAATTCTAAGAAAAACCTATTTTTAGAATATACAACTCTAAGAATAACCTATTCTTAGAATTGCTTTGCTCTTCAGAAAAAAAGAGTTGATCTTTGATGAACTGATCTTTCATTTTGATGACTTATTTCATGCTTTCAGATATTACAGTTGAAACATGAAAACTGTAATATGCAAAGCATATGCACAAAAAGAATTCTACGTTTTATTAAACATCATTGATACTGTCAATCTAAAATTGCTAAGTTATTTTCATATCTAGGCCAAAATCTCTAAAATGCTGGGCTAACTGAGAGTGACCACAACAGTGGGATTTGAGGGATATCAGCACTTCTCTGATTGTCTTCCATGCCTGCCCCCAAAACCTCCTATTGCCAGGTTTTCAAGAAGCTTCAAATCTATGGTAAAAAAAAAAAAAAAAATTGAGGATGAAACACTGTCCTTTTAAGGAGCTACTCTTTCAAAAAGCAAGTGAGTTGATAATGGAGTTCCTACTACCATCGCGTTTGTAATATACTATCCCTCTTACCTGGAGGAAAACAGAACCTAAGGTTATCAAGTGCTTGGAGGGTAGGCAAAAGGAACAAAGAAACTGTTTAGAAGAACCTAAAACAGTGAGATGCATCAGAAGTACATTTACCTACTTTGAAAGTTTCCCTCAGGTAAACTCTGGATGTAAATAAAAATAATCCAGTTTGAAGAAGAACTAATACCTAATAGATGTTCTCACAACTCTCTCTCTCTCTCTCTTGCTCTTTAACAGCTAATTCATTATTGTAGAGTCTGTCTTTGGATATCATTCTGAAAATTTTAATATAATTTTCAAAATGTTCCATTAGTGGTATTTTGCAAAGACATACATACACACTTTCATTTGGGTGTGTATGTGCATTCCCAAAATGTTACAAACATAACATTTCAAGGCTGTTTGAAGATATTTCAGAACAGCAGAAAACCAATGAAAAATTAGAAATATTTTCTGAACCTGTATCGTCTAAAAACCCCACAAGTCTGTCAGCTTGTTGTGCTTGGGGGGGGGGGGGTTTGTTGCCGTGATGCTGAAAGCTATGCTACTGGTATTCAAGCACTAGCAGAGTCAACCATGGTAGATGGGTTTCAAGTGAGCTTCCAGGCTAAGGCAAGTTAGGAATAAGGACCTGGTAGTCTACTTCTGAAAAACATTAACCAGTGAAAATCTTAAAAAAGCAGCAGACCATTGTCTGATACAGTGCCAGAAGATGAACCTCTCCTGTTAAAAGGCACTCAGAATAGAACTGGGGAACAACTGCCTCTTCAAAGTAGAGTTGAACTTAATGGTGTGAATGGAGTCTAGATTTTGAGACTTCCATTGCTGATCTGGCATAACTCAGAATGAGAAGAAACAGCTGAAAAAAATACATGAATAATCAGAACATGGAATGTACAAAGTAAATCTAGAGAAATTAGCAATGCTCAAAAGTGAAACAGAGTGCCTAAACATTGATATCCTATGCATTGGCGAGCTGAAGTGGAAGGGCATTGGCCATTTTGAATTGGACAATCATATGGTCTACTATGCCAGGAGTGACAAATTGAAGAGGAATGATACGGCAGTCATTGTCAAAAAGAACATTTCAACATCTATCCCGAAGTACATCAGTGTCAGTGATAGGATAACATCCATATGCCTAAAGGAAGACCAGTTAAAATCATTATTATTTACATTTACACATCAACCACTAAGAGCAAAGATGAAGAGACTGAAGATTTTTACCAGCTTCTGCACTCTGAAATTAATCAAACATGCATTCAGGATGCACGGATAATTAGGTGATTGAAATGGAAAAGTTGGAAACAAAGAAGGATAGGTAGTTGGACAATATAGCCTTGGTGATAGAAACAATGCCAGAGAATGCAGGATAGGATTTTGCAAGAACAGTGACTTCTCCCTTGCAGATATCTTTTTTCACCAAAATAAATGGTGAACATACAAAAGGACCTCACCAGATGGAATACACAGGAATCAAATCAACTGTATCTGTGGAAAGAGAAGATTGAAAAATTTATTATCATCAGTTAGAACAAAAGCCAGGGGCCAACTACAGAACAGATCATCAATTATTCATATAGAAGTTGGTTCAATTTGAAGACGAAGAAAATTAGAGTAAGTCCATGAGAGCTAAAGTATAACTTTTAGCACACCCTCACGTGAGTTTAGGGACGATCTCAAGAACGCATCTGACACACTGAACACTAATGACGCCCAGGAAATTTGTGGAAAGATATCACATATGAAGTAAGAGGTCACTAGAAAGGAAAGAAAGAAAAGACCAAAATGGATGTGAGAAGAGACTCTGAAACTTGCTCTTGAATATCAAGAATCTGAAATGAATAGAAGATGTGATGAATTAAAGGAGCAGAACGGAAATTTCAAATGATGGCTCAGGAAGACATGGTAAAGTATTATAGTGGCGTATGCAAAGACCTGGAGTGAGAAAACCGAAAGGGAGGAACATGCTCAGCATTTCTCAGGTTGAAAGAACAGAAGAAAAATTCCAAGCCTCAAGTTGCAATACTGAAGGATTCTATTGGCAAAATACTAAATAAACAACACAAAAAGCATTAAAGAGGGCGGAAGGAATACAGAGCCCCTGTGCCAAAAAAGTATTTGGTTTATGCTCAGTGATTTCAGGAGGTAACGTATGATCAAGAACCTCTGGTACTGAAGGAAGAAATCCAAGCTGCATGGAAGACACTGACAGAACAATACAGTCTCAGGAACTGATGAAATACCAGTTGAGGTGCTTCCACAAATGAACACAGCACCAGCAGTGCTCCCTCATCTGTGCCAAGAAATCGGGAGGACAGTTGCCTGGACAACCAACCGGAAATGATTCATATTTATGAGTATTTCAAAGAAAAATGATCCAACTCAATGTGGAAATTATCAAACAGTATCATTAATATTACATGCAAGTAAAATTTTGCCAAAGATCATTCAAAAAGCAGTTGCAGTTGTACATTGTCAGGAAACTGCTAGAAATTTCAATCTGCATTCAGAAGAGGACATGGAATGAAACATATCATTACTGATGTCAGATGGACCTTGGCTGCAAGCAAGAATATCAGAAAAAACATTAAGCTGTGTTTTATTAACTGTGCAAAGGCATTTGACTGTGTGGATCATAATAAACAGTGGATAACACTAGCAAGAATAGAAATTCCAGAATATTTAGCAATGCTCATGAGGAACCTGTACACAGATGAAGAGGTAGTTGTTCAAACAGAACAATGGGATTACTATGTGGTTTGAAGGCAGGAAAGGTGTACAGCAGGATTGTATCCTTTCACCATACTTATTCAATCTGTATGCTGAGCAAATAACCTGAGAGACAAGACTGTATGGATTGAAGACTCCTTAATAACCTGTATTATGCAGATGACCACCTTACTTGCTGAAAGAGGACTTGAAGCACTTACTGGTGAAGGTCAAAGACTACAGTCTTTAGAACAGATTACACCTCAACATAAAGAAAGCAAAAATCCTCACATTTGAACCAATAAGCAACATCATGATAAACAGAGAAAAGATAGAAGTTGCCAAGGATTTCATTTTACTAAGATCCATATTCAACGATCATGGCAGCAACAGTCAAGAAATCAGATGACACACTGTGTTGGGCAAATGTGCTGTGAAAGAACTCTTTAAATTCTTAAAAATCAAAGATGTAACTTAAATGACTAAGATGCATCTGACCAAAGCCATGGTGTTTTCAATCACGTCATCTGCATGGGACAATGGGACAACGAATAAGGAAGATCAAAGAAAAATTGGCACCTTTGAATTATGGTGTTGGCAAAGGATGCTGAATATATCATGGACTGCCAAAAGAAAGAACAACTCTGTCTTGGAACAAGTACAGCCAAAATTCTCCTTAGGAGCAAGGATGGTAAGACTTTGCCTCACTCACATTGGATGTGTTATCGGGGGGATCAGTCCCTGGAGAAGGACATAATGTTTGGTAAAATAGAAGACCAGCAAAAAAGAGGAAGACTCTCAATGAGATGGGTTGACACAGTGGCTGCAACAATGGGTTCAAACATAGCACAGGATGGTACAGGACCAGGCAATGTTTCTTTCTTTCTGTTGTGCACGGGGTTGATACGAGTCCAAACTGACTTGACAGAATAACATCCTCTAAATTAACAAAGCAACTAAGGTCCTGCACCCTAAACTAACTAGCCAAGTGCTGTCGAGTCTACAAACCCATTATTTTTCAGCCTTTTTGAGACTAAGTACCAACATACAGAAAAGAATTTTCTGGCATACATGGAAACAGAAATGTGTGAAGTGAATATTAGTTTAACCCTCTCTTTTACAGATGAGGAAGCTGAAGCTCAGAAAGTGATGTGGTTTGCATAAGGTCCCATTCTTAGTAAATAACAAACTGTGAACTAGAATTCAGGTTTCCCACTTTGCTAATTCTTGGACTTTCCCACAATGCCTTACTGTCTTGTGAACAGAAAACTGTTTTTATTAAGAATAACTTATTAAATTATAAGTTATTAAGAATAACTCCTAACTTATTTAAAACTGTTTACCATCTCAGGCAAGGTTTCTGTTTGGAATCACTACGTCTTTACCCTCTCTTCTGGCAAAGGTCACTGACTGTCTTAGGCTCATTTCACTATAGAAGCAAAAGCAGTGAAGTATGTATATGTATATGCATTCACACACACACACACACACACACACACACAAAGAGAGAGAGAGAAACTTCTCTCTCTCATATGGTTGCATAGGTGAGCAAGTCCAAAGTTAATGGGTCAGACGTCAGGCTGGAAGCTTCTCCTGACTCATGTAGCAGGGGCTAATCAACCCAAGATCAGAAGGTAAGACATAAGACTGCAGGCTGCTGATTCAAAGACTACAGATGCCAATGGACCCAAAGATTAGCAGACAGTACAGCAGGCCACTAGTTCAACTCCTAAGAATTGGAGATCAGATGATGAGAAGCAAGATTCAGGATCCGAAGAAGCAAAAGTCAATGAGCTTTACTAGAATGTCCATTATGTTGGATGTAGGCCACTGGCCTGAGGAAACTTTCCTTACAACTGTCTGGCTGATCACATCAGATCACATCATGCAAGTGTATCACAAAAATGAAGGATAACTGTACATCACGTAACTGCCAAAACACATCATTATATAAGTGCCAGACCGCTGAGAATCGTGGTATATATGACACACAACCTTAATCATTACAGTCTCCTAATACCCATTTTTTCCTTCTTCCCCTGCAATAGCATCTCTGGTTTTTAGCTGAGTACATGACTATTTGGAACAAACAAGTTATTACCAAGCCATTCTTATAGATGGATGTGGTCACGTGACTAATTTCTGCCCAAGGGGATGTAAGGCAATGTCTTGCATACAACTTTCTGAAACTGTCTTTAAATTAGGAGGCATGATCAATTTTGCTCCTCCTTTGTGCTGACTGGAACACCTTTGTAGGTGAAGACTAGGTCGATCTCAAAATACAAGCTATTTGTTGAGAATGGCAAAGTCCACAGAAGGTGCCCTGATTATTGTAGAGCCTCTGTATATGTTCTCCTTTGGACTGTCTTCCTGTATGAGTAATAAATGTTGTATTATTTAAGTAGTTTTTGTTGTCATTCCAGTCAACTTAGTCCTGACCCTAACTCTAACAAACATACCAACAGTCCACTGTTACATCTCTGTTGGCAAGCACGTTGCTTCTAGCCCTGTGCCTAATTTCTACACCTGAAATACAGTCTGTCTCTGGTAGGATCCCTGAGCCTTGCCTCTCCTACTTTTCTGTCCCCTACACAACTACTGGAAACCTTGGCTGTGTAGTGGTCAAAAGCTATGGCTGCTAAACAAAAGGTCTGCAGTTCAAATCCACCAGGTGCTCCTTGAAAACTCTATGAGGCAATTCTACTCTATCCTATAGCACAGCTATGAGTTGATATTAACTAGATGGCAACAGGATTTTTGGTTTTATACATCTATTATCCTACCCAGTGGTTTTGCAGGAAAACAGTCTAGAAATTTACTTCCATAAAGATTATAGTCAAGAAAATCCTATGGGGGCAGTTCTACTCTATTTTATAGGGCTGCTATGAGTCAGAATTGACTGGATGATTACCCAACGACAACAACACACATCTACCATAAGTAGGCTTTGGGTGGCACAAACAGAAACTAAGCAATTAACTAGCAGAGTTAGCTGTTCAAATTTGTCCAGAGGCACCTTGGAAGAAAGACCTGGTAATCTACTTCTAAAGATCAACCGAAAACCTTACTGAGCACTGTTCTGCTGGGAAACGCATGGGATTGCCATGAGTTGGACTCAGCATAATAGCAACTGGTTTCTGGTTTACATCTATCATAGAATAGTACATTGTTGGGTTGGTTATCAAGTTTTCTCCTGTCCATCTATTCCCTGACCCTTCTCCATCTTGTTAAGTGACCCAAGAGTTACTGTTAGGTGCCTTTGGGTTAGATCCAACTCATAAAGACTCTATATAACAGAAAGAAACACTACAAGGTCCTGTGCCATCCTCACAATTGTTAGGTTTCAGCCAATTGTTGCAGCCACTGTATCAATTTACTTCACTGAGAGCCTTCCTATTTTTTTGTTGACCCTCTACCTTACCAACCACGACATCCTTCTCCAGAAATTGGTCCCTCCTGATAGCATGTTCCAAATATGTAAGATAAAATCTTGCCATCCTCACATCTAAGGAGAATTCCAGCTGTACTTCTTGCAAGACAGTGTTGTTTATTCCAACAGTCCATGGAGTACTTGATATTCTTCACCAACACTATAATTCAAGAGCATCTATTCTTCTTTGGTCTTCCTTATTCGTTGTTCAGCTTTCACACACTTACAAGGTAACTGAAAATATCACAGCTTGAGGCAGGCATACCTTAGTCCTCAAAGTGACACTTTTGCTTTTCAACACTTGAAAGAGGTCTTTTGCAGGAGAATTGCTTAACACAAATGCATCATTCGATAGCTTAACTGCTGCTTTCATGGGCAGCGACTGTAGATCCTAGTAAAATGAAATCCTTCATATCAATATTTTCTTCATTAATCATGATGTTGCTTATTGATCCAGGTGTGATTTTTTTTGCTTTCTTGATGTTGAGATTTAATCCAGACTGAAGGCTGTGGTCTGTGATCTTTATCAGTAAAGTGCTTCAAGACCTCTTCACTTACAGCAAGCAAAATTGTCAGGTGCATATATCACAGGTTGTTAATCAGTGGTTTAACTATTTTAAATATAAGCTCCTTAAAGTTAGCAGATAGATTTTGCTTGGTTTGGTTTTTTGAAACAGGCTTTGGAAGCTTTTTGTGCTTCACCATACTCCAAAGTCAGCATGTGTCCAGGTGAAACTATACCACCTGCCACCTCATGGCTCAGCAACCACATACTGAGCAGGATCCTGGAAGGAAATGGGATGCTTTAGCACTCAGCCCCAGATGGAGAGGTTGCCCTTTGGTCCCTTCTTACACTGAGGGCAGCAGCATGCTGTAGTGGTTGGTCAGCTCTTTGTTAGGGCATCTTTCTCCAATCCTGATGCTTCAATCTTATTCATATCATCTGTCGTCTTGGATGATTTGCTCAGCATACAGACTGAAGAAGTGAAAGGATACAACCCTAATACAAACCTTTCCTAATTTTAAACCACACAGTGTCCCCTTGTCCTGTTCAAACAACTGTCTCTTGGTCTATGTTCAGGTTTTTCATGAACACAATTTAGTGTTCTGCTATTTCCATTCTTGCAAATGTTATCTATAATTTGTCATGATCCATGTACTGGAATGCCTTTGCAGAGTCCATAAAACACAGGTAAACATCTTTCTAGTATTCTCTGCTCTCAGCCAAGATTCATCTAACATCAGCAATGACATCCCTGCTTCCAAGACCTCTTTTGATTCTGACCTGAATGTCTGGTAGCTCCCTTTTGATGTATTGCTCCAGTCGTTTTTGAATTATCTTCAGCAAAATTTACTTGGGTGTGATGTTAATGATATTATTCTATTCTAGATTCTATTGGATCACTTTTCTTTGGAATAGGCATAAATACGGCTCTCTTCTAGTAGACTAGCCAGGTAGCTATCTCCCAAATTTCTTGGCATAGAACAATGAGTGCTTCCAGCTTTGCACTGTTTGTTAACATACCTCATCTGCTACTCTGCCATTTCCTGGAAGCTTACTCTTAGCCAATGCCTTCAGTTAGCTTGGACTTCTTCCTTCAGGATCATCAGTTGTTGATCACATATTATCTCCTGAAATAGCTGAATGTGCTTTCAAGAGGCTAACTCCTAATCTCTTCATCACTTGGTTCTTACCAGTTGATTGGATTTGACCACTTCATGGCACCAGACATCAGGAAGCGGAAGAGGAAACAGACGGAGATATTTCTCCTTTGGTATTTTACCTCTGTCACTGGCTATGTTCTTCTGTGACTACTGTCCTAGCAGGAGGTCCCTCTTCCTTGGCCCTAC
Source organism: Heterohyrax brucei (assembly GCA_028571685.1). NCBI lineage: Eukaryota > Metazoa > Chordata > Mammalia > Hyracoidea > Procaviidae > Heterohyrax > Heterohyrax brucei. Next base: position 59,655,826 of record CM053142.1, on the reverse strand, counting down.
CTCTTCCTGGGGCTCCATTAACAGTGTTACTATTCTTTGCCCTTCAGGTCTAGGGTGGTCAATATTTCCTGCCATTGGTAGTTCCCAAGTGCCTCAGTGTTGCTTGTTGATTTCCCTAACCTTGCTTACCTCTCTTACTTCATGAAACTTTCTTCTGAATTTCATCTGAGTGTGTCTTCTGTATACTGCTGGGACTACGACTAGTAAAATTACACCATAGTCGTTTGGCGACTTCTGTTTCTTTTTCCCTAGAATGCAGATTTCCTGAAGATGAGGACTTGATTATTTCCCGCTTACAGCATCATAACATGATTTTTGACATGAGTGTTAGTTGAAGAATGAATACATGTTAATTAATACATGTAAGAAACAACAAAAATATTTCCCTTTAGTGTGCTTTAATAGTTTACACTTTTTATCTCAAGTATTTTATTTGGAATTAATACATCTTCCTTCCACTTCTGTCTGCTAATTACCCAGATCCCCTCCTGAGGTAACCAATGTTTAGAACAGCAATTTAAGAAGTTGTTCTTAATTTATTTTGTTGTTGTTGCTGAGAATATAACACAGCAAAAAAAAAAAAAAATAAGTACCTTGAAGTCAACAGTTTCTAGATGCAGACTGAGTCTATACCGTTGATTACATTCTTTGAGTTGTACAATTCTAGTCTGATTCTAGATGCAGACTAGATTCTGTACCACTGATTACATTCTTTGAGTTGTATGACCATTCTCATCCTCTTGTTTTGAGTTGTTCCTCTCCCATTAACATAAACTCACTGCCCCGTAGGGTTTCTATGTAATTCTATGTAATTACTGTAATCATTCCATCCTATATAAGTAGTTCCTAAAAGACCATAATGCTCAAGACAGACATTTCTCACTAGCTAAATTAAACTACTGCTTGGTTTTAAGACTTCAAAGAATATTTTTAATTTACGGTTTAAAGATTATCTCAGGACAGCAATAGTTTCAGGGGTTAGTCCAGTCTCCGTGATTCCAGAAAGTCTGGAATAGAATGGCACTTTAACAATATCAGTAAATTAAAAAAAAAACAAAAACAAACAAGATTCATAATTTTCCAGGTTTACAAATTTGGATCCTTAATAATCTCAATTCTTTCTCCATTTATCATGATGTTGCTTACTGGTCCAGTTGTGAGGATTTTTGTTTTCTTGATGTTGGTGTGCAATTCATACTGAAGGCTGTGCTGGACAATGAATAAGGAAGATAGAAGAATGGATGCCTCTGAATTGTGGTACTGGAGAGGAATATTGAATGTACCACAGACTGCCAAAAGAATAAATAGATCTGTCTGGAAGAAGTTCAACCAGAATGCTCCTTGGAAACAAAGATGGTGAGACTATGTCTCACATACTTTGAACATATTGTTAGGCGGGATCATCCCTGGAGAAGGACATCATGGGTGGTAGAGTGGAGCATCAGTGAAAAAGAGGATGGGATGGACACAGTGGCTGCAAAGACGATCTTAAACATAAAAATGATTGTGAGCATGGCACAGGACAGGGCAGCATTTTGTTCTGTTGTGCATAGGCCTCGCTATGAATTGGAACCAACTCAATGGCCCCTAACAACAACGACAAACAAATTTGGATGCCACCAATTTAATACACTTTTTAAAACTGTGGTAAATGAAATATTTTATTGTTGTTGTTAATATACTTTTTAATTTCTTAGGAATGGAGAAAACCATACGAGTTCCTATGTTAAGACGAAATATTGACGTTTCAATAAATGTACTTAGGAGCTCAAAGGACTTCCAAACACACAAAAAATCCTTACTAAAAAATGAAAAGTGAGTCTTCGGTTGTTCCTAGCAAAAGTCCTCAGGCATTTGACACATAGAAGATCTATAGCAGCCTTCAATCTTCAATACCAGAGTAGGTGGGTAGATTAGATGGCTGTGGCATCCCTCTTCTTTGCTGCAGGTACTGAAACCTGTCTTGGAATCCAGTTTATTCATTTTTTTCTGGTTTAAATCTTAGGTGATGTCTTTGACTCATCTCTTTCCTTCAGACTGTATAGTCATGCCAGTTTGCTGATGCTATCTTTAAAACTTCTCTTCAACCACCGCTTTGCCTTCCCACTGCTATGAAGCTAATCTTGGCCCGCATTACCCCGTTTCTGCCTTCCGCAAGTTTCCTAAAATAGCTTCACTCATTCTAGTGTGTCTCTCTTAAGTCCTTCCTGGCCCTAGGCAACCTACCCAAGCTGGTTTCCCAATCTTCCCTAACAAGCATTCTCCACTGTAGATAGCCTTGCCTCTTTTACCCCACAGGCTCGGCTGCTCAGTCCTGTCTCTGCCTGTCCCTTTGTTTATGTTGTTCCCCATATCTGAAATGCCTTTCTGCCTCTTCTCATACTACCCAAATCTCAGCCATAGTTCAAGTTCAGCTCAGATTTCACCATGAGCTTTCCTTCAACAGCTCTAACATACTATAATTGCTCCCTTTCCTGGTGATTCCATACCACTCAGCTTTAGAACTGAAGAGCTGGAAAGAACCACAGAAATTAATGAAGTTATTCATTTTACCAACTGAGAAAACAGATTCAGGGAAATAACCAAGTGACTCATTCAAGGTTATACAGGTAGCAAATGGTAGAACAAGGGAAGAAAATCAAGACTCTCAACTCTTACCCTATTGCCGTTTCCATTACACTAGCCATTTTTCTATGACAAGTCTGCATTTCATAGGAATTTGCTTGTGTCTTTTACATTTGCTTTATGCAATGAAGTTGTATATAGACTGAAAGTTTCTTGAGATTAGAAGCCATGTCTTTTACTTCTTTGGTATTCTTACAACAAATACTAGGCACACACATATACAAAATCTTTGTTGTATTACATAAAAATAAATTTACAGTCCTTTGAAGACTCCACAGTTGAGCACACTGAGTACCTAGTAGATACTTTTGAAATACCAGTTGACTAATTAGTTACCCTTGGGTAATGCAAGGAAACCTGGTGGCAAAGTGGTTAAGTGCTATGGCTGCTAATCAAAAGGTGAGAAGTTCAAATCCACCAGGTGCTCCTTAGGAACTCTGTGTGGCAGTTCTACTCCATCCTATAGGATCAGTATGAGTCTGAATCTACTTGATAGCAATGAGTTTACTTTGGGGAGGAGGGGTTTGCAAATGGTTAAGTGGTTACTAACTAAAAAACCAGGTGGTTCAAATCCACTCAGAGGGACCTCAAGGACAGCCTGGTGATCAACGTCAAAAAGATCATAGCCACTGAAAAGCCTGTGCACAGTTCCACTCTGAAACACATGGAGTCACTGTGAGTCAGAAATGAGGACAATGGTAATTAATATACTAGCTGGGTAGAAAAGGAACATATACCCAGGCATTCCTTTATCTATTCAATCAAAAAGATACTGTGTATCAGGCACTATTTAGGCATTAGAAATACACAGATATGACATGAGAGTGGCCTTGAGGGATTAACAGTATTTTAGGGAAGACCAACATGGACACAGTACAACCATACAATAAAATAATAACACTTCTAGTGATGTGCACAGTAGCATGAGTGCTGGGAAGGCATCAAAGTGATGTCACTTGCAAGAACAATCTTGAAGGATGAACACAATTTCATCAAGCATAGAAAAACAAACATCCCTAGGCATCATGGTCACAGGATGCAGAGGGAGGAAAACATGCACTGCAGTTAGGGAAGAGTGGGTGTCAGGGCTGTGTTTGTGTTAACAGTAAAGGCAGGAAAGCGAGGCTAGGCTGGTAGGTTGTAATCAACTTGTAGAGAATCTGGCAAACAGAGCTAAAGAGTTTAGACTTTCTTCTGCAGGCAATGGAAAGTCAGGAAACATTTTGTGTAGGGAAGTGACAGAATCAAGTACTTGGAAAACTGTGAAAGATGACCTCCACAGAAAAGCCTGAGGGCAAAGAAACCTGTTGGGATGCAATTCCAAGGACCCAGACAGAAGAGTGAGAGGGAGAGAGGAGGAGCAGTTAGCGTCCAGAAGACTTTTTCTTTCAATTATAAAAGCTATACATGAGATACAGATCTGTTGGTACAGTGGTTAAGAGCTTGGCTGCTAACCAAAAGGTCAGAATCTACCACTGACCCTTAGAAATCTACCACCTGATCCTTAGAAATCTTATGGGGGTAATTCTACTCTGTCATATAAGGTTACTGTGGAGTTCACTTGATACCAGCGGCTTTTATACAAAAGTTAGATTGTTTAACACTGTGTACTTATTTTCCAAACATATGGGGAATTTTCTGGTTATTGTTTTGTTGTTCATTTCTAGCTTAATACCCCCATGGTCATAGAATATACTCTGTATCATTTCAATAATTTGAAGTTTTGAGACTTGCTTTATGGTCTAGTCACAGCCTATAATGGTGAATTTCCAAAATGCACTTAAGAGAATATGTATTGTACAGTTTGGGGTTGTAATGAATTAAATGAATGAATCAGAAAAAAAAAAAGTTATACATGAGAAGGCTGGAAAGATGAATACAAAAATGTAAACAGTAGCAGTCTCAATGGTATCACAGACAACTTTTCTTTATAACTTTATGATTTTATGACTTTTTTATACATTGACTATACATAAATTTTGTGATTGGAATAACAAATTTTACTTATAAAATAGCATTTGATCATTATGGAAGATTTTAAAAATATACAAAAGTATAAAGGGAAAAAAGCACAAATTATTCACAGAAATGGTAGTATTATAACATTAGAGGAAAAAATAGGATGCAAAATTGTATTTATGTAGAAAAAGTCTGGGCACAAATCACATGTTAAGCAGCTAGGATCTTAAAAGCTTGAAGGTGAGCCATCTAAGATACATCCATTGACCCCAGCAAGTTCAAAGCAAATGAGATGGAAGAAAATAAAAAGCACAAGGAAAATATTAGTCTAAAGGACTAATGGGCCATGTGGAACCACAGCCTCCACCAGCCTGAGCCCAGAGCTAGATGGTGCCCAGCTACTACCACTCAGCCCTCTGACAAGGACCACAGTAAAGGGTCCCATGCAGTGAGAGAGAAAAATGTAGAATAAAATTCAAATTCACACACACATACACACAGACACACAGACCAGACTTACTGATCTGACAGAGACTGGAAGAACCCCTGAGACTATGGCCCCCGGACACCCTGCTAACTCAGAACTGAAGCCACTTTCAAAGTTCACCTTGTAGCCAAAGGTTAGACAGGTCTATAAAACATACAATGAGAGGGGGCGGAGTCAAAATGGCAGACCAAATGCACATCTCCCTAAGTCCCTCTGGAAACTAAGACCTGAAATGATAATTAAATAGAGTCTTCTGGACACCTAGGGAGCCCTGGGATGCAGCATAGTACTGTTAATTTGGATTTCATACCACTGAATGCAAAACCTCCTCTCTTTCACTGACCACACTCTCGGCGAGTACAGGCTTGCAAAGTCCAAAGACGGCCTAGAGAAACAACTGTGGTCCATCTTCACAGCATCTCTCCCAACCTCTATTGACCCACATGAAGCCCAAAAAGCAACAAACATTGGAGAAGACAGTAACCCGGAAGTCACCCATGGCATCAGAAGGCTCCCAAAAGAAACCACCTCAGAACTTCCCAGACAAAGAAGCTTTTCTAAAACTATCAGAAGGTGAATACAAAAGAATTATGTATAGAGCCCTCCTAGACCTTATACAAAATGCAGCAGAGTAAAATGAAAAATTAAGCAAGCTGTTCAATCTGATGGAACATCAGTACTTGGAAATCCAATAGATCAAAAACAAAATCAAAGATATAGAAACTTCAATCCAAAGCCAAGAAAACAGAATGGAACAAATGGAAAAGAAAATTTCTGATTTGGAAGACAGAACTAATGACTCCAGGATCTATGAGGAGAAATCAGAAAAAAGAAACAAGAAAAATGAAGAAGCATTAAGAAGCATGTGGGACTCTATTAGGAAGAAAAATCCACAATTAATTGAAGTTCCTCAACAGGGTGAGACACCTGAGAATGCAGAGAGTATTGTTGCTGAGCTGCTGACAGAAAACTTCCCAGAAATTATAAAAGAAGAGAATCTAGATATCCAAGATACATATTGAACACCACTCAATGTAAATCTCAATAGAAAGGCTCCAAGATATATTACAGTCAAGCTTAACAAAATGAAACACAAGCAGAAATTCTTAAAGGCAGCAAGACTCAGAGCAAAGCTAACATTCAGAGGGAAACCTGTAGGCTTTTGTTGGATTTCTCAGCAGAAATGATGCTGGCACAGAGACAGTGGCACAACACATTCAAAACCTTAAAGGAGAAGAACTTCCAACCAAGAATTATATGTCCTGCAAAACTATCTTTCAAATATGAAAATGAAATTAAGACATTCACAGATAAACAGAAACTCAGAGACTTTGTAAAAACTAAACCAAAGCTACAAGAAATACTGAAAGAATCTTTTGGCTTGGAAGAACAAAACCGCTCACTTTGTATTTCAGATGGACACATTATCCAGAATCCTACTCAGTTAGGGAAGGCTCCAAACACAATCAAACTATAATAGTGAAAGAAACAATCTAGTGATCATATCATGTAAACTATGATATCATATTAAAAAGAGGGATGTACTACAGTCACTATAGTCCTTCCAGATGGAGAGGAAGTTGACAAGACTGGTAGCAATCAAACCTGGGTTTATATATAGTTCACTAAGCAGGATCATAGGGGCAGCTATAAAGCACAATAAAGAAGCAACATACCATATCAAGAACTGTAACACAGGAGTCTCAACAACCACAAAACCAATCCTGAAAAAGGCGAAAAATAAACTCACAAAGAAGGTCGCAGAACAGATTAATAAGAACAACAGAGAAAACATCAACACAAATATAAACATATCACAACGGCAGCGCTGAACACACACCTATCAATAATCACATTGAATGTGAATGGACTGAATGCTCCAGTAAAGAGATATCGAGTGACATCTTAGATCAAAAGACATGACCCATCTATATGTTGCCTACAAGAAACTCACCTTAGACCTAAAGATAGGAACAAACTGAAAATTAAAGGATGGAAGAATATATATCAAGCTAACAATGAACAAAGAAGAGGAGGTGTGACATTCTGATCTTAGATAAAATCAATTTTAATGTAAAATCTACTATCATAGACAAGGATGGCCACTATTGGTGAAAGTTCAATACACATGCAGGACTTAACAGGATTAAATATTTATGCACCTAGTATTATAGCACCTAAATACATCAAAGAAACACTGACTACACTCAAAAAGGAGATAGATCACTCCACAATAATAGTAGGAGACTTCAACATTCCACTCTCAATATTGGACAGATAGTGTAGAAAAAAAGCTCAATAAGGACACAGAAGACTTTATTGCCACAATTAACCAACTAGACCTCATTGACATATACAGAACTTTCAATCCAACTACACCTTCTTCACTAGTGCACACGGAACATTCTCCAGAATAGGCCATGTGTTAGCACATAAAGCAATTCTCAACAAAATCCATGCCATTGAATTAATGCAAAGCATCTTCTCAGATCATAAAGCCATAAAAGTCTAAACCAATAGCAGAAAAAAACATAGATAGAAAGTGAGACTCATGGAAACCAAACAACACCTTGCGCAAAAAACAATGGGTAATAGAAGAAATCAAAGATGAAATAAAAAAATTCATGGATTCCAATGAGAATGAAACCACTTCCTACCAGAATCTATGGGACATAGCCAAAGCAGTGCTCAGAGGTCACTTTATCTCCATCAACGCACACATCTGGAAGGAAGAAAGAAACCAAATCAAAGAACTGACCCTACAGCTTGACCAAGCAGAGAGAGAACAATAGAGGAACCCCTCAGGCACCAGAAGAAAACAGATCATAAAGATTAGAGCAGAACTAAATGAATTAGAGAACAGAAGAACAATTGAAAAAAATTTAAAAGACCAAAAGCTGGTCTTTCGAAAAGATCAACAAAATTGACAAACCACTAGCTAAACTTACTGAAGAAAAACAGGGAAGGAAACAAATAATCCAAATAAGAAATGAGAGGGGAGTTGTCACAACAGATCCAACAGAAATAAAAAATATGATAGCTGAATACTATGAAAGACTGTATTGTAACAAATTTGAAAGCCTAGAGGAAATGGACAAATTCCTTGATTCACATTACCTATCAAAATTATCACGAGGTGAAGCAGAACAACTTAATAAACCCATCACAAAGGAAGAGATTGAAAAAAATCATCAAAAAATTGCCAACTAAAAAAAGCCCGGGTCCAGATGGCTTCACTGCAGAATTCTACCAAGCTTTTAGAGAAGAGTTATCTCCAATACTACTAATACTATTTCACAGTATAGAAAGGGATGGAATACTCCCAGATTCATTCTATGAAGCCAGCATAACCCTGATATCAAAGCCAGGGAAAGACCCAACAAAAAAGAAGAACTACGGACTGATATCACTCATGAATCTGGATGCAAAAATCTTCAACAAAATTCTTGCCAATAGAATACAACAACATATCAAAAAAATAATCCATCTTAACCAAGTCGGATTCATACCAGGGATTTCAAGACTGGTTCAACATCAGAAAAACAATTAATGTGATCAACCACATACATAACACAAAAGACAAGAATCACCTGATCTTGTCTCTTGATGCAGAAAAGGCATTTTTTAATGAGGTGGAGGAACAAATTACCAGCTTTGTCTGGAAAGGGAAGAAGCACTGGATAGGTAAAGCATTACTAAAGAAGAAAAACACACTGGGAGGCCTCTCATTATCCAACCTTAGAAACTATTATACTGCCACAGTAGTCAAAACAGCCTGATAGTTGTAGAAAAACAGATAGACCAATGGGACAGAATCAAGACCCCACTGATGACATCATCTGCCTATGATATTTGACAAAGGCCCTAAGACATTAAACTGGGGTGAAAATAATCTCTTCAACAAATGGTGCTGGCAAAACTGGATATCCATCTGCACTAAGTTAAAACAAGACCCATATCTTACACCGTGTACAAAACTAACTCTAACTGGATAAAAGACCTAAATGTGAAATCTAAAACGATAAAGCTCATTCAAGAAAAAGTAGGAACAACAATGGAAGTTTTAATACACTAAGTAAAGACTTCAAAATTTGTCAAACAAACCACAGTCATCAGAAGAGAAAATAGATAAATGGGAACTACTAAGAATCAATCACTTTTGTTCATCCAAAGACTTTATTAATAGAATTAAAAGGCCATCTGCAGAATGTGAAAAAATACTTGGTAACTTTATGTCAGATGGACACCTGATCTCCATAATCTATAAGGTACTACAAAAAATCAATAAGAAAAAGATAAATCATCCAATTAAACGATGGGCAAACGAGATGGACGGACACTTCTCTAAAGAAGAGATCCAGGCAGCCAAAAACCACATGTGGACATGCTCAGGATCATTATCTATTAAAGAAATTCAAATCAAAACGACAAGGAGATACCATCTCACCGTAACAAGGTTGGCCATGATCCAAAAAACGTGAAACATCAAATGCTAGAGAGGCAGTAGGGAGATTGGAATTCTCCTACACTGTTGGTTGGACTGCAAAATGGTGCAACCTCTGTGGAAAGCAATCTGGCGCTTCCTTAGAAAGGTGGATGTAGATATACCATTTGACCCAGTAATTCCACTGCTTGGGATATATCCTACAGAATCAAGGCCTTTCACACCAACTGATACATGTACGCAAGTGTTCATCGCAGTATAGTCGACAGTAGCAAAAAGACAGAATCAACCCAGATGCCCAACAACAGAGGAACAGATAGGTAAACTATGGTATATATACTCAACGGAACACTATGCAATGATAAAGAACAGTGATGACTGCAGGAAACATCTCTTAGCCTGGTTTCAACTGGAGGACTTTATGTTGAGTAAAAGTAGTCAGCAATAAAAGGACAAATATTGTATAAGACCCCTAACACAAGAACTTAAAAACAGACTCATGTTTAAAATAAAAGACTCTTTGACGGCTGCAAGGGTGGGGATGAAGGGAGGGTGAGGGAGGGAGGGTTTAGATTAAATAGTTAATAGAAATTTGGTTGGGAGAAATCGGTGACAGCACACATTGGAAAGAAGGTCAACAATAACTGGACTTTGACACAATTTGAGTATTCCTCCCATCCCAACCCAATATTGCAAGGACAGAGTAGCTGGGGCAGAGATCCAGAGATCATGCTCTCGGGTGAAATCAAGGCCAATTGGCACAGCTAGCATTTTGCTAATGAGCACTCTCTGCACTCACATCGGTGAGTGGCGTCTGGGGTCTTAAAAGCTGCCAAGCTGCCATCTGAGGGTACAGTAAATGGTCCCAACTCAACAGGAATGGATGATCACTGAGGACAAGAATGACATGGGAAAAAGAGAACCCAGAAGACAGACAGACCCACTTGAGTGGGTCTCTACATCGACTTATGACCAGAAGAACGGATGGTGTCTGGCTACCACCAGTGATAGCCACAATGGAGCTCACAAAGTTAAGTCTCACTGGCAACAAGAGAATACATAGGGGTGCACCCTGAGATCTCCAATAAAAGACCACAACTCATAGTCTGGGAGATTCGGGGTTCCCCTGGGAGCATGGCCCCTTGCCCTGTTGCTGCCCCTGTGCATAAATCATAATGAAGGTCAACTTTTCGGACAGCAATGATTTGGACTTGGCAAGGCAGCGTGACTGTATCTTGTGGAAATTTTATGGTTCTGTGTATCTATAGGATCTCATCCTGCTGACCTCTTGCTGGAGGAAGGGGAGTGGGTGGAGAGGATAGGATATGTATGGAGCAGAGAGGAGGGGTATGCTGTCCCCTGGCAGGGAGAGCATTGGGAGCTCCATATAGGTGAGCATGCAAATTTATGTGGGAATGTACATTTTCATTCAATGAAAAAAAAGACAATGAAACATGTGAGGAATGTGCTTCAATCAAGTATAAGAGACCAAATGGGCAATACCTGACCAAAAACAAAGATGAGAAAGCAGGAAAGGACAGAAAAACTGAATGAACAAACACTGAGGACCCACAGTGAAACATGAAAGGGGCAGGAACTGACACACTATAGAGATTGCAACTAATATCACAAAATAATATGTGTATAAAATATTTGAATGAAAAACTAAACTGACCTGTAAACTTTTGCCTACAATATAACGAAATTAAAAAAGTATATGTTAATAGTGGTTCTCTCTGATGGTGGAATTATGGGTGATTTTGCTTTATTTTTACTTAGTTTATTTCTAAATTCTCTATAGTTAATATGTATTTTATTTATTAAAAGTTAAGTTTGTCTTATAAAAATAAACACATAATCATAACAGATTATTCAGAAAATATATAAAAGCAGAGAGAAGGTGGGCAGATAGGGGGACATCAGTAAAGAGACTCACCATATTTTTACTATATATCCTTCATAAAAATAGTTTTTTGCTTGTTTGGTTAAACCTTAGCCATGTACCAGGAATATTTCACTCATTTAATCCTCACAATGAAATTATGAAGTAAATATTATTTTATATATTTTACCGATGAGCAAATCGAGGTATACAGAAATTAAGGAACTCTTCCGAGACAAGAAGGAATGTAAATGGCACAGCTGGGACTATGAATTTTTTTTAACAGCTTTTTTGGGATGTAATTTACATACCACCATGTATTGCTTTTACAATGTATGAAAAAAATCATACTTTCTTATGTTTGTTTAAAAATCACACAATGGTTGCCAGTGGGGAAAGTACACTATTAACATTTTGATGTATTTCCCTCCTTCTGTGAATGCTGTTTCTATAATTGAAATCTCCTTCCCAAGATCTTGGAACCCTAGTGGAGCTGTGTTTAATAATAAGGCTGCAGTTCAAATCCACCAGCTGCTCCTTGGGAACATTACGGGGCAGTTCTACTCTGTCCTGTAGGGTCACTATGAGTTGGAATTGACTGGAAAGCAGTCAGTCTGGACCTTGGTTTGGTCCCAAAGTCTCAGAAGAAGGAATAGGATTTGATTTATACCTTAGAGATAGTGAGAAGGATGGGCTCAGAAAAGCAGTCAGGGCTAGCACAGGAAGGAGATGAGAGAAATCGAAAGAAGCATGAACAAAATGTAACATGTAGGTGTGGAGGGAAGAAGTCCAAGAAGATAATCACTGTTGCCTCTTTCTCAGTGGTAGGTGAGGATATCTATTAAGAATGAGAGACAGAGGGTTAGACTAGGGTTAGTTAATATAGGGTCGTGAAGAAAGCGAGAGCACAGCAGTTTCAAACGGCTGTGGTGGGAATAAGACAGTGTATTCACCACGTTCACAGGAAAAAAATTCTAAGCATCAAAAGGGGACCAAGATGAGACTGAAAAATCATAATTGTTTTTGGCAGAGCCAATTAGCATGATTTTTGTCTAGCAACAATGATGCAACATAATCTCATTACCTCTTTCACTTGGTTCTATTTTCTAATTTTCAAAAGTCATGCTGGCTTCCCAGTATTGTGTACGACTGTCTTACCCTTCATCAAAGTTACCACTACCTTTTGCCTATTTAGTGGTTTTATGTCCCTACCCCTCCCCTCCTTTGTCACCAGCCAAGACTCTTTTTGTGTATAAACTTTTTCATGAGTTTTTACAGCAGTCCTTTCAATACAGTATTTGTACTTTGGTGATAAACTTATTTCACTTCAGCATTTATCCTCCAGATTTATCCATATTGTGAGATGCTTCATAGATTTGTTGTTGTTCTTTACTGTTGCATAGTACTCCATTGTGTGTATGTTGGGTACCAAAGTTTATCCATTCATCTGTTGATGGGCATCTAGGTTGTTTCCATCTTTTGCTACTATGAACAAATCTGCAGTAAACATGGATGTGTATATGTCTATTTGTGTGATGGATCGTATTTATCTGGGATATATTCCTAAGAGTGGGATTGCTAGATCACATGGTATTTCTATTTATAGCTCTCTAAGGAAGCACCATGTCATTTTCAAAAATGATTGTACCATTCTGTATTCTTATCAACAGTCCCTAAGAGTTCCATTCTCCCAGTAGCCTCTCCAACATTTGTTGTTTTCTGTGTTTTTGATCAGTGCCAGTAGTTCTGGGGTGAGATGGTACCCCGTTGTGGTGTTGATTTGCATTTCTCTAACGGCTAGTGATCTCAAACATTTCCTCATGTCTCTTAGATGTCTGAATGTCTTCTTGAGTGAACTATCTGTTCATTTCTTTTGCCCGTTTTTCAATTGGATTGTCTCTTGGTGGTAGACATGGTAGATTTTCCTGTAGATTTTACAGATTAGAGCTCCATCAGATTTGCCATAGCCAATTTTTCCCTCCAGTTTGTGGGTTCCCGGTGAAATCTTTTGATGAACATAAGTGTTTAATTTTTAGAAGATCCGAGTTACCTAGCTTATCTTCTGGAGTTTGTATGTTGTTAGTTATGGTCTGTATCCTCTAGATCCTATTTTAAAATGCTTTTCTGAAACTTGTTTACATTTTCAACACGATACTAACATGTGATATCTTTTATCTGGACCACAGTAAAGACCTGTTTTACACAGGTTGGGAGGGTCACCTGCCAATAGGTAAATGTAAAATTGTATAAGCAGGTTAAAAAAAAATCAATTATAGAAAAATAGTCAAGGGAGCTCTTGACTTGACAGTTTATTTTAAAAATTAGGAATTTTGGCTGTTCATTAACTATGGGTCACTAAGATTTGGAATCGACAAGACAGCAACAGGTTTGGTTTGGTTTTCAGCATTAGCTTGATTAGAACCAACAGTAAGATGAAACTGCCAAAAATCTAATGCTCACTTGGTTATCCTAACATAGGCATCCTTATCCGATCAAAGGAAGCATGACTATTATGCTGTACACCTTTGGGTTTTTGAAGTGAAGTCTCAAAAAGAACGTTGATAAAGAGTTTCAATAGGACTATAAGAAGTCTTATAAGCATATCATGTGAGCAAGGAGTATGGAGGACTAGCTCTATTTTTGATTCTTTGGCCTTCTCTCTCTGTGTGCCCTCCCTGGGGTAGCCACATCCAACCGTTTACCCTGCTGATGATTTCCTTCAGCTATATCTCTACCAAGACAAGCTGACTACTGGATGTTTAATCTCATATGTCCACAGGTACCTCAAGCACAATATATGTAAATCTGCTTGCATTGACTCTCTCTCAAAAATACTGTTTGTCGTTCCAAGTAGTAACATGATAACTAGCCTAGTCACCCAAGTCTGCCTACATCAGTCACCAAACTCTATAAAACGTAATTCAACAAAATTATCCTTGCTCCATTTCTTCAGCTCCCTGACCTCTCATGCCTGCCTTCTACCCTGGCTACTGCTGTAGGTTAAGATCTTGCTGCTTCTAGTCTGAATTACTGAGGATGGAGCAAGACCAACTTGGCAGTGTTTCCTTCTGTTTGCATAGGGTCATTATGAGTCAGAATTGACTTGATGGCACTTAACAACAACAGCAATTCTGACCTTAGTCTATGTTCTAACTGGTCTTTCTGACTTCAGTCTATTTCTCCCTTTCCTTCTTCATGTCATTCTCCCTAATTTGGCAGACTAATTCTTCTAAAAATTTTTTTAAAAATCAGTTTTTATCACTGGTTAGCTTAAAATCTTTTAATAGCTTTCCACTAACTGATTTAGCATAAAGCTTCAACTCTGAATTTAGCACTAAAGACTCTTAATAATCTGGCTTCAGCTTACATCTCTACCTTCTGCCACAACCAACAACAGTGCTTCGCTTCAGTCACTGGACCATTTGGTTCTTTGATATCCCCGTGCCTTTTTGCTTCCTCTTCTCCTTCCAGCTGGCTCTATGTCCTTCACACTCCACTGAAGCATCTCCTAGTCCAGGAAGCACTCTCTGGTGTCCTAGTTTAATTTAGAGATTCCTCCTCTGTGCTCCCACAGCACATTGTGTCTACATTTATAACTGTATTCCTTGATTTATCTGTTCACCCTCTCTTCTATAGTTTAATTGCCTAAGCACACTGACCCTGGTTTACTGAACTTAGTAAATTTAAATCTAGAGCCAAAAGCATGCATGGCACAGAAAAGGCCTTCAATGAATGATTTATGTGTTTGCTTTGTTTCGGTTTTCTTACTGCTTACTGTATTTGAGGCACTGCTCTAGGTGCTAGAAATACAATAAAGAACAAAGCAGACCTGAGGCCTGCTGAAAGTAAATGGAGTGAATACTGAACATATAAACTGGGAGTATTTATCCGGAGAAGAGAGAAATCTTCAAGTGCAATGACTAGAGTCTTTAAGAGGCTATTATTAGGTGGAAAACCAAAAAACTAAACCCATTGCTGTTAAGTCTATTCTGACTTGTAACAACCCTATAAGGCAGAGTTCAACTGTCCACAGAGTTTCCAAGGAGTATCTGGTAGATTTCAAATTGCCAACCTTTTGGTGAGCAGCTGTAGCTCTTAACCACTATGCCACCAGGGTTTCCATTAGGTGGAAAAGGAAGCAATAAAATCTTACCTTGCTCTTAAATTAAGGATCACTGAGTAAAATTTACAGAGAGGCAAGTATAACTTCACTAGGGTCGCCATGAGTCGGATGCGACTCGACGGCACTTGGCTTGGCTTGGCTGTTGAAAGAAAATTCCTTGAGTAATTACAATTGATCAAAAATAGAATAATCTGGTTCATGATATAGTGACCAGTAAATAGAATGTGGCCAAATACAGGCTGACGTACCCTCAGAGAGGTCTTAGAAAACCTTCATCAGTGGTTGGGTAGTTGACCCAGATGACCTTCAAGGCATCTCGGGACCATGAAACCACAATGCACTTCTAACTTTCGTTCCTTTAATTGGTCCTTCTTGCTAACCACTCTTTGCACTGTGGTAGTTATTATCTCACCAGCACCTTAATTTCAAAGATTTAATGCATTCCACTATTTTTCTTTTCTACTTTCCCCTGACCCCATAATCTATCCCTACTACACAGGAGCATATCTGTGAATTCCTTTATTCTCTACACCCATCCCTGGCTTTTCTGACTCCCTTCTCCTTGGCTTATCATTAGCAATCTAGGCACAGTCTTTATTTCAGATGATGATGATGAAAGAGCTGTAAGAACAGAGATAAGCCAGAGACTGCCAGCAGTTGGGAACCATCCTTTCAATTCATACTGAGTCTATTGGATTGGAACGTCAACAAGAAGAAATTAATCTAGTATTCTAATCAGTTTGATAGTTCCCATAGCTGCCTAAGGCAGCACAACACAGAGCAGCTGTCCACTTAAAGCTTGTGTGACTATAACCTGTAGGCTGAGGCACACTCATGCAATGTCCCAGATATTAGGTGCAGAGCCAAGCAAACAACTGGCATAAGGTTTCTAATTGTTAGAATTAAAGAACACTTATACATGAAAAAAAAGAATACTAGAATGGGATACCCACAGATATTAAGTCCTTGCTTTTCACGAAGAGAGGGCAAAGGCATATGGCAGCTATGCAGGCATTTTTGTTTCTTTATTGTATTTTTGGTGACAGTTTACACAGCAAATTAGGTTCCCATTGAACAATTTCTATACATATTGTTGGAGCCCTGGTGTCTTAGTGGTTAAGAGCTATAGTTGCTAACCAAAAGATCACCCACTGGTTTGAATCTACCAGTCACTCCTTATGGGGCAGTTCTAATCTGTACTAAATGGTCACTGTGAGATGAAATTGACACATAGCAATAGGTTTGGGTTTTTGGTTTTATATGTATTGTTCAGTGACATTGGTTAAGTTTTTCACAATGTGTCAGCACTCTCATTATTTCCATTCTAGTAGCTCTGTTTCTATTACTCTAGCTTTTCTGTCCAACTGCCCCCTGCTTAGCTTTTCATCTTTGCTTTATGGTAAGTACTGAAAATTTGGTCTCATATGGATAATTATTTAAAGGAATGCAGAACTCACAGGTAATACTGTTTATATTATGAGCCCATCTATTACTTGGCTGAAAGGTGACCTCTGGGAGTGGGTTCAGTTCCCAGTTTGAATATTATCCTGGCGATAGTTTCAGGGGATCCTTTGGTGTCTGTAGGTCCACTAAGTCCGGCTTTATTTGGGTATCTAAGGTTCATTTTCCATTCTCCTTCCATTTCATATACAGGCCTTTTTTGCTTACCCAGCCACTTTGCTTCAATCAGAGTCAGAAAAGTGCTTTTTTCCATTTATATGCAATCTTTCATTCTTTCACTGATGACCAATCCCTATCAATCCCACCAGTGCCTCTTTACTAGCTGTGGACAGTAGTATCATCCCTTCCATTTTGGCCTCACAATTACCAACAAGGGCTGCTACTCTGCATCACGTATTCAGGGTTTTGCAACACAGACACTTGTACCCCTGCCAATGAATTAATGACATCTATTATTTTGCATAGGTCACTATCCAGTCTTTAGCTAGAAAGTTTGCTTGGAAGTTGGGTTTCAAATGGGCACACTGAAAGTGTTTTAAAAGCTGTGAGACTAATTTGGGACCCAGAACTGTTAGAGACAGCTATGGAGTTTTCAACCTTAGCACCAAATATTGTGCTCGTAGATTTGTCTTTCCTACAATAAACTAAGAAACTTGCCAACCCCTACTGTTTAGTCTAGCAGGGGTGTACCATTAGGTCAAAATGTTTTTAGAGGCCATCAATATTAGGTAGCGTTTGGTGGTCTAGGAGGATAGAACTAAAAATCATCTTTTGGACTGTGTGTTTCTATCAGGAATGTTTTGTTCTTAGGCATAATTAAACTTAACAGATTGATCATGTCCAACTCTATACAATAATAACCACAGTTATCACAAGGTGCTCCCATAATTGCCCATTTTCACCAGTAGTTCTCTTCCCCCGAAAGTTTCCATTCCTTTGAGATATGCAGCTACACAAAGACAACAACTTCTTGCTGAGGCTGTTTCAGCTGCTGCTTTTGAGTGAGGTGGGTGGTGGTAGGAAGGGGTATGTCTGACTAACATTAAAAGAAACTAAACCACAAACATAATAGATTTGAATTTCACAGGAATTTCTATGTCCACAACTCTCACGATAGTGCTTAGAACATAGTAGCTGCTCGATATTTATTGAATGTTTGACTGAATCAAACATATTAAAAAACTTAAAGTTAATATCACATATTTATTCATGAAAAGTAGAAAATGTATTTTTGGTAAAAGAAAGAGGGTAGGTTAAGTAAGATAATTATCTGACCTTGTCTTAGAATAAAACAGTGTTTACTGTGATGGCTAAAAGTAGCTTTAGTGTATAGAAATGTTTAGTCCTTATTCTGAGTTAAAAAAACAAAGATAATAAGCAAGAAAAGTTAATTTCCATGTTCCTCTTCAAAATACATACTCAGATCAAGAAATCAAGAGTATATCAGTTAAGCAGATTCTTAGACATAAATTTACTTTTAAAAACTGAAGGCAACTGAAGCACATTTCTCTCCCCCCCCCCCATTTTCTTATTACAGGTGATAAGTGATTGCTGTTGAGTAGATTGAGCAGAACTCCCCCATAAGGTTCCCAAGGAGCAGCTGGTAGATTCAAACTGCTGACCTTTGGGTTAGCAACCGAACTTTTAGCTACTGAGCCACCAGGGCTCCATTGTAGCTACTCCAAAATATCCTGTAGAAATTAAATGAATTAAATCTCTAGCATTCTATCAGACAGAGCTTTTACTACCATTATGGAATAACCCTCAGTTTTTTAAATTTTTTGTGCCAACTTCTCATCCATAATTAATCTTTTACAATTAAACCAATCAAACAATAAATAGGTACTTAGTGTATAATGAAAGAGCCAGGAAAGACATAGCTCTTACCCTCAAAAGGACTGTGTTTATTCAAATACAATATGTATTGACAAACTTTTTTACCTTCATTTAAAATAGATAGGCATGGAGTTAATGAACCAATAAAGAAAATAGCTCACTTGGGACTTGCCCAGATAAATTGGAAAGTTTATGTTTTTGAAGCAACCGTACCACTTTCAAATTAAACATAGGTTTAACAATAATTAAATTAATAGTATTTTACATGCATGTAAGAGCTTATAGTTTAAATAATTCTCATTAGGTTCACACAGCAACTCTGGAGGTAAATGAGGTGGGGAGGCGTGTTGTTTTTATTATTACACATTTGAGAAAACAATGACTACCTAAGTTTACACAGTGGCTAAGCATTAAAGCTAACATTAGGATCCCAGGTCTTTAAATCCTAGAACACAGTTCCTACCTTTCTATTATATTACTTTCTGTACTAAATATCACTTGAAGTTAAAAAAAATTACATCTAACTTACTTGGTTTTGAATTCAGTAAGTTTTTATCCAAGTTTCTAAGCTCTACATGAGATAACCAACTGTGTTTCTCACCAATTTAAGGCTTACCTTCCTCAGGATGTCCCCCTAAAATACTCCAGCTCACACTACTTTCTTCTCTGAACTTTCCAAAATAAGCCAGTTGCTTTGATTATTTCTAATGCCCCTTTATAACTTGAACACTTTCATACCAACTGTCTTGGAAATTCCTTAGAGATTAGACACAAAATTTTCTACCCAAATTTATAGTGAATGAAACAACATAAACTGGAAGCAACTCCAGTCTAGAGAAGGAGTTTGAAGCCAGATGTATACAACTCCATGCACTGTGTCAACCAAAATAATACAACCTTTAAACTGAGTAGGGATGGTTTAAGGCCAAAGGACTGACACAAGGAGCTGGAATAATTAGAAAGAAAGTTAGAGAAATTAAGGATTGTAGCCCCTTTGAAAAGAGATTAAGAGAAGAACTCATTAAGATTCACCAGCTTCTGAATGGCACTGAGAATTGAGATGCTACAAAGCTGTTTGACCTGGTGTCAAGAACAAGGGGAGATGCCACAATAAGATAGGCCTGAGCTGGACACTCCAGGAATTTGGAGGGGAATTTTGGAAAGGAGCAGCATAAACGAAGACTAAGCAACCCCAGAGGCAGCAAAAGAGCGGATTCTTAGATATACTTTTTAGAATAGAAATGAAGGACAGCTCTTTAGGAGATGATAAAATCCGGTGAGGATCTCAGTCCTGAAACAAAGAGGGGGCCCTTGGCAGAAAAGACTCCCTCGGACCCCTTTTTGTATTCACCCTTTAAGTTCTAAGCTAACTAACATCTCCCTTATGGCTGGCTGTACATGATGTTAAAACAGTATTAGCTAGGATGCAGCCTCCAGCTCTGGTTCAAACTGGTTTATGCCAGAGCAGCAAGAACCAAACTCAAGAGAGCAGCAGCCTCCCTCCTCCGGGCTGGACCTCTGAGACTGCCAGGGGCCTTTCTCAATCAGGGTCAGGAGGGTTCCAAGCCTGACACTTCAGTTTCATGACAATAACAAATCACCAGTCTTATGGGCAAAAATAAAGAGAGCTGCTCATGTAGTACTAGTCTCAGGCAGCTGTTATTAAGCGTGGTAGCAAGACAAGGTGGTTTACAATCACCACAATTCACAGTAATGAAAGTCTGTGTCCTAAGGAGCTCTGAGGGAAGGTGTGGACAGGTACAAAAAAGAGCCATGTTTACTTTGGGCATATTTCCACTTCAGTCTGGGCTTTACGGAGAGTAACTAGGTGGGAAAATGCTAAGAGGCATCTCTGTAAATGGAGGAACATTTATACAGTGTACAGAGCAAGAAAAATTTCAGGCCCAGTCCTCTGTTCACAGAGAATCCTCAGTGACTTTGGATCCTTTCTCCAATCCATTTTTGTTTTAACTTTCTGACACATTTTCTCTCAGTTAAGTTAGCGCCTATTTTCTCTACCATTTTATTCCCCAGTCAATGGCTTATTCACCCTTTTGGATCCTCCACGTATCCATTATTAATATTGTCTGCAGAATGTTCCAAACTGACAAGCTTCCTACGGTTGATCAAGGCGTTCCATGGCAGCTGGGAAAGAGAGCTGGGTCAGAAGCTGGAAGGCTAGTGTGAGAAAAAGGAGCATAAAGATAAGCAATGGTAGCATCAGTGACATGAAAAAGGGAAAATTTATCTAATCCCTTTATGACTCGTCTTTTGCCCTTTCTTTGCCCATAGGTACCCTATAGCCCAGGGCAGGGTTGCTGGCCTTACGCTGTGCAATTTTATTTGTACACTGTTTATTTAGCTCGGTGCCACATGAAACAAGGGGGCATATTGAACTTGATATCATGAAAAGAGAAGCCCAAGTGGCTAAGAAACCTGGTATGATGAAATGGAAAAACCAGACAGGGGAAAAATAATTTCAAGATGATGGAAATCACTCTAAAGTGGAGAAATGACATGGAAGTAGAAAATCAAGATCATACAGAAGTTGTGAAAGTAATCCTAAAAAATTAGAGGGTTCACTAGATTATACAGCGACAGCACGAACACTGACACTTTAGAAATTATAATCTGCTTTTGAAGGCAGACCTTCTCTACAATAAAAAAGTAGAGTGATATTTTCCGTGAATGTTAAAGATTAGTAAACATACAACACATTTATTCCACAGACATTTACTTACGACTATTCATTGTAGACTGCTACAAATAATTAGG
The DNA here is from genome assembly GCA_028571685.1 of Heterohyrax brucei. NCBI lineage: Eukaryota > Metazoa > Chordata > Mammalia > Hyracoidea > Procaviidae > Heterohyrax > Heterohyrax brucei. The sequence continues at coordinate 59,634,234 of CM053142.1, read as the reverse complement.
AGGATTGAAATAAAGGTGTCATCTGTGGGACAATTATGATTTTATTAGGGAAAGTAAGCATTCATAAAAGAGACAAAACGGGGGATGGTGAGGTCAAGAGAGCCCTAGTAGAGCAGTGGTTAAGCACTTGGCTGCTAACCGGAAGGTCAGTTTGAACTTACCAGCCATTCTGAGGGAAAATGATATGGCAATCTGCTTCCATAGACATCACAGCCTAGCAAGTTTTATGGGGCAGCTCTACTCTGGCCTATAGGGTCGCTATCAGTAGGCACTCAACTCCCTGGTTTTTACAGAAGTAGATTGCTGAGTCTTTCTTCCTAGTCTGTCTTACGCTCTGGAAGCTCCCTAGCCTACAGCTCCACTGAAACCTGTCTAGCATCATAGTCATATACAAGCTTCCACTGATAGGTGGGTGGTAGTTACGCTTGAAGTACATGGACTTTGAATTGAAGCTGGGTCTCCTGCATAGAAGGCAAGAATTCTACCTCTGAACCATCACTGTCCCAAAAGAACCTGGGAAGCGAATGGGAGATTATCTTGTTGGATCAAGGAAATCACAAGAGCTGCCAGACCAGGACAGACTAGGAAGGAAGGGTTGATGATCTACCGTTGGAAGGTAGCCAGTGAAAACCCTCTGGGTCATATGGTGCAATTCCCAACTAATGATGGGAACGGCGCAGGACTGGGCAGCACTTCACTGTGCTGTGCACGGGGTCTCCATGAGTTCAGGGCCAACTCAATGACCACCAACAAAACAACAACAACACAGGTTGGAAAGGCTAAGAACCAATGGTTTAGTGCTAGAGTGAGACTGACTGTTTTAGTCCCTGTCCAAACAGTAGCCAGTAGCTACCAGTCATGAAATACGTCTAATCTTCACCGAGATGCGCTGTACATATAAAATACACACAAACTTCAAAGACTTAGTATAAAAAAAAGAAAATAAAATAACTGCATATTGTTTATATTGATTATATGTTGAAATACTACTCGGATATATTGAATTTAAGAAAATATATTGTTTAAATTACATTAAACTTCTTAAAATGGATGCACAATTTGAAGAAGATATATTGGACTGTACTGACCATGATAGAAAACACAGAAGAGAAACTAGAGGAAAGAAACCAGTTAGGAGATTTCTAAACTAGAATGATGTAAAGGACTTGGGTTAATTATCAAAAGCAAAGGCAAAGAAGAAATATTATGAAGGAAGAATCAATAAGACTGTAATTATTAGCTAGGAGAAATGGGACAAAGTCACAGGTGAGCCCAGATGTCTGGGAATACAACTGTTCCATTGATAGGGCGTATGAGTACAAGTTGAAGAGAAAAATGCTGATCTAGGATTTACACACACACACGTGCACACGCACTTTAACACATTGAATTTGAGGTGATGAAGAAATATCCAGCTGGAAGTTGGACAAATGACAGCGGAACTGAGGACACAGCCTATACTGAATACGTATATTGAGAACCTGGACCCACACAGACATAACGGATAAAAGCCTAGAGAGTGAACTGAATCCCGTGAGAGAGAAAACAGAAAGGCAGAGAAAGGAACGAAAGAAAATAAGCAGGTTAACACCAGGCATTGAAAGAATTTTGAATTTCTGATGGTTTTATACCATCGCATCATCACTATACAATCAAACTGATAATTAATAACCCTCCCCCAAAGTCTAACCCAGTTGAGAAGAACTTCAATTACAGTAAAAGATTTTAGTAGTGTTTCAAAACAAATACTAGAAAAGATGATCCAAGGAAGTTCTTGATAAATCACACAAACTGAAATTTCTTGTATAAGAATGAATACTGAGAGGATACCTCCGAGCAGGGTGTTTCAGGAAAGCTTTACAAGGGAAAGGTGCCCTGGTGGCACGGTGGTTAAGTGCTTGGCTGCTAATTGGCAGTTCAAATCTACCAATTGTTCCTCTGGAGAAAGATGTGGCAGTCTGCTTCTTTTATGATTTACAGTCTTGAAAACTGTGCAGGGCAGTTATACTCTGTCCTATAAGATCACTGTGAGTCGCAACTGACGCTCCAGTAATAGGTTTAGGTTTTGTGGTTTTATAAAGGAAGTGAGTTTTCAGTGGGTCACGATCAGAGACGACGAACTGTAAGTCATTCCAGGCAACTGAATGATCAAAAGGGAGGCGACAAGGTCATGGTGTTGTGTAAGTGAACCAATAATAGGGGGAAAGGTTAGGGGTGAGGGTGGGGATAGCAGATAAGACTAGAATGGCAGGTTGACACCAAACTGGCAAGTCTTGTATAAGAATCTACAGCACGCTGGTAGTATGGCCCCCAGGCCCCCCTGAACTCAGTCTTGAAGTTTACTAGTCAGTCAAAAATTAAAAACCAAAAACTAAACCCACTGCTGCTGAGTAGATTCCGATCCTACAGGACAGAGTAGAACTGCCCCATAGAGTGTCCATGGAGCTTAGGCAGGCCCATAAAACAAAACAAGACTAGACAGGCAAGGAAATCCAGGGACAAGGGCAAGAAGGCAGGAGGGTACAAGAAAATTGGTAACAGGGAACTCAAGTTCAAGAAAGGGAGAGTGTTGACGTGTTACAGGGTTGGCAACTAATGTTTCAGAACATGTGCATTGTTTAATGAGAAACTAAAGTGCTCAGTAAGCCTTAATCTAAAGCGTGATAAGAAAAACAGTTAAAAAGAAAAAACGAGCACCTATGGGAGTTTAGGGAAACCCTGGTAGCATAGTGGTTACATGCTATGGCTGCTAACCTACAGGTCAGCAGTTCAAGTCTGCCAGGCACTCCTTGGAAACTGTATGGGGGAGTTCTGCTTTATAGCATCACCATGAGTCAGAATTGACTCAACAGCACTGGGTTACTGAGTTTAAAGAGTTTGGATTTTCTTTCATGTGAAAGGAAGAGTCAATGAATTTTAAGGAGGTGATGGACATGACTGAATTTAAATTTAATGGAAGTTAATCCGGTTCTATTTGAAAAATGGATAAAAAACATAGAGCTCAGGCATCAGTTAGCTGAAGTCCTTCCTGAGGTGGGGTATAAGATAATTAAGAGCCTCTTCTAAGAGACAACAAAGATTTCCTGAATAATAATCTGATTTGCTTTCTATGGATTCTAAAAATTTAAATTAACCTGACATATAGCCTTCTTCAGATCCCTGAGTAGTGCAAATGGTTAACATACTTGGCCTCTAGTCCAAAGGCTGGAGATTCCAGTATACCCAGAGGTACCTTGGAAGAAAGTGCTGGCACTCTATTTCTAAAAATCAGAACATGAAAAACCCTATAGAACACAGCTACTGTGAGACACATGGGGTTACCATGAGTCAGAGATGACTTGATGGCACTGGTTAACTGATTACAGAGGTCCTTAATCTAGATTCTAGGACATAAGACTGGACACAATTCTAGAAAAATAGATCTGAGAGTTTAATAAAGAAATGTCCACAGCAGGGTAATGATTCGGGATATCAATTCTAACAGGGGTCCACGGGAGTCAGTCAGTGGAGATCTAAATAAGGTTCTAGTTAGAGCCCAAGCCCAAAGAATTCAGACTTCGGATTAATGGTCAGATTCAAGATACATTAGACTCCTTAGCTCCTTGTGGTTTAAGTGACTAAGAACTACTATCGATAACCAAAAAGTTGACAGTTTGAATCCACCAGGCGCTCTTCAGAAACCCTATGGGGCAGTTCTGTTCTGTCCTACAGGGTCACTAAGAGTCAGAATCTACTGGATGGCAATGGATTTGGTTTAGCTCCTGAAGCTAAGAACTGATTTCAGACTTAGTGCCAAGGCTTAGCTGGGGATAGAGTGGAACGGAATGATGGATGGAGGGGAGCAAGATCACAGTGATAGCTGGAGAGAAGCCAAGCACAACACTGCGGAGAGTGGGCCAGGGGTTAGAGAAAGAATTAAACAGGAGTAGAGATGATATGCAGGTTCGTGTGAGCACTGGGTGGGGAACCTCAGAAGAAAATGGCAGCATGAAAGGGCAGGTCACCCAGAAGGGAAACAAAAGGTGCTGAGAAGGACAAATCTATAACTGCCACTAGGGGGCACCTCCAGTTCTAGGACAGCCTTGTTGATTTACAAGACTTGGCTTGTGGTGCAATGGGGGAGAAAAAACAATACCTCCAGCTTGGGATACGGGGTGGAAGGAAGAAGTTTGTAACTGGCATTCAGATGTACAAGAGTAATTAATGAGTAGCCAAATCTTCTCACCCTTTGCTTCCTGGCATTAACATTCTAGGCACTGTTATTACTAGGCTGTTTAGCAGGGACAATTGTGAGGCCAGGTAAAGAGGTTGAAACAGTGAAAAAGATAAAGGCAAGAATGAGAAGATAAAGAATCAGGAAAAAAGGTGCTTGGAAGAACAGTCAGGATATAAGGGATTAGAAGCAACTGTGAAGGAAAACAATAACACTTTTAAAATAAGGATAGAAAAAAGTGTGGTGAGTGAGATTGATTTGGTAAGGAAATGAAGGGACCAGAAAAAAGTTGAGAAACCATCTAGTTTAGGTTATACGATTAACCCCACAGTGGCCTGTCAGCCTTTTCACATTTCATCTATTAACAGAATATCTATACTGCAGCTGTGCTTTAAAAACACACAAAAACATAGTCTTTGCTTATCGGGGTCATTTAGATATATGCTCATTTTCATCAAAAATTAAAACATTGTGGGATTTGAGGATGAAAGCTTAAAACTTGGGCTGTTTCTATGCCGCAGACAGAGCAATGCTAGACGATATTTTTCGAGACACACATAAGTATAGAGTTTAACAATTCATGTTTTTCAATGCGCCCTAATAAAAACTACAACAGGTTATTAACATGATCAAAATAAATTGGAGTGGTAGAGGAGAACTATCCAGACAGCTCACTCTAAAATCATCTTAATAAATTCGTTCAATGTGCTTGCCGTTCCCTCCAGATTGTATACTCTCAGGGGCAGAAGAGAACCTTTGATTTAATCATCTTACACCTTGTGCCCGTCACTCAAACACATACAGGATTAATTTTGGCAGTGTGTCCTGAGACTACAGAAGCCAGCTAAGGCTCTGTGAGGCTTGGGTAGAATGGAGTTCTAAATAATTGCAAAGACTAATGTGCTTACAAATATCTGGGCATTCAACGCAGTTTTTCAAAACTTCTAGTGTGGGTGTTGGAGGTGATTTTGTTTTTTTCCTTTCAGGTTTATCAAAATTCTAACGTGTCACAGTATTTAACATTTCTAAAGCCCACCACGCCTCAACACCCTTCTTCTAGATCACATTCCCTCAGCCTAGGCGTGCAAGTCTCCACCCCCCACCAGAACACACTCCCCACACTCTCTGTCGCACTTTTCCCATCCCCCAAGCTTTCTAACCACAATTGTGCGCACTCTTCGAGGCAGCTTTTCCACCGTAAGGGCAGTTGCAGTGCTCCAAGCCTGTCTTCTCTTGGGCGGTCACACGTGTCCATTCCCTGGGGGGGGGGATCCCTCTTCTCGCATGGCTGCTGATTGGTGCCTCCCCCTACCCCACCCTTCTCGCTGCACTCCAGCCTCCATCCTACTTAGTTCCAGCTTAACCAGCCCCACCACCTTCCTCCCCTGGCGAAGGAGCCACTTTAGATCTTGAAGCACCGTTCTTGAAGGGAATAAAAGCGTTAAAGAGCAGGTGGAAACCACTTAATTTCTTTAGGCCTCATATTTCTGGGGTGAGCATACCACTCCTTCCCCTAAACTACCACCAGCATCAATAATAACTGAACTCCCACACGTGCATGTTTCTAGATCTAGCCCATACCGAAAGCACCACCTCGTGGGCCCTTTAAAAGGACGCGACCACTAAGGCCAAGTGGGGGGCGGGAGAGACCCTTATTGTCTTCCCACATAAAAGTCACTAACTCTTCAGTCCCAACCGCCTGGAAACCGGAATATATCCCACAACAGTTCATGGGAGTGCATCTCTCTCCCTTCAAGTTACACACACCCTCTTTCTTGGGGTGCTTAGTACCCCCTCCTTTCCCCCTCTGGTTCAATGCAGCTGTCCAGGCTGGGGGTGGAAAGTGGGGGCGGGGGTTGTTGTTGTGGTGAGGGACAGCCCCGCCCCCTCCTCGTGTGCGGCCCCTCCCCCAGGCCCTCTGTTCGTCCCCTTCCCCCCGCCCCTCCCAGCTCCATCTGTTTTCCCCAGCGGTGAGATGATTATATTGTATGGGACTGGGGGCGGCCGCAGCCGCAGTAGCAGGATGGGGCCAGCGCGCGGACCCCGCCGGCACCCGGAGCAGCAACCGCCTCAGTAACTCCGGCCCTTGAGCCGACGCCCCCCGCCTGGGTCGCCCGCCCTCAGCTAATGCACACGCCGAGCGGCGGCAGCAGCGGGAGTAGAAGCCGCCGCCGCCATCCCCGCCCGAGTAGCTGAGGCGCTGCGCCGCGGCGGGAGTCCGAGGCGAGCGAGCCGAGCGCGGGCAGCGTGGGGCCGCCGAGGTGCGCTTCGAGCTCGGGGCCGCCGCCACCGCCGCGCCTGGGAGATGTGCCCGGAGGAGGGCGGCGCGGCTGGGCTGGGCGAGCTCCGCTCCTGGTGGGAAGTCCCGGCCATCGCGCACTTCTGTTCGCTCTTTCGCACCGCGTTCCGCCTGCCCGACTTTGAGATCGAGGTGAGTGCCGCGAGGAGCGGGCGAGGCGGCGCGTACTGCGCCCTTTTTTTCCTCTGCCCCACTCGGGGAGTCCCAGGAACATCCTGAAGAAGGGAACAGGAGAACGAGAGACTTTTGCCTCTAGTTGGGAGTCAGGAGAAGGGGTCGGAGGTGGGGGTGCAAGGAGCAGAGGGGAGGAGGGTGGACGGGCGGGGGCTACTCCGGCTGTGCAGAGGACGCCAAGTGCGGGCGTCCGGGCTTGGGACTTTCTCTTGGGCAGCCCCCTCTGCTTACCCACGTCTTCTGGGAGAAGGAAAAGGGAGTAGCGGAAAAGAGGAGGAGAACCTCTGCTTTTGTAGGAGTGTGTATGGGGGGCGGCTCTCCAGGGAGTTCTCTGGAAGAGGAGGCTGAGTGTGTGGGGAGAGAGTGCGTGCGCGCGCGCGCTCCCTGCCTAGTGCCATTGAAGCTTCGAGCCAGCTGCTCCTGGCGGGGACGGGGTGCTGGCGGTCGAGGGGGCTAAGGGGTGGGGGGCGCCGGCGGTGGATTAACTCGGACCGCGGGCGGGGAGGCGTGTGCTGGGGCTGCTTCGGGGAGGAGTCTGCTGTGTTTGGGAAAGAATCGCCCCCGCTTCGGCTGGCGCTTTGAGGGGGGAGTCGCGCTTCGCAGGCTTTCGGAGACCCGCAACTCTTGCGGGGCGCTTTGGGTTAACTTTAAGCTGGCGGCGATGATGGCCTGGGCCGGGGGACGTGCTCTCCTCAGAGGAGCCGCTCCGACGTTGAGCCCTTGCTTTAGGTTTCGACGTTGCGGAGGGAAAGTTTGGGACTCCGTTATTCTTTTCCAGCCCCTTTCCTCTTGTAATACTGCCTTCTTTATTTGGGAGCTCTTTGAGTTGATTTCGCCACCATTATCCTTCCAGGCATGGAGGAAAGAGATGGCTTTTCTGGCCAGGCCGAAGGTGCTTTCAAACCCGAGGCTTTGTGATAACTGAACTAAAATCAAAGGGTCCTAGTGGCACGGATGGTGGCGGGAGTGTGAGGTATGGAATGCTCTTGATGGCTAAAACAAGCAGCTAGCCCCACCGGCCTGCATCCTCGTTTGTTTTTATTTTTGGCAAGGGATGTGAAATATTTGATTGGTTGGCAGGTTGAATTGCTTTCGCCCTTACGGCAGTATATGTAGTGACTTGATTACTTTTTTTGCCTTTGGACAGTAGTAAGGGGAAACTGTTAGTTTTTCCTTTCACTTCTGTCAGTGGCTTTACCCAAGGAGTAATCAAAATTTAATCACTGTTTTGGAGATGGAGATCGGCGTTACTCCCTCTCCACCCTCACCACGTAGGTTATTTTCTGCCATTTTCTGATAGATTTCATTCCCAAGGTTTTATCCTTACGTTTAGTTTAAATATAGTGTTATTTGCATCTTACATGAATAAAGTATGGGAACTTGCTCTTTTTGCAGAATTAATGAAATCAGAAAAATAAAAAGATCGAAAAGAGTTGGGCTGGGAGAATGAAGAAAAATGTAGGTTGATAAACTAGGGCCACTCAGTGGCTTTTAGCGATTCTCAGTACCTTAAGCTGATTAAAACAATGTGATTAAATCGTAGGCTTCCCCATCTGTTTTTTTTTAAGGAAGTCTTAATAACTTAGACATGTTAGGTAGCACCACAGCATTTGTTTTCAGAGTTTGCATGATTTTTAATAAAAATGTTTGTGGGACTTATTGGAAGTACCATAGACAAATGTTTATGTTGACATAACTAACTAAAGAGTAACAGGGCTGCAGAAACTAAAGATTTGGGAATGTTAAAAGTCAGGAGATGTTTATAAATTTATTCTTATGCCCTGGCTTTTCTTTTAGTTGGTATAAAATTGTGTCTAGGTTAATTATATCCTGCTGCTCAAAATGGTGGCTGTTGTGAGAGGTGTTGAGGCTTGTGACAGTGCCATTTTGGGTGCTGGTAAACTTGCCCTCTAGCCATTTTTCTGCTTGGTAAAGCAGTAAAGTTGAAGTGATGCTGGTATTGATTACAAATTTAGAGCTTAAGACCAGTCTACAAATGCTCTGGAAAAACTCATCCTTTGAAAGTTCATATGCATATTCCCATTTGGTTGACTGAAAAATAGAAGTAATAAATTTTGCCTTAAATCTTTGCAGCATATGTAGAGGAATCTAAATGAACTCATCTTCAGGTTTTAAGGTACAAACTTGTGGTTTCTAAGTATTAGCTGGCTTGATTCCTAAAGGAAATGTAAACTGATCAAAGATTTGTATGTATAACAAGTGAAAAATCACTGTAGTTACATTTTGGGTAAGCAGAACTATTTGAGATGATTGTCTTTTTTTTTGATTTTAGTGTTTTCTGGAAGTGACACTTTTTTTGGTCACAGTATATGCTGTTTAAATTACATGCAACACAAATGAATATTTGGGATCCAGTGTAGACAGGTTTTAAGACTACTCATATTTGTCTTTATTTGGAGTGCTCAGTAAAGTAGATCACAGATGATAGTGACTTCTTTTCCTCTGCAGTTTTTACATAATGCTTCTCATGTTATGTGTACTTTGATCTAAGATTTTCAGTAGTTACCAAAAAATTAAAAGTTTATTTCGTAGGCTTGTATGTAACAAGTTTGACTCCATGCAGAACTCACTGAAAACACTGAAGGCAGTGGGGTTGGGGAGTACGTAAATAAATTAAGTTTTAATTGTTTAGGTTAAATTTATTTTTTAATCCAGTAGTTCATTCTTACAGGTCGTGTAAAATAGTCCATTGCATAGACTGTGACGCAGTGGAATGCTGTCTTGAAAGGAGAAAAAAAATTTTTTTAATGCATGCAGAGTTGTACCTGTTAAGCTGGGTGGAAAGGCTCTGCAAACTTATTTTATTCCAAAGATGGAAATGATGAATAACATCAAGTGATAGAAGTTGGATATTTGAACTTTTTAAGGAAACCAATTTTCAGTTGTGGAAAAGATTTTGTTTTATCCTTGACCACCAGGCTGAACCTGTAGATTTATAGAAAATTCAGGAAGCAGAGTCCTCAAGGACTTGGCTTCTATTTATCTAAAAGTGAAGCATTCTCTCACATAGGTGAAGGGCTGAGAGGATTCATGCTGTAATTTTGCAAGAGGTCAAGACCTCCCACTTAGAGAGTTGGCCTCTCAAAGTGTGGATATTGTTTTTTTTTTTAAAAAAGAAGTCTTTAACTCTGTTAACCTTGAAATACAGAATTTCTGTGGAAGTCAACAGACTTGATTTTTGATTTTAGGATATATTGTAAGGATTTGTATGTTGCTCTCTAGCTGCCCGTCAGAGATAGTTTCTATAATCATCAGAACAAAAATCTGTGGATGGAAAAGAAATCTTTGAATGTATATACAGTGCATTATTTAAGTTTTTGAACATTTCTGGTTAAAAGTTTAATACATGAGCATTATAGGAAACTTGAAAATTATAGCAAAATATAGGTAAAAGAATTAAGTTATCTATAATCCTGCCAAGGAGCTCTGGTGGCTGACTGATAAATGATAACCTAAAGGTCAGCTGTTTGAACCCACCAGCCGCTCCGGGGAGGAAGGATGTGGCAGTTGGCTTCTATAGAGGTTACAGCTTGTGAAACCCTATGGGAGGGTTCTGCTATGTCTTATAAGGTCACTAGGTGGGACTTAGGCCAGGTGGAAAGGCTCTACAAACTTATTTTATTGCAATCCTAAAAGACAGAAATGATGGATAATAGTTATTTTGTAGACTTGTAACAAATTTGATGCAGTGCAGAACTCACTGAAAACACTACTAGTTTTGGTGAGAATTGACTGAGATGGCAGTGGGTTTGGTTTTTGGAGTGTATAATCCCACCACTAAGGGATGAAATCTGTTAACAGTGTGCCCCACCACTCATGGGTAAAAAGCCTGTTAACTGTTAGCAACTTTAAAAATTCCTAAATATGCTCACGATGTTTTTGGTAGGTTGTGTTATCTTTATTTTTCAGATAAGTATAGCTGGACAACAATAAATTAACTACACTGAATTCAGTGTTCTGTATTGTGGGGTATTCAGAGACCGTGGTGCATAGTGCTTAAGCACTACATCGGCTAACCAAAAAGTTGGCAGTTTGAATCTACTAGGTACTTCTTGGAAACTGTAGGGCAGTTCTCCTCTGTCCTACAGGGTTGCTATGAATGGGAAGTGACTCAACAGCAGTGGGGTTTGTTTTTCCGGGTGGGGAGGGGTTTGTGGGATACCCAGAAACCCTGATGGCCTAGTGGTTAAGAGCTAGGCTGCTAACCAAAAGGTCCGCAGTTTGAATTCACCAAGTCCTGCTTGGAAACTCTGTGGAGGAGTTCTGCTCTGTCTCATAGGGTCACTATGAGTCAGAATGGCCACTTGACAGCTATGAGTGTTTGCATTTATGGGAAACCCTGCTGTTGTAGTAGGTAGGTGCTATAGCTGCTGAAAAGATTGGCAAGTTCAAATCTACTAGGTGCTTCGTGGAAACTGTGGGGCAGTTCTGCTCTGTCCGATAGTGTTCTGTGAGTCAGATGGCAATGGCTTTGATTTGATTTTGATGTGGGCTAAACTGTGAGCTGGGGATATACTCCCAGCTGGTATTGGAAACCCTGGTGGTGTAGTGCTGTGGCTGCTAACCAAAAGATCAGTAATTTGAATCCACCAGGCACTCCTTGGAAACTGTGGTGCAGTTCTACTCTGTCCTGTACGGTCACTTTGAGTCAGAATCAACTTGATGGCAGTGGGTGTGGTTTGGTTTTAACTGGTGTTACCTCAGATTATCTGTTAATATTTCAGAACCAACATTTGTATAGCATTTTATTTAAATCAAGTATTATGTAATTAATATTCCAGTGAATTGTCGTGTGCCAGGTTGATTCCAACTCACAGTGACCGTATAGGACAGAGTAAAACTCTGCCCTGTAAGAGTTGTGCAGGCTGTAAATCTTTGCAGGAGGCGATTGCCAACTATTTTCTCGAATGGAACCCCTGGGTGGATTGAACTGCAGACTTTTTGACTAGCAGCTAGGTATTTAACCATCATGCTATCAGGGCTCTTTAGCTAAATTTCATCCTGATTTGAGAAATGAAGAATAGCTAATTGACCTGCCCAGAGATTTACTAGCTTTTTTCCTAGCATTTTTTTCCCCAGTGAATGTAATATATCCTTTTGCCAAAGGAAAAGTAACGAAAAAAGAATGATTTTCAGTAATTTGGCCTGGATTAATTTGGGACCTGGTGGTGCAGTGGTTAAGAGTGTGGCTCCTAACCCAAAGGCCAGCAGTTTGACTCCACCAGGTGCTCCTTGGAAACCCTGTGGGGCAGTTAGTTATACTCTGCTGTACAGGATTGGCATGAGTTAGAACCAATTTAATGGCAATGGTTTTTTGTTTTTTGTTTTTTTTTTTGGAGACGGGGTGGAAGAAGAGGTTAATCATATGATGTATGTTATGGGAGAAAACTCATCATAAACATTTTGGGCATATTTTCTTTAGTGAAGAGGCTCTGCTTGTAAGTGGCTGTTTGAAAATAGTGGTCAAAACAGTTGTTTGAATGGTTTGTATAGTAGCAACATGATCAAAATAATAATGGTACTGTCTACTTTCTTCTCCAGCTTGGCCTGCATTTGAGTAATCTTTCTCCTTTCCGTGCAACTCCTTACTGGTTGTAGTTTTACATGGGAAAAGTCTGCCACCTAATCAGTGTGGTAATCAGGGAACAGTATCTGTAATTGAGATTTCTGAATTTACCCTTGGTGCTTCCTCGGATGCAAACCTTTAATCAGGCACATCAAGGTGTGAATTAAACCGAATTCATAGCAACCCTATAGGACAGAGTAAAACTGCCCTGTCACGGAGTTTTGAAGGAGTGCCTGGTGGATTTGAACTGCCAACCTTTGACTAGCAGCCACAGCATGTAACCACTATGCCACCAGGGTTTCCAGGCACGAATTATTAAACCTAAAAATAAGTAACAAAAATTGACATGACAGACTTACTAATACGTCAGCCACGTAAGTCCTTCTAACTCTGGACCCACAGATGGACCGGGGATTTGAGGATGACATACAGATGGGTAATTTGCTGGAGGAAAGGGCCTATTGCTTTTGTAAAATTCTGCAGGTGACCACTGACTAAAACTTGAAGAGGCACTGAACTAGATGAAAGAAAAAGTGAGCTTTAACTGAAGCCTGGCTTTGTGATGTAAGGTGCCTTGGACCAGGAGCTAGGAAAATTGGGTTTCAGTTCAGATTGTGCTACTAACTAGCTCTGTGACTGTGGGCAGGTGAAAAATAACTTAATACTAAACAACATTTGTGTAGTACTGTGTACATTGTCAAAATATTACCTCGTTTTACCCTTTACCATCATCATGAAGTAGAGGTTATTCTCGTTTTACAGATAAAGGAATTGGAATTTTATAGAGATGGTAGAAGTGTGGTAGAGGAGAAGAAGGATTTCAGATTCTTTGACCAAATTCTTTGCTATTGCTACTACATCATGCTGTTTCTCTAATTCAGTTTTTATTAGTGGTAAAGGAGAGGTTAGTCCTTAAAAGGCTGAGATTCCATACTGCAACTCTAGAGTTGTTGATTCTAAGTAATGTGGGGTACAAGAGATCCCTTTTTAAAACTTCTGCAGTGACAAATTCATATATTCATTCTTTTCTGTTAGCAAATGTTTATTGAAAACTTTGTATGTGTTAGGCAATGTACTAGGTGGTTGAGTCTATAGCTGTGAATACAACACAAAAATCCCTGCTCTTTTTAGTGCGAGGAGACAGTAAATAAGTAAAGTACATAGTATGTCACAGAGACAAGAAATAAACCAGGCGGCACGGGGAAGGCCAAGGTGATGGGGTGAAGGACGGCCTATGTTAGCATCTGGCTTGCTTTACAACGGAAGTTCAGTTTAGTCTTGCTTAATTTTCTGGAACGCAGTTAGGAAAGCCTAAAATACAACTTGGCAGCATTCAGTACAACTGACCGTCTGCCCTTTGATCAAGAGAGGCTTAGTGCTGGATCTGCATGGTATGTTAGGGGTCCAGAGTGAGAAGCACTGGCAGACTGTAAATAAAGGGCAGTTTAGGTAAATGCTGGTGGTGTAGTGGTTAAGAGCTACTGTTGCCAAACAAGAGATGGGCAGTTCAAATCCACCAGGTGCTTCTTGGAAACCCTTTGGAGCAGTTCTGATCTGCCCTGTAGGGTCTCTAGGAGTCTGAATTGACTCAGTGGCAACAGATTTGAGGTTTTCAGTTTTAGGTAAAACCTGGTGGTGCAGTGGTTAAGCTAGCCAAAAGGTTGGCCGTTTGAATCTACCAGGTGCTCCATGGAAACTCTACATGGCAGTTGTGCCCTGTCCTACAAGGTTGCTATGAGTTGTAATACATTGCTTTTAGGTAGAAGTACAGGGTGTGGACAGAGCTAAAGGGGACAGAGCTGTATAGCTTACAGCCAGCAGCTTTTAGATCTACTTGATTTAACTGCTGTTCTTCTCAAATGGGAACAAGCAGAAAGAGTCAGAAACTTGGTTTGTGGGCCCACCTCTGTCTAAAGAGCTCACTGCTAACCAAAAAGTCAGCTGTTCCTTGGAAACCTGTGGGGCAGTTCTGCTGTGTCCTGTAGGGTCACTGAGTTGGAGTCAACAGCAAACGGAGTTCTTCTCCTGATTTTAAGCAGATTGCTTTGGACTTCAGATGTCCCATTTTATAGAAAGGAAATTGTAGACTAGAGGAGCTCTCTGTTTTTCTTAGGTCTAAAGTTCTGTGTCAGTTAGGATCTGTGTCTTAATCAAGTGAAAGCTGAAGATCCACACTTGGTACGTTTTTGGATTAGATGAATTTATTTCTCTTTGTGTGAAAATCTTATCTGCTACGAAGCCACATTGGAAGTAGCTTTAGAGGCTCAGTGAATTTCTGAGGTCCTCAAACTAAGATTTATATTTTGAGGAATTCTGGAGGATAAAGGCCTTGAATTATGTTATTTTATCTTCACTTTTGTTTCCTTGTCTGTGTTTAACATCATTCACATCTAAACTTTAAATAAAATCCAGGTACATCTTCTAGCTTGTGGCGTGCGTTTCGTTTGATATGGTGACCTTTTCAGATAGCTGTTTTGCCCTTCCCCCATGTTTTCATATTTCATTGGCTGCTTTTAATATACCTTCTTTACATTAGCCTCTAACGAATATTAATAAATCTATACTGGAGGATTTGGTGTAAGACCCACCCCCCCAGCAGTAGTTCTTGCACTTCAGAAAAAATGATTGGATAATAATACTGAGCTCTGGATTCCATGGGTTCCTTTAACTGAGGGTTTCTCAACCGCAGCACTGTTGACATTTGGGTCCAGATAATTCTTTGTTGTGAGGAGCTGTCATGAGGATTGTGCGATGTTTAGCAGCGTCCCTGGCCTCTACCCTCTTGGACCAGTAACACCACAGTCATGACACACAAATATCTCCAGATCTTGCCAGATGGCTTATGTGGGCAGAATCACATCCATGTGAGAATCACAGCTTTAGGATGTGAGTAGTGAAGACTTCTCAGTGTGGATCATTGTGTAGAGTGTGCTCTGAATAGGAGGTGGGTTCTTTTTCCTTCTGACAGTGTGGGTTTTTTTCCTCTTCAGTGCAGACTTCTAATATTTTTGTTTATTGAAATTGAAGAAAGTTATAGTTGCTTCCAGATGTGCATGTCATCAGCAATCACAAATGTCAGAAACCTAGGGAACAGATGTGTGTGTGTGTTTTTCTTCCCTATCCTGAAGTGTCCTTTAAGGAAAGAAGGGTAATGTGAGGTAGTGAGGCAGTTGTAAAGCTGACTGGGGCCGATAAAGAAAGGCTTCCCTGTAAAGAAAGGCCTCCCTCAGGCAGGACTTGGTGGTGTCACGGGAGGAGGGGTGTTTGTTGTGCTGCAGCCTGAGGCTGGCTGCAGTGGTTGCCATTGCCTGTCAGGGCACAGGGCTCTTCTTGACAGATCTCTTCAGCGTTTCCAAGTGGTGGACTAAGGAGGGGGTGGTGGTTAACCATGACCAGGTCAAAAGTTCATTGGGACCTAAGTTGAAGGTGTGCTTGTGCATGTGTACGTGTGTGTATGCATTTGAGACACTGGGGCTCACACACATCAAGTTTGTATAAAATGCATATTCCACTGGAATTTTTAACTTAAAACACAACAATCTGATCCTTTCTTGGGGCTACTCTGTGTGTGTGTGCGTGCGCGCATGTGTACATGAGCACAAACGCATATTTGAGACATTGGGCATACATGAGTTTGTATAAAATGCATGTTCCGTTAGAAGTTTCAATTTAAAGCACAGTGATCTAGAGCCTTTCTTGAGACAGCTCTAAATGTGTCTATTTATGTAAATGTTTCTTCCATTTGATCTTGTTTGTGGTCAGTCATGGTAAAATATGGATTCAAATAGATTTTCATTTTGATTAGAGGAAAAACTGTTGTGATAGTGACTTAGTAATAGTGTACAGTAAAGGGCTTTGTGCTTCTGGGAAGAAAGATGGTTATAGAAATTCAAGGAGATGTTATCACTTATCTGTGGCTTCTGAGGATGTCTTTCACTGAAAGTGTTCATCTCAAAGTCCATCTTTTTCATGTTGAGTTATTTGGTCTCTAAAGAGACACCCAGCACTGTCCTTTTTGTTCTTTATCGCTTTTGTCTGGGAACTAAGGTCTGACCACAGTTTTTTTCTTTCCTGTTCCATTGTTATGCTTGTATACTGATGTCCTAGAGTTTGTTCTGGGCAGTGATTGAGGAGGGGTAGAATTTCTGGGCCACATGAGGGTGTTAAATCCCAGAATTTGTGTAAATAAATTGGTGTGAAGTCAGTCACTTCTGCAGGCAAAGCAGTTTTTTCCTCTTCAAAGGGCAAAGGAACCTTCAGAATAATTCTTGTAATGTGCTATGTTTTGTACTTCATCATCCACAAACCCATTTAAAGTGTAATATGGTTTGTGTAAAAATATGTGGGAGATAGGTTTTCATTCTCTTCCTGTTTAACGTCCTGGACCTCATGTGACCTCTGTTGGCTGGTTTAAGTGATGTAGTGTTCTTGTGGGCTTCACATTCTAATGGTCAGCTTTTAGCTTGGATTCTGTAGCCTGGCTCTTTAGGAACTTCCGTCAGGTCTGCTTTTTCCCTAGGGTAGGTTTACTAGAGTAACTGCCTGACTTGACAATATGTCACTGAGGCATGTGGCCACCCGAATTAAATGTGTGAATAGTTGTCACAACAGACTGTGTGTGGACTCTCTGTCTCCATACTCCACTTGTAACTTCCAAAAAGTAAGTGAAAATTGAGGGAGTGATGAGGCCACAATTACATTAACCACTTCATGTAATTTTAAATTTTGGTCTTTTGAATCATTTGCAATTGATAATTCCTTAGAATGAAGTAAGTTCTTAGAATTCAGAATGCTGTTAAACAATCTTGTTGACTGCTAGAGTGTTTTTTTCTCCTGGCTAGTTCCTTTTAATGAACACTCCTTCCAGGAGTGTTCATTGTTTCAGCTACAATGGTACTAAGGACAGTTGATTTGCTTGACAGAAAATGTGTTAAATCAACAGATCTACTCCTTTAGCAAATCCTTTCTCTCCTTGGTTTCCATTGTGTTTCTCCTCTCTCCCTGAAAGGTTGTGTTTGCCAGTCTTTTTGGTGTGGGGGACAATTTTATAATCAATGTCCTGGAGTTCTTTGTTCAGGGGACAAGTGAAAGGTGATTTAAGGAAAAATTTCACCTGTTGCTGTAATTAAGGGATTTAATTTCAGATTTTTTCACCCTTAGCCTGCTCTTAATTTGGGTTAGTCTCTTAACACAACTTGCTAATTTTTGCTCCCACATTCTGTCTGTAGAAGGCCATTTTCCTCATCTTCCTTTGTGTCCTTAGTTCAGGCACCCAGATCTTTTTACAGGATGTTGGGGGTTGGGAGGAGAATGCTCCAATTATGTTGCAGATACTTATGTTCTCTTAACTGTAGATTTTCATTGCTTTCAATGATGGAGCCCATATTTGTTAGCAGTCAGTGTGCTCAAGTTTTTGTCATAGGCAACTTTTGATTTTTTATAAAACACATTTTCATGTGCTTTAAATTAAATTTGACAATCCAAGTCAATTTTTCAATAAAACCCCACGCACACACACCTCTGTTCAACTCTGGCTGCTCTCCCCACCCTGTGACAGAAAGCACAATCCTCTTTTCCACCCGATACTTACCGTATTCGTTCCACCAACTCCTGTCCCCTCCTTTCCACCTTCTTATCTGGCTTCATGTATATATTTAAGCCAGGAAGCACGTACTTCATCAGCATCACTTTATGTCTTGTAGTCCTATCCAGTCTTTGTCTGGAGAGCTGCCTTTGGTACTGGTTTCAGCTCTGGACTAGCAGTGAGTTCAGGGGCTGTGTGTCCTCGGGATTCTCCAGGATGTTGGACCATCAAGTCTGGTCTTTAATAGAACTCTATGTCTGCAGTCCGATTTTTGTTACTACATCAGGGATTCTATGTTGTGTTCCCTGTCAGGACAGCCGCTGGTGGTGACAGGCACCATCTAGTTCTTCTGGTCTCATGCTGATGGTATCTGTGGATCATATGTCACTTTCTCCTGAGCTCATATTTTCCTCACGTCTTTGATGTCCTCTGTTCTCCTCTGCTTCAGGTGGATTGGGACCAGCTGATGCTCTTTAGATGACAGACAGCTTGCTAGCTTTTGAGACCCCAGATGCCACTTGTCAAAATGGGATGCAGAACATTTACTAAAAAAAAAAAAGTAAAAGAAAAAACTGAAGCCAAATGACTAGATGTTCCCTGAAACCAGGGTCCCCAGGCCCCTGCTCATAGGCAACTTTTTAAAGTAAAAGTAGAATTTAAAAATAAAAGAGAACTGTCTCAAATCCCAGTCAGCTTACATCTCTTTGTTTCTATTATTACTGATGTCATGTTGCAGAGGTATGTGACAGGGTTGCTATTCTTCTGCTGTCCTAGAGAATTAGGATCTAAGTTTTTTGTTCTTTTCTTGTAAGGGCAATGATATAGTCTGATATCTGTGTTGTGTGCCAGGTGAGAAGTTCAGACAGAGACAGTGATCCTGAGTAAGATGCTTCCTGGAGAAAGGAGGCTTGTGGGTTCATAAGGAGCAAGTCAATATGGGGAGCCCTGGTGGTACAGTGGTTAAGAGCTTAGCTGCTGACCAGAAGTTGCCAGTTCAAATCCACCAGCTACTCCTTGGAAACGCCTTGCTGGAGTTTTGTTCTGACCTGTAGGGTTGGAATTGACTCAAAGGCAGTGGGTTTGGTTTGGGGTTTTATAGAGTTGCTGTAAGTTGGAATCGACTCAGCAGCAGTGGGTTTGTTTTTTTAATTTTTTATGGCTAGCTAGATCATAGAGTTCTTACACTCATTGGCATCAAGTTGATTCTGACTCATAGCAACCTTATAGGGCAAAGTAGAGTTGTCTCAGGGTTTCCAAGGAGTGCCTGGTGGATTCAAATTGCCAGACTTTTGGTTAGTAGCTGTAGCACTTAACCACTGCACTACCAGGGTTTCTGAGAGTTTGTATAGGGGACTGAAAAAATACAGTTACTTCATAGTAGACATCCGCATTGTGGCACACTTTGAATGGTAGGTTCACTAGTGTTAATCACTTTTTGTCAGGCAGTAGGGAAGTAAAGTTTGAGAGTTAAGGATGTATGTCGTGTATACTAAGCTTTTTAGGTTATATCTGTTGTTGATAGCGGAGATAGAACAGAGTGGAGAAAGAAAGATTAGCTTAACTATTAGATTGGAATGGGTGTGTGGTGTTGAAGGTAGTGGTAGTAGGAAAAGACGTTTGTCACTGAAGGAAGAATGAGTAAGACTAGATGGCCAATGAAGTTGAAGTGCAAAAGACAGTTGTGTCAGTTGGATCGCTTTTGGTTACAAGGGACAGAATGCTATGCTAATAGAGGCTTAAGAAAATACTATAGACTGTCTCTTAGCATGCAGTCTGAAGGAAGGTGGTTCCCGGCAGGTATGGCAGCTCAGGGACAGATGTCGGTAGGTACCCAGGTGATGAAAACTTCACTTCCAAGGTCTTCATTGCTGAATGATGCACACCAGTACAGGAAAATTACAGCTGAAAACAACCATTGAGTTGGTGTTTGAAGGGGTCGGAGATGACTTCTGAAAGGGCTTTTTGAGTTACGGTGGTGAAAGAGGAAGAAAACTGAGGCTAAGACTTGAAACTGCTCTCTCCTAGAGGAAGAGAGCCTTAGAGGAAGCTGAAAGAGAACTGTACTTGTTTTTTGTGAATATCATATAGAAGGAAAAATTAAATTATTCATATTTCCTACACAGTTACCATTTTGGTGATAGATTTAAGAGATTAATTTTATGGCAACCCTTCCTGAGAGCAAGCAGCCCGATTCCAAATTCTGTTCCAAGCGCCTCATTAAGTATCTGTGTTTTGTACTAGGGATCCTGTTCTCTGTCCTATCCCTCTGTAATCACTGGGGGTGGTTACCTTTCCTTAGGCTCATTAGGTGCTCAGTGTTTTAGCTTTCAGTTTAGTAAAATGATAATGCAAGTCCAGTACACAAATGTACTCTTTTTCTCTTTGGACTTTTAGATAGGTTCTTGCTTAACTATTGGTTGTTTGGAATAGTACTTCAGTCTTTAGTTACTCTCAGTTAAGTAAGTAATGATCCCTGAGATCATCTTGAAGATACTACTTAATGAGACTGTATGATCCTTTTTAATGGGTTTTGTGTACATATAAGACTTTCAGGTAGTCATGTCGTGTGTTATGTTTAACGACAGATTACCTATGAAGGCAAAGTTACAACTCAGAAGGATGTCTTTTTGTTTGTTTGCTTGTTTTATCTTTTCACCAGCTGCACACAAATTTTGGAGGTATCTGCCTGCTCTGCCTGCCCCTCCCCCCCCTCCCCAGGGTCAACTAAATCTATAGCCTGGCCAGTAATCTATAAAACATCTTCCAAGGTAAGATGAACTGGGTCAATCAAATTCTCTTTCTTGGTGGTGTAACCTAGGAATTACGAGGGTTATCGAGTTAGTGTGGAAACGAAGCTAAAAGGTCATGTGAGAAACTAGGATGCACACCAAAGTCTTGCCTACAAGGGAGCTGAAACTGAGAGACACATAGCATTAGAGGAATTAATGGGAGGGCCCTAGCTCCAGTTCACTGGCATGTGTCCTGCAGGACCCCTTCCCGTCACCCCCCACATCTGAGGGATTCTGATGCCTTGTCCTGCAGAGGGCTGAAAGAACACTCATTTCTCATGTGCATATTTATGTATCTGTGTATTTTTATAACTGAGATCATTCTTTTACTTGTTCTTCTAAATCTTGCTTTATTCAGTTTGCAAAGTTAATGACACAGAATGCCCTTTTTTGACAATGTTATGATTTTAATAGCTGTAGAGTAGTCACTGAATAGAGATGCTGTATCTTATTTAACCAGTCCTTTGTGGTGGGTTGTGGAGCAGTTAGGTTATTTTAGATATTTTACATTTGAACAACCATGAACGGAAAGAGTCTTTTTTCCAAGAAAGGGCTAGTCATTTTTTTAGGTATTTAACTGTTACCATGGCCGTTTATATTTGAGGCTTTGCATTTTGAGTTTTTTTCATAGTCACTTGTTATCTTCTGTTTTGTTATAAAAGCTAATATTAATTTGGTGCCTGCTGTACAGTAGGCATTGCTTAAGGTGAGACAGTCATCGCCTTTATCCCACTCAGTTGCTGAAGAAACCAAACAGGTGAATCAGTTTGTCCAAGATCACACAGCTAGCAGATAGCAGAGCCCAGACAGCTTGGCTTCAGTGCTTCTAAACATCTGCAACTGGAAAAGAACTCCCACGGTTAATAAGTATTTGGCTGATGTAGGAAAGTGCTGAAGCTTCTTCAGGTATACAAAAAATAATTGGTAAGTAAATTGAGTGGCAATGTCTAAGAGCAGAATTAATTTCAGGTTATTTAGTGATAGATAGGTGAGGCTAATTTATCCATTTCTGCAGCATTTAAAAAGTCTGAAGAGTTGAGAACACTGAGTCAAGAAATAATGACATTAAAGAAGTCAGAGAAATTCATGTTTTTTTCTTTATTGCTTATATGTGGAGATTACTTGACTTTTAAGGTATTGTAACACTGACCAGAAATTTAATTAAAAAAAAATTTTTCAGTGTCAAACTTAGAAAGATTGCAAGACTAGTACAGAGAATTCATTAACTCTTCAATGTTAAGTTTTAAACCATTTGTGTTATGATTCCCTCTCCTCCTTCTGCTCACAGCTGTCCTCCTCCATCTCCCACCCCTTCTGTGTCTATCATTATTCTTTTCCCTACACTGAGAGTAAGTTGCAGGCATGATAACTTTTTACCTCTAAACATTTCACTGTTGATATTCTCTTATAATTGCAATATAATGATCAAAATCAGAAAATTAATACTGCAGGTCAGGATATAATAGTATTACGTCAAATGTTGCCAATATTATTTGACCTAATGATGTTATTATGTCTATAATTGTTTATACTTTTGTTTCAAAGAAATATTTTTGGTGAAAATATACACAGTAAAACATACCAACTAAACAATTTCTACATGAATAATTCAGTTACGTTCATTATATCTTTCATGTTCTGCAACCATTCTCACTATCCTTTTCCCAGTTATTCTACCACCATGAAGATCATCTCACTGCCCCAAGCTCCTCATCTAACCTTTTAAGTTGCTGTTGTAATTTACATATAAATATATATATTTGTACATTGTTATTCCATATTGTAAGTTATTTTTATGGTTCTGATTTTAAATCTGTGATTCTGCATTGCATTACCTTATCAGGTCTTTTATAGTCTGTAACTGTTTTTTCTTCTTTGTCTTTGATGACCGTGACATTTTTGAAGAGTACAAGCCAGTTATTTTGTACTTGGGCCCTCAGTTTGGATTTGTCATGTTTTTGGCAGGAGTACTGAAAAACGTTATATTCTCAGTGCATCACAGTGGGAGTTACTTGATGTTAATACCGTTACTGGGGATGGTGGTGGTGATGGTTGTTGTTATTAAGTGTGGTCATTTTGTGGAGGTGGTGTCTGTCAGATCACTCTGAAGTTGGAGTTTTTAACCTTTGTAATTAATAAAGTATGTTGTGGGGAGACAGTCTGTAGGTATCCTGATTTATCAGAACTTTGTTCACTCATTTTAAAATACATGCATGGGGCTTTGCTGGAGTCAGTTGTGATATATGGCTGCCACATAGTTACTTTCAGATTCTGTCGTTGCTCTTATATTTATTCATTGACCTTCACAGTTTTTATGCATGGATTTTATTTGAAATGTTTTATTCAGAACTGTTATTTGTCACGTTTTACTGGAATACAGTTTGTACAATTTTTTGATCTTTTTAACTTGGACAGTTCATGTAAAGTAGATGAACACTTGAAAAATTTCTGACATGAAATTGAAAGATGTATGTAAGTATGTTTACTTTAGATTCACCAGTTGTCATTTTGCCATATTGGCTTCATGTTTACTTTTTTTGCTAGAACATTTGAAAGTACGTTGGCAGTGTTATGATGTGTTGTTATCCCTAAATATTTTTGGCATGTACTGCCTAAGAATAAGAACCTCTGTCAGTGTAACCATAATATCATGCTCACTTTCATGTAAGTTAACAGTGGCTGGTGAATTCAAGGAAACCCTGGTGGCTTAGTGGTTAAGTGCTACAGCTGTTAGCTAGAAGGTCCCCCAGTTCAAATACACCAGGTGGTCATTGGAAACTCTGCTGGGCACTTCTACTCTGTCCAATAAGGTTGCTCCTGTGAGTCAGTGTTGACAGGCAGCAGGTTTGGTTTTGGGTGCTTTGGTGGATTCACACTGCCAGCTTTTTGGTTAGTAGCTGAGCTCTTAAGCATGGTGCCATCAGGGCTCCAGTTCTATAATAGCGTGTAATAAACTGCCTCTGAATCTTTTTAGATTGTTTTACAGATGCCACCACACAACTCCACCTAGGTGCCACATTGTGTTTGATTGTGAAAGGAATAGTTTTTAAGCAGTGTGAAGCCAACTCATTTGTTCTAGTCAGACGGAAAAATTAGAAAAACAACTCAAAGTTTCAGTGACTGTACATTTAAGTATATCATGAAGTATTAACAAAAGAGAGTGCTTATTGGCACAACACAGGCTGTGCAGTTGGGACAGATAATGAAATGCAGTCCCGGCTGTGTTCAAGGTCTAGACAAACTACTTAACCTCTCTGAGCCTCGGTTTTTTCATTTGCAAACTTGATTTCATATCCTGTTCCATAGACTTAGAGATTCAGATGAGCTGGTGTATGTGAGGGCCTTGCACAAGTAGATTTCCGCAAGTGATTATTATTATTATTAAACTTTTTTTTCATTTTAGTGTTTTGAATTATGATGATAATGTGGGTGTTACAAATGATAATCATTTGGGGGAAGGAATTAAATAATAAAGATAAAAGTTTACATGATCTCCCTTATTTCTGCTTATTTTGAAGTGAGTTCCTGGAGAAGGATATCATGCTTGGTAGAGTGGAGGATCAATGAAAAAGAGAAAGAACCTCAACAAGACAGACTGACACAGTTGACATGAAAAATGTCAACATACTGTGCTTATGTAGATTAAAGTGAAGTTGTTGTTAGGTGCTGTCAAGTCAGTTCAGACTCACAGTGAATCTGTGCACAGCAGAACGAAACACTGCCCAGTCTTGCACCATGCCTACAGTCGTTTTTATGTTTAAGCCCATTATTGCAGCTGCTGGGTCAGTCCGTCTCATTGAGGGTCTTCCGCCTTTTTGCTGACTCTCAACTCGATCAAGCTTGATGTCCTCCAGGGACTGATCCCTCCTGACGTGTCCAGGTATGTAAGACGCAGTCTCTCCATCATTGCTTTTAAGGAGCACTCTGGTTGTGCTTCTTCCAGAACAGAGCTGTTTGTTCTTTTGGTAGTCCCTGGTACAGTCAGTATTCTTCTCCAACACTACAGTTTAAAGGCATCAGTTCTTCGGTCTTCCTTGTTCATTGTTCAGCTTTTGCATTCATATGATGCAATTAAAAATACCATGGCTTGGGTCAGGCACACCTTAGTCTTCAATGTGATGTCTTTACTTTCCAATACTGTAAAGAAGTCCTTTGCAGCAGATTTTCCCAATGCAGTGCATCTTCTGATTTCTTAACAGCTGCTTCCATGGGTGTTGATTGTGGAACCAAGTAAAATGAGATCCTTGGCAACCTCAGTCCTTTTCTGTATTTATCAGTGTTGCTCATTGGTCCAGTTATGAGGATTTTTGTTTTCTTGATGTTGAGGTGCAGTCCATACTGATACTGATTTTCATTAGTAAGTGTTTCAGATCCTCTTCACTTCCAACAAGCAAGGCTGTGAAATTAACTGAATACAAATTGCTTTTTAGATGTCTTTGTTGAGGTATGGAGCCCTGTTGGTGCAGTGGTTAAGAGCTTGGCTTCTAACCAAGAGTTCAGCAGTTTGAGTCCACTAGCTGCTCTTTGGAAACCTTTTGGAGCAGTCTGCTCTGTCTGGTAGGGTCCCTCTGAGTCACAGCTGATGCCATAAGAATGGTTTATTTTTTGAGGTATAATTCATCTACCACACAGTCGAGTGACTTCACACAGTTCAGTGACTTTCAGTTGCTTGACTCTCACCACAATCAGTTTTAGGACATTTATATCAATTTGTCTTCTCCACAAAAAAAACTTCATACCCATTAGTAGTCATTTCCCATTTTATTCTAACTTCTAAGCCCAATACAGCCATTAATCTGGACATTTTATACTAGTATAATTACATAATATGTAGGTTTGGGGATTGGCTGCTTTAACTTAGCATAATGTTTTCAGGATTCACCCATGCTGTAACATGTATCAGCACTTAATATATTTATGGTAAAATATACAATTCCACAATGTAGATATACCATATTTTGTCTGTCTGTATTTTTCTCTGATAGAATTTGGATTGTTTGTACCTTTTAGCAGTTATAAATTATGCTGATAAGAATATTTGTATAAAGTTTTTCTGTAGGCATATATTTTCTGTTCTTTTGAGTATCTATACTGTACTGGTAGTCTATGGATTAAGAATGCATTGTCTTCCCAAATTTGACATTAAGGCTAATCTGTACATAAGTCAGAACCAGTTACATATGGTTGGTGTCCAATGTTAGTCAAATGTTTGTCTTATTATATAGTGTGCCTTTCTATGCTTAAGGAAATTTAAAAAATACACCAAAACAGCTTTAACATAATATGGTGATAATGTTTTTGTGCACGTTGCAAAGCAGCACCCGTTTGTAATTAGGAATCAGACGTACCTTGAATTTTAACACAACAGCTTTTAGGATAGTTGGTTCTTAACTGCTGTATGTTGCCCTAAGTCAGATGTTCATAACCCAGGGAGTGCTTGTAGTGACATTGCTGGGTCCTATAATGACTGTCTAACCTTTTGAGGAACTGATAGATTTTTTTCAAAGTGGCTTTTATGTTTTCATCAGCATGTGAGGTTTCTGATTTCACATTGTTGACTGATTCTTTGATGCTAGTCACACCAGTGAGTGGTATCTCAGTGTGGTTTTGATTTGGATTTCTCTGGTGGCTAATGCTGTCCAGTATTTTTTCATGTGATTATTGGCCATTTATAGATCTTGAGAAAATGTCTGGTCAGAACATTTCCTCAATTTTTAACTTTTTTTTTTAACTTTGAGTTTTAAGAGTTCTTTATATATTCTAGACGAAAAAAAAAAAACTGTTGCAATCGAGTTGATTACTTAATCAGGTATATAATTTGCAAATATTTTCTGTGTTGTCTTTTCACTGTTAATGGTGTTCATTGAAACAAACTTTTTAATTTTGATGAAGTCTAATGTATCTGCTTTTATCTAAGAATAGTTTACCAAATCCATGGTAATAAAGTTTTGTCCCCTATATTTTCTTCTAACAGCTTTATAGTTTTAGCTCTTAAATTTAGGTCTTCGGTCGATTTGGAGTTAAGATTTTCATTTTGTGTGAGGATAGGGATACAGCTACATTCTTTAACATTATCTATCCAGTTGTCCCCACACAGTTTGCTGAAAAGAGTGTTCTTTCCCCATTGATTGGTCTAGACATCCTTATCAAAAATTGTTGGTCATAGACATATAAATGTATTTTTAGACTCTTGTTTCTATTCCATTAATCTGTATGTTCTATCCGTATGCTATAGTCACATTGACTTGGATACTGTTGCTTTGTAGTGAGTTTTGAAATTGAGAAGTGTTGGCCATCCTGCTTTGTTCTTCAGTTTCAGTATTGTTTTAACAGTTCTGGATGCCTTAAAACTCCATAAGAACATGAGAATCACTTTGTCAGTGTCTACAAAGAAGTCAGCAGGAAATTTCGTATGGATTGTGCTACATCTGTAGGTCAGTTTGAGAATTATTACTGTTTAACAACGTTAAGGCTTTCCATCTGCGAACATGAAATGTGAATGGTTTTCCTTTTACTAGATATTCTTTATTTTTTAAACAATGTTTTGTAACTTTTTGAGCATAAGTTTTGTATGTCTGTCCTCAGATTTATTCATAAGTATTTTTTTCTGTTGATACTATTGTGAATGGAACTGTTTTCTTAATTCGTTTACAGATTATTCATTGACAAATAGATTTTTAAAAATTAGTTTTATTAAAGCTGAAAGCCTTTAGCTAGACTGACAAAAGACATAAAACGCCAAAATAACAAAGGGAAGTGGTGACATTACACCTGACCTGATTGAAGTAAAGAAAATTATGATAAAATTTACGAACAACTATGTGGCAGTAAAGTGGGTAACATAAAGTGGACAGATTATTAAAAGCGTACAACCTGTCTACGTTGACTCCAAAGAAAATAGAAAGTCTCAGTAGACCAGAACAAGTTATCCAGAACCAGTGATCTAAAAACCAGCCAACAAGAGAAGTCCTGCACCAGATACATCACTGGAATACGTCACTGGAAAATTCTGCCATTTAGAGAAGAATTGACACAAATACTGTTAAAATGATTCCAAAAGATAGAGAAGGAAGGAATATGCCCTAATTCATTCTGTGAAGCAGATATAATGCTAATACCCAAAGCAAAGGCACAAGAAAACTACAGGCCAATATCTCTTATGAATATAGATAAAGAAATCTTTAACAAAATACTACCAAACAGAATCCAGCAAAATATTAGAAGTTGTACACCCTGACCAAGTGGGATTTTTTTTTCCAGGAATGCAGAAATGGTTCAACATTAGAAAACCAGTCAATGTAGTATACTGTATCAGTAAAACAAAAATCCAAACCTATTACTATTGAGTCAGTTCTGACTCACAGCGACCCTATAGGACAACGTAGAACTGCTCCGTGGAGTTTCTACAGAGCAGTTGGTGGATTTGAACTGCCAGCCGAAAGTTCAGACAGCCTGAATCTTAAGCACTGCACCACCAGGGCCACACACCACATCAGTAAAACAAAAGGAAAAAAATAGCTATGTGACCATTTCCATGGATAGAAAAAGCATTTGATTAAATCGACTACTCTATCTTGATGAAAACTCTGAACAAGACTGGGATAGAAGAGAGATTCCTCAGTATGATTCATGGCATACGTGAAAAGACAGCAGCCAACATTATACTTATTGGAAAAAAACAAAACTTTCCTCCTGAAATCAGGAATAAGACAAGTGTGTCCCTTCTCAGCACTTCTATTCAATATTGTATTAGAAGTCTTACATAATGATAAGACAAGAAAAAGAAATATAAGGTATCCAGATGGGAACAGGAATTAAAATTATGTCTATTCATGGGTGATATGATCCAATATATAGAAAATTCTAGCAAGTTCACAAGAAGACCCCTAGAGCTAATAAAGGAGTTTAGCAAAGTTGTAGGATATAGGGTCAACAAACAAAAATTAGGTGGATTTCTGTACACCAGCATTGAGAAATCTGAAAGGAAAATTAGGGGAAAAAGATCATCTGTGATACCATCTAAGTGAATAAAATAGCAAAATAAAATCGCAAACCAAAATCCTTGCTGTTGAGTCAGTTCCAACTCATAGCTACTTTATATGACAAAGTAGAACTGCCTCATGGAGTTTCCAAGAAGTAGCTGGTGGATTTGAATTGCCAGCCTTTTGGTTAGCAGTTGAGCTCTTTACCACTGTGCCATTAAGGCTCCTCTAGAAAATAAAATATCTAGAAATAAATCTAACCAGAGACATGAAGGATTTATACATTGAAAATTATAAAACACTCCTGAAGTTAAAGACTTAAATAAATGCAAAGATGTTCCACATTGGTGGATTGGAAGACTTATATTATTAAGATGGCATTGCTACCCAAAGTCATCTAGAGATTCCACACAATCCCAATCAAATAGCCTTCTTTATAAAAATAGAAAAATTCCTGAAACTGTTGTCCTGAGAGTGTCTTCAAACCTTGAAACAAAAATGTCTCCCAAAATCATCTTAAAACCAAGCAGCAGTTTAGCTCAGCCAGTAAAAAAGATCTGCTTTGACCATTAGGCTCTTTTGAGAACTATCTGTATGGACCAAATTGACAACAGCAACTGAAAAGATCAGGTAAGAACCTAGGGAGCAGACAGTTTATTAAGATGAACGAAGAACAACTGAGGACAGAAGGACGAGAATGATTGCACAACTCAAAGAATGTAATCAGTGTTACTAAATTATACATGTATAACCTGTTGAGTTGGTGTGCTTTTTGCTGTGCGTATTCTCAAGAACAGACTAAATAAAAGTTCAGAACAGTTTATTGAACTGCAATTTAAATACAGTGAAGTGCACCCTATTAAAGTATGTAGTCCAATGAGTTTTGACAAATGTGTTTACCTTTGTAACCATTTCCATTTCAATCAAGATATAGTATATTTGTATTAACCCCCAGATTTTCCATTTGTCCCTTGGCACTTAACCTGCTTTTTTTAGAAGTTCATCTCACTAGAAACATAAAATGTGCATCCTTGTGTGTCTGGCTTCTTTCACTCAGATGAGGATTTTGCAGTGGAGTCATACTGTTGTGTGTACTAGTGGTTCTTTTTTTATTGATAAATGGTATTCCGTTGTGTGGCTATACCATGATTTGTTTACTCTTTTTCCTACTGGTGGACATTTGGGTTGTTTTCTGTTTCCTGCTGATAGGCATTTTGCATAGTTTCCAGTTTGGGGCATTTATAAGTAAAGGTGCTGTGAGTATATTCACTTATAAGTCTCTGTGTAGACATGTTCTCAGTTCTGCAGGGTGGATAGCCAGGAGTGGGATTTCTGGGTTTTATGTAAGTCCTGCTTAACTTTGTGAGAAATTGCCAAATTGTATTAAAAATTTTGTTTTTTCTTTTTTAAAATTGAAGTGTAATTTATATACATTAAACTTATCCCCTTTTAAGTGTTCTGGTGCTAACTGAAAGGTCACTAGCTCTGTGGGAGAAAAGACCTGGCAGTATACTCTTGTAAAAATTTCAGCCTAGGAAATCCTGTGGGCCAGTTCTTTATCCTGATCAGTTGCTGTGAGCCAGACTCAACTCAGCAGCACCTAACAGTACACAATCAAATCACCGAGCAACTCAGTCACCCAAGAAATTTTCCTCATGCCACTTTGTAGTTAACCCCGTCCTCAACCTTTGTTGGCCACTTATTTTTTTATCCCTACAATTTTGCCTGTGTCATATAAATGAAACCATATAGTATATAGTCTGAGTGTGGCATCTTTTACTTGGCATAATGCATTTGAAATTCATCCATATTGTTTCATGTATCAGTACTTTATTCCATTTTATTGCCAAATAATACTCCATTGTAGGGAAAAACCAATTTATCTGTTCAACAGTAGAAGAATAAGCTGCACAAAGATTCTTACACAGATATTTGTGCGAATGTGTAGGAGTAAGATTTGCTGAGTCTTGTGGTAAATTCATATTTAATCTTTGAAAACAGTTGGGTGGTTTATTGCGTTCCCACCAGCAATTTAGATGGTCTTTCAATGATAGATTTGGCACACTGAACACTAATGACTGAGGATCTTAGCATTGTAGAAAGACATCAAGAGCATGTCTGTGACTTATATGAAGCAAATGAAAGCTCACTAAAAAGGCAGAAAAGAGAAAAAGACCAAAATAGATGTCAGAAGAGAATAGGAAATTTGCTTCTAAGTGCTTAGTAGCTTAGGTGAATGGACGGAATGATTAAGAAAAAGAGATGAACAGAGGATTTCAGAGGTTGGCTCGAGAAGACAAGTATTATGATAAAAAATGCAAAGACCTGGAGTTCGAAAACTAGAAGGAAAGAATGGTATTAGTCTTTTTCCAGCCAAAAGAACTAAGAGAAAATTTAAGCTTTGAGTTGTATTACTGAAATATTCTGTGGGCAGAAATTGAGTACCAGATGAACCATTGATGAAAGGAGTGTGTATGTATGTGTGTGTGTGTGTGTTTATATACATGTATACACATACACGTATATATGTACGTGTATGTACTGTGCCGAAAAGAACTAGTTTATGTTCAGCAACCTCAAGAGGTAGCATTTGATCCATCATTGATGGTACTTAAGAAGTACAAGCTACACAGAAGGCATTGGTGAAAAACAAGACTCCAGGAACTGATGGATTACTAAATGATCAAATGATATGCTCTAACATATGATAGAATGTTAGAAGCGCATACTCATATTTGTTAAAAAATTTAGAATACAGCAGCAAGCTGGCCAACTGACTGAAGCTAAGCCAAGTGCCGTCTAGTCGGATCCAACTCATGGCGACCCTACATGCCGGAGTAGAACTGCATTCTAGAGTACTCAAGGAGTGAAAGAGATCCATATTTGTGCCTACTCCAAAGACAGATGATTCAGTGAAATGTGGAAGTTATCAAACTGTATCATAGTAGCAAAATTTTTCTGAAGATAATTCAAAAACAAATACAGTCATACCTTGACAGGATGGCTAGATATTCAAGCTGAATTCAAAATTCCTTCACTGTGGAAGGAAATGATCATTGTATGGATCATACCAAAGTATGTATGGCATCACAGTAAATAGGAATTCTTGTACAGTTATATACTTGTGCACAAAAACTTGTACATGAATCAAAAGACTCCCTCAAGCAAAACAAGAGAATACTGTATAGTTCAGAATTGGAACAGTATGTGGCAAGATTGTATTCGTTCCCCTTTACTTGCTGAAAATAAAGATGACTTCCAGCACTTGCTAATGAAAGTCAAAACGGCAGCCTTCAATGTGAATTACACCTGAAAGTGAAAAACTGAGAAAATCGTTGCCACCTGACTGATACAGTGCCTCATGATAAATGAAGAAGAAATTGAAGTTGTGTGTGATTTCATTCTGCTTGAAGCAACAGTCAACATCCATGGAAAACAACAGTCAGAAAATCAAATAGCATGTTGCATTGGGCAAATCTGTGGAAGTCGTTTTTATTAAAAGTTTTATAAAAGTAAAACTCATTTTGATGACTAAGGTACACTTGATCCAAGCCATGGTATTTTCAGTTACCTAATACTCATGGGAAAGCTGGAAAGTAAAACAAAAGAGAAGAATTAATATATTCAAATTGGTGTTGTTGAAGGTTATTGAGTATAGTGAAGGCTATCAGAAGAAGAAATACAGCCAGAATGCTCTTTAGAAGTAAGGGTGGTGAGACTTCAGCTCCCTTACTTTGGACACATCAGAAAAAACTAATTACTACAAAAGAGTATCATGGTTGAGGGTAGAGGGTCAGCAAAATCAGAGAAGCTGTTAATGAGAAGATTAACACAATAGCCAGAACAGTAGATTGAAACACACGAACATTCATGAAGCTGGTGCAGGATCAGGCAACATTTTTTTTTCTGTTATTCTTAAGGTTACCATGAGTTGGTGCCTACTTTGGCCACTAGCAGCAACAGTAAGTGTGTAGGGATATCTTAGTGTGGCTTGAGTAGCCATTTACCTCATGACTCAGTGAGGAGCCCTGGTAGTGCTGTGGTTACGTGTTCTGCTGGGAACCAGAAGGTCAGTGGTTCTGTGGGAGAAAGATGTGTCAGTCTGTGGGAGAAACTAGCTGTTCTGTGGGAGAAAGATGTGTCAGTCTGCTCTGTAAAGATTTAAAGCCTTGAAAACCAGCTGTATTTGGGTGTTATTTTACTTCATTCGTACCTGTCCATATATACAATGTCTGACAATTTGCAAACATGCCACTGTGCGCTTAGCTTGGCAGCACTGTACAAACAACTCAGTAAGGTTTCATAACCTTGGTGTATCAGTGTCTTACAGCTGTGTTTCTGTCGACATGTGGTAGTGTCTTGCTGAGTGAGTGGCATTCATTATTGTTGTCTCATGTTTTTGTGTGCTGTCTCGAGAATGTTGGAGCTTGAATTAGAGCAATGGACAAATATTAAATTTCTTGTTAAACTTGGTGAAAGTTCCAAAATTGCTTTGAAGGGTGGACTAGGTGCTGATGTCAGTGTATAGTTTCCTAAAGGAAGTATTTCAGAGGTGACCGTAGTGATATTCAGCAGTGGGGTATGTAGCACTTTTTCTGGGATTTCACGAACTTAATTGTCAGATCACTTTTATATACATTTGTATGTAAAAGCAAATGCTAACAGTTTTAAAATCATGCATATGTTATGATGGTCACCCTCTAGTAAGTGTCACAAATGAGACCATTTTCCTGTAGAGCCACAGTACCGTTAATACAGCCTTAATACCAAATAATTTCATAATATTGTCTGAGGCCATATTCAGATATCCCCACATTGTCACTAAATTGTGGTTAGTACACATACACATGTGTGTGCACACACACACCCACACACCCATACACACCCATTGCTGTTGGTCAGCTCATACTCATAGTGACTGTACAGGACAGAGAAGAACTGCCCCATAGTGTTTTCAAGGAGCAGCTGGTGGATTTGAACAGCTGGTTAGCATCCAAGCTCTTAACCACTGCACCACCAGGGCTCTGGTGTGTGTGAGTATATGTGTATGTGCATACGTATACGTATAAATGTATATATGAATAAATGCATGGTACAAACAATCAAGCTTTTGGGCTGTCCACCCATACATGTCTTGTAAGAGAGGCCCAGCAATCTATTTCTTAAAGATCGCAGCCATTGAAAACCCTGTGCAGCAGAGTTTTAGTCTGATACGTGTAGGGTTACCATGAGCTGGGATCAATTTGACAGCAGCTATATGTGTTTGTGCAGTTTTAGCATCTTTTACTTGTGTATTTCAGTGCCGTTAATTATATTCATTGTCTTGTGCAACTAGGATATCATTTCCAAAAATTTGTCACTCTTCGCAGAAACTTACTGTCCCCTAAGCAGTGGCTCACCCTCTCCTCCTCCCTCCCACCCTAGGTAACCACTAATAAACCTTGGCCTATTTATGTTTGCCTGTTATATATGTTTCTTTTAAGTGGGATTATATACTAGTTGACCTTTTGTGACTGACTTTTTAAGCATGTTTTCAAGGTTCAAATGTGTTAGGGCATTTTATCAGGATTTCATTTTTCTTTATGTGTATATATACTGCATTTTGTTAATTTATTTGTTTATGGACATTTAGGTTGTTTCCACATTTTGGCTGTTGTAATAGTGCTACAGTGAGTATGCAGTACAAGTATCTGTTTACATCCCTGATTTGAAGTCTTTTGGGTATACACTTAGGAGTAGAATAGCTGGATCATATGCTAATCCTATGATTAACTTTTAAAATATGTATGTATATATATATTTAAGATATATCTAGATAAAACAACATTTGCCAATTGAATATTTTTCATGTGTACAAGTTAGTGACATCAGTTACATTAATCATATTATGCAGCTGTCACCAATACAAGTTGTTTGTTTTTTTTTAATCACCTAAAACAGAAACCCAGTGCTTCTTAAACAATGGTTCCCTTTTCCCCTCTTCCCCTCTCCTTCCTCCCTCCTGGTAACCACTATTAAACTTTGGTCTGTATACATTTGTCAGTTCTAGATATTTTATGTGACTTAGATCATACAATGTTTGTCATTTTTTAATTTATTTAGTTCACTTAGTATGATGTTTTCAGGGTTCATTCATGTTATAGCATATTAGAGAACTTCATTCCTTTTTATGACTGAGTAATACTCATGCGCACTCACGCACACACCATATTTTGTGTGTCCATGTATCTGTTAGTGAGTATTTTCTGTCACTACTTTCAAGTCTCTTGGGTACATACTTAGGACTGTAATTACTGAGCCATATGGTAGTTGTATGTTTAGCTCTGAGGAATCTATAAACTTTTCCACAGTATTTGTACCATTTTGCATTCCTGCCAGCAGTGGATGAAGAGCTCCAGTTTCTACACATCCTTGGCAACATCCCTCCCATCTTCCTTCACTCTTTCCCTTTCCTTTTCCCCCTCCTCTCCCCTCCCCTCATCATTGCCAGCATTCTTCCCTCTTCTCTATTTTATGTTAGCCATCCTAGTGGATATGAAGTGATAATCTTGTGGTTTTGATTTCCTGAGCATCTTTTCATGTGCTTGTTGGCCATTTCTGTTTCTTCTTTGGTGACACGTCTGTTAAAGTCCTTTGCCCATTTTTAGATGGGATTGTCTTTTTAAGTGTAGGAGCTGAAAGCGTTGCTCATTCTAGTTCCCAATAATTTTCTTCCAATCTATGGCTGTCTCTTTACTTTGTTTATGAAGACTTTTGATGAACAACACTTTCAAATTTTGAAAGTCCCATTTATATGTTGTGCCTTTAGTTGCCCATGCTTCGTGCTATCAGTGTCGTATTTAAGAATCCATTGTTAAATACTAAGTCCTGAAGCATTACCCTTATGTTTTATGGTTTTAGTTCTTATATTTGGGTCCTTGATGCATTTTGAGTTAATTTTCATGTATGGTGGGTAGGTATGGGTCCAGCCTCATTCCTTTGCATGTGGAAATCCAGTTTTACCAGCACCATTTAAAAAAAAACTTTTATTATGATTGAATGAAAATGTGCATATAAATTTATAAAAATGTCCATATAAATTTGCATGCCTACCTATATGCAGCTCCCCTGCCTATATGCTCTCCTGCCTATATGCTCTCCCTGCCCGGTGGTAGCACACTCTTCTTCTCTGCTCCATACATGTCTTATCCTCCCAGCAACCTCCTATCTTCTCTTCTTCACCTACTCCCCTTGCCTCCAGTAAGAGGTCAGCAGGACGGCATCCTGTGGATGCACAGAACCACAGAGTGCACACATGGTAACAGTCTCTCTGTGTCTACAAGTCCAGTCCATTCCTGTCCAAAGAGTTGGCCTCCATTATGATTTATGGACAGGGGCAGCATCAGGGCCAGGGGCCATGCTCCCAGGGGAACCCTGAGGCTCCTGGACCATCATTTGAGGTCTTTTAGTGGAGATCTCAGGGTGCACCCCTTTTTATTCTTGTGTTGCCAGTGAGACTCAACTTTGTGAGCTCCATTGTGGCTATCAGTGGTGGTGGCCGGGCACAAGTGCCTTCTGGGTTCTCTTTCCCCCGTGTCTTTTTGATCCTTGGTGATTATCCGTTCCTGCTAAGTTGGGACTATTTGCTGTACCCTCAGATGATAGCTTGCTAGCTTTTAAGACCCCAGATGCCACTCAGCAATGTGGGGCCAGCACCTTTTATTAAAGAGACAATTTTTCCACCACTGAATGGAGTTAATACCCTGCAGAAAATCAGTTGACTGTAGATGTGTCAGTTGATTTGTGGACTTGCAGTTCTAGTCCTTAGGTCTGTATGTCCATTACTAACCTGAAGTTGTTGGTTTCTTTTTAAAGATCGAGGAACTGATCAGTGTTTCATGCTTTGCATTTAGATGTTATTTCTGTTTAGTCTCTTTGAACTAGAGTAGTCACCCTTCCTTTTCATTTTTCATTGCTTTTTTGAGTAGTCCTGGCCAGTTGTAGAGAATGTTACATATTTTTCAATTTTACTGTTTCCTTGTGTTTAGGTTCAGGTTAAACATTTTGGTAAGACTGTAGGTGCTGTTTGGTACTTACTGTATCATTATATGTTGTGTCATTTCATATTGCTTACTATTAGTGTTAATAATTTTGATCACTTGATGAGGGAGATTCACCTTTAGCCTTGAGTTAAATTAGGTTTCTCAGTGAAATGACCTCTGAGAGGATAGCTTTGTACACTGTTGGATGTAACAGAAATGGAGACAAAAAATATGGCCACTACTCATAAAATTTAAAGTTTAAAAGGGAGACAGGCGTACAGACAGAATGCTGTGTATTGTGGTAACAGTCGTATTACCATAAGATGTTTGATTCAGTGGTAGTGTGTATAAGCTACAGTAGAAGAAACATCGAAGTCTATCTAAGGAAAAGTTATGGGAGGGTTCACAGCTTAAAAGTCTAGAAGTCTGGATATGAATTGACAACTGGGTTAGTAATGGAAGGGATCACTGGCAGAAGGAACAACATGTGTGGACATGTGCTCTTGTATTTACATGTGTACATGCATATGCCAGAGAGAGGGAATAGTGGGTATTACAGGGTATTGTTTGGAAGGTTGATGGGAGTAGCAAGAGATGGGCCTACCTCAGTGAGAAGGTAGTATTGTTGCCATCCAGTCAGTTCTGACTCTTAGAGACCCTGTGTTGAGCTCCTGAGGTTTCTTTTGAACTTCCAGGAGAGCAGTGATGATTTCTGGTGTTATTTCTTAACTACTGGGACAGCGTCTTAAATGAACAGATTTTAGTATTACTCTGATATTAGATGAACTGTTGTGTTACACTGACATTTTTCTTTAACTTCTTTTGTTGTTAGGTGCTGTCGAGTCTGCTCTTACTCCTAGTGACCCTGTAGGTTAGAGTAGAACTGCCCCATAGAGTTTCCAGTGAGCACCTGGTGTACTTGAACTGCATACCTGTTGTTTGCAGCCATAGCACTTCACTTCTGCGCTACCAGGGTTTCCAGTTAACTTCTTAGAGATAGAAAATTGAGACCTCTTCACCTTGAATGTAGCTTCAAAGTGGCCTCTAGTATTACACTCAGAAATGACAAACTCAGATTAAGTGACCGAGAGAAAGGGGTTTGCATTGTGAAAAATAGGAAAAGATATGTGGGTAGAGGAGAACCTAGTGGCAACTACCTAACCATTGGAATTCCTGGGTGGTACAGACAGTGATGAGCTTGAACGCTGACCCAAAGGTTGGTGGTTCTGGTTTAATCAGAGGCACCTTGGAAGAAAGGCCTACTTCTGAAGTATCAGTCGTTGCAAGCCCTGAAGAGTACATTTATACTCTGACACATGCGGCTGCTGGCTGCATTGAGGCAGAGTTGACTCCATTGCAGATGTTTTGTTAGTAGTGGGTATGAAGTAGTTTTTCTTTGTGGTTTTGACTAGCATCACCGAAACCGTGGTGGTGTAATGAATAAATGCTATAGCTGCTAAGCAAAAGGCTGGCAGCTCAAATCCACCACATGTTCCTTGGAAACTCTATGGGCTAGTTCTCTTCTATCCTATAGGGTGGCCTTGAGTTGGAATCAGCTAGAGGGCAGTGGCTTTGGCTTGTTTCTAATAGCTAATGCTGGTTTAGTGGTTAAGAGACTGGCTGCTATGCAAAAGATCAGCAGTTCAAATTCACTGGCTGCTCCTTGGAAACCTTATAGGGCAGTTCTGCTGTGTTCTTACAGAGTTCTGCGAGTCAGAATCAACTGTAAGGCAATGGGCTCTTTTTTTATGAGTGATTTAGTGTGCTTACTGTATATGTATCTATATATAATGTATATATACATTTGGGTGAACTAGCCACATCTTTTGCCCGTTTATGGAAGGGATAATACATCATAATGAAGTATGGTTTAAGAATGTGATTTAACATTTAAAAACAGTATCATTTATCATATTGAATTAAAACAGAAAAACCATACCATCATCTGAGAATATAGGGCAAAAGCATTTGATAAATATATTATCCGTTTATTGTATTTCATTATATTTGGTTTTTGTGTAGAATTTTAGCACCTTTTCATGAAGGATATGGTGTATGGTTTTCTTGTCGTGTCTATTTCTGGTTTGGGAATCAGAGTAATTGCTGGCCTTATAGAATAAGTTGGGAAATACTCCTTCCTACTTTATTTTTCTGGACAATTTTGTGTAGAAGTAATCTTAAATGTTTGGTAAAATTTGCCAGTGAAACCATCTGGGCCTGTAGTTTCCTTTGTGGTGAGGTTTTTCATTGATATAGGGCTATTCAGGTTATCTATTTCCTCTTGTGAGCTTCTGTGGTGGGAGTCAAGTTTTTTAGTTTATTGGCATAAAATTGTTTATAGTATTCCTTTATTTTTTGAATATCTAATGACATCATCTCATTTCTAATATTGGTAATTTATATCTTGCTTTCAACTAATCTGTCTAAAAGTTATCAATTTTGTTAATCTTATGCAAAATCTAGTTTTTTATTTAATTGATTTTTTTTTCTTTTTTAAACTCATTGATTTCCACTTTGACCTTTCTTATTTCACTTTTATCACCTGTTCTGGTTTTAATTTACTTTTTTCCTAGCTTTTTATGGTGGAAAATGAGGTCATTGAATCTCTTCTTCTTTCTAATAGATGTTTAATGCTACAAATTTTTCCCTAAGGATTGCTGTATCAGCATCG
Source organism: Heterohyrax brucei (assembly GCA_028571685.1). Taxonomy (NCBI): domain Eukaryota; kingdom Metazoa; phylum Chordata; class Mammalia; order Hyracoidea; family Procaviidae; genus Heterohyrax; species Heterohyrax brucei. The sequence continues at coordinate 59,594,914 of CM053142.1, read as the reverse complement.
CCTGAATTTTGCTGTATTGTAATTTTATTTTCATTAAGTTTAGTGTACTTTCTGTTTCATATATGAGTTCTTCCTTGGCCCATAGGTTATTTAGTTTCCAAATATTTGGAATTTTTCCAGGGAGTTTTCTGTTACTGATGTGTAGTTTTAATTCCATTTTAGTCAGACAGCATACTTTGTATGACTTAAATCCTTTAAATTTATTAAGACTTGTTTTATGGCCCAGAATGTGGTATAGTTTGGTAAATGTTTCATGTACTCTTGAAAAGAATGTGTATTCTCTTACTGTTGGCTACAGTGTTCTATAAATGTCAGTTTAGAATTTTTTTTTTAATCATTCAGTACAGAAGGGATGAAATATGAAATGGATTCGTTTCCCTCCCCCCAAATGCATAGCATGAGTCTTTGGAAATCCTGCCAGCTCTTTCTTTCAGCTGAAGAGTTGTCTCCTGATTGGAATGACAGCTTTGAACTGGAAGACATTATTTCATTAGTGCACTAATCAGCCACAGAGATTACCCGATTGGCTACTTAATAATTAAATGAAGTTGCTTGTAATTCTTTGAGCATACACAGAACTAATTAAATTAACCCATTACTGCCCTGCATGCCTTGGATACTCTCATGTGAAAACGGAGAGGAGCGTAGAATCCTCCTTGAAAACCGGTGAGATAAAGCCCCAGATGTCTCAGTTATTCTCAGGGGAAGCACCTCACTTAAGAGGCATATTAGGTACAAATAAACAAAGAAAAAATACAAGTTCAGAAACTAATCCTTGGACAATTTGACTATTCCTTTAGTGGTGTTTTAGAGTCTTAAAGGAAAGACTTTTTGTAGTCACCATGTCTTATGGATAGGAGTCTAAAATGAACTGTGTTCATCTCCAGGTTTATAGTCTTTGAGGGGACTAAGGTGTAAAACCATTTCCTTGATTATTTCATTATATTCCTGCAACATCCTGGTGAGACACAGAGTAAGATGGGTGAAAGAAGGCTGAACTGGTTTACAAGTTATAGTTGATGAACAAAATATGGACTACAATTTTAGAGTTGGAAGAGATCCGGAATAAGATGATCTCATTCCAGTCTCCCATTTTATAGAAGGGGAAATTGATTATTTGAGGAAATTGAGACACACAGTGTGTAACCAGGCCCTTAGTCTAGCAGTGGTTCTTAACAGCCTGTGATTTTTGCCCCTAAAAGGCTATTAAACAGTGACTGGAGACATTTTTGGTTGTTGTCAAAACTAGAGTGAGGTGATAGTGTTATATATAGTGAGTTGAGTCCAAGAATGCTGCTGAACATCCCACAGTGCATAGAACAGCTCCTCGTAACAGAAGCAGTTATTTGGCCTTCCTTGTCAGCAGTGCTTAGTTTGAGAAATCCTGGTCCAAAGTTAATTTGAGTTTGAGTTAGAACACACATCTTCAGATCTCGACCTTCAGTGCCTGGTGAATCTTGTCAGCTGTTGGTAATGAACTAGAAATTATTGTTAAAACATTTTTCCGGTAAAATATCTATAATAAAAATTTATAATTTGAACCATTTTTAAGCACACAGTTCAGTGCTGTTGAATTGCATTCACTGTGGTATTCATTCATCACCACTGTCTTTCCAAAAGTTTGTATCATTCACAACAGAACCTTTAAACCTTAAGCAGTGACTCCCGTTGTATGCCCCTCCAAGCCCCTGGCAACTAAGTAAACTTCTGTTTCTGTGCATTTAACTCTTCTAGATATTTTATATAATTGAGATAGATCATACAGTATTTGTCCTTTTGTGTCTCATTTTATTTAGCATAATGTATCTGATAACTTGTATCGGAGTTTCATTTCTCTTTATGGCTAAATAATATTTCATTGTATGAGTATACCAGATTTGTTTGTTTTCTGTTGGTAACCCTGGTGTCATAGGTAGTGCTCTGGCTGCTTACCAGAACGTTGGCAGTTCATGTCTAGAGTTTGTGGGGGCAGTTCTCGTCTGTTCTATAGGGCTACTATGACTTGGCATTGACCTGATGGCAGCAGGTTTGTTTTGTTTTCAGATCTTGTGTTCCTCGCCACTTGTTTGCTTTTTGCTTCCATCTTTTGCTGTTGTAAATAATGCTTCACTGAATATTGGTGTACAAAGATCTGTCCCTGCCTTCAGGTCTTTCCATATACATACCTTAGAGTGGAATCACTGTGACATACAATAATTCTGTGTTTAATTCTGTATTTATGCTGGCTTTCTTGTGGTGCTGTGGAAGGTACGCTGGACAGTCAGTGGACCTAATGTCTCAGTCTCAATATTCTTCCTCTTACTAGCTTTGTGATTTAGTCATCTGTATGAAGTCTCAGTTTGCTCTTTTATATGTGACAGATGTCAGAGAAGTCAGAATGCCACTCTTCTTTACATTAGACCTTTATACTCTTCTCTTCGTCTGACTCTCCAGCCTGCATTTTGTTTTAGAGTAACTTTTTTAGACATCTGTAACAGACTTCTAAATTCTATACTTCTCTCTAAGTCTGGATGCTTTTGAGTTACCTTTTTAGGCGTGAATCAGAGTGCTTTGATTGATTGCTTGAAAATTACAAACTAATTTTAGTAAAACCTTGAATTAAAGAAAAAAATTCCTCTAAATATTAATACATCCCGTAACTAAGTAAGTAAGTATATATTGGATTACCTAATTTAGTACCTAACTTTTATTACCTTGTAGTTAAAAAAGAAAGTATACTCCTATGTTATTTTTTTAATATCCTCCAGTAGTTTTCCCTTGCATTTACAATAAGATCAAATTTATTTACCATTACTTATGAGCACCTCCATAAAATCTAGTAGTCTTTCTGCTTTTAAGGCCTTACCTTATACCATTCTCTCCATTCTTCATGCTGTAACAACATCAGCTTGCTTGCTTTCTTCTTCTTTTTTTTGTCTTGAAGGCTCTGAGCTTGCTCTTACCTTTGTCTAGAAGGCATGGGAGAGCATGGCATATTTTTTTCTGGTGTTCAGGTCTTGACTCAGTGAATAAAACCTTCCCTGGTCATTATGTCTGACCTGTCTCCTGTGTCATAATCATCTAGTGCTGCTGTGACAAATACCACAGTTGGATAACTTTCTCATAGAAAAGCAGGCCAAAGTCCATACTCAGGGCATCAGCTCCAGGGGTAGGCATTCTTTGTCAGCGCTGGAGGAATGTCCTTGTTGTCATTCTTCCCCTGGAATGGGAGCTTCTCAGGCACAGTGATCCTGAGTCCAAAGGACATGCTCTGCTCTTGGCACTGCTTTCTTGGTGGTATGAGGTTCCCAAATTACTCTGCTTGTTTCTCTCTTTTGTATCCAAAGAGGTTGACTCAGCACAGTCCAAGTTTGTAGGTTGAGTGTCATGTCACTAATACAGCTGCTGCCCATTCTTTCTCATTAAAATCGTAGAGGTAGGATTTACAGCGTATGTGAACAAAAATCACACAGTACTGGAAATCATGACCTAGGCAAATTGATATACATATTTTGGGGGGGACATGTTTCAGTCTATGATAATTTGTACTTTAGAGAGGATAGTACAGTGACTTCCTGTTACCCAACTTCAGCAGTTTTCAACATTCTGTTGTTCATTATCATCCAGTTTAGAGTAATGCCTCAGCCTCTCTTCCCAAACCAGTTACTGTCTGTCATATCATTCTTTTTTATTTTCTTCTTCTGGAATTATCTTTTTGGTTATTTTATTGTCTGTTTTCCTTGCAAGAATATGAGCCCTATCGGCCACCACCAGTGATAGCCGCGATGGAGCTCACTAAGTTGAGTCTCACTGGCAACACAAGAATAAAAAGGGGTGCATCCTGAGATCTGCACTAAAAGACCTCAATTGATGGTCCAGCAGTTTTGGGGTTCCCCTGGGAGCATGGCCCCTGGCCCTGATGCTGCCCTTGCCCATAAATCATAACGGGGATCCACTCTTTAGACACGAATGGATTGGACTTGGCGATGCAGCCAAGCCAAGTGCCGTCGAGTCGGATCCGACTCATGGCGATGCACTTTATGGTTCTGTGCATCTATAGGATATCATCCTGCTGACCTCTTGCTGGAGGAAGGGGAGTGGGTGGAGAGGAGGGGAAAGGAGACTGTTGGGAGGATGAGACATGTATGGAGCAGAGAGGAATAGTGTGCTGTCACTGGGTAGGGAGAGCAGTGGAAGCTGCATATAGGGGGGCATGTAAATTTACATGTGAATGTACATTTTCACTCAGTCATATTAAATAAAATAATAATAATAATAATAAATTATTTTAAAAAAGAATATGAGCCCTATCAAAGCAGGAATCTTGTCTATCCTGGTCATTTCTGTATCCTCAGTCTGTTGAATTTACCTTGTATGTAGTAAAGGTTCAGTAAATACTGAGTGAATGAACTAAATTCAGTAAAATACACGACTGTTTTATGCCTTTTTGTGTGCCTAACTGTGCCTAATAAAGAAGTTCACACACAGTAGACATTCAGTAAATATCTGATTTGATATTTTTTATTTTGTGTTCCTCTACAGGACTGTAGTTTTGTTTACATAATACCCCTTTTCAGCATTTTTTCTAGTGCATAGAGAAGAGTATAATTTTCACTAATTTACTCTCTGATCGCCCTGCTTCTCACTGATTGGAGATTTTTTTTCCCTTGCTGGATTCACTCAGTTTTTAATCTTCCTTGTTGTCTGTTACAGGTAATTCACAACATATTCTGTAAGACTGCTTTTATTTTTCCCTTATCTGTTGTTTTAGAACTACAGAAATAAAGAGCTGAACAGGATGTTAGAGATCATTTAGATCTCACTCATAGTTTTAAAAATATTTCCCAAGGTCAGATAATAAGAACGGGGATTAGAACCAGGAGAGCCAAGCCTAGAAGTTGATAGTAGACAGCCTAAAGACTTAATTATTTTCTCATTGCTTTGTGTTTATGAGTTCTCTCTTCCCAGTCGGCCTGTTATGTTCTTTGTAATCAGCAACTATGTATTACAGTTTTTTTGCTATGTTCCATAGCCTTTAGCACTAGGTAGAGAGTGATATTTTTGGACCAAGAGAAAATGTGAAGGTATTGCTTTATTTGAAGAATAATTTAATATTACACTTCTACCTGCTTTATGAGAAGAGACACCTGGAGGGCAAATCTTGATTACTTGTGCAATGGGTATATAAAAAGAATTGGGAAGGGGACAGATGAGATGGAGAGAGGATTAACAGAAGGCTGCAGATGGTGGTTTAGCTCTTTGGAAGGAGTCCATCAGTTCCTGCTGTCCAATCCAGTGTGAAGACCCATCTGGGCCTCCCCTGAGTGCAAGAATGTGATATAATGGACATAGGATGTGAAGCCAGGTTTCGTGGAAAATAATTGTCGGGTTGGAGCAAACAGATTTGGAAATGTGTCTTAGAGACAAGATGCAAAGAACTAAATACTTGGGTTTAAAAAAAGAAAGAAAAGAAACGGAAACCCTTTGCCCTTGTATTGATTCTGTCTCATAGAGTGTATAGGGCAGAGTTAAAACTGCCACACAGGGCTTCCAAGGCTGTAAATTTTTATGGAATCAGACTGCCACATCTGTCTCCCAGAGAATGGCTGATGGGTTTGAACTGCTGACTTTTTGGTTAGCAGCTAAGCGCTTTAACTGCTGCACCACCACTACCAGGTCTCCTCATTTTGGATTAAGCCCAAACCCACTGCATCTGAGTTGATTCCAACTCATAGCTTACCCTGTAAGACAGGGCAGAGCTGCCTCATTGGATGTCCAAGGCTGTGAATATAGAAGCAGACTGCCACATCTTTCTCCTGTGGAACAGCTGGTAGGTTTGAACTGCTAGATGTTTCAGTTAGCAGCCAAATTTTTTAACCACTGTGCAACCAGGGCTTCTAGATGGGGATTTCGATGGCAGTGGGTTTGGTTTTTGGTTTAATACATGGTTTGGGAACCCTGGTGGCATAGTGGCTAAGTGCTGCATCCGCAAACTGACAGGTCAGCAGTTCAGATCTGCCAGTGACTCCTTGGACACTCTGTGGAATACTTCTACTCTGTCCTATTGAGTGACTATGATTCCTAATCAATTTGATCTCAGTGAACTTGGTTTTTGTTTCCATATATGATTTATTTTTCCATTTATGTAGTAAAATCCAGGCTCTAACTACCCTGTTTACCCTTTTTATTTAAAAAATTTTTAAGTAAACAACAAATGCTGGAGAGGCTGTGGAGAAAGTAGAACCTCCTACACTGTTGGTGGGGTTGCAAAATGGTCCAGCCTCTTTGGAAAACAATCTGGCGCTTCCTTAAAAAAATGGATATTGATATACCATTTGACCCAGTAATTCCACTACTTGGAATATATCCTACAGAATCAAGGCCTTTCACACTAACAGACACATGCACCAGAATGTTTATCGCAGCACGGTCCACGATAGCAAAAAGATGGAATCAACCCAGATGCCCAACAACAGAAGAATGGATAGGTAAACTATGGCATATATACTCAATGGAGCACTACGCAATGATAAAGAACAACGATGACTTCAGGAAACATCTCATGACCTGGTTTCAACTGGAAGACATTATGTTGAGTGAAAGTAGTCAGCGACAAAAGGGCAAATGTATGAGACCTCTACGATAAGATCTCAAAAACAGACTTGTGTATAGAAGAAAAGACTCTTTGACAGCTGCAAGGGAGGGGAGGGAGGGAGGGGGAGAGGGTTTAGATTAGATAGTTGCTAGGTATCTGGCTGGGTGAAATCGGTGATAGCACACATTAGAAACAAGAACAATATTAAGTGGAGTTAAACTTAACATGAGTACTCCTTCCGTCTTAACCCAGTGTTGCAAGGATAGAGTAGCTGGGGCAGGGGGCGGGGGACCATGCTGTTAGGCGAAATCGAGGCCAATTGGCACAACTAGCATTTTGCTAAGAGGGCGTGAGTGGCGTCTGGGGTCTTAAAAGCTGCCAAGCTGCCATCTGAGGGTACAGCAAATGGTCCCAACTCAGCAGGAGAGGATGCTCACCAAGGACCAAAAGGACATGGGGGAAAGACAACCCAGAAGACAAAGAGACCCACATGAGTTGGTGCCTACATCGACTTGGGACCAGAAGAACCGGATGGTGCCCGGCCACCACCAGTGATAGCCGCGATGGAGCTCACTAAGTTGAGTCTCACTGGCAACACATGAATAAAAAGGGGTACACCCTGATATCCCCACTAAAAGACCTCAATTGATGGTTCAGTGGTTTCGAGGTTCCCCTGGGAGCATGGCCCCTCGCCCTGATGCTGCCCTTGCCCACACTTCGGGCTGGAATGGATTGGACTTGGCGACACAGTGACCATATACTGGGTGCACTTTATGGTTCTATACATCTATAGGAGATCATCCTGCTGACCTCTGGCTGGAGGAAGGAGAATGGGTGGAGAGGAGGGAAAAAAGAGACTGTTGGGAGAATGAGACATGTATGGAGCAGAGAGGAATAGTGTGCTGTCACCGGATAGGGAGAGCAGTGGAAGCTGCATATTAGGTGGGTATGTAAATTTATACGGGAATGTACATTTTCATTCAGTTATATTAAATAAAAATTTTTTTAAAAAAATTTTAAGTAAATATCAAAAATATCTTCTCTTATAAAACTTGATTGTGAAAACTTTAGAAAATAGAAATAAACATAAAGAAGAAAATAAAATGATTATAATTAGTTACGTATCTCTTGGTCTTTCTTGAGTCTATTGGTCTGTTTATATATATTGAGATACAGATTTTTTACATAGATAGTATTATTATAATATGACATATATAACCTTTGGAAACCCTGGTGGCCTAGTGGTTAAGTGCTAAACCTGCTAACCAAAAGGTCAGCAGTTTAAATGCCCTAGGTGCTCTTTGAAAACTCCACGGAGCACTTCTGCTCTGTCCTGTAAGGTCGGTGTGATGTCAGAATTGACTCGAAGGCACTGGGTTTGGTTTTGATATATAACGTTTTGTGGCCTTTTAAAAATGATGTATTATGAATGTTTTTCATGTTAATTTGCATATCTGCATTGTCATTATAATGCAGATATGGTTATGCAGACATTGATTTACCCTGGCCTCTACGTTGAACATCTGGGTTTTTCCCAATCTTACATAAGTTAGTACTAAACATCTTTTATAAGTGTACCTGACTCTTAAACTTTATATTGGAATTTCTACGACTGGTTATGTACCAGTTTCTGTCTTTTTAAAGTTAATGTCTTTGGTTCTCTTGGCTACTATTTTAATAACTTGTCTCATTTGTTGTGTCAGATAAATGATGATCCATAGCTGTGGCTGCAGTTTTGGTATATAATCTTTATATTATAGCTAAATATGACGGGGAAAGGGTCACTTTTATTCAGTATGTTTTCTCCAAAATATGCTAATATAATGGCCACCATTGCTTTGTTACAGATACTGTTCATTTCCTGTTTCTGGCAGCCTATTGCAGTTTGATTTTTTACCCAGCACCCACAATCTTCAGGTGCTCTTCTTTGTTCCTTGCTTGGACATAAAGCAGCCTTGGGCATGGCTTAACTCCTGTTCTTAGGACGAAAGAGACCTTTGGCTCCCAGTTCAGATTTCTGTATGTTTGGCTGCTTTTCACATTGTAGGAAGGAGATAAGTGGTATTTCAATGCCCTCCTACCTGTAACAGAGTAACAGATGGAAAGGTATTGCTGTGGGTTCAGGGAAAATGTAGAGAATCCCTCTTCCAAACAGTAAGCAAATGGTAAATTAAGACTTTGGAGTTTGGGAAATTATGTCTGGAAGTTCCCTCAGTCTGCCTGTGAAGGGTCTTGGAAGCTAAAAATGATGTGAGTCTCCATTGGTGGAGTATTGGGTCTTTGTATACAGATACAAGGGAGTTGGGACCACAGCCATCTCCCCAGGAGGTATCCTTCAGAGCTGCTGCTGCTTTCTCTTGGTGTTCCTGGTACAGCCATGCTGTTTATTTGTGCAGCTGCATTCTATCTGTTGAGGTTTATGTTCTCTTTTTATAAATAGTCTATAGTCTTCTGGTTAACCATGATTCACTTTTGACAGTGTTGGAAATACACCTTTTGCAGATGGCTGTTGTCGGTTGTGAGGCTGGTTTTAGATGAGAGACATCTGTGTGATTTGAAGACCTCCTGTGATTGGATCAGGGTGGGAATTTTTTTTGTGTGAGAGAATAACAGGTTGGAGAACAAATGAAGCACATTTATACTTCTTACCTTGCAGGACAGTATAAAGGAAAACAGTAAATTGTGTAACCCCCATAGCAGAGGGCATGGCTTGTTCCTTTGCAAGTTTCTTTGTTTCCAGGCAAATACCCTTTGGGTTGAGAATCAGACTCTTGAGGCCTTTACGTTTATTTTGGTTGCTTATAATCACTGTTAAGCATGTCCTTAAGGTATTGGTCTGTCTTGGCTGGGATTGCTCCATTTAATCAAGCTCATTTGCAGCAACAAAGCTTTCTTACTCCTTTAGCATTATTCAGACCTATGGATTACATACTGTATAAGATAAGGAGAAAAATGGGGTGGAGAGTTGGAGTGGGATGTGGGTCACCGTGGTTACAGTTATATACTTGTCAGTGTCTGTGTATGGTTTAACCATGGCCTTTGTGATATATCTTTATTGGGATGTGCTTACATGTTTAAGACATCTATATTCAACCAATGATTTGTTTCTGAGGTGTGGGTTATAAAGTGAGAATATGCAGTGTTTAAAACATTAAAAAAAAAACCCAATTCTTTCTTATTTGGGGGAGTAGAAATGTGTATAAAGTGAATGGTCACTTCACTTAGAAGCTATTGGTATTGGTGCCTACAGCATTCAGCAGTGGATACTTAAGTACTTCAGTGATGATGAATATATAATGCATTTTATTTCTTTTTACTATTAAAAAATTTCCTTATTATGTATTGGTAGAACACTTGGCTTTTATTGTATTATAAACTTCTGTATTTCCTTCTCTTCTTGATTCAGCATTCTGCCCCTTTGACTCAGGTTTTCATTCAATATGTTGCTAAAGCAGGAACATAAGGTAGAATGGTTTTCAGCTATGTATTTCTAATAAATTTTGCAATTTATAGAGTAATTCAAGTAGACGTTGGTACATAACTTACATTTAGGGTACCACTTGTTAGAACATTGGTAGTATAACATGGCCCAGACATTCGTATTTTATGTTTCTCTGGAGAATATCCATGGGTAAACAGCATTTCGTAAATAATTCCAGGGTAGTGATTTATAAAATCCAGTTTTGCAGAACCCCAGGGTTTCTCCAGTTATTTCATGGCGTTGTGCAATTCAGGACACTCAAGATAAAAATTTAATTCATTTTTAGAAATAATTCTGTATAAAAGAACCCAGGGTACAAAACACAGTACTGTGTGGTATTTGAAACCACTCTTTCTTACCATGAACTAGAGAGCAGGGAAGGTGAAATGTTTGCACATGATAAAAGAACAGCCACATTATCTTGTCTTCTTTTGCCAAAGTACTAGTGTTCTATAGTATTATCATCTAGTACCATGTGTGAAATATCTAGGGTTGCAGTTGAAACAACATAATTAAGTGGCCAAGCATGCTAGAATTCTTGGAAACTATATAACCTGTATAGTAAAAGTCTTAAAATTGCAGCATTTTGTATTCCAGAAAATCTTAGTGTGTTAACCACTGGGCACTCAAAGAGATTTTTCTTGTAATATATATGTTGTAGATTGGAGTAGTTGGTAGCAACATCATAATAAACTGAGACAATATTGAAGTTTTTGAATATTTCATTTTACTTGGATTCACAACACCCATGGAAGGAGCAGTGAAGGAATTAGACACCATATTATGTCAGGAGAATCTGCTGCAAAAGACCTCTTTAAAGTGTTGAAAAGCAAAGATGTTACCTTGAAGGCTAAGGTGCACTGGACCCAGGCCGACATATTTTCACCTGACTCGTAGTATGTAAAACTAGACAGAGAAGAAAGGAGGCCAGAGAAGAAGCAATGCCTTTGAATTATGGTGTTGGCAGAGAATATTGAATATAACATGGACTGACAGAAGGATGAACAAGTCTGTCTTGGAAGAAGTATGACGAGAATGCTCCTTATAAGCAAGGTTGGCGAGACTCCGTCTCATCTTTGGATGTGTTTATCAGGAGAGACCAGTTCCTAGAAAAGGGCATCATGTTTGGTAAAGTGGAGGGTCAGTGAAAAAGAGGAAGACTTTCCACAAGATGAACTGATGGAGTGGCTGCAACAGTGAAGGCATGCATAGTGACAGTATTGAGGATGGTGCAGAACCACGCATTGTTTCATTCTCTTCTGTGTGAGGTTGGTGTGAGTTGGAACCTACTGTCTGACACCTGACAACAACAGTAACATAGACTGAGTATATTAGTCATATTGTGGTACATCTTTTCAGAACAGGAGAGTATAGTTTACAGTTCTTGACATATTTGCCATTTTACGTGATGCAGTGTCGAAGCCAAGTACTGTATTCAGTTGAGATTATCACATGTTAATTTGACTTTTTATTTCTTTATAATTTATGATGATGTCAGGTACTAGCAAACGTGTAGTAGCTTGTTTATGGGTTAACCTTACTGATATCCACCAGAAAGTGGCATTAATACACTGACTTGAACAAGCCAAAACAGAAACACACCATTCAGAATTTCTGTATAGGTCATCGACGTTGCCTGGTACTCATTTTATACATACAGTATAAGTTTATTAATTTTAAATGGGAAGGAAAGTTATACTTCACACTCCATTAACATGCCTTATAGCTTCTATGCTGAACTCTATAGTAAATTCTGTTTACAGATCATTCCTGCAGCATTGAAGAATTCATACATATATTTGTGGGTGTTTCTTAATACGAGGTAATTTAGTCAAACATATTTTCAGTAAATTGGATTTACTATTTTATTATATAGTTCACATAAATTATTATACCTTTCACAGAAAATATAGACACCACAAAACCTCCGAAACTAAATTTCCAGTGAGTCAGTTCTGACTCATGGCGACCTCGTAGGCTACAGAGTAGAACTCCACTCCGTAGCATTTTTTCGACTCTAATCTTTATGTAAGCAGCTTGCCCTGCCTTTCATTTGTGGATCTGTTGGATAGATTTGAACCACTAACCTTTCAGTTACTAGCCACCCAGAGACCTATGTACAGCATGCGTAGTGCAAAATAGAGACAGATGTCATAGGGTAACACAGAGTAGTCTCAACAGGCTAGAAGATCCAAGAGTCTGGCTGAGGCAGTCTAGACTACGGTAGATTAACCGTTTTTCTAGTTTTTACCCTCAGCCTTCATTGTTGGTTTAAGTGAAGATTTCAGGTAACATAGCCATTCCTCCTCTTCCTGTTCCCTCCCTGACATTCACTGGGAGCAATCTTTTTTTCATCCTTTTAGTTTTTATTTTGGTTCACTAGAGATTTGAGGTACCACCATTATATCCAGAGGCCCAAGTTTCCCAGTAGACTAATAATTTCTGGGAAGAAACTGTTTATTTTTGAATTGCTTTTAGTCCTTGAATCTTTTCCCATTTGTGTTAGAGAGATTGAAAAGAGACTATGAAGCCAGAAGTTAGTGCTGAGGAGTTAGTGCCCTGCTTCCTAAGATAATTTAAAGAGAACCCTTGTGTTCTAATTACCTAGTGCTGCCAGAAATACCACAATTGGATGGCTTTAACAGCAAAAGTTTATTCTTATGCAGTACAATAGGCTACCAGTCCAAATTCAGGATGTCCGTCCGCTTCAGATGAAGGCTTTCCCTCTTTGTCAGCTCTGGAGGAAAATCCTTGTGTTGCGTCAGTCTTTGATCAGGGAGCATCTTGGTTCAGGAAGCTCAGTTCTGAAGAATGTGCTTTTTTCCTGGTGCTGCTTTTTTGATGGTATGAGGTTCCCAGTTCTCTACTTGCTTCCTTCTCCTTTTATCTACCTGTATGACGACAGGATAAAAGGTGGTGCAAACCACACTCCAGGAACACTTCCCTGTGGTAGAGCTGGGAGAGCACCTTAGGAAGAATGTTACAGCCCTACCCTAATCCTCTCTAGCACAATCCAGTCTATTAACTGCAGGCATAGATTAGGATTTACAGCATCAGGAAAGAGTCAAATGGAGGACAGCCACAGAGTGGTGGGAATCATGGCCCAGTCAAATTGCTGTGTACATTTTGGGGGGGACACAGTTCAATCTATGACATTTCCACCCTCTTTTACCTAAAATATCACATCCTTGTAACATATAAAACATGATACTTTGAATAAACCTCCTTAAATAGTGATTGGGTGTTATTTAAACTCTTTTGGCTTGTATAGAGTGAAAAGGTAAACTAGAGACACAGGGATAGCAATAATATGTTTATTATTGCTTTAGAATGGTTGCTAGCAGGGAATTTATAATTTTATGTTTTGTGAATGAAGAAAGTGAAATACGTATGTTTACTTTATGTTTAATATATTATAAATTAATATATTTATGAATATGTTAATATATTTACTTTTCCTAGATGTTTGTTGTTGTTTTTTAATTTCCCCAGTTCTAAAATACTGATAAATTCCTGTCTGCTTACTAACGTTCTGAATGGTAAAATGGGTAGATCCACCGTGTCATGTTTGTTAAGAACTTGAGCTTTAAATCCAGAATGCCTGGATTCAAATCTTGGTCTTACTTATGTATGGATCATGGTTTAAATAATAATTCTTCCTGTCCAGGCTCTTAGATTGTTTAGTGGTTTGCTTTTTTATAAATAGCAGTGAACATTAAATGTATACATCTATGATTGTTTAGATAAATTTTCATAAATTAGAAGTGTCAGTGGTGGTGTACATCTTTTTAAAGGCTATTGATAATCTGTCATATTGATGTTTTTGTCAGTTATGTTCTCATAACAAAGGGAGGTTTTTTAATCGTTTCAAAATTTAAAACAGCCATATCACATAGTAAGCAGGTTGGTGGGTGTTTTGCTCGTGCTAATTCTTGAGGAACAGACATATTTTGATTATTGTATGTATTGACAAGTATCTGTTGTATTTCATTGGAAATAGAATTCAGATAAAGCTACACTGAGCAATAGCTACTGACTGGATTGTTTGCTTTGAGAGTCACCTCTTGATATTTCTGTTTTACTTTATAAAATTGGAAATTTTCTGTACTATGTCTGCTTACAGATGATATGAAAATAACTTTAGTTCAGTGGAAGGAAAAGTTTTAATAGCAATTTAGTGTTAGTTAATGAGAGTAACATTAATGTATCTAATCAAATTTTGACAAGTCTTGTAAAAAGGAAGGAAAAAAAATGTTAGGATGCAGAGTATTATCATTCCACCTGTTTTTACGGCAAGATAATAAAATGTCACGCTGGAGTTTCTTTCAAAACAGAGCTTCTGGATAGCCAAGATTTCTGTATAATACACACTTTACCACCTTAGGACATAAACTTTAGATTTTCCCATTTTGAGGGAAAAAATCTGGATGAAATCTATTTCTCAGCCTTAAAAAGTGAATCAGCTTTATTGAGGTATAACTTAAATGCAAAAAGGATGCAGATTTTAACTCCGCTTGTTAGTTTCACAACTGAATACACTGTGTTAACCACCACCCAAAGTAAAATATAGGTCATTTCCATTCCTCTAGAAGCTTCGTTCACGCCTTTGCAGTCAGATACTCTCTGCCCCCAGAAACATACCCTGGGCTGGGGAATCATTGATCTAATTTCTGTAACTATAGGCTATGCCTACCTGTCCTAGAACAAAAGTGGAATCATACAATATGTATCCTTATGTGTGTTTGTCAGCCTAAAATAATATATGGATTTTTTTCTTTATCTAGTTACCTAGTCCTAATAACTGTGCATTTTTATGCCTATTTCTGCACTGTGTACTACATTATAAGATAAAAACAACAACAAAAAATACTGCCATCGAGGCAATTCCAACTCATAGCAACCCTATAGAACAGTGTAGAACTGCTCTTTGAGTTTCCAAGAAGCACCTTGTGGTTTTGAACTGCCGACCTTTCTGTTAGCAAATGTAGCACTTAACCACTACACCACCAGGGTTTCCACTGTGAGATGGTGAGTAATTTTACTTATATTGAACTATGTATGTCTTTGCCTATGACTTTAGTAGCTGTACATAGATTTGGGGTTCTTGGTGCTTGACTTTTCACTTCATTTCAGATAGCTACCACTTTTTGACACAGTAGTTGTGCTGTTTTCCCCCTTCTGATGCACTGTTTCTGATCAGCTGTGGACTGTGAAACCAAATAACTAAAATTAATTAGAATTACATAGAGATTTGATGGTTTAAGGATTGGTGTTTGTGATAATTGAGCTGTAAATAAAAGAGGTCATGATATGGCATGAGCCCGACATTCTCAATAAGGGATTTTTTTTACTCGTTTAAAATTTTTTTATCACTTTAATATTTTTTTGTATCATGTTAACATGTTTATCTCTTATTCTAAACCTCAGTATGCATAGTATTTTTTCTTTTCCACCTTAATATTTCTTCTTGTTCTGTTTTGGTTTTCTCTCACCCTTCATGTTTTTGCAGAACCTTAACAGCTCTTGTGTTTCTGCCATGATAAACATGTCTTAAAAATATTTTAGAATTATAATACCATAAAATGCCAAGGGATGAAATGAGCTTTGAGAACACAATCGTGACTTTCCAGAAAAGCGGTCAGTTGTCAAGTGGTATTACGTATTTATTTTGATGTTAAAGTTGATTGTTTGATTTGGGTCAGTTGTACTTTTATATCAACCTCTAAGGTATTTTAATTCTGATTCTCAAAAGTTATTTTTAGAGCTGTCAACCCTAGACATTAGTTTAAGGAACTTTTTATTTACTGCTTGCAGTGTACTAGATAGTGTTCCAAAAAGGAGAAGAATCAAAGGCATGGTCCTTGCCTTTCAGAGTGGCATAATCTGTTGGCCACAAGTCAGGGTCATTGCTCTACAGTGTCTTATTTTTGGAGCTTGGGGGTTTGTTTTAAGTATGTGTTTATATGTCTTTTAAAACAATTCTAATAACTTCTCTTCCCTACTCCCATTTTGTTTATGTTTACAAAGATGACTGCAGTTACTTCTCTCAGAGTCCAGATACAGTGTGGTGTGCTCTTTAGAGAAGAATTGCATGTGCATGTAGTTCTTTTTCTTTTTTGATTCCCCTAGTTTTTTTTTTTAATATTTTACTGTGCTTTAAGGGAAAGTTCACAATCCAAGTTAATTTCTGATACAGAACTCACACAGACATTGTGATGTCTCTCTAGCTGCTCTCCCCACACTGTAACAGCACATTGCTCCTTTCACCCTGTATTTCCTGTGTGTATTCAACTGCTCTTGTCTCCCTCTGCCCTCTCATCTTGTCTCTAAGCTGGAGCTGTCCAGTAAGTCTCTGGTGTCTGCGTAAGCCAAGAAGCATACTTTACCAGTATCGTTTTGTATCTTAAGTCCATTTCAGGCTTTGAGAATGGTTTCAGTTCCAGGCCAACAGAGAGTCCAGGGGCTGTGTCTTCCAGGGACCCTCTGGTCTCTTGCAGTATCAAATGTGGCCTTTTAACTAGGCTTCTAGTTCTGTACCCGATTTTCCTCCCACTTCATCAGGGACTCTTTACTGTGTTTCCTGTTAGGGCAGTCCATTGGTGGTGGCCAGGCACAATCTAGTTCTTCTTATTCCCTGCATGTAGTTCTAATTAAAGGGAACTTTCTCTCAATTGTGAACCCGGCTGACTGTAGCAACACTGTGATTCTTGGTATGAAAATAACTGTGTTCTAGACCAGTAATGCTGCCTCTGTAGCATAATCATTTAGCCCAACTCATTTTTGTGTTCTGTAACTTTTCCTTTCTTTTGCTGCGTATTTCTTGGGAACCTGTGGCCCATCAAGTTTTCAGTTGCTGAGTATAGAAAATCACATAAGATAAAACTGCATCAGTGATGCATGATAATAGACTCTGATAGGAATAGTACTATCCAGAGGATACCATGGACACACAGAGCAAATAACCTTGGAATCAGACTTGGGATCAAGAAAGCCTACCCCAGGACAGCAGAGCTTGAGCTAAATTTAAAAGAGGCAAGTAGTGGTTGACTAGCAGAGCTGGAGGTAGATGCAAGAGGCAAAAACATTCTGGTAGATGATGGCAGTTTTGCTGTTGTCTTCTAAGCTAGGTGGAAATTGCAGGGGTCCAGACTTGAGATAATGAGACCTCTTGGGAGGCTGACATAAAGTGAGAGGTAACAGTGACTTGGTGATAGGGACAAAGAATGGGGGACAACAAGAGAGATGTAAAAGTGAAAGAACAAGGGTTCTGTAGTCCTATAGTCAGGGTAGGAGTATGACAGAAGAGGATTTTATGCTGCTGCTCAGGATTGTCCTTTGGTTAATTGAGATAGGAAGGTATTTTTTTCAATCATACACCAAATTGAGAGGTTAGTAGATAAAAATCCCAGGTACATAGCTTCAACATCATCTATTGAAGGTTAATCTTGTTTCATCTGTTTTCTCCATCCAAATTATTTGAGACAAATCCGAGATACATCATGTCATCCATAAATATATCAGCTTATCTTTCCAAAAGGTAATAATTTAAAATAACAATACATTCACACACAAGAAAAAATAAAAAATAATTCCTTAAAACCATCAGATTTACCCAACTGTCTCATAACCTTTTAATTTTGTACAACTTCTTGGAGTCAGCATCCAAGTAAGCATTCCCACAGTGTAAATGTAAATGGTTCTGTCTTTTGAATCTTTTGTTTTATAATTTGTTTGGAGAAAATCAGGTTTCTTTTTATGTAGAGTTTTCCAGTTCAGATTTTGCTGACTTTTATCCCCGTGGAGTCATTTTTAATGTTCTTTTGTCTCCTGTATGTCTGGTAAATCGTTGTCTTTGATCAGCTTTAGACCTTTCCCCCCCAAGAATTCTTAATAGGTGGTGGTTTTACTTCCATTAGGAGACATGCATACATAACGTCTGGTTGTTTCTCTTTGATATGTTAGTATCCACTGATGATCATTGCCTAGATGTATTATTCCATTAGATGCTGTACAGTGGTAATACTTTCTTTTGTTCACTTTGAAGAGATGTATCTAAACATTAGTATATCATTGGATGTGATTTGTATAGCTAAGGCAAGACGTTTACGTATCGTTTTCCTTCTTTGCCAGTTTTCAAAATAATGAGTTGATTTTCTAGAGAAGAAAGTATGTTTGAAGTGGAGATGTCTAGTAGGGATCTGTGTATGTGTGTGTGCCTGTGAAGGAAGCAATGTCACCTGAGAGTTATTGTGGAATAATGTATTTAAGAGAGGTGAATAAAGAGATGTTTGGAATGGCTGCTGGGTGAATGGGAGAAGGGTTATAGGACTTTGCTTTGATGATGGAGGTAGTGAGTTTGTGGTGATGCCAGTATAGATGTATGACTGTGCTGTTATCATCGCTCTTTTCTAGTGCCGGGGTAACTTCATACGAGAACACACATGAAGTAATTCTTAATCAGGTTTGGCGTTTTTTGGGGGGGGTGCAAAAAACGGATTGGGAATGGTGGAAAATTATTCACTCTCAGAACTATAGGGAGAGCTGGACTGAAGTGTTTGTTCATGGTGGTAGAAGACTGGGATAGATAGGGAGAGAAATTCACAGTGATTTATGTAAAAAAGGTGCTCAGTAAACAGAATAGTATTAATATGTGACAGTAACTTTCAGATTGAGAGAAAATATGGTGTTAACAAGGACTAGAGATTGCAGTATAGTTAGAGTAGGTATTTTGCATTCAGGAGTAACTTAATGAGATACAGGTAGGGAAGGTAAGGATTTGAGAGTGTGGTATATATTAAGATCTCATAAACAGAGCATGTCTGAATTAGGGGGTAGCAGAGCGTATGGTTATGGCAGTGGAGTATTCCGGTTTGGTAGACATGACTTACTGAAGATACAAAAGGAGTTTTACTGTATTGAATGAGGAGTAGGTAAGGATTTTGAAACCGTTTAGTTGACGGTAGGGAGACAAGGAGATCACCACTATGAAGTAGGAATTGGAAGGCTGGTGAGTAACAGAGGAGTAGAGCTGGGTCAGCCTCAAAGAATGTTTTCCTTCATTGTTTAGACAGTAGAAAGAAGGGTTTCATCCACCCTCGTGACACGTGGTGTATGGTCACTGAGAAAAGAGCAACCATAACTACTTACGTAATCCTTAGGGCAAGTAGAGTGCTTACGAAGAAGTTTTGTTATGGTTAGGAGATGGAGAATATTGCCAGATGGCTGCACATTCCCACCAACAGTGTCTTGAGATTACATACTTCCTATATGAGACATTCTGCAGCATTCCTATTCTACTTCTTCTTGTAAAACGACAGGACTGATGATGGACATTTTTGTATTTAGATTTATAATTGGTGTATCAGAACTCTGATGTGAATCAGTCTGCATACAGTGATGGCTAAGCTTTGAGAATATTGTTGTTTCTTGCCATTTTATCTGTGTTTCATAGGTTGGGCCTATTAAACTGGTCAGACTTGCTAATGTGGTGCTGTGTGATCAGAGCATATAATCTCTCTGTACATTTATTTAGCAGAATGGTGTATCTGGGTTCGTGGTAAACATTGCTAATGCACAGACTAGGGCTACAAAAGTAGTCCTGCTGTTGTTCAGCAGCCTGGCTGGCCTTTCTTCCTATGTCTCCTTTGGCCGTCCTTGTATCTGGCACTTTTACTCATCACCCTAATTCTCCAAGATGTTCTACCACCCCTTAGTAGTTCACACATTTAATTCTGTCTAAACTCCACTCCCCACCACATACCCCAATAACAATGTTGTTCCCATCTGTAGGCGTGTGATTGATACCTTTCTCCTCCTGCCAGCTTTTTCTTTGGGCTAGGCTGTCCCATCAGATTTTAATGCTGGAGAATGAAGTGTTCCATCGTAAGCCTAGGTGGTACTTGTGTGCATCATGTCTTGTTTTTCAATGTATAGCCAAGCTTTCTTCAAAAACATTAAGGGAAGAGACGGGCACGCTTATGTCAAACCAGTAGGTTGTGGCTATAGTGACTTCTGTTGGCTTTCAAAATAGCTTGTGGCTTGGCTTTCAGATGACCCTGGAAACAACTGCTTTTGATGCATAAGTCAGAGTAGTTAAGGTCAGTCGCTGCCTGCAGTTTATGTTTAGTTATTATTGTACCATAATTGCAATAGCATACATTGTTAAATACGTGCCAGATTAACTCTGTTAGTTTTGTGTGGTCACAACACTAAGCTCTGTGAATGTGTCATCTCCATAGTTCCCCGTGTTGCATAATTAAGTGCTTACAACTTTAAGAGAACCCAGGGAAACATGACAGTGTTGAACATCTTTCAGAACTGATCATAACTCTGGTTATGCATATACATTTTACTGGCTGCTAGGGTGTTGCACTGTTTTTGCTGAAGCTGAGATAAAAGAAACGTGAGTACCTGTTAAATGTCAGAAACTTGTGTGCCTTACTGCATTTTGTTCTTAATACAACTTTGTAAGATAAGATTGTTTCCTCCCCCATCCCTAGACTAGGAAGTTGAAGTTTAAACTAATTCAGCTGTTTCTCTTCTAGTTTTGGAAATGTTTGCCTTTGAGCCGGTTCATATGAAGATAATAATATTTATTTACCTTATAAGATTGTTGGGCCAATTAAAAATAGTATATATGTAAGGCATCCAGCATGGTACCTGAAACAAATTATTCTACAGACACATTTCCTGTTCTCAACAAGTGTATGGTCTAGATACCCTCCAAAATATCCTAGCCTTTACTTGAACTTCATGTCTAGAGGCAGTCCTTTCCATCTTGAGTCACAGCATAAAATGCTATACATAGATCTTTAATAACTGCCATCAGTACATTGCTTTTATAGTATACTGTCTGGTGTTAATTTAGTAAACTAAAAATGTGAGCATTCAAAAAAACTAAATTTCTGTCCCAAATAGTATCATTGGAGCATTATTTAAGTTGGAAAGAAAGTAAACTTCAGAATAAAACTTACTGTTCCCTGGCATAAGAGTAAACACATTTCCTGGTGTTTGTTACACTTTTTCATAGACTTTGGGGATAGGGAGTGGACTTTTTGAGATACAGTCACAGGCCATAGAGGTCACTCATTTAAGGTGTACAATGAAATGATTTTCAGTAGATTCACAGAATTGTGCAGCTATCATCACAATCAGTTTTCATTATCTCTAAAAGAAACGCTGAACTGTTGAGCACTCACTCCGTATATAACCCCAAGAATTGCTTATTTTGGATATTTAATATGAACAGAATTAGTTGAACATGTGGTCTTTTGTGACTGGTGTCTTTCTTTTACTATGATTTTGGAATCTATCCATCAATAATTTATTCTTCATTGCTGAATAATACTCTTTATGGACATGTCAAATTCTGTTTATCAGTTGTATTTGAGTTATTGCTACATTTTGGCTGTCATATATAAAGATACTGTGAACATTCATGTTTTTCTGTGGACGTGTATCTCCATCTTTCTTGGGAATATACCTAGGATTGAAATTGCTGGGTCATATGGTATTCTGTGTTTAACTGGTTGAGAAACTTACAGGCTTTTCCAAATTGTCTGCATCATTTTGTATTACCAAAAGCATTATATGAGAGTTTCAGTTTCTCTGCATCCTTGTCAACATTTGTCATTACGTTTTTTTTTTTAAATTTAGCTTCCATGGATTTTTATATCTGATCAGGTATTTTAGTAGTCTCCATAAATGTGACACACTAGGCATGGTAATTGGTCTGGTACTTGTGATTGCTTGATGGCTACACTGATTTTCTGCAAACTAGAAGATAAGTTGTGTGAACTGATAAGAGTGATGATTGCTTACTGGGTAAAGTCAGTTATGTGCTTGAAAGTTTAGGATTATTGTGTTTAAAATATCTTTAGAAACACTTCGTTTGCAGTAATGATGTTAGTGTAATACCTGCAGTGGAGAAAGTTTGTGTTTAAGCCTGGTGAAAATATTTTAAACTTTGTCAGTAACCCAAGTCAGTCAAACCATATGTTAATTTGGTTAAAGAAGGTAAAATGTACCATTAATGAGCATTATACTGTCATTCTCCCCCAGTCATTCCGTTGTTGCTGTGAATATCCAAACACAACCCAGTGTGTTCTTAATGGAGATGAATTGCCCCCAGGGAAGTGAAAAGTGGTTCTTGGGAGATGAAAAAAATTCATGAAGATATTTTATCAAAAAATATATTTATATTCAACTGGAAGACGTTATGTTGAGTGAGAGTAGTCAGCGACAAAAGGACAAATACTGTATGAGACCTCTACAATAAGATCTCCAAAACAGACTTGTGTATAGAAGAAAAGACTCTTTGACAGCTGCAAGGGAGGGGAGGGAGGGAGGGAGGGCAAGGGGGGGAGGGTTTAATTTAGGTAGTTACTAGAAATCTAGTTGGGAGAAAGCGGTGACAGCACACATTAGGAACAAGAACATTAAGTGGACTTCAGCATAACTTGAGTACTCTTTCCATCTTAACTCAATACTGCAAGGATAGAGTAGCTGGGGCGGGGAGCGGGGGACCATGCTCTTAGGCGAATTCCAGGCCAATTGGCACAACTAGCGTTTTGCTAAGAGAGCTCTGTGCACCCCACATTGGTGAGTGGCGTCTGGGGTCTTAAATGCTGCCAAGCTGCCATCCGAGGAGACAGCAAATGGTCCCAACTCAGCAGGAACGGATGCTCACCGAGGGCCAAAATGGCATGCGGTAAAGACAACCGAGAAGACAGAGAGACACACAAAAGTGGGTGCCTACATCGACCTGGGACCGGAAGAACCGGATGGTGCCCGGCCACCACCAGTGATAGCCACGACGGAGCCCACAGAGAGGAGCCTCACTGGCAACACAAGAATAAAAAGAGGTGCATCATGAGATCTCCACTAAAAGACCTCAGTTGATGGTCTAGCGGTTTTGGGGTTCCTCTGAGAGCATGGCCCCCAGCCCTGATGCTGCCCGTTCCCATAAATTATAACAAAGGTCCACTCTTTGGACAGGAATGGATTGGACTTGGCAATGCAGAGTAACCATATGTTGGAAGCACTTTATGGTTCTATACATCTATAGGATATCATCTTGCTGACCTCTGGCTGGAGGAAGGGGAGTGGATGGAGAGGAGGGGAAAGGAGACTGTTGGGAGGATGAGACATGTATGGAGCAGAGAGGAATAGTGTGCAGTCACCGGGCAGGGAGAGCAGTGGAAGCTGCATATAGGGAGGCATGTAAATTTACATGTGAATGTACATTTTCACTCAGTTATGTTAAATAAAAAAAATATATATATATATTTATATATACATACACACATACGTATGTATCTGTGATACTAAAATTTTATAGGGGTTGGGAGCAATTAGGAAAAACTAAAAAAGCTTGTTAGAGGAGATGATAAAAATAGGTTGAGAAACACTACTACTCTGTTGTATGAAACAGGTGTTAGAATATTGGATCATTAGAGATCATTATTGACTATGCAAAGACATTCAACTGTGTGGATTATAACATTGTGAAGAATAGTCCTGAAAAACCTGTACATAGATCAAAAGGCTGTTGTTCCAACAGAACAAGTGGATACTGGCTGGTTTAAAAACAAGAAAGACATATGTCTGGGTTGTATCCTTTTACCATACTTATTTTGTCTGAATGCTGAGCAAATTATTTGAGAAACTGGACTGTGTGAAGCAAACAGGGCATTGGGATTGGAGGAAGACTCATTAACACCTGTGTTACGAAGATGATACAGCCTTACTTGCTGAGAGTGAAGAGAATCTGAAGCACTTACTTACGAAGATTGGACTGCAGCCATCAGTATGGATTACACCTTGACATAAACCAAAAATCGCACAACTAGACCAGTAAGCAACGTCACAATAAACAGAAAATATTGAGGTTGTCAAGGATTTCATTTTACTTTGATCCACAATCAGTACCCATGAAGGCGGCACTTGAGAAATCAGATGATGTATTGCATTAGGCAGGTCTGCTGCAAAAGACCCCTTGAAAGTGTTAGAAAGCAAAGATGTAACCTTGAGGACTGAGATGCTCCTGTCCCACAGAATGTTCAATCACTTCATAAGCCTGGGAAAGCTGAGCAGTGAATAAGGAAGCCAAAAAAAGAATTGATGTGTTTGAATTATGGTGGTGGCAGAAATATTGAATATGGACTGCCAGAAGAACTATCTATCTTGGAAGAAGTACAGCCAAAATGCTTCTTAAAAGTGAGGATAGTGAGACTTTGTCACTTGCAGTTTGGATGTGTCGTCAGAAGGGACTAGTCCCCGGAGAAGGACATCATGCTTGGCAAAGTAAAGCATCAAAAAAAAAAAAAAAGGAAGACCCTGAATGAGATGGATTGCAGCAGTAGCTGTAACAGTGGCCTGAAATCTAACAATGGTTACAAAGGGTGGTGCAGGACCTGATCGTCTTTCATTCTGTTTTACGTAGGATCGCTATGAGTCAGACCCTACTCGATTGTACTCTGCAATAACAGAGATCATTTAGTCAAACCTTGTTCTGTAGTATTTAAAATACTCCAGTGCAGTGTTAAAATACACAAAGGTGAAACGGTTTATTTCACTGCATAAATATTTGAATACCTGCTAATGTGTCTAGCCTTCTGCTATCCAGGAGAATAAGAAAAATGAAAAGAACTTTTATTTCTCTTAGGAGAAGTCTTATAAACAATGAAATATGGTGTGGTTATTGTTATAGTGGAGGAGGTGTATTCGAGGTGAGTGAGAACCCGGGGGAAAGGTCACATGAATCTGGGAGCAACAGGGAAGAGTTCCAGAAGAGAACTATGGGTAGGTCCTGAGTCTTGACCTTTCTAACTTGGCATCTCTGCTATTTAGTTATTCTTCAAACTTGAATGTGATTTAGAGCCACTGGTGAGCTTGTTCAATATGCATCTTCTGAAGCCCCATTCCAGAGATTGATTCAGGGTAGGGTTTAGAAAATTCTGAGGCAAGTAGTCTAAGGATTGTGCTTTGGGAAACACTGCCTTATGTGGTAGCAATAGAAATTTTTTCTGGGGGAAACACTGGGCTAGTTTTGCTGTGTAGACTGTATGCCATTCCTTTTTTAGCATCCTAGAAATAATATTCTCAGCCATGCATTAGAACCCATTTTTTCCTAGCTTAAAGCTGCAACTATTTCTGGCCTTCGTGACTTCCATGGGTTCTGTTTATAGGAGTCTTGACAATCAAGTTCGCAAACTTAATTGTTTAAGTGCTGCATAACTCATTGCTGAGTATCACTACAGTCATCTTCAAAGTATTCCTCTTGGGAAGCTATGCAGCAATGTAAGCGCCAAGTCGACCCTTCAGAGCAATTTTAGAACTCTTTCTGGAATGGCAGTTGTACAGAGCAGCATGATGGCAGGTTCATAAACTTAATTGTATAGTTGTCTGTGAGAGAGTTTTTAGCCAGTAAACAAATAGTATATTGAAACACCCTCCCTGCTCACCTGATCTGGCCTCCAGTGACTTTTTGCTTTACCCAAAGATAAAGGAAATATTGAAAGGAAGACATTTTGATGACATCTAGGGTAATAAGACAACAGCTCTGATGGCCATTCCAGAAAAAGAGTTCCAAAACTGCTTTGAAGGGTGGACTAGGTGCTGATACCAGTGCATAGCTTCCCAAGGAGAGTATTTCAAAGGTGACTGTAGTGATATTCAGCAGTATGGTTTGTAGCAGTTAGAACAACTGAGTTCATGGACTTAATTGTTGGACCTTGTATGTTCTTTGTCAGTTTCTTTTGTAGACCTCTAAGGAAATGGAATACCTTTACCTATTGATATTCAAAATAAAAACAAATGTTTTTCTAACCTGGTCACAAAGTACCTAGAACAAAGTCTTAATCCTGGATACTACATAATGTCAAGTTATAAGGTAGCCTTGAAGAGGAGGGAATATTTAACTTGGGATAAACACTGGGATTGTCCAGGTACAGGCTGGATCACTACTGGTTGAAGTTGTAGAGCTGGATGTGAAAACGTCAGAAACCTACAGGGCCAGACAGGTAGCTTCATGAGTGGGTGGGCCTGATGTGTAGTACGTGAACTAGACAGGACGTGTCCAGACTCAAAAGAGATAGCCACCCATTAGTTCCATGGGACTCTTGGCATGAAGAAATATGTTCTAGATACTCTCATTTTTCAAGAGAAGTAAGATATGTAGGTTTTCATTTAAATCCTCCTAGGTATTTTTTAACACTGGCAATCAGAAACAATAAAATAAAATTATATACCAAAATAATTTCTGCATGCTACTACCAGTTCACAGTCTCGTATGTATCAGGTGAGACTTGAAGTAGATGACTCTGATGAATAGTTGACTCTCAGTTGCATGAGCAGAAAACCCACCAATAGGAGTTTACTTATTTATAAATAAGACCTGGGCACTGTCAGCAAGTTGGAAAGTAAGGTGGAATTTGAAGATAGTGTTGTGTCAGTAGCAAGACCATACTATTGTGAGATGTTGGTTAGCAGTAGCTTGTCTCAAGGTGAAGTTCACTTTGTAGTACGTCTCATTTTCCCATCTGTAGATTTAGAAAGCCAGAGACTGGTCGTGGGGTGCAGTGGTTAAACGTTTCAACCCCCCCCCCCCAAGATTCTCTGAGGGAGAAAGATGGCAGCCTACTTCCATAAAGATTTCAGCTGTGGAAACTGTATGGGGCAGGATGGGATTGGTGTAGTCCGAGCTGACTCAGTGGCAGTGGGTTTGAGGCCTGGTGGTGGGGTGGTTAAGTGATCAGCTACTAGCTAAAAGGTCAGCAGTTTGAACCTACTAGACCTGGCCCTTTGCAGGAAAAAGATGTTGGCAGTCTGCGTCCATAAAGTTTACAGCCTTGGGAGTTCTGTTCTGTTTTATAGGGCTGCTGTGAGTTGAAATTGACTTAAAGGCAGTGGTGTTTTGTTTTTGTTTTGTTAAGATCACGTCGGTGCTGTGTATGTCTAGAAGGCAATTTTCTGGGAAACTAGTGTGTAAAATCAGTCACAGGATATCCATTTTTGTCTGATCCAGTGCAAAGTCTGGAGAGGTCACAGGTGGTACATTTTGACTGAAATAGGTTTACTTGATCTTTTATTCCTAAACTGGGTGTATATGTGTGTTTGGGGTGGGGGGCAGGGGGTGTAAACTAATAGGAACAAGTCCCTCCAATTTAACCCTGTTATATGGTAATTTTTTTCATGGCTTATCTTGTCGCCTTACACTGTCCACTGCCTTTCTGATCATTAATTAATACGTCAGATATTCTGAAATACACAACATAGTAGATTAGATTTGGGTATAGAATACCAGTAATCCTCCAAGGATTTTGGGCACCAGAAAAGATAAATTATTCACTTAATGGTGCACAGTTTGCTGTTATTTTAATTATGTTTAATCACAGTCAAAGCTGAATTCAGTCTTTAAATGAAGTTTTACACACAGTAAAACAAATCTTTGGTTATTTTGATTGTAGCAGTAACGTTACCTGTGTCTAGTGCAGCAAATAGAAGATTGGAGTGATGTAAGAATGACTTGGGTCAATTAAGAATTCTGGACATGCCGCTTGATTGTTCTACCTTTGACATGTATTTTTGTAAACTTGCTTAATGGTCTTTCATTACATGCTTAAGCTGTAAGAACATCCCTTTTGAATTAGCTAATTACTCTTTGGGTAACTGAGTTTGAAAAACTGATATTTGTACCACTATCAGTTCTGACAACTCTTTTCTTAAATTGAGATGCCCTTTGTGCCTACTTTTGAAATGCCTGTGCAGTGTTGACTGAGTTTGTCACCAACGACTTTTCCCCAAATGAGGAAGTCCTGTGGGACCAATATCCATCCTCAGCCAGGAAAGAGGTTGTATAAATAGCTGGTGCACACACTTAGGGAAGGGGAGGAAGGGGAATTTGAAGTGTTTGGCCCCAGATGTGAACAACTCCGGTTTTTGTTTTAGGGTAATTAATGTTTCATTGAATTGAGCTAAGCATTTTGGGCTCTTGTGCTTTTTTGGCTTTCCATTCTGAATCAGCAGCCTGGACTGGAGGTGACAAGTTTGTAATTCTTGTCATCCTGAAGTGAAGGAAGTAACATGAGAGTGTGCTTTCTTAGGCTTGGACTTGAGGGTAGAGAATGGGTTATGGAGGATGTAAACTCCACCCTTGTCTACCCTCAGAGTCAGGCGACCTGGGAAGAAATAGATTGTGAGAGTTCTTAGAGATAGTTGAGTTTTGTGGTGTGTGCCCCTTGGTTCTCTGGTGGAAGGTTTGTGTCAGGAGGTGGTCTTACTCCTGTTCTGTACTTCTGTTTCCCTCTTCTCTCCCCCTCCCCCGTGGCCTCCTAAATTAGATACATTCCCCCTCTGCTCCCAGACGTCTCCATCTCTTCGTCCCCTGACAGAGCAATCATTTATCAAGTTGTTTCAGGAGTTGTCGGGAGGGGGGCCCTGGGGACTCGAGTTTGTTTCACTCCTTTGTTGGGGCTCCACAGGATCATCCAGCCTCGTCTCCAGCCAACTGCTGAGAGTTGCTGGCCTCCAGGAGCAAATGTTAAAGGGGCTGTCTTTTATCTACTTGCTGCTTCACTGTTTTTTATTTTAAATTCTACTTTATTGGAACTGTAAGCACCAAACACATACACTTCTGGCTATGTAAGATTTTTTTTTATTACTTTTTTTTTTTTAGCTTCTACCCAGTTACTAAGAAAATTGAAATAGATTTTTTTTTTAATGTTCTCTCTGCCATTGCTTGTTTCCTTGTCTGTCCTTATTTGGTTTTTTACTTTGTCACTACCATCTTTTTTTTAAGTGACATTATTATATAGTATAGATAGATTTGGAAGGTCCTGCTTTTAGAAGACATCTCCTTTTTGGATATGTTTTAACTTAGCAAGACTTCTTTTCTCCTGATGTCACACTTTTCACTCTTAATAGAAATGACAAAGTAGTATAGGAATAAAAAAAATTTTTTTTTAAAGTTTCTCAAGCATTAAAGTACAAGGTAAATATTGTTGCTTTTTTTTTGCAAGAAATTAGGGAAGTCTTCCAGTGTCTAAAACAATAAAAGGAAAAATGCATTTAGACCTAAGGTGTAGTGTGAATGTTAACCGGTGTTCCTTGACCATGAATTTGAAATAGGGATGTGACTTGCTATAGGTATGTAATAGGTTAAAAGGACACAGTTTTGTTTGTTGTAGGGTAATAGAAATGAGACTCTCAGGAGTTACAATAACTTTGTGATCCCAAAATGCTTTTCTGCGAATATTATAAAATGAACAGAAAAATTGAAAGGATTATGCATTATATTTTAGGCTGTCAAAAAGTATTTCTTTGGCAAACTGAATAAAACATGTATACACTAATCTTACAATGCATTGTCAAGTTAAGCTTGGAAGCAGAATAACGACAGAAATGTTCCAGGTAACGTGTATAATTTGTATTCTGAAATGAATTTGTTCCAACCTGTAGTTGACTATCTTGTGTTTATTGTAGGCACTTTAAACCCGGAGCCAAAATATTGTTTGTACAGTATTAGAAATCATTATGTTACATTACATATGTCTTCATCAGATGCATTAGGTTGAAAATATTTTTTTTAATTAGCTTAATATGATCTTTAAAAATCTGTTTAATTGTATTGTGCTTAGGTAAGTGTCCAGCTCAAGTTAAAAAAATACCCACTGCCATTCTTGTTTAAAAAATTTATAAACGTGCTGAGTCAGAATCAACTCTACAGAAGTGGGTTTGGGTTTTGTGACACTGTCTAGAATCCCCATAGTTTGAAGGCACAGTCCGCCTTTTCACCTCAGATTCCCTCTGTCCATTTGTGTAGTTCTTGTCCCTTTATGCCCTCTCCTCTTCCTTTTGGGCAGGTGTTGCCTGTTTGGTCTTGTATACTAAATTGAACTGAGAATTATGTTCCTTACTTGTATTATAGTTTGTTTTATAGGCTGTCTAATCCTTAGCTGGGTTTCAGGAGTGTTTTCAGTTCTGAGTTAGCAGAGTGTCCAGGAGCCATAGTCTCACAGCTTACTCCAGTGACTGTTATGCCAGTATACCTAGTCTTTTTTGTAAATTTTCATTTTGTTCTGCATTTTTCTGTAGAGGACTTGCTGTTGTGATCCTTGTCAGAGCAGTGAGTGTTGGTAGCTAGGTACCATGTAGTTGTTCTGGGCTCAGGCTGGTGGAGGCTTTAGTTCATGTGGTCCTTTAGCACTTTGGGCTAACATTTCCCTTGTTTCTTTAGTTTATGTCTTCGTTATCTAGTGGTGTTGTAATCAGAATACCCCAAGTGGATGACTTTGACAGAGAAATTTATTCTCTTACAGTTTAGTAGGCTTGAAGTTCAACTTCAGGGCTGCTACTCACTAAAGTAGGATGTAGAACATTTTCTTTATGTCAGTTGATTTAGGTATCACCTTAAATTGTGGTCCTCAGCCCCCAGCGGCAACCTTGGTCTCAGAGTGTTCAGATGTGTCTAGGAAACATTTATGACTTTGCCTTGGTCAGATTGTGCACTTTCCCAATATTATGTTGTGTCTCTTCATCAAAGTTGACACTTTCTATTATCTAGTTAGTGACTTCCCCTCCCACCCCTCCCTACTCGTGTAACCAGATGGTTACATGAAAAGCATGTAAAGCTTTTCTTAAGTTCTTATAATAGTGGTCTCATACAATATTTGATTTTTTGTAATTGACTTAATGTCATTTAGCATAGTGGCTACCAGATTCATCCATGTTGTGAGGTGTTTCCTGGATTTATCATTGTTCTGTGTCGTTGTATAGTCTTCCATTGTGTGTATGTACCATAATTTGTTTATGCATTCGTCTCTTGATGGACACTTTGGATGTTTCCATCTTTCTGCTGTTATGAATAGTGCTGCAGTGACCATGAGTGTACATGTGTCTGTTCATGTGATAGCTCTTATTTCTCTAAGGTATGTTCTTAGTAAGGGGATTGCTACACAATGTAGTATTTCTACTTGGAGCTTTTTAAGGAGGAAAAACATACTGAATAAACCATGGGCTGCCAGAGAACAAACCTACCTTATTAAGGTAGTACATTTTTAGAAGTGAGATGTCATCTCATATTCTTGGGACATGTTGTTAGGGAGAACCCGTCCCTGGAGAAAGACATCGTACATGGTGACACAGAGCATCAGCATAAAAAGAAAAAGACCCTCAATGAAATGGCTTGACACAGTGGATGCAACAGTGTGCACAAGCATAACCATTATGAAGTGGTCGTAAGACCAAGTAGCTTTTCATTCTGTTGTACATAGTGCCTTATGGATCAGAAACTGTCTTGACGGTACCTAACAACAACAGAAACACATACACACACATAGACACCCCATCCATAGGCATACAGTGTTGTGTTTTTTTTTTTTTAAAAAAAAAAAAACTAAAACATGGTTAGGCTTTAAAACTTAAGTGATCTGGCAAAGGACATCTTAGTGCCCAACTTTGATGTTATAAAATACACTCACCTGCATTATACATCTCTAGTTACTTGTCCTCTTTGCCTTGTTGACTGAAAAATTGAAGTCTGTTTCATCCTATTTTTATGGAATGCTGGCTGTAAGGAAAAGACTGACAGCTCCTCAGAGAGGTGATGACACTTTGTAAGTCACACAACTAGTAACTCATGGAACTGGAATTTGAATTGAATCCGGGGCTGTTTTTGGTACTTCCCACTATATACCGTACGTTCTAATCTTTGTCTCTTGGCTCCCTAGGGCCAATCTATTGATAACTCATCTTGTGCATGTTCCAAGAGAGAATATAGCTTTCCCTTGTGTGGAATTGAGAGAGAAAATTATATAACAAGGAGTTGTAAGAAAAAATTTTCATTACTATTATCTCTCAACATGTTTATTAGGAATGAAAATTTGGATGCTTTTCCCTTATCCTTACCCAGTCCCCAGACTTTCTTAGTCCAGGACTGAGAAGCCAAGGCTAGCCATGGCCTCTGTTATTTGTTGAACATTTATTTGTAGAGTTAAAACATCTAAGCTATACAGCCATTGCAGGCTTACACTATGTTTTCTAATCACATTTATTTATTAACTTGATGTCCAAGATGTTAGTAGGGTGTATCTCTATTGATGATTATGTTTCTGTTCTCATAATTAGACTAAGCTGTTAGCTGTGTATTTCCAATGAAGAATTTTGCAATTTATAAAGTAATTCAGGTGGAATTCGGTACATAACTTACATTTGGGAAATCATGTGTCCTAGAACATTGGCGGTGTAACATGGCCCATACTTTCTTTCCTATTTTGTGTGTTCCTCCACAGAATATCCATAGCTGTTGAGAAGATTAAGACATTAAAATGGTACGTGCTAGGGTAGCAAGTATTGGCTGTTGTTGGAATGTGGTAGTGCCAATGGGTTAGACCTTTCCTGTGACAGAAAAATGAGGAACAAATAGCCTTAATACATAGAGCATCTTTATTTTGGTTTAGTGAATAATATTTGTGCTATAGTATGGTTATTTTAAACCAGTTACCAGTATTCTATAGAGTAATGCATCATTAATTCAGACATGATGAAAGCTTTTTTAAAATAGATTGTCGTGTTTTTCCGTGTCATACTCTGTGAACACTTTTCTTTGAAAAAGTGAACATCCTTTTTAAGGATATTGGCCGGAGATAACTAGTTAGCTATATATCTCAGTCCGATGTTGATGAATGGGTTATTTTTCAGTGTAAATAGGTTATCTGTTTCTAGTTTGAAGAATTATACCTAGATACAAGATTAGAATACCACCCTCAAATCAAAACGTGTTGGTATTGAGTCGATTCTAACTCAGAGCACCTCTGCAAGAGAGGGTAGAACTGGACTTCTAAGGCTGTGATCCTTAATGAAAGTAGACTGTCAAATTTTTCTCCCTGGAAGCAAGCTGGTGGGTTCAAACTACTGACATTTTGGTTGGGAGCCAAGTACTTTAGCACTGTGCCCCCAGGACTCCTTGAGATTAGGATAGATGATAAATAATTGTCTGGCTAAAATGCTTTGTGGAGCAAAACTTTGCAGAAATGAGATTGACTGAACTCAGCTTGAGGTAAGAATTTTATAGAATATATCCAAGTTTAAGGAAGTTGCTCTAGAAGATCACTCAAGGAAGGCCCTAAGGAAACCACACCAGGCCATGTGCTGTCATATGGTTTTGCCTCTTAAAAAGAAGGACAATTTGGATGCTCTAAACTTGGATCAGCAAAAAGAAGGGGATGGCAGGTTTGTTTGACCTTGTTTCTAGTGACCATTTTCTCCCTAGAATCAAACTCCTATTGAGAAGTTAATTGAGTTATTACAGGCTGCACCTATTTTGCATTCAGAAGAAGATGCAAATAGAAAAAGAAAACTGGAAGTAAAACTTTGAAACAGGTCTTAGGGTTATTCTGCATTCTAATCTACTTTATAGAAACATTACATGTAAACTTTCAGGGTTTGATCCCCCTTATCACTGGAAACCTTGGTGACATAGTGGTTACCTGTTATTGCTGCTAACCAAAAGAATGGCAGTTTGAATCCAGCCGCAGCTCCTTGGAAGGTCTGTGGGGGCAGTTCTGCTCTGTCTGTAGGGTTGCTATGAGTTGAAATCACCTTGATGGCAGTAGATGTTTTTGGTTTTGTGTTACTGTTTACTTTGGTATTAATGAGAATCATAGCCAGAAAAGACTGTTAAAAAATGGAGACTTCTGGACTTACCTGAGAAATTTCGATCTATTAGGAGACCTGTCAGTTTTACATTTTTAATTTAACGTCATTACGTTTTATTTTGAGCTCTTAAGAAAAAGCTGATGTGGTGGATTAAATGATGTGGTCTCGGACTGGAACAAAATACGAGACCGGAGAAGGAGATACAACTTAACAGAACTCACAAACTAGTCATTAGGGGACTGGGAATAAAAGACATCATTTCTGGCAACCCTTGTAGTGTTCTTTGTAAGTTATATTAATAAAATCTATCTTGCTATTCAATTGAAATATTTCAGCAAATGGTTGCAGTGCTGGAAGTGCTCACTTGTCTATGCCAAGAAATTTGGAAGACAGTGACCTGACCAACTGACTGGAAGAGATCCACATTTATGCTATTCCCAAGAAGGATGATCCAGCCGAATGTGGAAGTTACTGAACAATATCATTCATGTCACAAGCAAGTAAAATTTTGCTCAGGATCGTTCAGAAGTGCCTGCAATAGTATACTGAGAAGGAACTGCCAGAAATTCAAGCTGGATTCAGAAGAGGTTGCTGAATGGGGGACATCATTGCTCATGCCAGATGGATCTTGGCTGAAACAAAAAATGCCAAAAAGATGTTTACTTGTGTTTCATTGACTGTGCAAAAGTGTTTGATTGTGTGGATCATAACAAATTATGGATAACATTGCAGAGAAGGGGAATTCCAGAACACTTAATTGTGCTCATGAGGAATCTGTACGTGGATCAAGAGGCAGTCGTGCAAACAGAGCAAAGGGATGCTGCATGGTTGAAAGTCAGGAAAAGTAAGTGTCACTGTTGCAGCCTTTCATCATACCTTCCCAATGTGTATGCCAAACAAATAATCTGAGAAGCTGAAGTCTGAGGAAGAATAAGGCGTCAGGATTGGAGGAAGATTCATTAACAATCTGCATTATGCAGATGACACAGCCTTTCTTGCCGGAAGTGAAGAGGATTTGAAACACTGATAAAGATCAAAGACCACAGCCTTCAATATGGATTCCACGTCAACGTGAAGAAAACAGAAATCCTCAAAACTGGACCAGTCAGCAACATCATGATAAATGCAGAAAGGACTGAGGTTGTCAAAGATTTCATTCTACTTGGTTCCAGAATGCCTATAGAAGCAGCAATCAAGAAATCAGAAGATGCATTGCATTGGAAAAGTCTACTGCAAAAGATCTTTCAAAGTATTGAAAAGTAGAGATGTGACCTTGAAGACTAAGGTGCCCCTGACACAAGCCATGGCATTTTCAGTCACATCATATACTTGTAAAAGCTAGACAATGAATAAGGAAGACTGAAGAATTAATGCCTTTGAATTGCGGCATTGGAGAAGAATACTGAATGTACCATGGACTGCCAAAAGAACCAACAGATCTGGTCATGAAGAAGTACAACCAGAGTGCTCCTTGGAAGCCAAGATGGGAAGACTGCATCTTACATACTTTGGGCATGCTGTTGGGTGGGATTGGTCCTTGGAGAAGGATATCATAATTGGTAGGGTGGAGAATCAGTGAAAAAGAGGAAGACCCTCAGTGAGATGGATTGACACAGTAGCTGCAATAGTGGGCTTAAGCATGAAAACAATTGTGGACATGGTGCAAGACCGGGCAGTGTTTTGTTCTCGTGTGCATAGGGTCACTATGTGTTGGAACTGACTAAGGAGCACCAAACAACAACAGTATCTCGGTATTCATTTTAATCACTAAGACCTGCTGTCATGCCAGTTTAATAGGTAAAAATGGAACTACGTTGTTTTTCTTGAACACTTCTAGTAAAATCAACACCAAACCCTTTGCTGTTGAGTCTACTGTAACTCACATTGAACCTACAGGTCAGAGTAGAATTACCCCATAGGGTTTCCAAGGAGTGACTGGTGCATTGGAACTGCTGACTTTTGGTTGACAGCTGAGATCTTAATCACTGTGCCACCAGGACTCCAATACTTGTGTTGAGAAGTAGCAATTTAAAAAAAAAATTAATTGTGGATGACTGTTAACCAACAAGCTTATTCTGTCAGTCTAGGAGGCTGGAAATGGAATTTAGGATACTAGTCCAAGGGAAGGCTTTAATCTCTGTTGGTTCCCGTCGAAGGCCGTTTCTGATCAGTGTTCCCCTGGTCTAGGAGTTTCTCAACACAAGGATCTCGGGTCCAGAGGACATACTCGGCTCCCAGGTCTAAAGAATGTGCTCTACTCTTAACTCTCCTCACCCCCCTCCTGTGCTTGCTTCTCTCTCTTTTTATATTGTGTAGCATAAAAGGTGATACAGGCCACACCCCAGGGGAACTTCCCTTAAATGGCATCAGCATTACAACCTAAGTAAGGGTGTTTCATCCCACCCTGATCCTCTTTAATGGAATCTTTTCTCATTGGCCACAGGCAGAAATTAAAATTTACAGCATGTAGGAAAATCACATCATATCACAAGATGGAGGACAGGCACATAATACTGGGAATCATTGTCTACATAAGCTGACATACTTTTTGGGGAATACTGTTCAATCCATGGCATTATATATATGCGTATATACCCTAGTATCTGTATCAATCAATATATATGTATATAGCTTAATGAGCTGCTATAAAATAGCCATTTGTCTTACACTGAGGTGTTTCACTGACTGGTATTTGTCTTTACATTTTATTTCTGTGTGAGACTTGTTTTTAATCCACAGATGCTTAATTATATATAGTTAAGTATGACAAGATTTTCAGAATTTTTCTCTTGATAGAATGCTTAGAAAAGCCTTTCTCAATATTGTCAGTTTCTATGATTTTAATTAATTAACCCCTACGGGATTTGTTCTGGAGTGTGGCCAGAGACATAGTTAACTAATTATGCCAGAGCTATTTCTTGATTCATCTTTTCTCTTGACTGATAAATTGAGTACACATTATAAAAGTTGGTAGACATACAAAGATTCCAGCTAGGAACACATTCTGAAATATGGGGCAAAAGAGAAGGAAAATGATGTCAGCATACCTTAAAGAAGTAGAATTTGGTGACTGAAAAGTAGGGTGTTTTGAATGTTTTGTCTGTCGGCTTCTCTTTTGGTTCACTGAAATTGGCTAAACCACCTCCCACATTTGCATATACAAGCATGTGTATGGACACACACATGTGCACATACTCGGTCACCATTCTCCCTGCTAAAAAAAGCCATCAACCTCCTTTGGCTTGATTGTGACGCCTTGAGGTCCCACGTGCTTCACAGTAGAACTGCACTATGTACATAGGGTTTTCATTGGTTTTGGTAATACAGATAGTTTAGTGCTTGACCATTAACCCAAAGATTGGCGGTTCAGACTTAGCGAGTTTTCTTGGTCGTCTGCTTCAGAAGGACCATATCTTGGAAAACCTTGTAGAACAGTTCCGTTGTGCACATATAGGATCACCATCAGTTGAAATTGATTTACCTGCAACCAACAGTAACAGCGGTCTTATGGAAGTACATCACTAGTACATCTTCCTTCACAGTGCTCCTGGGTAGATTTGGGCCACCATCCTTTCTGTCATTAGCCAAACACAAAGCATTTGTACCACCCAAGGATCATATACACTGTGCTAATGGTCTTATTGATGATTCAGTCCTGCTTCTGGTTTGAACTTGGTATGAAATGCCGCTATGAAGATATTAAATACATATATGTGTTGCATGGATTGTCTCAGTCCAGCACTACAGTGACTGAATTGTAATAACTTGATATAACATGTTGAAGTATCATGTAATAGTCACCTGTATCACCATATGATATAATCTGTACTTTCCAGTGTGGATTCAGTTTTGGAAATTATAAACAGTATGTGTTTAAAAGTACTAGATAATAACAGTAATTCATGCGATTCTGTAGAATTATTGAAGTTTTTGTTTACTTTCTAAATGAGTCATACCTCTTAGTGATACCTTGCTGATATTTTCTGTAAGTGTGTTTTCTTCTTGTTTTTTGTTTATTTTGAAAAAACATTGAAATAGTTCTGTTTCCATTCTTTAATTGGGCTCCATTCCATTTCTATCCAGTTGTGCCAGTAGTGTGTCTTTGTATCCTTTGCCTCTGGGCTTCTCTTCCTACTCTCTAGCTTGTTTTCTTTCAAAAAAGAAGCAAAACAAAGCCTCTCATCCAACCATTCCATAAATGGTTGTATCTGTACTACATGGAAAAACAAGGTAGAATGTGGGGCATGAAGTTAGAACTGGTCTGCTTTTAGGTTTAGTTTTGCATATTTAATTTTACCTCTTGATAATGTTCCATGGGGTAATTTCTCAAGTAGAATTATATTTAGCTATAACTTGTT
This sequence comes from Heterohyrax brucei, assembly GCA_028571685.1. NCBI lineage: Eukaryota > Metazoa > Chordata > Mammalia > Hyracoidea > Procaviidae > Heterohyrax > Heterohyrax brucei. The sequence goes on along the minus strand of CM053142.1, from coordinate 59,556,846 downwards.
AGTAATTGTAATAATATCTTAAGTGTCTTATTTGAAAATAATCTTCGAAGATTCAGAAAGGTTAAAAGCTGTGACTGGTGAACAATCTACCAGTCTGAGTCTACCAGTTGCTTCTTGGCAACTCTTGGTTGTTCTCTGTCTTATAGAATCACTGAGTCACGGTGGACTCAACAAAGAGTTTTATTTTTAGGCTTTGGAGCCATCTATCAGATATTTGCAGGTACAGGCACACACACACACACTCAGCTGGTGTGCTTAAAGGATCATTGGTGCACACCTTCCCTCTGGTTAAATGATCTCCTGTAGAGCTGTCCAGTCCATTCTTGTCACTGTACTACAGGCCCTTGTGGTTTTTTTGCCTAGTCTGCTGCAGTACTTGACTGCAGACAGTGAAGTTATTGCTGGCTAACACAATGTGTTAATTCCTCAGGTGGCATCTGAAGCACCAGTTGATAATGAAGAAGCATCTCTGTTAGGTTATCAGACTGGTAGGTGCAGAACCCACTGCCATTGAGTTGATTACAACTCCTAATGACCCTATACTGACCAGCTACTAACTGAGAAGTCTGTGGTTTGAATCCACTGGCCACTCTGTGGGAGAAAGATGTGGTAGTCTATAACCTTGAAAACCCTATGAGATGGTTATACCCCATCCTACGTAAGATTGCTATGAGGCTGGTAGTCCACCAAAACAAAACAAAATCATTTGCCAGTGAGTCAGTTCTGACTTAGAACAACACTGTAGGACAAAATAGAACTTTCTCAGAGTGTTTCCAGGGAGCAGTTGGTGGATTCAAACTGCCAGCCTTTTGGGTAGCAGCCAATCTCTTGAACCACCACCTCAGCAGAGCTCCCAGGCTAGTAAGTATTACCTAAAAATAGTTTGAACTTCCACTGTTATTATCATAAAATTCCCCATATAGGAAGTTTAGATAAAATGAAAAAGTGGTAACAGTGTTCTCTTCACACCAGCATAAACCCTTCCTGAAACTACTCACTTAAAAAACCATTCAGGGCAAGCTAGGGCTCAACCAGAAAGAGATGTTGTCCTTCTTCACAAAATCAGAGAATTAGTGAAAACTCCCAGTAAGAGGGTACTTGAATTTACTGTGTTAACTATGCCAGGATAATAGCAGTACTTTTCTAAAATGATGATGCAGATAGTAACTAAATAGCTGCACTGAAAAAAGAAAAACTCCACATACATACTTTCTGGATACGATGATTTCTTGTTGAAGAAATGATTTAATCTTCATAATCTCAAAGAGATGGAAATTTTTTGTTTGTCTTAATGGTTTTAAATACTACAGATTAACAAATTAGGTATATTCCAAAATTCATATATTCCATATTAAGTTATGTATTAAACATATCAGGAAAGGACTATTGTCGGAGTTCAGAGGGATCTCTGGTAAACATGGGCGGAGGAGACTTGTGCCGACAACTGAGAAAAGATAGACATGAAACAGTTTGGGATCAGGGGTCTAACGGCAGTCCTTCGCCACAGCCCAGAGCAAAGTTTTATTACAGTACTTATACCCTTTTGGTAACTTAGAATACAAGGAACTGAAACATTCAGTAACTAAGCTAGTTGTTTACAGTTTTGGTTGTACATCATTTTACATGTTCGGGCCAAGGGCTTGGAGGTGTTCCCAGATCGCCTCTAGGTTACAGTACACAAACAGTACAAGAGGTTATACAGAGTTGAAGTAACGGTATAATAGCCAAGATGGCTGCACTCATGTCAAGAGAGTTGACATGATTTCCCACATCTCCCCCCTTTTTATTTAATAAAAATGAAGTAAAAGTATTAGATCTTTAAGTAGTAGAGGAAAACAGTATGACCAGGGCGACTGTTACATGCCATGCTCGTTACTTAAGTTTTGTATACAATACATATCTTTTTATTTATTCTTAACTTTGATAATCATTTTACTCAAGGACAGCCAGGACAGTCACATCTTGTCTAGTTCTCACAACCTCGTTGGTACATTATGAATCTTGTTTAACTTTATCACATATTCACCATATTTCTCTTTTTTCTTTTTATAGAAACCAGCTGTGTCACAGCTGACCCATTCTGCGTGTCTGTCTTAGGTCGCATTTCTTTATTTCCATGCCTTACCCGTCATCGGCACCCCATCCTCTCGTGATAGGGCCCTGTCTTAGGTGAACACAGATCAAGAAACATTTTAACCAGTCCCTGACTACCGCAGTGGGTTAAACATATGTCGTATTTGTAGCCTTGGATGACCTCTTTGCGGCTGTGCCTGTTTTAGGTTGCCCCTGCTTGAGGAGTCTTACCCGTTCCTGGCTAACCAGCTGAGCTCTGTGGTTAACCGGTGACATGAGGCAAGAGGTGTGATGTTTCTTTGGTAATTTAGCATAGTTTTAGAGGAAACCAAATTTTCTTTTAATTGTGTACATGGCATCAGTCCCCTGGAGACACTAACCTCCACACGGCCAAAATATAAAGTGTTTTAAATCAGGGAGGCAATCTTAAACTTGTAGAGCAGAATTAGTAACCTTCACATAGATATTCATTACACGATGCATTAGACAACAAATAAGAAATTCAACACCCATAGACTGTAGTTCAGTTAACTATGACCATAACTAATGTTGCAAGGAAGAGAAACATAAGAAGACAATGTTAACATTGGGAATTAGAATCTTCGCCTTCCGCGTTGTCCTTCTCTTTTGTCCTCAGGCTGGTAGGTAAGTCTTGTGTGTGCGAGGGGTTGTCACCGAAGTCTTCTTTATCTTCATCTTTGCCATCTGCGAATTCTTTGTGATGGAATCCAAATAAGGTTGATCTGAAGAAACATAAGTAAAACCTTCTCTCCATATTAGTTAATATTTTTTCACCATTTAGGTTGTCTCGGGATTTTTGATGAATTATGAGAAAATTGTAGAAATTTGAGGGATGTTTAAAAAATTGAGAGTAGAGTACACAACGCTTACGAATTGATTACAAATCAAGTACACAAGTACACATTACTTAGGGGGTAGGCGACTGGCTGGGCATCTCCCCTTTTTTATTTTTTAGAAATGGTAAACTGTCAGTTGATAAGTTGGGATATTCAAGGTAGGTTGTAACTAATTAATATCTTTTAATAGTTATTGAAGTTTTTTTTTTTAATTTTTTTAAATTGTTTCTCCGGATTTGTACTTTTTGAGGGAGTACTTTAGTTTTATGTTCAAGATAAGAATAAAGAACGGATAATGTTTAGATATTATAATAAATTCAAACAGCTCAATGCTTGTTTCTTCTTTATTAGGTTTTAGCTTGAATTTAATTTTTAATTATTTTATAGAGCTAACTTTTTGTTTTGACTGATTTTTTTTAAGCCTTTAGATGTATAAATCTAACCAGTAATGTGGCTTGTTTATTTATTAACTGAACTTGGATGCCAGTCCAGGTGCTTATTTTTAACAATTGTTTTAAATATTTTCTTGAGCTTGCTGTCAGGTGGCATCAGACTATTTTGTTTAAAACTGTAAAAAGTAAGTCCATGTTAGTGCTTTTCAATCATAAGGAAAAAGGTGAATCAATTGAGTTTGGGGATATTGAGTGAGTTGCAACCAACCAATGTTTTTTAGCAACCTCTGAAAATTATTTAGTTTTTCAAATTATTTCTTTGAATCTGTATTTTTTAAGGGAGTAATTCAGTTTTCAACAAGTTATGTTTAAGATAAGAATAAGGAGCAGATATTTGTATTTCACTTGGAGCAATGACTACCCAGTTCTCTGCATACATTTTTGAAATCTTTCATTGTCTGTTTGTGTTTCAGTTGTTTAGATACCAGATTTTGTAAGGCTGACAATTTTTTTAAATTCAAATAGTTTAACTGTTGTTCAGGTTAACTTTCCTTTTTAGATTTAAATTTGTAGTGACTTGTCTAATGATTTTCACGCTTGCACCGGAGACACAGTTCCGGTGCCGTTTTTTCTGGTGTATGACTTTAACTTTTGTGTAAACTTCTCTGTAATCTCTTTTTATGTGGCCTAATTTGTCACAGCCGAAACAGCAATAATTTTTTTTTTTTTACATGCAGTGCTGCCATTGTTTTTGCTAAAGCGGCAGCCTTAAAAGTTTTAGAGTTAATCTTTTGACAAGTTCTAATATAGTCTTTTAAACTTTCTCGTTCCTTAAAGGGGCGAAGACCTTTTTTATAGTCTGGGTTAACATTTTTGAATGCTAAAACTTGTAAAATTATATCTCTGGCATTTAAGCAGTTCCAAGTCTAGTAAGGAAATCAATATACGGCTCTTTAGTTCCTTGTCAGGGAATCAGTGGGAGTTTTAGAATTAGCAGTTTTACATGAGGATACTTTCTGAACCTGCCTCTGCAATTTTTCCATCCCCATGAAAAGCTCATTAGTCACTGTCGTGCGTTCACACACACTGCACTGTACCTTTTTAGTACGTTTACTTAACTTCTGTAGTCTGTTATTTATTTTATAATTTACCATGAACCTCCCACGGGACTAAATGTTTGATCTGATCCCAAAAGATTTTTTGTTTTTCTAAAGCTCGGACAAGACAGAGAAAAGTAGAGGAGTGCTTAACCTTACTCTCTTAGGAGAAGACAGAAAAGCAGGAGAAGGCGGCAGTTTGCCTCCTTTTCTCTTCCTGCTCTCTGATTTCTTATTACTTTCTAATTCCTTTTCTGATGATGACATTAAAGATAAAAGAGTAGACGAGAGCAGCGATGGCCAATCGCCTCCCTCGCTCTTTTCGGGAACAGGTGAAAGTGGCGATGGCCGGTCGCTCCTTTCACCTTCTAGTTTCTTTCTTACTTTCTAACTCCTCTGGAATGACATTAAGGACAGGAGAGTAGATGAGGGCGTCCTCCCTTCTCGTTCTCCATCCGTCCTCTGCCGGTATAGGTTTTAAAGTTACAGAAGTTTGACAACACAAAGACCAGACAAAGGTAGGAACAGCTTCTCCCTTAATCTGTGTCTGTCTCAGGCAAGACACAGCTCTACTCCTTAATGCTGATTAATGAGTTCCTTTTCTTAGTGAGAAGCTTGTGAGTTTCAGAGAGAGATAGAGATAGGAATAGGATCTCCCCTTTTGATAGATTATTTCTTAGCTTTTCGTGAAACCTAAATGTTTAACGTCCCTTCTTCTACTATTCTGGTAAGACAGGAGACCCAACCTTTTATTCCTCTAACACGTAGAAGCCTTCGAAAAACTTACAAAGTTCAGAGAGAGAAATCGTTACCCGTTTGTAACCCTGATACTTATCCCGAGCTTACACACCTTTACCAGGACAATAGGGTGCCATTTCCTTTTGGAATGGAGCTCAGGGAGTCTCGGCGTCTTATTGCGGGGCTGGTCTGCTGGCTCCTGGAATCTGTGGGACGCTCTCCTCTGGCCCCACGTTGGGCGCCAGATGTTGGAGTTAAGAGGGATCTCCAATGAACATGGGCAGAGGAGACTTGCGCCGACAACTGAGAAAAGATAGACATGAAACAGTTTGGGATCAGGGGTCTAATGGCAGTCCTTTGCCGCAGCCCAGAGCAAAGTTTTATTACAGTATTTATACCCTTTTGGTAACTTAGAATACAAGGAACTGAAACATTCAATAACTAAGCCAGTTGTTTACAGTTTTGGTTGTACATCATTTTACATGTTCAGGCCAAGAGCTTGGAGGTGTTCCCAGATCGCCTCTAGGTTACAGTACACAAACAGTACAAGAGGTTATACAGAGTTGAAGTAATGGTATATTAGCCAAGATGGCTGCACTCATGTCAAGAGAGTTAACATGATTTCCCACAGACTATACTTTAGGTTTAAGAAGTACAGGTTTTCATTTCACTTAGAATCACATATTATACCAGTTAAATTGGTTCTGGAGCCTTGCTACTAAAAGGCTGTTTGCACCAAAAGTAGTCAGCATCACCTGGGAACTTGTTAGAAATGTTTCACTCCAACCTGAATGAATAAAAATTTACACTTGGAGAGCTTCCTGAAGTGATTTCTATGAGAAGCACTGTTTTGGAGCATTGCTTTTCAATTTCAACTGCATGTTTGTTTATGTTTTTTAATTAAGTGCAAGTTTACAGTCCAAGTCAGTTTACCACATAAAACCGTAGTGCCTGTCTCCATTCAACTGTCTTGCACTCCCTGCGGTATGACAGCACACTCTTCTTTTCCACTCTACTTCAGTATCCAGTCAGTACTTGTCCCCTCCTCTTCACCTATCCTCTCCCCACTAAAACGAAACCAGTAGGACAGCCTCATATATATATTAAACCACAGAGTACATACACCACCTCCTAAGTCCAGTCCTGCATCACTCTCTGTCCCTAAGTCCAGTCCATTGTTTGTCTGAAGTGTTGGCTTCAGTATTGGCTTCAGCTCTGGGCTAGCAGCAAGTCTAGGGGCTGACCGTGTTCTCAGAGGACCCTCAAAGTTGCTGGACCATCTGGTGGGGTCTTTCAGTAGTTCTAGATCTTCACACCCCTTTCTCTTATGCTGTGTCAAGGACTGTATGTTGTGTTCTCTGTTAGGGCTGTCTGTGGTGGTAGCCAGGCACCATCTAGTTCTTTTGCTCTCCTACTGATTTAGTCTCCCAGTCGTATCGGTCCTTCTGTATCCTGGGCTCGTTTTTCCTGTGATGTTCTCGGTTTTCATCTGTTCCAGGTGGTTTGGGACCAGTTGATATTCCTCAGATGGTAGCTTGCTAGCTTTAAGACCCCAGGTGCCACTCACCAATATGGGGTATAGAACACTCTCTTAGAACAAGACTGGTTATGCCAGTTGACCTCGATGGCCCTTGAAAACATGGTCCCCAGACTCATGTCCCTGTAACTCTGTCCTTTGAAGTTTTGGGTTGAATTTAGAAAATTTTAGCTTACAGTGTCGTCCAGTTATACAGATTTGCCCTCTACTGCATGCTGTCACTGCCTTCACCTACCCAAATTCCTATCAACCATCTAAATCTATGAATAACCTTCTCCCTCCCTTTCCACACGTGTAGCCATCAGAGAGTATTTTCTTCTGTACATAAGTCTTTTCTTAAATTAAAACCACCTAAGAGTTTTTAAAAATGTGATGCCTGAGTCGTGTGTGTTTGTGTTTGTGTGTGTGTGTGTGTGTGTGTGTGTTTGAAATATAGGATTTGGTCGAGGCATTGGGGTTTGAGTTTTCTAAGGTTTTATTTTGCAGTCTAGATTGAGAACCACTGTTCTAGAGCTCCCCTGTTCAGTTTTAGTAGCCATTAGCTACATTCGACTATGTGAATTTACATTTCTTAATACTTAATATTAGCTCCCCAGTCACAGTGACCATTATTTCAGGTGTGCAATAGTTGTATGTGACTAGTTGCTGCTGTATTAGTTGGGACAGATAAAGAACAGACACAGATCCGTCATCACAGAACCTTCTTAGTATTTTGAGAGCTTTCTGAATAATTTGATTTTTAGAGAGTTTTAGAGAATGGATTTATAGTATTATGTGTTATTTTCAGGGAAAAAAACTGTAAACAGACATTCATGTGACTTGGGAGATAAATAGACTTCTCACAAACATCTGTATTTTGATTGAAACTTTGTTTTCCCTTCAGATCAACCTTAATCAGTGTGCTTTTGTTGTATGTAATAAATTCGAAAGACCAGGAAATGACGTGTGTAATACTCTTAAAAACTGATTATACATGACTACTTTTGACAAATAGGAAACACTTAGGATTCTAGTATGAAAAATCAAGTTAGATTACTTTATAACTAGCCAGCATAACTTGCAATTTTGTTTTGCCGTAAGTTAGTATTTTAAGCTAGATTTTTACAAATAGTGTCAACTTATTGTCTCTGAGGCATGGACAGAAATAGTGTAAGGAAAGATAGGTTTGAAGTCAAACAGCAGTTGGCTCTTCCATTTTATTTCTGTGCAACTGATTTTCCCTGATTAATCTCCATTTTTAAATATTTAAAATATGGTTAATAGTACACAAGAATAAAAAGGGGTGCATCCTGAGATCTCCACTAAGAGACCTCAATTGATGGTCCAGCAGTTTTGGGGTTCCCCTGGGAGCATGGCCCCAGCCCTGATGCTGCCCTTACCCATAAATCATAACGAAGGTCCACTCTTTGGACACGAATGGATTGGACTTGGTGATGCAGAGTGACCGTATATTGGATGCACTTTATGGTTCTATACATCTATAGGATATCATCCTGCTGACCTCTGGCTGGAGGAAGGAGAGTGGATGGAGAGGAGGGGAAAGGAGACTGCTGGCAGGATGAGACATGGATGGAGCAGAGAGGAATAGTGTGCTGTCACCGACAGGGAGAGCAGTGGAAGCTGCCTATAGGTGGACATGTAAATTTATATGGGAATGTACATTTTTTCACTCAGTCGTATTAAATAAAAATAATAATAAAAAAATATGATTAATAGTAATACATCATAATGCTACTAAGGGTTAAATGAAATAGTGTGTATAAAGTGTTGAAACACTGCCTTGTATGTAATAGGTTTTCAGTAATGTTCAATGCCCTCTTGTTAACAGTGTAATGTTGATGCTGTGTAAATAAGCCTACTTTTTTCTTTTTCTGTCGATTCCATTGCTGTCTTTTTGTCCAGGATAAGTCTACAGAAACTGTCTTTTTCTGGGACTTTTGACTCCTGATCACCAAGTTGTCACTTCATCACTTAACATTCCTTTTATCCGTTTTTCCAAAAAGATTCTTTCCTAAAGCCGTTCCCAGTTATCTTTTTAGAATTCCTGAGTGTTCCAAGTGGTTTGTGCTTGAGTCTCAATTTAAAGGCCTGGTCATCTGCTTCTGTAAACATTACAGCCATGTAAACCCTATGGAACAGGTTGCTGTAGTTGACTGGGTTTGGTTTTTGGTTACCATTTTCTGGCCAGGATGGTAAAGCATAGCAAAAGACCATGACTTGAAAATAAACTCCATCTCCAGGGTTCCATGCTCCTTAGTAACTGGACACACTCTCACTTGTTATATAACTCTGAAACTTCTGATTCAGTGTGCTTGGCGGTGAGACTGTTTTTTCTGACTTCCAAGCCTGGCTTTCCTGTTTTTGTAAACTGGCCCCGCCATCTGCCTGTTTAGGTAAGACGGAGTCTTTGAAAGTTTTCCTGTTATTCTTCATTCCACACATCTAATTGGTAACCATTTCTTGCTTCTTAACATTTTCCTGAGTTGTTCCTTTTATAAGACTTTCACATCTTTGATTGGGCAGTTGTCATGGTATGATGAGTTCTCTGCCTGCAGTGTCACCTATCTCCAGTCTAGGTTCACACTGCTCTCAGATGGTATTTAATTTCAGTTGTTTATTTACATAGCAAGATTCAAATTAGACATAAGTCTTCACCCTCAAAGGACAGGGATCAAGTCTTAAGTGTGCACTGCATACTCAGTCCCTTACTAGGTAAATGACTGTGACTAAACTGATGGTACCCTTAGTACCTGTGAGAACAGTAGGAAGCAGGATTCTTTGAATTTGCTCTCTATTTTATTTTTTTTGTTTTCTGACATGGAACTTAAACTTTGTATGCAAACAGTTTATAGGCTTTGTAGAAAAATGATGATGTAAATCAGTTTAAAATTAGTTTTTAATGAAAAAAATGATATGGTATCTTGATTTTAAAAAATGATTTGAAACAGTAAAAAGCTTGTGCAGTGAAAACAATCTACTTATCAACCACTATTTCTAAGTATTTTTCAAAAAATAATTTGAACATATATAATGACTACCCATGTGGATGTATTTCCATCTTTTTGTTAATAATATGTAGTTAGTTAATTATTCTGTGTCAGTTTGATTTGCCTGACTCTTAGTCTAGTTTTATCCATCTCTATAAGTGGCATCATTATTCACTGAGTTTTGCCTATCTCCAAAACCTACAAGCCTCCTTGGCTGTTTGCTTTTTCAGTTTGCCCTGCACTTTTCCACCCATCAATAATTTTGTTAGTTCTGCTGTCAGCCTATAGATCTTGAATCTGTCCATTTCTGTTGTTTCCCTGTTTCCACTCTAGTCCAGACAAGCATCATCTCGTATCTGGTGTGCTATAGTTCTCCTTTACCTCATCTCTTTGTCTTTTTTGTACTTTAGATGAAGGTTTACAAAAGAAGCTAGCTTCTCGTTAAACGATCAATACACATTTTGTTGTATGTCACTGGTTAATAACCCCATACCATGTGAACACTCCGTTCTCAACATTGGGTTCCCTATTATAAGCTTTCCTGTCCCTTCCTGCATTCAAGTCCTTACCCCTGGCTGGCATGCCCCTTTAGTCTCGTTTTGTTTTATGAGCCTGTCTAATCTTTGGCTAAAGGGAGTGACTTCATTACTGAGCTGAAAGGGCCCCTAGACAGGGGCCATGCTCTCAGGGTTTCTCTAGTCTCTTGTCAGGTCTGCAAGTCTGGTCTGTCTGAGTTAGAATTTTGTTCTCCATTTTTCTCCAGCTCTCTCCTGGATCTTCTGTTGTGATCCCTGTCAGGGCAGTCAGTGTCCCCCTGCTTCTCTGCTGGCTGCTGCAATCCATTCAGTCCTGCTGGTGCAGTGGTTAAGAGCTCAGCTACTAACTGAAAGTTTGGCAATTTGAGACAGAGACTGGAGAAACCTCAAGGGTACCACACTCAGACACCCTTTTAAGTCAATACTGAAGGTAAACTAAGGGTTTACCCTTCAGCCAAAGATTAGACAGGCCCATAAACCAAAATGAGACTAAATTGGCACACCAGTCTAGGGGAAGGGATGTAAAGGTAGGAGGCATAGGAAGCTGGCAGTGGAAAGCTTAAGGTAAAAGAGGGCAGAGTGTGGACACTGTGGGATTGGCAACCAGTGTCACAAAACAATCTGTGTATTAATTATTGGATGAGAAACTAATCTGCCCTGTAAACCTTTATCTAAAGCACAATTTAAAAGAAGAAGAAGAATGATCAAGCCATTTACCTGAGCTGGGCTTACCTGAAAAATTACACAATATACTAATTTAGTCATATTTGAGGGTAAGAAACCCCTCAAATAAAATCAGGATACTTAATGTCAGCTTCTCTTTTACATCTATGTAATAGCATTAAGAAAAATCACCATAAGAAAAAAACAGAGTAACTTTTCTATACCACAGTGTAACCTATCCAATGGAAAACTGAAAGTTAATTTTCTTTTAAAGTATAGATGTATTGATAACCTGACTGAGAAGAGTTTTTAATTGTCCTAGAATCCAGGTTTTTGGGACCAATGGAGTTGAGGTGACTCACCCAGGCAGCTGCCCTGGAGTCCTTTTGAACCTTGACCTTTGAGTAGGCTGGCTTCTTAAAGTCACTAAGTCAAACAAAAGCCTAGTAAGCAGCTTAGTAAAGGCCATTTTGCTTTAGGCATTGGGATCTTTTGAAGAATGGTCTGTGCAACCACTTTCAAGAAACAAAAACTGTGGGGTTGGATTAAAAACTGTGTTTTAGGATACACTGGTATCATATAAACTTTGGTGGCACAGGGATTAAGAGCTCAGGCTGCCAACCAAAAGGTCATCCGTTTGAATCCACCAGGTGCACCTTGGATACTGTATGGCGCAGTTCTCCTCTGGCCTAAAGGGGTGCTATGAGTTGTTGTTACTCACAGGTTCCTGCTCTTTTGTACAAAAGTGGCAATATCTGTAAGACTAAATATAAGCATTTTTGGAAGGTCTTTTAGTCTTTGGAACATTCTTGACCCCTTAGTCCAAATGTTACCCTAGTTTTCAAATGGTATATTTGGTAAACTTCAATCAGTTTTAGATAAACAAAAAATACATATATATGGTTAGCAATTCACATCCACCGACTGCTCCTTGGAAACCCTATGGGTCAGGTCTACTCTGCCAAAATCAACCCAGTGGCAGCGGGTTTGGTTCCAATCCATTCACCGAATCCATTCACCACCAGCGGCTTAGAGTAACAAATAGCTTCAGAACCTGTCATTTTCCTACTTATAACCATTCCAGGGCTTCTTAGTGCTTTTTTAAAAAGATAAAGACTTCTTGTCTTGATTTATGAGGCTTTATGTGATCTCTCCCCTGCGTTCCTCACAGGACTTCTGTCAGTTCCTTAGTCCACCAAAGCTGAAAGAGGTTTTCCTCTGCTTGAAAAGCTTTCTCTGATACCTTTTATATGGGTGGTTTCTTTACCTCTTCATAGTCTGGGATTAAACATTGTCATTGCCAGACTTATTTTTCTGTTTACTTTCCTTAAAATATGCATTGGAGATACAGCAGAGAACCAGAGTTGCTGCCTTTTATGTCTTTGAGGAGTGTGGCATTCCTTACTTATTTAAAATGTACGTATGTTTTAGTGTGCTTTAAGTAAAAGTTTGTAATCCAAGTCAATTTATCATACAAAACCTTGCACGCGTGTAACTGTAGCTGTTGTCCCCACCCTTTGACTTTGACAGCACACTCCTTCCTTTCACCCTTTATTTCCTGTGTCCATTCAACCACTTCCTGTCCCCCTCCACTCTCTTATCTCACCTCTGGATGGGAACTGCTCATTTAGCTTTGTGTACATACTGAAGCCAAGAAATACAGTTTGCCAGTATCATTTTATGTCATGTAATCTAGTCCAATCTTTGTGTGATGAGTTGACTTTGGGACTAGTTTCAGCTTTTGGCTACAATAGAATCTGGGGGCCGTGTCTTCCAGGAATCCTCCAGCCTGTTGGACCATCAAGTCTGGTCTTTTAATAGAGCTCTAGTTCTGCATACTAGTTTTTCTCCTGCTGTGTAGAGGACTCTTATGTTGCATTCCCTGTCAGGGCAGTCATTGGTGGTGGCTGAGCACCATCTAGTTCTTCTGGTTTCATGCTGATGTAGTCTCTGGATGATAAAGCTGTTTCTGTCTCTTGGGCTTGTGTTTTCCTTTTGTCTCTGATGTCTTTCGTTCTCCTCTGCTCCGGATGGGTTGGGACCAGTTGCTGCTCCTCAGATGGCCGCTTAGTAGCTTTTAAGACCCCAGACACTAATCAAAGTGGGATGTATAACATTAAAAAAAAAAAAAAAGGCTTAGTTGTGCCACTTAACCTAGGTGTCCCCTGAAAGTATGGTCCCAAGATCCCTCTTCCTGCTATTCTGCCCTTCAAAATGTTGGGTTATATTTAGGAAACTGCTTAGCTTTTGATTTAGTCCAAATGGACTGGCCTCTCTTCTAGCGTACTGTCACTCCCTGCACCTAACCCTACCCCCCAACTTGTAATCATCAAAGACTATTTTCTTTTGTGTTTAAACCTTTTCTTGAGTCCTTATAGTAGCGATCCTGTACAATATTTGTCCTTTTTCGACTAATTTTACTCAGCATAATGCCTTCCAGATGACTCCATGTTATCAGGTGTTTCCTGAGATCATTGTTGTTCTTTATGATTGCGTCATACTGCATTGTGTGAATGTACCATGCAGTTTGTTTATCCATTCATCTGTTGATGGGCACCTAGGTGGATTCCATCTTTTTTGCTATTGTGGACAGTGGTGCAAAAAACATTGTGCATTTATCTATTTGTGTGACAGCCCCTATTTCTCTAGGATATAGTCTAAGAAATGAGATTGCTCAATCATATGGTATTCTATTTCTAGCTTTTTAAGAAAGCACCAAATTGATTTCCAAAGTCATTGTACGATTTTACATTCCCACCAGCAGTATAGAAGTGTTCCAGTCTCTCCACAGCCTCTCCAATATTCATTATTTTGTGTTTTTTTATTAATGGCAGACATGTTGGGATGAGATGGTATCATTGTAGTTGTGATTTAGATTTCTCTGATGGCTGATGATCTTATTTCCTCATCTGTCTGTTAGCCACCTGAATGTCGTCTTTGGTGAAGTGTCTGTTCGTGTCATTTACCCATTTTATAATTGAGCTATTCATCTTTTTGTTGTTAATACACATCATGGAGATTAGACATAGATTGGATTTGTCAAGCCAAAAATCTTTTCCCAGTGTGTAGGTTGTCTTTTTACTCTTTTGGTGAAGTCTTAGGTGAAGTCTTAGGATAAGCCTAATGGTGTGATTCCCCACCCCCCCCAGAGTTTCCAGTTATCACCTTTCTTTTCTGGAGTTTGTGCATTGTTAGAAATGTTTTTTGGTCTGTTTATGCCATACATTAGGGCTCCCAGCATTGTCCTTATTTTTCCTTCCTTGATCTTGATCACTTTAGATTTGATGTTTAAGTCTTTGATCCATTTTGAGTTAGTTTTTGTGCGTGGTGTGATAGTCTTGTTTCTTTTCTCTCTCTCTCTCTCTTTTTTGCACATCAGATTATGCCAACACCGTTTATTAAAGAAACTGTCTTTTCCCCAATTTGTAGACTTTAGGCCTTTGTCAAATATAAGCTGCTCATAAGTAGGTCACATTAACTCTAGCTTCTGAGTTCTGTTTCGTTGGTCCATGTGTCTGTTTTTGTACCAGTATCAGGCTGTTTTGACTCCTGTGGCAGTGTAGTAGATTCTGAAGTCAGGTAGTGTGAGTCCTCCAACTTTGTTCTTGTTCACTAATGCTTCACTTATGCTTACCTTGGACTTCTTCCCTTTCCACGTGAAGGTGGTGATTTGTTTTGCTATCTCATTAAAAAATATGATTGGAATTTGTGTTGAGGTTGCATTCTATCTATAGATGGCTTTGAGTAGAAGAGACATTTTCTTGATGGTGGATCTTCCTACCCATGAGCAAGTTACATACGTATGCTGTGAATAATCCTGGGAAGATGGAGAGTTTGTGATTCAAATATCTGAAAATGATTGAGGATTTTAGGCTGAAGGAACAAGTCTAAAAGCCCTGAGGCCAGCTGTGGTGTGGGACCAGCAGGGAAGACAGGGCACCTGTTGTAAGTCAAGGTGTATAGTAGGAGCTAAGACCAGATGCTGGGGGAAGCGAGGTCATTCAGGTCCATCTAGGCCATGACAGAAGATTTGAATTGTTTTCTGAATGTTATGATAGTGTATTTAACAGATCTCTTTTCCGTATGTGAGAATAGACCCTCGAATCTAAGAGGGAGAGGAACAATAAAAGAGTAATGGGTGTAAAAGAAGTGAGAGTTTTGTAGGCTTTAGATCTGTGGAAGGTAGCACCAGTGGCATTGCTGATGGAATGAATTTGAGGTATGTGTGTTATGAGCTAAGGTTGATACCAAAGCTCTTGGCTTGAGCAGGTAAAATGATGAAAGTAGAAGTACTGCTTACAGAGATGGAGATAACTAGAGGGAAGAACATTTGTGGGTACAGCTGTGGGACCATCCCCTTGCAGTAAACAGTTGGGCCTTTGGCTCTGTTTCCTGCAAGTCAAATCACAAATGAGACCACTGAGTGGAGGCTAAATACATGAAGAGGAATCACGTGGGAACGTGTGGCTGACTGAGTGTCAGGAGGTATGATGTAATCTATCGTGGACACGTGTGAGGCCAATAAAGACTAAATGGAACATCCTGGGTGGTGAGGGGGAACATTTGTTCATTCCTGGAGGATATGTAGTCTGCTTGCAGAGATCCCCCCCAACCTCATCCTTCTCTCTCTCTCTAAATTAGTAATGTTTTTGGTGAATGCTCACAACAAGAAATTATTTTCCTATTTAATAGTTCTCATACAAATTGTTTCATAATATAGGTTACAATTTTTTTTAATTTTTATTTTTATTTAACATAACTGAGTGAAAATGTACATTCACATGTAAATTTACATGCTGCCCTATATGCAGCTTCCACTGCTCTCCCTGTCTGGTGACAGCACACTATTCCTCTCTGCTCCATACCTGTCTCATCCTCCCAACACTCTCCTTTCCCCTCCTCTCCGTCCACTCCCCTTCCTCCAGCCAGAGGTCAGCAAGATGATATCCTATAGATGTATAGAACCATAAAGTGCTTCCAATATATGGTCACTCTGCATTGCCAAGTCCAATCCATTCCTGTCCAAAGAGTGGACCTTTGTTATAATTTATGGGAGAGGGCAGCATCGGGGAAGGGGGCCATGCTCTCAGAGTAACTCCAAAACCGCTGGACCATCAATTGAGGTCTTTTAGTGGAGATCTCATGATGCACCTCTTTTTATTCTTGTGTTGCCAGTGAGGCTCCTCTCTGTGAGCTCCGTCGTGGCTATCACTGGTGGTGGCCAGGTACCATCCGGTTCTTCCGGTCCCAGGTCGATGTAGGCACCCACTCTGGTGGGTCTCTCCGTCCTCTCGGTTGTCTTTACTGCATACCGTTTTGGCCCTCGGTGAGCATCCGTTCCTGCTTAGTAGGTTACAATTTTCATAGTGTGTCAGCATCCTAACGCTTTCCATCTTGTTTATTATGTTTCCATTGATCTAGTTTCCCTTCTCCTACTTCCCTTTTTATCTTTGTTTCTGGGTATAAGTTGACCATTTGGTCTCATGTATTTGGTTGTTTAAGGGAGTACATTACTCAAGGTTGATATTGTTTATTTTATAATCCAGTCTATTATGAGGCTGGAGAGTGACCTCTAGAAATAGCCTCAGTTCCAAGTTCAAAGGGTATCTTAGGGTATTGCAATTAAAGATAGCTCTTTCACTAGAGTGTACGAGCTGTTTCAGTGAATTATGGAATGCAGAGCAGCTGGAATGGGAGAGTCTGAGATGGAAGATGTCATGGGGACTTCTGAGTTTGCTGCTGGTACACTGAGAGGGTAGAGGAAAACCCCCTATTTGGGCTGTCTGGTGTGAAGTGGAGATAATTATGTGGACTCCAGAGCTTGAAACTGGTACCAGCTGTCCTATCCTGGGTGGTAGGATATGAGAGGGAGAATGGTTTTATGGAGCAGGTGGGTTTGAACTGAATATGGAAGAAACTGAGATTTCAAATGCTGCAGCTGGTGGTGTGAGTGGGATTATCTGCCACACAATATGGCATCAGTAGTGGACAATCTTAGTGTCCCTGGACTTGTATACACAATTGACTGAGCAATCAGGGGGTTAGAGAGAATCCTTACAGTGCAGTGGGGTAGGAGGTATCTTCTTTTAGGTTTTGCAGACATAAAGTTTACATGCTTAATAAACTAGGAAATGGACTCAAGTTTAGTTAAAAAGATAATTTTAGGAATCTTCGAAGTACATAGCTGCGTCATAAAGCTGTGTGAAAGGTTGAAATCATTCAGGAGGGAATGAGGTAGAGAAGTCGCTCATAATGTCTTCTAAACATTTTTTAATTTAACTTTATTGTTTGTGTTCCTCTTTAACACCAAACTGAATGAAATCAGAAGCAGTCTTTCTCATTCATTGCCCTGTCTGTCTGTATCGTGGAAACACAGTGGGTAGACACACTTATTGAATGAGTAAATAATAGAAATCTTGTTCTCCACACTGTGTAACTGCGTTGTTGGAGTATATGGGTATATCATAATTAAATTAGGTCACTTCCTGCTGGCTATAAACATGTGGGTCTGTGTGTATAAGGACTTTTACAAAAGCAGTATGTACTTTTGAAAATTTAATAAATGTTGCCAATTTACAAAAAATGTGTACCATTTGTGAGAGCGTGTGCTTTCCTCTGTAGTAGTTTATTGTTGTGTATAAAATAGATGCATTAATATAAACTCACCTTGGCTATAAAAGATATCTATACAACTATTGTAAGAATTATGTTACGATTTTAGAAAATTTTCTACATGTGAATTTTATATTTCGATAATCGTGGGGGCTTATGGGAAAAATTTCTATAGCTCAGAATTTCAGATGACGGATCCAATTCGACGGCACTTGGCTTTGGCTGAGGTCATTTAAGAGTCTCATCTTGAGCTCTCTAATTTGGGGTAATGCAAAATTGGTGTTAGCACTGACTGCAATTTTTTATATTTAAAAAGCTATGCTTAAATTTATATTCTAGGGACATGGTACCCTTTGTTGTGTTAATATTTTTTTGTTTGGTTTATTCTGTTAGATAAATAAGAATTTCAGTTAACACTCATAGCTTCTTTTTAGCTTGTGGTGTGACAGAGCTCGAGGTGTGACATTGCTAGTAATCTGGTCAGCAGATGATACTTGTGAAAGTTTTCCACTCTTCCCAGGTTTTGTTTACTTCTATCAACTAATGAGAGAAGAGTGTGGAAATCCTCCATTTATCTATAGAATTAAAAAAAAAATTTTTGGTATTCTTTTAAGGAAGCCATGTTGCTCAGTTTGAGAGACAAGCTTACTGTCAGTGGCTTTTAATAGCTTTCTTTAAGAGTAAGAAATAGCCAGCCTCCAGGATGGCCCCAAGTAATCCTTATTTGCTTGTGTTCATCTTCTTGTGTTGTCTCCGTGTACTTTGAACCAGGCTGACCTGTATGGTGTATGGAATACTGCAGAGATGACAGGCACCCCTGGTGGCACAGTAGCTAAAACACTTGGCTACTGACCAAAAGGTCATTGATTAGAACCCACCAGTTGCTGCACTGGTGAAAGATGGTGACAGTCGGCTTCTGAGAAGATTTACAGCCTTAGAAATGCTGTGAGGCAGCTCTGCTCTGTCCTGTAAGGTTACTGTGAGTCACAGTCTACTCCTTAACGGTTACTACTCAACCACAGTGGTTTGGCAGAGATGATATTATGTGATTTCTAAAGTGTAAACATGAAAGACATTGTGACATCCCCCTTGATCTAGATCTCAGATCTCTTACTGTGAGAGAACCCAGCTGCCATGCTGTGAGAACACCTAAGGAGCCTATGTGTAAAGGCACTGACTTAGGCCAGCATCAACTTGCTGGCCCTGTGAGAAATGCACCTCCTGGGGAGTGTGGATCCTCTAGTCCCGTTCAGACTTTCAAATGACAGAAATCCTGGCCAACACCTGACTGTATGCTTATGCTAGACTTCAAGCTAGAGCAGCCGATGGTAAACTACTCCCAAATGCCTGAACCACTAAGCTTTGTAATAAAGTGTTAGAATACATAACTGATACAGAATAATTTGTGATTAGTTTTTCAGTTGTTAGCAAGTACCAAATACAAAATTTTAAGAAAACAGTAATTCCATTTTCTCCATTTATATTTCATAAAATTAGGAGAGTATTAGATATACCGTTACTAACTACACAACTCCTTTTGCCTCTTTGATTGTAGTAATATAATATCTCCATTGCAAAAGAAATCCTTTCTACTGATTTTTTTTTCCTCAATATTTATTAAGTGCTTTGCCCTTAATGCTGACAAAGGTGAAACTACAACCCTGAGGTACAGGGGTGCAACAGAACACTTAGAAATATGTAAACATAGTTTTCATTTTAACAATAATTGGAGGGTGTTGGAAACTCTGGTGTCATAGTGGTTAAGTGCTAAGTCTGCTAAGCAGAAGGTAAGCAGTTCAAATCTGCCAGACACTCCTTCAAAACTATGGAGCAGTTGTACTCTGTTCTATACTGTTGCTATGGGTTGGAATGGATTCAATGACTGTGGGTTTGGTTTTTTTGTTTGGAGGGTGTTACTGGTGTTTAGAGGGTGTTACTGGTATTTAAAGGTCCAGGAATGCTAAACAGTCCTTTCCCTGTCGTGATAATAGAGTTAGGAAGAGTGACGAGAATTCCCAGAATTCCGCCATAATGCCGCCAAGACCTACACGCTTTCTGACTCTAACACACTCTTCTTGTCTGTTGAGTTGGTCTGTTTCCTTTTGCCCTTTATTCCTGTTTGTGTCAGTTGCTTTAAGACTTAAGTCATTCTTTATCTCCTTGACCAGATCTACTCAAAGTGTAGTCTGTGGATCCCTGCAGGTTCAAGAGGGTTTGTTTCTTGACTGCAACAAGATAAGGAGCTTGTACTGGAATGAAAATTATGTCACTATATATACTTTTTTACCTTCGCTGTGTTTTTTTTTTTTAAAAATAACAGTTTTCTTCCTGAAGGAAGATTACATTCGTTTATATTCTTCCTAAACCCTGAAACATTCCACTGTGTCTTCTGCAACTCACCCTGAGTCATAAGCAAAATCCCTGGGTTGTCAGTGTCTTGAATATTTCCCTCAATTTTTTGTTCTAAACCTACTTCTGTCATGAAGACTCCCTTCTCATACCATTTCCCAAGTGGTGGCTGTTTTCTACAGACTGTTTTACTACTGGGCCTGCAAGTGGGGGGTTGTGTCCTGCTAGATCCTTACTGCCACTTATAGACCATTCTCCTGGCTTCTCTCCTAAAATTCGCAAGTTTTGAATTTCATGTCTTCCTATTTTGCTTGTTACAATAATCTACAGGCCGTCCTGTTACTCTCCTCTAATTACTTGAAGATTTTAGTTCATATCTTAACCTCCTAATACTGTGGTTGTAAATCCTGATTATGCCAGTCTCTGCAGAAAAAAACTTCTGTAGTACTCTAGCCTGTCAGCTCCTTGTTTTTCTCTTCTCTAAGTGTTCATGCTATAGACCAGAATTTACCATATGGAATGTCACGAATATACAGGTAAACTGAGTAATCAGTAGCTACCCTCTCTTCAGCTGGGTGAATCAGCTGGGGGATAAGGCTTATTTTAGTCATCTAGTGCTGCTGTAACAAAACAGTAGAAGTAGATGGCTTTTAAGAAACAGCTGTCTATTCTCTCACAGTCTAGAAAGCTAGAAGCCCAAATTCAAGTTAACAGATTTTCCCTTTGTTGGTTCTGGGAGAAGGTTGCTGTCATTAATCTTCCCCTAACCTAGGAGCTTATCAGCACAGGGTACCCCAGGTCCAAAGGACAGACTCTGTTCCTGGCATTTCTTTCTTGATGGCATGCAGTCCATTTCCTCTCTAATTCTCTCTTTTATATCTCAAAAAGGACTTACTTAAAATACAATCTAATTCTGTAGATTGAGTCCTTTATTAATATAACAGCTGTAGTCCTGCTTTACTAACGTCATAGAGGTTGGAATTTACCGTACAGGAAAATCACATCAGATTACAAAATGATGAACAACCACACAACAGAGAGAGTCATAGCCTAGCCAAGTTGACAAATTTTCAGGATCCCAGTTCAGTCTGTAACAAGGTATACACATGCCTGTTAGCATCTTCTGTATGTGACTCAAGTGATAAAAGGTCTTGGATCTACCTTTTCATTTACCAACATGATCACCAAAACCTCCAAAATTTTAATTTCAGCCATTCCACTCTGACCATTAGCATCTTACTCCTGGTACCTGAGCTTTAGCAATCTGGTTATTCCCAAGATTTGCATACAGTCGTACATTGACTCTTCATTTTTCTTCGCTCTTAAACTTGCCTGTGTACTTCCTGACTCACTATAGATTTCATGGTTCATTATTAAAATTCTTTGCATATGACCTCTTTTAAGTATCTGTTTACACATAGTACCACAGACCTGGTGGCTTAAAACAGTAGTTTATTGTCTAACTGTTTCTGTGGGTCAAAGCTGTGCACAACTTAGTTGGGCCCTCTGCGAACCTGCAGTGACATCTCAGCGCTTAACTGGGGAAAAATTGGCTTCCGAGCTTGCATACTTGTTGACGTGTCAGGATTCAAATCATCAGCTTTCTGCTGGCCAGAACTACCCCCTGTCCCCTGCCAAAAAAAAAAACCCACACATTGCCATCAAGTTGGTTGCAACTTGTAGTGTCCATATAGGACAGAATAGAACTGACCTACAGAGTTTCCAAAGCTTTATATGTTTCTGGAAGAAGACTGCCAAATCTTTCTCCTGTGGAGTGTCTGGTAGGTGCAAACTGCCAACCTTTCTCTTAGCAGCTGAGTACTTAACACTGTGCCACCCAGGCTTCTGTTTGCTGGTCATAGGCAAGCCTCCCATTGTGGCTGCTTGCTTCATCAAAGCCAGCAAGAGAGAGAGTCTGTCAGCAAGACAAACATTAACAGTGTGATCAGAATCTTGCAGTTGTTACCATGAACATTTGTTGTAGAAGCAAGTCACAGGTCCCACCCGCAGTCAAGGAAGGGGATTACACAAAGCCTTGTGTACCAGGAGGCAAGGATAATTCGGGGTCCATGTTAAGAATCTCTCTGCTGTAACTCCTTTGTCCCTTTCACTGACAGTTACATCCAACTCTTCCTACTTCATGGCAGTATAGAACCAATATATGAACCATGACAACACAGAACATTGACCTGTTGGAATTAGTTTTCTTTTTTAAGTACTTTAATGCATTTTCATTTCATTTAATACATTTAATGTCTGGATCTACTGCAAAGCTGTATGTGGCTGACAAAAAACATGCTGACAAGTATGGCTTAAATTCATCATCACTAACTCAGGTGAGCTGTTAATATCACCTTGTGATCTCTGTGCATTGCCCTACACTCCCGTGTGATATGTGCAGTACCCGTATTTTCCTTCCAGTTTTCATAGTCGCATTTAAAGTACAGTAAAACTGGTGAAAGCCAGAATCTGTGTAACACAGAAACCTTAGAGAAGGAAAACATAAATATTTTCCAATAAAATATGGAGTTCTAGCTCTCACAGGTTTCAGTATATTTAACTCTTTAATCCCAATGACATATGGCAGAAGGCAACCCTCCCTGCTGTGTTTAACCAATTATTGCAGCCTATGGAGTAGTTCTACTATTCACCACAAAAGCAAATGTCACCTTTATTCTTAAATCTTGTATGCCAGGAGTTGTTTGTTTTGGATTTTGCATTTCATCTAATGTCAGTATCACAGTTGTGTGTCACTTTTGTTATAATTTGACAGTACTCTCTTTTATTTGGCTGTACTAGTTCATCTTAATTCTTTTTGAAATCACTCTCAGACATAAATCACTCAGACATTCTCTGAAGAGGTGAACCATGGCAGTAAAGAACATTTACCTGTTGGAATCAGTTTTCTTTTTTAAGTACTTTAATGCATTCTCATGCGTAACTTGCAACAATGTAGATTTACAGTTTTGATCTTCAAGCTTCCTTTAAAGTTAGCATGTTCGTCACTGGTGTTTTACAGAAAACGGAAGCAGTCCACAGAGCTTTGGGGAAAACTACAACCTATTTTCTTATAATTCCAGAAAATATGGAAAATGTGCGTCAAAAAGTATAATTGAGAGATTTCTTTTTTCCTCAGTAAATTTTCCGAAACATCTATTTTTAAAACAAAATAACAAGCTCTCCCCAAAGTGTTTTCAGCTAAAGAACACCAACTTGTTTTGTTTTGGCCTTCATTTATCATGGCAACTGTAAGATAAATGCCTTAGCAGTACAGCTTTTTCTGTGACTAATCTATTAAAATAGCATCTATCATAATAGCATCGGGTTAGGAGGGTAACAGCATCAGGTAAGGAGGTTAACAGCATAAGGTGTAAAGACAGTAACAGCATCAGGTAAAAATGGTCAAGATGGAGTGAGCATCTTCCACTTGTCTGTCAGTGGAAACTTGCTTATTGCTGTGATGCTGGAAGCTGTGCCACTGGCATATACATACCAGCAGGGTCACCCATAGTAGACAAGTTTCAGCTGAGCTTTCAGGCTAAGACAGACTAGGAAGAAGGAGCTGTCAGTCTACTTCTGAAAGGAGCTAGCCAGGGAAAACCTCATGAATAGCAGCCGAACATTGTCAGGTGTGGTGCCAGAAACTGAGCCTTCATGTAGTAAGGTACTTGGAAGACTGCGTCCTCAAAGGGAAGAGCTGCCTCTTCAAAGTAGAGTCGACCTTAAATGACATGGATGGAGTAAGTCTTTCAGGATCTTCATTTGCTGATGTAGCATAACTCAAAAGGAGAAAAAACAGCTGCAAACATCTATTAATAATCAGGACATGGAATGTACGAAGTATGAATCTTGGAAAATTGAAAATCGTCAAAAATGAAATGGAATGCATAAACATTGATATCCTAGGCTGTAGTGAGCTGAAATGGACTGTTTTTTGGCCATTTTGAATCCAGCAATCATATGTGCCTACTATGCTGGAAATGAAAAGTTGAACAGAAATGGTATTGTGTTCATCATCAAAAAGAACATTTCAAGTCTGCTCTGAAGTACAATGCTGTGAATGATAGGATGTTATCCATATGCATACAAGGAAAGCCAGTTAATATGACTACTGTTCAAATTTATGTATCAACCACAAAGGCCAAAGATGAAGAGACTGAAGATTTTTACCAGCTTCTGCAGTCAAAAATTGATTGAACATATAATCAGGATGCATTGATAATTACTGGTGACTGGAGTACAAAAGTTGGAACCAAAGAAGAAGGATTGGTAGTTGAAAAATACGGCCTTTGTGATACAGATAATGCTGGAGATCACATGATAGAATTTTGCAAGACTAACGACTTCTTCATTGCAAATACCTATTTACTCAACACAAATGGTGACTGTATACATTGACCTCACCAGATGGGATACACAGGAACCAAAGCAACTACATCTTGGAAAAAGATAATGGAAAAGCTCCATATCAGTGGTCAGAACAAGAATAGGTGCTGCCTGTGGCACAGATCATCAATTGCTTATATGCAAATTCAAGTTGAATCTGAATAAAATTAGAACATGTCCATGAGAGCCAAAGTATGACCTTAAGTATATATAACCCTCCTGAGCTTAAAGACTGTCTCAAGAAGAGATGTGATATGTTAATCACTAATGACTGAAGACCAGATGAATTGTGGAATGACATCAAAGACATCATCTATGAAGAGAGCAGGAGGTCATTAAAAAGACAGGAATAAAAGAAAGACCAAAATGAATGTCAGAAGAGACTCTGAAACTTGCTCTTGAAAGTCGAACAGCTAAAGCAAAAGGAAGCAACGGCGAAGTGAAAGACGCAAACAGAAGATTTCAAAGAGCAGCTCAAAAAGACAAAATTAAGTATTATAATGACATGGCAAAGAGCTGGAAATTGAAAACCAGAAGGGCAGAACATGTTCTGCGTTACTTCAGCTGAAAGAACTGAGGAAGAAATTCAAGCCTCGAGTTGTGATAGTGAAGGATTCTACAGGGAAGCTATTAAACAACTCAGGGAGCATCAGACAAAGATGGAAGGAAGACACAGAGTCATTCTACCAGAAAGAACTGGTTGATGTTCAGCCATTTGGAAAGGTATCATATGATCAGGAACCAATGGTACTGAAGGAAGAAGTCAAAACTGCATCAAAGGCATTGAGGGGAGAAAAGAGTCCAGCAACTGATGGAATATCAATTGAGGTATTTCAACAAACAGATGCAGCACAGGAAATACTTAATGCATGTGTGCCAAGAAACTTGGCAGACAGCTCCCTGGCCAACTGACTGGAAGAGATCCGTGTTTATGCCCTTTCCAAAGAAAGGTGATCCAACTGAATGCATAAATTACTGAACAATGTCATTAATATCACACATAAGTAAAATTTTGCTCAAGATCATTCAAAAGTGACTGCAACGGTATACTGACAAGGAAGTGTCAGAAATTGAATTTGAATTCAGAAGAGGACATGGAACCAGGGATACCATTGCTGGTGGCAGGTGGATCTTGGCTGAGGGCAGAGAATACCAGACCAGAAGGATGTTTACTTGTGTTTCATTGACTACACAAAGGCATTCGACTGTGTGTATCATAATAAGTTGTGGTTAATATTGTGGAAAATGGGAATTCCAGAACACATAATTGTGCTCTTAAGAAACCTGTGTGTGCTTCAAGAGACAGTGGTGCAAACACTACATGGTTTAAAGTCAGGAAAGGTGTGCGTCAGGGTTGTGTCCTTTCACTATACTTTTTTAATCTGTATGCTGAGCAAATAATCCGAGAAGCTGGATTCTACAGAGAAGAATGAGGCATCAGGATTGGAGGACAACTCATTAACAACCTGCATTACGCAGTCAACAACACCTTACTTGCTGGAAGTGAAGAAGATTTGAAACACTGATGAAGATCAAATACCACTGCCTTCAGTATGGATTGCACCTCAACCTTAAGAAAACAAAAGTTCTCGTAACTGGACCAGTAAGCAACATTGTCGTGAATGGAGAAAGAATTGAGGTTGTCAAGGATTTCATTTTACTTGGTTCCACAATCAACGCCCGTGGAAGCAGCAGTCAAGAAATCAAAACTCGTTGCTTTGGGAAAATCTTCTACAAAGGGCCCTTTTATGGTATTCAGAAGTAGAAATATCACCTTGAAGACTAAACTGCAGCTGACTCAAGCCGTGGTATTTTGAATCACATCATATGCATGTGAAAGCGAAACAGTGAACAAAGGACACAGAAAAATGGATGCCTTTGAGTTTGGTGTTGGAGAGGAATGCTGAGTGTACCATGGACTGCCAAAACTACAAACATCTGTTCTCGAAGAAGTACAACCAGGGGAAGCAAAGGTGACAAGACTACATCTTCTGTACTTTCGACATGTCAGAAAAGATCAGGCCCTGGAGAAGGACATCATGCTTGGCAGAGTAGAGGGTCAGCAAAAACCAGAAAGATGATCAATGAGATGGATTGACACGGTGGCTGCAACAGTGGGCTTAAATATAAAAACTGTTGTGGACATGGTGCAAGATAGGGCAGTTTTTTCGTTCTGTTGTGCATAGTGTCGCAGTGAGTCTGAACCTACTCAACGGCACCTAACAACAACATCTATTATTTTATATATTTGTATTCGTATGGATTTGTATCTGTTTTGTATTTTCATGTATTTTGTGCATTTGTATAATTTTGTAATTCAATACTGCTTTGTTGTCGCCATGAGTCGGATCCGACTCGACGGCACTTGGCTTTATTGTGTTGCTCAAATTGTTCAAGTTTAGGCTGTTGCAGTCTCTTTCAGGTGGCTCTTGTGTACTTTGACATACTGCCGTTACTGAGGGAATTTTTTGTTGTGGTTTGGCTGTTGGTTGGGACATGTGTGTCTGTGTGTATATTTTGTTTTGGGGGTCTTGAGTGTTTTCTTACTTTCTGATAGTACTTTTTTGCTGTAGGCTCACTCGTCTATTTCCTCCTCAGTTGTAAAGTGAGCCATTTCTCCAAGGAACCCTGGTCCCTTTTATGACAAAATAATATTGGAAACTGAGTTCTGGGTGTCATATGTGCTCTTTGCTACTGATCAGGAAATTATAAACATGCCTCCGGATTGGGACCCAGTAAACTAGAATGATATGTGTAACAACTGGTTGTAATGTGATATTGGGCAGGGAGTAAATAGGGTGTAGATAGTGATTCTCACCTGTTTGAAAATTGGGTAAGAATGTGATGAAACCTGTTAGGCTAAGTGGTGGAAGAGTTGGGCTCATTGTAAAATGTCTTCTTCATGCTTCTACCCTGTTTCAGACTTTGATGGTTGTCTTCTGTAAGAGGTGTGATTCCCTTTGGTAGAAGAAGAACTTGATATAGTACAGGTGTTTCAGTAATTGCTCTGGGAGCATGACATCAATTGCGAGTATTATGTATCATTATAAAATAATTTCAGATAGGAATATTTAAGTGTGTATGTTGTAATGATCATGGACATACAACTGCAGAGCAACTGAAGAAAACCAAGCTATTGTATTGAATTTTGGCTTAGTCACTTTAATAGTGATACTACGGTGTAAAAGTTGCTATACAATTTACTGTAAGGTAGTCCCAATGTATGATACATTCAGGTTACCACGGACCACACTTAACAACCCTCCAGAGTTTTTTTTGGCACATCTTATGTACACATGCATGTATATATGTGCTAAAATATATCTCTAAGTTTATAGGTACCACTTCCAACCCATAAAGATGAAGATAGGATTTATAAAGACACTGGAAATAGAAGGCAATCATAAGAGGGTCCATGCTTCGGACAGGGATGGATTGGACTTGGCGATGCAGTGACCATATATTGGATACACTTTATGGTTCTGTACATCTATAGGATATCATCCTGCTGACCTCTGGCTGGAGGAAGGAGAGTGGGTGGAGAGGAGGGAAAAAAGACTGTTGGGAGAACGAGACATGTATGGAGCAGAGAGGAATTAGTGTGCTGTCACCGGGCATGGAAGCTGCATGTAGGTGGGTATGTAAATTTATATCGGAATGTACATTTTCACTCAGTTATATTAAATAAAAAATTTAAAAACATAAAAATAAAAAGAATAAAAAATAAAAAAAGATACTTAATGTCAAAACCAGTTTGTAAGAGAGTTGTCTGAACAGTACCGTGTTCTAAGTTAAATTAAGGGAGTGTCCCATCCTCCCAGTGAGATGACTCAAACTTTGTGAGAAGTCGATTGTACCTATAAACCAGTAAATAATAGGGATGAAGTAGTTAAATTTCTGTTATTTAAAATTTTGGGAATTTTACATAATTATTTAGAACCATCTGAAATTTTAAATTTAGAAACAACTGTGTTTTATGGAACCATTCTTGTTTCAAGAGCTGTTTCCATTTTCACTCGCACCCCTTTTTAAGAACACAAGTACAGTTTGCCAGACTGCTCCAACTTCATTTCTGTCTTAAATGTTGCATTTGCTGATCGTGTTTTCTGAAAATTTTATGTCCAAACATGGGTATCTTTCACCTGGTGAATTAAGTGATTTTTCATTTGTTCTGGTGTTATATGTTGTTGTGTGCCATTGAGTTGATTTTCAGCTCCCCACAGCAATCCCATGTGACAGAAAATGAACCCAGAGTGTTTTCTAACCTGTAATCTTCATGGGACTACGTCACCAAACCTTTCCTCCTAGCCTTTAGCTTAGCAGCCAAGTACTTAACTGCTCTGACACCAGAGCTCCTTAGTTGTTCTGTTAACAACAACAACAAAAAAAAGACAAACCCGAAACCAGACCCTTTGCGTTGAGTTGATTTTGACCCATACCCTCCCTGTAGAACTACCCCATGAGGTTTCCAAGGAGCTGCTGGTATATTTGAAATGCTGACTTTTTTGCTTAGTAGCTGAGCTCTTAACCACTGTACCACCAGGACTCCTCTGTAGGTGTATTAATATATAATGAGTAAAACATAAACACTTGTGTGTATTTGTATTTTAAATGATTTTTTTGTGCTACCTTATAACACTTGTCCTTGATAACACACCCCCAGAGCAAGCACTGAATCTTGTATTTTTTTGCTTCCTTTTAAAATTGTTTTAATCAGATGATCTCTGTAAATATCTCAAGCTGGTATTGATTAAGGTTGTTTCAAGCAAGGGTGTCCTCCCTAATTTGTCTTATCCTGAATTGAAACAGTTGAGCATGTGCTGTATGATAGTGTAAACTTGTTAAGCATTTACATTTAAGGGAACTCATTTTGTGAGACATGATTTTACTGAAAATATTGGTCTTAGACCTTAGTTTCTTTTGCTTTAGAATGGTAATATAGTATCTATTTTTAAAAGTTATTATGAAGAGAAACCAAAAAAGACTTACAAAATTGGAGAAACCTACCTTGTTCATGGATAGGAAGACTTAACATTGTCTGTTTTACCTGAAGCAGTCTACTTGTGCAATGCAATCCCGATACAAATTCCAGTGTCATTTTTTAATAAGATGGAGAAGCATATCAAGAACTTTGTTTGGAAAGAGAAGAAAGTCCAGCTAAGTAAAGCACTACCGAAGAAGAGGAACACAATGAGAGGCCTCGCACTACCCAACCTTAAAACCTATTACACTGCTGCAGTAGTCAAAATAGTCTGGTACTGGTACAAAAAGAGACATAATAGACCAATGGAACAGAGTTGAGAGCCCAGAGATGCCACTATCCTTCTATGAACAGTTGATATTTGACAAAGGCCCTCAGACATTAAACTAGGGTAAAAACAGTCTCTTTAACAAATGATGTTGGTAGAATTAGATATCTATCTGCAAAAAACTGAAACAAGACTTATCTCTCATGCCTTACACAAAAACTAACTCAAAATGGATTAAAGACTTACATATCAAACCTAAAATGGTAAAGATCATGCAAGAAAAAAATAGGATCAACAATGGTATTGTAATACACAGGTTAGATAGACTTCAAAATCTAACAAAGCATGGTTAACAAAAGAGAAAACAGATAAATGGAAACTACTAAGAATCAAACACTTTTGCTCATCCAGAGAGTTTATCAAAAGAGTTGAAAGGCTACCTGAAGAATGGGAAAACATATTTGGCAACTACATGTTGGACCGTCATCTAATCTCTATAATCTAAAAGGTTCTGCAAAAATCAACAAGAAGAAGGTAAATCACCCAGTTCAGCACTGGGCAAAGGGGATGGACAGACACTTTAGCAAAGAAGACATCCAGGCAGCCAAAAGACACACAAAAAAATGCTCACAATCACTAGCTATTAGAGAAATTCAAAACTACAATGAGATCTATCTCACCCCAACAGGATTGGCCATTATCCAAAAAAATACAAAACAACAAATGCTGGAGAGGCTGTAGAGAAACTGGAACTCTCCTGCACTGCTGGTGGGATTACAAAATGGTACAACCTCTTTGGAAAGCAATCTGGCACTTCCTTAAAAAGCTGGAAATAGATAACATTATTTGATCCATTAATTCCACTGCTTGGAAGGTATCCTTCAGAAGCAAAGGCTGTCACATGAACAGACACATGCACAAGAATGTTTATTGCTGCACAGTCCACAGTAGCAAAAAGATGGAATCATCCCAGATGCCCATCAACAGATGAATGGATAAACAAACTATAGTACATATACTCAATGGAGCACTGTGCTGTGATAAAAAACAATGATGATTTTAGAAAACATCTCATGACATAATTTCAGTGGGAAGATATTGTGCTAAGTGAAATCAGTCAGTGGCAAAAGGACAAAGATTGTATGAGACCCTGTTACAAGGACTTTAAAAATAGAATTACCTGCAGAACTTTTGGCAGCTACAGGGGCATGAGGGGTGAGGATTTATCATAGATGAGATAGTTGATAGATGTTAGAAATCTTATTGATTTACTGTAACAAATAAATAAAGTTATTTAATTTAAAAACAATCGCAGTATTTCCCCCACATGGTTACCTGTGATTTGGTTTCAAAGAATCTATAAGAAAACTCCTAGAACTTACAGAGGAATTTAGGAAAGTTGCAGGGTATAGTTCTACAAATAAAAAATCAGTTGACATCAAGGTCAGTTGGCATAACTAGCTTTTTGCTAGGAGTCTTCTGCACCCCATATTGGTGAGTGGTGTCTGGGGTCTTAAAAGCTAGCAAGCTGCCATCTGAGGTAACCAAATGGTCCCAACTAATGTATAACAGACAATCACCAAAACAACAAAGACATGAGGGAAAAAGAGACCAGGAGACAGTAGGACCAGTGTGAATGGGTGACTGTATCATCATGTGACCAGAAGAACGAGATGGAGCCCGGCCACCACCAAAAATAGCTGTGATGGGGAACACAATGTCGAGTCCCAGTGGCAACATGAGAAAAAGAGGGGTGCATCTCAGTAGCTCTGTTAAAAGACCACAATTGACAAGAACAGACAAATGGATCAATGGAACAGAATTGAGACCCCAGAGATGACACCATCTGCATATGAACAGTTGATATTCGACAAAGGCCCTAAGACATTAAACTGGGGTAAAAACAGTATCTTCAACAAATGGTGCTGGCAAAATTGGTTATCCGTCTACAATAAACTAAATCAAGATCCATATCTTGCACCTTACACAAAAACCAACTCCAGATGGATAAAAGACCTAAATATCAAACCTAAAACGATAAAGCTCATCCAAGAAAAGGTACGAACAGCAATGGAAGTTTTAATACACAATGAGGACAGACTCCAAAATCTGTCAAAGAAACCCCAATCAACAGAAAAAAAAATAGATAAATGGGAACTATTAAGAATCAAACACTTTTGCTCATCCAAAGACTTTATTAGTACAATTAAAAGAACACCCACAGAATGGGAAAAAATATTTGGCAACTCTATGTCAGACTGACACCTGATCTCCGTAATCTATAAGATACTACAAAATATCCATAAGAAGAAGATAAACCATCCAATTAAACAATGGGCAAAGGAGATGGACAGACATTTCACTAAAGAGGAGATCCAGGCAGCCAAAAAACACATGCAGACATGTTCATGATCTTTAGTTATTAAAGAAATTCAAATCAAGACGACGATGAGATACCATCTGACCCCAACAAGATTGGCCATGATCCAGAAAACACAAAACAACAAATGCTGGAGAGGCTGTGGAGAAAGAAGTACTCTCCTACACTGTTGGTAAGGTTGCAAAATGGTCCAGCCTCTTTGGAAAGCAATCTGGCACTTCCTTAAAAAAATGGATAATCGATATACCATTTGACCCAGTAATTCCACTACTTGGAATATATCCTGCAGAATCAAGGCCTTTCACACCAGTGGACACATGCATAAGAATGTTTATCGCAGCACAGTCCACGATAGCAAAAAGATGGAATCAACCCAGATGCCCAACAACAGAAGAATGGATAGGTAAACTATGGTACATATACTCAATGGAGCACTGCGCAATGATAAAGAATAACGATGATTCCAGGAAACATCTCCTAACCTGGTTTCAGCTGGAAGACATTATGTTGAGTGAAAGTAGTCAGCGACAAAAGGACAAATGCTGTATGAGACCTCTACGATAAGATCTCAAAAATAGACTTATGTATAGAAGACAAGACTCTTTGACAGCTGCAAGGGAGGGGAGGGAGGGAGAAAGTGGTGATAGCACACATTAGAAACAAGAACAACATTAAGTGGACTTCAGCATAACTTGAGTACTCCTTCCATCTTTACCCAGTATTGCAAGGATAGAGTAGCTGGGGCAGGGGGCAGGGGACCATGCTCTTAGGCGAAGTCGAGGCCAATTGGCACAACTAGCATTTTGCTAAGAGAGCTCCCTGCACCCCACATTGGTGAGTGGCGTCTGGGGTCTTAAAAGCTGCCAAGCTGCCATCCGAGGACACAGCAAATGGTCCCAACTCAGCAGGAACGGATGCTCACCGAGGACCAAAATGACATGCGGTAAAGACAACCTAGAAGACAGAGAGACCTGCAAGAGTGGGTGCCTTCATCGACTTGGGACCGAAGAACCAGATGGTGCCTGGCCACCACCAGTGATAGCCACGATGGAGCTCACTAGGTTGAGTCTCACTGGCAACACAAGAATAAAAAGAGGTGCATCCTGAGATCTCCACTGAAAGACCTCAGTTGATGGTCCAGCGGTTTCGGGGTTCCCCTGAGAGCATGGCCCCCGGCCCTGATGCTGCCCTTACCTGTAAATTATAACGAAGGTCCTCTCTTTGGACAGGAATAGATTGGACTTGACAATGCAGAGTGACCATATATTGGTTGCACTTAATGGTTCTGTACATCTATAGGATATCATCCTGCTGACCTCTGGCTGGAGGAAGGAGAGTGGGTGGAGAGGAGGGGAAAGGAGACTGCTGGCAGGATGAGACATGTATGGAGCAGAGAGGAATAGTGTGCTGTCACCGGACATGGAGAGCAGTGGAAGCTGCATATAGGTGGGCATGTAAATTTATACAGGAATTTACATTTTCACTCAGTCATGTTAAATAAAAAATAAAATTTAGAAAAAGACCACAATTGAAGGTCCCGCAGCCTGAGGGTACCCCTGGGAGTGTGGACCCTAGACCTGCTGCTGCCCCTGACCGGAAGACATTACTGAGGTTAACTCTTCAGACAGGAGTGGACTGGACTTGGGCACACAGTTTAACCATATAGTGTGTGTACTTTACAGTTCTGTGCATCTGTAGGATGCTGTCCTAGTGGCCTTCTACTAGAAGGGAGAGGAAAGTGTGGAGAGGAGGGGACAGGAGATTGTGAAGAGGATATGATATATACAGAATGAAAAGAAGGGTGTGCTGTTGCCAAGCATGGAGAGCAGAAGTAGCTACAGAGAGGCAGGGATGCAAATTTAATTTGGATTGTATACTTTCACTTAGTCACAATTAAAAAAAAAAAAAATCAGTTGACATCAAATTGGCACAACTCGTGTTTTGCTAAGAGAGTCTTCTGCGCCGCATGTTGGTGAGTGCTGTCAGGGGTCCTCAAGCTGCCGTATGAGAAACATCAACTGGTCCCAGTCTACCTAGAACAGATGATGACCAAGAACATCAAACACATAAGGAAAAATGAGCCGAGGAGATAGAAGGACCCATATGATTGGGAGACTACATCAGCATGAGACCAGAAGAACCAGGTGGTGTCTGGCTACCACCAAAGATATCCTCGATAGGGGACACAATGTAGAATCCATGATATAGCAAGAGAAAAAGAGGTGTGCAGATCAAGAACTCTAAAAGACCGGAATTGATGGTCTGACAACCTGGAGGGTCCCCTGGGAACAGGGACCATAAACTTGCTGCTGGTCCTGACCTGAAAGCAGCACGGAGGCCAACGCTTCCAACAAAGAATTAACTGGACTTGGGTATACAGAGTGAGCATGTAGTGTGTGTACTTTATGGCTTTATACATTTATAGGAGGCTGTCCTACTGGTTTCTTTCTAGACGGGAGAGGAGAGGGTGGAGAAGGTCGAAAGGAGGGGGCAGGTGTTTGTTTAGTGGAGAAGAGTAAAAAGGAGACATGTGCTGTCACAGGGTGAGGAGAGCAGATAGAGCTGCAGCAAGGCAGGCATGTAAAGTTGACTTGGATTATATACTTTACTTAATCATAATAATAAAAATAAGGTATGATAATAATAAGGGGGAAAAAACTCTACAAATTCCCAGCCACCATCTGAGAGTCATCAGGTATTTCTTATGACAGGGCAGGTTAGGGAAAAATAGACTCATGGAATGAATTTTGCCATAATGTCAGAAGACTGATGGAGATTACTTGAGGTAAATTAATCTCCCATAGCTTATGTTTTTCCATTTTATCAAGGGACATCAAAACCTCCCCAGAACACATCACAGAGTTTCTGTGTGACTCATTAAGGTATTATTTTCGAGCCCTTATGTTTTATGTAAACTTCCAAAACTTACCAAACCCATCAAGATTGCAGTGCTTGTCGACAGTCAGTTTCGGAGTACTTTTAAGCAACGTTTCTATATCACCTTTCCAGGGCCTTCCAGTCTCCCTTACCTATTGCTATTTCCCTGAAAATGAATTACTGTATTTGTACAGTTAAGGAATATTAAATGTAGGAAAATGGGGGAAAAATCAGTTGAGTTTTTATACACAAGCAATGAGAAATCTGAAAAGGAAATTAAGGAAACAGTTCAATTTATAGTAGCATCTAAGAGAATAAAATGGCTAGGCATAAACCTAATCAGGGAGGTGAAGGACTTGTACACTGAAAATTATATAAGAGATTATCAGAAAAAAAACAAAACTCACTGCCAGTGAGTTAGTTGCAACTCCTAGCAATTCTGTAGGATGGGGCAGAACTGCCACTGTGGGTTTCTAAGGCTGTAAATCTTGAAGCAGACAGAGTGCTACATTTTTTTTTCTAGGAGTGTCTGGTGCATTTGAACCATTGACCTTCAGGTTAGCAGCCCAGGGCTAAACCATGGAACCACTGGGGCTACTCAAAGACATTAAAGGTTTAAATAATTGGAAATATGTTCCATCTTCTTGGATTGGAAGACTTAATATTGTTAAGGTGTCAGTGATACCCAAAGCAATCTGCAGATTCAGTGCAGTCCTAATCAAAATTTCATCAGCGTTCATTGCAGAAGTGAAAAAAGCAGTCTTCAACTTTATGTAGAATGGCAGGAGGCCCCAAATAACTTTAGCATCGGTAAAGGAACAAAGTAGGAGGAGTCACACTTCCTGGTTTTAAAATGTACTGTAAAGCTACAGTAATCAAAACAGACTAGAACTGGGATAATAGTGGACACATAGTCCAATGGAATATAATTGAGGGTCCAGAAATTAACCCACATGTCTGTGGTCAACTAATTTTTGACAAGAGTGTTAAGTCCATTTGGTAAGGAAACACTTCCTTCAATAAGTTATATTGACTATAGTGGATTTCTGCATGCAGAAAAATGAAACAGAACCCATGCCTCACACCTTACACAAAAACAAATCCAAAATAGATTAAGGATCTAAACATGCAAACTAAAGTTACAAAATTCTTAGAAGAAAGTGTGGGGCAGTGCTGTCAGGCCTAGCTTTTAACAATGAATTGTTTTATACAGTAACAAAAGCAGAAGCCACAAAAGACAAAATAAATAGAGCTTCTTAAAAAGCATTTTGCTCATCAAAAGACTTGACCAGGAAGCTAAAAAGACAAGCTACCGAGTGGGAGAATGTCTTTGGAAACTATATATCCAATAACAATCTAATAACTGAAATATATATAAAACTTTGACAAATTCACAACCCAAAAACCCAGTCATAAAAGGCAAAGGGCTTGAATAGACATTTCACCAAAAGGATAGTTCAAATGGCTACCAAACGCAGTGAAAAGATGGTTAATGTTATTAGCCATCAGAGAGATGCAAATGTATGAGATACTGTTTTACTGGGATATTGCTGTTACTTCTAGGTACCATCAGGCTGGTTTTGACTCACAATGACTGTATGTACAACAGAATAAGACACTGCACAGTCTTGCACCGTCCTCACAGTTCTTGTTATATCTGAGCCCATTGTCGCAGCCACTGTGGTCAGTCCATCTTGTTGAGAGCCGCCTTCTTTTTCAGTGACCTTCTGTTTTACCAAGCATAGTGTCCTTCTCCAGGGACTAATTCCTCCTGACAACGTCTGTATGTTAAGCATGCAGGGTGAATAGATATGGTGAAAGGATATAACCCTGACATACGACCTAATGTTGATTCATGGTGTAGGAGTTGTGATTTTGCTTCCCTTGCTTCTAAGAAACATTCTGACTACACTTATCCAAGACACATTTGTTCATTGTTTTGGCAGTCGGTGGTTCATCCAGTATTCTTTTTGACACCACAGTTCAAAGTCACCAGTTATTCTTTGGTCTTCCTTATTCATGTCCAGCTTTCTCATATGTATGAAACAATTGAAAACCCCATGGCTTGTGTCAGGCATACCTTAGTCTTCAAGATGATATCTTTACTTTTTCACACTTTGAAGAGATCGTCTGCAGCAGATTGACCCACTGCTGTGTGTTGTTTCGTTTCTTGACTGCTGCTTCTGTGGGTCTTAATTTTACATCCAAGTAAAATGAAATTGTTGACAGCCTCGTTCTTTTTTTCTCTTTATCATGATGTTGCTTATTAGTTCAGTTTTGAGGGGTTTTGTTTTCTTGATGTTGAGGTATCATCCATATTGAAGGCTGTGGTCTGGGACCCTCATCGATACGTATTTCAGGTCCACTTCACTTTCAGAAAGTAAGATTATATCATCAGCGTAATGCACATTTTTATGAGTTTTCCTCAAATCCTAATGCCGAATTCATCATATGGTCGAACTTCTTGGATTTTCTGTTCAGCATACAAATTGAGTAAGTATGGTGAAAAGATACAACCCTGGTGTATAACGTGACTTTAAACCATACAGTATACCTTTGTTTTCTTCAAACAGCACCTCTAAATCTGTCTGGGTTCCTTATTAGCACAGTTCAGCATTCTGGAAATTCCATGCTTCACAATGTTAACTCTTAATTTATTATGATCCACAGAGTTGAATGGCATTGCATAGTCAGTAGAACACAGTGTCTTTTTGGTATTCTCTGCCTGCAGCCAAGGTGTCACATCTGACATCAGTAATAGTATTTTTGATTTCATATCCTCCTCTCATCTGCTTGAATTTCTAGCAGTTTCTTGTTGATGTACTGCTGCAGCCACTTTTTAGTAATATTCAGCAAAATTTTACTTGCATGTGATATTAATGATATTGTTTAGTAGTTTCTGCATTTGTTTGGATCACTTTTCTTTGGAATAAGCATAAGTGTGTATGTCTCCCAATCCAGTGGACAGGTGTAGGTTTTCCATATTTCTTGGCCTAGACCAGTGAACACTGCCAGCACTGCATGCATTTGTTGAAACATCTCAGTGATTTTCTGTTAATTCTTGGAGGCATGTTTTTTCCCAGTGCCTTTAGTGTATCTTGAACCTCTTGCTTCAATCCTAAAATGACTGAATGTAAACCAGTTCTTCATGGTATAGTGACTCTTGAGTATTCCTTCTGTCTTGTTTTGACACTTTGTGCATCGTTAGTATTTTTCCCTTGAAATATATCAATATTGCAACAGGAGCTTGTAATTGTTTTCTGGAGGGAGTTAAACAGTGATGGAAATATTAAGGGTAAGGGGTACAACTAGTTAGTGTAATTGCTGTCAGTCAGTTGTACACTTATAAAAAGTTGAACTAGCAGAAGTTCTGTAATAGGTGTATTTACGTCTTGGGATTTGTGGCCTTGGTATGTAGGTTTAGGGTCATGGTTTCATTGGACATCCCAGTTAGTTGGCCTAGTAATGTGTTTAGTTCTGCTGTTCTGCCTGCTAGTTCACGTGGTCATCCAGGTCCCTACCATAATAGCAAGTCCCAATGGTCATCTTTTGCCTGGAGCAACAGGGAGGAGAGTCAAGAATAGAATACGTAATGTGTAGCTGATTGTATTTGTGAGTAACTGCCTCATTTGCTTTGGGATTAGGAAAATTGGATAGTACTCAACTGCTGAACATTTTTTAATTTTATTTTTTTACTAATTACAGTAAATGAATAAAGTTTCTAACATCCATCAGTTATCTCATCTATAATAAACCCTCAGCCCTCCACCCACTCATATAGGCAACATAGTTATTTTCTTCTGTAGATAATTCTCTTGTTAAGTCCTTATAACAGGGGCCTCGTACAAAATTTGTCCTCTTGACACTTGATTGATTTTACTTGGCAATGAGACCATGTTATGAGATGTTTTCTAAAATTGTCATTGTTTTTTATCATAGCATAATGTTCCACTTGTATAGTTTGCTTATCCATTCATCTGTTGAAGGGCATTGGGGTTAATTCCAACTTTTTGCTATTGTGGACTGTGCTGCAGCAAACATTCGTGTACATGTGTCTGTTCGTGTGACAACCTTTGTTTCTGAAGGATAAATTCCAAGCAGTGAAATCACAGGATCAAATGGTATATCTATTTCCAGCTTTTTAAGGAAGTGCCAGATTGTTTTCCAAAGAGATTGTACCATTGTGCAGTTCCACCAGCAATGTAGGAGAGTTTCAGTTTCTCCACAGCCTCTCCAGCATTTCTTGTTTTGTTTTTTTGGATCATGGGCAACCTTGTTGGGGTGAGATGGTGTCTCATTGTAGTTTTCACTTGAATTTCTTTAATAGCTAATGATCGTGAGCAATTCCTCATGTGTCTTTCAGCTGCCTGCATATCCTCTTTAGAGAAATGTCTATCTCCTTCACCCATCACTTAATTGGATTATCTATCCTCCTCTTGTTATTTTATAATAACTTATAGATTATGGAGATCAGACGTCAGTCTGACATGTAGTTGCCAAGTATTTTTTCCCGTTCTGTAGGTGGTCTTTTAATTCTTTTGAAGAAGTCTTTGGATGAGTGAAAGTGTTTGATTCTTGGTAGTTCCCATTTATCTATTTTCTCTTCTGTTGATCGTGCTTTGTGTGTCAGATTTTGAAGTCTGTCTACATTGTGTATTAAAACTTCCATTGTTGATCCTATTTTATCTTGGATGAGCTTTATTGCTTTAGATTTTATACTTAGGTCTTTTATCCAATTTGAGTTGGTTTTTGTACCAGGTGTGATATATGGATCTTGTTTCAGTTTTTTCCAGATGGATATCCAATTTTGCCAGCACCGTTTGTTATCCCAGTTTAAAATCTTGGGGCCTTTGTGAAATATCAACTGTTCATAGGATGGTGGCATCTCTCAGGTCTCAGCTCTGTTCTGTTGGTCTATATGTCTCTCTCTGTACCAGTATCAGGCTGTTTTGACTACTGTGACAGTGTAATAGGTTCTAAAGTCAGGTAGTGAGAGGCCTCTCAGTGTGTTCTTCTTCATTAGTGCTTTACTTATCTGAGGTTTCTTCCCTTTCCAAACGAAATAGATGATTTGTTTCTCCATCTCATTAAAAAATGTCACTGGAATTTGTATTGGGAGTACGTTATAGAAGTAGATTGCTTTGGGTAAAATAGACATTTTCACAATGTTGAGTCTTGTTATCCATGGGCAGGGTAGATTACTCCGCTTATGTAAGCCTCTCTGTTTCTTGTAGTAAGGGTTTGTAGTTCTCTTTGTAAAGACCTCATATTTCTCTAGTTAGGTTTATTGCTAGGTATTTTATCTTGGTGGGGGCTATAGTAAATAGAGCTGATTTTGTGATTTCTTTATTAATAGTCTCACTGTTGGTATAAAGGAATCCTGCTGAGTAACTTATGTTTATCTTGTATCTCGTTACTTTGCTAAACTCCTTTATTAGTTCCAATAGTCTGTTTGTGGATTCCTTTGGGTTCTCTGTATAAACAATCATATCATCTGCAGATAGGGAAATTTTTACTTCTTCATTGCCAATAGAGATGCTGTTTATTTCTTTGCCTTGTCTAATTGCTGTGGCTAGGACTTGTAGTACAATGTTGAATGGAAGTGGTGAGAGTGGGCATCCTTGTCTAGTTCCCATTGTCAAAAGGAATTCTTTCAGTCTTTCACCATTCAGGACGATGAAGGCAATTGGCTTTGCATAGATGCTACTGATTACGTTGAGGAATTTCCACTCTATTACCGGTTTTCTGAGAGTTTTAAACATGAATGGATGTTGAATTTTGGTTCAGGTGATTCTTATCTTTTGTGTTATTAATGTGGTTCATAACATCAAATGTTTTTCACATGTTGAACCAGCCTTGCATCTCTGGAATGAAACCAGCTTGATCATGTTAAATTATTTTTTTCATATGCTGTTGAATTCTCTTGGCTAGAATTTTGTTCAAGATTTTTACATCTAAGTTCATGAGTGATATTGGCCTGTAATTTTCTTTTTTGTGGAATCTTTCCCTGGCTTAGGTATTAGGATTGTGCTGGCTTCATAGAATGAATTGGGGAGTATTCCATCGCTTTCTATGGTGTGAAATAGCCTCAATAGTATCAGAGTTAGCTCTTCTCTAAAAGTTTGGTAGAATTCTCTGGTGAAGCCATCTGGGCCATGACTTTTTTTGGTTGGTAGATTTTGGATGACTTTTTCAACCTCTTTCTTTGTGATAGATTTATTAAGTTGATCTACTTTTCCTTGTGATAATCCTGGTGAGTGAGAAGAATCTAGAAATTTGTCCATTTCCTCTAGGTTTTCAAACCTGTTGGAGTATAGCCTTTTGTAGTATTCTATTAGGCTACTCTTGATTTCAGCTGGGTCTGTTATTGTAGCAATTCCTATCTCATTTCTTAATCAGGTTATTTGTATTTTCTGCTGTTTTTCTTTTGTAAGTTAGCCAGTGGTTTATTAATTTTGTTAATCTTTTCAAAGGATCAGCTTTGAGTTTTGTTAATTTTTTGATTGTTTCTCTATTCTCTATTTAGTTCTGCTCTAGTCCCCATAGTCTGTATTTTTCTGGTACCTGAGAGGTTCTTCAGTTGCTCTCTTTCTACTTGTTCAAGCTGTGAGGTTAATTCCTTAATTTGGGCCCTTCTTTCCAGATGTGTGCAGTTCTAGAGATGAACTGACCTCTGAGCACTGCTTTTGCTGTGTCCCACAGATTCTGGTAGGATGTGTTTTCATTGTCATTTGATTCCATGAATTTCTTTATTTTGTCCTTGATCTCTTCTATGACCCAAGACTTTTTGAGAAAAGTGTTGTTCAGTTTCCATAAGTTTGAATTTCTGCCTATGAATTTTCTGGTTTTGATTTCAACTTTTATAGCTCTATGGTCCAAGAAAATACTTTACAGTAAATCAGTGGTTTGGATTTTAGAGAATTGCTTTACGACGTTACACATGGTCTGTTCTGGAGACTGTTCATGTGCATGGGAGAAGAAGAGGTACTTATCCGTTGATGGATGAAAAGATCTGTTTATGTCGATAATGTCAGGTTGGTTGATTGTTGCAATAAGATCTTCTGCATCTGTACTGAGGTTTTTTCTGGATGATCTGTCCATAACTGAAAGGAGAGTGTTGAAGTCTCCAACTGTTGTCGTGGAATGATCTATCTCATTTTTCAGTGTTGTCGGTATTTGCTCAATGAACATTTTATTAAAGACTCTGTAGAAGAATCCTGATTAAAAGTGGGAAAATGCAGAAAAGAATTTCAGATTCTCATGGACTTCAGACTTTCTTGAGTCATGTTAGCTAGATCAACTCCTGAAATCATTGCAGTGGGATAATCTTTAAAAGTGAAACCAAGAAACTAATTCCTGAAGTCTTCTTTAGCTTAACTAGTGAAAAAAAAAATCTACTTTGAGCATTATGTTTTTTGAAGAGCTAGTTATATGGGATCAAAGTGACATAAACTCAAAAGAATAGGAGATTTAGGGAACAGTGAATTAATGGCAGAGCAACAACTCATAAACAAGGGTGAGAATGGTTGCACAACTGGAAGAATGTAATCTGTGTCATTTAATTTTACATGTAGATATGGTTGAATTTGTGTATGTTTTGGTGTGTGTAGTCTCATAACAACAAGAACTATAATTTAAAAAGAACCTAAAAACAAGATAAAAAGCCT
The DNA here is from genome assembly GCA_028571685.1 of Heterohyrax brucei. Lineage (NCBI taxonomy): Eukaryota > Metazoa > Chordata > Mammalia > Hyracoidea > Procaviidae > Heterohyrax > Heterohyrax brucei. The sequence continues at coordinate 59,514,446 of CM053142.1, read as the reverse complement.
CATGAGGATTTTTGTTGCTGTGTTTTTTGTTTACATTCACCCTTGTTTCTGTCTTCTATGCTAATATGTATTTTTCTAACATAGAATTGTATATTTCTGAGGATGTGTGCTCACAGAAATAGAGAATGCTCATATCATAGAAAGTCTTAAGAAGAAAAGATCATTTCATTTTTATCTTCTGAGTTTCCACTGAAAGAATGTCATCTACATGGTTCACCTGTCCCAAAGGTGAAAACATCTGGTTGAGTTATCAGGCTGCAGTAACAATCTCAAAAGCTCAGTGGGTTTGCAGCAGCAGATTTATTTTCTGCTCATGTTAAGTCTAGTGCAGATCAGCCATTGGCTCTACTCCTTCACTGTCTTCATTCTGGGATCTAGGGATGAAGGAGGAGTTCCCATATGTAGTACAGGGGAAAGAGCTGTGGTTGAACAATGTGATAATCCTGTTAAGCATTAGGTTAGAGGTGGCATCATCACTTACACTCATGTTTCGCTGGCCAGAGCAAGTTTCATAAGCAAGATAAAATGATGAGTGTGATGTCAGTGATGGTAGGGAGTGAAAAATTGGAATCAGTAGTTCAGTCTAGTTCAAACTTGATAACTGACTTTGAGTAGTATGTATAGATGTTAATTAGACACTTTAGAGAGGATGATAAACTTACAGGATGAATACCTAAGAGATAAAGGGATAAGGACTGAGATCTAGTGGTTATTTTCCACGTCATTTCTAAGGTCTGACTAATTAACCCTGGACACTTTTTAAAAATTTACTTCTGGGATCCCATTTCAGAACTGCTAACTGAAACTTTCAAAGGTTGAGCCGGGATTTGTACTTAGTACATACTTTTCATCCTCACCAGTTTTTTCCCTGCTACGTTTCACTCATTTGGGTAATTAAAGCAAGGCTCTAGTTAATTATTTTTCACATTTTAACAAGGTCAAAGAGTAGTTAGCATTAGGAAATCGGTGTTGGAAGCACTAGGGAGTGGTAGGTATTAGCAAAAAGAGTCAATACTGAATACACAATGAAAAAATCAGCAGTTTGTTCTGCCGCCTTAAATCTGAAACCATGGAATGTTTACAAGCCAAAAGCCCAGAAGGAAGTAATACTGATTTCTAAATTGGTCCAAAATTTTGTCCCATTGAAGTTATGAATAGTTGACTCAAATCTTACCTCTCCTTGCAAAAAATGCAGAACTGCCTATACTGGTGGAGCCAATCCTTTAACCCTCCAGACTAAGTTACTTATTTGTTTATGATTTTGATGAAAAATGAGGAGTTGAACTAGAGGAGCTTCTGTTTCCTGTTGGTACGTCTATCAGAAACGGGATTGATGAAAACTTGGGTGGTCTTTGGGGACTGTGAGCTAGTGTGAAAGTTGTCTTTTTTCTTTTTTTACCTTTGCTCAGTGACTGGACCTGAGAAGCTGTTCTGTAGAAAAGAGCTATTGATTAGGCTTCTTTTGCCAGAAAGAGGGAAAGATAGTAGCCTTTTAATTTGAAGTTGCTTTTGTTTTTGTGTGGAGGTAGGGAGGAAGAAAGAAGAGTATGCCTTTTTGTTGGTATTAAAGCAACTTTCTGAAGGTGATACATGAGCTCATGTGGTAAGATCTTCCCAGGGACTTAAAGGAAATGGAGATTCGAACTGCCCACCTTTTGGTTAGAATTTGAGTTCTTGACCACCTTGTCACTAGGGATTCTGGGAGGAGTAAAAGCAAAATGAACTGAGAGGTGTGGTCTGTGTTACATGTGAAAGACTAGTAATTTGGATGAAAATAAGTGCTCCCTGTGTCAAGTAGAACATAGTTTGAAGTGGTGTCCTTTTTTTTTTTTTTAAAGAATATCTGACTTCCATGTATTCTGCATTGTTTTAGGGCATCTTTGTTGTTCAAAGGATTTGTGGTAAGAGAACTCTTAACAACAAAAAAAAGCACTGCTGTCAATTCTGACTCATAGTGACTTCATATTTAGAGTAGAACTACTCCATAGAATTTCCAAGGAGCACCTGGTAGATTTGGGCCTTCTGATTAGCAGCTGTAGCTCTTAACCACTATGCTGCTAGGGTTTCTTAACGCTGTTTAAAAATCCTGTCAAGTTAAGATCTTTGTCTATGAATTGATGTGTTCTGGTTAGTCAAAAGGAAAAATATTTGCATCTCCAGTGAATGTTCAGTAAATGTTAATTGAATTAAATTTGGAACTTGGTATCCTGTGTGTACAAGCTCCCTGTTTGTGTCATTTATACTTTTGCCTTCCTTAACCTCTCCCCAGCAACATCCTACCAGTTTGTGTGCCAGTTGTACTTCCAAGATAGTCTCTCCGTAAACGTACTCTCTTTCCGGCGTCTTTCTTGGTGATTGTTTTGAGATTGTATCGTCATCAGCTTTTTAGGTTCAAAATCCTATATAATCTATTTCAGTGGGTCCAGAGTTTCAGGATGGCAGTTTGTTTATTTTAAATAGCGTACATATCTTCCCATGGTCAGTGTATGAGTTATGACAGTTGAATTTGCAAGCTCATCCTAGAAAAAGTGCTACATACTTCATTACTGAATTGCACTACGGTTGCCTTTGAAGGACTCCCTTGGGAAGCTGTGCACTGACGTCAGCACCTGGTTCTCCCTTGGAAACAATTTTGGAACTGTTTTTCTGGAATGGCCATCAAAGCTGTTGTTATATTACCCTTGATGTCCTGGATGTTATCAAAATGTCTTCCTTGCAATATTTCCTTTATCTTCAGGTAAAGAAAAACATCATTGGGAGCTATATCAGGTGAGTAGGGAGGGTGTTCCAAAACAGTTATATGTTTACGGGCTGAAAACTCACTCACAGACAACTATACAGTTAAGTTGGTGAACTGGACACTGTGCACAATACCCATTCCAGAAAGAGTTCCAAAATTGCTTTGAACGGTGGGCTAGGCGCTGGCGTCGGTGCATAGCTTCCCAAAGGGAGTACCTTGAAGGTAACTGTAATGATAATTCCTCAGTGAGGTATGTAGAACTTAGAACAATTAAGTTCATGGACTTCATTGTAGGACCTCGTATTTGCACCCGCCATTCTATACGACACCTTCCTAATTCCAAGACCCACTTATTAACCTGTAAGCAAGGAATAAGGAGAGAATGAATTAGTCTTGAGGGGAATAATTTCTTTCAGGTCTGATGAAATACTTCTTCCCCGCAACAGAGTGTTGCCAGTGTCTCTTTCCTAGGACAGGGCTCAATAATCCGTTATAGTAAGTCAGCTCCCACACAGAGCAACCCTGTAAACAGAGTAGAATTGCCCCGTGGGGTTTCTCCAATGGCATAATATTATAGAAGCAGGCTGCAATATCATTCTTCTGTAGAGCAGAAGACTGGTTTCAAAACTGCCTTTTGGACAGCCGTCAAGTGCTTTAATCACTGCACCACCAGGGCTTCTGATCTACACCATAGTGGTTCCTTGTTCTTCCTGCTGTTTCAGATTTCTTGTCTTGGTTGTATTTTTCCACTGTTTCAAGTCAATTGCAACTCATAGCAGCCTTATAGGACAGCGTAAAACTGCCCCACAGAGTTTTTAAGGAGCACCTGGTAGATTCAATTATATTTTAGGCATGTCTAAAAATCCTGAATCACACATTCATTTTTTTTTTAAGTGTGGTTGCTCCATGGGTAATCACTTTTGGTGTTCTTAGTGAACATTCCCTGACCACTGTCTGTATGGAGGCACTGGGCAGTATCAGGATTTTAGGCACAGATGGTTATTACATTTTACAAAAGTAACTTGTGTGCTCTGGCTGACTCCTGTTCTTCTTGCTAATAACCTCCAGCAGCTTTTGACCACCCCTTTGTTGTTGTATCCCTTGTACTGAAATTATTGTTATTTTTGTACTCTTGTGGTTCAGGATCTCATTTATCTCTTTGTCCTGTTTGTATCGTAGAGCCTGGCACATAGTATGTCTCTAGATGCCAAGTATGACTTGATAGTAACCTGTTGAACAACATCCCACTGTCACATGGCTATAATTTGGTGAACTGTGGTTGAATTAATTTGGGGGTGTTACAGCACACACCCCAATCCCAATGTTGCATTGTATAAATGGCTTGTGAGTGGTGTCTGATCGCTTCCAACCCCACAAAGGAGAGGGAGAATCTAAACCAATATCCCAAGGCCCATTCGTATGAGACAGAGGTCAGACAGGCCTCCTTTCTCCATCTTTACCAACTCTGACACCACTTGTCTATCCTGTAGCACTAATTATTGAGTTAGATAATTCATTGCAGTGGCCACATGAATGTGCAGAACATGCTCACAGTTATAGGGTTTATTAGGGAATATGTTACAGTTTAGGCTCTGGAACACTCAACGATGTAGTTCTTTTATCAGGACAGCCTCTTTGCGGCTGTGCTCACAAGCACTGCTTCCCCTGACCCTCAGTCTCTACCCTAAAGACACTCAGCTCTCCCTCTCTTTAGGCAGTTCCCTGCTGCCAAGTCTCTCCTTCCACTGCTTTTCACTGTCTTCAAGGTTACAGCTTGCTGTCTCTGTCTCCTGGTTCCAAGGACCTCCCAGCACAGGGATCCCAGGTCCACAGGACAAGCAGGCTCTTCACTGGTCTTTCCTGGCTGTGGTGGGATTCTCCCCTCTGCTCTGGAATTGGCTGTCTTTTAAGGCAGAACGGACCAGTTCCCTTGATGAGCCACGATTACCTGAGTGGGAGCTACAAGACCATTGCTAGAATGGACAGACACAAAAGTAATCATTTACACGGCTTGTACATATAATTTTCTGTGTGTGCGTTTTCACCGTTGTCAGACAGATCAGGACACAATCAGATATGAATGACTGGACTAGAACATTGCATGATTATTTACCACTTTAAACTTCTAGAACCTTAATCTTGAGTACCACACTTGGCATTCTCTCTCTGCCCCTGTATCCTCTGTTCACCTTTGTCTTTCTTGTTCTGTTTATTTGTTAAGAATACTACCATCATTTTTTTTTTTTTTTGAAGTTAGGCTTGAAATACGTTGCTTGAAATTTTCTTGTTTCTTTTTCCTCTGTATGCAATCAGTTGCAAAATCCTATTGACCCCTCTTCTGAAGGTCGTTCCTTGAACTTCATCCTTTCCTTTGCCATCCTCCCACCCCCACCCAGTCTTAATGCCGTGATTTCTTTCTTGGACTGGATCAGGGGACTTGTGCCCTCCAGTCTTTGTCAAACAATGTGTGCTGCAAAATACATCCACATTAACCATCAGGTGTGTTTATTCTTTCTTTTCTTTGTTGAAAAGTCTTTGGTCAGTCCCAGTTCCAAAAACATTTTCCAGTAGATCTAGTGTTGGACTCCTCATGGTAGAGAGTGATAACTGCGTAACTTAGGAGGCCTAGAGCCATAAAGTTGCTACAAACACTAAATTTCTGATGAAGTCTCCTATAGTATCTTTAAAAGTCATGCAAATATTTTAAGTTAAATATATCTTTCTAAATAACAGCGATGAAAACAAAGTCAAAGTAAAACTGACTCTTCAAAACTGTGCCATTTTTACCTTGTGGTTTCTTGTATTCTGGCCACACACTGTGTAGCCTGAGGAACACACCTTGGTCTAAGCAAACATAGCACACACGACTGGACCTGGTTTCCTAGGCTGTGTGTGTGGTCTACCATGAATTTACCTCTCTGGATTTCTTTTTCTGCCTGGCCATGCTTATCCATTATCATAGCTTCTCAGAACAAGTTTGAAGCTTTCCAGCCTTTTCAGTGCTAAGTAATTGTATGTTACAGGCATTTTCTGTGCTTGTGGGAGAAACTTCTGAGCCTTTCTTATGTCATGAGCCAATTTTGATAATTTACATTTTCCAGAAAACCATATTTTTCTAGATTTACAGATCTATTGATATAAGATGTATTTTTTTAGTTAGCCTAATATCTTAGAGTAGCAGCCACATTTGAGGGAAGGAGCTCCTATTTTGGTTTCCTTTCTGTTACCTAGTGTCTTAGAAGGTGGTTACTGCTTATCATAACCATTGCACAGCTGGTTCATGGAGAGTTTAGGGGAAAAAGTACAGTTGCAGCAAAGCAGCAGTGCAGACCTGCTAGTCATTGGGGACTCCTGGAATAAATAGCTTGGCCAGCTGCGAGTGTTATATAGCTGGTTTCAGGTCCCTCACCATTATACCCACTCGAGTTGATTTATACCTTACAGCCTAAATTGGGATGGGGCTTGCCTTTGGGATTAAATTAATTCATACCAAGTTAGAAAGCATCAGCTGCCCAAGTCAGGGATGCCTTCTGGAGGCTAGTGTGCTTATTTCTTCCTGTGTTCCAAACCCACACTCCAGACGTTCTCTCTTGGATACCAGCTGAGATAGTTCTTCAAGAGGAACTGCTTTGCATCTGCTTTGTGTAAGAGCAGTTCTGGGTCCTATACAGACAGCTCCAGTCTTGGAACAACACACATCATTGCATCTGGTCCTTGTGCAAATTAGAAAAGATTTGTAACATTCTAAAAGAGAAAACACATATGGTTTTCTTTTTTCATTTAGGCATTTTATCTTCGTTAAGTAAATGGAAAGGAATGATTTTGACCAAATGGCAGTCCTGCAGACATATCATTTTGGTCCTTACTTGGAAGTTGAAGAGAAGAAATAATACTTTTCTGTCCTGCCACCTTCATTAACAAGAGATTGAAGAACATTTCCGTAGGGATTAGGAGAGAGTCAAACAGCCTAAACTACCTGGAATGTCATTTAAGAAAAGCAGTTAAGTGAATGGTTATGGTACATGAAAGGTATTAGTAATGTTCAAACTGTGTCCTTTGCCTTTCTCCAGTCTAGCAGTTTTCTTTGTTTACTAGGCAGTCCCTAGTGGTGAAGTGGTTAAGTACATGGCTGCTAACCAAAAAAGTTGATGGTTGGAACCTACCTTCTGCTGCTTAGGAGAAAGGTGTGACAGTCTGCTTACATAAGTGTTACAGCCTTAGAAACCCTAAAGCCTTATGGGGCAGTTCTACCCTGTCCTGTGGGGTCACTATGAGTTGTAATTGACTGGACAGCAACAAGTTTGGCTTTGGTATAGTACTTCATAAAGGGGAGAATTATAAACGTTTTCCAGGCAGTATGCTGAAGACCTTATTCTGCTCTACGCTCATTGCCTATGAGAGGTACTGGCATTCTCCTGGCTCGGTGGAATTCTTTCCCCAGCAGCAGTCACCACGTGACTCAGAAGGATTTGGTCTGGAGGGTGAAGGAGGTGGAACAATGTTAAACAGACATTTCCCTAATGAGCTGTGAAGCCAGCTGCAGAGGGGGCACCCTTCAGCTACTCTCTTAAGCTTGCAGAGGAGCAGTGATATCTAGTCTACCTTCTCTGTACTGATTTGCAGCTTTTTCTGCTGGCTGATTCCCGCCCCTTAGTCCCTGAGCATCTTGGCAAAGTTCAGATTTCTGTGCTCACAGCTCAGTGGTCACAGTGAAAAGAAAAATACAAAAGGGAAGGAGAGAAAGCCAAAAAAAAAAAAAAAAAGTCTGGGGTGGGTAGAGATTTTGAGAAGAGTATTTCTTATTGCCTTAGTCTAAGACCTTCAACTCTGAGTTGAAACGTAAGTAACAAAACAAAGCTTTGCCTCTCTGAATAGTTCTTAGAAAATAATTTATTAGCTCACAAACATATGTTAGGCTATGTGTTAAATGAATTTTAGTTTCTGTTTGGAAAACCTCTGCAAATTTTAGAAAAACTACTGTCTATCCCTTTAGTTTTGCTGTTTTTCCACAACCTGTAATTATAAGAAAGGTGAAACAATTGTAATGTTAACAATGTATGGAGCATCTACTGTACACCAGGCACAGCTAGTTTTTACAAGCATTTCTTCTTTTAATCATTACAGCAGCCTTTGGAAGTAAACAGTTTTTAATGTGAAATTTTCTTCAACTGGTAAAGTGCATCTTTAGTTCAACAGAATGAGAGTTACAGCAGCCTTTGGAAGTAAACAGTTTTTAATGTGAAATTTTCTTCAACTGGTAAAGTGCATCTTTAGTTCAACAGAATGAGAGTTACTTTCCTAGCTTTTTTCTCCTCCTTTTTGCATTCTTTAAAAAACATTCTTACTCTGTATGTCACCACAGAATGATAAAAATGGAAGCTTACGTTATGGTACCATTCATCTTTTGATAGACACTTAGGCTGTTTTCATATTTTGGTTCTTGTGAATAGTGCTTCAGTGAGCATAGATTTGTTTGTGTCTCTTCTATTAGATCTCTAGGGTGTATACTTGGAAGTGGGATTGCAGGATCATAACGCTTTTGAGGAAATGCTGTACTGTTTTCATAGTAGTTGTACCATTTTATAATCCTGCTAGCAGTGGGTAAGGTTCTTATCTCCCAAATCCTTGTGTGCATTTGTTGTTTTTCTTTCTTTTAAATCAGTGTCATTTTAAAAGGGGTGAGGTGGTCTTACTCTATTAGTGATAAGTTGCTCACCTTACAAGTTTGCATGAGCTTGCATATATTTTGGCAGGTTATCCTGGTAGCTTCTGATAATGTAAACCATAACAACGTAGAATTATATTTAAAAAGCAATTTTACATTTTGAAACCCTTTTTTTCTTTTACCAACGTGTGAGTTAGTAACTATATGTACAAAAATTGGGTAATGAAAAAGGAAGACAAAAGAATTGATGTGTTCATACAGTGATGTTGGTGAGGAATACTGAATATATATGGCCTGCCCAAAGAATGAACAAATTATTACTAAGAAAAATACAAGCAGAGTGTTCTTAGCTAGTGAAGATGGTAAAACTTGGACTCGCTTACTTTGGACACATCATCAAGAAAGCCCATTCACTGGAAAAAGACACCTTATTGGCAAAGTAAATGAGGGAATCCCTTAGTAAGAGAGATTGGTGCATTAGTTGCCAGCAGTGGACCCAAACACACCAGTGACCATGAAGATGGCACAAAACCAGGCAACATTTTGTTCCGCTACATAGTAAGTCAGTATGACTTGGGAACAACTTGGGGGCAACTAACACCACCAACAAAATACAGTCCAAGGATGGTTGATTGGGGAAAATGATAGGCAAGGGAGAGAGGTTGGATTAATATGTTTATGAGTTACACTGAGTTCCAGTCACTGTTTGTGTCATTTGAAAGACATTTTCAACATGCTTAGTTCTCTTTGGGAGAGACCTGTTATCCTTGATACCCTATTCTTCTATGTAACAGCCTACCACATTTGCTAAAAGAAAAAAAAAGCAAAACCCAGGTTCACTGGGGAGAAGTTCTTACCAATCTTGTCTAACCTTTCCATCACAGTTGGATAGAACAAGTTCATTTAGTTTTTTGTTTTTTCAAATTAAGATAGAAATTATCAGTTTTTGCTCATAATGTCTGGAAAACTGGTTGAATCAACAATGAGGCAGACAGAAAACAGTGAAACAACTTAAGTTTTCCTTTCTGTTTTTTTTTTTTAAACCTCAGATTCACAGATTTTATTAATCATCATTCTTGATTCATGATACATTCTCATCATTGGTATGTGAGTGTTTATTCACTCATTTATAAAAATTTAAAAATAATCATCATATGGAAGTAGTATCTAAAAAGAAACTAGGAAATCATCAGTATCTGTGTTCTTTTCTTCTAGGGTTACTTTCTACCACCCTTGAGTATTTTTAAATATTCACGTAAGGCATTGAAAAGTTATCTTCGATTCATTGGTAAAAATATAGATTTGTAATGCAAATTAATAATTCACTTATTGGGCATGTATTTAAAGTGAATGAGTCTTATATTTAGGATGAATGATTCTTATAAAAGAATCTAGAGGTTTAAGGATAATTTTATGTCTTGAACGCATCATTCTTAAGCTTTGTAGGTCTTGATTTTCATTTTGTCTTTTTAAGTTCTACTTAGCTCTGCAATTCTACTGGTTGTTTGGGTCAATAATAAACAGATATTGCCAACTGACATACTTTGAAACATACTATAACCATAAATTTTATAATGGAAGATTTCACATTCTTTCTGGTTTCTAAATAGAAATGATGACATTCTTCTATAAGAATGGCATGACCTACTCTTCCCGTTAGTGACAAGTGATCTTGTATTTAGCAATATAGAATAGATTTAATTCTTACATTTTAATGTGTTTCCAAGCTAGAGCTGTAAACTGTAAACTGCACACATACTGATAACTTTTCTTGATCTGCGTGATTTAATTGTTGCTGATGTTTTTAAATAAACAAGGGGTTATCCTTTGAGTATATTCTGGGTTACAGTCTAAGAATTTAATTCAGAATCCTGTGTCAGAAATTAAGTTGATTTGAGGCTTCCTCATATACTTGAGAAAAATTTTGGTGTATAGCATTATGAGGCTACATCCTATCGCTTTTGTTGATCAGTATGCTTATGGTTTTTTGTTCATTAAGCCATTATTTATTCATCTTCCACGTACCTTCAACACCTTCCTTCTGTGTTTCCACAGCTGCTGTCTTACTGAAGTCTCTGACCTTTTAGTTTCCAGACCAGCACCTCAAAAACTATAATGTTTAGATCATGACACTCTTGTTAAAATCAGATTCTAGTTTCAGTATGTTTTATGTGGGGCCTGAGGTGGTATGCTTCCAAGAAGCTTTCAGGTGATCCTGTCAGTCCCATACAGTCCTTGCCTCCAGTACCATGGCCAGCCATTCTGCATTTTTCTGAAAGAGATGTGGTCCCATTCTTCTTCATGCTTGATGGCACATGGGAATAAATCTGCACTCTTCAGTGCGGTTATCAGAGAAAGTCCTTACAGAAGAGACTTGTCTGCCTTCCCATCCTCATCTTTCTCTGGTCACTCCCTTCACGTGCTGTAAAGTTTCACACACTCCTCACTGTGCATCTGCTAATGCGATTCTCTCCCTTCAGGACCCTGTGCCATTCTGACCTCCTTTATAAAGTCTGACTTTATACTTCCCTCAGTTACTCAAGTTTTCCCATGTCACAGTCTGTGTACTAAAGCATTTCTCACATTATCTCATAATTCTCTACTGTCATTCAGTCAAGAAACTATCTGAATGCCTTTCTGTATCAGGCACTGTTCTAGTTGCTGGGGAGACATGTTGCACAGTGGAAGAAAGCCAGAAAATTTCACCATTTTTGGCTTACATTTCAGTCTGCGCACCCTTCCTCCTTCCTTCCCTCCTTCCTTTCATCCCCAGTGTCTGGCATACACATTTTTGTTTAATTAACTTGATCACATACTACTTGTGAAGTTCTGTGTTAATGTCATAGGTGGGATTACAAAGAAGAATACAGGAATGTTCTTTCCCGTAAGCAGCTTACTGAGAGGAAGTAAACAAAACGAATATGAATGTTATTTTTGAAGGAATAGAGAGCGCATCCAGTGATACTGTTGCCACACTGCAGAAAACTTTTTATTTTTCCCTCCGAAGAGGACCATATTCCAACTAGAACGTGGACAAACCTAGCCTGCCCCTGGTAAAGAGATGGTGATAGGAGAGGAAATGTAGTGGGAACTATCCTCAGCAGTGATTTTTCTTTTTTTGCTTAACCCTGCCAGAAGAGAACTGTGAATGGGAGGCAGGAGATGGTAGAGAAAGTCTAGTATAGCTTAAACTTGTTCCTGGAGGAGAGACATTTTGTAGATGGTGCAGCCTGCTCCACATTATGATTGCTTTATAAAATTAATGTCTTTCTAATCCTTTAAGTAGATAAATGCCATGTTCAGCCTGTTGCTTCTAGGAATTGTGCGGTGCTGCAAAGAAAGCTCAAAGCTAGAAAACATAACTGATTCAGTTCAGTGTTATGGTAAGTTTCTCTGCATCACACTTCTTGCAGTCCCTGCCTCTGTAAAGACTTCCTACTTTTTATCTCCTCATTTGTGGCTTTTGTTATGCTTTAATTAGGTATTCACCAAACCCTCTGCTGCCAAGTTGATTCTGACTCGTCAGGACTGGGTAGACAGGGTACAGCTGCTCCATAGAGTTTCCAAGGAGCACCTGGTGGATTGAAACTGCCAGCCTTCTGGTTTGCAGCCGTAGCTCTTAACCACTACACCACCAGGGTTTCCATTCAGGTACTGCTTATCTTTAAAAAACACCCACCACCTATTCTGTTGTTGTCAAGTTGATTCCGACTCATAGTGACCCCTTGAAACTGCCCTTATAGTTTTTTCCAAGGCTATAAATCTTTACGGAAGCAGAAGACAGTCTGTCTCTCCCACGGAGTGGCTGTTGAGTTCCAACCACCAACATTTCTGTTAGCAGCCAACTTAACCACTGTATTACCAGTGCTCCTATTTAAAAACACCAGAAGACATCAATTAGTGCATAATTCAGCACCTTGTTTCAAGAATCATATTGTGCTTCTTAATTTACTTCAGTAAGAGAAGGAGAGGAAACCTTGGTGGCGTAGTGGTTAAGTGCTGTGACTGCTAACCAGGAGGTTGGCAGGTCAAATCCACCAGGCACTTCTTGGAAACTCTATGGGCAGTTCTACTCTGACTTATAGGGTCTCTATCAGTTGGAACCAACTCTGTGGCACCTAACATCAACAAGAGAAGGAGATGGCACATGGACCAATAGAAATGTGTAATAATGTATCACGATGCTGAAGGAATTGCTGTAGGAGCCGACAACTGGGCTTCATCTAGATAGACTTTGTAGATACAGGTTTTCATGTAAAGGACTGTGGTATGGTTTGGTAGAAGGGAGGAGGAAAGGAATTTCTACATAGGAAGAATGGGCTATACGAGGGCTTAGAGAAAAGGTGGTAGGTGATTAAGGTGGTTATTGTGATTGTTAAAAACAGCAGGCCTTTTAAGAATAGAGAACACAATGAACTAATGGGAATCAACCTTCCTTGTGGAAAGAGTCTGGTCTGGGTTATATGGGTTTGACATTGGGCACTACCACTGATCTACTGTGTCTGTGAAGTCAGTTAACCTTTCTGGAGCCAGTTGTCTTATCTTTACATGGAGAGAGTTGAAATATGAGATCTTAATTTACCTTCCAGAGTGAACATTCAGTGATTCTGACTTACTGTCAGATGAGGTAGTCTGGCACTTTTTGTTTCATGGGTTAGTTTCTGCTGCAATTGCAGTTGACTTTGGAGTCTTGCCCAGAAATATGAGCTATTGAAATATTCCCTTGCCTAGCCCCTCATTTATACTCCTGCCCCATCCTGCTGCTGTTTCCCTCCTTCAGCATGTCCTTAGAACCCTTCTCCTGAACTGTTCCTTGCACTAATGTCACCTTGCCTCCCGCCTTCTGCTGGTAGAATTCGTCTTAGACGCAGCAGCTAGATTAGTCTCATCGTGCCTCTTCTCTATAAAAATAAGAGAGTAGGGGATCTCCATTGTCATCAAAAGAAAGGCCAAACTCATTAGCTCAGTATTCAGTATCATCTATCAATCTTAGCTCACGTTACTCCCCTTCACATAATCTATAGAATAGTTTAACTGAACTTAATATCCTCTCAGTGCTTTTGCTTGTGTTATTCCCTGCACCTGCTTATGCTCTGCCTGTTTCCCCATTGTCACACAGTCACCCCCTTGTCACAGGTCACAATTTTCCCATCTCTAGTGCCACAGTCTTCATGAAGTCTCTTAGATGTCCTACAATCAAAGGTAATCCTTTTCTTCTTAACTCCCATAGCACCCATAGCACCTTTTCTGTACCTGTTAGTGCTAATTGCTTTGTTTTTGTTTTCTGTACCTTCTTATCTCTTCTGACTAAGCTCCCTGGTGCTTAGGAAGTATTATATTGTCTTGGACAGGGGTGGGTGCCCAGTAAATATTTGTTGAATGAATGAGTTAAAGTTCAGATCCTGTTTTCTCCGGTTGGTAAGATTATTTACTTTTTACTAGATGACTACTAAAGAGAAAAGAATTTTGCCCACAGGAATAAATTAATATAAGAATAGGAACCATGGTGTGAATGTGTTAACAATTCCCAAATTTGTATTTAAGACAAGCAGACAAACAGATGAGCAAAATGTTTCCAAGCTTGATCCTGTGTTTTAATTTTGAATTTAATTTCCAAACTTGGGTTTTCAAGGCAGTGTAAGATTCCCTCCTTTTCAGCTGAAGTATTCCAAGCTTGTTTTCTTATGCAGTTAGTAAGCTTAGTGATTTGGGGGATGGGGGGGGTCTTGTAAAGTTTGTTTACAGTAAACACAAACTTAAGACATTTGAATCACTTGTGAGCCTCATTTTTTATGGTTGAAGCAGACTACCCACTGTAGTATATACTACCATGCAATTCAGAGCCCTGGTGGCACGGAGGCTAAGAGCTTGGCTGCTAACCAAAAGGTCAGCAGTTGGAATCCACCAGCTGCTCCACGGAAACCCTATGGGACAGTTCTCCTTTGTCCTGGAGGTTCACTGTGCATCATAATTGACTTGAAAGTGCACATGATTCAGAACTATGGATAATATCCACAGAAGTCTGATATTTCTGTGTATGATTATAAGCTAATCAATCCATAACTATAGCAGACCCTTGAAAAATCTTTTGGATATAGAAACTGGACAAAATCCTAGTTGAAAGAAATTGCTGGCAAGTTTCTGTAATGTAAGAATTGATGACTTGGTGTGTACTCCATCATTTCAGAAGCTAACAGCTTATTTTAGGGACTTGAGAAAAGAAAGAGTCCCCTAAATTTCCCACTGCCAGCCTTTGTCCCCAGTGACCTCTGTTATCTACTCTTTGTTTAGAATGCTGTGCTGAGTGGAGCTAAGTGTTTGACATTGTCTCCCTAAACCCCAAGGAAGGCAAATCATCTCACCTAGGATTAGACAATTAAACATAGGCATCACCTCACTTCTGTCTAGATGATGTAAGATTAATCTCAGCTTCAGCAATCTCCTATTATCAGTCTGTTGTTTAAAAAAAAATGCTATTGCCGTTGATTTGATTCCTGCTCAGAGAGACCCTATAAGAAAGAGTAAAACTGCCCCCATAGGGTTTTCCTGGCTGTAAAGCTCTAAGAGGCAGATTGCCACATCTTTTCTGCTGGTGAGTTCAGACTGCTGACCTTCTCGTTTAGCTGCGAAGCTCATAACCATTGCACCACCAGTCTTCTTATGTTGGTGGGGTGTCCCCAAATAAAAATCGCCACTTTGCTTATTGACCTTTCAGTTTAGTTTAAATTATAGTGGTTGTTTAAAATTGTTGCAGATGATTTACATATTGAAACTGTGAAATAAATACTTTGTCATCAGTTACCTGATCGCCGTTTTAGCAGCACAGTGTATTTATATAAATTAAGCTCTTCGACAGCTAACATTGTTTTATAGAAAGATTTATATGTTTCTTCTTGTATGCAGATAGTAGGAATGAGGCTTGATAAAGAGCAACGGATAGATACATTCCAGGGAAAAACAAAAAGCCAGGCTGTTGTTGCTCTTCTAGCAGCAGCTTTGTGAGGAAGGCAGAATGGATCCATGACAAGCAGCTCTGATACACTGACCCTTAAAGTCACTTGGGGTGTTTGGGGTGTGGCAGACAGACTTCAAGAAATCTGTGTTTGATGTATCAATCTCAATCTGTCTCTCTCAGGAGTTGGAAGCTGCTCTTCACAGAGATGATGCAGAGTTTATCAGTGACCTGATTGCTTGCCTGCTTCAGGGCTGCTATCAAAGGAGAGATATCACGTGAGTAATCCTGATCTCACTAAGTATTTCTTGCAAAGAAAACTAAATAGCCCAATCATAGTGAGGTTTCATGTCTCCTGTAACAAACCAGAACTGATTTTTAGCCAATATAAATAACTTTATAGGCTGAATGTACACATGCGCATGCGTGCGCACTCACACACACACACACACACACACACACACACACGCGCGCGCGCACACAAAAGGTCTGACAATTAAGTCTGTGAACTTAATCATTCCAAGTGTTACATACCTTATTGCTGAATATAACTACAGACACCTTTGAAGTACTCTCCTTGGGAAACTATGTGCATAGTCCACCCTTCGAAGCAATTTTGGAGCTCTTTCTGGAATGGCCATTGCATGTGGTGACAAGGTGGCAGGTTCACAGACTTAATTGTATAGTTGTCTGTGAAGGAGTTTTTAGCCATTAAACAAATCACTGTATTGGAACACCCTCCCTACTCACCTGATCTGGCCCCCAGTGGCTTTTTTCTTTACCCCAAAATAAGGAAAATATTGAAAGGAAGACATTTGGATGATATTCAGGACATCAATGGTAATACGACAGTAGGTCTGATGGCATTCCAGAAAAAAAGTTCCAGAATTGCTTTGAAGGGTGGACTAGGTGCTGGCATTGGTGATAGCTTCCTAAGGGGAGTACCTTGAAGGTAATTGTAATGATATTCAGCAGTGAGATACGTAGCTCTTTTCCTAGAATGAGTTCGCGAGCTTAGTTGGCAGTCCTTGTATATATACTAGTGGGTCACCAGGCCCTGTGTTTTGCTCCCTCTGCAGTTCAGTTTTCATTGTAATAAAATCATTGAATTCCTTCCCCTCTCACATATCTATACTTTCATTTATTCTTGGACAACAGCTGACATATTCAAATGTAGAATTTCTTCCTCTTAATATTATTTCTTTCTGATTTTTATTTGCAGTAATGATAAAATATTACTTAACAAAATAAAATTAGATTACTACATTTCTGCCATTTGTGTATCTCCCGCTGTCACGTGGTTAATTAGCTTGATTGTTAACTCGGAACCTGTATTCCCGTAACTGACTAGTGTGTTACCTTTCTACCCTTCTGAGATACGTAGCCATTTAGAGCAAAATTTTATCTATTTAGGCAAAGGGACTTCCTGACATGGACTTTTTTTTCCCTTGTTTTGACCCATACTTAGGACTTTCCTTGCCTCATTTCTATATAGAACAGGATATGTAGAGCAAACTTGTCGAAAGCTAATATAAATGGATTTCCCGTCTCTTGACCCTGCAATACCATATGGAGCTTTGGATTGGCATGATCAAACAATCAGAGAGGGTGTCTCAGATATTTTTTGTTCAAAGAAATCCACTTTTAGGTGTCTTTTAGGGCTGGGAAACTTGTATTTGCCGCGTGAGAAAGGTTAACTGAATGCTGTTTTCTCAGTGTGGAAGTCAGTATTTGTTAGGAAACAGTTCTGTGCCTGGATTCAATATAGTGACTTTATTTCCTAGAACACCCAAGTTTTTGCTAAGCAAACAAAAGAAAGACTGACTCATCTATTGTCTTAGTAGTCAAACATGATAATTAAGTCTTTATCTCCCATTTTGGATATAGACTTGGAAGTTTGTAGTTTTTAAGCAGTTGTAGTCATATTTTACATGTAATTTTATATCCTGCAGCTTTTTTCACCATAACTTTTTATTACCATCTTTTCTTGAAATGCAGTTGTCACATAATCTAGTAGATGAATATTATGTCTAGATTTTAATTATTGTAAATACTCTGTCATGTATAGTTGTGAACATGAAAGTTGGCACACTTGTTGAGTTACCTTTTTTGTATAAATTTCTGGAAGTGAAAGAGTTTTGGCAAATTGACAGGCTGCCATCACGGAAGTTGTTACATTTCATCCTTGAACCATCAGTTAGCTCATGAGAGTGTCTGTCTTCTTTAACCTCATTAATTCTAGACCTTGCATGCTGGACCTTGTATGCTAGACCTACTGTATGCTGGACTTCAGGTGCTAGTAGGACGAATGTACTATTCTAGCCCTCACAGAGCTTATAGACTTGGGCTGGGGTGGGAGTGAGTGTCTGCTAATAATGGCAATAGTGATTATGCAATTATAAATTAAAAAATTACTGTGATAAGTGCTCTGAAGCAAAAGTATTGCATGTCAGTAGAGCATAAAACCCTGTGTGAAGAATGATTTGTGACCTGAGCCTTCACATACCTAGGCCGGTGTTTGTATTATGAGGCCAAGTGAGTGAGTGAGTGAGAGTAATGAATGAATGGATAGACTCCCTGAAACACTGCAGGTAGGAAGAATGGTACCTCCCAGGCACCATGGCAGAAACAATTTAATAACCTAGAGTGGAGCCTAGAGGTTACAAAGTAGAGGGCCTAGTATTTTTGTGAAATATTCTTTGTTTGAACTGCCATCTTGACTCATAACTATTAAATTTTAATTCACTGCCAAAACATCTGAAAGTGAAATTTCACATTTAAAACCTCAGTTTGTAGCTTCTAGAAACCATCTGGAGCCCCTGAGTGGTACAGTTAATGCACTCAGCTCATAACCGAAATGTTAGTGTTTTGAGTACTGCCAGAGTCCCATGGGTTAGAGAGATCTGGCAGTCTGCTTCTAAAAAGTCAGCTGTTGAAAACCCTGTGGAGTACTACAGATCACCATGAGTCAGAATTGGCATAATGGCAGTTGGTGTGGTGTCATACAAAAAACATCTCATGGTCCAGCCCTATAGAGTATTCCTACTGTGAAGACAGCGATCAACAGGATAAAAAAAGGACCTATGTGTTCCTTATTCCTCTCCAGAGTCACTCTCCATTTATAATTTTATTCCTGGCCCACTCTACCTGTTTTGTTTTCCTGTTTGGCTTCTGAAGGCAGTTGAGTTTGCAATGGATTTTAGGGTATAATCCCAAGAGCAGGAGTAGTTTGTGTTTATGGATAGGCACTGTAGAGCAGGAGAGGAAAAAAGGAAGATCATCTAGGAGCTACTGAAATAATTAGGGAACAGTGATGAGAAGTAGAGAGTGAGAAAGGCTGTTAGGAAGGTAAAATTGATTGGTTTAGTGTCTCTAATTGTGACCAGTGTGATATGCAGAAAACTTGTTTCAGTGGTCATTCTTCTCATGTTCAGCATCTCTTCTTGGGTCTGTTGGGTATATTTATAATGATTATATGTTTGAATGTCCTATTACATACTTGGCTCATTGGTATTGGTGAATTCAGGCAGAAGAAATGCCCATTAAAATTTTTTAAATGATGTGACAGGCTACTGTCCTCAACAGTTCGTCCACTTTATCCTTGCAGAAGAACATCTGTTTCTCTAGTCCCCGTTAGTTCTGGACATTGCACAAAACATGCCAGCCCTATATGGTAGGATACAGTTTTATATATTGCAATATGATCATGAGAGTGATGTTCATTTGCCTTTTTCTGTTAGTTAAAAACAAGTCACAGTTTCCACCCTCATGATAGGGGAAGGGAGTATATAAGGATGTGAATACCAGGAGTTGTGGCTAATCAAGGACATCTTAGAGGCTGCCTGCTGTGTATGTCTTTATTAATTGATCATAACTCCTAGAACAAACTAAATAATATTGGTAAAATGTAGGCATAATTGCTTCTTAACATATCTGCTTAATTTTAAATAATATTTCATAAATCCTGTATTTCAATAGACTTGTGAACAAGAACCAATTGATGTTATATAATCACATGTGATATTAATAAGTGCCATATGTAAAGGAATTATCAAAAAGAGGTTTTAATTTGTCTCTTTGTCTCAGTAAATATCTATATCCAGGTTGTCCTAGTTAATTTTACGTCTCTCATGTCATTAGTCTTCACCTTAACTAAAAACATATATATTTACTGAAAATAAGGGATGTCCTACAGAGTATTAAGAGCTTGGATGCAACCTGTTTCCACCAGTCATTATATTTTCACTTGGGTCTATTTCATTGCTTAGTTTCCTTGTGAGGTGAAGAAGAGGAGATGGTGGATGGTCTTCTCTTTGGTTAATAAGGCCCTATTTTATAGAGAAGGAAACTAAAATTCAGAGAATTTAAGTTAACTATCAGGTTACACCATCATACATACACGATCTGTAGGGTTGCTGTGAGTCAGAATGGACTCAGTGGCACTGGGTTTGGTTTTTGGTTTATCAAGCTATGTAACCAGTTAGAAGATTAATAATTCCCCCATCACCTTGTCTTTGCAAAGAATTGAAGGAACGGGAGTTTAGATTTTCTGTTGATCACAGAATCTGAATTTAGGCATGTATCTCACACCTTTGTGTGCTCTGTCTTCTTGATATTGTATATGAGACTAAGGTATTTTGACAGTGTTTTTCTGTTGTTGTTAAAAAAAGGGAAGGAAAAAAGCTTTAAAAAAGTCAACAAATATAATGTGGACGAGAAATTTCTTTCCCATCCCTGAAGATAGAGGCACAGGAATTGTCATGAATAGCCTAGGTTTTTCTTTTTTTTTATTCATATACACTGAGAAGTAAAAACACTGTTTATATACTTCAAAATGTGTCAAAACTGGCTGTGTTGGCTCGTCATCAGAATGCCTTTTATCTTTCGGTCATCTGTTTCTTTTATGTCTTCCCCACAATGTCTCCCTTCACAGACTGCATCAGTATTTAGGAGAGCCAGAACGATCGGCTTCTGACCTCCCATAGCTCTGAATTATTGCAGTGCTTAGAAATATCAGTTTCCTCCTTATTACAACACTGTGTCAGTTACTCCTAAATGATCCGTTTTGAAATGAGGGACTAATTTCTAAAAAAAACATGACCCTGGTCAAATGTCTTAGAATTCACAATCATGTAGGTGGGAGGAGAGGAGGTTTTTTATTATCGTTCTTGGTTTTGTTTTCTCTCCTCTTGCCAACAGCTGCTTCTTTGACCTCTTGGCTACTGAAAAGTACAAACAGAGGTGCTGAGTATAGCAGTACAGGTCCTACCAGTAGTGATGAAAAATTACTCTTAAAAAGGCCGAACCGGCGTAGTCAATGCTGGGGCCAGAAATCAAGCAAGCAATTATCCCAACATTTTTCAAGCAGCAGACTTGAGAAATTAATGGTCTTAATTAATGGTCTAGGGTACCGTTTAGGCTTCAGCATTTAAAAAGCTTGTTATCAAAGTATATATAAAGAAAAGTTTACATTCTTTAAGTATACAGCTCAGTGAATTTTCACAAACTGAATACACTTGTGTAAAAAGCACCATACCGTGAAAAACATTACTCTGGATTCTAGTTTTTGCAATATAGAATGAATACAGGTCCCTGGATAGTGCAGATGGTTAAATGCTACACTATTAACCAAAAGATTAGTGTTTTGTATCCACCCAAGCCACCCAGAGGTGCCTTAGAAGAAACGTCTTTTGAAAGATCACAGCTGTCAGGAAAAAGCAAACATAAAGAATTAATGCATGCTCGTTATTCCTCATATTGTACTTTCATCCTGTCTGAAAGACAGAAATTTGGGTAAATGAATAATTGCTTTTTCTGGCACTGAGGTTAAACCATAATGTAACACTAGAAAAGTCAGTGTTTCCTACGTTGTTTAGTGTTTTGCCCAGGCTGGCATGCATACACAAGCTCACAGAGATGAGTCTCACTGGCAACACAAGAATAAAAAGGGGTGCATCCTGAGATCTCCACTAGAAGACCTCAATTGATGGTCCAGCAGTTTCAGGGTTCCCCTGAGAACATGGCCCCTGGCCCTGATGCTGCCCTTACCCATAAATCATAATGAAGGTCCACTCTTTGGACAGGAATGGATTGGACTTGGCAATGCAGAGTGACCATATATTGGATGCACTTTATGGTTCTATACGTCTATAGGATATCATCCTGCTGACCTCTGGCTGGAGGAAGGAGAGTCGGTGGAGAGGAGGGGAAAGGAGGCTGTTGGGAGAATGAGACATGTATGGAGCAGAGAGGAATAGTGTGCTGTCACCCGACAGGGAGAGCAGTGGAAGCTGCCTATAGGTGGGCATGTAAATTTATGCGGGAATGTACATTTTCACTCAGTCATATTAAATCAAAAAAAGTCAAGTTCACCAAAAAAAAAAATACCCACTCAAGTTTTTGTTAGGGTTAGTGAAATAATTATGACAAGCCTTAAAATAGTCTCTGCTGTTGTTAGATGCTGTCCACGTCGGTTTCAATTCACAGAGATCTGTGTACAACAGAGTGAAATTCTCCGCAGTCCTGTACCATGCCCATGTTGTTTCTTTGCTTTAGCCCATTGTGGCAGTCACTGTGTCAGTCTGTCTTGTTGAGCCTCTACTAAACATGATGTCCTCCTTCAGGGACCCATTCCTCCTGACAACATGTCCAGAGTATGTAATAGTTGATTCTAAGAAGCATTCCGGTTGTACTTCCTCCAGAGTAGATCTGTTTGTTCTTTTGGCAGTCCATACTATGTTCAGTATTCTTTTCCAGCACCACAGTTCAGCGGCATCTGTTCTTGTCTTCATTACTCATTCAGCTTTCACATACATGTGATGTGATTAAAAATAGCATGGCTTGACTCCATCCATGTTATTAAGGTCGATTGCTTTGAGGAGGCAACTCTTACCTGGTTGACTTTTTGAGTGCCTCCCAACCTGGGGGCTCTACTTCCAGCATTATATCAGACAGTGTTCTGATATTCATAAGATTTTCGCTGGCTAATTTTTTTCAGAAGTAGATTTCTGGGTCATTCTTCATAGTCTGTCTTAGTCTGGAAGTTCAACTGAAACCTGTCCACCATGGGTGACTCTGCCGGTATCTGAATACCAGTGGTGAAGTTCCCAGCATCACAGCAACACTCGAACCCACACAGTATAACAAACTGACAGACAAGTGGGGGAAAGTAGTCTCTATGAAGACCAAACCTACTGCTGTTGAATCAGTTCCGACTTCCGACTCATGTACCCTATAGGTGCCCTGTAGAGTTTCTCAGGGTCACCTGTCAAATTTAAACTACCAGCCTTCTGGTTATCAGTCTTATCTGCCAACTAGAATAATCTCTAGCTGTTATTAAGTATCAATTGCTGATATCATATGTTGAAACTCAACATTTCTGCACATGCTAACTAGAAGTAAACTTTGATTCAAGTATCTTTCCATTTTTTATCCACTGTCCATTGCATCTTTTAGAAACAAGGGTCAGCAAACTTTCTCTAGAGGACCAGATAACAGAAAACTTAAGGTTTTTAGGGTCATGCAGTCTCTGTCCTACCTACTCAGCTGTACTGCAAACACAGCCACAGACAGCACATTAACTAATGACTGTGGCTGTGTTCTGATAAAACTTTATAGAGACACTTAAATGAATTTCACATATCATAAAAATGTTTTTCTTTTAATTCTTTGCAGCCTTTTAAAAATATAACAACTGTTTTTTTCTTAAATTATCAAAACCATTGCCATCCTCAAAACTGTACAAAATCATACACTGAAAGGAATTTGACCCTCAGGGCATAGTTTGCTGACCCCTTATTTAGCAAATGCGGTAGGTTACTAGTCTAGTTTTACTCATTTACTAGTTTTACTCATTTTACTAGTCTAGGTTTACTCATTCAGTCTAATCTTTCGACTAGTATATGCAACCTAAATTTCTTTTAAATTATATTCTCCAAACTGAGATTTGTATACTTACAGAATAGCATAATAAATACTGTGGTATCCGTGTGGTAGTATGCTGCTTTATTAACTGATTGATGTTCTGTAGTAGTAAGTCTGATGTCTCAAGAGCCCTGTCTGAATTTCCATGTACTAATGAGTTTTGTGGTATCTGAAGTGGAATGTGAAAACATCTGACTTCATTTGGTGAAAAGTTACAGATACTGCTAACATTTGTTGTGATTTGTTGCCTGATTCATGGTGAGGATTATTGCAAGATTTTAGCACTGTGTGTGCTTATAAGACACAGTAAAACTTCCAGTAGTATTTCCTAGATGATCATCTTTTGAGAGTAGGGTGCCAGACCTTTTCTCCTGGGCACCTACTAATAGGTGCAGACTTTTCAGTAGGCAGCTGAGTGCTTCACCTTTGTGCTTTCAGGGCTTCTTAAGATTCCACTTAACAAGTCAGCTGAGAGAAAGATATAATACCTTTCGCATATCCAAGTTTATGGGCCACCTGAAGTGGTACTTTAAAAATTTTCAAATCTTAGTTTATTCTGAATCAGCATCTCAGAAGTGAAAGGAACCTTGGGTACTATCTAGTGCGCACGTGTGTGGGCACGTGTGCACGCACACACATGTTTTTTAATGGGCTGGGAAACTAAAGCTGGAGCTAATCACAAAGCCAATTTAAGTATCCATGCTGTTTGACTCCCATTTTCAGGCATGTTCAACTATACTTTGTAGTGATACTCAGTCTCACATGTATCTAAACATGGCAGAAGGATTTAGTGTCATATCTTTGCTTTAGGTAGCCTTTATTTGTATTATAGAATTTGTTGTACCTTAGACCCTTTCAGAATAAAATTTCATTTCAGAATTTCTTCAAGGTTTTGTTCATTTTGTTACCCACCCCACAAAGCAATGTCTTAATGGATAGTGGGTTCCCCCTAGCCTTTGTGTAGTCCCCTCCCACCTAATGTACACAGGGTCTCCAAATTGCTTCTAACCAATGGGATATAGGAAAGAACATGATACAGGGTCTGCCAGTTAAGTTAATGAACTTGTCCTAAAAAAAGTGCTGCATACCTTATTGCTGAATATTACTACAGTCAGCTTCGAAGTCCTCCCCTTAGGAAGCTGTGCATTGACAGAAGTGCCTAGTCCACCCTTCAAAGCAATTTTGGAACTTTTTTTGTGGAATGGCCATCAGAGTTATCATCATATTACCCTTGATGTCTTGAATGTCATCAAAATGTCATCCTTTCAGTATTTCCTTTATCTTTGAGTAAAGAGAAATCATTGGGGTCTGGATCCCAGTGAGTAGGGTGTTCCATCACAGTTGTTTGTTTACTGGCTAACAACTCCTTCATAGACAACTATGTGATAAAGTTCGCGAACTTACCACCTTGCCACCGTGCACCTGGCCATTCCAGAGGAGTTCTAAAATGCTTCGAAGAGTGGACTAGGTGCTGGCATCAGTGCATAGCTTTCCAAGGGGAGTACTTTGAAGGTTGACCGTGATGATATTCAGCAATGAGGTATGTAGCACTTAGAAGAATTAAGTTCATGGACTTAATTGTCAGACCTCATATGTCATGCCCATGCTTATGTTGTTATTAAATGCTACCAGATCTGGTCTAGAGAGTCTCCTTGTTAGTTTGGTGAAGTTAGGAAGTATGCTAGAATAGCCCAGGTGGCTAGTTGCTGCAGGTGTTCTCCAGGAACTGTTATGTGTATATAGCTGCATACATTATCATGGATAAATCATATCAGAAAAATAATGTTGGGAAGGAAAAAGCAAGTCACAGAAGAGTACAATAAAGGCAGTGAGTAATGAAATTTAGGCATATAATCATGTCTGGTAAGAAACTAGGGATAAGCACAGTTGGTAACATCTAAGACAGTGATTCTCAAACCTTAAGGGAGCAGTACCGTCACCTGAAGAGTTATTACAACAAGAGTTGCTGGGCTTCACCGCCATCTGTCTGATTCAGTAGTCTGGGTGGGGTCTGAGTATTTGCTTTCTTTACAAACTGCAAGCTGTGGTGATGCTGCTAGTTTGGGGGCATACTCTGAGAATACCACTAAATCTAAGGTGCTGTTTCCCAAGTTTGGTGGCAGATTCCTGGGTGCTTGTTTTATCCTTTGCATTTAGGGAATTCTTGCCCATTTCCCTCTCACTATATAAGGTTAAGTACAGAATTTTCATTTGTTACTAACATCATGTCACTTTCCCAACACTCAGTATTTTTTCTCCTGATATTCTCTCTGGAGTTGGCAATGTAGTAATTTGGTTTTATATCAGGACTCAAAATAATTCATCAGTTAGTTGGTGTTTCAGCAGCTTTTGTTGTTGTTTTCATCTTCTTCGTTGTGCACTGGATTAGAAATCAGAAGTTTGTGATTTGCTCTTAGCTGTCAAACTTAGAACAGAGTTGGACCAGATTCTCTTTAGCAGCATACAATTTTATTGTTACTGTGAGTTGGAGTCAAGTCCCTGAGTGGTGCAAATGCTTAAGCCCTGGACTAACTAGAAGGTTGGCAGTTCAGACTCACTCAGAAGTGCATTGCCAGATAGATACGCCTGGCATTCTGCATCAAGAGGTAACAAGCTTAAAAATCTTTTAGAGCAGCTGTACTCTGTTCACATGCTGTCACAGCGAGTCAGAATATAAAAATTATTCTCCATTAAATGCTCATTGGCAATATATGGCCTGAAAAGATCTTTGCCTTTTACTAGAATGCTTTTTCAATAACCGAGACTAATTTATGCATCATTGAGGTCTTTGCTCACCTTCTTGTGGTTTCCATTGTGTAGAAATTGATCAGAAATGTAACTTTAGTTTTTCAGGGTTAGTTAAGTATGTAATACTATGTAATGAATTTCCCAAACTGAGATTACTGAAAAATTAACATACTCAGTGTTTCACAGTTCCATATGCATCTTATAGAAGTATTCTTTTTGTTGTGGAAATTACACTGTCTCTGTTAGATAACACTGACTTAAGTAAACTCATCTTTACTGAGATATAATTGAGAAAATGTAGATGAATTGTGGCCACTGGATACACCCATGTGTTCACTATATTACTCAAGATAATGCAACATTTCTGTCTCCCCAGAAAGTTCACTTGTGTCCCTTTACAGTAAGTCTTCCCAGCACAACTAACCACATCTTGGGTGATCACTGATCTGATTTTTAAAACATTTGATGAGTTATACCTATTCTAGAATTCTTTATGCATGGGGTCATACAGTGTGTACGCTTGTGTCTGGCATAATGTTTGTGTGGAGATGCATGCATCCATACTATGGTGGCTGTGTTATCATTGCTATCGATTGCTGTCAAATTGATTCAAATAATAGTGTTGCTTGTCATTCAGAGTAGAACTGCCCCCATAGAGTTTCCAAGGAAGAGCTGGTAGATTAGAACTTCTGACCTTTGGTTAACAGCTAAGCTCTTAACAAAGGCACTGTACCACTAGGGCTCCCTGGTATCAGTAGTCCCTCTTTCTGCACCCCCTTTTTAAAGAGGCAAAATAGTACTCCAGTGTAAAAAATATACTGCAGTTTATCTGTTTACTTGGTCATGAACTTAGGTTGCTTCTAGGTTTTGGCTACCAGGATTGTATAGCTTTTGTGAATATGTGAACACATGTGGACATGTTTTCTCATTTCTCTTAGGAACTGCTGTTGCTGCTTGGTACTGTATGTTATTTTGCAAAATGTTTGCTCAAGTTTGTTGCTCATTTTGTTATTGATTTGCTAGAATTCTTTATTTGGATACAAGTTTTTATGTCATCAGATATATGAGGTATTATAAATGTTTTCTCCCACTCTGCAGATTATCTTTCTGTTTGAGAAATGTGTTTTGAAAAATGGGAAGTTTTAGTTTTGATGACGTTAAATTTATACAGTTTTCTCCTAATTGTTTTCATACCTAATCTAGAGATTTCATATAAGTTAAATGATATAATACATGACTTTTTCTTTCTGTCTTCCTTCACTTAGCGTAGTGTTTTCAAGGGTTATCCTTGTTGCACCGTGAATCTGTATTTCATTTTTAGTGCACAATAACAGACCATTGTATAGAAACACCACATTTTATTTATCCTTTCATCCATTGTTCAATATTTGAATTGCATGCACTTTTTAGATACTATGAACAAAGCTTCTTTGAATAGTTATGTATGAGTTTTTGCAGGGATGTAAGTTTTCCTTTCTCTCAAGTGTATATGTACGAATTAGAGTATCTAGATCATTTGCTAACTCTGTGTTTAACTTTCTAAAGAAATTGCCAAGCTTTTCCAAAGTAGCTATACCATTTTACAATCCAAACAGCAGTGTATGAGGGCTCTAATTTCTGCATAGCATACTCAACAATTGTTACTGCCTTTTTTTTTTTTTTTTTTAGTTATAGCCATCCTAGTGGGTGTGAATTGATGTCTCTTTGCCTTTTCAATTCCATTTCCCAAATGACTAAAGATAAGCACATTTTCTTGTACTTCTTTCTGCCTTTTTTTCCTCTGTTGTTTCTTTAGTGCTTTCTTTTGATATAATAGATTTTATTTAAGCATTTCACTTTTTATTTTTTAAAACTTTTCATTATGTGTATTACTGATTTTTCTAGGACTGACATGCATCCTTAAGTTAGCAGAAGCTGTTCAGAATTCATTGTACCCCTTTATACCTTATACTTGACATGTCAGACTTTATACACACACAAATAGTATTTAGGGTTCCACTTCCAATGTTAAGGAAAAAGAAGTGATTCTTTATTTTGATTATTTTTTAATGTATTTTCTTGAACTTTCATTTAAAGTTTACAGTCCAAGTCAATTTGTCATACAAAAACTTAATACACAGAGTGCTATGTAGCTCTAACTGCTCTCCTCACCCTATGACTGCACACTCCTGCTTTCTACCTGTTATTTCGTGTGTCTGTTCAACCAGCTTCTGTCTACCTCCACCCTCTCATCTTGCCACTCAGCAGGAGATGCCCAGTTATCCTCATGTATCTACTCAAGCCAAGAATCACAGTTTTTACCAGTATCATTTTCTGTCTTATAGTCCAGTCCAGTCTTTGTCTGAAGAGTTGACTTTGGGAATGGTTTCAGCTCTGGACTAACAGAGTGTCTGGAGACAGTGTCTTCCAGAGATCCTCCAGTCTGTTGGACCATTAGGTCAAAGTCTTTTTAATAGAGTTCAAGTTTTGCACACCCATTTTTTTCTTGCTATTTCAGGAACTCTATAGCATTCCCTGACAGGGCAGTCATTGATGGTGACTGAGCACTATCTTGTTCTTCTGGTATCATGCTGATGTAGTCTCTGGATTCTGTGGCTCTTTCTATCTCTTGGGCTCATATTTTCATTTTGCCTTTGACGTCTTTCATTCTCCACTGTACCAGCTGGGTTGAGACCAATTGACACTACTTAGGTGGCCACTTGTTAGCTTTGAAGACCCCAGACACCATTCATCAAAGTGGGATGCAGAACATTGTCTTAAAAAACTTTGTTATGGCAGTTGATCTAGATGCTCACTGAAACCCTGGTCTCCAGGCCCCTGCCCCAACCATTCTGTCCTTCGAAGTGTTGGGTTATATATAGGAAATCTCTTAGCTTTGGGTTTCAGTCCTGACTTTCCCAGTACTGTGCACTGTCCCTCACTTCACCCTGATTTCCGTCTACTGTCTGATCAGTGACTGTCCTTCTCCCTCCCTCCTCACCCTTGTAACCATCAAAGACTGTTTTCTTCTGTTTAAATGTTTTCTTGAGTCCTTATAATGGTGGTCTTTTACATTTCTTGTCCTTTTGCAATTGATTTGATTCAGCATAATGCCTTCCAGATTCTCCATGTTCTGCCATGTTTCCCAAGATCGTCATTGTTCTTTATCATTGCATAGTATTCCACTGTGTGGCTGTACCATAGTTTGTTTATCCATTCATCTGTTGATGATTACCTAGGTTGAGACCATCTTTTAGCTGTTGTGAACAGTGCAGTAAACATTGGTGTGCATGTATCTGTTCATGTGACAACCCTTATTTCTCTAGGATACATTCAAGAAGTATGATTGTTGGATCATAGGGTATTTCTGTTTCTGGCTTTTACATTCCAGCCAGCAGTGTGTAAGTGTTCTAGTCTCTCCACAGCCTCTCCAACATTATTTTGTGTTTTTTGGATTAATGACAGCCTTGTTGGGGTGGAATAGTATCTCTTTGTAGTTTTGATTTGGATTTCTGTAATGGCTAATGATCGTGAGCATTTCCTCATGTATCTGTTGTTGTTAGGTTTAGGTGCCGTCGAGTAGGCTCTGACTCATAGCGACCCCATGAAGAACAGAATGAAACACTGGGTGGTCTTGTGCCATATCCACAGTCGTTTTTATGCTTCCGGCCATTGTTACGGCTGCTGTGTCAGTTCATCTCATCGAGGATTTTCCTTTTTCGCTGACCCTCTACTCTACCAAGCATGATGTCGTTCTCCAGGGACTGATCTTTCCTGACAACATGTCCAAAGTATGTAAGATGCAGTCTTGCCATCTTTGCTTCCAGGGAGCACTCTGGTTGTACTTCTTCCAGAACAGATCTGTTTGTTCTTTTGTCGGTCAATGGTACATTTAACATTCTTCTCCAACACCACAGTTCAGAGGCATCAGTCCTGCTTCTGTTGTCTTTGTTCATAGTCCAGCTTTCACATGCATATGATGCAATTGAAAATACCGTGGCTATGTATCTGTTAGCCACCTGGATGTTGTCTTTGGTGAAGTGCCTTTTTACGTCTTTTGCCTATTTTTAATTTGATTATGTATCTTCTTGTTTTTGAAGTTTTGCAGTATCTTGTAGACTATGGAGATTAGAAGACGATCACATTTGTCATGGTCAAAACCTTTTTTCTGGTGTGTAGGTTGTCTGTTTACTCTTTCTTTGGATGAGCATAAGCATTTGAATTTCAGGAATTCCCAGTTTTCTATTTTCTCTTCTGATGTTCATGCATTTTTAGTAATGTTTTGTATTCTGTTTATTCTGTGTATAAGACCCCCAGCATTGTCTCTGTTTTTTCTTCCAAGATCTGTATCACTTTAGATTTGATATTTAAGCTTTTGATCCTTTTTGAGTTTGTTTTTGTGCGTGGTATGAAATATACATCTTTTTTTTTCTTGCAGAAAAATATCCAGTTATGCCAGTACCATTTGTTAAAGAGACTGTCTTCTCCCCAGTTTGAGACTGTCTTCTCCCCAGCTGCTCATAGGTGTATGATTTTGTGTGAATTCTCAATTCTGTTCCATGGATCTTTGTATCTGTTCTGGTACTAGTACCAGCCTGTTTCCACGTGGCAGTTTAACAGGTCCTAAAGTCAGTTGGTGAAAGGCCCCCCACTTTACTGTTCTTGAGTAATGTTTTATTTATCTAGGACTACTTCCCATTTCATACGAGGTTAATGATTTGTTTCACCATCTCATTAAAAAATGCCACTGGAATTTGGTTTGTATCTATATATTGCTTTGGGTGGGATAGTCGTTTTCATGATATTGAGTCTTCCTATCCATGAGCAAGGTAGATTTCTCCACCTATGTAGGTTTCTTGCAGAAGTATCTTTTATCTTTGTATAGCTCTTTTACATCTCTGGTTAGATTTATTCTAAAGTATTTTATCTTCTAAGAGACTATTGTAAGTAGTATTGATTCAGTGATTTCTTCTTTGTTGGTGTAGAGGAATCCACCTGATGTTTGTATGTTTACCTTGTATGTTTACCTTGTATCCTGATTCTTTGTTGAACTCTTCTGTTTGTTCTAGTAGTTACATCATCTGCGTAGAGACTTTTAACTCTTCCTTAATAATTTGGATGCCCTTTATTTCTTTTTCTTTCCTGATTGCTCTGGCTAGAATCTCCAGCACAGTGTTGAATGAATGTGGTGATAAAGGGCATCCTTGTCTGGTTCCTGTCCTAAAAGGAAATGCTCTTAGACTCTCCATTTAGGATTGTGTTGGCTGTTGGCTTTGTATAAATGTCCTTTATTGTGTTGAAGATTTTCCCTTCTATTAAAATCAAGTGTTTTTGTCTTCTGTTTTATCTGTGTAGTTGATTACATTATTTATTTTTTGTTAATGTTGAACCATCCTTGCAACCCTGGTATGAATCCCACTTGGTCATGGCGCATTATTTTTTTGATATGTTGTTGAGTTCTCTTGGCTACATATTTGTAGAGGACTTTTGCATTTAATTCATGAGAGGTAATGGTCTATAATTTTCCTTCATTGTGCTGTCTTTTCTTGGTTTTGGTATCAGGGTTATGCTGGCTTCATACAGTGAATTTGGGAGTTTTCCGTAATATTCTGTGCTTAGAAATACTTCTGGTAAATGTGATGTTAAGTCATTTCCAAAGGTTTGGTAGAATTCTCTAGTGAAACTGTCAGGACCAGGCCTTTTTTGTGTTTATAAGTTTTTTAATTACTTTTTCAATCTCTTTCTCTCTCTCTCTTTTTTTAAAGTTGTTCTGCAGCTGTATTACTTTAGTTCGGTAATACATTTCTAGAAATTTATCCATTTCCTCTGTATTTCAGAATTTGTTAGAGTGTAATTTTTCGTAGTATCCTGTTAGGATTTTTTAAATTTCATTTGGGTCTGTTTGATATTGCCCATCTTGTTTCTTATTCAGGTTATTTGCTTCCTCTCCTGTTTTTCTTTTGTCAGTATGGCCAATGGTTTATTGATTTTGCTGAATTTCTTCAAAGAACTTTTGGTCTTGTTATCTCTTTCTGTCATTTTTCTGTTCTCCAGTTCATTTAGCTCTGCTCTAGTTTTTATTATTTGCTTCCTTCTAGTGCCTGAAGGCTTATTTTACTGCTCTCTTCCTACTTGTTCCAATTGTAAGGTTAATACTTTGATTTGGGCCTGTTCTTGTTTTTGGATGTGTGATTTATTGAGGTACACTGACCTCCCAGCACTGCCTTTACTGCATCCCAAAGGTACTGGTAGGATGTTCTTTCATTCTCATTTGTTTCTGCAAATATCTTTATTCCATCCTTGATTTCCTCTATAACCCAGTAGTTTTTGAGCAAGGGGTTGTAGGGTGTTTGTGTGCTTGATTTCCCCCACCCCTTTTCTGAACTAATTTCTACTTCTGTGGCCTTATGATCTAAAATGACGCTTTGTAATATTTTGATAGTTTGAGTTTTGTTAAAATTTGATTTATGGCCTAATGTGTGGTCTGTTTTGGAGACTTACGTGCTTTCGAAAAGTATACTTGGCTGCTGTTTGGTGGAGTGTTTTGCGTATATCTGTGAGGTTCAAGTTGGTTGACTGTAACGTTTAGATCTTCTGTCTTTATTGAGCTTGTTTCTTCATGTTTTGTCCTTCACTGAAAGTGGTGTGTTGAAGTCTCCTGCTGTTTATGTAGAGTTTTCTATTTCTGTTTTCACTACAGGTGGAGTTTGTTTGTTTTTTTGTATTTTGGAGCCCTGTCGCTACATGCATAAAAATTTAATATCTTTATGTCCTCCTGGAGTATTAACCCTTTAATTACTATATAGTACCGGTTAATTACTATATAGTACCGTTCCTTATCCATTGTGATAGATTTTAGTTTTAAAAGTCTTTCTTGTCAGAAATTAATATTGACTCTCTGTTCTCTTTTGAATATTGTTGGCTTGATATGTTTTTTTCAATCCTTTGAGTTTTCACTTGTTCGTGTCTGTAAGTCTAAGGTGTTCCTCCTATAGACAGCATACAGATGGATAGTGGATTTTTTAATCCAGTCTGCCACTCCATCTCCTTATTGATGCGTTTAATCTGTTTACATTTGGAGTAATTATTGGTAAGCATGAATTTATTACTGTCATTTTGATTTCTTTCTTTGTGCTTTGTTTTTATCTTTTTCATTGTTGGTTTGGTATTTGCTGAGACTTAAGGTTTTGCATTTTGATTCATAGGATTGTTAACATCCTTTGTAGTTACCTTAGTATTTACTCCTGTTTTTCTAAATTTAAACCAGGGTTTAATTTCTTCATATCACCCTGACTTCCTCTCCATATGAAATACCTATGGCTATATTTTTTTAAGTCACTGTTTTTTTTCATTATGATGTTTACATAATGTCATTCCTGTTTTTCTATTCTCAGTGTTTTCTTTTTGGGATTTCCCTATTTGGGTTGATACCAGTTACTCTGTTCTGCATTCTAGTCATGTCTTGTTATCTGATGTTATGGATTTTTCTAACCAAAGGACTCCCTTTAGAAGCTGCCATACTGGTTGCTTTCTAGAGGGGATGACAGGATGGAGAGGGCAGGGCAGGTGTTGATTAAGAGGATATAAGAAGTAAAGAGGGAAGAGGAGGAGTGTGCTGTCACAGGGTGCGGAGAGCAGATAGAGCTGCAGAGAGGCAGGCATGCAAAATTGACTTGGATTGTGTACTTTTTCTTAATCATAATTTTAAAAATGTACACACACACAAACATAAAAAGGATTCCCTTTAGTACTCCTAGTAATTTTGGTTTGGTTTTTGCAAATTCCGTGAGTTTCTCTTTGTCTGGAAATGTCCTAACTTCACCTTCGTAAGTGAGAGACAGTTTTTCTGGAAATACAATACTTAGCTAGCAGTTATTTTCCTTCAAGGCCTTCTTTCTTGCCTGTATGGTTTCTGCAGAGTAGTCTGACCTTAGTCTTGTTGATTCTCGTCTGTAGATTTTTTTTTTTTTAATCTCTAGCCGCTTTTAAAATTGTCTCCTTAACTTTAGTTTTGGTATATTTCATTATGATATACCCTGGAGTGTTTCTTTTGGCAGGTGCCTTATGTGACATTTGATGAGTGTCTAGGATAGATAATTTCTTTTTTTTCTTATTATGACTGAGTGAAAATTTATGTTCCCATATAAATTTACATGCCCACCTATATGCAGCTTCCACTACTCTCCCTGCCCAGTGACAGCACACTATTCCTCTCTGCTCCATATATGTCTGATCCTCCCAAAAGTCTTCTTTCCCCTCCTCTCCACCCACTCTCCGTCCTCCAGCTAGAGGTCAGCAGGATGATATCCTATAGATGCATAGAACCATAAAGTGCGTCCAATATATGGTCACTCTACACCACCAAGTCCAGTCCATTCATGTCCGAAGAGTGGACCCTCGTTATGATTTATGGGCAAGGGCGGCATCAGGGCCAGGGGCAATGCTTACAGTGGAACCCCGAAGCCACTGGACCATCTGTTGCAGTCTTTTAGTGGAGATCTCAGGGTGCACCACTTTTTACTCCTGTATTGCCAGTGAAACTCAACTTAGTGAGCTCCCTGACGGCTATCACTTGTGGTGGCCGGGCACGATCCAGTTCTTCCAGTCTGAAGTCTGTGTAGGCACCCACACATGTGGGTCTGTCTCTGTTCTGGGTTGTCTTTACCGCCTGTCACTTTGGTCCTCGGTGATCATCCATTCCTGCTGAGTTAGGACCATTTGCTGTGCCCTCGGATGGCAGCTTGTCAGCTTTTAAGACCCCGGATGCCACTCACCAATGTGGGGTGCAGAGAGAGCCCTCTAAGCAAAATGCTAGTTGTGCCATTTGGACTCGATTTGGCCTAAGAGCATGGTCTCCTACCCGCTGCCCCAGTTACTCTGTCCTTGCAATATTGGGTAAAGATGGAAGGAATATTCAAGTTATGCTGAAGCCACTTAGTATTATTCTTCTTTCTGATGTGTGTTGTCACTGATTTCACCCAGCTGAATTTCTACCGCTATCTAAACCCTCTCCCCCTTGCCCTTCCTCTCTCCTCTCCATTACAGCTGTCAAAGAGCCTTTTCTTCTATACATAAGTCTGTTTTTTAGATCTTATTGTAGGGGTCTCTTACAATATTTGTCATTTTGTCACTGACGACTTTCACTCAAAATGATGTCTTCCAGTTGAAACCAGGTTATGAGATGTTTCCTGGAGTCAACATTATTCTTTATCATTGCATAGTGTTCCATTGAGTATATATACCATAGTTTACCTATCCATTCCTCTGTTGTTGGGCGTCTAGGTTGATTCCATCTTTTTGCTATCATGGACTGTGCTGCGATAAACATTCTCGTGCATGTGTCCGTTGGTGTGAATGGCCTTGATTCTGTAGGATATATTCCAAGTAGTGGAATTATTGGGTCAAATGGTATATCTATATCCATTTTTTTAAGGAAGCACCAGATTGCTTTCCAAAGAGTCTGGACCATTTTGCAACCCTACCAACAGTGTAGGAGAGTTCCACTTCCTCCACAGCCTCTCCAGCATTTGTTGTTTTGTGTTTTCTGGATCATGGCCAACCTTGTTGGGGTGAGATGGTATCTCATTGTCATCTTGATTTGAATTTCTTTAATAACTAAAGATCATGAACATGTCTGCATGTGTTTTTTGGCTGCTTGGATTTCCTCTTTAGAGAAATGTCTGTCTGTCTACTTTGCCCATCACTTAATTGGATGATTTATCTTTTTCTTATTGATATTTTGTAGTACCTTATAGATTATGGAGATCAGGCGTCGGTCTGGCATAGAGTTGCCAAATATTTTTTTCCATTCTATAGGTGGCCTTTTAATTCTTTTAATAAAGTCTTTGGATGAGTGAAAGTGTTTGATTCTTAATAGTTCCCATTTATCTATTTTCTGTTGACTGGGGTTGGTTTGACAGATTTTGAAGTCTGTATACGTTGTGTGTTAAAACTTCCATTCTTGTTCCTACCTTTTCTTGGATGAGCTTTATCGTTTCAGGTTTGATATTTAGGTCTTTTATCCAGTTGGAGTTGGTTTTTGTATAAGTTGTAAGATATAGATCTTGTTTCAATTTATTGCAGATAGATATCCAATTTTGCCAGCACCATTTGTTGAAGATACTGTTTTCATCCGAGTTTAATGTCTTAGGGCCTTTGTCTAATATCAACTGTTTATAGGCAGATGGTGTTATCTCTAGGGTCTCAATTCTGTTCCATTGATCTATCTGTCTGTTCTTATACCAGTACCAGGCTGTTTTGACCACTGTGGCAGTGTAGTATGTTCTAAGGTCGGGTGATGAGAGGCCTCCCAGTGTGTACTTCTTTAGTAGTACCTTACTAATCCAGGGTTTCTTCCCTTTCAAAACAAACTTGGTGATTTGTTTCTCCATCTCATTAAAAAATGACGCTGGAACTTATATTGGGATTGCATTGTATAAGTAGATTGCTTTGGGTAAAATAGACGTTTTGACAATGTTAAGTCTTCCCATCCATGAGCAGGGTAGGTTCTTCCATTTAGCTGTCTCTCTTAGTTTCTTGCAGTAAGGGCTTGTAGTTATCTTTGTAAAAGTCTGTTATGTCTCTGGTTAGAGTAATTCCTAGGTACTTTATCTTCTTAGGGGCTATAGTAAATGGTATTGATTGTATGATTCCTTCGTTAACAGTCTCATTGTTGGTATAAAGGAATCCTACTGATTTACTTATGTTTATCTTGTATCCTGAGACTTTGCTGAACTCTTCTATCAATTTGAGTAGTTTACTTATAGATCATTTGGGATTCTTTGCATGTACAATCATATCATCTGCAATCAGGGAGATCTTGACTTCTTTGCTGATGCAGATGCCCTTTATTTCTTGGTCTTGTCTAATTGCTCTGGCTAGAACTTCTAGTACAGTGTTGAACAGGAGAGGTGAGAGTGGGCATCCTTGTCTAGTTCCTCTTCTCAAGGGAAAGTCCTCAGTCTCTCTCCATTCAGGATGATGTAGGCAGTTGGCTTTGTATAAATGGCCCTTATTGTGTTGAGGAATTTTCCGTCTGCCTATTTTGCAAAGAGTTTTTAACATGAATGGGTATTGGACTTTATCAAATGCCTTTTCTGCATCAGTGGACAAAATCGGGTGATTTTTGTCTTTTGTGTTATTTATGTGGTTCATCACATTAATTGTTTTTCTGATGTTGAACCAGCCTTGCATCTCTGGTGTGAATCCCACTTGGTCAGGATGGATTATTTTCTTGATATGTTGTTGTTTTCTGCTGGCAAGAATTTTGTTGAAGATTTTTGCATCTAGATTCATGAGTGATATCGGTCTGTAGTTCTCCTTTTTGGTTGGGTCTTTCTCTGGCTTTGGTATCAGGGTTATGCTGGCTTTATAGAATGAGTTTGGGAGTACTCCATCCCTTTCTATACTGTGAAATAGTCTCAGTAGTATTGGAGATAACTCGTCTCTAAAAGCTTGGTAGAATTCTGCAGTGAAGCCATCTGGGCCCAGGCTTTTTTTTTGGTTGGCAGTGTTTTGATGACATTTTCAATCTCTTCCTTTGTGATGGGTTTATTAAGTTGTTCTGCTTCATGTTGTAATAATTTGGGTAGGTGGTATGAATCAAGGAATTTGTCCATTTCCTCTAGGTTTTCAAATTTGTTAGAGTACAGTCTTTCATAGTATTCTGTAATGATATTTTTTATTTCTGTTGGATCTGTTGTGACAACTCCCCTCTCATTTCTAATTTGGGCTATTTCCTTTCCTGTTTTTCTTTAGTAAGTTTAGCCAGTAATTTGTCAATTTTGTTGATCTTTTCAAAAAACCAGCTTTTGGTCTTTTCAGTAGTTTTTCTATTCTCTAATTCATTTAGCTCTGCTCTAACCTTTATGATCTGGTTTCTTCTGGTGCCAGAGGGGCTCCACTGTTGTTTTCTTTCTGCTGGTTTAAGCTGTAGGGTTAGTTCCTTGATTTGGTTTCTTTCTTCCTTCCAGATATGTGCATTTATGCAGATAAACAGACCTCTGAACACTGCTTTGGCTGTATCCCATAGGTTCTGGTGGGAAGGTTTTCATTCTCATTGGAATCCATGAATTTCTTTATTTCATCCTTGATTTCTTCTATAACCCTTCTATAAAACATGGTTTTTTGGGCAAGATGTTCGGTTTCCAAGAATTTCACTTTCTATGTTTTTTCTGCTATTGATTTCAACTTTAATGTCTTTGTGATCTGAGAAGATGTTTTGCAGTAATTCAGTGGTATGGATTTTGTTGAGAACTGCATTATGTCCTAACACACTGTCAATTCTGGAGAATGTTCCATGTGCACTGGAGAAGAAGGTGTAATTGTCTGCTCATGGGTAGGAAGTTCTGTGTATAATGATGAGGTTTAGTTGGTTAATTGTGGCAATAAGGTCTTCTGTATCTCTACCGAGCTTTTTTCTAAATGATCTGTCCAGTATTGAGAGTGGAGTGTTGAAGTCTCCCACTATTATTGTGGAGTAATCTCTTTTTTGAGTGTAGTCAGTGTTTCTGCGACGTATTTATGTTCTCTGATATTAGGTGCATAAATATTTAATATAGTTAAGTCTTGCTTGTGTACTGAACCTTTCAACAATAAATAGTGTCCATCTTTATCCACGATGGTGAATTTTACATTAAAATTGATTTTTGTCTGAGATTGAAATTGCCACACCTGCTCTTCTTTGTTTATTGTTAGCTTGATATATATTCTTCCATCCTTTAATTTTCAGTTTGTTCCTTTCTTTAGGTCTCAAGTGAGTTTCTTGTAGACAACATATGGATAAGTCATGTCTTTTGATCCAAGATGTCACTTAATGTCTCTTTACTGGAGCATTCAGTCCATTCACATTCAGTGTAATTATTGATAGATGAGTGTTCTCTGCTGCCATTGTGATACGTTTATTTTTGCGTTGCTATTTTCTCTGTTCTTATTAGTCTGTTTTGGGACATTCTTTTTTGTGAGTTGATTTTTCACCTTTTTCAGAGCTGGTTTTGTAGTTGCTGAGACTCCTTGTTACATTTCTTGAAATGGTATGTTACATCTTTGTTGTGCTTTACAGCTGCCCCTATGATCCCCCTTAATAAACTATGTTTAAACCCAATTTGAATTACTACCAGTCTTGTCATCTTCCTTTCCATTTGGAAGGACTACAACGACTGTAGTACATTCCTCTTTTTAATATGATGGCACCATAATTTTCATGATGATCACTGGATTGTTTCTTTCAGTATTGAAGCAGTGATTGAATTTGGAGCCTTCCCTAACTGAGTAGAGTTCTCAGTAATGTGTCGTTCTAAAATATAAAGTTAGTGATTTTGTTCTTCTAAGCCAAAGCCAGGAACTTCTTTCAGTATTTCTTGTAGTTTTGGTTTGGTTTTTACAAAGTCTCTGAGTTTCTGTTTATCTGGGGATGTCTTCATTTCATTTGCATATTTGAGAGATAATTTTGCAGGATATATAAGTCTTGGTTGGAAGTTCTTCTCCTTCAAGGCTTTGAATGTTTCATGCCACTGTCTCCGTGCTAGCATGGTTTCTGCTGAAAAATCTGATGAGAGCCTACAGGGTTTCCCTCTGAATGTTAGCTTTGCTTTGAGTCTTGCTGCCTTTAAGAGTTGCTGCTTATGTTTCATTTTGTTAAGCTTGATTATAATATGTCTTGGAATTTTTCTTTTCAGATCTATATTGGGTAACATACGATATGCATCTGAGATGTCTATATTCTATTCCTTCATGATTTCTGGGATGTTTTCTGTCAGCAGCTCAGCAGTGATACTCTCTGTGTTCTCTGGTGTCTTATCCTGTTCAGGGACTCCAATTAATCGAAGGTTGTTCCTCTTAATAGAGTTCCACATGCTTCCTAATGCTTCTTCTTCATTGTTCTTGTTTCTTTTTTCTGATTTCTGCTCATAGACGCTGGCATTAAAAGCTCTGTCTTTCACGTCAGAAATTCTTTTTTCCATTTGTTTTATTCTGTTTTCTTGGCTTTGAATGGAAGTTTCTATGTCTTTGATTTTGTTCTTGATCTGTTGGATTTCAGAGTACTGGTGTTCCATCAGATTGAACACCTTGCTTAATTTTCCGTTTTGTTCTGCTGCATTTTGTGTAAGGTCTAGAAGGGCTCTGTATATAATCATTTTGTATTCACCTTCTGATGATTTCAGAAAAGTTTCTTCATCTGGAAAACTCCTTGGGTGTTTTATTTGGGAGCCTTCTGAAGCCATGGGTGATTTCTTCTATGCCACAAATGTTGTTGCTTTTGGGTCCCATGTGAGGAAGTAGAGGCTGGGAGAGATACTGTGGGGATGGACCGCAGATGTTTCTCTAGGCTGTCTTAAAATGTCAAGCAAAAGGTATCTGACCACTTCCCAAGTCAGTCAGGTTTTCAGGTATAGAAGTCCCTCTTCCCAACTGGCAAAGTAAGCACCTCTATATTCAACCCCAGATGATACAAACTAGTTCAAAATACAGCAGTGCAGCTGCCCCATTCACCTGTGCTGACAGGGCCCAGTCTTAGCCGACACTGTGTAAATTACTGCTTTTCTGTCAGGGAAGCGCTGTGTTGTTTGTAGGCGCTGGCTCCCAGGCTAAGAATTCACCAAGCCAAGTGCCGTCGAGTCGGATCCAGCTCATGGCTAAGAATTAGGACCCGCTAAAATCTCCATATCCAACATGGCGTCCCGCACACTGGCAGTCTGGTTCCATACAGATCCTACTGTGGCAGTGATAAAAAGACAGGCCCAAAGTGGCTAGATTAACAGAGTCCTAAGCCTGGCTCTCAAAATACGGGACTTTCACCTGCCTGTCCCACCAGCAGTGCTTCTGAGTCTAGCTGCTAGGCAAGACCCAGCTCTGCCTGCCAGCCAAGACAGAAAAAAAAAAGTCAAAATGGTGCATTTGCCTTCAGTCAGTGAGAGCCAGGGCTAGCCGGGAGCGGGAGTCAGCGAAAGCGAGGAGGCTTTTCATTCAGTGGTATGAAGTCCATGTTAACAGCCCTGTGCCATGTCCTGGGCGCTCACCAGGTGACCAGAAGGCTCCATTTAATTATCAGCTCAGGTCTTGGTTTCCAGAGGGATATAAGGAGACGTGTGCTTAGTCTGCCATCTTGACTCTGCCTGTCTTGGATAGATAATTTCTTATCTTTTATGTTATCAGGGAAGTTTTCTGCCAACAAATCTTCAACAGTTCTCTCTGTATTTTCTGTTACTCTTGCTGCCCGCCCTTCTTCTGGTGTTCCAGTAACTTGTATATTATTTTTCTGTATAGAGTCCCATATAATTCTTAGTGTTTCTTGATTTTTTAAATTCTTTTATGTGCTGTTTCCTCAGATATTTTGGTATTGTGTGCTTTATCTTCCATTTCACGCATTTCATTGTTAATTTTCTGAATTTTTATTTCCATTCTCTGCTCGCTTTCTTGTAGCCTGTTAAGTTTGTTATTATTCTCTGCTGCATTCTGCCTCATCTCCATCATTATCTCTTTAAGAGTTGTAAATGATAATATTTTGTATTCTAGAAGTTCTCTTCATCTGGAAATTTTCTTGATTCTTTGTTTTAGAAGGTGTCTGAAGCCGTTATTGTCTTCCTCTTTAAGTAGTTTGATACTGACTGTTGTGTGTGAGCTATCAGTAACTTGTTGAATGTATCAGTTGTGTTTGCTTACTATGTTCCAGCTTCTTGTTTTGTTTCTTTTTGAAATGTCTGCATAGACTGGTCCTGTGTCCTAGTTTAGTTATTCATGCCTTTGAAGCTCTAACATTCTGTCACCAGGTGGTTGGAAGTAGTGACAGACGTTGGAATCTGTTTACTTTTCCTGTATGGATTCATGGCAAGTGTCTAGATAGATAGTTACCTGGAGTGTGGTACAAGTTCTCTCCCACTGTCCTAGGTTGGCAGGAGTGATTAGTGTAGGCACAGGTATCTGGCTGCGTGCACTGAGAAGGCAGCATACTAATAGCCGTCCCTGAGTATCTGTAAGGATGGCATGTCTACTATATTGATTCTAGGTGAAAGAACAGTTTCAGTCCTGAATTTCCAGCCCAGCGGAGTTGGCAGGTGTTTTTTCTTTTTCCCCTCATTTTCTTTTTCCATGCCTTCCCTCAATGTATTAAATTTTTCCCTCTCTAAGTCTACGAGAATGGCTCAGAGCAGGCATAAGGAGTCCTACCTCTGATTCAGTTAATGGGGTCAAACTCTGGATCCATTTACGGTGCAGAGAAGGGAGGTGAGAGCACTGGAAAAACAGAGGTTTATCCCGAAGGAAAGATTTTGATTTCGTTCTCAGTAGATAAATGCAGGCCACATAGCTTTTGATAATTGTGTCAGACTTGTCACTGGTTCTGGAGGCACAAGTGTTCTGTCCACTGCTTAGTCTCTCTTGCTGAGGAGATCACCCTCCAAACACCTGTGCTCCATTCACCACACTGGCTGCAGCCAATTCCAGTAAGTGAGGTCTGACCAGTTCTAGGTATTTCTGGACCTACTCTCCTTTCCCTGTCACTCAGTCCAATTTGTCAGCTTTTCTCTTTGAGGTTCAGGGCTCCTACAAAGTCATACGTAATTGATTCATGTGTCTGTTAGGTCTTTGTTCTTAGAGGGATGACAGGAAGTATCTTAACTACTCTGCCATCTTGGTCTCTTATTTTAATTTTTATTAGATTTCTGGGTCACCCAGTGTAGTGATAAATGCATGTAATATGCTACATGTGTATTTATCTCATAAAAGATATATTTTGTATTGATTTTTTTCTTTATCAGATTTCTCTTTAGTTTGAAATATTCATGATCTTTAACTTAAGCTGGCCATGATGTTGGTTTTCAGATGCACTGGTTGTAGTAGTCACTGTGTAGTCCTAGAGAGGAGCTATTCTTTTATATTCAAGAGTAAAAACTTGATCATGTACTTTTATACAACCTTGTAGTTACTCATTTATTGGAACCAAAATCTTTTCACAATCCAGTACTTGTGTTGAATTGGCTTAACTATATATATTATGTGTTTCATTTGCTTCACAAATAGTGGTAGCAAATGGGAAAACCTAACTTTATCATTCACTTGTTGCTGAACATGATGCCATGCCTTTACTACTTCCTTGAGAGGAGACTGTAGTTGCCCTTCTTGGTTTCCCACACTTCCCTGAAGAACTCAAGAGCCCTCTTTTTACTTCTAATCTTCCAGATCTTGTTGCAGGTGTTACAAGTTTGATTCCCTGCATAGTCAAGAGTTCTACCACTGCAGCCAGCTGAGACTTGTGTTAAAATACTTGACTCATATCATGCCATCCTTATCAACATTGGCCTCACTAGTAAAAGCATGTCCCGTCGGGAGCAAGCTGCGAGTTTCTCTAAATAGGATTCTAAAAAATGATTTGCTTAGCTCTGGGTGTTATTTCAAATGGCCCTTGGCTAGTAACTGTGCCCTCATGAGACTTTTTTTTTTCCTTCACCTTCTGATGTTGAAAGAGATGCAGATTTGTATGAAAAGAACTGTGTATAGAAGGCAATGAAATTATCTTGAATTGTTAGTCCTCAAGTACCTCTTGGTAAGGTGTTAAGGAGACATCTTAAGACAACTTCTAGCAAAAGTGATGTGATTGAAACTGAGAAGACTAAGGCTATTGGAAAGCAATCTCAAACATACAACTTTTTGAGACAAATAGAGGCTTTGAGGCAGATTGCAGGTACAAAGAACAGCAGTGGTGATACACACACAGTGTTTGTTTGACTGCCTTGTTTTCATGCTTCCTTTGCCTCATGTTTGAGTAAGAGAGATCTCCCTATCCTGGCTCAGTGTCTTCTGCAGCAACCCCCAACAGAGATGCCAAACTGGTAAAACAGTCACAGTGCCACAGATTAAATACTTGCTTTTACCAGAGAAACAGGCCTTGATGTTTTGGAAACTGGGCATACGTGAGAAGTTCTACAAAGCATGTGGTAGATACGGGATTGGTTACCAAAGGGAGGTTGCTGTCTTCACTCTTGTAGTTACTGAAAATTACTGTATAATTTTTGTTTAACTTTACCATTGCCACATGTCTTTTACTGCCAGTTTGAACTCTGCCCAGTTCCACAGTCCTGAAGGGGCAGCGCCAGCTTCATAGGCACTGGAGAGGGATGCCAGTCCAAACCTTATAGGGTTCAAAACCAAAAACCCATTGCCGTCTAATCAGTTCTCATCCAGAGCAACCTTATAGGACAGAGTCAAACTGCCCCACAGAGTTTCCAAGGAGTGCCTGGTGGATTCAAATTGTCAGTCTTTTGGTTAGCAGCCGTAGCACTTAACCACTACACTAACAGGGCTTTCAGTAAGGTTCAGGTAGTATTAATACGCTAACCTAAATGGTTCCATCAAATCAAAACATAGGTGCCTTAATGTTTAGAACTCTTACCTTGTATCTTTATAAGCGAACACACTCACATTTTCCCTGGTGAAATAATAAAAGATTTTTTTTTCCTCTTTTGAAGAGCTAAATATTTCACTTTGTATTTGTTCCTCAATTTTTTCCATGAATAATTTCCTTTGAGTTTTTCTATAAATATAACCACTATAGTTTGTAAGTCAGCATGGTATATCCCTCTTTTTTCAGTAATTTGACATATAGCTCCTTTAGACTGCTTTGCTTACTGAGGAAAAAAAATTTCTAATCAAGCATGAGGTAAAATTGTATTCAAATTCTTTAACAGTTTAGATGTAAAATAATTATCTAACCGATGTTATTATCTTATATGCTAAGCACATTTAGGAACTGATCAAAATACTGATATAGAATTGCTGATCAAACTCTAGCCC
Source organism: Heterohyrax brucei (assembly GCA_028571685.1). Lineage (NCBI taxonomy): Eukaryota > Metazoa > Chordata > Mammalia > Hyracoidea > Procaviidae > Heterohyrax > Heterohyrax brucei. The sequence continues at coordinate 59,469,653 of CM053142.1, read as the reverse complement.
CACATGTCTCAAGTTGGACATCAAACTGTCTTGAAATGTTTTCTGTGATAAACTGTCTTCAGATTTTAGAATACAGTATCTTATAACGTAGTCTGAAGTTTATACACAATTGACTGTAAGATCATAATTTCACACTGGAGTAGTCCCCTTGTATTCTGAAAAGGTCTTCCACCTTTGCATCTTAACTTGAAGTATAAATGACTTGCACAAGACAATGAGTGTCTTTTCTTTGTTTGTCATCCAAGTTATGGGCCAATTTGGAAATGGTTATCTATCTGAACTGCTGAGAGTTTCTTTAATTATATGAGTGAAGGTAAAGCTATTACCTCAGTTTCACAATTTATATCATAGAGCATTAAAACTTTTACCTGTTAACTATGATGTAAAGCACAGTCATCTAAAAATCCTCTGAACATATTCATCTTTGTGATTTGATTTTTCAAAGGCAATGTGAGTCTTCACTGAGTACCTTTGAAGCCTTCCTGCTACTGTTTCTCTTTTCTTGCTATTTAAGACTGTGTCAACTGACAAACGGTCAGTTCTCTCTCCATTTATCCCATTTGTCCTGTTTTGCATTAATATACTTTTGTGTTTGGGGCCCTTTGGATAGGCCTCAGACATTCCACAGCTACCTAGAGGACATCATCAACTACCGCTGGGAGCTTGAAGAAGGGAAACCAAACCCTCTAAGAGAAGCAAGCTTCCAAGAACTGCCTCTTCGCACTCGAGTGGAGATATTGCACCGCCTCTGTGATTATCGGCTAGATGCAGACGATGTCTTCGATCTTCTCAAGGTGCATAACTGGCAAGCCCCTTCCACTAGGGAGAAAAAAGTCAGCAATTAAGATTGTGATCTGAATATGAAATCTTGAATATAATGGAGAAGCAAGAGTTTGACATGTGTTAGTAACCTTCAGGCACTTGGTTGACAATACCACTGCGTACAAAACCATGAGCACTGTAGCCAAAGCAGTGTATGTGGGTGTGTGCTTGTTCACTTTCTAGTTTGGCTTGCTTTCTTTTACTTGGTATGAGTCTGACTGACATAGGAATAACTGGAAGTGCCTGTTTGTTCTCACAAAGGATTCTGGTGGCACAGTGGCTAAAGCACTTGACAGGTAGCAGAAATGCTGGTATGGTAGTTCAGGCCCTCCAGCTGCTCCACAGAAGTAAGATGGGGCACCTCTGTTCTGTCCTTCAGGGTCACTGTGAGTCAGAATTGATTCAGTGGCAGTGGGTTTGGATTTTGTTTTGTGGTAATTTGTTCTCCTTATTATCAACCAAGCTGCAACTAAATTAGCCTATGAATTATTTTTTAATCCCAAATCTAAAATTTTAATCTAAAATTTAGTTGAATGTAATTGAAATATTTATTGGAAATTGCAAGAACTTTAAACCCTCTTGTATGCTAGTGAAGTTCATCTCTCCTACCCAAGAACATGTTTGAGAAGGAAAATGTAGCTATTTTGTCCCTCTGCCTTTTCTTCTGTTGCTGTTATCTGTTTTAGAAGTCTGTCTCAGAGGGAGATTGTGGGTTATTGCTTTTCGCTCATGGGGAGGGAAGTTTCAAATCCTGCTCAATCAGAAATGATTAAATGTGTTGATGACTTCTCAGTTCAGCCCTGCTCATGGACATGTTATAAAAATCATTGTGTAATTTAGCACAGTCTTTGCTGAGAACACAGGGACTTGAATAGCAGTCAGAATATAGGTCAGACCCTGGGGTAAATGGGGAGCTGTATTGGCTTGGCATTGCTGGATTTCAGCTGGAATAAGAGGTTACTGTAGGTTATGATGGAGCTACAATAAAGGATCAAGTGGGACATTCGCAACATCTTACTCTGTCCCGCTATAACTATCTTTTCATGGGTGCACACATGAGATCTTAATAAATCTATAGCACATTCATGAAATGTGTATCAGAATTCCTTTTGGTTTACCTTTTTTTTTTGGTAAAAGGTAACATTGTGGAGGTGGATAGCATTTATTTCCATATGCTCTTTAAAAACTGTCAGCTTCCCATTTTGTTTCACATTACGTTTGAAAATTTTTAAATGTCAGGTATGTCACAATATAATTTTTTTTCTTGTCATTACGGTTTTCTCCTGTCTTATTTTGTTACCTGTTTCCCCAATTCTTTTGTCCTGTTCTCCGTAGGGTCTGGATGCAGATAGTCTCCGTGTGGAACCACTGGGTGAAGACAATTCCGGGGCACTCTATTGGTATTTCTATGGAACACGAATGTACAAGGAGGACCCGGTACAAGGAAAATCCAATGGAGAAATCTCTTTGAGCAGGTACGTTCTTCAAGAGTAGGGTTATAACAGCTGTTGTATAAAAATGTCATTCAGAGGAAATGCATCAATAAACTTGTACCTAGAACACAATAAAAAAAATAAAGTATTAAATATATCAGAATCCTACAACACTCCTAATTTTTTCCTAATGGAGGAATTAGCTGTAACAGCATGCGTGCAAAGAAATGGTGAGGAGTTATACAAAAGTAAGAAAGAATTAATCTGCAGCCTCTTTTACCAGTGGCAGAAGATACTTGTCTTTTTGACATGAGCTTCTTAAAGAACATGACTATCCTTGGCATAGACTATTCTGTACAGCCAGGCATCTTGTCATCAATACACTCATTTCACTAGTACAGTTTATACTTCTTTCATGGTCAGTCATTGCAAACACCTTTTTTTCTACTAGAATTGATTGTTTTATTGACCATAGGAACCATTACTAGAAGAACTTAAAAAACACCTGAAGCCTAATCCTTCCTAAATGAGGAAGGAGGGCATCCTAGAAAGATACTAATCTCTTGTTTCATTTAGACTTTCTTATTACTCAAAGTAGTACTCAGTATTAGGATAGTATTAGTTCTTACTTAAATTATAATATTGCAAAATGTGAGTTTTTCTTGGTTCATGTGACTGCTGCATTTAATCCTTTTGTTTGTGTTTTTGTAAGCTCATGGCCAGAAATACCATGATTAACTAATTTAAAAATCATATGTAACACATCAGTCCTATGCCCGAACATTTCTATTTATTATACTATTTATTAGGGAAAGTGAAGGACAGAAAAATGTCTCAAATGTTCCTGGAAAAACAAGAAAAAGAAGAGGAAGACCCCCCAAACGGAAAAAACTACAGGAGGAAATTACAGTAAGGTAAGAAAATCTTGTTAGTTTGTGGTCGTAGATCCTCTTGCTGGAGAAGACCTTAGATTTCACTTATTCCATCATCCCGGCTTTTCACTTATGGCATGAAGCATGCATTGGACGTGGAGTACAGAGACCTAGACCAGAGTCCTCATGAAATTACTGAGCATGTACTGGGGAATCAGGGAGCATTACTAGGTGAATTGTAGCAAGTTATCATGGACAAGGCGGTGCTAGTTGTCATTTATTAGACAGTGGAGTACTAATGAGGATTAAATTGATAGTGTGCGTGACAGTGTAAAAAACTCAATCATACATGATCCATAGTAAGTGCTTTTAAAACTTGATATATTCCAATTCTTTTTTCACAGAAGGGTGAAGCAAGTTACTCCTATAATTGTGTTGACATGTGAGCATTTTAATAGTATTGTATGTTGAATCTGAGTTTAAGCATTAATTCTTTCTAACTAAGAAGATTTTAGTAGCAAGCGTGCCTTAGCATGGTTTGTTTTATAAAGAAATAGTAAATTCTTCAGTGTTTTCGTATTTAATTATAACAATGAAAAATAAGTTGGGAGATTTTATGTATCCAAAAAATTGGTTTTCGTATGTTTGTCTTTTAGGAAATGCTACTATGAGAATCTTAATTTTTAGACTGTTCCCTGTACTGCCATATTTATAATTACAAACCTATGGAAGTTAGGTAACATAGTTTTGAAATTTTAATAACAGGGTGCAAACAACTTTTTACCTGTAAATTTTAGAACTACTAAATGCTTCATGTTAACACTGAAATTAGGCCACATCTCACTGTATTGATCATTAACCACTGAGAAACATTTCTAGGAAGTGAGATTTTGAATCGATCTTTAGAATTTGATTTTTAAAACTCAGTTTCACTTAACTTTCCAGAAATGTGACTATGTATTGCAGCTGCATGTTTTTGCAGCTCTTGTCAAAAATGTCGTGTAATCACTTATGTTCTATGCACAATCCATCTAACTCTTGGTTTTATTAGAGGTGCAACTCTTATGTATTGAGAAAACTGTTTTATACCTGTCTCCACTCCTCATATGTACCAACAATTACAGTGTCTTCGTATTGGGGAGGTAATCCTGGTGGCATAGTTGTTAAGAGCTACAGTTGCTAACCAAGACACTAGCAGGTTGAATCCACTAGGTGTTCCTTGGAAACTGTGGGCCAGTTCTGCCCTGTCCTGTAGGGTTGCTCAGAGTCAGAACCGACTCCGGGGTGGTAGATCTGGTTTTTGGTTCTTAGTGTTAGGGATATAGAATACATGTACTTATGCTACCCTCTACTGGTGATTTTAATCTTTTAGAAATCTGCATTCAATATGGCATTCAAAAATATGACTCAAATGTAAATATTTTTAAAGTAAATAAAATTTTTAAATTTAGCTTCTCACCACATTTCTAGTGTTCAGTAGCCATATATGGCTGTGATTGATTACCTTATTGGACAGCACAAATGAAGAATATCTCCATCCTCACAGATGGAGTTCTGTTGGATAGCACTGCTTTAGATACTTCAGGGAGAAAAGTCTTCAGAGAATGCCCTGTAGGTTTCAGAGATACAGGTGACAGCACTTGAACTGTTGTTTTGAGCACATTGTTATTTTTTACTTAATCCTCAGCATCTGTGTTAAGCAGGCTCTACCAATAGCCCTATTTTACAGGAAAGTTGATGAACTTTCATTAGGTCACATGGTGAGTGACAGCACTTGCTAGAGGGAGTCTGACTTTAGAGCCCTTGTGCTGTCCCTTTGCCTTAAATGAGGCTAAATTAAATATGCCGTATCTTCAGTGTGGCATAGTGGTTAAGTGCTATGTCTGCTAACCAAAAGATTGGCAGTTCAAATCTCCAGGCACTCCTTGGAAACTCTTTGGGGCAGTTATATTCTGTTTTATGGAGTCACTATGAGTTGGTATCAGTTCAGCAGTGGGTTGGGTTTTTTTAGTTGTTATCTTGACCGTAGCTGTGAATCGGGGAGAGCATTAGAATTCCTACATTTTCTCTCTCTTCCTGCTTCCCTTCCCTCTCTCCCCTCGTTTCCTCTTGTCTCCCTCCCTCTCCTTTCCTTCCTCCTTTCTTTTTCTTCCCTCCCTCCTACCCGCCTTTTCTTTCATAATTAAAACTCAACTTTATCTGTTTTATTTCCAAAAAGTGTTTTAAAAGTTAACGTCTGACATTGAGAACCTACATATCATTACATGGGGGATAAATATCTTCTGTTCTATACTGATACCTCTGCATTCTGGTGTTTACTGATTGCATACTTTTGTCTCCTAACCTTGCCTCTGTGAAATAACACATAGTTCTTGTAGTAAGCTAACGAAGTTTACCTTCTGGGGGAAACAGAAAACTTTCAACATGTCCTTGTTTTAGTCAATGTCTTTTTCTTGTGTTTCAGTGAAAAGCAGGAAGAAAAGTCCTTGGCGTCTGAGCCACAGACAAGAAATGGTAATGACCTTTGTTGGAGTTTTAAGTTGAGCTTAAGTAAACGTGATTTATTTGTGTTATGGTGGGTACTATTATTTTCCAGAGTTGTACAAAGTTGAGACTGTTGTAGCAGTCTTCTAATAAGCCTTCTTATTCTTCTTCAGTTTTCTCTTCCAGAAACCTGACTCAATGTCCATTTCTCCATTTGATGGACAAATTGAAACTAGAACTATGTCTTTTCATGTTTGTGCCCTGTTCCTGGGCATGGTATATAAGACCCTGCTGCCAAAAGACACGTTTTGAATGAATGAATAGTTTCTCCAAGAGCAATCTTTTAATGTGCAGTGCTTTACTACATAAGACAGTATCATGGTTTCCCACCCAGATTTTACCTTTGCAATCTGCATTTTCTGAATTTGGAAGAAATAAGGATTTATAGTAGTATAGCGTACAAGAGAGAAAGTAAGTTCTGTAAAACTTTAAATGCAAAAACATTTGTGTAGAAAAATAGATACAGTTAAACTTTTCTAGGGTACTAAAAGGAGACTTGGTGGTATAGTGGTTAAGAGCTTAGCTGTTAACTGAAGAAGTATTGGCAGTTGGAGCCTACCAGATTGTGCACGGGAAAAGAAGGTGGCAGTCTGCTTCCTTGTAAAGATGATGTATAGCTTTGAAAACACTATGGGGCAGTTCTACTCTGTCCTATAAGGTTGTTGTGAGTCAGAATGGACTCAAGGGCAACCAGTGTGTTTTTTGGTTAGAGCACTAAAAGTCCTTCCCTTGGATGCTAAATGGCTAAGTTCTGAGCTATTAGCTAAAATGTGGTCAACACCCCCGCCCAGCAGTGCCTGGGAACACCGTCCTGTTAGTATGCTTCTGGAAAGTCACAGCCTTGAAACTCTTGTGGAGCAGTTCTACTCTCCATATGTGGGGTGACTGTGAATCAGAATCAGTTTGATGGTGGCTAACAACAGTACAATAAAATCTATCTTACAGTATTCACAACAGTTATGTTTGTATTGCTGTCAGGTATTCTTAACATTTTATTGTCAGCAGCAACCAAAACAGTACTCTGTGAACCTTGAAATAAAAATTAATAGGTCTCCTGTTTTTCTTACTCCATGGTTTTAGTTATGATCCTGGCTGAAAATAAAATTGAGAATAAAGAGTAGGGTTTATTGTAGTGCACCTGTCCCTGTCTTTCCAGGGTCCCAAGGGCCAGGCCAAGGCACTTGGTGGCTCCTCTGCCAAACAGAAGAAGAATGGAGGCAGGTCACGGAGAGTTTTCGAGAGAGAACCTCCCTGCGGGAACGGCAGCTGTACAAGCTCCTCAGTGAGGACTTCCTTCCTGAAATCTGCAACATGATTGCCCAGAAGGTTTGTAAACCCTATCAGAGGCTTCCTCCTCTCACTGATAAGTCTGATTTGTTAATCACAACTTTGGAATATGTTCCATGTGCCTACCCATTAATGTGGACTTTTCTTCTTCTCTCAGCTGGGCTGTTAAAATGGGACTTCACACCACTTACTCTCTTTCACTGGGAGTTGTCCATACAGTGTTTTCCCTACCCTTGGAAGTTCTTGTGCTCATGATCCCACAGTACTCACAGTGACTTTTCACAATCTGAAACCAACATTCCTTCAGCCACTGCAGCCCATGGGTCAGGAACACATGACTTACCTTGCCCTTTAATGTTTTGTAAATTTTCTGTCGCTTTGAAGTGATTAAACCAACCTATACTTGGCAACAAATTCTTCATCACAGTAGCCTACACTTGCTGCATGGACAGCTTTTCACTCATTGAAAAGTGAAAGTAATGCTAAATAAAAACCATATGCACCTATTGCATGACTTACCTGTAAATGAGGCTTACAGACACAGTTAGGAACAGATGTTGTTCATAACCCGGGAGACTCTGCCTGTATAGCGTCTGAGCCCTCAAGGGTATCTTATGTCACTTTGTTCGTACCTGTATGTATGTATTTTTTGAAGGTCATCTTTTTATGGTCTGTCTCTGTCACATTAAATACTTTGTAGCTTCAGTGCCAGACCTGTGCCTGACTCCCCCTGAGTTCCATGCACCCTCATCTCCAACTTCACAGGACGAGTTTTAATTTCATAAACTATGTGCTGTATATTTTCATCACAACATACTTATTCATGGCATTTTCAAGAATCTTTCCCCTCTGCTTCCCTACCTGTTCGATTGCTATTTGCTCAAAGGCCCCACTTAAATGTTACTTCGCTTAGAAACTGCCCAGTTCTCCCACTTCTAGGATTTTCTTCTCTCCATGTTCCCGTGTGCCTCACTTTATTTCACTGAGTTGTTTAAACTTCTTCAGCTTCTTTTTAACCCTCCTAATACCTAATGTAATGTTTTATCTCTGGTAAAATGCTTTATAATCCTTGAGTTCACTCATTTCAGCAATCTGAATACTACTGATTATTAATCTTGGTAAAATAAGGAATTTGACTAGCTGCCAATGAAATCTAAAGAAAAAGAATTTATAAAGTATTGTTGTGCTATCTCCAGAGAAATGTAAAATAATGAATGCATTCATTAATTGTAAGTCCAGTGATATTTCTAACCCTTAAGCAGGTTGATACTTTAGGAAAAGTTCCAGAAATTCATCTTTCTCTCTAATAGCATAAGCTTATGAATAGTCATAAATGTAATCACAACTTTGACATAGATGATCAAGAAAATCTACATTTTCCTGTTGATATTGTTAATTCTGTGTAAGACAAAGCATTACAGGTTTTGTGATCTGCAACCCACTATGACCATTTTTTCCAGAAATTAAAATAGATTATCTAATTTTCTTGAAGTAACCGATGTAAAGAGAAAAATGGATGACTTTAAATGACCTTTTATGTGATTTTTATTGTTATGACCAGTGATGGCACATTAAATCATTTATACCTCATATGTCAAATCAGCTAATTTATAATTTCTGCTTTTTTAACTGCAGTGTTCAACCTAAGATTTTAATGGATAGGATAAGTAATAAAATAACCTTGTAAGTATGAAACTAGTGATGTTGATTTTTAAAAAATCAAGTTTGTTCTTTGCAACAGAAGCAAAATTAAAATAAAATCTACCTTAAATTTTCAAAGAGCCGTAAAATTAGAGACCAAAAAGAGGAACAATTGGTTTGAGATTTTAAAAGGTATATAATGTTCTAAATTTGATAACCTCAGTAAAAATGGATTACTAACTACAAAAAATTAGAGACTTGTACACTAGAAAAATATCAGTAGACCCAGTAATAGGGAAGAAGTGTTTCACAAAAAGATTCCCATCAAAAGCCCCAGAGTTAGTAAAAATTTCTCAGCTTTCAAGGAAAGGACAGTTTCTGAACATTTTAAAAATAATGAAATAAATGAAAAGTTTAGTAAGGTCTTTCAGACATAGGTATTTTAGATCCTTAGTACTAGTAAGATTAAACATGCACTCTTCTCACTCACTAATGTAAAATGTCAAGTTCTTAACACTAGGAAATAAAATCCATCTCTTCCCAAATAATAATGTATCATAACCCATTAAGGTTAATCCTGAAAATGGAATCCTGGTAGTACTGATTTGGAAGTCTCAGTCAGCTAGTACAACAAAAAAGAAGAGAGAAAGTTTTACAGTATTTTGCTTGGAAGAATATAAATCTGATTTAACTATTTTTCAGAATTTAGTGATGATTCTTGGTAGCTACATCAGTAGCATATATCATGCTTATAAAAATTCAGGTTCTTGCCACTGTATGACTACATCCGTCAGAATCTTTAGATGTGATAATCTGTTGTTGTAGAAGCTCCTCAGGTAGTTCTTACTCATAGTAAAGTATCAGAACCACTGACAATAAACACATTATAATAGCAGCAAAACAAATTTTGTGGTAAACCTAACTAAAGTTGTATATAGACAAACAAACAAAAACCAAACCTGTTGTCAGTTTGGTGACTATAAAGGACAGAGTAGAAATACTCCAAAGAGCAGCTAGTGGATGTTAACTGTTGACCTTTTGGTTAACAGCTAGTGTCTTAACCATCGCTCCATCAGAACTCCATTGAGTTGAGCATAACCAAAACCAAACCCACTGCTGTCAAGTCAGAGTTGAGCATAATGGGCTAGAAAAAGGCTGCAATACTATTATTATTAGGCATGCATTGTTTTACAGTCTCCTGCAGACCTATTTGCTCCTGGAAGGAAAGAGTAAAGTCAGATGCTGGTATTCTCCAATAATTGGACATTTATTGTAACCTTAGCCAGATTTTTCCGTAAAACATCAAGTAACTGTAAAGTAGTATAAAATAGGACCAATCAGGTGACTATCCCTACAGTGTATTAACACATTATTCAGTATTTTAAAGGCATTCTCAATGGGCCTTCATTTAATAGACCCCAAAACCTGTTGTCATCAAGTCAATTACAACTAATAGCAACCTCATAGAACAGAGTGGAACTGTCCCATCGAGTTTTCAGGGAGTGGTTGGTAAATTCAAACTACCAATCTTTTGGTTAGTAGTCAAGCTTTTAACTTCTGTGCCACCAGGGCTCCCTCTGTATGTAGACCAGTTAGAGTAAATGATTTGCACAAGGCTGTACAGATTTAACAGCTGCTATATCTGAACTTGACATTCACCGCTTGAGTTTTGTGTTCATTAACAATTAATTGTAACATTTGTATAAACCTGCTTGTGCTTGTTGTACTTACTACTCTAATGGCATGTTTTTAAAACCAATAAAATATGAACATAAAAAGTTTCCATGAAAAGTCTTTACTGGGAAAAAAAAATGAATTGCTTTTAAAAAGTTTACTGTTAAATTAGGGTAAACAGCTATAAAGGATCAGGTAAGGGAGAAAAAACACTTTAAAACCTAGAGAGGTTCTGCATTTGTTTTACAAATATCCTTATGGCCTCATCTCACTTAAAAAAAAAATCAGATGAAGATTAAAAAGGGCATTTGAAGTAACAGTATGGTAGGAATACCCCTCATCTGTGAAACTGTAATCGAAGGAAAGAAGGACCTTGGCAGTACATGGAGGTTTGGTGAATAGGATTGCAGTTATGCATTAAGTTAAAATACATGAGTGAGACATTTTGTCTTTACTTCCTTTTAACTTTGTTAATCTACTACTTTCCTTCCTAATTGCACAGGCCAAGAGTGACTCTTTTCTATTAAAGAAAAGCCAATGATGGAAATAGACCTCTGGAGCAGAATGTGATGCAAATTAAGATACAGAATGTGAAAGAAGCAGTATGTAAAGGGCTAATGAACTATAGGGAAAGGATTGTGGGCTTTTCTTCCAAACTGCTTTGAATTAAGGCAGTGCTTTTTCTAATTATCCCTTGGATAAGTTACTTAATGTCTTGTTTCTTATTAGTAAAATGAATCGCTATCACTTTGCAGAAGTTTCTGGGAGAATTAAAAGAATAAACCATGTTAGTGTACCTAGCATACCCACTGCCATCGAGTTGGGTCTAACTCATAGCAACCCTAGAGGTCAGAGTAGAACTGCCCCATAGAGTTTCCAAGGAGAGCCTGGCAGATTTGAACTGCTGACCTTTTGGTTAGCAGACGTAGCACTTAACCCACTGTGGCACCATGGTTTTCGTACCCAGCATAGTACTAAGTAACTAGTAGGCATTTCCCTCCCTTGGTTTATGGTGACAGATAATTGGTGAGAAGTCTTGGTAGGAAACTAAAGCCACATTGCTTAACAAACTTAAGTGTAAGTCAGAAGAGAAGCAGACTGATAAATCTGTGGAGGTATGAAAGCCCTCTAAATTTTGAAATAACAAAAGAATCAAAGTACAGCCTGTTTTGACAATTTTTTATGATGAGATTTTAAATAAAAGGAAAAGTAAACGTGTATAAGTATTTATGTGGGAACAGGTTTTAAATTTGTAGCTAGTGTTTTAGACAGTAATGTTTAGATAGTTTATAAACCTTAGGTTCTAAGTAAATAAATTGATTAGTGTATAGATAATTCACACAACTTGATAGCAGGTATGGAGGGAAACACATTTACCCTCCTTGTCAAGAGTTCCACCTTCCTCATTAATAACTTTTACCAGTTCGGCAAAGCTGGTATTTAACTGGTATTTGCTACTTGCTAATAGCATTGCAAACTGATAACAATCCCTTTGTAAGATAGTTCCATGTTAACTTTTTATGTTCATTTAAAATTGAAAAGATCTTCCTTTTGGAGTCTTGGGGCTTATAAAGGAGATTCTCATAAGCATATTTGAGGAGAGTACTAGGGTAACTTTGAGGTTAAATGATGTAAGTTTCATGACCTGTTTTGAAAATTGAGATTTCATTGGCCCTTGCACCTGTTCTCTTATCTTAGATACAGGAAAGCATTCTAAAGCTGCCCTGTTGTAGTATCTTTAAGATATATAAACCACCCCTTATTATCATTGAGACTTTTCCATCCTTTGATCTGTTTGCTACCTCATTGGTACTTCACAAAATCTCAAGATTTTAGATTGAGTAGTATCAAAAGCAAATCCAAATAATGCAGATTTTTATATGTAAACCATGAAAGTTAAACATCGATCTAGCTACAAGGCCCTTGCTCAGTAATAGATTGCAGTGGTGAACCTGTGGGGCTCCATCTACAAAAATTCCAAACCTTAAATGTACCTTACATACTGGCCTTCAGAATAATTACCAAGGTTTAGACAGTTCTTGAAACTCCTTTGAAGTCTAGAGCAGTTGCTTTCAAGCCACTTCAGTTTTCTCAGGGTTCTAATCTTTTTCCTCCTCCAACTTTGGTTCCCAGCCTAGAGGCTGCTGTCACTTGGCACTGCTGCCTCCAATCTGGCTTTTAAAGGGAAATCTTCTCGCTGCAAGGTACCCTTCTAAATTGATTCCCTTCAGCTGAAGGTGGCTAGATGTGACTTAATAGTTTGAAACAATTTTTTTTTAATGTTTAAACTGTGAAGAGAGTTTTCTGCCAGTGAGTAAAACTACTAAAGAAGACACTTAGTTGCCCACTTGTAAATGCTTTTTTTAAAAAAGAGAGAGAGAGGAAGTGAATAATCTGGCTTGGTACCTGGTGGAGTTCACTGGTCATTCTCGTTGACTGTCCTGAGGATACTTCTGGCCCACATCTTGGATAAAGCCATCACCTGTGTAACTTAATGACATCTGTCCAGATAGCCACCTACTGACAGCAGCAGCAGCAGTAGCAGTAGCTGAGAACCCCTAATCTGCCATTTCCTTCTTTTCCTCAATCCAACTCAACTGTAAGGAAAGCATTCACAGCACACAAAGGCACAGTTGCAACCCAGGTGGATATCTGACCACCTGTCTATCAAATCCATCAAGTATGTAGTGAGTGTGAGAATGATAAGGAGTTTTAAGTGTTCAAAAGAATTGTTCCATTTTGTATGCTAATTTTAGTCCTTCTTAACCTTTACATCATTTCTTTCAAATCTTTTTCATTGAGTACTCTTTTATATACAAATAGCTTTGTAAAAATGACAGCATTATAAAAGTCCAAATAAAACCTGAAGTCTTAACGGATCTTGATCTCTTGGAGTGATAGACACATGCCTACTTAATCAAACATAGATGATCATTGTAAGTACTATAGTAGATATACAGCACCCTGATGGCCTAGTGATTAGGCACTCGGCTGCTAATCAGAGGCATGGTGATTCGAACTCTCCACCCCGCTGTATAGGAGAAAGATGAGGCAATCTGATTCCATAAAGATTACAGCCTTGAAAAGAAGACACTTCTCTCTGTGTCCTGTAGGGCCACCATGAGCTGGAACCAACTCAAAGACAGTGAGTTTTGTATTGGTTTGTTTTTGTAATTAATACATATGTTAACAGTTCATGAATGCAGAGAAGGAATTACTGCTAAGTGAGGAAAGGAGAACTGAGGCATTCAGAGCCATGGTTTTTTTTACCTGAGCCAAGTAGTGTGGCTTAGTTTTGATGAGTAGACAATGGTGGTAGAGGAGATTGGGGCAGGGGGTACTCCACAGTGCAGAAGTAACTAAAAGAACAGAGGAAGGGAAGAGTGTCGTGTGGTCAGACAGCAGTGTGATCCCAGCGTGGTGGCACCTAGAACTAGGTTGTAACATAGCATGGTTTCTGACCTCCAGCTTTTCAGCTAGCAACATTGGCACACTGACCGTGTGCACCACCCAGGGACTTGTAGTTTCACTGTAGACCGTGTCATCAGTTGACCTGCTGCCTTGTGAAGCCTTCTTACTGCCTGGCATAATGTTTTCATAGCTCTTAAATTGAAGTGACTACATGATGGTATGTTATGTACATTTTGTCATTAACTATATTCTTCTTTGAGCCCTACAGAAGGAAACTGGTTTTTAAATTCGTATTTACTGTATTTTATTTTAACATTTATCTTTTATTTTTCCCAAAAATAGGTTTTGTTTGGTTGGGTTTTTCCAGGAATTAAATTGCCCAACATTCAATTGCCTTTGGATTGGCAATTCTGTAATGACAGGTTTCTGGTCTTGGGTGATTGGTATCCAGCCAGAGTTGGTCCTCTCCACTATCTTGGTTACCTTAGCAGTTAACACCTCCTTGAAAGCACCCTTTTTTTTCTATTTTATGTTCCTTACCCTGGGCTGAGTCCTAAATGCCATAATCATATAAATACACTTAAGATTACATAGTATTTACCAGAATTAAGGCAAGCAAAAGTGTAGTATCAAACACTTAACAGTTCTTCTTTTAATTATTCCTGGCATGTTTCTTTTTTTTCTTTGAAATCTGCTCTTTATTCGTGGATACAAGTAACCAGGGTTTTATAAAGATTCTTAATACCTGTTAGCATATCAGAAATTAAGGAGAAACTCTTTGGTGGTTATGTGAGTTGTACTTTTGTTTCAAAAGCAGAAAATCTTTAGGCTTTTAAAGTCTACAGACAGGGTTTCTGATCTATAGGAATCAACCAGCAGTCTGTGCTTACCACCTCACAAACTCTACTAATTGTGACTCCTGGGGAAAATAACAATGAAAGGAGACTGTGTCTCTGAAATCTGAGATTAGGGCTATAGTGGTTATTTTAATAGGAAGACTCTGGACATTGCAGTTGCTGAGGAGCTCTGTGGTGGTACAGTCTCAAGTGTGCTGCTACAGTTGGTAAGGGTGCCACTGAGTCTGAGAACGTACCCTGGGGGGTGTTGTGTATAAGGGGTGTCATGGACACTGTGTAAACCAGATTCTGTTTATAATCCTTTAGAGGATTTCAAAGTGGTGTTTCTAATTAGCTTCTCACTAAAATCCACCCTCTGTCTTCATCCTAGTAAGCAGGCTGCTCTCTTGTCTACAGAGCATTTAACCACCAATTGTTTTTCCATTAGCAAATGACCCCCTTTAAAGAAAAACAAGTGCAGTGTAAGATTGCGAGATTTGTTTTTAAACTGTTCTGTATTTTCACTTGCCTTTTGATTTTCATTTATCAAACTATACTTGTTCTTTAATAGTTAGAGCATTGCCATTTAAGTATCTTTAGATAGTCCTGTCCTTTCTTTATACTTTATCTTGGAGTGGTTTAGGGGCTGTAAGTTAGCTGGCAATTTTAGCATAGATTTTTACTGTGCAGCATAGTTCAGTGGGTGTTTTAGGTGTGAGCAATTACATAAAATAATAATTGTTGGTAAGTCATATCTGATGCTACTACTGAAATTATAACAAATTATGATAAAAGAGAAAATGACCTAAGAAATGTGAGACACGGACATGTCTAACTAAACAGGTCTTTTGAAGTACTGGAGCAGTACTCAGATGGGAGAAATTCTGCAGAAAGTGATCGAGAGCAGGTGGCTTGGAAGACGGAGGCAGGTCACTTGCATAGGGACGTCATTGGCCAAAGGCAGTTCAAGCCAGGACTAGCATAGTTTCTTGACCTCCTTTCCTCTTCCTGGTAGACTTTATGCACATTAATAGAGCCTTTAGTACATTTCTTCAGGATGCTGTAAGTTCAGATTACTTCATTATATCTTATGTGCTTAGTCTATTAAGCGTTTGTTGGTGTTAGGTGCCATCGAGTCAGTTACAACTGATAGTGACACTGTGAATGACAGAATGAAACACTGCCGGGTCTTGGGCCATGTCCACAGTGGTTTTTATGCTTAAGCCCATTGTTGGGGCCTGTCATGGATTGAATTGTGTCCCCCAAAAAATATGTGTAGCCATGTGGCTGGGCCATGATTCCCAGGATCTTGTGACTGTCCTCCATTTGGTGGTTTTCCTATGATTAGGATGGGGCTGTAAATCCCTTCATAGGAGCATGGCCCTGCTCTCCTGTAAAGGGAGTTTCCCTGGAGTATGGCTTGCCCCACCCTTAATCCTTTCATCCTGCAAGAGATAAAAGGAGAGAGAAACAGGCAGAGAACTAGGAACGTCATGCCACCAAGAGAGAATCACAGAGAGCAGAGCACGTCCTTTGGACCTGAGGTTCCTGTGCTGAGATGCTCTCACTGGATTTGGACTCAGCCTACCGGACTGTGATAAATTCTCTTACTGAATGGACTTACAATTTATAAATGGATTTGCAGCTTACTAGACTGTGACAATAAAAGCTTCTCTTCATGAAAGCTTCCACGTGTGGTACCAGGTGACTAAAACCAAATTTGGTACTGTGAGAGTGGAGTGCTGCTCTAGCAAATACCTAAAATGTGGGAGCTATTTTGATACTGTGAATGGACAGAAGATTCAGAAGGACTGAAGAAGGCACAGGTGGTGAGAAACAACAGAGGACTGGTGGCAACAGTGGCGGCAGCAGCGGAACCAGAGACAGCACTGGAGCTGACGCATGGAGCCAGAGAGCTGATTGCTTGTGCACAGTTTTCCTCGTGGAACGAGGTGCCTCCAGGCACTGGAATCAGTGGATCTGGCCTTGCTGACCCGCAGAGCGAGAGAGCAGAGTGCCTTTGGGCAGGACGCTTTCCAGCAAGAGTGGGGTGCCTCTGGGCACTGAAATCAGTGGAGCTACAGAGCTTTGAAACACTTACCCAGCAGGGCAGATGTGGGCCAGGTGGCGCTAGGAAGCTGAAGATGAAGAGACAAAATGCATGGAAAGCTGAGCTGCCTCAGTCTCAAAAGGTATGGCCATGACCTCAGCAATTTGAAGGGGTGGAACCATGGCGTCCTGTGTTTGTAAGGGTGGAATTGCCACTCAATTGGGCTTAGGGTGCACCTAAAGCTGATGGGGCAGAGTTTCTGTCCAAGTGAGCCTTGAAGGCAGAGCTACAACACAGGGCTGGGAGTCTCCTCTCAGAATCCAGAGAGTGTGGCCAGTACTTAGAGTTTGGAGGGCAAAGCCATTGTGTAGAATATCCCAGAAAATGTAAAGAGTATTTTCAGAGCTTTGAGGGCTAATGTACTGTGTTCTGCTTACTTGCCTGTTGCCTGTTAATGCCTTCTTTCCCTGCAGTTTCTCCCATTTGTAATGGAATGTCTAACTTGTGCCTGTTCTGCCATTGTACCTTTAGAAGCAGATAGCTTGTATTCTAGGTTTCACAGATGTAGGAGAGTTTTTATATTTTGGACTTGAAACTGATTTACTACTTGTATCATATGGGATGAATGGGTTACATATTTCAGTTACATGATTTTGGAGGTGCCAAAGGGTGGGATGTCATGGATTGAATTCTGTTCCCCCAAAAATATGTGTAGCCATGTGGCTGGGCCATGATTCCCAGTATCTTGTGACTGTTCTCCATTTTGTGGTTTTCCTTTGCTGTATGTTAAAGGATTAGGGTAGGACTGTAAATCCCTTTATAAGATCACCTCCCTGTTCCACTGTAAAGGGAGTTACCCTGGAGTATGGCTTATCCCACCCTTAATCCTTTCATCCTGCAAGAGATAAAAAGAAAGAGAAGCAGGCAGAGAATTGGGAACCTCACACCATCAAGCAAGTCGCATCAGGAGAAGAGCGCGTCCTTCAGACCCGAGGTTCCTGCACCAGGATGCTCCCTGGACAAAGACTGATGCAGTACCGGACTTTTCTCCAGAGCCAACTAGGGGGAAAGCTTTCCCCTGGAGCAGACATCCTGAGTTTGGACTTGTAGCCTACCGGATTGTATAAGAATAAACCTTCCTTTGTTACAGCCATCCACTCTGTGGTATTTCTGTTAGAGCAGCCCTAGCTAACTAAAACAGGACCACTGTGTCGATGCATCTTGTTGAGTGTCTTCTTCTTTTTCACTGATCTTCCAATCTGCCAAGAATGATGTCCTTCTCCAGGGACTGATCTTTCCTGACAATGTGTCCAAAGTATGTAAGACACAGTCTTGCCATCTTTGCTTCCAAGGAACATTCTGGTTGGACTTTTTCCAGAACAGATCTGTTGGTTCTTTTGGTGGTCCATGGTACGTTCAACATTCTTCTCCAACACCATAGTAAACATTAATGTATTTAAAAATGAACTAACTGTAGAAGATACTCTTTCGACATTTTTCATTTGTTCCAGACTCTTGGTTTGTTATCAGAACACCTTTAAAATGTTGTAATCCATTTCTAACACTTAACCTTAAATACCTACAAGTTGTAACTTTTTTGCACTTTCGACATATCTTAATTTTTTTAATTTAACAGAGATCACTGAATAGACAGTGATGTAGAAAAAGCCCACAAGTTGATTCTGACTCATAGTGACCCTGTAGGATGAAGCAGAACTGCCTTATAGGAAGGACTTCAAAAGAGTAGCTAGTAGGTTGTAACTACCAAGCTGTTGATTAGCATCCTAGCTCTTAACCATTGTGCTGTCAGGTCCCTGATGACATAGTAGAAAAAGTAAGAATCAGTTAAAAAAGAAAAAGATATTTAGTCACTTGGAACATGTAATACTAGTTGATTTCCTCATTTTATTAAGAGAAGAGGTTATTCTCAATTCAGAAGAATCATATTCTTTGATAGAAAATTTAATAGGCTGTCGAAAGCTGTGTAAGTCATATTAATCACACAGTTTGGGAGTCATTGCTATTTCCAGTTTTACATATTTGTTTCAGACTTGTCTTTCTGTGTATGTATTGCAGAATTGATAAACTGATTAGTTTGTGACCCTTGTATTTCACATATAAAATTGTGAACATTTCCATATATTACATTTAAATGTTTCTCAGAAACATAATTTTTAATGACCACATAATGATGATGTAGTTTATGTAACCATTGCTCTGTTAAGCATTTGGTCTGTCATACAGTTTTGCTGTTTTAAAGTAGTACTGATTTTCATCCTACTGGACTCTTACTAGAGGGAAGTGGAGAGGGTGGAGAGAAGGGGACAGGAGACTGTTAAGAGGATATGACATGTATAAAACAGAAAGGAGGAGTGTGCTGTCACCGGGCAAGGAGAGCAGCAGTAGCTGCAGATAGGTGCGCATGTAAATTTAAACTGGATTGTACACTTTCTGTCAATCACAATTAAAGAAGAAAAGACCTATACCGTGCAATGATAAAGAACAACAATGATTTTAGGAAACATCTCATAACCTGGTTTCAATTGAAGGACATTATGTTGAGTGAAAGTAGTCAGCAACAAAAGGACAAATATTGTATGAGACCCCTACAGTAAGAACTTAAAAACAAACTCATGCATAGAAGAAAAGACTCTTCGATGGCTACAACAGTGGGGAGGGAGGGACGGTGATGGAGGGAGGGTTTAGATTAGATAGTTGATAGAAATTTGGTTGAGTGAAATCTGTGACAGCACACTTTAGAAAGAAAATCAATATTAACTGGATTTCAACATAACGTGATTACTCCTCCCATCTTAATCCAATATTACAAGGACAGAGTAGCTGGGGCAGGGGGCCAGAGACCATGCTCTCAGGGGAAACCAAGGGCAATTGGCAGAACTAGCCTTTTGCTAAGACACATTGGTGAGTGGCATCTGGGGTCTTAAAAGCTGCCAGGCTGCCATCTGAGGGTACAGCAGATGGTTCCAACTTAGCAGAAACGGATGATCACCGAGGACCAAAACAACATGGGGGAAAGAGAACCCAGAAGACAGATCCACGTGAGTGGGTGACTACATCAACTTGTGGCCGGAAGAACCTGATGCTGCCCAGCCACTACCAGTGGTAGCCATGATGGAGCTCACAAAGTTGAGTCTCGCTGGTCTCATTAGAAGACCACAATTCATGGTCCACGGCCTAGGAGTTCCCCTGCCCTGTCCATAAATCATAATGGAAGTCAACTCTTGGACAGGAATCGGTTGGACTTGGTGACACAGAGTGACCATATCATGTGCACACTTTATGGTTCTGTGCATCTATAGGATGTCATCCTGCTGACCTCTTACTGGAGGAAGGGGAGTGGGTGGAGAGGAGGGGATAGGAGTTTGTTGGGCAGATAAGACATGTATGGAGTGGAGAGGCAGAGTGCTGTCCCGGGCAGGGAGAGCAATGGGAGCTGCATATAGATAGGCACGCAAATTTATATGGGACTGTACATTTTTCATTGAAACATAATTTTAAAAAAAAGACCTGAAGAAAATAATAATGATTTTACCCTACTTAAATAATTTTTTTACAGCTTATTTTTAAGATAAAGTCACAGAAGCTGAACTACTCAGTATAGGGCCTGTTTCTGAATCCAAGGTGCCCTGGTGGTACAGTGGTTAAAGCACTTAACTGCTGACAGAAAGTTGGTGACTTAAACCCACCAGCTGCTCCTCAGAGGAAAGATGAGGCAGTCTGCTTTTATAAAGATTAATCTTGGAAACCCTGTAGGGCAGTTCTGTCTTACAGGGTTGTTAAGATCAGAATTGACTCAAAAGGCTGTGCATTTGATTTTCTGAAAGTTCACATGGCCTTGAAAACCCAGTGGGTAGCAGTTCTATTCTGCAACACATTAGGTTGCAGTGTATTGGAATCCACTTGATCGTGACTGAGTTTTTGTTGTATTTTTTGTAGAAATTTTTGACTGCTTATTTCATTTTTAAGGAAAAGTCACAGAAGTATGATTACTACTCTGTTTAGTTTGGCTGTGCATATATGCCATATGTTCACTAGATGACTTGTAGCCCAGCAGACTGGTGGTGCTGGTTTTACTACACTGCATGACACTTGTTATCATCTTAGCAATTTTGTGTATGAAAGTTATTTTAATTTTTTAATTTTACTTTTTTATTAATTACAGTAAAAGGATAAAATTTCTAACATGTATAAATTATCTCAGATAAACCCTCAGCCCACCCACCTACCCACCCATATAGCCAACACAGTCATTTTCCTCTGTGGATAATTCTCTTGTTAAGTCCTTACAATAGGGCTGTCGTACAAAAGTTGTCCTTTCGATGCTGATGATTTCACTCAGCGTGATCTCTTCCCAATGAGACCATGCTTTGAGATGTTTTCTAAACTTGTCATTGTTTGTTATCATAGCATAGTGTTCCACTGAGTATATGTACCATAGTTTGCTTATCCATTCATCTGTTAATGGGCATCAGGGTTGATTCCAACTTTTGCTCTTGTGGACTGTGCTGCAGCAAACGTTCATGTACATGTGTCTGTTCATGTGACAACCTTTGTTTCTGAAGGATAAATTCCAAGCAATGGAATTACAGGATCAAATAGTATATTTATTTTCATATTTTTAAGGAAGTGCCTGATTGTTTTCCAAAGATGTTGTACCATTTTGCAATCCTACCAGCAGTGTAGAAGAGTTTCAGTTTTTCCACAGCCTCTCCAGCATTTGTTGTTTTGTGTTTTTTGGATCATGGCCAACCTTGTTGGGTTGAGGTCGTGTCTCATCATAGTTTTGATTTGAATGTCTCTTATAGCTAATGATCATGAGCAATTCCACTTGTGTCTTCAGGCTGCCTGGATATCCTCTTGAGAGAAATGACTCTATCTCCTTTGCCCATCACTTAATTGGATTATTTATCCTTTTGTTGTTGATATTTTGTAGAACCTTATAGATTATGGAGATCAACCTAACATATAGTTGCCAAGTATTTTTTTCCCATTCTGTAGGTGATCTTTTAATTCTTTTAATGAAGTCTTTGGATGAGCAGAAGTATTTGATTCTTAGTAGTTCACATTTATCTAGTTTTTGTTGATCGTGCTTTGTCTGTCAGATTTTGAAGTCTGTCTACATTGTGTATTCAAAGTTGCATTGTTGATCCTATTTTATCTTGGATGAGCTTTATCATTTTAGGTTGTATATTTAGGTCTTTTATCCAGTTTGAGTTAGTTTTCGTATAAGGTGTGAGATGTGGGTCTTGTTTCAGTTTTTTTGCAGATGGGTATCCAATTTTGCCAGCACCATTTTTTAAAGAGACCATTCTTGACCCAGTTTAAAGTCTTAGGGCCTTTGTCAAATATCAGCTGTTCATAGGAAGATGGTGTCATCTCTGGAGTCTGAACTCTGTTCCATTGGTCTGTATGTCTCTTTTTGTACCAGTACCAGGTTGTTTGACTGCTGTGGCAATGTGATAGATTCTAAAGTCAGTATGTTGTTCTTCTTCAGTAGTACTGTATCAAACCGAGGCTTCTTCCCTTTCCAAACAAAGTTGATGATTTGTTTCTACATCTCATTAAAAAATGTTGCTGGAATTTGTATTGGGATTGCATTATAGAAGTAGATTGCTTTGGGTAAAATAGACATTTTCACAATGTTGAGTCTTCCTGTCCATGAGCATGGCAGACTACTTCATTTATGTAAGTCTCTGTTAGTTTCTTGTAGTAAGGTCTTATCACTCTCTTTGTAAAGATCTCTTATTTCTCTAGTTAGATTTATTGCTAGGTATTTTATCTTCTTGGGGCTATAGTAAATGGAATTGATTTGGTGATTTCTTCTTTAATAGTCTCACTGTTGTTATATAAAGGAATCCTACTGATTTACTTAATTTATCTTGTCTCCCATTACTTTGCTAAGCTCCTCTGTTAGTTCCAGTAGTTTATTTATGGATTCCTTTGGGTTCTCTATATAAACAGTCATACCATCTGCAAATAGGGAGTTTTTACTTCTTCATTGCTGATACAGATGCCCTGTATTTCTTTGTCTTGTGTATTTGCTCTGGCTAGAACTTCTAGCACTTTGTTGAATGGAAGTGGTGAGAGTGTGCATCCTTGTCTAGTTCCCTTTCTCAAAGGAAATTTTTTCAGTCTTTCACCATTCAGGACGATGGAGACAGTTAGCTTTGCATAGATGCTACTGATTGCATTGAGGAATTTCCACTCTATTCTTGTTTTTCTGAGAGTATTAGACATGAATGGGTATTGAACTTTGTCAGATGCCTTTTCTGCATCAATTGGTGAAATCAGGTGATTCTTATCTCTTGTGTTATTAATGTGATTGATGACATTGTTCTTCTGATGTTGAACCAGCCTTGCATCCCTGGAATGAAACTAACTTGATCATGATGAATTATTTTTTTATGTTGTTGAATTCTCTTGGCTAGAATTTTGTTGAATATTTTTGCATCAAGGTTCATGAGTGATATTGGTCTGTAATTTTCTTTCTTTGTGGGATCTTTCCTTGGCTTTGGTATCAGGATTATGCTGACTTCATAAAATGAATTGGGGAATACTCCATCCCTTTCTATGGTGTGAAATAGCCTCAGTAGTATCAGAGTTAACTCTTCTCTAAAAGTTTGGTAGCATTCTCCAGTGAAGCCATCTGGGCCAGGACTTTTTTTGGTTGGTAGGTTTTGGATGAGTTTTTCAATATCTTTCTTTGTGATAGATTAAGTTGATCTGCTTATCCTTGTGATAATCCTGGTGAGTGACAGGAATCTAGAAATTTGTCCATTTCTTCTGGATTTTCAAACCTGTTAGACTACAGCCTTTCATAGTATCCTGTTACGATATTTTTTATTTCAGTTGGGTCTGTTGTAACAACTCCCGTCTCATTTCTTAATCAGGTTATTTGTATTTTCTGCTGTTTTTTTTTTTTTTTTTTTGGTAAGTTTAGCCAGTGGTTTATCAATTTTGTTGATCTTTTCAAAGAACCAGCTTTTGGTTTTGTTAATTTTTTCAATTGTTCTCTATTGTCTAATTCATTTAGTTCTGCTCTAATCCTTATGATCTGTTTTCTTCTGGTGCCTGAGGGGTTCTTCTGTTGCTCTCTGTCTATTTGTTCAAGCTATAGCATTAATTCTTTAATTCGAGCCCTTTCTTCTTTCCAGATGTGTGCAGTTCTAGAGATGAACTGACCTCTGAGCACAGCTTTTGCTGTATCCCATAGATTTTGGTAGGATATGTTTTCATTGTCATTTGATTCCATGAATTTCTTAATCTTGTCCTTGCTTTCTTCTGTAACCCAAGGCTTTTTGAGCAAAGTGTTATTCAGTTTCCATGAGTTTGAATTTCTACCTATGAATTTTCTGTTACTGATTTCAACTTTTATACCTCTGTGGTCCGAGAAGGTACTTTGCAATTTGCATTTGATCATTGATGTACTCTATCAATCTTCTGTATATTATGTACTTGTATAGTTTTTGTTCTGCAGAGGGCTACTGTTAATTGATTTGTAAGGTGTCTTTACATACTAAGAATAATAAGTGTTTGTCATGTTTGTTGCAAATGTACTTATGTGGACATTCTTAAGATTTACATATTAGCTCTTTTTTATCCCTTCCATGTAAGAAATACCGCTCATGTTTGTTTACAGAATCAGTCTTTAGTGACTTATATTCCTCATTAACTTGCATTTTCTGAGTCCTTTTAAAATGCTGGATTTTAGTGTCTTGTCTTGAAGAAAGTATATTTTACACATGTTTAGACCTGCTGTCCTTTGGATGGGAGTAGAGTACACATGTATTATTATTATAATGTTTATAAACATAAGTTGTGTTTTCCTCTCCATTGTATTTGTGTCTAACATATAGAAAGCACTAAAATTTTCTGGAAGTTAAACAATGTCTGTAAGAAAGTTCACTTTACTGCCATCTCCTCTCTTTCTCACCAGTTAGTCACTTGATATCTTTGTGGTATCTGCTTGGAGTTATATAGATGAAAGGAACAAAAATAGTTTGGTTTGTTAACTATACTTCTGTGACAAGTTCTCACCCAGGTGGTCCTGTTGCCAGAAAGCTTGTATAATGAGACATGGGGCCAGGAGGCCTAGAACACACCGAATTTGCATAACTGACATTTAGTAGGCCATGGCCTAACATACAGTCTCTTGAGAAATTGTCCTTTTCAGAATCAACATCCATCATCTCTCAACTGCTTGCTGTGGTTATAGGATACAGAGGAAAAATGTCAGGGAACTTCTTGAATTCTCCATTATCTAGGAATTCTGCTTTATCTAGTGAGGTTCTTTGTCTGCAGTGTAACATGTACACTTGATTTTTTTTTCCTTCATTTTTACTCTCCTGTTAATTCCAGATTTGTAGCTTTTACATATTAAATAAACTCTTCTAAGTCAAGATCACAGAATTTGTATGACTGATGACAAAAAGAAAGTATATTATATCTTTGTAAAACTACTTCCAGATTTTGGATTACAAGAGAATCTGAACTAGTTGTAAGAATCAGAGAAAATATATATAAAATTTTCACCAGAACAATTTTGGTGTTTAGTGGTAACATCTAAGTGGTAATCTGCATAAATTTATTTTTCCCCCTATATCAGGACTACTTGTAACTTCTGTATTATAAAACTTCTGAAGATTTATCTGATATGGAAAATATTTTTAAATTGTGATTTAGGTGATAGTTTACAGTGCAAGTTGGTGTCTCATGAAACAGTTAATACGCAAATTGTTCTGCAGCATTGCTTGCCAATTGCGTGAGGTGTCAACACTTGCCCCTTCTCCACCTCAGGGTCCCAGTTTCTATTCTTCCAATTTTCTTTTCCCTTCCTGACTTCGTGTCTTTACTTTTGGGCTGATGTGCCCATAGTCTTATATATGATTCATCTAGGAAGCACATCCCTCATGTGTGTTGTTAATCCTATGGAAAAGCCGCTGTCATTGAGTCGATTTTGACTCATAGCAACCCTACATTGATCAGAGTAGAACTGCCCCGTAGAGTCTGCAAGGAGCGCCTGGCAGATTTGAACTGCCGGCCTTTTGGTTAGCAGGTGTAGCACTTACCCACTATGTTACCAGGGTAGACTAATCTTTGCCTGAAGGTTAACCATCAGTAGTGGCTTCTTTATGAGGTAAAAGCGTGACCAGGGAGCAAATACTCTCACAGTTTCTCTAGTCTCCATCACACTAGCAAGTCCAGTTTTCTCTTTCATTTCTTCCTTTTTTTTTTTAATTTGAATTTTGTTCCGCATGTTTTTCCCACACCTAAATAAAAATTTCTCTGTGGTCTCTAACATACTTTCTGTATCTTAATGCATAATGGCATTCCCTCCTTCCAAACTAGTCTTACTCCTTGTTTTGTTAATGAAAAGAGAGTGTGCAAGTTAAGGGATCTAGAGTCATATGTTGTTAGGTGCCATCAAGTCAGTTCCGACTCATAGTGACCCTGTGCACAACAGAATGAAACACTGCCTGGTCTTGCACCACATACACAGTCATTTTTATGCTTAAGCCCATCGTTGTGGCCACTGTGTCAGTCCATCTTGTTGAGGGTCCTCTTTTTCAGTCTACCAAGCATGGTGTCCTCCAGGAACTGATCCCTCCTGACATCATGTTCAAAGTATGTACAACACAGTCCAGCCATCCTTCCTTCCAAGGAGCACTCTGGTTGTACTTCTTCCAGAATGGATCTGTTTGTTCTTTTAGCAGCGCATGGTGCATTCAACATTCTTCTCCAGCACCACAATTCAAAGACATCAATTATTCCTTCTGTCTTCCTGATTCAGCTTTCACATACATATGATGCAATTGAAAATACCATGACTTTGGTCAGGCACACTTTAGTCGTCTAGGTAACATCTTTACTTTACAATACTTGAAAGTGATCCTTGGCAGCAGGTTTTCCCAGTGTAATGCATGTTTTGATACCTGGACTGCTGCTTCCATGGGTGTTGATTGTGGGCCCAAGTAAAATGAAAATCCTCGACAGCCTCAATCCTTTCTCCATTTATGATGGTGTTCCTTACTAGTCCAGTTGTGAGGATGTTGAGGCACAATCCATACTGACAGCTGTAGTCCTTGGTCTTCATCAGTAAGTGTTTCAACTCTTCTTTGCCTCTAGCAAGTAAGGTGGTGTTATCTACATAACATAGGTTGTTAATGAGTCATTCTCCAATCCTGGTGCTTTGTTCTTCTTTATATAATCCAGTTTCTGGGATTATTTGCTCGGCATACAGATTGAAAAGGAATGGTGAAAGGATGCAACCTGACACACACCTTTCCTGACTTTAAACCAAGCAGTGTCTCCTTGTTGTGTTCACCTGACTGCCTCTTTATGCATGCAGATTCCTCATGATCACATTTAGGTGTTCTGGAATTCCCATTTTATGCATTGTTAGCCATAATCTGTTACAGTGCACCCAGTTAAATATCTTTACATAGTCATTGAAACATGGATAAAGATAAACATCTTTCTGGTATTCTCTGCTTTTAGCCAAGATACGTCTGATATCAGGAATGGTATTGCTGGTCCCACATCCTTTTCTGAATCTGAATTTCTGGCAGTAGCTTGTCAGTGTACTGGTGCAGTCACTTTTGAATGATCTTGAGCAAAATTTTATTTGCATGTGAGATTAGTGATATTGTTCAGTAATTTCTTCATTTGGTTGGATCACCTGCCTTTAAGTGGGCAAAAATATGGATCTTTCCAGTCAGCTGGCCAGGTAGCTGTTCTCCAGATTTCTTGGCAAAGATGAGTGAGCACTTCCAACACCACATCAGTTTGTTGAAATATCTCGGTCGATACTCCCTCAGTTCCTGGAGCCTTGTTTTTTTGCCAGTGCCACTGGTGCAGCTTCAGCTTCTTCCTTCAGTACCATCGGTTCCTGGTCTTATGCTTCCTCTTCAAGTGGCTGAACATCAACCAGTTCTTCTGGTGTAATGGCTCTGTGTGTTCCTTCCATCTTATTTTGATGTTCCCTGAGTCGTTCAGTATTTTCACTGTAGTGTTGCAACCCAAGGCTTGCATTTGTTCATCAATCCTTTCAGCTTGAGAAATGCAACAACACGTTTTTTCCTTTTGGTTTTCCATTTCCAGCTGTTTGCACATGTCATTATAGTACCTTATCTTGTCTTTTTGAGCAGCCCTTTGAAGTCTTTTGGTTAGTTCTTTAACTTCATCATTTCTTCTTTCTGCTTTGGCTCTTCGATCTTCAAGAGCAAGTTTCAGAGTCTCTTCTCACAACAAATTTGAGCTTTTCTTTCTTTCCTGTCTTTTTAATGACCTCTTGCTGTCTTCATGGATTATGTCTTTAATGTCATTCCAGAATTCTTCTGGTCTTCAGTCATTCGTGGTCAACACATCAAATCTGTTCTTGAGATGGTCTCTAAACTCAGATGGGGTATACTCAAGGTCATACTTTGGCTATCGTTGGCTTGCTCTAGTTTTCTTCAGTTTCAGTTTGAATTTGCATGTAAGTAATTGATGATCTGTGCTACAGTCAGCACCTCCTCTTGTCCTGGACTGCTGATGTGCAGCTTTTCCATATATGTAGTTGATTTGGTTTCTGTGTCTTCTGTCTGATGAGGTCCATGTGTACACTCAACATTTGTGTTGGTTAAAAAGGCATTTGTAATGAAGAAGTTATTAGTCTTGCAAAAATCTAGTCATGCGATCTCCGGCATTATTTCTGTCACCAAGGCTGTTTTTTCCAAGGCTGATCCTCGTCTTTGTTTCCAGGTTTTGCATTCCAATCACCAGTAGCTATCAGTGCATCCTGATTGCATGTTCTATCAATTTCGGACTGCAAAAGGTGGTAAAAATCTTCAGTCTCTTTATCTTTGGCCATAGTGGTTGGTGCGTAAATTTGAATAATAGTCATATTAACTGGCTTTCCTTGTAGACGTATGGATATTATCCTATCACTGGCAGCATTGTACTTCAGGACAGATCTTGAACTGTTCTTTTTTTTTTTTTTATTTAACATAACTGAGTGAAAATGTACATTCACATGTAAATTTACATGCCCCCCTATATGCAGCTTCCACTGCTCTCCCTGTCCGGTGACTGCACACTATTCCTCTCTGCTCCATACATGTCTCATCCTCCCAACAGTCTCCTTTCCCCTCCTCTCCGTCCACTCCCCTTCCTCCAGCCAGAGGTCAGCAAGATGATATCCTATAGATGTATAGAACCATAAAGTGCTTCCAATATATGGTTACTCTGCATTGCCAAGTCCAATCCATTCTTGTCCAAAGAGTGGACCTTTGTTATAATTTGTGGGAACGGGCAGCATCAGGGCCAGGGGCCATGCTCTCAGAGGAACCCCAAAACCGCTGGACCATCAATTGAGGTCTTTCAGTGGACATCTCATGATGCACCTCTTTTTATTCTTGTGTTGTCAGTGAGACTCCTCTCTGTGAGCTCCGTCGTGGCTATCACTGGTGGTGGCCGGGCACCATCTGGTTCTTCCTGTCCCAGGTCGATGTAGGCACCCACTCTTGTGGGTCTCTCTGTCTTCTTGGTTGTCTTTACCGCATGCCATTTTGGCCCTCGGTGAGCATCCGCTCCTGCTGAGTTGGGACCATTTGCTGTGTCCTCGGATGGCAGCTTGGCAGCTTTTAAGACCCCAGACGCCACTCACCAATGTGCGGTGCAGAGAGCTCTCTTAGCAAAACGCTAGTTGTGCCAATTGGCCTGGAATTCGCCTAAGAGCATGGTCCCCCGCCCCCTGCCCAGCTACTCTATCCTTGCAGTATTGAGTTAAGATGGAAGGAGTACTCAAGTTATGCTGAAGTCCACTTAATGTTGTTCTTGTTCTTATGTGTGCTGTCACCGCTTTCTCCCAACTAGATTTCTAGTAACTACCTAAACTAAACCCTCCCCCCTTAGGCCTCCCTCCCTTCCTCCCCTCCCTTGCAGCTGTCAAAGAGTGTTTTCCTCTATACACAAGTCTGTTTTTGAGATGTTATCATAGAGTTCTCATACAGTATTTGTCCTTTTGTCGCTGACTACTCTCACTCAACATAATGTCTTCCAGTTGAAACCAGGTTAGGAGATGTTTCCTGGAATCATCGTTATTCTTTATCATTGCGTAGTGCTCCATTGAGTATATGTATTGAACTGTTCTTTTTGATGATGAATGCAACACCGTTAGTCTTCAAGTTTTCATTCCTGGCATAGTAGACCATATGACTTTCAGATTCAAAATGGCAAATACTGGTCCATTTCAGCTCACTAATACCTGGAATATCGATGTTTATACATTCCATTTTATTTTTGACAATTTGCAACTTTCCTAGATTCACACTTTGTATATGCTGTGTTCCAGTTATTAATGGATGTTTGCAGCTGTTATCATTTTGAGTTGTGCCCCTTCAGCAAGTGAGGATCCCAAAGGCTTTACTCCAACCACATCTCTAAGGTCGACTCTACTTTGAGGAGGCAGCTCTTTCAGTTGTCTTCTGAGTGCCTCCTGACGTGGAGGCTCATTTTCTGACACTATATCTGACAGTGTTCCACTACTATTCATAAGGTTTCCCTGGCTAATTCTTTTCAGAAGTAGACAGGTCCGTCTTCCTAGTCTGTCATAGTACGGAAGCTCAGCTGAAGCCTGTTCACCATGGGTGACCCTCTTGGTACTTAAATACCAGTGGCATAGCTTCCAGTGTCAAAGCAACAAGCCAGCCTCTACTGACAGTCAAGTGTGGGCTGCTCCCTCTCCCTTTACTCAGCCTTCCTAGCCTATTCCCGTTCCCTTTACTCAATCTCCCTAACCTGCTCTTTCCCTTTATGCAATTCTTGCTAGCCTGTTGCGTCTCCCACAGTCATATAGATTATTGAAATTGGGAGCCTATGCTCTGCCTAGTAACTTACTTTCATATCTTCTTATACTTAAATAAGGATGCTTTTTAAAATTTCACTTTTTTTCAAATATTAAACCTAAAAGAATAGTGTATATCTGAACTGCCTCAAATTCTGTTTTCCTGTCCATGATGTTATTTCATCATGCTTGGTAGAATGGAGGGTCAGCGAAAAAGAGGAACCTCGACGAGGGGATTGACACAGTGCCCGCAACAATGGGCTTAAGCATTAAAACGATTGTGGACATGATGCAAAACCGGGCCGTGTTTTGTTCTGTTGTTCATAGGGTCTCTGTGAGTCGGAACTGACTCGATGGCATCTAACAGCAACAACATGTCATTTCATTAGATTATCTCCTAAGGATTACAAATTACGTAATTATGTGGCCACAAAACTTTTACCCTGTTTTAAATTTGTACTGTCTGAGTCTATATATTTTTCTTTAACCTTGAAAAGTATTGTGTTTTAATTGCTGTGAAATTCACACAGTATAAATTTAATCATCATAAAGTAAACATAATTCCATGGCATTTAGTGTATCCACAATGTTGTATGATCATAGCCCCGTCTCTCTGTAATTGCAAAACGTTTTCGTCACCCCAAAGCAAAATATCTAACCCAATAAGCACTTAGTCCTCATTCACCCTTCCACCCAGCCCTTGACAACCACTATCCTGCTTTTTGTCTGGATGGCTTTACCTAGTGTTAATATTTCATAGAAACAGAATCATAACCCACATGACCTCAGAATGTGGCTTCTTTCACTTAGCTTCTTTCACAGAGTCCTCACCAACAATTGTTATTTGGTATTTTTGTTGATTTTGCTGTTTTTATTTTTGTTGTAGCCATTCTCATGGTTGTGGAGTAGTGTGTATTTGCAGTTTTCATTTGTGATTCCTTAGTGACTGACAATGACCATCTCTTCAGTGTTGGTTTACATATATGTGTGCACATATATATACATCTATATATATTTACAGATGATATCAACTTGTATTTATGTTATTAATTCCATACCAGTCCAGTATTACTTATTAATTAGACTGAATTCATTAAATTGAGTTTTATTTAAAGCAAAGAACTGATCTTGCATTATGAATATTGACTTGATACACGTATTGGCTTCTCACAGGAAACTCCTGTGCTTACCAGAATAGAAAAACAAAAGCGCAAAGAAGAGGAAGAAGAACGTCAAATTCTTCTAGCTGTGCAGAAGAAGGAGCAGGAACAGATGCTAAAGGAAGAGAGGAAACGGGAGTTAGAGGAAAAGGTGAAGGCAGTGGAAGGTATGTACACTTTCTGTGCAGGCTGGAAAGATGTGTGTGTTCATGGAATAGTCCTTCTGCAACCAAAGCTGAATCAAGCTAGGTCTCATCATTTATCTGATCTGTTTCTGGCAATTCCTATTTAAATACTTTGTGAATTGTTTTTTGGCATGTTTATCTGTATCCAGGCGTTTTACTGTCTCTTCTGTGGTGTACTTTTGTTCATCATTCTTGCTGTGCTTTATAGTCTGTCTTTATTGCCCCGATCTCTGCTGTATTTGCTTTATCCCACTTTCAGAATAGAAAAATTAGTAAGGTATTGAAACTAACTAACCTCATAAACCACCAATCATCTGTCAGTTTGTCAGTCTGTAGTGTCTTGCATGTTGCTGTCATGCTGGAAACTGGGCCACTGGTGTTTCAAACACCAGCATAGTCACCCGTGTTAGACAGGTTCCAGGCTAAAATAGGATGAAGGACTTGGTGATCTACTGTTACAGAAATTGGCCAGTGAAAACCTCATGAATGGAAACAGAGTATTGTCTGATACAGTGCAGAACATGAGCCCCTCAGATTGGAAGGCACTTGTAATACAACTGGGAAGAGCTACCTCCTCAGAGTAGAGTTGACCTTAATGACTTGGATGGAGTCCAGCTTACAAGACCTTCATATATCATTATGCATTGCACTGAGCATACCTGTCCCAAAGACCTCTTTAAGGTGTTACAAAGTAAAGATGTCACCATGACAGTTAAGCTGTGTGTATCGACCTGTGATATTTTCAGTCAGCTGATAATGCATGCTCAAAGTGGACAAAGAAAGCGGAATAAGAGCTGATGCCTTTGAATTGTGGTGTTGGTGAAGAATATTTGATATACTGTAGACTGCCAGAAAAATGAACAAGTCTGTTTTGGAAGAAGTACAGCCAGAGTATGAATGTTATCAGGAGTGTAGTTGGATGTGTTAAATCAGGAATGACCAATCTCTGGAGAAGTACAGCATGCTTAGTGAGGTAGGGAGGGTCAGCAAAAAAGAGGAAGACCCTTGATGAGATGGATTGAGGCAGTGGCTACAACAGTGTACTCGAGCGTGGCAGTGGATTGTGAAGGTGGCACAGGACCGGGCAAGAGTGTTTTGTCCTGTTTTACATGGGGTTGCTGTGAGCTGGACTCAATTCAGCAACACCTAAGAACAACAGGATCATCATGGAAATACTTTGAATCCAAATGAGAATACTTTAGAAAAATTTTAAGGTTTTTTTTGTTGTTAACAGCAGTATACAAATGTAGAATATTAATACTACTAGGGTGAAGTAGCTGTTTTGGTGTAATGAGATTTTTCTTTCTTTAACATTTAAACTTACAGAATTTATTTCTTGAGAGGAAAATGTACTAAAAAAAAGAATTTAACATCAGTTTTTGTAATCAGTTGTATCAACTTTTTAAAATTTGCAATTTGTAAGTGATAATCTTGAGCTTAAGCACTCTGATGTACATATTGGGCAATAAGCATTGCCAGAAATTCAAGCCAGATTCAGAAGAGGACTTGGAGTAAAGGATATCATAGTTGATGTCAGACGGATCCTTATTGAAAGCAGAAAATACCAGAAGGATGTTTGCCTGTGTTTTATTGACTGTATAATGACATTCAGCTTTGTGGATCATAACAAATTAGGGATAACATTGTGGAGAATGGGAGTTCCAGAACACTTAGTTGTGCTCATGATGAACCTGTACATACAAGGTCTGACACTCAAGTCCATGAACTTAATTTTTCTAAATGCTGTATACTTCATTGCTGAATATCACTACAGTCACCTTCAGAGTACTTCCTTTGGGAAGCTATGTACTGACACCAGTGACTATTCTACCCTTTAGAGCAATTTTGGAACTCTTTCTGGAATGGCCATTGTGCACAGTGGCAAGTTCACAAACTTGAATATATAGTCTGTGTAGGAGTTTGTATCCAGTAAACAAGTAGCTGTATTGGAACATCCTCCGTACTCACCTGATCTGGTGCCCAGTGACTTTTTTCTTTACCCAAAGATAAAGGTGACTTTGGGAAGACATTTTGATGACATTCAGGGCATCAAGGGTAATATGACGACAGCCCTGATGACCATGCTTGTTGAAAGTGAAGAGTGCTTGAAGCACTTACTGAAGAGGATCAAATGTCTACAGGCTTCAGTGTGGATTACAACTCAACATAAAAAGCCACATAACCAGACCCATTAGCAACACGATGCAGATTAGATAATTGAAGTTGTCAAGGATTTTCTTTTACTTGAATCCACTGTGAGTGTCCATGGAAGCAACGGTCAGGAGACTGACACACTGCATTGGGTAAATCTGTTGCAGAAGACCTCTTTGGAGTGTTAGAAATCAAAGATGTTATTTTAAGGACTACAATGTGCCTGACCCAAGCTGTGGTATTTTCATTCACTTCATGTGCATGGAAACATGGACAGTGTATAAGGAAGACCATGGAAGAATTGAGACCTTTGAGTTAATACTGTTGGTGAAGAATGTTGACTATACCATAAACAGCCAAAATAACAAACCAATCTGTTTTGGAAGAAATAAGCCAGAATGTTTCTTAGGCTCAAGGATGGCGAGACTTCATCTCCTCTCCGAAGAAGGACATCGTGCTTGATAAAGTAGTCAGTCAGTGAAAAAGAAGAAAATCCTTAATAAGATGGATTTGTACACTGGCTGCAGCAATGGGTTCAAGCATAACATTGACCATGAGAATGGCACAAGGCACCTAACAACAGCACTAATAAACATTTGCTTTATGTTTGAGAGAGAGTTTAAAAGCTAAATTAAAGCCAAAATCAGTGAATTTACAATCATAAAAAGTACCTTTATAACACACAAGACATTGAATGTTGTGAATATTTGTTTTGGTATATAGCAACTAAAAAGAAAAATAGGATTGCATTGTGTTTATAAAGCTACTTATCTGGACCAAGGTAAACCGTAAGTGATATTGATTATGTATGTACACACATTATGTGTGTACACACCTTCCTTGGTTAGTAAAACTAGTTTTCTTTCAAAGTTTGCATGTGTGCGTGTACTTTATGTGAAGGTTTAAAGAGCAGATTAGTTTCTCATTAAACAGTTAATATATATTGTTTTGTGACATTATCTGCCAACCCCACAACATGTCAGTACTCTCCGCTTCTCAAACTTGGGTTCCCCATTAACACCTTTTCTGCCCCATCATGCCTTTTTGTCCTTTCATTGTCCCTTGGTTGGTATGACCATTTAGTCTTATTTCATTTTATGGCCTGTGTAATCTTTGGTTAGAGGGTGAACCTTGGAAGTGACTTCAGTACATCGAGTTAAAGAGATGTCTAGGAGCCATACTCTGGGTTTTCTCTAGTCTCTGTCAGATAAGTAAGTCTAGTCTGGCTTTTTTGTGGGTTTGAATTTTGTCCTATATTTTTCTCCACTTTTGTCCAGGACCCTGTGTTGTCATCCATGTCAGGGCAGTTGTTGGTGGTAACCAAGCATCATTTAATTGTGCCGAACTCAGTTGGGTAGAGGCTGTGGTAGTTGTGGTCCATTAGTCCTTGGAATAATCTTACTCTCATGTCTTTGTTTTTGCCATTCTCCCTTGCTCTAGACTGGGTGACACCAGTGGACTATCTTAGATTGCTGCTCCAAGCTTTTAGGACCCAAGATCCTACTCACCAAAGTAGGATCTAGAACATTTTCTTTATCAACTGTATTATGTCAGTTGAGTTAGATGTCCCCGAAGACCGTGGCCCCCAGCCCTCCCCCTAGTAATTTGGTTCTTCAGAAAGTTAGGGTGTGTCCATGAAGTTTCCATGACCTTGTTGTGGTCAAGTCATGCATACTTCTTGTCATGGATTAAATTGTGTCCCCTCAAAAATGTAGGTGTTGATTTGACTCAGCTAGGAGTCCCAATATGGGGCCCTTCCTCCCATGTGTTGTGAATCCTGCCTCTGTAATACTGATGATAGTGAGCTGCAGTTGTGTTAGTGAGGCAGGACTCAAGCTACAAGCTTGTGGAATATCAGGGAGAGAAGTGAGCAGAGGAAGTTGGGAACCTCATACCACCAAGAAAGCAGCCCTGAGAGCAGAGCACATCATT
The DNA here is from genome assembly GCA_028571685.1 of Heterohyrax brucei. Taxonomy (NCBI): domain Eukaryota; kingdom Metazoa; phylum Chordata; class Mammalia; order Hyracoidea; family Procaviidae; genus Heterohyrax; species Heterohyrax brucei. Next base: position 59,433,809 of record CM053142.1, on the reverse strand, counting down.
TGGGCCTGAGGTTCCTGTGCTTGGATGCTCTCCTTGAATTTGGACGTAGCCTACCAGACTGTGATAAATTCTCTTACTGAATGGACTTGTAACTCATTAATAGACTTGTGGCTTACTGGACTGTCACAATAAAATTTCTCTTCATGAAGCCTTCTCCTCATGGTATTTTCTGTTGGAGCAGTACCAGGTGACTAAGACGCTTCTCTAGTATTACGTGCTATCTTACTCTTCACCAAAGGGACCACTCACCTGTTATCTGGTTAATGTTTTGCTTTCCTTATCCCTCTTCATCGTAACTATCAATGATTGTTTCTTTTTATCTGTAAACTTTTTTCATGAGTTTCTACAGTAGTGGTCTCATAACAGTGTTTGTCCTTTTGACTTATTTCACTCAACATAAACACCCTCCAGACCCAATCATGTTGTGAGATTTTGCAGACTCATCGTTGTTGTTTAATAGTGTATAGTATTCCATAGTTATGTTCCATAGTTTGTTTATCCTTTCATCTGTGGGTGGGTCTGTCTTTTCACTATTGTGAATTATGCTGCAGTGAGCATCAGTTCAAGCTTCATATTAAAAAAAAATGGCCAACCAATTGAGATTCGTAACAGGTATGCAAGGGTGGTTCATCATTAGAAAATCAGTGAGCATAATGATATTTTTCTTTTGTTTGTAGTGTTGCACAGTGAAGGATGAATTCTTGGATAAACCCAGTGCTGTAGCAGTTACATTTGTAAGCTGAACGCTATAAATCACATGATAAAGGTCATTTGAGTTAGTTGGCTATTGACCTGGATTGATTGATTATGAAATGTATTGAGCCTTTTGTATTTTTAAGTAAAAAATCATAAATATGGATTAGACTCTTGATGCAGTGTTTTTTTTCCTTTGTGATTGAGTGAATGTGTACAATCCAGTTTATATTTGCATGCCCACCTATGTGTAGCTCCTACTGCTCTCCTTGCCTGCTGACAGCACATTCCCTCTTTCTGTTCTATACATGTCATATTCTCTTAACAATCTCCTATCCCCTCCTCTCCATGCTCTCCACTCCCATGTAAGCCAATAGGATGACGTCCTATAGATGCATAGAACCATAAAGCGCACACACGATATGGTCACTCTGTGTCACCGGTCCAATCCATTCCTGTCTGAGGAGTTGACCTCAGTAATGATTATGCATAGAACCGTAAAGTGCACACACGATATGGTCACTCTGTGTCACCGAGTCTAATCCATTCCTGTCTGAGGAGTTGACCTCAGTAATGATTTATGAACAGGAGCATCGTCAGGTCTAGGGGCCATGCTCCCAGGGGAACCCCCAGGCCTTCGGACATCAATTGTAGTCTTTCAGTGGAGTTCTCAGGGTGCACCCGTTTTCATTACTGTATTGCCACTGGGACTCAACTTTGTGAGCCCCATCACAGCTGTCACTGGTGGTGGCCGGGCACCATCTGGTTCTGCTGGTAACATGTTGATGTAGTCACCCATTCACATGGGTCTTTCTGTCTTCCGGGTTTTCTTTTCCCCATGTTGTTTTTGTCCTGGTGATTGTCCCTGCTGAGTTGAGACCATTTGGTGTACCTTAGACTGCAGCTTTCTAGCTTTTAAGACCACAGATGCCACTCACCAATATGGGGTGCAGAAGACTCTCTTAGCAATAGGCTAGTTACACCAGTTGGCCTAAATATCCCCTCAGATAATGCAGTGTTTTGGTATAAAGTTTAGATACATTTTCACTTTGAGAATAATTCTTGCTTGACTGTGTGCTTTTTTTCCTTCCATTTCTAAATTACACTTTCTGTCGTGTTGGTGTAACCACACTCCTCCCTGACTCATTTAGTCCTACTGCATTTAACCTGTTTGAAGAAGTTGATCCTGTACCATATTTTGCATTGTATCCCACGTGCAAGATTTTGCCTATGTTTTATTTTCAGTGCTATTTTCAAATTCAGATCAGTAATTAAGACTTCTACTTCTTAATGTTTGTATAGACCCCTTATCCTATTCACCAAAGTAAGATGTAGAACATTTTCTTCCACAAGCAGCTGTTGGTTTTGAACATAAGACCTTATAGTGTATGACTGAGTGCCGTAACCACTGTGCTACCAACCAAAGCGATCTGGTTGATGCTGACTCATTACAGGACAGAGTGAAACTGCCCCCTGCAGTTTCCAAGGAGTGCTTGGTGAATTGAAACTGCTAACCTTTTAGTTAGCAGCTGTGGCTGTTAACCACTACGCCGACTGGGTTTCCACCTGCTGTCAAGGCTCCTAAATAACGCACAGCTGTTGGGTCTGGAGGGCATTTATGCTGAGTGAAACAGGTCCATCATAAAAGGACAAATACTGTTATGAGACCACTATTATAAAAACTTATGAAATAGCGTAATTTCTGTAACTCTAAGATGGATAATGCTTGTATTACAGGATTGGTGAGTCTGTCAACCCTTTTTGGAGGTGGGTGGGGAGCACCTGTTATTTCTCAGGCACTGTTCTAAGAGTATGGTAAAGCACAAAATAGTTGACTGCTTTTGTGGCGTTTACATTCCAGCATAAACAAATAATAAAAGCAGAACCCACTGCTATTGAACCAATTCTGACTCGTGGTGATCAGAGAGGATAGGGTAGAGCTGCCTTAGAGATTTTCCAAGGCTGTAAGTCTTTATGGAAGCTGACTGCTACATCTTTCTTCTGCAGAGCAACTGTTGATTTTGAACATACGACCTTTTAGTAGGCAGCTGAGTGATTTAAGTACTGTGCTCCTATCAAAGCGAACCCGTAGCCATCTAGCTGATGCTTACTCAGAGTGACCTTACAGGACAGAGTAGAACTGCCCCATGCAGTTTCCAGGGAGTGCTTTGTGGACTCAGACTGCTGACCTGTTGGTTAGCAGCTGTGACTCTTAACCACTAAGCTACCCGGATTTCCTCCTGCGGCCAGGGCTCTTAACAGTAGTGCCTGAAAATTTTTTTTTCTTTTTTTAAATGAAAGACTTGAATCCTCCAATTCAGAAACAAGAAGAAATAGACAGTCAATAAATAGAAATTCTGTGTATACACTTGATACAGTATTACCGAAGATATGGCACAACCACTGTGGAAGGCACAGATTGTCAGTGAAGGGTGTTCTGTAATACTGACAGCTGACATTTCAGGAGCAGCAGTAAGATTTACAAGAAAATGGAATTGTATCTTAAGAGTGATAAGAGGAAATGTCTGTCAACCTGAAGTTCTGTTGCCAGCTCTCATTCAGACAAGATAGTGAAACAAAGATGTTTTCAGCCAAATTTTACAACAGTTAAAACTTGATGAACTTTGGGGCCATTATTCAGCTCACTGGAGTAGTACTTTGTTGTTAGCTGTTGTTAACTGATGTTAAGTTGAATCTTAGCTGGTGGTGACCCCATGTGTTACAGAGTAGGACTGCTCTATAGAGTTTTCCTGACTGTAATCTTAAAGGAAGCAGGTCAGTAGGCCTTTTATTCTGTGGGGTTTTTATCACCAATTTTTAAGTTAATAGTTGAGCACAGTTAGTTGGTTAAGAAGTGTGACTACTAACCAAAAGATCAGCAGTTCGAATCCAGCAGATGCTTCTTAGAAATTCCCCAAGTCAGTTTACTCTATTCTGTAGGGTCAGCTCTGAGTTAGAATTGCCTTGATAGACAGCAGGTTTGGGGTTTTTTTTTTTTCTTTCCCTTAGTTGAGCACAAATCATTTGCGCCACCTAGAGACATTAGGAAGAATGAAGAGAAACCATCAAGGGAGAAATAACATGCAGGAAGCCAGGGAGTACAAAAAAAAGTGGTAAACATGGGTGAATCTATTCAAGAATTTGCTATGCAGAATAGTGACAAAACCTCCAGATTTCTGTTACTATACAAAAACCATACAGTATTAAAATACTGGATAATACGGTGAAACCTGTGCAAGCTGAAATTCAGTGTGTAGTCCTACCTCTTTTCTGCCTCTCATGTTAGTAGGATATATTTCAGTTAACCGTCTATGACAGGTGTCTGCCTTGTAGGTTTCAGTTTTCACAGGACAGTGTCATTGAGGTAAAAAAGCTTCCTAAAGCGAGACCCACAAGAGTGGGTGCCTACATTGACTTGGGACCAGAAGAACCAGATGGTGCCCGGCCACCACCAGTGATAGCCACGATGGAGCTCACAGAGAGGAGTCTCACTGGCAACACAAGAATAAAGAGGTGCATCATGAGATCTCCACTAAAAGACCTCGGTTGATGGTCCAGCGGTTTTGGGGTTCCTCTGAGAGCATGACCCCCTGCCCTGATGCTGCCGTTTCCCATAAATTATAACAAAGGTCCACTCTTTGGACAGGAATGGATTAGACTTGGCAATGCAGAGTGACCTTATATTGGAAGCACTTTGTGGTCCTATACATCTATAGGATATCATCTTGCTGACCTCTGGCTGGAGGAAGGGGTGTGGACGGACAGGAGGGGAAAGGAGGTTGTTGGGAGGATGAGACATGTATGGAGCAGAGAGGGATAGTGTGCTGTCACCGGACAGGGAGAGCAGTGGAAGCTGCATATAGGTGGGCATGTAAATTTATATGTGAATGTACATTTTTCACTCAGTTATGTTAAATAAAAATTAAAAAAAAAAAAAGCTTCCTAAAGCATTCTACATAATGGGGAATCATTAGAAGTGTTTTTTTTCAAGTGAGGAAGAAAACAAGGATTTTTTAAAATCATACCAGCGATTGTTCGTAATACTCAGAGGATGGTCTCTAAATATACTGTATCACCAGAAAGAACCAAGCTCCAGGAGAAGTGGTTGATTTGGGTGCAGGAGTAGAAAAAAGATGAGCCCAGAATATCTTGTTAATAGCAAGCATGAGAGATTCCTGAAAGTTTATTCAAAAATTCAAAACCAACTGGAAGGACATTTTTCTGGTCAAAGATGGGACACTTTCAGCATTTTAAAGAAAAAAACAAGGAAACCTCAATAGCTTAAGAAACATTAAGTTAATTCAAAACTCATGGCTTCATAGTAATTTTTAAAAATGACTGGTGACCTTAGGAGGATGATAGGATAAAAACTTGATATTCTGAAAACTTACAAAAAAGAGGAAAAGAATCAAGCATTTCTTTTTTCATCACAGACTATTGCAGAATATTCAAAAAACTGATGACAAAAAGAATAATTCTAATCAGTAAATACATCAGGAATAGTAGAGTAACCACAACGAACAGATCTAGTAAAAGCTTTTGTCAAGCAGTATTCTGGGAGATAATAAGCCTCAATGCCCTAAAGCCAGATGCAAACAGATTTTTTGTATGAAGATCCACATAGTAAATATGGTAGACTCAGAGACCAGACAGGGCCATGTTCCATTAAAACTTGATTTAGAAAAGCAGGCAGCAGCCCTACATACTGTAGTTAGCTGTTCACAGACCTGAAGCATATATTGTATGCAATGAATAAATATATAATCCTTAGATGATACATCATCTAAGGATTATATCCTTAGATATAGTATCTAATATATCATCCTTAGAAGTAGTGAGAAAATAGTCTAAATATTCTTCTATCATAATTCCTCTTGGACCATTGGGTAGTCAGCAATAGCTGCTAAAAAAAAGAAAAGCAATACAGTAAAAAGCTGATAATGAATTTTTCAGTAAGTGGTGTCAGGATGATGGCTTATTGACAGGAAAAAATTATATCCCTTCTGATGTAACAAATTCTTCTCATAATATCTTAATGATATTCAGCAATTTTTTGAGAAAAAAATTAGGTCTTTAGCGTACCTGGAACTTTATCAGAAAACAATTCTCTTGTTTTCTTCTACCTTGCCCTCTGTCCCCAACCCCCACCCACTTCGTCACCCAATTTGAAAATACCATGAATAAGGGGAAAGAGTCCTACTACTTTATGTTTTTCATAAAGCAGTCTGTCTGCAGGAGCATCCTAACTATGAAAAGAAGGTAGCAGAGGGAGGAGCAGAAATATTTTTGTGGCAGTACTCTAGTGATAATTGTTTCTTTCTCTCAGGAGAAGGCCATCAGGAGAAGGACTGATATATATTTGATTACATTGTTGAAAACTTACAGCACTGTAAACAAAGTTAAGGCACAAATCACAATGGAAGAAGATAATTTTAACACATAACCAACATTCTAAAATGCGATTCTCTAAATTAGTAAGGTATCTAACAACTTATAGAAAAGAAAGCCAAGTATATAACAGGAAATTCCCAAGTTGCCAGTAAACACTAAAAGATGCTCAGTATTACTCTAATCATAAAAAGGCAAATGAGAGCAACAAAATTCCATGTCGTATCCATCAGTTGGGTACAAGCTTTGACATTTTGTTACACCAAGTAAGTGTGAAGCAGTTCAGATCAATTTCAGAGGAGTCATTGATAACATTTCTTTGGACAGCACCTTGACAATGCCTAATAAACTTACTGTATACATAGTCACCTATCCAGCAATTTTACTGCTAGGTTTGCATCTTAAAGAACTCTCACACATGTGTAGGAGAAGACATGTTAAATAAATGGTCCGTTACTGTACTGTTTGCAAAATTCAAAGATAAAATCAACTAGAAAATGCGTTATTAGCCTCTGATATAATCATGTAGTGAAGTATTATACTAAAGAAAATAGGGTAAAGTTTTTAAGATGTGACCATTTGATAGGTACAGTGCATGGTATTCATTCACTTAGTAATTTCTTTAAAGTTGAAATCATTTTCTTTTTTAATAAAAATCAGTGATGTCAAAGCAGATCTAGATTACTCTTGAGATGATAAATGAAAATAATTCAAATGGTACTTGACAGGGAAAATTGTTCACCGGCCATGTTAATAGCCATGATCAAGTATGGAGCCTCTCCGTTTGGGAACAGAAATTAGAATTGGGAAGGAAAATAGGCAGGCAGTCCTGGCTTCTCTTCTTTCTAGTGTTATCTCGTGCTGTCGGAAATTGTTGTGCTTCTTAGTCACCTCACCTCTTTGTGCCTGACCTTGTTCTCTGCCAGCACTAGTGCCCTCTAAGGTCGCAAGTGGATGGCCAAGTGTATTTCACATGATCATCTCTACAAGCCAGAAGAAATTTGTCCTTGCCATCTAGATTCTTTGCTAGTTCCAGCTCGTGTCTTTACCTTGTTTCTAGCCAAATTTGGTGCTTCTGTGGGCTTGGTATGGGCTTGCTGCCAGTGGTGGTGGTAGGGAACAGAGAAAATTGGTGTGCTTGAATACCACAGTAGATACAAAAGCTAGAGTGCTAAACCTGTGTGTGTGTGGACTGAGAGTCTGATCCTAAGAAAGAAAAGAAAATGTTTCTGGTAGTCTGAGAAAGATAATCCTTATTCAACCTTCTACCTGTTCCTTTTTCTTCCAATTCTCTTGTTTTCTTCTACCTTGCCCTCTGTCCCCAACCCCCACCCACTTCGTCACCCAATTTGAAAATACCATGAATAAGGGGAAAGAGTCCTACTACTTTATGTTTTTCATAAAGCAGTCTGTCTGCAGGAGCATCCTAACTATGAAAAGAAGGTAGCAGAGGGAGGAGCAGAAATATTTTTGTGGCAGTACTCTAGTGATAATTGTTTCTTTCTCTCAAAGTGATTAATAGCATTTGATCATCCTTAGCATACTGAACTCTTGTACCCTGATTGTGTTCATTGTAGATCGAGCTAAGAGGAGAAAGCTCAGGGAAGAACGAGCCTGGCTGCTGGCTCAAGGAAAAGAGCTTCCCCCAGAACTTTCACATCTGGACCCGAATTCCCCCATGAGAGAGGAAAAAAAGACTAAAGACCTGTGAGTTTTCACTAACAGCATTAGCAAGTGGTAACACATATTACCACTCAGGCATTGTGTGCTGTATTTTTGTTTTCATTTGATCCTTAACTACCATATGCAGTAGGCAGCAGTATCACCTTTTAAAGTATGGTAAACAAAGCAAGTGGCAGGCATGAGACATAAACCTACAGCTGCCATCACTGCTTGTAACTATGCACATACACATGCAGCTGTGTCCCTCTCTTTTCTCTTGTATTCGTGATCACTCTATAGGAGCACATTGATATTTTTCACAAAGCTCTCCGTTCTCCAGCCTTTTAATTTAATGAAATTAGAACCAATATTACAATGTGAAATTCCTTCTTGAAGTGTGAAAAGTAGTGTACTAGAGTTTTTTGGTTATTGTAAAGTAACAGCTTGATAGTTTGTATCTTTTTTGCTCCTTATTAAAAATTCAAGAAGCAAACAGACAAATATTCTTTGCTTATAAGCTTCACCTTTTGGTAACTTTTATAGCACAAATGAATTTTAGCTAAGTGATAATGACAGACAAAAGTTGTATTTTGGTATTGTTTTGGATTATTATTCTTTATATCACAAAAATACTCATTGGCATAAAATAATACCTTGAAAGGAACGTGCTGTTAAATAACTAACTTGATAGAACTGTAGTTTGAATTCTGAATCATTTAGGCCAATGCCATCATTTTATAAAAGATGAGAAAAATGAGTCTCTTTTCACTAAGGTATGCAGTCCTTCATCTTTCTGTTGTAGGAAGTGTTATCAGTATGTTGCAGACTGTCAGAGTAAAAACACAAATATTTCAAATCTTGGTTTATTCATCTGTGTGACTGTGATTAAACTGTGAGAACTAAAAAAAGGTGATGAGAGTTAATGTTAATTTCTTGTTTTATGGTTTACAGTTTTGAGTTGGATGATGATTTCACTGCCATGTATAAAGGTCAGTTCCAATTCTCCGCTGTCACGTTTCTGATGGAAGTATTGCTGTGTCAGTGTGAAATAAGCTGTCCTTTTTGACTTTCAGTTCTAGATGTGGTGAAGGCTCATAAGGACTCCTGGCCTTTTTTGGAACCTGTGGATGAATCTTATGCCCCTAACTATTACCAGATTATTAAGGTAAAAGCTGTCTTTTTAATTATACCTGTTGTGCCCAAGGTGTCTTTCTTGATTTCTGTTGTTTTACCTTGCTTTGTTTAACTCTTTATTGTTTCTTGAAAATCATTACTTTTGGGTGTATATTAGGCCATGGCGTATATTAGGCAGCTCATAACAGCATGAGATCCTTAGCCTCATGGGGACTAAGATGTTTATTTATTTGCTATTCTCTAGTATGTTGTAATTAAACAGTTATGTGTCCTTTTCTAGGTCCCCATGGATATTTCAAGTATGGAGAAGAAACTGAACGGAGGTTTATACTGTACCAAGGAAGAATTTGTAAATGACATGAAGACTATGTTCAGAAATTGTCGAAAATATAATGGGGAAAGTAGTGGTAAGTGGGGAGGGAATTTATTCAGGATGTACATTTGGTAGACCATTATCTTAAAGAGGAATAAAATGTCCTCTCTTTAGAAATACACATCTTAATGATTCAGACCTTCCTTTGGGAGTAGAAGGAGAACACATGTTAAGAGCTGTGGAATTACCTATCCCTAGCACTCACGTAATATGTGTGAGGAATTCTCTCCTAGTCCACAGTGGGGAAGAGGGTACCTGGTGACTGACTGGCCTCAGGTTATTTCTTATCATCCCAGGGATAAGTTTGGGGCTAGATTGTAATGTGCCTTCTTCCTTAACACACTTACCTAGAGACCATACTGAGCTTACATAGAGCAGACTGTCAATCCATATTGAGAAATCAGCAGGAGAGAACTCTGATAAAGTAATTATGGGTCCCGCATACAGAAACTGATTCATTTATGCATTCTGCTAAACTTAGAAACCTTGTGTTATTCTCCCAATTTGTGGAGACGCTCTCCACCATCACATGTACTTGTTTTGCCCATTTCCCGTGTACTAATGCACTCCTTTTTGAGATGTTTAAAAAGCAAACAGTGTATTTTAGATAAATTTATTTACAATTTTCTTACAGTTTATAATTTTGGGGATATCTAAGTGTTTCCACACAAAGTGCCTTATTTTGAAAACTCCAGTTGATCGACTCACGTGATTTGAAATTTCTGGAATTTAGCTCTTTGGGTTTTCCCCCTATGTCTTACTCTACCATCAAATTAATTATAAAATTTTTCAGGGAATATATTCCACAAAAGAACATCTAGAGATGTAGGTTGAAATAAGTGGATCCATTTTGTATAACGTTGACAGTACCTGAAGTAATTTTTTTTAATCATTAAGTGAAAGTATACAATGTAAATCAACTGTGCATGCCCACAGATAGTTAAATTTTTACTCTTTTGGATTAATAGTGGTAAAGTCATTGTTACAGCCATACTACTTGAGCTTCTTGTGAATAGACACCATGTGTTTTATTTATGTATGGCCCTAGAATTAAAAACCCAGGGTTTACCCAGCAGCGTCTTGTCTCACTTATTAATGAGGCAAATATCTTGCAGTCTGTAAAAATTACATGGAGGCCAATCCTTGTATCTTCCTGTGACTACAGAGTATACCAAGATGTCTGACAATTTAGAGAGGTGTTTCCATCGGGCAATGATGAAGCATTTTCCTGGTGAAGATGGAGACACGGATGAAGAATTTTGGATCAGAGAGGATGAAAAGCGGGAGAAGAGACGGAGTCGAGCTGGACGAAGTAGTGGCAGCCATGTCTGGACCCGCTCCAGAGAATCCGATGGTCCCAGCAGGAAACAGCAGCCTGTGGAGAATGGAGGGAAGTCACTTCCCCCAGCACGTCGCCGTGCTTCCTCTTCTGGGGACGATCAGAGCAGCAGTTCCACACAGGCCCCCCGGGAGGTGGCAGCTTCCAATGGCCAAGGCTTTTCTAGGTCCCTGCATTATGGTGCGATGCCCAGCCCAGCCCCTCTCTTAAACCAGATGGTAAGAAACAGCATGAGTTCTGTTGTTTCCCCAAGGTGGTGAATTCTTAGGGAACTAAGGCTACTTTATTAACTCCACTTCCAAAATGATTTTTTTATATATGGGTATTTTCTTCTTCCTTCATCTGGCCTTTCTTTGTTTTTCTTTTTTTTTTTAAGCCTCTTTTCTCTTAATCTTTTGATCCATGCTGTTTCGGCATGGACAAAAAAATCATTTTTTGAAGAGTGAAAGAAATCATGACTTTTTATGTATAAAACTGAGATACATGTACACTGTGCAAACCGATATGCAGTCTTTCTCTGGTGTTACAGTTTCATGCTGGGTGCAGTTGAGGGGGAAATGGCTAAAAAATCTCCTTAAAAAACAAAAGGGAAGAGTTGCCGTGAACTCAGTTCTGACGCCTGGCAGTTCCCTGCCTCACTGGGTAGAGCTGTGCGTCACAGGGTTTCAGTGGCGGGGTTGCTGAGCAGCTCACCAGATCGTCCCTCCTTGGTACCTTTGGGTGGACTCAAACCTCCAGTTAGCAACCAAGCACAGTAACCATTTGGACCACTCAGGAAATCGAGAGAGGCTCTCTGGGGGATGATAATGAGGAGCAGACTCAGAAATGCTGATTTAATCTTGTCTCCTGGAGATGGAACTTGCTTTCCTTTCTTGGAACTGTCTGCCAGGCTGTTAGTGGTCTGTGTAACTGTTATTTTAAGAGTACTGTTCCTCTTGAGGCAAGTCCCACTTCTCTGCCTAATGTCTGTGCTTTCCCCTCTGTGTCTTCTTTTGCTTGCCCCAATGATCTCCAGAGGCAAGCAGTACCAGGAACCTTTGGCCCTCTTCAGGGATCAGAACCTTCCATCGTGTATGGTTCCTCTCGAGTTCCAGAACCCCATCCTGGAGAGCCTGTTCAGCATCATCAACCCTTTGCCATGCAGGTAAACAGCCTGTTCAGAAAACACAGGTGCGGAAGATTCCAGAGAGAAATTTCAGAAATACACCTTCCCCTGTTAAATTTCTTGCACCGTTTCCTATCCTGATGAATCTGTCTCTGTAGATGAGGCACATTACAAGACCTTCAGTGAAACTGTGCTTTCTTGTCTTTTCTTCCAGCCTCCGGTGGGAATGAATAACCACCGAGGACCCAGGCTGGGAACACCTGAAGAGAAGCAAGTGTGTGGGGGGCTAACGCACCTTCCTAACGTGGGCTCCCATCCTGGATCCTTGCAGCTTGGGCAGATGAGTGGCCCCAGTCAGGATGGAAACATGTATCCCCCAACTCAATTCCAGCCAGGATTTGTTCCTCCCAGGCATGGTGGGGCTCCAGCCCGACCCCCAGACTTTCCTGAAAGCTCAGATATTCCTCCCAGCCACATGTACCGATCATACAAGTACCTGAATCGAGTACACTCTGCTGTCTGGAATGGGAATCATGGTGCTACAAACCCAGGACCCTTGGGGCCAGATGAGAAACCTCCGTTGGGGCCAGGACCCTCTCACCAGCCTCGCACTCTTGGTCATGTGATGGATTCCCGAGTAATGAGACCACCTCTCCCGCCAAACCAGTGGACTGAACAATCAAGCTTCCTACCTCATGGAGTTCCTTCTTCAGGGTATCTGCGTGCACCCTGTAAATCTGCTATCCATCGGTTACAGCCGCCAGCCCCAGCACATGGTTCTCTGTTTGGAGCACCCTCCCAGGCTTTGCGGGGTGTCCAAGGAGGGGACTCCATGATGGACAGCCCAGAGATGATTGCCATGCAGCAACTTTCCTCCCGTGTTTGCCCACCAGGTGTGCCTTACCACCCCCGACAACCCACACCTCCCCATTTACCTGGCCCTTTTCCACAGGTAGCTCACTCAGCATCAGTAAGTGTGTCAGCCCCCAAGCCAGCCTTGGGGAACCCTGGGAGGACACAGGATAAGAATGAAACAAAAGAGCCTGAGAATGACCGAGGTAATTGACATTGTGTTTTATCTGACTTTTGGCTCTTCAGCTGTTAACACATAAGTCATCTTGTTCACAGAGAATATCAAACCAAGTGAAAGCTGGTGTCAGCCTCCTTTTCCTGAACTTCTCAGGGTTGGACCAACCACAGTACTGCTTTCAGTCTAAAGATCCAAACTGCATCCACATTCTGATCCACAACATGGATGCAGTGTGCTTTGGGCCAGACACCCTGTTTCAGAGTCTTACATATATTCACTTGATCCTCAGAACAAGCCTTGGTGATGACTACTACTATTATGTTTTTACAGATGGAGAAGCCGAAGCACTGAAATACTAGATAATTCATTCATCTTATAAGCGGTAGGGCTGAGATTTGAACCTACATAGGCTAGATCCAGCATCCACGCTCTTAACTATGTATCATCATACTGCCTTGAAAAATAATATAAAATAAATTTTCAGTGTTTTATTTAAAGGCTAATTCTTTTCTATCCTTGTATTCCTTAAATATATATCTGCCTTTAGTAAGAATGAAGAAGAGTGAGAGCTTGTGGATTTTGGAGCAGAAATAACACTTAAGATTAAACTTTTAACTGTAGGAGAGATATAACAAATACTGTGTGTGGTTAAAGCTGATTTTGAGGATAGATGTCTAGCATGTGTTACACATTATTCTTAGCACAATGGAGATGCCTGAACATTTATAAAATGTGAAGGTTCTACATAAAAAATGATGGTAGGCCAAATTTACTTTCAGTCTTTGTTTTGGGGAAATGCCTACTTTGTGAATACTAGCAGTATTAGAATTTTGTAGCACTGGTTTCTGTTTTTGTTTTAATTGTGTTTAAGATTATGATTACAGACAGTGTCTCATACAAAAACTTAGTTTGCCACATGACCTAGTTACTCTGCACTTACTGTGGCTGCACCCTTCTTCCCCGCCAAGCCTCTAGTACTGGTTTCAAATGATGTCTGGGCGTCAGAGTTTTAAAGGAAGAGTCCCACTAGTGAAACTTTGGATAAGTCTGCTTGTTGCCATGTTTTATGTTGACTGAATAATCAGAAGTGTGAATTTTAAGTTGCATTGCGTGACTCACACCTTTAATCTTTAAAGCTGGCCTCACAAGTATCCTGAGATCTTAATAGATATTTAAAGGCCATTATTAATCTTTATTCTTATCCCAGTATGATACCATAATCTCTGTGGGGCATATTTTGAAAACAAACCCAGTTCACAACTCTGCCCTTCTAGAAAAGATAAGAAGACCATGTTCATGAGTTGATTTAACAGTGAGATAAGAACTCTAAGGTTGTGACCAAGAATTGGAGCTTAGTTGTCTTAATTTGATTAAATTTTATTTTTTAGTTTTCATGCTGTAGACACTGATTTTAAAACAAGATGAATGTGTTCATTCAACATACATTAAAATTGAATTCCCACTGTGTGCAAGTACCAAGAGTAGAATGAGGAACATCTTGTATTCTGATGGAGTCTAGCCTTCCTGGGTACTGATAAAGGCCTTGGCCCTCACTGTGAACTTCAGAGCTTCCCAGCCTAGCCAGCATTTCTAGTGACACTGATAGCTTCCTGCCGTATTTCACACACGTCTACTGGAACCCATAAGCCATAAATTATCTCACATCTTCATACTGGTTTGACTAGAGAAGAAGAGGGAGGCAAGAGCATCTCCATTCATGGCAGACCTTCAGAGACCCATGAAAGGGGGTGTGAAAGGACACTTCAGGGACTCTGAAAATTTCTAGCTGTGTGGCTCAAGTTGCCATATACCCACCTCCACCATGGCTTTCTTCTGGCTGCTTACCTTACTGCTGTCATTACCACTTCCATCATTGTTGTTATTTCAGCCTACTATTTATTTTGTTAATTTTTCTTGCAGGAGAGCCCTTGCCAGGACTTGAGGAGAAATCACCAAGTGTTGGTGCTTCAGAGGAGATGTACCTCAAACAACTACCTCACCCAACACCTCCCCTGCAGACTGACTGTAGCAGGCAGAGCTCACCCCAAGAAAGGGAGACAGAGGGCCCAGAGCTCAAAAGTAATTCCTCAGAATCTGGAGATAACAGCAAAGCAACCAAGGGGAAGAATACCTGGCCCTCGGATAGTAGCTACAACAGCCCAGTTGCCCAAGGATGTATGAGAGACCTTTCCACTGTGGCAGAGAGAGGGGCTCTGCCCGAAAATGGAGTGATTGGTGAAGCATCCCCTTGTGGATCAGAAGGGAAGAGTCTCAGTGGTAGTGGTTCAGAAAAGCCACTCTGCCCCAGAGGCAAAGCATTGCAGGAAACCATGCCATGTACAAGACAGAACACAACTACACCTCCCAGTGCGGATCCCACTTTGATGGGAGGCCATGTCAGCCAGTTTTCTCCCCTGTACGTACCAGGCCTGGATTATCCAAATTCGGCCGCACATTACCACATCAGTCCTGGGCTACAAGGTCTGAGCCCTGTGATGGGAGGGAAGTCCTCTGTATCACATCCTCAGCATTTCCCTCCTCGGGGCTTTCACTCTAACAGCCCTCATTCTGGCATCTTTCCCCGATACCGCCCCCACCAAGGAGTGAGATATTCGTACCAGCCACCCCCTCAAGCTCCCTACCATCACTATCAGCGAACTCCTTATTACACTTGTCCACAGGGCTTTTCTGACTGGCAAAGACCTCTCCATCCCCAGGGAAGCCCAAGCGGGTCCCCATTTACCCACCCTCCCCAACCGAGGCACATCTTCTCCGACAAGAATGCCATGACTGGCCTACAAGGCTGTGAGACACTGAATGCTGCCTTAACTTCCCCAACCCGGATGGATGCAGTGGCTACTAAGGTGGTCCCAACTGATGGGCAGAATCCTGGTCCTGAGGAAGAGAAGCTAGATGAATCTATGGAGAGGCCAGAGAGTCCCAAAGAATTTTTAGACCTGGACAACCATAATGCAGCTACCAAGAGGCAGAATTCACTGTCAGCCAACGAATATGTTTATGGCACGCCTGCTCCATCTGTCAGTTCAGGGATGGCTTTTGGTTCGTCTCCTTTCCCACCCCATGGGGTAATGCTACAAACGGGGCCTCCTTATACACCTCAGCGACCAGCCAGTCACTTCCAGCCCAGGGCTTATTCTTCCTCTATGGCTGCTCACCCACCTCACCATCCAGTGGCTGCCCAACCTAATGGCCTTCCTCAGGAGGGCCCCATCTACCATTGCCAGGAAGAAGGCATGGGTCACTTTCAAGCTGTAATGATGGAACAAATTGGCACGGGAAGTGGGATAAGGGGACCTTTCCAGGAAATGTACAGACCATCAGGGTAAGATTATATTACATTGTTTCTGAAAAAAAAAAGTGTTAATTCTGCAGTGAAAAATGGCCTAAGGGACAGAGGTAAACTTCACTGATCAGAAACCAAGAAAAGTACGTGAATCATTGATAGTAGAGATTTGGCAGAAATTAATTACACTTAAAGCTGGGTTTTACCTTTGACCACTTTTCTCCGTCTTTAAAACAAATTGATACTTAAGTCACTGTTTAGGTTTTCATACTGGAAACTAGTTAACCACAGTTTGAGAGCTGCTGGCAGAGCAGAGTTGCAGCACTCTGACCATAGTCTGTCTTAAACACTGGGTTGAGGACATCACGTAGGATGTTACAGCATTGCTCTGTCTGTGTCCTCTCTTTCCCATCTCTGAATAAAACCATCAGGTTTATCCAGGCTTGGAACAAGTTAAGTACTATTCCCATGAGAACACTTCCATAGTGATCCTCTCAAGATCCAGTGGTAATCTGGAGTCCAGAGCTTTTTCAAATTAATAATAATACATAAAAGATGGATGGGGTTGTTTATAGTGAAGTTGCAAACCTGCTACTGAAGCCAGATGACACGTCACCTCCACACACTTACCAGTACACTATGTATTAACATTTGGCCATATTGACTTCATAGCCTCATGCCCAAATGCTTTGGGACATCCTTCTACACAGTCTCAAAACCATTATCATGTCCAAAGGAAGTAACAGTAATAGTATCTGATGTAGAGTCCATATTTAAATTTCGCCGGTTGTCCCCAGAATAAGACATTTATGTTTATGCATCTTAGTTTTGCCTTTGTTTCTAATGATCAAAGATCCACGTTTATGCATTTGGTTGCTGTGGCATTCTGATTTACAGCAAACTAATCATTTTTTGTTACTGTTTTATTTTGTTGTTTTTCAAAACATCCAGACCAGTCTTCATGTAAGGTGTCCAGGGTTCTGGATTTATTTCATTATTTCCTGATGTTAAAAGTCAGATTTAGCACATTTTCAGGAATAATAAGTGTAGGTGTTCTCATGTACTTTTGATTGCATCATACCAGCGGCACAGAATATCACTTTGTCCTATTATTAAACACCTAGCTGATAAGGCAGTATCTGCTTGAGACCTTCATGATAAAAGTTTTTTTTATTCTTGGTAATTGATGCACCTTCATTAATTAGTAACTTTTCCTTTCTTATGGTTAAGAATGCAGATGCATCCTGTCCACTCACAGTCCTCGTTCCCAAAGACACCAGCACCAGCAACATTGCAGGAAGAGCTCCCACCACAGAAGCCTCCAACACTTCCTCTGGATCAGGTAAGCATTACAGAATATTAGAGCTTTCCATAGTACTCCACGCGGTCAGAGATGAGTACACAACCTATATTGCTGTTCTGAAATAATCTTTTTTTATTTTCTATTCAACATAACTGAGTGAAAATGTACATTCACATATAAATTTACATGCCCACCTATATGCAGCTTCCACTGCTCTCCCTGTCCGGTGACTGCACACTGTTCCTCTCTGCTGCATACATGTCTCATCCTCCCAAGAACCTCCTTTCCCCTCCTCTCTGTCCACTCCCCTTCCTCCAGCCAGAGGTCAGCAAGATGATATCCTATAGATGTATAGAACCACAAAGTGCTTCCAATATATGATCACTCTGCATTCCCAAGTCCAATTCATTCCTGTCCAAAGAGTGGACCTTTGTTATAATTTATGGGAAAGGGCAGCATCAGGGCCGGGGGCCATGCTCTCAGAGGAACCCCAAAACCGCTGGACCATCAATTGAGGTCTTTTAGTGCAGATCTCATGATGCACCCCTTTTTATTCTTGTGTTGCCAGTGAGACTCTTCTCTGTGAGCTCCATCGTGGCTATCACTGGTGATGGCCGGGCACCATCCGGTTCTTCCGGTCCCAGGTCGATGTAGGCACCCACTCTTGTGTGTCTCTCTGTCTTCTCGGTTGTCTTTACCGCATGCCATTTTGGCCCTCGGTGAGCATCCGTTCCTGCTGAGTTGGGACCATTTGCTGTGTCCTCGGATGGCAGCTTGGCAGCTTTTAAGACCCCAGACGCCACTCACCAATGTGCGGTGCAGAGAGCTCTCTTAGCAAAACGCTAGTTGTGCCAATTGGCCTGGAATTCGCCTAAGAGCATGGTCCCCCGCCCCCTGCCCCAGCTACTCTATCCTTGCAGTATTGAGTCAATATGGAAGGAGTACTCAAGTTATGCTGAAGTCCACTTAGTGTTGTTCTTGTTTCTAATGTGTGCTATCACCGCTTTCTCCCAACTAGATTTCTAGTAACTATCTAAACTAAACCCTCCTCCTTCACCTTCCCTCCCTCCCCTCCCTTGCAGCTGTCAAAGAGTCTTTTTTTCTATACACAAGTCTGTTTTTGAGGTCTTATCGTAGAGGTCTCATGCAGTATTTGTCCCTTTGTCGCTGACTACTTTCACTCAACATAATGTCTTCCAGTTGAAACCAGGTTAGGAGATGTTTCCTGGAATCATTGTTATTCTTTATCATTACGTAGTGCTCCATTGAGTATATGTACCACAGTTTACCTATCCATTCTTCTATTGTTGGGCATCTGGGTTGATTCCATCTTTTTGCTATCGTGGACTGTGCTGCGGTAAACATTCTGGTGCATGTGTCCATTGGTGTTTGAAAGGCGTTGAATCTGTAAGATATATTCCAAGTAGTGGAATTACTGGGTCAAATGGTATATCAATATCCATTTTTTTAAGGAAGCGCCAGATTGCTTCCAAAGAGGCTGGACCATTTTGCAACCCCACCAGCAGTGTAGGAGGTTCCACTTTCTCCACAGCCTCTCCAGCATTTGTTGTTTTGTGTTTTCTGGATCATGGCCATCTTGTTGGGGTGAGATGGTATCTCATTGTTGTCTTGATTTGAATTTCTTTAATAACTAAAGATCGTGAACATGTCCACATGTGTTTTTTGGGTGCCTGGATCTCCTCTTTAGTGAAGTGTCTGTCCATCTCCTTTGCTCATCGCTTAATTGGATGGTTTATCTTCTTCTTATTGATATTTTGTAGTATCTTATAGATTATGGAGATCAGGCGTCGGTCTGACATAGAGTTGCCAAATATTTTTTCCCATTCTGTGGGTGTTCTTTTAATTCTACTAATAAAGTCTTTGGATGAGCAAAAGTGTTTGATTCTTAGTAGTTTCCACTTATCTACTTTCTCTTCTGTTGATTGAGGTTTCTTTGACAGATTTTGGAGTCTGTCCTCATTGTGTATTAAAACTTCCATTGTTGTTCCTACCTTTTCTTGGATGAGCTTTACCATTTTAGGTTTGATATTTAGGTCTTTTATCCAGTTGGAGTTGCTTTTTGTATAAGGTGTAAGATATGGATCTTGATTCAGTTTATTGCAGATGGATAACCAATTTTGCCAGCACCATTTGTTGAAGATACTGTTTTTACCTCAGTTTAATGTCTTAGGGCCTTTGTCGAATATCAGCTGTTCATAGGCAGATGGTGTCATCTCTGGGGTCTCAATTCTGTTCCATTGAGCCATCTGTCTGTTCTTGTACCAGTACCAGGCTGTTTTGACCACTGTGGCAGTGTAGTATGTTCTAAGGTCGGGTAATGAGAGGCCTCCCAGTGTGTTCTTCTTCTTTAGTAGTACCTTACTTATCCGGGGCTTCTTCCCTTTCCAAACAAAATTGGTGATTTGTTTCTCCATCTCATTAAAAAATGATGCTGGAACTTGTATTATATAAGTAGATTGCTTTGGGTAAAATAGACATTTTCACAATGTTAAGTCTTCCTATCCATGAGTAGGGTAGGTATTTCCATTTATCTAAGTCTTTTTTAGTTTCTTGTAGTAAGGGCTTGTAGTTCTCTTTGTAAGGGTCTGTTGTTTCTCTGGTTAGATTAATTCGTAGGTACTTTACCTTCTTAGGGGCTATCGTAAATGGTATTGATTTGATAATTTCCTCAACAGCCTTGTTGTTGGTATAAAGGAATCCTACTGATTTACTTATGTTTATCTTGTATCCTGAGACTTTGCTGAACTCTTCTATCAGTTTGAGTAGCTTACTTAGAGATTCCTTGGGGTTCTCTGCATATACAATCATATCATCTGCGAACAGGGAGATTTTAACTTCCTCTTTGCCCTTTGTTTCTTGGTCTTGTCTAATTGCTCTGGCTAGAACTTCTAGCACAATGTTGAATAGAAGAGGTGAGAGTGGGCATCCTTGTCTAGTTCCTGATCTCAAGGGAAAGTCTTTCAGACTCTCTCCATTCAGGATGATGTGGGCAACTGGCTTTGTATAAATGACCCTTATTGTGTTGAAGAATTTGCCGTCTATGCCCATTTTGCTAAGAGTTTTTAGCATGAATGGGTGTTGGACTTTATCAGATGCCTTTTTGGCATCAATGGACAAAATCAGGTGATCCTTGTCTTTTGTGTTATTTATGTGGTTTATCACATTAATTGTTTTCCTGATGTGGAACCAGCCTTGCATCCCTGGTATGAATCCCACTCGGTCATGATGGATTATTTTCTTGATATGTTGTTGTATTCTGTTGGCAAGAATTTTGTTGAAGATTTTTGCATCTAGGTTCATGAGTGATATCGGTCTGTAGTTCTCTGTCTTTGTTGGATCTTTCCCTGGCTTAGGTATCAGGGTTATGCTGGCTTCATAGAATGAGTTTGGGAGTACTCCATCCCTTTCTATACTGTGAAATAGTCTGAGTAGTATTGGGGATAACTCTTCTCTAAATGCTTGGTAGAATTCTGCCGTGGAGCCATCTGGGCCCGGACTTTTTTTGGTTGGCAGTGTTTTGATGACCTTTTCAATCTCTTCCTTTGTGATGGGTTTATTAAGCTGTTCTGCCTCATGTTGTGATAATTTGGGTAGGTGGTATGAGTCAAGGAATTGGTCCATTTCCCCTAGGTTTTCAAATTTGTTAAAGTACAGTCTTTCATAGTATTCTGTTATGATATTTTTGATTTATGTCGCATCTGTGGTGACAACTCCCCTCTCATTTCTAATTTGGGTTATTTGTTTCCTTTTCTGCTTTTCTTTAGTAAATTTAGCCAGTGGTTTGTCAATTTTGTTGATCTTTTCAAAAAACCAGCTTTTGGTCTTTTCAATTTTTTCAGTTGTTTTTCTATTCTCTAATTCATTTAGCTCTGCTCTAATCTTTATGATCTCCTTTCTTCTGGTGCCCGAGGTGTTCCTCTGTTACTCTCTTTCTACTTGTTCAAGCTGTAGAGTTAGTTCCTTGATTTGGTTTCTTTCTTCCTTCCCGATGTGTGCATTTATGGAGATAAACAGACCTCTGAGCACTGCTTTGGCTGTATCCCATAGGTTCTGGTAGGAAGTGTTTTCGTTCTCATTGGAATCCATGAATTTCTTTAATTCATCCTTGATTTCCTCTATAACCCATGTTTTTTTGAGGAAGATGTTGTTTAGTTTCCAAGAGTTCCACTTTCTATCTGTTTTTTCTGCTATTGATTTCAACTTGGTGGCTTTATGATCTGAGAAGATACTTTGCAGTAATTCAGTGGTATGGATTTTGTTGAGCATTGCATTATGGCCTATCACGTGGTCAATTCTGGAGAATGTTCCATGTGCACTGGAGAAGAAGGTGTAGTTGTCTGCTGATGGGTGGAAAGTTCTGTATATATCAGTGAGGTTAAGTTGGTTAACTGTGTCAATGAGGTCTTCTGTATCTTTACTGAGCTTTTTTCTAGATGATCTGTCTAGTAATGAGAGTGGAGTGTTGAAGTCTCCTACTATTATTGTGGAGTCCTCTAACTCTCTTTTCGGCATAGTCAGTGTTTCTTTGACACATTTAGGTGCTCTGGCATTAGGTGCATAAATATTTAATATAGTTAAGTCTTGCTTGTGTACTGAACCTTTCAGCAATAAATAGTGACCATCTTTGTCCACGATGGTGAATTGGACATTAAAATTGATTTTGTCTGAGATTAGAATTGCCACCCCTGCTCTTCTTTGTTCATTGTTAGCTTGATATATATTCTTCCATCCTTTAATTTTCGGTTTGTTCCTGTCTTTAGGTCTCAAGTGAGTTTCTTGTAGACAACATATGGATGGGTCATGTCTTTTGATCCAAGATGACACTTGGTGTCTCTTTACTAGAGCATTCAGTCCATTCACATTCAATGTAATTATTGATAGGTATGTGTTCATTGCTGCCATTGTGATATGTTTATTTTTATGTTGATGTTTTCTCTGTTGTTCTTATTAGTCTGTTCTGGGACATTCTTTTTTGTGAGTTGATTTTTCACCTTTTTCAGAGCTGGTTTTATAGTTGTTGAGACTCGTGTGTTAGATTTCTTGAAATGGTATGATACATCTTTGTTGTGCTTTACAGCTGCCCCTATGAACCCCCTTAATAAACTATTTATAAACCCAATTTTAATTACTACCAGTCTTGCATCTTCCTCTCCATCTGGAAGGACTATAACGACTGTAGTACATCCCTGTTTTTATTATGATGACACCATAGTTTTCATGATGATCACTGGATTGCTTCTTTCCATATCAAAACTCTGATTTACTTTGGAGCCTTCCCTAAATGAGTAGAGTATTGAGTAGTATGTAGTTCTAAAATATAAAGTTAGTGATTTTGTTCTTCTAAGCCAAAGCCAAGAACTTCTTTCAGTATTTCTTGTAGTTTGGGTTTGGTTTTTACAAAGTCTCTGAGTTTCTCTTTATCTGGGAATGTCTTAATTTCATTTTCGTATTTGAAAGATAGTTTTGCAGGATATATAATTCTTGGTTGGAAGTTCTTCTCCTTCAAGACTTTGAGTGTGTCGTGCCACTGTCTCCGTGCCAGCATGGTTTCTGCTGAGAAATCTGACGAGAGCCTACAGGGTTTCCCTCTGAATGTTAGCTTTGCCTTGAGTCTTGCTGCCTTTACGAGTTGCTGCTTATGTTTCATTTTGTTAAGCTTGATTATAATATGTCTTGGAGTCTTTCTTTTGAGATCTATATTGGGTGGCGTACGATATGCATCTGAGATGTCTATATTCTCTTCCTTCATGATTTCTGGGAAGTTTTCTTTCAGCAGCTCAGCAACAATACTCTCTGTGTTCTCAGATGTCTCACCCTGTTCAGGGACTCCAATTAATCGAAGGTTGTTCCTCTTAATAGAGTCCCACATGCTTAATGTTTCTTCATTTTTCTTGTTTCTTTTTTCTGATTTCTGCTCATAGACGCTGGCATCAGTAGCTCTGTCTTCCACGTCAGAAATTCTTTTTTCCATTTGTTCCATTCTGTTTTCTTGGCTTTGCATGGAAGTTTCTATGTCTTTTGATCTGTTGGATTTCAGAGTACTGGTGTTCCATCAGATCGAACAGGTTGCTTAGTTTTTCCTTTTGTTCTGCTGCATTTTGTATAAGGTCTAGAAGGGCTCTGTATATAATCAATTTGTATTCACATCCTGATGCTTTCATAAAAGTTTCTTCATCTGGAAAACTCCTTGGTTGCTTTGTTTGGGAGCCTTCTGAAGCCATGAGTGATTGCTTGTATGCCACAGTTGTCTGTTGCTTTTTGGGACCCATGTGAGTATATAGAGACTGGAAGAGGTACTGTGAGGATGGATTGCAAACGTTTCTCTATGCTGTCTTCAAATGTAAAGCAAAAGGTATCTGACCAGTTCACAAGTCAGTTAGGTTTTCAGATGTAGAGGTCCCTCTTCTCATCTGACAAAGTAAGCGCCATGATATCCAACCCCAGATGATAACAAACTAGTTCAGAATACAGCACTGCTACTGCCCTGTTAGCCTCTACTGACAGGGCCTAGCCTTATCCAACACTGTGTCGAGTACTGGTTTTGTGATAGAAAAGCACTCTCCTGTGGGCAGGCTCTGGCTCCCAAGCTAAGAATTAGGTCCAGCTGCGGCCACCGTACCCAAGAAGGCACCCTCCACACAGGCAGCAGACAGAGGGGCTAAAGGTGCCGAGAGGTAGTGATTCCTCTGATTCTGTTGCAGTGCCCCCAACATAGGCAGCACTGTGCAAAATCACTACTTTTCTGTTGGAGAAGCGCTGTCCCGTTTGCAGGCGCTGGCTCCCAGGCTAAGAACGAGGTCCTGCTAAAATCTCGGTACCAACATGGTGTCCCGCACGCTAACTGCGGAGCTCCGCACAAACCCCGCTGAGGCAGCTACAAAACGAAAGGCTCAACGTGGCTAGATTAACAGAGTCCCGAACCTGGCTCTCAGAATATGGGAATTTCGCGTGCCTATCCCCCCAGCAGCGCATCTGAGTCCAGCCGCCAGGCAAGACCCAGCTCCGCCTGCCGGCCGAGACAGAGGGAAAAAAAAGTCAAACTGGTGCGTTTACCTTCCGTCCGTGAGAGCCGGGGCTAGCCAGGAGCGGGAGTCAGCGAAAGAGAGGAGGTTTTTTGCTGAGTGGTATGAGGTCCCAATTAACAGCTCTGTGCTGTGTCCTGAGGCTGATTAGGTGCTCAGAAGGTTCTGTTTGATTGTCAGTTCAGGTCTTGGTTTCCAGAGGGATATAAGGAGACGTGTCCTTAGTCCGCCATCTTGACTCTGCCCCCCCTGAAATAATCTTTTAATGTGTCCTATTGATACAGGGACTTCTCCTGAAAGGGCTTGGTGTCCTACAGGCAACCAGGTATAAAGGGCCACTGGGACCCTGTTGTGCTCCCATCTGGCTCAACAGGGAAAAGGCAAGAAAAGTGAACTTGAAAATAGCTTCTCTGCTATTTCCACATGTTGTTTCTTCCTCCCCAGTTGGGCCAGTGATACTTCCTTTGATGTGATTCTTTGTCCATTTTACTCTTTCCACCTATTTCAGTTGGAGGAGGCTATAGTCAGTCAAGAGTAGTAGCTACCTTTGAATGCTGCTTCTGTGCCAGGCACTGTGCTTATATCTCATGGAATCGTGTCCTCAACTCACATGGTATAATTGTCATTGTCATCATCATTATTCCCTAGTGTGCAAGAAGTTTTACAGCTACTTAAGTGTTAGGTCTGGGATTTGCATCAAGAGGTCAGAGACTTTAGGGTCCTTGCTCTGAAAAGAAATCATGACTAATGTAACAAAGTCCAGCCCTGTAAAGATGCTCAGCAGCATTACCCTCTAGGGAAATGTAAATCAAAACCACAGGGAGATACTGCTTCACACCAACTAAGGTGGCTCCTGTTTTTAAAATAGAAAATAACAAGTACTGGCAAGGATGGAAAAATTAGAATTTTTGTCCATTGCTGGTGAGAATGTCAAATGGTGAAGCATACCGTATGACTCCGCAGTTCCACTCCTGAGTATATGCTGAAACAGCTTGAAAGCAAGAACTCAGATATTTGTACACTAGTGTTTGATGGAGCATTATTAGAAATAACGAGAAGGTGTAAATAACTCACATATCCATCAACAGATAAATGGATAAAGAAGATGTACATGCATACAGTGGGATATTATTTAGTCATAAAAAAAATGAACTAGTTACAATGTGGATGAACCTGGAAAACATTATGCTATGTGAAAGAAAACACACACAAAGGTCACATTTTATGTGATTATGTTTATATGAAATGTGCAGAATAGGTACAGTCATAGAGACAGAAGGAAGGTTCGTAGTTGCCAAGGAGAGGGAAGTGAACTGTAACTGCTTAATGGCAACAGGTTTCCTTTTGGGGTAATGAAAGGGTTTCCAACTAGACAGAGTGATAGCTGTGCTACACTGTGAATATGATTAATGCCACTAACCTGTACACTTGATTGTTGAAAATGGCATATTTTAGGTTATATGTCTATATATTTGTGTGTTTCTTTACCACAATAATATTTAAAAACTACAACAAAAAGGTGTTTTCTTAGATGTATAGGAACATGTACACCTTTTTCGTCTATGGTTTACTGAGTATTTTTTTAAACAATTGTCTTATTTTATTTCCTGTCAGAGCTAGTCCAAGGAGGAACATCCCCCCAAGGAAATGGAAAGCTGCACATGAAGCCTGGAACATAGAGACTCTGGGGCAACGATCCTCACCCATTTCTGTTTTTGTGCCCCTGCTCTCACAGCGCATCACTTCCTGTGGTCCCAGAGCTGGAGTCATTCACGGGGTCCTGGAAACACACTCCTTTGCTGGTTATCATGCGGCCCAGCCCACACTGGTCCTGGGTCAGGGTCCTCTTGCGTAGCTGATGTAGACAGTCAAAAAAAACAAGTGAACCTGGAATTAGTGTGGTGACTTTTCCAAGTCCTGAGACTCTTGTACAGGGAAAAGAATGTTAGACTTGGGGGAGAGGGTATACTTAAGAATGGAGTGGTGGTGTTAAAAACTTTTCATGAGCAGCTAAACTCAGGTATATATTTGGGAAGGGAAAGAGAATTTACTACTCGTAGTATTAATGCATATGGAGCTGGGTCCAGTTTACAGAATTTTCCTGTTGCCTTTTAAAATTTTTGTTGTTGGTGGTGAATGTATTGTACATAAAAGTGGGAAGGGTGGGTGGGGATGTGGAAGAATTGGGTGTCCCGACTGTGGTGGGCACACAGCACTGGAGTGATCCTTAACTGTTTACAATCACGTCATACTGAATACTCTTTGAGAGCTGGAGAAGAGGGTAGTAAAGGTTTTATTTTGTAACACCTCACTAACTTTCCTCAGTGACTATCTGTTATTTCAGAGCTACAGGCCTTTTAATCCCACTAAGAGAGTACATTTATACCTGTCCCCTTCACAGTTAGCTTCTCAGCATGGAGGTAGAGTGCTCTCACACAGCCCACCAGAAACCTCAACCTGGAAGGACAGGCTGCTCTCTGACTCTGGTGGCCCCAGTCCTGAATTTGAGAAAGGGGTGCCCCTTTAAATCCTGCAACTCCTGCATTTTGCCACCAGTACCCCTAGATAGTTGTAAATTGGTATCAAGAATTGGGATCACTGGAGCGTTTCACTTTTAGAAGATTAAATGAATTGCCCTCTTCTGGTGGACCTGCCAGGACTGTGACCTAGAAAGCCTCACATGGGCTTTCTGGCATGAATCACATTTTGTGGAAGTGACTACTCAGGTTTGTATGTGTTAGTATCAGTGAATATATTGCACAGTTTTTTAATAGGAAGAAAATGTATTCGGTAGATTTACAGTTTGAATTTAGGAATATTTCAGTATATATAGTTTTTATTCATTTTAAGTTAATCATAGTTCAGTCATGGTGATTTAAAATAGCTGTCAAGAACAAAGTTTTGGAAATCATTGTTGTATCTGTGATAGGAAACACTTTTACAGTATTAAATTACTGCAGTTTTAGAAGGAAATTACACTGGG
Source organism: Heterohyrax brucei (assembly GCA_028571685.1). NCBI lineage: Eukaryota > Metazoa > Chordata > Mammalia > Hyracoidea > Procaviidae > Heterohyrax > Heterohyrax brucei. The sequence goes on along the minus strand of CM053142.1, from coordinate 59,406,452 downwards.
TTCTCCTTGTTTAGCATTCTGTATTTGATTTTAGCTGAGATGCCACCAAAGTTAGGGCCCATACATTTTAAATTTATGAATATCCCACAAAGACAAGACAGCTAAAGAAAGTGTCCTGAAATTACAGCTCTTTGTAAAGAATGGTGTATTTTTAAGCATGTTTTGGTGATAGTAGAAATGCTTCCATGAAATATTAATCTGTCCTAGTTCGTTATAATTTGATCTGTGGAGGGGCCAGTAGACCCTTCCCTTCCAATCCTAGAGTCCATCATGGAATGTGGAGCTGTCATGTTTCAAGTTTGTTAAATGTAGGCTATCAGTGGGAATGTTAAAAAACAAAAACAGAAAAAGGGACGTTTGTGTTACACAGATGAAACCCAAGACCTCAGCTCCGCTATAATGGAAATCATATGAGGAAGTGATTGCTGATTAACCTAGTGGTGTGGTTTAGGGCTCAGGCAGGGTTGAGAATTGGATGGGGAACACAGAGGCCTCTGAGATGCAATGCACAGAATATTAATTTTTGTCTAGCAGGGATTTTTAAGTGTTTTCAAGTGGAATAAGTTTTGAGGCCGTGTTTTCCAACCCCCCCCCCCCCCAAAAAACAAACCTGCTGCCGTAGAGTCAATTTTGACTCCTAGCAATCCTAAAGGACAGAATAGAACTCTCCATAGAATTTCCAAGGAGCACCTGGGGGATTCAAACTGCTGACTTTTGGTTAACAGCGGTAGCTCGTAACCATTATACCTCCAGGATCTCCATTACTGTGTTGTCCATCTATCTTAATTCTCCAATATCTACCCACTGCCATAATCTGGTTTAAAGAGGGTCAGCATTACCCCATCAGGAAGAACAGAAGGTTTGTGACAGATCTCATTCTGACCTTAAGCTAATATAAGCTAATATGGTTGAAAGGTTACTGCTTCTGTTTCTGTGTGCGGAAGCAGTGGGGAGAACAGCACGCTTGGAGCTGGTTAGGCCTGCTCCAGGTCCAGAGCATTCTGCTGCTGACAGCCCCTGTGTTTCTGTTAAAAGCTGATTTGAGCAAGAAGCCTGTGACTCCTCCCTAACTAACCATGGTGCTAAAGCTGTTGGGAATGCTTTGTGCTGAGTAACCCAGGGGCTGGGTAAGTGTGGACTCTAAGCAATAGTTGGGTGCATTGGTACCCTTTTCTTCAATGCTCATGGTATTTAAGTAGCCAAGTAGACACACTACTCCTGGTAACCCTTTCTCCTTGCTCTTCCAGCTCCTTCCCCCAATTACCTGGTTTTAGAGAGAAGCTGTGAACAATATAGGAAGAAATCAGTAACTTCCTTCATCTTTGATCTCCCTTCTTGCTGTGTAGAGAGGTGAGAAAATATTAGGGAAGAGCAATAGTAGGTTAAATAACTACTGTATTGAATTATAACACTGTGAACAAGAGTAACAGCAACATTGCCAGCCTCATGCATCCCCTGCGGGAATTTGGTTTTATATTAGAGGTATCAGCCATCTTCCCCTTGTCTGGTGTTAATCCTGAGCTTTTAACTAGGTCTTTGAAGTGTAGACCTGTTAGAATTTGTCAGGAGCTACAGGTTGCAGGAACACAAGATCAAGAGCTGCTGGGAAACAATTAAACCACTGAACCCCATGCAGGAGCTTTTTTCTCACCTCTTCTTCCTCCTCTAGCACTTCTCTTTCCAAGTGTCTTAAGCAGATGCATTGTCTTAAAGCAGATGCAAATGCATTTGCTGTTGTCTCCACTGGTGATTAGGTACTATGTTATAATTAGAAGTAGTATATAAGGGTGTCCTAAAAAGGTTTGCTCTCAGACTAGAAGGCCATTTACACTGCAGGGTCACCATCACTTGTCAGTGTGCTGGTTGTCCTCAGAAGGGGATCGTTGAAATCCATGGATAATTGGAAATACCATCACACCTATTTTGTTTGACATTCATGGCTAACCTTCATTAGAGTTGCTAATAAGTTCCAAATTGTTTTCCCCCAACCCACCCACTGCCACGGAGTTGATGCCAACTCTGGCAGTCCTACAGAACAGGCTGTAAATTTTTATGGAAGCAGACTGCCATATCTTCTGCCCATGGAGTGGCTGGTGGCTTTGAACTACTGGCCTTTCTATTACCAATCGAGTGCTTGACCGCTTTGCCACCTGGTCTTCTTCTCCCCCGTCCCCACCCCCTCCATTTCCCAAGACTCAAATAAAAGGAGGACCTTTGGGAAGGTTTCTGTTCTGTGTTTTTGCCTTAGAATCTGTCGGTTAGAAAAGTAGCAGGTCCTATTGGCTAAAATATATTATGGCTGCTTGTGGAGAAGAAGGACAAAGTACACAAGATTCTTGTTTGTGTAATGTTTACCACCCACCTCTTAAAATTAATCCACTTCATCCCTCCTTCATCAGGTTGTCTTAGTTCGTCTGGTAGCACACATAAACTCATGGTTAGCAGTTGTTTTATTCTCACAGTCCAGATTGGATTACTGTCAAAGGCAACCATTCAGATACTGATCTTTACTTTTGTGTGTATTGAAAACCTTAAGAGCATCAGTTTGTGCCCCTTGGTTCAGACAAGCCTCAGCTTTAAGTGTAAGTTCCACCCTTGCTCAGCCCTCAGGTCTTGAAAACACATCTTGTAACTAACCATTTGGTGTCATGATTACTACCCTTTTTAATAGTTTCAGCAGGAGTCAAGGGGTATATCCTGCCCAAGATATAAAACCCCAGTGTTGCAGTCACTACACTTATCAGCAACAAGCATTCATTCCACACTACTTGGTTTTTTGTTTTGTTAACGTAAGTTTAGATCTATAAATAATAACCTCCTCTCAAGACCTAATCTGAAATTTCCCAAGAATTCTTAGCCCAGCAGTCCCAAAGCAAGGACAGTTCATAGGATTGTCAAGCAACCTGACATGCTCTCAGAAATCCTCTATTTTGAAGGAAGTGAAAGGCTTAGCGGTTTCTGGAATTATGATCCCCTTTGTGTCCATCTATCACTCAGTTCACTCCCTGACCAGATTACTCGTGGACCCCTATTGCAGCAGCCAGCTCTACAGATCAGTGAATGAGCTGTATACTTTGCAGGGTTCTGGGATAAGTGTCCCTACAGGTAGCCCTCTCAACAGCAGCTTCAGCATAGATACTTGAAGTGTGGTTATGTATGCAGGGGTTTCTATTTCTGGACCCACATCACTGTCCAGTAACTAAGAATGTGAAAAAAAAACTGGGTGCAGCTGACTCACTTTCTCTTTTCTCAATGGGTTAGATTCGTCTGAACCATGCAGACTTAGGCCAGTGGATGTTGCTTTGCATTCCCTTTGGGAAAACAGAATTTGGATGAACATGGCTGTATGCCATCTCTCAAATTAAGCTAGGATACAAGCTTCATCACCAGGCTGTGTGCCTTGTGACTCTGTGCTCGGTCCACCTTTGCTAAACAGACGTTTAGAGGGGCTGACTCCTGGGGTTGGCTTGAACTTTTTCCTAATCTGTCACTCCGCACCAGCGCACTGATAATAGCTGTTCTGTAGAAATAACCAGCTGATGGGTGCATGTGGTTTTGAAAGGGATGGGTTGGGGTGGGGAAAAGGGTGTGGATACTAAGTTATTGAAATGCTGAACCCTGTTCAGTGTACTGTCTGTGACTTCTCCTCCCTCTGGGGCTCGGGTACCTCATGCTGCCTTCCATACAGCTCCTGGAAGCCCATGTCCATCGCCACCAGCCTGCGGCACACAGTGTCAGGGACTCTTTGATCCTGCTGCAAAAGCCGTGTGAACTTTCCTGGCCAGTACTGGAAAGGGGAATGCTATTTATTTTTATATTGTGTATATTTTGTCGTGGTCTGCTGATTCCCTGTTTCACTGAGAGCGACACTTACCTCAATAGTTAGTTCAATATTGTGTGTTGGATAATTTTTTAAAAGAACTTTTTAAAAAGCCTTTTGATTCTTGGAGGTCTGTAGATTTATTTCCATATGAACTGGTTATTTTGTATAAAGGACATTCTTAAAATAGCAAGGATCTGGTGTGTGTATGTGGTATATGTGTCTACGTGTCACTTTTATCCTTGGGGCAAGTGTTCATCAAGCCAAAGGTTCGAGCTAGGCCACTCTGGCATCATCTAAGATGCCATTGCTTCATCAAGAATCCTTATGAGGCCAGAGATGGGCAGGGTGGGGAAAAGTAGGAGCAGTATCTGGATCCAGCTCTGAATTACAAGTGGCCACAAGTGGGAACTACAGGTCTGAGTAAGCCAGTGTTTTTCTGCCTGCCCGTTTTATTTTCAGTTCTGGCAGAGTTTTCTCTTACTGGAGTCATGAGAGAATAGGTAGACATTAGCTGTATTCTTATTGGTTAGGTACAGTCTAAATTAAGACATCAGAACTTCTGGCCTGTTTTATTCTTATATGAGGAATCAACGCCACAACACCAGTTTCTAAATCTTTTGTTCACTCAGATTTATAACTTTCTAAGCAATGACAGGTCTTTTAGTTTCAGCCTCCAATACTGTGCTGTCACTGTCCTCATTGCATTACTATTGGCTAATAGATTTTGGAAACCTTGTCTTTTGGCTTTCAAATCTGTATTCGCTGTTTTGTAATCCTCCAGAAGAAACATTTCACCTCTGAATTACGTCAGCACTGTATTCTAGTTCAGAGGTTGCATCTTCATACAATTTATAAAGAAAAAATCAACTTTAAAGCAAAAGTCACCCAGAAACCCCAGATTGAACATTACTGTGCTGACCAGATTATTGATTATCTGTTTTTGCACTGGTAGGATAGGGTGCCAAGACACATGGGTCGATTTCTAGCTTAGGTTTTCTGAGTGGAATCCTTCCTGCTAGGATATGAATTCCTTACCAAAGGGGCTAGAGTTTTCTGACAGTTGACACTAAATAATGGAGTCTAACTTTTTTTCTTTAAAGAAACAGGTGTTAGCTGAGTATACTTTAGGATGTTCCCAGATTTATGTCCTTGATGGACCCTCCTCTCAAATACACAAATTTCAAGTAAGATTTAGGGAAAATATAGGAAGCCATAACTTGTTAGTATCTAGAGATTAGTCTGAGAATCCTGATGAGCTTTCCGTTTTGACATTTAGAGATATTCAAAGTGGCTTCCCTGGTTAAAAATGAACCTCTTTGGTCAGTGAATCAGTTGTTACTATTGGGAGGAACATAACCTGTTTCCGTCCGGTTGACTCGAGTCCATGAGAGCTCTTTGTGTGTGTAAGAGTACAGCTGCGCTCCCTAAGGTTTTCACTGGCTGACTCTGGAAGTCATGCACAGCCAGCCCTGCCTTGTGGGGCACCTCTGAGTGGACTTCAACTTCCAGCCTTACAGTTACCAGCTGAACACATTAACCATTTGCACTACACAAGGGCTCCTTACAAGGAGGAAGGGTGTCCTAATTCTGTAAACCCTTTAGTGGCTCAGTTTTGCGTTGATTTCTACATCCTCTGAAAGTCTGTTAACAGAATTGAGAAAAGAATCCAGATTTGCTCTTAGGCAAGAGGTGCCTTTTGGAAGAAATACCATTGGATCTTCTGTGGCTAGATGGCAAGCCAGCTCTGCCACAGGGGAGGAGCAGCTTAAGGTGTCCATGCTGCAGCCTGTTACTTGGACTGCATTCTGTGGCGCCTTCCCTACCATTAGATTTTCTGTAGGTTGTCCCTGCTGATCAGTTTCCCTAGACTCCTGGTTTTCTCTTATGTTTTTAGAAGAGAACATCTGGGTACCTATTTTAGTTCCCTATCTGATACCAAACCTCACTCCTCCCAAATTTCCTTAAGCAATTTTAGTGGGAAAAAAAAAAAAGCTTCAGGACAAGATGGCCTTCAGTCCTAGCCAAGAAAGGAGCTGAAAATCCCCAGATTTCGCTGTTTGCTGAAATGCCAACCCCCTCCTGTATCCATGACATGCATATAAATTCAGAAGCCCTTTAGAAGTCTTCAGGTCTGGAAAAATACAACACGCTGCTAACATCCTGGATTTGAGACTCATTCTGGAATGTTACAGCTCTCTGTCTCACAAGCCAGAGCTGGGCAGAATTTTAAGAAGGAGTAAAACCAGTTCCTTGGACTATGTCCAGTGTTTTGGCTTTGGAGAGACAGCAGTAGGAAGGCAAAGACAAGATCCAAGAGTAGCCTGGCCTGGGAGAGCGCCCCAGGAACTAAGATAATGATTGAACAGCTCACAGTCACATTTTCTGTAAAGAATAGATGCCCACTATGTGCCTAACACTAAGAATGCAGAAGGGGAAAAAAATAGCTTCCTGTGCTCAAGACTTCACAATAAAGGAAAAACACCAAGATGGGGGAAAACAGGAGAATAGGGTGGGCTACAATCGACGGCACTTGGCTGGCTGGCTGTAATCGAATACTAAAAACAGGACACTTTAGCTAGGACTGTATGATTGGTTTCCCAGGAACTTAGAAGCTGCTGTTTGCAAAGCAACCAGTAAATTAATGGACAGATTGTTCCCTCCTCGTAGTTTAATCAGGCACAGCAGGAAGGTGCAGTGGTAATATTCTCAGCCCCCTGCATGCACAAGCTAGATCAGAACGAACGCCAGCTACTCATAGTGACCTTCATAGCTTGTTGCTGTTCAGCAGTCTCTGGAACTTTGAGAGGGAATGTTTTATAAGTCTCAGGGAAATAGACAGGAGGCCTTGGAACCAAAGCACAGTCAATATGTGTGTTTCAAAGTATGGCTGCCTAAGGAATCTGTTAGAAACACAGATTCTCAAGCTTTGGCCCAGAAATAATGAAGATGGCCATGGGCGCAGCAAACTGAACAAGAATTCTTGCTGCTTCTTACGAACCATAAAGTTTGAAGACAAACCTGTAGGAGTGGCCCTGGGATTTATAGGCCTTAACTAGTCACTGTTCATTCTATAGTCACTTTTGACTCATGATGACCCCGTGTGTGTCAGAGTAGACATGTGCTTTCTAGGGCTCTCAGTAGCTGTATTTTCTAAAGTAATTGCCCAGCTGAGATGCCTCTGGGTAGACTTGAACCTCCAATGTTCTGGTTAGCAGCTGAGCACATGAGCCTCCTGCAGCATCCAGAGACCCCTTTTAGATCCTAAACCAGAAACCAAACCCACTGTCACTGAGTCGATTCTGACAGTGACCCTGCCCACAAAGGCTTTCCAAAGCTACAGTCTTGGCAGAAGCAGGCTGCCACGTGTTTTCTTCCACAGAGCTGTTGGTGGGTTCGCACTGCAGACCTTTTGTTTGGTAGCTGAGTGCTACAACTGCTGCAGCACCAGGGCCTTACCCAGACTTAAAATCTGGATTGAATCACCATTCAAACCAGATGCATAAAATAGCTTTCTAATAAACTGTAGGAAATACATTCCATGCTCTGGAGTTGACACAGAACAAAAACAGCTGCAAATCTGAGAAATGTCTTCATTGCCAACCCACAGGGCCACTGCCACTCTCTGGCTGTGCACACTGTAACACTGACCTTCCAGCTTCGACGCTGTCCTTCTCAGATCTCGTTCCCAGTTTCAGTTTTCTCTGGTCCATTTTCCAGACTGTGACGTATTTTCTAGAATCTAAACTGGAAACCAGTCCTATTCCAGCAGTTTGCTGTCCACCATGCGCGAGCCCCTCCCTGCTGTTTACCAAGCTCTTGTGTACTCCCTGTGACATCTCCTGCAGCTGCTGCTGAAACTTACTTATTCCGCAAACTTTAGCTTTGAAATGCTTCTAAACCAGTAGTTCTCATTCTGGGCTGCCCATTGGGGGTTATCTGGCTGTTAAGGAAATCTGGGTCCCACACCCTGAGATTCAGTGTTAATTGGTCTGGGGCGTAACCTGGACAACACGATTTTTTAAAGCTCAGGTAATTACATCATGCAGGCAGTATTGTAAACCACTGTCCAAACGAGTACCTTGCAAATTTCCCCATGTGCATGACTCAGCTGGGCGGTCTCAGTGCTGCTGGTTACCCCACCACACTTGCAGAGTGCTAAGGCTCTCCAACACTAATTATCTTACCTTGTTATTTCAAAAGGGAGGCCAACTGACGTATTCCTGACTTTTCTGTGTTTTCCAAACTTACTTTTTCCCTCATCAGTAATGTTCTTGCCAAAGTTTGATCTGTGCTTTGGTTCCCAGCCTTTCCTATCTACTTCATGACTACATGCCATTAGTGATTTTCTCCACTTCATGGAATTCTTCTCTGGCTATCAGTGCTGCTTCAGTTTCCATTATGTAAATAGGACATAGCCCTCTCCACTGCCATCTGAGGTCTTCTGATGGCACAGTGGTTCAGTGCTAAGTTGGTTAATAAGAGATTGGCAGTTTGAACCCAACCAGCAGCTTCACTGGAGAAAAGCCTTGTAATCTCCTGCCTTAAAGATTACAACTAAGAAAACCTGATGGGATGGTTCTGTTCCCATCACTTGGGTTGCTGTGAATTGGAATTGACTGGCTCGGAGGTACCCGACCACAACATACCGCCACCCGAGCTCCTTAGAACATAATCTGCATTTAACTTCTCTACTGCCAGTCTCCTGCAGTGTGGCTTCCGTGCCTCTCCAGAGCTGCTGACTTAAAGCCTCTTCCACACACATTTCTCAGTTCTCTAGTGCACCTAGGTAGCATTTCACATGATAACCCTCTCTGGAAACTGGTGTTCATTGGTGCCCTGAAGCCACATTCTCCTGGTTCTTTCTGTCTGTAGTCTTGTCTTTCCTGTTTCCCTTCTTTTCTTGCTTCCATGACGTAGGCATTTCCTAAAATGCAGCCTTTCTTTATGCTCCCCTGGAGGATTTCATTTTTACCTGCAACTTTGTCATTCTCTGCAGTTGACTGAGATTTCTATCTTCAGTCTAGACTTCTTTGCCATATTCCATTCACCCTGTCCAAATTCCTGTTTGGGACATAGTCACCTACATAGCCTATTGCCACTGTTTTGTGATTTGTTGGTTATTGTTATTACTGACATGGTTTTAATTTTATTTTCAGATTATTTCCCCAGCAGCTTGCCTATTTTTATTAAATCTCTTCTTAACTATTAGTGTGATTCCATGCAATGCTGACCTACTTTTTGCCTCACCCAGCCATTGCCATCAAGTCGATTCCAACTTATAGTGACCCTATAGGACAATAGAACTCCCCCAATAGAGTTTTCAAGGAGTGCCTGGTGAATTCGAACTGCCGACCTTTTGGTTAGCAGACGTAGCACTTAACCACTATGCCACCAGGGTTTCCACTTGCCTCAAGACCACCCACTTAAATGCAGCCAAGTATCTTCGCTTACTGCTCCTTCGTATACTCATTGTCTTCCCCTCTTTTGCACCTGCCACCTTGAAAGTCAACATGTCAACAGCCAGATTTTTCTTCCTCATCTTCCGCTCACTTGTCTAACTATTCCTGATACACCTATTTAGGGTGATAATGTATCAGTCTCTTGTCAGTCCATGCTTCAAACCTAGTAAGCATCCGTCACATTTAATCAAGCTGCCAAGCCCTTCTCCACAGAAACTGCTCCCGTCTCTTCCCTCTTGTGCTCATTTTATGTCTCACCTAGGATACTGTCATCTCACTTATGTCCAGACCACTTGCTGCTACCATAAATCTGAACCCTTTGAGCACCTACACAGCATCGCATGTCAGCTTTACATTGCCAGTCAGAAAAAGGGAGAAGAAAATGATCATTTGGTGGGACACCCTGCGTATACCATATACTGGTGACATGGTTAAGTACTGCAGCTGCTAACCCAAAGGTTGAAAGTTCAGGTCCACCAGGTGCTCCTTGAAAACTCAGGCAAGTTTTACTCTGTCATATAGGGTTGCTATGAATAGACTTGACAGCAAATGGATTTCTATACCACTCACTATTCTAAGTATTCTGCAAGTAGGTATGAGTCATGTTAAATAGATGAGGAAGTAGGCATAGAGAAATAACTTGTTTAAGGTGACACACAGCTAATAGTAAACTAAGATTCAAGCCAATTCAGAACTAGTCTCCCCTCAAGCTTGCTGCTAGCCCTTAATAACTCGTAGCAGTCCTATAAAGTAGCTGTTCCATGTCCTGTCGAGAGGAAGAAGAACATGAAATTTCACAGATTGTGAGAGTGATAAATTGGATACCACTCTTTGAACCTGAGATTCTGGCTACAAAGTAGGTTCCATCTAATTCCTCATCCCAAATTTTAGGTTGGCCTGACAACAGATCTTTCATCATCCAGATGCAATATGATTGACCAGTTTTAATCTATCCTCCATTGCCTTAATCCAGCTTGCCTCTGGAGAGCAAGCCAGATTTCAGTTTTACTTTTCTGCTCTTGTTCTTTTAATTCCTTCAACATCTTAGTCTTCCTTCAAACCCCAAATCAGTTGCTATTTCCCAAACCCTTCCCAGCTCTTCCAGCTGCGGCCCTGGTCTCACAGCTCAACTGTAATCTTGAGGGCAAGGAATGTGCCAAATCTATGTGCAGCACCCCCAGCATATGAGCGTGGTTCCTATTTAAAACACACTGCCTTCAAGTTGATTCTGATTCATAACAACCCTATGGGACAGAGTAAAACTGCCCCAGTAAGATTTCCAAGGAGCAGCTTGTAGATTCCACTTAACCACTCTGCCACCACTGTGCCCCTAGGGTTCCAAATGTGCATTAGCCCCACCCCATCCAGCAATTCAACGCTAGAATAGAAAATGTATTGCTGCAGACAGTGGGCCTTATAGGCCAGGAAATGCTGGTTCCAGCCTTTCAGGAACCCAGAGAGCTTAAGGGAAGTATTCCTACTGAAATTATGGGGTCAGTGAAGCAGTCAATCACCATCAATTAGAAAGGGCGTGAAACAGCAGCAGGTTAGCTTCTGGCAGCAAGTGCCCTTTGCCCAGTCAGCACTGCATGGGTTTTCACTTGTTTGTCCTACCTAGTCTTTAGGCCTCTGAGTGGGTGATGAGTCTCCACTGACTCTCAAGCTGCCTCTGCCAGATCCCAGCCTGAACTTTTGTCCCAGGTGTATCAGCACCCCACCAAACAGCCACATGCTTTCTAGCTCAGAATGTGGGACTTGGCGGTGTAGTAGCCTCTTTGGGTTTTCTTTCAAACGCAACCTATCTGCAAGTATAGAATGAGGAGGAGATGGAAAGGATTAGCAATTGCCCAGCTCCACCTTGCTGTCCCAAGCTGAATGTGCTATGTGGAGATGAGGAGGGAGGGATATAAACAAAATCACTGAAGAAACTCACATCTGCTCCCCAGGATTATAAACAAACCACCTGCAGTTCAAAGTATTTGACCTGTATCTTGGAGTCCAGAAAAGGAAGAAGATTCTTATTGAAAGGAGGTAAGTGTATTTCTTCTTTGTATCAAGCTTGGAAGTATTAGGAAAAGACCCCCTTCTAGCAACACCCCATCCCAGTAAACACTTTGCCATGGCCCACGGAAAAGGGTCTCCAGTGTGTCATTTGCTGCACAAATAGGACATGGGTAAGCAGAAGGGGGAGGCATCACCCTGACTATGGGGCATCTCAGGCAACATCTAAGTAAGACATATCCTTGGCACCAAATTAAGAACTGGTTCTTGTCTACTAGTATGAGGGTCTTATCCCTGGAAGGACTGCTTGCTCAGCTGAGAAGAGGAGATAGACACATGGCCTAGACAGTCCTCATCCCAGAGCCCCAACCCCCACTCTACAGCTCCTCACAAAGAAATGAGGGTAGCTAAAGAGTGTAACTGTCCATATGTATCCTCATAAGACTGACTACAAAAATAACAGAGGTAGTCACCCTCATGATGCGTTGATTGCCTCTGCACCAAGTTCCGGAATCCAGTCGTCAGAGAGTCTTTCCCCTTGAGTAGCTTTTAGGCTTTCCCTAGGGATGTAGGCCAGTGGTGGTGTAGTGGTTAAGAGCTCAGGTGCTAACCAAAAGGTAGGCAGTTACACCAGCCACTCTTTGTAAACCCCATGGGGCAGTTCTGCTGTGTCCTACTGGGTAGCTGTGAGTTGAAATCTGCTCTCTGACAGTGAGTGGATAGGCCAGGAAGCAAGCAGTTGTAATACAACATGGTGAGTATTAGAACTGGGTGTTGAATTCATAGAAAAGGGCACTTAGCCAAATTCTGAGGAGTTATGGGAGAAAGGGACATCTGAGCTAAAGCCCAAAGAACCGTTTGTAATTCCACTGGGTTTCAGTGGGGAGTGTCCTAGGTGGAAGCAGCAGTAGATGCAAGGCTTAGATGCTGGAGGCTGTGCTGTGTTCCAGAAGTGAAAGAAGTTTAGCATGCTGGGCTGGAGGAGGGGAGGAGTTAGTAGAGAGGGGGCTAACCAGGATGTGTCGGGGCTGGATCCCAATGAGAAGTCGGAAAACTCCTTTAGAGCAGTACGAAGTTTGTGAACCACTTTAGGCAAGGGAGTGCTTAAAAACAGGCCGAACACTGGCCCAGATTTGCCCAGTTGCCCCGTTGGCCATGTTGTGTATAATAGATGGGTGGGGAGCAAGCTAGCATAGAGGCAGAGCCAAGTGAGGAAGCTGCCAGGTGCTCCAGGTGCTGCCAGCCGCCTTGCCTATGGCTGACGCTGACATGGTATAGCAATGGCTGCTGGGAAGGGGAACTGTTGATAGGTTCTAGAGAGACTTAGTACAGTGCTTTACTGTGAGGAAGACTCAATTTTTCCCACAGCCCATACAGAACACTAGGACTCATTGCGATCAAGTCAGTTCCAACTTATGGTGACCCTATAGGGCAAAGTAGAACAGTTCATAGTTTCCAAGGCTATAAAGTTTTACAGAAACGAAACGCCACTTTGTTCTCCTGCGGAAGGCTTCAAACCACCAGTCTTTCAGTTAGTAGCTGAACACTTAATCACTGTACCACCAGGACTCCTTCTGTGAAACAGTACTTCTGTAAAATACAATAAAAATAACTGGAAAGATAGAATTAAAAGAGAAAATATGAGCGCACTTTTTAATAATAGGTTCCACAAATTGGGCAGAATTGCTTTGCCCAATTGTTATAAAAGTTTCTAAGCATTTACTTTTGATTTCTGTACTCATCACAGACCAGCACCAAACCACATGCCACCCTTTGGTGGCACTGGCTTTAGAAGTAGGATCGACAGGACATGATGACCGTTGGGGGAGCAAGGAGGGAGAATAGAGGATGGTGTGCAGATTGGCCTGAATCACTAAAGGCAATCCAGGATGGATGGCAGTACCATTCTCAGAGCTAGAGAACCAAGGAGGAATGCGAAGATGTGTTGGATATTGAGTATTGAATGTAGGTGGACCACCAAGACGGGAATGCCCAGGAGGCAATTAAGACTATGGTCCTGGGTCTCAGGGGAGAGAAACAGCTGAAGATACTTTGGAGTCATCCGCAAGTAGACAGTAACTAAGACAGGAGAAGGTGGGCTTGCTCAGGATGGGTGGGAAAGGATTCAAGGATTTTGAGCAGGACTCAGTGCCGACAACCCAGGGGGCCTCGCAGGAGCTGAGAGGCCACTAGGGAGAGTCACAGAAGTCCAGGGAATAGAATGATTTAAAGTGGGTGGAATGAAAAGTAGTATAATCTGAGCTGAGAAAATGCTGACTTGCAGCTCACCAACTAGAATCATTGTTCTAAAAGGGTTGTGTCCCTGCATGACCTTGCTCAAAAATGGGATAATGATTAACCAATTTTTTACCAAACTACAATTTTCTATGCTTCTAGAGTTTTCTAAAAATTTTTTCCTATTTACTTTAAGAAACAACTTTAGTTGTTATTACCCCCCCCAAAAAGATCATTTCTTACAAGATCTGTCAATGAGCTCCGTCTTAGTAAAGCAAGAAAGATGAGTCACAGAGCAGGTAAGTTTGAACAAGCAAATTCCTGTGGGGATGGGGAGGAGGCCTGAGAAGCCCCTGGAATGGTGTGTTTGTGTGATAAGATCAAAGGTAAAAGAACTGTACTTGGACACACTGACTGCCTCTCAGCCGCCACCAGAACCAGTCTGCTTCCGAGTCCATGCCCACTACCAACTTCTGTCACCTCCTTTGTTTTGCCGCCTTTCAGCATGAAGTCCAGGCCCTTTTTAACCTTTAAAAAGCTCTCAGCTCACCCTTCTGCCCCACTCTTCACCACCCTAAACTTTCTCTGTTGACATCATTGCTTTACCATTCCTAACTGGCCTCTTAAAAGTTTCCTTCCCTCAGCCCTTAAGAATAATTGTTCTCAGTCTGCATTCAGTATGGTAGTTTCCTATTGAAAAGTATTCAGTATTGTCTCTGTGTAGAGGATCAAATAAAATAGTTCCTTAATATGTGGGAATTGACTAGATCTGCCCACTATGGTCTTCCATGACCTGACTTAACCAAACTTTGCAGCCGTCTGTTCCATAGTCCTACTTGTGCCAGCGAGGGTGGTTTACCACCTCTGCTCACACAGTGCTCACATCCAGGCCCCGTGCTGTTTCTCCTTTTAATTTTTCCCTCATTCTTTAAGGCTCTCTTCAAAGTTCTACCTCCTTACCCAAGGCAGCCCCTAACAACCTTGCCTGTCTCTGAACTCTTAGCATTTACTGTCTAAGCCATTTGATTGCCAGTGTGAGGATTTGTTTGTGTTTTGATGTGTTTGCTAGTTAAGGAGTTAAAGAAATTAACTATAATCTAAAGAAAGCCAAACCAAATCCACTGCCTTGTCTAGTCAGTTCTGACTCAAAGCAACCGTATGGGACAGAGTAGATCTGCCTCAGAGTTTCCAAGGAGTGCCTGGTGAATTTGAGCAGCTAATCTTTTGGTTTGCAGCTGTAGCACTTAATCACAGGACCACCAGTGTTTGCATAATCTGAAGACACTAAGTCAGTTCGTTAGAGGGGTACTGAGTTATCCCTATGGTACCTAAGTAGATCACTGTGTAATCAGGGTTTTAAACACAACTAGAATTCTTTTACCACTGTGGGTCTGCTTTATTCTGTTTCCAAACCACATGACAGTAAACGTGACTGCCGATAGATCAAAAGTTTCGTACGTGACAGATAAAAACTCAGAGAGGCTACGTACCCTCTTAAAATTTCTGTGGAAGGGATTGAATGATTTAGCTTAAGCACGTGCCTGTCCTTAAGACTCTGCATGGGAATATGGCAGTTCCCATTGCTGCCTGGTAGAGCGGTGAAAGGAAGAGGGCCAATTCCTGGAAATGGAGCAATGAAGAGACACCATAGCTGTCCACTTCATTCTACACTTTGATGTCAGAGGGCATGGAAACTCATGCTATTTTCTACACATCCAAATGTCTTCCTCTTAATATGGTTCAGTCATCATATGCAAATTATCACAAGTAAAATTGTAAATGCACTTGGCTTCCCATTGAAATAACCCCATGTCATGACCAGATACTGCATCTAGAAGCAATGACTTGGAGCCTCTCTAATCCAAATCCAAGTGGCTTTGTTTATACAATCTTGGCTCTACTTGGATCCCAGAGAGTTCCAGATATGGTTTCTCATAATTCGTTAGAAAGGAAATACTATCCAGTTGATCCAACAATGTGAAGTGTAGAACACACTTTAAGTGATTGTTGTTGTTGGGTGCTGTCTAGTTGATTTTGGGCTCAAGTGACCCCATGTAACAGAGTGGGACTGCTCCATAGGGTTTTCTTAACTCTCAGCTTTCCTGAAGCCAGTATTCAGGTCTTTATCCTCCAGAGCCACAGGTAGGTTGGAACTGCCAGCCTTCTGGTTAGCAGCCAAGTGCTTAACCATTGTGCTGCCAGGACTTCTTATGTAATAACCTGTTGCCAGTTCTGTTTCATAGCTGCCCTATTGGACAAAGTAGAACGGCGCCATAGGGGTTCCCAAGGAGTGGCTGGTAGACTCAAATTGTCTACCTCCTGGATAGCAACCTAATCTGTTAACCTCTCTCTGCTACCACAGCTCGCCCTAAATGACAGGACTAGATAATTTAATGAGTCTCCATGTGTTTACTAAATTCTTTGGAAGTTTAGTGAGTTTCTTGGCCAGATGCAGCTGCCTCAGGCCTGTTTGCTGTAAGAATTTTCTTTGCCAGGGATCCTTTAGGGCCTATATTGGGAGAACACTGAGGATGTGTTCCCAGCAGGTGTTCAGAGGTGCACTATGTCTCTTTAAATGTGTATTCCTGTTCATGCTGGCACCAATAGAAGGTAAACTCACTGAAGTCAGGAAGCTTGTTTTTGTCCCAGCTGTATCCCTGCAGCCTAGAAGAATAACAAGCACACAGTAGGCACTCAGCTGATTTTTGTAGAATGACCAGCATTCACTCCTACTGCATTGTTGCAGTTTGTTTTTTGTTTATGGTGATGTCACTCCCTGGAATTCTTAGCTAGCAGACTATCAATTTCCTCTTTGGGGACTCTCTTCACTAATCCATTTTCTAGTGCCAGAAATCTTGTCATACCCAAGTATATCAAAGGAAACTGCCTAAACTAGCATGTACTAGCATGTACAGTGGCTTGGCAAAATCCCTGAAAGCTGAGTTGATGAGGCTGGGAGCTCTGTAATGTACCTACCACCCACACAGACACATCCACAACTCTTAGAGACTCTACCCCATCTGTTCATTGGAGATAATATGGAGTGGCCCTGGGAATGGGTCTCCCTAATTTCCCTGGCTTCTCTTAACTGTTTGATTCAAGTAGCTAGGGAACCCCAGTTTCTAAAATAGCAAGTCAGCTGCTAGAACAAATGAAAGGGGCTTCATGCAGAAAAGATTTCTCTGAACAAATTTACCGACATGTCTTTTTATTTTTCCTTTTTTAAGACAGCTACCTGAGATCAGAATGCAAGTTTCTCTCATAACAACTTATTAGTTGATTAAGAATAATTATTAATTAAATCAGAGAATAACCAATATGCTTTAATTGCCTGGCATTCTGTGACCAAGTACTCTAAAGCTCTTGCATTTGGAGGCAGATGGTTTAAGTCTCAAAAGATGACAAGTGATAGTGCACAGGAACTGCCAGTGTCCTCACCAAGGGTGCTGGAATTACTGTGGCCTATACCCACAATTGAAAATCTGGTAGTGTATTGGTTAAGTGCTACAGCTGCTAACCAAAAGTTTTGCGGTTCAAAACCACCAGCTGCTCCTTGGAAACCCAATGGGGCAGTTCACTATGAGTCACAGTTGACTCACTGGCAACGGGTTTTGGTTGTTTTTATACCTTACTTTAGGAAATCCTGGTGGCATAGTGACTAAGGGGTTGGTTGCTGGCCAAAAGCTTGGCAGTTGAGATATACCAGCCACTCCTTGGAAACCCTGTGGGGCAGTTCTACTCTGTCCTGTAGGGTCACTATGAGTTGGAGTTGACTTGATGGTAGCAGTTTTTTGGTATACCCTACTTTGTCTCAGCAGATTCCATACTTAGGGATCTGTAATTTGCAAATTGCCACGCCATTACTGATTTAAGAACTAATTAAGACTTTTGGTTGGAAGTAATGGAACCAAATTTAGCAAGGGAAGCAATAAGGTGAGTTTACTAGCAGGACAGTGGAATGGCTCAGAATCTAAGGACAGAATGAACTTCAACCAGGGATTTAAACATTAGGAATGTCTCCATCTTTTGGTTCTCTTCCAGCTGTGTGCTTGCCTCGCTTGGTCTCTTTTTGTCTGCAAACCAGTTTCTGCTTCTCCGACAGATTTGAACTCTGCAGTTATACAGGTTCAGATTCCATGTTCCAAGTCCATTTTTCCAGTTTCTCAGACCAAAAACCTTGGTGTTCCCTTGATTGCTTTTTTCCTCAAGCCTGGTCCACCAGAAAATTCTGTTGGCCTTACCTTGAGCATAGGTTCATAATCTAAGCACTTCTTCACCCCTCCAGCCACCACCCTAGTACAAGCACCCATCACTTCTTGCCCAGTTGTTACAATCATATAATTGGTGTTTCAGCTTTTATCTTGACCTCCTGCAGTCTATTCTAATTACACTAGTCAAAATGGTCCTGTCACTGTTCAAAACTCTATTTGCTTCTCTTGTTGCAGAGTAAAAGCTAAAGGCCTTGCCTGGCCTTACCTGATCATGCCTCCATCCCATCATCTGTCCAACTTGTGTTTCAGTATGTACCCCTTGTTCACTCCTCACTGGCTACCTTCTGTACTTCAGCTCTCCAGTCTCACTGTGCTCTCAGGGCCTTTGTACTTGCTTTATCTCAAATGTTCTTCCTCCAGATATCTGCACATCTCACTCCCTCATGTCCTTTGATCCTCACAAGTTGCTTCAATGTGTCTTTCCTTGATCAAGCCCTAATCATGCCACCCCATGGACATTTCCTCTCCCTCTTCCTTTCTGAGTATTATTCTTCATAGTATTTATCATTATTGATACTCTGGGGATTTAGTTACTTGAGTTATTGTCTGTCTCCTCTGTAGTATAAATCCTTGAGAACTGGGGTTTTAGTCTTTTGTTTCACTTCTGTGTTCCCAGATTTAGAACAGTGCCTAGTATGCAATAATTTTGTTTCTCTTGAATGGGTAAGTAAAACCACCTACAGAAAAAATAAAGTCTCTTTTTCTCCCTCCCCAAAATAAACTACACACAGACAATAAAAAATCGTTGGCAACCTCCAGGAGCAGCAAGGCACAGAGAGAAGAGAGCCAGGAGAAAAGAGGCTTCTCATAGCTCAGTTCAGCCTCTGCTTTGTGGCATCAAGAGAATTGTTGCTGACCACGCCCCTCACAGGTTAAACCGGGACCCTCCTCAGAAGCAAAACTGAAAACCTTGGTGGTGTACTGGTTAGGTATTACCACCACTTACCAAAAAAGTTGGCAGTTAAAATGCACCAGGCTCTCATTGGAAACTATAGGGCAATTCTGCTCTGTCATATAGGGTTGCTGTGAGTTGGACATTCACTCTACAGCGACAGAGGCTAGTGTAGCTTCTATTTTTCTGAGCATTGTGCCAGTGCTTTCCATATATGACAATTATAAATAAATTCGGAAGTTTATTGCTTCTTATTTTCTCTGTAGAGTCACATGAAGTTCAGAAAACACAATTTAAGAGCCAAAAAGCAACTAAAGAACAACTCAAGCATTGTGGGTCTTGAACACTGGGAGGGGAATTCCTCGTCCATAGCAACTCTCCTTAAAATCCCTCTTTTGTGAGTGAAGCAAACACTTTGGAAATAGTGGTGATGGTTGCATAACCTTGTGAATGTAATCAGCGCCACTGAATCAAACACAAGTAGTTAAGATGGAAATTTTTATGTATTCTACCACACGCAAAAAAGTTTTGATCCCCCTTCATGTCCCATCAGCTTCCCTTGCTGCAGCTGCTCCCACTTCCTTCTCTCTCCAAAAGATCCCCCAAATTTCTCTCCTGGAGCCCTACTTTGTGTCTCTTATCTTTTCCTCCCATTCCCTTTTCTAATTCTCAAACTCTAAAGTCCCAAAGGTCTACGTAGAGAGGAATGAGTGAGCTGTTAGCATGAATACTTTAGTAACATTTTGTACCATCACGTACATGGTTTCTCATCCCTTGAGGTGGGTGTTGTGCTGACCACTCCATAGAAAGGGAAGCTGCAGCTCAGAGACAGTGTGAGTTGCCAGGATCTCAAAGCCAGTAGGTGGCCCAGCCCGGTCCCCGCATGCTCAGTCCTCTCTCTGCACCACGGTGGGCTGGAGTCAAGGAGATGACACGACTTCTTCCCCCCTCAGCCGGCTGGGGCAGCCACCACCTCTGAGCAGCAAGCAGCCTGGGATCCACCAGCCTGCCGCAGCCCCGGCAGAATGTCCAACCAGGATCCGAAGTAAGCTGGGGCCCGGACAGCCTGTCCTCTCTGAGCCAGGTTTGGGGTTGCTGTGGCAACAGCACATCACTCAGCTTTCCTTCCAGATTCCTGAGGTACTGGCTGAGCCCTGGGGAGGGGCAAGTGAGGCCCAGTTTCTCCAAATGGAAAGATATACATATTTGTAATTGCTGGGACTCCATCTTCTTAGACTGAAAATGTGTGTGTGTGAGTGTGTATATTTATGTAAGTTTCTTACCTGCTTATCAAGGCTCATGTTTGGCCTACTCTTACCTACTCTAATCACTTCCAGCTAATCTGTCTCCAAATATGTTGCTCCTAGTCTGCCTCCGTCATGAAAGATAAGAGAATTTTACTAGATTCCCTAGAGTCTAAGGAAAGTTTATTTTCTATTTTCAGTCTTCTAATATAGAACTCTATGGGGCAGTTCTACTCTGACCTACAAAGTCACAATGAGTCACAGTCAACGGCACCTAACCACAACAGTAAAATGAGTAGGAATAGACTGGACGGCAGTGGGTTTTGCTGGTTTGGTAAAGGTCCTGGAACCCACATCATCTAACGAGTTTTATTTCTTTACTTTTAGATAGTTTTAGATAATCTCTTTATCTCACACAGATGAGAAGCCTCAATTGTCAGAAATACCTGTTCTTTTGCTGTTATCAATAAGAGTTATCATTTACTGAGTACATTAGCATATTTAATCCCCTAGGGCCAGTTTTACACAGAAAAGGAAGTATCAGAGAAGTCGAATAACTTGTTCCAGGAGAGAACTGTGGGTGGGTTAACTAGTAAACACAGTTTGTGCCAGTTTACAGTAAGCAAGGTATGCAAAGTTGTAATCCTGTTACTGACTGACTAATTGTGTTTACTTACATGTCTTTACCTAGTGAAAACCAGGTGAAGTTGTGGACTACATATTAGTCAGTGAGCACAGTTAAGCCCATGCTTATCTTGCTTTTTTGGTAGTCTGTCCCTGTCTCAGACAGCTAGTAAGTAGCACAGCCAAGTTTCAGATTGAGTTCTGGATAACATTAAGCCCAAAATAAGAACTGTGTTTCATATGAAAACTCTTCCACACATGGCTGCAAGGATGGGAAACACTAGAGAGCTTTGGTGAAGGGACTGTTCTAGGCCCAAGCTGAGGACTTCCTGTGCCCAGGTGGGGCCCCAGGGGGCAGCGTTGGCACTCTGAGCCTCCTTCCCAGAAATCCATGCAGCATCTTGGCTTCTTGAACACTTCCTTGTCAGATTGGGGCAAGATGCCTCAGGCTTGGTGAGGCCAGTTCTCCTGGAGCAAGTGGCTGGGAACTCTAGCTCCCTGCCCCCAACCCATCTCTGAACCGGAGCCTGGGGGTGGGAGACAGACAGTGGCTGCCGGTCGTGTGGTAGGAAGCTGGGACTGAGGTCCTGAGTGCCTCCATTCCTATCTTCTCTGCTGTTCCTGCTGCCCACGTCTCTTCTCTGTCATGCCCCCTCAGCCACTCCCCGTGTCCCCCAGCAATGTGCAGCTCTGTGCCCTTGTTTCCCTTACTTGGTGCCTCCCTCTGTCCTGGCCTCAGTGTCATAGCAAAGCTCATCAATGGAGGTGTGGCAGGTCTCGTGGGGGTGACCTGTGTGTTCCCCATCGACTTGGCCAAGACTCGACTACAAAATCAGCATGGCAATGATATCTACAAAGGAATGTAGGTATTGATGAGGGCTGTGGGTGGCCAGCGGGGAGTGGGATGGGTGGGATGGTGAGGGGGAACTGGATTCCCAGAGCAGGATATGGGTCCTCACTCTTTCCACAGTTTCTGTAGGGGGTGTGTGAAGGAGGGTATTGTAGGGGTTAGGGCAGTGGGCAACTGGGGTGCATCCAGCAGGATTAGGAAGTGCGGGTGCTGGTGGCGCAGTCTTTACCTTACCACTAACTTCTTTTTCCGTAGGATAGATTGTCTGGTGAAGACAGCCCGGGCGGAGGGCTTCCTGGGCATGTACCGAGGTAGGCTTATCAGGCATCCCAGGAGGCCTGCAGATAGGATGCAGGGGTGTTGGCCCTTGTGAGGTTATGAAACGCTGGGACTCAGTGTTCGCTCTGCCCAGGTGATTCCTGTGATGGGGCTGGGACTGCTGCGTGATCCTCGAGTACAGGTGCTTTTCACTAGCCCTCTTGTTCTTTGGTGGAGACAGGTACTTCTGGTTGCTGGTGAGGCTTTGAGAGACACAGGGAGCACCTGTGGTCATTCCTTCAGAGCCCAGAGTCTGGATTCTAATCCTGACACCAACACTGCCTCACTACAAGCCAGCCCCAACCTGTCTTCCTCTTTCTTCTTCCCTCTTGCCTCCTTTCTCCCTCCTCTGCCTCCTTCCAAGGCTGCAGGCATCCAGCTACTAACAGCAGAAGACGAGGTAGGGCTGAGAGTGGAAAAGGCTTTGAGCTCCTTCAGGAGGAGTTAGGAGATGATTCTTCCATGACACAGTCCAGTGTCCCCATCTAGGGCATCACAGCTGGGATTACGCTTAGAAAACAGCTGACAGGTGGTTTGCCTCAAAGCATAAAACGAACCTCCAGGAACCACAGAGCTGCCAGTGGAGATGGGCTAGCACAGCAGAGAGGAATGGCGACATCAACACTGTCCTCCAGGGCCTTGTTACTGGGCCTCAATATTGGGACTGCTGTTTTATCATTGAGGGTGGGCAGCACCAGCAAGGACAAAAATAAAATGACTTCCTGGCATCTAGACTAAAGAGCTCATAAAAAAAAAACAAATACATAGAAAAAGAGGAAAGTGGGAGGGTGGGGGTGGTTGAGGGGTGAAGCAGGGTTAAAAAGAAAAATTACATTTCAATAAAACAGGCCACAGGTGCCGTCCTTGACCCCCAGAGAATTGCTTTGCCCTTGGAGATTTACCTGGTGAAGGCTGAGAGCAGGCCATCTGTGAGAGTGGCAGACTCAGAGCTGCAGCTATTACTTCTGCTAGAATGAACACCTCATTTTGGATTTTTGCTTCCAGGGGCTGCAGTGAACCTGACCCTGGTCACTCCAGAAAAGGCCATCAAGCTGGCAGCTAACGACTTCTTGCGGCAGCTGCTCATGGAAGATGGGTATGGGCCAGTGGGGTTGGGACAGAGATTCTTCACTAGGTGTCTATGGTTTCCAGGAAAGGTGGCAAGAAGAGAATGGCAGCTCTGCCTCAGTGTACCTGTGCGCATGTATATGAATATGTACACGCCTGGCTGGGGGTTAGTGTGCGTTTTGGCAGGTAGAAAGGGAAGGGAGACACTGAGAGGCAATGAGCTACTGTAATTTGAAGATTCTTTTTTGTCTCTTTTTAGAGAGACAAACACATTGCCGTTGAGTGAATTCCAACTCATAGTGACCCCATAGGATGTAACAGAATTGCCCTATAGGGTTTCCAAGGCTATAACCTTTACAGAAGCAAATTGCCAAGTGTTTTCCTACAAAGTGGCTGGTGGATTTGAACTGCTGAGCTTTTGGTTAGCAGCCAAGAGCTTACCAACTGTGCCACCAGGGATCCTACTGTATAGAAAGATAAAGTATATACATTTATATAGAGAAAGAGGTAGATACAAATGTTATATAGATACATAGAAAACATGGAACCAACAGAATATACATGTAGATATTCTATTACACATGTGTTATATATAATAGAATATATTATTGGCTGCCATAGACCTGGCCTGATGTGTGGTGACCCAAGTACAATGGATGAAACACTGCCTGATCTCAAGTCTTCCCTGTGATCAGTTGCAGATGAGACTATTGTAATCCATAATGTTCCCACTAGATGATCTTTGGAGATTGCCAGGCTACTCCCTGCCACATTCGTGCACACATATATTCATTAGCTAGCTGATGAATTTTAATCAGTCCTCAGATGCTTTCTCTGCTTCCCATTGCCCAGTGGTATTGCCTAAGGGACTAGAAAGAGTCAAATACCCACATAGGTGGTTTCATTGTTATTGGTTTTAGTTTCTCTGGAGGTGGCACCTCCCTAGCAGCCTGTTTTAAATAAGTCTCATACCTTTAAGGAGACCAAACCTGAAGTCAGGTGATCCTTACCCTCCTGGGTGAGTGGCAGGTGATGCCAACAAGGCTAAATACCATCCAAAGGGAAGTCCCAACCACCAGGGGAGGGTCCATGGACCAAGACAGGTACAGGGCTGATGTGTGGCTGAGGGATCCTGACTCCTGGTTCCACAGAGGGCAGCGGAATCTGAAGATGGAGATGCTAGCTGGATGTGGAGCTGGAATGTGCCAGGTGGTGGTGACCTGTCCCATGGAAATGCTCAAGATTCAACTGCAGGATGCTGGACGATTGGGTGAGCCCTAGCTAACTTCACATGGGTCAATAAAGGGGTGTAATCAGAATAGACTCCTCACACTCCCACCCTTGTCTGTGTGATGCAGTGGACTTTCGAGGCCACTAAAGTCTCTGTCATTACCACTCTAGATTTCAGCACGTCCAGCTCTAGAACAAATCACAGAAATGACAACCTTGCTTTGGGAGGTGGAGCACCTAGTAGCACTGTCATAATGCCTTGGCATTCAAATTTGATTTCCTAAAGACTTCAAGAAATGTCAAAGGCCTTCTCACTTACATGTTAGTCAACAGCAATTTTTTGCCGTGCAAGTTGACCTTCAGCGAGAAGGCATAAAAAAAGAGAAGAAAGCCATTTCTGTTCTTTTCGTGTTCCCTGTGAGAGAAGGTTAGCCTTTTCCTAAATCCTGGCCCTTTCAGAAACAGAGTGGACTAGGCAAGAGCAGTACTGGCCATCTAGGAGATGAACCCCAGAGGGAGATACAGACACACCTCCAATCTGGGGCAAAACCACACCAAGTTGGATAAGCTAATGGGTAATGTGCCTAATGGAGCACCTAGTACAGAGTGGACTGTCCTCAGTAAAGCTCCTCAGCAAGGTAGAATTCAACCAGATTTTTAAGGTGGTTTAGACCAGCCAGAAGCAAATAAAACTCCAGAAAAATGAAGTTCACGGCTGGAAAGCCTCCACTGTGTTTTGATAATCAGAGTAAAAGCCTGTAATATTCAGTTTCTCATCCTGGGTGAGGAGCTTTAGTATTCCTAAAACATTTAAAAAGCAGTAAAAGACTATGAATTAATTATGTGCACTTAAAAATGACTGGGAAGATAATGTTCACAGTGATTAACTACTGACAGCTTCAGCCCTGCACCTGTATTACTACCGGAGAGAAATGAGCACACTAGCTGTCTTCCTAGTGTGAACTGTTGGCCTAAAAATGAAACAAAACAAAATGAAAATCAAACCTGTCACCATCAAGTTGATTCCCACTCATGGCAACCCCATGTCTGTTACAGTAGAACTGTACTTCATAGGGTTTTCAATAGCTGATTTTTGGAAGTAGGTTGCCAGGCCTTTCTTCCAAGGTACCTCTGGATAGACTCAAATTACCAATTTTTTGGTTAGCAGTGAGCAAGCTAGCTGTTTGCAAAGCTACTTGTTTGAACCCTGCACCTAGATCATTACCACAGAAAAACGTGTCCAGTAACTGTCTTCCTGTATGAAATGTCACCTTGTTGGATATCAAACAAAACTGGGAAATAAAAAGCTTCCTTTGTAGCAAGGGCTTACAGTATAGGCAAAACTTCTCCAACACTGAGATTTAAGAAAATACACATGGAGACAATTTCCGTACATTAAATCCTGTAGTCATTAGTGGGGCCCACCCACCTTTGAAATTGCTTGAGTTGGAATACACTTAGCGTCAGTGGGTTTGGTTTTAGTTTTGTTTTTCGAAATTCTGTGAGGCAGTGCTACTGTGCCCTGTAGGCTGACTATAAGTCAGAAATGACTGGATGGCAATGGGTATGCCTAGGAAAAAATAATTCCATTTGATTTACTCAGTGTTGAACTTAACAAATAATGGACTCTGAATTAATCAGCTGAAATGGATTGATTTCTAAAGGCTCAAATTCCATATAAGAAGGACATAACAAGGAGAAAGCAGGACAAACCCACCTAATCTTGAAGTGCCAGAGGAAGGAGGCATCCCTGGAAGACTGAAGGAGAGGGTTTTCAGAGAAACAAAAGGCATCTGCTGCTTTATGTGTTAGGCAGGAGATGTATGGGACTCCTCTGTCCTGAATGGTTCAGATATGGAAGACAAATCACAGCATGAATATAATAAGAAAGGTGAGAGTACTGCTATAGCTTTCTATGAAGAAAGCAGGGCAGGAAATGGCTATGTTCTTGGGAAACATCTTTTGTGCAGTGAAATCCTGGGATGGCTGGTCAGTCTGTCCAGCTCAGTGCTGTGTGTCCTATTCTTGCTCAGGGTAACTCATTAGATGATGTAGACCTTAGATTTCCTTTGAGCCCAAAACTAATGTTCTAAAACTAGAATGATCATCAGAATTCTAGTTGGGGTGTAAGCCTTGGTTCTGAGTTGTCCTGGCGGAAGGAATGTTTTACAGCACCTGCTGGGACTGGATTGTGATGGGCAGTCTGTCCTTTCCCTTGCAGCCATCCACCCTCAGGGTTCAACCTCAGCATTTGCTTCTTCCATGTCCTCCGCTACTGCTTCAGCTCCCACCCACAAGCGCCCATCTGCCACCCTCATTGCCTGGGAGCTGCTTTGCACTCAAGGTGTGGCTGGCCTATACAAGGGCCTGGGTGCCACTCTCCTCAGGTGAGGCTCTTCCTGAACTTCGAACACAAGCAGTCCTGGCTTCCTGGGGCCTGAGTGAACAGGGAGAGAAAACAGCAGGCCAGAGAAATTGGTGCCCTAGTCTGCCTCCATGTTCTTCCCATTCTATACCCAGGATAGCAAATGATTTCCATGCTTCATATATGTGTGTGTGTGTGTGTGTACACACATATACACACACACACATACATATTAATCTTTTATTTAGGCGAAAGTTCACAGAGCAAATTATTTTTGCATTAAACAGTAATACACAAATTGTTCTGTGATACTGAATGTGTTGACAATCTGCACTTCTTCCTAGGTTCCGTTTCCATCTGTCCAGTTTTATTTTCCCTTCCTGCCTTCTCATCTTTGGTTTGGGGCTGGTGTGTCCATTAGTCTCATATTCACGATTGAACTATGAAACACATCTTTTATGTGTGTTATTGGTGGTCCTTTAAAACTAATCTTTGACTGAAGGAGTGACTTCATCACTGAGCTAAAAGGGCATCTGGGGACCATACTTCATATATTGTCTACATTTTGCAGGGCTGTACAGAATATGTACCTGAAGGACAGATAAACTTTAGGCCCCTTCTCCAGTAACCAAGCCCATGTGTGTATTGCATATTGTGTGGCCCACAGTTGTGTATCTTTTATAAATAAATGAGTAAATATGCCTGTTCACCTTACCCTGATACTTGGTTAGAAGAGTTCCAACTAGGGACTAGTTTTCTCATGTCACCTAGTCAATAGATTGATGACATTTACCTTTCTACCCTTCAACTCTTTACCATGCTCAGTTTAAGCTTTACCTTAACCTGCCTAGCCCTTTAATAGAATGAAATACCAGGTTCCTCACTGAGAGGCTGCAGAGTAATGAACTGGGAATGGGGAGAGGGTAGGCAGATAGGTTTCTTTTATGCTGTCTACCACCCTCTACATTATCATGGGATGCCAGGATAGGAACATGTAGCTGGGAATTGCCTCGGACCCATCAGACTACAGCTCATGGGAAAGGTCTACTGGATTACCTTGGGGAAGCCCCAGAGCTGCATGTTTAACTCTTGTTTCTTCTTCCTCTCCTGCAGAGATATTCCATTCTCTGTCATCTACTTCCCACTGTTTGCCAATCTTAACAACCTTGGGGTTAATGAGATTACTGGGAAGGCTTCCTTTGCTCATTCCTTTTTATCAGGCTGTGTTGCAGGTTCCATATCCGCCATTGCAGTGACACCTTTGGATGGTAAGTACATGGGAGATGTAGACCAAAAAAATGAAACCCATTGCCATTGAGTCAATTCCAACTCATAGTGACCCTATAAGACAGAGGAGAACTGCTCCATAGAGTTTCCATGGAGCACCTGGCAGATTGAAACTGCTGACCTTTTGTTAGCAGCCACAGCGCTTAACCACTAAACCACCACAGAAGCTGAGTGTCTGGGTTTCAAGGACTAATATGCTTGATAAATTGGTTATCTATGCAGCAGTCTGTGAGGTAAATAGTACTTTCACATGTTCAGGATAAAGATGAAATGGCCCCAACTCTAAAAACCCTCCTGAACTCTTAACCTGTGACCGATGGCAGAAACACAGTTTCTCATAAACAATGAGAGGCCAAGAAGACTTTCATTCTGCTTCTTATCACTGACAAATTCCTTCCCTTTCTAGCTGTTGATTTCATCAGCTTTGTGTCCCTGGCAAAGTTATGAGCATCAGTTGTAAATGACTGCTGACATTTTAAAATTTGTGACCAAAAGCAGGAACTACAAGTATGAAAGGACATTTGTGCCGTATTTAGGGCAGCTTCCTATTTTGCTGACACATAGGTAGGGGCTGGAGGTAGACTTTTCTATGCCATGAATATCCTCAAAGATCATATTGTCCCTAATCCCCTCATTTCATGAGGCCCAAGGGGAAGATCTTCTATTACAGATCACACAACGGCAGATTGGCCTCATGATGGCTGTTTTACATGTGTTGGTTCTAAAAGGAAACCCAACCACTGCATGTTACGAGGATACCAAAAGTAAGGTGGCCACTGCTTATTTTAACCTTTCTTTGATTTAGTTTTGAAAACTCGAATCCAAACCCTCAAGAAAGGCCTGGGTGAGGAAGTCTACAGTGGCATCATAGACTGTGCCAGGTGAGAGCTCAGTAGCCCTTTACCGACAGTAGCTGGGGTGGTTACCTCTGAAATGGGGTATACTGACACCAGACCTAGACACTAGTTTTACCATTGTACTACATGGAGCTCTGGATTTCCTTGCAAAGTCACTTCCTCTCACCTCTCAACAAAACACAGGATGTACTGGGAGCTTTTTTCTTTTCCCTTTTATCCCCATACTATCTTCCACCCAGATTTTAGCCAGATCAAACTTGTTTTCCAGAGCCTCAACTGCTGAGTAATCAAACAGAACTCACATCATGGGCCAGGCATGGCTCCCACACATCTGGGAATCCTGCTGTTGCTGTGGAGAGTGACACCTGTCTCAAAGTACAAATGTTTGGAGATGAGGATACCATGTAGTACTCTAGCATGTGCTCCTACCCTTCAGCTCACCAGGCTCTTCTTTCTCCCTAGGAAAATCTGGCTTCAGGAGGGACCACCTGCCTTCATGAAAGGGGCAGGCTGCCGGGCCCTTGTCATAGCACCTCTGTTTGGGATTGCCCAAGGTGTCTACTTCATTGGTATTGGGGAGCACATCTTAAAGTTTCTTTAGTAGATACTGCTGGAACTGGAGTCCTTTCACTTGGTGCTGTCTCCCTACCTACCCCATTTTACCTACACCAGTGGGGTCACAGCTGGCTGGCCCACCCGTGTTTTCTTTAGTCCTCTAACTTGTAGTGCTGCCTCAGCCTGGGAAGAAACCACTGTGTTCTAATAAGCAAGGGGGATAGCACCCTTTTCTCCCCACATGATACCTGTATTTGTTTCCTTTGGGGTATTAACTACCATGGATCTTTAGAAGTCCTTAACTGCCTACTTTCTAACATTAGCCAATCTGGTAACTGGCTTGGCTGTATGAATTAGGACAGGGCCTTAACGAACAGTAAAATTATAAGGATAGTTTCTACATGCGATTTCTATTTCACACTCAAATTCAGTATGCTCAAGTTAGTGTTAAGATTTAATTTTGCTAATTCAGAATTAATTCATACCAACACCAGACCTAGACACTAGTTTTACCATTTTACTACATGGAGCTCTGGATTTCCTCAATCAGTCCTAGAACTGATTTGGGGGAAAGGGAGGATCAGAAATTCAAGGGGACCAAAAAAGCCCTCAAAATCAGGGCTTAGTTTAAAACCAAGCAAACCCTCTGAAATCTTTCTGAGGAGTTAGGTTGACTAATTAAAAGCCTGGGCAAAGTCAGGATAGCCATCTGCCACAATCTTCCACCTGGAACACACGCCCTCTCCTCTCACCCACCTTTACCAATCAATGTTCATGGAACACTATTTGAAATAAAGTTGACTGGTGAAATATCTCACCTACAAAGAACACTATCACTACTTTTCTGTGTCCATTTCAGAACCAAACAATATTAAACACTGAATAGGTCACTATCCCTTATTCAAACAGTCATTTATGAGAATGGAGAACAATGGATAATTTAAGTCACACTGGATTAGGAGCCTAGGTTAATAGTAATTGTTCATTGCATCATCTTGAGGAAATGAGTTTGCTGCGAGTTTTCCCCATGTACCACAATTCCGTCCCCCGACAAGGCTGCTGTAGAGAAATGTCACACAGTGGAGTCCAGCCCTAAGGATAAAATACCTGTTCCAGGAGTCATTTACATAACCTAATGTAAAACCAGGGTGGAGGAGGAAGAGGATAGTGCTGAGATGGTCAGACTTGTGGCCTTATAAAGATGACTGCACTTGAGGATGGGATCTCCTTAGATGCCAGCTCAAATTCCATCTGTGTTAGATTTACCGACTCTGTAGCGGTCACCTGAGGGAAAGCTAGTAGATGGGTGGGGAGGAGAACAAGGGGCTCTGTGAGGCGGGAGGGCTAGCACACCAAACCCATTGCTGTCGAGTCAATTCCGACTCACAGTGACCCTCTAGGACAGCAGAACTGCCCTGTAGTTTCCAAGGAATGCCTGGTAGATTTGAACTGCCAATCTCTTTGATTAGCAGCCATAGCACTTACCCACTACGCCACCAGGGTTTCCACAGTAACCCCAAAAAGCCTGTGTGTCCTTTCCTTTGACTCTGCCAAACCTAGTTTACTATTCCATCAATAAAATTCTAAAAGTCTGTGACGCAGAGTAGGGGAAATGGGGAGTATATGGGATCATAAGGTGTGGGAAAGAAGACTTGTAGGTGAAGGTCTGGTAAAGTGAACAGGACACAAAGTTGTTAGTAGCCTCAAGTAGTGAGAGTTGGCTGTAAACTATCAAATGTGATGGGAACTTAGAAAATGGTCCTTTTCTAGTTCAGTAAGAACTTTTCTTTCTCAAACCACACATTTATAGTGCCTTGCATAAGAAATTACAACAACATCCACATAAACCTTTTAATAAATAAAGCACATTTCCATGGTTTAGATTTTAAATCACTTTTACAGATGAGGAAAACCTGTACGTCCAGCTAGGTAACAGTGAAGCAACTACAGCTGGAAGAAATGCATGCTCCACATGCATTTTAAGCCTAAAGCACAGAGACCTGAAGGCAGAGGACACCAACACGTCACCCTTGAGACTAGATAACTGGAGCTAGAAAGAGCGGAGGACCCAGTGAGGTTCATGCAACCACCATCTGACCCGTCACCTTCATGCTGCAGAACCAACTGAAAGTTGTGTTGCTTTTAGATGACCTGGAGTAGGTAACATTTAGGCCAAGGTCACTGACTACATACAGTAGGGTATTCCATTGATAAAGAACAATATTTAGAACAGAGAGAGAAGGTTACACAGATCATCTTGGTTCTTCAAACAGCAGAATCGTCTATATTGTATCACTAGAGGAATGGCATGAACTCCAATTCCAAAATGCTTAGTCCAAAAATTTCCTATTGGCATTAGCACCAAACAAGGCTCCCCGGACTTCTGGCATCATCTGTGAAGAAATGATGTTCTTTAATAAGTAACTGCCATCAACTAGAGAACCTGGAAGGAGCTGCCCACCTTCACCTCAGGCAAAAGTCACCAACCCCTATGGGGCCAGGAAGGAAAATCACAAAGCTAAGGATATCAAATATGTTCTCTACTTCTCTGAAGCACTGTAAGTGTCCTTGGTGAGAATTAACTAGTTACACATCTGGAGTTCAGACAGACTCCTTACAAAGCTTCATAAAGAAGGAAAAGGATGATAAAAAACAAGTCATTACTGTCTAAGGCCTGTTACTCTGTGATAAAGGGAGAAGAGATGGATTTTTACCTCATCATAAAATTTATCTGCACTCTTTCAACAAATATTTGCTGAGCACCTATTGTGTACTGACCCTCTGGAGTGACTGTACAGACAACTGAAAATGCAAGTTTGTGAAGAAGCACAATGAAGCAGTTGTTACAGCAACTGAAAAATCCTTAGAAGGATCCAGCCTCAAATTTTTATAGCTTCCTGCCCAATACAGCAGCCATTCGCCAATGTGATACTCAATACCTGGAATGTGGTAGTCTGACCACGAAACTGAATTTCTAATATCATTTAAACAGCCAAATGTAACTGGTGGCTGCTGGACTGGGCAGCATAACTCTAAGAAAATGATACTAATGGTCTAACTATTTAACTGGGAGACAAATGCTCCTGTGATAGTCAATCACTCTTCTAAGTTAGGCCATACATAAGGCAGCAGCCACAGAAACAGACAACCGCTACTGACAACTGCCTGGTATTTTAGAGCTGGAATCTTCCCAGCTGTCTCCTCACATTCACCTGGAAATGGTGGAAGAGCCAGCAGCCTATGCTAATTTAATCTTTAAACAAGGGTTTACTTTGGTTCCCATCACTCTTGCTGGAGAGAGGTCACCATCTCCATGTGTAGTAAAGTGTATACACTAGAGTCCTAGGTAAACAAAACCGTTCTTCTGACCTCAAATCCTCCCTCAGGTGAATGGTGTCATCTCAGTAAATGCCACCTAATGCCTAATCCTCATCCCTTTAAGAAAATGAGAAATAATGAATCGCAAATATCACTGAGTGGATGTGTTGTTTGTGCCCCTCCAAAAGAACAACAGACGAACTAAGGAGAAGTGTTCCCGCACTCACCTGCTGGGCTATGAGATCCAGGCGGCTCTCTAAGGTGTTGGAAACCTTTATTTTACAATCCCCATTATAGATCTCAACACCACCAGCTCTACAAAGAAGAGACAAAATACAACTTTGATAAATTTGAGGAAGGCAGAAACACACATGGTTCACTGATTTTATTCCTTTGGAAGAAAGCAGTTTTAGTGTGTGTGGAGTGTTTAGTGTTTGTGGGGTAAGGAGCCAATAAAGATAAAGAACAGGCTTAAAATTATTTTAAAAAGCTTCTGAAAAGTTATGTGTGTTGACAATAACTGTCCTTCATCAAGTGCCTGCTATGTGCCAATGATTTTATTTTATGGCACCAGATTTCATTCTAACCAGTCCCCTCCAACAAAATGAAGAGGGCAGAATTTAGTCCCATTTTGTAAATCAATAGATAAAGATCACAGAGCTGATACTGAGTGATAGATTCAAGATTCTTATTAGTCCACAAATGGCTACAAAATGACTTGACCAATAGCATCTGAAGATTCCTTATCTGACTCTTTAAAGGCCAAACATTGCTAACTACCTGGTAGCTTTGATATGGCTTCATGTATTAGATAAAAGATACCATAGTTATCTAATGCTAAACGAGACCTCAGAAAGTTGTGTCTCTGGCCATACCTCACTTCTGCCATTCCTTTCCTCCAAGTTTCTCAGCACTTTAAGGACCTAAGGTCTGCAGGTCAAATTCTTTTACAAGGAACCTCAGTGAGTGAAACTCTTTTTGCTGCATTAGAATTTTATCTCATCCAACATTACTTGACATAAGCAGACTACCAGCCAAATGCAGGGAGTAAGAAAGGTTTCCGGGGAACACTTGAACAGACTAATGTCATGAACTGAAATGTGTCCCCCCGAGAATGTCTGCAGCCATTTGGCCAGGCCAGAATTCCCGGTATTGTGTGATTCTGATGTTCCTCCACACTGTAAAGCCTGTCTCTGTATTAATGAGGGGGAGTTGGGCAGCAGTCTGTTGGTGCGGCAGGATTCAATATGTAAGACTGTACCTGTGCATTGAGGCAGTCTCTTGGGATATAAAGGAAAGAGAAGCAAGCAGAGAGCTGGGGACCTCACACCATCAAGAAAGAAGCAGTGCTGGGAGCAGAAGGACCAGGGGTCCTTGCGCCTCAGAAGCTTCCAGCCGAGGGGAAGATTGACAACAAGGCCCTTCCTCTACAGCCAAAAGAGAAAGCCTCCCCCTGGAGCTGATGCCCTGAATTTGGATGTTTAATGTACATTTCTGTGAGAAAATAAATTTTTCTTTTTAAAGCCATCCACTTGTGGTATCTCTTATAGCAGTTCCAGATGTCCTATGTATGACCTTAGTGTTATTTCCTTGCCTCTCTCCCCTATTTGTTTCCCCTCTCTTCAGTTTCTCTAAACAGAAAATAATCTTCACCACAATATGGTTAGGTCTCTGCCAATGTCTGCGGTGACTCTCTCCACGTTGGAAGAGGGAGGGAAGGAGATGAACACTAAGTGAGAATGTCTGCTGCGTGCCAGACACCCACTAAACGCACACTTAACAAGGGCTTCTCACTTCATCTTCACAGTAACCTTGAAGGTTTCTCAGGATCCTTACGTTTACAAACAACAGAGCACTGACAGGAAAAGTGGCAGCAGTCACAAGAGGAACACAGCCACATGCCTGCTCCTTGTGACTGAGAGCTGGAAGCACCTGGGAGAAAATATACTTCCATCACAGGGCAGTGTAAGTCCTATGTCCCAGTGAGACGGCACCCGTGTCAGAGCAGGAGTACTCCTTACATGTCCTCAGGCAGGTAGGCCTCCTGATCAATTTGCACATCGACATCTTTTTTGGTTGCAATTTTGTACATGGGGATTGCTTTTTGTACTGCAGCCTAGAAAAACAAAGCAATGTGAGGTTCTGGCACAAAACTGGAGTAGGTACCCCCCCAAAAATCAACAAAGTATACAAGTAAGGATATTTATATTTATTCCAAATAAAAATACAAGGAAGCGGGTTTTCACTGCTGTTCTAGTCGGTGGGGCAAAACATAACTGATGGCAAGTCCTGTCTTGGAACAATATTACACACACTCCAACACACATATAAGTAACATTTTCTTAAAGGAATTAAAGGAACTTAAAATATTTTTCTGACAATATCACTAGTTGAATGATGAATGCATATATTCAACTTCCGCTGACTTCTCAAATCTAACATAGTACTACTCTGAGGAGCTGCTCAATGACACTGGACACTGGAAGTTTAAGAAAAAACCTGCTTGGCACCCACCCAGTATCATAATGCCATCTAGAGAAGGCCAGCTGGCAACTCAGACAAGCCTCCATGTCCTCGGTGAGCTCTCCATTACCATGTTTTACAGCTTCATGAACAAAAGCCGTCAGCACAAACATGGACCTAGGTCACTGAGGGGGGTTCTAAGCTGGAACCACATTCATAGTGGACAATGTGCAATGTTTTCTTTCCTAGCAGACAAGTTACTTAGGGGAGACAAATTATGATGAGAAGGTAAATATACTGTGTATTATATTCATTTAAAATATGAAATATAATTGCCAGGGGACTAACAACTCACACCTCTGCCTTAAAGCAAACTACATGGGAAAAGAATTTTAATCAGGAGCAACCTGACACCGAATCAGAGCTAGAGGAGTCCATTAACCAAAAACCAAACTCATTTCTACCAAGAGTAGATCTTGATTCATAGCAACTCTCCTGGACAGAGAAGGGTGCCACAGGTTTTCCAAGGTTGTAATCTTTATGGAAGCAGACTGCTACATCTCTCTCCCTTGGAGTAGCTGGTGGGTTCAAACTGCTAGCCTTTCAGTTAGCAGCTGAGCGCCTGACCACAGTGCACTTAACCAAACCATCCACCTATTACAACAACCTGCACACCGGTCATGGGGCCAAATAGGTCATGCCCCCAGACCAGGACAACCTCTCCCTTGGACAACAGAGAGAGGAGCACTGCACTGGTTACTTCAAAGAATGTATACATTTTTATATGTGTGTGTGTGTGCTTTATTTTTTAATTTTTTATTATGATTAAGTGAAAATACACAATCCAAATCAATTCTGCATGCCCACCTATCTGCTCCAACTGCTCTCCTTACCCTGTGACAGCACACTTCTCCTTCTCACTCTTTACTTTTAGTATCCTCTTAAGGAACACCTGTCCCGTCCTCTCCACACTCTCCTCCCCCATCTAGAAAGAAACCAGTAGGGCAGCCTCCTATAAATGTGTAAAACCATAAAGTACACACACCATATGCTCATACTGTGTCCCTGAGTCCAGTCCATTTTTGCTAAGACTGTATACTTTTTTACTGCTGATCAACTTCCTTTCTGGTACCCACGTTCTTTCTCTAGGTATGTGAATGTATTTACCTAGGTCAGAGTTATGACTTGCTGGCCTGGGGGTGGTTTGCCTCTTCAAGATGGTGTTGCCGACCTTGACTCTAATCCAGTAGGAACTGCTTTTATTGTTCGATTTTTAGAAGATTATAACATTACAAAATTCCTAGGAAGGGAGCATGGTGGGTTCAAACTGCTAGATGGCAACCCAACCTCTTTAAGAAAAATTCTTAAGAGGTTTAAACCAAACCAAATCCAGAGCTGCTGAGTTGATTCTGACTCACAGCGACCCTATAGAACAGAGTACAATTGTCCCATAGAGTTTCCAAGGAATGCCTGGCAGATTTGAACTGCCAGTCTTTTGGTTAGCAGACATAGCACTTAACCACTACACCACCCGGATTTCCCTTAGAGGCTTAAGTAAGACTAAATTAGCAGTATCTATAGCGTGCCAAACTTCCTCAAATTCCTATGGTTGAGATGCAATCTATTTGAGCATTCACTGCATCCCTAATCATTCTGATCTTAGAGAAATTTTTCCTAAGTTCTTTACCTTTACCAGAGGGAAATCTTGTTTCCTGCAACGAACAATCATTCGGGGCTCCAGCAATTGGTACAAACCCTACAGAATACAATTAAATGCAACTGGTTAAGAAATGTGAACCACAAAATAAACAAACAGCAAAAACAAATATTTTTATAGTTCTTTCTAGAACATGGAAATAAGATCTTGAAATCAGATATAAGATAAGTATACACACTGCTCTGGTGGTATAAATGAGATTCATATGACAGTCTTATCTTACATCAAACAGGCTAACATAAGTTACCACAAATACCATAATAAGTCATACATGGACTCACAGCCTGGCAGTAAGCAATTAAAATGTACACAGTCTTTGGTTTAAACCCCACTGTGGAAGTATTTTAGTGGTGCTCAAACTAAGGAAGTTTAAAGCTGAAGGTTGTAAGCAAATGTGACTCTGCAGTTACAAAATCCTGGAAGTTTTATCAGACCAGACACGCATTACTATCCTCCTATGCAACACACATTTCTGTATTAGACAAAGGAAAAATGTTGAGGAAAAAAAGGAAGAACAAAGTTGGTGTTTAACATATCCCGTAACTTATCAAAGAATGGCAGCCAGAGCCAGCAGCCCTGGCCTGCAAGGGTACCTGGAGGACCAGTCCATCCAGCAGCACTTGGTACCTGGTTGTGTCTTTTACCACCTTGCTGAGTCTCTGTTTTGCTTCATTTAGTAAGTCCTACAAAGAGTAGACAAGAAAAAGGTTATCTGCACATCTGGGTGGTCAGCTCAGAACCCACCGTGAGGCTGGTCCTGTCTCATGTCAGATGGCTTCATATTTCATTGCTGGGTTTTCATTCAGTATGTTCCCTGAGGATCCCTGACAAACCATACGACGTTTTAAGTGTGGTGATATAGGAAGCATGAAGCACCAGCCCTGCTCCCACAGAGGTCACAGCCTTCTGGAAGATTAGCTCAGGTATCTATCAATTCACAAACCCACCCAACTGACTGACACGGTGACTGACATGAAAAGATCTATTAATTCAGATTTGAAAAGCAAGCTATTGAGACAGCAATAAAATTATGATTCCACTTTCATTAGAAGAAAAACAGATGATGCATATAAAGAAGTCCACAGATCAAAATATCAACAGTATTTACTGAAAGGCTTGATTACCAATGACTTAAATTTTCTTTATGCTAGTTTAGATTTTCTAATTGAGCATGGTGTTGACAGTGTGACAAACTGTCATGTTTGATGGCACACAAGCAGACAATTTATCCATCATTACATACCTTCTTTATCTGTATAGTGGACATAATGCAATCAGCAAGTGACAGAACCAGGGCTCAAAGCCAGACTGACCCCAGAACTCTCTACTGCCTCCCATCTAGCTCTGGCTGCTAAGGCCCGAAGGAAAGAGGGAGCTGGCACAATCTGCCAGGAAGGTCACTGGAGCAGCTGCTGTTACTCATTTCTTCCCTACTGCAATTCACATGACTGAGACTCTCCAAGTGAGAACTGTCCAACATCCATTCACACATCTAATTTCAAACAAACATTTATTTACTCTTACAACTGTTAAGTACAAATACACCCCCACCCAAAAAATCAGGACTCACTTTAAGAGCTAATTAAAGATATTTTACAAAATAAAAAGTAAAATAGATTCCAATACCTCAACAGCACTGCCTAATACTTAGAGACAGCATATAGTAACAAATGGCAGCTTTTCCCCTCCTGTACATATTTTGTGAGAAAACAGGTTTTGGAGTCAAATCAGATGTTAGACAACTAACAGATTTACAAACACACTCATGATTTCCTGTGAAGACTGTGTGGAATGCACTAAGCGTATCGGTGCATTCAAAACAATCTTCATATGAGTTGTAAATAAGAAGTATGTACTACTACAGAAGATTTTAAATCTGTGTTGCACAAGCCCAAGAGTTTCACAAAGGTGTTCTGAGGATCTATGACATTCAAGATTGTAATGAAGACTACTAAATTTCTATTAAAAAATAAAAACTAAATAAATTGACTGTTTTTTTAAAAAGTATCTCTCAAAGTCTCTGCTGGAGTGAGAGAAATGTGGGGTGCAGAACTTGAAATCTAGTAAAAAGACCAGACTTAATGGTCTGACAGACTGGAGGGCCCTTGAAAGACATGACCCCCAGGACTCCGTGTTAGTCCAGAACTGACACCCTCCCGAAAGTCATCTCCTCAGACAAAGATTGAACTGTGCTATAATATATAAAATGATACTGGCAAAGAGTATACTTCTAGGTGTAAGGAGATACTAGAGACTAACTCAGCAGCTCCTGTCTGGAGGCAACGGAAAGGCGGTGGTTGAATGGATACGGGAAACACACGGTGGAAAGGAGGACAGTGCTGTCACACTGTTGGGGGGCAGCTATAATTACATGACAAAGTATAAGTTTTTCTATGAGAAGTTGACTCAAACTGTAATACACTTAACACACAGTAAACAAACTGTAAAAAAATCTCACATGTTGTTATATGCCTTAATATTAATCCTCACTGTATTACACATCTAAACAAAATCCTTATATTGAACATTCTAATGTCTCTAAACACAGTGGTGGTACAAATGGTACGCACTTGGCTGCTAACTGCAGGGTTGGCAGTCTGAACTCACTCAGCAGCCTCGAAGGACACAGACCTGGTGGTCTGCTTCCACAAATCACAGCCAAAAAATCCCTATGGGCCAGTTCTACTCTGTTACATGGGGGTCCCTGTGAGTCAAAACTGACTCAAGGACACCTAACTACAAGACACCCAAAACTAAGTGACAGAAAAATATAATGATGGTATTATACTCAACGTTGGTTTTAATATACTTGGAAATAAAGGCTATTCACACTAAAAATGAGTTATTCCCAAAGAAGTAAGTAGAAAAGGACTCCTCTCTCTAAATGCAAAAATAAGCCTGCTGACCTTTTTAATTTCAAAATGTTAGGTAATGAAATTTCTATCTACTTTAGAAACTTTTAACATGTAAACATTTTTTCTTCTTAGATTTCATTCTACATCATATACATACTCTGTCCCCAAATCAAACATGATTTAATGCCATTCATTGGTCACTGAATCACATTTTCATCATTTATAATTCATTTCTAATAATGAAGCACATCACTTGTTAAATACAGAAAAAGTAATTTTTTGATGTAACTATTAAACTTTAAAAGTTCAATGTTTTAAATGCAGGTGAAATTTTTCTCAAAATTCTGAAGGTAGTTTGAATGATTTAGTTTACCAATAAATCAAAATGCTCCTTTACTGCTTTCCTGTTAGACCTAAAGAAGGACTCCTTTATTTAACAGGGCCTTATTTAAGAGAAAGAAGTCCTGGTGGTGTGGTGGTTTAAGTGCTATGTCCGCAAACCAAAAGGTTGGCAGTTCAAATCCACCAGGCATTCCTTGGAAACTCTATGGGGCAGTTCTACTCTGACCTCTACGGTCATTATGAGTCGCACCCAACTCAATGGCAGTTGGTTTGGTTTGGTTTTTTTATCAAGAGAAGGAAACCCTGGAGGCATAATGGGTAAGTGCTATGGCTGCTTACCACAAGACTGGCAGTTCAAATCCACTAGGCACTTCTTGGAACACTATGGGGCAGTTCCATTCTGTCCTAAAAGGTCACTATGAGTCTGAACTGACTAAACAGCAATTGGTTTTTTGGTTTCATTTAAGAGAAAGGGTCAAGTAACTAAAAAACATTATAGTTGAAAGCTTGAAACAAGTTAGCAGGAAAGTTTTGCTGAACTTATCATGTAAAACCAAGTGCTTTTAAAGTTAACAATAAAATGTCCTACA
This sequence comes from Heterohyrax brucei, assembly GCA_028571685.1. NCBI lineage: Eukaryota > Metazoa > Chordata > Mammalia > Hyracoidea > Procaviidae > Heterohyrax > Heterohyrax brucei. Next base: position 59,366,088 of record CM053142.1, on the reverse strand, counting down.
GGACAGTCAGTTTTCCTTTTTTCTAAATGCAATTAGATGACAGTCACTTTATTCTTCCCATTAGTAGGATCATCTTAGTGGTTATACTAGTGCTGGCTCTATTTCATTTCATTTTAGTCCTTGGCCTGCTTTTTTAATAAACACTTAGCTGACAGAGGTATTTCTATGACCACTGCTATTAGAGGCACTCACCAGAGAAATTCTAAAGCCGTTACCCTTTTCACTACATTCTATTTCATTAGCTTTAAGATTTTTCTAGTCCCCAAAGACTCAGGAACCCTGGTGGCATACTCATTAAGTGCTATAGTTGCTAACCAAATGGTCAGCAATTTAAATTCACCAGGTGATTTTTCTTTTATTATGATTGAATGAAAATGTACATTCCCATATAAATTTCATTTACAATATTAAGGATCTGAAAACAATCAAGACAAGTGAGTTTTTAAAGGTTTTCAATTTCTCTTAAACAATCACTGGTGACATCTAGAAGTGTAACTTTCTCATATCATGAACATTTTACAATGTTTAAATATTTTATCACAGTGGATAATTTAAATAAAGAATAAGACACTAACAATAAAATGCTATTTTTGCCACTAAAATAGTACAAGTAGATACAGATCCTTGAGAAACTGTCATGCTGTCTTAATAACCATTTTGAGAACAGAATAAAACAAGAGCATAAAAAAAAATTCACCAGGTGCTCCTTAAAAACTCCATGGACAGTTCTGCTCTGTCCTATAGGGTCACTAGGAGTCAGAATCGATTCAATATCAGCAGGTTTGTTTTTCTGGTAGTGACTCAAAAGAAAGCAGAATCTTAAAAACTCCCAAGATCAACAGACCTTCTCAAATATATTTTGCATAAGTCAAACTAAACCATCATAGCAAGAAATATTTAAACAGCAATTCATGGTCTTACAAAGACCTGGAGACTAAAGACAAAGGGTTACAATTCTGAGGCCAGAAATGGCAAGTAGTGATGACAAGAACAAAAGTTTCAAGGAACAACATGTATTTAAAAAGAAAAAGTGAGAAAACCGATTTCTGAGGGTTTCAAGGAAATAAAGCCGAGTATCATGTGCCTTGACATTTTCAGAATTAAATTTCTAAACGAACACAATGAAAGAGTTGATTAACAGATCAATCTCTAACTTTAGGTGTCCATCAGAACAAACTAGTCCCTAGAAGTCTTAATAGCTAAATCCTAGCAGCTTAGAAAGACATCCTTTAAACATTTAAAATAAAAACCCACTGCCGTCGAGTCAGGTCCAACTCACAGCAACCCTAGAGGTCAGAGCAGAATGGCCCCATAGAGTTTCCAAGGAACTCCTGGTGGATTTGAACCACTGACCTTTTGGTTAGCAGATGTAGCACTTAACCCACTATGCTACCCGAGTTTCCGAGCCTTAAAATAGAAGAAGCTTATTAGAGGTATTGTATTTGAAGCATATACTATTACAAAACATGTCACTGAAAAAGATTTCAGCCCCTCTCTAGCAAGAGATCCCGCAGGCAATTTTCTCTTGGTGCTGGAATCAACCACTCAACATTGGCCAAGTAAAGAGGGACGGACAAGTGAGTATGGTCATGGCGTTGCTCTAAGAATGTATATATAAAATCAACTTGTAAAGAGCTGTATTAACTACCTATATTAGTAACCCACATGAAAATAATCTGGAATTGGGGAATTAGAGAATTTTATCACCACTCAGAACTCTAAAGAAGTAAGGAAGTCTGAATAAATCAAACTCCAACTAAGAAAGCTGAAACTTAGTGGATATAAACTGAACTGACCTTTCTAAGGAACATTCCTGTCCACTCAACAGATATGTCACTGGAGGTGAGAAAGGTAAATTATAATCAGTGTTGCATATTGCACACATCCTAGTGATACTCTTTGATTTGATTCTAAATTCCAACAACTGCCAAATTATAATCTGGCTGCCCATGCAGCTTTTAAGGAGATGAATCTTTATTGCTGCATATCTCATTATAAATAACTGCAGTTCATATATCATGTTATATATCAGCATTCTGAGTTTAGTATTTCTGTCTACCTGAACCTAATTGCCACTGGGGATTCTGCAAGAAACCAAAGTCTGTTTATGATGACAACATCAAAATCACATCCCCCTGATCCTGCAGTGCGAGGGGTCAACCGGTCTTCCTAGCAAAAGTTTCTATCTCGTACCTCTTTAATCACCACACTGGAATGCTCTATATCAGGACTAATGATATCAATTTAAATTGTGTTTACTTCCCTTTTAAGAGAAAACAAGTAAGTTGTGAGGTTTAAGAAAGTGAAGATAAAGACCTATCACTTATTTCAACAACTGTTTTGCATCAGGTGCTATACTAGTTACTTTACCTACGTTATCTCATTTAATTCTAAATAACTTTCAGATAGGTAGTTTTCCCTTTTACAGGAAATGGAAGGTCAAAAGGGTGGTGGTTGTTAGGGGCTGTCAAGCTGGTTCTGACTCCCAGCAACCCTATGTACAGGAGAAGAAAGCACTGCTCACTCCTGTGCCATATTTCAGTCGTTGCTGTGTTTCAGCCGACTGTTGCAGCTACTGTGTCATTCATTGAGGGTCTTCCTCTCTTTTACTGACCCGTTCTACCTTACCATACACTTAAGGTTAAAAAGGGTTAAAAAAATGTAGCCAAACAGCCAGTAGTGGTGAAAGAGAAATTCAAATCTCAAATGGATTCCAAAGCTTGTGCTCTGAAGCCTGGAAACATCTGGACAGGAAAGGGAAAAATAATAGCCTGACATCTTGGCCCCACCTCCATGAAAAAGGATAAACAGTAAAGGAAAATAACTAAAGGACTATGCAACTAAAAACTGAGGGGCAAATCAATTTTCCCTTTTCTTTCCATTTTTACCCTGGTTCTGTATTTTTCACTTCCATCTTTTGTCAATATCCCTTTCCACCTTAACTTACTGACTCTATAGCTCTATTCTGCCCTGTGAGTCTGACCAGTGGAAATCAACTCCAGAGCAAAGGGCTTGTTTTTGTGAGCTGTTTTTGCTCCTCTGCTTCTGGTGGCCCCGGGCATTCCTTGACTTGCAGCTGCAGCACTAACTTCCTAGGAGTCTTCTCTTTCTCTCTCCTCATATTTTACAAGATGCCACTCAGACAGGGTCAGGATTCACCTTACTCAAGCTCGACCTCAGGTTAAAGGTCTTGGAAGACATTCACTGCTAACATCTTCAAAGATCTTATTGCCAGACAAGTCAGTAACAGGATTGGGATGTTAGGGATGCGCCATCAACTCTGTCCATTTAACAACTGCCAAATCCAGTGCTGTGTTCTTCCTACTGTGATTTCCCAAAGTATTAAATACTACATTAATTACCAGTTTGTCCTTCAAACTGTCTGGTTTCTTCCACTTGGTTTCTTATTCTCCTCTAATAAGACTGCACTTACCTGTTTGTTTCCGCAGCTGTCTGTTATTTTCTTGCCTACTGAAATTTGATGCTTCTTTTCTATGTATATAAGTCCAGAGCTCTCTCCTGAACCCCACACTCATACTTGTTCACTGGGATTCCTTAGCAATTCAAACTGGAAGATTTATCACCATTGCGACTCACTGCAACCCTACAGGACAGATTACAACTGCCCCACAGGATTTTTGTGGTGGATTCAAGCTGCTGACCTTTAGGTTAGCTGTTGTGCTCTTAACTTCTGCACCACCAAAGGTGCCATTTATTTACCTAAATGTATTTAAAACAGCTTATAGAAACATATCCAATAAAAATTTAAAATAGATATAAAAGTAAATTAGAAAAAACAACTAATAAAATATAAATAAGTAAATGACAAGATGCAGGCAAGGAAAAAATAAGGATAAGAAACAGCAGGGTAAAACTTACCCTACAATAACAACGAATAACAGGGGAAACAGCAGGCCTTCCCACCGGTTCTTGAATACAATTCAAACACTTTTACAGCTTCTGGACTAAGAGGTAAGTTTCTGTACGTTTCCGCCCGATTCCTTGGATGATGCAATACTTCCCAACTACTTGTTTCTAACTTCTTCCCTATTATTAGCCTACACACTCATACCATAAGCCCTGTGTATTTTTCCGACTGGAAGTAAGGACAAAACAACTTCAAAGACTGTGTACACACAGGTGAAGCTCTTCAGTCTTGTATTCATGATATCTATACTAACTCCCCAGGCCACCTCTCTGGCCTTACTGATAAATCCCTGCTGCCTTCGTATGTTTATAGCTAACAGTTGCTAACTACTCACAGTGATAAGGTCATCTCTTGCTCTGAGGACTTTCAGTCTTGCTTGATTCATCAAATTAGACACCTGACTGCAAAAAGTACGGACAAATAGTATCAGTACAGCAGTAAAAACAAAACAAATATACAACTTCCTATGAAGCATTAAAAACAAAACAAACATACAACTTCCTATAAAACACAATAAAGATCTGACTACACTTTTCTAATAACAGAGAATCTCACTGATAGACACATTTAGTACTTTCTACCAACTTGTTTTCAAAGACAGGAAATATGTCTATTATTCCAACCACATTTTTCTATAATCCTGTGGAGCTTCCATTTTCATAAATGAGGAAGGCAAAGGTTATCAACCTGCCAAAGGTGAGACAAACTGTATGCCATCGCATCAGGACCTGAACCTGTCTGCCTGACTCCCAAGCCCCTGCTTTGTCCTCTTGTCCCACAGACCTTTGAAAGCTTCTTTAGCTTAATACTGTGACAACGATCTACTTACATTTTCTTCTGCTGCTCAATTTGCTTTTCTTTCTTCTCATAGTACTCCATAATCTTCAGTCTCTGAGTTTGCACAAGACGACCTTTCTCGATGTTGAACTCTTCTTCTGCCTACCGGGGAATTAATTCATATGAATTCACTTCCTCTAGATCTTTCACACTGTGGTACATACATACGTTACACAACATTTGCCATCTCAACATTCTTCAGTGTACAATTCAATGATATTAACTGTGTTCATCACATTGCAGACCTATCAGCATTATTAAGCTCCAAATTTTCCTATCTCCCTTAACAGAAGCACATTTTCTCCCCTTCTCTCTCCCTCCCTCTTGCCTGCCCTGATAACCACCAATCAATCTTGGTCCTGTATACACTTGCTCATTCTAGGTATTTTATGTAAGTGGACTCATATATACGTTTGTCCTTTTGTGACTGACTTATTTTATTCAAGAGTCGTCTGCTGATGGACACACAGGTTGTTGTCATCTTTTGCCTGCTGTGAAGAGTGCTTCAGTGAACACTGGCGGACAAGTGATCTGTGCTTTTGCTTTCAGTTCTTTTGTGCATATACATTTACACCAGATTCTGACAGGGATATTTTTAAGGAGCTGGTGATCTGGGGTTATTTTCCTATGATCACATTATTCCATTATGTAAAAACAGGGAACATATCATGACACTTGTCTCCAAAGATTACTTCTAATTCATCTAAAAATAAAGACCAGCAATTTTCATCATTAATAATGAGCCAGAAAATGACAATTTTGATCAAGCATAGTAGCATCTAGCAACAAAGTTACAAAGGACACAATCTAATAGAAGAGTAATTACATTCATGAAAAAGGTACTATATACTCAAAATTTAACCCATTTGTTTACTAGCAGTGGTCTGAAAAGAACACAGAACTGAGAGTTTAGAAGATCTTGGTTACCGCCAATGGAGTCTGGTAAGTAATCTCAGCCTTAGTCCTGCTTGTAAATGTAATAAATATTCTTTCTTTATACATTAAATAAATAAAATATGACTGACCTTTTAAAAGTGTACACTATTATACAAAGTCATCAGTTGTACTAACGTTCGCTGAGAGTTACTTTTCTATGATTTCAAGACATAAACTGTAATTTTGGCAGAAGTAGCTAAAGTTGTTGATTCAGTTGTTTCACGTTCAACACAGGTATCTAAGCTTGCATACCCTGAGAAAAATGGTTAGCATTTTACATCTATATCTATCATTAGAAGTGAGTATAGATGACAGAGATATACAAGATGAAAACCAAACCCGTTGCCATTGAGTTGATCCCAACTTATAGTGACCCTACAGGACACAGCAGAACTGCCCAACAGAGTTTCCAAGGAATGCCTGGTGGATTTGAATTGCTGACCCTTCAGTTACCAGATGTAGCACTTAACCACACCACCAGGGTTTCCATACCAGGTGACAACAACTTTAAATTGGAAATGTGTTTACCAATTTGGTCTTCCCCAGATTTCTACATTTGGTTCAAGAAATAAGAGAAATTAACATTGCAATGAGTGTATGACCATCAAAGCAACACTAAACAACAGACTGTCAACCGCTGCGTATTAGTAGAAAGCAAAACAGTTTTTTCTTTCTTAAATGACAAATCTGTCAAGTTGTCCAAAGTTTCAAGAAGTTTTAGTCTGGAATACCAAGCCCATACAATGTTAAGGCTGTTCTGGAAAGTAGCACATAACTAAAGGATGATGAAAATACAACAGACAGTACCTTCTGATCACATTTTAATAGCAAGTTTCTAAAATGTCTGTTATGACTACATGTAGTGAAAAGGAAAATCTGATATACGGTTGAGGAAAATAAACTGGTGCAGACAATGTGCAAATGGACATGTGTATAAAATTTTTAAATGCTGAATGAATGTCATCTCTGTGACAAACAGGCTCTCATTTTATATCTTACACACTTCCAAACTACTTTATCTTAGTTTTGTAATAAACCAAAACCCACTGCCATTGAGTCAATTCCAACTCACAACGACCTTATAGAACTGCTCCATTGTTTCCGAGGAGTGCCTGGTGGATTCCAACTACTGACCTTTCAATTAGCAAACATAGCACTTAACCACTACACCACTGAGGTTTCCATTTTTGCAATAAGCACAATTAATAAAAAAAGTAAGAACAAACACAATACACTACCTCTTCCTAACCAAATCTCACTTAGCCACAGATGCCAAATTTCTGAAGTATGGATTCTATGAGAAAAGTAACCCATCCATTTCTATCCCCTATCAGAACACTGCAGGACACTTCTTGGCAATCAGAAACAATTAGAAGGAAAAATTTATTTTTTTTAACATTAAAGATACTTATATTCTTATACCAAACTCAATGTTGTGAAGTCAGTTCTAACTCATAGCCACATTCTTATTGCCCTATGCAACACATACTTAACGAGTTTACTAATTCTGTTTAACAAAGCAAAACAAATGAAACTCTGCCAACAGAACCTCACCTTTGCATCTATTTCTTCGGCCTTCTCATTGGCTTCTTGTTCAATGAAAGCCATCATGTGCTTAATCTACATGGAAAAAGAAAAAATTATTTTATTTTTTAATTCAATAAGGAAAAAAATGACATTTTCTGATTCTTTCAACATTATTAAATATTACATGCCAAGCACTTCCCTCAGGGAATCTATATCTGGAATTTGGACTACCAAATGAACAAGGTGCCACATGCAATGCTGTTAGCTGCTGTGAAGTCAGGCTGTGACACACAGATCTCAATGCACCATTGTGGTCCATACCATTTTTACTGGTCAATTTTTGGAACTAGGCTGCCAAGCCTTTCTTCCTAGTCTAGCTTCATCTAGAAGCTCTGCCGAAACCTGTTCAGCACCGTAGCTACATGCAAGCCTCCAGTGACAGATGAGCAGTCCCTGTACATGAGGTGTGTTGGCTCAGAACTGGACTAGGTCTCCAGCGTGAACCATCAATGCCCCTCGCAATATACAATAACAGAGATAAACACGGTATCATCCTACTCTCAGGGAACTTAACCACTAAACTACCATGTCCTACTCCCAACCCAGAGCCATCCAAGTTCATTATGACTCATAAATACAGGACAGAATAGAACAGACCCTGCAGGGTTTCCAAGGAGCGCCTGGTACATTCGAACTGTCAACCCTTTAGTTAGCAGACGCAGCACTGAACTACACCACTAGTATTTCCTACTCCCAGTAACCTCAAATTCAACACAGTCAATACTGAACTGCTTATTACTTCTCTTCGCTCCCCTCTGACCTCTGTCTTGAAGCATCTCTATTTAATAGCATCAACTCTCAATTTTGACTCATCTTGTACCTCAACCTTCACATTAATCAATCACTTAAGTTCTACCAATTCTCCCTTCTAAGAGTCAGAACTGATTCACTGGCATACAACAACAGATCTTTAATTTACTACATTTCTCTGTCTTCCCAGCCAGTACCCTAGTCCTTGCTAACATCATCTGTTAGCTGAATTATTCCAGCAGCTTCCAAATCTGTTTCCCTGACTCTAGTCTTCTCCCATCTCTAATCTACAACAGTGCAACCGGACAATCTGGGCTATCGTATCAGTGACAGCCAGGATGCAGGATGTGAAATGGAGCTCCGGACGCAGCAGGTGATGGAGTAGAGGGCAGAGCTAGAACTCTATCAAAAGACCACACTTGACGGTCCTTCTGAATAGAAGGCACCCTGAGAGCATGGCACCCAGACTCTGTAACCCCGAACTGCATCCAGCACTAAGGCAAGCTCTCCAGACAAAGATTGATGTGGACCATACAAAACAGAGTGATACTGGAGGCAAACAAACCTTCAAAAATGTACATGGGGTTGTCTGAGGTACACTTTGCTGGAGCTGAGTTGACTGGGTCAAGAGGGCCAGACCCTGGTGAAAAGGTCACAGGAAGTTCTGAACAAAAGGGGAAGCATGCTGTCATGTCTGGGGAGGGGTAGCAGGGTAGACAGAAGTTTAAGCTCTGGGTGTTATATGGTAACATGATATACGTTGTAAAACTGTTATTAATTCACAATAAAAAATGTCTGTCTTATCAAGTATCACACCCACCCAGGTTTCTCATCTCTCTTAAGATAAAATGCAAAGATTTCAGAAGGTAAATCATGTGATCACTGCTTACTTGTACAGCATCACATATAAACCTTATCAGTTACCATTCTTCAAACTCTTAGTTCCTGCCACACTACACTTATTTCATTTGTTTTGTTCCTTATGGTTATCATTCTCATTCTTCCCTCCAAGATGTCAAACCAGCTGTTCCTCCCACTTGGAACAGTCTTCTTTCCCCTCTACACCTAGGAAACTTTTCAACCCTAGCAAGCTTTAACTGTCACCTCCCGTGGGAAATCTTGCCTGAACCCCTCACCTATGTGCCCTTAAAGCACTCTGTATTTCCTTTACCCAGGCACCTAAGCACACACTGGAAACCCTGGTGGTACAGCGGTAACCAAAAGGTCGGCAGTTAAAATCTACTGAGCAACCTTTGGAAACCTTATGGGGCAGTTCCACTCTATTCTATGAGTCAGAAACAATTAAATGGCAATGGGTTAAGCACAGACTAGTAAGTAATTCCTTGTCTACTTGGCCCTATTCTCAACTAAACTACAAAGTTAAGGGGGGGGTGGACAATAAATGCCAGGAAGTCAATTCCAACTTATGGGGATTCCTTAGGTGTCAGAATAGAATTACTTCATAGGGTTTTCAAGGCTCTGACTTTTTTGGAAGCAAATCATTAGGTCTTTCTTGCAATGTACCTCTAGGTAGACTCAACCTGCCAATCTTTCAGTTAGCAATTCAGCACCACTTGGAGACTTAAACTATGAGGCTAGGAACCTGTTAAAAGGTTTTAGATCCTTGACTAGAATAAAGTCTACTAAAGGCTCTCGACTCGACGGCACTTGGCTGGCTGGCAAAGGCTCTCGAATGAGTCCTGGAGTGACTGACCCAGTTTAGACTCATAAAGCAAGTATTGTCTCTATATGGAGATGTAAAACAAATCACACAACACAGGTAAACAAAAACAGTAGTTTTATTTTATAGAGGCGCTAAGTAGAAGTATTGTACCAAAAATAACTATGTAGAACCTCTAGGTTATGAATTTATGTTGATTATTGCTTAATTTCTCCACTAAAAGTTAAATTCCATTAGAATAGGACTCTTGTCTTTTACACCACTGCAACCCCAGAACACAGAATAATTGTAACAAAAATATGTGCTCAATAAATATTTGTGAATGAACGAAAATCAGTCAAGAAGAATTTCAAGGCCTCTAAGGAGTACAAAATATCCCAGGTACTCTTTTAGATTTAACAATTGGGAAGTAATACCCATAGCAGCTACTCCATGTAACAGAGATACCATAGATCTAAGGGATACATACATGTACAAGATAAAAATAGTTTTGTGGCATCGAAACAGTATGATTTTAAAAGAAGCAGATTTATTCTTTATAAAAATTCTTATCCTGCTACTTGAAAAGCAAAAATAATTATGATAATTAAAGCCTATGTTATAGACAATGCAATACTGATAGCATCTCAAGCCTAAAAGTACATGGGAGAACTAGTTCACAGCTGGAAACCCTGGTGGCATACTGGTTAAGTGCTAGGACTGCTAAACACAAGGCTGGCAGTTTCAAATCCACCAGGTATGCCTTGGAAACCCTACAGGGCACTTCTACTGTGTCCACAGGGTCACTACAAGTTGGCAGTAGGTTTGGTTTTCTGGTGGTAGTCCAAAGCTACATTTACAGAAAATTACTGTGGCCTTGTTAAAAGGATTATCAGATTTGTAGGGTTGCAGCTGTAGTAAAAATGGTGTCTCCATAAATTCAGTTTGAGGTTTCAGTGAACTTCCTCAGTCTGGAATTTTAGAAATAGCTTAGCTAAATAATCGAAACAGGTGTTTATAAATGCCACAAAGCATGTTCTGGCCCATAAAGGTGAACTATTTCTAACCTGCATTACCTGCCTTTATTACTGCTGCTGGAACCTCAGCTACCAGATCTAACCAGATCAGCATGGCTTAGAGCAATACACACTGATTTTAACCCAGTTCAGAGAAGCCTTGCTATTTACAGTCAACATGGTCATATTCAGTCTTTTAATAGTTCCAAGATAAAAAACAGCCAATCCCGTAAGGACATTTACACAACCTAATACTGAAAAATTGAGTCTGTTAAGTCAGTAGTCAAGCTTTTTGGAAGCTTGAATTCCTTGGAAAATTTGATGATATAGATGACCATATGTCCCAAACAAAACACACACATAAATGTTTTAATACAATGAGGAAGGGGAAAGGAGACTGTTCGGAGGATGAGATACGTATGGAGCAGAGAGGAATAGTGTGCTGTCACCGGGCAGGGAGAGCAGTGGAAGTTGCACATAGGTGGGCATGCAAATTTATATGTGGGAATGTACATTTTCACTCAGTCATAATTAAAAAAAAAAAAGTGAGGAAGAAGTCAGGGAATCCAGGATTCAGTAGGTACCCAGTATGTGCTTGGCCTCTGGCCTATTCACTATTCGATGAACAAAATAGATTACTTTCATGGAGCTTATATTCTAGCAGCCTGAAAGGGTACAGACAATATAAAACAATTATTCGCTCTTTCAATCTTGCAAGATGAAAAAATAACTTGGTCTAGATTCCAAGAAAATATACTGCTTTGTCTTTTATTTGTGTCGATTTCAACTCATAGTGACCCCATGGGACAGTGCAGAGCTGCCCCATAGCGTTTTCTTGGCTGTATTCTTGACAGGAACAGATCCACAGGTCTTCCTGTGGCACAGCCACTGAGTGGGTTCAAACTGTCAACCTCCTAGTCAGCAGCTGAGCTTTTAACTATTGCACCACTACGGCTCCTGGGAAAAATCTTAGTCTTCAATATAGCATAACAACAAGAAGAGAATCAGTACTAAAACTGTGATTATGAGAATATGCAGTGGGTCCCATACCTTTCCACCACATCAAGTTTATACTGTATTAAAAACCAGAAGTAATGATGATAAATGTAATCTAAAAAAAAAAAGCATTCAAAACCCACTGTTTGGTAAGAATACTGGAAGATTTCTTAAGCTCCTCTGCTGATGCTATTTTTGTAACCTCACTTCCCCTTTGTGATTAGCTGCAGAATCACTGAAATGAAGAAGCATTTCGTTGTTCTTACTGCTTATTAGTGCTAAGAATAAAATGACTCCTAGATGTCCTTACAGCCCAATAAAGAAGCCACTTCTGAGATTCAGCCTTCAGTCAAAGACAGAAAGGCCCATAAAACACAGTAAGACTGAAGGGGCACACCAGCCTGAAGGCCAATACTAGAAGAAGGCAAGAGGAGACAGGAAAACTGGTTAACAGGGAACCCAAGGTCAAGAAGGAGGAGTGTTGACAGGTCATGGTGCTGTTAACAAAGGTCATAAAAAATGTACTGTTTAATGAGAAGCTAGTTGGTTCTGTAAACCTTCACCTAAAGTACAACTTAAAAAAAAAAAAAAGGCAACATGAAAAGGCATTTTCAAGGAAATGGAAATATCTAAGGAAAAAATCATTTTATCCCATTGCTCATCTAAGAAGATTCATAAACTACTGTGCTTTAGTCAGAGAATTTTCCTAGTATTACAAAAAGAATCAAGGTTACTTCTCTAAACTATGCAGAAATTAAATAGCTACCTTAAAGCTTCCTCAGCTGAAAAATCTATTGGCAATATGACAACTTAATATATTACTGTACACACGGTCCCCAGTTTTGGAATATCTACTGTCAGGACAACCCCATTTGTAAAGTTAGTTAAAGACCTACCAAAGCCACTGTATTAACCTGAAAGGTTTTTGCGTTACAGTATTCCTAAAGCCCATAGTCTTGAAGGTATGACATATTGTTAGAAAAACTAAACAAGTTTCTCAGGCCCAAGTATACACTTGCAAAGTTGATTTAGGTTCACGATTTCCCTAACAAATCTTTCCATAAACTTTGACTCACCCACTTTATGCCAATAGAGAAACAAGAGGAGTACCAATATATGACAAATACTAACATACTCACTAGTGGGAGACAAACCATTACAATTCATTACGATAGAAGACACTCCGCCACAATGACGATTAACAGTTCATAAAGGGGATGACCTCAGAGTAACACTGGCGGCAGGGCTGTATCCTCAGCACTATTTCTTTCCTTTCATAATTTCCTCCGTGATCATTTCCCTCAGGGTTAAATAACAAGTGAAGAGGCTGTTTTCAATCGTGCATAGATTTCTGTTCTATCAAGCACTGCAAATACTCCGGGAATACAGAGACCGGGCGCTCAAGGCGGCGGCTGCGCGCAGGCAAGTGGGCAGCGCGCACGACCCAAGCAGCAATCACATGAACTCTGAGTAATGTCGGTAATCAAGTTACGCTCCAGCCGACAGATCCGAGGACTTGCGGACAACTCCCTTCCCCAGCATCTGAGCTCGGGCCCTATCCCCCTACCCTCAGTACCTGCACCGCAGCTTCGCGGGAACCAGCCCGAGGTTCTCACCTGCTTTTGCACGTCAGCATCGCTGAGGGCCATGGCGAAAGCTTTGCTAGGCCAGTGGGCAACAGACTGTAGTTCAGGTTGAAAGGGCGGTGGAAAGAACAGCAGAGAAAAACCCGGCGTAGTTTCCAGCTTTATAACGCCGACTTCCGGTTCCTGCCAGGTGACAGCGCAGCCCACCCCCAAGCCCTTTTTCAGCCATTGGAAAGAGAGTAAATTCTGGGAAGTCCCGCCCCCCGCCTTCCCTCCCCCCTCCCTCCCCGCGGCCGGCGCTTTCCTGACTGGGCGCCCGCGCAGGCTGCTCTGCCTCCCACTGTGCCCGCCTGCGCCTTAGCCTTGTTTCTGGCTCGTGACTTTTTCCTGCGCTACTTCCCTGGAATGCCAGCTTTGTTGTAGAAGAAAGAAAAGTAGTTCTTCTGTCTGAAATTAGTCATTAGTTACCATGCTCTTTTTTTTTTGCCTCCCTTAATCTGGAATAGTCCCTCAGACTTCTCTTTCCTGACACTGATCATTTTGAGGAGTACAGGCCAGCTGTAGAAAGTCCCTCAGTTTGGTTTTGTCTAACATTGAATTCATCTTTCGATTCAGGTTATGCACTCTGGCAGGAGGACTACGTGTATGACATTGTGTCCTCAGTGCCTCACATCAAACATTACATGTCAGTTTGTCTCTTTAATGAGAATGACGCACATTTTCAATAGTGTTAATATATTCTGCCAAAACGTATTTCCAGTTTGTAGCAGTGTATGATGTTCCTTGTTCGTGGTAGTGTGCGACAGGTTGTTATCCTTACTGGAGATGGGAGACAATTTGGATAACGAAAAGCTTTAACCACAGGACCATAGAGTTAACAGGGCAACAAGTTCAGGTCGATCTTCATCAACATTCTAACAACAGCTAAATCAGACGATAGGATTGTTTCTGTTTGTTAATCCTTGCATTACTAATTTCATTCTTCACTACCCTAAATGACAGATTACTAGGATTATTCTTAGGCTAGGATAAGGTAGCATTACGATCACACTCCTTTGCAAATAGCGAGTTAGGGAGCAGCCATCTAATGCCATATGTTAAAAAGGTTTGGAATTTAATGTTGACTAGACGTAGCACTGTCCAGAACAATATGCTTCTGTTTTTTGGGAAACAGTATTCTGGTCTTTATGATTTATTATCTTTTGACAATTAAAAAATACAGAAAAATATAAATAATTCAAACATGCATGTATCATGTGTTACCACCTATAATTGACAATTAGCATTTATCACACTTGCTTGATTTTAGTTTTCAAATAAAAGAAACAGTGTTCTGAATACAGTTAATACTCCTTTTTAAGCACTCCACATTAATTTTTCCTAAGCCCACAGCTTCTGCAGTGTTTTGCTGATTCACTAAGGAACAGGCCAGGACCTGTCTGATAAGAATGTTATAAACTTCACAGAGACAATCCATAGAGTGTAAAAGTTGTTATGAGTACATGTAAAGAGTAGCCAGTTGGTAGTTTTCCAAATACAATTTCTTCCTATACTGCCTTAGGTCTTGTGAAGAAACCGATAAAAACAGCTTTTTAGAAATATTTAAGACTAGAACAACTGGATGGTGCCCGGCCACCCCCAGTGATAGCCATGATGGAGCTTATGAAGTTGAGTCTTGCTGGCAACACAGAATAAAGAGGGGTACACCCTGACATCTCCACTAAAAGACTGCAATTGATGGTTCAGGGGCCTTGGAATTCCCCTGGGAGCGTGGCCCCTGGCCCTGATGCTGCTGCTGTCCATAAATCATAATGGAGGTCAACTCCTCAGACACGAATGGATTGGACCTGGTGACATAGAGTGACCATATCATGTGTGCACTTTATGGTTCTATGCATCCATAGGATGTGGTCCTGCTGACCTCTTACTGGAGGTGGGAGAGTGGGTGGAGAGGAGGGGATAGGAGACTGTTGGGAGGATGAGACATGTATGGAGTGGAGAGGAAGAGTGTGCTGTCACCGGGCAGGGAAAGCAGGGGAGCTGCATATAGGTGGGCATGCAAATTTATATGGCAATGTACATTTTCACTCCATCATAATAATAAAAAAAATATTTAAAAATTTCCACTCCTAGATAAACCTATTTACCTATGGCTTCACCAAAATTACTGGCTTAGATAACTGTTAAGCTAGTCACAAAGAGACAGTTTGTGGCATTGTCTCAACTACTAGCATACTGAGGATTCACTCTGTGGTTTAATTAGAAATGGAGTCAGCAGAATAGACAAGCCAACTCATGAGCTTATTTTTTGGCAGAGGACCTGGTGGGAAAGACTAGAAGTTAATGTAGATCATTTCTGTCTTTGACTGTTTGAAGAATAAATTTAAAAAAGGAAAAAACAAATGATAGCAGAAAGCAGCACACCTGTAACTTGTTTTCTCAGTGGTGTATTTGAATAAGCAAAAGGTTTTGTTTTTGATGTTTCGTTTAATAGTTTTTCTTACACTGTTCATGCTTTGGTGTCCTAGGAAATCCTGACCTACCCTGAGGTTGTGAAGATACTTTGTTTTTTCTAAAAACTTTACCGTTTTTGCCACTACATTTAGATTTATGATCCATCTCAAATTATAATTTTTTAAATATAGTCTGAGATAGGGATTGGAGGCAAATTTTTTCCACATATGTATCTAGCTGTTCTACAACCATTAGCTGAAAAGACTTCCCCTCCCTCAAAAAATTACACTGGTGCCTTTTATCAAATACCAATTGACCGTGTATGTGTGGGTCCATTTCTGGACATCGTTATGTTCTATTGGTTTATCTACCTTTATGCCAATACAGAGCCTTGGTGGCAAAGTAGTTAAGAGACTGGCTGCTAACCAAAAACTTAACAGTTTGAACACATCAGCTGCTTCTTAGAAATCCTATGAGACAGTTCTACTCTGTACTACAAGGACAATATTTGACTTGATGGCAATGAGTTTGGTACACCAATGTACCATCTTGGATACTAAAACTTCATATCATCTTATAATCTGGTAGGAAACCCTGGTTGCATAGTGGTTAAGTGCTACAGCTGCTAACCAAAATGTCAGTAGTTCAAACCCACCAGGTGCTCCTTGGAAACCCTATGGGGCAGTTCAACTCTGGCCTATAGGCTTGCTGTGAGTTGGAATCAACTGACAACCATGTTTTTCTTTTTAATTTATAACTTTATATATATATATATATATATATATACACTAGATCTGTCTATTGTGAGTGTCTAAAAGCAAGGACACTAGGTAAAAATAAAGATACCTTACATCCACATCTTGGTTTCTAAATGTTATTTCCCTCTAAAAGGAACCAGTGTCCCTTCGAGAAATGGCTGATTCCCAGTATGGGGTTGGGAAAGTACAAGGTGAGTCAGGACATCTTATTTTATGAGGACGAAAACACTCAAAAAAGGCTCCTGTGTCCTTTGACACAGAATTGTGCCTGAAAGAGCTCCCACTGGCCAAATTAGGAACAATTTGGAAGTCAAAAAAAACGAGTGTAATATATTTAAAAAATAAAAAAATAAAAACTCATTTGTCCATAGTGCTAAACAATGAAAAGCAATGAATATCCTTTTTGCTTTTTTCAGTATTTTATTGTGATTGTGTGAAAGTATACAATGCAAATTAAATTTGCATGCCCGCCTATCTGAAGCTCTTTATGCTCTCTTTGCCTGGTGACAGTACAGTCTTCCTTTTTGTTCTATGTATGTCATATCTTCTTAATTTCCTGTCCTCTCCTCTCCACCCTCTCTTCTCCCTTCTAGTAAGAGGCCAGTTGGATGGCATCTTATAGATACATAGAACCACGAAGAAACACACGTCTTATGGTCATACTGTGTCCCCACATCTAGGCCATTCCTGTCTGAAGAGTTGACCTCAATAATGTTTTCTGGTCAGGGGCAGCAGCAGGTCTAGGGGCCATGCACCCAGGGGACTCCCCAGGCCTCTGGATCACTAACTGCAGTCTTTTAGTGGAGTTCTTGAGGTGCACCCCTCTTTTCCCTGTGTTGCCAATGGGACTCAACATTGTGTGCCCCACCATGGCTGCCTTTGGTAGTGGCCAGGCACCATCAGGTTCTTCTGGTCACATGTTGATAGCCACCCTTTGACACGGGTCCTTCTGTCTCCTAAGCTAGTTTTTCTACATGTCTTTGTTGTTCTTGGTGACGATCTGTTCTAGATGAGTTGGGACCATTTGGTGTACCTCAGATGGCAGCTTGCTAGCTTTTAAGACTCCAGATGCCACTCACCAATAGCAACAGGCTAGTTACATCAATTGGCCTCCATGTCCCCTGAGAGCATGGTCCCCAGACCCTGGCCCCTGCTACTCTATCATTGGAATATCAGGTTAAGATTAGAAGAGTTTTCAGTTTCTGTTGAAACTGTTAAGTTCAAATGAATAACCACTTCAGCATACAATTATTATTACACTAATTCCATACTCTGAAAATGGATAAGTTTAGGAAATATTTAAGCATTTACTTTCTTTTTTCCGAGGAGCAATTGCAATTCATCACTAATTGATTCTGTAAATAAAAAAAGTTCTATCTACGGGATGCCAGCTAATCAATGTACAAAGATATGATGTAAAAAGTCACTATTTTCAATGCTCAATGAAAATTATTTAGGCAAGAATAATAAATGAATGCTAAAAGTGTTAAGTGAAACATTGTTGGGGAACAGGATCAAATTTATTATCACTAATAATGGGACATCTGTAGACACAGGAAATGCTCCTACATAGCGTAATCTGAAGCACACAGACTCACCTATAAAGAATTTTTTTCCAAAAGCATTTAGTCTGAATCTAACAAAGCCTTTACATCTGCTTTCTTCAAAAAGCCAATGTCATTAAAATAAAGAAATAAAAAGGCTTCGGAGATTATAAAAGATAACGAAATGCAAATCATGAACACTGATTAATTCTTGGCTTAAAAAAACTGACGGAATTACTTGGGTAATTGGGGAAATGTCAATATGAAATAGATACTAGATGACATTAGGAAATTATTGTTAAATTAACAATTAACTGTTAAATTGACTAAGCCTTGTTTTGACAAATCTCTTTCCTATTTCTCTGATAATGGCAACGTCATTTTCTGTCATTCAGGATTACGGCATCCTGTGGCACCCATCTCAATCAATCTTCATCTCTACCATTCCTCTGTTAGTTCTGGAAACCCTGGTGGCCTAGTGGTTAAATGGTACAGCTGCTAACCAGAAGGCTGGCGGTTCAAATCTGCCAGGCACTCCTTGGAAACTCTGTGGGGCAGTTTTAGTCTCTTTCTGTGAGAGCCGGAATCGACTTGATGGCCGTGGGTTCGGTTTTCTAGTGGTTCAGGTTTATATCACTTCTTTTTTTAACAGCTTTAATGAACTATCTCACATACACATCACCATTTAGTTACCCAACCATCACTACCATCAATTTTAGAATCTTTTTATAACCCCTAAAAGAAACTGTACCCATCAGCAGTCACTCCTCATCAAGGAATAAATTGTTTCCCCGTAAAATGTGTGTTGACTTTACTGTGTGGTTGTCCTCCATTTTGCGATCTCTTGTAATTATCCCCTGTTCTAAATCCGTACCTCTCTGATGTTTGAGGCACGACAAACTTCAGGATTATTTTATTTCTTTTGTCAATCTCTTTAAGATATAAAACGACAGCAAAGGGACCTCATTACCACCGAACAAGATGCAACAGCTGAGCGAGTCCTCTGGACCTATGGTCCCATGCTAAGCTCCTAGACGGGGGTTAGGTAGGTGGAGGGACAAGACGACGATGACGACGACGACACCATCCGAGTGTGGTATTTCTGTTACAGCCACACTACATACTGACACTTCCACCCAGATTTCATTATTTCTGATCGGGTTTATTAACACATTCTGTTTTCAACTTCCTCTTTGGTCTAGATATTATACCCTCTCCCCTAGATACCTTCAGCGACTCTTCCAAAGAACGTTTCCATACAAGTAAACAAATACTCGTTAGGCGCACACTATATTCCAGGCACTGTGCTAGGTGCTGGGAACACACGGTTCCATCACAGCCTTAAGTTCTCTATTTCCCTACACGCTACTAAAAATGGGTTGGTACTGAAGACTTCCTTTACTGCCAGAGTGCCTCGTTCTAGAAATTCTCTCTGCCCCGAAAGTTCCCTCTATCGTTCCCCTCATTATCCCCAAGGAAATCTTCCCCATCTTCAAGGACTATCTTCTGTGACAAGTAGGTGCGAATCCCGCACCACTCGAGACTCTCTTAACATTAATCTAATCGGCTCGGTTGCACTACACATTTGTAGAACTTAACATACTCTGTGGATGTAGCAATGTTCCTTTACGCGAAAACTCAAGGCTCCCCACACAGTGACAGGCTCTCGAGTATTTACAACTCTGCTCTTCCCAGCCCTTTGTGACCGGAAATGACTCGAGAAGAGGGCGCCTCTGAAATCCCAGGAATCATAGATTTAAGCGACACACGGGAAGAGCCGGCTAGAAAAGGTCGGCTCTTCCGGGTCAGGTCTGCGCAATGAAACCTCCAGGCCTCAGCTGTCCGAGCTTCCGTTAGGGAGAACAGAACCGCCCCCTTCCCGCGCTCCTTGGCGTTCCCGGCCCGCCCCGACGCTGGCGGTGACGGATGGCGGCGGCGGTTGATTAGGGCCGTGGGTCGAAGCAGGCACCGCTGTTGGAGACCTTGTCGGAAGCAACTGCCGCTGCCGCCGCCGCTTTTCATCTCTTCTGGGTCAGGGCCAGGGCCAGGTGAGGGGAGCGGGGTTCCGGACACGCAGAGTTGAGCGAGGAGGAGGTTTTATTTCAGTACGAAGGTGTCCGGAGGCTTTGCCGACCCCACGGGCTTCCCTGGGTCCCAGCAAAGCGTGAGTGGGTGAAAGCCTGTGTGTGTCTCTCTCTGTGTGTGTGTGTGTGTGTGTGTGTGTGTACGCGCGCGCTCGCTGACGCATCTTCCCTTGAGAGTTCGGGAAGCCAAGGGGTCCTATTGGATTATAACCGGACTTGTCCAGCATGGTCTCACCGCGGACGCAGGTTGAGCGGCTCTTCTCCCTCAGTGGGCTGCCTGAGACGTAGGACCGTGGCTCGTTCTCTGCACTGCCGTTCTTCCCCACGAGTATCTTTACTTGGAAAACCGGTTCCCACTTTTAAAACCACACTGAGGAACGTGGACTTCTGTTGGTCTCGGAAAAGGTTTTCTCATGCGATTCACTCAGAATGATTATAGATCGGCTCTGTCGTTCATGCTCACAGATTGTTACAAATCTTGAACTTATTATTCTAAACTTACTGCTGTTCTAATACCCATTATTTTTTCGTAAAAACCTGCTTTCTTACCCTCCGAGGCAGTACGGTTCACACTAAGTCCTTGTTTCCTCGAAACCTTCCAAGGACAGGATAAGGAGATCCCAAGTTTCTTTCGTTCGTAACTGAGTCTAAGGGAGAATCCTAGACTTTTTGAGTTGAGACTGGGGTTTCTTTCACCTAGCATAATGATTTTGAAAATCGAACCGATCTGGCTAGTTGTTCACATGTTCTTGACTGATAATAGTTCTGTTTAGCTTTTAACCACTCCCTGCACAAGTTGTTTCTCCGTAATCGCTGTCTATCTGTCTCTGTATAAAGTTTTGAACTGAGCTAACAGTTTGCCCCCCGCCCTCCTTCTTTTGGCTTTATAGCGTAAAGCAAAACAAAATGTTTTGGCGAAGTTGTCAGTGGCAGCAGTTTCCCCTGAAGGTTTGGTATAAACCAGAAGGTTGATCTCTGCCCTGACTTGTTCTGTGACCTTGGATGAGTTGCCACACCTTTCTGGTGTCTTTTTTTTTTTTTTTTTTTACCACCCTCCCACCCCCAAATTAAGCCAGTAATTATGTGAACTGTGTAGATTTCATATCCATAGTTGGACATTTGTACCTCACATTTATATCCTGCAGGTTGACATTGTGAAGTTCACTTCATTTGATAATACGCAGTTAAGTGTTTTGTAAATCCACTTTTCTCTGAATGAAGGGTCAAGTGCCATTCTGAATTTTTCATAAAATGACTCATTTCCTTATAGAGGAGTGTAACATAGACGTTGAATTCAGTTTAATATGGGTTATTAAGAGGATCGCAGTAAGGTTTTTTTGTTGTTGTTATTCAAGATTGAATCCAACCAGTTTTATAAAGGCAAGCGTCATCACTAGTTCATCAGCTAATAAATCAGTCAGTATATTTATTAATAGTAAATACTTTACATGAGAAGCTTTTAGGACAAGTGATTTGCAGCAATAATGATCATTGTTTTCAAAATATATTTCTTAAATATTTTAGACATGCAAAACAATTTTTAATCAGTACCTACCATGCTGCTTTTTATCACTATTTTTCTTACACGGTTTTGACCCATATCTTAAAATAAATGGTCACCAGAAGTTCTTGTTTAATGTATATTACAGACTTGAAGGGGAGCCATTCTCAGAGTAGCTGATTTTTTTTAACAACTTCATTGAGACTTAATTAGCATACCATACAGTCTATGAATTGTCAATTCAGTGGTGTTTTTTTTTTTTTAATTGGTATATTTACAGAGCTGTGCTGACTTGGCTTGACCATTTTCATTATTCCGAAAAGAAACACCATAGGCATTAGTAGTTATTCCCCATGATTGATGCTTACACACTCCTAGGCTAGGCAACCCCTAATCCCCTTTTTAGCTGTGTATAGATTTGCCTTTTCTGGACATTTCACATACATGGAGTCGTAAATATTTGGTATTTTCTGGCTCATTTATTTGACTTAGCATAATATTTTCAGGATTCATTCATTTTGTAGCGTGTCTCTTTAGTCAGATAATATTCCATTGTACAGTTATACCACATTTAATTTATTCGTCAGTTGATTTAGGTTATTTTTACTTTTTTTCTCTTATAAATAGTGAATATGTAATGCTGTTAGGAACATTTATGTATAAGTTAATTTGTGGGCAGGTATTTCCATTTTTCTTGGGTGTATACTTGGACATGGAACAAAGTAAATTTTATGTCTTTAATGACTATTATGTTTATGTACGCTCTTAATGTCCAGAAGCTATATATGCATACGTGGGAAGCTTAATTAACCTGTTGTGAAAGTCAGATTTTGTGTGTGTGTTTGTGGGAAGAGGTTGCAGTGAGACATTCCTCTGTGTACATTACATTACCTGGAAATATCAACTGCAGTGA
The DNA here is from genome assembly GCA_028571685.1 of Heterohyrax brucei. Lineage (NCBI taxonomy): Eukaryota > Metazoa > Chordata > Mammalia > Hyracoidea > Procaviidae > Heterohyrax > Heterohyrax brucei. Next base: position 59,343,538 of record CM053142.1, on the reverse strand, counting down.
AAATATTTTGGAGTCAGCTCTTAACACAAGAGTAAACTAGAGTCTTCCAGTTGACAATGCGTGTTCAGTTGGAAGAAGAGAGTCTGCATAACAGTGCTTACTGTCTGCTGAGTTTTAAAAAATTACACCTTGCTGAGTTGCATTTCACAAGAGGGTAGATTGAATTTACAACTTCACAGTCTTTATTACGATTATGTAATTTTACTTCTTTTGAAGAAAGCAACAAAGGATTCTTCTTGTGTGCCTTCAAGTTGGTGGGACTCTTATACCAAAACTCATTGCTGTTGAGTCATTTGTGATTCACAGTGACTCTAGGATTGCGTAGAATCACCCCATAGAATTTCCTAGAAGCGCCTGGTGGACTTCAGTTGCCAACCTTTTGGTTAGCAGTTAACCACTGTGCCGTCAAGGTTTTTAACAGGACTCTATGGGAACTAATAAAACATGGATTAGAAAATGCAGTTACTGGATTTCATGTTAATTTTTGGAATTAAAAAAAAAATTCCCTGTTCAAACTACCGGTAAGCTTTGAGTCTAGAGATCTGGTAGTTACGAAACTTAGTTTAAAAGTACAGAATCTTAATTTATTGCTGACTTTTAGGTGTTTATTTTTCTCTCTATAAACTGCGACTATAAAAACCAAAACCGCACCACTGCCGTTGAGTCAGTTCTGATTCATAGACACCCTACAGGTCAGGGTAGAATTGTCCCATAGAGTTTCCAAGAAGAGCCTGGTGGATTTGAACTGCCAACCTTTTGTTAGCAGATGTAACACTTAACCAGTATGCCACCAGGGTTTCCAAGATGTGTTTAATCCTGTTACTGTTTAACAGTCTGGTTACATTGTGATTTTATTTTAGGGGAAACAAATAGCTGAAAAACAAATAGCTTCTTGAAATAATTTAAACATAAATTTTAATGTATTTTGGTTATTGTTCTATGGGACTAAGTAGTACATTGTAAGTATGATATTCTAAGTTAGTATGTCTGCAGTTGGTACTAGGAATTTTCTATTTTTAACAAACATCCAAAGTGATTATGGTCAGGCAAGTTTCGGAAAAATCTACAAAAGGCTCTGACAGTGCTGCAGAGTTACTCTTCATAAGAATTTACAGTAGAACTCAATATTTGCTGCATACCTTCTGATTATAGTGCATAGTAAAATGTCTGTTTAATTTCTACAGTACCATCAGTGCTAGCGTCCTCAAATTTGCACTAGTGTTCATAATTGAAAAGGAGCCCTGGTGATGCAGTGGTTGAGCACTTGGTTACTAACTGAAAGTTCAGGTCTTTGGTGATTATAACCCCCGAGCCTTTCTGCAGAAGAAAGTTTACAGCCTTGGAAGCCCAGTGGGGCAGTTCTGCTCTGTCCTGTGGATCTCTGTAAGTTAGAATTGACTCACTGGCAGTGGATTGGCTTTTGTATCCATAATTGAAGTCCAGTTTTACAAAACCAAAACGTTTATTGTAGGATTATGGATATTGCATTTGTTACTGAGGTCTCATAGTGTGTTACTTGCTACTAGTTGCAGAAAGGAACCCTAGTAGTGAGATGGTTGAGAGCTTGGCTGCTAAGCAAGTTTGGCAGTTCAGATCTACCAGCTACTTCACAGAAACGCTGTGGGGCAGTTCTGCTTTGTCCTGTAGGGTCTTTCCGTGTCAGCATTGACTTGCGGGCAACGAGTTTTGGGATTAGTTGCCGAAACGCCACAAAATTGGTGTACAAAGGATTAAGTTATCCTAAGCTTCCTTGGACCACCTATCTGGCTGAAACTACTTGAAGAAACTAAAAGTGTGTGGCAGGGAAAGGAACAGATGGGTCACACATGTGTATTCAGTAGTTTGAATTATGCAAAAGATATAGACTTTTATATTTAAAATTATTCATATGTTTCAGTTTTTGATACTAAGAGCACTAGTATTTAATCATAAAAGGTTCTATTAAGTTAAATATGAAGAGTAATGGTAATTTATCCTTTTTATTATTTAAAAAGAAGCTTGAAGTACCTGTCATATAGATAAGAAATATAATCTGCTTGTGTTAGTGACTCAGTAGTAGAGTGTACCTGAGCTTTCTCTCCTTGTCAGGAAAGTGCTGGATAGTGGTTCCCAGATCATATTTACCTTCTTTCTAACCTGTCTTTTTATGTTTTCCTTACTCATTCTCAGAATTAACACATTTGCTTATTTCAGTTCTCTGAATGTGCAATATTAAGAAAACCACCAACTGATGCTTGGGAAACAGTTTTGTTTTTCTGCCATTGCTTCCCACTAATGTTAGTGTTTCACCTCTACTTACCTCTCACCTACCACACCTCTTGGCATGCAATAAATTTGTGTTGAATGAATTTGGTTAAAGGCTAAAAGGAAACAAAGAGGATGTACTTAACCAAGAGACTGTATTATTAACTAGCTGGTATGAGGCAAATCATCTGTTCTGGTTTCTCTGTAAGAGACTACTACCTTTTCCTTCTGATACAGAGGATTACTGTGACAACAAATGGTACTTTGGAAATAAAAGGGTCATGCAGATGTAATTTATTTATAGTATTTGTTAGAATGCAGGAGACCATTGTGCAATATTCTATTTAGGCACTGCAGAATGTTGCCACAGGAGTAGATTGTCTCTTCCCAGTAGGCATTCACACTTAGCATAGTCTCTATAGCCTTGTCCTGTAATGTAAGGTAGTACAAACCCACGAGACGTATAGTAGTGTTCCTGAGATCTGTATACCCCATCACCTAACTACAGGCCTAAATGAGCTGCTTCATTTCTTTACTGCTAATTCAAGCCAAATTAGAGATTGAATGAATATTTTATACTGTTTGTATGTTATGTTTGTAACTAGAATACTGTTTTCATCCTTGGGTTGCGTCGGTCTTTGGTCTAAGAGCGTTTCAGCGCAGGAACCTCCAGTCTGAAGGATGCGCTCTGCTCCTGGTGCTGCTTTCTTGATAATATGAGGTTCCCAACTCTTTGCTTGCGTCACTCTCTTTTTGTCTCCTGTAGGATGAAAAGATAAAAGATGATACAAGCCACACTCCAAGGAAACTCCCTTAGCAAGGGTATTGCAGTCCCACCCTAAACTTCTTTTAACATAATCATCATATCTATTAGCCACAGACAGGGATTAGGATGTATACAACAGGAAAATCACAAAATATTGGGAATGGTGGTCCAGCCACATGGCAACACACATTTTTGGGGGGGATACAGTTCAATTCATGGCATTCTACCCTTTGTTGTTGTCAGGTGCCATCAAGTCAGTTCTGACTCATAGTGATCCTATGCAAAACAGAACGGAACACTGCCTGGTCGTGCTCCATGTCTACAGTCATTTTTATGCTTAAGCCCATTGTGGAGGCCACTGTATCAGTCCATCTCATTGAGGTCTTCCTCTTTTTTACTGTCCTTCCACTCTACCAAGCATGATGTCCTTTTTCAGGGTCTGAGCCTTCCTGATAACATGTCCAAAGTATGTAAGCCACAATCTTGCCATCTTTGCTTCCAAAGGAGCATTCTGGTTGTACTTCATCTAGAACGGGTCTTTCTGTTCCTTTGGCAGTCCATGGTACAGTCACCATTCTTTTCCAACATCACAATTCAAAGGCATCAATTCTTCTTCTGTGTTCTTTGTTCAGTGCCCAGCTTTTGCATGCATGTGATGTGATTGAAAATGCCATGGTTTGGGTCAGGCATACCTTAGTCTTCAAGGTGACATGTTTTCAGTACTTTAAAGAGATCCTTTGCAGCTGATTTTCCCACTGACTGTGTCTTTTGATTTTTTTTATTATTATGAATGAATGAAAATGTACATTCCCATATAAATTTGCATGCCCACCTATATGCACCTTCCACTGTTCTCCCTGACAGGTGACAGCACACTCTTCGTCTCTGCTCCATACATGCCCCATCCTTCCAACAGTCTCCTTTTCCCTCCTCTCCACCCACTCCCTTTCCTCCAGTAAGAGGTAAGCAGGATGATATCCTATAGATGCATAGAGCTGTAAAGTGCACCTAAGATACGATCACTCTGCATCACCAAGTCCAATCCATTCCTGTCCTAAGAGTGGAATTTCATTATGATTTATGGGCAGCGGCAGCATCAGGGCCAGGGGCCATGCTCCCAGGGGAACCCCAGAGTCCCTGGACCATCAGTTGCAGTCTTTTAGTGGAGATCTTAGGATTCACCACCCCTTTTTATTCTTGTGTTGCCAGGAAGACTCAACTTTGTGAGCTCCATTCTGGCTGTCACTGGTGGTGGCTGGGCACCAGCCGGTACTTCTGGTCACAAGTTGATGTAGACACCCACTCATGTGGGTCTCTGTGTCCTCTGGGTTCTCTTTCCCCCATGTTGTTTTGGTCCTCAGTGATGATCTTTTCGTGATGATTTGGGACCAATTGCTGTACCCTCAGATGGCAATTTGACAGCCTTTAAGACCCCAGACTCCACTCACCAATGTGGGGTACAGAGAGCCGTCTTAGCAAAATGCTAGTTGTGCCAATTGGCCTTGATTTTGCCTGAGAGCATGCTCCCTGGCCCCCTACCCCAGCTGCTCTGTCCTTGCAATACTGGGTTAAGATGGAAGGAATACTCAAGTTACGTTGAAGTCCATTTAATATTGTTCTTGTTTCTAATGTGTGCTGTCACCAATTTCACACAACCAAATTTCTATCAACTGTCTAATCCAAACCCTCCCACACTTGCTCTCCCTCCCTTGGTCTCCTCCTGTGCAGCCATCAAAGAGTCTTTTCTTCTATGCATAAGTCTGTTTTTGAGTTCTTATTGTAGGGATCTCATACAATCTTTGTCCTTTTGTTGCTGACTGCTTTCACTCAACATAATGTCTTCCTGCTGAAACCAGGTTATGAGATATTTCCTGAAATCATCATTGTTCTTTATGGTTGCATAGTGCTCCATTGAGTATATATACCATAGTTTACCTATCCATTCCTCTGTTATTGGGCATCTGGGTTGATTCCATCTTTTTGCTATTGTGGACTGTGCTGTGGCAGACATTAGTGTGCATGTATCAGTTGGTGTTAATGGCCTTGATTCTGTAGGATATGTTCCAAACAGTGGAATTACTGGGTCAAATGGTATATCTATACCCATTTTTTTAAGGGAGTGCCAGATTGCTTTCCATGTCATTTGATTTCTTAACTGTTGCTTCCACAGGCATTGATTGTGGATCCAAGTAAAATGAAATCTTTGACAACCTCAATCCTTTCTCTCTTTATGAAGATGTTGCTTACTGGTCCAGTTGTGAGGATTTTTGTTTTCTTGATGTTGAGGTGCAGTCCATACTGAAGGCTGTGGTCTTCAGTAAGTGTTTTACATCTTCTTTACTACCAGCAAGTAAGGTGGTGTTGGCTGTGTAACATAGGTTGTTAATGAGTTGTCCTCCAATCCTGATGCCTTGTTGTTCTTTGTATAATCCAGTTTCTTGGATTATTTGCTCAGCATACAGATTGAAAAGGTATGGTGAAAGGATACAACCCCAATGCCCTCCGTTCCTGAGTGTCCCCTGTTCTGTTTGCATGACTGCTGCATGATCTATACACAGATTCCTTAAAAGCACAATTAGGACTGGAAGAACCGGATAGTGCCCGGCCACCACCAGTGATAGCCGCGATGGAGCTCACAAAGTTGAGTGTCACTGGCAACACAAGAATAAAAAGGGGTGCATCCTGAGATCTCCACTAAAAGACCTCAGTTGATGGTCCAGCGGTTCCGGGGTTCCCCTGGGAGGAGCATGGCCCCTGGCCCTGATGCTGCCCTTGCCCATAAATCATAACGAAGGCCCACTCTTCGGACATGAATGGATTGGACTTGGTCATGCAGAGTGACCGTATATTGGATGCACTTTATGGTTCTAGACATCTATAAGATATCATCCTGCTGACCTCTGGCTGGAGGAAGGAGAGTGGCTGGAGAGGAGGGGAAAGGAGACTGTTGGGAGGATGAGACGTGTATGGAGCAGAGAGGAATAGTGTGCTGTCACCGAGCAGGGAGAGCAGTGGAAGCTGCATATAGGTGGGCATGTAAATTTATATGGGAATGTACATTTTCACTCAGTCATATTAAATTAAAAAAAAAAAAGCACAGTTAAGTGTTCTGGAATTACTATTCTCCACAGTGTTAGCCATAGTTTGTTATGATCTGTGCAGTTGAATGCCTTGCATAGTCAATGAGACACAGGTAAACATCTTTCTGGTGTTTTCTGCTTTCAGCCAAGATCCATTTGACGTCAGCAGTGATAGCCGTAGTTCCACATCCTCTTCTGAATCCACCTTGAATTTCTGGCAGTTCCTTGTCGATATATTGTTGCAGTCATTTTTCAATGATCTTGAGCAAAATTTTACTTGTGTGTGACATTAACAGTGTTGTTTGGTAATTTCTGCATTCAGTTAGATTGCCTTTCTTTGGAATGGGCATAAATATGGATCTCTTCTAGTCAGTTGGCCAGGGAGCTGTCCTCCAAATTTTTTGCATAGATGGAGTGAGCGCTTCTAGCACTGTGTCTGTTTGTTGAAATATCTCAATTAATATTCCATCAGTTCCTGGGACCTTGTTTTTTGCCAGTGTCTTCAATGCAGCTTTGACTTCTTCCTTTAGTACTATTGGTTTCTGATCATATGCTGCCTCTTCAGATGGCTGAACATCGACCAGTTCTTTCTGGTATAATGATTTCTGTGTATTCCTTCCATCTTCTTTTGATACTCCCTGAGTTGTTTAGTATTTTCCCTGTAGAATCCTTCAGCATTGCAACTCAAGTCTTTAATTTTTTCTTCAGTTGTTTCAGCTTGAGAAATGTAGAACCTGTTCTTCCGTTCTGGTTTTCTATTTCCATCTCCTTGCACATGTCATTATAATTCTTTCCTTCGTCTTCTTGGCTGCTCTTTGAAATCTTCTATTTAGGTCTTTTACTTCACCATTCTTTTGCTTAAGCTGCTTGATTTGAGAGCAAGTTTCAGAGTTTCTTCTGAAATCCATTTTGGGCTTTTCTTTCTATAGAGCCCCCAAAATCACATTTTTGAAACATATAATGCATTCATCCTATCAGAGCAAAAGTTGTAGCAAAAACATGTCCATCCCATGTGAAGGAAGTCTTAAATCAGTTCCATGTCCAAAATAAAAACACTCTTCTACATCTGTGAAACCTAAAATAACAAGCTGTGTGCTTCTGAAGGTACAACGGCAGAAGTAGCACAAGTTAGACATTTCCATTACAAATGAAGAAGGAAGGCAAAACAGGCAACAAACAAGTCAGGAAAACACATTAGCCTTCAAAGCTTTGAAAATAATCCTCTGTTCTCTGAGACAGTTTGTGCATTAGCCTTGCCCTCCAGACTGTAGGTATTTGCCACACTGGATTACCAGTAGAGACACCCTGACCTTGTGCTGCAGTTGCCTTCTAGGCCCACTTGGACAGCAACTCTGGCCTGTCAGCTTTAGGTGCACCCTAAGCACAACTGAGTGGCAGTTCACCCTTACAAACACAGAAAGCCCATGCTCCACCCTTCCAAACACCTGAGGTCATGGCCATACCTTTTTGAGACTGAGGCAGCTCAGCTTCTCATGCTGTTTGTGTCTTCAGCTTCTGCTTCCTATGGCCTCATGGCTTTGGCCTTAAGCTGGCATCTTCTTTGCAGGGGCAAGTGTTCCAAAGCTCAGTAGCTCCACTGATTCAAGTACCTGGATGCATCCTATTCTGCCTGGAAGCCTCCTCCACACAGACACTCAGCTCTCTCACTTCATGCATCAGGAAAATGTGACCACCGATTCTAGTACCTGGAGGCATCCCACTCCACCAGGAAACCTCTGCACAGGGAGTGAACTCTCTTGCTCCATGGGTTGGCTCCAGCACTGTCTCAAACTGGTCTGGTTCAGTTGTTGCAGATACTGCTGGTTCTTTGTTGTTTTTCCCCATCTGCGCCTTTGGTGTTAACAGTTCTCAGTACCTTTGAGTTTTGTATCCGTTTACAGTTTCAGAGCCCCTTTCATGTTTTGGATATTGGTTAGAGCTGCATTCAACTCCAGCTCCCAAATTCTGTTTTAGTCATCTGGTACTGCTCTAACAGAAATACCACAAGTGGATGGCCTTAGCAAAGGAAAGTTTATTCTTACACAGTCCAGTAGGTTACAAGTCTGCATTCAGGGTGTCTGTTCCAAGGGAAAGGCTTTCTGTCTGTCAACTCTGAAAAAAGTCCTGTGTTGCATCAGTCTGAAGGACATGCTGTACTTCCTGTGCCGCTTTCTTGGTAGTGAGAGATTCCCAACTCTGCTTGCTTTCCTCTTTTTCTCTCCCATATGATGAAAGGATAAAAGGTAGTGTAGGCCACACTTCAGGGAAATTCTTTAGCAAAGGTGTTGCAGTCCCAACCTAATCTTTTAACATAATCCTGTTAGTCACAGGCAGAGATTAGGATATATACCATAGGAAAATCACAAATATTGAGAGTGATGGCCCAGCCAAATGGCTACACACATTTTTGGGGGGGACACAGTTTAAGCCATGACAAATGAAATACATACTTAGAATTTAAGAACTGTGTACTGAATGATTAGAATTTGATCCTATTCTCCATAAGTGTACATCGTTGAGAAATGCTTGAATGTGGTATGATTAACCAAGTAGTGTGGTATGGACAGTGACATGCTGTGTATATGGTAAGGCTAAATACTTTATAATAAATGAGGTAGTAAATGTGGAAGATGGGAAATTATGAAATCCATGACTAAAATTTGCATTTACAATTCACCAGTTGGGATTTGTAAGAAAATTTGAAGGGCATTAGGGTAAGACCCAGATTTGGGAAATTGGTGCACTGTGCTTAGTCTTTGGCTTCTGGATGGGAGAGTGAGTAAAAAGTATCTTCTATCACATGGATTCATTTCTTAGTAAATCCAAGAAGTTTTTAAATACAACAAATCAGAGAACATTTTAATTTCTTTAAAGCATTACTCAGAATATGAATGTGTCTTTATTTCTGCTACCATACAAATAACTGACACCTTTCAAAGTGTAACTTATTATTGATTTGATCTGTTCTTCCCTTCTCTTTTAGGACTTAACTCCATAATTTATTCCTTGCTCTCTCTTTTTATTTATAATTCCTTTTTGATTCCTTTCCACTGAGTATAAACAGGTTTAAGTCTGTTTCGTTATGTACAAAATATAAACTAAACAAATGAACTCTGTCAGACCTTTGTGTCTCTCTGGCTTCCGTTCTTTTCTTCTCTTCTAAGTAAACTTTCTTTGAAAGAATGGATTACAGCTCACTTTCCTTACTTCCCATTTGTTCTACTGCTCTCTGCCTTATCCTTACCCCTGCCAGTCAACCAAAACTGTTCTGTCAGAGATCATAGGCAACTTCCTAAGGCCTAAATCCAGTAGATTTCACATTTTCGTTTTTTTTAAATTGTAGATATATGTGTGTATATAACAAAACAGTGGTGTTTTTAACATTCTTTACATGTACAGTTCAGTGACGTTAATTTATGTTCTTCATGTTGTTCACCCATCATTCTTCCTGATGCGTTGTTACGTTTGACACATTTGTCTACTGCTTTCATGTTGAAATTCCCCTCTGGTTTCTGTGACTGCACTCATGTCTAGTCTTCTTTCTACCTCTCTGACTCTTCCAATCCAGACAGAGAAGTCTCCTTTTCATGTTTTGAGTTCTAATTATGTTTCTGTTTTCAGATTGTACCAGTATTTTTCTCCCTCCCTCTCTATATTTGTATATGTGTTTAACCCATGTCCCATTTTGGTAAATAAAAATTTCACTTGCTCTTATTCTAGTAAGAGGGGTGTAGTGATTCTTCTCTCCTGTCCCTTTAAGAATTACAGATACAAATAAAGTCAAAGATACACTATGCTTTACTTTATATAGTTTGTAATCTGAAAACGGCGGATAATTTTTCCAAGTATGAAACTGTATATTGAACCTGCTTCATCAAACTACATTACTTGTCCCCTCCTGAAATTCTGAAACTTCCTTGCTAGTAACAACTGCTTTTCATCTACTGTTTTTAGGTAATTTCATTGACTTGCATCGGTATAGTGTACTTCCAGTTTTTTTTATTTCTAATTCAGACCTCTTGCCTAGTTTAAGACCTGTTTGTCCAGCTACTTGTTGTACATCTCCACCTGGAGAACCCGTGTGGTGGTGGTATGTGCTGATGAGTCAAATCTTACTCATAGTGACCGTGTAAGACAGAGTAGAACTGCTCTATCCAATTTCCAAAGCTGTAATCTTTACGGAAAGTAGCTTGCTACATCCTTTTCCCACTGAGGGGCTTGTGGATTCCAACTGCTGACCTTTTGGTTAGCAGCTCAGTACTTAACCACTGTGCCACCAGCGCTCTTTAGATAGCCTGTGAACTTGTTATCCTTTAGCATGAAACCATTTCCTCCTGTATTGGAGAAATGGGAATACCACCACTTTCCGTAAGCCTGTTTCTCTTCCTTAACATTTTTCCTTCCATCCTCCTTCCTCATTTACAGCATTCCTACTCTAATTCAGGTTCTCATACCTCTTTTTTTTAAGATTTTGTAGTATTTCCCTAAATCATCTTGTCTACAGTCTCCATTCTGTCTTCCACACTGCATCTAGATGGTTTTTCTATAACCTGCTAAGGTGCTTCTTTTATTTCAAATCCTTCAGTGACTCCTTACAGAATTTTACAGTGGTTATTAATTTGTTTTGCATCATGGAGTAGTTTGAGAATCTGGTGAAAGAAATTGAATGACTTTGCAGAAAAATGCTCATGCACACAGAATTTACACACAGGTTTAGAGGTGTAGCTTAAATGTTTCCTAGCCTCCAGGGTAAAATCCAAACTTCCTGGCATGCCACAGTGTACCCAAACCAAAACCCAGTGATATCAAGTCAATTACAACTTACAGCGACTGTATAGGACAGAGTAGAACTGCCCCATAGAGTTTCCAAGGAGTGCCTGGCAGATTCAAACTGCTGACTTTTTGGTTAGCAGCTGTTTCTCCACAGTGTACAAGGCACTCCAGATGTTGAGTGCTGTTATTCTTTTTGAGCCCCCTTACATTGTATGATCTAGACTTGCCAAACTCCTTCGTGTTTTTTTTTAACTCATGCTGTTTCAAAAGACTTCTTTCTGTACCTGTTCCTAGTCTTTGTGTTTAATAGTTATCCCTGTCCCGTACTCACCTGGTTGATTTAGTGAATATCTCCTGTTGCAGTATTTGCTCAGGTTTTAGTTTATAAAGCCTTTCCTGAATTCCACTTCTTTTTTCCTTTCCCCTAAACAGACTTGCCTGCTTGCTCTAGGGATGTGTACTTTGCAGATGTGTGGCCATGGGCCTACCCAAAATTTAGGAAATTGTATTACTAGAAGAAATGAGAAAATGTACCATGAGGGACTGAGGGCAGAGGCTGGGGAGAAAAGTAGCATGTTTACCACACAGGAGAAAGCAGAAACTAGAAAGAGACTTATTGTAGGGTGCTGTGCAGTAGATTCCAGCTCATAGTGACTCCCTGTGGGACTCCTGGCAGAGGTTGGGGAGAAAAGTAGCATATTTACCACACAGGGGAAAAAGAAACTAGAGAGAGACTTATTGTAGGGTGCTGTGGAGTAGATTCCAGATCATAGTGACTCCATGTGACAGAGCAGAACTGCTTCATAGTTTTCTTGGCTAAAATCGTAAAACAGATTGCCAGTCTTTCTCACACAGAACCACTGAGTGGGTCCAGACCACAGCCTTTGCATTAGCAGCTGAATGCTCAACTCTTGGGCCAGCAGGGCTCCTCAGAAATTTGAATAAATTTCCACTTGTGAGTAAATGAAACACATATTTTTTATGATTACTGTGAAGAAAAGTCTGAGAAGCATTTGTTTTGCCTTGGAAAAAGCTACTAGTGTATAATACGTGAACTGAAAAATGTATTTTATGTTTTCAGGTTTTACACATCTGTAAGGAGACCTCTGGAGTTCTGCCAGCCAGCTCAATGGCATCCTCTACTGCTGTGCCTCAAGGGTTTCACTATGAAACAAAGTATGTTGTTCTCAGTTACTTGGGGCTGCTGTCACAGGAGAAGCTTCAGGAGCAGCATCTTTCCTTACCCCAAGGTATTGTCTTTGGCTTATGATGGCAATATTAAGTAGCAATAAAGGCTTTATATATAAAAGTATATTTTAATTTATATCTAAATAATTTGTGTTTATAAAATCAAATACTACTAATAGACTTATAAAAAATAACTATGTTTTCCCAGCGTCCAGTCTGAAAACCCAGAAGAAACTACTTTCAATTTTTTATAAGAGCTTGATACTTTACATGATTACTATTGATACAGATAAAAATGTACTGTATGCATATAAGTAAATAGAAATTAATATGACTGTAAGATTTCTAAACAAGACATGGCTTAGAATTGCATCTTGTTTTTTTTGAGAAATTTTTAAATTTATTTTTATTTTTTTTATTGTGATTAAGTGAAAGTATACAATCCAAGTCAGTCTTGCATGCCCACCTGTCTGCAACTTTATTTGCTTTCCTCACCTGTGACAGCATACTCCTTCTTTTCTTTTTTTTTAACATGACTGAGTGAAAATGTACATTCCCGTATAAATTTACATGCCCACCTATATGCAGCTTCCACTTCTCTCCCTGTCCGGTGACAGCACACTATTCCTCTCTGCTCCATACATGTCTCATCCTCCCAGCAGCCTCCTTTCTGCTCCTCTCCACCCACTCTCCTTCCTCCAGCCAGAGGTCAGCAGGATGATATCCTATAGATGTATAGAACCATAAAGTGCAACCAATATATGGTCACTCTGCATTGCTAAGTCCAACCCATTCCTGTCCAAAGAGTGGACCTTTGTTATAATTTATGGGTAAGGGCAGCATCAGGGCCAGAGGCCATGCTCTCAGGGGATCCCCGAAACTGCTGGACCATCAATTGAGGTCTTTTAGTGGAGATCTCATGATGCACCCCTTTTTATTCTTGTTTTGCCAGTGAGACTCCTCTCTGTGAGCTCCGTCATGGCTATCACTGGTGGTGCCCGGGTACCATCAGGTTCGTCCGGTCCCATGTCGATGAGGACACCCACTCTTGCGGGTCTCTCTGTCTTCTAGGTTGTCTTTACCGCATGTCATTTTGGTCCTCGGTGAGCATCCGTTCCTGCTGAGTTGGGACCATTTGCTGTGTCCTCGGATGGCAGCTTGGCAGCTTTTAAGACCCCAGACGCCACTCACCAATGTGGGGTGTAGAGAGCTCTCTTAGCAAAATGCTAGTGGTGCCAGTTGGCCTCGATTTCGCCTAAGAGCATGGTCCGCTGCCCCCTGCCCCAGCTACTCTATCCTTGCAATATTGAGTTAAGATGGAAGGAGTACTCAAGTTATGCTGAAGTCCACTTAGTGTTGTTCTTGTTTCTAATGTGTGCTATCACTGCTTTCTCCCAACCAGATTTCTAGCAACTATCTAAACTAAACCCTCCCCACCTCCACCTCCCTCCCTCCCCTCCCTTGCAGCTGTCAAAGAGTCTTTTCTTCTATACACAAGTCTGTTTTTGAGATCTTATCATAGAGGTCTCATACAGTATTTGTCCCTTTGTCACTGACTACTTTCACGCAAAATAATGTCTTCCAGTTGAAACCAGGTTAGGAGATGTTTCCTGGAATCATCATTATTCTTTATCATTGCTTAGTGCTCCATTGAGTATATGTACCATGGTTTACGTATCCATTCTTCTGTTGTTGGGCATCTGGGTTGTTTCCATCTTTTTGCTATCGTGGACTGTGCTGCGATAAACATTCTCGTGCATGTGTCCGTTGGTGTGAATGGCCTTGATTCTGTAGGATATATTCCAAGTAGTGGAGTTACTGGGTCAAATGGTATATCAATATCCATTTTTTTAAGCAAGCGCCAGATTGCTTTCCAAAGAGGCTGGACCATTTTGTAACCCCACCAACAGTGTATGAGGGTTCCACTTTCTCCACAGCCTCTCCAGCATTTGTTGTTTTGTATTTTCTGGATCATGGCCAATCTTGTTGGGGTGAGATGGTATCTCATTGTCGTCTTGATTTGAATTTCTTTAATAACTAAAGATCGTGAACATGTCCGCATGTGTTTTTTGGCTGCCTGGATCTCCTCTTTAGTGAAATGTCTGTCCATCTCCATTGCCCATCGCTTAATTGGATGGTTTATCTTCTTCTTCTTGATATTTTGTAGCATCTTATAGATTATGGAGATCAGGCGTTAGTCTGACATAGTGTTGCCAAATATTTTTTCCCATTCTGTGAGTGTTCTTTTAATTCTATTAATAAAGTCTTTGGATGAGCAAAAGTGTTTGATTCTTAATCGTTCCCATTTATCTATTTTCTCTTCTGTTGATTGAGGTTTGTTTGACAGATTTTGGAGTCTGTCCTCATTGTGTATTAAAACTTCCATTGTTGTTCCTAACTTTTCTTGGATGAGCTTTATCGTTGTAGGTTTGATGTTTAGGTCTTTTATCCAGTTGGAGTTGGTTTTTGTGTAAGGTGTAAGATATGGATCTTGATTCAGTTTATTGCAGATGGATAACCAATTTTGCCAGCACCATTTGTTGAAGAGGCTGTTTTTACCCCAGTTTAACGGCTTACATACTCCTCCTTTTCACTGCTTACATCTACTATCCTCTTAACAAACACCTCTCTCCTTCTCTTCATCCTCTCTTCTCTCTTCTAGAAAGAAACCAGTAGGACAGTCTCCTATAAATGTATAAAACCGTAAAGTACACATATCACATGCTCACTCTGTGTCTCAGAGTCCAGTCCATTCTTTTTTCTGGTTGACTTCCGTACTGGTTTCCGGTCTGGGCCAGCAGTAAATCTAGGGGCCATGTTCTTGGGAGACCCTTCAGGTTGTCATACCATGAACTCTAGTCTTTTAATAGAGTTCTTGACCTTTACACCTCTTTTTTTTCATGCTATGTCAGGGACTCTGCATTGTGTCCCCTGTCAAGGCTGTCTTTGGTGGTGGCTGGGTACCATCTGGTTTATTCTGGTCTCATACTGATGTTGTCTCCCAAACTTTGGGTCCTTCTGTCTCCTGGGCTCATTTTTTCTTGTGTTTTTGATGTTCTTGCTCATCATCTGTTCCATGTGGGTTGGGACCAATTGGTGTTCCTCAGATGGCAGCTTACTGGCTTTTAAGACTCCAGATGGCACTCACCAATACAGGGTGCAGCATCATTATGTTTTTTATTTCAGCATTTTTAATATGCATAATTCAGTAACATTAATTACATTCCTCATGTTGTGCAACCACCACCAATATCTATTTCAAAAATTTTCCATCACTCTTACATGAGCTCACTGCCTCTAAGTTGTGACTCCCTCTTTCCCTGCCCTCAGAAACCTCTAATACACTTTGCTGTCTATACATTTGCCTGTTGTAGATATTTCATATAATGCAATAGTACAGTATTTCTCTTTTTTGTGATGATTTCACTTAGCATAATGTTTTTAAGGTTTATAATGTCATGGCATGTCAGGACTTTGTTTCTCTGTTTATGGAAGAATAATAGTTCATTGTGTGTACCACATTTTGTTTGTATGTTCATGTTTTGAGAAGCATTAACTTTTTGCACCTTTTGGCTGTTGTTAGTAGTACTTCATTTAGTGTAAAATGTAGCTGTGTGCCAGGTAATTCACCAAACTGTTTTCAACAGTGGCCGTCCCATTTTTCACTTCGCCAGTATCCTTGCCAACACCTGTCATTTTCTTTATTTTCTCATTATAGCCATGTTAGTGAGGGTGAAGTGGTATTCTCTGTGATTTTGATTTCCGTATTGCTAGTGACATTGACCATCTTTTCATGTGCTTTCTGGCCATTTGTATTTCTTTGGTGAATGTCCATTCAAGTCCTTTGTCTAGTTTTTGATTGGGTTGTTTGTCTTTTTGTTGTTGAGTTGTAGAAAGTCATACATATAGATTTCACAGTGTTTCTCTCCAATCTGTAGGTTGTTTCTTCACTTTGGTGAACAGAAGTTTTAATTTTGTCTTTCATTGCTTGTGCTTTTGGTATTGTATTTAAGAACCCATTGCTAAATACTAAGTCCTAAAGTATTACCCTTATGTTTCCTCCTAAGAGTTTTATGGTTTTAATTCTTAACATTTAGGTCCTTGGTCCATTTTGAGTTAGTTTTCGTAATATGTAAAGTGTATCTGCAGCTTTATGGAATTTTTTTTTGCATGTGGAAATTCAGTTGTCCCCGCACCATTTATTAAAGAAATTGTTCTTTCCTCTTTGGACAGGGTGACCACAGATGTGTGTGTTTATTTTGGGACTGTCAGTTCTGTTCCACTGGTCTATATATTAGTTGTTACACTGATATCAGACAGTTTTGATTATGTAGCTTCCATAGTATGTTTAGCTTTATAGTGTATTTTGAGATTGGAAAGTGTGAGTACCCGTAACAGTGCTTTGGCTGTTTGGGGTCCCTTACGCTTCCGTATAAATTTGAGAATTGGATTTTCATTTCTGCAAAGAAGACTGTTGAAATTTTGATGGAAGTTGCATTGCACGTGTAGGTTGCTTTAGGTGTATTGACATCTCATCAATATTAAATCTTTCAGCCCATGAACACAAAATTTCCTTCAATTTATTTAAGTCTTTTTAAATTTATTTCAGTAATGATTTCTAGTTTTCAAGTGTGTAAGTTTTTCACTTCCTTGGTTAAATTAAAGCCTTGGTGGCACAGTAATTAATGCTGTGGGCTGCTAACCAGAAGGTCAGCAGTTTGAACTTACCAGCATCTCTAGTGGGAGAAAGATGTGGCACTCTGTTTCTGTAAGGAGTTACAGCTTTGGAAATCCTATGGGGCAGCTCTGTCCTGTAGGATTGCTCTGAGCCCAAGCTGACTCGATGGCAATGGGTTTGGTTTTGGTTGGTTGTTTAGGAGTCTGTGGGTGGTGGATACAGTTGAGTACTAGACTGTTAAAAAGATTGGTAGTTCAAACTCACCCAGAAGCCCCTCAGAAGAAAGGCCTGGCAGTCTGCTTCTCAAAGGTCATGGCCATGAAAACCTTACTGAGTACAAGTGTATTCTCTAGCACACTGGTTCAGCATGAACCAGTCGATGGCAACTTGCTGTCTAGTTATGGCTAAATTTATTACTGTGCACTTGCTTCTTTTAGATGCTGTTGTAAATTCAATTGCTTCCTCAATTTCCCTTTCAGAATGCTCATCGCTGATATGTAGAAACCCTGCACACAAAAATCAGTTAAGGTTTATATGTATCAGCAGTGAACATTCTTAAAAGAATTACATCCTTATATAAACATTTATGATAGAATTAAGTTCCTAAACCATCGTAGTGTAGTGGTTAAGCACTATGGCTGCTAACCAGAAGGCTGGCAGTTCAGATCCACCAGGTGGTCCTTGGAAGATCTGTGAGGCAGTTCTGCTCTGTCTGTAGGGTTGCTGTGAGTTGGAATTGACTCCATGGCAGTGGGTTTTGGTTTATTTTTTCTGACTTCCAGTTTCTTTAAAGTGAAGTAAGACCTTCAAGATACTCATTGTAACAGTCTCATACGCTGGGGATATTAGATTTACACAATGAATTCATACGTCTGATAAGAAAGTTTTTAGCTTTAGGGATTTTATTCTTTGTATTATGAAGTTATATATGTTCTTTTAAAAACAGTTTGCCGAATAAAGCTTGAAATAGTTAAGTGGAATCTGAAATAGTCTTCATAAGATACTGAGATGTAACTTCATTTTCTTAAGTATTTTTATCCATAAATTTCTACTGTAGTCATGGAAATAGTTCTTACAACCAT
This sequence comes from Heterohyrax brucei, assembly GCA_028571685.1. Classification (NCBI taxonomy): domain Eukaryota; kingdom Metazoa; phylum Chordata; class Mammalia; order Hyracoidea; family Procaviidae; genus Heterohyrax; species Heterohyrax brucei. The sequence continues at coordinate 59,325,727 of CM053142.1, read as the reverse complement.
TCTGCCTCATGGAAATAGTTCTGCTGCCATTCTGCCTCAAAAAAGCAATAATTAGGAACATTCATAAGTGGTAGAATCCTTTCTAAAAATTAAGCAAAACGGTAGAAGTTATCCTAACAATGCTTATATAGCTACAAATAACTAATGGGTATATTTTGTTTTTCAAAGTTAAATGTTATTTTAAACACCCTAAGATAGATTAGAATTTAAACAAAATTCCTCAAAATAACTGTGAAGACGCATAGAGGAAAATACAGTAACCAAATATGTAATTTATAATTTCACTGAACTCACACAGCAGCTCTTTACATTTCTAGTATGTTCAAATCTTTTTCAATAGTTTTTACATAATTATAATTATTTGTGATATTTATTTTTTCACTGAATTTTATTTTAAAACATATTTACGTATTTCTGCACTTAATCTCCTGCATTCTTGTATGTTTAAATGGTTTTCTTTTTTTTTATTACTAGCACTGCTATAAAACTTTTTAGTTTTCCACAAAAACATTGTTACCTAGGTTACTAGACTTGATACTCACTGCCATTGAGTCGGTTCAGACTCATAGCGACCCTGTAGGTCAGAGCAGAACTGCCTCCTAGAGTTTCCAGGGAGCGCCTGGTGGATTTGAACTGCCGACCTTTCAGTCAGCAACTGTAGTACTTAACCAGTATGCCACCAGGGTTTCCTACTAGAACTGATAGTGGGACTTTATCTGAAAAAGTCAGCTGAAGAGAGAATCATTAATAAATAGGTTGATGTAGGGCCAAGACTTTTTCTTTGAATGTAAGTCTGCTTGTTGGAATTTCTCGTTATCTTTCTAGCATAAACCATACCTAAACCCTAGTATAGTAGTTAAGCACTATGGCTGCTAACCAGAAGATTGGCAGTTTAGATCCACCAGGTGATCCTTGGAAAATCTGTGGGACAGTCCTCCTCTGTCTGTAGGGTTGCTATGAGTTAGAATTGACTCCATGGCAGTGGGTTTTGCTTTATTTTTTATGACTTCCAGTTTCTTTAAAGTGAAGTAAGACCTTAAAGATACTCATTCAATAGTCTCATTGAAGACTCATTCTAGATTTTTAGAATTTCCTCCAGTGGTTCACAGTTGTTTCTCCCATGCCTGATTTCATGTCTGAAGCATCTTTCCAAAGTATTCAGTTTAGTTTTCATAGAAACTTAGTAAGTCTTTTTGCATGTATTTCAATGGTGTCCATGATTTTAAATCAATTTCATAGTTACAGCTGCAAATATCACTTTCATATGAAGCTCAGGTATGGAGTAATGGATTCTTTGCAGTCCTGTAACATGCTTATGAAAATGTAGTAGAGAATATCATACCAGCTGTATGTATTCATTATGTTGTACAGAGAGTGGAGCTGGCCACTTAATCCAGGTAATCACTTAAATGGAGGTCAGTTAAGACTACTTCTACGGTATATTGCTTTTTGTTGTTGTTTTTATTCTTGAATTATTTACTTACTTTGACTCTAAATTATTTACAGTCAAACTGCTGAACCAAAGAGTAGTAATACATACATTTTTTAGTATTTTATTTTGCCTTAAGTGAAAGTTTACAAACCAAGTTAATTTGTCATGCAAAAACTTACACACACATTGCAGTGTGACTCGAGCTGCTCTCCCCACCTTGTGACAGCACACTCCTCTTCTCCAGTCTATATTTCTTGCATCCACTCAACCAGCTGCTGTCCTCTTCTACCCTCTCATCTCACCTCTGGACAGGAGCTGCACAGATACCCATATATCTACTTAAGCCAAGGAACATACTCTTTGCCAGTATCATTTTATGTCTTACATAGTTCAGTCCAGTTTTGTCTGAAGAGTTGGTTTTGGGAATAGGTTCAGTTCTGAGCTAACCAAGAGTTTAGGGGCCATGTCTTCCAGGGACCCTCTAATCTGTTGGACCATCAGGTCTGTTCTTTTTAGTAGGGTTAGTTCTACGCCCTGTTTTTCTCTTGCTATGTCAGGAACTCTTTGTTGTGTTACCTGTCAGTGCAGTCATTGGTGGTAGCCGGGCACTATCTCATTTTTCTAGTCTTATGCTGAGGTAGTCTCTGGGTTATGTGCCCTTTCTGGCTCTTGGGCTCATATTTTCCTTGTGCGCTCCTCCCCACATTTCTCATGTTTGTTTGACCAGCTCTTCTACCTGTCTAATGTTATCTCTCGCCTGTGAGCAGAGCTGTTTAGTCAGTCTCCTATATGTACCCATGCCAAGAAGCACACTCTTTACCAATATCATTTTGTGTCTTATGTATCAGTTCAGTCTTTGACTGAAGAATTGGCTTCCAGAATGATTTTAGTTTGGATTGATGGAGACTTTGGGGTCCCTGTCTTCTAGGGACCCTTCGGTCTGTCAGACCATCAAGCCTGGTCTTTTTACTTGATTTTGAGTTCTGTATCCCACATTTCTCTTGCTCCATCAGGAACTCTTTCTTGAGTTCCTTGTAAGGACAGTCTTTGGTGGTGGCTGGGCACCATCTAGTTGTTCTGGTCTCGTGTTCTTGTTGTCTCTGTTGTATGTTTGCCCTTTCTATCTCTTGGGCTCACACTTTCTTTCTTGTCATTGATGTTCTCTTTGCTGCCAGTGGGTTAAGGCTTCTTAGATGGCCACTTGGAAGCTTTAAAGACCCTCACCACAGTGGGAGACCAAACCTTTGTTTAAAAAAACTTGATTATGCTAGTTGATCCAGATAGTTCCTGAAACCGTGGTCCGCAGACTCCTGATCCTGATACCCTGTCCCTGGAAATGTTTTGTTCTGTTTATAATACTTTTTACCTTTGGGTTTAAATCCGTATATGCTGACTTCTTCTCTGCTCTGTATTGTCTTTTCCTTCACATAAAATAGTTCTTATCAATTATCTAATTAGTGAAAACCCCTCTACCTCCCATTCTCCCCTGTAATCGTAAAAGACTTTCCCCCCATGTTTAAACCAGTTACTGAGTCTTTGTAATAGTAGTCTTATACAGTTTTGTCCTTTTGCAGTTGACTGGTTTCACTCAGTGTAATGTCCTTCAGATTCTTTTGTTTCATGAGATGTTTCCCAGACTCATCATTATTCTTTATCATTGTGTAGTAGTCTGTTGTGTAAATACACCGTAGTTTATCCATTCTTCTGTCCAAAGGGCCCTTAGGTTGATTGTCTCTTTTTGCTAGTGTGAACAGTGCTGTGGTGAACATTGTTGTGCATGTATCTATTTGTGTGTCAGCTCTTACTTCTGTAAGGTATATTCCAAGTAGTGGGATTGCAGAATCGTATGGTATTTCTAACTTTTTAAGGAAGTGCCAGATCAATTTCCAAAGTGGTTATACCATTTTACATTCTCACCAGCACTGTAGAAGTGTTCTCATCTCTCCACAGCCTCTCCAACATTTGTTACTTTGTGTTTTTTGGATTAATGCCAGCCTTGTTGGAAGTGAGGTGACATCTCATTGTAGTTTTAATTTGCTTTTTTCTGATGGCTAATGATTGAGAGCATTTTCTCATGTATCTATTAGCTTCCTGAATGTCTTTGTTGGTGAAGTGTCTGTTCATATCTTTCCCCATTTTTTAATTGGATTAGTTGTCTTTTTGTTGAGGTTTTACAGGATCTTGTAGATTATAGAAGTTAGATACTGATCAGATATGTGGTAGCCAAAATTTTTTTTCCAGTCTGTAGGTTGTCTTTTTACCTCAAAGTAATTATATGTACGTATATGTGTGTGTGTCTGTGTGTATATATATATATGTATTAATTGTTGTGTTTAAGTGACAGTTAACAATCCAAGTCAATTTGCCGTATAAAACCCCACACTCACACCACTATGCAACTCCAGCTGCTCTCTCCACCTTATGATAGCGTACTCCTACTTTCCACTTTGTGTTTCCTGTAGCCATTCAGTGAACGCCTGTCCCCTCCCACCTCTTGTCTCACCTCTGGACAAGAACTGCTGAGACAACCCTATGTATATATGTAAGTCAAGAAGCACATTCTTCACCACCATCACTCTGTGTCTTATAGTCCAGTCTAATCGTTGTCTAAAGAGTCAGCTTTGGTACTCTTTTAAGCTCTGGATTAACAGAGAATTCAGGGGCCATGTCCTAAGTGGATCCTCTGGTCTGATGGACCATCATGTGTGGTCTTTTAATAGAGTTTAGTTCTGCACACTCATTTTTCTCCTTCTGTGTCAAGGACTTTACATTGTGTTCCCTATTAGGGCAGTCATTGGTGGTGGCCAGGCACCATCTACTTCTTCTTGTCATATGCTGATATAGTCTTGGATCATATGGCACCTGGGCGTGTGTTTTCCTCATGTCTTTGATGTCCATCATTCTCCTCTGCTCCAGGTAGATTAGGACCAATTGATGCTACCTAGATGACTGCTTGCTAGCTTCTAAGACCCCAGACACTCTCACCAAAGTGGTATGCAGAACACTTCCTTAAAAAAAAAACAAAACTTAGTTACGCTAGTTACCCTAAATGTCTTCTCAGACCATGGTCCCCAGATCCCTGTCCCTGCTATTCTGTCCTTCAGAATTTTAGGTTGTGGTCTCATACAATATTTTTCCTTTTGCAGCTGGCTAATTTCACTCAGCATAATGTCTTCCAGATGACTTTGTGTCGTGTTACCTAAAATCATTGTTGTTGTTTATCACTGCATGGTATTCTGTTGTGTGAATATACTGTAGTATATTTATCCACTTATTTGTTGATGGGCACCTAAATTGATTTCATCTTACTGCTATTGTGGACAGTGCTGCAGTAAACATTGGTGTATATGTGTCTATTTGTGTGACAGTGTGACAGCCCTTATTTCTCTAGGATGTATTCAAAGAAGGTGAATATTTAGGTCATATGGTATTTCTATATCTGGCTTTTTAAGAAATCAATTTCCAAAGTGGTTGTACCATTTTACATTCATACCAGCAGGAGAGAATCAGTCTTTGGAGAAGGACGTCACACCTGGTAAAGTCAGCGAAAAAGAGGAAGACCCTCAAGGAGATGGATTGACATAGTTGGTGCAGCAATAGGCTTAAGCATAAAACACTATTGTGGGCATAGTATAAGACTGAGCAGTGTTTTGTTGTGCTGTTCGTAGGGGAGCTATGAGTTGGAACTAACTTGACGGCATCTAACAACAACCAGCAGTGTAGAAGAGTTCCCATCTCTGCAGAACCTCTCCAGCATTTCTTATTTTGTGTTTTTTGGATGAATGCCATTCTGTGGGGGCACAGTGATATCTCATTATAGTTTTGATTTGGATTTCTGTAATGGCTAATTGTTGTGAGCATTTCCTTATCTGTCTGTTAGTGTCCTAGATGTCTTCTTTGGTGAAGTGCCTGTTCATACTGTTTGCCCATTGTGTAGCTGGATTATTTGTGTTTTTCTTGTTGAGGTTTTGCAGTACCATGTAGATTATATCTTCCAGATGCTCCTTGGAAACTGTGGAGCAGTTCTGTTCTGTCGACAGGGTCTCTATTAGTAGGAACCAACTTGATGGCATTGCATTTGTTTTTGTAGATTATGGAGCTTAGACATGGATCAGATTCATGGTAGCCAAAATTTTTGTCCCAGTCTGTAGGTAGTATTCTTAATCTTTTGGTAAAATGTTTGGTTGAGAGTAGTAATATTTTTATAGGAGCTTATCATTTAAAATAAATAGGTACCCTACAGATTGTCATACCATGTAGCATTTCTGTCTGTAGTTTTACATATTGACTTTAAAACTAGACATAACTTCTGAAAATGCTGGATGCCACTCTTCTGAGTTTAGGTATTTAGGTCCAAGGGGGCATTAAATCAATTAAAACATTTATTATGTAAGTTTTGTATATACTTTGTATATATGTGTACTTAGAAAAGGTTAAAAAATCCTATATTTAGTCACTGACATTATAAACTGTAACATTTTCATAATTGTTTCTCCAATTTTATAAGTATGCATGAATTTGAATTCATGACTTATAAAAATGGGATATTACGACATTTTATAATGTTTTTAAAATTAATAACACTTTGAATAAATCTCCCTCACAGTAAATACCTATATTATTTGTAATGGCTGCATACATTTCTTTGAATGGAAGTACCATAAATTATGTAAGCAATCTCCTACTGTAGGAAATTTAGGATATTCCAAGTGTTTGTTGTTAAACAATAATCATCAGTCCTTCAGATATTTCAATATGTGAATACCTTAAAACTTTTCTTTTACCTTTCTAAAACCTTACCCTGAAGCGATGTAGACTAATACATTTAGAGAAGTACTATGTAATAGAGTTTTCTGCAGTGATGAAACTGTGATCGCCACGGGTCTTTTGTGGTTATTGAATATTTGAAATGTTACTAGTGTGACTGAGGAATATTAATTTTCTTTAATTTGTATTTAAATTTAAATAGGCCCATTTGATGAGTGACTACAATATTGGACAGTATAGTCCACAATTTAAAATTTTTTAACTTCTCCTCCAAGCCAGCCTCCCTTTCTTTGTTTAATAATGACATTGTTTTATTCACAGAAAAATAATAGTAGCAAAATAAGTGATCACCAAAGAAAATATGTCAGTGACTTATAGTCTTTAATGGAGTAGTGTACAGCAGTGAAAATGTGTGGACTGGGAGGAAGAAGGAAACCCTGGTGATGTAGTGGTTAAGTACCATGAGTGCTAACTGAAAAGTCGGCAGCTCATATCTGCCAGGTGCTTCTTAGAAATGCTGTGGAGCAGTTCTACTTTGTAGGGTTGCTATGAGTTGGAATTGACTCGATGGCGGTGGGTTTGGTATTTTGGGTTGAGAGGAAAGAAAATCATCATGGATAACTAGTGGGAAAATGACTTACAGGAGCCACCACATAGGCTGCAGTTAATTGGAATTGATTTGATGGCAGTGGGCTTGGGTCCAGACATGAAATAAAATAATCTGGACAATCCCATTACGAACTTCTATAGTAAAAGTATGAACACAGGAATAAGAATGATGAATACATCCAGGGGTATATCGAAAAAAATAAAAAAGATTTGAAATGTTTTGTTCTGTAAGTCTGGTTGTCATTTTAAGTATTGTCTTTTTTTATTTTTTTATTTTAGTTGTAAAGAACATCTTTTGTTAATCAAGTTTTATGTCTTTTCCTGATTCTTAGTGGCACAGGTGCTCCTTGGAAACCCTGTGGGACAGTTCTAGTGTGTCCTGTAGGGTCACTATGAGTCAGAATTGACTCAACAGAAACAGGTTTGGTTTTTAGTTTTTTTGTCCATAACTCAGAGTTCTGTGATGGTACAGTGGGTTAATAGCTATGACTGCTAACTGAAAGGTCAGCTGTTCAAATCCACCAGCTGTAGGATTCTGTAGGATATTTCTCCTGTGTCCTATAGTGTTACTTTAAGTAGGAATTGATTCAGGGCCAGGGAGTTTGGGTGGCTGTTTTTGGTTATCCATAGCTCTGTCTTTCTCCTTGGTTTCTCTCCAGCCCTCGCTTTTCCTCCCGTCTCTTCTTCCATCAGTCATCCCTCCCCTTCATCCATCAACCTGTCTCCCACTATTCCTTCTCCTTTTATTCTCTTACCATTCTTTACTTCCAGTTCCTTCCTCTTCACATTCCTACTATCATTTGGGTCAGTTGCATATTTTTGTATCTTCCTCTCTAGTTTTCCTCTTACCTGCTACAAACTAATTTTTGCTTTCTTTACTATTGCATGCTTCTTCTGTATCCTAAAAAAATTCATACCACTTTATTATTCACAATTTTAATTTCAGTATCTTTGTCCAAAACAATCCTTAAGTCTTTGGGGGGGGGTATATTTCCTTTCATTTTTGGTTATTTTGTGCATCTGTTTCTTTCCACTATTTTCTGTTGTCTTTCTTTAAAAATAGTGGCGTGTTGTTGTTAGGTGTTGTTGTGTTAGTTCTGACTCATAGCAACCCTGTGCACAACAGAAGAAAAGTCTGCCTAGTCTTGCACCATGCCTACAATTGTTTTTATGATTAAGCTCATTGTTGCAGCCACCATGTCAGTCCATCTTGTTCGGAGTCTTCCTCTTTTTTGCTGACCCTCTACTTTACCAAGCATTATGTCCTTCTCCAGGGACTGATCCCTGCTGACAGCATGTCCAAAGTGTGTGAGATACAGTCTCATGTAACAGCTGTGCTTCCAAGGAGAACTCTGATTGTATTTCTTCCAGAACGGATCTCTTTGTTCTTTTGGCAGTTTAGGGTGCGTTCAGTATTCTTCTCTAATACTGCAATTCGAAGGCATCAGTAGTGATACACATGCAGCAAAACATACAGCATTTCACTGATTTCTACATGTACTCTTTAGTGTGTTGACTACATTCTCCTAGTTGTACAGTCATTCTTGTTATCTTTTTCCAAGTTACTCTGACATTAGCACATATTCCATATGCTCCGTGGAAGAGCTTTCCCCCTGTGCCACCCCTCATAACCACCAATTACTCATTGTTTCTGTATATTTATGTATTCAGTGTATGTAGAACTATCAGTTTTTATCATTTTGTGTCTGACTTAACTCAGCAGTATGTCCTCTAGGTTCGTTCGTGTCATGGCATGCGTAGGACTTCGTTTCATTTTAGGGCTGAGTAATAATTTCATTGTATGTGTATATCGCATTTTGTTCATCCACTAATTTGGTGGGCATTTCGCTTGTTTCAACGTTTTGGCCATTGTGAATAGTGCCATTCCCTATTTCTATAGTTACTTGTTAGTAATACCAGCTGCCACCCAAATTTGAAACATAAAAGTTACTCTTCAGCTGTTCTCTCTTTCATGCCCTCTTTCTTTCTCAGCTGTTAGCGAGTTCTGTCATTTCTTTCTGTGACAATTCTGTTGTCATTTTACTACAGATCCTACCTCACAGCTAAATTGTTGGAAATATTGCTAGTCTGTCTTCTTCACTTATCTTTTCCATCATCTATTTTTCATGATGGAATCAGATTGAACTTCCTAAGAATGCTTGTTTCATCAAGAATCCATGGTTATTCTCTTTTACCTAAAACTACTCTAAAAATTTTGTTTTCCATAATTTGGTCTCATTACCCATCTGTCTTATGTCTGAAATCACCTTTTACTTTAAGTGTACTGTGTTTATTTTTATAAGTATTTTGCCATTTTTTTGTTGAGCTGTTTTAGAATAGTAGCTTCCTGTGGTAGTGATAACTAGTGCTTCTCTGGACCCACAGGAAAATTGCGTTTAAGCAGAGCCAGGCAACTGATTCTAGCCGAAGAAATGTGAGTGGAAGTCATTTGTAGGCTGTGGCATTTAAGAATTCTTTATTGCTATGCCAAAAACTACTACCGTTGAATTGATTCTGACCCATGGTAACCCTATAGGACAGGAAACTGCCCCATAGAGTTTCTAAGGAGTGCCTGATAATATTTGAACTGCTGACCTTTTGGTTAACAGATGTAGCACTTAACCACTGTATCATTAGGGTTTCCTGTAGCATGGACTGAAAAACCGAAAACCTGTTACCATTAAGTTTCTTTTGACTCATAGTGACCATATAGGATAGAGTATGTCTTGGATTGACTTGTGTGTCCTCCAAAATAGGTGTAGCCATGTGGCTGGGCCATGATTCCCAGTATCTTGTGACTGCCCTCCATTTTGTGGTTTTCCTATGCTGTATGTTAAAGGATTGGGGTGGGGCTGTAAATCTCCTCATAGGATTACCTCCCTGCTCCACTGTAAAGGAAGTTTCCCTGGAGTATGGCTTGTCCCACCCTTAATCCTTTCATCCCACAAGAGATAAAAGGAAAGCAAAGCAGGCTGAGAGTTGGGAACCTCATACCATCAAGAAAGCAGCACCGGGAGAAGAGCGCGTCCTTCAGACCTGAGGTTGCTGTGCCAAGATGCTCCCTGGACAAAGACTGATGCAATACTGGACTGTCCTCCAGAGACAACAAGGGCAGACACCCTGAATATAGACTTGCAGCATAAGGGACTATGTAAGAATAAATCTTCCTTTGTTAAAGCTAACCATTCTGTGGTATTTCTGTTAGAGCAGCCCTAGCTGACTAAAACAGAGTAGAACTTCCCCATAGAGTTTCCAAGGAGTGTCTGGTGGATTTGAGCTGCTGGTCACTTGGTTAAGAGCCCAGTCCTTTAACCACTGTACTATCAAGGAAGCCTACCCCATGAACAAAAAACCAAACCAAATCCATTGCTGTCAGTTCCAACTCATAGTGACTTTCTATAACCGAGTAGAACTGTTTCATAAGGTTGCCAAGAAGCAACTGATAAATTCAAACTGCTGGTGGGTTTTTTCTTTCTTTTCTTTTCTTTTCTTTTCTTTATTTGTTAACAGCTGAGCTTTTTAAATACTGGGCTGCCCTAATTTACATATCTCCCAACTATACATACTAAAGTGACCAGCCATCCCAGTTTGCCCAAGACTGAGTAAAACTGGGAAAATCCTTGTCCTACCGGTATAAATTTGTCATTCTAATACATACACACTTCTGTACCTATCCAAATTCTATTTATTTATATTGTTCTTCAACTGTAGTAGTAGACTTGTGCTTCACAAAAAACAGGCCTTTTCAACTAATGTAATTTACTAATTTATAAGGCCCTTGGAGATTGTGTAAGTCTCTCTATTTACCAACTTTTGTTCCTGCATGAACATAGAATTTTTTCCTACCTGAACACTGTGGAGTCTGAGTTTCCTGATTTAATTTTTTTTCCCTTGTTGTTGTCATTACATCAGTTGTTTTTTTTGTTTTTGAAGTCTTACACTTTTACTTTGAGTACATACAAACATGTAGGCTAATACTTTTTTAGAAGAAATAATTAGGTTCTTATTGTTGTCTTTCCTATACTGTTTATTGTCTAAAATGTGATATAGAACGCATTCCTTTGCCACCTTGTTATAAATGGGATCTGCCTAAAAGCTTATTGGTGTAAGGCAAGTAGGGTTTGGTTTCAAGTACATGAAGCAGCAAGTGTGAGAAGAAGCTGTCAAGGGAGGTGAACCTATTCATGACTCAAGATTTCTGTGACATTACTTGTATGCCCTTATTTCCTATGTGAGTGATACGAGAATGCTGGGTATATACTTTTCCAAAAGTGGTTAACTTATCAATATTGTACTAGTTGGTGCTGAATATAGTCTTTTGTGATCAAAATTACATAATACGAAGAATTTTGTTCTTTTTCAAGATAGCTTTGAGTTATTTTGTGTTCCTTCCAATTCCATGTAAATTTTAGGATTGACTTGCTCATTTACCAAAAAAAAAAAATGGCGGGAACTTGGATAGGGAATGCATTGAATCTACAGATCAGTGTGGGGAGTATTGCTATTTCAGATTAGCTTTTCAAGAAAAATTCCTTGTAACTCCATCCCAGCCCTAGGTAACCACTAGGCATGGAAAATTCTGTGTCGTGTCAAACTGTAAGGCACAAGTCATTCTTTTGAAGGTGTGTACTGTCTCATTCCTCTCAGACTTTATACCCCAAACAGGAGATGTTTGATTTAAACCTTGTGTGGATGGTGGAGTTTCTATGTTGTTTCTCTATGTTCTTCCCTCTCAAGTTTGTCTAACCCTCAAATCCATTTCCCAGTCTCATGGGTGTGATCACATTAGCACCTGAAAACTGCCACTATTAGCATTTTGTGGAATTTGGTTGCCATTTTAAAAATCTAGTTTTTAACTTATTAGTCCAGTTAAGAAGTATCACTTGAGGAAACGTGTTTTTGTTGTTGATCAAATGAATTGAACTGTTTGTGTGTTCAGTAGGAGTTTTTAATTTGATTGTAGTTACTTGGGCTGTCAAGAGCAGTAGTTTCCAAAGCTAATTGTCTAGTTATTTAAAGCAGAGATCGTGGAGTTACCCAGATTTACTGAACCAGATTTGCCAAGGTGGGGGCCTAAAAATCTGTTCTTAATCAGTTCTCTAGGTAATTCTAATGTACAACTAGTTTAGTTAACCAGACAGTTAAAGAGTATTTTGGCCTGGGTGCTTTGGTCCGTGCAGTGGTCTCAATTTTATTAATCATATTTACTTTGAATGCTCTAGAATGGATTTTTAGGGCTGGAACATGATGATTGCTGACTCACTTGACTCTTCTCTTCATTTTAAGCTGAGGTGGGTGGGAATTAGTGTGCTAAAGTCTGTTTATCTTTGAAATATTTTTCTGGGGTTTATAGTGCAGGATTTATGCTGCATTGGTCCTACTGAGGAGTACTATGCTTTTGGAAGTCTAAGTGGGGAGGTTTGATTGAATGAAAATCACTGATTCTGTCTGTGTCGTTGGTTAGCTAAAATAGCCTTTTGTGTCCTGACAGCAGTAGACATTTTCTGGGTTAGGTTTTCCACATGGCTTATTATCAAGTATGACAGCTTGTCGTGTGTAATCAGTATCACATTAGTCTCATGCGAATAGGCACTCCTTTAATCAGCTGCTTTTCTGTAATCTTAGCAAGGTAGGGCATGTGGTAACCAAGACCTTATTGTGTCATTTGTCAGTGGTGGTGTGATTGGTTGTGTGCATGCATTAGGTATGTAGATTTTCCAAAAAGAGACAGATGGCAGAAGCATTCATGTATTACTTATTTTTCACTGCATGAGAAATTACAGTCATGTGTTCTGTATTCACGTATAGCTTTACTAGCTAGAAGACTTAATTCGTAATCTTGTTTTTACACAGTTTCTTTAAACTTGGGTAAGTCATTTAAACTCTCAATCTCATAACCTCTCCAGAGCCTTCAGACTGTAAAATCCTGTAATCCAGTCATAGATCTAACCTCTTATAAGCATAGAGGTAAGTGAGGTCTTACTCTTTCCATCACTCGTCTCAGTATTCTCTGTCACAGTTCCATCACCACAACTAAATGCTCTGTTGACTGTCCCATGTACATGCAGTTAGTCTGTTCCTATATTATCTTGTTTAAAATGACCTTTCCTTTTCTTTATGTCTTTTAACTTTTTTCATTTGAGCAAACGTCAGAACATACTGGTAACTTTGTTGTTTTGTGTTCCTCTGAATTGATGTGTGACTTCCATTTTTTTTCTTAATTTTTGTTGTCCTGTCTCACCAGAAGCCTTGGTGGTGTAGTGGTGAAGTGCTGTGGCTGCAAACCAAGAGGTCAGCAGGTCAAATCCACCAGGTGTTCCTTAGAAACTATGGGGCAGCTCTTCTCTGATCTGTAGGGTTGCTCTGAGTTGGAACTGACTCAACAGCACCTAACAACACAACAACATCCTGTCTCCCCAGCTAGGTTGTCCCTTACACATAGAACTGAAAGGCTTTCTGATTATTTTTGTTTACTTTAGTGTCATTTATCAGTCAGACCTTTGAGTAGCTTTTCAGTGCTTGCTTGACACAAGTCCAGAACAAAAGAAATATCTCGTAATCTTGTCAGAATAATGATTGGACAAAATATGAAATCATTGTACAATGAGGATAGTACATATTTAAGTATTAACCTGTGTGGCGTAGACTAAATGCTGTAAACGTTCAAAGGTCAGTGGTGTTGGAAGTTGTCAGTGAAGACTGTGGGAAAGTGGAGACTTAAATTGGCCCTTGAATGGTAGATAGAATTTGAATAATCAGGAAAAAAAAAAAAAAGAGTTTGGGTTAGGTAAAAATGCTGGAATAGTATATCTTGTTTGAAGACATTAAAAAAAAAGCCATTGCCATTGAGTCGCTGTCAACTCATAGCAACCCTAAAGGACAGAGCAGAAATGTCCCATAGAGTTTCCAAGTAGCAGCTGGTGGATTCATTTGCTAACCTTTGGGTTAGCAGCTGTAACTCAGTATAACGTAACTACTCAACAGTGAGTTAATACTGGGTGGAAACAGATGTGGATTTATTTTTATTCCTTGTAGTATATAATTGAAGTATATATAATTATATACTACAATTATATCTTAGGCTTATAGTGGAAACTCTGGTGGGGTAGTGATTAAGTGCTACGGCTGCTAACCAGAAAGTCAGCAGCTCACATCTGCCAGGTGCTTCTTGGAAACTATGGGCAGTCCTCTGTAGGGTCACTGTGAGTTGGAACCTACTTGAAGACAGTGGGTTTTTGATTTAGGCTTATAATGCGTAAGGCATCTTGATAACACAACAACAGTTAAGTGTTCGGCTGCTAGCAAAAGGCTCACAGTTTGAGCCCAGCAGTGATTTAGTGGGAGAAATACCTGGCGATGGGTTCTTGTAAAGATTTCAGCCTGGAAAACCCTTCAGGGCAGTTGCAGTCTATCATTTTGGATCACTGTGAGTCGGAGTTGATGGCACCCAATAGCAGTAGCAGCACAATAATGCATAATGAGCCTGGGTCTTAAAAGCTTGTTAAGCGGCCATCTAAGGCATAAACTTTGGTCTCTGTTCTCCTGGAGCGAAAAACAAGGAACAAGAGTCAGGAATGGGGGAGAAAATAGAATGTGTGACTAATTGCCTTCATGAACAACTGGATGGTGCCTGGCTACCATTACCAAACATTTTGATCCAAGATTATGTAAAGAAGCCTGGTTAAAAAAAGGCAGAATGAGAACAGAGTTTCAGATTCTCGTGGAGTCCAGTCTTTCTGGAGCCATAGAGAGACTAGATGAACCCCCAAAACTGTTGTCCTAAAATAATCTGTAAACCTTAAACCAAAAATATCCCCAGGAGTCTTAATACCAAACAGTGGTTTATTTAGCTTAACCAGTGAAGAGTATCTGCTGTGAAGATTATGCTATTTTAAGATATCTATATAAAGAAACTCATTGTTGTCAGGTCGATTTCTACTCATAGTGACCCTAGAGGACAGGGTAGACCAGCCCCATAGAGTTTCGAAGAAGCACCTGGTGGATTTCACTGCCAGCTGCCGTAGCACTACACTGCACTAGGGTTTCCAGAGTCTGTCTGTGTATATATGTGTGTGTATATATACATGTATGTATCTGTATAGACATACACACACATATATATGGTATCAAATAGACAACCTCTTGAAAGATTGGATAGGACCCTGGAGGTGGGGTAGTGAGTTTATGTTAATAGGAGTGAGAAAAGGAGGGTGAGAATGTTGGCACTACTAGAAGAGTGTAGTCAGTATTAATGGTATCTGTAGAAACTTGAATTGGTGTGTGCTTTGTTGTATGTATTCTCAACAGCACACACACAGAAGTGAATTATTAAAAACAATAATACATAATGACAAAATAAATAATAAAATTAGGGATAGGGAAACTAGAGATCCATAGTGGAAATAATTACAGCTGTGTTGTCTTTAAGGATCTATTCAGTTATACTTAACGTTTAGCAGTTAACTTGGTACAGACGCAAGCCCTTATCTCCTCGCCCCCCCCCCAAAAACCCTGAAGGGGTGCTTGGTTTGAGGAGTCCTTTTGTCCATGACTAGACAGTGTGTTGTTCCTTTTGGGAGGAGTGTTGATTTTTTAAAAAATATTTTTTTCATTTAGAGCCTTATAAGGCACAGAAGAATACAGTAGAAAATACCAATATCAAATACCATGTTAGGTTTCAAAATGCTGTCTTTTAATGTGATTCTGGAGGAAAGCTAAGGAAATGGCCCTGAAATGCAACTTAGGATAAACAGTTAATAGTATCTAGGGATCTAGACTGTATGTATTTAGTTTTCTGATGGTCCAGCTGAAAATGAGAGCAAAATTTAGAATGCAGAGACTATGTTGTTTCAGAAAACCTTATAAAAGAATTAGATTCAACAGGTTGTATTCTGTGGCAAGGATCTGAAGTGTGTAGGTATTTTGTCAAAAGCAAAAAGCACGTTTAGTTTGAAATGTTTTTGTAGAGTAGAGAAGGTCTAAGCAGTTTTTTTCCCTCCAACATGATAGTTACTCTTCTTCTACCATGAAACTCCATTAGAGGATAAAATAAGTATTCCTCTTAAAACCAGCTTTATTCACTGTAGCTTATGGCAATGGTTGATCAAAATTCTACATTGTTGAGTATGGCAGAGATTATTTTAACCTGGAGGTCAATGTCTTAGTGGCTGGTTATACTTGGAGTCATAGAAGAATGTGGAACGTCTGGTATGGAGGAATGTAGCTTCTTAGTAAAGCTTCCCAGATGGATTTCTTATGAAACACATTCTCAAATAGTAAAACAAATTCCTTCTGAATTTTTTAATATAAACTGACTAAACTGTATTGGACATATGCTTGAGAACAAAAAGATTTTAGTTTCAGATGACTTGCTGTGATGCCATTCACTCTAGCAGCAATTGAAGAGCAAAAGTAATTGTCTGTTAGCATTTCTTTAGTTTGTGTTGTAACAGCCATATTTTATTATCTCACTTGAAATGATTTAAACTGTCCAGAGGCCAATCCTGCTGATCCTAGCTCTTAACAGTATTGACAGCAGGTTCTGTATAAGGATCAGTGATTAATAATCTGTGACAGACTGATTCTGTTCACAGGCACAAGGACTGGGGAAGTTGAGAAAAAGACAATGTCAGGAAAATGGTAGAAAATCCTCATGTTGGTTTGATACCAAACAGTGCCCCTCCAGCCTTGCTCCGCAACTGGCTTGAAGCAGCAACTCATGTTTCCAGCTTGAGATCTGGTCTTGAGTTTTGAAGAATGCAGATCACAACGTATGCATTATTGTGTATGCCTGTTCGAAACTTTCAAGTTGCTGCCTGAAAGAGTGAAGCAGAGGATTTGTCTCTGTTTTGTCAGTCTTGAAAGTAATGTAGGATGGAGAAGCTGTGGACACTATGGGGCTGACTGAAAGACCTGTAGTTGCCTGGGGCAGGAAAGGAAGGGGTGCTGCAGCACACAGCCAGTCTGCAAACACTGCAAGGGATGATTTCTGTGCAAAAAAAGGCAGCAAATCTGAAGGAAGAAGGAGGAGCAAATTTCCGTAGTTGACGCCTTACAAGGACTGAGAATTAGGTTCATGAATTCATCCTAGAAAAAGTGCTACATACCCCATTGCTGAATATCATTACGATCACCTTCAAAGTCCTCCCCCAGGAAGCTATGCACCAATGTCAGTGCCTTCTCCATACTTCAGAACAAATTTGGAATGCTTTTTCTAGAATGGCCATCAGAGGTGTCATTGAATTACCCTTGATGTCATCAAAATGTCTTCCTTTCAGTATCTCCTCTATCTTCCGGTAACAGTAAAGAAAAGAGGCATTGGTGGCCAGATCAAGTGAGTAGAGAGGGTATTATAGTACAGTTATTTACTGGCTAAAAACTCCCTCACAGATATCTATACAATTAAGTTTGTGAACTTGCCGTGGTGCACATTGGCCTTTCCAGAAAGAGTTCCAAAATTGCTTTGAAGGGTGGACTAGGCACTGGCATCAGTGCATAGCTTCCCAGGGGGAATACTTTGAAAGTGGATGCAGTGATACAGCAATGAGGTATGTATCACTTAAAACAATTAAGTTCATTGATTTAATTGTCAACCGTGTATATTACTCGTGTCCTGTTTTCAACAACAGAAAAATCACAGGCATGCAGAGAAAGAAGGAAAGAATGACCCTTTCAAAGGAATAACAACAAAACAACAAGATGATCAGAGAAAGCCAAGATGAAGAGTTTGAAACTGACTGTCTTAAAGGAAAATATGAACAAAGAACTACAGGAAATCAGGAGAACAATTTATGAACAAAATGAGTATATAATATCAATAAAGGTATTATAAAAATCTACAGGTATTAGAATAATCAAGTTGGTTTTTTGTGTGTGTGTGTACTTTAGGTGAAAGTTTACAGCTTAAGTTTGTTTCTCATACAAAAATTTAGGCACACGTTGTTACATAGTTGCTGTTCCTTCAGTATGACCACACATTCCTCCTTTCCACCCTGGATTTCCTGTGTCCAGCCAGCTCCTATGGCTTCTGCTGTCTCATCTCACCTCTGGACAAGAGCTACCCATTTAGTCTTTCGTGTATCTCCTTGAACAAGAAGCACATTCTTCTTGAGTATCATTTTTGGTGTATAGTCCAGTCTCTTCTTTGCCTTGAAAAGTTGGCTTCAGGAGTGATTTTAGTTGTGGGTTTACAGAGAGCCTGGGGAAGAAGAATCAAATTTCTTGACCTAAATGTGTGAATCTACTTTTGAACTCAGAATTTTTTAATTTGCTTGCCAAAAATGAAAACTGTACACAAAATGCTAATCACTCTGTGAAATTTGTCAGTGGTAGAAAACAGTGATGTGAACTACTGAAAGAGTGCTGGAAATGTGCCTATAGAGAGATACATTCTGGATGACAGGGGTGTCAGCCTGGCTTCAGTGTTTTGAATGAAACGGTAAAGCTCTGCTGCAGACATCTGAGGCATAAGTTAGTAAATTGTCAGATTATCTGCCTAATTTTTTCCCTTTGTTCTCCAATCCTTAGTGTTGGGAATAGCTAGTGCCCAGTACTTTGGATATATTCATGGTTTCCTTAAATTGCAGAATTAAATCTGTTGATGATCGTAGGTCTTCCCTTGGGCTGCAAATTGTATTAGGAAGTACAGATTAAGTAAGGAGCCATGAATGCCAGTGTCAGAAGGTGTTACTGATCTAGACAATTCTGATTCCTTTGCTATTTATGTTAAGCATGCTTCTGATACTCCTTTCCTTGGAATGGGTTATTCTTTCAGAGGCTTCCAGCTAGAAGAGAAAGAGGACACAGCATGGATTGACTTTGTAGTCAGACTGACCTGAGTTCAAATCACTCTTCCTCTGTAGTAGTGATATAACTTAAGTGAGCTTCAGCTTCCTCATCTTTGAATGGAGCTTTTATTTCGTTTCTCATAGGGTTGACATGGAAATAAAATGCTTGCTGTCTTCTTCCCACTCCTAAAATCCCCAGTCTATAAATAGTTTGCAGATGGGACAGATCTCATTCATTTTTGTGTTAGCTAGATGCTAGTTGTGCTAGTTAGGGGTCATGGTGACTGTGGTAATTTCCCCCACCCCCACCCCTTAGGCTGGACTCTGAATCTTGCAAGGGTGGATATAATGTGTTAATATTTGCTGCTTTAATGTGGAGTGGATTCTAAAAATGGTTTCAGTTATGCCTGCCCTGTACCCGTGCCCTCCTGAAATGTAGTTCTGCAGCTCCTTCTACCAAGAGGTAGAGCCTGTTTCTCTCTCTCAGATCTTTGCTTGGTTTTATGATATGTTTTTGCCAATGGGACATTAGCGCACATGACAGCCACAAAGACTTGAAAGAGGTTTGCACATTAAGGTTTGCACACTTGACATTCTGGGGAGCTCTGCCCAGGAACTTGTGAAGTAGCCCAAGGCAGCAAGCTGTCCTTTTGCCCTAGTTGGCATCAAACCAACTGCCATACAGGCATGAGGCTATCCTAGATCACCCAGCCCCAGCCAAGCTGACCCAAGCCCGAAGAGCCACCCAAGACACTCAGAGAATTAAGAAAAAATAATAAAATGGGTGTTGTTTTAAGGTGCTAAATTAGAGTGAATGTCTATAAACAAAGGAACAAGGACTAGTCTAGGTTTCATAAACTTGGTAACCTTTGCTTAAATACTTCATGTTTTGGTCATCTGGTTCTGCTCTGACAGAAATACCACCAACTGGATGGCTTTAACAGAGGAAAACTTATTCTTACACAAGCTGGTAGGCTACAAGTTTGAATTCAGGGTGTCTGCTCCAGGGGAACTGCCGACCTTGTGGTTAGCAGTGGCAGTTCAAACAAATCCACCAGGCGCTCCTTGAATACTCTGGGAGTCAGTTCTACCCTGGCCCCTAGCGTTGCCATGAGTCAGATCCGACTTGACAGCACTTGGCTGACTTTCGGCTCCAGGGGAAGGCATTCTCTCTGTCTGCTCTGGAGGAAGGTCCTTATGTTGCATCAGTCTTTGGTCAGGGGGCATCTTGGCACAGAAAACTCAGGTCTGAAGGATGCACCTTAACTCTTGGTGCTGCTTTCTTGATGGTATGAGAGTCCCAACTCTCTGCTTGATTCCCTTTTAGCTTTTGTAGGATAAAGGGATAAAAGGTGGTACAAACCACACTTCAGGGAAATTCCCTTTACAATGGACCAGGGAGTTGACCTTAGGGAGGGATTTATGGTCCCATCCTAATTCTGTTTAACATACAGCATAGAAAAATTAGAAAACGGAGACCAACCGAAAATATTGGGAATCATGGCCCAGCCAAATGGCTACACACATTTTTTTTTTTAATTATGATTGAGTGAAAATGTACATTCCCATATAAATTTGCATGCCCGCCTATGTGCAGCTCCCACTGCTCTCCCTGCCCAGTAACAGTGCACTCCTCCTCTCCTTGCTATATATGTCGTATCCTCTTAACACTCTCCTATCTCCTCCTCTCCATCCTCTCCCCCACCTCCAGTAAGAGGTCAGCAGGGCAGCATCCTATAGATGCGTAGAACCATAAAGTGCGCATACGATATGGTCACTCTGACTACACGCATTTTGGGGGGGACACAGTTCAATCTGTGACACTTCATTGTGTTATAGGTATAAGACCTTTGTTTTATAGATATAGGTCCTGGAGAGAGAGAACTATAATTTCAAAAGATAGATATGTACCTAATTAGTCTGAAATAGGACACATGAAAGGCTTGTAGTAGGGAATTTTCCTTGGAGTCACGTAATCTCTTGAGAATACAAATTGAGTCAAGACTGCCCCAGTCAGGGCTCTCAGATGTGTCCCTCATACACACTGCCTGAAAAACCCAAGTTCTACCGACAGCTGCTATGTTCTATACACACTGGATTTTTCAGTGAATGAAGGACTAGTAGGTGGTGCTACAGCTTAGTGGCCCAGACCATGCTTTTTGTTTTGCTGAGATTCTTGCAAAGAGGAGTACTATAGTTGAAAGCAAGACCCTTCCTCTTCACCAGATAATGTGTTAACTGTCATTCATAACCAGTTGTTTGTCTTAAGACTTTGGGTGAATGAAATACTCCTCTTCTTTAAAGTTTGGCCAGTAAGTGTCTAAGTCAAATATGCCTTGAATTATTCAGATAAATTGGTTTGTAAGCCCCAGAAAGGATCCAGATTTCTACAGTGATCCAGAATTATTCTGACATCTTAGAACACGTTTTGCTGAAACCAATCTAGGATTATTGGTGTGATTGTGACTTTGACTTATGTCCCAGAAATATGGATTCTGCTGAATATATCAGTTGGCCTCTTTATTTTATCAGAAATGTCCTATTCAGATCAAAGTCTTTTGCTCTGTGGTGCTGAAATCATCTGAAACAAGAAAAGATCTGCTTGCTAAAGAAAGAATGTGTTTTACAGTGTGCCTACTTTTGACCTTCTGGAGAGTCTTTCTTGATCTCTTTCATGCTTTATTTTCTAAATACAAATCTATGTTTTTACTCCATTCCTACGTTACTCTTCTTTGAGCCCTTTAGGATTGATAATTGACCACTCCACATTAAATCAGGTCACCCTACAATATACAGCTATAGTACATTAGCTGAATAAATTATGTAATGACTGTGGTTATGTGGAGTACCAAGAGGAGGAAGAAGGAGAGTGAGATGCTAAGTAGTAAAAGTTTTTAAGCAAAGCTTGGCTTTTGGCTATGAAACTTGGGAGAGTCGGTGAATGCCCTCGTATTGCTTAAAGAACATTCTGGAAGAAAGGCTTTTATTCAAAATCTCATAAAGGACAAAAATTTTTAAAAACCCAGAAACTGTTATTATTAGGAGATCATTATTACAGTGTCAGTCATATTTTTGATTTTTAGAGTTTCTACTCTGAAGTATTATGAGAGGCAATGTAGTATAGTGGTTGGAAGCTCAGATCCTAAAGCTAAGACGACCTGGGCTTGAATCCCAGCTTTACCGGCTACTGTCTTTGTGTCCTTTGTGCATGTAATATAACTTCCTTGTACCTGTTTTCTCAACTTCAAAATGGGCATAATACTTAATTCTATCATAAACGAATTTGGGCTTTCATGTGAAACTAGGACAGAGGTGCCCATTTCAGGATTCAGCAGTATCTTCTTTTTATAACACACAGCCCTGGGTTACAAGATTTAGAACCAGTAGTTTCCAGCCAACCCCAGTAAAGCCTATCACATATTAAGAATTTTATGTAGGTACAATAGTTCATAATAAAAAAAGGCACTACTTTGCAAAGCACATCAAAGCGTTATTGTTACTGTATTATGTTAAAGATGTTTTAGTGTATTTGGAAATCTGTCTTTACAGAAATATGGTATATACCAAGATTTTTGACTAACTAATGTTACATGCAAACCATCTGTAACTGTTTCACCCTACATACACATTTGGCTTACAGACAGTCTTAGAAACACAACTTGTTTGTCATCTGGGACTTGCAGACATGTAACTATTTGTTAAAGTTTTAAAAAACATTAGTGGAAAAAAGGAGATAATAAGCATACGTAATAATCATAAAAGACTGGTGATGAAC
The DNA here is from genome assembly GCA_028571685.1 of Heterohyrax brucei. Lineage (NCBI taxonomy): Eukaryota > Metazoa > Chordata > Mammalia > Hyracoidea > Procaviidae > Heterohyrax > Heterohyrax brucei. The sequence continues at coordinate 59,303,358 of CM053142.1, read as the reverse complement.
ATGACTCTCATAAACCTAATATGATTGATACAGTTAATTGTTATGTATGCCCAAGGTAGTAAAACTTCAGCCTCAATGGAAAGTTTTGTAAGCAATTATCAGCTGTGTTTAAATGTGAAAAACAAGAAAATTACAATGCATATATAAAATACCAGAAGCGTACCATTTAAAAATGTGTCCAAAGATAAAGAGGGGTTTGTGTGATTCAACATGGGCAAGGAGACATCTCCAACACTACCAAAATAACTTAGAATTTTATTATTTTGCTTCATGAGTCGGATCCGACTCGACGGCACTTGGCTTGACTTGGCTTCATTGTATGTAACTTTCCTATATGCTGTTTTTTTGATAGTAATAATTACAAATGTAACAAACATTTATAAAATTAAACATTTTTATACGTACAGTTTAGTGACATTAATTATGCATTCTTATGTTGTTCATCCATCACCAGTTTATAAATTTTTCTTTCATTTGTAATAGAAGCTCATTGTCCCTATAAGCTCTGAATCCCCCCTTTTTTTTCCTCTTCCTCTCACTAACCTGCTTGCAACCTTCTACCCCTGCAACCACTAATAAACTTTGGTCTCTATATGCGTGCCTATTTTAGGTATTTTATAAGGGGGACTGTACAATAGTTGTCCTCCTGTGACCGACATGTTTTGCTCAGCATAATGCTTTCAAGGTTCATCTATGCTGTAATGTGTATCTGGACTTCATTTCTCTGTACATCTGGTGGTGTTAGGTGTCATCAAGTCAGTTGCAACTCATAGCTACTGTATGTACAACAGAAACAATTTCTGGTCTTGACCATGCTCGCTGTTGTTGACATGTTTGAGTCCATTCTTGCATGCACTATGTCATTCTGTCTCATTGAGAGTCTTGCTGTTTTTTACTGACCTTCTACTTGACGAAGTATGTTGTTTATTCGAGGTCACTCCTAATAACATATTTAAAGTTTATGAGACAAGATCTTGCTGTCCTTGCTTCTAAGGAGCATTCTGACTGTACTTCTGCCAAAACAGATTTATTTGTTCTTCTGGCAGTCCATTGTATATTGAGTATTCCCTGACGGCACCGCAATTACAAGCAATTTTTTGGTCTTCCTTTTTTTATTTTTTTATTCAATATGATTGAGTGAAAATGTACATTCCCATATAAATTTACATGCCCACCTATATGCAGCTTCCACTGCTCTCCCTGTCAGGTGACAGCACACTATTCCTCTCTGCTCCATACATGTCTCATTCTCCTAACAGTCTCCTTTCCCCTTCTCTCCTCCCACTCTCCTTCCTCCAGCATAGTGCATCCAATATATGGTCACTCTGCATTGCCAAGTCCAACCCATTCGTGTCCAAAGAGTGGACCTTCATTGTGATTTATGGGCAAGGGCAGCATCAGGGCCAGGAGCCATGCCCTCAGGGGAACTCTGAAACTGCTGGACCATCAATTGAGGCCTTTTAGTGGATGTCTCAGGATGCACCCCTTTTTATTCTTGTGTTGCCAGTGAGACTCAACTTAGTGCGCTCCATTGCAGCTATCACTGGTGATGGCCGGGCACCATCTGGTTCTTCCGGTCCCAAGTCTATGTAGGCCCAACTCATGTGGGTCTGTCTTCTGGATTGTCTTTACCCCATGTCATTTTGGTCCTCAGTGAGCATCTGTTCTTGCTGAGTTGGGACCATTTGTTGTGTCCTCGGATGGCAGCTTGGCAGGTTTTAAGACCCCAGATGCCACTCACCAATGTGGGGTGCAGAGAGCCCTCTTAGCAAAATGCTAGTTGTGCCAGTTGGCCTCGATTTCACCTAAGAGCATGGTCCCCTGCCCCCTGCCCTAGCTACTCTGTCCTTGCAATATTAGTTAAGATGGAAGGAGAACTCAAGTTATGCTGAAGTCCACTTAATGTTGTTCTTGTTTCTAATGTGTGCTATCACCAATTTCTCCCAACCAGATTTCTAGCAACTATTTAATGTAAACCCTCCCCTCCTCGCCCTTCCTCCCTTCCCTTGCAGCTGTCAAAGAGTCTTTTTTTCTATACACAAGTCTGTTTTTGAGATCTTATCGTATTTGTCCTTTTGTCGCTGACTACTTTTGCTCAACATAAGGTCTTCCAGTTGAAAGCAGGTTATGAGATGCTTCCTGGAATCATCGTTATTCTTTGTCATTGCATAGTACTCCATTGAGTATATGTACCATAGTTTACCTATCCATTCTTCTGTTGTTGGGCATCTGGGTTGTTTCCATCTTTTTGCTGTCATGGACTGTGCTGCAGTAAACATTCTGGTGCATGTGTCCATTGGTGTGAAAGGCCTTGATTCTGTAGGATATATTCCAGGTAGTGGAATTACGGAGTCAAATGGTATATCAATATCCATTTTTTTAAGGAAGCGCCAGATTGCTTTCCAAAGAGGCTGGACCATTTTGCAACCCCACCAACAGTGTAGGAGGGTTCCACTTTTTCCACAGCCTCTCCAGCATTTGTTGTTTTGTGTTTTTTGGATCATAGCCAATCTTGTTGGGGTGAGATGGTATCTCATTGTCGTCTTGATTTGAATTTCTTTAATAACTAAAGATCATGAACATGTCTGCATGTGTTTTTCGGCTGCCTGAATCTCCTCTTTAGAGAAATGTCTGTCCATCTCCTTTGCCCATCTCTTGATTGGATGATTTATCTTCTTATTGATATTTTGTAGCATCTTATAGATTATGGAGATAAGGCGTTGCTCTGACATAGAGTTGCCAAATATTTTTTTCCATTCTGTGGGTGTTTTTTTAATTCTGTTAATAAAGTCTTTGGGTGAGCAAAAGTGTTTGATTCCTAATAGTTCCCATTTATCTATTTTCTCTTATGTTGATTGTGGTTTGTTTGACAGATTTTGGAGTGTGTCCACATGGTGTATTAAAACTTCCATTGTTGTGCCTACCTTTTCTTGGATGAGCTTTATCGTTTTAGGTTTGATATTTAGGTCTTCATCCAGTTGGAGTTGGTTTTTGTATAAGCTGTAAGATATGGATCTTGATTCAGTTTATTGCAGATGGACATCCAATTTTGCCAGCACCATTTGTTGAAGATAATGTTTTTACCCCAGTTTAATGTCTTAGGGCCTTTGTCAAGTATCAACTGTTCATAGGCAGATGGTGTCATCTGTGGGGTCCCAGTTCTGTTCCATTGATTGATCTGTGTGTTCTTCTGTGGCAGTGTAATATGTTCTAAGGTCGGGTAATGAGAGGCCTCCCAGTGTGTTCTTCTTTAGTAGTAGCTTACTTATCTGGGGTTTCTTCCCTTTCCAAACAAATTTGATGATTTGTTTCTCCATCTCATTAAAAAATGATGCTGGAACTTGTATTGGGATTGCATTATATAAGTAGATTGCTTTGGGTAAAATAGACATTTTCACAATGTTAAGTCTTTCTATCCATGAGCAAGGTAGGTTTTTCCATTTATCTAAGTCTCTCTTAGTTTCTGGTGGTAAGGGCTTGTACTTCTCTTTGTAGGTCTGTTATTTCTCTGGTTACATTAATTCCTAGGTACTTTATCTTCTTGGGGCTATCATAAATGGTATTGATTTGATAATTTCTTCCTTAACAATCTTGTTGTTGGTATAAAGGAATCCTACTGATTTACTTATGTTTATCTTGTATCCTGATTCTTTGCTGAACTCTTTTATCAGTTTTAGTAGTTTACTTATAGATTCCCTGGGATTCTCTGCATATACAATCATGTCATCTGCAGACAGGGAGATTTTGACTTCTTCTTTGCCGATGCAGATGCCCTTTATTTCTTGGTCTTGTCTAATTGCTCTGGGTAGAACTTCTAGTACTATCTTAAATAGGAGAGGTGAGAGTGGGCATCTTTGTCTAGTTCCTGTTTTCAAGGGAAAGTCTTTCAGTCTCTCTCCATTCAGGATGATGTGGGCAAATGGGCTTTGTATAAATGGCCCTTACTGTGTTGAGGAATTTTCCATCTATGCCTATTTTGCTAAGAGTTTTTAGCATGAATGGGTGTTGGACTTTATCAAATGCCTTTTCTGCATGAATAGACAAAATCAGGTGATCCTTGTCTTTTGTGTTACTTATGTGGTTAATCACATTAATTGTTTTTCTGATATTGAACCAGCCTTGCATCCCTGGTATGAATCCTACTTAGGCATGATGGATTATTTTCTTGATATGTTGTTGTATTCTATTGGCAAGAATTTTGTTGAAGATTTTTGCATCTAGATTCATGAGTGATATCGGTCTGTAGTTCTCCTTCTTTGTTGGGTCTTTCCCTGGCTTTGGTATCAGGGTTATGCTGGCTTCATAGAATGAGTTTGGGAGTACTCCATCCCTTTCTATACTGTGAAATAGTCTCAGTAGTATTGGAGATAACTCTTCTCTAAAAGCTTGGTAGAATTCTGCAGTGAAGCCATCTGGGCCCGGGCTTTTTTTGGTTGGCAGTGTTTTGATGACATTTTCAATCTCTTCCTTTGTGATGGATTTATTAAGTTGTTCTGCTTCACGTTGTGATAATTTCGGTAGGTGGTATGAGTCAAGGAATTTGTCCATTTCCTCTAGGTTTTCAAATTTGTTAGAGTACAGTCTTTCATAGTATTGTTATGATATTTTTGATTTCTGTTGGATCTGTTGTGATGACTCCCCTCTCATTTCTAATTTGGGTTATTTGTTTCCTTTCCTGCTTTTCTTTAGTAAGTTTAGCCAGTGGTTTGTCAATTTGGTTGATCTTTTAAAAAACCCAGCTTTTGGTCTTTTCAATTTTCTCAATTGTTTTTCTATTCTCTAATTCATTTAGCTGTGCTCTAATCTTTATGATCTCATTTCTTCTGGTGCCTGGGTTCCTCTGTTGTTCTCTTTCTACTTGTTCAAGCTGTAGGGTTAGTTCCTTGATTTGGTTTCTTTCTTCCTTCCAGATGTGTGCATTTATGAAAATAAGCTGACCTCTGAGCACTGCTTTGGCTGTATCCCATAGGTTCTGGTAGGAAGTGTCTTTGTTTTCATTGGAATCCATGAATTTCTTTATTTCATTCTTTTTTTTAATTTATTTTTATTTAACATAACTGTCTTTATTTCATTCTTGATTTCTTCTATAACCCATGTTTTTCTGAGCAAGATGTTGTTCAATTTCCAAGAGTTCCATTCCACTTTCTATCTATGTTTTTTCTGCTGTTGATTTCAACTTTTATGGCTTTATGATCTGAGAAGATACTTTGCAGTAATTCAGTGATATGGATTTTGTTGGGCACTGCATTATGTCCTAACACATGATCAGTTCTGGAGAGTGTTCCATGTGCACTGGAGAAGAAGGTATAGTTGTCAGCTGATGGGTGGAAAGTTCTGTATATATCAATGAAGTTTAGTTGGTTAATTGTGGCAATGAGATCTTCTGTATCTTTACTGAGCTTTTTTCTAGATGATCTGTCCAGTATTGAGAGTATAGTGTTGAAGTCTCCCACTATTGTTGTGGAGTCACCTAACTCTCTTTTGAGTGTAAGTCAGTGTTTCTTCGACATATTTAGGTGCTCTGATATTAGGTGCATCAATATTTAATATGGTTAAGTCTTGCTTGTGTACTGAACCTTTCAACAATAAATAGTGTCCATCTTTGTCCACGATGGTGGATTTGACATTAAAGTTGATTTTGTCTGAGATTAGAATTGCCACCCGTGCTCTTCCTTGTTCATTGTTAGCTTGATATATATTCATCCATCCTTTAATTTTCAGTTTGTTCCTATCTTTAGGCCTCAAGTGAGTTTCTTGTAGACAACATATGGATCAGTCATGTCTTTTGATCCAAGATGTCACTCAGTGTCTCTTTACTGGAGCATTCAGTCCATTCACATTCAATGTAATTATTGATAGGTATGTGTTCACTGCTGTCATTGTGATATGTTTATTTTTATGTTGATTTTTCCTTTGTTCTTATTTGTCTGTTCTGGGACTTTTTTGTGTGTGAGTTGATTTTTCACCTTTTTCAGAGCTGGTTTTGTAGTTGTTGAGACTCCTGTGTTACGTATCTGGAGATGGTATGATACATCTTTGTTGTGCTTTACAGCCTCCCCTGTGATCCCCCTTAATAAACTATATATAAACAGAATTTTAATTACTACCAGTCTTGTCATCTTCCTCTCCATCTGGAAGGACTACAACAGCTGTAGTACATCCCTCATTTTAATATGATGGCACTATAGTTTTCATGATCACTGGATTGCTTCTTTCAGTATTAAAGCTCTGATTGACTTTGGAGCCTTCTCTGAGTAGAGTTTTGAGTAGTGTGTCGTGCCAAAATATAAAATTAGTGGTTTCGTTCTTCTAAGCCAGAGCCAAGAACTTCTTTCAGTATTTCTTGTAGTTTGGGTTTGGTTTTTACAAAGTCTCTGAGTTTCTGTTTATCTGGGAATGTCTTCATTTCATTTTCATATTTGAAAGATAGTTTTGCAGGATATATAATTCTTGGTTGGAAGTTCTTGTCCGTCAAGGCTTTGAATGTGTCGTGCCACTGTCTCCGTGTCATCATGGTTTCTGCTGAGAAATCTGAAGAGAGCCTACAGGGTTTCCCCTTGAATGTTAGCTTTGCTTTGAGTCTTGCTGCCTTTAAGAGTTGCTGCTTATGTTTCATTTTGTTACGCTTGATTATAATATGTCTTGGAGTCTTTCTTTTGAGATCTATATTGGGTGGTGTATGATATGCATCTGAGATGTCTATATTCTCTTCCTTTATGATTTCTAGGAAGTTTTCTGTCAGCAGCTCAGCAGCGATACTCTCTGTGTTCTCAGATGTCTCACCCTGTTCAGGGACTCCAATTAATCGAAGGTTGTTCCTCTTAAAAGAGTCCTGCATGCTTCTTAATGCTTCTTCATTTTTCTTGTTTCTTTTTCCTGATTTCTGCTCATAGACACTGGCGTCAGTAGCTCTGTCTTTGAAGTCAGAAATTCTTTCTTCCGTTTGTTCCATTCTGTTTTCTTGGCTTTGCATGAAAGTTTCTATGTCTTTGATTTTGTTCTTGATCTGTTGGATTTCAGAGTACTGGTGTTCCATCAGATTGAACAGCTTGCTTAATTTTTCATTTTGTTCTGCTGCATTTTGTATAAGGTCTAGAAGGGCTCTGTATATAATTATTTTGTATTCACTTTCTGATGGTTTCATAAATGTTTCTTCATTTGGAAAACTCCTTGGTTGCTTTGTTTGGGAGCCTTCTGAAGCCATGGGTGATTTCTTGTATGGCACAAATGTCTGCTGCTTTTTGGGTCCCATGTTATTAAGTAGAGGCTGGAAGAGGTACTGTGAAGATGGACTACAGATGTTTCTCTAGGCTGTCTTCAAATGTAAAGCAAAAGGTACCTGACCACTTCTCAGGTCAGTCAGATTTTCAGGTGTAGGGGTCCCTCTTCCCAGCTGGCAAAGTAAGCACCACTATATCCAATCCCAGATGATACAAACTAGTTCAGAATACAGCAATGCTTCTGTCCTATTGGCCTCTGCTGACAGGGCAGAGCCTTAGGTGACTCTGTGTAAAGTACTGCTTTTCTGGTAGAATAGCGCTCTCCTGTGGGCAGGCTCCAGCTCCCAAGCTAAGAATTAGGTCCAGCTGCAACCACCGTATCCAAGATGGTGTCCTCCACACAGGCAGCAGATAGAGGGGCTAACAGTGCCGAGAGGTAGTAATTCCTCTGCTTGTATTGCGGGGCCCCCAGCATAGGTGGCACTGTGTAAATTACTGCTTTTCTCTTGGCGAAGCACTGTCCTGTTTGCAGGCGCTGGCTCCCAGGCTAAGAATTAAGTCCTGCTAAAATCTCTGTACCCAACATGGCGTCCTGCACACTGACTGTGAAATTCCGTACAAACCCCACTGTTGCAGAGACAAAACGACAGGCCCAAAGTGGCTAGATTAACAGAGTCCTAAGCCTGGCTCTCAAAATATGGGAATTTCGCCTGCCTATCCCCCCAGCAGCACGTCTGAGTCTAGCCGCTAGGCAAGACCCAGCTCTGCCTGCTGGCCAAGACAGAGGGAAAAAAGTCAAAATGGTGCGTTTACCTTTAGTCCGTGAGAGCCAGGGCTAGCCAGGAGCGGGAGTCAGTGAAAGAGAGGAGATTTTTCTCTCCGTGGTATGGAGTCCAAAGTAACAGCCCTGTGCCGTATCCTGGGGCTAATTAGGTGATCAGAAGGCTCCGTTTCATTATCAGTTCAGGTCTTGGTTTCCAGAAGGATATAAGGAGACGTGGGCTTAGTCCGCCGTCTTGACTCTGCCCTTGTCTTCCTTATTCGTCAGCCAGCTTCACATGCATGTGAGGTGACTAAGAATACTGTGGTTTGGGTCAGGTACACCTTAGACCTCAAAGTGGTGGCTTTCCTTTTTAACGCTTCAGAGAGGCCTTTTGCAGCAGATTTGCCCAGTGAAATTTCATTTGATTTTGTGACTGCTGTTTTCATGGATGCTAATAGTGAATTCAAGTAAAATGAAATCCTTGAGAACTTCAGTCTTTTCTCTATTTGTCATGATGTCACTTATTGGTCCAGCTGTGAGGATTTTTGTTTTTTTGATGTTGAGGTGTAATCCATATTGAAAGCTGTAGCCTTTGATCTTCATCACTAAGTGCTTCAAGTCATCTTCAGTTTCAGCAAGCGAGGTTGTGTTATCTGCGTATTGCAGGTGGTTAAGGAGTCTTTCTCTGTTCCTGGTGCCACCTTCTTCTTTGTATACTCCAGTCTCTGAGATTATTTGCTCAGGATAAAGATTGAAAAAGTATGATAACAGGATACAACTCTAATGCGTGCATTCCCATTTTAAACTACACAGCACTCCTTGTTCAGTTGCAATGACTGTCTCTTGGTCTATGTGTGCATATTCTACCTGAGCACAATTAAATGTTCTGGAATTCCCATTCTTTGCAGTGTTATCTATAATTTCTTATGATTCACATAGTGGAATACCTTTGCATGGTCAGTAAAACATAAGTAAGTATCTTTTTTGTTTTCTCTGCTTTCAGCCAAGATCCATCAGACATCAGCAGTAGTATCCCTTGTTGCATGTCCTTATCTGAATCTGGGTTGAATTTCTGTCAGTTTCCTGCTGATGTACTGCTGCAACTGTTTTTTAATTATCCTGATCAAAATTTTACTTATGTGTGATATTAATGATATGGTTTGATAATTTCCACATTCCTTTGGATAACCTTTCTTTGGAATGGGCACAAATAATGAATCTCTTCAGTTGATTAGCCAGATGGCTGTCTTCCAGACTTTTTGAGATAGATGAGTGAGCGCTTCCAGCATTGCATCTGTTTGTTGAAATAGCTCAATTCAGTTAATACTCCTTCAGTTCCTGGAGCCTTTTTGTGCCTTCAGTGCAGCTTGGATGTCTTCTTTCAGTGCCATCGGTTCTTGATCGTATTCTGTCATAAAATGTTGAATATTGACTTAATCTTTTTGGTACATCTACTCTGTTGCTCCTTCCATCTCTTTTTTGGTAATTGCTGCCTTGTGGCATAGTGGTTAAGTGCTATGGCAGCTAACCAAAAAGTTTGCAGTTCAAATCCACCAGGTGCTCTTTGGAAATTCTATGGGGCAGTTCTACTCTGTCCTGTTGGGTTATGATTTGGAATTGACTTGAAGGCAGTGGGTTTTTTGTTTGTTTGTTTTTGCTGTCGCTTAGTATTTTGACCACGGAATCCTTCAGTATTACAATTTGAGGATTGAATTTTTCATCAGTTCTTTTCAGCTTGTAAAATGCCAGGCATGTTCTTCCTTTTCGGTTTTCTAACTCCAGATCTTTCCACATTTCATTATGATATTTTATTTTGTCTTCTCAAGCTACCCTTTGAGATCTCTTTTCATTTCTTTTACTTCATCCTTTCTTCCATTCACTTTAAGTACTCAGTGTTCAAGAAGTTGTTTCAAGGTCTCTTCTGACATCAGACTAACACTAGGAAGAAGGACCTGATGATCTGCTTACAAAAAAAAATTGGCCATGATTCTGTAGGATATATTCCAAGTAGTAGAATTACTGGGTCAAATGTTATATCTATATCTGTTTTTTTAAGGAAGCGCCAGGTTGCTTTGCAAAGAGGCCAGACCATTTTGCAACCCCACCAACAGTGTAGGAGGGTTCCACTTTCTCCACAGCCTCTCCAGCATTTGTTGTTTTGTGTTTTTTGGATCATGGCCAACCTTGTTGGGGTGAGATGGTATCTCATTGTATGTAGTCTTGATTTCAATTTCTTTAATAACTAAAGATCGTGAACATGCCGCATGTGTTTTTTTGGCTGCCTGGATCTCCTCTTTAGAGAAATGTGTGTCCATCTCCTTTGCCCATCACTTAATTGAGTGATTTATCTTCTTCTTGATATTTTGTAGTATCTTATAGATTATGAAGATCAGGCATTGGTCTGACGTGGAGTTGCCAAATATTTTTTCCCATTCTGTAGGTGGCCTTTTAATTCTATTAATAAAGTCTTTGGGTGAGCAAAAGTGTTTGATTCTTAATAGTTCCCATTTATCTATTTTTTCTTCTGTTGATTGTGGTTTGTTTGACAGATTTTGAATTCCGTGTATGTTGTGTATTAAAACTTCCATTGCTGTTCCTACCTTTTCTTGGATGAGCTTTGATATTTAGGCCTTTTATCCAGTTGGAGTTGGTTTTTGTATAAGGTGTAAGATATGGATCTCGTTTCAATTTATTGCAGATGGATATCCAATTTTGCCAGCACCATTTGTTGAAGATACTTGAAAAAAATTTTAACCAACTTTTGCAGTTTGAAATTGATCAAACATGTAATCAAGATGTATTGATAATTACTGGTGATTAGAATGTGAAAATTGGAAGCAAAGAAAGATTAGTAGTTGGAAAATACGACCTTGGTGATCAAAATGATGCTGGCTATCACATGATAGAATTTTGCAAGACCAGTGACCTGTTATTCATTGACTATAGCTTTTTTCAACAACATGATCAGTGACTAGGCACATAGATCTCTCCAGATGGAATACACAAGTGTCAAAACAACTAAGTCTGTGAAAAGAGACCATAAAGAACTCAGTATCATCAGTCTGAGCAAGGCCATGGGCTAACTGCAGAACAGGCCATCAATTACTCATAGGCAAGCTCAAGTTGAAGCTCAAAAAAACTAGAACAAGCCCACAAGGGCTGAGGTATGACCTTGAATATATCCCACCTGAATTTAGAAATCGTCTTAAGAATAGAGTCAGTGCATTGGATGCTAATGGCCAGAGACAGATGAGTCATGAGATGACATCAAGAACATCATATGTGGAGAAAGTAAAAGGTCGTTAAAGGAGAAGAAAGAAAGAAAAGCCCAACATGAGTGTCAAAAGAGACTTGAAAACTTATTCTTGTGTGTGTAATACATTTTGTTTTATCTGTTCATCTGTTGATGGATATTTAAGCTGTTTTCACCTTTTGACATTGTGAATAGTGCCACCATGAACATTGATGTGCAAGTATACTGTTGACTTTCTTGTTTTCACTTTTGGATATATACCTGGGAGTGAAACTACTGGATCATATAGTAGTTCAATATTTCACTTTTTGAGAAATTGCCAAAGTGTCTTCTGTAGCAGGCCACATACTGTTTTTTACTCTCTTGAGCAATAGGTGAAGGTTCCATACATGTTTTGTTAAGACTGCAGTATGCATAAAAGGAGAGGGTTTGTGCGTATCAATGTAAGTCTTTTCCCAGCCTCTGTTGAATTAATGTGTTTCTGATGGATTTCTGTCTCCCAGTTCTTGGCAGAAACATCTGGAAAGATGGAGGCTTACTCTGCTATTTCTTGCTTAATGGTCTTCATTCCCAGTTGTAGGCCCAAAGACTTATACTAAGGCTTTCCTTTTTTAAATTATTTTTTTAAAAAAAGGTGTCCTTCTAAACCCCAGTAGATATTAGCCTTGACAGTGAGTCTGGATTTTGCATTTGCTCCTTTAGTAGTTAAAATGCTAATACAGTATTCTTTTGGCTGCTGTCTCACTCTTTCTGTAGTAATCTTTTTTTGTTGGTTTTAGGACCTCAGCTAGATACAGCTTCACAATCCCTGTATCAAGAAGTTCAGTTAAAAGTTAAAACTGAAATTGAAGAAGAGATGAAATCTTTGGACAAAGAAATTTCTGAAGGTCAGTGTATTTTTCTTTTCCTAGTTTATTAGTAGATTCTGTTTTGGTACGGTTTGCTTATTTTTTTTTTATTTTTATTTAACATAACTGAGTGAAAATGTACATTCACGTATAAATTTACATGCCCACCTATATGCAGCTTCCACTGCTCTCCCTGTCCGGTGACTGCACACTATTCCTCTCTGCTCCATACATGTGTCATCCTCCCAACAGCCTCCTTTCCCCTCCTCTCCGTCCACTTCCCTTCCTCCAGCCAGAGGTCAGCAAGATGATATCCTATAGATGTATAGAACCATAAAGTGCTTCCAGTGTATGGTCACTCTGCATTGCCAAGGCCAATCCATTCCTGTCCAAAGAGTGGACCTTTGTTATAATTTATGGGAAAGGGCTGGGGGCCATGCTCTCAGAGGAGCCCCCAAACTGCTGGACCATCAATTGAAGTCTTTTGGTACGGTTTGATTATTGTCATTTTAACTTGGTTTTTATAGTTAGGGTACTCTGTTATGTAGTTCTTTGGTCTATGATTATAGTGGTGAAGCTCAAAGGTAAGTTTTTTCTTTTCTGCGGAATGTGTGTGTCACGGTTTGCCAACTCTGTCCAGTAGTTGAGATGTGCCTATTTAATGGTGTCAAGTAATGGACTTGTGCTAAAGACCTTTCCTTTCTATATCATTTGATTTTGGGATCTTGACATACCAGTCATGACATTTCGTTTTTGTGTATGTAAATACTGTTTTGTTGTTTGCTGGTATTGATTCAGCCCCTAACTTGTGCACAATAGGGTTGAAATGTTGTAGTCCACCGGGTTTTCATTGACTCATTTTTAGAACTAGATCATCAGGCCTTCCTTCCTAGTCTGTCTGAGTCTGGAAGCTCCAGTGAAACCTATCCAGTATCACAGCAACCCTACAAGCTTCCAGTGGTAGAATGGTGGTGGCTTCAGCTGAAGTAAATTGGTTGGGAGTCAAACCCTGGTTTCCCACATGGAAGGAAGAATTCTGTGTAGGCAGATGTAATATTATACATAAATTTTTCTTTCCTTTTTCAAACTCCTAGAGTGCTTTATTATTCTTATCAAAGGTCAAGAACTGAAGACTATGGCATAAGCTTTTTTAATGGTTATTTTAATCATTTCCATCGATTAAACAAATAGTTAATTGTTTCCCTGTTATTGCAGGAAACATTTAGATTCTTTCTTGTTTTGCTTACATAAGTAACACTTGTGTGAGTATTAATATATGTCCATACCAAAGCTTGTGCACAAATGTTATGGCTTTATGTGCATGTGTTTCCATACCTTAAAGTGTACCTCATTTTTATTTCATTATGAAAGTGATTGAACTGACCACTCTGACTAAGATCACGATTAGAGGGACCTGGGCAGAGTGGGTGAAAAATGTAGAACAAAAATCATCCATTAAAAATGCCAAACTTAACTGTTCTGGTAGAGAGTAGAGGAACCCTTGAGACTGTGACTGTAAGACATCTGTCTAACTTGGAACTGAAGCCATTCCCAGAGACTACCTTTTAGTGCAACGATAGGCCCACATAACATATTACATTAGCCCTCAAAGCTTTGAAAATAAACTTCCATTTTCTGAGACATTTTACACAGTGGTCCTGCCCTCTAGATTCTAGGTATTGGCCAGACTATCTAGATCCTGAGTGGAGACCTCTGGTGACCCCTGGCCTTGTGCTACAGTTCGGCCTCTTAGAAACTTGTCCCTGTCAGCTTTAGGTGCACTGTAAGCCCAACTGAGTGGCAGTTCCACCCTTACGAACACGGGAAGCTATGGCTCCACTCTTTTAAACCGCTGAGATAGTAGCCATACCTGTTGAAACTGAGCTTCTCATGCTCTTTGTCTCGTCATCTTCTATTTCCTGTGGCCTCATGGCCCAGGCTGCAAGCCCATATGTGCCCTGCAAGGACAAGTGTTCCAAAGCTCTGTAGCTCCACTGATTCAAGTGGCCACAGGCACCCTACTGTGCCACATAGCTTTCCTGCACACAAGTACTCAGCTCACCTGCTCCATGGGTTGGCAGGCCTAGCTCCACTGATTCAAGTGCCCATAAGCACCCTAGTCCATCAGGAAATCTGTGTGCACAGGGACTCTGCTCTCTTGCTCTGTGGGTTGGCTCCCTGGTGATGTCTCGCACTGCTCTGGTTCTGCTGCTGCCAGTCTGCCGTCACTGGTCCTCTGCAATTTGTCACTATCTGTGCCATCTTCAGTGTTTAGTTCTTCATTCCTTCGGAGTCTTGTACCCATTCAGCTTTAAAACTGCTTCCACATTTTAGGTATTTGTAAGAGCGGCACCCTACTCTTGATACCAAATTCTGTTTTAGTCAGCTAGTGCTACTCTAACAAAAATACCATGGAGTGGATGGCTTTAACAATGGGAGAGTTTATTCTTACACAGTTGGGTGGGCCACAAGTCCAAATTCAGGATGTCTGCTCCAGGGGAAGGCTTTCCTCCTTGACATCTCTAGAGGAAAGTCCTTACGTTTCATCAGTCTTCATTCAGGGAGCATTGTGGTTCAGGAACCTCAGGTCTGAAGGACACACTCTTCTGCCAGTGCTGCTTTCTTGATGTCGTGAGGTTCCCAATTCTGTGCTTGCTTCCCTTTCCTGTTATCTCTTGTAGGATGAAAGGATAAAGGTTGGCGTGAGCCATACACTAGGGAAACTCCCTTTACAGTGGAGCACAGAGGTGATTTTATGAAGAATTTACAGTCCCACCCTAATCCTTTAATATACAAAATAGGATAATCACAAAATGGAGGCCCCCCCCTAAAAATACTGGGAATCATGGCCCAGCCACATGGCTACACCTATTATTGGGGAGACACAATTCAATCCATGACAGTTAATATCCATAATTACCTGACATTTTTTTTTGTAACTCATAACTGTTAGCTCATTCCATTCCCCTTAGTAGCTGTCTTAAGTGCTGGACTTCTGTAACACAGCTTTTGATGTTTATCAAATTAAGATTTTCTTTTGCTCTGTCTTTAGCCTTCGCCAGCACAGGCTTTGACCGTCACACTTCTCCAGTGTTCAGCCCTGCTAACCCAGAAAGCTCAATAGAAGACTGCTTAACCCATCTTGGAGAGAAAGTGTCCCAGGAATTGAAAGAGCCTCTGCAAAAAGCATTGCAAATGCTCCTCAGCCAGTGAGTTACCATTGCTGAGTGGGATTGTGCTTCTCTTAAGTAGTTTCTGGATTGCTCATGCAACGCTGGGTTGGTTAAGGCTTGTTTTAGGTGAACGTTGTCACTTCTTTTCTGACTTATTTTTCTTCCTTTTTGTTTTCCCAGAGTGTTTCTGTTTGTGGTTTGGAGTGAACGCTCTGCGTCAAAGCAGTGATAATAATTGTTCAGAATGGATTCAGTAGTTGTTATTTACTTGTGTTGTCAGCTGTCAACAAGTGCTTTTACTTGTAAATACAAGTTGTTCATCCTAAGCACTTTTTATTACCATTCCCTGACCCACAAATACAGTGGTTAGCTAGGGTTTTGTATATCACACTGTAATGGGAAATTAACATTATAATCTGTATTTTGGATATCCCAGAGGCTGCTGAACTTTGAGGATGCATATCTGCCCCTGTAACTGCTTCTGTATGCTTAAGATAATGGAAACTTAACTCCTAGCTAGAGTTTTGACAGTTATTAGTAAAGGCAAGAGGCAAGTAATAGTGAAAGTATCTTAAAATAGAACCAAGTAATTTATTGTAAATATCAGAAATTCATTTTCCCTAATTCTTTACTGAGACTCTTTAAGGAATTGCTATGAATTAGGGGGAAAAAAGTTGTCTTAATAAAGATTGACAACTTGCTAAAAAAGCAGGATAAAGACTGCTCCTTCACTGAAAGGGTCAAAATTCGGTTGTCAAATGACTATTATAAGGTTGTGCTTTACTTTCAGCTAGGTAAAGTGTATGTTTTACCGTTTGTTAGAAGGAAGCAATATAAGTTTTAAGAAAATTCTGTTTGTTTCTTTATGTACTGGTGAATGAGCATGAATTGAGCAAATGTAAAATTGTACTTAACATTTAGAAAAGAGTGGAATGAAAAGCTTCCTTAATCTTATAAATAGAAAAGTCTAAAAATAAATGTGGAGAGAAGAATACCGGTGTCAGAAAATAAAACCTAGGTAGGAAATTTGGAGTTACAGCAGTGATTTTCAGAAAGTGTTCTATGAGCCTTAGGGTTCCCCTGAAGTACTTTAGGGGTCCTTGACTAGGTGAGGGATCTGCTGAGTGGGTGGGGCTCACTAGGTTCTTTTTATTTTTCTCCAACCCAAATAGGTATATTTTCATCTGTTTTATATATTGAGGTTTCCCATAAGATTTGAAGAAAGGAGTCTGCTGCTTTATATAAAAAAGAGAGAGAAAAAAAAACTTGTAAAAACTATTCCACTTAGGAGCAGAGTAACTGAGAAATATAGGCAAAAAAAACTGTTTCCAAATTTGCTACACAGACTTTGTGGCTTTTAGCAAACCATTTCATGTTTTATCTTTGTTCCTCCAGATGCTAATTTTAATGTCACTGATCCATCATAAGCTTTCCAAAGAACAATGTTAGATAGTTGAAAAAATAACTCAAAATTGTTTCTGCAGCCCTTTTCATAATCTACGGGAAAAACTGCTCTATCTTCTTACTGTAAAATAAAGTATACTTAAAATTATCTTGCGTGAATATTTTGTTTTCGCTTTTTCCCAAAACCCTTTTTGAAGGTGGTGTTTATGTTGCATATTCCAGTCACGTTTTTTTATGAGTAAATTTTTTTCTAGTTTTGAAAGTTAAGCTTTGTTACTAGTAGCTTAAAAATAACTAATTGATGATGAACTATGAGTACTGTACAGGTTTAAGGTAATGTCTTTTAAGGTAGGATATATCACCTACTCCTCCGAATAGTTGTATTAAAGTGAGAAATTTAATACTGAGCTCCTTGTACAGAAGACTACCAACAATTTGAATATGCTGTCCTTACTCCCCTCTTCTTTTTTATTCTAGTATCACAGTAGGTAAGGTTTTTCTGTACATTAGATTTCCTCTGAATATTTAATGTACTGGATTAATTACATGCATATATGTGTGTACATGTAATGTTTCAAGTTGTATTTTATTCTGAAGGATGCTAAAGTACCTTAACCTGATAGACAAGCTACCAGTAAGAACTACTGTGACCCACAGCAGCATGAAAACAGTTCAGGAGAGGAAGTGAAGGGACTGATATATGCAAGTAAAGCTTCAGGGAGACTCATAGGTAGGTAGACTCTATAGTCAGAGCCAAATTCTGGCATGTGAGGGCCCTAAGTACTGACAACCTGTGGCGTCCCCTCGTGTGTGTACGTGTGTGCGTGCGTGTGTGTCGTAGCTATCCATGATGTAACTGCCTTTTAAATGCAACTATACTATTAATAATTGGATGCAAAAGGAGTGCATACTCTTAGTGGAATGGATGGACTGGATTATAAAATTTGTAGTGGGTGAATGTAGCAAGAGTTAGACTTGAAAGCCCACCCCCACCTCTTGTTTATTAGAAAAAAATAGTGTACTGCCAAGAGACCAAGTGAGAAAAGGAGTTTTACTTACACAGAAAGGGGTCATAGGAGAGTTGCCAGGGAAGATGTTGAAGTGTTAGGTGCTTCGTAGCTTAAACAGCCTTGTGCATGGCTGCATGGCCATCCCTGTGACCCCGTGTGAATTGTATTTCCAACCAGCGCAGTCTTAGACACTGGTGCTGGTAGCAGTTTCATTGATTGCCCTTCGAATTCCCTTCCACTGCAGCACTTGCTTTTCCTTGTGTCCTTTCTGCTTGTCATCTGTGAGTCTTTGCTCTAGACAGCTGGTGTCCCTGTTTTGTTGATGCCCTAAGCCCATGCTTACCAGGTAATCCATCCCTGTATGTAGTGTCTGCTGAACTTTAGGTTTTACAAGAATCTAGCATTTAGCCCTTGTGTTCTAAAAAAGACTAAGGTTAGTCGAATGGAAAAGTGGTATCAGGAAGGGAGTACATAACACCATGTCATGAAAAAAGGTTATCCTAGGTAACTCTTCTCCTTTTAGCGTCACTGTAGTATTGATTTTATATTGGCTTGTGTAAAAGAATGATACACATGTCGCCAGAACTGTTTTCTAAAGTCTGTAGAATAGCTCCGTCTGTCCAGTAGAAATATATGCAACAGAATGTGATTTTCATTTTCAAAACAGCCGTGTGGTCTGGGGATAGTTTTATCTTTTTTGTGTGCTCAGAGCAGAAAATGCATTTGGAATGAGATTTTTAAATCCCGTATAGGCAAGCTTCCTCCCCCTCCTTTCTACACATGTAACAATGTCTTGCTGAAGGAGGGTGGGTAAATTTTATTAAATCTGTAATTCCAGGTATTGGTGCCATTGTAATGCTGCGTAGTATCAAATTATTTTTTTCTTAATTTGCACATGAAACAAGGCTTGGAATATAGTACTTAAAAGTCATTCAACAAGTTAGTGAGTTTTGTTAAATCAGTTATTTGAGTTTTTGGCATGAGTAGGATTTACATGGGAATAACCAGAAAGGATTATATTTGCACCCGTTAGGATTTTATATCCTAAGATTCCAAGGAAAAAATGGGGCTGTATTTATTATTCTTATTTATTCCATCCCTGTGTATCCTCAGTGTGAAAAATCTTCCAGGTGAAATGTTTCTTCGGTTTTTAAATATTTTAGAGAATTTGCCTTTTAAAAAAAGTTCAAGTTTTTCCATATATATACATATACATATGTTTACTAATGAGATCATTTTTATTATTACTATTTGTTCCTATATTAATAACCCATTTATTTATCTGCAATACAGAAATTCCACCAAGGAAATTTCAGGGAATTAGAATAAATATATATCTTGTTATCTAACTGCTCTCCTAAACTGGTTATCTCAGGACGTACTTAAAGAAAAATGTGTACTAAGTGCTAAATGCCACATCTTATCCAAAATAACATTTTGTCATTTGAGCAAAAAGTTCAGTACCATAGTAAGAACTGTATATTTATTCTTCTGGAGATTGAGAATTTTTCCTCTTTGTAACACAAACTTTTAAAAAAATCTCTACAGGCCAGTGACATATCAGACATATCGGGAATGTACGTTGGAGATTGCAGTTCATGCCAGCGGGTGGAATAAGGTATTAACCAAGTTATCTTTTTTCCTAAAAGATTTTAGTGTGTTAATGATAAAGTACAGGAGGAATTGATCATATCATACAAAAGAAAACCAGCAGAGTTCGTTATTTAGACTATAAATAAACTCACCTATGTTAGATTATCTCATTAATGCTGAAAGATTCCTGGCCCCAAAATTAATTTCCCATAGTATGTTATTCTTCCTGTATATCCTGAATTTCTCGTAATTTCTTTATTTCTCTGTATTAGACATAACATTTGTCTTCATATGGTTACTTGTTAGCATGTACGTATGTCTCGGAGGAAGAGAATAAGGACTTCAGATGAGAAACAGACTCTTCTGACTCTCTTAAATAACGGCATTTGTGTTTTATAGTTTACAGAATATCTTATTTCATCATCAGAACCATTTATAATAGAGGGCAGGATGGATTTTATTAGTGTTTATGTATTTATCAGTTTGTGTGAATAATTGGAGAGTCAGAAAAATGACTTCCCTGGAACCCCTTGACTGGCAAATACTGCAACCAGCACTAGAGTTAAGATCTTCTAATTCAGTAGCTTTTTCCACTAAACCGTATTGCTCATCCATTTTCTCAGGCTGCATATACTCTACTTACCACCTTGAAAATACAGAAAGCCTAAGAGAGTGTAATTTAGGGTGTCTTAAGTACAACAGGTAGAAGCTCTGGTGGTTCAGTGGTTAAGCACTTAACTGCTAACCAGTAGTAGAGAACCCACCAGCCACTCTTCGGGAGAAAGGTATGAGAGTCTGCTGCCATAAAGACTTACAACCTTGGAAACCCTGTTTGACAGACCTACTCTGTCCTTTAAGCTTGCTATGAGTTGAAATTTGATAGCAGTGGGTTTGTTTTTTAACATTGTTGTTATTGAGGTCCATATGAGAAGAACGTGTACCCCTGACTGATACGGTGCTAGGAAAAAAAAAAACCCAAACCTGCTGCTATTGACTTGATTCTGACTCATAGCAACCCTATAGGACCTGGTAGAACTGCCTCATTTGGTTTCTAAGGAGAAGCTGGTTGATTCGAACTGCTGACTTTTTGGTTCGCAGCTGAGCGCTTAACCACTGTGCCACCAGGGCTTTTATATAGTGCTGGTAATGAGCAAATTCAGTAAAATTATTTTACGCAATAGCTACTTCTACTCAGAATTGTATATAATATGAGTCAGTCCATGTGCCCTTATGTACCTAATTGATACATATTCTTTTTCCTGACCTTAATAGAGATTCTGGAGGCATTTAGTATAATAATTAGTAGTACAGACTTTGGAGTCAGTCTTGTTTTGAATCTCATCTTTACCGTAGACTGGATATATAATTTGGGGCAAGCTAATTAAACTTTCTAAATGTTAGTTTTCTGTATATTTCATAAAAATGCGATCATACAACATGTGGCTTAAGTCCCTGTTTTATCTTGGTTTACGTATCTTTTATATCTTAACACTACCCCACTCCACCTTTTTCTGATTATTTACTTATAGGTTACTTATCCTGTAGAATTTCCAAACTTATAAATTTTTTGTTTACTGGATGCCTGAAATGTCACTTAATATGTCCCTCTGTACCTGTATTACTTTTCCATTGGTAGGTAGATACAGAGGCTGGGTCAGATTCAGACTTAATCTTTTTGGCAAAAATACTGTATTGGTGATCTTTTATATTTCCTAGTATATCACTCTTGTTAGATCTGTCAAGTTGCTTCTGACTCACAGTGCGTGTGTGTACAGAACTGAACACTACTAGTTCCTGAGCTATCCTCACAATCATTATTATGTTTGAGTCTGTTGTTGCAGCCATCATGTCAATCCATCTTGTTGGAGATCTTCCTCTTTTTTGCTGTTCTTTTGCTTTGCCAAGCATGATGACTGGTCCTTCCTGACAGTATGTGCTGAGTACAAGAAACTAAGTCTTGCCGTGCTTGCATCTAATGAGTGTTCTGGTTGTACTTCTTCCAAGACAGATTTGTTTATTCTATTAGTAGCATGTCAGTCGTCTTCATTAGTACCGTAGTTTAAAGACATCAGTTTTCCTTAGGCTTATTCCATTGTTTATTGTTCAGTTTTCACATGTGTATCAGGTGATTTGAAGTACTGTAGCTTGAGTTAGACATACTTAATTCTCAAAGTGACATTTAATGCTAGGCACGTAATGTCTTACTGTTTTTTAAGTTGTGTGTTGAAGCAGACAGATCAAGGACATTGTCCATCCTAATCAACAAATTAATATAGATAAAATTTGTGGGCTGTGCTATTTACTAGAATTGTTAAGGTAAGATAATAGATTGATGGACCCCAATATGTAATTGAGCATCATCAGTATCCTTTTTACTGGAAGGGACCGTCAGAGCTATAAATTGGCATGTTGTTTTCTACATCAGGCAAACTCGTATTTGTTAATAAAAGGATAAACTTATTAAGTTCTGTTGAAACTAACTTATTGGAGGAATAGATCCAAGAAAAGATAATTTAAATGATCAGAGCAGTAGTGGAGTTGTCATATGAGGCCAGAATAAAACATTAGTAGATTCTGACCTAGCAATATAGTCAATAAGAGGAAATATGGTTAGTGGCTGAAGTGAAAGAGGATTGTAGAATTACCACTAAATTATTGTATACAAGGTAAATTTGGAACAAAGTTCTGTTTTATATAGCAAGTATAAAATGTTTTCAGCTCATTTCCTCAAGAGGTAAACGAGCTTAAACATAAGTAATGTTAAAATATTACATGTTAGTACATTAGGATTTGGTGAGGTATAGAACATCCAGGACTTTGAAGGTGGTATGCAAGGCAGAAGAGCAGATTCACAAGCCATTCCTTAGTGCTCCTGCCAGAGTCAAAATACTGGGCTAGATGGAAAATAGTTTCTATTGTTTTTCTTTTAACAGTGTGACAGGTTTCCTTATTGGAGAAAAAGCCTAGTATGTTATTCTTTATAGCCCATTACCCCTCCATTATTGTTCAGAAGGGGTTTTCAGTGCGTTTTGGGCTCAAGTTCTTTTAGAATATACAAAAAATGGCATGTTTGTTGTATTCTTTTCTTTCAGACATTAATGTAGACCTCCTCCAACCTGCTTTTAGTTAAAAGCCAGAGATTATTAAGATGAAATATAAATGCAATGTTTTTTTTCTGTTTGTCCTCTTCTGCAGAAATATTTTGTCATTCCTCAGTTATTACTTTGGCAAATCCAGTAACAAGGAACTGAAATCAGTTCAATTTCCTTTTGCATTCCTTTTCCAGTCATGTGGAGACCTTGATGTTTTAGACAAAAGAGAATACATACAGATGATTAGCTGAAGATACTTAGTTCTTCTTGGTACGTAGTTTTTTGTTTTTTTTTTAGGAAGGGAAGGGACTTGATGACCTCTCAGTATTGGGAGGCTTGATGGTGCAGTGGTTAAGCATTCAGTTGCTAACCAGGAGGTTGGGAATTTGAGTCCACTAGCTGCTTCTTGGAAACGCTTTCAGGCAGTTCTGTCTGTCCTGTAGGTCACTGTGCATTGGAGTCAACTTCATGGCAATGAGTTTGAGTTTTCAACATTGAGCATAGAGTTTTTAGGTGTGGATAATACTGCCTTTCTTATTATAAGTTTTCCATATGATAGCTTGTAATTTTTAAAAAATTCGTATTTTCAAATAGATGATAAAAGCGTATGCTTCAAAATGTAGAAAGTAAAGAAAGATATACAGTGAAAAGAAAATCAGTTTCTTACCCATGCCAGTCTCTTACACTTTCTTACACCTACGTAGTTCCCCTTCCTCATAGGCATCCACTATTAGCAGCTGCTTGTATGTTTTTCCAGAGAGACCCTGAAACTGAAAAACCAAACCCAATGCCGCTGAGTTGATTCTGACTCACAGTGACACCATAGGACAGAACAGAACTGCTGTACACACTTTGCATGGAGTGTCTGTTGATTTTTTAAACTGCTGACTTTTTTTTGGTTAGCAGATGTAGCATTTAACCACCATGCCACTAGGGTTTCCAGAGATACCATAGGATTATACAAACACATATGTATGTATGTGTGTATACATGTGTATATACTTTATTTTTACACAAGTGGTAGCATATTGTACACAGTTCTTTGTCTTGCTTCTTTTTTGCTTACTAATTCACTAAATGAAATCTAGGTAGTTGGGCCAGTAAACAACCTAATTACTTTAAACAACTACATAATGTTTCATGGATGACCAAAATTTATTTATCCAGCCTCTGCTGGGTTGTTTCTAGTCTTTTGCTGTTACAAATAATGCTTCAGTAAATTTTCTTGTATGTATATAGTTTCTCTCTTCCCCTTGGTATATTTATATTTGATAAGTTCCAGAAATGGAATGCTAAGTCAAAGGATATGAGAAGTTTTAAAGCTTTACAGGTTTGCCAAAATTTTCTCATTGGAAGTTCATACCAGTTTGTACTTCACTGGTAGTGCATACGAAAACTTTGGTGGTGTAGTGATTCAGTGCTGTGTGGCACTAACTAAAAGGTCAGCAGTTTGAATCCACCAGGGGTTCCTTACTCTATGGGACACTTCTGCCCTGTCCGACAGACTTGCTGTGAGTTGGAATCAGTTGGACGGCAACAGGTTTGGTTTGGGGCTTGATAGTGTATATGACTGCTGTTTTCTCGCATTCCTACCAAGATATTGAGTTACCTTATGGACTAAAAATGTCATCTTTGTTTCTTTTTTGTTTGTATTTCTCTTATTTTAAACTTGAGGTTAAAGGTATTTTTCTGTTTAGGAGCATTTGTGTTTCCTATGAATTACCTGTTTTTATTCTTTGGTCATTTTCTGGTGATGCATTTGCTTTTAGTGAGTTTAACAATTTTTTAATATTTATCTTTCTATAACAGATCTTAGTTTTTTTTAAGGGTAAAAAATCGTTTATGGTAAAAACTATACAATTAGAAGAATTTAGAGAGCACCAAACTTTTCCGTATTGCTCTTTTTTTCATTCTTTGTTGTTTTCATAGATGGAAAGTAGAGATTTAGAAGTATATGGTTAAATTAAGTGGGCTTTTTTTTATGATTCTTAAAATCTCATTTAAAAATGTTTTAATATCAAGTAGTTCATATTTTCTCCTTTAAAAAATATGAAGTGTAATGGGATTGTGCACTTTGACTCAATCACAATAAAAAATAATGAAATAAAAATATGAACTGTAGTATTTATTAATGTAAAGTTTTTATGTTTTAGCAAGTTAACTGTGTTATTTTTGAGCAGTATGTGAGGAAAAGAATGAAATTTAGTAAGATTAGAATCCATTTTTACTATACAGAATGACTTTTAAAAACTGTAAAATTCTTAGAAGAAAGCATAGAATAAATTTTCATGAACTTAGGTTAGGTTATGGTTTCTTTGATGTCACATCAAAAGCAGAAGTGACAAGTGAAAGAAACAAATACACTTGACTTAATCAAAATTTGGAATTTTTGCACTTCAATGGATAACAACAAAAAGTGAAAAGAAAACTTACAGAATGAGAAAATATTAGGAAATCATATATCTGACAAAGATCTTACATCCAGAATCTGTAAGTAACTTTTATAAAAGGAGAAATAATGTAATTAAAAATAGGCAAAGAATTTGCATAGACATTTCTTTGATGAAGATGTATAAATTGCCAAAAGGCACATGAGAAGATGCTCAATATGACTAGCTAACAGGGCAGTGCAAATCAAAACCTCAGTCAGATACCACGTTCACTGCTTACTGAGATGGCAAAAAGATAGGCAGTAACAAGTGTTGGCAAGGTTGCAGAGAAAGTGGATATGCTGTTTTCTTTCATTTATGTGAAATGTACAGACTAGTTCAGCCTGCAGAGACAAAGTAGATGACTGGTTTTAGGGACTGGGGAAAGAAAGGAAGTAGGGAGTGCTGTGCTGGCTATGCAGTTTCTTACTGGAGTGTTGACAGTGCAAACAAAACCCATTGATTTATAACGACACTATAGGTCAGAGTAGAAGTGCCCCACAAAATTTCCACGGAGCGTCTGGTGGCTTGAACTGCTGACCTTTTGGTTAGCAGCCATAGCACTTAACTACTATGCCACCAGGGTTTCTGAAATATTATGCTATAAAACTATAAAAAAAAAAAAAAACAAAGAGGAGTCTTCTACCTAGATGATTTCTAGTTCTGAGTCATCTAAAAGTCACTTACAGGGCAATTTGAAAACAATCATAATCCATTATTCCAGTAGCCTAAAATACCAAACTAGCAGTATAGTTTCATAGTTTGAGAAGTTTTATTTATATAAAGTTTGTGGTTCAGGTACTGTGGTTAATAACCTGAAAGTTATTTTCTGAATTACCAGAGTGATTTCATACTCTTAGATGCATATATTTTTAAAAGGACAGAAGGTACAGCCCAAGAACATCAATACTTTATAACAAGTGATGAATAATAAATTATCTTGTTACACAGACAAGAAGAAAATCTAGTACCTTAGAAAAAGCCATGTTCTTTTAATTACACAAATACATGAGAAACACTTATTTGAGAAAACTCTGATGTGCACAAACAGAAAATGATCGAGACCTGTGTTATTTGTCTGCAAGTAAGAGAAATCTGAGCTAATAGGTCAACAGCATCCTCAGAGTTTCAGCTTTGTTTTCTCTTTCTGCCCTTCCAGTGGTTTTTGTCATCATGCTTGTTTCCTAATTCTTAGAGGATGACTGTTACAGCTTTATTTATCCCATCTGCATTTGACAGGGTAAGGGGCATGGGGAGAGGACCAGTGCCCTCTCCTCTAAGCTCATCTCTTGTAAGAATACAAAGGCTTTCCCAGCAGCCCCTCTAGTGGACTTGTCAGTGCTGGATTACATGGCCAACTTCAGCTGCAAACCAGACTCAGAAAGCAGGTGTTTAGCAACAGAAAATAGCTGTGTTATAATTGACTTTAATCAGCTTTCATTTTTTTTTGTCTGGAGGTAGGCACATTGTTTACCTGAATAAAATTAACACTCTTGTCAAAGAGGATGGAGATGCAGGGAATGCCTGTTGGATAAACAGCTACCTGTGGGCAGCTTCTAGCACTCCTAAATCCCCACTGTTCATGCTTTGATGTTTCTCTCAGGATCTCTTTTTGATACATGGTTTTTGTACTAAAATATAGTCACGTTGCAGAGAGTATACATGTCATACAGTGACTGACATTAAAAATATGATTAGCTTCTTCATGTTGAAAAAGAATTGCGTGTTTCCTTACCTTTAAGTAACACATGTTAGCTATGGAAAATACAGAGTTTTAAAAAGCAGTTATTCAGATTTGCACCATCCAGGTAACCCAGCAGGGATTACCACTGGTAACATTTTGCTTAGTCATGTGTATATGTGCTTGTATGTATATATATAAATATATTTATATTTAAAAGGAAAGTAACAGCTTAATAGGTTGAGTTGCTGTTTAAATGTAATTGCTGTTTTACTTTTTAAAACCTAAGAATAGATTCTCTGGTCTTCCATGGTATTCACTTAAAGAAAGATCATGAGTTTTGACATTACACCCGCCTTCTGTACATCCTATATTGCAAAACAGGACTTACTTGACTTACAGGACTTTACTTGACTTCTGGGACCCTCAATTCCTATATGTAGAAGTAGGGATGACTTCTTTTTACTAAGATTGTTAAGAAATGAAATGTTTTAGTGAAATTCAGAGTATTTGTTACATAGTAAGAACCTACTTTCATATATTATTATACCACCCCTATGGATAAACCTATATACAGTTTTCAGAAAAATCCTATTAGTGGTTAGTGTTTTATTTCCTTTATTGTAATAAAATAAATTCCATAATGATTCAGCTGAGTATAATTTTCAGTAGTTGAATATATAAAACAAGTGGTAAGAATTTCAGTTTGTTTTCTGATTTTCTCATCTTTGCATTGAAGATTTTGGTGCCTCTAGTTTTGCTACGACAAATGCTTTGGGAGTTGACAAGACGTGGTGAAGAGCCCGTGAGTGCACTGCTACAGTTTGGTGTGACATATCTGGAAGACCATGCAGCAGAGTACATCATTCAGCAAGGTGGCTGGGTATGAGCTGTAATGCATTTTTAACAACCTTTTCATTAAAAAAAAGAAATCAAGCCCTTTGTTGTTGTCAACAACATAGAGTTCATGTAAGTATTAACAGTCAGTAGAAAGGCTTTGCATACAGTTAAAGAGAAGTTACTAAGATTTTACTACAGTAAACTCATAGTGAGATATTTAAAAATAGCTTTAATTATGAAACATACATACTAAAATGTATAAATAAGGGGTGAGGAATAATAAACCAATGCCTATGAATCTGCTGTCTTAGTCCAGGAAAAGAACACAGCCAGTACTTTTGAATCTCCTTGTATGCTTTTTGTAAATTTTAGTGCGCTTCTACCCACCCCATTAAAAGTTTTGTGTTTTGTTACAGTTTAACTACTTGTGTACATATCACTAGACAATATATTACCTTTTGTACTATTCAGCTTTTTACAAATAGTTTTATACTATATATATTCATCTGTAAGTTGTTTTTCACACAGCCTTATGTTTTTTAAATTCATCTAGATACTATTTCTCAACGTCTTTTTCATTGTCATTCCCCTGAGGCTTTTTCTACATTTTTTTCTCTAATGTTCTCCCTCCTCCTATGAAATTTTAATATCACAGATGTGTTATAACTGTTTTTATGTACTACTTATGCTACTGAGTCAGTTTATCAGTACGAAACATCTTGTCATTATTTAGATTCTTTAAAAATCCTCAATATAGTTTTAATTTCTTTGATAGATGTCTTACATGTATTTTAGTTAGATACAGTCCTAAAATTTTTGTCTTTGCTGGTATATAGAAATGAAATTCAGACTTTTCCATATTGATTTCATGTCTAGAAACTATTGAATTCTTTTATTAGTTATGATTATTTACCTCTAAATTCCTTTGTGTTTTCTATGTAGACAGTCATACCATCTGTGAGTAACTTTTTCTTTGATTCTTCTGTCTCTTAAAAAAAGTTATTATTGCACTGACCAAGACTTCCGGTATAGTGTGGTAGGAATGCTGTTAGCACACATCCTTGTCTTTTTCCTAATACTAAAAAAGAATGATTTTAATTGTTTCACCATTAACTTGTATCCATGTCACTGACTAGAGTTGGCCTGAAATTTTTGTTGTGTCAGTGAGTAAGAAGGACCTGTAATTTTTCTCATCTGGTTTCAGTCCTAAGGGTATGCTGGTTTCATAAAAGAATTTATAGTTGGGGAGAGCATCTTCTTCTATACTGTTGAATAGTTTGTGTAAAATTAGAATTACTTGTACCTTGCTTGCCTGTAAAACTGTCTAGAATTTTCTCTGAGGAAAATTTCTTTTTTCCCTTTGGAAATTTTTATAATTTTTTAGCAGTGTTTCCATGTTTCTTCCTAAACTTTTTGTTGGCGTAGAGCTTTTAATTTTGGTGGAAGATACACTAGGTTTTTATTTCTTGATCATGTTATACTACTTCCTTTTTAAAACAATTTTTTATTTTAGAGAATTTTGAACATATTTGTGTTTGAAGAGGATATTATAATGAACCCTCATCGCTTATCCCAACAGCCATTGACCCGTTGCCATTCATGCGTTAAATCCTCATCACTTTCCTTGTTAGTATTATTTTGGTTGGTGCCTGGCCACCACCAGTGACTGCCATGACAGGGAGTACAACATGGAGTCCATGACGTAACCCCAAACCCACTGCCATTGAGAAAAATGGCTGTATAGAACTAGAAGTGTGTTAAAAGACAAGACATAATATCTCTATGACTCTCTGTTAGCCCAGAGCTGAAACTAGTCCTGAAGCCAGCTCATCAGATGAAGATTAGACTGTAAGACATACGATGATACATGAGAGCTGATTGAGCAGCTCTGGTCCCAAGGTGAGATGAGGTAGCGGAGGTGGTCAAGAGCTGGTAGAGTGGACATGGGAAATGCAGGGCAGAGAGAAGGAGTGTGCTGTCATAGGCTGGAGATCACAGCTCTGGGTGCCGGGTTTTGTATGACTGCTTGTCTTGGGTTGTAAACTTAAAGCACAATAAAATATTGAAAAATGTGTATGTTATTTTGAAGCAAAATCCTGACATTTTATCTATGAAGTTCTCAGTATAGATCTCTGAAAGATCAGGGTTCTTTATTTGCAACATAACCATAACACCATTATCACATTAAAAAAATAAAAATAATATTTTCATATCCAAATGTCTCAAAAAATGCCCTCTTTTGTCTCTTCTGTAAATTTAAGGCACTGTATCTCTTCCAATTATTATTAATTCCTTCTTTGTTTTGTTTTAACATTAACAGATCGTGTGTAGTTTGTTGTGTTGTGACAGTTGGATACACCTGTGTAACAGCTTTCCAATGCAAAATAGAAAACATTTCTACCATCCAGAAAGTTACCCAGTACCCCATTGTACATCTTTTGGAGAGATCTGTGTATTTTGTAGATGTCTTCAGTCAACCATCTTTAATTTTTATGTATGATTTTATATCTTGTAGTAATTTCTGCTTTTGTCTTTACCATCTACTTCCTTTAAATATATTCATTTTTTTCTCAAACTTCTTAAGTTCAATGTTTAGCTCAGTAATTTTAACCTTTTTTTCCTATCGTAAGTATTGAAGGCTGTAAATTTTAGCACTTTAGCTGCATCTCATGAATTTTTTGAGTTTTATCATTCAGTTTGTACAGTTATTTTTAAATTCTTATGATATTGTCTTTGAATCTTGAATTATTTAGAAATATAATTTTGAGTTTCAAAAAATCTTACAAAGGTTTAGGACTTTGAAATTGTTCATTATTTGTGATTTAATGGGCATTTTCATCAGAAGCATGGCTATCATGCTCCTCAACGGTACTGAATCTCTGAAATATATTGAAAACTTGTTTTATGGCCTAGTACGTGGTTAATTTAAAATATGTGTGCTGTGTATGTATGAAATCCATGTATATTTTAGAAGAATGTATATTTTGTAATTATTGATACAGAGTTCTAAAATGTCCATTCAAATAATCTTTAGAAGAATGTATATTTTGTAATTGTTGATGCAGAATTCCAGTATGTCCATTCAGACAGTCTTGTTAATATATAGTTTAAATCTTTTATATCTTTACCGATTTTTTGTTGTAATTGACCTATCCCTGACTAAGAGACACTTTGAAATTTGCTACTGTCATGACAGATTTTCGGTTTTCATTGTAATTGTGTTAATTTGGGCTTCATATGAGATTTGACAATTAATTGTTTTACGTGTAATATACTGATGAATATCACTGTAGTCACCTTTGCAGTACTTTCTGTGGGAAGCTATGCACTGACGCCAGCGCCTTGCCTAGTTCGCCTTACAGAGCAGTTTTGGAACTCTCCTGGAATGGCCATTGTGCACACTGGCACGGTGGCAAGCTTGCCAACTTAATTGTATAGTTGTCTGTGAAGGAGTTTTTAGCCAGTAAACAGATAACTATTGGAACACCCTCCCTACTCATCTGGCCTGGCCCCTGATGACTTTTTTCTTTACCCAAAGATAAAGGAAATATTGAAAGAAAGACATTTTGATGACATTCAGGACATCAAGGGCAATACAGTGACAGCTTGGATGGCCATTCCAGAAAGAGAGTTCCCAAATTGCTTTGAAGAGTGGACTAGGCAAGGTGCTGGCCTCAATGTGTAGCTTCCCAAGGGGAGTACTTCACAGGTGAGCATAGTGATATTCAGCAATGAGGTGTGGGGCACTTATTCTAGGATGAGTTCACTCAGTTAATTGGCAGTCCTTGTATATTTGCAGGTTATTTTGTTAGACCACTACAAATTGTAATCATTCATTCTTCTTGGTGAGTTGAGCCTTTTGTCATAGTTATCATCTTAGTTTTTCTTGTTTTAAGGTCTAATATTAGTATGTTCACATCTTTTGATTAAAACTTCTCCTGTACCAAGGAGTCATTCATTACTTAGTTTCTACATGCCTTCTACAAGCCATGCTTTGTTTTAGATTCAGGGTAGACAGCTGTGAACAGAGTAAGTCCATGACCCCATAGAACTGACATTCTGGGAGAATGAGAGAGACAAATAAGTAAGATATGTAGTGTGGCAGTAGGAGTCCTGGTGGCACAACAGTTAAGTACTCATTGGTAACTAAAGAGTTGGTTTAAACCTGCCTGTCACTCTGCCAGAGAAGGGACCTACTGACTTAGTTGCCTCATAACAGTAACAGCTTAGGAAACCCTATGAGGCAGCTGCGCTCTGTCCTGTAGGGTCACCATCAGTCAGAATCAAATCATCAGCACACAATAGCCCAGTCTGTCTGGTGTCAGTAAATACTATGGAGAAAAATAAAGCAGGGAAACAACATGGGGGTTAAAATTTTTCGTGTGGTATCCAGGGAAACTACACTGAGAAAATATTTGAGCAAAGTCTTGGCTTGTGTCCCTGGTTTCATCCAACTGTTCATTGTTTATTTCTCTCACCGTCTGCTCTTGTCCTGGGAGTATCTCTTTCTTTAAGCCCAGAAATATTTTCTCTTCTTTTTTTTTCTAAGCTATGGTTAATGACTTTATAGATGAAATATTTTTCAGACTGTATAGTATATGTTACTGCTTTTTAGCCTCTTGTGCATGTAGGGGTTTGACTTTTCTTTTTAATGGAAGTTCAAGCAATACTGATGTTACCGTAGAGCATATTAGATTTAAGGGCTTGGAAAGTGCCTACCAAATGAAATGCCCAACATTGACTCTAGGAAAACAGAAATATTGTTTTTAAGCTGTTTTTTAAAATAAGAACTGTGAGAAACTGTTACTTTCTTCCTTCACTGTTGCACATTTTCTTCTGTCTTGACCAGTCTGATGTATGTGAGAGCCAGAGGACACCCAAGGTTAATTTACACTTAGCCCTATGTAGTGCTTTACCACAAAGGAAGAAGAAAAATGCAGGGAATGTTCTCCTCTTCTCGATTTTTAGCTTTGTTATGATGTATTCCACCAAAGTTTGCTTGGTGATTGTACTTTTTTACATGGAAAGTTAATTATTTTACTCAATTCAAGTATCTGTACTAATAATAGAAAAGAGCAATAATTTGAATAGTTGGTTCATTAATATTAAAATATTTTGTTTTTAAATTTTGGATGCCAGATTTAAGTTCATATTGTTAGGTCTAAGCTCTTTTTATTTGCTCATGTTTAAAATGAAGAGTGATGTTTCTGGCCAGCTGGTAAAGACTAGTTTGGCTAGGTGTTGTGTAATCTGATGTGAGGCGTCAGCATGAATAATCTTTAAGATAATTTGTATTAAACACTACATTGGCAGACCTTACAATCATCACACTACTTACCCTTCCAGAGGGTAACATTTATTTATTTATTCATTTATATTGTGATTAGGTGAAAGTATACAATCCAAATTAATTTTGCATGTCCGCCTATCTGCAGCTCCTTCTGCTCTCCTTGCCCGATGACAGCACACTCCTCTTTTTCATTCTGTACTTATGTATCCTCTTAACAAGATCCTGTCCCCTCCTTTCTACCCTCTTCTCTCTAATCTAGATAGATACTGGTAGGACAGCCTTCTATAAAATGCATAGAGCCATAAAGTACACATACCACATGGTCACACTGTGTCCCTGAGTCCAGTACATTTTTGTCGGAAGAGTTGACCTCAGAAGTGTTTTCTGGTCAGGGACAGCAGCAGGTCTAGGGACCATGCTCCCAGGGGATCCCCCAGGGCATCGGACCATCAATTGTGGTCTTTTAGTGGAGTTCTTGAGCTGTACCCTCTTTTTCTCATGTTGCCACAGGGACTCAACATTGTGTGTCCCATCACGGCTGTCTTTGGTGGTGGCAGGTACCTTCTGGTTCTTCTGGTCATGTGTTGATGCAGTCTTCCATTCACATGGGTCCTTCTGTGTCTTGAGCTGCTTTTTCCCTGTGTCTTTGCTGTTCTTGGTGATCATCTATTCTAGATGAGTTGGGACCATTGGGTGTACTTCAGATGGCAGCTTGTTACCTTTTAAGACTCCAGATACCACTCACCAATGTGCAGAAGACTCTCTTAGCAGTAGGCTAGTTATGCCAATTGGCCTTAGTGTCCCCTGAAAGCATGATCTTCAGACCCTGCCCCTGCTACTCTATCCTTGCAGTATTGGGTTGAGATTAGAAGAGCTTTCAGTTTACTGTGAAGTCCAGTTAAGTTGATTACTTTCTACTGTGTGCTGTTACTGCGTTCACCTACCAAATTTCTATCAGCTGTCTAATCTGACCAACTCTCTTCCTCCCTACCCCCCCCGTAGCTGCCAGTCTTTTATTCTGTACATAGAAGTCTATTTTTGTTTTATTTTTTCTAATAAATTTGTTTTTGTTGTTGAGGATACTCACAGCAGCACAGACACTTCAGTAGTTCTACATGTACAGTTCAGTAATACTGATTGGTTTCTTTGAGTTATGCAACAATTTTCACCATCATGAATTGTTCCTCCCTCATTAGCATAAACACAGTCCCCTAAGTTGCAGCGAATAATTGTTTTGATTACATGTACTGCATGTCTGTTATATATGCTTGCATTACTGTTTCCACAGGCAGGTGTGTTTGTCTTTAGCTACTCAATATGAAGCAAACTCGAGTTCACACTGAAACTAGTTTTGAAAACCTACAGTAAAGGGGAAACCCTGGGAGCACTGGTAGCATTCAGCTGCTAACAGAAAGATTGGCAGTTTGAATCCACCACTCACTTCTTGGAAGCCCCGTGAGGTAGTTTTACTCTGTCCTGTAAAGTTTCTAGGAGTTGGAATAGACTTGACAGCAGTGGGTTAATGTGTTGCTAAAAAGGGGGAAGTGCTGGCAGCCTGAATCTGCTGGCTGACTGTGGAATGATAGCATGTAGTTGGTTAGAAACAGGGGGACTTTGGACATACAGCTTTGCAGAGAGGAAAACAGGTTTTTGTTCTCTGAATTATAAACAGAAATGGTTAGGTAATTAGCTTCCTAGGTAGATGCAGTAAATTACCACAGACTTGGTGGCTTAAAACAGCAGAAATTTACCCTGTTACAGTTCTGAAGGCCAGAAGTCTGAAATTAGGGTCACACTCCCTCTGCAGGTTCACAGGGAGATTCTTTCCTTGCCTCTGCTATTTTGTAGTTGCTGCTGGTGTTCTTTGGCTTGTGGCAGGACACATCTAATCGCTGCTGACTTCTTCACATGGCCTTTCCCTGTATTTGTGCTCATTTGTCTTATCAGAAGACCAGTCATTGGATTTAGGACCCACTCTGGCTTAACTAGTAATACCTGTAAGTACCAATTTTCCAGATATGGGCACATCCTGAGGTTCTTGGTGGACATGAATTTTTAGGGGACTCTGTTCAGCCCACTGCCCTATAATAAGTGCTTTTTGGCATGCTACATACAGTTTTGCTTTTTCTGTAACCTATATTTTGTGATTTTTGTTCTTAGCGTGTTAGGGATGCTTTTTCCTTTGTTCTGATTTTGAGAAAAGCAGCTATTCAAATTCAGAAGTACATAATATGACAGGCTAGAATTTAAAGTGACCTCAGGCTGGAGCTTTTCTTTTTTTAAAATCGATGAACTTTTGATTATTCGTTGTGCATTAGCTGAAAGTTTACAGAGTTCATTAGTTTCCCATTCAGTGGCTTGTACACACAGTGTTCTGTGACACTGGTTTCATTCCCCACAGTGTGTCAGCACGCCTCTCATTTCCATTCTGGGTTACCTGTTTCTTTTCATCTTCATTTTCTGTCTCTTCCTGCCTTCTCATCTTTGCTTTTGGACAAGTGTTGCCATTTTAATCTCATAAATTGATTTTTCTAAGGAGCATGTTCATTTTGAGTGTTTGTGTATTTTATGGTGTTTTTAAAAATTAGATATTTTGTCTTTCGTTACTTCAAATATGGACATTATTACTTAGACTTAGATCATATGGTTACAGCTTCTATTGAAAAAAATCAGCCAGTGAAAGCCCTGTATATTACAGTGATCCAGTCCCCCTTGTGCTTGGGATCATCATGAGTGGGGAGTGACTAGACAGCAGCCAATAACAATATATTGTCTGTACCTTAGATGTGAAGGAGTCTTGACCTACTTCTGAGCACTCCTAATTATGCTACGCAGTGTCAGGTGAGGGTGAAACATGTTTCTGTATGCCCTACATAGAGCATGGGAGCTGTTGGGGCAGCAATCACAGGCATACCAAATCATGTTCTTCCCTTGAGAAGCAGAATGACCTAGCAGTGTTTATTCCTGTTTAACCATGTAGGTTTAGGTGAATCATTTTCCTTCATGTTCTTCAGATTATTTATAAAGCTAGCTTACTATCAAAATCAGTAATAGTGTCTACCCATTTTATAAAGATTTTGTGGCATTAATTACCATCTGTAATGCTATTTAAGTCCTTCTGGGATTAATTTTCAGTACATGATAAGCCTTAATTGATTCTGTGTATTTGCTGGGCATTAAATGTAGGCCCTACTTTTGAGCTCAGATCTGATTGGGAGACATAAATGTAAATGACTGTATGTAGCACATTAGGTGCTGTGAGGTAGAGGCATGTTTAAAATACAGTGGGAGGGCAAAAGGAAGGAATCGGAGAAACACAGATCCAGTCACAAATGGGTATCTTAACTATAATTAGCAACGAGCTTTTCAGAGCTAGAACTGGAATATAACTGTATTACTGTTTGCACTGGCATTAAAGTTACAAGATTTGAGTTTGTTTGTTTGTCTTATTAATTTCTGTTTTCTCATTCAACCTTTTTGTTTCACCCTGGGTTTTTTAGCCAGAGAATGGTGGGTTAAGAAATCACAAGATTATTTCTAGCTCCAGCTCTGCCAAATACTAGCCTTGTGTTTCATAGGAATTTAAACCTGCTTCTTCAGCTAACAAAAGGAAAGACTATTTTCTCACTCTTACAGAGATTATGATGTAAAATTGTTTTTATGAAAAGTTTTATAAATGTCAGGTTTCAGGTATAGGTGTCTGTAAGAGTTTATGTTTCCTCTCCATAAGCCTGATTGAAGTTTCCTTGAGTTCTGACTTTGATATGCCCTGTAGCCCTGTTAGGGCACAGACTAGATGGCGTGCCTGCTTCCCTGTGACTCATCTGGTTCCGTCCCTCCTCTTTTTCACTCTTTTTTTATTTGCTGGAATTGCGTTGCTATGTTAGAAGTAAGCCTGCCTGTCTCCTGCAAAGAGCAGTGCCTGTCCACTGTGGTAAGGCTTCTCTTTTATTCTTCTCTTTGAAAAGTCTTTTTTTTATATCTAGGTCATTAGAATACTTCCTTTTAGAAATGTTTAGGAGTTTCTTAGAACAGAAACTGAAATTAATTTAGTGTAGCAAAGGTAAGTACTGTTTCATGAGCATGTATGATTGTTATGAGTGTGAGTATTTAGTGGGTTGTGTTTTAAAATGTATTTTTTTGTGAGCCTAGGTCATCAAGTTAGGTAGAAAATTACTTCTCTAGCATTTCTTCCACAGTCTCCATTTTCTTCTGGTAGGTTAAGAGTAGTCTAAGAGATACTTAATATTCAGTGTCCTGTTTGATTGTAGAAGAGCAGAATCTGTTTTCATTTTATAAGGTGAATACTTGAGAGGGAGATATTGTGTAAAGACAGAAGTAATGATGAAGGTTTTTTGTCAGCATATCTTTTAAGAGAGAGATGAGTTCACCAGTGTCAATGAACTTCGGAGTTCTGCCAAAGGGTATTCAGATGGAAAAGTAAGTCTGTATGAGCTCTACTTTTTAGCAGCTATGACTTGTAAAAGGTGGAATACCACTTGAAGCGACAGAATAATTTGTTGCTATCATGAACCCCCAAAAAAAGCTAAACAAAAAAATGTCATCAATATAGACATCATGAAGCAGCTACTGTACCTTTTTTAAACAGTTCTTTAAGTACTCACTGAGCTGTTGTTGACCTAGTTCCTACCATCAGGACTGAAGTCATGTTTATGTTTTATATAAAATGCCTTATACAAAATAATCCGTCTTGAAATCAGTGTCTTCATTCCCCTCTTTAATTGAAGAGTTCCATGCATATGTCTTTCTGTCTTTTCTTGTGAAAACACAGAGAATAACCTGTTCCGTCTGTTTCTGACCATCAACTCAAGACGCTCTATGATATAGTAGGGAAAGCCCTGGATGGAAATCAGAGACCTTTAGTCTCGGAGTTAAGGTAACAAGTTGATAAAACATGAACTCGGAAGGCAAACTGCCTAGCCTTGAATCCCAGAAGTCGTTTCACAGCTTCTTGACACTAGGCAAGTTACTTATCCTCTTTATGCTTCAGTTTTCTCATCTCTAAAATGGAAATAATAAGAAGACCTACTTCATGGGGTTGTTGTGAGATTTAAATAAAGATTAAGTAAGGTGTTGAGAATGGTACACAGTAATAACTATATAAAGGTTCACTGTTTTTATTACATCCAATTCTTCTGGCAAGGTAGGGGACTGGGCAAGTTTCTTAATCTCTCTGGGCTTCATCTTTAAAAAAAGAAGAAGAAAAAAATACCATTTTTAGATAATTTTGGAAACCCTGGTGGCATGGTGGCTAAGACCTCCAGCTGCTAATGAAAAGGTTGGCAGATTGCCTCTGTGAGTTGCTCCTTGGAAACCTGTGCAGAAGTTGTACGCTTGAGTCAGAATCAACTTGACGACAGTGGGTCCTCCCTCCCTCTTTTTGGTTTTGTATAGCTTTGATGGTTGGTCCCAATTACCTTTATATTTTTGAGCTGTTGAGGTTACTCCTCTGTTTTTTGTATCCTCGGGGCCAAAGAAATATTGTGTATTAAAAAACAATTTGAATTGTTGGAATGGTCCTAAGATTATTTGAAGATGTTATTTCTTTGGTGTGCTAAGTTTTAGGTGAGGCATTTCCTACAGCAGCTCTTTATCTTTTAGTGAAAGCTGACTCTTCATAAATGACAGTGATGTCACTAGAAAGGCCTCACTTTATATTTTTGCTTTATATGAATTTATCTCCTGTGTAGTTAGTCTCAGCAGTTGTCCCTAGCAGTAAGAGTCTTAGTGGTCATTTGTTCTTTAAGACTTTGTACATAAAGTGAAAAATACTTGGTGAATCTTCCTGAAAATGTCACATGCCCTAAATGGAAAACTAAGCTGTAAGTTAGGGAGGGCATGGCAGCAGAGAGTTGACTTTTGAGGCAATATATTGCTTCACAGTTGTAATTTGACAAAGCTGATGATCTGGAATCTTAGATGAGATGAAAATGTCTAGAGGTGGAACGAAGAATGATCTTAAATGTTTTGTTGACTTTGAGCTGTTGAAAACCAGGACAAAAGACATTTTACACTGTATTTGTTGACTTTTCCCTTGGTTCTTAATTGGTGGAACTTTGAAATTTTTATGTCACTTGTGTGAGAGCCCTAAAGCAAAAAGTAGCCAAGGTCTCCTTTCTGAAGATTAACATTCTTATCTTTTTTGTTATGACTCTCTTTGTTCTTATGGGGGGGTGATACTTTGCTTTTCTATCAGTTTTTACTGTTAGCATTCTGTTTTTAGAAGTTAAGTAACTTGTTGGGAATTCCTATGAGGGAGCACTTACGAACTTCCTGATCCTTGGATAACCCTTCTGTTTGAAGTCTGTGTAATTGTAAGGCTGCTGTGGGAATCCAACTGGAATGTACAGCTTTTGAAATGGCATGAAAATAGATTCCAAATGTACAGAGTGAGGACAGATGTGATACCAAGACTAAGAATAAAAATGTAAGAAATTACTGTGGTTTTTTTTTCAGAATAACTCAACTGGGGTGAGGATAGTTATAAGACTACTCTATTTTAAGTCATTTGTAGTGACATAACTGATATTCTGTTATGCATAATTCTGAAATACAAATTCTTTGAAAAAATAGAGTGATCCCACTTTCTTTTAGGAGCCCTGGTGTCGCACTAGTTAAAGTGCTCAACTGATAACTAAAAGTTTGGCAGTTCAAATCCACCAGCAGCTCTGTGGGAGAAAGATGTGGCAGCTGTTTCTGTAAAGATTTCTAGCCTTGCAAGCCCTGGGCAGTTCTACTCTATCTTGTAGTTTCACTGAGTTAGAGTTGACTTGATGGCAGTGAGTGGGTGCTTTTCTTTTGAGGATCTTTGACTGTGATTGGTTTATTCAGTATTGTAATTCTGTTAACATGCTTCCTCAATTTACTCTCTTGATGTCTGAGCCCAATTTAAAAATGTCCAGTGTTTTTAGTAATAAAGACAAGTTTTTAATCATCATTAGTATCATGGGTTTCCTTTTATGTACTCTGCAGAAGTTTGAGGTGGGTAATTATATAGCTACATGTAGAATTGCTGTTAGTTGAAATCGACTAAAGACAGGGAGTTTATGCCAAACTAATGGTTTCTCATTAGGAGACTTTGAGAAATTAAGTAAATAATACAGGTGTGCTAAAGTAAAGTTAATAAACTCACTTACTGCCGTCACATCAATTCTGACTTACAGTGACTGTAGAAGACAGTGTAGAACTGTCCCATAGAATTTCCAAGTAGTACCTGGTAGATTTGAACTGCTGATCTTTTCATTAGCAGTCAAACAAATGCATAACCACTGCACCACCAGGGCTCCTTAGTAAAGTTACTAAGGGACAAATAAGAATTTTGTGTGACTTTCTATTATTATTGCTCTTTATTGCCCTTTTCTTCCTCTGCAAGAGTGTCATGCATATAAAGTTTTGTTTTTGGTCTTTACAAGGTGGAACTCCTGAAGAGATGATACAATAAAAAGATAAACCCTTGAGTAGATAAATTATGTAGTACAAAGAGCTTACAACAGGTGTGAGAGGATCCACATGGCTAAATAGAACCGTATTCTGCAAAGACATAGGCAAATATAACCTTCACAGAAAAATTTAACTTCACTATTGATCTGGCTTCGGTGACTGGATCTCTGTTACCCTTAGAATTCCATAGTAGTCTTCGAACAAAGTTAAAAAAAAAAAAGTTCCCTGAGTAAATAAAGAGTAACTATTTTCAGTCATGTTACATAACGTCATTCATCAGGTGTATCCTTAACAATAACTCAAAAGTATAAATGCTCATACCTCTGTTAATGTGCTCAGTGTGTCTGGGCTTCAGCAGTGATTGAGGGGAAGGTACGACATTAGATAAATACACCCACAGTAGTCCTGCTTTACATGGATCAGCAAAGGGGATGAAAGCCACCTGGAATGCCTCTTTGAAGAGTGACAGAGTTAACTCCATGTGAATGCTGCTCATCAAGTTATTAACAGAGGCAAAGGTAGGAGCTTGGGAAGGATTCTTTTTAAAAATGCTGCTCTTTGACTACAGACAAGCTTTAGATCTGTCATTTTGTTTTGTGTTTGGAGGAGCTGTTGAATTTAGCAATGCCTACCTTGGTTATGGAAACCCTGATGGCACAGTGGCTAAGTGCTGTGGCTCCTAACCAAAAGAAATGTTGGTGGGTCAAATCCACCAGGTGCTCCTTGGAAATTCTGTGGGGCAGTTCTCCTTCCTCCTGTAGGGTTGCTTCAAGTCAAATTCATCTTGATGGTGCTGGTTTTCTGTTTGTTTTTTTTTTTTTGCCTTGATTACGGCAGAATTATACTCTTTCTCATTTAGCAAGATGTGATGCCTGGGTCCCACCATCATAGATTCTGATATAATTGTTGTAGATTGCAATTTAGTGTAGGCATTGTAAAAAAACTAATTAGCAAAATTTGAGGACTACTGTGTTATGTAATCTCTCCCAACTAGATTACAGACTCCTTAAAAGTAGAGATCATAATCTTATACCTCTATCGTTTAAGCATAACAGTATGTACTGTCATTTGATTAGACTGCTGATTATACTTACTAGTTGAACACAACCCTGAACATAAAAGGGACCCAATTATTTAATTATTCAAACTAAACAGATCTGAAGAAAGGCACAGTGAAGTGCAAATTTTTTACTTGATGTTGTAAACTATGAATAAAGGGATAGTAGTTATGCAGTAGAATAGGGCTTAACCAGGAAAAACTTGAAAGAAGTCAAGTGTTGAAGGAAATAATGTATTTATATTGGAAAGCAGCGAGAAATCAGGTGAGTTTGGGCTCTAGCTTAAGTAGTTTGGAGGAGCTATGCTCCAGAGAGAGTCCTAGCAAGAGGATCTGCTAGGACTTAGATGTTTCTTTTGTTCTCTATTTTCCGTGATTGAACCGCTTAGGACATATCCTAAGTTGGTTAAGAAGAAGAAGTCCTGAATCTACATAGCCCTGCTTATGACGCCAATGAGTGTCTTTCTTCTCTCTGTGTAGCAGAAGTTGGAAAACAGATGTTTCCTTGTCAGAGAAGCTTTCAGGTCTAGCAGTTTGTGGTATACATTATCGTGTACATAAAGAATATTTTATTTGTATGGGTTTGTGATTGCAAGATGACAGTCATACAAAAAGAGAAGTAACATCTGTTCCTTAGTGGAAGAGACCCTGGGCTGAAAAATAAGACCAGCTTGTCTAAAAATTCAGGGATTTTAGATTAAGTATTAATATAATAAATGTATGTGGAATCCCATAAAGCACATGGAGAGAAAGGGACTGGGAAAAGAAACTAATAGAACAAAGATGTTTTAGAACATATCATTGGTCTCTAGGAGCTTCTGGTTAGTGAGGATGTAAGACAGATAAATACCATTTACTACATGTTTTACAGCACAGAGGAACTGGTGAATCGTCTAAGAGCTTAGACACATTAAGAATAATTCAGAAAGGCATAACTGAAGAGGGAGGGAATTCTGAATAGATGGGAGCAGTGTGATTTAAGACAAAAGATGGGAAATTGACCCTAACATAGCAGGAGAAAAATTCTACTGAAAGGCCAGACTTGGTGGTCCAACATCCTAGAGGGACCCCCAAGAACATGGCTCCTGGACTCACTGCTCTCCCAGAGCTGAAACCATACAGAAGACAACTTTTCAGACAAAGATTGGACTGGTCTGTAAGACACAGACGGGTGCTGGTGGTTATGTGTGCTTCAGAGCAGCTTTTCTGTAGAGGAGAGATGGGACAGTGGAGAGGAGGGGACTGAATGAACAGGGGAGACACAGGGTGGAAAGGAGTGTGCTGCCAGGATCAGGAGAGCAGCCAGAGTTGCATAGAGGAAGGTGTCTGGGGTTTTATATGGTAGATCAACTTGGATTGTAAACTTGCACTTAATCACAATAAAGTACTAGAATTAAAAAGGTAAAATGGGAGATGGAATTCTTTGTTGAGCACCAGTACTATGTGACTGTGGACAACAAAATTCAGGTGCAGTCCTTATTTGTAGAAATAGAAGATGAACAAAGAGTTGAACACAACAGTGCCTGAGAAATTAAAAATAGCTGATGTATGCTGCCCTTGCCCATAAATCATAACGAAGGTCCACTCTTCGGACACGAATGGATTGGACATGGCAATGCAGAGTGACCGTATATTGGATGCACTTTATGGTTCCGTACATCTATAGGATATCATCCTGCTGACTTCTGGCTGGAGGAAGGAGAGTGGGTGGAGAGGAGGGGAAAGGAGACTGTTGGGAGGATGAGACATATATGGAGCAGAGAGGAATAGTGTGCTGTCACAGGGCAGGGAGGGCAGTGGAAGCTGCATGTAGGTGGGCATGTAAATTTATATCGGAATGTACATTTTCACTCAGTCATATTAAATAAAAAAAGAAAAAAATAAAAATTGCTGATGCTCTGCAC
This sequence comes from Heterohyrax brucei, assembly GCA_028571685.1. Lineage (NCBI taxonomy): Eukaryota > Metazoa > Chordata > Mammalia > Hyracoidea > Procaviidae > Heterohyrax > Heterohyrax brucei. Next base: position 59,260,340 of record CM053142.1, on the reverse strand, counting down.
TTTTTTATATCGAAAGATGGGACCAATTTTTCTGTTGGCCAAGCATTAATTGAGCACCACTGTTTGCTCAGCCTATGTGAGACATTACATGGGGTATAACAACAAAGCTTAAAGCATGTTTTCATCCTTTAAGTTATTTATAATCTAGTTGAGATGAGTGATACATGTAAAAAAATAAGTGAGAAATACACAAAATGTATACTTTGTGTGGCCCAAACTCAGACCTGTTATAGACATTTTGAAGAAATTGGAAGAGAATTAGACTGAGTGGTCCAAAGAGTCTGGAATGGGAACCAGATCCTGAAGGAGCCAGACCAGAGGTTTTAACTTAGGACCCACACATACTCTTCAGGGAATCTGAAAATTCTTCTGACATGGTATATTGCTTGGTGTGGGTTCACATTTTTGTGATTGAGTGAAAGTGTATAATCCGGTTTAAATTTGCATGTCCGCCAATGTACATCTCCTGTTGCTCTCCTTGCCCAATGACAGCACACTCATTTCTGTTCTATACATGTGATATCCTCTTAACAGTCTCATGTCCTCTTTCTCTACCCTCTCTACTCCCCTCTAGTAAGAGGCTAGTAGGGTGACATCCTATAGGTGCATAGAACTGTAAAGTGCACACGTGATATAGTCACTCTGTGCTGCCCAGTCCAAGCCCTTCCTGTCTGAGGAGTTGATCTCAGTAATTATGTATGATCAGGGGCCGCACCAGGTCTAGGGGCCATGATCCCAGGGGAGTACTCAGGGTGCACCCCTTTTTATTCTCATATCGCCACTAGGACTTAACTTTGTGAGCCCCATCATGGCTGTCACTGGTGATGGCCGGGCACCATCTGGTTCTTCTGGTCACATGTTGATGTAGTCACCCATCCACGTGGGTCTTTCTGTCTTCTGGGTTCTCTTTCCCTCATGTGATTTTTGTCCTTGGTGATCATCTGTTCCTGCTGAGTTGGGACCATTTGATGTACCCCAGATGCCACTCGCAAATATGTGGTGCAGAAGATTCTGTTAGCAATATACTAGTTATGCCGGTTGGCCTCAATGTCCCCTGAGAGCCTGGTACCCGGACCCCCACCTCTGCCACTCTGTCCTTGCATTATTGGGTTAAGATTGGAAGAGTTTTCAGGTTATGTTGAAGTCCAGTTAAATTGATCTTCTTTTCTAATGTGTGCTGTCACTGATTTCACCCAGCCAAAGTTTTATCAACTGTCTAGTCTATAACCATCCCTCTGCCGTCCTCCCTCCCCTCCCTTGTAGCCGTGAAAGAGTCTCATGTACGTGAGTCAGTTTTTAAGTCCTTAGAGTAGGGGTCTCACAATATTTGGCCTTGTGCTGCTAACTAATTTCACTCAACATAATGTCTTCCAGTTGAGAGAGATGCTTCCAAAAATCATCATTGTCCTTTATCATTGCATAGTGTTCCATTGGGTATATATACCATAGTTTACCTACCCATTCTTCTGTTCTTGGGCATCTGGGTTGAGTCCATCTTTTTGCTATTGTGGACTGTGCTGTAGTAAACATTCATGTGCATGTATCTGTTCGTGTGACTGCCCTTGCATCTGTAGGATATATTCCAAGTAGTGGGATTACTGGGTCAAATGGTATATCTATTTCCAGCGTTTTAGGGAAGCGCCAGATTGCTTTCTAAAGAGGTTATACCATTTTGCAGTCCCACCAGCAGTGTAGGAGAGTTCCAATTTCTCCACAGCCTCTGCAGCATTTGTTGTTCTGCATTATTTTTGCATGATGGCCAGCCCTGTTGGGGTGGGATGGTATCTCATCATTAGTTTTGATTTGCATTTCTTTAATAGCTAATGATTGTGAGCATTTCTGCATGTGTCTTTTGACTGTCTGTGGGTTCACATTTTTAAGGGAGAAGTCACACACCTTTCAATATATTTTCAGAAAGTTCTCTGCTCCCCCAAAATGTTAAGAACACCAGTATCTGCATGAATCAAAAAATGAGTTTTGGAAATTTGGTATAGAGCTTGTGGGGGAGAGTGAGCGGCTGCACCAGTATCACCCTTCTCGTGTGGGGTACCTAATGAGTAAGACAGATTGGGCTTAAATTGTAGCTTTAGAAAGAGAGAGGAAAGATCAGCGTTACTTCTGTGCTAAATCCTTTAAATTTTTATATTTGGTTTCCTGAAGAAACATTACTAATGTGCTCAAGGATGGTTAGCGTTTTATTGTAACTGTTGTATGATTTACTCCTCTTTTTAACTTAAAACAAAAAGAAAAATAAACGTATTATCGTTGAGTCAATTCTGACTCCCAGCAATCCCGTGGTACAGAGTAGAACTGCCCTTAGGGTTTCTGTGGAGTGGCTGGGGATTTGGACTGCTGACTTTTTAGTTGGCAGCCTTAACACTTAGCCACTGTGCCACCAGGGCTCCTTTTTTTAACTAAAGAAGTCAGGTAATTAAAAATAGATTTAAAATGCAATGTTACTCTATTTTATAAAATTCTAACTGAGCCTTTAGCTAATGGTTGGATGGCACCTGAAGTTCTCCTTCTATGCCTTGTTCAAAAGAAGCCACCTGGAAGGAAAAGTTGAATTTATTTGTTATTAAAACCAAGATCTCTGTCAGTCTCAGAGGTGTGCCCATGTTTTATACCCAGATCAACAGTGTTATTTTACTTTCTGTGCATTCACATCATCTGGCCTTTCTTCCTTCACGTGGCATCATCCTCCTTCACTTCTCATCTTGAACTTATGCTTTAGGGTACTACAGAGCTGAGCTAGTGGTTGCCCACTCATACTATGATATTTCCCAGCACCACATTTTTGTTTATGCTTTTTCTGTTGCCTGGAACCTCTTTCTCATCTTCCTTTGGCCTAATTGGTTCATATTTATTCTTTAAGATCCGACTCTGTTCTCTCCTGTAGAAAGTCTTTCATGAGAGTTCAAATAAGTTCCTCTCTTTCATGTTTGTCTCCTTCACTGAGTTTTAAATTGTATTTTAAATTCTTTGAGAGACACTATTCCTTTATTACTAGCATCTATAAATAGCCCAGTTCCTGGTAATAAGAATTAACTATTTCATGAATAGGAGAAATCTAGTATGACTTCCAGATTTCTAGCTTAGCTGGCTGGTGAAATGGTGCTTTTCAACTCTAAATTGGATTGCAGAGATTAGGAGACAGTGAAGATCTTTTGCCTTAGGTATGGTGAAACATAGTGATGGTTTGTGTCAGAGTTAATAGCAGAAATTACTGAGAGAAGGACAGAAGATATTTTTAGATATATTAAGGTAGCATTTAGGAATAAATATGTTGTTATATTTAGGACTTGATTAAACAGAGGGGAAGACAGATAATGAGATAGATGGTAGCTAAGATTAAAAAATTATTATACATTGGGTAAGGCAGAGAAATGATGTAGAAGTGGTATTTGTATTCTTCAGTAGTCCAGGCATTGTTTTCTGGCTCTCTGCAATCATTAAGCTGTGCTGTGGAGCGAAATTCAGTCTTTATGTGCTGCATTTGATTGTGAAGGGACTCTTTGTTAGCATCCATTATTGATGATCTTTCCAGAAATGTTGAGTGATTTTACATTACCATTACACTGATGAAAATATAATGAGAGTTTAAAAGAGAAGAAATCTCATAACATTATACCTGTGAAGAAACCCTTTTGTAGTTATGTGAGGTTTGAGGCTTGGGAAGGGAATCCGCATGAGGAATGGCACTAATGGCACAGAACTTAAGAAAGAAAGAAATTTTTAAATAGCATAGACTCAGCCACTCTCACAGAGCTGCTTTTCAGGACACCTATTTACCCCTTGCTTCCTTCAGGTTCAACCTAATTACAAGCACCTGCTCACCCTAAAATTGGCTTTATTGTATAATTGTGTAGCAGTCTTGTTTAAGAATAGAAAATAAAACTTAAAGTTCAACAATAAAAAGACAGCCCAATTTTAAAATGAGTAGTAATTTGAGTAGACATTTCTCCAAAGAAGATACACAAATGGCCAATGATCACATGAAAAAATGTACATGATCATTAGTCAGTAGGGAAATGGATATCAAAACCACGATGACATACCACTTTATCCCCCAGGACTGTAATTAAAAAGAGAAACGATGACAAGTATTGTTGAAGATATGGAGGAGTCAGAACTAACATACCTTGCTGCTGGAATGGAAAATGATGCAGCTACTTTGGAAGCAGTTTGGTAGTTCCTCAAAAAGGTAAACATAGAATTACCTTATGACCCAGCAATCCCACTCCTTGGTATATATACCCAAGAGAATTGAAAACATATGTTCACATTAAAACTTGGACACAGATGTACACAAATCTACATAGCAACATGATTTATAACCAAAAAGTGGGAACAACTCAAGTGTCCATCAAATGATGAATGAATAAAGAAAATGTAGTACAGTAAAACCTACCAAAGACAGTCTGTGTAAAGCAGAAACCTATCAGAGAAGGAAATTCAGGTATTTTCCACTAACAGAGTGCAACAGAAAAGTGGTAAGACTGCACCCTGTCAAAGGCAGAAAACTGGCAAGACCCAGAGAAACAAGGCGGTCCCACTGGAGGCACAGTTGGGGGTAGGGGGTTGCAAGTCCAACGGACTGCCAGGCAAGTCTGGCCACCAAATCACCCTGCACCCCACCCCCTGCGCCCCTGAATCTCCTCGAGTTCAGGCTCCCACAGGCTTTAGTCTATGTCCATATAATGGATTATTCCTGTGCCATGAAAAGAGTGACATACTCGTGCAGGTTACAGCATGGATTCATTTTGAAAACATAATGCTAAGTGAAAGAAGTCAAACCCAAGAGGCTGTATGTTGTATGATTCCATTTTTATGAAATGTGCAGAATAGACAAATCCATAGAGACAGAAAGGTTAGTTGCCAGTAGACCACAGAGGAGGCAGAGTATAGGGAAGTCAAGAGTGACTGCTAAAGAGTATCATGTTTCTTTTTGGGGTGATAAAATGGGCTGGAATGAAAGTGTGATGCTTGTACCACATTGTGAAGGTTCTAAAACCTACTGAATTGTGTAACATGGTGAATTTTATGTTACATTAGTTATATCTCAAAATAAGAATAAAATATCAAAACACTATTTTGTAATAGTATCCACATAATATGCTCTGCTTTTTGATCCTCAAGAAGAAATTTAGAAGATTTTGTTCATTTGACTCTCGCTATTCAGATTATTTCACAATTATGTTGGTGGTTGAATAGTCACTGGTCTCAGGTTCCCTAGTAGCAAAACCATATTATATTTACATTCTTTTTTTAAAAAAAAAAAGTGAAAATCAATTTTTTTACTCATCTGATTGTTGTAAAAAATTGAGATAATATACATTTGCCTTCTAATCTTGTGCCTCAGAAATAACCTGTATAGTGACTCAGTGTACATTTTTTTCAGTTTTTTTATGCTTGATAAACACGTATGTCAATATGTGCAAATCAGTGTGTATTTAGCATAAATTGGATCATACCATTCATTGTTCTACTGTACTGCTGTGTCATCTTTGCTGTGAAGTCAAGTGGTCATGTGTATATCTGCTTCTAGATTCTGTTCCAGTTTCATTGGTCTGTTTGTCTGTCCTTGAACTACACTACCACACTGTGTTTGTGGTAAATCTTGGTATCTGGTAGTATGAGGAGCTTTCTAACTTTCTGATCTTCAATAATAGCTTGGTTGTTACTGACCGTTTTTTATGATTTCTGTGTGAGTTTTAAAATCAAGTTACCAGTGTATGTAAGAAAAAACTTGGTGAAATTTTTTATTGCACGTTGACTGCACTGAAACAGTAAATGAAATCTTTACAATATTCAGTCTTCTAATCCATGAATATGATACAAACCAAAAACTAAAGCAGGTGCTGTCAGATGGATCCTGACTCCTGACGGCACCACATGTGCCAGCATAGGACTGTGTAATCTGTCTCTCCATTAATTTAGAGCATCTTTAATTTCTCTCAGTATTTTTTTTGTGCAGAGATTTTGTACAGCATATTTGGGGTTTTCTTCTCCTTCAGACTTAAAATGTGCTTATTTCTTTTTGAACAGGTAAGTAGTTTGGATGGAGCATATTTTTAACTTTTTCTCTATTGAAAACTATTTAAAAACCCTCCATATTAAAACTGTATGTAAGTCCTTGCTAAATGTAAACACTGAAGTCCTGAGTACATGTTCTAGTTAGAATCTGGATCTCTTTTCCTGCTCAGCTAAAGTGAACTATCACCCCCACAAAATCGGAAAGCTGCTTCCCCTCTCAATTCTTGCTGTGTTACCTGAATAATTTGTTTCTGGACCTTTCCAGTGGTCCTAATTCAAATGGAACTCACCAGGATGGGGTGAGCAATCATCCCGAAAAGTCTCCAGCCCTAGAAGCCTCTTTCATCTTTAAAACCAAGGCCCCTCTAGTTTTCCTATCTTTGTAGAGAGACATTAGACATTATACATTATACTTTCCAGTTGGGTGATACCTCTACTTAGAAGAAATGGAGAAGGGAAGACTTTGTAAATTACCTTCTTTACCAAAGGAAGAGTATTGTTTCAGATTGTTTTTGTTTTGTTTTACCTATTTGACATTTTAGAGTAGTTCTTTGTCCCACCACTCTACCACCAAAAACAGTAACATTGAGAACAATAACACAAACAGTAATGATAATAAGTATTCCTGTTGTTAGTTGCCATCAAATCAGCAACCACCTGTACAACCACAAAACACTGACCAGCCCTGCACCACTCTCATGACTGATTTTGGAGCAAACTGTTTTGATCCATAGAATTTTCACTGGCTGATTTTCACAAGTGGAATACCAGGTTTTTCCGCCTAGTTCACTGTGGTCCAGAAGCTCCTCTGATGGTAGTAACAGCCATTATTGATTGATCACTTTCTATGTGCGAGGCACTATGGCTAGGTAATGTAAATACCTCGTTTAATTTTGTAACAGTCCTACCAAGTCTGTTGTTCCCATTTTTATGAAGAACTTGAGATTTAAAAATCATATGACTCAGATTCACTGGCTAGTGTGTAGTGGGGCAGAAATTTAGACCAGGTCATTTTGATTACAAAATTTGTGTTGTTAATCACTGTACTGTTTTGTCTCTCTGCTTAGCCTACTACTGCCACTACCATTGAGTTGATTGTGACTCATAGCAGCCCTATAGGACAGAGTAGAAATACCCCATACGGTTTCCAAGGAGCACCTGGCAGATTTGAACTGCTGACCTTTTGGTTAGCAGATGTAGCACTTCACCACTACACCACCAGGATGTCGTATTAAGGGAGTTGAAACATGGTAGAATGTATAGCAATAGAATGTTGACATGATTACTTGATTTGGTTAGTTGTGTTTCTGCTATCATTTGGGGGGCGCTGACAGAAGAACTTCTTGTGTATTAGAGCCTTGGTGCACATAATCATAAAAAAAAGCAAGAAGTAATCTGCTTTGCATAACCAATTCAGGCTCTCCATAGCATATATGGAGAGTTTAAATAGTGTCATCTAGCCTTTCTGTAAAATTTTTTGTAGATCTCCATGATGTTCTTTTGGTTCTCATCATGTCTTAACGTCTGGTTTTCCCTACTACCCTGTGCATACACTTACCTTAATGCTGAGTGTCATATTAAAATGAGTTACCCATATGCCAGTCTTCACAGCTGTACAGTGAATTTGTGAGAACAAAAATGAATCTCCATCTTACAGTCCTGACACAGCACTTGATACACAACAGGCAGTTAGTGGTACCTGTTAAACTGAGTTATTAAACATGGAAATGAAGACCTGCATTGTTAGTCTTTATGGGTTTTTCTAAGCATCTTGGTAAAGAAAGAACAAGAGTTCTATCATTTCTAGGATCTGCGTTGTAGACTTTGCTGGCACTGCTGGCAGAGGACCCTGTCTTTCAGATTCCTCCATTGTTCTATCCTGACTGAACTTTCTACTGCTTTTCATGTGCACTGTGCACTAATTAAACTGACGTGTGGTAGACAGCAAGTCCCTCTCCATGTACCAGCTGTGTCCTGTGGAAATCTCAGCTGTTCAGTTTATAGCCAGCTGTCCATGCAGCCCTTTGTTCTGACCCTAGCCAGCCAGGGCTAGATCAATGGGTATCAGCCACGGACTCCATATGGCTCCATCCACTTCAGACTAACCAGCCCTCACTAGTCGGTAATTCACAGAAGTCACAAAAACACTATACCTGCAATAACAACTTTTAATTTAACAAAAGGATACTAATGAAATGCCAGAAAGGATACATAGGGCAAAATCTGGGAGAGTTTCCAATGGGTAACTTCCTTGTCCCAAGGAGACATGCTGTCCTTCCAAGAGCAAAGGACGCACAAGGTAGCAAAGCACCACGTGGTCCCTCTTTGACTGGTCAGCCCCTACTCATTAGCTTTGGTTACTGGCCCAGCTCAAAGAACCGACCAAAAACAAAAGTCAGATTGCTTTTTGCAGGGCGATTCCACAACTGAGAACTGGACTACTTCACTGGTCTCTTTTTTTTTTTTTTATCTCTGTCTGTATCATGTCCTCTGCATGGCCTTCATGTTGCCAGAATCTTACTTTTCAGCTGTCCCATTTAAATGCTGGTTCCTCAGGAATCTTCCAGTGCCTCCCTACCCACCTCTCTTACCACCCCCAAAAGAAGTCATTTCCACATTTCAACTCTTAACAGCACTTGGATTACAACACAACATTTGAAATTGTTTATTTTTGTACCCTACTAAGTGACAGATGGAAACCCTGATGGCTTAGTAGTTTAGTGCTGCAGCTGTAACAAAAAGGTCAGTAGTTCATGTCCTCCAGGCGCTACTTAGAAACTCTCGGGAGCAGTTCTACTCTGTCCTGTAGGGTTGCTATGAGCTGGAATAGACTCAACTGCAGTTGGTTTGGTTTGTTTTTTAAGTAATAGATCCCTTGGCAGCAAGGTTCTTGGCTTTTGTTTCCCTGCTGCTTCTCAGTTAGTACTGCATTGAATATATATAAGTTGAACTGAATATAAACTAAGGCATTTTGTGCTTCAGAGCAACTGGTCAGAGGACTGTATGCAGTCTTGTTAAGTCTTTCCTCTGCATTGGTGTACACGTAATTGCGTTACATCCAGAAAACTGTGTGGGCTTCAACTTTGTATTTATTCAAAGAGCTTCAGTTTAGGAAAGATCTTTTTATTTTTATTTTTCAGATTTACATTTATTTTTAGCATCTTGACTGTTCTTTATAGTGACTCTCCTCCTTTTTTCCTAGGGCACTGTTTTTAATCTTGAGGAAGAGGAATACCCTGGACTCATTGCAGAAGATAGCAATGATATTTATATTCTGCCCAGTGACAACTCTGGACAAATCAGCCCTCCGGAGTCTCCAACAGTGACTGCTTCCTGGCAGTCAGAGAGCTTACCTGTCTCGCTGTCTGCCAGCCAGAGTTGGCACACTGAAAGCCTACCAGTGTCCTTAGGTCCTGAGTCCTGGCAGCAGATTGCAATGGATCCTGAAGAAGTCAAAAGCTTAGATAGCAATGGCGCTGGAGAGAAGAGTGAAAACAATTCTTCGAATTCTGACATTGTGCATGTGGAGAAAGAAGAAATCCCTGAGAGCGTGGAAGATACTCCTGTGGCTTCTGCAGGCCCACCAACCAGTGAGCTGCAAGAGGGGTCTTCCGAAACACCAGCTCCTTTGCTTCCGCTTATCACTGCCACTTCCCTGCTGGAGAAAAAGGAACCTGACACAGAAATGATTGCAGTTGAGAAACTTAGCCCTGCTACATCTTTGTTTGTAGAGCTTGATGAAGAAGAGGTGAAAGCAGCCACAGTCGAAGCTGTTAAACCAGAGGAGGAGGTGGTGTCTGCCCTGGTACCCACAAAAACACTGCTGAGTGAAGGGGAGAGAAGTGTCAGGAAGGAGAGGCTTACAGAAGAGTCCTCCCAGGCTGGAGAAGAGAAGGCCATCTCGTTGTCTGAGAGCAAGTCTGTACTGCTGTTTGGAGGAGCTGCTGCTGTGGCCATCCTAGCAGTGGCAGTTGGGGTAGCACTGGCTCTGAGAAAGAAATAGCAGATTTTCCAGAAGAGAAAGAAAAGAGAAAGCATCTAAGTTTTAGTTATACTGATAGGAATTTGAACCACCTGCTGGCAGCTGATTGGACATTTGTGGAACAATGTGGGATAACCGGGACTTCCACTGAACAAGGCAAGGAGATTGATCCATACTTTAGGGCTTGAGGTAAAGGGAGTTCATTTTTGTCTGATCATAAGTTCCATGGGATTGAGCTCATGCTAGATTCAGAATCATGAGAAAAGTACTCACTCCCTCTAGAACATTTCTCAACCTTAGATTTTATTGACCTTTTGACAATTCTGTCTTGTAGGATACTGTCCTGTGCATTATAGGATATTTAGCAACATACCTGGCTTATACCCACTAGATGCCAGTAACACCCCTTCCCCTAGCTGTGACAACCAAAATGTCTCTAGACATTGCCAAGTGTCTCCTGAGGGAGCAAAATCTTTCCCGTTGAGAGCTACTGCTCTAGAGGGAGAGGGTTGATTTAGGAAAACCTGGGAGAGAAGTTTCCAGGCAGGAGGGCTTAGCTGTGGGGTCTTCAGCTGCTGACTTGTCAGCTCTGCATCCTCTTTGAATTTCACCTTTCCTGATGAGGAGGCTGAATTTTGCAGCCACTCTTTTGGGCCCTCTTCTTCCCACATCCTTAGTCCTGTTGTATGAGGGTGTTCTCCCTTAAGTCTCAGCTGCCTCAGGTAGTGCATTGCTCCTCTTCACCCCGATTCCTTCTGAAATCCCATGGGAGTGCTTGCTCTGTACTTCTGCTCAGACCCACCTGTAAAGATGCTGCCTTTAGGAATCTTTAAAAAATAATAAATTTAAAAATAGGATAAAAGAAACTTAGGGTTCCCTGCCTACAAGTGCCAATGGTTAACACCACTGGCCAGAGAGAGAGAGACATTGTCTTGTCTAGAGGCAGGAGAATGGCCTAAATGACCAATTGGTTCCATGCTAGGCAGCAGCGTTTGTCTTGCTGGCTGGTCACTGTGAACCTGGGCTAGTATGCTTTCCTGTACCTGGCCTCGTCTCACTGCTGGTTATCCAGCGCCTCTGCATTTCTCTTGCCGTATAGTAAGGATTTCTAGACTTGGGCTTACAGAACCATATGAATCATAATTTTTATTAAACACAGAAAGTGACCCACGTATCATCAAAGTAAAGGAGAAAAGAGGGGCTCCCATTTCAAAATTGAAACTACCCTCAGAATTTTAGTTTGACTTTCAGAGTTCATGAACAGTGGCTTCTTAGTCTGAACTCATCACAATCCATGTGCCAGAGCGATAAACCAAAATGCACCCACCCAGTGTGTGCTAGTTGTGAGTCAGTGTACTCTGATCTGGCCAACCCATCCCTAAAGGAGGGGTGGAGCTGTGTCCTTTCATGTCTGAGGACCCAGTGTCACTATGCAAGGCACAACGTGCTTGGTACAGAAAATCGTCTCAGATTTATCACAGTAAATGTAACAAATCACTTCGTAGGTCCTAAAGTGTGTAATAAAATTACTTCCCCTCCCCGATCACCTAGCCTTGATGTTTTAGATGTGCTTGCTTTTTTATTTATGTATTTTTTAAATTAAATTTTCCCCCTTAAAAAAGAAAACCCACTGCCACTGAGTCCATTCTGACTCATAACAACCCTATAGGACAGAGTAGAGCTGCCCCATAGCATTTGAGGCTGTAAATCTTTACAGAAATAGACTGCCACATCTTTCTTCTGCAGAGCAGCTGGTGGATTTCAACTGCTGATCTTTTTGGTTAGTGGCTGAGTGCTGTAACCACTGTGCTGCCAGATCTCCTCCCTAAAGCAATACTATTTAAAAGGTGGTCAGAAAAAGATCTGACAGGGTGTTTGTGTGTCTGGTACAGCTCTGTGATGCAGTGTATCTTCATGATCTGAGTCCTGGTGCCTCAGTTTGGTAGTGACAGTTTTTGAGGGTTTTTGGTGCACCTGGGTTAATAGCTAGGGGTGTGGAGGAAAAATGAAATTAGTAGAGAACTTTTCTGTAGGTGTGTATTTTAATCGCTGTAATTGTGTTCACATAGGTTAATAGCTGAGAAAGCTGGTGTGCTGTTTCTTCTTTCCTTTTAAAATACTTTCCTTCTGTTGTTGAACACTTTTAAACCCTGGACCTCAAACACACTGACAGTTGCCGAGTACATTTGAGCACTAACAGAAGCCAGGTTCATTTCTGAGCTGCTAAAAGCATGTCTGTGGCTTAGGGTATTTGGCACTGCGTTTTCCACAGAAAGAAGGCACATAAAAAAAAAACACGATATTGATGGTGATACTTTCTGCTTTATTTCCCCATCAGATGAACATTTTTAATCCCAAGTATTCTGGCCAATTGTCTTTTGCTGGGTAATGGTAAATATACTTCTCCATTGGCTTTCCGTAGGTACAGTCTTCCTTAAAACCAGTTGCTGTCAGCTCTAATTCACAGTGACCTCATGTGGGTCAGAGTAGAACTGGGCTCTGTTGGGTTTTCAGTGGCTAGATTTTTCGAAAGTAGATTGCCAGGCCTTTCTTCTGTGGCACCTCTGGGTGAACTCAAACTTACATCCTTTCATTTGGCAATTGAGTGTGTCAGTCAGTCTTCTTAAGTTCCCAAGTAATGGGTTGTGTCAGTGTTCTCCTTCTTTCTCATTTGCTTGTCCTCTGCCTCTGGCAGTAGAAGGCATTAGCCCTAATGAGGACTGCAGCCTACAGCAGGTCCTCGTTGTTGCTGTTCTCCTTGTAAAAATTGTTTCTTGGCTCCCTCCCTGTTTTTTTGGTGGAGACGGGTAGTAGGAGGCTATTTCTTCTTGTAGAGCATTTAAATAAGGTAAAGGAAAGATTAGAATAAACCCATCTTGTTTATGGAACTCATGTGTCAGAATTAAGAGTTTCATTTCCTATTTACTATTCCTTATTCTTTGAACTATTGAGGAAAAGTTTTGTTAGTAAGTCCTTTAGAATTCTTAACTGCTCTATTGAATGTAGTAATTTTTGATCACTTGGCAAAAAAGCCAGTGAAGATCTCTTGAGAAAAAGACCAGAATTAAAGAATGCCAATTCCTTGTGTATCCTCTCTGTACTAAAGTGATAATGTTCTGGGCCTGCAGAAATCAGCCAGTGCCTGCAATGTGCCTTAGGGGGCCTCTCCTGACCCACTGGTGTTCTTTAGAGAGCTTTCTAATAAAGAAGTGCAGCAGTGACCTTCTGCTTCTCCCATATCCCAACCCAAAGGCCTCTTGACAGCTCCTCTCGCCTGTATTTCTGACCCATCTTTTACATCAAGTGCAGCCACTACCTAGGCTGCCCTGAGGGGCATCAACAGTAAACCCAGAAACATAGCTACCATTAATTTCCTATGGAAATTCATCTCCTCAGCTTTTGTGCTATGTCCTGTACAAATAGAAAACACTTGCTCCTTGCCTTTTCCTGTAACGGCGTGTCACTCGAAGCCTTCTTCCTCTAAAACCATGGCATGTGAGCAGATACACTACACACAGAATTTCTTCAATTATTTCAAGGTGTTTTATAGAAGTAAAAGGTATTACGGATAAGAATTTTATTTCCTCTTTCTTTTTATCATGTCTTTTCACACAAACTTATCTCTCAGAGAATTTGAAGTGGTGATCAGCTTCATCGTAGGCTATCCGATCATTTATAGAGCCTACTTAAAGCCACCAGACTGAATCAACCACAGGCATTATCACCTTTAGTCTCAGCACACCTGATGCCAGCCAAGTGTTTCCTCTTCCCTGGAATAACAAGATTAGTGATGACTTCCTGGTAAGCCATTCATCACTGAATAGGCTCAGCTGAGATTGGTTTGAGTTTAGGGTGTGTGTTTTTTCCATATTAAAATATCCTTTTCCCAAAAGTCTTTTGTGTGGATAATTATATTTTTATCAGCTATTAACTGGGCATTGGCAGTGTACCAGAGATTGTTCTAGTTCTCTCACATACCTCATTTCACCTTTATAACTAATAAAATCCATACCAAACCTGCTGCCATCAAGTTGATTCCAACTTACCATGACTATAGGACAGAGTAGAACTGCCCCATTGGGTTTCCAGGGAGTGACTGGCAGATTGGAACTGCCAACCTTTAGGCTAGCAGCCAAGCTCTTAACCATGGCACCACCAGGGCTCTTCAGCTGTAATAGCTGTTGATATTCTTTAAATCCTGGTGTACAGGTTGAGGAAATTAATCATAGTGTAGTAAGTTTTCCAGAGTCTCCTGGCATGAGAGGAAAGGCAGTGATTTGAATTTTTCTGACTCCAAGTCTAGTGCATTTTCAGTTGTTAGCAGTTATTTCTGTTACCCTGCAAAGCACTCCTGGCAGCGGGTGCTCCATTGACCAGACCCTGTGCCCTAACATGGGTCTGCCTGGGTTCCGCCTGGGAGGAGTGCCCTCAGGTCTGTACAAAAGTACTAGATGGCTCAGTGGCAACCCTTATGACTATGCTGTTCCACAGAAAAATGGGAGGTTTTGTTTAGGGCAGTTCCCAACTTCTTGCACCAGGTGTTTTCTCTAGACTTACTGAGATGCCTTGTAGTTGGAGAATCAGCAATTATCCCTGGTACAGATCTTTCATTAGCTGTCTTGGTTAATGTGTTGAGTTTAAAACAGGACTAGGCAGTCTTGATACAGGAACCCACACTGAGTGCGGTGAAACAATTGAAGGCAGCACCATGACCCTTTTTCCTTTTCTCTCTCATATGTTCCTTGTTTGTCCTCCCCTGCCTGTGCCTTGAGCCTGGAGTGGAGGCTGTGGGGCCCAGAGAGGTGATCTCTAAGACAAGTGGTCGTCTCTTGGCTTCACTCAGTCTGAACACTCAGAGTGGTCCCTGACTCCATTAGGAGGCTTAGCCAGGCAAAGCCGGTAGTAAGTGACTCCCAGTAAAAACACCACCTTATGGCATTTCCCATTACCCTGGGGAATGTAAAGTTAATAGTAGCCTTGGCTATAGATTTTTCTTAATGTATTTTATATTTAGCTCGTATGTGAAGCTCCATGGAGTTGGAAACAATTGTCTTCACTTTCTTTACACTCTACACAGACTCTTTAACCTCAACCTATATTGCCATATTCCAGTGAATTGAAACCATTAGGGTCCTTCACATGTTTATGTTTACAGAGCCCTAGCCAGGCCGCTGCTTCCTAGTTAGCTCAGGTTGGAATTGTTCTCAGGGATATTTGCAAGGCCTTGTAATAAGTTAAAAAGTAGCAGCTGGCTCATGGTAATTCTTAACCTGTTCTCACTTCTAGATGGAACATTTTATAGTGATATTACTCACTTTAGTGAGTATCCTTTGCACCACTGGAAGAAACTGGTTAATGTACAATTTAGAACAGAATTCTGCCATTTAAAGATGAGTTTATTGCCTCCTTCCCTGGAAATAAAGTAGCTTTCCTGTTACGGGATCTGGAATAACTCAGTTGTTGCTGATGATTTCTAGCAAGAGAACTGGACTGTGGAGACCATATCCTGGACTAGCACTAAAAGAAAAGGGTTTTTTTCTTACATTTTTCCTGCTCTTCCATTTCTTTCCTCCTTCAGATTAAAAGTGCCTCTTCCTGTCTGATTTGGTGTCTTTGTTCTAATGCTCTCATCTCAAAAATACTGGAATGAAATGGTAATTTTGGTAATAATACAGGTATTTCACTGTGCGATGTGTGTCCCCCTTCCTAAGCATCAGTAGCGCCTTGTTCCAGTTCTGCTGTGCTGAACTTATTACTGCGCACTAGTGCGGCTGCTCCTCCCTCCTACTTGCTGCCTTTTGACCGTTCTCTTCATCAGTGTAAAGAAACAATAAAAATTCAAATCTATGAATTGTGCTGTTAGAGGCAGTGTATGAAGGAGAACACACTGGAAGCTGCAGTAAAATGAGATTTGAAGATAATCCACGGGTTCATCTTTCTCTTCATATGGTAACTGCCCTTGACTGGGGAGGGATCATTTCAGATTCTCAGTCTCACTGATTGGGGCTGACGTCAGGTCCTCAAAACTTGGTAACATTCAAATGACATTATTGTAGTTTCCAGTCAGCATGGATGACTGAGTTGGAAAATAAGACCAGGCAGCCTTGAGCATCTCCTCAGTTACTTGCTGGATCCTAAGAGGTGAGGGCAGGGATGATGTGCT
Organism: Heterohyrax brucei; assembly: GCA_028571685.1. Taxonomy (NCBI): domain Eukaryota; kingdom Metazoa; phylum Chordata; class Mammalia; order Hyracoidea; family Procaviidae; genus Heterohyrax; species Heterohyrax brucei. Next base: position 59,244,159 of record CM053142.1, on the reverse strand, counting down.
CTTCTGAACACACCGTCTGACTGTCAGATACGCCAAGTGTCTTGGAGGAGAAAGCTTTTCATTTTTAACAAGGAATTTGAATCATTTAATGCAGATACTTTAAAAATAATGAAAACCCCATTCTCTGAGTACACAATCACCTCTCAATTATATCCGAAGGATTGTTACCAGTTGCACAATTTACCAAAGTTCAGGATATATGCAGATCACCATGGCCATGATACGTTTGTGATCAGAACATTTGCTGTTTTATATAGTGGGATCTCTCTATAAGGCTGGTTTGTGGGAAAGGGGTAACAGTTTTGCCTGATGGCTGAGAAAGTGTATCACACTTGGTCTGGAAATTGTTATACCCAAATCTGTAAACTGCATGAAAATGGTGACATACTGTATTAACCTAAGTGAAACACCAGAAGGTAAGGCTGCTGTGAAAGATTAAATGTATTACATGATATAGTCTGGGACTGTTGGTGTTTTAGAGCTCTTTTCCACTAGAGTTACCACTTGTATTTCAGTTACTCCTTAGTGAGAACTTGATGGTACTGACTGCTTTATGTATGTTTGAGCATGTATGTATACCTAAGAGTGATTCTGCTTGTTTCCTTGGTCATAGGAATGGTTTGAAAGAAAAAATCCACTTCAGAACATTCACAGTAATAGCAGTATGGATTTATTTCCAAATGGTGACCTTCATACTGCACAGCAGTGCATTTCCTTTGCACCTGTGTAACTGAATGCAGCTAGGTCCCTGTGAGTCGGAACCTCCTCAGTGGTAACTGAAAGGTAACACCACCACAATGCAGACATCAGACCAAAACCAGCCCAGGGGTGGTATGGTGAGCAGTGTACAGTCATTTTTCTTTTCTGGGAAATTCAAACTCTGAAGGAACAGAAGTGCTTCTGGTACCACTAACTGTGACTTTCTAGCACTGTCACTGCTCTCGTTCACAGGCTTCCCAGGACCAGGGTGTGCATAGGAAAGAGTTCAAGTGAAGGCAGTGTGTGACAGACCCAGCATCCACTGATTCGTAAATGCCCTTGTGGGCAGCTGCCTCTAGTTGTAAGCTACAGATCAATGTTGTGTTGCTGCTAAACCTAGGGCTTTCTCTTTGCCATTCAGGCGCTCCCTGAGTGATCTGCTTTAGTCATCACTTGTATTCCAGTTGTGTCCCCAAGGAAAGGAGCCATCTCAAACTGCTGACTTTCAGAAACTTAACCGCCTTTTCATCTTTCATCTCCACCAGCCTGTCCAGGTGTGGCTTCCTTGGCATTAGCTCAGGAATCTGACTGGAACTGGAGGCTGTAAGATTTAGTAACAGCCCGACAGGGTATATGCACTACCTTCTAGCATCCCATCAGCTTAAAATGTGTATCAAAGTCTGACATCTTGGACGGAGAGGAAGTGCATTTCAGTTACCTGATTGTGGACACCGTGATTGACTTGGGCCACTAGACACCTTTTAACTGCCTATGGCTTGTGACTGAAAGGAAATCCAGTTGAAAAAAATAACCTATTTATTCAGATCTGATTTTTCCCATAGTTTGAATACAGACAACACTTTTGTCCAGGACCGCTTGTGCTGTTTGGTTTTTCACAGGAAGAATGTTACTTCCTGAGTATTAAGATGGTCCCCATTCGCAGTGGGATTCCCTGTTTGTAAGGGGTATGAGCATTTCTTCTCCAGTCTTCACCCCTCAAACAGGATACTGCTTGCTTGCTTGATCAGGCCCCAGGGGAGTGCAACTTAATAAACAGTGAAGATTTTCTCTTTCTTACAGAAAAATGTGTGGTTTTTTTTGTCTGCTTTACAATCTTTTAAAACGTAAATTTAAGGTAGGAACCTATACAGTCCAAACAAGGCAAAGGCACAAAGCATAGGTGAATGTGGGAGATAGTATGAAACCCATTCAGATATGTGCAAGTTAACATTTTCTTTCAAGTATAATAATGCAGAAATTCCTAAATGGGTTACCAGCTTAAAGATCATCTTTAAAATAGAAATAAATAGCTGTTATCTAGTGCCTGTATTCTGTAAGAACTCTGTTTCAATAGCCACGGCTCCGTTGCCATCTGAGGCAGCTGGACTGCTGTCACCGCAGCCGGTGCTAACCAGTCAGACACTTTCGCAGAGCCATCCATTCAGTCCATTTCCTAGAGCAAGAGAGGAAGAACAGCCCAAGTTAGACTAACGCACAAGCCGAGACTCCATACTTCAGAATTTTAGTGCTGAAGTTGGGATGTGCACAGATGCACTTTGTCAGGGCACAATTACTGATCCACCTGAGGCTTGACTACTTAATGGAATTAAACGGTTTCCCAGGTTTAAGGGCTTAGGACCATTGTGTTGTGTGTGGGATAACTCCGTATTAATAAAGTTTATGTTCTGCATCCTATTCTGCTGCGTACTGTCTGGGGTCTTAAAGTTTGCAAGTGTCTGTTGCATATGGCTCTGTGGGTGTCTACTCACCCAGGGTAAGAGAAAGAAACTGGAGAAAAGCCCACAGGACTGTTGACGTGAACGCTTGTGCTCTGAGATGAGAAAAACTAGATGGTGCCTGGTTCCCGCTATCAACCATGGATATCACAGAATTCACAGATGGGAGAAAAATGTGGAAAAGATCTCCAATTCCTGAAAAGGTCAGACTTACTGGACCAGTTGACACTAGAGGATTCACTGAGACTATCACCCTGATAATGCTTTAAACTTTGAACCATTTAGCTAGTAACATGGTGACTCATAAGAAACACCAACTGTGAGTACTGTGCTTCTTTAAAAAAAAATCATCTCTGTGAGAGAGACCAGACCATCAACATTTACCCTAAAGCAATGACAAGGTAACTGGGGGAGGGGCAGGGAAGCTAGATTAATGGAAACAGCAACTAAAAAAATACAAGAATGCTGACAGACTAAGTCACTGAAACATTTTGTATACAACTGTTAAAAGAGAACCTAATTTGCTGTATAAACTTGCACCCAAAACACAGTAAAATATTTCCACAACACACATTTTCAGAGCTCTTTGAGCATTTATCACTGTGTTCTACAACTGGGTAGTCAGGTCTTCTCAATCAGTTATGGTGCCATAAAGGCATCTTAGCAGGTCAGAAGGATGCTTTCATCAGCTCCTTCGTAACTGGCAAGGACGCTTGGTGGTGCAGTAGTTAGAGCACTCAACTGCTAACCAAAACACAGGTGATGCAGACCCGCCAGCCGCTTCACTGGCGAAAGGAGTGGTAGTTCTTTCCTGCCCTAATGGGCCACTATGAGTCAGAGTGGACTAAAGACAATGAATTTCGGGGGGTTGGTTTCAGTAGTTGGGAAGCTGTCTACAAACTGCTGTTGACACCCTGTCCACATACCCTGTAGACAGCTGCTGCTGAAAGCTGTCTGGGTTAGGCTGTTTGGCCTGGCTCAACACCTGATTATTTACCTGTTATTTCCATTTTAAAATGTATAACTGGAGACCACAGCAAGACAGGCAACGCTTTGGAGGCTTAGCAGTAAATATTAAAAGGATTAGACACTAGTTTAATAAAAACCTAAGAATGCTTGAGAAATACTCAACACATAAAAACACTTCTCACTAATACCCAGTTTACAGATAAAATCCATCCACTGAACTTCCATCTGGGTCTGTGGAACTGAAGCACCAGACTGTCAGGTTTGTCCAGACGTTTGGGGCAGCGACCTGAAGAACCGTAGGAAGGTTTTTTTTTTGAATGCTGTGTTCTTTTCATACAGCCAATTATAGAAACGCACCAGTTTCTACACAAATTGTTCAGTGACATTGGTTACATGCTTCAGAATGTGCCAGCATCTCCTTTTCCCATTCTAGCTGTTCCATCGCCAGTAAATCCAGCTTCTCTGCCCTCTTTCCTTTACATCTGTGGACACCTGCTCACCATTTGGTCTCAGATGTTTTAGGGCTAAATACCCTTCAGATCACAGAATTCATAGGTGGGAAAAAATGTGGACAAGGTCTCAAATTCCTTAAAAGGTCAGACTTACTGGACCAGCTGAGACTGGAGGATTCACCGAGACTATCACCGTGATACGCTTTAAACTTTGAACCATTTAGCTAATAACATGGTGACTCATAAAAAATACCAACTGTGAGTACTGTGCTGCTTAAAAAAAAATCATGGGACAGGTATATTCTGAGGAAAAGAGTTCCCCAATCATCCTTCTTGGTAAACATGTTGGTATAAGTTTACATTACACTTATTTTTGTGAGACGATGATGAAGACAGCAGACTGAGGAAGTACTGGTCTACATGTCCACATCCTGCTATTACGATTCTACTGGTAGAATAAAGCAAGCTTCACCTCCCCTAGACAGGAGCAGGCCTTAAAGCTGATAAAGCTCTAAAGGACATGAGGTATCCATAAGCACCTTATACTACATGATTTTTAGCTGCAGAAAGCAAACCCAATCCTGCATTCCTTAGCAGGAAGCAGCGGTTTGGTCATGAGAAACAGGCAGAGAAGGGTTGCAGACAGCCTGCAGCCAGGGGTGCCCAGATGGAGAAGACGACGTGTAGGGAGCAGGCACAGAACCAAGAGGACTCAGGAGCTGCTATCACTGGTTCTTACATTTCTGGCTAAGTTCCTCACGTAGGGGAGTAGGTTGTGGTTAATGAAGTTCACAGCTGTGCGAAAGACAACACGGAGCAAGGAAGGCGTGTGATTGGCCACCTTTTTGGCCAACAGCATGGTCAACATCAGCTTTTTCTTTTCCAACTCCATGTCCGTGAGACTGGTCTGCATCGCTTCATCTAGGGCAGTCGCCAGGCGTGTCATCCTGTCCTGGACAGGAGTTAAAAGAGAAGGGTCATGTAGAACAGTTACTGAAATTCTTTCTCTGAGAGGAGGAACTCTCTCACAGCCACTCAACAGGAGTATGAAGACATGCTTTCACTTCAGTAGGAAATACTCATCAAACAACTAAGGAGGATGGGCAGAGAGAATGGGAAGTAATTTAGCTTTGAGAGGCAAAAGGAAGAGAAGTCTACACTCACTCCCTAGAATGGGATGTTCATTAACCAAATAACATGATTACTGAGCATAGTATGCTCACAATAGACAATAATGGAGTACAAAAAGCCAAGTCAGTCCCTGATGCTAAATCTTAACGCCCATCTTACTAAGGCTCAAGGGGCTATGAGTTACAGTCCCCCTGAAACAGGAAAAGGCAGACCATAGACCATTCAACTTAAAAGGACTCAAGCTCACTGAGTCACATGCAAATTCACTACTATAAGTTAACATACTGTAGGAGTGGTCTGGTCCGGGGACAAGCAGTAAAAGATGCTTACACAAGAATAGCTATTGTAGAACATCAGACATCACTAGACTGGAGACAAGCCACCTTGGAGAATGGAAGGCTTGACCTGGCTGATACCTGAAGGATGAATCAATTTAAAGAAAGCCAAGGGTGTCTAAACTGGCAACACACAGAAGTCAAAATCCTGCTTTCCTCTGAGCTCCCATTGCTACAGGCATTTATTTGCAGCCTTTGGGTATTCATTTCTTTCTCCCACTCAGTTTCTTCAGGACGGACAGAGTGCCCTGGACTTAAGTCTGTCAAGGTACCAGGCAGGTGTAGAAGCTTAGTAATTAAATTTATTTGTATATTGCTTGGCATGATCACAAAGCCAACAGTGGCTGGCTTTTATTGTCACATCTGGGTTAAGTTCTACTGGCATCTTTATACAACTGCCTAGAACTAAACAAAACAGAAGTTAGCTCTGGGAGGGCCATATAAATTTTGTTCCAATATTTTCGATGGCCTTTTATCCTTACAGTCTTGGCCCTCACTTTAACATTCAGGATTGCTCGATGTCAGCTAACAGTTTTCTGAAATCCCTTTGGACTCTATGTAATTCTTTTGTCAAAGACCATTAGCAACAGACTTGACAGACATAAACTGAATCACCTCACTGGACACTGCTCTACCAACATGACAGGGAACAAAGAAAAATTTTGTTGCTTCAGTTGACAAGACAGCAAATACTCTCTCACTTCCCAATTGACCCAGAAAAGGCTACAATGAGTGTGATTACTTACTTCCTCTGACAGGTCCCTGTTCAAAAACTGAATTACTAGGTTTTGCACCAGACTTGGCTGGACCCTGCTTTCCATCTCATCTCCTATTTGGGCAAGATGAGCAGCAATGCTCTCGATGATCGCCGCTTGATGTGCAGATTCTGAGTGTTCAGGAAGGGGCAGGAAAGACAAAGCAGATTCAGACAATGGCCCTGTTCAACACTCTTACCCTACTCCTATCCACTCCCCACAAAAAGAAAGGCTTCTGCTATGGAACAAATGTGACTCCTGCTTCCACAGCACACCACCCCACTAGGGCCACAGTGGGAGGGAAGGCATAGGAGCAGCAGTTCTAGGAACCACAGATCAGGCCCAGGGACCAGCCTGAGGGAGCAGGGCACTGGCTCCAGAAGTCAGTTTCTCCCCAAATACAGAGCCCACATCTGCCCACAGGAAGGATCAGTGATGCTAGGAACACTCATGACTGGGCATGTGTGATACACCTGGCAACCGGCTCTATTGTTGCCTGTTCTATACCCCAACAGCTAACTGGTATCAACCTTAGATCCTGTGAGCACAGAGACTAGTCTGACAGTGTCCCACCCACCGTTTCCTAGCCACAAGACCTTGAACTTGCCTCCCTCACCTACTTCACAGGGCAGCTATGGAGACCACTCCTCTCCCCAACACTGTCTCCCTCAGTCAAACGCCGAGTCTTCCCTGTGACCCAAGAGGCTCTGTATAATCTGCCCCAGACCTCTCTAACTGGAACTCTCCCTACTTGCCGCTCAACCCCTCTTCTCAGCTCCACTGGCCTCCCTACTTCTTGTCCCTTCCGCCTGAACACTTCCGTCCTCAGAGACCAGGACTCTCTCACTTCCTCTACGTTGGCTTGGCCACTCCCAGGGAGGCCTTTTCTGACCTTAATCTGTCTGATATTAATAACCCCACTCCTCATCCCCCTGTTGCCCCATTTTGGAATTTACTATGTATTTTACCTTGTGTTTTTCGCATAACCTAAGTTTCGTAAAGGCCATAATTTTCTACTCTGTTTTGTTCACTCCCAAATACCCAGCACCTAAAACAATGCCTGGCGTACAGTACATGCTCAATACACAAATGCAGAAAACAAAAAAGGAGTCAATGACTTGACCCAGTGCCTAGTTCCTAGAGATTATTCAATAAATATCAGTGGGTTGTTAACTCTCCCATTAAATCAAACGTATTTTTTTGTGCTTGCAACTTTCCTCTGCCTTCTTATTGACCCGGGGCAGAAACCTCACACTTACCTCATCACCGCCTCTGCGCCCACCTGTCAGGTCCTCTGTCTCCCATTCCCACTGCCACTGCCACCACTTCAGTGTGAGACCTCCACGACCTCCCACTGGGCTGATTACAATCATCCCCTCACCCTCCCTGCTCCCATAGCACTCCAGGGGTAGGCCCGCCCTTCTCCACTCCCCATGACAGCCACCTCAGGGCCAAGACTGAGGCCCAGCAAGAGAGGCACCTCAGATGCAAGCTTTGGGGAGGCCATGAGGAGGATGGCGAGCACCCACACAACCCTGGGAGCGAGGCCTCCTACTATGCTGCACCCCAGGTGTCTCCCTGGCTTCCCGCTAGTTCTGACCATGATGCCTGCGCCAGGCCCACTGCTTCTGAGTCAATTTCAACTCATGGCTGCCCTACAGGACAGAGCAAGACTGTCCCCACAGAGTCGCCAAGGGGTACCTGGCTGATTCCAACCACGGCATTTAACCATTGTGCCACCAGCATGTCTGATGCTTGTACAAGTGTGTCTATTACATCACTTCTGTGCTTAAAATCCTTCAAATGCTCACCCCTGCCTCAGTGGTAAGTCATGACCTAGCCTCACCTTGCCTTTGACCTTACCTTCCACTGTTCCCTTCAAATGTTCTAACAAACTCAACCATCAGGGATGCTGTGATGAGTAATTAAACACAATGAAGCCTGTGCATACTCTGGTTAATGGTTAATCTGCCCCTGGGTTAGATGAGCCACCCATAATCATGTTTGCATATGCCATTTGGGTCAAGCCAGGCTTTGCAGTCTGCATGCAGAGGCCAGTATAAAGAAGAACAAGAGACCAGACACAGCCTCTGAGCCCACAGCCTCTGCTGGGGATATCCTTGCAGCAGCTTCTGACAGCGAATCCATCCCTCCCCTGCGCCTTTCCATACCTTTCCAAAATGGGGTTGCATGGTGCCAGATGCTCTTACCCTAGTATGGGGCTGGCCAAAGGACATGCTGGCTGGACTCTAAGGCAGACACACCCTTACTGAGGAGGAACTACTATACTGTCCCATCCTGAACTACATTACTCCAGGTGGAACAGAAAAGAAATGCCCAGTAGAGTTTCCCAGGAGCACCTGGTGGATTCGAACTGGCAGCCTTGGTTAGCAAGCCACAGCACTTAACCACTACATCACCAAGGTTTCCCCAAGTAGGACTGGAAGCCAAAAAGCTAGATGGGCTGTGTCTCCTCCATGGCCACCAGAGGGCAGTGCAACCTTTACACCCCGAGAGTTCAGGACAGAGGCTGTGTTCTGCCTGCAGAGTTAGGGAGCCTGGGTCCTGCTGAGACTCTAGAGCCACGTGACGCTTTTAGGGCAGTGAGTGTGCATCAGAATACTTGGAGAGGCCCCACCTATGCTACTCCAATTCAAGCCACTACAGTAGGACCTAGGGCCAGGCATTTTGAAAACCTTTCTCACATAATTCTAATAGGCACACTACTGGGAAAGAATGTTCCAAGGCCAGATCTGAGAGGGTCAGGTCTCAAGACACTCTCCAGCTTTCTGCTCCAGACGGTCCCTGTCAGTAGAGGCAACATGGCTGGCCAAGGGGAATGAAGGCAGAGGGTGGGCACTGGTCCAGACAGAGGGTAAAGACAGGTGTGCACACTGCAATGGAAGGCAGACTCCCAGAGTGGCAGGCAGTTGAGTCCAAGCTCGAGGAAGGGGACCACACCCACTAGCTATTTGTTTGGGGGTTTGTAAGCCTCATTGGGCTTCAATTTCCTTATCTGGAAAAGTGGCTCTAGTCATCATATCTAAAAAAACAAACAAACAAACAAAGCCTGTCAGTATCCATTCCAAGTCAGAGTGGCCCTATAAGACAGGGTGGAACTGCCCCATAGGGCTTCTGAGGCTGCAAATCTTTATGGAAGCAGATTGCCACACCTTTCTCCTGGGGAGCAGTTGGGTTCTAACCACTGGCCTTTCAGTTAGCAACTGAGTGCTCAACAACTGCTCCATCCCCCAAAACCAAACCAATTCTATTGATTCTGACTCATAGCAACCCTACAGGTTGAGAAGAACTGCCCCACGGAGTTTCCAAGGAGCACGTGGTGGATCTGACCTGCTGACCTTTGGGTTAGCAGCCATAGCTCTTAACCACTGTGCTATCAGGGCTTCCAGTGCTCCATCAAAAAGCTTATGAAAGTAAATATACACATATTTCCCAAATATATATATGAAAGTAAAAGTGCAAAGCACTATATAGATGCAAAGACTTGTTATAAAGAAGTCACATGGATGTCAAGTGAAATTCAGTAGCCCTGGTCAAGGTAGCATGGGGCTGTGTTAGCAGTCACTGGTGGGGCTTTCAGTAGACCATCAAATCGGAATCTCTGGTGGTGGGACCAGGTACCAGTTTGTAAAGGCCACACCTCACCCTATTCTTCCAATTACAGAACCCGTGTTTGTGAGCACTGAGTTACATAACTGAGATCAGGGGTCCCCAAACTTGACTGTATCGCAATCACCCATTACAATTAAACTTTGACCCAGACAGCAGAATCATATCCAGTCTAGCATCTGGGAGGTAGATCCGGGGACATTAGAAGGAAAAAAAAATTTCTAAGTCATCCAAAAATGGGACAGGAGCTAACATCACGAGAGGCAGCCAAGCACAGACCAAACACGGTGGACCAAACACCACAGAGGTGGAGTCTAAAGGAACCGTCCCAGCCCTTCGGTTCCCTAAATGTTACCAGTAACAACCAAGCCCAGGTATGGGGCAAACCTGGCTCAGGTTCTTCCTCTCCTAAGAACAAGCGGCGCTCGTAGCTGCTCCGGTTGCCGTCCGTCTGCAGCTCATCATCCGTCTGCAGCTCATCATCCGTCTGCAGCTCATCATCCGCCTGCAGCTCACTGTCCATCTGCAGCTCAGCACCACACTCCTCCTCCAGGTGAACTGGCACAAGAAGCTCATTGCCCAACACCTCCAGCTCCACGCGGAAATTACAGTTGGTAGACTTTTTGAGAAAGCTGAACACTAGCAGGTCTGTGATGCGCCCGTCCTGGAGGCCTGAACCATTGCTGACCTAACAAGAAAGAAAAAACAGAGACCTGTTGGAACCTGGGCCAGGGCCAGAGGCCCTTCTCCAGGATACAGCCTGGGCTGACCAAGCCTCACTGACCCACGAGTTCTGAATAGCCCCATGTGTATGACAACTCGGAAAGAGGTTTTGGTCTCCAGGAGCAGAAGTGGGATTATAGTTCCTCCTCTAAGCAACACCACCTGCAGATTCCAAAGAGAAAGCTGCAGCAGGTTCATCTACTCATTTGCATGGGTTCCTGAAAACATGTGACTGCAGTGAGCTTCCCATCAGGGCAGGAGGGTCCACAGGCTGTTTTAGGGAGTTAAGTAAAAATCAGCATTTAGATGCTCATCTGTGTATCTGTATTCTTTTCGCCAAGTCTCACGCACACATTACCAACTCAGGCCCACCATTAGTGTTTATGCATCTAGGAGCTTGGGTATGCCAATTAGTTTGGATGTCTCCTAAGAGCATGATGCCACAATCACAGACCCTGTTTCTCTCTTTCCAAAGAGGTGGGCCAAATTAAGGGAATAATTTGGTTTTGAAACTGAGTGGTTGTGGGTACCTACTTCTAGTACATGCTGTCACATCCTTCACCCAGTCCTAATCCTAACCACTGTCTAATTTGTACAAATCCCTCTCTCTCCCTCGCTCCGTCCCCTTGTAACTGTGAAAGATCGATTTATTCTGTGCTTCAATGATTTGTTGCATCCTAATAAAAACGGTGTCATATAAAATTTGTCCTTTTGCATCTGGCTAATTTCACTCAGCATAGTTTCCTCTAGATTGTCCTGTGTTGACAGGTCTTTCTCTAGGCCATCATTGTTTCTTATCATTGCGTAGTATTCCATTCTATGTCTATACCATAGTTTAACCATTTGTCTGTTGATGGGCATCTAGGTTGCTTCAATCTTTTTGCTGTTGTGGAGAGAGCTGCAACAAACATCGTCATGCTAGAATCTGTTTTGAATGGTGGTCTTTATTTCTGTGGGATATCTTCTAGGAGTGAGATTGCTGGATCATATGGTATTTCTATTTTTAGTATTCTAAGGAAGTGCCAAATTAATTTTCATAGTGGTTGCACCATTTCACAGAACCACCAACAATGTAGAAGAGTTGCAATCTCTCCACATCCTCTCCAGCATTTTTTTGTTGTTCTGGATTATTACCAACTTTGTTGGGGGGAGATGGTATCTCATTGTTGGTTTGATTTTAATTTCTCTGAAGGCTAGTGATCATGAGCATTTCCTCATGTATCTGTTGGCAATCTGTAAGTCTTCTTTGCTGAAATGCCTGTTCATGTCTTTTGCCCATTTTTTTAATTGGGTTATTTGTCTTTTTCTTGTTGAGATTTTGCAGTATCTTGCAGATTAGACAGGTTCGAAACATGGTGGCAAATACTCATTCCTACTCTGTAGGCCATCTTTTTACTCTTTTGATAAGGCTTTGGATGAGCATAAGTCTTTGATTTTTAAGAGTTCTCAATATCTATTTTCATTTCTTTTTTTTAATATGACTGAGTGAAAATGTACATTCCCGTATAAATTTACATGCCCACCTATATGCAGCTTCCACTGCTCTCCCTGCCCAGTGACAGCACACTATTTCTCTCTGCTCCATACATGTCTCATCCTCCCAATAGTCTCCTTTCCCCTCCTCTCCACCCACTCTCCTTCCTCCAGCCAGAGATCAGCAGGATGACATCCTATAGATGTATAGAACCACAAAGTGCATCCAATATATGGTCACTCTACATCGCCAAGTCCAATCCATTCGTGTCCGAAGAGTGAACCTTCGTTATGATTTATGGGCAAGGGCAGCATCAGGGCCAGGGGCCATGCTCCCAGGGGAACCCCAAAACTGCTGAACCATCAACTGAGGTCTTCTAGTGGAGATCTCAGGATGCATCCCTTTTTATTCTTGTGTTGCCAGTAAGACTCAACTTAGCGAGCTCCATCGCAGCTATCACTAGTGGTGGCCAGGCACCATCCGGTTCTTCTGGTCCTAAGTTGATGTAGGCACCCACTCACGTGGGTTTCTCTATCTTCTGGGTTGTCTTTACCCCATGTCATTTTGGTCCTCAGTGAGCATCCGTTCCTGTTGAGTTGGGACCATTTGCTGTGTCCTCGGATGGCAGCTTGGCAGCTTTTAAGACCCCAGACGCCACTCACCAATGTGGGGTGCAGAGAGCTCTCTTAGCAAAACGCTAGTTGTGCCAATTGGCCTGGAATTCACCTAAGAGCACGGTCCCCCGCCCCACGCCCCAGCTACTCTATCCTTGCAGTATTAAGATGGAAGGACTACTCAAGTTATGCTGAAGTCCACTTAATGTTGTTCTTGTTCCTAATGTGTGCTGTCACCGCTTCTCCCAACTAGATTGCAAGTAACTATCTAAACTAAACCCTGCCCCCGTCACCCTCCCTCCTTCCCCTCCCTTGCAGCTGTCAAAGAGTCTTTTCTTCTACACACAAGTCTGTTTTTGAGATCTTATCGTAGAGGTCTCATACAGTATTTGTCCTTTTGTCACTGACTACTTTCACTCAACATAATGTCTTCCAGTTGAAACCAGGTTAGGAGATGTTTCCTAGAATCATCGTTATTCTTTATCATTGCGTAGTGCTCCATTGAGTATATGTACCACAGTTTACCTATCCATTCTTCTAATGTTGGGCATCTGGGCTGATTCCATCATTTTGCTATCGTGGACTGTGCTGCGATAAACATTCTGGTGCATGTGTCCGTTGGTGTGAAAGGCCTTGAATCTGTAGGATATATTCCAAGTACTGGAATTACTGGGTCAAATTGTATATCAATATCCATTTTTTTAAGGAAGCGCCAGATTGCCTTCCAAAGAGGCTGGACCATTTTGCAACCCCACCAACAGTGTAGGAGAGTTCCACTTTCTCCACAGCCTCTCCAGCATTTGTTGTTTTGTGTTTTCTGGATTCATTTTCTTTTGATTTCATGAAATTCTTTATTGCATCTTTGATTTCTTGTATCATCCAGCAGTTCTTGAGCAAAATGTTATTCAGTTTCCGTGACTTCATTTCCATCTTTTTTCTATTACGGTGTTATAGTCTGAAAAGCAGCTTTGTATTATTTCAACATTTTGAATTTTGTTGAGGATTGCTCTGTGACCTAACATGTGATCTATTCTGGAGAACATTCCATGCGTATTGGAAAAGAAAGTATATTTAGCTGCTGTTGGATATATGTTCTGAATATGTCTGTGAGGTCAAGTTGGTTGCTTGTCACATTGAGATCTTCCACGTGTTTGCTAAGCTTTTTTGAAGATATTCTGTCCTTTATTGGAGTAGTGTATTGAAGTCTCCTACTATTATTGTGGAACTGTCTATTTCTGTTTTCAGTGCAAATACCATTTATGTATTTTGGAGCCTTGTCATTGGATACATAGATATTTAGTATGGTTATGTCCTCCTACTGTACTGAGCCTTTAACCATAATATAGTGTCCCTCCTTATCCCGTATGGTGTAGGTAACTTTAAAGTCTATTCTGTCAGAAATTAGTATTGCTACTCTTGCTCTTTTTTGAAAGTTATTAGCCTGACAATTTTTTTTTTCCAACCTCTGAGTTACAGTTTGTTTGTCTTTGAATTTCAGGTGTGTCTCCTGTAAGGAGTATACAGATGGGTCATTTTTTTTAATTCAATCTGCTACACTTTCTTTCTCTTTGTGCATTTAGTCTCTTTACATTCAGTGTGATTATTGATATATATTATATTAGTTCTGTCATTTTGATGCCTTTTTATGGGTGTTGTGGACAGTTCCTCTGTTGCATTCAATTTTCTGTGCTGACTTTTTTTGTCTTTCAGTGTTTGTTCTTTTCGCAATTGCTGAGACTTTGTTTTGCTTGTTTGTTTTTTTACTATGTTTAGTGTTTTGAAGTGTAGCATTGTAGGTTTCTGTGTGGTTACTCCTTTAGTCCCTTTTATTAATTTAAAAGTAATCCAGTCTATAATGTCTTTGTATCTCCTAGGCTTCCTCCCCACCTGGAAGATATGTGAATACATTCAACTGTCCCTCTTTTTTGTAAGATGTTGTCTAAGTTAAATCTTGAGATCTCTGAATTTCTATTTTTTGTGATTTGGCTATGGATGCTGTGTATATTTCCTAAGCTGATGGTATCTGGGTGCTCTGTTGAGCACCAAATGTTTGAAAGTATGTCTAGTGTAATTTATTTTGTAGTTGAAGAACATCCTTCATTGTTTCTTGTGATTTTGGTTTAGTTTTTGCAAATTTTATAAACTTCTTTATCTGTGAAGTCCTAATTTCCCCTTCACATTTAAGAGACAATTTTCCAGCATATATAATTCTTGGTTGGCAGTTTCTTTCCTTCAGGGCTTTATATATGTCATCCCATTGTCTTCTTGCCAGCATGATTTTGGCTGAGTAATCTGAACTTAATGATTTTCCTTTGTAGGTTATCTCTTGGGTAAGTCTAGCTGCCGTCAGTAGTATCTCCTTATCTCTGGCCTTACTCAGTTTGACTGTACTATGCCTTTGTGTCTTTCTTTTGGGATCTATCTTGACTGGTGTTCGATGAGCATTCTGGACGGGTATTTTCTCATCTTTCATTGTATCAGGAAAGTTTTCCACTAGTAGGTCTTCAACAATTCTCTGTGTTTTCAGTTATTCCCCCTTGTTCTGGTACTCCAATCACACATACATTATCTCTCTTGATAGACTCTCACATAACTCTCAGTGATTCTTCATTTTTATTGAATCTTTTATCAGAATTTTTCCTAAAGTATGCTGGCATTGTTTACTTTGTCTTCAGTCTTGCTAATTCTGCATTCTGTTTCCTTGATCCTGCTCCTTTGACTTTCCATTGAGTTATCAAGCTCAGTAATTTTATTGTTAGTTTGATCTCAGACCACTGCTGCTGAAGCATTTTTTGCAGCTTGCTTAATTTTTCAGAGTGGTCTGCTGCACTCTGCCTAATTTTTTTTCCAGGTATCTTAGATAGTCCTGTATATCATTCTTTTGTGTGCTACCTCCAACAGTTGCAGAAAGTCTTCTCCTCTGGAAAATCTGTTGACTCTTTATTTTGGGAGTTTTTGGAAGCCATGGTAGTCTGCTTCTTTAGATGTTTAGAAATTAATTGTTGCCTGTGCACCATCTGAAAGCCACTAAAGTTTACTTTTTTGGTTATGGTGCTTTGATTTATATCTGTAGATATTCAAGTAGTTTGAACTGGTTGTTTCTAGAGCCTCAATAAATCAGATAGTTCCACAAGCTTCTGTCCTGTGATCTTACGCACTATAATCTACTGTCTGGTGCAGGGTCTTGGGCCAGAGCGTTTGCCCACCTGCTCCCACACTAGTCCAGCCTACTCATTCCCCACACCTTTTCTCCAGGTGTGCTGCCTCCCTGGGTCACGCCTGCTCCCCTAAGACCTCCTCCCCACTGTGAGTTATGTGTGCTCCCTGGCACCTTCTCCCCAGACCATGTGCACTCCCTAACACTGCCTCCCCGTGCTACTCTTACTCCCTTGTACCACCTACCCAGGCCATGAAAGATTAGCAATGTGGTTCCCCAGCCCCTTCTCTCAAGACCACATGTGATCCCCTGCACTGCCTCCCCAGACTGCTCTCCCTCTCCCACAGCAGCTACCTGGAGTGTGTGGGTTCTCCAGCACTGCCTCCATGCACAGTGTGTACTCACTCTCCCACTTCAGCTACCTGGAGCACATGGGCTCTCTGGCACCGCCTCCCAGGGCTGCACTCAGTCCCCCAGAGCAGCTTCCTAGAATATCTGAGATCTTCAGCACTGCCTCCCCAGCATGCACTTGGTCCCCCACAGCAGCCACCTGGAACACATGGACTCTCTGGTACCACTTCCTGGGGCCATACTCAGTTCCCACTCTAGCAGCTATCTAGAGCATGTAGACTCTCCAGTGCTGCCTCCTCTGGGCACACACATTCCTCTGAGCCATGGCTGGCACCTCACAGGGAGAGAACAGTATCAACAGACTGGTTTGGATGGGCAGGCCAAGGACAGCTGGCCCATGAAGAGGGAACTGGGTGCAAAGACTGATCAATTGTATTGACTTCCAAGAACAGCTTGTAACACGCCAAGTATGAATGATGACCCTTGTTTTCATCTTCTAGTGACTAGATACATCCATTTTCAATGGAAGATGTAAGATTGGCTAGTTGTTCATCCTTTTAAATCCAGCAAAGAGAATGATGAAGACTTAGGAAACCCTTTGGGCATATGACAAAATTATCTGAAGGAGGCAAAAAGCAATCCTCATGCTAAGAAATCAATACTAGTGCAAAGAGAAAGGTGGAAAGCCAGACAGTGTGTCTGATAAATTGAAATAATCTTGTTGCCCAAACCTGGTAAAAGCAGCAGCACACAAACAAAATCAATCTCACAGGTTTTTTTTTTTTTCCTCTTTTTCCAAGAATCAAGAACTCAAAAGAAAAAGTCAGAAAAATCAACAGCAAGACAGAAGTTCTGATCTTAAAAAAAAAAGTCAAACCCCTATAAATGTAAAACTGACCAGTGCTTTCACTGTGAACCCCAACTCTGTGGGACTCTGGGTAAGCCACATAGCTCCCAAGTCTTCATTTTCTCACTTTTAAGGAAATGAAAGGAAAAATGGGGAGTAATGATCTCTACCTCTGACCCTTCCTACACTGAAGACTTGGCAGGATCAGGGACAAATGGGACAATGAAAGAAAAAGTACTTCCTCCAAGCTAAAGTGCTACTCAGGCCTAAAGTAAATGTCAAGTACCAGACATCTCCGGAAAAGGGAGGAAGAGATGAGTGTCATGCTGGGAAGGAGGATGTCATAGATTAAACTGTGTCCCCTAAAAAATATGTGTAGTAATTTGGCTGGGCCAAGATTTCCCGTATTCTGTAACTGCCCTCCATTTTATGATTTTCTTACACTGTAAATCCTAATCTCTGCCTGTGGTTAACAGAATAGATTATGTTAGAGAGGGTTAGGGTGGGATCTTAAATCCCTTCCTAAGGTCACCTCCCTGCTCCGCTGTAAAGTGAGTTTCCCTGGAGTGTGGCTTGTGTTAAGAGAGGGAGAAAAAGCTTTTAAGAAAATACCACTTAAATTCCAGAAGTCCAGATGCCTCTCTCAAGGGCCAGCCCAAGGACACTCCCTCCTCCCTCTACAGAAGTCTTGAGGTAAGTCCAGTTTCTAAGGAGAAAGTAAAAGTCCAGATGCCTCTCTCTGGTGCCAGCCCAAGGACACTCCCTCTTCCCCCAACAGAAGTCCTAGAGATAAGCCCAGTTTCTAAGGACAGGGTACCTTCTTCCCATGTAACTTAATGCTTAACTGCTTATCTAATGCCTCTGTAAGTATACTGTGCCAATAGGAATGTAACATGAAAATCTGTATATCTGTAGTTGCCAATTAAGAGAATATATGGAAGTTCCTTTGTCTTTTTTCTTGGGGAAATGTATATACAAGTATGTCTGATAACAGAACGGAGTGTGCAGCTATTTTTTGGATTTAAGTCCATCTGCCGCACCGCTGGCTAATAAAAGCCTCTTCTTCTACAAACGAAGTGGTGTTTGAGGTGCTTTCTGCTCTGCGGGCTGAACTTATCTTTTTTCCTGCTACAGCACCACCTTTTATCCTTTTTTTCTACCAGAGATAAAAGGAAAGGAAAGCAAGCAGAGTTGGGTACTTCATGCCATCAAGAAAGCAGCACTTAGAGTAAAGTGCATCCTTCAGACCTGAGGTTCTTACATCGAGAAACTCCCGAACCAAAGACTGATGCAACACAAGGACTTTCCTCCATTGCCAAAAGAAGGAAAGTCCTTCCCCTGAAGCAAATACCCTGAATTCAGACTTCTAGCCTATCAGACAGTGTAAGAATAATCTTTCCTTTGTTAAAGCCATCCACCTTGTGGATATTTCTTTTAGAGCAGCACTAGATGACTAAAACAGGGGACAATGGACAGGTGTCAATGGCACTGAACAGAAGAATATTCTAGACATTGACAAGAGGGCTTTTATCAGGACAAGGGAGATCTCCCCCAAATCCCTTTTGTTCATGCAGCTGACCCTTATCCTCTCTTCCTACTAAGTCTTAGGCGCTCCAGGTACAAACATGAAAACCACCAGGTGATTGTCCTTGGAAAAGGGTGTACAACAAGTACCCACTGAGAACCTTCTGGGCACCAGGTCCTGCTGCAGGCTCATTAGACTCTTGTAGTGCCGCCCACAGTGGCAGAGAGTATGGAAACACTCGGGTGCTATGCAGCTTGAAGAGCTCATGGGCCTTGCCAACAGAGAGCCACGGAAAGCAAACAAACCAAAAGCTTACGACTGGATGTGCTGTGGTTTTCTCTTCCAAGTCCATCCCAAGGTGTTGAGGGGGAAGAGCTTAGGCACTATCCTGTTAGAGGCAGGGGAATGGCTTATATGAGGAGTGCCAATAAAGTTCACCAACTTATCCTAGAAAAACTGCTACATACCTCATTGCTGAATGTCACTGTGGTCACCTTAGAAGTAAGCCCCTTGGGAAGCAATGCACCAATGCCAGTGCCTAGTCCATCCTTTAAAGCAATTTTGGAACTCTTTCTGGAATGGTCATCAGAGCTGTCATCATGTTACCTTTGATGTCCTGAATGTCATCTAATGTCTTCCTTTCAACATTTCCTTTATATTCAGGTAATGAAAAGTCACCGGAGGCCAGATCAGGTGAGTAGGGAAGGTGTTCCAATAGAGTTATCTGTTTACTGGCTAAAAAATCCCTCACAGACAACTACACAATTAAGTTCACAAACCATGTGCAATGGCTATTCCAGAAAAAGAATTCTAAAATTGCTTTGAAGGGTGGACCAGGTACCGGCGCTGGTGCATAGCTTCCCAAGGGGAGTGCTTCAAAGGTGAAGTGACGATATTCAGCAATGAGATATACAGTAGCACTCAGAACAATTAATTGCCAAATCTTACACGTATGATCTCTGGGTAACAACTCTACCCCAAGAGCAGTGGCTTTTGGATGGTCTTACATCAGAAACACCCTCCACTCCCACCCCTAGTTAGTGACCAAGGACTCTGTATAGGCGAGAGGGAGGGGCAAAGAGAGGTGGGAAATGCAGAGAGGGAAGGAAAGGAAGGTGTGTTCCAGGAAGTTGCGACTGCGAGGGCACTGTCTGCCAAGCAATGGAATGCTAACAGGCATGTAAATACAGAACAGCTGGCCCTCGGCCACCTGCCTCCCCCCCACAAGTATTCCTCCAAAAATGTGGAGTCTGACCTTCAGATCCATGGTCCTGCCAGTACTGGGAAGCTCCAAGTCTCTTCTGGTTCACAGGTGAGCCTGGTCAGGTCAGCAGCCTGGAAGAGGACAGACACACATCTATGTACTCAAGAAGTGGATGGCTGGGTCCCCCTGCAGGAATGAATCACAGAAGCTGTTCTGCGTTTTGGCTGCCCCGTGTCTGAGGCAACCCAGTTGAAATCTCTGCTACCTACCCAAACCAGCACTCACCTGGAAGTTTCTTCTTGGTACAGACACACAGGGGAGTAAAGTGCATTTCTCTTATTTCAGTGCCTTTTTAAGGCATCACAGAGCTGCCCGGGGCCAGCCCTCCCCCTCAGAATTCAATTCTTCTACTGAGCTTCACTGAGACCCTACTGATCAGGCAAACAGGAGCAGTGTGACTTACGAAGTATTTTAAAACAAATACATTATTAAGTTTCTTACAATAATAAACTTAGCTAATGAAATATACCCAGATGTTTGCAGGGGGATCTGTTTATTATCACTGTGACCACCCAGATGTTTGCAGGGGACCTGTTTATTATCACTGTGACCACTAATATAACCACTGTCACAAGTATTCCTTGTTGTTAGGTGCTGCTGAGTTGGTTCACACCCACAGTGCCCCTGTGTACAACAGATGGCCCAGTCCTGTGCCATCCTCGCAATCACTGTCCTGCTTCAGTCCACTGTTGCAGCCACTGTGTAGCCATCTAGCTGAGGGCCTTCCTCTTTTGCTGGTCCTCTACTAAGCATGGTATCTTTCTTCAAGAACTGGTCCCTCCTGATGACATATCCAAAGCAGACTGTCTCACCATACTCGCTTCTAAGGAGCATTCTGGCTGTACTGCTTTCAGGACAGATACGTTCGTTCTTCCAGCAATTCATGATACAATCAATGTTCTTCACCCACACCATGACTGAAAGGCATCAGCTATTCTTTGGTCTTTCTTCTTCACCGTCCAGTTTTCACATGCAAGTGTGATGATTGAAAATAGCATGGCTTAGATCAGGGCACTGTAGTCCTTAAAGTGACAGTTTTGCTTTTTAACACTTTAAAGAGGTCTTTCACAGCAGATTTGTCCAATGCAATGTGTCATCTGATTTCTTGACTGCTGCTTCCACGGGCATTGACTGCAGAGCCAAACTCAATGAAATCCTTGACAACTTCAATCATTATCTCTGCGTCATGATGTTGCTCACTGATCCAGTCGTAAGGACTTTTGTTTTCTTTATGTTGAGGTGTGATTCACACTGAGGGCTCTTACCAGCCCATCTGTTTAACACACAACTGCTATTGCAGCGTATCAGTCTCTTGCTTGCTCTACACAACTATCCTGAGATGTAGGCAGTAGAGCCATGCTGATTTTGACTTAATGGATGAGAACATGAGGCTCAAAGAGGAAGATTCCTTTTTTTTTCCTTCAGGTAGAATAGAATTTACTCTACATCTGTGTTACATGTGATATTGATGACCACCCCACCCATATTGAAGGTCTATTCCCTTAGCTTCTAATATACTAATCTCCTAGATCCTTCTGCTATATTTACAACCATTCTTTCATGGCTTCTTTTTTTTTCTTTTATTGTGAATTAAGAAAAATTTTATAGTCTATGTCATGTTGCCATATAGCACCTAGAACTTTCACCTCTATTCTATTCTAGCTGTCTCGTCTTCCCCACGCCCCACGTGACAGCACACTTCCCCATTTGTTAGAAACTTTCTGTGACCTTTTGACCAAGATCTGGCCCTCCTCACCCCATCAACCCGGCTCTGGCAAAGTGTCTCTAGGACAACCCAGCGTACATCTTTAAAGGTTGGTTTGCCTCCAGTACCACTCTTATGTTTTGTGTGGTCCAGGTCAGTCTTCGGGGGGCTGGTCTCAGTGCTGGGTGCAGTTTGCAGTTAGAGAGTCCAGCAGCCATGCTCCCAGTGGGCCATCCATTCAGAAAGACCATCAGGTATGGTCTTTTGGTAGAGCTCTAGCTCTGCCCTCTAGTCCATCATCTGCTGTCTCCAGACTTCCGTTCAGCATACCCCATTGGGCTGTCACTGGTGGTGGCCAGGGACCATCTACTTCCTCTGCTCCAATGCTGAAGCAGCCTATGACTCATATGGCCTCTTCCAGCTGGTGGGCTCATATTTTTCTAGAGAGGAACATTGTGATGTCACAGAGTGGTAAGTGATGGCCAAAAGGGTGCAGGTCAGTTCTCACTGCCACACCATATGGTTTCCAGTGGTTAGACAAGAGCTGCTGTGACTGATAGGTCAGTCATTCACAGAGGAATGTTATTGTTACTGTTGTGAGCTGATGTCTAGTCAGCCCCTGACTCAAGGTGACCCCATGAAAAGAGAATGATACCTCGCACGACCCTGCATCATCCCCACGATTGGTTATAGCTCAGGCGATTCTTAAGAGTTTTCCTACCGGACAGGGAGAGCAGTGGAAGCTGCATATAGGTGGGCATGTACATTTATACGGGAATGTACGTTTTCACTCAGTCATGTTAAATAAAAAAGAAAAAAAAAAAGTTTTCCTGGCTAGTTTTCAGAATTAGCCTGGCAAGCCTTTCTTCCTAGCCTGTCTTAGTCTGGAAGCTTTGCTGAAATATGAGGAATGTCAATTAAGTTTGGAAACTGGTCCTAGAAAAAGTGCTACATACCCCACTGCTGAGTATCAGCACAGTCACCTTCGAAGTCTTCCCCTTGGAAAGCTATATGCACCAACAGCAGCACCTAGTTCACCCGTCAAAGCAATTTTGGAACTCTTTCTGGAATGGCCATCAGAGCTGTCATCATATTACCCTTGGTGTCCTGAATGTCATCAAAATGTCTTCCTTTCAGTATTTCCTTTATCTTCAGGTTAAAGCAAAAAGTCACTGGGTGCCAGATCAGGTAACTAGGGAGGGTGTTCCAACAGTTATTTGTTTTCTGGCTAAAAACTCTCTCAGACAAATATACAACTCAGTTCATGAACTTGCCACTGTGCCACTGTGTAAAATGGCCATTCCAGAAAGAGTTCCAAAACTGCTCTGAAGGGTGGACCAAGCGCTGGAGTCGGTGCATAGCTTCCCAAAGACAGTACTTCAAAGGTGACCATAGTGCTATTCAGCAATGACGAATGCAGCACTTAAGTTTGCGGATTTAACTCTCAGACCTCTGACACTCAATATCACAGCCACATGCAAGCCTCCACTGACAGATGAGAAGTGGCTGAGCTTGAGATACACAGCCTGGAATCAACTGGGTCTGTGGTACGGAAGGTGGGCATGCCACCACTATCCCATAAATAGTTTTTATAAAACGTTTACAAAGAAAGAAAAAGAGACACACTCGACAATTACCTAAAAGACTAAAGCTACTGTATGACAAACAAGCCAACTAAAAACCCATCACAAGCAACTGACTAGATAATGCTGATAATTGGATTTTAAAAAAAATAACTCTTATGCCTATACAATGGGATATATGTAACCATCAGAAAGAAGGAAAGATCTACATATATGCCAGTGTAGAAGGAAATCAAAGACAGGCTGAACCAACATTTCTCTACAACAGTCTGAACAGAATGAGCTTATTTTAAAATGTATTTGTGTGTGTGTATGTGTGTCACACTATGAGGATGAACCAGATGAAACTCGTTTCATCAGGCAACATCTGTCAAATATTGGATTTTATTTAAAAAAAAAAAAACAAAACACTCCCATCGAGTCAGGTCTAACTCATAGTGACCCTACAGGACAGAGTAGAACTGCCCTAAGAGGCTCTAAGGAGCACCTGGCTGATTTGAACATAGCACTTAACGCAGAGTTTTCTCCTAAATGTATAGGAAATGAAGAACAAACTGAATAGATAACCAGGTTGTCTCCCGGAACAAAGGGCATGTGAGGTCCCTGCCTATGGTGAAGGGGCAGATGAGGGTACCCATCCTGCATCCAGCACGCCAGGCAGCCCTGTTCCTACTGAACTCGGGACATGTGCTCCCACTCTTGGCACGGCCTGTGTCTCTGTCTCAGGTGCTCACACCTGCCTTGGGATCTTACATGGCTAGAGGCTGTACCCCGAACCTCCCACTGGGAAATCTGGAATACATCCCTACAGGCCAAGTGTGGCTGTGCTAGGGAGCAAAGCAGACTGTCATGGATTGATCTGTGTCCCCCCAAAAATACGTGTAGCCATGTGGGTGGGCCACGATTTCCAATATTTTCTGACTGTCCTCCATTTTGTGATTTTTCTGTACCATATGTTAAAGGATTAGGGTGGGACTATAAATCCCTTCATAGGATCACCTCCCTGCTCCACTGTAAAGGGAGTTTCCCTGGAGCATGGCACGCCTGACCCTTAATCCTTTCATCCTGCGAGAGATAAAAGAGAAGCAAGCAGAGAATTGGGAACCTCATACTATCAAGAAAGCAGCACTGGGAGAAGAGACCAGAGGTTCCTGCACCAAGATGCTCCCTGGACAAAGACTGATGCAACACAAGGACTTTCCTCCAGAGTCGACAAGAGGGAAAGCCTTCCCCTGGAGCAGACATCCTGAATTTGGACTTGTAGCCTACCAGACTGTAAGAATAAAATTACCTTTGCTAAAGCCATTCACCTTGTGGTATTCCTGTTAGAGCAGCACTAGCTGACTAAAACCCTTTTATATCTCAGAAGAGTTTGGCTTAACACATGCCCTACATATCTCCGTTAAGACAGCACAGAAAGGTCTATTCCCAAATGGGATTACATCTACAGTCTAGTAGTGGTGAAAATTTACAGTGTGTATTTCAGGGGGACACAATTCAATCTGTAACACTGACAATCAAGAAGATCTGCTGAAACCATTCTAGAGGTAAAGTGACAGTGAGGTTATAAATGCTTAGAATATGTCCAAAGTCCATCATTTCTTCAGCTTCTTAGATCCTGTAGTCACTGCTGTCAAAATACACGAAGAAGTATTTAATGGAGTAATATCCACAGAGAACCCCACACTCACCTGTCTATTTTGAGCTTCCCATATCACAAATCACACACACAGCACTGCCCCACCCCTACCCCAGGTCCCGGACTCCTGGACAGCAGCAGTATTTGGAAGGGAGAGAGGGGTGCATTCCCACGCCTAGATGGCACGGCTTTGGAGACCTCTGCTTTCATTTTTCAGGGCAGGGCACAGACCCTCAACATGCCTGCCTCTGTTTAACTCAGGCTTATCCACTCGTTATTCAAGGAGAAGTTCAGTGAGTCAATGGTCATCTGTGATTGGAGCCCAGCAGGATAGGGATGAGGACGCTGACTGGTATCCTCAAAAGTTGGCAATGGTTTTACCCTGATGCTAACCAGTGTAGCCCCACAAAGAAGAAAATGCAAGCTGCCAAGAGTTCCCTTTCCTCCTTTCTTTGGTGACCCAAGTAGGAAAATGGCCAGGCAGGCAGTGTACAGGAAACAACCCTGCATTTGTCTGTACAAGCGTTTGCTGTTACAAGGTGTCTTGGTCACCGGGTACTGCTCTAAAGGAAAATGCCACGAGTGGAAGGTTTCATGAGGAGAAGCTTTTATTGTCACAGTCCGGTAAGCCACAAATCCATTCCTAAGCTACAAGTCCATTCAATATGAAAAATCATCACAGTCCAGTAGGCTGAGTCCACATCCAGTGAGAGCATATCAGCACAGAAAGCTCGGGTCCAAAGGACGTGCTCTGCCCTTGGTGCTTCTCTCTCGGTGGTATGAGGTTCCCAACTTCCTCAGCTCACTTCTCTCCCTTACGTTCCACAAGCTTGAGTCCTGCCTCACTAACACAACTGCAAACCATTCTCCATCATCAATCTCACAGAGGCAGGATACACAACACATGGGAGGAAGGGCACCATATTGGAACTCCAAACCAAATCAACACACACATTTTTGGGGGGACACAATCTAATCCACGGCACAAGGCAAGTTCAAAGCCAGGATTTCACCAGCAATAGGGCAAGGCTGGGACTGTTGATGTCTTCCGCAGATTATGTCTTGAAGCCCCGCTCTCTCCTACCCTCTTAATAAGTCAAGGCCCTTGTGGTACCACTAACAGCTGTTTTTACTGAGAACAACCACCATCCCAGCAGCTACCATCTAATGTTAACATCTGAAGGCATTAGACTAGTCCTTTGTGGCACGTTTTCCTTGCCCTCTCCAAGGCTTTGAACTAGCACATTCTGGTGGTTTGAACCCTGCTGATATTTTGCATTTCCACCTCATAAAAACTGAATGAGAAATCTACATCCTAACAAGATCCCTGGGTGGTTTCTAAGAGAATCTCTCCAGTCCTTACACAGCTACCAGACTCAGAAGATATTTCTGAGGATGCAGGGAAGGTGGGAACTTCTCAGGACCTGTGTTTCATAAAACAATCAGACAGCCCATACCCACACCAGTGCCTACAGACTCCAGTCACCTCTCTCCGAGGCCCCAAGAGTTCCCTGCATATCCTGGAAACCAAATGTCCCTGAATTAGCAGAAAACCTCTAATTCCACAAAAGCCTCAGCTTAGCACCACGCGAACCAAAACAAATCCATTGCTGTCAAGTTGATCACACTCACAGTGACCCCACAGAATAGAACAGAGCAGCCCCCTGTGGCTTCCAAGACGTGGCTGGTGGATTCAAACCGCCAACTTTTCAGTTAGCAGCTGAGCTCTTAATCACTATGCCACCAGGGAGGGAGGGCTCCCATACCACCCCACAGTTAATTAACGCAGAAGCACAGGCCACATGGAGAAGGAGCAAATGCACAGTAGTGTGAGGCTGAGGCTTCTGTGAAAGCCTCAGGAGCACAAGCCTCTCCTCGGGCCTCATGCAGTCCCTGAGTCCACGCATCAGGCCACGCACTCATCCCACTTCCAGTTCACCCAAACACTGTGCTGGAAGGGCACCCCAGACAGGAAGCTGGGAAAATCCACTCTACCATGCCCCACACCTCAGCACTTAACTAGTCTTGTGGCTTTGAGGGTAGCATTCACCTACAAACATCTGGAGCTTGTTCAATGTGTGTGGAGCTGAGGAACCATTGTAAAAATGACATACAGGTGTCTGCTCCACAAGTGTAGAGTGGAACGGCTACACGGGGTCTTCAAGGCTGGGATGTTTCCAAAACAGATCAGGCTTCTGGAGGAGGCTTGTCTTCTGAGGAGCCTCTACATGGGTTTGGACCTCTAACCTTTTGGTTGCTAGTTGGGCTCTTGACCATTTGTACCACCCAGGGATCCCTCCAGAGCGGCTTAGTCACAAAAACTGTATAACTGTAAATATGACAAACAGTAAGAAAGAAAAGAACCTAGCTGTTGATACATCTGCTAAATGCACAATGTGCCAGGCACTGGGGAAAAGCTTACACCAGGGGATACACAGCAGAGGTGAATAGGAGCCTAGACTGGAGACCCAGCGGGGAGACACCGCTCACTGGGCTGAGGGCTGAAAGCTGTGCTGGAATTAACTAGGAGGAGGAGAGGGACAGGGAAGAGAGAGGTCCCAGCATCACTTCACTTTTCTGGTCCCTGGTGTCCCACTTGGAGGAGATCCTTCCTTTTTCTGTTGTTTTCTTAAAGGAACAGGTCAAGATTTTATTTAACTCATTAACTGGCAGGGAAATAGTAAAATGTGACAACCCTTTAAAGGAGTCAAAGGACCATTCATATAAGCCACCAAGAATGCTGAGCTGAATGCACACACAGATGCAGAACCGACCAACATCCACAAGGCAATCATCAACTGCATTCCACCGGGCAAAGTTCACATGCAGAACCACGGAAAAGAGGCTGATTGGCTTCCATAAAGACCACAGCCAGGAAAACTTGATGGCGCGGTCATACTCTGTAACACATGGGGTTGCCATGAATCTGAACTGACTCCATGGTAAGGGGTTTGGTTTTGTTTGAAAGTGGCTTAAAGACAAGGAAAGACATAGACTAAAACTCAGAGGAAGGTACCAGGAGGAACATCCAGTTATCTTTTTCCTCATTTCGAAGTCTTTTAGCTTTTTTTCTTCACAGTAAGTATCCTGTCCCGCCAACCCCTACCTGTGATCAAAATGCCACAGATTATTCTTTATCCAAAAGGGGAGTAAGTCACCAGTCATGAGTCAACCTGATGGCAACTGTTGCTTGTGGCGGCTGTGGTGGTGACAGTCTCATTAGGATGACCAGATAACTTACACAGGTGTAACAAGAGTGTTAGTTAACCATATAAGCCTTCTTGAGACTCTTTTGTTTTGCAGATTTAGAGCCATGCAGTACTAAACAACTATTAAGGTCACAAAGAAACTTCCTCTGAAAATTTTAATCAGAAAGCTCAGATTGGACTGTTCACTAAAAGCCTCCATTTTTGCTACTCTACAGGTAGGAAACCAAGCCTTAAAAATTTTCTCCACCAGATTTCACCTGCAGTACCTATAAAGGTGGAATTGCAGTGGTGCAGATGGTTAACGTGCTCAGCTGCCAAGGAAATGCAGGTTCAAGTTCATCCATATGCACCTCGGAAGAAAGGCCTGGTGATCTATTCTCAAAAAAGTCAGTCACTAAATCACCAAAGTCAACAAAGACGTAAGAGAAAAAGAGCCCAGAGGACAGAAGGAGCTATGTGTATGGATGACTGTATCGACTTGTGATCAGAAGAACCAGATGGTGTCCAGCCACCACCAATGACAGCCGTGATGGGGCACACAATGTCAGGTACCAGTGGCAACACAAATAAAAAGAGGGATGCACCTCAAGAACTCCACTAAAAGACCACAATTGATGGTCCCATGTCCCAGGACCTCCCCTTGGAGCATGGCCCCCTAGACCTGCTGCTGCCCCAGATCAGTATTCATTACTGAGGTCAACTCTTCGGACAGGAATGGACTGGACTTGGGGACATGCGGTGACCATGTGGTGTGTCCACTTTATGGTTTTCTGTATCTACAGAATGCTATCCTACTGGCCTCTTACCAGAATGCAGAGGAGATGGTGGAGAGGAGGGGCCAGGAGATTCTCAGCAGGGTACGACATGTCTAGAACGGAAAGGAAGAGTGTGCTATCACTGGGCAAGGAGATCAGAGGGAACTGCAGGTAGGTATGCATGCAAATTTAACTTGGATTGCATACTGCTTTTACTCAGTCACCATTTAAAAAAAAAAAAAACGTAATCACTGAAAATCCTGTGGAGCACAGCTCAACTATGGATGGGGTCACCATGAGCCAGAAGCAACAGGAACTGGAACCTAGAAAGGTGGGCAAACTCCTCTCCTCCAGACTCCCTAAATATCCTAACCTCCCTGGGCTGGCAGGGAGTGTTAAGCAGAATTCGAGTTCTTAGTCAGCTTGCATGAAGCTATCTGCTTCCACACCAGACAGAGCCCTGGGAATCCTGACCTGTCCACTTGCTGGTTAGTCTAGAAGCTATCTAAGTGACATCTGCCCGAAAGCCAGTACCTAAAAGTCTATTCTTTGAAGTGTCATTAACTTAAAGTACCAGGTCCTCCTTTGTTGAAGACAAAAAATATGCATAAACAAAAGGTGGTTCATACATACGATGAAATAAATTCACTACTCAGCCAGCAGAAGAAACAAAATCATGATATAGGCTATGATCCAGAAGACATTGTGCTGAGTGAAATTAGTCAATCACAAAATGATAAATATTATGTGACCTCAGGTCTTAGTTTTCTAGTGCTACTCTAACAGAAATACCACAAATGGATGGCTTTAGCTAATGGAAATTTATTTTCTCACAGTCAGGAAGCTAGAAGTCCAAATTCAGGCCCACCTCTCTCAGCTCTGCAGGAAGGTACTTGTCAACAATCTTCCCGTGGACTAGGAGCTCCTCTGAGCAGGAAATTCTGCTCCAAAGGATGGGCTCTGCTCTGCTCTTGGCACTGCTTTCTGGGTGGTGGGAGGTCGCCCCAACTCAGCTGGCTTCCCTTTATCTCTTGTAAGATAAAAGGTGGAGCAGGGAAACTCCCTTTACACTGGATCAGGGATATGACCTCAGTTAAGGGTGTTGTATCCCACCCTAATCCTCTTTAACAAAATCTAGTCTTGCCTCATTAACCACAGGCAGAGTTTAGGATTAAACAGCATATAGGAAAATTGTATCATTCACAGAATGGAGGACAACTACACAACACTGAGAATCATGGCCTAACCAAGGTGACACGTATTTCGAGGGGACAAAATTGAATCCATGACACCTCACTTATATAAAAAAGATAAGAAAAGGCAAATTTATAAAGACTAAAGTTGATTAGTGATTATCAGAGTGGAGAGGAAGGGAGAAAATGGGGGATTAACAGCGCTGGAAATACCACATTGATTATGGGTAAGGTTGCACAGCTGATTACTGTAACTGCTGTCCATTAACTGTAGAACAGTAAAAGGCTGAACTGGCAAAAGTTGTGTGAAAGACATATTTACAACAACAGCAACAAAGAGAACAGCTGTTAAGGCGGGAAATCGCAGTTAATTGGCCTAATAATGTGTTTAGTGCCTCTCTTCTATACTTCCTAGTTTGCTGCCTAGCACTGGGGGTCCTAAAAGCTTGCAAGCAGTCATGCAAGGCACAATTCGTGTCTACTCACCCGGAGAAACAGCGGAAGGAGGAGCATCAGGAATAGAAGCAGGATGTGGAATGTGTGGCTAACTACATCCATGAACAACTCCCTCTTTGCCATGAGACCAGAAAAATCAAATGATGCCCAACTATGAACAGTAAACATTTCTGATCAAAGATTATATACAAGAATCCTGATCAAAAGGAGGAAAATGAAGACCAGACTTTCATATTCTCATGGACTCAGGACTTTCTACAGCCATGGAGGGTGGATGAACCCCTGAAAATACTGCCCTGAGATAATCTATAGCCCTTAAGCCTTAAATCAAAAATATTCCCTGAGGTCTTCCTAAAATCGAACAATAGTTTAGCTTAACTAGTAAAAAAATGTCTGTTTTGAACATTATGCTCTTTTAAGAACTATCTATATGGGACTACAGTGACAACAGCAACTAGAAAGCTTAGATAGGAACTGTAAGAGGCAATGAGTTTATTACAATTCTCCCCTCAGAAAAGGAAGGGAGAATGGCCACACAACTCAAATGTAATCAATGTTACTTGTTGTATACATGAGGATGGTTGAACTGGTGTATGCTTTGCTGTGTATATTTTCAATAACAACGAAGACACACACAAAAATAAAAATCATCTATAGACGGCAGAGACTTACTGGCTATGATTAATTCAATACTCTAAGTAATAATGGTGGTATAATGGTAGTGCAGTGGTTAAGCACTACAGCCGCTAAACCAAAGGTGGGCAGTTCAAATCCACCAGTCCCTCCTTGGAAACTCTATGGGACAGTTTGGCTCTGTCTATAGGGTCACTATGACTCAATTAACTCACTGGCACTGGGGTCTTTTTAAACCAGTAACAGAGCCCTTGTTGCACAGTGGTTAAGCACTTGGCTGCTAACCAAAAGGTCAGCAGTTGGAATCTACCAGTTGCTCCCTGGAAACTGGGTAGGGGCAGTTCTACTCCATCCTGTAGGGTCGCTATAAGACGGAGTCTACTTGATGGCACAGGTAATATCAGAATCATAAAAAGCCACATTTTCTTTTGGGGTACCGCACGTAACTATGTCTTGATAGCTTTGATCTGCGCTTCTCCCAAGATAACAAAATATTACGATAGCAGGAACATTGATAAGCCAGGACTTCCCATAAAGCACATGATTTCTGAAATATTTAATTAACATTTTACCTAAACCAACTGAACCCAGGGAAGGCTAAGCAAACACCTCTGGACTGGACAACTCTTCTCACATAGCTCTTACAAGGGTAACGCTTCAAATAAATCTAATTACTTTTACAGCATTTCTCCTTTGCATAAGGTGAAAAGACCAAATCTTTGTGACCTTTCAGGGGCCTTCTGGGAGTGTCAGTGATAGTTTTAGCTATAAAAGAAATGCTGAAAAAAGATTTTTTTTTTTTAATCTAAAGGTAGGATCCGACTTTTGGAAGGCATCATGAAAGGGTTGCCAGGGGCTATTCAGGCACTTCATTAAGAGGACTGCCAATTAAATTCACGAACTCATCCTAGAAAAAGTGCTACAGACCTTGCTGCAGAATATTACTATGGTCACCTTCAGTGTACTCTCCTTGGGAAGCTATGTACCAACACCAGTACCTAGTCCAACCTTCAAAGCAATTTTGGAACTCTTCCTGGGGTGGCCATCAGAGCTGTCATGGTATTACCCTTAATGTTCTGAATGTCATCAAAATTATCTTCCTTTCAGTATTTCCTTTATCTTTGGGTAAAGAAAAAAGTCATTGGGGGCCAGATGAGGTGAGTAGGGAAGGTGTTCCAAAAGAGTTGTTTACTGGCTAAAAACTTCCTGACAACTACATAATTTTGAAAATTTGCCACCCTGTCACCACATGCTAAGGCCATTCCAGAAAGAGTACCAACATTTCTTTGAAGGGTGGACTAGGTGCTGGCATCAGTGCAAAGCTTCTCAGGAGTACTTCAAAGACAACCATAGGGACATTCAGCACTGAGGTATGCAGCACTTACGATAAGTTCGCAGACTTAATTGTTGGACCTTGTAGGACTATGGGTCCCTGAGAAATGAGACCTGGTGAGGAATCGCAATTCTTTGTGAAGGTGATATACAGCACCACTTTTTTATGCCATCTAGAATCTCCACTCCCCAGGTAGATCACACAGAAAGTTAAACAGATCTTTCATTTTGAAGGCAAGGCATTAAATGAGTAAACCCAGGAAGCCAGAGCATCGACACAAGCAAACCTTGCTAAGATTGTGGCACACTGCATAGCTTCCTTTCAGACTCAGGTATTATAAATCATGGCAATAAAGTTAATTTTTCGAGTTTTATCCTTCATTATGTTTTTTCCCATTCTGAAATACACTAACAGGTTATTTTAGGATAAAGGGCAGTCCAAGAAATCTTAAGAGTCTCTGAGACACTTTTCAGAGGATCTCAATATAAAGAATATTCATAATATTAACATCATTTTCCTGATTTATTCTCTCACGAGGCAGTAGAGGAGTTTTCCAAAAGCCTCATGATGGAGAAAGCACAACAGATAGAATCTAAATAGTTTCTACTGGTCAGACATTTAAGAGATTTACAAAAAATGTGAAACAACACTATTCCTTTCTCTACAAATGCTTTGTCTGTGAAAGCGTTATTTTTCAAAAACATGTTTATGAAGAAACAGACACTGCTATTTTCAAGTGAATCAACAAATATTTTAAAAATTTCTGTTTTAATTTCTAATATAGTAAATATCAATAAATACAATCTACTTAAGCAAGAGCTTTTGGGGGGTCCTCAATAATTTTTATGTATAAGAGGATCTGAAGACCAAAAAGATTGAGAAACACAGCTTCAGGGTTTAAAAAAAAAAACAAAACTACCCTTTATCCTTGGAAAAAAATGTATATGCACAACTGCTCTTTTTGTGTCATTCATATTAATTGTAACTTTTAGTAAAAGTAACCATTTATCATAAAGTAGATTCCAAATCATGAAGACTCCACGTTTCTGAACAGAGCTGTACTCCACTGGATTTTCAGTGACTGATTTTTCAGATACCTCCTCCGGTCTTTCTGCAGAGGCATCTCTGGGTGGACTCCAACCTCCAGTCAACAGCCAGGATCATTTAACCCAAGTGACTGACTTCTATTTCACAGAGAACTGGGGCTGGACAACTGAGAACGGTCTGTTATGCTGTCATACCCAAGGATTTCAGCCGTCTAGCTCAGGAACTTGTCCTCACTGAGGCAGACCCTCACTGAGACGGACGGACCCACGGGCTGCAGCAACGGGCTCAAACACAGCAACAGTTGTGAGGACGGCAGGGGGCCGGCGGTGCTTCGTTCCGCTTACATGTGGTCACTGTGGGTTAGAACTAACGTGATGGCACCGAACAACAGCAGCGCATGAAAACACAACACAATCTTCCAAAGCCACACGTCTCCCGTCTATACCTTCTCAAGGCTAACTTCCATTGACCACAAATACAATTTCTCCACAACATTTTTTTTAAAAGCAAAAGTGTACAAGCCTACGAAAATGGTCTACATTCTACTTTGGTGGCATCTGGGGTCTTAAAAGCCTGTAAACATCCATCTAGGATACTCTACTAGTTTCATTCCTTTTGGACAAGAAAGAAGGAAGAAAACTAAAGAAACAGGGGAAAGATTAGTCCAAAGGACTAACGGAGCACATCTACCACAGCCTACAGCAGACGGAGTCCAGTACAACTGGATGGTGCCTGGCTACCACCACCGACTGCTCAGACACAGATCACAGCAGAGGAGGGTCCCAGAGAGAGATGGAGAAAAATGAAGGATCAATTCTGCCTCAAAAAGAAAGACCAGGCTTCCTGGCCCGACAGAGATGGAGACACTCTAAGAGTATGGACCCCAGACACCCTTTTAGCTCAGTAATGAAGTCACTCCTGAGGTTCACCCTTCAGCCAGAGTGCACAGGCCCATACAACAAAAAGGAGACTACAGGGGCATACTAGCCCAGGGAATACAAGGCAGGAAGGGAGAAGAAATCTGGTCATAGAGAACCTGAGGTTGAGAAGGGAGACGGCTGACCTGTTGCGGGGTTGTTAGCCAACATCCTAAAACAATATGTGTACTATTTAATGAAAAACTACTTTGTTCTGTAACCGTTCATCTAAGGTACAACAAAAAATTTTAAATTCATATGAACTTAAAATTTATACTTAATAGCCCATGCTTCAAAATTTTGTCTTACTTAGAAACTGTCTAAGTACATAAAATGATTACCTGTTAATTAATTAATTCAACTTGATCACCTCAAGGTTGTAAGTAACTTAAGCTTTATCTTGGAAACTGTGGTGGCGTAGTGGGCTAAGTGCTCCATTTGCTAACCAAAAGGTGGGCAATTCAAATCTGTCAGACACTCCTTGGACACTTTATGGGGCAATTCTACCCTGACCTCTAGGGTTACCAGTGTTTTGTTTTGTTTTTTTAAGCCTTATCTTTGAAATCATCTTTAAGCTGACACATCACAAAACAAAATTACTATTAAAATTTTTAAATTGTCAGAATAGTGACTCAATTGAATATAAGTTTTTACTTTATAATGTCAAATACTATGTAAGAGTAATGTTAGTTGATTATTAAACTTGATGTTTATGAAAAAAAGAATAAAATGCACACCTTTGGTATTGATAAGTCAGAGAAAATACATAGCTTTTTTAAAAAACAATTACTTGTTTAGTCTCATTTGGCAAATATTTAATTATACAAATGTGGATTCTGAAAACATTTCTGAGTTACCTCCGTATAGTGAATTTTTTTTAATTCTAATGCATTTAGATTAGAAGTGCAACTTATATGAAAATGTTAAAAATATTTGTGCTTATTGAACTCTACAAGCTAATCAGAAAACTTTCTTAAATTTGAAGATATCACCTAACTCTCAAACATTAAAAATATTTTTTTCACATTCACACAGGGAGAGGCAAAGGCCTATCTGAATTACGGACACACACAGGGGTTATGGTTCCAGTCTGATCACTTCAGCCCCAAGTCCAAAGTAAACCCGGAAACAAAGACACACTGGTCCTGCTGCCAAACAACTGCTGAGCTGTTCTTTCTGGCGGCTGCAAACTTTTTAACTGATTTGAGCTCCAAAAAACCAAAAAGGACACAAACAATAAAGTCCAACAATCCAGATTCTCTGCCAAGTCTCATTCAACAGAGAATTAATTTGTGTCTTTAATCCCTAAATATCACACAATGGACAGACCATAAAACCAAATTCTCAATCACTGTTCCACCAAGGGGAAGTCATTTCTCCATCATGTGCAAACCAAAACAAAATACAAAGTCCAGAAAGAAAAAACCCACAGAAACAGAGCGAGCACAGTTCTACTGCTGCCTGAAATTCACCTGTGAACAAAGAAAAGACAACAGGAATCCAATGGATGCACCAAAACTGCTGAAT
This sequence comes from Heterohyrax brucei, assembly GCA_028571685.1. Taxonomy (NCBI): domain Eukaryota; kingdom Metazoa; phylum Chordata; class Mammalia; order Hyracoidea; family Procaviidae; genus Heterohyrax; species Heterohyrax brucei. The sequence goes on along the minus strand of CM053142.1, from coordinate 59,208,500 downwards.
AATTTTTTTAAAAAGGTGAAACCACAACTCTCTATACAAATATAAAGACATGTCAAAGATTTTATTAAGCTCATTTATTAATGAAGGAGCCAGTAAGATAACACAACCAGCTTAGTTCTTCATAATGTATCTGGTAACACCCACTGCCATCCAGCTGATCCCGACTTACTGCTATAGACAGTAGAACTGCCTCATAGAATTTCCAGGGAGTGCCTGGCAAATTTGAACTGCTCATCTTTTGGTTAGCAGATGTTGCAATTAACCACTATGCCAGCCAGGTTTCCATCTAATAGCCAGTTTCACAGACACAAAACCAACAGTCCAAAGCTGCATGAAGATAGTTCTTGGGTTCTGAGAAGAGTTAAGTTGCAGGGTTCTATTCCCTGGTGTGGACGGGGCCAAGGCAGACCTGCAAAAAAGGCTGTAACAATCTGGTTACCCAGAGGAGTCAGTTCCAAATCAGACTTCCTCCTTTCCACATTCCCCAAGAAGACCATACTGCTTCCCCAACCTACCGGACTTCTCCTTTTGGCCTCTGACTTTTACTGATTTTCACATGGCTCTTTCTGACAGCACACCAGAGTGGAAGACGGGGAATTCCCACTCCTAAGAACACACCTGAGGCCATACTTTCATTTACTCAGCCCAACTGGAATTCACTGGGAAAAGGAGAAGCCGGTATTTAGGACACTGAACAAATCAATACTTTTTGTCCTTAAGCTCTCTGATCTCCAAGCTCCTGAAGCCTTCTTGGAGTGCAGGGGATTCCCCAGAAATGCAAATATTCTTATTACTCTGCCCCTTCCCATAATTCTCAGGGAAAGAAACCATTTTCCCACCCCAGTGGTTCTCGAACCTGGCAGCACACTGACATGAACTGGGAAGCTTTAAAGCATACTGATTTAGAAAGACAGGTAAAAATATCTCTGTTCACAAATGAAATGATCTTATATACAGAAAAAGCCAAGGAATTCACTAAAAATAAAAATAAAAAAAAGACAAGAACTAACAAGTTTAACAAAGTTGCACAAGACAAGATTAATTTACAAAAAGCAATTGTATTTCTTGACAAAGCAGTAAGCAATTCAAAAATAAAGAAAACAATTACATATATTTTTATGTCACAGAAGTATACACATAAAACTGCATAACACTGTTCAAAGAAATTTTATAAAAAGCTCTAAATAAATAAAAAGAAATCCTGTACTTATGGATTAGAAGACTTAGCATTGTTAAGATGGCAATAGTCCCTAAATTGATCCACAGGTTCAATGAAATTCCTACCAAAACCCAAGCTGGCTTTTTTGCAGAAAGTGACAAACTGATCCTAAAATTCATGTGGAAATGCAAATAATTAAGAATAGCCAAAACAGGACACAAAGTGACCATGCAGTGTGTCTACTTTATGGTTCTATGCATCTACAAGATGCTGTCCTACTGGGTTCTTACTAGAAGGGAGAGAAGAGGGTAGAAAGGAGGGGACAGGAGATTATTAAGAGCGTATGACATGTATACAATGGAAAGGAAGAGTGTGCTGTCACCAGGTAAGGACAGCAGAAGAAGCTGCAGACAGGTGGGCATGCGAAGTTAACTTGGATTGTACATTTCCACTCAATCACTTATAAAAAAATAGCCAAAACAATCTTCAAGAGAACAAAGTTAGACGACTCACATTTCCCAATTTCAAAACTTAACTATAAAATTATAGTAATCAAGATAGAGTTGTACTGGCATAGAACAGACACAGTCATGAATAGAACAGAATTCACAGTCCAGAAATAAGCAATAACATTTATGTTCACTTGATCTTCAAAGGGCCAACCCAATTTAAGGGGAGAATAGTTTCCTCAACAAACAGTATAAAGACAATTAACTATGCACACGCACAAGTATGAATTTGGACTCCCCTTCCTCACACCATACATAAAATTAACTTAAGATTATAGACCTAAATGTGAGAGATAAAACTGTAAAACTCTTAGAATAAATAAGGGACAAATCTCCATGACTCTGGGTTAGGCAATGATTTCTTAAGTACAATACCAAGAGTACAAACAATGAATGGAAAAACAGATAAACTGAACATTACCAAATTCAAACAACTCTCATTTGACTTTTTTATTAAGGAAATGATACACAGACAAGCAACTCAATTAAAAAATGTGTAAAAAATTCAAACAGATATTTCCCCAAAGAAAATATATGGTCAACAAGCACGTGAAAAGATACTCAATGTCATTAGCTATTATCAAAATGCATATAAAAAAACTGCAATGCTACATACACACAATAGAAAACTACAACAATAAAGAATAATAATCAATCTACAAAATATCTCACAAAATGGATGAATCTGCAGGGCATTATGTTGAGTTAAGACAATCACAAAAGGACAAATACCATATGAGACCACTATTATAAAAACTCAAGAAAAGGTTTACACACAGAAAAGAACAATCTATGATGATTATGTGGGAGAGGTGAAGGGTGGGGAGAGAAAATCACTAACTAGTTAGTAGACAAGTGTTAACTATGGTAAACGGAAAGACAACACAATACAGGGGAAGTCAGCATAACCGACCAAAGCAAAGTCATAGAAGCTTCCTAGGCACATTCAAACACCTTGAGAGCAACTTACTGAGGCAAAGGGCTGCAGACCATGGTCTTGGGGGACATCTATGTCAACTGGCATAACACAGTTCATAAAGAAAACGTTCTTCACCCTCCTTTGATGAGTAGCATCTAGAATCTTAAAAGCTGTGGGTGGCCATGTAAGATACATCCAAAAGTCCCATCCCATCCAGACCAAAGGAAAACTAAAAAACCCAAAGACACAAGGAACATACTACCTCAAAGGACTAATGGACCGCATAAACCACAACTTCACTGTCCTAGTCACCTGGTACTGCTCTAACAGAAAACACCACGAGTGGAAGGTTTCATGAAGAGAAGCTTTACTGACACAGTCTGTAAGCCGCAAATCCATTTATAAATTGTAAGTCCATTCAGAACGACAAATCATCACAGTCCGGTAGACTGAGTCCAAATCCAGTGAGAGCATCTCGCACAGGAACCTCGGGTCCAAAGGACACGCTCTGCTCTCGGGGCTTCTCTCTTGGTGGTATGAGGTGCTCACTTCTCTCCCTTATATTCCATAAGCTTGTAGCTTGAGACCTGCCTCACTAACACAACTGTTGCTATTCTCCATCATCAACCTCACAGAGGCAAGATTCACAACACATGGGAGGAAGGGCACCATATTGGGACTCACAGCCGAATCAAATGAACACAGACATTTTTGGGGGGACACAATTCAACCCATGACATTCACCATCCTGAGCCAAGAAGAACAAGTTGGTGCCCAGCTACCATTACCTACAGCTCTGACAGGACCACAACAGGGGGTTCCAGGCAGAGCTGGAGAACAATCTAGAAAAAATTCAAATTAATAAAAAATGACCAGACTTACTGATCTGACAGAGACTGGAGGAACCTCTGAGATGATGGCCCCTGCGACATCCTGCTAACTCAGAACTGAAGCCACACCCAAAGTCCACCTTTCAGCCAAAGATTAGACAGGACTATAAAACAAACAAAACACAAGCAACGTGCTTATTTCAATCAAACACATGAGACCAAATGGGCAACTCCAGCCCGAAAATAAGACCAAAAAGCAGGATGAGACAGGGAAACCAAACAAAGGGACACACGAGACCCAGGATCGAAACAAGGAGAAAGCTGACACATTGTAGAGATCGCAACCTATCTCACAGAACAATCTCTGTATAAACTACTGAAAGAAAAACTAATCTGGGCTATAAACTTTGACCTAAAGCACAATAAAAAAAAATTTCTTTTTATAAAAACCTACAACAACATATCACATCACATCTACCAGATGGCTGTCATAAAAAAAAAAAGACAATAAAGTTGTCAAGGATGAGCAGAAATTGGAACCCTCATACTGTGTGCTGGGAATGTAAACTGATGCAGACACTTCAGAAAGTTTGGCAGGTCCTCAAAGCTAAACATGAAGTTGCCCTATAACCCAGGCATTCTACTCCCAGGTATAAACCCAAGAGAAATGAGAACCTACATCCACACAAAAACTTATACACTGATGTTCACAGTAGTGTTATTCATGACAGCCAGAAAGTAGAAACAAACCAAATGTTCCTCAACACTGGATAAACAACATGTGGCACACACAAACCACAACCAAGCCAAACCTACTGCCATCAGGTTAATTCTGACTCAAGGCCACCCTACAGGACAGAGCAGAACTGCTTCACAGACTTTCCAAGGGGTGCCTGCTGGATCTTTTGGTTAGCACTTAACCACCAGGGTTTTGGTATGTGCATACATTAGGTAACAAAGAGGAATGAAGTACTGATACATGCTACAAGGCTAAACCTTGAAAGGTTTGCAAGTATGCTAAGTGAAAGAAGCCAGATACAAAACACCACGTATCATATGAATCCATTTATATTGTCCAGAACTGGCAAACCTAGGGACAAAGAGCAGATTTAGCAGTTTCTTAACATACTCTGGACATGTTATCTGGACAGATCAGTCCCTGGAGAAGGGCATCATGCTTGGTACAGTGGGTTGCAGAGTGAAAAAGAGGAAAACTCTTGTTATGGATTGAATTGTGTCCCCCCCAAATGTTTGTCAAATGGTTAGGCCATGATTCCCAGTGTTGTCTGACTGTCCAACCACTGTGTCATCTGATGTAATTTTCCTATGTGTTATAAATCCTACCTCTATGTTAATGAGGCAGGATTAGAGGCGGTTATGTTAATGAGGCAAGACTCAATCTACAAGATTAAGTCATATCTTCTGAAATATAAGAGAAGTGACCACAGAATTGAGCGGGAGCAGGGACCTCATACCACCACATAAGCAGCAGTGGGAGGAGAACACGTCCTTTGGACCTAGGATTTCTGCACTGAGAAACTCTTAGCCCAGGGTAAGACTGATGACAAGGAACATCCCTCCAGAACCTTCAGAGAAAATCTTCCCCTAGAACTGGCACCCTGAATTTGGACTTTCAGCCTTTCAGACTGTGACAATACATCTGTGAAAGCCATCTATCTACTTGTGATGTTTCTGTTCTAGCAGCACGAAACGACTAAGACAACCCTCAAGGAGATGGACAGACACAGGCTGCAACAGTGGGCTCAAGTATCACAGTTGCGAGGATGGCGCTGGACCAGGCAGTATCTTGTCATACACTGGGTTGACATGAGTGAGAACCCACCCAGTAGCACCTAACATCATCAACACAGCTAGGAAGGAATGGGGAAATAGGATACATCTGGGAACGTATACAGAGCCCCCGTGGAGCAGTGGCTAAGCGCTCAGCACTCTGAACCCAGCAGCTGCTCGGTGGAGAAAGATGGGAGTCTGTTTCCATCAGGGTTAGCAGTTTGGAAACACTGCGGGGGCAGTTCTACTCTGTCCTATAGGGTTCCTATGTGTCAGAATCAACTTAATAGCAATGGGTTTGGTTTTTCTGGCTTGGTATAATATAGGGTTTCTTTTTAGAGGGTGGAAAAATGTTCTAAAATGACATGGGGGGCATGATTGTCCAACTCTGAATATACTAAAATCACTCAATTGTATGTTTTAAATGGGTAACTTTTATGGTATGTGCAATACCCAAATACAGATGTTAAAAAAGAAAAAAAAGACAGTCTCTGAGAAGGTTATATAAACAAGTACAGCTCTGCTGTGCCGCCCCATGCCCTCAGAAACATCTTCAGGATGCTACAGGTCTCCCTGACCTACGATCTCCTTCTTCGCCCTCAACTGCCCAGATGCTAGGCTTCTGAGGGATCCGTGAACACTGGGTGGGTAAGATGGGCTGGAAAGTGGGAGGTGACAAATGTTCCAGAGGGTACTCCAACATTTCTAGGTGAGCTTTTGTCTGCCCTGCTGCCTCCCTCAACACTCCACACTCTTTTTAATGGAGCACTGGCAGTGCGACAGTTAAATGGTCACTGCTAACCAAAAGGTTGGTGGTTTGAAACCACCCAGCTGCTCTGCAGGAGAAAGAGCTGGCCATGTACTGCCTAAGAGATTACAGCCTAGGGACCCTTACGGGGCAGTGCCACTCTGCACGCATGGCGTCATTATGAGTTAAAATGGACCCATCAGCACCTAACAGCAAGCACTGTAAGAGCTGAGTTACGGAGGAAAACACGGATATCACCAAGGCTAAAACAGCGCCCCCAAACCAAGGCAGACCTGGTTCCCTCACTCGTCTCTGGGTCAAAGCTGCAAGTGGGGCTAGCCAGGGAAATAGCCGGAACAAAATGATGGCCAGCAACACGGGCAGAGAGACCTTCACCAGGTCATCACAGCCATCGGTCTCCCAAGATTCTGGCAGAAATCTGGTTTCCTCATCTGCAAAAGGTGGGAAGAGCAGTTCAGTGCTACAGTGTGGGAGTCATCTGAGAGCAATCATCTTATGCACCGTAGAGCACCACCTCCCGTGAGACCATCAGGAGCCCTAGAACTCAGCTCCCAGCCTGTTAAGACAGAATTAGAGCTGAGACATCTCCAGGGCATGTAGGAGGCGCCAGACTGAGTAAACAAGGTTTTCTGAGAGGTTACAGCACACCTGGGGGCCAGACAGCCAGGTGACACCAGGCCTGCAAGTGAGAGGAATGAAGACACTGCCAGGTGGGAGAGGGTGTGCTGGGCTGTAGAGGGCATTCTCCTTGCACAGGCATCAGCCCAGTCCGGGCCAGCCTCACGGCTCACATCCTGGCCCTCACAGGACAGGGTGAGGCAGTGCCTGCTGGGAAATTCCTGGAAAAGTTCCAGCCAAGGTCTGTTACCTCTACGACCAGAGATGCGCCTGCCTTGACTCCAGGACCCCAGAACACAGCTGAGCCTGGTTGTGGTCCCACCACCTCCTCGCCCACACACACACTCACAGTGGCAGCTGGGTCCAGCTGAGGAGGAAGGAGAGGCCCAACCAGGAGGCAGAACCAAAGCTCAGTGTTTTTCCAATGGCACCCAAGAGGAGGCCACCTTCTTCCTCCTGTTTCCAAGGAGATGCCTCCCTGGTGTGGGAGTCTCTCCTTTACCCCTTCTAGTGCCAAGTCTGACTTCCCAGATGGTAGCTGCTTCATTACAGCTCACTGCTAACACGGATGAAGCTGCTGGCGGGGCATGAGTCGCCCACTCAGCTAGCCTTCTCCTCAGCTGAGTCACACAGTACCCACCACCTCAGAGCCCCAAATAGTGTCGCAGCACCAGTGTGTCCCAGCTCTGGGTCACTCCTTCCTGGCCCCACCCGCCAGGGCCTGGGTGCCTTCAAGACACAGCCCTGCCCCCTAGTTGCCACGCCCCTTGGTCTTTGGTCCACAAAGTGCCACCACTTATAGGACACTGAGTCCTGTGTGTTCTCCTGCTGCCCCTAAGCTCCTAGCTGACCCCAGTCCCTCAGCTCTGCCCTCAGCTGGCTCTCCCTGGAGAAATAAATCTAAACCCCAGAGGGCAGTTTACAAGCTAAATCACTCTTTGTTTCCTAAGTTGATAGCTTCTTTTTATAGAAAAGAAGCCTGGACAAACACCCAAAAGGCCAACCAAAATTTCAATTTGCAAACAGCTACAGGTTTGGGTTTTTGTCTGCTGCGGCATCTGACCACACATATCCTTGTCCAGAGCCACTCACTGGTCTGAAAACACAGCTTATTATGGCCAAAGAGAAGACAGATGGTCAACCACAACATACAGAGCTTGCTGTGTGCCAGGTGAACACAGGCAATTTTACATATGTTAATTGGCTTATTTAGACATCACCGTAAACAGACTAGTTATCCCCATTTTTTCAGATGGAGAAATTGAGGCATGGAAAAGTTACGTAACCTGCCCAAGGTCACAACTCAGGGAGTTAGACGGAAGGCACTGTGAGGACAGTGAGAAGGGTCACAGTGCAGTGCTTCCAGAAGTGGTTGCTTTGTGGTTCATCCAGTGACGATGTTTGCCTTTCATTTGAAACTTCCTCATTTCCACCAGCTCAGGCTGAAAAAGGTAGCGGGGAGAAGATTTGAAGGTGGGGTGTCAGAGGGCAAGCCCCACCCTGTTTGCACTGTCCCAAAGCTGAATCCCCCCTCAACCCTCCCACCCCTCCGTGGGCATCAAAGCTGTGTTCTAGCCTGGGCTGTCTATCTCCCTTGCCTGGGACTAGCAAGCTCACAGAAAGGCCATGGTAACCGTCACTGTCTGTTCCTCACCCCTTGAGGTTTAACAAGGGTGGAGTATGAGGCACATGAGGCAAATCCGGGAAACAGAGCAGTGAGAGGCCCGGGAATCCAGGCGGCACAAATCACGGTTATAGCTAGAACTCTTCTGTCTAACTCCGTGGGCTGTGACCTTGGCCAACCTACATAACTTCTCTATGCCTCAATTTCTCCACCTGAAAAATGGGGATAACTAGTCTGTTTACGGTGATGTCTAAATAAGCCAGTTAACATATGTAAAATTGCCTGTGTTCACCCGGCACACAGCAAGCTCTGTATGTTGTGGTTGACCATCTGTCTTCTCTTTGGCCATAATAAGCTTTATTTTCAGACCAGTGAGTGGCTCTGGATAAGGATATGTGTGGTCAGATGCTGCAGCAGGCAAAAAGCCAAATCTGTAGCTGTTGTGTTGACTGTGACTCACAGCAACCTTGCCCTAAGCCACTGTAAATCATACCTCGCGCTAATGGAGACCCACGAACAGTAGAGCGTGGCAGGCACACCCTCTGGCCTCAGGGCACTCCAGGCCTGGCTATTCTTCACATCCCACGAAGCACTTTCAGTGGCCACAGCTGCAGAGTGAGGCTTTCTAGAGCCAGCATCCCGGCTACCGCCACTAAGGCACACACTCCCCCATCAGGGGGATTCTGTTAGTTTCCGTAGCCACCTAACTAGGTATTACCCACTCCATTCTCCACCTTGAAGAAATGCTGGAATCAATTTTCACTGCCCCTTTTGTAAGGCTCATTCACCTCCACACTCCTCCATCTGCCCTCACCCTTCCTTCTGAGTCCTGGGGCCTTTGGCAGTGCCGGGTTCTTGGGCAGGCCATTCTGCTCTACAAAAGGTGGGACCTCCAGCTTCTCCTTTAGTGCCCCAAGGCCAGCCAAGGCTGCTGGCTTCCCCCAGGCAGAGCATAAAATAGCCTTCACACCTACAGATACCTCTTCCTCCCAGGCCCCCGTGGGCCTTGCAGCAGGTCATACAATGTCCCATCCCCCCTGGGGAAAACCCTCTCTCCAGCAATCCCTGTACACCCAGGGTGACTCTCCCTTTCCTGGGCAGGAGCGATACCCCTTCCACGTCTCTAGCCTGAGTGCACTTGCCCGTCTTCTCTACCTGACAAGCTCCTATTAATCCTTAAGACACTCACCTCAGACAGCCTCAACCCAAGCTCCTGAGACCCAACAAATAGTAGCCCCCCTCAGTGTTTCTGTAGCTCTTGCACCAAACATCCCCAAGGCCTACATCCTAACCTATCACAGCTGCTGGTCTCACCACTCCAGTTCCCTGAGAAAGCACCCTGTCCCTGTGCATCCCCAGTGCCCAGCACAGCACAGGCACCCAGGGTGCTCAAGGAAGCTATGAGACACCTGCTTTTAACCCCCAGCTACACTGTTCTCCACAAGCCCTTCTGTCCTGGCCAACCTCATACCTCTTCCCTCAAGGTGGTGACTCTTCCTTTCCTAGGCAGGAGTGACAGAGAAGCAAGATGTCCTCTTCCCAACGTGCTTCACTAGAAATCTGTTCAACTACACTTCTGAAACCTGGGCATTCCCCTCTCATTTGCCTCCCGACTCCCTGATCAGGATCAGCAGACTAAGCCATCATCAACTCCCAAAGGACTTTGGGAGCTCTGACTCAGGGTGTGCCCCACGATGGCAGGGACTTAGGTCCTGAAGAGCCTCTCCCTTGAGGAGTCAGCCATACACCCCAGACAGGTGGAAATGGAATGTGCAAAAACTACACCGTTCTTCCAAAGCTCCACCATAGAGAGAGGGGCCAGATGAGGTGTCACCAAGAGCGAGCCTTGAGCAAGCAGTTAAGGCACTTGAGGAAAGGTAGGCAAGCCTGACAGTGGCAAAAGTCTGAGCTGAATTAAGCTGCCGTCTGAGGGTGGGAGGCTCGGTGTTAGGTCCCCATCCACTTCTTACCCTGTCCCCCGGCCTGCCTGATTAACACTAGAAATTCAAGCCCAAGCGCAAAGCCAACTCTGCAGACGCCTTCAGGGTATTCTCAAGGCCATTCTTTCACTGCTACCATCACTCTCCCACCACTAGCTGGCACATTACTCGTTGAGTGAATGAGGAAACGATTGGTCCGCTGACGGCTTCAGTCCTCTTTCAGGGTCCTCAGGGGCCATTAGCCGTTCAACAAACTCTTAGCAGCAGCGACCAGCTGCACTTAACTTCAAACCGTCTAAGACAGGAACTCAAGAGATCAGGCATGAGTCCCCTAAAGCCACGTTTGGTTCACTGCTGGCTCTGAACAGTGGCAAAAGAACATCGGAAGCCGACAGGAAGCCGGCAAGTGGCGGCGGGGGCCGGCAAGCGAGCAGGGTGTGGGGGAGGGTCTTGCCTGGATCAGAGTTCAAAATTTGCGTCCGAGTTAGCGTCTCACATCTGGCGCTGAAGGAGGGATATGACCTTGAGTCTCTCCCTTTCCACACATTTTCTCATCTCTAGGTGTCGTCCAAGGCTTCACCCGTCTATCCCAGGGCTCCCAGCACACCGCAGGGCAGAAGCCTGGCGGCAAGCCCACGTAAACGACAAATAACAAAGGCTTCTCTCCTCAATTTAAAGGCAGGAGAGTTCCGGCAGGAGAAAAGAAGACAGCTGAGGGCGCGCGCGGACTCTGCTCCTCTCCCACTCCCGATTCGCCTGGGCAGGGCGGGCTCCCCAGGGGAAAATCCCTTCTGGCAGTGACTGGTACTCAGGGAGTCAACCCTGCTCCGACCCCCAGGGAGGAGAACCAAGACAGACAATAGACCGGGGTGAAGGGTGACCCCAGAGAAGCCCATGTCGGACACCGAGAGCTGAGAGGCTCTGGCCGGAGGGTCCCGCTGGCTGCAGGGCGCGCTTCTTATGACCAGCATCTCCCCTCCCCCAACCTGGACTCCCACCCTGGACTCGCAGCCCAAAGCACAGGGGGTCTAGGGCCAGGGCTAGGAGGGCTGAGTCTGGAGGGCCGGCACGGAGCCACGTGGCCGGCGGGAGACCAAGGACCGTGAACTTGGCTCAGACCACTGAGGGAGCGCAGGAGCGCGGGGACGCCGGAGGAAGCCGCGCACGGAGCACTCACTCACCTGTGGTGGCGGAAGGGAGGCAGAGGGCGCGGAAGCCGAGGAGACCGCCAAGCAACCGTGGCGCAAACCCAGCACAGTGTTCTGCCTGAGCTCGGCCAACTTCCTCTATATGTAGCCTCACCCCGCCACCCCCACTCCGCCCCGCCCCGCCCCTCCAGCTTGCCTGATCTCCTCGACCCCCAAACTGCCGCGGGCCCCACCCCTGGCCCGCCTTCCGCAACGTGCCTGCTGGAAACACCGGGAGAAAATACATCTAGGGGAATCGGAGGGTACTCTTGGACTCTGACGCCCGCGCAACCTCCCAAAGGCGGTGCGTCCTGCCCATGGGAGAGCTAGGGCAGGGACCTGACAGATTAGACAGTATTGCAGTAAGAATGTGTAACAACATGTCAGGATCTGCAGCCTCAGTTGACCAGTGAAAATAGTCATCGGCTGGCTGCTTATTCCAGTAATGCAAAGGTAATTCCAAATGTCTTGGACACTTGTGAAACTGCTTTCAGAATCTCTCTAGGCTGGTTTTTGGAATAACTGTGACAGTGATTCTTTTGAGTCCTCAGGAAACTAAGCAGGATGGAAAAAGTGAGTAAAATATGAGTGAAAAAGAGCAAGCCACTCAGCAGTCCCCAGGGGCAGGATAGGGCTCACCACTACCCCAAAGGTGAGGCGAACAAAAATGAAACAGAAACAGGAAAGCAGATTCCTGTTAAAGATGAGGAAGCAAATATGACCAAGAAAGTTCAAGTGAACATAGGAATAGAAACCGATTTTTTTTTTTTAACAAAAAAGGACTGTCCCCAGAGATGACACCATCTGCCTATGAACAGTTGATATTCGACAAAGGCCCTAAACATTAAACTGGGGTAAAAACAGTATCTTCAACAAATGGTGATGGCAAAATTGGATATCCATCTGCAATAAATTGAAACAAGATCCGTATCTTACACCTTATACAAAAACCAATTCCAACTGGATAAAAGACCTAAATATCAAACGTAAAACGATAAAGCTCATCCAAGAAAAGGTAGGAACAACAATGGAAGTTTTGATACACAACATACACAGACTTCAAAATCTGTCAAACCAACCACAATCAACACAAGAGAAAATAGATAAATGGGTACTACTAAGAATCAAACACTGTTGCTCATCCAAAGACTTTATCACAAGAGTTAAAAGGCCACCTACAGAATGGGGGAAAATATTTGGCAACTCTGTCAGATGGACGCCTGATCTCCATAATCTATAAGATACTACAAAATATCAATAAGAAGATAAATCATCCAATTAGGTGATGGACAAAGGAGATGGACAGACATTTCTCTAAAGAGGAGATCCAGGCAGCCAAAACACACATGTGGTCATGTTCATGATCCTTAGTTATTAAAGAAATTCAAATCAAGACTACAGTGAGATACCATCTCACCACAACAAGGTTGACTACGATCCAAAAAACACAAAACAACAACTGATGGAGAGGCTGTGGAGGAAGTGGAACTCACCTACACTGTTGGTAGGGTTGCAAGATGGTCCAGCCTCTTTGGAAAGCAATCTGGTGCTTCCTTAAAAAAATGGATATAGATATACCATTTGACCCAGTAATTCCACTGCTTGGAATATGTCCTACAGAATCAAGACCTTTCACACCAACAGACACGTGCACAAGAATGTTTATCGCAACACAGTCCACGATAGCAAAAAGATGGAATCAACCCAGATGCCCAACAACAGAAGAATGGATAGGTAAACTATGATATAAATACTCAATGGAGCACTACACAATGATAAAGAATAATGATGATTCCAGGAAACATCTCCTAACCTGGTTTCAACTAGAAGACATTATGTTGAGTGAAAGTAGTCAGCGACAAAAGGACAAATATTGTATGAGACCCCTATGATAAGATCTCAAAAACAGACTTATGCATAGAAGAAAAGACTCTTTGATGGCTGCAAGGGAGGGGAGGGAGAGTTTAGATTAGATAGTTGGTAGAAATTCGGTTGGGTGAAATAAGTGATAGCACACATTAGAAACAAAAACAATATTAAGTGGACTTCAGCATAACTTGAATACTCCTTCCATCTTAACCCAATACTGCAAGGATAGAGTAGCTGTGGCAGGGGGCAGGAGACCATACTCTTAGGCAAAATCGAGGCCAATTGGCACAACTAACGTTTTGCTAAGAGGGCTGTCTGTACCCCACGTCGGTGAGTGGCGTCTGGGGTCTTAAAAGCTGCCAAGCTGCCATCCAAGGGCACAGCAAATGGTCCCAACTCAGCAGGAACAGATGCTCACCGAGGACCAAAACGACATGGGGGAAAGACAACCCAGAAGATAGAGAGACCCACATGAGTGGGTGCCTACATAGACTTGGGACCAGAAGAACTGGGTGGTGCCCGGCCACCATCAGTGATAGCTGTGATGGAGCTCACTAAGTTGAGTCTCACTGGCAACACAAGAATAAAAAGGGGTGCACCCTGAAATCTCCACTAAAAGACCGCAAGTGATGATCCAGCGGCTTCGGGGTTCCCCTGGGAGCATGGGCCCTGGCCCTAATGCTGCCCTTGCCCATAAATCATAATGAAGTTCTACTCTTCGGACACGAATGGATTGGACTTGGCGATGCAGAGTGACCATATATTGGATGCACTTTATGGTTCTATGGTTCTCCACTCTATGGCGGAAAGGAGGGGAAAGGAGACTGTTGGGAGGATGAGACATGTATGGAGCAGAGAGGAATAGTGTGCTGTCACTGGGCAGGGAGAGCAGTGGAAGCTGCATATAGGTGGGCATGTAAATTTATATGGGAATGTACGTTTTCACTCAGTCGTAATAAAAAAAAAAGGACTGTAAGGGAAATATAACCAAAAAAGCACATATGGTAATAGTAAAATCTTTCTGCTTTTTATTTTTCCAATTTTTTCTAAATGACTATGTTCATATAGAAACTATTAAAATAAAAATTAAATTATTACTAGTTTGTGATCTTTACATAGCATTATTTATTGTTCAAGTTTACCCAGAGGCACCTTGAGAGAAAGGCCTGATGATCTCAGACATCCAAATGAGTACATCCGGAGTTGGAGGGGCTCTGTGCACAGTGGGTAAAAACGGAAGGATGGTAAGGCTTGAAGGTAGGAAGGCTTGAGGAGTCCGGGAGGTGAGTTAGGATTCTATCCAGAGCACCATGGGGCCAGTTACTGTGCTACTTGGCTGGGCGGGGGGCGCAACCTACACCAATGGCCCCTAAGCATAGCGTCTCCCCACCCTAGTACCCCAGTTCTAACTTGCTTTTTCCGTTATGCTTTGGGCTTCAGAATCTGTCAGCATTGGTGAGTTAAGGGAGAATGATGCTTGGAAACAGCGGAAATGTCCATCAACTGATGAGTGGGTAGAAAGAAGGTGGTTTATATATACAATGGATTAATGCTCAGCCTTAAAGAGCAATTACATCTGGATGCATGCCACAACAGGGGTGAATCTTGAAAACATTATGGTGAGGGAAATACACCAATTTCAAAAGGAAGAATACTATATGACGTTATTTGTTTGAAACAAACAAGTATGTGTTGTTTTGTGCCATCAAGTCAATTCTGACTCATAGTGACCTGGCAGGCCAGATTAGAACTGCCCCATAGGCTTTCCAACGCTGTAATCTTTATGGAGAAGATTGCCAGGCATTTTCTTCCGTGGAGCAGAGCAGCTCATTGTTGGTCGGTAGCCAGCTGCTTAAGCATTCTGCCACCAGGGCACCATTAAGCAAGTATATACCAAAAGCAAAACAAAACCTATTGCTGTTGAGTTGGTTCTGACTCATAGCAACCCTATAGAACAGAATACAACTGCCCCATAGAGTTTCCAGGGAGTACCTGGCAGATTCGAACTGCTGACCTTTTGGTTAGCAGTCGTTGCACTTAAATACTACACCACCAGTCGTACAGAGAAACTAATAATTAATAGTGGTTGCCAGAGGTAGGAATGGCGGGGGAGGAGTTTTTGCTTTAGAGGCAGTGAATTTATGTTAAAACGGTAGTGGAATAATTTCGAAAAGGATAGCAAACATGGTTGCACAACATGAAAATGTAATCAACATTATTGAATTATACATGTAGAAATTGTTGAATCAGTATAGCTTTGTTGTGTATATTTTCACCACAATTTAAAAAGAGAGAAAGAGAACGATGCTTCATGTAAAGGCAAAACCACAGAGCCAGAGCGCAGGTCAGTCATTGCTGGGAGTGGAGAAAGAGGTTGACGATGAAGGGGCACAATGTTTTCATTTGGGGGGAGTTTGGGGGACGTGATAGAATTCTGTATCTTTGTTGTGATGGTAAGAGTCCTGGGGGTGCAGTGGTTAAGCAGTCAGCTGCTAGCCAAAAGATTAGCAGTTTGAACTACACTGCTCTGGTAGGAGCCCCGGTGGTGCAGTGGCTAAGCACTGCAGCTGCTAACCAGAAGGTCGGCAGTTTATATCCACCATCTCTCCTTGGTGTGGCGGTTCTGCTTTGTCCTATAGAGTCGCTGTGAGTCAGAATCGATTCTCAGGCAACAGGTATTGTGGTGGTGGTTACATGAACTTTATAAAAACTCTCAGAACTGTATGATTTTTAGGGTGAATTTTACTGTATATAAATTATATGTAAATTAAAAAATGAAGCAATAATGTAAATAAGCAAGAGAGAATGTGACTCTTATTTCTGAAAACAAAGCACAAGATCTAGCGAGGTTTTAAATGGAGAGGGTGTATGTGTGTAGCTGGCTGAGCAGTCTGGGTCTGACCTCAGTTTCACTTTTCCTTGCAGATTTCTCCTCTTGCTTCCGGGTTCTTCTGTGAAACCTCAGCCCCTGCTTAGTTCCTCTAATTATGGCAGACAGCGGCTGGCATTTTCAGAAGCATCTCCTTATGGAGTCCAGCTTCTAAAAGCCGATGTGTCTTAGTGTCCTAGGCTACTGGAACAAAGTACCACAAACTGGGTGGCTGAAATCAGCAGAAATTTTATTCTCACAATTCTGGAGTCCAGAAGTCCAAAATCAAGGGCCAGTATCTCTCCAAAGCATCTAGAGGAGGTTCCTTCCTTGTTTCTTCCAGGCATTCTTTCATTCGCGGCAGCAGAACGCCAATCCCCACCTCACCTTCACATGGCATTTCCCTCTGTATCTCTTCTCTTCTAAGGACACCATTAACCCATTGCCATTGAGTTCATTCCAACTCATGGTGTCCCTAGAGGACACTTAGTCCCTAGATGACTGCCCCTTAGAGTTTCCAAAGTAATAATCTTTATGGAAGCAGACTGCCAAATCTTGTCTCCCTTAGCACGGCTGCTAACCCTTTGTTTAGCAGCAAAGTGCTATGCCACTATACTACCAGACCTCTTCATAAAAACACTAGTCAGACTGAATTTTTGTTGTTGTTAGATGCTGTTGAGTCGATTCTGACTCATAGTGATCCTATGCAAAGCAGAACAAAAAATGGCCTGGTCATTCACCATGCCCACAAGCGTTTTTATGCTTGAGTCCATTGTTTTGCAAGCATTGTGTCAGTCCATCTTGTTCAGGGTCTCCCTATTTTTCACCGACCCTCTCCTTTACCAAGGATGATGTCCTTTTTTGTGGATTGATCCCTCCTGACAACATGTCCAAAGTATGTAAGACGCAGTTTCACCATACTGGCTTCAAAGGAGCACACTTCCAAGGAGTACTTCCAGGACAAATCTGTTTGTTCTTTTAACAGTCCGTGGTACATTCAATATTCTTCTCCAACACCACAATTCAAAGGCATCAATTCTTCTTTTGTATTCCTTATTCACTATCCAGCTTTCACATACATATAAGGCAATGGAAAAATACCATGACTTGGGTCAGGCACACCTTAGTCTTCAAAGTGACATCTTTATTTTGCAATAGCCTAAAGAGGTCTTTAGTGGCAGATTTTACCAATGCAATGCATTTTTTGATTTCTCTACTGCTGTTTCCATGGGTGCTGATCGTGGAAGCAAATAAAATGAAATCCTTGACAACCTCAATCCTTTCTCCATTTATCGTAATGTTGTGTACTAGTTCAGTTGTGAGGATTTTTTTCTTGATGTTGAGATGCAATCCATACTGAAGGCTGTAGTCTTTGATCTTCTTCAGTAAGTGCTTCAAATCCTCTTCACTTTCAGCAAGCAAGGTTGTGTTATCTGCGTAGTACAGGTTGTTCATAAGCCTTCCTCCAATCCTGTGCCTCCTTCTTCACATAGTCCGGTATCTCAGATTATATTCTCAGCATACAGATTGAAAAAGGTGTGGTCAAAGGATATAACCCTGACACACACCTTTCCTAACTTTAAATCATGCAGTGTTCCCTTGTCCTGTCTGCATGACTGCCTCCAGATCTGTGCACAGATTATTCATGAGCAGGACTAAGTGTTCTGGATTTCCCATTCTGCACGATGTTATCCATAATTTGTTAAGATCCACACAGTCAAATGCCTTTGTATAGTCAGTGAAACACAAGTAAACATCCTTCTGGCATTCTCTGCTTTCAGCCAATATCCATCAGACATCAGCAGTAATACTCCTGGTTCCACATCCTCTTCTGAATCTGGCTTGAATATCTGGTAGTTCCCGGTCAGTATGCTGCTGCAGCCTCTTTTGAGTGATCTTTAGCAAAACTTTATTTGAATGTGATATTAATGATATTGTGCAATAATTTCTGCATTCGGTTGGATTACTTTTCTTGGGAAGAGGCATAAATATGGATCTCGTCCAGTCAGTTGGCCAGGTAGCTGTCCTGCAGATCTCTCGGCATAGGTAGTGAGCACTTCTAGCACTGCTTACATTTGTTGAAACATCTCAGTTGATTTTCCACAATTCCTGGAGCCTTGTTTCTCACCAACGCTTTCAATGCAGCTTTGACTTCTTCCTTTAGTGCCATCCGTTCCCGACCATGTGCTCACTCTTGAAATGGCTGAACATCAACCCGTTCTTCCTGGGATCCCTTCCGTCTTCTTATGCTTCCTGAGTTGTTTGATGTTTCTGGTGGGGAATTCTTCACTACTACAACTCAGGCTTTAAATTTTTCCTTGAGTTCTTTCAGCTTGAGAAACGCAGAGCGTGTTTTTCTCTTTTGGTTTTCTAACTCCAGCTCTTCGCACAGGTCGTTATAATGCTTTGCTTTGTCTTTTCAAGCTGCCCTTTGAAGTCTTCAGTTCTTTTACTTCAAAATTTCTTCCTTTTTGTTTTAGATACTTGATGATCAACAGGAAGTTTCAGAGCCTCTTCTAACATCTAACTTGGTCTTTTCTTTCCTGTCTTTTTAAGGACCTCTTGCTTTTTTTGTATGTGATGTCTCTGATGTCATTCCACAGCTTGCCTGGTCTTTGGTCACTGGTGTTCAATGCATCAAATCTATGCTTCAGATGTTTTCTAAACTCAGGTGAGTATACTCAAGGTCGCACTTGACTCTCTGTTCTAATTTTCATTTTCAGTTTGAACTTGCACATTACTGATTGATGGTATGTTCTGTAGTCAGCACCTGGTGTTGTTCTGACTGATGATATTGAGCTTTTCCATCACCCCTGTCCACAAATGTAGTCAATTTGATTCCTGTGTATTCCACCTGGTCAGGTCCATGGGTATAGTCACTGTTCATGTTGTTGAAAAAAAGTATTTGCAATGAAAAAGTCGGTGTTGCAAAATTCTGTCATGCGATCTTAGACATCATTTCTATCACCAAGGTCGTATTTTACAGCTACTGATTTTTCTGTTTCCAACTTTTGCATTCCAATCACCATTAATTATCAAGGCATCCTAATTGTATGTTTGATCAATTTCAGACTGCAGAAGCTGGTAAAAAATCTTCAATTTCTTTATCTTTGGCCTTAGCGATTGCTGCATAAATTTGAATAATAGTCATATTAACTGGCTTTCCTTACTGGCATATGGATATTATCCTACCACTGACAGCATTGTACTTCAGGAGAGATCTTCAAATGTTCTGGTAGATAATGAATGCAACACTATTCCTCCTCAAATTGTCGTCCCCAGCACATAGACCATCTCACTGTCTGATTCAGAATGGCCAACACCACTCCTTTCCCACTGACTAATGCCTAGGATATTGATGTTAATGCATTCCTTTTCATTTTTGATGATTTCAAAATTTCTTAGATCCATACTTCATACATCCCACCTTCTAGTTATTAAGAGACATTTGCATCTTCTCATTGTGAGTCATGCCACAACAGCAAACGAGGGTCTGGAAAGCATGACCTCATCCATGTCATTACGGTCGACACTACTCTGAGGAGGTCTTCCTCAGTCGTCTTCTGAGTGCCTTCCAACCTGGGGGGCTCACTTTCCAGCACTGTGTCTGACAGTGTTGTGCTGCTCTTCATAAGATTTTCACTGGCTAATTCTTTTCATAAGTAGACTGCCAGGTTCCTCTTCTTAGTCTGTCAGGAAGCTCAGCTGAAACCTGTCCACCATGGGTGGCCCTGCTGGTATCTGAATACCAGCGGCATGGCTTCCAGCATCACAGCAACACACAAGCCTTCCCGGTACAACAAACTAACAAATGGGGTTGGGTTGGGGTGGAGTGGGGTGGGATGGTGGGGGTGGGACAGTCATACTGAATCAGGGCCCATTTACTCCAGTATGTTAAATTGATTACATTTGTAAAGACACATTCACAGGTACAGGTGTTAGGACTTGACTATCACTTCACCAGGTGACCTTCCTCTCTGGGTCTCAGGAGGTCTCACCCTATCTTGTCCTGTCCTGTCCCATGGGCAAGGGCAAGGGCAAGGGCAAGGATTCCTTCTTTAGTAAAATTCAAATCTTTCCTTCCTTCTCAGGTCTGGTTCCCTCAAGACCATCCCTACAGATTTTTTCTGATAGGTCCAGAATGCAGCCAACTTTAGGAGAGTCATGTTGGACTTCTCTTAATTCTAGTGTTTGTAGGGCTCTGGCCCTGGGCCTCCAGACTTACCCTAGACCCAAGGCAAACTTGCAGTAAAACAGCCCCTGAGCTAGGAGTCCTCCAGCCTTGGAGACCCAGATCACCCAGAGCGGGGCCCAGACACTGGAAGGAGGTCAGCACCCACAGAGGAAAGTGTAGGGCTGGAGATGGCTTTTCTAAAGCTCCTGTATACATACTTGATCATGTTCAAGGCTGGATTTGGAGGATGGAGGTTACAGCATCTGTCAACCAGGGCTTAAGGGACCTCTGTGAGGGCGGCTCAGGGCTGGAACTTGGTTTGGGGCAGATGAACCAAATGACACTCCACTTCCTCACGTCTCCCAAGAGGGAGAAAAACCGATCCTCCAAAGGCACTTAGAAAGTCCTATTGGAATCCCCTTCCTGCTGGAACTTTGATTAATGCTAAAACACAGATCTCTAAGGACCCTTAAGTATTTAAGTTTGTTTTAAATGTCATTTATTTATGACTTAGAGTGAAAATTTTTCACATTTTTCTTTTTATTTTTTAATTCCAAGTACAGTGGATTTGATGACACATACTACGTGAATCCGTATAAGCCCCTCTCTAGCTGTGTTGGTGTATTCTATCTTACCCCTATCTGACCCCTTTTCACAATGAACCAACCCTAGGATCACAGTCAGTCTTCTGCATCAACTTGGCTAAGATATACCTGAAAAAACCCATTGCTGCCAAGTCAATTTAAACAGAGTAAAACTGTTCCATAGGGTTTCCAAGGAGCAGCTGGTGGATTCAAATGGCCCACTTTTCGTAGCGGCCAAACGCTTAAGTACTGTGCCATCAGGGCTCCAGGTAGGCTATGACCACAACAACAAAAAAAACCCGTTGCTGTCAAATTGGTCCCAATTGATAGCAATCCTTCAGGACAGGGTAAAACTGGCCCATACGGTTTCAAGGAAACACCATCAAATCCACCACTGCTGGATTTGAACCGCCAACCTTTTGGCTAGGAGTAGTAGCTCTTAACCACTATGCCACCAGGGTTTTCAGCTAGGCTACAGTTCCCTGTTACTCAAACAGCATTTTGTTGACATTAGGTAAAGGAGACTGTCCTTGAAAACTTGGGTGCACCTCATCCAATTAATTTTCAAGGCCATAAGAAGACAACTTCCTGCAGAAACAAGAATCTCACCTTGGGCTGTAGTAGCATCAGCTCCTGCTCAAGAGTTTCCAGCTTGCCCTTCCTGCCCTGTGGACTTCAAACTTGCCTGGCTAATGCCTACAGTTGCCTAAGAAAATTCCTTGCAACCAGTCAGTAAAGTGTGTGTATCTATTATCTATATCTGTAGGTGGCACAGATGGTTAAGCACTCAACTAGCCAGAAGACTCTGCTTTAACCCACCCAGAAGTGCCTCAGAAGACTAGCCTGGTGACATACTTCTGAAAGTTTACAGTCTTGAAAACCCTGGGGAGCACAGTTCTGCTCTGCACACATGGCGGTGCCATGAGCTGGAATCCGCAGCAACACACATACATATACACACACTTTCTGTTTCTCTGGGGGAACCTGGCAGTGGTCCACATTTGCAGCATTTTATCATTGTGTGGCACTGGAACTCAGTCTGAGATAGTTTTTCTCATCAATAAAATGTGGAGAATAATGTTGTGTGCTATTGAGTCGATTCTGACTCATCAGGTATTCTTGGCTGTGATCTCTACTGGAGCAGATCGCCAGGTCTTTTCTCCCTTGGAGCCACTGGTAAGTTGGAACTGTCAGCCTTTTGGTTAGCATCCCAGTGTTTGATGGTTTTTACACTAGGAATCCCTGAGGATAATGATGCCAGTACTGTACTGCTGTTGAGTCAATTCCTACTCAAAGCAACTCTACAAGAGAATGACACTGAGATAGTAATAATGCCTCTATGCAGTGTCTAGTTCCAAGTTAGTGCTCTAATTAACATCTGTTGAACAGAAAGGAGAAGGAACAGCATGTACGAAGGCAAAGAAATCTGAATGAGCAAGTCCATTTCTCAGGAATGTGTGGAAGCCTGATTGATAGATACCTGGTGAGGTCCTTGGCATGCCTGGGTTTGTGAAGGAGGAGGCCAGGGGCTGCCCCCCAGGAAAGCTGACCCTCAACCCACACATCCTTAGGCCCTCAAGCAAGGTTTTTGACTTCTCAGAGGCCCCCATATTCTGATCTATAAAAAGAAATGATAGTATCTGCCTCGTAGCAGTATCTTGAAGAATAAATGAAGTGTGTCAAGGTTTAGTTTCAGCGTCTGGCTCCCAGAAGCTCCCAGGTAGGGTGGTGCTGTGTGAGGATAGTTGACTGGGAGAGAAGCATCAGAGTGAGGGAGGTGATGCAGAAAGGAGGACTTCAACAGCTCGGGCACCTGTAGGGGTGTGAAAGAGAAGAAAGGAGAAAAGAGGGGCTGCTCACTCCCTCTCCCCACTTTCTCTTTACTTTCCAGCCCCAGAGGGACTTGTGCTCACACCTATTCACCCTTTCCTTTCACCTCCACTTCTAGGGCTTCGGCAGAGCGCAGCTTGGTGGAGCCTGAAGGCCCATCACCATCAGCCCCCTCAGCTATATCCATTGCAAGGCACCTCATCTTGAGAATTAACTTCTCCAAGTGTCCCATATTCCAATAAGGCTGGTGCCCAGCATTGCCTCTGGGACTCCCAGAGGTCCTCAGATGCTCACAGGAAAACGAAGGAGTGGGGGGTGGAAGGGCTGTTGGCCCTCTGTGGTCTTGTTGACTGAGCCCTGTGAAGACAGTGATGTGGCCTGCTTACTCACAGTTGGTTCCTGGTACCTGGCATGCACGTATATATGTGTCGACTAAGTCAGACATTTGTTGATGCAAACCTTATAGACATCCTATCCCTCAAACCACAGGAGGCAAGGCCTGGCAGCGGACCTCTGACTTCCCGAAGGGAGACAAATGCAGGCAGGGTGGGTGCTCCGGATGGCTCTGGACAGCTGACGCATCGGCTCCCATCAGCACCAACCCCCAGCCCCTCCAGATGTGCCTGTCTTAGGTGTTGCACAAGCCCACAAAGGCTGCTTCCTTTCCTCTTTCCAACACTTACCAGCACTGACAATCTTCACATTTCCCGTAAAACATCCCAGCTGATTCATGAGTCAAACACCCCAGCTGACTCCAGACGTGTGAATTCTTTTTTCACCCTGGCCACCCCCACCCTCACCTCTACCATAGAAACTGAGGAGTAAATTGTCGCCCAAGGCCCAGGGGGGTGAAAAGGTAACATCTTGTGAGGGGAGATTCAGACCTTGGTTCTCAGTGACAACCAGAGACACCAGTCCCCACAGCAGCTCACTGTACGACAGGGTTGCGGCTAGAGGGATGTGGCCCTCCAGCACCTTGTAGGCCAACACTCATGCTAGCAGAGGTGGGGCTCACTTTTTGAGGCCACAGTAAGCTAGCTGCTTAACCTATCTGGAGACACCCAGCGGCCACCTAGAACACAAGTGCTATGGCTAGGGGATGCCCCTGTCAGAGACTGGGCTGAGTCCTGGGAACAGCAAGAGGAAATGTGGGCAGGCAGGGAGGGGTTTTCCTCTCCCTCGAAATATGCACCCAGAGGCCACAGTCCACTGGAGGAACTGGAGAGTTCCTGCCTGGGGTATAGGGGCAGGTGGGCCTGCTCCCCCACCTCCAAGGTGCTTTCCCACAAGAGATAGCTTATATTTTCTCTGGGCCTGAAAAGCAGGTGGCTGGAATATCTAGCAAAAGGAAAACAAATCCTGCTGGATGAGGGAAGATGGTGAGATCGAGGACAAGGGCTGTGGATCGAAAAGGATGCTGAAACCCATGATCCAGACGAGAATGTCACAAGTGGATGTCGGTGCTGGAAACCCCATCTGGAGGCTGCTCAGCCTGAGAGGTGTGTGCATTTGTCGGGGGAGGTGTGGCTCTGGGCACAGTCATGACTCAGCACCAGCATGAGCTAACCAATCAGTCTGGAATTTCCCTGTTATTTTAAACACTCTTTCACTTGGGTCATTCCTTCTATCAGGGCTAATAACCATTCTACCTGCAGAGCTCACCCCCGACAAAAGAAATCAAAGCAGAATGATTTTAAGAGGACTAAGGGACAGGAAATCTTCTGAAAAGTCCCCTCCAGGAATTTGGTTCTGGCTCAGAATGGTCTTCAGAGGAAGTGGCAGATTTTCCACAGGTGGGGAGCTAACTCTGCCAAAGAGTTGGGGCCTCCAGCATTTACCTGCCCAGGCTGGCTGGTCCATGTCATGGGCTCCCCAGGCCAGCCTTCATCCTGTTCCTGCCTTTTCTGAAATCAGCTGTTTGGATGTTGGCTGAGTCACACCATGCCAAAGTAAGGGCCAGTATGTTGTTCATGGTGGTCTGTTAGAAGAAGGGATGCTGAGAATTAGGGCAGACCAGAGCCCAGAGTTCTGCTCAGAGATGCACAGATTATGAATGCACTGTGGCAGAGTGAGTGCATGCTGGTGTGGCTCTTGTTGGACTTTGTGATCCTTGGGGGGGGGACCATGTTGTCTCTCATTGCTGTAGCCCCATGAACAGCACAGAGCTGTACCCCGTGACTGAGAGAAGAAATGACTGGATTTCGGTCATAAAGACTAGAAGACAACTCACCGAAGGCGAAGCTTTGTCTTCTCCATTCTGTACTAACCCCCCTCTGCCTCCAATCCCACCTCATGGGCTTCCTTCACTGTCCCAACCGAAATTCACCGCTCCTCACTCATATCCTGTAATCCACCTTCAAGTAGCTGTTGTTTCCTGTCAAAGGCAGGTGATACTGGCACATCCACTGGAATTTGTGGGCAGCAGCCTACGATGGCTCAGTAGTCTGTAATGGCATTAACCTGGCATCCACCAAGGGGTAGACCCAGCGCCACTTTAAAACGGTGGGACTCTGTGTTTGTCAGAGTCCATCAACATCTATGGCTTATCTTCAGTCCTAAGAGAGCAAATGTTATTTTCCTGTTTCACAGGGGAGAAAATAGGTCTGGAGGGCCATGCCCTGGTCACTCAACAGGTAGTAGCCACGCCAGGGCCAGATGGCAGATCAGATCCTAGGTCCACCCAACACAGGCACGGCTTCAGTGAATTTTCTTGTGAGAGGAGGGAAGAGCACTCTCAGGATCATCTGTAGAGGAGTATAAAGGAAAAGGCATGAGCTGAGGAGGTATCCGTTGTTGCAGAGGAAATGACTGGACCATGAAGAAAAGTGGTAGGAACAGGAACCAAGAACTTCCACACAGCTGTCCTCATGCCCCTCAGAGACTTGCCCTGCTGGCCTGGGTGGACAGGTGGTCCTGTGCTGGGGCCTCAAGGTGAGGAGTCCCTGCATCCCTTAGTTTTATGGCCGCATCCTAGTCCCATGGAGGGTGTGCATTTACTTCTTGGAGGAAGAAGTGATCCTCTTTCACAGAGGGCAAAAAAAAAAGGCCGATTTTATTTTGGTTGTTGGCCACCTGAGGAGTACAAATGATTGGAGAGTCAGTGTGCACAACCACCCCAACACCAAATAGAAGAAAAGTTACTTCCTATTTGTTTCTACAGTGAAGGCCCTCTTTCCTTCCGCTGAACAACTCTAAAAGTCAGACTGGATGGTCAGGAGGGTTCCTCTGCTCTGGGGAGCCAACTTCTCCCTTGAGCTGGATTTCACATACACGGGTGTGCACGCACATTATGGTTCATCTAGTGCCATGTCACCACAGCATGGCTTTCTCCCTCTACCCACTCTCCTGTGTTGGAAAATTTGTCTCTCCTGGATGCTTCTCCCAAATATCTTTCTACAGAGCTTCTACTAGTTCTCAGGGCTCTGCTCAGAGGCCCTTTTGGGGTAGTTCGGAGCAGACACCTGCAGTTTGCTATCCCTCCAGAATTAAGGCCCTGTTGGCTCCTGGCACCTTCCCTCCTTGCCAGAGCAGCTGTCCATGAGCCAAGGGCTCCCACATCACTGCAACCTGGCATCATAAAAAGAGGCAGGAGGGAGAAGACTGGAGTGCCACCCCTTTGAGCTAAAGAGGGCCACATTGCTCCCCATAAGGCACTGAGCACCGATTCAGGCTCAGTAATTGCCCAGTCTGGTTTATACACAGACAAGAAAGAGCCCAGGAAGTGGAGGGGCCTCAGGAAGGCACCCACCCCTCTAATAGGCAGCCCCTCACCCAGGTTTTCCGAGGCAAAGAAAAGAACAATTTGATGAAAGCTTAAAGAACTGATTATTGGGACCGGTAACGCTACTCAGTCCCAACACCAAGCTGGTGCCAACCAAGTCTTTTTTTTAAAGGTATTTGGTTCCTTAAAAACAAACAACAAAGAGCTAGAAAACAGGTGTGTCTTTGTTTTTTCTCCTGAGGAGAGACCCCTGGCATTCAAACTATTGGGAAGGCAACCCAAAGGCTAGAAGGCCAAAGCCCTGGGTATTGAGGTGCTTTTGCTCTATAGAGAAATCCTTGTTTTTCTGGGTGGTGTGTGAGTGAGCCCCTCATTCTTCGGCTTTTTGTTTAAGCACTCTGACACCCCACATTAGAGATTTGGAATGAACGCCTTATCCTGGACATGGACCTTGTGGAGGACCAGTGACAGGTGGTGGGTCCTCTGGAGCCACTGCTGGGAGACAGGTCTGATGGCCAGCCCTCAGGTGCAAGTGGATGGTAGCTGGTGTCAGGGGACCAGTTGGAATGTTCTAGGAACAACACCTGTCAACAGCAACTAGGAAGTCCATGAGAGGAAAACAAAGAATTAACCTGGCACTTAAAACACTTAAAAGTAAACCCCATGGGCTTGCTAGGTAGATCTGAAATCCCCTTGGGCAGCAGCAATCCAGCCCTCAGAGGCGTCGGGAAACACCTTCCCTCAGTCATCCTTGGGGTTTAGTACTCCTGCCGGGTGAACATTCTTTACCTTCCTGACAGACTGTGCAAAGCCACAGGCCCCGACTCAGGAATCTCAAACGCTCCAAAGCATTGATTTTCCAGCCAATCCTGGGGATTGTTTGCCATCCCCAAGCTAGAGGGAAAACGCGGCACTGGTGAGTTAAATGATGTGGCTAAGGTGACACGTGGAGTCAGGGGAAGAGGCAGCAGGGATGGTGATGACTGGCCGCTAAACTTGCCCTCACCTGACTCTTGCTCCCTGTGGCATCCTCACCTGTGGACAGACACCAGCAACCTCATCCTTCTCGCAGCAGCTGCCTGAGGCAGCTCCTTGTGCACAGGCAGTGTCACACAGATCCTTTTCCTAGATCTGGAAGCTGCTGCCTCTGCCTACTTCACAGGCCACTCGGTACAACATCGAGGCTACAAGAGTCTCAGCCCAAATCCTGCCTGACCCAGCGTCTGGGGCCACCTCCACAGCTGGCTCCAACCAAGGTCTGAAGGGCTGCCCAGAGCTGAGAGCTGAGACTCAGCTGCTGTAGACGTACTCTTCTAGTCACGCTGGGTATGAAAAGGAAGGAGTGTTTATGTGCGTGTGTGTGCGCACTTGTGAGGAACACAAGACACTATCACCCCATCAAAGCTTGTCCTGGTTACAGGTGGCTTTTTAAGTGGTGGGTGGCATTTGAGGCCTATGCGCAAAAACCACACCTCCAAATTTCACAAAGACCTCAGGGTAGTGAGCTCAGGGAGTGAGACTGCCATAAAGCTACCTGGTAAGGTTCACAGACACAGGCTGTCTGGGAGTGCTACCTGAGGGCAGACATCCTCCCTGTGCTGGTCTAGCAAGAGGGGGTGTTAAACGGCCAGTCTGGCCAGCTTACAAAGTGACATAAAACAGCACAGTCTCTCCCCTTCACCATTTCTGACTCTGATCCCTAAGAAGGGGCTAAGAGAGTATTCAGGGTTCAGAGTGAGCACAGCTGCAATTTCTTGAAAGAAGGCTGTGGACTTAAGGTGGCTGACTTACAGGCTCCACTAGCCCTCCTTCTGGCTGTCTGCCTAGAAAAACATTTCCTACTTCCTGTCCTGCAGGGTTGCTGTGGTCTGCAGCTAAATTCTGCCCACTTCCATCTGATGAACAAAAGGTGACCGCGATCAGGTTCAAATACCAAAAACCAAACCTAGAGCCATTGGGTCCATTCTCACTTACAGCAATCCTGTAGTCAGCCACTTTCAAATCTACACTCTTCCCCCAGTGAGCAAAGTGGCATCACCTATCTTGCAGGAATTGAGGTCCACAGCATCTTCTTACTTGAGCTTGTTATGTCTTTTTGTTTCCTCTTTCTACCTAAGATGTCCTCATTTCTCCTGGACAGGCACCTTTCTTTCTTTTGGGATAGCTGGCAACATCTATTCTGGTGGGCACGTTTCCATGGCAATGACCTCCAGATGACCTCCCTGCTGGGTCACGCTCAGGCCCATTCATTTATTGCTGTTTTTTCCCTCTCCTCAGAGGCAAGCAGTGTGCTTTTAGGGGGCTAGCTCTATGGGTGATGATGAAGCCTGTGATATTCTGGGTATGTTAACACATTGAAGGATGGAACAAGGGGGCTGGAATGTGCCTATATTTGGAAAAGCAGCTCAGCAGGGTTCCGGTAGCAAGGAGAGAAGAGCTGGCCTGGACTATCCCTTTCTGGGAAGTTCCAAGACCCTATGCACTGAATGAACATGATAGACATGAAAACATTTGGATTTAGTCTCAGTAGCTGCAGACCCAATACCACTGGGCTTGGTGGTCAGCCATGTGACCACACTGGTGAGTTGTAGGCCAGGCTAGGAGGGTCTCTCTGATTTGGAAATTCTCTACTGCGAAAAATAGAACTCTCTTCGAGAGGCTACTGAGGTTTGTTTTGGAAGAGCAGCTTCTTACTAAACTGAGTTGCTTCCTTTTCCCACGTGACTGGGGCCAGGGCCACCTCCCCAGCAGGTCCCACCTAGGGTCCAAAGGGCTGCCCAGGGCTCGGGGCCGAGGTCCAACTGCCTTAAGGCAACATGTCCTCTTCTAGTTCAGAAAGGTCACACGTTGGGTAGGAAAAGACGGCTGTGTTAATAGCTGAGCCAGGATAATATGGGGTACTAAAAAAAAAGCTGTGTTCCTTCAGTAACCTTATACACACCAAGACACATGCCAAATATAAACTGACTGGACTTTGCCTCCTGGAGCAGGCAAGGGGTGGAGTGTAGGATGGCACCCTGGCTCACTGCCTTGTGCAGAAAAACTTAACACTATGTATTTCTTTTAAAACCTTTTATTGCGCATAAAATGGACCATTTCCCTCTGTGAGTCTTTCTCTCCTCTTATTGCCCCACTAAAAAGTTTCTTATCGTCAGACAGGTTAAACAAGTCTATCACTGCTAGTCCAAAAATCAGCTTGAGGATGGCTCCCAGGAACCAAGGTCCCAAAGACAGCATCCCAACAGTCAGAATCCCTGCTGGGGACTCTCCACAGAGAAAACCTCCGGGGAAATGGAGCTGCTGGCCACCACACTGCTGGTGGTCCTTCCATTTCAGGAGTGGGAGCTGTCTCCCCTCCATGCTGGTGACTCTGCTCCCCTGTGACTGTGTGGGCAGGCCTTACTTACCCTTGTGGGTGGGGTCACTGGAAACAGTGCTGGCATTTTATAGACCGATGCCCCCTCCCTCTGGGAATTCTGGAGGACTGTGCTTTTGGAAAGAAAACCTGGTTGTGGAAGCTACATGCATTTTCAGAACTGGAAAGTACTTGACATAGCATGTCACCAACCACTAAAATCAACTGTAAACTAGTGGTTACAGGGGAGCAGCTTGACAACAAACACTCTACTAGAACATGGAGCCGTAACACTGTAGAGAGGAAAGAGCCAGGGAACATCCCACAGGCTTGTGGGGTTCTGCAGCCTCCCGCCAAGCCTCCAGCCCCGTCTGGTAACTGTAGGCAGTAGTGGGTGCTTTGAAGGGTGCAGAGGTAGTAAGCCTGACCAGTACTGGCAGCAGCAGGGGGCAGATGTGACTACCTGGTGTTCCTGCTACATCAGGCCAGTTAAAGCATATCACCATTGCCACATCCCTTACAAGGAACTTCATAAACTGCTTCCTTGTTTAGAGGTTAGAAGGAGTGACAAAGGATGGAGGCAGCTCTTCCGGGGCTTACAGGTCCGAGTGGCATTTGAGAGGTGGAGAGGTAACGGAAAAGGCCACGCAGGCAGAGGAGGTCCTGTTCCAAGTCCGATTTTATTGGAAGACTGGGATTTGAAAATGGAGTATAGAATACCTCCCTCTACCCCAGCACCCCATCCTTTTTTTAAGAAAAGAATAAAAATGGAGATTTTGCCTTATTAGAAAACAGGAAGTGAAGAAGCTGGAGCCTGTGATAGTTGCCAGCAACATGTCTCCTGGGTTTTCACAGGAAAGAGATGGCAGTTTTTGGACAAAGTGAAGAACAGACAGGTACTTTGCTCCGCTGTAGTTAACGTTCAAGGTGAGGCACAGTATGGTTCCCCATGGAAACTGCAAGGTCAGCATCTGTCCTTGACCTGTCCTGACCTCGGGAGGTTCCCACCATACTGGCCCACTCCCCACCAGGAGTCAGCTGGAGTCCCCATTCTGGTCTGGTCTGGCCCTGATGGGGATCCTCCTGGACTTACCGTGTACTAACTCTCTGGCTGGCTACACAGCAGACCCCTTGATGTTCTCAGCGGCTCTAGGGATAGTATATAGCCAGGCTCTGCCTAAACTGTGAGAAATGAACAGTTTGGCTTAAGCAATTAGCTACATGGTACTTGTCATTCCTATGAAGTGGATGCTTGCCTCCCCATGAAGAGCCTTGGTAGCGGGGAGGCCGTCGTCCCCCCTGGCAACAGCAGGCTGGATTTGCTGGTCCCTGTGTGACCAACTTAAATCCCACACCTGTTGCAACATGTAGACCTCTACCTGGTTTCACCTTAAGCTAAGGTGAGGACCTTCTTATCAGTGAGGCTGATTATGAGACACCTCGGCCGTCTCCATCAATCCCGAAGAGGGCTTACTCTCAAACTTTCTTTAATCACTGTTTTGTGGGAGGTGAGACTCTGGCACCAAAATGGGAAAAATGCAGCTGGCAGGGCCAGGGTCCCAGCAGGGGAGACAAGAGCCATATCTTTGTCTTTCAGCTTGGCCTCAAATGTTGCTGAAAGGTGTTCTTGATGAGCGAGTGAATGCTCCAGATGGACACATCTGGTGCTACCATGAGGGCACGGTGCTGGGTGAATGAGGAGGAGGGGCTGGACACAATGTACACGAGGGGAAAGCAAAGTGCAGCTCCCTGACACCCGCTGGGTCAGTAACACTATGAAGAAGGCTAATAAATAGAGGCAGGGACCTCACAAGCAGTCTGGGGTCAGGCCGTGCAGTTATGACTGGGACATGCCCCTCACTCCTACATCCAGGTGCTAGGTGATCAGTGTTTCTAGTAAAGATATAAAAATGACATTGCTTCTTTTCAAGTATTAAAAAAATAAGTTAATTGACAAAAAGGGTCCAAAGCGGCTGAGGGTCTCGCCAGGTCATCAGCTTCATTTCAAGGTGCAAACCTAGGAAAAATGCCAAGAAAGGAGAACCTCCTGCCCCACATGAAGCACTCAACAGGGACATCACCTGCCTGTCAAGCCAGGGCTTGAAATGTACGGCCTTACCCTGGCCCTCCAAAGTCTGTATTTTCCAGTGTTGAAACGGTGTGAATTAAAAGCAAAATGCAGCAATCCATAGGCCTCAGACCACAGCCAGTGAGATGCCTGGGGCATTTGGCTACTTAGGGTCCAGTGTGTGGTGTGAGGTGGGGAGCAGACGCCTTGCTCCCCACTCACTTGCATAACAAACTTGGGAACCTCTGTCTTCCCTGCAGTGCTGGGGTCAGTGTTGCTCTGGGTGCCCATGGTCCTTCTCCCAGTCTCCACATGTGGCTAACTCTGGTAGGGAGGGTGTGTGTTTTCTTTGGTGGTGCTTCAGGGAGAATGAAAAACACAGCCACCCCTTCCTCTGTGGATGCTTGCTGAACAGTGACTGTGGTTCTGACAGAAGGGGCAGCTCCTGCTCTTCTCTAACATGACCACGGAGGAAAGAGGCACCGGCCAGGACACATCCTCACGGAGTGTGCAGGCTGTCTGCACGCCGTATGTCTCCCGCTCCCTGCCCTGCTGGAAGTCCAGTGGACTTCTCCTGAGAGGGCTGAGCTGCCGCAGGCAGGCGTCTGCACCAAGGGTTTCCCTGTAGCATGTGAGACTTGGCTCTGCTTCTCTGATCTTGGAATCCCGGTGGTCTGGGAGACCGAGCCGGGTCAGGAGGATGCTGACAGACTCAGCAGCTGGAGGTGGGCAGAGCTCAGGACCAGTTCAGGCTGAAGCCCTTGGACAGCATGACTGCCTCCAGGTCCTTGTCCTCCTCTTTTTCTCGGAGCCGCTGCTCCTCCAGCAGGGCCACCAGGGAGTCTCTCTGCTCCACCACCTCCAGCATCTCATTCAGGATTTTCTTCTCCTCTGACAGCTCCTCCTCTGTCTTCAGATGATCTGTGGGGACCGAAGAAGACATTAGGTCTGGAGGACCAGGGAGGCAGCGCCCACACCCAGCCTCCTGCAGCTACCGCAGCCTGCCTTCCCTCTTACCTTCCACCGCCATCCTCTCCCGTAGTTCCTGCTGCAGTCGGCTCTGCCGGTCTTCTAGTTCCAGCTCTCGGGCACTGTGATTCAGGGGCAGGGGAGAGCACAAGCACCAGTGAGTAAAGGACCAACCCTCAGCCCACCACCTGCGGGTCAGTGCTCCGTGACAGGCACTGCACTAACGTCTGCCCTTCGCTGAACCGCCAGCCTAGGGCCACTCACAAGATCATCAGCTCCGACTCGTAGCGCACCATGGCGTTTTTCTCTTGCACTAGCTTGAACCACTCCTGCATCAGCTTGGGGTCATCCTTCTTGCCCATGCCTGCTGAGAGAGAGTGAGTGTCAGGCCTCGGCAGTGTGTGCTATCTACCCGGCCGGCAGGAATCATCACACAGGGCAAATGTGCAAAGAGAGCCGAGCAAGATGCTGCCGGAACACTCCCAAGCCAGGCCCAGAGTTTGCCTACAGCACACAGGAGGAGGGGCAGAGAACTAGAGGCTCCAGGCATCAAGCCTATTCCCCAGGGCCTCACCGGAGTTCTGCTGTCTTCCCCTCAGGCACCCTGATCCCCTGCTCAATGCTTTTGTCCCCATTCACTTAATATTTATTAAGTACTTGCTATGTACTAGGTGGCCTTTGAAGCAACTGGTCTAATGAATGAGGTATATGAGAAATTTATTAAATTGTACTTTGCTGAACTTGTGAAGTTGCACTCATTAAAACCACTGCCCCCCTCTGGGGCCACTGCCTCGTCATTTCTTTATATCCTGACCAGGAAGATGGCCTTCCTTAACTTGTGCCTACATCAGGCTTCCTGACAAACAACGTCTCAAGGGATTCTGCATGATGTATGCGCCACAAGCCAGGACGTCTACAGGTT
This sequence comes from Heterohyrax brucei, assembly GCA_028571685.1. Lineage (NCBI taxonomy): Eukaryota > Metazoa > Chordata > Mammalia > Hyracoidea > Procaviidae > Heterohyrax > Heterohyrax brucei. The sequence goes on along the minus strand of CM053142.1, from coordinate 59,174,793 downwards.
TCCCACCAAGGGCAGAGAAACAGCCAACCACAGAGACTAAATAAGGCAGGCACCCCTGCTCGGATCCAATTCCAACAGCAGTTTCCAGAGGTGGTGATTGGCTGCAGCTCTGGCAGGCCTCCCCCAGTGCACTGTGGTCCTCCAAGCCTCCATCGGCACAGCCTGACTCCACTGGCTTTAACTGGGACAGGAAGATGCAAGAAAGAACTTGCCAGGGAATCAAATCACCAACGAGGGAACCAACTCGCTTCCTCGGAGAACCAAGCAGCTCATGGCAACAGCATCACCCTTCTGAATGCAGAAGGCAGACTGCTCTGATGGTTAATTTTTGGATCACAAACCCTCTTGAGAATCTGATGAAAGCTAGGGAAATAAGTGTCTGCACACACTGCACAACAGTACATTTTAGGGGTGTTCATGAGCTTCCTGAAGTCCATCCCTGAGCCCCAGGCTGAGAGGTTGTGGGCTAAGAAATGGGATTTCCAAGTCCCTCCAGTCTTATGTCACTTGGTTGAATGCTCTAGCCCAGTAAAGGCCAAGTTCAGAAACATATGGAAGACATCCTCTGGTGTATTCTTTCATATCATCAGGCTCCTGAGCTCACTGCTTGCCTACATCCTTTCTGCTGGACTTCTCTTGCACATGAGTCAAAGACAAATCTCTTTGCAGTGCTGTTTGGTGACACACATGATGCCTAAGTCGGTCTTTTACCCACACCCTGGAGAGGCAGAATCATGTCACAGTCATACATGCTGAGGTTAGTGTCTGTGTCCTACTCTGGGGCACATGCAGTTTTGCTCCCCATTCAAGCCCTGTCCCGGAGGCCTGCCCTAAAGGGTGGGTGCTCCCTCCTGGCCTGTAGCGCCTGCCCCTGGGGAGTGCATGTTGTGAGTGTCTAGGGGCCACGGCTCTCCTCACCCAAACCAATAGACCAGTCCACGGCTCAGTTCCATGCATTCCTTTTGCAGCGTCTCTGCACAGTGTGCCCACGTGCCCATGAAAGATGGAGCCCTGAGGCATGCAAGCTGTCCAGTGCGGCAAGCTGCCAGTGCACTGGGAACACTCCCCCGCCTCCCCGTGTGTAAAGACAAGAAATTCCACTGAGAGACACTGGAACAGCACTCATGAGCTTTGGTGGAGACTGTTCACAGCCAATGAGCAGGGGGCGTGGTGGGGTGGGAGGAAGTCAATGTGAGAGCCATGGAGAGCAGAGTAAGAGGTTAGCAAGGGTTAGTCATGACCACACTCCCCTTCCCCTTCCCACATGCCTTCTCAAAGACAATCTTATTACCACAACAGACTTCAAATCCGACAAACTAAAAAACACACTCAGCAAGACACAGGGCAGAGAAGTTTGCTTGTAGGGGTTGTTGTATATAAGAACGCAGGGGTGTGTGTGTAGACCAGTCTTCCTATAGGACAGTATTCCCAGACTCCACCAATATAAATCTCTGCTGAACAAGTGAGAGGTTTCTCACCTGTGCCCCTGGCCCCTCTGTCTGACGGATTTAAGGCTTAAAGGCGCCGACCATGGCAGGCGAGGCAGCCTCAGAGGCCGTAACCTGGAGGCCTTGCTTGACCCTGTACCCAGCCCTCCCCTTCCACTGTCAAAGGGATACTGTGCCTTGTAAGAAACTGCCACATACTCATGGGGTTTTGTAACGGGGCCATCAAGTGTCAGGGGAAGAAAGAGAAATCATTGGGTTTGGGGTCCCTGTATGACTAATGTTGCTACAACCCCCTCAGAGGCAGTGGGGATGAAGTCGGGTGAAGTTACGTTACCTTCATGGACACAGCAAGGGCAGAAGGAGAGAGGTCTACGCCGTGGAGTCCCGCCACTGGGCTCAACTTCAAAAAGGGCCAAACAAGGAGAGGAGGAGGAAACGGAGAGAGACAAAAAAGGAGGAAAGAGAGGAGGAGGAATTTGGAAGTGGAGAGGGACAGGGAGAAGGTGAAATAAAAAACAAGCAGAGGACAAAAAGCATAAAAAGTGAGAAAGGAACAACAGGAGGAAAAGAAAAAAAATACAAGAAATGGAGAAGCAGAAACAAGGGAAACAAAGTCTACAAATGAATTAAGTCCTTTTTTCAGCATGGAAACTGAACAAGAGCAGACCCAGGCTCTGGGTGGCAGTCACTGACGGGGCATGTGGCTTAAAAAAGGGGTGGAGGATTCCTCTAGAGAAGATGCACAGAGCCCTGTCACGGCAGGCAACTCCCAAGTTAAGTGGGCTGTTCTTTCTTCCCTTATTCTTTACTGGGAGGCCTGTGAAATTTGTGCTTTGCCACATGGTGGCCTTCTAGGCCTTGGGCTCCCTTCTCACCAGTGCCTAAAGCCTCCTGGATAGGTCTGTGTACCTCTGTAGAACACAGCATACTAAATATGCAGCCAGTATGGCTTCTAGGTCTGCAGGTGGTAATTTCAGGTCAACAAGCCTACATGAACTATCCTAAGACGTCTTCACAGTCACAGGTGCTTGACTGAAAACGAACCTTGGGTCAATCTAAGGGGTGAGAAGGGTCTGCTACCATCAGGTTACTAGACCACAGGAAGAATCTGCGACTATGGAGGCAGCACCCTCATCCTGTGGCTGCCTTTGAAGGCTCTGGTACCTGCAACACTTTGCATTCTGAGCTGGGCCATGTTGGTGGAAATGTATACACACAGAGGAGACACTGACCAGTCCAAATCACTATCCCCCTGTGGGCCAGGAAAAGCCAACCACCCGTTTCTTCCAGGCCTTCCATTTCTGTGGAAGGATCCAACGCCACAACTGGGGGAAGGCTGTCACACCTTGAACTCTAAGATCCAAAGGGGTGAGCTGACAGGACATGCCAAAAACTCACAGTAATGATGCCAGTAAGTCATGGATGGGGCAACTGAGAGAAGACAGTGTGGAGAGAGACATTTCTGAGACCTTGGGGGGAGACCTGAGGGTTATTCAAGGAAGAGGGAGGGGACCTGAGCAAGGGACCATCACAGAACCACAGGAGCACACACAGGGGACAACAAAGCCCGGAGAAGAAACAGGGCTGAGGACTGTAGAGGTAGGGTACACGGCTAGTTTCATGATGACAACAGGGCATAAGGAACAACTTTGCTCTAGGCAACAGAAGGGCCAGCAGATAAGCTACTACTCAGCTGCCCTTCTGTGCAGGTGAATAAATGCAGGCATGTTTTCCCTTTAGGTCCATCACGGTATTTTGCACAATGCTCTGCTGTACACAGGCAATATGACATGGGGTGACTTAAAAACTACAGCCAGAGAGAATGTGTGTGCATCTATGGTGACTGTGTCCGCAGTTCTCAACAGACACGATTTGATGTGAGCTTCCCTCGCTGATTCAGGCATGAAAGAATCTGGGATGGTGGAGAAGATTCCTGTCATAAAAGTATGCTCTGTCTATTTAGCTCATCTTCTACAGGCAGCTCCTTTATTTCAAAGTGTGGAGTCTGTGCTGATGCTCAAAATACTTGGATACCAAAAAACCAAGACAAAACTCTTTGCCATCAGATTGATTCTGACACATGAGAACTCATGTGTTACACAGCAGAACTGCTCCACCGGGTTTCCACGGCTGTAACCTCTACAGCACCCACTTAAACATGAAGCCAATGACGAAATTACTGCTCTTTCAGTGACAGATGTTACAAGTGAACAGACTATGGTACAGATTAGAACGGTGTCCATATTCATCAGGAAGGGACAGTGTCACAGTATACAGCCAACATATGTCCACAATGAAGAAGTACATGCTGCGCATATAAACAAAATGTGTTTCTAGTTTCTGGACATGGCAAAATACGCTATTTAGCTTCTTTTACGTAGACCAAACCCTCAGTTAGTGTTCCTGATACCGAGGACAATGCGAGGTACAGAATATTCAGAACAAGAAGTAAAAAAACAAAACAAAACAAACTTATAAAAAAAAGGGAGCTTCGCACAAAGCCAAATGTTTAAAAAGACACAGAAAAAGGTCTTCACTTAACCCTAGCAGATGGCAGGATACGGAGGGCTGACATGGGCTCCTTAAAAGGACACACACCACAGTTGTGACTCTCTTCTGACTCTCTGGCACGCTTCCTCATTTCCATAATCAACGTATGCTACTTTTATAATCAGAAAAAGCATGCAAAAAATATTATTTTCAAAAGCAGAGGCAGAAGGGGTAAAACAGTCCAACAAAGGAGTTCCACCCCAAGCTAGAATCTGAAATGAGATGCGAAGGGCAGAGCTGCTGACTTTGATAGCAATTTCTCTGCCTTTTATGGAGATGTGAGAAGTAGGTGATTTGGTTCACTGATCCTAAGGGCTAAGATGTCATCAAGCATATGGCAAACAGAAATTTTTTAATGCTGAGATAAGTTTCATTTTTTTAAATGTATTGTGATTAAGTGATAGGTTACAATACAAGTCAATTTTCCATACAAAACCTTGAGCACCTGCCTCTCTGCAACTCTATCTGCTCTCCTCACTCAGTGACAGTACACTCTTCCTTTCCATTCTTTACTTCCAGTGTCCATTCAACCAACACTTCTTTCTTTCTTCCTCTTTTTTCTTTCTTTTTTTTTTTTAACAATCACCATTTGATCACATTTCAAATCATTTCTGTATCCTCTGGTCTCTTGTTACTTCAGAGCCCCTGGGATTTGCTCTTGGTTGGAGGCTTTTTATTGGCAAGTGTAGATTCTTATCCTGGACTACACAGTCTTCCTCCCACACTTTGCAAACTTGCCTGGTCTGTTTTTATACCCTTGCAACAAACTCAGTCTTTCCCTCTGAATCAATACTTCCTCTTAAAATGTGGCCCTCACTCGTGCTTCTCTAGCCCCTTCCCCTCTGACATTGGGGCAAATGACACGTGCCACTGAGTTTTGAAAAGCAGTAGAGTATCATCATATACTACAACAAAACATTGTTGTTGAGTCGATTCTGACTCATAGTGACCCTAGGGACAGAGGAGAACTGCCCCATAGAGTTTCCAAGGAGCACCTGTTGGATCTGAATTGCCGACCTTTTGGTTAGCAGACGTAGCACTTTAACCACGAAGCCACCAAGGTTTCCATAGTAAGACAAGTTCCATTAGTTTCTGGTGTGATCTATGAACTAAGCATGGATTGTGCTTAAAAGTTTCAAAAATACTTCCACTTGCGGTACCTCATTTAATCCCCACCACCAGCCTTGGTGGCCACCTGGGCAGTTATTATCATTCTCATTTTTAAGTAGAAATCTGGGGCTCAAAGAGACTACTTGTGGAAGAGCTGGGCTAAAACTCACATCTTACTTTTCCACCCTGAGCTATGAACCTGTCCTCTTTCAAAGGGGCAATGAAGGTCCAGGTGAATCTAACAAATGGTGGTGACTTGAAGTGGCATAAAGAAGGGTAGCCATATTCTACTCAGGCGCTAGCTTGGCTCACCTCATGGTGCAGAATCACAACGGCTTCCCTTCTGCCTCAGTCTTTTGTAGAGGGGGAGTACCTGTTAGGGAATATAGGGCAGCTGGGACCTGAACCCAGGTCCTGCCTTCCTTATTTGGGGATGATCTTCATACTACACTTCATCCTTCAACTGCTCAGATATTTCCCTCCAGGCCCTGCTTTTGCCATGGCCCAGGCTCATCCGGGACCCAGGATGGGTGGACCAGCTGACACGATGGGAGAAGTTAACAACTCTATGTCTTCTTCCCTTTTTTACACTTGTTCTTTCTGCATTTCAACCTACTCATAAAATACTTGACCCCCACGACACTGCACCTTCTCCGCCTATCGGTTACGAATGAAATGTTAGGACAGCTGTGAAGAAAAACTCTGCAAGATATTGAACTTGGATGTTCACCTGAAATGTACATAAGTTTTACTTCAGTCCTTCTGGAACTCAAAATCCTAAGCATCTGAGCAGTGCTAGCCTCCAGTGAGATTGAGAGGTGTAGAAGGATTTAGTACTTTTCTCAGGAGGAGAAGTGGGGATGAGAGAAGCCTGGCCTGCCACTGAGCACAAGGGACAGCAGGGCCCCATTGGGAGTCAGCTTACGGGTCTGCATTTCCAATGCAGTAATTCACTGCTGCCTGGTTATACTTAACCTATAAGCTTTTACACTGGCACTAATATAAAAAAAACTGTTAAAAGGATCATGGGCTTATTTTATAGCCAGCATAGGACACCAATACATCTATATGAGAAACATCTGCTGAGGACCTCTTTGGTGCCAGGTACTGTGCGGGTCACTCATTAGCCTCATTTTCTTTAACAGCTAGAGCAGGCAGGGGTTTCTGGTTGGATGGAAAAGATGAGGGCAGCACAACAGGAGTGCAAGTTGGCACTCAAGGCTTCCTGGACAAAAAGCTGCAGGACAACTAGGGAGGTGGAAGGGGCACAGACGCGGCCCTGGAGACCTCTTCACCTCAGGCACCCACGTCTACCTGTCACACAGGCACCTGGCTCCCCCTGGTTGGACCAAGGAGCCGTTATCAAGGTCCGAGGCTGAGGAGTCTCTACAGCCAGTGCCTGGGGAGGAGCTTGTTAGAGAACAAACTGGATCCTACAGTCCCAGCTTGAACTGTTGCATTTCCCCATGGAAACATACTAGTCTAGTACCGTACGATACATCATCTAAAAACACTGAGGAAAATGAGCTTTAGCTACCATCTGTAACTGTATTTCCATGTTAAAAAAACAGAACTCCAAATAATCCACTTAGAAACACTACAGAATACCATTCTTTTAAGAGTTGGAAGTTGCACCCCCCTCCTGATAGGCAGCAGCTTATTTCACGTGCAAAGAGCTACTGCAAAATCCCCAGGGTGAGATCACTTTCCCTTTTTGCTGTGCTTCCAGAAAAGCCTGCAGGTGGAAAGAATTTCTTGGTGGTTTTGACTTCCACATGGCCTATAAGTAAGCTCCCCACCGCACCCAGGGGTCGAAGGCTGGAGAGAAGCTCATTTATTTCCTCAGTGGCATTTCAAGGTCCCAGCCTCCTGTCACAGGGGGCTCTGGTTCAGTCTCTGTGGCCTACCCTGCTCAGCCCTCATCCCCCCTGTGCTGGGGTCTCACTTGTCATGCTTGTTTGGGCAGCAATGTCATGGCATTTACTGACAATTGTCCAGGGCTGGGACAATATTCCCTGCCCCCTAATCAATATTAAAGATACTAACAGCATGTTCTGTTCACCTTTTCCTAAGAAAGAAACCTTATCAGGGGCATCAGTGGTCAGGCTCATTCTCAGTCTACCAGATCAAACTTACAAAAAAGTTAACGTGCAGAGTTTCTAGGTGGTCTAGGTGTAAGGCATGGAGTTCTCATTTACTTTCCTCTCTGTTGTTCAGGCTCTGTAGGCTGAAACAAGTGCAGACTGATCAAACGTTCTGCCAGTGTTTGGCCACAATGAAGAAGTCCGTGCTGTACAGATAAACAACATGTGCTTCTGCTTTCTGCAGATGGCAAAATACATTAGCAAAAGAAGCATTTAGCTTCTTTTGCACAGACCGAACCCTCAGCTACCCATTCTGATACCAAGGACAATGACATTATACTTGATTATTGTGACTCCCCAGTCCAGGCTACCAATTTGGTCAGTCCCAATGCTGTGCCCCTGGTATGAGGCAGCCTTTACCCCGTAAAGCTGAGGTGTCTACCCCCAAACACTGCTGCCCTGGCAGGGAATCAAGTCAGCTGGTAGGCAACGTTACACAGTGGTGAGCAGGCATGAGACGGGGTAGGACGAGGTTTCTGGTCTGCCAAGCAGACCAGGTGGGGTATCTACAAACATGTGACAGGGCTGGGGAGGTGCTTCGTGCTGTAACAGCTCAGTGCAGGGTGAATCTCTAGGCTAGGGAAAAAAATGAAGGCCAAAAAAAAAAAAAGCTGTGCAAGAAATGAGGTCCAACATGTGTGTATACACAACACACACACACGTGCATATTAACTGTGGAATGCTGGGGAATCTCAAGGATTTCAAAGTTCCTAAGGCAAAAACAGAGTCAAGCTAAGGTGCAAACTGAGCAGCCAAGCCCAAATCTAGCAACAGCAAACTGAGGGAAGCCAACAGAACAGGCAGGTGTGACCACGGTTCCTCAAAGAGCAGGGGGATGTGGGCAGGCCCAGGGGAGGCCTCCGTGTGCTCTTCCCGCAAATCACCAACAAGGTTCCAGCCCTTCAGGTTCCATTTCTAAATGGTTCATGAGCTTTCGATTTCTCTTTGACACACCCGATTCAAGAGGTGGGGTATCTGAAAACTAGTAATCAGCTGTGCATTTGTATTTACAGTTCTTCAGAAGAGACACGGTTTTTCTCTAAAGATTTCTAGTCACCTGTGTGTTCTAGTGCAATACAACTTGGTGAGCTGGAGTAGGTGAGCAGAGCCTGTCCTGTGTCCGAGGCAAAGAAGGAGAAGCATGGTCACTCTGGGCCTATTCCGTGGTCACCTCTTCAGTGGTTTCTTTGGAAATCACAAGGTATGGCTACATGGGAAAGGGAAGTCTTTTTGCTCTATACTGTGGCTCAGGGACAGATGTGGAGCCTTTCAATAGCTGAGCGCCATGGAAAGACCACATGGGGGCAGCAGTCTGACGGACGAGTTCCCAACTTCCTGAACGCTGCCTGGAGTGGCATTTTACCCACGTGAGAACTTGGCGACTGCTGCCCCACAGTGGGCTTCTGCAGTCTTCTGGGAACGCAAGAGTGGAGGAGCAATCAGGTTCACATCTCAGGTTTCAGATCTCAAACAAGTCACTTTTTTTTTTTCGAATAATGACTACTACAAAGTGCTCCAACAATGAAACATCTGTGGAATCTGAAAAGGGACCTAATTCTGGAATTTATGTCTTCTACTGGGGGTTGCTGAGAACAGGGCCTGTGGTCTTTGCTCTGTGCCTGGGGCCCCAACTCAACACCCTCTGGACTAGAAGGGTTTGTTTATGCTCCATTAGTAGGGCAGCAGCAGTTTCTTAAGTGGTGAGGAAAACCACAAGAGAAGTCTATGTTTTACATAAAATTTATCATGGTCTGACAAAAGGGGAATAAGATGATAAGACTCAAGTGACAAGGGTTCTGGGGTATGTGATGATGAAGTGTTTTATAATTCCAGAGACAGACTTTTTTTTTTCTATTTATGTCAGGTTCCCCTGGCTTGTGCTGGAATTCTAAATCCAAAATGCTTCTAGCTTGAGTCTAGGGATCTAGAAACAAATCTGAACTAGACATATAGACTAGGTGATCACACAGCAGCAGTATCTTGAGCTGGGAGAGAAAAGCAAATATAATTTTTAAGGAAATGGGTTTTCATCTTTCAGGAGATTTTGAATGAAAAATAATCTTTTCTGTATACCAATATTCATTTTAGGATTGACATAAACATTCTCTGGGGAGTGTTAGGAGGAGAAGGGAAAGGAGTCAGGGGCATTAGACAGGGATCAATTAACTGGGATCGAAGCATCAGCCCTTTTACAGCATCAATGGTCATGTCTCTTGAGTGTCACTGGGCTCTCACTGGTCTGTGGAGGGGTGGTACCCAAAGGTACTCACAGGGCCAGAGAACACAGCCAGCAGATCCCACAATAACCAGTCCTTGCTTCTTACTGTGGAGCTACCCTAAGGATATAGCACTGTCCTATACTAGGAATCACACAGTTGCAGTTTTGTTTTTCAAATGAACGGGCCACGGAATGACTTAAAAGGGTGGATTAGAATAAAAAATGAGCATTTCCTTTGCCTTTTATTTTAAGACCACATCTAGGCCTGGAGCTTCCAAAGGGAGATAAAGAGGTCACACTGCCAGACCAGGGGTGCCAGGACACCCAGAAGGTGCCAGAGTCCTTCCTTGATTAACCTCTCGGTTGGCTGCTTGGCATTCCTCTTGACAAAATGGCAGCCTTCCAGGAGAAAAACCACCCCGAGTCCAGAAACCAGACTCATGAACTGGTCATCTCCCTAAGCTAATAAAAACGCTGAGCTTTGTACAGCAAGGCAACAAAAATACTGAATTCCTTTAAGTCAGTAGTTCTTCTATGTTAGAGGGCATCGGGATCACCCTGAAGGTTTGTTAAAACACAGGTGACCTGGGCTCATCTCCAGGGCTTCTAATTCAGTAAACGGAGAGGCCTGATCATATGAGATTCTAACAGGCTCACAATGGAAACCTTGGTGGTGTAGCGGTTAAATGCTTTGTCTGCTAACCAAAAGGTTGGCAGTTCAAATCCACCAGTTGTTCCTCGGAACCACTCTGACCTATAAGGTCACTATGAGTTGGAATCAGCTCAATGGCAGTGTTTCTAACAAGTTCACATGTGAAGATGCTGATGCTGCTGGTCCAGGGTCCACACTTTGCACAGCAATGCCTTAGGCTTTTCCTGTCTTCATTTAAAAGAACTGCAAAGTCCTAGGACACAGCAGAAGTATGGGCATCATTACAGGCACCTGTCAATACAGCCTCAAGTTCAGTGTGCGCTGCAGTGAATTTTTTAGTGATGTGATACCCACAAACCGGGCTTGATGAAATTCGGGGATGAGGTCACGTTGGCATGGGCATGTGTGATTGTGCGTGTGTGTGTGCATGTACTGCTGCTGTCAAACAACCGAGCAATCTATGGGGACTAGGACACAAGGTTGATGGGCTGAGGCAGGTGAAGTTTTGTTAAAAAAAATCCACTTTGGGCAGGAAAAGTTGCCTCAACTTTTCCAGGGCATCATCCAGGCAGTAAGGAAGGCCCAGGCGGCATGCTACTGCATTCTGAGCTGGAAAAGGGCCTGCGCTTTTGCTACTCGGTTATTAGGTTGATTTCTTGTCTGTGAGCAGGGACTGGAAGAAGGGGTGGGGAAAGGGTATCAGCAGGGTTAGTGTTAGCAACAGATGCTGCTATACATACCACCCAGATGCAAGTCGATGAGGTCACTGTAATAAGACTCTCCCCAATAGTCTACAAGGAATTGGTGAAGAGAGAGTTATTGGATCAGATAACCCTCTGGCCCACCACCCCCTGCCCAAAGCTATCAATGAAATGAAGCACAAGAGACATACACACAGATACAGCAAGAGAGCAAAGAGGAAGAGCTGGAAAGCATGCATCTGTAAGTACAGTATACACACAATATGTACACACACTTCCAGATGGTGGGAGGGAAGAATGAACTGAATACCCTGTTGATGGAGCCCATGACCAATAGCAATGTGATTCGTTTTCACACCTCCTCCCAGTAAGGCTGGAAGACCTTGGCTTGGTTAGGAATCCTGACTCCTAGCATCAACCTTATTTAACTAAGATTTAAGCAAGTTCAGGGGCAGATTGGGGGTTCCTTCCTTCCTGAACACTGGAAGCTCCAGGCTGAGGGCTTGGGGCAAGAGCCGTACATCCTAAACAAGCTATGGCAGGACCCCAACTCTTAGGATCCAATGCAGACACAGTGTGCCCAAGAATTCACATATCTGAATGGAGACTATCAAATTCCTTGCACAACCACTTTTGTGGGATGGATCTGAGATGAAAGAGATTTTGTTCTTTTGAAATTTGGACCCAACTTCAGTCAGCTAGCCTATTTCAAGCACAAGTTGGCCATGACTTATACACAGTTCTTACCCCAAACCAATATGCCCAAAGGCTTCGAGAGGTCTGCTGGCCACAGGCACTCCAAGCCTTTACCTCCACTTGGCAGAATGTTAAGTTCTTCACATGCTTAAGATACATGGCCTGGGTACTTCTGTGGGCTTCAGACTCAGCTGTTGAGTCGGTGGTGGGAATCACAAAGGAACACAGAGCATACTACCTTTCTGCTGCGAAGGTGTCACCCCTTTTCCTCCAAACCTCCCAATCTGAGAGCTGATCCTTGAGGTCATGTGACTCCACATGAGGGCTTCCCCTTCCAGCATGGGTATCAGAAAGCAGAGTGCAACCTTGTGATGCCTTTTCAACTCATGCTCTGGGCTGCTCCAGTGGCTTTACGTTTGAGTTAGGGCTCGCGTCTCTGTGTTGCTCTAGGGTGAAAAGACTCTGAACCAATCCTTTCACTTTGGACTTGAATAATTCTTAGGACAAGTTGAGAGCATTGCGATGGCAAGTCCACATCAGATCTCTTCTCTAGAAGGGCAACTTGTCTAACAAAGTCTGATGTCCTCAGACACCGACAGAAGCTTGAGTTCACCAAGCAAGGTTCCTGCCAGCTCGGCATCGCCTTCAAGGAGGGGGCTGTACAAGCACTGCTGAAAGACTCCCGGTCACCATGCTCAGCCGAGGTTACCTCCTTAGAGGAAAAATGGTCACAGAGACCAGGGCTCAGCCAGGTGCAACAAGAGGAAGGGGAAGAAGAAGGAAGAGGCAAAGGAGAAGATGATGAGCACAGCTCAGCCTCAAAGATGGTAACTGCTAACAAAGCACTGGGAACTCTGGCAGAAGACTAGTCTTGGGTGACTAAAATTAGAAAATGAAAACTGTATGTTTGGAAATACATTCTTACGGCAGAAGTCACTGTATCTTGAGAATTTTCCAAATGCACCACTGGAGAAAATCTCCAAAGAGATTTGGGCCAGGGCCTGTCTTAGAAACTAGACAAACATATCTTTGGATAGAGAGATCTTGGTGCAACATTGCCTAAAGAAAGGAGTCTGGACTAGAACACTGGTTTTCAAACTGCGTTCTGTGGAACCCTACAGTTTCCCAAGAGGGTGTCCCAGAGATACTCCCAAATGTCTGGTTCATAAATACTTCTGACTCATTTAAACACAATTTCATAAGACACAGCACATTCACTTTCAGCCCACTGAAAACCATCACACATCAGTAATCCGTGCTGCTAGGTCAACTCACTCTTTGAGGCCTCAGGACCAACTTTGCTCTGCCCTGTCTGTGCAAGCATCAGAACTCTCTGTGAAGGTGTCAGTGAGACAACTTCCTTATTTATCTGAAGTCCAGCCTGCAAACATACAGCTTGTGCAAAATTGTACAGGTGAACATCCTGGAACTGCTACTACTCTGATGTGGCAGCCACTCTGTGGTATAAAGAATGAACTTTAAAGCTATGTGGGTTTGTTTGCTTCCTGAGCAAGTACCTCTAAAACCTTGGAATTTCTTGAGAAAGTGAAGTACGAGTGTTATCCAGACCACACCTGAGGGCTTCTGTTAATGAGCAGAGGGCTGGCCAGCCCAGAAAGACTGCTGGACACTCAATGTCAGCTAGCCTCCGGACGTACGGTTTAACCTATCGTGATTATGCGGTGAGGCCTCAATCTTGATTGCAGGACTGAGGCCAACAATGGCTCTGACCACAGGGCTCTAGAGCTTCCTAACAGGCAAAGCGGGGGTGACACATTCTCTTTGGAATATGGTACGGAAGCTCGATGTGAGATTTGTCTCTTCCCTATGATAATTCTTTCACCATAATAAATCTGCCACATGAGTGAGTCACTGAACCCAAAGGAGAAGTGGAAACCAGCAGGGGAAAATGGGGGAACCCAGGGGCGGCATCTGAGCTCACAGCTGGCACCCTGAAACCTTCGATTTGCAGGTTACGTTAGAAGTAAGGGTGTTGTGCAGACTCCTGAGTTTGTGGCTGGTATTTGTCTATTTGGCAATCTCAAGAATAGTGTTCTATCATCTTGTGAGCTGTGACCCAGCTCTGGATGGCTGGGGCAGAGACAAAGCGAGGGTGACATGTGACAGAGATGACTGAGAAATGGGCAAGTCGGGACCTGATTAATCTTCACATTTTGCAGATTAACATTGCTTCTTAAGCATGCTCTTGCTATAGTGTGGCACTTCAAGCAGGTGATATGTTATGTCAGGATACCATAGCACAGTTAGCTTTTGTGTTTATGTATGGGAGTTGACTGTCTGAGGACTGGTATTTATAAGGAACATGAAGCACTGTTGGATTTGATAGTGATTCAATCATGACAGCATTCTTATTTTTCCACTTTCCTTTAGATTCTGAGCATCTAGATCATTTTAACTACAGGTATCCTCAGATTTTCAGGTGAGCTGGTAAACTTTTATCATTTGTAACAATGGCATGGATTGGCACATCCTCAACACGGGGCCTCACGAATCTGGAGGATGCTGAGGCTGACTGATCTCTGCTGTTCTCTACTGTTGTTATCAGATACCATCAAGCCAGTTTTGACTCACAGCAACCCTGTGCACAACAGAACAGAACGCTGCCTGGTCTTGTGCTACACCCACAATTGTTTTTATGCTTAAGTCCATTGTTGCAGCCACTGTGCCTGCCCACCTTTTGAGGGTCTTCCTCTTTTTCGCTGACCCTCTACCAAGCGTGATGTCTCTCTCCACAGAGTGCTTCCTCCTAACATGTCCAAAGTATGTAAGATGCAGTTTTCCATCTTTGCTTCCAAGGAACTGACCTGTTTGTTTTTTTGGTAGTCTGTGGTACATTCAATATTGTTCTCCAACACCACAACTCAAAGGCATCAATTCTTCTTTTATCTTCCTCATTCACTGTCCAGCTTTACCATGCATATGATGCAGCTGACCTGATCACGGCTTGGGTCCGGTGTACCTCAGTCTTCAAGGGTACATCTTTACTTGTCGAGACTTCAAAGAAGTCCTTTGCAGCAGATTTTCCCAGTGCAATACATTTTTTGATTTCTTGACTGCTGCTTCCACGGGTGTTGACCACGGAACCAACTAAAATGAGAGCCTTGACAACCTCAATCTTTTCTCCATTTATTATGATGCTGCTTACTGGTCAGTTGTGAGGATTTCTGTTTTCTTGATGCTGAGGTACAATCCATAGTGAAGGCTGCGGTCTCTGATCTTTATTCATCAGTAAGTGTTTCAAATCCTCTTCATTTTCAGCAAGCAGGGTTGTGTGATCTGCCTAATGCAGGTTGTTAATGAGTCTTCTCCCAATCCTGATGCCCGTTTTTCTTCAAAGAGTCCAGCTTCTCGGATTATTTGCTCAGCTCACAGATTGAAAAGATATGGTGAAAGGATACAGTGCTGACATACACCTTTCCTGACTTTAAACCATGTAGTGTCTCCTTGTTCTGCTTCACATGACTAGCTCTTGATCCACATATAGATTCCTCATGAACACAATTAAGTGTTCTGGTATTCCCATTTTCTGCAGTGTTAGCCATGATTTGTTACGATCCACACAGTTGAATATCTTTGCACAGTCAGTGAAATGAAGGTAAACATCTTTCTGGTATTCTCTGCTTTCAGCCAAGATCCATCGGACTTCAGCAAAGATATCCCTGGTTCCACATCCTCTTCTGAATCTAACTTGAATTTCTGGTAGCTCCCTGTCAATATACTGTTGCTGCAGCTTTTAAATGATCTTTAGTAAAATTTTACTTGCATGTGATATTAATTATATTGTTCAATAATTTCCACATTCAGTTGGATCACCTTTCTTGGGAATAGACATAAATATGGATCGCTTCCTGTTGGCTGACCAGGTAGCTATCCTTCAAATTACAACCTGTTTTCAAATTTGTGTTTTACTGACATTTGAGACTCATACTTTTTTATTTTAAGCTTGAACTTATAATTTGTAAAATGTAAAAAGATTTCTGCTTCTAGGAGCCAGGTTTGAAAACCACTGTGTTCGGTAAAATTCTGGTTGTATATTTGAGAAGAATTTTGGCAAAATCCCATGCTAATTTTGAATGGTATATTCTCCTGGTCTCCTAGCAGTTAGCAGCTTGAACAATGCAGACTGTTCTAGAAGGGTTCCTGGAAGTATTGTCTTAAGATTCAAACCACACTGGGCAGCCACTGGATGTAGAGTGCCTTAAAGGAAGTGACTAATCCTGGTGGTGAGTATGAAGGGGCAGAATGATTTCCCTGAGGTTTTAAACTTGCTGTAAAATGTAGATGCATACCACTGACTTGGAAACCCCGGTGGTGTTGTGGTTAAGTGGTATGTCTACTAACCAAAAAGTCAGCAGTTCATATGCTCCCTGTGCTCCAGGGAAACATACTCCTCTGTCTTATAGGGTGGCTTTTATCACTGAGTTACGTTTCTGTGTGGTAATGGATATATCACTTTCCATCTTGACAGAAGTACACCACGGGGAAGGGTAAGAAGGGAAGATAGTGGGCCCAGACTCTCTCCTGAAACCTTTTGCAAGGGAAAAGCACTAAAGAAAGGGACCTGTGGACCCAGCTGTATTGGGCACAGGGGACCTCAGATGGGTTGGGGCCAATTAACAGGATTAACTGAGAAGGCCAAGCCACGATGCAGGGCAGAGAGTGAAAACAAGGAAAGGAGAGCCCACAAAACGGTGGGAGATTATCACAGGTCTGGTGGGAAGTCTGGGGATACTTTCAGTAAGTCGGACACATGGGCTCAGTGCTTACAGTAATATATCCCAGGCTTCTTGGCTGACTGGATGCTCAGTGGTTCAAGTGTTTCCATGTCACTTGGTGACCTGGCCTCCAGTATTAGGTGAGCACAAAACCATGAATATCTACATCTTCATCTTCTTTCTCCCTCATCCCAGCTCTTCACCTGAAGCACATCCCTCAGCTGACTATAAGGCTGTGATGTCTAGGCCAGGAAGCTTTGAAAAAGGAGACCTATTTCTACACTTGACCTGCTCCCCTCCGCCCCGGCCACATGAATTACAGGCCTGCTGAAGCTTATGAACTGAACTGACACTGGGCACACACCATGAGGTCAGCCCCACTGGTCTGTTTTCTAGCAAGATCAGAGAGCAGCAGCTAGGCCGCCTCCCAGCTGCCTCCTACTGGCTCTTCCTCAGTTTCACATACAACCTGCTTACCCTTACCTCCAGCACTAGAATAAGGAAGTCATGAGGAGTCACTGCAAAAATTACGTCACCACCCTTCTTTACTCCCCAGACTCATAATTTGAATGCTGAACCTGCAGGCCTTGTACTCACTAAAAAGAGTTGAAGTTTTCCCCATACAGGGACTGGACCAAGACTCATGAAGCTTCAGGAAGCAGAAATGAGTCACTACAGGCCTGAGATTGGGGCTACTGTTGAGGACTGGTCAGCAGTTTCAGGGTCCTGAAACATCATGGCTTCCTGGGTCCTTGGGACCAGGGACGATACAGGTACTTCCGGGCTTTCTCCGTGCGCAGCTGTGTGGAACCCAAATCCACAAGCTTCCTCAGGTGGATCACTGGGTGGGACCACACTACCCTCTAGAGCTCTTCCCCGTCAAGAGCAGCAATCGCAGTCATTCTCCAAGGTCCCCTGCATGCTGACTCATCACAGATACACAAGCCGCTCAACCTGCCCTGTGCGACTGACCCTTGGTAAACAAAGGACCTGGATTCACAGTGGGAAACCCGTTTGTGCAAACGGGCCTTGTCATCCATTCACAGGTTACAGGAGGGCTCTGTGGGAAAGTCCTTACATGCTCTGCACAGCTTAGGCAAGACAGAACTAAACAAAGAGGGGTGACATGTGTGCAAGCAGCCTGGGGCCTGCTCACTACAGTTCTGTGATGGCTCCTTGTGGTACAATCTCCCTCATTCCCAGTTATTTTCTCCCAGAGAAAATGAGAGGGTGGGAAAGGAGGAAGAAGAAAGGGAGGAGACCACCCAGCATTTGCCATCAACAGATGAAATGGACTCAGGTTTCATTCTCCGGCGGAATGGCAAGCCTGAGGCTGGGCTGAGGACCAGGTTTGGCCCTTTGGGCAGTCCCCAACAGAGGCACTTTCCCTTCCTTTGCTTAATAGGAAGCCCTAAATCTCAGTGATGAAGGGGTCTGGTGAATCCTGCTGGAATGGGTGCTGAGTTCCAGAATAGGTGATGGAAGTCTAGCCTACCACAGGGGCCCTCTTTCAGGAACAGACCTCTTCCCAAAGGAAACTAAGACAGTACCTGCTTCACCACGCAGCGCCTTTTCTACAGCGACCCCTCTCTCCTCCAGCTGCCTCTGCTTCTCCTCTACCTGCTCCAGCTGCCGTTGGATAATCTACCATAAAACAAAACACATGATAACCACCCAACTCTCTTCTCTCCCAGGTTGCAGGAGGAAAACAGGAGTGCACAAACAAAGAAGGAGAAAAATGAGCTGAGACAAGTTGGGAAGGGCTCTCTGTATGGGCATTATGTCCAGAGTGGGATACGAAGCCCACCTGTGTCCGACCCTCTTGCTCACTGGGCCTCCATCACTGTGCGGGCTTCTGGGTCCCTGTGAATCGGGACCATGGGGGTGGCATATACTTTAAAGCAGTGGCCAGCCCCTCTCTGTAGCAGTTAAAAGAAAGGATATAAACTCTCCCACGATGGACGTAGATACTATAACCCAAGCTGCCTCCTTCTGAGAGTGCTAGAAGGGGCTCTTGGACAGAACAGTGGAAATTCTGTCCCTACAAGTTAAACAGTTTAAAACTCTGCAATGGCCTAGGATCTTCAAGGCCTGAAGACATAGGCTGATGACTAGGACAGCTCTGACTTCTTTCCCCCATCTAGACCCTTCAGAGGTTGATATGCTATATGATGGCTCTGATTCGTAGTATTTACAAGTGAATTTAGCTGATTTTACAATGATTTCTCCTAGACTAAGGAATTTAGTTCAAAAACTGAAAGCTTGGGGCTGTTGTCTCATGCAAGTTACTTGACACAGGTCTGTGCCGCCTCCCTCAGCTCTGCCCCTCCCCTGGTCATGGCCGGAACGAGCAGGGTGGGTAGGAAGAGGCCGCCACGTGGCGCAGCCGGGACTCCACGCAGCACTCCGGTGCGCTGCAGTCCCGCCGTCTAGCGTCTCACCTGGGCTCGGTGCAGCCGCTTCAGCTCCTCCTGCTTGGCTTGTCTGCGGGCAGCCTTCTGCACACGCCGGGTCAGCTTGGCATTCAGCTCCTCCTCTGTGTAGGTTCTCGGCTGGAGAGAGCAAGAGGTACTTCCTCAGACAGGGATACACAGGCCTGAGATGTTACTAGGCAAGGACACGGAGAGGACTCTTCCCCGAGGTGGGAGCCGGTGCCTGACAAACACACTGTCTCTCCACAGAGTATTACAAGGCTGAGGGTGGTGCTGGATGAGGGCTGTGTGGACTCCCCAGCCTGCAGCTCAGCCAGAGGGCTCACTAGCATGTGTCACTACTGTGCCTCCAAAGCCATGGTGTTCACGTAAACATCTACAAGACAAGACACTTTCCCTCTGTGAGAAGGACAGGAGGCTGAGTGGGAATTGACTGTTAGTAAGTTAAAAACAACAACTGACACCCATACACCCTTTTCTCTGTGAGGTCACCTGTTCCTATACAAGGATGTCTGCTGTTTTTAAGACTTTGTAGGGGTAGAAAAGTATGACAAATGCTTCCCCAAGCCTCCTGCTTCCTGGATGGTCACAGGGAGAGGAGACAGAATGGGGGTCTTTCTATTGTCTTGTTTGGTATCAAAAGCCACTTTCTTCAGATGAGCAGTAATTATAAGGTTCTTTTAAGGAGGAACATCTGAAGCAGGGAAAGGAGGGATGTTTCCATTTTAAGTCTAGGTGACCTCAAACTTATTGACAGTGTCAAGGTGAGCCTGGATTGACACAGGCGACAGTGTGGGGAGAGGCAACACTGGGAGAAGGGAGCCATCATGGGGGACACAAGGACCACCCTCAGCACGACTACACTGAGGGAACCGCCTGTGTCCACCTCAGAATAGGGCAGTAAGAGTGCCAGTGAGCGCCGTAGGCTCTGAAGAAACGCTGGGCAACAAATATCGCAATTTGTTGCCGTCGAGTTGATTATGACTCACAGCAACCCTAGAGGACAGAGTAGAACTGCCCCGTAGGGTTTCCATATAGTGGCTGTTGGACATGAACCGCTGACCTTTTGGTTAGCAGCTGAGTTCTTAACCATTGTGCCACCAGGGTGCCAAACACTGGGCAACCAGAGGCAAATGTTCGGCACTTTGCCGCTGTTGACAGCACCCTCTTTATTGCCCCTAAAGGCTTTAAAGACCGTAATGGAGACTCCAAATGAAATTCAGGGGTATATTCTCATTCTCTTACTCGGAGAGCTGAAGTGATGGCAGACAGCCAACTGAAGAGGCAGCCCTTAAGGATCACAGCAGGCTGTTGAGACCCTAAGTGTCTGACCCTGTAGCCAAGGCCTGTGACCACCCATCTCTGCAGTGTCCCATCCCAGAGGCAGCTCTGTCCCCCTCAGGCCCTACAGCAAAACTACCACATGCATTCCAGCCAGCTGAAGAGCAGGCTGTCTCATCTTGTCTCTCTGGTGACACAGCTGAAGACAATTCTGCTGCCAGTGTTCGCTGCAGCTCCACGCATGCAGTAACGTAGTTAGTGAGGATGTGGCTGAAGGGCTGGGCCGGCGCTGCTCTGGGTGGTTAATTACAGACACGCATGCAACAGGGACCAGCCAATGGGAATGAGACACTACCTTTGATGCATATGATCTCCTGAACGCCAAGGCATGTGGTACATAAATCGACTTTTAAGGGGATGGCAACAGAAAACAAAACAGAATAGCAATAATAATAATAATTACAAAATTAAAAATGGAACACACAGAAAAGGAGCAAAATCAGTTAGACGTTTAAAACACGTAAGACTAAAACACATGATTACTTTTTATAACGCCACACAGGACTGCGTGAGTGATGAACTTGGGTGCAGAGTCCCTGGCAGCAGCATCCCTGGGAGGCCCTATTTTGAAGAAGGTTCCCTCTTCTACCCACTGAGTAGACAGTTGCTTCTTCCTTCTTCCTCAAATACTCTCTTTTCTTTCTCAATCTCCCTTGTGTCTAAGTTAAAACTGTTTAAATACATGGTGATGGATGCTATTTCTCCTTAGTAACTCATATTAGTTACCACGGAGTTGACTGCGACTCATGGCGACCCCACGTGTGTCAGAGCAGAACTGTGCTCCACATGGTTTTCAATGGAGAGCTTTTCAGAAGGAGATCACCAGGCCTGCGGCACCTATGGGTAGACTCAAATCACCAACTTTTCAGTTAGCAGCCAAGTATATTCTTGTTTGCACAATCCAGGGACTCGTCTGTGTGAAAATCTAACCTATTCCTTGCCCCTGGATGCTGTGGGGCAGTGAGCTGTGGACAGTGGTGGGGAATTCCTGAGACTAGAGACACTAGACACAGAGCAATGCTGAATGTCGAATCTCATGTTCTCTTCCAAAAGGGCCCCCTCCGGGCAGTATTCCTGAATGGGGCCCAAAGGGCTTATACCCATCTCGCTGGGAGACAGGACAAGTGGCCATTTCTTGATTATACACAGTGAAAGCGTGCTGCAATAGCAAAAAGAACTGATATCCACCAAAAGTGTTCCTGGCAGTAATTTTAACCTCTACTCTCTCCACCAAACCTTGAGCCAAGCTGCTCAGAGAGTTGAAGTCAGTGACGTCTGCTCTTCTGGTTTTCTCATCACCCAGTGAATGGCTAGAAGGCAGGGAGGGAGGGAGGTGACACGAGGTCTGGATGAACCTCAGAACAGGAAGACCCTGAGAGCTTCAGGATGGACTGTGACCCCCTGCTGCCTTGTTACTTCTCTTTCCATCAGGGGACCTCAGGAGCATATTGGTCTGGAGAAGGATGAGTGTGCCCCCTAGCAGCACGATTAACTCTGAACGCATGCGTCCTCCCTCAGACTGACTCCCCTCTCCCATTAACCAGAGTGAGAGGAAGAACTGCCTTACTCAGAATGAACCACTTGTTTAGAAAACAGACGAGCACCCCACAGAGTGGGTGAAAAAAGAACTAACATACTACAACCTAAAGAACAGGTATGACATGCTTTCTCTGTCAGTGAGGTACAAATTAAAGGAGCTGGCTTTCCCATAATCTACTGATGTTTGTACCAAACTCGGCAGAGGCAGCAATCAGGTTTGATAACATTCCATTACCTGTACAGTCCATACTAACACTTCCTCAGTTTTCCCAGAAATGTCATTTATAGCTGTTTTTGTTTTCCTGCTTTAGGTTTCCTGTCCTGAAGACAGAGGGTGACCTCCCCTCACTCACTGTGATGCCGCATCATGGTGGCAGTTGAGTTGCTCCTGTTCTGGGCTTGGCTTTGTCTTTGGCATTCCCTAAGTGACCTCCAGCAGGTGGCTTTACTTCTGGGGCACAGGTAGAACACAAAGCCTCTGGGGCCCCTCTGGTTCTAGGGTTTTATGGTGGAGGCCCATGACCTGTTGTTCATGCTGACAGTGGAAAAGCTCTGCGAGAGGCTGGGTCAATGAGTGGCCTTGGCACAGCCATCTGGGGCAGTCTCCCACTCAGCACTTGACAGAAGTCTTATTAATGGGGAAGCCGCAGACAGACTTGACCAGATGGAAAGGCTGACTGATGCGACACAAACTGACCAAGGGCATGCATGGTTGTCCGTGAGGCAAAGTGAAACTTGGGTCACATTCTGCCTTCTTTGCCGACCCCCTAAGATTCCCGCAGGCAGCTAATCATCAGTCCCAAGTACTGGGATATGTTCGGAGACTCACATATATACTCAGAAGCAGTCTTCAGCTCACACCAACGCTACTGGTCTGAAAAGCTGGACAGGGAACTCTTGACTAGTGGCATGTTAAAACAGGCCCTGGCAGGAGCGTTCACAGAATCCCAAACCTGTAACTGAGTGTGGTCTGGCTAAGATACAGGACACCAGGCTCCACAGATGACCAGGATGGGGCAGAAAGAAAAGTCTGACTTTCTAGGCATCCTTCTAGGACAGTGGACAGATAAAGAGCTGGCATGGCCAAGGGACATACACAAATTGAGAATAACATAAGAAACAAAGACTGCTTTTCTTCAATTTGCCAAGTTATCTAAAGAGGCACTGGATCTGACCAGGAGGGGAACAGGAAACAAGTTGCAGACGTCATTGCTGAGTGGCACGTGCAGGGGCTCAGGCCCATCATAGCCCATCCAGATGGTCTCCTGGGCAAGGTTTCAAGCCCTGGAAGCCAGTGCAGAGGACAGACTCATCACCCTCAAGTCCCAAGATGCCTTGTGAAGAAGGTACATGAAGTCTTGGGTAACGCTTTCACTGCAAAATGGTAACAGGAGTCTGGACTGTCACCTTGGACAGGAGACTAAGCACATCCCCACCAGGGTTTTGCAATGCCCTGGCTGCTGAAGTCTTTGTATGAGACAGGTGCCCCATTACAACGTCCTCTCCTCGTCCTCCTCCAACGTGCTTGTGTCTAAACAAGACCACAAAAGCCCCTAAGAGCAAAAGATTGAAACCCAAGGAGGCTAGTGATGGCAAAACTGCCCCCCAAGACAGTTACTTCTCAGAACAGCTGAGTGGCCACATCTTTTGTGATGCCCCAAAGAAGTAAGGGGGCTAAGTCACACCTCCACCATAGTCTCTGGGGCCAGCATCTTTAACAGCAAGAAATCCTCTTTAATCAACAATATACGGAGTAGGCAAGTGACCAGAAGATTCCTGAGAGTGATCTAGCCTCACAGCATAACTGTTCATTTACTGCCCCAGCCCCGTGCCCCATCCTAGCCTCCACTACACACCCTGGATCAAGAGTGGCACTTCACCTGTCATTCTGTGGGGGTGGTGGGGGTAATGGAGGGTGGTGGAGTGATACAGGTTGTAGGGCAGTAGAGGGTAGTCGGGTGGAGGGTGGTGGAAGGCGGTGGAGGGTGGTAGTGGGGTAGGGGTGGTGGAGGGCAGAAGGTGGGCTGGTGGAGGGTGGGGTGGTGGTAGAGGGTGGAGAGTGGTGAGGGAGGTGGGGATGGTAGGGGGTGGTGGCAGGTGGACAGTATGATGGATACTATCTCCACATGGGATCTCCAAAGAGAACTGTTAAGCTGAGGGAAAAAAATCAGAAAGAACGAACAATGCCAGGCTGCTTCCTAAGGCTACAGGGAAGCTCTAAGCTTGGACTGCTTCTGGTCTTCTTCACAACTGTGGCAATGGGAACTCCAGCTATGGAGGCAAATTTAAAGAGCCGCTTGTTTAAAAAGCCAAGAGTTCTCTTTATGTCTCTTACTTGGATCATGGGGCTGGATTCAGCAGCTTGCTGGGAGGCCGGAAGGCGGCGCTCATGTTTGAAATGGCTTTCCTTGCCTACCCTCATCAAAGGCCAGCACTAAGCAGAACGACAGCCTGGAGCATCCTGAAGCCCCACTATCACCTGGACCCACTTACCTCTCGTTTGGACTTCTGGGAGGACTTCTCGAGGATGTCGTCACTGGAGAGGTCGGAGTCCTCTGAGCAGCTCAGCTGGTGCCGGAGCTGCAGCTCTGTGGGGCGGAGACAAGGGGCAGAGTGAGACGGGTGCTGGCCACAGAGGGCTAGGCCACCCTCGCTCCTGCAGTCACTCGGGGACAGCAGGCAGGGGCGTGACTTTTTTCTTTTCCTTTTTTTATTACTGAAAAAAATATATAAAACACAAAATTTTCCATTTTAACCATTTGGAAGCATACAACTCAGTGGCATTACCACTATTTACTGCCCAAATGTTTTCAGCACCCCACACAGAAATTCTGTATCCGTTCAGAAACAACTCCCCTGTCCTCAAGGTCCCTAAATCTGTTACATCTTTATGCATTTGTCTGTTCTGGGTGTTTCATGTTAAGTGGGATCACACAGCATTTGCCCTTTGGTGTCTGGCTTATTTCACTCAGCCTAACATTTTCAACCCTCTCTCATCTGTCAGTTGGAAGATACTCAAAGGATGACTAAGGAAGAGCTGCCTCCACAGAGTAGGGTTGACCTTAATGACGCAGATGGAGTAAAGCCTTCAGGACCTTCATTTGATGAAGTGGCATGACTCAAAGTGAGAGGAAACAGCTGCAAACATCCACTAATAACTGGAACACAGTATGTGCGAAGTATGAATCTAGGAAAATTGGGAATCGTCACAAATGAAACGGACGCATCAACCTTGACATCTCAGGCATCTGTGAGTTGAAATGCACTGCCACTGGCCATTCTGAATCAGGCAGTCTCATGGTGTGCCATGCCAGGAACAAAAACTTGAAGAGTAATGTGTTGTGTTCATCATCAAAAAGAACATTTCAAAAGATCTGTCCTGAAGTACAGTGCTCTCAGTGGTAGGATAATTAATATCTATACGCCTACAAGAAAGGCCAGTTCATATGGCTACTATTCCAATTTATGCACCATTCACTACGGTCAAAGATGAAGAAATTAAAGATTTTTATCAGCTTTTGCAGTCTGAAATTGATCAAACATGCAATCAGTATGCATTGATAACAACTGGTGACTGGAAAGCAAAAGTTGGAAACAAAGAAGGATAGGTAGTTGGAAAATACAGCCTTGGTGACAGAAATGATGCTGGAGAAAACATGATAGAATTTTGCAAGACTAACGCGTCTTTATCACAAATACCTTTTTTCACCAACACAAGTGGTGACTGTACACATGGACCTCACCAGATGGAATACACAGGGACCAAATCAACTATACCTGTGGAAAAAGACTATGGAAAAGCTCAATATCAGCAGTCAAAACAAGACCAGGTGCCAACTGTGGAACATATCATCAATTGTTCATATGTAAGTTCAAACTGAAGCTGAACAAAATTAGAACAAATCCACAAGAGCCAAAATATGACCTTAAGTATGTACCAGATTTGATGCGCTGAACACTAATGACCAAAGACCAGATGAATTCTTGACTGACATCAAAGATATCATCTATGAAGAAAGCAAGAAGTCATTAAGAAGACAGGAAAGACAGCAAAGACCAAATGGGATGCCAGAAGAGACCCTACAACTTGCTCAAGTGCTGAACAGCTAAAGCGAAATGAAGGAAGGATGAAGTAAAAGAACCGAATAGAAGCTTTCAAAGGGCAGCTCAAGACAACAAAGTATTGTAACGACGTGTGTGAAGAACTGGCAATAGAAAACCAAAGAACACATTCTGCATTTATCAAGCTAAAAGAACTGAGGAAAAAAATTCAAGCCCAGAGCTGCAATAGTGAAACATTCTATAGGGAAAATATTACATGACTTAGGAAGCATTAAAAGGCAATCAAAGGAATACAGAGTCATTACACCAGAAAGAGCTGGTGGATTTCTAGCCATTTCAAGAGGTAGCATATGATCAGGAACTGATGGTACTGAAGGAAGAAGTTGAAGTTGCACTGAAGGAATTGGCAAAAAACAATGGAATATCAATTGAGATGTTTCAGTGAATGGATGCAGCACTGGAAGTGCTCACTCATCTAACGCTAAGAAATTTGGAGGACAGCTACCTGGCCAACCGACTGGAAGAGATCCACACTTATGCCTATTCCCAAGAAAGGTGATCCAACTGAATGTGGAAATTACTGAACGACATCATTAAAAACACACAAGTAAAATTTTGCTCAAGATCATTCAAAAGTGAGTGCAACAGTATACTGACAAGGTACTGCCAGAAATTCAAGCCAGATTCAAAAAAAGATGTGGAACCAGGGCTATTACTGCTTATGTCACACAGATCCTGGCTGAAAGCAGAGAATACCAGAAAGATGTTTACCTGTGTTTCATTGACTATGCAAAGGTATTCGACTATGTGGATCATAACAAATTACGGATAATATTGTGGACACTGAGAATTACAAAAGACTTTAATTGTGCTCATGAGGAATCTGAGTATGGACCAAGAGGCAGTTGTGTGAACAGAACAAGGGGACACCACATGGTTTAGTCAGGAAAGGTGTGCGTCAGGGTTGAATCCTTTCAAGACATCTGTTCAATCTCTATGTAGACCAAATAATCCAAGAAGCTGGACTATGTGAATTAGAATGAGGGATCAGGATTGGAGGAACTCGTTAACAACCTGCATTGTGCAGATGACCCACCCTCGCTTGCTGGAAGTGAAGAGGATTTGAAATACCTACTGATGAAGATCTGAGACGACAGCCTTCAGTATGGATTACACCTCAACATCAAGAAAACAAAAATCCTCACAACTGACCGGTATGCACGGTCATCATAAACGGACAAAGGATGGAGGCTGTCAAGGATTTCATTTCACTTGGTTCCACGATCAACACCTACGGAAGCAGCAGTCAAGAAATCAAAAGATGCATTGCACTAGGAAAATCTGCTACAAAGGAACTCTTTAAAATACTGCAAAGTAAAGATGGAACCTTGAATACTAAGGCGTTCTTGATGCAAGCCATGGTATTTTCAGTCACATCACATGCACGCAAAAGCTGGACAGTGAATAAGGAAAACAGAAGAAGAATTGATGCCTTTGAATTGTGGTGCTGGAGAAGAGTGCTGAATGTACCATGGACTGCCAAAAGAACCAACAGATCTGTTTGGGAAGAAGTACAGCTGGAGTGCTGCCTGGAAACGAAGACGGCAAGACTGTGCCTTACATACTTTGGACATGTTATTAAGAGGGATCAGTCCCTTGGGAAGGACATCACCCTTGGCAGAGTGGAGGGTTGGCGAAAGAGAAAGACGCTCAACAACACAGACTGACACAGTGGCTGCAACAACGAGCTGAAGCATAAAACAGCTGTGGGCACAGCGCAGGACTGGGCAGTGTTTCATTCTGCTGTGCACAGGGTCGCTGTGAGTTGGAACCAACTTGATGGCACCTAACAACAATAACATTTTCAAAGTTCATCCACGTTACAGCATGGGTCAGATTTACTTTTAGTTTGTTATTCTTCTCCCACATGGGGGAGCGAGTGGGTGTGGTGGTGGTCACTTGACCAGGCAGGGGCAGAGCCAGCATTAAACAGATGTTGCCCCCAACAGCCTGACTGGTACTTCCCAGCAGTACTGTCCTCTGTCCTGCCAAAGCCAGGCCCACCTTTGGGGTAAGGTGTCTTTAGGAAGGGTATGAACCCCAAAGTCCACCTTGACTAGTTTTTAGCTGGCTTTTATTAAATGATAATATGCTCCACGCAGGAGCAGTGGTGGGTCAGTGGTAGGATTCTCGCCTTCCAGGAGGGAGACCTGGCTTGACTCCTGGCTGTCACTCTTCACACAGAGCTACCACCACCTTTCAGCGGAGGCTGGTTGCTGGGATGCTGAACAGGTTTTGGCATGGCTTCCAGACTAAGACTAGGAAGAAAAGCCTGGTGATTGATGGCTAAAAACCAGCCAATAAAAATCCTATGGACGGTAGCTGGCAGTAGGTCAGGATAAAAGAATATTCTTTCTCTGAAAAGTATAGAATGAAGTTATTTTGTTACTTTGCGGAAAGCCATAAGTAAGTGAAACTTGAGAAATTAAAAACAAAAACCCAGTGGATCACAGCAGTTCAATCTACAACTGATCATGGAGATGGCACCGACTGGGCAGTGTTTCCTTCTGTTGTGCACAAGTCAGGGGCTGGCTTGGCAGCAGCTACCAGCGACACACACTGCGTGCAGCCAGATCTCAGTCCCCTTTTCTCAACACTCTCAGGAACACTGCTAAGAGCCCCTGGGTGAGCCATACATGAAAGAAGGTCTTTCAAGAACTGAACAACTACAGTGGACACGTCTTATGCTCTGTGCCGCGAGGGTCTCCTAGCTGGTGACATACCTGCTCTCACCATGGTAGGTATCTTGTGCTTTCCTGAGTCCACGGTGGTTCCACTGGAAGGAGTGCTGCCGCAGGACTTGTCATCGCCCTTCTTCTTCTTGTCCTTCTTGTACCCAGAGAAGACGGACTTCCACAAGGACTTGGGCTTGGCGGTGGCTTCTTCCAGCAGGTTTGGACTGGGTTTCTCTGGGGGCCGGCCCTCGCTTTTGGACTTCTTCTCCTTCTTGTTTTTACGGGGAGAGAAGAGCGATGACCTCTTCTTGCTCTTCCCACTGGAGCCCTCGGATGAGGTTACTGAACCATCTGGGCCCCCTGAGTCAGTTGGAGGGGACAGGACCTCCTCACTGGTGGCCTCATGCTTCAGGGTAGGCTCCTCAGAGCCCTTGAGGGCTGGGCGTTTGGGGGATTCAGTGCTGAAGTCTTTGCCCTTGGAGGGCACAGCGGCTACTTTGCGGGAGGGGCCCCCAGGGAGCCTGGAGGCTGCAGCCACCATCTCCATTTCCTTCATCTTACTCAGCTGCTTGGCCATGGCATCCCTCAGGGCCTGGCTCTTCACAGACCTCTCCCGGGCTCGCATGCGCTCTTCAGCTAGCTCCTTGGCTTCAGGGGAGACTAAAGGCAGCCCTCTTGTCTGCAGTTGAATCCCACCCTCCAAGGTAGGCAACCTACCATTCTCCTTGGCCAGGGGAGGGTGAGAAGGCTTCTCAGAGTGAGACCAACAGGAGGGTGGTGTGAAGAACTTCTCTTGCAGACTCGAGTCTTCTGTCTTGTCATCATAGGTGTCCTCTACATCATCAGCGAAAGGGATCTCGTCCACACTCTCCACAAATGACTTCCGTACCTCCTCTCTGGGGGGCTGGGTGGGCTCTCGCGAGGGCCGCATAAACGGGGGAGGTGGGGGAGGTGGGACAACTGAGGCCTTGGGCTCAGCTTCCCTGGGCTCATAAGTCTGATATGGCTTCCTTCGAAGGGTTGCGGGCTCCTCGTCCTCGGGAGGTGGTGGGGGCGGGCTCGAGGGTGGAGTGAGCATGGTGGAGTCTGAGGTGTTAAAGCTCTGGCTGCCCAAGGTCTTCATGTTGGAGGAGCTCCCTTGGAGGCCGAGGCCAGAGCTGCTGGACAGGTCTTTCCGTTCCTCATGGGAGCTTTTCAGCTCTTTATCAGATGGGGACTTAGGAGTCAGCAGTGAGGGCTGGTCACCTTCTGGCTTTGGCAGGCCTAGCCGTTTAGGAATAGGTAATGGTTTCAGAAGATGGAGCCCCTCATCCTGAGGGGATTTCTCAACTGAATAAGTTTTTAGGGATACTGGCTTGAGGGCAGGTGAGGTGAAGCTGGGCTCGGGCTCCTTGCTCCGATCCACAGGAGTGAGTCCAAGACTGCGTCGGATTTCAGCACTTTTCATCCAGAACTCTTCTACCAGGTCATTCCGCTTTAGGGCCTCGTCCACAACAAGAGGGCTGCCCAGTTTGTCCTTGGTGTCAGCCTGACTCTTCATAGGGAGGGAGGCTAGAGGGGTAGACGTTTTGGCCGGAACAGGTTGGAAGCGTATGGGGGACTCTGTGGGGGATGGAATGGTGGCCTCGGAGGAAGGCTGAGGCTGGGAACAAATGGGGAGTGGGGTGGAGGGGGTGGTGGAGGGGGCTGATGGGGATGCCTGCTGAGAGCCAACAGGGGAGGCAGGTGTCCTGGCTTCTGGCAGCACCACTGGCTGGGAGCGGATGGGAGAGGGCACAACTGTCTGTTCCGTGGGGACTTCAGCTCTGGGCTTCTCATGGGGGAGCACAGGCTCAGGGAAAAAGCGCTCCTCTGGGGATTTCAACTTGCTGGCAAGAGAGGCAAATGGGCTTCGCGCACCCTATAGAAAGGGAAGGTAAATACAGAAGCTGCTTAGAAGGCAAGGGTTTCAATGGTCAGCAAAAGCCCTCTGGGGACTGCTCTATCTCAAAGGCCTGCATTTGTTAAAATATATTCCCGTCTCCCTCCTTTTAGCTGTTATTCAAATAGCTCCAAGAGACCACATCTCACTTTCTGCTCTATTTGTTCAACTTTTGAATCACTATTAGGAAATCCTGGTGGTAGAGTGGTTAAGTCCTATAGCTACTAGCCAAAGAGTTGGCGGTTGAAACTCTCCAGGTGCTCCTTGGAAATTTTCGGGGCCAGTTCTACTCTGTCCTACAGGGTTACTATGAGTCAGAATCTACTTGACGGCAGTGGGTTTTCTTTCCTTTTTTTTTTGTATACTTAATTTTGGAAACCCTGGTGATATAATAATTAAGAGCTATAACTGTTAACCTAAAGGTCGGCAGTTTGAATTCACCAGGCACTCCTTGGAAAATCTATGGGGTAGTTCTTCTTTGTCCTTTAGGGTTGCTATGAGTTAGAATTGACTCGATGGCAATGGGTTTTTGTTTTATACTTAATTTGAACATAGTGAGCTTTCAGGGCTTGGTTCATCTCTAATATACATGTTCTTTGCCCAGTGAAATGAATGCTGGCCCAAAAGACACTAATGAATTCAGTTCTCCTCTCCCACCAACAACTCCAGAGTTCAAAGTCCCCTGATGAATGAACACTGGGCTGGATATTTATTACAATCTGTATTACAACCTAATTGTTCTTCCCAGGAAAATAAAACATCCTTATATACCCCTATGGAAATCCTGGTGGTGTAATGGTCAAGTGGTACGTCCGTTAACCAAAAGATCTGCAGTTCAAATCCACCAGCTGCTCCTTGGAAACCCTAAGAGGCACTTCTACCCTGTCCCATCAGGTCACTACGAGTTGGAATCAACTCAGGGGCAACATGTTTGGTTTTTGAAATCCTTACACAGCATTCCATCTTAGGGTCTCAACAAAGCCCCCTGCCCTCATTTCACAGATGGAATCACTGAATAGTTACAAATTTCCTAAAACTCCAAAGACCAAATCATCAGCAGACCCTGATCTTGAATTTGGGCCTTCTTTCTAGATCTGTTCCTAGACAGGGTGTTCCACAGAACATGCCTTTATGACCTATTCACACAGCATTCTCCCATGTGGTTCACCCATTACTGGTAATCTGGATAAACACTTTGATTTCAATAGTTACACATTCAACATAAAACATTAAGGGAAAAATGCACTGGTCTTATCAAACCAATGATCCCACAAAGATTATTGCTTTGATTTACAATATATTTCTTTCTAAGAAGGAAGATGCAATGCTCAGGGGACACTGAATTTCTATTAAGAGTAACAGAAAAATATGGGAACAGTCAATGGTGATGGCTGAAGACACAAAGAAAATATTTAATGTCACCGAACTGCACACGTGTAGACTGCTGAAATGGCAAATGTTCTGTTACCTACTTACCACCTACCCACCTCACCCCCGCCCACCCATGCAGTTAGAGTCATGCTGTGGGGACACGGCTGAAAGAGTGAAGGCAGTGGTGAGCAGAATGGAGTTTGGTATGTGTGTGGAGTTGAGGGGGAGGGGGATTCCACTCAGACTGTCTCCCTCCCCCTGAGGACTGAGCCAAAACCCCAGGGCAGGCCTGTTTTCAGTAGTTCGACTTGGTGTGCTGAAGAAGGAACATTGAAAAAAAAATTTCCTTAGAATGAGGGGGCCAGCAGCCTCCTTCGCCTCCAGTCTTGGGTGGTGTCCACCCAGGACCCTAAGACAAGAGAGCTGATTTGTACAATCAGGGCCCCATGGTTCTCTGTCCCCACAGTGAGCGGCAGGCCCTTACCTCTGTCACAGGGCTGTGGACGGGAGAAAGCCCAACAGCTTGCTCCTGAGGGGACTGGAGGGGGCTGGATACTTGGGAGGGACCTGAAAAGAATGAACACAGGGATTCATAACAGGAAATCCATCCTAGCTAACAGGGCTCTTCTCCCAGCCAGCCAGCCCTGTAGTAGGCATCACGTTGGCCATTTTCAGAGATGGGAAGAGATGAGGGGGCTAAAGTAAGCTAACTCAACCCTGTTTCTGGGTCTGCACCTCATACTCTTCTCATGAAAAGAGATCCTCTCAGAAGTGACAGAATTTCTGGACTGTGTTTTCCCAGAGCGTTTCCATGACTGACCCTTCCGTTTGCACTCTGATCACTACTGCTGTCAGAAGCACTAAGTCTTTTTCATGTTTATCATCTTGCTCAAATCTTGAGATGTATCTTCTACTCTTCCATATCTCCATGTAAGAAACAGGGAAGGGGCTGCTGACCAAAGCTATCTTTGGATTTGTAGGGAAGAGACCCAGTGGTGCAGTGGTTAGGTACTCAGCCATCAAATTGTTGGACACCACCAAGTTCTCCAAGGGAGGAAGCTGTGGCGACTTGCTTCCATAAAGATTACAGCCTTGGAAACTCTATGGGGCAATTCTACTGTGTCCTGTAGGATCACTATGAGTTAAAACTGACTCGATGGCAGCAGGTGGGTGGCCTCTGGGAAGGTACAGGAGGCAGGAGTCATACTGGCCATTTGGAGAGCAGGTGAGCAGCACCATGTGCCCCATTCCAGTACACCTGTATCCCTGATGCCACACTCCTCCTCAGCCGGCTCTCAGCATGAATCCTGGAAGCCATCTTTCTTGCCAAGAACAATGCACTCACCTCTCAGTTGTCGCTCTGGTTTGGGGGGTGGCTCTTGCTCTTCACTCTCTGACACTCTCAGCTCCAGCGCTGCCTCTGCTACTTCCTGGTGCCGCAAGTGAGGCTCGGTTTCAGCATCCGATGGGATATCATCAGACCAGTGTTGATCTGGCAGAAGGGAGTGCACAGAGTTGGGCGAATGCTCAAGTGAGTCCATGTGCCTTTTCCTGTCTCTTGCCTTCCTCAGGGAACAGCCCAATCACAGACCTTATAATACCTGAGGTCTGGACTAGACTGTGCAATTCATTTTTTACCTGGGGGCAGACCCTGCCTACAGGTCCACAGAGAACTTCTGAGACTCACCTACCTCCTTCCCCTGGTCTCAAAGCAAACTGTCCTCTACAATATGACACCCCACGAAAACTTACAGTGCTCTGTGTTCTTTTTAAGCACAGTAGCAATGACACGTGACAGGCCACAACAAAAAGAAAAGCACTGGTGTGCCTGTGGAGGGCTGGGCCTGGCCCCGAGGACTCTCCTGACCATGTGATTTCCCTCCCTTGAACACTCCCCAACCCTAGAGCCGCAGTACTAACATCGATGCTCCCTTACAAATCTGCCCTACACTTCGCTTCTCATTTTCTACCCACTGTAGTCTCTGTTCGTTTTTCTATAAATAATTATGTTACCAATATTTGAAATACCACCCCTTTTATGTAGCTTTTGGAGGGCGTCTACTGTATAGTGCAACTGTAGAAGACCCTGTATAAGGCCCCGAACCTACTTGCATCCTCAATCACAATTTAACAAACGTGGGCTAAGGTGAACACTGGCTTATGGGTCCCCGAAATGACATACACTCTACATTAGTGGCAGAGCATGGGACAAGCCAGGAGACCTAACAGCTGCCTTGTGTGAGCTCCAGGATTTTGCTTTCTGCCTTTTTGGATCCTCCCTGAGTTCAAGGCACCGTGACCCTGTCTCTGCCAGTGGAGAACAAGGTGGTCACTGCATCAGACAGGAGAGGCTCTGGGGTCCCCCATACCATCATCCAGCTCAGCACCAGTGTCCCCTGTGTCCCCATTCTCTGCTGCCTCCCTTTCTATCTCTGCAGGCTCCGAGTCCACATCTTCCTCCAGGTCATTCTCATCAGTTGGGACTGTAAAGTAGAAACGTGCAAGGGAAGAAAGAAAAGGAAAGGAAAGAAAGAAAAGACAGGAAGCCTTTACAGGTGGGAAAGAGGTACTGGTTTTCTTGAGGCCATGATGCAAAGCAGAAGGAAAGGCCTGAAGGGCCTGCATTTGGACCCCATGGCAGCGGCAGTCAGGGCTCGGGGGAGCTCTCTAAATGTAGTGTGGGTGCTAGGAGGGCCTAGGGCCTTCCTCAACACCAGAGACTAGCATTTCTCCACTTGAGAAGTGCCGAGTGGATGGACAGGAGCAGCTTTCCCCTCTTCTTCCTGGTGCTTCTCGTAAGAGCCTCAGGTCTGAGAATGGAAGGGCAAGGCCACCTCTCCAGGCCCAGCAGCACCAGTCAGCTGACAGTGCATCACTGCGGTGGCTTCCGATGACCAAGGCTTATGCGCCAGGCCCTGTGTTGACTGCTTTACAAGCCATGAGTCACTCGGTTCTCATAATAACCCACTTAGGAGGGGCTGTTTCTAATTCCATTTTTCAGTGAGAAAGCCACGGTCCAGAGAGCTGACACCATTGTTCACAGCCAGGCTACTCACTGAATGCTTGCAGCCATCTCACTGTGTGGATAGCCACACGAGTGACCGACGGGACTCCTGACGGCCCTCCCCTTTCACCCGGTAGAGGGTGCAGCTTTGTTCAGGGTACTTTAGGGACACATTCTTGGAAAGTCCAGGGACAGGGCTGAGAGGATACGTAAAGATCATTTCCTGGAATCAAGGGTAGCCCTTTAGTCTTGAGTTCATCAAAGCTATGATCAACTTAATTTCTCCTGAGATGGGACCAGTGCCTACACACACACACACACACACAAACACACACCCCTCCTCCCCTACCTTCACACACTGAGAACCCATGCTAACAGTTTAGAGTAAGAGAAAATAGTTAAGAAGGCTGTGAAACACTAGTGCTCCCTGACACTCACAGTACCCATTTGTCAGGAATACTGACACGTGTTTGCCAGGGGTCTCTTCCAGGGTTCTAAAAACAGCTACTCTCAAATCACTCCCTGAGGGTTTTGATTTCAGAAGGAGCTATGCCTTAACTTGCATGTCCAGAAGCCTGTGGACCAAAGCCCGTGCTGGGGTGGGTAGCAGAGGAACTGGATGCTGCACGGTTGGGTGGAACTCTTAAAAGTCATGCTGAAAACAGGGGAGGGCAGGCCACACAAGGACCTGTCTATGGTACAACCTAAGGGATCTGTACCCCCACCAGCTTAAGGATGTAGAATGAGGGTGGCAGAAACAATGGGGGGGGGCACCAAAGGAGAATTATAAAGAAAATCGAGGAACTGACTGGCTTAAGAGTAGGGTGGGGAGAAAGGGGTTGTGATGGGAAAGGGGCACCTTAAAGACACTGGGGAGGTTTTATTTCTTGACCTAGGTGGTAGCTACACAACTTTTTGTGTCTTTAATAATTCCTTACAATGAACGTATCTCTTTTATGCACAGCTCATTAATAATGAAATGACAGTTAAAATGTGGTCTTCAAACAACTATAGGAAATTGGTTTGAAATAGAAAGACAGGCCAGGTTATGGGGACAGACGGGGTTTTCCAGGTTGGCATACAGTTAAGATCACATTCCCCCTTCGGGGACTCCAGAGCAGCCAATGGAGCTGCCAGGACCTAGACACTTTCTTCCTGACTATGATGACAGCATCAAGCTGAAAATATACTGGAGCAGGAATTCCTCAGCTATGTCCATGGACTGAAAACTCTGAGAGATAACACAGCTTTCAGTCACTTAAGAAAACTTCATCAAAAACAGCAGAGGGACTTCTGAGGTACAAGGAAAAACTCTACCAGGAGGGAGCTGCCTCTTCCCAGGCCCCTCCTCAAACCTGAGCTTTATACTCAGAGAGTTCACCACTACGTGTTACCATTTCAAAGACGTCTGAGTAGGTATCTTTCTTCTCCTACAATCTTTCTTCTTGGACAGTCACTCCCAAACCAGTTGTATGAGGACAGACATGGTCATCTGGCAGACCCAGACTCTTAGGAGGGTGGTGACAAAGACCCTAGCAAGATGAGCACCTGGGCTCCCCCGTGGAGAAGGGCCAGTGCCTGGTATGTTGGCCTGAATGCACCTGTGAGTGCCTGCTGCTGAGATGGCAATCTCACCCTTTTGTTGGCAAGCTGAGTGGAAGCCAGCACCAAGCAGACCATCATAGAGGACCACCCAGTCTGGCTAAGATCAAAGTACACTGGATTAGACTGATTTCAGCCCTGGTCACTTGGAGCTTGACGTGGCTCTCCTACTGAGAGCTTATACTAAGACACGCCTGCTGTGAGGTCAGAAGAGTAAGAAGTCTATACTCCGTGGAGGTACCTTGAAAAAGAATAATTGTCACATATATCAAAAAGCAAACAAGGTGAGAGATTTCGATGCAACAGTAGCAGATGCTGAAAGAGACGAAGCTTAAAGGATGGAAGTGAGGATTAAATCCGGGTTAACATGGGGTGCAAGGTGCTAGAAGCTGCCACATGAGTTGATGAGCCACGCGCTAGGTAAGCTGGGAACTGCTGACATACTCAATGCTTGCTTAGTTGATTTCAGCTGCCAGTTGGGATCACATCCAGAAGTACTGTCAACGTCAGCTTTGTCCAATCATCTTACAGACACTAACTACAAGAGAGGGGCCAGTAGGTTTCACTCGGTGCCAATGGCCTAGGTTCAGCTGGACTATGTATTAAATGAGGTTTTTTTGCTCTGTGCAGCCCTGGGGTGGTGCAAACAGTTAAGGACTCATCTACTAGCCTTTCGGTTAGCAGTTTGAGCCCTCCCAGAGGCATCTCAGAAGAAAATCCTGGTGATCTTATTCCAAAAGGAAAGCCCGATGGCATACAGCTCTACTCTGATGCACGTGGGGTCGCCACGAGTGGGAAATGACTTGATGGCAGTGGTTTTTTGTTGTTTGCTATGTGGATATGTGCACGTGCACATTTTCTGAGGCTGGCAAGGACACGGATGGATTGCTAAGAGGCTGGTGGCAATATTAAGCTCCAATTCTGTCCATATGAGAGGTGACTGTGAGGACAGTGGGGTTCTCAACTAGGGGACAACACTGCCCTCTTCAAGCCATGCTGAATAATGTGCAGGGCTATTTTTTTGGTTGTCTTAATGAGCTGGTGAGGTAGATGAAGCACTACTGACATCTGTGGGGTGAGGTCAAGGATGTTACATGCCCTGTAGTGGGAACGAATGGTTCTACCCAGATGCCAGGAGTCTTCCTGTGGAGAAGCATGTCTCCAGAACTATCTAAGGACAACTAATACTTCTCAACCATCTCGTGGCCTAAGTACCTCAAGTTACACTGGCACCTCAGTCTGAAGATCCTGCTGATGTCAACCTGGTTAGGCGAGCTTGTCCCTCTCCCTTCAGCTGAACCATGTCCTCCAGTCCTCGCCTCCTTGGTCATAATTTCTCCATAAACTCCCTCTGATTTTGGATGGCTTCTTGTCTCAGTACATTTGCAGGAACACCAGCTGATTACTTTCACATCCAGTTGCTATCCAACCTGATTTCTAGAGACTTTGAACCTTGGTGCCAAAAATGTTCCTTTGGCCTTTACCTAACCGTTATTACGTCCCACTGGCCACAGTGTTGTCCTGGGTCATCCCGGAGGACACAGGTGAGCAGCTGGTGCATGCAGCGGCTGTCCAGGTGAGACATGCATGTGCTCCCACCCACTGGGCTTGGCCCCACATGCATTACACGACGGGACCAGCGCTCTAGTGTTAAGGGACCAGCAGAGCTGCTGAGAGAAAGAGAGATTACAGTGAACTGGGGGAGAACAAACATCATCACCAGACTACCTCCGGAGACAGTCTCCAGCCAGGCCTGCACTGCTGCACGGCGGACGGAGGGAAGGTCGGCCACTGAATGTGAAAGAGATGATAAATACAGGGTTACACAGGAGAAAATGTTCCCAGTGAGGAGAGCTGAGGTCTTTCCTAAAGTCCAAAACAAGAGAAGCTGAGACAGTGTTACAAGGCCCTTCTGAGCCCTGGCAAGGGGTTGCAGTCCTGTGGTTGGCCTCTGTGACTGGTATTCAGGACATGGAGAAGAAAAACACAAGTGAGCTCTGCACAGGCCAGGCACTACATGGCCACCCCCTTGAGTAATTCAGTTGGATGCTCCTGGTCGGCAGCATCTCTCTTCAGCTTTGGCATGGCTGCTGCATGTTTACACTTCTGCAAGAGGAGTTAACAGAGGCTGGTCTTGTCGGTAGCTGGGGACTTGGGGCTGGGCAGGATCCAATGTCCACTGATTCCGAGCTTCATGAAGGCAGGGACCACTTCTGCACGCTCAGCACCTTGCAGGGTATGTGGCCCAGCGTAGGCACAGAATGAGTATGTGAAGGTATGCACGTGCGAGGCGGACGGAGGTGGACACTGAGTATCTGTGCCTGGAAGATGGGTACACTGGGGATGGGAGGGATGGAGAATGAGACGTAGCCTCCACACCTCTCATTAGTCTCTCCATTTTCCTTTTATTGCAGCTCTTTAAAAGAAGCTAGAATAAGTTACATGGTCATCCTACTATTGAAAGCACAATACCGAACCTAAAAGCTAGAGTTGGAAATTACACCAGCTATTTCCGAGGCCTCCTGACATACATCCTTTCTTAAAACCTCTCTCTAGATCAACATATGCTCCCCAACCCACCTACCTCTCAAATGCCCATTCACACCTGGACACATTCTAGGAGGAGAGCTCCAACACATATTACAGAGTAGGGGAAAACAATCACCCTGCCTGGAAAGTTGGGGGCATGATGGACAAATTCTTGGTGTTCACTGTTTTGCATCAGTGAAGGCACAGCCAATAACCTCTGAATCCATGGAGAACTTTATATATCCTCATACAAGAGTCAAGGGCAGTCATTCTGATTAGTATCAGGAAAGCAGTATGTGATGGTCCTTCTTTTTCAGCCAACTGATGGCTCTGGCCCCCACAGGAAAGGCTTCTGCAGCGGTGAGGGGGGAGTATGGGTGGGAGGGCTCAGAGGGGAACAGTGCCTTGGACCCCAGAGCAGTTACCTCTAGAAGTAGAGGACTCAGAGGTTGGGACCATTTGCTCCTCCTCCTCTTTCTCACGAATGTGTGTCCAGTGTACATCAGCCTGGATCTCCAAGGGATCCGCGGGGTTTAGGATCTGCTGTAGCCTCTGGTTCCCGGCTGGTGTGCCAGGTGCCAGCAGCAAAGGAGACGAGGGATGGAGAAATGACAGGGAGGAAGGGAAGAAGAAATACACAGTCACAGGGAAGAGGGGATGAAACACCACAGGAAAGGAAACAGAAAGAGAAGTTACAGTATTTGCCAGGATCAGTTTGACTCAGAAAGAGGCAAAAATTGAGAGTGCACACGTCCATGCACATAAACGCTTCTATCCTCTGGCGCTGGTTAAGCAGCTCTAAATTGTACTGCTAGTTGCCATGAAAAGGACCACCCGTTCCAACTCTAGAGCAGGAAGAACTCTGTTCCTTCTGATGCTCTTCTCATCCCAAACTGCATTTAAGGGCCCAAACCGCCAACTTGCACAAAAAAAGAGCAGAACACAAATGGGGCTCTGAAGGGCCACCTCTCCGTGGTCCCCGAATCCTCAGCTCTGTCACCCAGCACACTGCAGGACCTCAGGATGCAGTGTTCATGCCCCACCTGCCAGTCACACACCTTACCCACCTTCAGTACTGATGGCTTCTCCTTGAAATGTAAGCCAAGTGGCAAGACACAGGTGTGATGGGACAGTGTCATTCTGCCACACAGCAGCCAACTCACACAGAAGTGTACTTTGTCAGTACTTTAGTTTTTTTTCTGGTGCAGCTAGAGCTGCTGTTAGAGGGGAAACGTACCCTCTTATGACAGGCCTGCTGCTGCATGCCGAGTCTGTGACAGGGACATAGACGAGAGGATATGATGGAGTCAGGAGTGGCAACGACTGGAGAAGGAAGCACAGCTCAGCCTTGTGCATTCCCAAAGCCTGGGAGCCGAGGGGTAGGACTGAGACTAATACTTCTCTGCTCTTGCTGAGGTTAAAGTCGTTTTTCCTTATAACTAGGTTGGTGCCCCCTGGATGCTTTCTTGGCATAAGACCTGCTTTCTCAGCTAATGAAAGCTCATTAGCAACCCCTTCCTCGACTCTTGCTGATAGGGCCGACAGGCAGACCCTACCCTGTGGGCTCCCTATAATTAGTGCTTAGGTTGTGCCACAGAGTTGGGTTAATAAAGGACAGCCAGCAAGGGAGTGGGTGGACAGTAAGGAAAGGAGGGTGGCTTCTCAGGAAGCAAGAGTAGGTACCACCAAATCTGAAGGACTCTTGGGTCCTCATCAGAGCCCACTTCTACCCAGCCCACTTCTACCAGCCCTTCCCTCGAATGGGTAACTTGGCTTTCCCCTCAGTCTCTAAATGGCATCCTTTTAGTTTTCAAGTGACAAAAGAATGTGGTATGGACAGAAAGTACCAATAAGATGGCCATGTGCGGGTGCTGACATTACACTGTTACATGTGGGGTTTCCGCTCCTCATTTACTCCTTTGTTGGAGCTGATGGTTTCCACAGATTGGTGGACTTTTCCTAAAGGTCACTTGCCTTTACGGTACTGTATCAAGCTGAATCACCAGTAGTCACCAAATAGCCTAACTGTCTGAGATAGGACTGAGGAAGGTGAGAAACAAGAAAAGTGTAAGACATGCAATCAAGGGAAGAGAGTTAGTCTTCTCCTGGGTAATGTTCTGCTTTCTGTTAGAAGGTATAGCTGTGAGGACACATCACCAGTAGGAAACTGGCATCTCCCTTCTAGAGAAATGATCAAAGGGACATGGTGGGATAGGGGGTGGAACCCGGGCACCTGTGGTGGCAGAAGAGGCCAGACCACCTTCAGAACCGTAGCCATAATGTCAGGTGTTCTGCATAGAGAAGAAGCCAGGTTCCGACTAGATGAGAGGAACCTGCAGCAAAGCAGTCAAGGGCGACAGCTGGGGACACATTCAACAAGGCTGTTTCTGGAATTGTCTCT
Source organism: Heterohyrax brucei (assembly GCA_028571685.1). Classification (NCBI taxonomy): domain Eukaryota; kingdom Metazoa; phylum Chordata; class Mammalia; order Hyracoidea; family Procaviidae; genus Heterohyrax; species Heterohyrax brucei. Next base: position 59,133,601 of record CM053142.1, on the reverse strand, counting down.
TACTTCCTCTGAAATCCTTTTGACTCATGTGCTACCTTGTACTTGACGGTCTGGGTAGGCTGGGCCCAAAGACAGGGGTCTGGCTAGCTAAGTGCCAGAGCCTTTCAGGACAGCTGTGCAAAACACAGGTATTTTTCATGTTGGACCTGCTCCTGGAACCAAATCTTCAATGGCTGTTAGGGAGCCAGTGTAGAATGTGGGCAAAAGGGCAAAGTGGGTACCTTTACAAGTACCCGTATCTTCTTCCTTTGAGAGATGCTGGAGCCACTGGCCTTGCAGGAGTTCTCTGTCCCAGGGGCAATACTCCCCTTCTACAGCAGGGGGAGCCAGACACCCACAAGTGCAGCATCAAGAACCCCCACATGGGGATAAACAGAAAGGGGATGGACAGGGAAGAAAGAGAATAGAAAGAAGAATTATCTTCAGCTGCAAGCCAATAACATCCTGTCCCTGTCTACAAAGGCATGGAAGTCCACTGTCCAAACGAAACACACACTAGGGGCTAGGAACCAGAGTCTGACAGAATTTGTTGGTATGTATTTCTCTATTTAAAGCCTGCTCCCTGCAGGTTTGGTTTTGATGTTAGTTCCAGGTCCAGGAAAGAGAGTCTGCATGAGGGGAAAGCAGAGCTAACCTCCTCTAAACAGGGACCAAGCTAGGACCTCAGCTGTGCTTTGGGGCTAAAGGCCAAAGAGCACATTAATCTTCAGATGGAGACAATGATGGCTGGGAGGATGCAAACAAAATACCTTTCCCCTGGGTGAGCTGGGAATGAGCTCATGATCTCTGACTAACTGGCATGTGGAGGTAGTTCCAGGCTCTGTAAACACAGCAAGATGGAGAGAGGGATCCAATGCTCCAGCTTCCCAGGCCAGTGCTGCCGCCTTTCAGATCTTACTATTCTCCTATTCATTAGTGTGGGGGTGGGGTGCTCCTGAGTGCTGACTGTGGATCCTCCAACCTCTGCTTCAGGAGAGAAGAATGTAGCACAATTAGGGAGCTGGAGGAAGTGCCTGACTGGAAGAACTTCAGGGTCAGAGGAGACGGTGCTCTCTCCTTGCCTGCTGGGCCTTAGCAGGGTTGGTACCCGGGCAGCCTTCCATCCAGACCTGTGTAGCTCTCTGAGGACAGGTTCAGTAACATGAGCCTCCTTGAGGAGGGCTCTACATCAGGTCCTTACTGGGTGTGTAGTGTACCACAGAAAGCAGACCCTGGAATGGACTGTGCAGCCAAGCCCACCACGTTCCAGGAAAAGCAAAGATGAGCCTGAAGAACAGCAGAGCCACCAGGTACCAATTCCACCAGGCCCAGGGCTGTCCAGGTCTAACCTGCTCCTGTGACACTGGGAGGAACTGGTACCCAAAAGGCCATGACCTTCTCTTCCGCCCTTGCACCTCTGGAAAGCAAGCAGACCATGACCTGATGGGGTGTTGTTTTTGGGTGGGGAGGAGGTCAGGCCTCTAGCTGTCCTGGTTACTTCCTGACCCTACAAGTCCCTGGGGGGCCTCTGTGCAGTCATGAGAGGGGTAGAATGGTCCTAGCCCCTCACAAATGGCAGAAGCAGGCCCAGCAAGTTATTCTTTGTTATTCACTGTCACAAGGGATACGGACAGAACTGAACAACTAAACAACTCTGAGTTCAAGGCAAGACACTATTTCAGAGCCAATCAGGCTGACTTAACAATGGTGCGATGATGCTTCCTCTCAGGAACCTGGTTCAGAGATGTTACTCTGTGTATCATCAACTTATTGAGCGGGCACCTAAGCTCAGAGCCCCTCTCCCCAGTGACAGTGAATCTGAGCTAACACGAGATCCAATGGTCTCTGCCTCCAATATCCAACAAAGTAGTAGAGAACCTTCTAGAAAGCTAGATTCCCTTTCTTTTTCAAAATGACTGAAACTGAAGAGAACTGAGAGAAGAGGAGACAAGAACAAACAAGCGAATATGGACAAAGTCCCTGCACTGTCCCTGTTTTTCTCTTCTGTTTTGAAGTGACAGTGTGCACAAGGCACATGACTCCCATGCTGATAGTTTGTCAGACACCATGCTGCTCCCTCCTCTGCCCCTGCATCTAAGGCAGACAGCCCCTCGTTTTGAGGTAGAAGGGACTGTCTCTGGGTCTCTGTGGGAACCACATTCATGTGACTGCAGCCACAGAAACTTACACTCAGTCACAAAAGAGACTAGAGAGGAGCAGGGGCAGGGTCAGAGATTTTTTCCTCACCTTCACTAGACTCTTCCTCTTCATAGTCCTCCTCTTCCTCTTCATATTCTTCCTCTTCCTCTTCATATTCTTCCTCCTCCTCTTCTTCCTCCTCATTCCTGGGCCCATAGTTCTGTAAGGCCTCCAGTTCCTCTTCGCTCTTTCCTTTCAGAAGGGCATGGATCCTCACAGCCTCCTTCCAAGGCACCCCGCCCAGATCAGAGGTGGGCATCTGAGGTTCCTCTTCGTCCTCCTCTTCCTCCTCCATCTCAGACTCGGAACTGCTACAAGGAAATAACCATAATGACCAAAGTGAGGGAATGATAAAAAAAAAAACACAAAAGGGGGTGGTTAAAAGCCACAATTGGGGCAAAATCCTGCTGAGGAGAAAGGGAGAAAGTAAATCACGCGGGGGCCAGCATTCTTCCCTAACACAGCTAAGAAACACGGAAGGAGGGAAGAAGAGTGAGAAGGTAGCAGACATTCTGGGGGAAAATGGATTGCTCATGTATGAGTGAACACCTACATTAAAATCAGCTATAAGTGAGTTTAACCCAACTCAGGGCCACCCATGGGTATCAGAATAGAAGTGTGTTCCACAGAGTTTCCAATGGCTGAGTCTTTGGAATTAGATTGCCAGGCCTTTCTTCTGATGTACTTCTTTCAACCTACACAGATGAACAGCCCAGTTCGGAGGGTAGCTTCCATTCAGTAAACTTCATGATCATAGAGTTAAATTTTGTGTAGACTTCAAAGGGCAAGAGACTTGTTTTGATAAAAACTCATAATCTTGAGAATCGAGAATCAAGAGAGTCTTTTTTCACTTTAAGCTACAGTTTGGTATGAGGAACTTAATTCTTCATGACTCATGATGGGTCAGAACTATCTTGAAGTGATGGGTGTGGTAGGGGAGGAGAAGAAGGGGCCATGAGATTCAACTTCATCCTGTTCCTTGAGGCCCTACTGTGTGCCAAATCTGAGTCAGATGCAATGAGAGACACACAGCTAAGGTGGTAGCAAGGGGACCATTCACCATGGTTATCACGTAGGGACTATAGGAAAAGGTTGGAAAGAAGTGTCCCAAACCTGGGTCATCATTCTGGGTAACTAGCTGTATCTTCCATGCTGTTCCTCTCACAGCACACCTGCCATGATTTACACAAGCCCCAAACACGGACCTATACCCTCTAGAACTACATCCTGGGGGCATTTTTATACCCCTCCCCCAGCCCAGCACAAAGAAGTAGTACAAGAGGCACATGAATAATAAGGGTACATGCAGGGCCACCCAACCCAAGGCTATGGGGGGTCCCAGATCTGAGAGCAAGCCCGAACTTCACAGCACATAGAGATCTGGTAATTCTCTAGGAGCCTTTTTCAGGAATAGCTTTGAACTGAAAACATGCATAAATCGAGGACTTGCCTGGGCTGGAGAAAACTGGCTTTCCAATAAAGCTAAAACTGACTCCGGCATGATGGAAACTGGACTACCCAGCATCAGGCACAGGAGGGTATCAGTTCTGAAAGGCTGTGAGTGAGGGCTCCCTCTACCTAGAGCAAGGCTGCTCACAGCCCATGTGTGGGCTGTGCACTATGAAGCCTTGTGATGAGGGTAATGAGGCCCCAGTTACAGCTATTAGTGCCACCCCAATTAATTTTATGACAGCCCAAGCAGCATGGGAACACAGAAAGTAAAGCAGGAACAGACAAAACATGGCAGAAAGGTCAACCCTTGCCTTTTGTTAAGCTACATGCTCAATCCACTGCTGAGAGGTCCTACTACTTGGGTCTAGAGATCTGAGAGGGGAGCATCTGTGAATGCAGTGAGAAATCCAACAGGTGTTACCACCTGTTCCTTTTACAAGCTGGCCAGGCCCCTTATAGCATGTGTGACTCACAGCACAGATTCCGTATCTTAAGGGTCACCTGATATTCCCTGGCTGTTCCCAAGGCAGCATTTTGGGATAAGGCTTGAGGAAGGGTGCATGGGAGAAAGAAATCTGTAGTGAGGTAGGTCCTCTTGAACTACAGCCTGGAAACTTTTTAAGTAGGGAGAATCATCACATTGGGGGGGAAAAAGGGCAATATAAAGAACTAACTTCTGATAGGGAGTCAAGATGGCAGACTAAGCACACGTCTCCTTATATCCCTCTGGAAACTAAGACCTGAATTGATAATTAAATGGAGCCTTCTGGTCACCTAGTGAGCCCCCAGGACACAGCACAGGGCTGTTAAATTGGACTTCATGCCACTAAACAAAAGACCTCCTCTCTTTCGCTGACTCCTGCTCCTGGCTAGCCCTGGCTCGCACAGACTGAAGGTAAACGCACCATTTTGACCTTTTTTTCCCTATGTCTTGGCCAGCACGCGGGGCTGGGTCTTGCCTAGCGGCTAGACTCAGACGCACTGCTGGGAGGATAAGCAGGCGAAATTCCCATATTTTGAGAACCAGGCTTTGGACTCTGTTCATCTAGCCACTTTGGGCCTCTCTTTTTATCTCTGCCACAGTGTGGTTCATACAGAACCATGATGCTTGTGTGCGGGACGCCATGTTGGATACAGAAATTTTAGCGTTGGCTAATTCTTAGCCTGGGAGCCAGTGCCTGCAAACAGGACAGTGCTTCTCTGACAGAAAGGCAGTATTTTATGCAGTGTCATCTATGGTGAGGGCCGGGCAACAGAGGTGGAGGACTCACTACCTCTCGGCACCTTCAGCCTCTCTATTTGCCAACCGTGTGGAGGGTGCCGTCTTAGATACAGTGGCCGCAGCTGGACCTAATTCTTAGCTTGGGAGCCATAGCCTGCCCACAGGAGAGTACTTTTCTACCAGAAAAGCAGTAGTTGACACAGTGTTGCCTAAGGCTGGGCCTGTCAGTAGAGGCCAACAGGGCAGTAGTATTGCTGTATTTTGAACTAGTTCATATCATCTGGGGTTAGATACAGAGGTGCTGACTTTGCCAGTTAGGAAGAGGGACCTCTACACCTGAAAACCTGATAGACTTGGGACATGGTCAGATACCTTTTGTTTTACATTTTAAGACAGCCTAGATAAACACCAGTGGTCCATCTTCATAGTATCTCTTCCAGCCTCTACTTACTCACATGGGACCCAAAAAGCAACAGACACTTGTGGCAAACAAGAAATCACCTGTGGCTTCAGAAGGCTCACAAACAAAACAACCAGGGAGTTTTCCAGGTGAAGAAACTTTTCTGAAATCATCGGAAGATGACTGTAAAAGGATTATATACAGAGCCCTTCTAGACCTTATACAAAATGCAGCACAACAAAATGAAAAATTAAGCAAGCTGTTCAATCTGATGGAACACCAGTACTCTGAAATCCAACAGATCCAGAATAAAATAAAAGACATAGAAACTTGCATTCAAAACCAAGAAAACAGAATGGAACAAATGGAAAGAAGAATTTCTGACTTGGAAGACAGAACTACTGATGCCAGCGTCTATGAGGAAAAATCAGAAAAAAGAAACAAGAAAAATGAAGACGCATTAAGAAGCATGTGGGATTCTATTTTTGATTAATTGGAGTTCCTCAACAGGATGAGACACCTGAGAACACAGAGAGTATCGCTGCTGAGCTGCTGACAGAAACTTTCCCAGAAATCATGAAGAGAATATAGATATCCCAGATGCATATCATACACCACCCAATATAGATCTCAAAAGAAAGACTCCAAGACATGTTATAATCAAGCTTAACAAAATGAAACATAAGCAGCAACTCTCAAAGGCAGCAAGACTCAAACCACAGCTAACATTCAGAGGGAAACCCTGTAGGCTCTCTTCAGATTTCTCAGCAGAAACCATGCTGGCACGGAGACAGTGGCATGACACATTCAAAGCCTTGAAGGAGAAGAACTTCCAACCAAGAATTATATACCCTGCAAAACTATCTTTCAAATATGAAAATGAAAGGAAGACATTCCCAGATGAACAGAAACTTAGAGACTTTGTAAAAACCAAATCAAAACTAGGAGAAAGAAGTTCTTGGCTTTGGCTTAGAAGAACAAAACCACTAACTTTATATTTTAGAAGGGCACATCATCCAGAATTCTACTCAGTTAGGGAAGGCTCCAAACTCAATCACAGCTTTAATACTGAAAGAAACAATCCAGTGATTATCATGAAAACTGTGGTGCCATCATATTAAAAAGAGGGATGTACTACAGTCATTACAGTCCTTCCAGTTGGAGAGGAAGTTGACAACACTGGTAGTAATTAAATGGGGTTTATATATAGTTTATTAAGGTGGATCTTAGGGGCAGCCCTAAAGCACAACAACGATGTAACATATCATAGCAAGAAATGTAACACAAGAGTCTCAACAGCTACAAAATGAGCTCTGAAAAAGGTGAAAAATCAACTCACAAAAAAAGAATGTCCCAGAACATACTAATAAGAACAATAGAGAAAACAGCAACACACAAATAAACATATCACAATGGCAGCAGCGAGCACATACCTATCAATAATTACATTGAATGTGAATGGACTGAATGCTCCAGTAAAGAGACACTGAGTGACCTCTTGGATCAAAAGACATGACCTATCCATATGTTGTCTACAAGAAACTCACTTGAGACCTAAAGATACGAACAAACTAAAAATTAAAGGATGGAAGAATATATATCAAGCTAACAATGAACAAAGAAGAGCAGGGGTGGCAATTCTAATCTCAGACAAAATCAATTTTAATGTCAAATCCAACATCGTGGACAAAGATGGGCACTATTTACTGCTGAAAGGTTCACTACACAATGAAGACTTAACTACATTAAATATCTATGCACCTAATATCAGAGCACCTAAATACTTAGAAGAAACACTGACTGCACTCAAAAAAGAGTTAGATGACTCCACAATAATAGTGGGAGACTTCAACACTCCACTCTCAATGTTGGACAGATCATCTAGAAAAAAGCTCAGTAAAGATGCAGAAGACCTAATTGCCACAATTAACCAACTAAACCTCATCAATTTATACAGAACTTTCTACCCATCAGCAGACAACTACACCTTCTTCTCCACTACACATGGAACATTCTCCAGAACTGATCATGTGTTAGGATATAATGCAATTCTCAACAAAATCCATACCACTGAATTACTGCAACTTATCTTCCCAGATCATAAAGCCATAAAAGTTGAAATCAATAGCAGAAAAAACACAGATAGAAAGTGGAACTCTTGGAAACTGAACAACATCTTGCTCAAAAAAACCATGGGTTATAGAAGAAATCAAGGATGAAATAAAGAAATTCATGGATTCCAGTGAGAATGAAAAAACTTGCTACAAGAACCTATGGGATACAGCCAAAGCAGTCCTCAGAGGTCTGTTTATCTCCATAAATGCACACATCTGGAAGGAAGAAAGAAACCAAAGCAAGGAACTAACCATACAGCTTGAACAAGTAGAGAGAGAACAACAGAGGAACCTGTCAGGCAACAGAAGAAAAGAGATCATAAAGATTAGAGAAGAATTAAATGATTTAGAGAACAGAAAAACAATTGAAAAAATTGAAAAGACCAAAAGCTGGTTTTTTGAAAAGATCAAAAAAAATTGACAAACCACTGGTGAAACTTCATAAAGAAAACAGGAAAGGAAACAAATAACCCAAATTAGAAATGAGAGGGGAGTGGTCACAACAGATCCAACAGAAACTAAAAATATCATAACAGAATACTTGGAAAGACTGTACTCTAACAAATTTGAAAACCTAGAGGAAATTGACAAATTCCTGGATTCACATCACCTACTCAAATTATCACAGCGTGACGCAGAACAAATTAATAAACCCATCACAAAGGAAGAGATTGAAAAAGTCATCCAAAAACTGCCAACCAAAAAAAGCCCAGGCCCAGATGGCTTCACAGTAGAATTCTACCAAGCTTTTAGAGAGGAGTTATCTCCAATACTACTGAGAATATTTCACAGTATAGAAAGGGATGGAGTACTCCCAAACTCATTCTATGAAGCCAGCATAACCCTGATAACAAAACCAGGGAAAGACCCAACAAAAGAGGAGAACTACAGACCAATATCACTTATGAATCCAGATGCAAAAATCTTCAACAAAATTCTTGCCAATAGAACACAACAACATATCAAGAAAATAATCCATCCTGACCAAGTGGGATTCATACCAGGGATGCAAGGCTGGCTCAACATCAGAAAAACAATTAATGTGATTAACCATACAAATAGCATAAAAGACGAGAATCACCTGATTTTGTCCATTGATGCCGAAAAGGCATTTGATAAAGTCCAACACCCATTCATGCTAAAAACTCTTAGCAAAATAGGCATAGATGGAAAATTCCTCAACACAATAAGGGTCATTTATACAAAACCAACTGCCTACGTTATCCTGAATGGAGAGAGACTGAAGGAGTTTCCCTTGAGAACAGGAACTAGACAAGGATGCCCATTCTCACCTCTCCTATTCAACATAGTACTAGAAGTTCTAGCCAGAGCAATTCAACAAGACCAAGAAATAAAGGGCATCAGCACTGGCAAAGAAGAAGTCAAAATCTCCCTGTTTGTTGATGATATGATTGTATACGTAGAGAATCCCAAAGAATCTATAAGTAAACTACTCAAACTGATAGCAGAGTTCAGCAAAGTCACAGGATACAAGATAAACATAAGTAAATCAGTAGGATTCCTTTATACCACCAAGAAATACTAACTAAGAAATCATCAAAACAATACCATTTACTATAGCCCCTAAGAAGATAAAGTACCTAGGAATTAATCTAACCAGAGAAATCACAGACCTTTACAAAGAGAACCATAAGCTCTTACTACAAGAAACTACGAGAGACTTAGATAAATGGAAAAGCCTACCCTGCTCATGGATAGGAAGACTTAACATTGTGACAATGCCTATTTTACCCAAAGCAATCTACTTATATAATGAAATCCCAATACAAGTTCCAGTGTCATTCTTTAATGAGACGGAGAAACAAATTACCAATTTTGTTTGGAAAGGGAAGAAATCCCAGATAAGTAAAGCACTACTAAAGAAGAAGAACACACTGGGAGGCCTTTCATTACCCGATTTCAGAACCTATTACACTGCAACAGTGGTCAAAACAGCCTGGTACTGGTACAAGAACAGACAGATCAATCAATGGAACAGAATCGAGACTCCAGAGATGACACCATCTGCCTATGAACAGTTGATATTTGACAAAGGCCCTAAGACATTAAACTGGGACAAAAACAATCTCTTCAACAAATGGTGCTGGCAAAATTGGATGTCCATCTGCAATAAATTGAAATATGATCCATATCTTACACCTTATACAAAAACCAACTCCAACTGGATAAACAACCTAAATATCAAACCTAAAACAATAGAGCTCATCCAAGAAAAAGTAGGAACAACAATGGAAGTTTTAATACACACCGTAGACAGACTTCAAAATCTGTCAAACAAACCACAATCAACAGAAGAGAAAATAGATAAATGGGTACTACTAAGAATCAAACACTGTTGCTCATCCAAAGACTTTATTACAAGAGTTACAAGACCACCTACAGAATGGGAAAAAATATTTGGCAACTCTAGATCAGACTGATGCCTGATCTCTATAATCTACAGGTACTACAAAATATCAATAAGAAGAAGATAAATCATCCAATTAAGCGAAGGGCAAAGGAGATGGACAGACATTTCTCTAAAGAGGAGATCCAGGCAGCCAAAAAACACATGCGGACATGTTCACAATCTTTAGTTATTAAAGAAATTCAAATAAAGACTACAATGAGTTACCATCTGACCCCAACAAGGTTGGCCATGATCCAAAAAACATAAAACAACAACTTCTGGAGAGGCTGCGGAGAAAGTGGAACTCACCTACACTGTTGGTGGGGTTGCAAAATGGTCCAGCCTCTTTGGAAAGCAATCTGGCGCTTCCGTAAAAAAATGGATATAGATATAGCATTTGACCCAGTAATTCCACTACCTGGAATATATCCTATAGAGTCAAGGCCATTCACACCAACGGATACATGCACAAGAATGTTTATCACAGCACAGTCCTCGATAGCAAAAAGATGGAATCAACCCAGATGCCCAACAACATAGGAACGGATAGGTAAACTATGGTATATATACTCAATGGAACACTATGCAATGATAAAGAACAATGATGACTCCAGGAAACATCTCCTAACCTGGTTTCAACTGGAAGACATTATGTTGAGTGAAAGTAGTCAGAGACAAAAGGACAAATATTGTCCTCTATGATAAAAACTCAAAAACAGACTTATGCATAGAAGACTCTTTGACAGCTGCAAGGCAGGGGAGGGAAGGAGGGGGAGGGCGAGGGCTTAGATTAGATAGTTGGTAGAAATTTGGTTGGGTGAAACTGGTGATGGCACACATTAGAAACAAGAACAATGTTAAGTGGACTTCAACACAACTTGAATACTCCTTCGATCTTAACCCAATATTGCAAGGTCAGAGTAGCTGGGGCAGGGGGCAGGGGCCATGCTCTTAGGTGAAATTGAGGCCAATTGGCACAACTAGCATTTTGTTAAGAGGGCTCTCTGCACCCCACATTGGTGAGTGGCGTCTGGGATCTTAAACGCTGCCTAGCTGCCATCTGAGGGCACAGCAAATGGTCCCAACTCAGCAGGAACAGATGCTCACCGAGGACCAAGACGACATGGGGGAAAGACAACCCAGAAGACAGAGAGATCCACATGTGTGGGTAGCTAAATTGACTTGGGACTGGAAGAACCAGGTGGTGCTCAGCCACCACCTGTGACGGCTGCGATGGAGCTCACAAAGTTGAGTTTCACCAGCAATACAAGAATGAAAAGGGGTGCACCCTGAGATCTCCACTAAAAGACCTCAATTGATGGTCCAGCAGCTTCGGGGTTTCCCTGGGAGCATGGCCCCTGGCCCTGATGCTGCCCTTGTCCATAAATCATTATGAAGGTCCACTCTTCGAACACGAATGGATTGGCCTTGGCGATGCAGAGAGATCACATATTGGATGTACTTTATGGTTCTATGCATCTATAGGATATCATCCTGTGGAACTCTGGCTGGAGGAAGGAGAGTGGGTGGAGAGGAGCAGAAAGGAGACTGCTGGGAGGATGAGACATGTATGGAGCAGAGAGGAATAGTGTGCTGTCACCAGACAGGGAGAGCAGTGGAAGCTGCATATAGGTGGGCATGTAAATTTATACGGGAATGTACATTTTCACTCAATCATAACTTAAAACAACCAAAAAAAAAGAACTAACTTCTTTCTCTCACTGGGAGAAGAGGGAGACTTCTTAGGATGAAGACATTGCTCAAAATAGCCTAAGACACAGAGTCTAAGGAGAGATGGGGCCACACAACCTAGTCACCAAGATCGCCTCTCCTCGCCCAGCGATAATCTTTAAACTTGGAATCAAAATTACCCCATGAAGTCATCATTAAACTAAACAACAGTTTAGTCCCATTAACAAAGAATGCTTGCCCTGAGCATTTTGTTCTTACAAAGAAGTTTCTACTGTATGAGTTCAAACTGACAACAGTTCATCTAAAGCAGATGAGAACTTTAAGGGACACAGAGTCTAAATTAATGAGGATGAAACAATACAGGCAGAGATAGTGAGAGGGGTGACATGTGAAGTGTGTAACCAATGGCACTGACATGTGCACGAATCTGTCTCTGCATTTGTAGCAGTATATGCTGTGGTGTGGTTATGTGATGCAGGCCCACCTCCCACTGGGCGCAAGGATGGACATTCACATACCAGTGACCACACACTGGGAAGGTCATGGCAGGCTCCCACTTGATTTCAGTGTCAGGGATAATACTGTCAAAGTCCCTTGGTAAAGCTTTCACCAGCAGGAGCAGACCCTTTCAGTTAGAGTAAACCAAAACAAAAAAATAGACAACAACAAAAAAAACCAAAGCCACTGCTGTTGATACCAACTCACAGCAACCCTTCAGGACAGAGCAGAAGTGCCCTATAGGGTTTCCCAGGAGTATCTGGTAGATTGAAACTGCCAGCCTTTTGGTGGGCAGCCACAGTGCTTAACCACTATACCACCAGAGTTTCTTCAGAATGACATGGAGCAGATCTCCACCCTGTCAACAGCGTACACTGTTACTCATTTTGAAGCATCTTCCTGAGTTCTGTCTCAGTGTATTCTCCCTGAGGCTAGGATGGGCCTGACAGGAGGAAACAAACCCAGCGGACTCAGGGATAAGATTCTGAAGAGGCTGCTGAGAGTCAAGCAGAGGTTCTGCTGTGCCAGGAGAGGCACCCAAAGGACGAGGACAGCGAGCACCCACTGAGCGATGACTGGGCCATGCAACACAATACACCATGCATGGCGTAGCTCACCTAAACACACAACAACTGCACACTATAGCTACCACTCTTATTCCCATTTTGACAAATGAGGAAACTGTAGCTTAAGGAGCTAAGATAATTTGTGTGAGGAGATGTAGCCAGGATTTGCCACCAGTGTCCACACCATGTCACACTGCCCTATTGGGCATTCCCCAAGTACCTCACAGTTCTTCAGCCACCAGCAGCTGTCAAGGTGGCCAATCCAAGAGGCAGACAGTGATTCCTGGTTGCTTGCATTTAAGCTCAGAAGGTGGCAAAGAGGACTTCAGGTGGGGTCTACCATGATTTAGGCTGGCTCCTATGTGGAAGACCCCTTGACACTCTCAGGAGACTTGCAGAGGCAATGAGGACTGATGGCCTTTACTTATAACCAAAGAGTGCGTTCTTCTGTCCTCTGTCCTCTGTGAGCCCCTCACCCGGACAACCATACAAACAGTGTGCTGCTGAGATTGTTCGAGAAGATGTGTGTTGTTCAGTGGTCCACACAGTGGAAATGGAATCCATTCTAAATCCAGCTCCCTGCTCAGCAGTGGCTTGTGTTACTGCCCCTGCTGGAAAGGGCAGTGAGGCAGGGGAGAGGGACAGGCAGGAAGGCTTTCCATTCACTTATCCTCGGCCTCAAGTGGCTGTAACTCATGGTATGACTGACGCAGTGCAAGCCTGCTGGGGCTCCCCCGTTGCGTGGGAACGCCTGTGTAACCTTAGCTCTCCCATCAGGAAACTGCATCTGTTTGTTCTTTGCAGACTTGCTCTTTGGAAAAGTGGGTGTGTAAATTTGTACAGAACCTCACTGTATGAACGGGCACTGCCACCATGAGACCTGGGGCAAATTCTCTGGGACAGACAGTCAGGTAAGAACAACACAAAAACCATAAAGCCAGTGGTCCCTGTCTCTGGTCCCTGGTCTCTCCCAAAGAAAATAAAAAGATTATTTCTAAGGCCTCCTCTACACATAACCCCTGCTGCCCTCAGCTGTCAGGAAAGGATATGGAATCCATTACGACCTGCCACTGAGCTGATTCTGGCACATGGCAACCCCAGAGGGTTTCCAAGGCTGTAAATCTCTACAGAAGTGGACTGCCACGTCTCCCTCCCGAGGAGCCACTGGTAGGGTTTGGAACTGCTGACCTTTCAGTGAACAGTTGGTCACTTGAACCCCTGTGTGGCTAGGGCTCCTTATGGAGCCAATCAGACCTGGGAAAAGGACCTCATCTTTAGGTTTAGGTCTCAGAGGCTCTTGGGTGAACTCAGGAGTTCCTCCGTGGTACAAAAGGTTAAGAAGTTGGCTACTAATGGAACAGCTGGCAAGTTGAGCCCAACGAGAGGTGCCACATGAGAAGACCTGGCAATCTATCTCTGAAACATCGTAGCCACCGAAGACCCAATACAGGTACAGTTCTACCCTGACCCATATAGGGTTGCTGTGAGTCAGAAATGACAGTATGAACTAATCCTGCACCCTATTATAATAGCTTGGGAGTACCTGTTACAAACACTCCTGGCCTCCACCACAAACCCACAGAATCAGCTACTTCAGGAGGGGAGCCCAGGATTTTTTTTTTAACCAAGTGTCTGAAGTGACTTTCATTACCAGGTAAATTTGAGAACCAGAATCTTGGATGGTCATTTTCAAGACCTCAGGACCACCAGGCAACTTTTCAGAAATGTGAATCCTAGATGTACTGAATCAGAAATTCAGTCTGATTGGCCATGATCCAGAAAACACAAAACAACAAATGCTGGAGAGGCTGTAGAGAAAGTGGAACCCTCCTACACTGTTGGTGGGGTTGCAAAATGGTCCAGCCTCTTTGGAAGGCAATCCGGTGCTTCCTTAAAAAAATGGATATTGATATACCATTTGACCCAGTAATTCCACTACTTGGAATATATCCTACAGAATCAAGGCCTTTCACACCAACGGACACATGCACCAGAATGTTTATCGCAGCACAGTCCACAAGAGCAAAAAGATGGAATCAACCCAGATGCCCAACAATAGAAGAATGGATAGGTAAACTGTGGTACATATACTCAATGGAGCACTACGCAACGATAAAGAATAACGATGATTCCAGGAAACATCTCCTAACCTGGTTTCAACTGGAAGACATTATGTTGAGTGAAAGTAGTCAGCGACAAAAGGACAAATACTGTATGAGACCTCTACGATAAGATCTCAAAAACAGACTTGTGTATAGAAGAAAAGACTCTTTGACAGCTGCAAGGGAGGGGAAGAAGGGAGGGTGACGGGGGGAGGGTTTAGTTTAGGTAGTTACTAGAAATCTAGTTGGGAGAAAGCGGTGACAGCACACATTAGGAACAAGAACAACATTAAGTGGACTTCAGCATAACTTGAGTACTCCTTCCATCTTAACTCAATATTGCAAGGATAGAGTAGCTGGGCAGGGGGCGGGGGACCATGCTCTTAGGCGAATTCCAGGCCAATTGGCACAACTAGCGTTTTGCTAAGAGAGCTCTCTGCACCCCACATTGGTGAGTGGCGTCTGGGGTCTTAAAAGCTGCCAAGCTGCCATCCGAGGACACAGCAAATGGTCTCAACTCCGCAGGAACGGATGCTCACCGAGGGCCAAAATGGCATGCGGTAAAGACAACCGAGAAGACAGAGAGACCCACAAGAGTGGGTGCCTACATCGACCTGGGACCGGAAGAACCGGATGGTGCCCGGCCACCACCAGTGATAGCCACGACGGAGCTCACAGAGAGGAGCCTCACTGGCAACACAAGAATAAAAAGAGATGCATCATGAGATTTCCACTAAAAGACCTCAATTGATGGTCCAGCAGTTTTGGGGTTACTCTGAGAGCATGGCCCCCTTCCCTGATGCTGCCCTCTCCCATAAATTATAACAAAGGTCCACTCTTTGGACAGGAATGGATTGGACTTGGCAAGGCAGAGTGACCATATATTGGAAGCACTTTATGGTTCTATACATCTATAGGATATCATCTTGCTGACCTCTGGCTGGAGGAAGGAGAGTGGGTGGGGAGGAGGGGAAAGGAGACTGTTGGGAGGATGAGACATGTATGGAGCAGAGAGGAATAGTGTGCTGTCACCAGACAGGGAGAGCAGTGGAAGCTGCATATAGGGGGGCATGTAAATTTACATGTGAATGTACATTTTCACTCAGTTATATTAAATAAAAATAAAAAAAAAAAAGAGAGAAATTCAGTCTGGCGACTTACACTTAAACAAGCCCTCCTGATTCTGACGCACCAGGCATTTCTATCAGTTGACTACCTGTTTAAGGAGCCTGATGACAGAGTACAAGCTCTAGATCTGTATGACACTAACAACTAACTCTTTCTCATACATTTTTGGAAACCCTGGTGGTAGTGTGCTTAAGAGCTATAGCTGCTAACCAAAAAGCCAACAGTCAGAATTCACCAGGAGCTTCTTGGAAACTCTATGGGGCAGCTCTGCTCTGTCCTACAAAGTCCCTATGAGTTAGAATCAACTTGAGGGCAATGGGTATACAAGGTATCTGTATTTTGCTAAAATCCACAAGGCAAAATCGTAATAAATCCACTGCCATCGAATCGTTTCTGATTCACAGCAACCTCACAGGATTCTGAGGCTGTAAATCTCTAAGGGAGCAGACTGCCACATCTTTCTCCCACAGAGCTACTAGTGGTTCTGAACCACCAACCTTTCAGTTGGCAGTCAATTGCTTTAACTGTCGTGCCACAGGGCTCCCTAATGTTGTAATAGGAACCACTGCTAGTCCTTGCTGGAAACCCTGGCGGTATAGTGGGTTAAGTGCTATGCGTGCTAACCAAAAGTTCGGCAGTTGAAATCCGCCAGGCGCTCCCTGGAAACTCTATGCAGCAGTTGTCCTTTGTTCTACAAGGTCACTATGAGTCAGAATTGACCTGATGGCAGTGGGTTTGGTTTAGTTTGTCCTTGCTGGTGCAAACAGTTAAGCACTTGACTGTCAGCTGAAAGACCAGTAGTTCAAAATCATCCAGAGGCATTCGGAAGGCAGGCCTGGCAAGTCGCTTTTTAAAGGTCACAGACTGGAAAATCCAATGCAGCTATTCTACTCCACACACATGGGGTCACCGTATGTTGGAACTGACTCAATAGCAACTAAAAACAATGACTTAAAAAAAACCTCATTCCTATCAATTCTAATTCACAGTGACTCTACAGGACACAATACGATTGCCTCATGGGGTTTCCAAGAAGAAGCTAGTACACTGAAACTGCCATTAGCAGTCAAGCTCTTAATCACTGCATCACCAGGACTCCAGCAACTTGGTTGGTGTCCCTGGGTGGTGCCAATGCCGGTGGTTCAAGTCCACCTAGCATCTATTTATTGTTTGCTGAGTGCATGGAATTTCATCCTCATAATAAACCTGTGGTGTGCAGCCTTCTTTGTGAGTGAAGAAACTACAGAGGTTAAGTCTCTTGCCCACAGCTAACAGGCAGTAGTCAGGCTCCAAGTCCAGGTCTGTTGGACTCCAAAGCTGAGTTTTCAAACTCTGATATCAGAGGCCTAGGCTAAGCATCCTTCTAAACTTGCAGAAGGGGAGAAGCTCCTAAGCTGGACTAGGCCTTCTCAGCACTGTCATTTCTCAGCTTTAGGTCTAAATTAACATCTTATCAAGGCAGGACTGAAGGCTGAAAACATGCCTGGTGCTACACCAACCAAACCCAACCCAAAGCTGTCGAACAGATTCTGAGTCACAGTGACCTACAGAACGGGGAAGAACTATCCCACAGTTTTCAAGGAGCAGCTGCTGGATTTGAACTGTTAACTTTTGGGTTAGCAGTGGAACACTGAACCACCACGCCACTAGAGTTCTGCTTAATGCCACAGTGGACATAAAAAACAACCAAATAAAAAAGTGGCATTTTCTACATCTTACAGCTTCCCCCGAGAAATCAGATGCAGTCTATAGCTTTGACCTCTAGGCTTTTCCCTTTTGTTGCTGCTGACGGGTGCTGAGGAGTGGATTCCAATTCATACTGATCCTACGAGACATAGCAGAGCTCTCCCATTAGGGTTTTCTATGCTGTACTCTTCACAGATGCCAGTCACCAGGTCTCTTCTCCAGTGGAGTGGCTAGTGTGCTGAAACCATGGGGCCTTTCAGTCAGCAGCTGACATTTACCTACTGGGCCACCGGGGCTCCTTCTCTTTATTTTTAAGAGGCAGTTCTTCCTTTGGCCTAGCATTTAATGTTAGTTTCTTTTATTTGTGTACAGAAACAAGGAGTCTTCTACTGTGCTGTGGCAATGCCAGCTGACTTCATGCTCTGTCGTCCTGCCCCTCCTGGCCCACTCTGTCATAAATGCCATGATTTAGCCTTCCTGGTATGCCCTAGCTGTATTATCTGAACTTGGTGCCCTAATTATCTTCCTGGTTAACAAATTACAGTGGAGGAACCGTTATTACTACAGTAAAAAGGCACTGCCCACACTCAGCGTGAGGTCAAGCTGTGGCCTCTGCTGAAGGGTTTATAAACACACTTTGATGTACCCAGTGCCCAGGGCAGTGAACAGGTACTGAGAAGACAGGTGGGTTCCACCTCAACAGGGCACAGCAAGCAGGGGTACATACATCTCTCTGGGTACTCTGAATGTTCATACAGAGTCAAGTGCTGACCTTGTGATACGAAATCATGCTTAGCAATGGCCTCAGAACTGCAGGTCCCACACAGGGATGCTGCCCAGGGTGCGGGACAGAGTTGGCCACGGGGCCAGTCAAAGAGGCAGTTTATGGGGGCTGTATGCCCTAAGGGCTGAGGTGGCAGGATACAGCTAAAAGCAGTTCTGTCTAGCAAATGTCTCAGAGAAAACACTCTTAGAATTTTAACAACAATAAAAAAAAGCTTTGCTCTCTCTGTCCCCAGGCATTCCCTTAATCGCAGCTAGATAAAAGTGACCAGCATGGGATTTACGAACTGTCTATAGACCCAAACCCTCTGCCAATCAGAGGCCTCAGCAAGTGCTCTGCTTCCTTGAAGCCCTGCAGAACAGTGTGGCCAAATACTGATGTCACTTTCTGTTAAGGATCGAAACTTGTCCCCCCAAAATGTGTGTCAACTTGGCCATGATTCCCAATATTGTGTGACTGTCCCCCATTTTGTGATTTCATGTGATTTTCCTATGTGTTGTGAATGCTGCCTCTATGTTAATGAGGCAGGATTAGGGGTAGGTGTATTAATGAGGAAGGACTGAATCTACAAAATTATGTTGTATCTTCAGTCTATCTCTTTTCACCAAGAGGACTGCCAATTACATTCTCGAACTCATCCCAGAAGAAGTGCTATGTACTGCATTGCCGAATATCACTACAGTCACGTTGGAAGTACTCACCTTGGGAAGCCATGTACTGACGCCAGTGCCTAGTCCACCCTTCAAAGCAAGTTTGGAACTCTTTTTCTGGAATGGCCACCAGAACTGCCATTGTATTATCCTTGATGTCCTGAATGTCATCCAAATATCATCCAAATGTCTTCTTTTCAATATTCCTTTATCTTCGGGCACAGAAAAAAGTCATCGGGACCAGATCAGGTGAGTAGGTAGGTTGTTCCAATACAGTTACTTGTTTACTGGCTAAAAACTCCCCCACAGACAACTATACAACTAAGTCGTGAACTTGCCACCATGCGCAATGGCCATTCCAGAAAGAGTTCCAAAACTGCTTTGAAGAGTGGACTAGACACTGGCATTGGTGCATAGCTTCCCAGGGGGAGGACATCGAAGGTGACTGTCCTGACATTCAGCAATGAGGTACACTGAACTTGGAACAAGTCAATTCACAATTTAATTGTCACACCTCATATAAAAGAGAGAAGTGAACACAGTCAGGGTGACCTCATACCACCAAGAAATTACTGCCAGGAGCAGAGAGCAGGATCCCTGTGCTGAGAAGCATCTACACCACAGGAAGATGGATAACAAGGACATTTCTCCAGAGCTGACGGAGGTAGAAATCTTTCCCCTGGAGTTGACACACTGAATTCAGACTTCTATTCTACTAGACACTGAGAGAACAAACTTCTGTTTGTTAAAGACATTCTCTTGTGGTATTTCTGTTATAGAAGCTCTAGGTAACTAAGACACCCACCTTATCTTCCATTGTTTTTCAGAGCCTCGATGATATTCTATAGTACACTTTGCAGAACACTTCTTTATTGACGCTGGAAGGCCTGGGCAGGTCATGAAAATGAGGTCTTTGGGTATAAGACAGTGCGGGGAGCCTTGCAGATTTGGAGCATGTATGCCCTCCAAGACATCACACAGTTAAACACAAGGAAGACACTGAAGTGGCCACACAAAGGCTGCTGCAAGTCATCCCTGGGACTACTGAGTCTCTTTATACAAAGGAGAAAACAAGAAGCTCAGATAGGTGAGGAGCCTTTTCTAAGACCTCACAGTGAACTAGAGGCTGAATCCTAACAGATGCCTCCCTGTCCCTCTATAGCACATAACTTTAGGTTTAAGTTTTGCTCCCTGTGGGTAAGTCTATTCCTTCTACAGAATTCAACAACAGCAACCTGAGGGCAGAATCCATGACTGTGACTTTTCTGTTACCTTTTCAATGATTAACCAAGTGTTGTACAAATGCTAAGTGTTCAACAAATAACTCATTGAATCTCTGAACTAGGAAGAAGTAAACCAAATGGATTGTGGTCCTTACTGACAAGATGAAGAGACAAAGACCTAAATGGTACCTGGAGAGAACAGATCAAGGAATGGCAGGGAAACATGAGGAATCTGGCCTTGGACTTGGAATGCTTCATCTATAAGCTAGTCCCAGTCATTGTCAGTTTCTCTACCTGTCATATGCCAAAACATAAGCGCTCGTCTACTTTACAGGATTCCTGGGAGAACGGGTATCCTTTGTAAACATTCCAAACTGAATCCCAAACCAAACCTGTCACAGTCAACTTCTGACTCACAGTAAGCCTACAGGACAGGGTAAAACCATCCCATTGGGTTTCCAAGGAGCAGCTGGTGGATTCGAACTGCTGAAGTTTGGGTTAGCATCCAAGCTTTTAATCGCTGCACCAGTATCATGGCAAGTTATAATGATGACATCTACCCCCTAAAAGTGCTTGCATGTATCAGGTATATTATTTTCAGTTCTTTACACATATCAGCTCATTTAACTCTCACAGCAGTTTTGTGAGGAAGGTAGTAGTATGACTCCCATTTCACAGGTGAGGAAACTGAGGTATACAAAAGTCCTCTAACTTGCCTACAGTCACATACCTGGTAAATGGAAAAGCCAGGATTCAAATCCAGACAGTCTGGCTCAGATTCCAGATTTCTAACAAGATGCTACGCATCCCTGCCCAAAGCCAGGTAAGAGATCCCTCCGGAGGCTCCAACTAAAGCACTGACTCAAGGAAGAGGGGCCTAGGCAAGCCATAGGCACGTCTGAGCACACAGGAAAACAAGTGGGCCAAGCTGACAGGACATGGGCTGACCTGCTGGCCACATCCTCCTCTGTGCCCTTGTCCAGCACGCTGCTCAGGTTGTGCTCAGCCTGTGTCTCCTCAGGAACCTCTTCCAGCTCCTCAGCTTGCTTCACAGACAGGCGGTAGTTCTCCAGCTCAATCCTTTCCGGAGTGCCCCTCAGCCTCTTGGCAATGCTGGGTTCCTCCAGGCCATTCACACTTGAACCTGCAAGACAAACAGAGAAGCAAAGTTCTCATGACAAATGATGGGAACTGAATAAAAGCCACAGGGAAGGAGAAGGCAGGGATGGAACAGGCACCGATGGAGGAAATAAACTTAGCATCTGAGGCTGCCACCACACATCTCAATGACATGGGAGCCAGACATCCATGAAGGCCAAGACAGAACTGAGGGCAGACAGAAACCAAAAAGGCCACAGATTTGGGATAGTCAGGAAAGAACCAGGTATGAGAGGACAGATTCTCTAAGAGAGAGAAGCAAAGACTGTGCATCTGCTCCTGCTGATGAGGTGCTCACCTCCTCCAGGTCACCCCCAAATTCCCTGGCCACCCTAATGAGCAGTGGTGACTGAGGCAGGGGTGAGGGGGACCACGGCTAGACTTGAGGTGACTCATCTTTCATGTCTGAGGAACGAAACCCTTTAAAGCAGTATTTGTTGAGCAGGCAGAATCCTTCATGGCTGTGGCCCTCCCTGACCCAGCTGTCAGTCAAGGTCTACGGCCTGCTGAGCCACCAGGGTTTGCAATCTTGCAGAACTCTGCACACTCTGGATGTGTCTGGGTCCTTGTGGTTAAGATTTACACCAACATTTCTACTTAACAAGAACACCTTGCAGACAACACTGTCTACCCCTGCAGTATCACACATCCCATCAATCCATTGTAAAGTTCCACTCTGTGGCTAAGAAGCAATCTGTAGCAGTGTCTTCAGGAACCAGATGTGTATAGCTTTGCTTCCTGGTATCCTCTCATCCAGTGCTGATCCTCACCTGGATCAATCACTCCACTGAGTGAAGGTCAATGGTAAAAATTCCATCCTTTCTTCTCCACTAATTAGCTGTCACTCTGTTGTAAAGGAAGAGATGTTCCCTTTATTTTTTAAGTGCCATGATGGGCTCATGGATTTTGAAAAACTTAAATGTTGTATTTAACTATCATGTCTCTTTAGTTCCCCTAATCTAAAACTGTTCCCCTTGCCTCCTTCATTATTATCACACTTTTCGACATTCTTTATTGTCCCAAATTTGGTCAGAGGAGGAATCTTTTATGCGTCTTCTATAATATGGTGTAAGACACAGGCTAGGAATCAGATAAACCCTGGCTAGATGCCATGCTCTACTGAGTATCTGAAGGATCTTAGAAAATCACACAACTACTTAAAAGTCCATGGCCTGAGCTATAAATGAAGACAATACACACCCCCCAGAGTTATTATGGATATTAGAATTATAAACATACTATGCATATGTGAGTATGACAACTCTGTACCCATATGTATGAGTTATCTTCTTCTTTTTCTACTTAAGCCAAATACAGGGACAGTATCAGTAAATGAGTCAAGTAATATATCCGTTGTCTAGAAACATTTTTATCACCATTTCTTCTTGATAACACAACATAAAATTTTGCATGTTTTTGGTAGGTATATGGTATCCATCTGCTCTGGACTGCACACAATAGTTACCTGACAAAGAAAGATAGGAACAGTGTTGCAGGCTCAGAGAACAGCATGAGCTACAGCCCAGTAACACAAAACGGCGGTATGGCATTAATAGATCTTTTTTTTTTTATTGTGATTAAGTGAAAGTTGATGACCCAAGTCGATTTTGCACACTTGCCTCTCTGTAACTCTATCTGCTCTCCTCACCCTGTGATAGCACACTCTTCTTTCTCACTCTTTACTTCCAGTATCCACTCAACCAACACTTGCCACCTCCTCTCCATCTCTCCTCTACCCTCTAAAAAGACACCAGTAGGACAGCCTCATGTATAAATACATAAAACCATGAAGTACATACACCACATGCATCACTCTGGGGCCCCAAGTTCTGCCCATTCATTGACCGAAGTGTTGGCTTCAGCACTGGTTTCAGCTCTGGGCTAGCAGCAAGTCTAGAGGCCATGGTCTCAGGGGACGCTCCAGGTTGTCAGACCATCAAGTCTGGTCTTTTAATGGAGTTCTTGATCTGCATGTCCCTTTTTCTCATGCTGCATCAGGGACTCTACATTGTGTCCCCTATCAGGGCAGTCTTTAGTGGTGGCTGGCCACCATCTGGTTCTTCTGGTCTCATGCTTGACATTACTAGATCTTGACATGAGAGTGGGCAGCACCAGAGAAATGTAGGCGACAGCAGGTCATTAATGGCCTTGCAGCCTTTGACATTCTAAACCCCCACAGACAGCATGAGCTTTTAGCATGTGCAACTACACCACAGTTGTTTTGGACAAAGCCCAGAACCTCCATGATGAAGGACTACAGAAGGTGTGGGAAGACCAATTTAGCAAATTTTGTAGTCTGAAAGTTGTACAAAAAATGTTCTGGAAGTCTGACACCTTTGCTGCACAGAGTGTTTTCAACCTCTTCATAACAGCATCACAAAGACCTTTATATGGATCCAGATATTCACAAGATAAATTCTTCTTATTGCATTTACCAAGAAGATGTAGTCATACCAAGATCTCCTTCCAAATAGCATCTCTCAAATCTAATAAAGGATTCTTCCAAAAGAGCAAGATTGGTGGCATGTTCCTTTCCAAATTCAAGTGCACACAGAATAATGGGGTCTGACCACAAATCTGTGGGTTCACACCCATCCTAGTCTTAGTACTTTGGTGGAGTCACTTTGACTCTTTTGCTCCATTCTTCAATCATCAGCTGAGGGCTCCAAAAGTATAAAATATGACGCTGGACTAAGACATCTGGAAGATTAGGGAATATGTGAACTATGGGGTAACACAAAGGGAAGACTGCAAAGCAGGCAGACTCCAACTCATGTTCTCCAAACCTATGTACTCAGGTCCTCTAAGACCACAGGCTCTAACTGAGCTAGGGCATTATTTCGAAGTATTATTTTCTCTGTCCTCTCCTTCTCCTTATCAAAACTCACAGATGCAACATAACGAAGATCAGAAGGCTAAGGACTTCTTGACTCTAATAGCATTTGGTTGTTTCCTCCTTATGGCGTGTTTCTGACAATCACTCTTAAAACAGAATGAGAAAGGGAAATAAATGTGAGGCAATCTGCTAAATAAAAGTTTTTTTGGAATTCCATCAATACGATACGGAAGCCAGTACTTCTTTTAGAAGGGAAAAGAAAAACAGTTAAGAAGATCTATCACTTTAGGGAAAACAAACAACTAACACTCATCAATTCAAAAGCAAGCAATTTCAGGGTTCAGTGAACAAACACACTCATGCACAAAAACACTCCAGGAGTGATTATCTGCTATTACAGTGCTGAACGCATACTGTTTGCTAGGAATTCGACTAGAACTTTGGGAAACAAAGTTGATAAAAATATTTTCTCCTCTTAAAGGGCTAAAGGCTCATCATGGTATGTAGAGGAATCATTTCAGTATAACATATTAAGTGTTAAGATTGGTTGTATGTATAGGGTGATGAGTGGTGGTTCAGTGGTAGAATTTTTGCTTTCTGTGCAGGAGTCCCGGGTTTGATTCTTGGTCAACACACTTCAAGCACAGTGACCGCCCATTTGTCGGTTGAGGCTGATGTGTTGCTATGAAGCTGAACTAGTTTTAGTGAAGCTTCCTAAAAGACTAAGAACAAAGCCCTGGTGATCTGATTCTGAAAATTCAGGCAATGAAACCGTATGGATCACAACAGTCCAATGTCATTGTACATGGGGTCACCACGAGTGACAGAGGCTGACTGGAGGACAACAAACAAAAAGGCATGTGGTACTACGTTACATAAAAGGACAATTAAGCCCAGCTGGGATGCAAAGGGAAACCGTGATGGCATAGTGATTGAGTGCTATGCCTGCTAACTACAAGGTCAGCACTTCAAATCCACCAGTTGCTCCTTGGAAACTTTATGGGGCAGTTTTCCTGTGTCCTATAGCGTTGCTGTGAGTCAGAACTGGGTTTGGGTTTTGGGTTGGGACTCAAAAGAATGTGTTCTAGAGAATTAAGGAATTAGCTAGCTTGGAAGAAAAAATTTAAAGGTAGTGATCATTCTGCAATGAGGTAGGTGACATTCAGCAATATCACGTAATCTGCCCAAGGTCACAGAGCTAGTACGCAGTGGTGCTGAGACTAGAATCTGAAGAAGATGGAAACAACTCAGCAGAAATGCATACTGTCCCCAGACACAAAGATAAGAAAAAGAATACGTATTTCCATTAGGTGTCCTGTTCTGTTTTCCCCTTTGGGAGTTTTCACCATCCAGATCTCTCCATACTGTCATTTTCTGGACAGAAAATGGAGAATTTTGTGAATGCATCTCAGAGCTGAGAATCTGGCGTTTCAAACAATGTTCTGTCCTCCCTCCAATGTTACTTCTCTCCAGTTTCTACAAGCTCGGCAGGAGGAACAGAATTTGGCAATCTAATCCCAGAGCCCAGGGCTGATGGGAGGGGAAATGTTGATTTAATTTTGGGTCTGGCTGCAACCAACCACAAGAAACCAGAAGCACTCAGAAATGCTCAGATCATTCACACATCTAGTACCCAGAGAATAGGTATCTGAGGCTGAGAAACACTTGAGAAGTATGTCACTGGAGATATTTCAAAAATTAAGCTGGGGCTGAAGAGAGCCACTTCTACTGGTTTAGTCCCACCAAGCTATCTGGTCTATACCCAACAGAGCTAGAACTTACCCCAGTGCTGGCAGCCATAAGGAGATACATGACATGTTACTTCTTGACGGCCAAGCCCCTCATGGGCTCAGTTTTGCCAAAGGGAAGGTATTATCCAGTGGATCCTCCGAAAGAGGCTTAAACACACCAACTGTCAACATATGCGTAATATTTCTAGCCTATAATCTCAAAATACCATGGGGGAAAGAAGAATCAATTAAATCAGCATTTTTGATTCTTGGCTCTATCTTGAGCCAGGGGCTGTTTGCCAGATTAACCAGATGGTGACAATAAACTAAGATACCAATTGAGTCATTGAGGGGGAGGGCTGGGCAGTGGTGATGTGACACTGTGACAAACAAGATCCTCCCCCCACCCCACTGCAGGTTCTCCTTCCCTCATCAATTCAGAAAGAACCTAGATGGGAGAAGGTATAAAAATGATACTCTGCAGGCCCTGGCTGGGTCAATCCAAGTCCACAGCCAGCCTGATCAGGCTAGCTGGCCAAGACCCACCTGGCCTCTCTACTGCACATGCTTTCCTGCAACAACAACCGCATGGGGACTTTCCAGCTAAAAGCAGCTGAAAGACCTGGAATAACTTCCAAAGCCAATTCTTCACTAAGTTGGGGCAGGCACATCTCGGGTCACCGGGCAGCCAGTTACAGCTCTACACATACCAGAAGGAAAGAGCTCTCAGGATCTGGGCCACATCCTAAATAGGAAAAAGGCTCTGGACCTGACCTCAGGGTTCTGTTTTGGAACAGTCACTGCCTGCATGAGCTCCATACATCATCCTGAAATATTTTTCCTAACAGGACAACCTGCTCTCAGCTGATGTGCAAACACTGCCAGGAGCCTTTATGTCTGTCTGATCCCTGAAAGGGGGGATAAGACGAGAGGATTCTTAAGAGGAGGTACTTCCCAGCTCCTCCTGGGCAGGCATATCTCTTCCCTCGTTACTTCCTGCAGTGGTTACAGAAGGAACTAGAAGCCCTGGTACCTGGCAGGGTCAACTGTGGGGGACATTTGAGGGCATACTAGGAAAAGGGTCACATCAGGCATCTGGACATCTGAGGGCCTTTTTTTCCCTTTATCCCATATTAATCTCTGGTCTTCTTACACATTTTATTTTCCTCTTCTTTTTTTGTAAGCTGGTGAAAGATCGAATGAAATCTGAAAATCTGGAAAGGGCTTAAGAAAGGTGGTGAGAACTGGCACTGATTTTCATCAAGTTCCTGTATCATAAGGAGGATGGCTGCAGGGATTTATTCAACAAATATTTACAGAGCATCAGCCTGAGCCAGGCACTGTGCCAGGTACTCAGGCACCAGTGGACAAGAGGTAAGACGTCTGTCCGTGGGGAGCCTGCACTCTGACAGGATGGCAAGGGATGTCACCTACCTTCCAGGAGAGACTAAGACCCAGGGCAGATAAAAGGTGTTAACTATGGTCATCTTCTAATAAGTAATGTCACTGATTTCAAATAGTGATTGGTACCATTTGAGAAGGAAAGCACTGGTACTATTTTGAAATACAGACATTTTCCCTCATGGCTCTCTTTCTTCTGTTTATCAAGTTACCGGATAATTTTGTGATGTCATTTCTGATGTCCTCCCTATACACCAGTCTAAACCCTTGCTGTTCCATGACGTTCTTGCCTAAGAAAAGTACCAATCCATGAACTAAGTCTAAATCACAAGGTTGCAGGGAAGATTGACAGAAAGACAGAACCTTCTGAAGACAGAATTACTAGGCCAGTAGCATAAAATTTGTCAAAAAGCTCTTTATCCTGCCTGGCTCACTGTTCTCAGAAATATTCTCAAAATCACCCTGGGATGTCAGGGTACCTCTCCTTTCACAGAGTCCTAGTTCATCACAAGGCTGTACGGTGGGATCTGGCAGTCCCTGGGTGATACCCTGTTGACACACTTGGTTGCTAACTGAATGGCTGGAGGTTTGAATTCACCTAGAAGTGTCTCTGGAAGAAAGGCCTAGTGATCCACTTCCAAAAAATCAGCCACTGAGAATGCTATAGAGCACAGTTTTACTGACACATAGAGGGGTGCCAGAGTGGAAGTGACTTAACAGTAACTGCTTTTTTAAAGAGGGATCTGAGTCAGTTTTATTTCCTTCCTGCTCAAGTAGGAACTGATGCAGCTGCTATACTCTCATGCTTCCTCATATATGGGAAATACAGATGGAACCATCTCAAGTGGTAGCTGTCTTACAACAGAACCCTGGTCTGGTGCAGAGACCTCTTCCTACTTAGACAAGGCCTGGGTTCTTGGGCACTGTTTCCTTTGGAGTGTGTGAAGCTGCCATTGGACCTCAGGGACTTGAACTAGGATGGGCGTAACTGAGGAATCAGTTTAGGAATTCGTCTAATCCTTTGTATCTTGCTTTAAGCTCAAGTTTTCTCTATCTGTTGCTACTTAGCTATCTGAAGAGCAGGAAGGACAAAGGCCATCCAACACGAAGAGTCCTTGTGCTGCAATGGTTAAAAGTTTGGCTGCTAATGAAAAGGCTGGCAGTTTGAATCCACCAGCTGCTCCCTGGGAACCCTATGGGGCCATTCTATTCTGTTCTATAGGGTTGCCATGAGTTGGAATCGACTTGACAACAATGGGTTTGGCCTTCTGGTTTTCGACCTTGGTTTATCAACCTCAATTAATGGAATGGTCATTGCCCGACTCATCACCATTCACGATGGACAGTACAATCTGGTTTCAGTGAGAGAAAGGCTTTAGCCTATTCTCAGAAGAAGGAGTCATTCCCCATTTATAAACAAGCCAGGGAGGAAAGACTTACTGAGGTCTAGTGTCAAAAGCCATGTAGTATACAAAAGGCCTTCCTCTGTTAGTTGTACGGTGCCTGGAACCACAGTGCTAGGCTTTTTCCCTTTGGCTTATTTGCCTCTACTGACTCTACTTGACCAGTTTGCATTTTTACACCTTTTACAGCTATTTTCTTATTCCAAGATGGTATAAGACACTTCTCAAGCACTGAAACACATGTGTGGGGAGAGTTTATCTTGCTTTTGGGGCCACGGCAAGGTGACTTGTCCAACAGACTGTGTGGCCTCCTGCTGGCAGGGAATATGAACTCACAGAATTTCTCTAACATCATACGATGGGAAAGTATACGGCATTTCTTTGGGATAAGTAGGAACACTTACTGAGTAACTCTATGTCAGGCACTATGACAGGTACAGTACCTACAGTGGCCACTAACTGGCACAACACTTCCATAAACTACTGTGACCCACTATTATTATGCTAAGAATTCTGACTCTCAGTGATGTCAAGAAACTTGTCCCCAGGCTCACACTTCCATAAACTACTGTGACCCACTATTATTATGCTAAGAATTCTGACTCTCAGTGATGTCAAGAAACTTGTCCCGAGGCTCAGATAAGGCAGAGGTAGGACCAGGCCAAGGTCTGGATTACTCTGCAGCTGGTACTCCTAACCTGCCATCGTGCAGGACAGAATTGCTAATTGTCCCTCACATGTGAGATGTTTATTTTTCATTTGTAGGGACACAAAGGAAAGAAAGTAGGTCACAGGGGCTCACGGACAAGCTCGGCTGCTTGTAGATGTTTAATTGCCAGAAGTTGAGAACTTCTGAGTTAAACACTACATAACTGGGAGACCAAGAGGGAAAATAATCCAACAGGGAGTGAAGCAGTCCTGTACCAGGAAAAACCACCCAAATGGGAATGGGAACACCATGAGACTGGAGTGCTGTTTCTCAAGAAGGCCGCGGTACAGACCCTCCCCACTGGGACCTGCTGGGAGAGCTGAGGCTGGCTCTTTACCACAGAGCCCTTTGCTCTCCATCTGCAGGACTCCATGGAACTTCTACTTTCAAGCTAGTTTCCCAATGTTAAAATTATTTTACTGTTATTATTGCAGTATCTCCCAAAGGTGCCTTTTGGAAGCTGGAAATTCTGGCAAACAGCACTGTATCAAGTCACAGCAAAGAGGTTTCTTTTAAGGCATATACCCTGCTCCCTATTTTTTCTTTTACTAGTGCAACATGCAAGGATCTTGAAAATCTATTTTTCATGTATTTTTGTACTTCCTAACAATCAACTAGGTCAGCTGAGGAACGGATGCCTACCAAATGGCTACCTCTTTGACATAAGGACGCTATAGGCATGTCTCAAATATGGGGATTTAGCTATTTCCCAAAATCCCCTAACTTCTGTGCTCTAGCTACTATGTTATCTTCTTTATTTACTTGGCTGCCCACCTTTAGGTAGGAGAGGGTGAGCTCTCAACTCAGGAAGAGATAACTACAGCACATGGGGCTGACCTAACTGCTTTAACTCACCAGCCAGTTCACATAGGTGCCTCACAAATCAGGAATGATATAAAGTTAGCTACAGGTCATCTCTCAAGCCATCCAATCCAGTGCTCATCTCTGAAATCCTAAGAGGCAGATAAAGTGAAAAAGTATGGCCATCCAACAGGGTAAGCCAGGACCACTGCTCCTTGCCTCCTCTATCTGCTTAACACTACTCACTGCTGCCTGCTGGCTCTACTCTGCACCCTCAAAAGGCTCTCTATACATCTATATTACAGCATCTTTCTCCTAGTCACAGTCTGAGTATACCCCCAAATGACACGCTTAGCTAGACAGGGGACTTATACTTGATGCTGATGCTTGACGGTCAGGGTACCAAAAAAAAAGTTGTCATCGAGTCATTTCCAACTCATATTGACCCCATATGTGTCAGAGTAGAGGCATATCCCATAGGGCTTTTTCAGTGGCTGATTTTTCAGAAGTCAATCACTAGGACTTTTCTTTTGAAGCAGCTCTGGGATTGAACTTTCAACCTTTTGGCACCGTTAAGCTGAGTGCTTAACTGCCACGTAGGATCTCTGCATGTCAGGATAGGTGTTTAATAAAATATATATATGTGTGTGTGTGTGTGTAATTTTTTAATTATGATTAAGTGAAAATTTACAATCCAAGTTAATAAAATATTTTGAATAAGTGATCAGAATAAAAGTTCTAATCTTATTCTAAGCTAGAATAATAGTTTACTGTAATTTTAAGAAGCTAGCTGAAACTACTCTGGTGTCTGTTTCCTTATTTTAAGACAAAAACATTAAAAAAAACAGAGATGGAAATTTCCTTATTGAAATGGTGGTGATGGTTTCATGGCTGTATATCTATGATGAAGCACTGGGGGTGCAGTGGTTTGAGCAGCTGGCTGCTAACCAATGGGCTGGCAGTTAGAATCCACCAGTTGTTCCTTAGAAACCCTGTGGGGCAGTTCTACTCTGGTCTATAGGGTTACTGTGAGTTGGAATTTGACTTGACAGCAACAGGTCTGGGTTTTTCTTTTTTTTGGTATACATATGACAAGGAGCTCTGGTGGCCTAGTGGTTAAGTTCTTGGCCACTAATCAAAAGGCCAGCAGTTCAAACATACTAGCAGTTCCATGAGAAAAAGATGTAGCAGTCGCTTCCACAAAGATTTAAAGCTAACAACCAAACCCATTGCTGTTGAGTCAATTCCAACTCGGTGACCCTGTAAGACACAGTATAACTATCCCAAGGAGTTTCTAAGAAGCATCTGGGGGATTCAAATTGCTGACCTTTATATAGTTAGCAGTGTAGTAGCTAAATGCTACGGTTGTTAGCAAAAAGGGTGGCAGTTCAGATCTACCACGCACTCCTTGGAAACTCCATGGGGCAGTTTTACTCTGTCTGTAGTGTCACTATGAGTTGGAATTGACTCGATGGGAATGTATACATATATATATATTTTAAAATATAATTTTATAGTTAGCAGATGTAACTCTTAATCAGTAGGCCATCAGGGTTTCTGCCATAAAGATTACAGCCTTGGACGTGCTATACAGCAGTTCTACTCTGACCTATAGGGTTGCTATGAGTTCAAATTGACTAGGCAGTAATGTTTTTTTCTTTTTCTTTTGATTGACAGTAGTTCATTATGCCTTAGTACAGCTAGAAACAGAACCAAAACCAAAACCAAAAATACACTGCTTTTCCAAGTAGCTCAGTGCTGTGAAGCGCTGAAGAACAAATGAGAAATATTACCCTTGTGAAAACAGCAGGTTTACCAAGTAGGAGCTCTGGTAGCACAATGGTTAAGTGCTCAGTCATCTAGTGTCTCTGTGGGAGAAAAGACCTGACAATCTACTCCCGTAAAGATTACAGCCTAGAAACTCTACGAGCCAGTTCTACTGTGTCACATGGGGTTTCTATGAGTTGGAACTGACTCAATGGCACACAACAATCCCAAGACATCAGCTGTTCCCTTAACAACCAAGGGGAGAGAGTGCTACAGAGATGCCAGTGTCTTGGAAGATTCATCATACAAAAGCCCTGAGAAAAGATTATCTAATGATCTGGTGGCTGAAGTAATTATTTCACGTCATAATGGAGAGCAATTCTGTTTCAGGGAGCATCCTGCTTATTAGAAGAGTAGACTCAACAATAGTGACTGGAGAGGAGAGGACAGAAGAGGAGACAAGAGAAGACTAGGAAGAACCACTAATCAGCCGATGTGCCCTTCCCTGTACGTCAGCCTAAACGTCAACGCTTCCTAGACCCTAGTGCAGAGGGCCCTGTGGTGTTACCATTACAGTGTGCCCCAAGCTGGTTCCAGGGTGGCTCACACGCTGCCATGTGCACAGCCCAAGAGCCCAGAGTAGGCTCTGTCTGGGAGCAGTCCTTCTTCTAGTCCTCATTCCAACCTTAATACACATCTCAGTGTGAACAGCACAAGAAAAGTGATTGGAAGCACCTTAGAGTTTGAAACAGCCAGAAAAGTGCTTTGACACACCTTAGAGTTGTGTCCATAATCAAGATTGCCAATAGGGACAAACCACATACCAATTAAAAGCTTTCTGAAACAAGAGACAGATGTCTTTGTCTTCTCCTTTAAAGATACAAAATCTCATACACAACATTCCCATAGCTAGCTGAAGATGTATTTTTAGAAAGGCCCTAAAATCACCTCCAGCAATGCCCATAACTACCATTGATACTCATGACTATGGCCATTAGGCTTCTGTTAGAAGGTCACTGAAACTGACCTCAGAAATGCTATTAATGCCCAGAGACAGAGCAGCTCTAGAAAAGAAGCCAGATACTGAGAACAAAGGCTAAATGGAACAAGGGTACTCAGATTCAGGACAGCCTTTCCACTACGCATCACTGCAGAATAAGGAGTTGGGCAGCTACAGTTCTACATGAAGCATCTGTGCTGTCAAGCCTATAAGGAGTGATCATGATACCCCACCCTCCCTGACCACTTCTGCAAATGGGCCATGAGTTAACAGTATACCTCTTGGGGCTTTTCAGGGATGGGTTTATCGGTCAAACCAACACTGATCCAGACAGTCCTTAGGACCATGTATAAACGCTACCTCAGCCTGAGATAAAGTTCTGTTCCACACTAGGTGTTGAAATTTAGTTTAGTGTCAATCCCATCTATGATTGTTTATTCTCTTGTTACTATAGTGAAGTGCCCTGAGGGTGTCATGGGATTAGTAGGTGACTTCACATCCCATCCACGCAGGCTGAGGAAAAAGCAATGCCAAATTTAGCCAAGCACTTGCAGAGATTTAATAACGCTTCCAAAGGGCTGACATGCAATGCGAGTCAACTCCTCCTAGACCACTTTGTTGTAGACTACAAACTGTGGGCCTTAATGCTCTTTCCATCTCCCCAAATTTCTGCTGGTTAGGAATATATCCCAACAAGCTATCATGTTTGAACTCCACACCCTAACCTACAGGATGGACAGACCAGAGAGATAGACCATCAGCTAGTCAGTAGAAACAATTCTAACACATGCTCTCACTCCAGTTATTCCAGTATTTTCTGTAACTCCCACCAATGGTAATCATATTTGACAGCTGTTAACCAAAAGGCTGGCAGTTAGAATGCATCAGCTACTACTTGGAAACCCCATCTGGCAGTTCTACTATGTCCTATAGGGTCACTATGAGTCAGAATTGACTCAGTGGCAACTGGTTTGGTTTCTGAGTTTTACAAATAAACAAGTTTTCATACCTTCTGGTTCATTTGCTGTTTACATCAATCAACAATGTGGAGAAGACTCAGTACCATTTTGGGCACTTCATAAATTCATAACACATGGAGAAAGTGATGCTCTGACAGGTTATGACTGAAGTTGACAAGGATAACAGGTTATAGAATTGAAACTCCAACAATTTTTATTTTCAGTGTTTGCTCCTTTTAGACACAGCTCAATTCAGCTGTGGTGCAGAGGCAACTGGGTGTGGTGGCGGAACCAACTATGGAACATCTGTTGTTAATTTAAGTTTTAGCCCTACTTTCCAAACTGTTTTGTATATGTTTCCTAAAAATCCAAATCAAACTCACTGCTGTTGATTCTGACTCACAGAAACCTGTAAGACATGGCAGAAATGCCCTGTAGGGCATCAAAGGAGCAGCTGGTAGATTTGAACTGCTAACCCTTCAGCTGGTTGCCTGCGCTCTTAACCACTTTACCACCAGAGCTCCACATGTCCATTACACAGCACAGAACAGTATTCACATAATTACACCTGTATATAAATAAGTACACATATACACTGGGAAGCATGTTCTCACCATTTTAATAGGAGTAGGCAGTAAAATCTGGAGAACATTGCTATGTAAGATTTCAACATAGTTCTGAATCACTTTTATTATTCTCATACATTCTCTTTCCTGATCTCCTACGGAAAGCAGTGGGGAAGAAAACAAACAAACTAAAAAAAACCTCTAAATCCCTGCTGCCATTGAGTCAATCCCAACTCATGGTGATCCTACAGAGCAGGGCACTACCCCATAGGGCTTCCCAGGCTGTAATTTTTACAGAAGGTGATTGCCACATTTTCTCCCATAGAGCAGGTGGTGATGCCCAGCACTGACCTTTGGGTTAGCAGCTGAGCACTTTAACCACGTGCAACCAGGTTAACTGCATGTCAGTGTTACGTTCTTTCTTCTTTTGACTTCAGTAGTCTAGAATGGTGTGATTTTGTCTCCCGGAAGTCACTTGACAGTGTCTGGAAACATTTTTGGTTGTCACAAGTGGAGATGGTGGTGCTACTGGGACCTAGCAGGCAGAACTTAGGGATGCTGTTAAATGTCCTACCACATATAGGACAGCTCCCAGGACAAAGAATTACCTGGCCCAAAATGTAAATAGTGCTGAAATTGAGAAAATCTGGCTTAATGGTTATATCAAATGATTTCTAATCTCACACTAAAAAGGCTAACTGATCCACCAAATAATTTGATCATACCTTAACTGGATTCCCTTTTACCACTGAGAGTCAATTCTGACTCAGAATGGCCCTACAAGACAAAGGAGAACTGTCCCATAGGGTTTCCAAGGAGCAACTAGTGGATTTGAACTGCCAACCTTTCTGGTTATCAGTGGTACTCTTACCCACTACATCATCAGGGCTCCTTCACTGGACTGGGTGCATTAAGAGTAGAAAGCCGTGAGGCCATAAATACTCATCTTTGTTGCCAAGGGGAGACTAAGGAGAACTGCACCAAATGAGAAATGCCAGAGAGAAGTGAAAAGAGAGCTCTTAGCTTGCTGTCCACATACAGGAAACCCAAGGATGTTCAGATGCTGAGTGATGAACTCTGAACTAGTCCTAATGCCACAGCCTGAGTACATGTATCATAAATATCTCCATGGGACTTTGGAATTTTCACCATCTTATGGTACAACTCTGCTTGCCAAAGATAACTCTGTTCCATGCCACTCATGAGCAGTCAACATCTCCTCTCCATGTTTGACTTGTGTGTGAGCTCTACTATTTAACCAAAGGAGGAATTATAGGAGGCCAAAAAAAAAAGAATCTGATTTGCAGTTCTCCTTTCACTTATTTCTTTCTAGCGGAATACTAAAAGCCTGCTGACAGATAGAACAGCCCTGTGGCACAAGAGCAGGCCCTCTCGCTAAACTCAGAAAGATAACCAGACTTGAGAATATGAGGTGCAACACACATCTTCTATGTTTTCTTTTCTCCCTATTTCCCCAAAACATCCTACATATGCCTTCTCAGGGCTCTGTCATGGCACACCTTTCCGAAGCTAGGGCAAGCTGTGATTAGACATGCTCCAGAGACTCTTCCTGCGGGCGTTTCTGTGCCCAAACCAAATTTTATTCAACACGACAAAACTGAAGTTGCCTATCTGGAATGATCTGCATATTTAGTCCAAAAGATGTAGAAGCTGGCTATTTAAAGTGCGAGCTAAGTCCAAAATGGCTCAAACTTGCATAAGTAAGCATTCTTACATTTCTCTTCCTGTCACATCATCAGCCCTGTCAGTGCCAAGAAGAGCTATAAAACCACCCGTCTCTTCCCCTAATTCTCAAACTCCACACAGGCGTCCCAAACCCCAACCCACTTCTGTTGAGTTGATACTGACTCACAGTGACCCCACAGGGTTTCCAAGGCTGTAAGTCCCTACCGAAGCAGGTTGTCACAGCTTTCTTACATAGAGCCACTGGTGAGTTCTAGCTGCCAGCCTTTTCATTAGCAGTTGATCACTTTAACCACTGTGTCACCAGGGATCTTACACCACACAGGGCCCTTATGAACAGCAGTTGTAAATGGACTAAGAGAATGAGACTATCAGCTCAGTAATCACTGGGATTTTTGTGTGTGTGCGTGTGTGGTATAATAAAATGAGACAGTAAAGAAGAGGAGCATAAGCCACAAGAATTACAGGTCAGAGGCAGTTATACTGGGTCCAGAGGACAATAAACATGAACTTGAACATATTTACCATTTTCAGATCAACAGCTGGGCATGTTTTCATTTGGAGGAAAACAGAAGGAGCTGTTTCAGGCTTCCCATCCAAACCAAACCCACTACTGTCGAGTCAATTCAGACTAACAGTGATCTTACAGACTGAGGAGAACTGCCCCCACAGAGTCTCCAAGGAGTGCCTGGTAGATCTGAACTGCCAACCTTTTGGTTAGCAGACATAGTACTTAACCACTACGCCACCAAGGTTTCCATTTCAGGCTTATGCTTTAGTGATACAACTTGAAGCTTGATATTTTACCAAAGTGACCAAAGAGAGGGCTGATATGAAGAAAATGAAGAGGGAGTCTATTTCATATTATTCACAGTTAATTCAGACAATTATTATTCCCTTCCTCAACTTCTTTTGATAATCATTCTCCCCTCTACCACCTAAGTATCAGTGATGAAATCCTTTACTCTTTAACCCGCTATTTTTTCAAAGGCAGTAGCCAGCCCTGGGGTCACTGCTGAAGACACAGAGGATATGTATTCTCAGGAATAATCAAACACAGATTCATTACAGATTCATACTTATGTTTTTTAAAAAAACTTATTTATGGAGCTGAACACACAGTACTTTTCCTTCTCACCAAGTGCCAACAAGTTGAGTTTACAGAGAACAGCTAAAGGGCAGGTATACAGCAGTAGGTGGGCTCCTATCCCAGCTCTGTACCTATTAGCTATGTAGCCCTGATCAAGTTTATCTCTGTGTGCCTGTCCCCACCTCTACAACAGAGATAATAACGGTACCTCCCTCAAAGGCTCTTGTCAAGATTAAATGAGTGATGTACACAATGCACTCAGACAGTGCCTTCTGAATAGTAAGCATGATGTTATGATGATTGTAGCTTCCACCGCTGCTGCTGCTGTGATTAGGTGTCTTCATATAATGGTTTCTATGAGTTGCTATCACATGGGCTACCAGTGACATGCAGTGAATTAATTGGTATTACTCACGGGGGGAGGGGAGGTAACGGGAGTTCGCACATTTCAAGTTTTACTCCCTGTTTGCATTTTAGGAAAACTCTTCAACAGCGAAAATGGTGCTCTTAGTTGCAAATACAGAACAGATGCAAACATAGACAGCCCTTGGCAAGGTGTTTTCAGCAGTACCAACGACGGTTTGCCAGCCTTTGCAATACAGAAAGGCTGTTAAGATTCCAGTTCTTACTGCCTGTAGCCCAGTAACACCGTCGGGTCCTGGGCACCCCGTGGCGCCAATGTCTCTGGGATGCCACACCCTGCTGTGAGGTCTGTACTGCCCCAGAGCCTGCCCTATAGTGTAAGTCCCAGTGCTACTGTTCGCTTACGGTTTCAATGCCTCAAAAAAGGTGAACCCAGCTAAGAGACAGGCAGGTAGCTCGAAGTGCTTCACAGTAACCTGACTTGAAGGAGAGTTTAAAGAAAAGAGTCTACTGGTGCAAGTAAGTCTCCAGGTGGTAAAATGGTGGAATAGAAATTTTACAGCTGGCTTCTTTCCCTTCAGCCTAGTCCTTCTGGACCCTAAGTAGTCCTATAAAAGGGGAATAAATTAAAAACAAAACAAAACAAAACACAGGAATAAATAAGTTGTTATAAACCCCCTAAACCAAACCCATTGCCAATGAGTTGATTTCAACTCATATAGTGCCCCTATAGGATGGAACAGAATGGCCTAATACAGCTTTCAAGGAGTGGCAGGTGGATTTCAACTGCCAACCTTTCAGTTAGCAGCTGAGCATTTAACTACTGCACCACTGGGACTGTGAAAGCTATTAGAATCCTATTATAATTGATAGCTGCTCTCTGGATGAGAAACTCTGGCAAAGTGTAGTGGTTAACTGCTGTGGCTGCTAACCAAAAGGTGGGCAGTTCAAATCCACCAGGCACGCCTTGGAAACTCTATGGGGTAGTTCTTTTCTATTCTATAGGGTCACTATGAGTCAAAAAAGACCCCATGGCAGTGGGTATTCCTTGGACACCAGCCATTCCTTGGTTACCTGGCTAAACGTGGTCCAAAAAACCCACTATTACTTCTTAGAGACACACTCTTTCCCTAAGGTCTCTGTAAGAGTACTTGATCATACCTGCTATATTTCATGTTTGAACTCTTAGCAGCCCAAAGGATTTATGGTTTTATTAACCCTGAGAGAACATGAGAACTACATGAAAACATATTCATTTATCCCTTGGCCTGACAAACTGCCTAGCTTTGCCATGTGTTTGTGAAGCAAAACCAAGACCCACTAAGAGCCAGTTCTTTGGATGCTCCTAGGACCTTACCTGATACTACTAGTCTTTAGTAATTATTTTTACAACTTGATTAAGTAGTACCTGCTACCGGAAGAACTCATTATCTTTCCCCTTTAGGCAGATTCATCTTTCCTGAAGAAATTGGCACTGGTGGAGGCACAAAGAGTGGGGAAGGTGGCTGTCGGGTAGCTCAGATCTCAGTGGACGGCTCTGGAATCTGAGAGAAGGTGGTGGTCCTGGGTGACTCATGTAAGGACTCTGAGTTCTTGGGGTGACAGGTGTCACCTAGTATAAAAATAACTACTGAACACCAACAATACTAGGCAAGGTCCTAAAGAAATCAGGCTACACTAACCATGGAAGAATAGGGATAAAGTGGAAATAATCCTGATACGTTACAGAAATACAACCTAAAGAATGAGTCTCTAATAGTCACACTTAGGATAATTTTATGCATTTGATATAGAATCACAAGCAGCAAGGTAACCACACGAAGAAATGAGTTAAAGAAAACATGTAAGGCCAATACAAACTCTACAAGAATTTTTCTAGTTACCATTCTAGCATGTCCCCCGAGAGAGCTCGTAGCAGGGCAGTGCTGGAGCCCCCGGCTCCCCTCCTGCTGAAGGGTGTTCAACATTTGCATGTGACCCTTCTTCCCATTGTGGGTATATTCAAGGACAACTTCAACGGCATGGCTGAACTTAGTTTGAGTTAGGTTTGGGTGGCAGTGGTGGCCCAATCTCCGCCCCGCTGTCCTTCTAAAACAACCATTAAAGTGCCTCAGAAATACTCAAGAGACATTCATAAACTGCTTCAGCAAAGCTACGTGGACACTGATGCACAGGAAGTAAAAGGGAGAAGGGGTTCACGTGGTTGGTAAAACCCGGAAGTAATTAAAGAAGGGCTGTATAAGCGGGAAGCCCCACCTCGCTTTCCAGGATCACAGAAGGTATTACTATACAGAAGTTTACCTTCCAGAGCATAAGTAGTGCAGAAGACAAGGAACAATTATTAAGAAAGAAGCATTAGTCGTGAGCAACGCGTGCACGCACGCACACGCACACACATGCAGAGAGTTGAAAATTCTGGGCAATGATGAGAAGACTACAGCAGCTCCATGACCTAACAAGCAGAGAATGCCAATGTGACTTCCCCCTCATTTCATTATGACTTGCTGGCACTTGCCGGACACTTGGCTGGATCTGAGACACAAGGTAAGAACTGGCTTGGAGTCTCCATGAAGTTTTAGAGGTTGTGAAAGGGACCAGAATTCCGGATGG
This sequence comes from Heterohyrax brucei, assembly GCA_028571685.1. Classification (NCBI taxonomy): domain Eukaryota; kingdom Metazoa; phylum Chordata; class Mammalia; order Hyracoidea; family Procaviidae; genus Heterohyrax; species Heterohyrax brucei. Next base: position 59,093,399 of record CM053142.1, on the reverse strand, counting down.
ACTCTTCTGGAAACTTCTGCCTGGCTGTTAGGTATAAGAGAGTCCCCATGTGGGTATTTTTCTTTCTTGTACCTCAGGGGAAGATACTACATCAACCTACCCTATTTTTCAGTGTGAAAACAGAGAGACCTATTTTCACTGCCTGTATTCCTTCCATTTCTGTTCAAAGTGTTTCTCCTAGAGGGAGTGACTGAATTAGGAATATTGCCATGGAATTTAGGTAACAGAGAGAGTGGATTTCGAGAAGCTTCACACTGAGACTCGGAGACTTTTCCAGGGTGTCCAAGATGAGAGATACAGACCTGTGCCAACTGTTACCATCTTCCTGTCGATGCTGCAGTCCATCTTTCTAACTAATGATCGCTCTCCTGTCCTCTGGAGCCCTGGTGTTGTAGTGTGTAAGAGCTATGCCTGCTAATCAAGGGATCAGCAGGACTGATCCTGGGAAGAGAGGTGGAGCCTCCGGCATATACAGCTGTCCTTTGATTACTCTTTCAGGTTTTACTACCAGCTGCTGCTTGGAAATCCTGTTTGTCCTACAGGGTCACTATGAGTCACCACTGACTCAAAGACAATGTTTTCTTTTTTTTTAAAACCCATTTTTATTATTAATTATTGGTCAATTTATTAGTTGTCATTTATTGTACAACCCCTTCAATACCAATTCTTTCTCTCCCAGACCCTTCCAAGGTACCTCCGGAATAATAAAGAAGGGGGTGTAAAAGATTACAGACGGCGTGGGGGCTGGGGGAAAGGAAACGATCAGGTCAAGGGAGGCCACTCAGACTCCGCTGGGATCAGTTGGGAACCAGCAATGTTCTGACAGTTAAACAAACAAACAAACAAACAAAAAACAGTGTTATGGTGGAGTTGTTAGGTGTGTAGGGATACAGACCCTCCCTGACACAGAAGAAGCATGGCTATCTAGAATTTCGTGGAAAACCAGGAGCCTGTGGCCTACTCTCTAGGGAAGCCAAAGACCTCCTCAAGTCCCAGGGGGCTGCCTGAGAATGGAAGGAGGCCAGGACAGCCCTTTTTCAGAGCAGAGTACCCCATTTCCCAGAGCACAGCAGCTAAGTCCTCCTCAGCAGAGCAGGAGGCCTGGACACAGCTGGTGCTGAATGCATCTCCCGCCAAGGTAACCTCTTTTGGCCCAAAGCTGGACCTGGGCCAACCGTGGTCAGCATGTTGATACGACAGAAGAGGTCACCACCGCTGAAGTAAGTGGCAGTGCACAACAGAAAGGGGCAGACTGATGCTTAATGCAGGCTCATCTGTCCAGGTTTCAGAGCAGCTCAGGGCCCAGGCCACAGCAAACTGGAATGGGAGAGATGCCAGCTAAAGAGGAAAGCGTAAGACACCTGAATGTCAGTGGCTCTAGGAGGAAGGCCACTGAGTCCTGGGGCACCCTTGGAAAAGCCTCAAAGCTGAAGTGAAAAACCCAATAGCTCCCAGCTCTCCACAGTGGCCCACTCTGGTCGGAATAGAGAAGGCAGTACCATGTCTCCACAGCTGGTGCGGACTCAGTGTGGGATTTCAGTGCCGCCACCTGCTCTCGCCAGCAGGTCCCTTGTGTTGGCTGACCGAATGTGGGACATGTGACAGAGATGACATCTTGCTTGGTCTTCTCCTCTACCTCTAGCTGCGACAACCCCACTGAACAGGGGCTCTCCCACCAGTTGGAATCTGTATCTCAGGTCTAAAGAACCTAGTCCCCACATTTTAACAGTTCTAGGCCTTTGTCCTGACCCTACCCTTGGTAGTGCAGGAGTCCTGACGCACAGAAGCGGGCTTGCACCCCACTCTCAGATCTGCCTGAGCTCCCCATTCCCATCCACCAGTCAGGAAAAAGGGAAGGAAAAGAAAAACTCAGAAACCTGAAGATTGTTTGGAATTTATTCTCTTAAATAAGAATGGTAACATTTGTTAAAAATAAAATAAAACAAAATAAAAGCACAACACCTTGGTTTCACAGTAACAGCAAAAAACAAAGTTACACAATTAAATAAAAAACTCACAAAGAAACACACCAAAAACTCACAGAACAGGTTAAAAACAAGGGCAAAAATAAAAGCATTAGGGAAGGCTAAAAGTGGACACCAGAAGTGGACAGGTGGAGTGTTCCCGGGCACAGCTAATCCTTCCTTGCTCTGGCTTCATGGTACCACTGTTGCTGAGGAGTCGGGCCTGCTGCCTTTCCCCTCTGGCCCCCACCCTGCCTCCACCCTACCTGAGCAATTCAGGGAAAAAGGAAGCCCCTCTATTCCCTTGTCGGGACTTGGAAGGCCATAGCGGAGCCTCTTTGAAGAAGGCCAAAAAATTTTCTACTGCCCTATAAAAAAATGGCCAAAGTACTGCACATCAGTGACAGTAGAAGAGAGTGACTAACCTAGTGGAGCCAATATACAAGTCTGAAAGGAAAATGAGGGAAGGTGAGGGGTTCTGTTTCTCCCTACCCTAAGTGCTCTTTGTGGCACCCACTGGCAACACAATCTCTGCTTTCTTAGCTTGTTCTTGAGTCTGTTGTCCAAGGCTGGGGGAGCGCATGGCTCATTTTCTGAGACACTCACCAAAAAGTCTCCATCTCTACAGGTGTGTGGTCCCTAGGCTGCTCTGCTCCCTCAAAATCCTGAGAGAACACGCAGCCAGGCAGGCTGCGGGCACATGTGGCCCTGAAGTAACAGAGCGGGGTGAGTTGGGAGCAGGAGCGTGGCTCCATAATGTAAGAGCCCCTTGGCTTCCAGAACCAAGGAAATGAAAGCTTTAGAGACAGCTTCACTACTGCTATTATTATTCAGGTCACAATATGTACATAAATACTTACCTAACTATGTAAAACTGAGCCTATATACATGCACATGTATGTGTATAAATATGCACACGTCATCATCAATTAAGACTCTTGGGGTAGGCCTGGAGAATAAAACTGTATTGTAGAATTCTCTTTGCTCTACTAACAGTTTCCAGAAAATCCTGCAAGGGAGAAGGGTTTGGAAGCAGTAAGATTTCTTAACTTTCCTGTCAGGCTGCACCTCCCTTGTACCGGGTGGCTATTCTTTTAGTCGTATAAGAAACGCCTGCATTTGCTAATGGCCCATTCAGCATCCAATGGTGATCTAACAGTGATCATGCAAACGGCAGTCTGGGGCCCCGTGCAGGCATCTACCACGTGTTACTCTACCAGGCAGCTAAATGAAGATTATCTTTTCTATCTAAGAGGTAATGTGTTTCTCCGCTCCCATCTCTTTGTACCTGCATTATAAATGTTCAGATACGAATACTCTAGGAGAAAAGCTTTTCTTTCCCCTTCTTAGGATATCCTACAGCCTTTGTATTCCATTTTTTGTCTACCCACTATAGAGAATGAGAAGGGGATGCCTCCTGACAAAAAAAGATTAAAAGAAAAAAAATCTGCAACTCGGGCTCCTCTTTGGAGTTTTTCTTTCTCTGCCTGCTGCTGTCCAATTAATCGGTCTCTGAGGTCAGGGCAGGTACTATGAGGCCAGGGTAAGAAAATCTGTGCCAGGTCCATCACTCTGTAGCAGTTAAGTACGAAAAGTTTGGAAACAAAGCATTTACAGATTTTTGAGGACAGAAAATAGGGTTTCTATATTAAAAGCACATTACAAACAAAATATTGTAAACAATGTCCCCGAAACACTATGTCAGGCAGCAGTTACAGATTACGTTACCAAAGAAAGACAACACTTTAAAGCAGACCTAGGGTAGTTTACCTTGTGGAGCGATGGTGGATTTTTTTTTTTTTGGCACTATCAGTCATTTTGGCATAAGAGGAGGAACAGTGGGGAGAAGAGGGAAATGCCACAGAATCAAGAGTGGCACAAAGCTCAGCAGAGCAGGCTCAAACTCTGACTACACACAGGCACGGCCTCCAGCTCTGCCGGTGGCAGCATGTTCTAGGGAGGGCGGCTTATTTATACACAGTGCGGTAGAGTCCACTCACTCATTGCTTTCTCCTGTCTCAGGGGACAGGAGAAGCTTGGCTCTGGGTTAACAACACTGTCTAAAACACGTATTCTAAAGCCCTCAAACTCCTGAGTGGTTCTGAAGTTTTCCAAAAGGAAATTCCAGTTAAGGAACCAAAGCTTCAGTGTAGAGATTTAAAGAAGGAAATCCTCATCAAGAGAGAAAAATAAATTCATTTCATGCTGATATAAAATGCCGCCCACAGTTCCGTTCCTTCTCTATGGAGGCCAGTGAAAGTCAGTCACTGTACAGAGGAAGTGCTGGGCTCTGGGGTATGTTCAGCACCTGGAGCTGCAACTTCCAAAGGCCCAAGTCTCCAGAGGCTCATACCAGGGAAATGCTCTGAGCCCTGCGCCCTGAGCCCTCCAGCCTCTCTAAGAGAGCACCATCACTAGGGAGACAGAGACTGTCTTCATTCACCTTAGGGCTGTAAACAGCGGCTGCTTGGGGATGCCCACAAGCCTGGCTTCTACCTCAAGTGCTATAACAGGCAAGTCATTTTCCAGTTCAGAATGAAGAACCATGCGGACTGTGATACGCTGGGGATCTGAGTCTCTAACCATGCTGCAATTGTCTTCTCTCCTCACTCTGGAGAACATTTTTCTCCCCCTAGGAAGGGACCCTTAACTCTCAGACTAACTAAAAACCCTGAATTCATTCTATCTTAACTAAACAGTAAAAATGCCAACCTGAACCAGCTGGGAAAGTGGGAGAACTCAGTTTGCTCAGCAATGACCTGAAATTCATTGTATTTGTTTTAAAAAATATTCTGGACTTGCTACCCAACTGAAGGTTTAATTTCTTTGAGTTGTTTTACTGATACGATACTGAATAGCCAGGTTCCTTGGAAAAACCTGGAATAAGGCCCTAACTTAATCAGGTGGCTCTCTCAGCTGATCAAACGCACATTCACGGAAGCAGAGCCATGTCTCTGCACAGATCCCTTTGGTGATTTTTCTCTCTGCAGGCATGCCCCCCTAATACTCTGCTACTGTCCCCCGCAAAGGGTTGTCAGCACTTCACAGAAAGATTAGAAAGGGCTTCAAGACTGTAGAAAGTATGAATTTCATTTGTGTCTTAAAACACTGGTCTCACCTGAGGGGCACTTAAAACTCTTGCCCAGATTGTAATAAGGGCACGTGCAGCAGAAGAAGCTGAGCGCACCTAGCCTGGCTGAGATTTGTTGTCTCAGCCCCCAAATCACTAGAGACTCTGCCTTCCACCCAGGGGATACTGCTCAGCTTATGAGCATGACCTCCCTCTCCTACAATGAGCACCACAGGCTTACGTTAGGGCTTAGTGCTTATGCCCGGGAAAAGAAATACTCCAGAAATCTATCATCTGAATGCCAAGTGTGTAATTCATCCCTTTTCCCATCATATTAATTCCACTACCAGCTCCTTCTCCACACTTCCCGGCATTGGCTAATGCCTCTTAATATTTACATTCAACTGGCTCATGAGTTTGTAAATGGCTGCTTGAGATGTACTCGCTTTGAACAGGAGGAAACGTGTGACAGACAGACCATTGCCGACTTCCCCTCCTGTCTCTACAACGAACCTGGGCTGTGTACAGTCTGGGGGGCTTTATCTGGGCTTCACAGCCACCCAACAGCTTGAGGAACTGTGGATACTTTCATAGGCTGGTTTTACATGAGGCTCAGACAGAAACGATTTTAAATAGAAAACAACACACTTCTTTGCAATAGGCCTAGCATCCACAAGCCCTTCCCAGTCCTGCCTGCTGTGACCAGCACTAATGTGTTTCTGGAGGTAGGGCTGGGGTGTCATTCACCTCCTGATGCAAGAAGGTGGTTAATGAAAATGTCATGAGTTAGGGCTTGATCCTCCTTAGAAGTTCAAATGCCCCAATATGGTTAGGACAGGAGTATTCCTTAGAGGTTGCAAGTCAAACAAAAGGGCAGAGAAAGCTAATCCAGATGCTTGAATAGGAGGGTGGGAAACAATAATTTCAAGTTTAGCTGAACACAATCCAGAACGTGGGGCCTTATTTACCACAACTGCACTGCTGTCAAAGGAACCCCAAACTGGAAACTACACACGGGCCCTGCCATTCTCAGTTCTCCGCTGGGTTGAGGATAAAAGCAGCCTGCTGTGGATACCTGCTCACCTACACATGACTTGACCAGCCACCACGGGGTGTGAGGTGGACGTGGGCAGGCCCCGGGAGCAGCTGTGACAGTACTCTGTGGCTGTAAGCAAGTATACCTGAAGCCGGGGGATCCTGCTGAGCGACGGCACCCCTACTGGCTCACAGTCTGTCAGTGAAACTCCCCCCTGATTTGGACCAGCACCTCTGACAGGCCATAGAGAAAGGGGACCCCAAATGCAAGCAGCTGGCACATGAAAAAGGAGTCCAAAGGGTTTTGGGCCACTTTGTGCCCAATTGAAGAAATGTTGCTTTGGAGGTGCTGGCTCATTCCCTTGGCCTTTTCACAGAGGCAAAGAGAGTGATGCACCACCCAGCCAAACAAGGAAGTGAGGCTACCTGGGGTTCGCTCAGCCATGTTGGCGACAGTGTTGGCCCGTCCATTTGCATCAGCAGTGGGGCCATCCTGCAGCGGTCCTCTGGTTTCCTAGGAAAGCCCATGAAAAAGAAGAGGGTGACTCTTTGACGGAAGCACTCAAATCACAGAAGGCAGTAGAATCTGACTAGCTGGGTTATTACTCTAATCTCATCAGTCAACCCTGGGCTGTATTCCTCATGTTAAGTCTTTCTTCTAAAATTGGGACGTGTTTGACCATGGCAGTCACCAGGGGTCCAAATCTAGACCCTGTCAAGTACATATGCCTTTTCCCACAAGTCCCTCTCCAGGCACCAGAAGCCTGTTGAGTGTTCCTTAACCAGTCCTCATGCTGACAAGGTGATGTCCATGTTGGGAAGGAAATACCAAGCATGCCTTGACAAGGGCAGGTAGAGGAGCCAGTTACCTGCCAAATTTTTTTTTTAAAGCCAGCCAGGAAAAAAAAAAGTTCCTGTGGTTTGAACTCCTGCTGCCCCTCAGATAAGTACCTCAAAGAACAGAGAGAGTTAAAGGAACTGACTGCCGAGTTCCTTCCAGGGCATACAGCAAGGACTGGCTCTTATTCCCATTTGTCCCCAGACAACCTGACAGCACAGAAGAGACTCGGGGAGGGACTCTTACTTAAAGTGCCTTTTATCCCACCACTGCCTTTCTCGATGAGAACTGTAATTATGGAAAACATGAACAAGAAGCCATCCTCAGCATCAGGGGAACCTTGTCTCAAAAAGATGCTTATTTACGAAGGCAAAAATCATCTACACAGAGTAAACAGAAAGAGGTGTCTATATGATCCCCCAAATATGATTTAGTGAATAGTAGAACATTATCCTAATGAAGAACAACACAGAGCTATTCTTGACAAGCTGGTTCCCCTTCCTCACTGAATTGTGACACGTCTTGGACCTGCCCCATTCATAGGGGAGGCGATGCTTCCATGGTCCGTCAGCCAGTCATACACAGCCACAACCTGGACAGCAATAACCCCCTTTTCAACATGGAAGTGGCACTGGCCACATCTCCCCTTTAAGGAATGGATTACAACTACCTTTCCAGAGAGAGGTGCCACGGCCGGTCTCTTCCTTTGTGCATAGCCAGAGAGTCGGTAACAGTAGTGTGGTTTACAGTAGAATTTACCTGTAGGCAATGAGAGGCAGATGAAGAGGCAGTAAGTAAGATTTGGTACAATTCTGAACGTGCCTCCCTGGTCTTAGCACACTCCTGCCCATCTGCTCCAGCCATAGAGTGCCATCAGCACCCCAGGCTGCCCAGGCTGACTTTGAGTCCAGCCCTCCTCTCTCCGCCTTTTGCCTGAAGCTGGGGTGAGGGGTGCGGTCTTTTCTTTTGGATATGTGAGGGCCATTGAACTATCACCCAATCAGTGCCCAGAGCAGAGATGTACGGCTTGTATGGCCGGGCCAGCAAACAAAGTGGCAGTGTGTGAAGAACAAAGATGTGGTCACACAAAAAGCTGGGAACAGCATTTCTGGGGAAACCAAGAATGAATACAAGTGCAGGATGAAGGCACAGAGACTGGTAGGGTGGGCAGTGCTGAGCACTAACTCTGCCCCAGCCCCCTCAGCCTGCCCCCTTGCCGGCACCCCCTTGATTTCCTGCTTCCCCATCACGGCCCAACAGCACTGGTCAGACTGCAGGTTACGCCCCGAAGTGGGTCATGACCATTAAAACACAAAGCTGAAATTAGAAAATCTGCAACCAACTGTGAGTAGACTACAACGGAACAAAATAAAATGAAAAAATACCTGAGTGCATTGTGGTGTCATTAGAGTTAACTATTATTCCCGGGAGCCCTGGGGGCATGGTGGTTAAGGGTTCAGCTGCTGACCAAAAAGGTGGGAGTTTGAATCCATCAGTCACTCCTTGGAAACATGATGGGGCAGTTTTACTCTGGGCTATAGGATCACAAGGAGTTGGAATACTCAATGGCAACGGATTTTTTTTTGTTTTTCACTTCCACAGAAGGCAGTGGTGGTTCAGTGGTAGAATTCTCACCTTCCACTTGTGAGTTCCACATTTGGTTTGTAGCCACCGTATCCCAGGTGCAACTACCAGCCCTCTGTCCACAGAGGCCTGTGTGTTGTTGTGATGCTGCCATGTTTCAGCGGAGCATTCAGACTAAGATAGACTAGAAAGAATGGTCTGGCGATCCACTTTTGAAAAACAATCAACAAAAACCCTATGGGTCACAAGAGTCATATTTCATTGTGTGTGGGACCCCCCTGAGTCAAGGGGGAACTTGATGGCAGCTAACAACAACTTAGAAACAGTTGTGGACATGGCGTAAGACCAGACAGTGCTTTGTTCTGTTGCGCACAGGGTCACTATGAGTCAGAAGAACCCACTCGACAGCACCTAACAACAACATTATTTTTTTTTAAACTTTTAGCTATGTTTATATGTTACACTGGGTTCCAGCGTAATGTGGAACTTCTTACCAGGATATGGTCAAAAAAAGTTTGAAAACTACTGATCTTGGCTTTTCCTATGATACTGGTAGTGTGATTCACTCACTTTTTCTGCCTCTACTCTTAAAGAACTAAAGCTTTTGAAAAGTAAATGATAAGCCTACTTCTATAGCTGCTGAAAGAGAAGTGATTACATTTCATCTCACTTCTCACTGGCAAGTGTCTTTTATAAATCAGCTTTCCTGTCTACAGGGTCATTATGAGTCATAACTGACTTGATGGCAACACGTATGGCTTCTTTTTAGGGTTTTAACATTAAAATAAAAGGGCCTAAGAGTGAAAGAAAATAAAGACAGAAAGATGCCCATCCCCCCTTCAGCCATTCATCTAGTGATCTGACTATATTTCTTCTTTCTCTTCAAAGTAATTGACTTATTTTTCTTTCTTCCTCCCTGCCTGCAGAAACTAATCTATTAGGAAAATATAGTTTATGGATTTTCATAGATTTCAAATGATTTTCGTAGGCAATTGTATGTTTTCTGAGACAGAATTTTTTACTATTGGTTGCTGTCATTTAACCAGAGCTCAGAGACAGGACGAGTTGTCAGGAACACCTGCCAGCCTAAGGACCATCAACGTTACTGCTTGCAATGTTTGTCGTATTTTAATGTATCTATATAAGGAGAGTCAAGTCACAGGGTATATTTTCAGCTTGGCCACAATCTCTAAGAATTTTTCATAAGCCACTTCACTTTTCTCAATTCGACCCAAATGATAAACAGGACATGAAGAAGTGTGTCAATGTATATTCTTTTTTTGTGGTCTGTCTGCATCTCATCCTTTAAGAAATAAGCCAGTCCTTCCCTGTGATTCTGATGGGACTACCAACCAGGCAGCCTGACATTACCCACCACAGAAGAGGACAAAATGATTTGGGCTATCAGTCAGAACACTGCCTTCCTCCCACCTCACCCCTAGAAGCTGTGCTCCCAGTATGGGCATACGACCTGAGTCAGGCTACCCACAGTCAGGCTGCAATGCAGGATGCTGACAGGGGGGAAGGGAGGGCCTTGTCCTCTGATACTGTGGTCTTACAGGACGGTATACACACCTAACGCTTAAACTTTCATTTGAGTGAGATTTTTATTTCTTGTAAACAAAAGTTTTAACTTATTACAGTACTTGAAAGTATAATTAGTTATATTTACTTTTATTTTTCCCCTGTATTAACTGGCTTTTTAAAAAAAATAACTGAAGTACAATTCTAGAACTTGAGAAAAATCAATAGGCTGATTTACCAGAGAATTCTCAATGAACTCTGCTATGGTATGTTAAATTAATTTCAAAAAGAGGTTCGCATTTCAGAAACAGGTTCCACCAGGACAGCCAAAGGGTAATGCCCAAGAAAACTGCAGAAACTTATTTTTTCTAAGATGGTGGTAGGACACAATGGAAGGAGCACAAGCACTGAAGCCTGATCTCAGTTCAAATACGTCTGTTACTCAATAGCTGAATCAACAATATTTAGCCTCTTGGAAAATCCTCCCTCATGTGTAAAAAGGAGATACTGTCCACTGCATAGGTTGATGTAACTAAATGAGACAAAGTTTGTGATGCTGGAAGTGGATTAATCAATGTATCTCCCTCTAACAGACACATGCACATGAATGTTTACTGAAGCACTACCCACAACAGCAAAAGATGAGATCAACCTAAATGCCCATCAACAGACAAAACCATAAACAAACTATGGTACATACACAACAGAACACTATGATAGTTCTAGGAAGCAGCTTTTAACCTGGTTTCAACTAGTAGACACTATGCTGAGTGAAATTAGTTACTGCAAAAGGACAATTACTGTATGAGACCTCTGCTTGTTGTTGTTGTTTGGTGCTCACAGCAACCCTTTGAACAACAGAATGAAACACTTTCCAGTCTTGGGCCATATCCACAATCGTTTTTATGCTTAAGCTCATTGTTGTGGCCACTGTATCAATCCATCTTGTCAAGGGTCTTCCCCTTTTTTGCTGACCCTTCACTCTACCAAGCATGATGTCCCTCTCCAGGGACTAATCTTTTCTGACAACATGTCCAAAGTATGTAAGACGCAGTCTTGCCATCTTTGCTTCCAAGCAGCACTCTGGGTGTACTTCTTTCAGAACAGATCTGTTTGTTCCTTTGGTGGTCCATGGTACATTCAACATTCTCCAGCACCATAATTCAAAGGCATCAATTCTTCTTCTGTCTTCTTTGTTCATGGCCCAGCTTTTGCATGCACACAACATGACTGAAAATACCAAGGTTTGGGTGAGGTGCATCTTAGTATTCACGGTGACATCTGTCCTTTAGAATACTTCAAAGAGGTCCTTTGCAGCAGATTTTCCCAATGCAAAGCGTCTTTTGATTTCTTGACTGCTGCTTCCAAGGGCACTGATTGTGGACCAATATAAAATGAAATCCTTGACAACCTCAATCCTTTTTCCATTTACGATGATGTTGCTTACTGGTCCAGTTGTGAGGGTTTTTGTTTTCTTGATGTTAAGGTGCAATCCACATTGAAGGCTGTGGTCACTGATCTTCATCAGTAAGGGTCTCAAATCTTCTTCATTTTCAGCAAGTAAGGTGGTGTTGTCTGCATAACACAGGTTGTTAATGAGTTGTCTTCCAATCCTGATGCCTCATTCTTCTTTGTATAATCCAGCTTCTTGGATTATCTGCTCAACACATAGATTAAAAAGGTATGGTGAAAGGATACAACCCTGATGCATGCCTTTCCTGACTTTAAATCATGCAGCGTCCCCTTGTTCTGTTAACATGACTGCCTCTTGATCTACATACAGATTCCTCAAGGGCACAATTAGGTGTTCTGGAATTCCCATTCTCTGCAATGTTAGCCATAATTCAGTATGATCCACACAGGTGAATGCTTTTGCATACTCAATGAAACACAAGTAAACATCTTGCTAGTAATCTTTGCTTTCAGCCAAAATCCATCTGACATCAGTGGTGATATCCCTGGCTCCACGTTCACTTATGAATCCAGCTTGAATTTCTGGCAGTTCTTTGTTAATATATTGTTGTAGTTGCTTTTGAATAGTCTTGTGAGCAAAATTTTACTTGCATGTGATATCAATCATATTGTTCAGTAATTTCCACCTCTGATATAAGGACTTAAATATGGACTTACATACAAAAGAAAAGACTCTTTAATGGCTACATGGGTGGGGTGGAAGGGAGAGGGATGTTTACAGATCAGACAGTCGACAGGAATTTGGTTGGGTGAAGGGTGTGACAGCATGCTGAAGAGGGCAGATCAGCAAAACTGGACTACACCATAAACTGAAAGGTTGTCTAAACTCAACCCAATGTTTCAAAGGATAGAGCAGCAGGGTCAGGTGTTTCGGGACTATGTTTTCAGGAGACATCAAGGTCAACTGGCATAACTACCCTTTAGCTAAGAGAGTTCTGCATCCCATATTGGTTAGTGGCATCTGGGGTCTTAAAACCTAGCAAGCTGCCATCTGAGGAACACCAAATGGTCCCAACTGATCTGAAACAGATGACGATCAATAACACCAAAGACAAGAGAAAAAAAGAGCTCAGGGAACAGAAGGACCCATGTGAATGGGAGACTGCACCAGCATGAGACCAGAAGAATCAGGTGGTGCCTGGCCATCACCAAAGGCAGCCATGAGGGGGACACAACGTAAAGTCCCTGAGGTAACACGAGAAAATGAGGTGTGCAATTCAAGAATTCCACTGAAAGACCAGAACTGATGGTCTCACAGCCTGAAGGGTGCCCTGGGAACATGGTCACTAGATCTGCTGCTGGCTCTGACCTAAAACCAGTATCGAGGTCGATTTTTCAGACAAGAATGGACTGGACTCAGGGACACAGTGTGAGCATGTGGTGTATGTACTTTACGGTTTTATACATTTATAGGAAGCTGTCCTACTGGTTTCTTTTAGGTGGGAGAGAAGAAGGTAGAGAGGAGGGGACGGGTGTTTGTTGAGAGGATACTAGGAGTAGAGTGAAAAGGAGTGTGCTGTCACAGAATAAGGACAGCACGTGGAGTTGCAGACAGGCAGGCATGCAAAATTGCTTTGGGTTGTATACTTTTACTTAATCATAAAACAAAAAAGAAAAAAAACCACGTATCTCTCTCTACCCTCCTCCCAAATTCAACTCAATGGCAATTTTTTTGTTTCTTGGATTAATAATAAAAAAGGGACTAACGTTCCTCTTGTGCCAGGTACTGTTGTGACATTTTCTGTCTAGCACCTTACTTAACAGTTAATCCTTAAAACCGTACAGTGAGTCAAGATACTGTTAAAGAGCACAAACCACATCTGTTGCCATCAAGTTGATTGTAACCCTACTGTAGGAAAGAGTAGAAACTGCCCCACAGAATTTTCAAGGCTGTAAACTTTGTGAAAGTGGACTGCTACATTATCTTTCCTCATGGAGTGGCAGGTGGGTTCAAACCACTGACTTTTTAGTTAGCAGCTGAGTGCTTAACCACTGCACCATCAGGGCTCCTCAAAGTACCCGCTGCCATTGATTTGATTCTGATGCACAGCAATCCTGAAGGACAGAGCAGAACTGCCCCATATAGTTCCCAAGGATTACCTAGTGGATTCAAACTAACCTTTAGTTAGCAGCTATAGCTCTTAATAGTAACACCATCAGAGTTTCCTGAATTTACTATTAGGTACCATTATTATTCATCTATTTCCATTTGAGTAATAAAAAACACTACGTAACCTGCCCAAAGTGTCCTACAGTTAGTCATCTCAGAGATAGGATTTTAACCTAGGATCCTTGCTCCAAAATCTGTACTTTAGCCACTAACCTATAAAGTCTGTCTCAATTAGTAAATCCAGCCATGCTAGCATTAACAAACTATAAATTAGATTCAATCAAGTAACTAATTTTAGATAGTCTAAATAGTTAAGGAACCTTGACAATTAAATACAGCAAGAGGAAGCTGGAGAATACAGACAACTAGAGGGTAAGCCTGAGGTAGACTGGACCATTTGTTTCTTCATTCACTCAACAACAGTACTGTTCTAAATATGGAAAATCTTCTAGTCAAGAAGACAGACAAGGTCTGTTCTGATGGACAGACGATATACAAATTAAGAATCAGAGTGGTAAGGGCCATGCAGAGAATTGAACAGGGGGTGCAACACGCCCAGGACACACCCAGGCAGCTACATCAAGTCAGGGTTTGCGGAATGCCTCTCTCAGGAGGGATTGTGTAAGTGGAGACAGGACTGACAAGAATCCAGCCAGTCTAGGGAAAAGACAGAGTGCAACATCCTACAGTTGAGAACACCCTAAGCAATCTAAGGAACAGGGCACAGATCACTGTGGCAAGAATACAGTCAGCTAATGGCCAGGAGACAACAGACAGGTTGGATCGACAGAAGCAGCAGACATGGAAGCTCTGTCATTCTGGGAAATTGCTATGGATGTATCTGTACTGTCCACCTGTCTGTCGGTTGTACTGTGATGGCCTGCACAGTGCTATGATACTGAAAGCTAAGCCCCTGGTATTTCAAATATCAGCTGGGTCACCTATTTCGGGCAGCAAGTTTCAGTGGAGCTTCCAGAACAAGAAAGAGTAGGAACAAAGGTCCGGTGACTTACTTCCAAACATCAGCCAAGAAAAATCTCATGGATTACAACAGAATATGGTCTGACTCACTTACTATGGTCACACCATTAGGAGGGATCAACTGCTGGTGAAGGACATCATGTTTGGTGAAGCAGTGGGCCAGTGAGAGCAACGGAGATGCTTGGTAAGGTGGACTGGCACAAGAGCTGCAATGACAGGCTCCACCACACCAGAGACGACAAGGATGACGGGGGACCAGGCGATGCTGCCTTCTGTCACATGTAAGGTCGCCATGAGTGAAAGTCAGCCCAATGGTGGCTACCCGTCTCCATCTATTTGTACTGCAGTAGGTAGTAAAAGCAGAAAACAGGAGATTGATAAGACCTGATCTTCACCTTCACAGGACCACCACTGATATACACCTTTATAGACTCTCTGTGGAAACTTCATGAAAGACTATAGAGGGCAATGGCAGAGGCAGAGAGACCAGTGGTCCAGGAGGACGGAAGTCACAGGTGGTGGTTTAGGGTGGTACCAGAGAGCTGCAGACAACAGACCATTTCAGCCTTTTCATACTGAGAACTGCCCTTTACCGCTACCTTAATAGGTAGTGCAGATTTTCTTGCCTCAAGATGACAGGAAAAGACATGACACACCATCTAACTTAGGGTTCTGCCTTAAGAGCTGGCAGCAGTGGAAAATGAGCCAGTGTTTGGCAAGAGACAGAGTAGCTCAGCCTTCAGGCAGCCTGCATCCTTTGAAAAGAGCTGAAGGAAGAACAGGGGTAAAGGTAAAACACAGATACAATTCTGAAGTGCATGATTCATAGTTTATGAGTTTACAGTGGACAGTCGTTCATCCCAGAATCTCTATCCTAGAAGGAATCTCACAAGTCTTTTAGTACAAACCATTCACTTACTAGCTGTGTAAACACAGACAAGCAATCAGTAACTCCTCTGAATGTGGTTTTCTGATTTATAAAATTATTAATAAAAATAGCACTGTCACAGGGTTGGTCTAAGGATGAAAGAATACAAATCAAAGACCCTGCACACTGGCCAGGTTAGTTCTTTTCTCCTGAGACGCAACTTCCTAGGCCTTCTTTTAACTGACGCACTTCATCAACTCAGGTAAAGAAAGGGGGGCTAAGGTAGAAATAGAAATACCACATGAGCCAGCAATTCTGCTGCTTGGAATATATCCTACAGAAATAAAGGCTGTCACATGAACACATACATGCACATGACTATTTATTGCAGCACTGTCCACAACAGCAAAGAGATGGAATCAATCTAGATGCCTGCCAACAGACAAATGGATAAACAAACTATGGTACATTTACAAAAGGTACCATAAAAAGAACAATTAAAAAGAACAGTGATGACTTTAGGAAACATCTCATGACCTGCAATCACCTGGAAGACATTACGCTGAGTGAAATCAGTCAGTTGCAAAAAGACAAATACTGTATGAGACCACTATTATAAGGATTTAAGAAAAAGGCTTATGCATAGAAGAAAATAATCTTTGATGGCTCCAAGGGTAGGCAGGGAGGTTATTCACAGATTAGATAGTCGACAGGAATTCAGTAGGTGAAGGGAGTGACAGTATGCAGTACTAGAGAGGTCAGCACAACTGGACTATACCATAAGCTAAAAGATTTTCTAAATACAACCCAACACTTTAAAGGACAGAGTAGCAGGGACTGCGGCCTAGGGACCATGGTTGAGGGGGCACTGAGGTCAGTTGGTATAATTAGTTTTTTCCTAAGAAATTATTCTGCATCTCATTTTGGTGAGTGGCACCTGGGGTCTTAAAAGCCAGCAAGATGCCATCTGTCACAGATTGAACTGTGTTCCCCCAAAAAAGTGTACACTGATTTGATTTGGCTATGAGTCCCAATACGGTGCCCTTCCTCCCATGTGCTGTGAATCCTGCCTCTGTGAGATTAATGGTGGAGAATGGGCAACAGTTGTGTTAGTGAAACAGGTCTCAAGCTACAAGCTTGTGGGTTATCAGGGAGAGAAGTGAGGCGAGGAAGTTGGGAACCTCACACCACCAGGAGAGAAGCACCGAGAGCAGAGCACGTCCTTTGGACCTGAGGTTCCCGTGCCAAGATGCTCTCACTGGAGTTGGACTTACCCTACCGGACTGTGATGATTTCTCATACTGAAAGGACTTGAAACTTATTAATGGATTTATGGCTTACCACACTGTGACAATAAAAGCTTCTCTTCATGAAACCTTCCATTCATGGTATTTTCTGTTGGAGCAGTACCACGTGACTAAGACATTATCTAAGGAACATCAATTGGTCCCAAACCAACTGGAGCAGATGAAAACCAAGAACATCAAAGACATGAGGAATATATGAGCCCAGGAGACAGAAGGGTCCATACAATTGGGAGATCACATCAACATGAGACAAGGAAGAACTAGACAGTGCCTGACCACCACCGAAGACTGCCCTGACAGGGAATGCAATGTAGAGTCCCTGATGAAACACAAGAAAAAGGGGAGTGCAGATGCAGAACTCTATTAAAAGACCAGACTTGATGGTCTGACATCCTGGAGGGTCCTCTGAGAACACGGTCCCTGGACTTGCTGCTAGTCCAGAGCTGAAAACAGTACTGAAGCCAACTATTTAAAGATTGGATTGGTGTATGGGACACAGAGTGATGCAGGTGGCATGTGTACTTCTTGGCTTAATATATATATGAGGCTGTCCAACTGGTTCCTCTTTAGAGGGGAGAGGGGAGGGTGGTGAAGAGGGTACAAAGGTTGGTTGAGTGGATATCAGAGGTACAGAATGGAAAGGAGGAATGTGCTGTCACAGGGTGAGAGGAGC
Source organism: Heterohyrax brucei (assembly GCA_028571685.1). Taxonomy (NCBI): domain Eukaryota; kingdom Metazoa; phylum Chordata; class Mammalia; order Hyracoidea; family Procaviidae; genus Heterohyrax; species Heterohyrax brucei. The sequence goes on along the minus strand of CM053142.1, from coordinate 59,075,972 downwards.
AGACAGAGCTGCATAAAGATGTGTTCACGGTTTTACATGGCAAATTGACTTAGACTGTAAACTTTCAATTAATTAAAACTAAGGAAAAAAGAAAAGAAAGAATGGGACCTAAGGTAATCCCTAGATTTCCATTCTTTTTTTCAAGTCCACCTGTTCTGACAGATGATGGAAAGCTTTCTGGGGAGGTAAGGTGATGGAAATTTTATCTAAGTTAAAACTGGGATCTGGTTTAGGCTCCTGTTGTCTTCTCTGCTTTAGTATCAATAACAACGTAGTTAGCTGGGCTGGCCCTGTAATGTCTTGCCAACATCATGAATATTTCCATCTGGACTTCTGCTGTCCTCTTGTCTGGAATGCTTTCACTGGATTCTTTTCCCTTTACTTGGTCATTTCATACTTCTCTCTCAAAGTCTAGTTAACACCATTAAGTCATTTCTGGCTACCATCAAGGTTCCCTGATTTTTTCCTTCTTTGAACATCTCCAGTTTTTCCCAATACAACAAGGCTTTTACAAACACAACAAGGGCTACTAGGTACCATAGGGTAAGAGGTGGCCTTTCTCACTTCATTGTTTTGGGGCGCCTTTCTTCCCACTTCTAACACACTCGCCCTGTTTATTTCCTGTTAGGAGAACCTTGCATAGTGTCCCTCTCCTGTACGACAGCATTCTTACAATCTCCTCACAGTCAAGAAATCACCTACCAACATAATGTACTTGACAGTATCCCTGGGCTCGGATGCCTACAAGGATTTACTTCTCTCTCCTGTCAATCTAGGCTTCTTCATTTCTTTTTAATCCATAAGGTGACCTCACTGTAAGTTCCTTCAGCATCCTATAGGGATGGGTACAATAAGTTATTAATGTCTTTAAACTAACCTTAAATGGTCTTCAGATGGCAAGTGTTATCAGCCAGCCTCTGTCTCTGTTTCAGGCTTTGTTATATTTGCCTAATTTCCACATCTCCTTTCCCATCAAGGTCTCTGCAGTATAAAAGCCCCAAGTGCCATAAAGGCTAGGCCCTGAATGCCAGAGTACGTTCACTTTACCCCGGTGTGATCATCTCTCAGTTTATCAGACACAGGCAGCAAGATGCTGATGATAGACAGATGTAACAATGGGCGCAAGACAGTCATTTTCAAAGGGCAAGAGATGAAGGGCTCAGAAGTCTGGGTACAGTTCAATCTACTAGGATTAAACTTACGCAAGAAAAGCACTTTATGGACCTATGATTTTCCTTCTATGAAGGACGAAAAAGACCCGTCATGATTGTATTCCCTTTAACTCAAGACTCCACCGTTACATAAGAATGCAAACGAGTGACTGTGAAGCCAGTGAAATGATTTAGGTAAATGCATGCCATTCTCATTTCATCATTACTGAGTAATATTCCTGACACAGCACAGTGACTTTGGAAAATATTTGTATAAGAAAAAGCTATAGAGAAAAAAAGCAAGGAGAGAGAGAGAGAGATGGATGGGAAAGGCTAGAAGACGTAGGATGAAGGACGGAAAAAAAGTATTGTTGCTGGGTGCCACTGGGTTGATTCTAATTTGTAACAAACCCATGTGACACAGCAGAACACTGCCATGGCTTTCTTAGCCTTTAATCTTTACAGACAGGAGCCCTGGGGGCACAGTGGTTAAGCACCTGACTCTTAACTGAGAGACTAGCTATTTAAACCCACCAGCCACCCAGCAGGAGAAAGACGGGGTACTCTGTGCCCTAGAGCCCAGTTCTACTCTGTCTCACTGGACTGCTGTCAAGTTGATATTGGCTTGACAGGAATGGATTGTTTTGCTTTTTAATCTATAGAAGAGCAGACGGCTAGGTTTTTTCTCTACGGAGCTGCAGGATGAGTCTGAACTGACAATCTTCCCATTAGCAACCGGGCATTTAACTGTTGTGCCACCAAGGCTCCTTATAGACAGATACCGAGGAAATCCCGGTGGCATAGTGGGTTAAGTGCTACGTCTGCTAACCAAAAAGTCAGCAGTTTAAATCCACCAGATGCTCCTTGAAAGTCTGCGGGGACAGTTATACTCTGTCCCACAAGGTCACTGAGTTGCAAGTGACTTGATGGCAGTAGGTTTATATATATATATATATATATATATCAAAAAAAAAAACCCAAAACTCATTGCCGTTGAGTTGATTCTGACTCATAGGGACTGTACAGGACAGAGTAGAACGGCTCCATAGTTTCCAAGGAGCTTCTGACGGATTCAAACTGCTGACCTTTTGTTTAGGAGATGTAGCACTTAACCCACTATGCCACCCGGTTTCCATATATACATACAGATGTAGATATAAGTAAGGCAGTTAAGAGGCCCCAAGGCTCCAGCTCAGATGGGAAGAAGTGCCCGTGGGCTGAGTTTCTCGGTATGGCCCAGGCAGAGACTCACCACCCTCGATGTCGTAGGCGTAGGCAGAGAGGCGCAGGGTCGTGGCGCAGTACTCGCATTTGAAGCAGCTCCGGTGGAAGAACTTGCCCTCAGCACTCAGCCTCTCCATCACATAGACTCGCTTCTGGCAAAAATAGCACGTATCGCTGCCCCCCAAGTTCTGTGGAAATTCCTTCTTTATGGAGCCCTGTAGAGGGTGAAGAAAATGAGGGAGGGAAGAAGAGGAGGCTTGTCAGAGGAGGGCCTCTTGGGGTCCCCCCTGGCAGGCACACGCCCTTCCTGCAAGGAGATCTGATTCTCACTAAGTGGTCTTGTTTTGACACCAAGAAAACTACCATGGTATGCCTTGCTTTTGGCTCTCCCAAAGAGCAGCAGTACAGTGCAGGAACCACGTCACATAAGCCTAACTGCAATGCCTGGCACTGTATCAGATCCTGAACGAATGTTGATCATCCACCAACAGCAAAGCTAAGTCACTCCATTTCTGCCAACAGATCCAACTTCATAGAATTTTTGACCAACAAACCATATCACTTTAACAAAGGTCTTTTTTGAGGGTAGCATAAAATATACATATGCAGTGTTTCTGCATTTCCACAAGTCCCCTGGGCTCTAGAGTACTCACTTTTAGAGATACTAAGTATGCCTGGAAAACACTCCAAACAACTATTGCAGTCCAGGAAATTCATTTATCAAAATTCAGATAAGCTGAAAGAAAATTACCACACAGCATATACTGGCTTTATATGTTACTAAGCTATTTAGAACAAACCAGGTACATTCAACATGGTTGTTTACACCTGTATAGACAGTACCCTTGACATATCTCTTACCAGTTCCTTCTTGTCTAGAAGGGTTTTGGGCTGCTCTTTCCTCTGAAGCTGATTGGCTATTTGCTCAGCCAATGAGCTCACTCCGCCTGTGTACATCTTTATACACTTCTATTGGTTGGAGATTATGAAATGACCACAATGAAGGGAAATGAGAAGGAAAAAAATAAGTTAAGAAGACAGGAAAAAAAATCATGAAAAGGTGTAAAATGAATACAAGGTGCAGCAGCAAACCATGCCAACACAGTGCTCACAAGCAGAGGTGCTGGGTGGTAAGAAAAAACACTGTCAGTGTCCACACAGAGCCATCAGCATGGGCGGGAACACCAGCATCAGGAAACATGATCTTCAGGAGGGGAGAACCTAGTCTTTTCACACCTTTGGATCTGTAGTTCCAAGGAAAGAGGAGTGGGAGAGGTCAGGACAGATGCAAACACAAAAAAGAGTAAGACAGGCCTTAGAGATTCCAATCATACATACAGAATTCAAGAACAACCCTCATTCAGACACCGGATGCCCAGCAGGCCTCAAGAATATGGGAGTGGGCTTTTGGGGTGATATCCTTCTTCAGGAAGGAACCAAGCTCACTCTCGCATAGGCTCTCTCTACTTGGGTAACAGAAGATTATTGTAAGCCCTAATAGTGCTTATGATAATCTATCTTCTTATTCACACTTGACCTATAATCCCCCCATCACAGGCATCAGACACAATCTAGCAATGCGGATGCTCTCCATCTAGGCACCGAGGCCAAAGCTCTCCAGGCTGAGTGGGATATCTTACACACAAGCTGCAGGCAGCCAATACCTGCAGCCATGCAACCGAGTTGCTTCATTAGTCTTGGGAAGTGGGAACGTGTTTCTAGCCCAGGAGAAAGGACAGAAGAATCATTCTTATAAAACAACTCAACCCTCTTTCTGCCAATGTGGAGGAAACAAGAGGATAAAACGCTTGCTGTTAGGTGCTGCTGAGTCAATTCCAACTCACAGTGACCACAGGTATAACAGAAGAGAACATGGCCCAGTCCTGCATCATCCTCACAACTGTGCTGTGTTGGAGCTGCTGCTGCAGTAGTGGGCAATCCATCTCACTGGGGGTCCTCCTCTTTTTTCTCTGAGCCTCTACTTTACACCAAGCACAATGTCCTTCTCCAGGTACCGGTACCTCCTGATAGCCAAGGAACTCCTGATAACATGCCCAAAATACGTGCGATGAAGTCTCACCATCCTTGCTTCTAAGGAGCACTCTGGCTATACTTCCTCCAGGACAGATAACTAGCATGTTTTCACTGCACCCCAGACAGCCCACCCCAGGGGCGGAGGTCAAAGAATTTGTTAGTAGTCCTTCAGAGACTGCATGTCCAAGTCACCTTCTATGGCAAGCTGTTGCTGGTATCTGAACTGTGTGGCAGCAGGGAGCTGCTGGTCAAACTTGAAGGGCCCTGACTCTAATTGCTGTTCAGAAACACACCAGAACAGCTGTCTTGTATATGTCAACAGCTGTCCCAGCAAATGATTTGAACAGACAGACCCACAAGGTCATGTGTAAGAAGACTGCTGGCCAGAGCAATGGCATGTACTAGTTAAGCACGGTCACACAGGGGAAGGACTCTAGGAGGAACTAACTTCCACAAATAGAGGACCAACACAAGGATAAGTGAGAAAACAACTGCGAGTTCAGCTGAAACTGGAGGTTCAACTACATTTTTAGATTTAAAATAAGGAGATTTCCAAGGATTGGTGCTATGTGCCCATTAGCTTTACAGCCTCTGCCCAGCAGTGGCCAAGAAAAGCAAGTGGCTCTTAAGTCTAAATGCTTTTAGATTAGGGACATTAGAGAAGGTTAAGCCTGAAACAGACAGACACCAGGCAGAGACGAGCAGATAATTTAATAGCTGACACAGAGAGAGTGAAAATTACATTTTTTTGTCATTCAGCAGCAGACAAGTGAGGGCGTAGACCAGATACCAACTACTAGGCTGGGACACAGAGCAAGGCCTGGCCCCTCACTGCTCAGCCAGCCCCTCTCTGCCCACTAGAAACCGCCAGCCTCAGCAGTTACAGCCCAGGGCTGCCCATGTGCAAAAGCATCATTGCATTCAGTTCTCAGCGACGCGGCGACACAGACAAGCATCCCCCTGAGAAGTGGAGACTCAAGTTCTACTTGTTTCTGGCATGAAAAGCAGATAGTTTCCTTTTCCTCACTCTTAAAAATTCCTCAAAATACTACAATTGCTGGACTTACACTTCTGTGTGCCACACACACGCAGTTCCTTATACATACACGTGCGTACACACGCACACATGCACGCACACACACACTGCACACTCTGGGACTATCTCAAGAACAGGACGCATGAAAAGAAAAGGCCAAAAGACCCTCCAATCTCTCTTCCAGCTGTTCTATAGTCAGATCAGTACCAACACAGGAACCAGCAGCACTGACTCCTCAAATGTTTACAAGTCAAGAGGCACCAAAACATGACATATTCACCACGACATTTAAGTCCATACTTTGTAATACACTGGTATGCTGACATCTGGAGTAAAGTAAAAAAGGTTTATCATTGTCTGAAATACTTAAAAACAGAATGAAAGTGGATTTGCTTCCATACACTTTGACAAGTGTTAAACACAGTGTGATAAAAACTACAAGCGCCTCTTGAACTTTGGTTATTTAAAGGAGGTCCACAGACCTCACTTGTGTAACAGATACCACCACCTTCTCTCCTGGGACACGCTGGTTCCTATGACAGAGGCCAAAGTTAAGAACTCCGCACCTCCCTCAGGGCGGACGGCGCCTGTGAAAGTGGAGCGAGCAGAGGCTGAGGAGGGAAGGAAGCTTTGCCAAGTCCGGGGCCATGCTACCTGTCGGAGGGAGTCAGAGGAAGGAGAGGCAGGGCGGCTGGAGGAGCGGAGACTAAGAGAAAGCTCCCACTGGTCGACAAAAAATCGACGTGATGGTTCAGGCTCTGGCTAGAAAATACAAGACGGAGAAAAAAAAAAGAATCAAAGAAAACGTTAAATAAAAACTCACATGCTGACCCAAACATAAAGAATCTGGCAGTTTTAGACCTTTTCACTTTAGATCTTCATCTAAAAATAACACTGTGTAAAGAAACACTTTTGGTTCCCAGAAGTATGAATGGCTTATTAAATGCTTCCACTTTGAGGTTCGGTGACTTTTCCCTAACACTTGCAGGGACACACCCTCTGGGACATGGTGACTGTAGCTGTGCTCAACCGATGAGCACCTGTCTTGATGAGGACTCCTGTTCCATCCACCCTCTAGGTTGGTAACACTGATAGAGGGAGGCAGAGATGTTTCTGGGGAAAAAAAAGATTCTATCAGCAATCTCATCACCTCACTTGCCTTACAAATAGCAGTTTGCTGAGACAGCAAATCTGGAGACAAGTTTGCCTGTCTACATGACGCCAGACCCGTGGCATCTTTTACTGCCTGTGCTCAGAGAAACATTACTCAATAAGGAGCCAAGCAGCTCCCTGAAGCCCCCCAGACCTCTGCAGACTGCACACAGCATACGCAGCAAAAGTGGGCCAGGCTCTTCCTCAGTGGTGAGCCCACAAAGCTAGGGATTCTCCAGTCCCCACAGAGGGAGAAGGCGGCTGGAAGCCCTGGTAAGTTGTAAGTGCTTTGTTTCCCACAGGTTGAGGGTGACACAGCTACAGGTGGGAGTGACAGAGGTACCTTTAAGGTAATGACAGGCCTCCTGTGACTCTAGCTCAGAGCGGACCCATCAGCCTACAGGTAAGACGGAGGGTGATGGCATCGACCTGCAGCTGACGGGCCCTGAGCTCAGGACTCCGAGTGGGCTCAGCCATACAGGCTCCAGGGGAGCCAAGAAAGATTTCTGCAGGCGAGTACCAACCATCCAAAGGGCGAAACAAGACAGAATCCGGCTTCCCCTGGCTGGGCGGAGCTTATGGGAGGCAGTGGGTAGAGCAGAGCTGGGGAGCACACCCATGCAGTATAATGGAATAGCAAAGGGAAAGTCCTGGAAGGGGACACAAGTAGTGTTCCCTAAAAGCATCTGGACTGGAGCCCCGCAATGCAGAAACTGGGAATCAGCCCACAGGGGGAAAAAAAAAATCCCTGCAAAGCTTACTGCCTTCTGAGCTCACACCCTGCTTTCCCCTCTGTACTGCAGCCCGAGACTCTTCAACTCCTTTTTAAGATAGTTTCCCTCCTCTTGCTGGACATTATTCTACTCAGCATCATCACCCCTCACCAAACATGCATTCCCTGAAATGTAGGGCACTGCTCTGCTCAATGCAAACGCCTGCTTTTCCCATGGAGGGGACAGCAGCCTGGGAAGAAGGAGGGGGCAGCGGCATGCCGTGCTTGTAAGAGAGGACGCCCTGATACGAGCGAGCAAAGCAGAGCATGACCACTGGTGAGGAGATGAGAAAGCCATCTGCCCTCTTCCTCAACCCCAGGTCTCTACATCCTAGCCTAGCACACCCAGTTCATGTGTGTGTCAGCAGCACATGGATGGCCGCTTCTGGTTTGCTGACAGGAGAGAAGCAGGGTGGAGGAGGACAGGGCTCTGCCGAGCTTCCGAAGAGACCTGAGAAGTAAGCTAATTTGATGCTCAGCTACAACTGGAAGCTGAGCGGGTAAGAATAAAAGAGCCCCTGCATGACGGGTAAGGAGAGATTATTAGTCACTCAGGCTGCAAAGCTGTATCTACAATAAAAGGAGTCCCAGGGAACACGCAGGCTTCTTTAATTGGGTATCTCTGCTATTCATCAAATGGCATGATAGCGAGGTGCAATCAGTAATCCTCCCCTGCCCTCCATAAAGTTTTGCAGAAAAGACTAGCTAAAGCTTTTCATTATCCTCCCCCACCTGGCCAACACCTTTCTGCCCTTCTGCCCTCTTCACACCTGACAGATCCCCACAGCAGTAGAGTTTTGGCTCTCTTAGTATTTCCACCCCAAGATCTCATGGTGGTCAAAACAGCCAAGCAAATGCCACCTGCTCAGTGACCTGGACCCTCTCCCCAAGAATCTACACCTTGTGGTAAAACGCTATTCCACCACTGGTGCATATTTGGGGCGGAAGTAGCGTGACCTTGGGGTGAGGATGGTGAACAGGAATAGAAAGTCACTAAGGCCCTTTATAGCAATACAAACCCTCAGGATTAGCATCCCATCTGAATGCTGGTGCATGAAGGCTCTACTGTGAGTGCTGCTGGCATGTATTGACACGACTAGCAAAAAGGACTGGCTCTTGGCTAGGTGACAAGAGCGTGCAGGAAGCAAGGGGCATGGGAACAGCGTTGCCGTTCCCTCTGCCCGCCAACCACAGCGTGCCCCTGTTCAGCTCTCAGCATCCCATGCCTCGGGCTCATGCTCATTTACCCTCTCCGGGCGGGGACTCTCCTTGCCATGGCTGTCAGCGTCAAGATCCCTGAACGTCTGTGGGTAACAAAGTAGAAACTTAAGCTCCATCCAAAGGCTCTACATGGACCTACTAAGTGACAGTGAAAAAAATTCAGTGCCAGAAATTCAGAGTTCATTTAAGACACTTTCCCTGCCCGCTACCCATCCCCATCTCAAGTACCCACATTCCCACCTACACCAAATCCTATGACCCAAGGGTGACTTGCTGTGTAGCCACCAGGCCCACTGGGCTCTCCAACAAGGTCAGCTACATAGAGAAAGCACTATCTACTAACATTAGTACAAAGGTGGAACAAGCATTTCTTTCACACCGTGGTGTAAGATCAGAGGTGTTAATGAAGTTTTAAAAGGAAAGGAAAGTTAGAAGGTTAAAGCTTTCCACAAAAAGACATCAGAAAGGAAAGGTGGGGAGATGGACATTGGCTAGAATAAAGGACCATTCTAACAACTGAGAGGAAACTCCAGGGTTGAGAATAGTCCCTGAATAGGATCACCAGACCAAAGCAAAATTTATCTACAGTAGAAGTAGACTTTCAACCAACAGATGACAGTATGTATGTGGGAGAGATGGAAAGTCTTAAGACAGGCATGTAGCTGGGAAGACCACACTGGTTGCTCTTTGGATAACTGTGGAGTCATGTTATGGCCACATAACGGTGGAAAAATTGATCCAAAGAGTCAGATGTGGTCAGTCATACATAGGGACTATGGGTATATTGTCTCCTCAGGCAGCAAGAGATCAGGACCCAGCGTCACTCACACTACCTGGCTTCAATTCCCGGCTCTACTACTTGCTACATGATCTTGTATTTGATGTCTCTATCCTGTGCCTCAGTCTCCTCATCTGTCAAATGGGGATAATAACAGTATCTGCCTCACTGGGTTACTGAGAGAATTAACTGAAATAATGCACAAAAGTACTTAGAATACTTCCTGGGATGCACCAAATGCTCCTGGTGTTACCTCAGTTAGCAACAAGCCAGGGCTGCTCTCATAACTATAATGGCTGAGTTCTTAAACCATGGACACAGGTTAAAAAACCCAAACCAGACCTGTTGCTGTTGAGGCGATTCTGATTCACAGTGACCTTACAGAAGAGAACTGCCCCACAGGGCTTCCAAAGAGCAACTGGTGGATTTGAACTGCTGATCTTTTGGTTAGCAGTTGTAGCACTTAATCACTACATCACCAGGATTTTCTGGACACAGGTTGGCCCTTTAAAAATCAGGTACATTACTAAAGGCCACTTTTCTTATTTCTTCCAAATTTTATTTATACTGTTGTTGAGAACATACATGTCCAAATATATACCGGTTCAATAGTTTCTATATCTCCAGGTCCAATTCAGTGATACTAGTTACATTCTTCAAGTTATGCAATCATTCTCACAAGTTGTTCCTCCTTTCTTAACATAAACTCACTGTTCCCTAAGGTTCCCATCTAATCTTTTGGGTTGCTGTTAACTTGATCTCATATATAAAGTTCTTAAAAGACCCTAAAGATTGTGGCAGACCTTTTTTACTAGTTAAGCCAAACTACTGTTTGGTCTTCAGAAGACTCTGGGGATATTTTTAGCTTAAGGGTTAGAGATTGTATCAACGCAAGTTTCAGGGTTTTATCCACCATCTATGTCTCCAGAAAGTCTTAAATCCATGGGAATTTAAAATTCTATCCTACATTTCCCCTTTTTTGATCACAATTCTTTTACGGAAACTTTGATCAAAACATTTAGTAATGGCAGCCTGGCACTAATGCAGTTCTTCTGGTACGGGTCACTTTTTAATCAGGCCACTTTAGTTGAGAAAATCTTTCTACACATCCTGCCTTTGAAATCAGTATTTTATTTAATAAGGATACCATGAAGGTCAGCAAGCTATTCTACAAATGTACCTGATGTGTTTGTCACAAATGTAATCCTGCCCATCATCTCCATGGTCAACTACTCTATTAAAGGTTCTTGAATGATCTGCCTGGAGTGTGAGTGGGGTGTATTGGGAAGGGTGAGCATCTGTTGGAAGACATCAGACACACAAGAGGCACAGCTCCCAGGATCAGAAGGAACGAAATTCAAGCAGCCAGGCATCAGAAGAAGCTTCAAAGGGCCCATCCTAACCACACCTCCTTGGAAGCCAGAGAGAAATGACTGCTCTAAATGGGGTTACAGAAAAAAGTACTGCTCTCCAGGGATTCTGTGTCTTGAATCTATGAGAACAGAGTTTAAATTTTAATTTGTGGTAGTATAATCATAAATGGGACTGCACAGTCCATGATATGGGACTAAATTACTGGGGTCTGAATGTATTATACACAATTCTGAGGTTCAGACACAAATTACTCAGTCGTAACAGTAAAGGTTGCTTCTGTCACAGATGCTTTTGCTTTTTAAGAAAGCTTATCACTGACAAGAGGGAAAAATGATTTGGTCTCTACTCTAGCCACCTACACAGGCAGGAAAGCAGACAGACAGGGAAGACATGCAGAAAGATCACCTGCTGGCTGCCACGTTTCCGGCAGGGAGGTGGAGTAGGGGGAGGAGAGAGTGTGATCACTTTTTTAGGGCAGGTCCGAGAATGCTCCTTTTCCCGTCGCTTTTACATGAACAGACACAAACAGAGAGAACACCGGTCAACAGCGGGGGTGAGAGGGCTGCTTCTGAAAGGTCTGAGGGGGTCTGTCAGAAGAATCCCAAGAACCCCTTCCTTGTCCCTCTGTCCGTAACAGCATGTCACTATGTGGCCAAAGAGGGCGGCCACTTGTGAGCTCTGGACCTTGAGGTTGGTTTTGCACAAATCACATCTGAAATCTCTATAGTTGGTCTTGGGCTCAGAGCTTGCAGTGAGGCACTTTCTAAATGTCAGGGATCAAGAGCATAGTCTTCTTTGCTGTTTTATCAGTTTTAGGGGAACCGACAAAAAAAAAAAGGGTTTGTTTAAAAGCAGAGAGAGACAAAGGGCAGAAAAGCCAGCCACCACGACTGGAAGGCAGAGAACCCCTCTCCACGGCTTAATCACATGTATACCCATCCGTGGCAGAGCAGCACTTTCCCTCAGAGCCCACCTATGACAACATCTTCTCCTCGCTTCCTCATCTCTTCCCCCTTGCTCACACTCAAAAGGTTCTGGAAAATTGGCAAGGAAATACAGGTACACGGAACAGGATACAAAAAATCAAACCTACTTCACTAACTGATTACCAGAGGGGTGATATCCATGGCTTTTCCTCATTTTGTCCATCTAGATTACATGCCTTTGCTTACCAGTGTGTGACTCAGGGAAGCCCTCAGGACTTAACAATCCCACACGTTCATAGGCTTCTCAGACAACTTCCAGAGGAACTGCTTGGTTGCTTGTGCTCAGAATGACAGTGTGGAATGGCCACAAATAATGCCTGGGAAGGAGCAAGTGGTAAAGCCTGGGGAAACAGGTCCACTGTTTGTTCCCTCTCGCATGACAGTCTCCTGCCAAATCAAGGTTGGGCAATGGGCATTTTGCCTGCAGGATGTGTTTCTGATATAAAAAGCACAAAGGTGGGGAAGAAAAGAGCCACTGTATTTATACAGGAAGGTAAAACAGTGCAGTCACTGGTGAGCAGAGGTGCTACTCATTTCCTCTCTTCCATACTGTGACCTAAGCAGACACTGGTCCTAGCGCCAGCTCAGCCACCACTGCTGTGCGGGCCACACCCTTCTCCTGCCTCGGCCTGCACTGCTTCTACAGAAACAAGTGAGTCATGCTGAGGTGCCACCAGCCAGCCCCTCATTCCTGACAGTGACGAGGAAAAGCAAATGGTCAGGCTGAGTCAAAAGCCAGGGCTCCTAGTGCACTACGGGGGATCCTCTGTCCCCAGGCTTCTGCAGCGTCTGGCATGGCACTCTCAGGTTCTGTCTTCCAGGAGACCACTTTACAAGGCCAAGACTCACAATACCGTAATCCCTGACTCAGTGTTGAGGGAAACAGAAGATAAAAAAAACAACTACACGTGACTATCACATACTTCACTTGGACATGAGAATTTCAAGCTGTAGTTTTTTCACAATGCCATTTCTCTGCAGCCAAGTACATTCTCATTCTATGTAACCTGGAGCATGTAAGAATCTACCACGCTTTTCACTGTTCCTGGTTTCTCATTTATCAGCCCGGGCATAGCACCAACCCAGTGACTTCCTGTAACCACAACCTCTCAAGCCCATTCTGTAGAATTATGTTTGATTGTAATGTTTCTATTCTGGTTGCCTGTATAGCCCATCAGCTTTCTACTTCATTGCCTGGGATCAGCAATTGTCCAAATGGCAAGGTGTACAGACGAGGACTAGCAAATTCGCCACGCAGGACCTAGCACAAGGTTAGAGGCTATGAGATACTTCAGGAACAGAAATACAAGTAGCTCCACAAAATCAAGCTTCTGCAGCTCCTTCAGTACTGCTCAATCAGGTGACAAGCTAACACATCAGTTTTCTCCAGGACAAAGACCTCCAGGTTAGCCAAGCTTCTTGGCTCATTCAATTTACTGCTGAGACTTCTCAGTGAAGCCCACCCAAAATGCCCAAGCCACTGAAAACCATTTGCCATTCACCTGCATGTATTACTCTTGACCTCCATTCCCCTTTGTCCCTCCTATCTCAATGGACCTTTCTGAATCTCAGAAGAATCTAGAGCTCTTGATATCTAGATTCTAGGTGACTAGAGTTCACTTGCACCTTCAACAGACCTTCATCTGAAGATTTCCTTTCAAATCACACCTTCCAACTAGACTTCAAGGCAAAAAGAAAACATAATAGAAGTCAATTTCCAGAGAAGACCTCCTACAAGCATAGAACAGCTTGGCTTCTGTCATGAGTTTCGGCATTGATCTCAAGGTTCTATCTCAGCCTCCCAGACCTTGCCCTTTAATGTGGTATATTATTTAAAGAAAGGTAAGAAATGAACATTTTGCTCTGACAGCGATTTAAATAAAACCCAGCTCACCACTCTCAAGCACCTCCCAGCAACAGCAATTACTGTGTTGTACAAGAAACTAGAGAGGCTGACTGTGGAAGATGCTTTTGGAATCAAGCGCCAGTTTACCTGACCACTCAGAACCTGATCAGTCCTAGAGGAAACCAAACCATCAGACAGCCAGGCCAGGCTCCACTCACTAAAGAAGGAACTCACTTACTGGGACACAGGAAAAAACACAGTAGCGGTAGAGACCTCCAACCCCTCTGTCACATTTTCTGCTATAACCAGGTACCATCATCCCTCTTCCTTTCTGGCCTTATACGTTGCTCAAGAGAAGCGATTTTCCAGGAGACACTGTTCAGATTGCAGAGAAAATTTCCAAAAAGAACATTTCAAATGTAGACAACAATACCAAGAAAATGCTGCAAACATGTTTTTTCTAGGGTTTGAAATAAAAATCATACTTCAAGATGATTATCCTGGACAATATTTTTCTTTTTTTATTTAACATGACTGAGTGAAAATGTACATTCACGTATAAATTTACATGCCCACCCATATGCAGCTTCCACTGCTCTCTCTGCCCGGTGACAGCACACTATTCCTCTCTGCTCCATACATGCCTCATCCTCCCAACAGCATCCTTTCCCCTCCTCTCCGTCCACTTCCCTTCCTCCAGCCAGAGGTCAGCAAGATGATATCCTGTAGATGTATAGAACCACAAAGTGCTTCCAATATATGGTCACTCCGCATTGCCACAATATTTTTCTATTTAATGTGAAAGGCTCTACTACCTCCATTCTCAGCCTGAGGAATTCAGGATTTTCCCTCCAGTTGCCTCAAGGAGACACGCTATGCAAATGTCAACTTCAGACAAGTGTTCCAATAGCAAAATTGTCAAGGCTTTATAAGGTAAATTACAACAACTTACCAAATAGTTTCATTACCACCAAATTAACTGCTCATACTTCTAACTGGCCTCTCAAGTCCCAAGGAGTTAAATGAGTCACACACTCAAATCTGCACTGACAGAGTCACTACTCAGAGAAGCACAGGGACCTTCTGCCCTTGTAAGCCGAAACTCTAAACTGCAGGCCTCAATCCTGTATGGTTCAGAGATGAATGAGGTAGAAAAGCCACTCATCATCCTGGTCCCTGGGAAGTTCTTTACCTGTTTCCACTGGGGGGTGGCAGCAGGGCGACCCCGCTCAGGCAGGCAGCAGGATGGCTGGCTGACCCCACGCTCTTGTGTTGGCTGTGATACACAGGTCAAATGTGGGCGAGGACATGGAGACAAAACAAAATAAAATACAGTAAGGTAGGAGAAAACCAAAAAAAGATTGCTCAAGGAAGATAGACATACATTGGTGAACTGAGAAGAGGGTGGAATTCTTAAAGTCACACTTACAAGAAAAGAGGGAAGGGGGGAGGGTGGGGGTCAGGGAGGGAGGGGGAAGCAAATTAAAAAAAAATAAAAACAAAAACAAAACAGGAAAATGGAAGTTGTGATTCTCATTATCTTTTTCCCAAGTTCAATGCTCTCCGAGCACAGACTACTAATTCTGACTTGGAAAACTAATCTTTCCATCTGAAATGAGGAAAGTAATTAAGGGTTACCCTCTTTTCAGAGACAGTGTTCCACTGCTGGTGATGCGGTACCCCCAGCCCTCCTGAGGCAGAGTGGCACCTGTGGCTGCAGGGCCTCCAGGAAGCCATCTGTGAGCAAAGATTAATCACCACAGACTACATGTGAGAAGAAGTTAGTTGTGGCCAGATTCCAAGAAGAGCCAGTCTCACTCTCCTGGTCCATAGGAACAACGGCTGGTAACAATGGAGAAGATGAAGAAAGAGAAAAAGAAGGAAGGGAATGGGTTCTCAGGTCCAGATGCTCCCTCAGGCCGTCAGGGAGTTTTATGAGAAATGTTTGGGGTGAATCACAAAACCCCAGCACCTCCTCTTGTAAGCAGATTAGTGACCATTAGACAGGCAGGCGGAGGATGAGGCCTAATGAAGACACTTGGAGTTAAATGTTCCTGTCCAGTACACTCTTACTTGGCTCACGGGAGCACAATTTAGTATTCAAGAAGAATCTTTACAATGTTCATAGGCTTTGACCTAGTAATAACCTAGGAAAAATAAAAGCTTTGTCACAAGAATGTTAGCCAATATACTTTATAAGGAAAGACTTGAGACAACTAAGACAATTCAGCACTAGAGGAAAAGCTGAGAACATGGTGCACACACATTGTGGAAGATGTTTATAAAGCATTTGGACCAACATGGTAACATGCAAAAAGTTAAATGAAAAAGGCAGACTAGAAAAGTGTATCTCAGTCATAGCCTTGACTATGAAAACATAAATGCACTGAAAAAAAAAAACAGAATGAAAAACAGGGAAATATTAAAGGGACCATAAAACCAAAAAAAACCCGTTGCTTCCAAATCAACCCTATAGGACAGAGAAGAACTGCCCCACAGGGTTTTCATGGAGTGGCTAGTGAGTTTGAACTGCTAACCTTTTGGTTAAATTGGTGGCTTAATTATCTTTGTTATATCTCTCAGTATTTTTGTCAGTAAACATGTGCTTCTTTTACAATTTAACTATGTATGTATCTGAATATATAGACATGTCTCTATATAAATATAAACAAAGGCATATATTTTTTAAATGCCTCTGATTTTTGTTACCAACATCTTCAACCTGAATGCTGAAGATAAAGCAATCCTAAAAGCTTAGGAAACAATCTTCTCTGCCACAGTCAACACAAGAGAAAACCAGACACCAATCTTGAGTCTACGACCTATTCCACCTTCTTTAATTAAAGAGAGTCCTCTTGCTGGTAGGACCATACCAGCTCGGGATGGGCAAGGTGTGCTATGGAACTTACCTGTCGCCTCATGCCAGTGGATTGTGGGGGAGCATTCTCTTCGAACTTGGCCAGCAGCTGGGTTGCCATGTACTTCACTTTGTTCTGGTTCCCAATGGCAACATCCATCCTCCTGTCTGTCAGAGTGCTCACCATTGTGGGTCTCTCTCCTCTGTAGCTCCGAGGAGCCTCCTCCTGATAAACGCCAACCACTCAACATCCACACTCTGTTATAGGAGGCCCCTCCACATGCCCTTCCCTCTAGAAATTAAACTGGTTCCTGGCACAGGGCTGGGATTCTTGCTTTAGGTTGAGCCTAAAGGCTCTTTTCAAGGTTCTAATCTCCGGATGGAGCCAACAAGACTTTGGCACATGAGAGTAGCAGGAAAAAATACTTGGACTTTTGCCGCTGTTCTCAGGTCCAGACAGCCTCTGCTGTTTGCCAAATCTGTGATTCCAAAGAGCCAAGAAAGCACTATGGCACATGCGTGCTCGCATGGACCCACACCTAAAACTTAAGCAAGGGCAATGGACCTCAGAAAAAGTGCCTGTCCACGTAAACACTCACAAAGTTAAGATTATGAAAAGATCTAGTGATGCCAATTTGAAATAATTACGGACTTCAAACAAAAGTGCAATTCAGTATAATCATTCCAGCAAACCCCAGATGATTCTCACCTCCTCTGATTGACTGGTCTTTCTCCTCTTTCCAGCACCATCCAAATCCTTTTCCTTTTTATCCTGCACCAAGAGAGTAGAGAAAATACATCATTGTAGGCCCCATGTCTCACCATCAGCTTTGCAGCCTATGAAAAGACTCCTTCTCTCCTCTGTTTACCTTGGGAGAACGCTTCCGAGAGATGGTCTGTCCAAGTTTGCTTAGGAAGGAGATGGGGGACCTGGTGCTGGCTATCAGGACTGCTTTCTCCTCAGCATTCAGGTCTAAGGTGTCTGTGGACAAAAATCAGCAATGCTCAAGGGTAGTCCTGGAGTGGAACACCAAGTCCTGACTAGTACAACTCCTTAAAGGTGGCTCACGGTACTTTAGAAAGTTTTAAGGGTGCATCAGCTATGAAAAAAAGCACAAGAATCTCAACAGAAAAGTCTACAAAGGAAACAAATCGCTGGTTGTTAAGCCTTCTCTATTCCATCCATGTAAACAAATTAAAATCTCTTTCCCCCATTCAACTTTGGTTGGAAAAAAACTCACTTTTGTTTTTCAAAGCTTGGAGTCTGCCCGTGATTGTTAGTCATAGCACAGTGCTGAAGCTTCACTTTTCTAGTAAGAACTTCAGGGGTAGAGAAGAGAGGCGAGAGGGAAAGGGCAAGAAGGTATGTAACTAGGGTGCATTGTTCTGATGTATGTGGACACCATGCTCTTTAAGGCTCTCCCTGAATGCATAAACTACTAGAGTTGCAGACTGTGGTAGATGGTCAGATCAGAAAGCAACTCTTTATCTGACCTGAGAAGACCACTGATGCCTGTGACAGTCCATGGGGGTGGCTGTGCTCTCACCAACTTTGTAGATCCCGGTAACTTAAAAAACTGGAACTAATAAAAAATAGCTACAATTAAGTGCTTCCAACTGCCAAACATTCTTGTTAGCATGTCACAATGGAAGGACATACAAGTCAAAACCTGCTTAAGCTGGAACCTGTGTAAGGCAGAAACCTCTCAGAAAAGGAATATTCAAGTATTTCCCACTGATACAGAGTCACAGAAAAGTCATTTAAGACTGTACCCTGTCAAAGGCAGAAAACTTGTGAGACCCAGAGAAACAGGGCAGTTCTCCCGAGTCCCAGCTCTCACAGATTTCACTGTGTATTATCT
Source organism: Heterohyrax brucei (assembly GCA_028571685.1). Lineage (NCBI taxonomy): Eukaryota > Metazoa > Chordata > Mammalia > Hyracoidea > Procaviidae > Heterohyrax > Heterohyrax brucei. The sequence goes on along the minus strand of CM053142.1, from coordinate 59,057,679 downwards.
CCGCTTCACAGATGGGGAAACTGAGAAACTCAGTAACTTGCTCAAGGTCGAGCAAGTAGAAGCACTGGGATGTCACTCTAGGTCCAGTACCACAGCCCACACTCTTAGTCAGTATGCTGCACTTACCCCAAGGGACCATAAATAACAACAGGAATATCTTTACACCATAGTGACAGACTGAGGCAGCAGGATGAGGGCCAAGAAAGACCTCTGGGAAACACTAAGAGGTAGGAGAAGAAAGAGAAGCCAGGCAAAGAACAGTTTAAGGTGAAAGGAGAAGGAGGCAAGTATGGCATTGCATCACGGAAGCTGAGGAGAAGAGAGTTTCAAGAAAAAGACTACTGTTCACAGTAACGAATGATGCAGAAAAATCAAGTGCACAAGGGGTTAGGAATGAGAAAAGAATGTGGATCTGGTGATTTTTAATGACTGTGGGGAACAATTCTGATAGAGAAGTAAAAATAGCAGCTAGGTTGCAAACACTTGGAAGTTCAGGCAGGGAGGCAGTGGAGGAAAAACGCATAGACCACTTTTTCAGAAAAGCTCGTTCTGAGAGAAGGGGTATGAAAAGGCTGTACAGTGGCAGGGGGGAATGAGAAGAATATTTCTGACATATTTATTGACAGAGAAGGGTTTGGGGAAGAACAAGTGGTTGAGGATGTATTCCAAAATACGCTAACTCACTGCCATCAATTCTGACTCACAGAGACCCTACAGGACAGAGCACAACTGTACCCACACGGTTTCCAAGGCTACGATCTTTAGGGAAGCAGATGGCCACATCTTCCTCCCTTGGCGCAGCTAATGGGTTTGAACCACTGACCTTTTTTTGGTTAGCAGCTGAGCACTTAACCACTGCACCACAAGAGATCTTTGAGGATACACTACAGAAGGGAGAAATAATGGACCAGAACTCCAGAGATGTCCCTTGACAGCCTACCGGGAAAAGCAGAGTAAGCTGGTGTTTCCTTTTAGTGGCACTGATAATGAACACAGGTGGAGGGGAAGACAGAAAAGCCAGGCAACAACGCAGCAGGAGACAGTGGCCATTCAGAGCAGTGTCACCGCCAGGCCCTTACCACTGGAGGGGAGTGAGTCTTTGAACATCTCATAGAACTGGGTCAAGTACATCACCATGGACAGCTTGTCAGGCTCCCCCACAGAGGCCATCTCTTTGCCGGTCATAATGGGAGAAATGCCTAGTTCCTTCTCGGCAATATCAAAGGCCAGTTGGTTATTCTTCTCCACATTCTGCTCATCCAGAGACTCAAAATCTCTGAGAATCAGGACAAGGAAAATGTGTCAAGACACGTTAGTTGTCCACAAATCAGAAAACACATTATCAGAGAGTCTTCATTATTTCCTGATCTTTTGGGTAAAATCCAGGGTATAGCGCATCACTGAAATCTGAGAGCAAACTTACTTATCTTGTTTCTTTTTCTTATTCTTTTTACTAATGAAATACATTTCTTCTCAACAAGACTGATCTGATATCTATCCAGTAAAGCAGACAGGCAAAGCTGATGTCTGGTAACATGGATTTCTTACTAAAATGTAAGCTTCAATACACACTCTCTTACATTCTGTGCATGGTAAGTACATAATATGCAAATGTTAAATATGATAAGTCCTATTTGGATCAGACTGCTTAAGGTTCTAAGATTATTGCTCTCTTGTCCCTTGGGGCTGACAAAGTGTTATTGTACTAAATCAGCTTTGGTAAATCTTATTCAGCCTTCTCCTCAAAGGGAAATTCCAAAACCTTCCTAAAAGATTTTTCCATTGCTAAATTTCCTGAGTTTTCCCAAGTATTTAGATTAACTAACATTTCCCATTGGGTCTTAAACTTCTTGCTGTTCAATCAGAGTAAAGAGTGGTAGCATTCTTCAGAGTAACTGGGTAGACCTCATTTTGTGTTAACCTATTGAACCCCGCCATAGCATTTTTTTTTCATTTTTGAAGTTGCTTTCTCTGTAGATTTAAGCCTATTCAGCTACAGAGGCCTCATTCTGCAGGAAATCATTATAGTCTAACGTCAAATAACCCACTCACTGCTTTGTGTTCTGATATAACTTCACTAGATAACTCTCTTAATCCTTTTCTCCAGGCAGTGTTTGGCTTTTCTAACAATATTATACTCCCTAAGCCCCCATACGTACCCCTCCCAGCCTCATTTGCTAAGCTCCCTTCAGCAAGTTCTTATTTCACCTTTTCTTTTTCCTTTGCCTTACCTTTGGAATAGAACTGACTCACCTATCCCATCTCCTACCGCACTCAAGAATCGTTTATCAATTTTAGCTCAAGTTGCTTCTGCCCTCCTTCCTGCCCTTTTTTGGTAGGGCTGAGTAAGCCTTAATTTCAGTTTGTTTTTATGAAGCTCTGGATGAGCTAAGGGATAGAGCACCAGAGGTCACCTACCATTATCTAAGCAGTCAGAAATTCCCTAAACCACACTATGTAAGGTTGTTTTTACTAGCTCTTGGCTCAACAGTGTATAACCATCATAAATAGGGACTGTCTTTCAAGATAAAGTAATCATCAAAACCAAACAAAGAAACAAAGACTGGGCTCTTTAAGTTGACCTAATGATGAAAAGGACAGGGAGCCAAAAGAAACCAACATGCTCTGCTTCTGTTTCTGAGACGTTTTGTTTGGCTCCCATGGCAACAAATGCTGATGGGCGACATCTGAATGCACTGGTCACCAGAAGTTGGCATGGGTCCTCTTAGTGTCCTGAGTCTGCAGGCAGGTGAGTCAAGAATGGCCAAAAGAGAAGACAGCACTGGAATAAGTGGTTAGGGTGACATGAGTTTTGTGGTCCTGAAACAGTACGGGGGCAAAAAGTGCAGTCCTTAACAAAGAGATAAAATCAATGGACCATTATAAACCGGGTAGCTATTTGCTGGTTTTTGTGTTGTTGGAAGTGACACATTTGCCTTGACCTAGCCAAATGTTCCAGCCAGGTTTCCCTGTGACCAATAGCACTGGAAAGATAGCTGGCCAAGAGAAGAGTTCAACCTAGGGCCAATAAACAGAGTTTCCCTTTGTGTGAAGTTAACAGGTGCAGGTGGCTGTTAAAAAGCAATTTTTTTACCTTATGTGTGTGCTGTGCTTTAAAAATTTTTGGTTAAATTCCTGGGTTAAGCGACATAATTCTTGACATAGAGTCTAAACATAGTTAAATCAAAATTAATCACTATCTTCTGGAGAATGTTTCTTACTATGTCCCTTATTCTAGGAAACAGTACAAAATCTAGCCACTTGATAGCAGGGTGCTCTGAGATTCTCAGAGAATATAAAATAAAACACACAATCTGATCATGACTTACATCAGATCGGGGCGGTATCTATGGATGATTGCACACAAGGCCAGGCCACTTTTCCAGGACATGGTGAGATCCGTCACATTCACCCCAGCATAGCCATCTGTCTGTCTTTGGCACCAACCCAACAGTTTGCTTGAACGAGCTACAGACTCTAAAACAACAACAAAAATTATTGTAAGTACAGTTAACACGGAAATCCTGTGGCACAACAGTTCAGAGTTATGGCTACTAATCTAAAGAGTGGTACTTCAAATCCAGCAGGTACTTCTGGGAAGCCTATGGGGGCAGTTCTACTCCATCCTACAGTATCATTATGACTCAGAATTGACTCCACTGCAACGGGAAACAGAACAGTTCCCTAGTCATGATGCTGTAGGATCCTCTTTGTACACACATAAAGTATAAAAATAACCCCACAGACAGCCTTTGGTCTTTTCTAACAGTGCTGTCCTCACCCCCTTAACTTCCCATACCTCCGTTCAGTTTGCCAGGCACCCTTTCAGCTACTTTTGCCTTCATCCATTTTTTTTCTTGTCTTACGTGCTGTGTTTTTAAAAATTTGGCTAAACATTCCTGGACTGAGCTACATAACGCTTGAGAAACAGAATTAAAACACAAAAAATTAGTGAGGGTAGGGACAAAATAGTTTCATTGGTTTTCAAAGGGAAACCATGAGGAGTACAAAGCCATGTAACTGATACCATGATAGTGGAACTTCAGGCCGACTAATAATTTATCTATATTGTGAAGTAAAATTCCATCCCCTAACAGAAGGACACATCACAACCAAAGCGATCTACACTGTTCCTGCTGCAGCCCTGTGTCCCTGTGGCATTCCTGGATACTGGCTTAGACGGAACAGCGCCACCTTCTGAGCTGTCGTCTTCACTTGCAATAAATAGTTTCAGCACTTCCCTGGAGAGCTTCTTGGCAGCTGGCACAAACTCTTTCCCTCCGAGAACAGTGGGAGAATATGCTCTCCGAGAACACTGGGAGAATATGCTCCGTCTAGCACCACTTCAAACCAACAGCAAACAGAGCCCTAATCTTGCACTGCCCAATCTGCCAAGTTATGAAACTCTGCTGGATTACACTGGCAAGGCCAAGGACCCAGACCAGAATCAGCCAGGCTGAGCATCCTACATTTATAAATCATCAGATCTTGAAAAACTGAACAGTCTTTATAAACATCAGTTTTTCTTAATCACATCATAAGAATACTGATTTTAAAAAACTCCTACTTGTGTCCAAGAAAGTCTGTTCCCTTACATAAGGCAGCTGAAAATATTTAGCATTTTATCAAGTGGTTTAGCGATATGTGAACATAATGAGGTAAAAGCTATATATCATGAAATTTCTGTTTAAGGTTTTCACAGAAAAAATGTATTCTGAAACTATATGTAGAACCATTACTGGTGCCATCATCATAACTCTCTTGGCTTCAGAAAGTAATTCAGATATCTCTCAAATCTCTACATATCCATCTAATACGCACTGGGCCACTTCAGTATTTCAAGCACTAGAAATAATGAAGTTACCCAGTGCACATTAGATGAATGGATACACACAGATTTGGAAGCAAGCTCTAGAAATAATGTGCCCTGGCAGCACAGCTGTTAAATGCTACATCTGCTAACCAAAAGGTCAGCAGTTCAAATCTGCCAGGCACTCCTTGGAAACTCTATGGGGCAGTTCTCTGACCCGTAGGGTTGCTATGAGTCAGAATCGATTTGATGGCAGTGAACTAGAAAAAACGACAGTGAACAAAGACACATTCTCTGATTTCCAAGAAATGATACTCCGCTACAGAAAGACAAAGATGTTCTAATTGCCTATTGGCTATCATATCCACCTTGATATCCCCAAATCAAAATGGTCCAAACGGAACTAATCATCTTGTTCTCTCAAACTTTTGTCATCTTCCCACTTTTCACTTAGATGGATGGCAACACCATCTACAATGACCTATATCTCTTGTCTATCATCTGACTCTGTAACATTCTCCCCTAATTATGACAGTGACAATACGGCTACATTTTTTGAATACTCTACTAGACATCAGGCATTGTAATAAGTGCTCTACACGCCTCTCAGAACCCTCACGACCACACTGTGAGGCAGGTGATGTTACTGCCATCTCATAGACAAGTAAACTGAAGTTCAGAAATGGGAAGTAGCCCATCTGAGGCCATATACTTGACAAATGGCAGATCTTCAACTTGGACCTAGTTGAATCTGGTCCCCAAATCAGAGTTTTCACTATGCTTCACCGTGTTTTCCCTTCTCCATCTCCATCTCCATCATTGCTACCAGGTTTAGGTCTCTATTACCCTTACCCTGAACTAGCACAGTGGGTTCTAACTAGTCTGTCTGTCTCTCACACTCCCCTTCAACAACCCATCTTACACGAACTGAGAAGATATACTCATGTCATTCTCCTTTTGAAAAATCGTCAGAGGCTCCTCTAAATATAGCATGGACTTTGCCTCTTTTACTGTATTGTCTACATCTTAGGACCAGGGCTTCAAACTGGTCTGAATCGGTTCAGTCACGACTGAAGAAGTAAAACTGAAAAAGATTCAAAGATTTAAAATTTGGGTGAAGCATAATGATAAGCAGGTTGGAAAAAATCACACGTCAAAGTCCTAGAAGGAGATACCCAGAAGAAGCAAATTAGGAAGACTGGATTATTGCCAGGATTGTGGAGAGTGACACACACTCAAAGCTGTGCGGTCAGCCACTATCTTTGAGCAGGACCACTGCTACCTACTCCAAGGATCAAGAAATTTGGCTGCTATGCAATATGCACGCTGCCTTTGTTTTCTAAGAGGGAGGTAATGTTTCTAGCAGGGCTTTCACCCGTAATTTTCCTGTTCCACTTTACCTACATTTTAAAAATGCAATTCTGTTCAGGGTTCACTTTGTCAGTCATGACTGCAGCAGGCAGGTTTAAAACCCTACTTAGGACACAGCTAAGAGGTCACTATTTTCTCTTGAAAACCTTCCTAAGCAACTTTATTGACTCTCTTCTTTTTTCCTATTTTTTAAATTGTGCTTTAGGTAAAAATTTACAGAGAAAATTAGTTTCTCATTAAACAGTGAATATATAAATTGTTTTGGGACACTGGTTGCCGATGCCATGTTGTGTCAACACTCTTCCTTTCTTCACTCCAGGTTCCCTGTTTCCATTTATCCACTTTTCCTGTCCCTTCTTCCCTTCTTTGCTTTGGTGCTGGAATGCTCACTTAGGCTCATACACATGACTGAACTACAAAAAACATTTCTCACATGTGTTAACGTTTGCCCTACACACAGACCTGTCTCATCTTTGGCTGAAGGATAAGCCTTGGGAGAGACATCAGTACTGAGGTAAGAGGGTGTCCAGAGGTCAGACTCTTAGGGTTTCTCTAGTCTCTGTCAGACCAGCAAGCCTGCTTGACTCTCTTCCTTGAAAGTATGTATATCATCTCACTTATCTTTATATTCCCATAACAGCTTAGGAGCTTTGGTGGCACAATGGTTAGGTACTTGGCTGCTAACCAAGATTACAGTGGTTTGAACTCACCAGTGCCTCCATGGGATAAAGACCTAGCCATCTGCTCCTGAAATATTACAGCCCAGGAAACGCAGTTCTACTCTGTCATAGAGGGCCACTTTGAGTTGGAATCAATTCAACAGCACACAACAACAACATAACACCTTAAGCTAGGGTTTCTCAACCTTGACATTACTGATAATTTTGGTTATGTTATTTTTTGTCATGGAGGGTGGTTTTGTGAATTATAGGGTGTTCAGCAGCACCCTTGACCTCTACCAGATGCCAGGAGCACCCTCTCCCAGTTATAACAACTGCAAATGCTGGTTACTAAGAAAAAAACCTGTTGCCTTCAAGTCAATTCTGACTCACAGAAACCCTGTTATACCTCTAGACACTGCCAAATGTTCCTTGGAAGGTAAAATCGCACCTGGTTGAGAACGACTGCCTTAGACAGTACTGCACAATTAACTGGTCAATGAATGAGTATAGGTTTTTTTCCTAATACACTATCTGTATTTCAAAAAGCCATTATCAGAACTCACCATTCCGAGTCAACTTTGGAGTAGTTCGGGAATTTACTAGGTTTTCCATTTCCAGGTGGATGTCTTTTGTTTCTCCAGTATCATATAAATGGCGGACCTGGCATAAAGTTAGACAGTTGAAAAGAAAGAAAATTAAATGTCAAGTTAACAAAATCCCCACCCAGGAGTACAATGACTGAAACAAAGGGCCGGCACAGCAGCAGGATGAGTCAAGTTTAGACAAAGTTATGATGATGCCTTTTAAATCCTTTATGGAATGAGGTACAATTCTGTGTAAAAACAAATACACATTAATCTTGGTTTGGTCTAAGATGATGCCAAAGACCAGAATCTCTTTATTGAGACAGAAAAAACTTAGAAAGAAGGAAGAAGCTCACTGACAGCTTTATGTATTTTCTAAGCAACAGACAGTAAGAGTGTCACTAGCCTGACAACAGCCAAATGTTTACAGCTGTAGTCATGTAAGGAAAAGCCAAAAGGAGCTCCACAATCTTGAACTCTCCAAAAATTATAAAAAGTTGTGCTAAGAATTAGCCCCTCAGCCATGGCAGTCCACAGACAACCTCTGCTGAACTGTTAAAGCAGCCAACCAACAGTGAGTTTCATGGACACCCTGTGAATGTATCGCACTTCAAGACGGAAGGCCTATGGTATGGCAGTCGGTTAGCTTCAGTTAGGAGGTGAATAAAAATCCACTACGACAAAGGTAAAATATGTCTAATGGGCTGTTTTCTTTGGGGTTACAGTGCTTTGCAAGATGTCACTCTGAATCCAGCAAAGAGGATTCAGAGATTCTGAGAAACAACAACAATAATGTAAGTATCTTTTGTGCATACAGAGTCTTTTATCTTTGTAAGTTCTTTCAAGTGAATAAGCTCACCTGGACTTCACAAGGATCCTGTGTATAAGCAAGGATTATTACCTCCATGTTACAGAAGAAACTGAGGTTCACAAAACATGAAATACCCTAAGTCACGGCTGGCTATGTGGCACAAATGGAGGTGGGAATTTGCATCTCTCAACTACTGAACAAGTGCTCTTTCCCTGTTAATGTACAATATGAATCAGGAAGTATAGGACAAAGCCCTAGGTCCACCAGTGTGTCTTATTTGTTCTCCTTCTGTGCCTTAGCTGTACAGTCTGTTGACAGGAAATACTAACCAGCTCAGCCAATTCAGAGCAACACTTACTTGGATTACTAAAGACGTGCCACACAGGTATGCCTGGCATGAATGGTTATACATACTTCAATATATCAGAGGTCTGATTTGTTCTGAGAATGGGCTCAGATGTAGACAACTGACCAGAAGGCTCTTACCTGGCCGGGCCGGAGGAAGTTGACGTTAATATTGGGATACCTGGTGACAGGGTCGATGCTATACTGGCTGAAGTTTTTACTCACATTCTCAGGGGTGGTCTGAGGCAGCAACCTATAAATGCTTTCCCTGCAATGACATACCGTATACTCAGATCAGTGAAAAGCACCCTAACTCCTTCTCTCCTTTTGTAACAGTTCTGTTTACTGACAGTCCACCAAACCCTCACCCTTGACTGGTTTCCACCAATCCTACATTAGCCTTCTCCTCCTCATCTGAACCCTTCCTGATTCCACAGGATCTAGGCTGGTTAAGAGCCAAGGCGAACAGCAAGCACACAGCTTTGGGCAGTGACAAATACCTGGCTCTAATTTAAAAGGTAACTCATCTACTGTTTACTTGTGGTTTTTGAAAGTATGCCAATATTTTCTTTAATTTTTAAGAAAATTAGTGATAAAATAGGAACTTACTACCAACTTGACCCAGAATGCCTCCAGTAACAGACTTCTGATGACGAAATGATACCAACTATCAATGTTACCCAAGAAATTTTGTCTCTCTGGGTCTTTTGTCCAAGGCACTGGTTCTGTATCAGCCAACCAATCTTTAGATTTTTATATTCTCTACAAAAATCCACTTTAAAACATCTGGCATTTGAAAATGTGAGTAACATGTATAAGCACCTTGGTGTCTTCCTTCAAATTCAAAGTCACTTTTAGTCCCTTCTCCCATGTCAGTGCGCTGCCCCCGCTACCACACTAACTTTATTAACACAAGCCTTCCGGGCTTAAGGGCAAGAGGGTTTATTGTCTATTTTCATCTATTTGATCACATAACGATCATAAAGCAATCAGACACAACCCTTCAATATCACACAAATATTTATACACCATTTGTTGGTAACAAATGAAATCTGGGAAGAGATGAGAAAACAGCAGCTAGACTAGATTATCTTTAAGTTTCTATGATCTTAAACATTCATATCTTGCCTTTCTTTCCTTATTACACAAACATCTTCAGTTAAAAAAGGATGAAAAAGAGAGAAGAGGGAAGAACTTGCACTTTGCCTAAAGAGTAAACCACTCCTCATTCCCAGTTTTCCCACAGGAGGAACCCCTGGTTGCTTTCCAGTACCTCTCTGCCAGGACTTCCAGGGGACTTGTTCCTAGAGACCAACTTCGTACCATCCAGGCAGAGTCCATAGCAGCTAGAAAGCCCCGGGCTATTCCTGTTCCCATTGGCCAGAAAGGCTGTGAAAGAAATAAAAGAATTAAAATAAACTACTTTCTAAAATAGAGAAACCGAAGACCAAAGAGCTGGCTCTTGAGCATTTGGATACTGGACTTTCTTCTATTAGGTCACAAATTGGTAGAGCAGCAACTTACAAAAGTCACGGAATTTCCACCTATACTTAGCAGGTCTGAGTTCCAGCGGCCTGTATTCCTCCCCTTCCCTGGTGTAACTCCTGCAGGGAGTTTACCTATGCTGTACAACATCTGGAACCAGACATTAGCTCTCCAACCAGACATAGCAGACTCAATCCTAGGAGAGACTACTGCCTCAACCACAAAGTGCTGCCACCCTCAGTACTCACCTCTAGGAGGCTGTCCCCAACCAGAGCCACCAATAACTGGTGTCCATTCTGCTCCCGCACCAAGGCAGCGTTCTCAGAGGCGTACATACAAGTGAAATCGAACATGGCCACGTCTGGCTGGCCATAGTGATTGATGGCGAAATCTAGAGATGGCAGCTGCTGCTGAGTGGAGAAGTCTGCTGCCTCCCTGGCATAGTTTAGCAGAGCCTCTTGGTCCACATTCTCCCGGGAAAGCAAGAGCTCGGTGTCGGCATAGTCCTGTCTCCAGAAAGAAAGCAGACTCAGGGTGGAAAACCCCAGACAGGGAAGTATGAGCTTAGCTAGCCAGAACCACTGTATGTATGTGAGACACAACCCAGCTTCACTGCCTTTACCTTCCCCCAAAGTGACCTGACAATGCAAAATTAAATCTTTTACATGAATTAAAAAAAAGGATTATTTCTAAGACAGCACAGGCTTTCACCCCCTAAAAACACAGTGCTGGTTTTTCCACTGAATGCGTACCCTTATGCAATTCATTACTTCTTTGATCTTGTCCAATTGGCCTCACAAGGTTGTGTCAAATATTAAATAACTTACATGATAGGGCTTTGTGAATTGAAAAAGCATTTTATAGTTTATGTTATTACTGGCAGTCATCATCTGCATAGCAAATAGCTCTGGCAACCAGAACCACAAAGAATGCCGAGCTTGCAAAATCAGCGAACCCAAAGGAAGAACCTGAAAGCTTCCGGGCCACAAGATATAGACGAGGGAGCAACAGTAGCCCCTGAGGCTGGGAAGAGATACACAAAAATGGCAGAAAAGGTTTTCAAAATAATACATAAGATTCTGAAAAGCTCTACAGAAACCTGCTGATAAAGAAAAATAATGATGAGAGCTTTCCACATAAAGGACCTAGAAACTCTTTTCTGTTTTGGAAGTTCACAGTATACAGAGCCAACTCTTGATTCTCCTTAAGTGGGGTCTAAAGTTTCCAAGTGCCCCTGATGGCACTTTGAGCTACCACAACAAGATGTTAGAAGCCAAAACACAAACACTCAAGTTGGTGCTGGAAACAGTGTTTGTTCAACACGACTAATTGGCCACAATGAGTAGCATAAGTGGAAAGCATGGTCCCTGCCTTCTGAAAAAATGAAAAAAAAGAAACCAGGTCTTGGTACTCAAATTGTTCCTACATCATTTCAACTGCTAACCATAATCTGGAGCCCTGGTGGCATAGTGGTTAAGAGCTAGACTGTTAACCAAAAGGTTGGCAATTCAAACATACCAACCGCTCTCTGGAAATCCTATGGGGCAGTTTTACTACGTCCTTATAGGGTTGCTAAGAGGTGGGATCAGGCCAACAACTGAGTTTTTTTGGAATCATCATCTGCCTAAAATGGCAAGTTTAGGTCTTAGTCTCAAGGCAAGTCAACTCGTTTCACTGGTTACTACTCTGAGAGCAAAAGAAACAGCCCAAAATAAGCAATAAATTGATTTTACAAAGTGTCGACCCAAATATACCTTGCTTACACTTTTGGCAGAATGGGCTGTACAAACAGTTTTGTCTGGCTTCTCCTTCCACCACTAGGCTGAGAAACACACAAAGGCCAGGACGCAGGCTCCTGGGTGGAAAGGAGACTTTGTGTGCTGGGCACGTGCTCATCAGCTTACTCCCCAGTCTGTTCTCAGAAAAGGCAGTAGTGTCACTCAGACTAAAGTGACTGGATCCATTAGCATCCCATAAAGACAAAGGCCTCTCTGAAATTCAGCTATGACTCTCTGGTGGAAATTGTGCAAGCCTGAATCAGCACATCTGGAGCCTCCTCACTTCTGTCCTTCTCATCACACAGGGATAGTAATTCTCTGAAATGCTGAGAAGTGTCGATTGTAGGATTTTAATACTAAACATTCAACACTGAATATATTCAGACCAATGAGACCAGAACCAGACTTAAGAAATCCTCCTGAAGAAACCATCCACTCTGAGAGTCTCTGAGTTAATATTTCAGATAAACATCTGAGAGTCACCTGAAGGAAAGAAAAAAAAGGCTAAATTTGACTTGGCTAAGAATGGACATTAAGATCTTGTTGTTAAGATCATGAAAAAGCCCTACGAGCCAAATACATTCTGCTTCAGTAAGTGTTCCTTGGATCTCTGACAACTACACCTCTGTAGAAAAATCAGAAGTGTCAGCAACTGCTATAAATACCAATTACTGTTTCTGAGTCAATCTTCCTTTTTCTTATTACCCTACCCCCACAAAAGAAGATCTATTAACCAACTAACACATACTCGGGCATATATGAAATCTCTATAACCACAAACCAAATCACCCAAAATTAAACAGAATGTTTAAATAGTAAATGGTATCTCAATTTGCTATGAAACAATTCAGTGGTGAGGGGGTCCTGCAGACGGGCTACTCAAACAGTGCTGGCCGTGTGTTGATAATTGCAAAGCTAGTAATGGGCAGGTGGGGGGTTGTCACACTATTCTGTTTTGTTTACATTTGAAAATTCCTGTCATTTTTTTTTTTTTAAGTTAAACTAAGAAACACCAAAAAGGAATACATGTTCTAGGAGATGCGTCAGGTGATCAATTTCATTTCCTTGCAGGAAATACCCACCAGACAACAATATTTTTTTCTTGGTGATTACATTAACCATTCGCCATTAAAAAAAAAGGAAGGAAATCCAGTGCTCACATGCAGAATCACCCCTTTGTCCAGTAAACTCTGCTTTTTGGCTGTCATAACAAAATAGTGCGTATCATCTTTGTAATAGACGATGTTCTCCAAATCAATACCTGCAACCAGAAAACAAACAAGCATATGTAACAGTTCACTGAGATGCAGATGTACTGGGTGGCTAAAAAGATTACATATGGGCCCACAGAAAACAGAGGGGCAAAAATTTCAGAGAATGAAAGAGAAAATAAACAAGAATAAACAAGATTTCTAAACCCAGACTCTTCACATCCTATACACACAATTCATGAAGTGAAGGGGAGATCTGTTTCTCTTTACACTTCTCTATAATTCACTTGACACTTAAAAGCCCTAAAAACAATGATCACCAGTAAGCAGAAACATAAAGATGCGGAGATGATTCAAAAAAACACACTAGCCTCTAGCAAGTAACTAGTAACTAGAATCTTGAGTTAGTTACCAAGTCAAACATCCCTGAGAGTCATCACAGAAGCTGCAGAATCTTCTAGACTCTTCAGAACAGGACAGACAAATTTATGCTTGGAAGTAGAGAGTGAACTATTGACTTTTCTATTCATTTACTCCAAAAAGTAGATGTAATGGAAAGAACTCGTGTTCTAGGGAGCAGAGAATGAAGGCATGCTTCTGTTGCAGCAAAATATCTAAGCTGATCTATTTGAAAGTTCTCAGACAACAATCTAATTCCTACCTAGCACATAGTTTGTTTTCAGTCCTGGACCAGTACTCAGGAAGACCACATCCTTAATATCGAAAGTCAGGTTCTCACAGAACTACTAACCAAACACGATAACTTAGTCTCATAGTATAGGGCAGGAATAGCTGCACAGGGGTCAGCAGAACACAGAACAAACATTTAAAAGTAAATCAGTTAAAACAAAACCCAGAGCATGCAGATGAAGACAAACATTAGAGACAAGTGATGACAGGAAACATGCTAAGAAAGCAGTGGGGGGCAGCAGAAATAGCAGAGAGGCCAGTAACACAGCAACAATATTAAGCTAGCCTACACCAAACTCCTTGAGACAAAAATAACAGGTGGATTAAATTTCTATCTTTTACTGCTCTGGAAGCATCTATACCAACCTGTGGCTTCCCTCAGTTCCTGGAAAAATTTTTGGTTGAATATAAAAGCCACACCACTGATTTCTTCCACTTTGGCTTCTGCTGTCGTATTCCGGTTAATAAAATTGGCCGTAATGGCAATGGCCAGCTTCCCGCGGAACTCTTTCCGACGAAATCCTGGAGGGTAAAAAATTGTCAGAGGTGGCAACAGCTGGCTGGTGAAGAAGGAGGATCACTTCAGATGGGAGGGACTGAGGCAGACATTAGTGAAATAGGGGATGGGAGTCAATGGAAAATGTTTAGGGCAGATCTTCCCTATGTACAAACAAGATGTTTACCTTCAAAGAATGTAACTCTCAAGGAAAGAAGTCAAAGTCTCCCATACATGAACAATTTTAAAATCTGACTAACCAGAATATTACTCAGCACTAATGATTTCATAAAAAAAAAGAAAACAAAATAAAACAAAGGGCCACCTGCTTATTAGTAGTTATACAACGAGTCATCCCTTGGTATCCACGGTGGATGGGTTCCAGGACCCCTGCAGATACCAGAATTGGAGGATGCTCAAGTCCCTTACATAGAATGGCACAGTATCTGGCACACAGCATACATTCTCCCGTATACTTTAAATTGTCTCTAGATTACTTATAGCACCTCATACAAAGTAAATGCTATATGAATAGTTGTTACACTTGTTGTTTACGGAATAATGACAAGATATGAGGCAAAAGATGCTCAGACAATGAGTGCTGGAGGGAGCCTGAGGAGCAGTGAAACGGTGGGAGGCTACAGCTGGGGAAGCCTACACATCACTTCATTCATGTGGATTCAGTGTAGAGCCTGCATGTGGCAAATGCAAGCTTTGCTTTTTGGAACTTTCTTTTTTTTTCCCCTCAAATATTTTCAATCCACAGTTAGTTGAATCCACGGATGCGGAACGCAAGGATACGGAGGGCCAAATGTACCTGTTCCTGGTAGTACCAACCACACGAAGTACAGCTCATCTCCTTTTACCCCAACAAGATGTGCTGTAAGGAATAACCCGAGTACCAGTTGGCCAGAGGAGGGTGGAGCCTGCCATCCAAATTACAAGAAGCAGCAAGCATGTAGATTCTTAAGAGTGTGGGCGTTGATGACACAAACTCTTACTGCAGGGGTGGGACAGGGTGACCTCTCCCTCTGCTATGAACCAGGTAAAGAAGTGAGGACCAATACCTTCCAAGGTGTTCCTACGGCCATCCCCTCCGATGATCACTTCAAACTCATACTCTGATACAGGATGGGTTTTGGGGTGCACCAATGCCCGCCAACCTATCCCTGTGGACCAAAGTAGTAATGGAAGTCAACACTTAGATCATATTCACATATCTATGGCAACCTCTAGATATTCAAGTATGCAGACTGCACAAAACCTAAGCCAAAAACACCAGTGCAAATGCATGCGGTGCAAACCATATAGAGAAAGAAGCCTTGAAGAGGATTCACAAAGGAACTCTCCCAACTTAGGATTTGCTGTAATAACTATAGTGCCTGCTATGTCTAATGTTACATCCACAACTCCTCAATGAGCTAAAAGATCCTCAAAAGATAAACTGTCATCGGGTTAACACAGTTTCCTCGAGTCTTCTCCTTTACTCACTCTCATTTTTTCTCACCCAGTCAATACCCTTTCATCGCTTCCCTTGTTCCAATCCAACTTACGTTCATTTTCCTGATCCTCAGGAGGCTGTACCAGTCCTTGGAACTCTACATTGACATGAATTTCAATGCCTAAAATCAAGGCCACTTTCAAAAGTATGAGTTGAAGCTGACGGATACCTGGATGAGTACAAAAATTTTATCAGTGAGAGCCCCAATGAAGAAAGGATACTGGTTAACCGTTGCCTCTCAGTCTCCCACCTACCTATCCACAGAGCTCTCTCTTTCTTTTTTGAACAATAAACACAATACGGTAGAAGAAACGTCCTGGAGAGACATTCAAGGCCAAGTCTATCTCTTGGGGAAGATGTTCAAAACAATCAGAAGTCAATGGCCAACAAGACAGTCTCCTTTTCGTCTTGCCCTAATAGTGTCAAAGCACCATTAAAGCCACCATTACACAGTAGAGTATGCAATCCTGAAGGGACATGGTTCTTCCCTTGGAAAAAAGTAGTATGCTTTCCACAGTCTAATGCAAAGCTACTGAACTAGCCCTAAGCTTCCCAAAGCATCTTTCTTTCACTCTATTACCACACAATCTCATAACACAAGAAAGGGAAATCACAATCCAACCTTACTCTCTTACCATTCCCCCTCCCACCACTATTTAGTGGGGGAAACTAAGGCCCAAAATGATTGAAAATCTTGCTCAATATCATGGAGACAATCATTTATTTCTACCATGTCTAATGAATACCAATGTGCCAGACACTGTAGCAGCACCAGGTACACAGAGAGGAAAACCTAGTCCCCGGTATCTGTCAAATGCTCTTAGCCTCAAAGTAAATTCTTCCAGACATAAGGCATACAGATTCAATGAATTTATGACCTTTGGTCCTTTGTGAAGACAATCCTACCTGCGGCCCATGACTAATCTGCCAGGAGCACATGCAAATCCTCCTCTAAGTCTTCTCTGCTATTTCCTCTAGTTTACCGCCAACACCACCCTTCTGAGTTGACTTCTAAAAGACTCATTAAATTCCACGCTAGCACACATTTTATTTTTGCAGACAACTGTGGATTCCAAGACTCTTTACAAAGTATAAGCCCAACAGATGGGCCAAGCACTTCCGCTGCCAGTGGAATATGGCAGTTGTTGGCCAGTATTCGATAAAACAGCACAGCCACTTCAAACAGCAAAAGGTTCCATGGTTGAATGTATTTCCAGGGCACACCGGGAGGAGTTCAGGACATAGGTTCCTTAATGAAACTGCCACAGAATCATTCCCAGTGATCAATAAAACAAGAATCCAACTTCCTAATTCAGAAATTCTCGGTTCTACACTGCTTTTCTCATAGGCCACACACAGCCATGAAAACAAAATCACTGCCTACATAAAGTTGTATTTACTCTACAGAAAAAGCACAAGTGCAAACTCAGCTCGAACATGACAAGAGTATAGCAAGGGCTATTCTGGGTACAGCTCGCCAGGTTCTCCCTCCCATAGGTATCCCATTATCAACTTGACATTCAAGATCCAGCTAGGACTCTACTTCTCCCTTAAGTGTGGTTTTGGACTCCAAGACTATGTCTCTGCAGCACTTGACTCTTCTATTAGCAGAGCATGTGTCATATTACATTACAACCAGCTGCATGTTTATGCACCTCTTTCACTGGACTAAGAATCATCAGTGGGTCAAAGACCAAGCTGGTCATCTGTTTCCTCAATGCCTGGCCCACAGTGCCTAGCTGGCTCACTGCAAGTGCTCAGTAACAATCCATGATCTACACTGAAAACCATTAATGCCAAACTCCTCCTTCTATAGGAGATAATGCTTGCAGTTAAGAGTCCTGGGTTACAGAATGACTGGCTTGTAGGTATTTTAGCTCCAAGCAGAGTGTGCCTTCTACAAGACAGATACTAATGATAGCAGAACAAATTGGGTTGTTGAGTATTAAGTCCTCAGACAATCTCTCTCTTTCTGTTAAACAGTGGGCAGGAGAGGGGGGACCCTAGAGGAGAACTGGTTTTACTTACTGATATGGTCGATGGCTCCAGCACAGAACTTGCCATAGAACTTCTTGGCACCCAGACCTCGCAGATCATGTATGGTGAATGGCCAGAGATGCAAGACGTTGTTGCGGGAGAAGGCATCTCGTTTCTCAATAACGACAACCTTGGCTCCCAGCAAGGATAAGTCAATGGCTGTGCGGAGACCACAGGGGCCAGCTCCAATGATGAGACACTAAAAAAATATAGCTATTTTCAGGGCAAAGGCTGCACCTACTGAGAAACCTCAAATTTCTACACAAGTTTTATAGTCTCAGAACTGTCCTTCCCTAATGCCTCCAGATAGGGCTATTCCGTCCAGTACCAAGAAGCCTTCAAATCCAGCTAGCCATAGCAGAACGCATACAATGACCTGAGTTAAGAGCTTCTGATTACTGTGGATACAGGAGACTGTCAGTGTTGGACATAAACCCAGCACATCCTCACTCAGACAGCCTGTAGGGCCTACAGAGATGTAATATCTTTGAATAGGTCATTATTTCAACAAATGATTTGAAAACCACATCTAATCTTTCACCGTTAGGTGAGGAACTTTTGGAAGGTTTTTAAGTTAAGGAGATTTCTTCCAAGAAGACACAGACTATTAAATACAAAGGCCAAATGGTCTTAGAATCCTGGAGTGGGTCTGCCATACAAATGATTCCCAAGAGGCAACTTTCAAAAGCCTAAAATTATATTTGCTGAAAAAAATTCTAAAATCATCATCTTAGGCTGGAAGTCCAGGGACATGATCTTGAAGATCCATTTTATACAGAAGCACTCAGGGTGAGACTGAACACTTAACAAGTTAATATGTGCAAAACAAAGACAGGACATACTATTAAAATACATACTGTATTTTTCCTTTAAGCTCCTAATAAAAAACCTAGTTCTCATTCATGAAAGTCATGTCTTAGAATTTCATCAATGTCATTGATGATTACCTGTCAAAATGCAAGTCCATTGCAAGTACGTTGCTAGGTACATGTCCAGGACAACTTAAAATGCATTAAAGGATATAATATCATAATCAATCATACAGCCATTTACAGTTTCATTTCCCTGGCAGCTTTTTCCAAACTTCTCACAGAAGACACGTTACATAAGAAGCAAGACAAGAAATGCATCTTTCCTTCTCTACTTCCTCACACCTGTGCCTGCACAAGAGCTGCAGCATCTCCGATCTCTGCCTAGGTCTACCTGTGTCATGCAAACTCTATTTCTCTAGATTGTAAAAAGAAAAAAAAAAAAAGGAAATACTTGGGTTCATGGAGTACCTGCAGATGAAGCAAAACACACTTTTGAAATATGGATGGGAACTGGTCTGAAGTCTGCTGCAAATCCCCAAGTTGGCAAATACTCTGCTTTACCACTGAGTATGGAATAAGGACTTTATAAAGATGCCATCAACCACGTAGCCAACTTCAGATGGGGTGCTAACAGGACTCAGCTGCTCCTCGCTAAGTGACCTGCAGCTTCGCAATAATTCTTGAAATTCAAAATAAATTCTTGGGCCAAAAAGAAAAAAATTCCTATACCACTTGACTTCAGGGTTGTTCTTACACAGCTGAAACCTTTACCATTCAATGAGAAATCTGTGAAATATGCTTAGTATAGGATCTGGTTCACAGAATAATCAAATGAATAAAGGTAACAAAGGCACAGTTTCAATACAGGCACAACCTTGACTTCCTATGCCAAGCTGTACCTGGAGTTTGCCTGGCACTGTACCAGTTCTTCTCTTTGGCATTCAGTTAAACCCTCAGGTCAGTGACCCCACGGACTAAGGCAGCCAAATCCTTACCTTAGTGTTAGTGCATGCCTTTCCCTTTTTGTAGTCTTTGTGGCTGCCCCGTTTGTCCAACTTGGCCCACAGGGCTTTGGCTTTCCAGTAGTTAAGCTTGGACTTGAGCTTGTGATAAAAGGAGCGGTAGTCCTTGGGCTTCAGTTCCAGGTAGTCACAGAGCTCTTGGAAGGCCTTCAGAGTTCCCTTACAGGTGGTAGCCTGCACAAACCGGTCAAAGAGCATGTGAGCGTGATTCGTTGTCTCATTCTTACTTTCTTCCATGTTTCCCCACGCTCAACAGCTCCCCCAGAGGGGGCAGTGGGATGGTCGTTGATAGACTTGACACTGTCACGTTAATCTGAGGAAAAGAAAGAAGAAGAAACGGTCAGCAAATTCAAGCTTATTTCCAGAAACATCTTTTAGGAGACATAACTCTTTTCAAAGTGGACTTCCTAGGTGTCATATTGACGTGTTCAACAAACATACATTCCTACATTCAATACTCCAGGTGCTATGCTAGACATTAGGCATGGAAAGATGAATAGAGAAAAGTTTTTCCTTCAAGAAGCTTACAGTTCAGTGGTGAGGCAGACATGTAAACAGAATGTTAAAATGTTCCACATTATGTGTCGTTAGAGAGAGATGTACAAGAATTTTGGGGAACACTGAGGAAGAGTATGTAAACCACAGGGGTTCTTCACTGAAGGAGAACTTAAGAGAAATAACAACTAAGTCTTTCAAAATAATTAAGCAGCTCTACTGAAGAAAAGAACTGGTAATCTGCTCCCATGCAGATTACAACCTTAAGAAACACCATGCGGTGGTTCTACTCTGTCATACAGGGTTGCTAGGAGTCAGAATCGACTGCACAGCACACAAAACAAGCATTAGCCAGGCAGTGAAGTACAGGATGTGGGAAAGGAAGTAAAATAGTCAGGCCTGTGAGTGACTCTTACAGGACAGTACACAGTGAAGAGTCACTCCCAGGTATTGCGTTTGGCCCATCAGATAAATGGTGACACCTGATTAACAGACTAAAAATAGAACTCATCTGTGAGGGTGGGGTCGCCAAGTTTCCTTTTAGACTTAAGTTTGAGGTGTCTTACCGGAGGTGCTCACTAGGTAGGTGCATGTTAAGTCTGAAGCTAGATTTAGCAGTCATGAGCACACAGGTGAAGCAGTGGTGGTTCAGTGGTAGAATTCTCACCTTCCAAGCAGGAAACCTACACCTGATATGTGGTCAACGCTCCTTGCATTCAGCTACCACCTGCCTATCAGTGGAAACATACACTCTGGCCGTGATGAAGAACAGGTTTCAGTGGAGCATCCAGACTAATACAGGACAGGAAGAAAGGCCTGGCAATTTACTTCTGAAAATCAGCCAATGAACATCTTGTGGATGATAACAGCACAATCTGTAATCAATTGTGGAGATGGAGGAGGACCAGGTAGCGTTCTCTTCCATCCGAATGGGGTTTTCATCAGTCAGGAGCCGACCCAACAGCAGCCAGCAACAACAATCATACAAGGTAGTGGCTAAATCTATGAAAGGAAATACGATCACATAAAGAGAATCCTCAGGGAAAGATGAGCCATGGCTCTGAAAGAGACCTGAGAAACAACAACTTATAAGAGGACTGGCAGACAAAGAGAAACTCTCTAAAAAGATGATAAAGAAAGAGTAGAGAGAGAGCTGAAGAAAGCTAGAGGACACAGTCAGAAGTATCAAAGTCCACTGGGACTTCAAAGACTGAGCAAGCCTTGTCACTGCATATAGTACATAGCTGGATGAGAAGACTTTGCTGCTTCCTGCTGTTCCTACCACAGTTAACAACTGTGGTGTCCGCACGTGGCACGTCTCAAAAACATCCACATGCCTGCCTGTGTGTGTACACCGGGTACAGGCTTTAAGGTGGGAGATGGCATCTTACATATGTCTTTACCATTCATTCCTTCAGGTGTGTTTCATTTCTACACCACATTTTATTTATCATCACTAGTTAAAACTGTTGTCAAGAGGCAGAAGGAAAGAGCCAAAGACCAAAACTAAGCCACAGGAAGTCCACAGATTCTTCTCTAGGGCACTTCTCACAGAAGAAAACTTGGCAATGTGACGAGTATGAACATGATTCGGAGCCTACGGGTGTGTGCCAGACACCGACTGCAAGACCCTGGATCAGTCCTGTCACCTCACTGGGCCTCAATTATCTCTTATGTAAGATGAAGTTAGATGGTAGGATCTCTAAAACTCCGTTCCAATTACAAAGTTCTCCAACTGGGGGAAGACTCAAAACAGCCCGTGAAATGCAGATGACACAACTTTGCTTGCTGAGAATAAAGAGGACTTTAAGCACTTACTGATGAACATCAAAGACCACAGCCTTCCGTACAGATTATGCCTTAACAGAAAAGAAAAAAAAAATCCTCACAACTGGACCAAGAGACAACATCATGGTAAATGGAGAAAGGATGATCATTGTCTTCAGGGATTTTACTTGGTTTGTATCCACAATCGACACTCACACAGTCCAATGATGTATTACTGCATTGAGCAGATCTCCTGCAAAAGACTACTTTGAAGTGTTAAAAAGCAAAGATATCACTTGAAGGACTGAGGTGGGCCTAACTCAAAGCACTCTGTTTTCAATCATTTCACACGCATGTGAAAGCAGGACAATGCATAAGGAGACCAAAGAAGAACTGATACCTTTGAACACAGAAAAAACTAAATCCACTGAAGATGTGTCTTAGGTTTCATGAGAAAACATTGTAAGTAAATACAAGGATCTACCATTTATCCTCATGTTTTCAATGCCAAGACACAACAATCCTTATGTGATGTGGAGTCTAAGATGGTAATTCTTTGCCTGAACGACACTGGCTTGATCTCCACCTCAAAAATATGACATACTCAACAAACTTTCTTAGCTCTGGATATTATAAATTATTTATGAACATTCTTTTAAGAACTCAAGAAAATGTTTAAACAGAAGGAAACATTCTTTGATAGTTACCAGAGTGAAGGGAGGGAGAAGGCAAGTCACTAATATTAGACTATAGATAAGAACAATCTTAGGTGAAGGGAAGGATAACACAATACAGGGGAAGTCAGCACTACTGGACTAAACCAAAAGCTAAGAAGTTTCCTGAATACTGCCAAATCCTTTGAAAGACAGAGTAGTAGGGGAAGGTGTTCGGGGATTACGATTTCAAGGGATATCTAGGTCGACTGGCAACACAAAGTTTATGAATAAATTGCATTTTATTTCGATGAATGGCGTCTGAGGTCTTAAAATTAGCTAGGGAGCTCTTCAGGCAAAGACTAGATTGGATTATAACATGTACAATGGTAATGGTGAAAAGAGTGCTTGTCAGCTCAAGTAGATGTACGAGACTAAAAGCACAGCTTCTGTGCAGAGGCCAAATGAGAAGGCAGAAAGGGAAAGCAGCTGGTTGAATGGAAACAGGAATTCAGGGCAGAAAAGAGGAGTGTGCTGTCATACTGCAGACAGAGCAACTAGGGTTACACACGACGTGTGTGTACATTTTTGTATGAGCAACTAACCTGAACTGTAAACTTTCACTTAAAGAAGAAAAATTACTCTGCTAATAAACACAGCTTGTCCCAATATCCACATGGCCAAGAGTTCAGTGAGGAATGGAATTAACTGTAATGAACCTTCAGTTTTCCCTAAATAAAGGTTTAGTCGGGGTAGCAGTAAACAGCAGAAAGAATATTTTAAAATTCCTAAAAAGAGTCCACTTTTCCCTGCAAGCCCAGGCTCATTCTAGAAATAACAAGTAGTCAAAAGATGCCTTATACGGGTGAGAGGTAGAAAAAAAGATGTGTTTATCTAAAGGCAGAAGAAACGCTGAAAAAGAAACAACAAAAGAGTAGAACAAAGTTCCCAGAGTTTGCTATGTCATGCAACCTCCCTGCATGGTGCCTTCTTTGTGGAGATTCCTGCAGCTTTATGTGCTCTTTGTCAAGGAGACTGGCACTGTGCAATCATGACCCTGCATACCCTATATGTGTGTTCATAACTAACTTCAAGGCAGTGTTTGGACCCTGCATACCCTATACCCGTGTTCATAACTAACTTTAAGTTACCATGTTTGGACCCTGCATACCCTATACCTGTGTTCATACCTAACTTTAAGTTACAGTGTTTGGACCCTGCATATCCTATACCTGTGTTCATAATTAACTTTACGTTACAATGTTTGGCACTGGTTTAATACACCGAGTTGGATCTGCCACTGCCTCTGTCAAGAATAAAATAAATGGTTTTCCTGTGTTTCTGAACTGTGACCACCTTTCACTGCTCCTCCGCAGGATTCAGAACACTCAGCATCAACATGTTCTCGCTGAAACTGACTCAGGAAAGGTCCTGGGATGTATATTTCTAAAAGCCTCTCCCCCATCATCAGGCTTGCCTTGAACACCATGTAGATTTCTAAAGAGTTCAATCATGTGAGCTAACATCCCTCTGGCCGCCAGTAGCGCCCTCTGTTTAAAATAAATTTTCAGTTCTGTCAGACAATTCTGAAACCCAACCAGTGTATACGACAAACATCTTCATTAATAGCTGCCCCTCAATCTTTTTGTTGATGTAAAACACTTTCAAATTGCCAGGTTCTAGCCACAGCTCCCGACAACTGTAGAGCACTTGCTTTCACAAGGCAGTCAGATATTAAGTGCCAGCCAAGGGATTCTGACCTACAGCTCACTAATGACAACAGATGAATACAGGTAGGTTGGTTCCTGTGATAATGGGACAGGCACCCAGAGAAAGCCTACACACGATGAATTCCTTTGGGCTGCCTCACTTTTCCTACTTTGCAAGTCAAATAACTACTGCAGGAAGACAAGGCATGAGAGCCACAGCACTATTGCGCAGCTCAGCTGGGCTAGAACTTTGCTCACATGCTGATTCACTCTGAGCAGCCAGGAAGAATTGCAGGAGAACGACTGTTTCAATTACCGCTCCATTACAGAAAACCAATATTTCCCTTCATTCTTCAAGGGTGACCCCAGCCTTTCCTGGGCTGCCCCTGTGTGTCGTTACGTCCCAGCATCTGGGCATAGTCAGCATTCATAATTAGAGGAACTGAGAGACCAGGAAACCTGGCCGGAAGGTGCCAGAAATCCTGCAGACTCGAAAGCCAAGGTGTGAAAGGAAGGGGTAAGGGAAGAGCCCGAGGAAAGGATAGGAAGAGGAGGCGCCACCAGGTTTCCAGGGCATCTGTGCAGTTACTGCCGGTAGACAATACTCGACATGTTTTGTCCAGTGGCAGCTGACTGCTGACTCAGAAGCCCTGCACAGCATTCCTTGGTTGTGGAAGAAAAGCACTGGAGAGACAGCCTACGAAGCACATGCAGGAACAGGGTTTATGTTTCTGTTTACACCAATAATAAAAGCTTGTCACTGACTCATGACTGCTGTTGAGAACAGTCAATCTCTAGCTCTTTGAATAGGTGGGTGGTTTCTAAGCGGAAGACGAGACAAAATTATCTTTAAAGAAGGGAAAAGCAAAACAGGGTTACATTTCAAGCACTTGGAATCAGAGTCAAGTTTAGTTTATTTTTGCCCTAGCAACTCACTGTCAGTGTCCTAGCAGACGTGGAAATCTCTGATTTGTACAAAGGAATCTAGGAAATGCTCCTTTCCTTGCCCTATTCAGTCAGGACTGTGACCCACCTAGACAGAACTTGAAAGCAGGTTGTAAGAAGACATGCTTGGGAATGCCATTAGGCAAAAAAAAACACTAGATGAAAAGGGCACTCCAGATAAAGATACTGTCTTATGTTTTACCTTAGAAACAAGGACCAAAATTGCCAAAATGTCTTGAATCCTTGACCAGGTTTTCTGCAGCCTGGACTTAAAACTCAGGCTGCTATAGTCTGTGGGCAGGGACACTGAGACCCTCACCTTGAAAAGTGGTGAACCGCCAAAATCAAAGACAGGCTGGGTATGACAGCCAGCCGTCACCTCTAACTCAGCTTTCCAGCTCCTGTACCAATGGCTTCTTATCACTCACAGCCCTTAGATGTGATTCTCTGGGTACCTAGAAAGCCAGTTTAAAATACAAGAAGGAAAGCTGTCTTCCTCAGTACTCTTGTTTCTGTATATACTTCATCTGGAGAGCTCTTTTCTTGCTTTGCAGCCTCTTTAATAACAAACTGACACTCAGCAGGATGGAGACCAACATGAAACCGATTCCTGTCCCTTCCCACCCCCTCTGCTCAGTACTCACTTTCCCCACAGTACTCCTCCTCCTAGATGGCACCTGCCACTCAACAGGGACATGACTGAAATGTTTCCTTCCTCCACTAACTGCAGGCTTACTTAGGACAGGGACGAGGTCTTTGTGGCTACAACTTCTCCTACAGCAGAAATGTACTATGTTTTGGTGGACTTAATGATAAATGGTGAGTTTAGCCTAGAAAATCTGGGGAAAGTGGAGCTCAGTAGCTCCATAACTGAAAGACCCATTCTGTGGAAAATATTAGCCTTGGCAGGTATGGCTAGAGATGTGGAGAATTTGGTAGATATTATAGAGAATAGACTTCTAAGGTGCTACCAAAAAAGAGTCTTGGTGGCATCACAGTCAAGCGCTTGGCAGCTAACTGAAAGGCTGGTGGTTTGAACCCACCCAGTGACTCTGTGTGAGACAGACCTGGTAATGAGCTTCCTTAAAGATGACAGCCAAGACAACCCTATGATGCATTCTGTCATGGGATTGCTCTATGCTGAAATTTCACTTAATAACAACAAGAATGCAATGGTCTGCTCGGACAGGTAGTGACATTCCAAGAGGAAAATCTAGCAAATGTAGCACTTTTACTGTGACTCCTCCCAGCAGCCCTGGAGCATAAATTATTCTTGGCTGTGGACCACCCGATGGTTATCTGAGAACAACCTGAACCAGGTGACTTCGGTTCTTTTAAAAGTCAATAATCTTGGAAGGCACTTATATGGTCCCAACCCCAATGCTACATCTTCTCCAGATTTTTATTCCTATTCTTTACTGACACACAACTTCTACATGAAATGAAGTGAGTCAGGAATTAATAAATCTCTGCCTTTTCAGTTCTGTTGCCCCAAACAAACATTACAAGTTTCCCAAGTCAGGGCCAAGCACCCAACAAACACAATCACTCAGCTGATATGATTGCCCCAAATGATCCATAAATGCAAAGAACCAAAACCAGAAATGCTTACAGCCCAGTGTCTCATAGCTTTCTCATCTGTAAAATGAAAATAACTACAAAACCACAGTGCTTTGTAGGAATTAAGGCAATGAATGTGCAATGTTTAAGAGTGCCAGGCATATAGCAAAGCTCAACAAATAGTAGTACTGCTATTATTATTTAGCCATTTATAACTACTCCCAAAAAAGGTACACTCAGACTAAATAAGGAGCCACTTTATACTACAGAATCATTAAAATCAAAGAATCATTAAAAGCAAAGAAAAATGCTGGGAAGCTTTCTTTGTTTCAACATCCCTTTCCCCTCTTTGTCCCATCAGTTCCAGAAAGTGTGATAATGGCATTGGGCATGAGGGGATAAAGGAATAAGATATGTATCAGTAAGGTCTTGCCAAAATAATAGCTTTAGAGGTTAACACTAGAAAGACGCAAGGACCTCCATCAATAATGATAAAAATAGCTAACATACTGGGTGCCAGATCTGTATCTCATTTAATCTTCCCCAAAATCCTACGAGGCAGAATCTATTACCTCCATTGTGCAGCTTAAAGAAATTTAAAGGTCACACAACAAGAAAGCAGTATAACCATGTTTTGGATCCAAAACCCAAGTCCTCAGCCATCATGAAGAACCACCTAAGAATAAAGCTTAAGGAACTAAAAGCTTAGCAGAACGCATGCTCCCAGTTCCTCACTGCCTGAGAACAGGAACCTGCAGGTATTCAGACAGACCACAGACAGGCCCTGTCTGCTCTGGAGAGAACTGCCTAGCCATCAGCAGATATGCAGTTTCAAGTAAATTTAGTAAGGATGCACAATACAGGATTCTTTTTCTCCCCACAATTTATCACTGCATCTGCTCCTTTGAAATGGAGTCCTTTCATAAATGGAAGTAAGGGTGGTGGAGTTTCAGGGCAATTCTCTCTATCAGTTGCTGAAATGCTAAGCAACAAAAATAGGACTGACACAGGGCTTATCAGTCTGCATTCTGTTAACAGACTCGTACCCTAGCCATCAGCAACACCTTGGAGGAGTCAATGGCAAAACATTTTCTAATCACCTAGTCGTAACCCATTTACTGAAGGAACTCAGGGACAGGAGGAGAGGTGAACAACCAGCTACCTACCACTCCTCCCCTCCTCCAGCTCCCTGCTTATGTCCTGCAGGACTCCCCTACGCTCTCTAGGTTTTAGACAGGGCCACCTTGCTGTTCAAACAACAAGCACTCTCCTGTAGGCTGCTTCGGTCCTTGCTATCCCTAGTGCCTTGGTGTCAACGATCTTCTCCCAGATGGCCACACAGCTTGCTTCCGCATTTCTTCAGGTCTTGCTCAAATACCACCTTAGTAGAGAAACCTTCCCTGACCACCTGTAGGAAGCTCCGCGTTATCCTCAACACTCTCTTATCCTCCTTACCCTGCTGTATTTCCCTCTGGCATTTGCCACCACTTGCCCAAATGCTGGGGATCCAGGCAGAATTGCACAAGAAGAGGTGTGATAAGACAGCTCAAACGGAAAGACTACATGATTTCAAGCAAATGCCACCAGGTTGGAAAAAGCAGCTGGGGAATCCAGATGATTTCTGCCCAAGATAATCCAGATGTTCCTCTGGTCCTCTAGAGACCTGTCCTTTCTGCTCAACAACTACCCTTCCTGGACCTGACTTAACACATGTTCACCCCAGCAGGCTGCGCAACAGCTCAGGTTAACATTCTTGCCAGCAAAAGAGAACAGGACAGAAGCCATGACCTGGAGGCAGCTTTGTTTTCAACAGTCAAACAGTTTCAGGGTAACTGTCCTCTACAAAAAGAAACTGGTTCTAGAAAAGCACTATGGTATCAGTGTCAAGAAATGTTATACAACAGCCCCCAAACACCTCCCCAGAGAGATACACGATGGATCCATAACATCTCTAATTCCAAGCTGTGTGTGTACGTGTCTTAAATCTGTGTCAGAAAACCATGAAGCCGTCAGGAGCCCACGGTGTCTGAAAAGGCTGTACTTCTTCAATCAAGGCATGATGACAAAGGGGAGCCAAAATGTTATTGTGCCTTTCACTACTCACCAGCTTCTGGTAAGGCTGCCCAGACAGCAGGTGAAGGGAGGGAGGCAAATGGAGAGAGATAGCTAGATACCTGAAACATCAGCCTCAGGAGAGGAATGGGGGGAGGTGGGACAAAAGCAAATTCTGCGTACTGCTCAGGGGCAGATTAACTACTGAGCAGGGTACACACTGGCTTACAGTACGCAAAGTATTAAAAAAAATTAC
Organism: Heterohyrax brucei; assembly: GCA_028571685.1. Lineage (NCBI taxonomy): Eukaryota > Metazoa > Chordata > Mammalia > Hyracoidea > Procaviidae > Heterohyrax > Heterohyrax brucei. Next base: position 59,028,627 of record CM053142.1, on the reverse strand, counting down.
CATTGAGTCAATTCTGACTCAAAGCAACCTTCTTATGACAGAGTAGAATTAACCCAAAGCGTTTCCACAGAGCAGCTGGTAGATGTGAACCACCGACCCTTTGGTTAACAGGCTAATTCTTAACCACTGTGCCACCAGAGCTCCAAACAAGGTATGCACTGGCTTAACTGTATTTACTTACTAATCTGCAGTACCCAATTTCTCATGGGTTTCGTACTTTGTATTTGATTAAACACACACACACACATACACACACACAGATGAAATTGGTCACTATAGATTAGCAAGCAAGCACCAGTGCGCCTGTGCATACCTGGGAGAAAAAACAGTCACATCAGGGCTGACTGACACAGCTCTGCCTGCACCATCATCTGCAAGTGCAGGTGGGGCCAAACAGAAGAACCCAGGTGGTTCTGTAGCTCAGCTTCCCTTCTCCGTCTCTAGTTCTACTCTTTCCACTTCCAAAAGACCTTGCCTCTCACACATCCCAGACAAGAGAGACAAGGACACCTTCGGCTTCCTGCTCTCCAACCCAACACTTCTCTCCTGGTCTTGGTCCCTTCTCCTGCTGCCTCAGAAGGGTCCCATCAGTCAGAGGCTTTACAGCCTTGTTATCTTCCTGCATCCGGCTCCATCAACTACCATATAAAACTCTTCCTTACCAGCAACTTCCTCTTCCCTCAGCCTGACAACATGCTCGAGTCTCTCATCTTTAAAAACACCCTGCCTTACTCCCTACATGCAAACTACTGATCTCTCCCTCCTTGCTTTCATTCTGAGCTTCTGAGAGAGCAGCCTGCTAAGTCTACTCACGCTGGCATCACTTCATTACCTTCTACTCACTCTTTTTTGTTGTTGTTATTCGTCTTTGCACTCTCTCTCCAAACTGTTGAAAAGTGGCCTCTGTTTCCATCACTCCATTGAGGTTGGTAATGACTTTCTAACTGAAAAATGCTCAGACACTTCTTCTTATCTTACTTGTTCCTTCTTTGTAGTTTTCCTAAAAAATCCTCCCTCTCTCGTCTTCTGTGATGCTTGCCCCCTGCTTTTCCTACCACTACTGTCACCACGCCTTGGCTCTCTCAGACGGCTCCAGTTCTTCAATATAACTTTCTTTCTTACAGTAGATGACCCCTAAATTTTTATCTTTGCTGACCTTGCTCCTGAGATCCAAATGCTACTAAATATCTCCATCTAGACTTTTCACAGGTACCTCAAAGTGAACACTTGTTTTCTCTTCCCCTAATCACACCTCCTCACAGAGATGAATGTCACCACCAAATGAAAATTTGGGGTCATCTCAGATCCTTCTTTGTTTTTCACTCTCTCAATCCAATTAACCAAAAGCCAACTACTGTTGATTACACCTCTCTAGACTCTCTTTAGTTCTTCTTCCTGCCATTATCCAGTTTTATAGTCCAAGCACCAGAGATTTCTAACTTGGACCATACAATAGCTGGTGCTCCAAATCCTGCTACAGCTCTCTAGTCTTCAGGAAACAACCCAAACTCTCAACCAAGGTTCAAAATGCCCATCAAGATCCAGCACCAGTCTTATTTCCCGGACTTTCAAACCAACCATTTCCCCTGGTCATACAGTTTTGGGGACACACCATGTTCTCATAAGCTCACACCTCTGCTCACGTTGTTCCTCTGTGCCTGCTGTGTCTTCACTCCCTTGTCTGCTGGACCATCCTAGTCACCATTCCAGACTTCACTGGAATGGCCCGACCTACTCCAACTCCTAGGCAAGGTTACTAACCTCTTTCTCAGTGTTCTGCATTTTAGTACTACATAACTCCCTTTCAGTACTTATCATATAGCTCTGGAATCGTTTCCATGTCTGTCTGCATGTTAGTTTGTGTGGCTCTAGTCATCAGGAAGAGTGATTCATTTTTGTACCTGCACCTGGTACAGATGTCAATGATACAGCATTGCAGTTACTAGGAAAGAATGAAAAAGATCAGTGAAAGACTTGCTTGGTCCACAATGTGTAAAATCACAGAATCAGAGAAAAAGGAAAAGCATTTGTGTGATTTTAGTTTGTTATTAATTTGTTATTAATTATTTGGGGAGTGAGAGAAGGTCAAGGAAGTAGCCAAAGTTGAATGTCCTAAGGGAGTTCTAGACAGTTCTAATTATGAAAGACTACCGTTTTCATTTCACATTGCAGGATATTTACCTTTTTTTCAAGTAGCAAACCAGAAAAACCAAACCTCTTGCCACTGAGTCAATTCTGACTTATAGTGACCCACCACAATGGAGCAGAATTGCTCTACAGGGTTTTCAAGGATAGCACTAGTGTTACGGTGATTTCACAGCACTCAAGGGTGAATTAGGCTACTGGGAAAAGACTCTCCAGGTTCTCCCCAGGCTTCTTAGAGGAAAGCAGGTACATGTGTGCACGCTTGTAAGAAGACTGGCTGTAAAGCAGGAATAAGAGTGGAGCTGTTTCAGAAGGCTGGCAGCTAATGAAGTACAAAACGTTTTTACGCTTCCATAAGGTAGCTTCGTACCAAGCAAACCAACTAATCTGCTGGTTCCAGACCATAGGAAGATTAGGGGCTGGCTGACTCCACAAGGGGCTGATTTTTGCAACAATATTCACAGAAAAAAGCCAAGTTGTTCTCTCTAAAGCCAAAAGAAACCTAGAGTGTTAACTCTAAGCCATCTCTGTGGAATACTTTCCCTTACAAACTAGCTTTAAAGGGTATAAGACCTAGCCATAATCTTCCCAGTGAAACAGAAGTTTTCTTGGGGTCAACTCCTTCTCACTCTACTCTAGTTCCTGTTGCATTTGATATTATTGATAACCATTCCAGCAGCTACATCCATAACATCTTTGACAAGAGCATGGGGAAGAGTCCCATCTCACTGGAACTGAAACATTCAAAAGAACAACAACAAGCTTTGCTTTCTTATGCTTAAATACTACAAATTCCCTAAGCTATACCCCAGCAGGCTCTTGAAAGTCTACAATACACCACTTCTTCCAACTTACAACACCCCCTGTCCTGGGCCTGACACCCTACCCTGTCCAAGAAGGGTTCTGAAGTACAGCCAAAATTTGGGGCTTTTCTTTTTTCCTCTTAAAGAAGACCAACTGCTAAAAAACAACTGCCATAAGCCCTTTGGGTTCCAAAACTCCAGCTGCCATGGGCTCACAGCCAACAACCTGCCAAGCTTTTTTTCCAAAGAAGACATATTAATCTTTCTCTATCGAGCACCTTTGACATTAGGTGGTATCACCGCCAAAGGGCCCACAGGCTATACTTCATATCTACCTTGTCAAAAACACCAACACCTGATGGCCAAGAGGTCCGGTGACTGTTCAGACATCCACCTAGGGTCAAGCAGCAGCAGAATTTCAGATTACAAATTATTCCTTGCCCACTACCTGAACTGCTAAAACCCATGCCTAATTTGTTACAGGCATAAGACTACTGCTAACTGACCTGCTGACTTGCTCTGTGGACTGAAACCCAAATCTCAGAGATCCCAAGTGCTCCCTATGGCATATTATAAAGTGTTACTCCTATGTCATGATCTCACCAGTTGTAGCTTGGGCAAGTCTGCCTAACTCCAAGGAGGCCAATCCTTATGGGAAAAGCCACCAAATGAGGTCATTTGCCCTCTCGCATCTCCTAGAGAACGTATATGTCTGTAGCTGAGCACCGTAACACTCAGAACACCAAGCACTGTCAAGCCAATCTGGACCACATATCACCATCTCAGTCCCCCTTTTAGGGACAGCCTTTAGAAATACTAGGTACTAGGGGACACAGATAAGTGAGTGTACTTGTTCAATTTAAATAAATATTTGATCCAAATACTAGACACCAGGGGCATAAAGGATATCGAAGGATATTAACTAACCTGTCCCTTTATTTCAGAAAACATCTGACCAGGTGCTCCATCGCATCTCAAACCACAGGATATTATGACAGAATGCCATTAAAAAGGGCAACCTCTCCTGTGCTCTCATGGTCTACCTCCTGCACAGGAACTCAAACCACTCACTAATATTAAGGAAACCTTGGGAACACAGTGGTTACAAGTTCAGCTGCTAACCAAAAAGCTGACAGTTCAAATCCACCAGGCACTCCCTGGAAACCCTACAAGGCCTTTCTGTTCTGTCCGATAAGGTTGCTATGAGTCAGAATTAACTTGATGGCAACAGGCATTTTTTTTGTTTGTTTGTTCATATTAAGCTCTTCATCAATAGAAAATGTGTGTATTAACAACCTAATACATGACAACCACTAGCATATAACAGTGAAGGTAGTTAAGATCTTTGTCCTGTGAAAGCTCTTCAAGAGAAGGTCAGTAATCATCAGGCAGTAACGGTAATCTTTTATATCACTGTATCCAATTGGACAGATACATCTGGAGTAGAGCCAGGAAAAACGTTTTACTCATTTTTCAATCACCCAGATAATTTTGAGGAGAAAACAAGAGAAAGATGATACAGACAAGTGAAGTCATGACTTAATCACAGGGCTCAACCTCCTCTCTCACCAAACCTTCACAGTGAACTGCTGGGAAATGGCTAAATTGCCAGATTTTAGTTTCCCCTAACCTCTCTGCTTACTGGCTAACCTAGATGTTGACAGAGCAATGAAACAGCCAAGGGTTCTCATACCAGCAAGGGGGGAAAAGAAGAATCATAGGCTCTGAATAAACCACAAACTGGATAACTGGCCTCTGGATCTAGAGAACCTGAGTGTCTTCCAGAGACAGAAATGGGCTTGACTTATTCCTGGCAAAGAGTCTAACCACATTAGGTGCTGAACGCCCTGGGCAGAGCAAGTGGCAAGCAGCCGGGTAACAGCCACGGGCTGTGCCAAATGCTTGACATCAGAACCACAGTAGGGCTTGGCCAAGAGGCCGTAGGCCAGAGAACAGGGCTGCTAGCTGCCCAAAGGAGCAGCATACAGGAGGCAGAAGAAATGGTTCAGAGCTTTGTATCAGAGGGGACAGTTTCTAAACAATTTTACTAAGGTATAATTTACATACCATAAATTCATCCATTTTAAGGACAGAATTCAATGAGTTTGGTAAATGTATCAAGTTGTGCAACCATCATCACAATCCAGTTCATCACCACGGGGGGGGGATTTTCAGTAACTCCCAAACTTGAAGATGTACAGTCTCGTTACGTTTAAGAGGCCAACGGATATGAACAGTCTTTGCTGTTGCTGCCAATTCACAACATTAAGGACTCAGAGCTGGCTACAGAAAGAGGAAGTCACAGCTATCCACCCCTGCACAAAAAGCACTCAGCCAGCCTTGGCTTGGGGACCTGGAAATTTAAATGATTAAAAAAGTAACTATTGCTAAGAATAGCGCTTCTCAAACTTAAATGAAGAAGCCCTTTATCTGTTTATGTCTTCGTGACACCCCCTCCTCCAACAATGTCTGTGTAGTACTATTGCACAAATCCCGTTTTTACCATGACAGATTTTGAGTATCTGAGCCAAGGAATCAAATCCATTTCAGAGAAATTCTGTAACAGGCTTTGTCTTCTGTTCCTCCTGACAGCTGTGTACTTTCAGAAACACAGTGTAAAGCCATGGCTTATGAATCCTGAACCTAATAATTTTCCAAAGCCACTGATCAAAGAAACTAAATAAAATTTAGGGAGAAATGCGCTGACCTTTCAAGTATATATGCACAGGCATCTTAACTGATGGTACCTGCAGGACTGTAGGGTTTAACAGGTGTCTTTTGTCGTAAGATAAATGGTGGCTAAAAAGGTCTCAATTTTTCTTCTTATGCAAAATGCAAGCAAAGGAAGTAACTGAACGGATTAACCAAAAACCAAACCCTTTGTCACAGATTTGATTTCAACTCACAGTGACACTAAAGGACAGAGCAGAAGTTCCCACAGTGTTTCCAAGAGAGGCTGGTGGAGTCAAACTGTAGACTGTTTGGCTAGCAGCTGAGCTCTTAATCAGCGTGCCACTAGGATTCCACTGAATGGATAAGGATAGTGAACTCAGAAAATCAGAAAAGGTGAGAAGACTAGAGGTTCACAACTTTCCAATGCACAGCCCAGACTGCCTGGACATCCTGTGGGCACACTAACTTGGAAAAGGAATACCCCAAGAGAGGAGTATAAATCCATTAAGAGCAACCAAACAGCCAATTTGGCAAAGGACAAATGATTATTCAGCTGAACTCTCTTCCTTTGGTTTCTCTTCTGATGCTCCCCTCATTTCCACTGCCACACTCAGGTGATGAGTGCTCCTAGTTTTTGTCCTTGGCTCTCTTTTGTCTTATTTCATTCTAAGGCCATCTTTGTAACTCTCTCTTGGGCATATCCATCAGAGCACGTAAGGACACTACAGAGCCAGACTACTCAAAATAGAAGACTCTGTCTTCCCATCCAAACATGTCTATCCTCCTGAATCCCAATCCTAGTGAAACTTGTTCACCCAAGCTAGAATCTGGGTGTTTGCCTCTACATCTTCCTTAATTTCCAGTCTCCTCACAACTAAAATAACAAAAAAAAAGTAGGACTAGGGAAGTTACCCATTATGCTGTGCTAAGTATCACGGCAAGTGCATGTAGTACAGGTTACTCTCCTAATTTCTCCCCACACATCCTCCCTTCTAACCTCATCATCTTGACATTCACTATCTCTACTGGGACTGATGCAAGTCTCCTAACAGTAGACTTCAAGTCTCATTTCCGATTCACATACAAGTTTCTTCCCAAAGTGACCTTTCCAAATAAACTTAATTATGCCACTCCCCTGTTTATACAGTTAAAAGACACTATTTTACTGACAGACTAAACTCCTTGGCCACTTGCTTGGGACAAGAGAACAGGTCCTGCCTCATCTCCATCCTCATCCTCATCCTAATCGTCATCATGACCTTCTGCCATGTACCTTGTGGTTCAGCCACTCACATCTACCTGCTGTTCCAGAAACACACTGTGCTCATTCCTGCACACTTTGTTTCCCAGCTCTGAACATACTTGCCACCATGCAACCTCTGCTCACCCTCCAACTTTTCTGCTATCTTTTCTGAACTAAGGCTGATTATAAGTGTGATTCACCAAGGCTTTTTAGTTACACGTTTTCGCCGTGCCCTTACTGCACAACTTGCTCCTCCCTTCTTCCTGGGTAGCTAAGCTCCACCACTAGACTCTGGGATCCTGAGGACAGTGAGTCTCCCTCAAGCACATTTCCACCCCCAGCATTCAGTAGAGTGCCAGACTTAGAACAAACCAAATCTTTATGGAATGAATTTAAAGTTTTGGTTTATGAGTATACACTTTGAGTACTCAAGATAAATTATTTCTAAAAGGCAGCAGAAATACTTCGGAGTCCCAAATTTTGTTTTAAAATCACTTGCAAGCTGGATTGTTCTCTTCTAATCCTACACTGAGAAATGAGCAACAAACAGCCATGTTTTCCTCAAAGGCTTCCCTCTTCAGACATGCCTGAACCCCATCTGTTCCCAGCTTCAGAAAGAAAGCATTTCTTTAAGGCCAAAGAGCTGCATGTGTCCAAGAAAAGTGGCATATTCAAAATATAGAGAGAATTTGTAGGAATCATTATGAAAAAATACTTGATGAAAATTGGGCAAAAGATTTGACCATGCAGTTGACTAAAGAGAATATCCAAATGGTTAAAAAACCATATGAATGGGTGCTCAGATCTTTACTCACCAAGACATGTTAATTATAACCAAGAGTTGCCACACATACCAACCAGGATGGGTAAATTAAAGACTGATAATACCAAGAGTATACAAGGATGTGGAACAATGGGAACGTGCAGATGATAATGAGACGTAAACTAGTACCACTACTCTGGAAAACTATTTAGCAATGATTCTTACAGCTAAATATACCTTAAAACTCACAATTCACCCATACCCTACACAAAAACTAACTTAAAAATGGATCAAAGAGCTAAATATCAAATCTAAAATGATAAAGATCATGCAAGAAAAAATAGGGTCAACAATGGAAGCTCTGACGCACAGTTTAAACAGACTACAAAAGCTGATGAACAAGAGAAAACAGATAAATGGGAACTCCTAAGGATCAAACACTTATTCTCATCCAAAGTCTTTATTAAGAGAGTTAATACAACCTCTCTGGAAAGCAATCTGGTGCTTCCTTAAAAAACTGGAAATAAAGAAACTGTTTGATCCAGTAATCCCACTGCTCAGAATATACTTTACAGAAACAATGGCTGTTAGATGAACACATACATGCACACAAATGTTTATTGCAACAATGTTCACAACAGCAAGAAGATGGAATCAACCCAGATGCCCATCAACAGATGAATGAATAAACAAACTATGGTACATAAACTCAATGAAACACTATGCAAGGGTAAAGAACAATGATGATTTCAGGAAGCATCTCATAACCTGGTTTTAACTGATGGGCATTATGCTGACTGAAATCAGTCAGCACCAAAAGGACAAGGACTGTATAAGACCTCTGCTATACTGACTTAAAAACAGACTTATGTACAGAAGAAAAGACTCTTTGATGGCTACAAGGGCAGCAAGGGAGGGAGAGGCGTGGTCACAGAGTAGACAGTAAACAGGAATTTGATTACTTGAAAGACACGACAGCATACGGTAGAGAGCAGAGCAATATAACTGGACTATGCCATGAACTGAAAGGTTTTCTAAACTCAACGCAATATTTCAAAGGATAGGGGAGCAGTGCCATGGGTCTGGGGATCATGTTTTCAGGGAACACTGAAGGTAACTGGCATAACTAGTCTTTTGCTAAGACAGTCTTCTGCACCCCATATTGATTAGTGGCATCTGGGGTCTTAAAAGCTAGTGAGCTGTTACCTGAGGTACACCAAACGGTCCCAATTTATCAGGAATAGATGATGAACAAGAACAACAAAGACACAAGGCAAAAAGAGCCCAGGAGATGGAAGGATCCATGTGAATGGGAGACTGTATTGTATCAACATGAGACCAGAAGGACCTGATGGTGCCCGGCCACCACCACGGGTAGCTGTGATAAGGAGCACAAGAGCTCCTGAGGCAACAACAGAAAAAGATGTGCGCAGCTCAAGAACTCTACTAAAACTGATGGTCCGACAGCCGGGAGGGTCCCCGGGGAACATGGCCCCTGCTGCCAGTCCTGACCAGAAACCAGTACTTAGGTCAACTCTTCAGACAAGAACAGACAGGACTCAGGGACACAGTATAATCATATGGTATTTGTACTTTATGGTTCTATACATTTATGGGAGGCTGTCCTACTGCTTTCTTTCTTGATAGAAGAAGGTGGAGAGGACAGGACAGGTGCTTGTTCAGAGGCTTCTAGAAATACAGAGTGAAAAGCAGCAATGTGCTGTCACTAGGTGAGGAGAGCAGATGGGCATGGGAAATTGATTTGGACTGTACACTTTCACTTATTCACAATAAAAAAAATAACCTTATAATTCTATTCTTGGGGATACATTCAACAGAAATGAGTAACTATGTCCACTAAAAGACAAGTACAAAAGAATGCTCACTGCCACCTCACTCATAGTATTCTAAAACTGGAAACAACCAAATGACTGTAACAGTAGCCAGATATACAAACTGAAGTTATAGCAGTCCAGTGGAATACTGCGTAGCCGCAAAGGGGAAGGAGTCACTGCTACACCCAGCAACATGAATGAAAACTCAAGAGACACAATGTTGAGAAAGAGATGGACAACAGTATTGATTAAGGGTGGGGTTGCATAGCTGATTAAAGTAATTGTTGTCAAAAAGCTATACACCTGTGAAAAGGGGAACTGGCAAAAGGTGTGACACACAGCTACAGAAAAAAAAAAGATTAGCTGCTGAGGATGTTTACATATAACCAAATATCTTAGAGAATCTGGACATCTATGGGAGGTTTGGAGGTTTAGAGTTATGGTTTCACAGGACATCTCAGTAAATTGGTCTGATACCTGTTTAGGGCTTCTGTTCTACCTCCTAGAATAATTAATAGTGCCTACGGGTCTTAAAATCTTGCAAGCAGCTATATAAGCTACAACTGGTCTCTTTTTACCTGGAGCAGCAGGAACAGAGTTAGAAATAGGAGGAGGATATGGAATGTGTAGCAAGCTGCCTCCTTTGTCATGTGATCAGAAGAACTGAATGGTGCCCAACTACCATTATCGAACATTTTAATAAAAAATTCTATAGGAGAATCTGATCAAAAAGGTGGAAAGAAGGACAGAACTTCAAATTCTCATTGAATCCAGATTTTCTAGAGCCAGGGAGGTTGGACCAATCCCTGAACTATTGCCATAAAATAATCTTTAAACTTTAAGCCTTAAGCCAGAAAACATCCCAGTGTGTTTAAAACCACAGTTTAGCTTTACTAGTAAAGAATGTCTGCCTTGAGCATTATGTTCTTTCAAGATCCACCTATATGAGACAAAATTGGCAACAGCAACTTGAAAGATTCGAGTTTCTGTTAATAGCTGAGGGACAACTCAGAAAAGGAGAGTGACAGTGGTTGCACGTTTGAAGAATGTAATCAATGCCATTGAACTGTATAAGCAGAAACTGCAGAACTATATACTCTCGACAACAAAAATATATTTTTAAAAAGAAGACAGACACAAAAAAGAATGTATTGCATGCCTCCATTTATAGGACGACCAAGAACAGGCAAAACTCAAACCTACAAGACAGAAGCTAGTCAGAATAGCAGCAACTTGGATGGGAAGGTCACAGTCTGAGAAGCAGCAAGAAAGAGCCTTTAGGAGACTGATCTGTACAGTGGTTACACAATATGCTGGATACTGCGTCCCAACTCGGTTAAGCTGGGCACTATGCTTCTCAGAATCCCAAATACAGGTTTCAAGTTAGAACTGGTTAGAAGAGGAACTTGCAGGAGGTTAAAACAAACCAACCACTGCTGTCAAGTCAATTCTGACTGACAGTGACCCTACAGAGTAGAACTGCCCCACAGAGTTTCCAAGAAGCACCTTGTGGATTTGAATCGCCGAAACTCTGGTTAGCTGCCGTAGCACTTAACCACTATGCAACCAGCGAGTGTTGCAGGAGATCAGGAAGCTGGAATTGAAGTGGCAGCTACTACTCTGAAGGTCTGAGCAGTCAAAAGTGGCGATGGATGGACAAGTGTCTGGTGAGTTCCAGTTTGTTCTTGCTCTCCTCTACTCTGCACTGAGCTGTTGGTCCTCACTGCTGACCCTGCTGTCCAGCAATAGCCCCAGGCCCATCACCAGGCACTTGGTTGTGGACCCAACTGGATGGCGGCTTTCCAGAGACACCAGCCTCCCACAGAGCTCTCCAGAGCTCCCCTCCTGCGGTCTCGCTGCGACATTGAATGTGCCTGTTTCTCAGACTTGCCTGTACACTCTGTCTTCTCTGCACATGCTAATGCTTCAGGATCTAAGGTTCACGATTCAAACTGCATTCTAGACCTTAACTTCCCCAACTGTTCCCACAGCTGTGTAAGGTCCAATTTCTCCAATAAATCCCTTATTCTAAAATTTCAGAGGCTCTGCTTCCTTAACTAACCTAATGGATACAGATCTTTACATTACGTAAAAATTCAATCTGCATACTTAAAATCTGTGTGCTTTACAGAACACATGCTATACTACCATTAAAAAAAGAGTAAAGAAATAATAATAAACTGGGAAAAGGCAACTTTAAAGTATTCCGAGAGTAGAGTAACTTGAGGGGCGCCCAGGAGCACACATGAACAAAATCCACACCGTGCCTCACATACTGAGGAAGAAACCAACACAGTGCTACTACGCATGAGATCTAGCAGACAGCTGGGAGGCCAATGGGGTGCATTTCTGACCACAGCCAGGTTGTGTGCTTTATAAATAGCAGATATGATATCAGCTCCCTGCCTGACAAGCTCAGCTCCCTGGAACCAAGTTTCCTAGCCTAGAGTGAGTTTTCTTTTGATGGGATAACTTCATCAGTTCAGTGTGCACTCTGAATGCAAGTGAGCTCAGGGTGACTATGAGCTGGAATTGATTGGACAGCAACAAGGTTATTATTTTTTTTTTTTAATGAGAAGAAGGGAACACGGAGAGGAAGGATAGAGATGAGTTTGAAAGCCAGCCTGTGACATGCAGAACCTGCAGTCTGGTCATGCTACCCCATTCTCAGATGCAGGCCTTCCTCTGCATTCAGACACCCACACAAGAACGTGAAGTACACAGCCATCTCCAAAGCAGCAGTTTTTCAGGCACAATACTGACACATCTTGCAGCTTCTATTTCATTCTGCAAATATGTATTGAGTGACACAGCATACTCTCATGTGTCAGACTCTACACCTGGCACTAAATTTACACTGTTGAATCAAAGCATTATTATGCTTTTCCACCCATGGAAAGCTTACTGTTTAGTGGAGGATACAGACAATAAACAAGTAAGGAAACACGCACATAACTACAAAATATGAGTGTTAGAAAGAAAGTGCACAGGTTTTGGTGACCTAGAATAATAGAAGGCACCCTAAGATAAACTGAAATCCTGGTGGCGTAGTGGTTAAGTGCTATGGCTGCTAACCGAAAGGTTGGCTGTTTGAACTCATGAGGCACTCCTTGGAAACTCTACGGAGTAGTTCTACTCTGTCCTATATGATCACTATGAGGCAGAATCGACTTCATGGTAGTGGGTTATTGGTGGGTTTAAGATAAGTTGGTAATAGAAGCTTCTCTGAACAGGTAACTTAAAGTACAGGTCTGAAGGACAAGGAGAAAGAATGACAAGTGCTCAGATCTGAACACTTTCACAGGTTTCCTCTCTAGCCAGTTTTTCCTCTAATAAAGACAGCAGAGTGAAATGTGTCTATGTATCCCCATCCCTCACCATACATGCAGGTAGCACTTCATCCTTCTTGAAGAAATTCCCTATAGATCCCACCTAGTCCTCACACAATTCTACAAGTAAGGAAGGTGGATGCTAAAAATATGACTTAGGAGGAAATAACTTGCTCTGAGTTTCATAAGAAGCTACCAAGGGCTCAACCATTTCTATCAAGGGTTAAAGGCTCAATTCTCTTCATTATCTCCCTTTGGTTGCTTGTTATTTTTGTTACAGGCCACAGAGTCAGCTCCATCTCACGGTGATCTTAGGTACAGCAGAATGAAATATTACCCAGCCAATGTCATCCTCACAATCATTATGTTTGAGACCATTGTTGTAGCCATTGTGTCGTTGTGGTTCTCTCTTTTTTTCACTGGTCCTCTGCTTTAGTGGTGGTGTTGGCAAAGAATACTGAATGCACCATGCGCATGACACCCTTCTCCAGCAACTGGTCCTTTCTGATGATGAAAACTCGCCGTCTTTGCTTCAAAACTGATTTGTTCACTCTTCTGTTAGTCTATGATACATTCAGTATTCTTTGCCAACACCACAATTCAAATACGTCAATTCTTCTTCATTATTCCTCTCTCACTGCCTGGTGCACATTTCATATGCGTATTGCGTGACTGAAAATACCATGATGTGGGTCAGGTAGACCCTAATCAACAAAGTGACATCTTTGCTTTTTAAGACTTTAAAGCAGTCTTTTGCCTCAGATCCGCCCATTGCAATATGTTGTTGGCTTTCTTATGTCATTATTTTTAAGCAGAGCCAAAAAACGCTTCGTAACTCTTCTACTGTAGACCCTTTTGGAAGGCTCATCAATGACAATATTTTAAACTGCATACTGCTAAAGCATGGCTGTCCCCCATCTACTTCAGCACCATATTTATTAGAAAAAGACAGCCCAAAACAGGGGGAGAAGGGGAAAGACGGACTGCTATCAAAGGTATTACTTTACCATACCCAATACTGGCATCTATCATGGCACACATAAAGTTTGATTACACTCCAGTTAAGCATTCAGCTGTTAACCAAAAGACGGGCAGTTTAAATCCACCACCTGCTCCTTGGAAACCTAATGAGGCAATTCTACTTTTTCCCATAAGGTCACTAAAAGCTGGAATTGACTTGATAGCAACAGGTAAAACCCCAACTATGGGGTCTGACTGGGTTTTGGTAACCTGTTTACACTAGCCTTTCTCCCCAGCTGTGTGAGTCCCTGGACAGGGGTATGCAGGGATGGGGAGACCACGTCTTACCTTATTCACAGCACTAAGGCTGCCAAGATATGAACAAAATCAAACAAACCACTTTTGAAAACCACTTCATATATCCTCATCTTCCTCTAGCAAATGCTAGTGTTTAAATGTCAAGATGAATCTAAGACTTTATAAATAATGCTTGGTTTGGCAAGAGGAGGCTTAAGGGGTTAATAACACTAACTACCACCAGTTACTGAAATTGCCTATATGAGAACACTGCCCTGTGTACCTCATACAAATCTTTTCTTCTGGTCCTCACAACCACACATAACAAGTTTTACGAATCTCATTATAAAACCAAACCAAGATTGTTGCCATCAAGTCTCTTCCAACTCACAGACACCCTACAGGACACAGCAGAACTCTACGGAGTTTCAAGGAGCAGTTGGTAGATCTGAACTGGCGACCTTTTGGTTAGCCTGAGTTCTTCACCACTGTGCAGCCATGGTAATTGATTTGTCCAACTAATAAGCTAAATGTGACTAAATTCAAATTCAGAAACATTTCATTCTAAAGTCCAGATTATTCCTGCTGCCTCCCAATGGACTTTTCTGTGTCAAATATGGAACACAAATTCATACCTCCACATACAGCTGACCACAGCCAATGGGAAAGTTAGTAGTTTCAAACCTTAGATTACTCAACTGTAAGCTGAGATCAGGAGGACTCAGCTATAAACACTAGCCGCTCCACATTCTCCTGGGGAATATGCAGGGGAAGGCTGAGGGGCAGGAGGGGAAACCCCTTTTCTTACAGTGCTGCCCTCACCAACAGGAGAGGTTGTGTTGGGTCTCAGGGGTCCTGTGTATTCACAAAGCGTTAAACTTGGCAGATAGCTATAATGTGCTCTGGTGTCAAATACAATTCTGGATAAAAGATTTGGGTATCAAGACGAATTGCAAGTCCCGTGGTCTAAGGAGGAGCCCTGGTGGTGCCATGGTTAAAGTGCTCAGCTGCCAACTGAAAGGTCCACTGCTGACTCACCGGCTATTCCTCAGGAAAAGATGTGGCAATCTGCTCTGTAAAGATTACAGCCTTGGAAACCCTATGGCATGGTTTTACTTTGTCCTGTAGGGTTGCTAAGAGTTGGAATTGACTGGACAGCAGTGAAGTCTGGTTTGGTCTAAGATGATGTGTTAATAACCTGAGTCTGACAGGACTAAATGGAAGTTTGGTGCAGAATGAGGCCGTATCTCACTTGTGAAGGGAAGCTCACTACTCTCCCTACCAGTGCTCCTGCCTCCAGCCGAAATTTCAAGAGCCTTCAGGAATCAGAGCAAAATCCATGTGGGTAACAAGTAATAGAAGGCAGACAGAGGCGTAAGAGCTCATCATCCTGGAAGAGTATCAGGCTCCTGTTCCCTGCTCCTGGCTACAACATACACTAGTCCCAGCTCCCCAGTAAAGGCCGAGGGGTAAGCAGAGGCTGAAATCCAGCCTACACCCCACTCAGCAAGCCACATACACCTAGTGGAGCAGCATTCCCCACAAGAGGTGCATTCTGTTACCTAATGCAATGGCATTTTAGGGGTGGACAGCTGCCACATGTTGCTGTAATCCTTGATATGTTAAGGAGACCAAACACAGTGTGGCAGGATGGGAAGCCTGTGAGAGCCGGCCTGAGCCACAGACAGCGAGTTCAGCCAGATGGCAGTGCTCTAACTCCGCTCTGTGTACCCTGTGTAGAACAGATCTATCTCTGCAGCTCTTAAAAGCGGCATCAGACGAATGTCTCTGAGGAGTCACATACTTCCTCTACACTTAGGAAAGAAAAGCCCTCTCCGGCTGGAAAGAGACTGAGGAAACTAGGCCCCCATTTTTACATTAAGTTAGAGCACATCCCTCCTCTAAAGCACTAAAAACCCACCGCTGTTGAGTCAGATCCGCCTAATGTCAGAAGCAAGGTTACTCATCTCAAAGCACTGTGGAAACATTAGACATCCATTCAAAGGCATCAGGATGGATTGGCACTCTTACACACTAATAATGGGAGCTCCTTATAGTAGACACATGAGTGTGCACTGTATTCAGTGAAGCTACTAATACTTCAGCCAAAGTAGCCCTAGAAGTCACGTCAGCACAAGCAGTAGTCCTGTTCCGCTCAGGTCAGAACTTGCCTTCAGATCACCATGGAAGGCTGCTAGACTTCATTAACTCTGAAGCCAAGGACAAAGGACTGGCCAAGGAAGTGCAAAGGTCTTTTTACTAAAAAATGTGTCAAACAGCTGTCATTTTAACATCTGCCTTTTCTGAGCCAGTTGAGTACAGCTACATAAAGAAGGATTCTTACAGGTGGAAAGTATTTGTGAACCAGTCGAAAAAGGGAAAACTGATTCTGACAAAGGCTGTTAAATGTATACAGCACAATTTTAGAAAATCATATCAAAACCCAAAGGCCAAAGAGAGCAGGGAAGGACCATCTTCACTAACTATTCAGGTCTGATGGCCTTCTAGAAGAATATTTCCTTCTATGAGAATATGTTTAGGGGTAAAGGAATAACAATAAATTCATCAGAAGGAAAGATGTAAAGGTAGCATAAACTCAAGGGTTTGTAAATATGAAAGCAATGGCAGCAACAAGAGAATCAGGAAGGAAAATCAGCTTGGGGTCAAACCCAAACCCACTGCCATCAAGTCGATTCTGACTCACAGTGACACTACAGGTCAGAAGAGAATTGCCCCATAGAGTTTCCAAGGAGCACCTGGTGGATTTGAACTGCTGACCTTCTGGTAAGCATATGTAGCACTTAACCACTACCTGCCATGGTTTCCCCAGGACGAGGAGAGAATGGAAATTAGGTGGGGAATACTAAGTACTTAACGAGCATTTTCCAGATCTGCAGAAGAGCTGTAAGCTCTGCCTTGTAGGCCGGGTCAGTGTCAATCATTCTTAGAGAACTATTTAATCAGAGTGGCATGAATTACACAAAACAAGCCAAGAGGCAAGTAAACTCATAGTGTGAGAACACTAGGCAGAATGAGGGTCAATCCACTCCTTCCTCATCTGCCTACAATAAAAGTACAAGGCATCTAGTTCTGTCCACAGGCAACAGGGCAAATGGACCAGGTAAAGTACTTCTTCCACAATACTCCCTGCCCCTCCACCACGGCCCAGCAGGTGGTCCATCTAGACTAAAGGATTCCACAACTCACCTAGTTCTCTTAGACCTGTCTTAAACAAGTTTTCATTATGGTTACTGGAAAGAGAGAGGCTCAGAGCTCAGGGATTCCACTTTCCTCCAGCCTGCCACTGCCCTAAGAGACCCGGACAATTCTTGCCCAGAGAGGTGCCATCATTAGAGAAGTGAACAGATGCCCACTGTCCACTGTCTGCCAAGCTGAAAACTACAATCACCCTCAAGGGAGGAGAAGAAGCAATGAAGCCTGTCAGTCGAGGATAATGGTGATAGTGGTTTTGGTCTAGAGCACTTCCTCACTCTTTTTTGTTCTGGAGAAAGTGCCTGGGGCTTGGAAAGAGTCCCAAGGACTAAAAACTCCCTAACTCTCTAAGTAGACCTTGCAACTTGTTTCTCGCCAGTGGAGAAGGAGCTCCCCTGCAAAACTTGCTATTAAAAGAGGGAGAGTAGAGACAAGTTGAGTTTGAAATGCCACACCACAGCAACAGTTGTCATTGATCATAAAACTCAAGGAATTTTCAATTTGTAGAGAATACACTTTTATGTTAAGAAAGAACTACCACGTGCTTTATAACAATTTTTGCGTGTGAAAACCAAGAGAGATGAGGGAAAGCTCATTACATTTTAATATACTGAGATTAGTTGCGTAGACAACCTTTACGGGGTATACATGAGACTCATTCGAATCATCAGTCATCACTGAAAAAAACATATCAGTGTTCAGACCCCAACCCAGACCAACCAAATCAGAATCTCCAGGGTGAGGTGCAGGCATGGGCTAGCTCTATGTACAAAATTTTAAGTATACCCAAGATGACTCTAGTAGGCAACCAGGGCTGTGATGAGGGACACCAAATGCAAACCTGGGAATGCAGAGCAAATTTAGCTGTGTAATCAGAGGTTTACCTACGTTCAAAAAGGCCACCTTCCCTATATACATGTCAATCACCTATTCTGCACATCTCTTCTGCCCCTAATAGTAATACAAACAACAGCAAAAGGACAGTTGTCCAGCAAAAAAACTGAGTAATGTTCCACAGAGCTCAAGGAAGTGATGTGCCTAATCTCTGAGTACGTATGTTTTGTTCAAGAAAATATAAACCAGCTGTAAAGCTCTGTCTCTCCTGGGGTGAGGTTATACCACAACGTTATCTAAAGATAGCCTGGTGATTGCATGTTTGCAGGGAAGCACAGAATTAAGCACAACTTAAGTGGGCGAAGGAAGACCATGTGCTGAGTGACTGCGGCTGCCAGGCCAGCTTTAGCGTTTCCGGTCACCCACCAAATCAAAGTCTGGATGCTCAAAGAAAAGTAAATATAGGCCAGCCCCACCAAGGACAGCTCTGTGGGTTGGGAGAGACGCTTGTTGAGTTCTCTGTCCCGCCAACAATGCCTCCTGTCAGACATACCTCACCTCCTCCACTTACCAGAGTGACAGGCACTTGCTCTCCTACTAAACTTTGTGGAAATGGTCATTAAAGAAGCAAAAATCCATAAAGGACCTGGCTTCTGGGCTACCAGATGATCTGAGCAGTTACAAATGACCAGTGACTAGTAATTCTAATAACTTTGCTGAGCAGCACAAGGTGAACTCAACACAATGCCACTAAGGTAGTCCTAGAAGGTTCAGAACTGGTGGTTACGGCCCTGCGGGACTCTGGTCAGGCTAGGCCCATTTTGCTGGTTCACCTGACAATCCAACTGTTTTATCTACACCACAGCAAGCCCAGTTAGGTCCAAGGTGAAAGCAGGTCTCACCTGGTCCACCTTAGAGTAAACTCATAGTAAGCTCTGCTCCTTAGACCCATTAGATCAGAGGTAACACTGTAAGGTTGCATTATTCCCTTAATTCACTCCTTACAGCTGTCACTACATAGCTAAAATTTACCTCTCAGATAGAAGCATGCCAAGAGCGGGAGGGGTTTCCAAGATTTGCAAGGAATCAAGCAAATGTGGTCTGGTTATTATTTACTCTCCTAAATCAACATCTCTTCTTATCTTTTCTTGGGCCAGTAGAATATGGTGTCTTTGAAAATACCTCTTTATCCTTCTCTCTTAATGGAGAAGAGACTACGGTAGACAGGCCAAATCCACAAAAACACTTCCATATAAAATGGACTATGTAATCCTCATGGAAAACAAAAGCTCTTTCCATATCTGAGAAGCCCCCTATTTGAGGAAGCCGAGATTGAGCTTTATGAATAAATCAAAGCAATTTGCAATCATGGCTCTGATCCAAACTGCTCCCCTCTCGTTTGATACTGTGCACTGGAGGAAACAAAAGAATGAGTACTCTGATGTCTGCCTTTTTGGTGTCTGCCCTCAGAGAAAACAGTTGGTTTGAGCTTTATGCCATGACATCATCAGCCACTAATCAACACACAGAAGGTAGGTTTTGTCTATGTAAAACCAACCGCTGCAATTGTCAAGCTGCAATGGGCAATGCAGGTGTGAGCCGGGGCTTTCTAGTTTATCCTGCCTTCGCATTGCCCTAGAAAAGAAAGAGGGAAGGAGGGAAAGAAAACCTTTCTGCAAAAAAATGCAGAAGTCTGAAATCCCTTAGGTGGGAGTAACAGACCATCCCAGAATATACCTGTGCCCCATCCCTCTCCACCTCCCACCCCTGCCAAGGCTGACAGTGGAAGCTTTGTTCCATGAAGCAGTGAATGGAATCTTCCCAGTGCTCCCTGCCAAGGAAACAGTTTTAGGAAAGTTGTTTTTTGTTACATGAGCACGTGTGTGTGCTTTCAAATAGGATTCTGAAGCAGCAAAAGGAGTGGGAAATAGAAAGAAACAGTTTGGCTTATCCAGACATTAGTTAAAATTTTGGTACCCCCAAACCAGAAAGCTCTACTTATGCATGACAGCTGGAGGCTCTTGGGGCTTGGTTACTTTCTGTCCATTTTCCTGCCCTTCCACTCCCCCCAAAAACTAGTCATCTTATGAATGAAGCTGTTTAGCCAAGGTTAGAATATGCAGGGACAGAGGGGGTGGTAGTGGCAGAGGGCACAGGGCTCCAGGAGAGTAGGGGTAAAGAGAATACAGAGCAAATATTGTTTACAACTGCAGACCCAGGCTAACGTGATCTCTCCGCCTGTTCAAGCATATTATTACATTAAGTCCCCAACAATAAAGCCGGAGGCAGAGAGAGCAGGGCCGACCCAGCCTCCGCTTTGCTAATGGCACAAGGGCAACATTCCACACAAAGTTTGTCCCAGCAACGGTGTGTGCCAGCTCTCCTGAGAGTCCACCAGCTGGGACTAATGGCAGGGGACAGACACTGAACTCCAACTAAAGGCCAAAGCAACCTAAGATGAGGACTGGACTGGGTCATAAAAAGCTGTCTAAGAAAGCATATATGAGAAGCTGCATTTTTAACTGAAAATGGGGTGTAAATGAATACGTTAAGAAACCATACACAGCCAGGGTCCTCTAATAGCCACGTGGCTGGGGCCAGCAGTGCCTGTTGAGCTGTTACCACAGTGACTGAGAAACCACTGTCCTTATAAGTTACTAAGACATCACTTCTGATAATATCATTGTATCCTTCTGAGCTCTTAAGCCTTACTATAAATGGCAAAAAAAAAAAACAACAACTACCAAATACCATTAAATATGAATGTCTCTCTCATAAAACACTTTTTTTTTTTTTTAAAACAGTACGATTCAAGGTAAAATAGAGATTAAGTCAATAAATGTATGAACTAATGTTAGGTGTTCAGGATAGATTTAATCTATACCATTTAGGGCTGACTACTGTCAGTTGTTACAGCGCCCTGGTGGTACAAATGGTTAAATGTTTGGCTGTTAATTGAAAGGCTGGCGGTTCAAACCCACCTAGCTGCTCCATGGGAAAAAGATCTGCCCGTCTGCTTCCATAAAGATGACAGTCAAGGAAATGGACAAATTCCTTGACTCATACCACCTACCCCAATTATCACAACGTGAAGTAGAACAACTTAATAAACCCATCACAAAGGAAGAGATTGAAAAGGTCATCAAAACACTGCCAACCAAAAAAAGCCCGGGCCCAGATGGCTTCACGGTAGAATTCTACCAAGCATTTAGAGAAGAGTTATCCCCAATACTACTGAGACTATTTCACAGTATAGAAAGGGATGGAGTACCCCCAAACTCATTCTATGAAGCCAGCATAACCCTGATACCTAAGCCAGGAAATATCCAACAAAGACCGATATCACTCATGAACCTAGATGCAAAAATCTTCAACAAAATTCTTGCCAATAGAATACAACAACATATCAAGAAAATAATCCATCATGACCAAGTGGGCTTCATACCAGGGATGCAAGGCTGGTTCAATATCAGGAAAACAATTAATGTGATTAACCACATAAATAACACAATAGACAAAGATCACCTGATTTTGTCCATTGATGCCGAAAAGGCATTTGATAAAGTCCAACATCCATTCATGCTAAAAACTCTTAGCAAAATGGGCATAGACGGCAAATTCCTCAACACAATAAGGGCCACTTATACAAAGCCAATTGCCCAAATCATCCTGAATGGAGAGAGACTGAAAGACTTTCCCTCGAGATCAGGAACTAGACAAGGATGCCCACTGTCACCTCTCCTATTCAACATTGTGCTAGAAGTTCTAGCCAGAGCAATTAGACAAGACCAAGAAATAAAGGGCATCTGCATCAGCAAAGAGGAAGTTAAAATCTCCCTGTTCGCAGATGATATGATTGTATATAGAGAACCCCAAGGAATATAAGTAAGTGTTCAGCAAAGTCTCAGGATACAAGATAAACATAAGTAAATCAGTAGGATTCCTTTATACCAACAACGAGATGGTTAAGGAGGAAATTATTAAATCAATACCATTTACAATAGCCCCTAAGAAGATAAGGTACCTAGGAATTAATCTAACCAGAGAAACAACAGACCTTTACAAAGAGAACTACAAGCCCTTACTACAAGAAACTAAAAGAGACTTAGATAAATGGAAAAACCTACCCTGCTCATGGATAGGAAGACTTAACATTGTGAAAATGTCTATTTTGGATAAAAGACCTAAATATCAAACCTAAAACGATAAAGCTCATCCAAGAAAAGGTAGGAACAACAATGGAAGTTTTAATACACAATGAGGACAGACTCCAAAATCTGTCAAAGAAACCTCAATCAATAGAAGAGAAAATAGATAAATGGGAACTATTAAGAATCAAACACTTTTGCTCATCCAAAGACTTTATTAACAGAATTAAAAGAACACCCACGGAATGGGAAAAAATATTTGGCAACTCCATGTCAGACTGACGCCTGATCTCCATAATCTATAAGATACTACAAAATATCAAGAAGAAGAAGATAAACCATCCAATTAAGCGATGGGCAAAGGAGATGGACAGACACTTCACTAAAGAGGAGATCCAGGCAGCCAAAAAACACAAGTGGACATGTTCACGATCTTTAGTTATTAAAGAAATTCAAATCAAGACAACAATGAGATACCATCTCATCCCAACAAGATTGGCCATGATCCAGAAAACACAAAACAACACATGCTGGAGAGGCTGTGGAGAAAGTGGAACCCTCGTACACTGTTGGTGGGGTTGCAAAATGGTCCAGCCTCTTTGGAAGGCAATCTGGCGCTTCCTTAAAAAAATGGATATCGATATACCATTTGACCCAGTAATTCCACTACTTGGAATATATCCTACAGATTCAAGGCCTTTCACACCAACGGACACATGCACCAGAATGTTTACCGCAGCACAGTCCACGATAGCAAAAAGATGGAATCAACCCAGATGCCCAACAATAGAAGAATGGATAGGTAAACTATGGTACATATACTCAATGGAGCACTACGCAATGATAAAGAATAACGATGATTCCAGGAAACATCTCCTAACTTGGTTTCAACTGGAAGACATTATGTTGAGTGAAAGTAGTCAGCGACACAAGGACAAGTACTGTATGAGACCTCTACGATAAGATCTCAAAAACAGACTTGTGTATAGAAGAAAAGACTCTTTGACAGCTGCAAGGGAGGGGAGGGAGGGAGGGTGAGAAGGGGAGGGTTTAGTTTAGATAGTTGCTAGAAATCTAGTTGGGAGAAAGTGGTGATAGTACACATTAGAAACAAGAACAACATTAAGTGGACCTCAGCATAACTTGAGTACTCCTTCCATCTTAACTCAATACTGCAAGGATAGAGTAGCTGGGGCGGGGGGCGGGGGACCATGCTCTTAGGCGAATTCCAGGCCAATTGGCACAACTAGGGTTTTGCTAAGAGAGCTCTCTGCACCCCACATTGGTGAGTGGCTCTGGGGTCTTAAAAGCTGCCAAGCTGCCATCCGAGGACACAGCAAATGGTCCCAACTCAGCAGAAACGGATGCTCACCGAGGACCAAAATGACATGAGGTAAAGACAACCGAGAAGACAGAGAGACCCACAAGAGTGGGTGCCTACATCGACTTGGGACCGGAAGAACCGGATGGTGCCCGGCCATCACCAGCGACAGCCACGATGGAGCTCACAGAGAGGAGTCTCACTGGCAACACAAGAATAAAAAGAGGTGCATCATGAGATCTCCACTAAAAGACCTCAATTGATGGTCCAGCGGTTTGGGGGTTCCTCTGAGAGCAAGGCACCCGGCCCTGATGCTGCCCTTTCCCATAAATTATAACAAAGGTCCACTCTTTGGACAGGAATGGATTGGACTTGGCAATGCAGAGTGACCATATATTGGAAGCACTTTATGGTTCTATACATCTATAGGATATCATCTTGCTGACCTCTGGCTGGAGGAAGGGGAGTGGACAGAGAGGAGGGGAAAGGAGGCTGTTGGGAGGATGAGACATGTATGGAGCAGAGAGGAATAGTGTGCAGTCACTGGACAGGGAGAGCAGTGGAAGCTGCATATAGATGAGCATCTAAATTTATATGTGAATGTACATTTTCACTCAGTTATATTCAATAAAAATTGAAATTAAAAAAAAAGATGACAGTCAAGCAAATCCTTTGGGCAGTTCTACTCTGTCACTTGGGGTTGTTATGGGTCAGAATCAACTTGACTGCACCTAACAACACTTGTCAACTGTATTTTCCGTCACTTGGGAGAGAGAAGACACTGACACCCTCTTCCTCACTTCCACTTCAGTCTCTACCTTTTACCGGCAATTATTTCTCGGCACGGCTGCAAGTTCCACCTGACTCCACAATTCCTTCCCCAGTTCAGCTAGGATGGTGATAGAGTCAGACTGTCAGCAAACAGTCTAGGTCTTACAAGCATCCACAGCCTGTGTGGCTTCTGCCATCACGCAATGATGTACTTGAAAATCTAAACCAAGAGGACACTTTGGGCTCTTGGAAGCACAGCAAGGCTCATCATCACTGGCACAGTGTGGAAGCAGCATCCTTGGCTTGCTCCCGCTATAGCATGTAATGCTAACATCTGTTGTGGCTCCTTGAGCACCTTATACACACACACACACACACACACACACACACACACACACACACACACACACACAACTAGGACAGATACCTGTTACACTACAAGATTAAGAATAGCCCAAACAAAGCCACCAATTAAGAAAATTCCCAAATCTTTTACATCCCCAGGATTCCCTAAACAGGACAAGACTCACATGAGGACTGCTGTCCTCTCCCCAAGAAACTACTTCTTGAGACTCCAACCCTATGGGGGAATACGGACCCCACTGCTCAGGGAAGAGTAGGGTACAGGGAAAGCAGAGCTTTCCTCTCCACACAAGTCTGCCAGCAGCACCAGTATAATCCAATCCCACTGCGTGCTCCCTGCCCACTCAAGGACAGCCTCTAGCCCAGCTCACCACAAGGCCACAGGCCAGGCTTCTTTCCTGCCCAGAAAGCTGAGAAAGGGGAGTGAGAACAGAGAGCTATATTTAGCTAGCGGACCAAGATAAAAGGAATGAAATGAGTCACACAGGCCAAGCACCACACAAGCACTTAACTATCACTTGCTACAGGGGAAGGTCCATCCGCGAGCCACACTTAAGGGCAGGGTTTGAGCTGGGCTAGTCTGTGGAAGAGCAGAGCTCCTTTCTCGGGTTGCAGAAAACGGGCAGAAACAAGCATCGAGAGATACAAAGGCAACAGCATAATGAAGCAACTCAAAATCTAGTCTGGAAGTCTGGATACAGAAAACTCTCCCTGGTAAAAGGAAGGTACTAAATATCAGGAGGAAGACAGGGCAAGCAAGTGTCACAGGTCTAAAGCAAGTGCCATCTCAAGTGCCTTACACAGTTTTCCTTAGAGTCCCCTCTGGCTCTCTTGGGGACAGAAGGAACTCCACTTGCATCTGCTTTACAGACTGAGAGGACAGGCATGTCTCCATTTTCCTTGGCTTAAAGAGGGGAAAAAAATCTCACTTCTTAAAAGAGCAGAAAAAAGGGCAGAAGCAACAGCTTGTGGGTCTATTTGCAAGAGCCAGCACTGCCTGCATTTTGACCTTTCTGCTCTTTAACTGGTATGCCTCTTGTGTGAAACAATGATCCAGGTTGCGGATTTATTGAACAAACATGACCGAGGAGAGTTTCTTCCACTTAGTGTATGGAAAGTTGCCTTGTAAATGGAACGCATCTCTACATGTACGAGAGATCTCACAGGAGAAACTTCTGTGAGAATATCTACCACAGTCCCACAATACACCAGTGCTTCAAACACTGAACCATCCGTGTGCCGTACACATGTGGACCTATGCACTGGCACACACAGTTACAGACACACACATCTCCATGGAGGACATATGCCTGAAACCACCATACCTCTTGGGAAATTCCTCTTCACTGGAATGTAAAAAACGAACCAACAAAAAAAGTTGTCACTGCCTTGATTCTAACTCACAGAGATCCCATACACTGTGGAGACTTCATAGGCTCCACAGGGCGTTCAGGGCTGTGACTTTTCGAAGCTGACCACCAGATCTTTCTACCAAGGCATCTTTGGGTGAGTCTGAACCACTCTCTCAGTTAGTAGTCACATAGCAGAAGCCTATAGCATGTAGTGATGTTTGCTTCTTTCTTCCTTTTAACTAGGATTGACTTATTTTTCGCTCTTCTCTGTTCTAAGAAAGCACTAGCTCTTAGCTCAGTTATCACAAGAGGACGGCATTTGACCTGAGAGAGCAGCAAGCACGTTTGGTGGCAAGCTGTCTATTTTTAGACTCTGACTCTTCCTGCCCTCTCCTCAGGGAATGACCCTCCCTGTGCTTTCCAGCAAACCTCTCCAGCTAAATACAGGGACCTGACTCTTAGCAGGCAAGTGGGTTTATGAGACCCTCAACAGTTAATTCTCTCCACTTCAGACTGAGGAGTCTGGAGTGAAAGCACACGGGAAGAAATCTTTAAAATCACAAAGAAAGTCGCAGCCTGACTTCAGATGAGTAATACTATACATAAAATGTTTGTTGTCCATCTAAGTAAGATGACAGCAAAGCTGCCATGCCACATGGCTGGGTTGGCACGCCTTCCCCTCTTTGTCCTCCCAGGCCAGCACCCCCCTCCCCACCCCCACTTCTGCACACACTCATCTTGCAGCATGTGTCCCTGTGGGCCAGGCTGAACCAGACAGCCACCTCTCAACCCCTAGAGACCAGGGCCACCCAGCAGTGTGACTGTAACACCGATGAGACAGGCAGCCTTTTCCTTGTATAAGACAAGTAATTCACACTAAAAAGATCCTTTAAGGAAAAAGGAATCAAATATCTGTCTCACTCTAAACACCAAGATATGGCCATCATTCCACTAAACGTCTTGGTATTATATACACGCAGCTGTTAAAGAACCATGAATGTGGACTGAAATGTAAATTGTGTTAATTCTGGCTTTGTGTCAATCTCTTAAACTGTAAAATGAGAAGTATCAGAAGAATCTTCAGTCCTCTCAAGGTTCAGATACAACAGGTGAAATAGATCCAGTGCATTAAACAAGGTATATCCTCCTTTGTTTCCCAAAGATAAAGAAAATGGTAGTCCAGCTGCTTAACTCTTTTCATCTTCAAAGAGTTGAAATACATTTTTAATTAACCCACCCATGCTATTCTTGTCTCATGCCAGGGAGACATTACACCTTCAACAGAAAAAATAAAAAACAATTTGTCAATGCAGACCTAGGACAACATTAAATCTAAGACCTCCAGATTCTCCAGCCTCTGCTGCAACAAAGCATCTTCACAGCTCCCAAGATCACTCAGCAAATACCTTGCCATCACTATTTCCCACATGCCATCAGAGAAGAAACTACTTTGCAATTTGGCAAGTCCCCATGCCTCCTGACCCCCTCCAGCTCTGATATGGGAATAAGCCAGCACAGCAACCCAGACCCCCTCCAAACCTGCCAGGTAGCAGGAAGTGGAAGAGCTGGCAGGTGGAGGGAGGGTCCCACTGTGTGGTCACAACCTTGCTGACTTTCTAGTTGGATTTCAGAGTGTTCCCAGGAGAGTTATTTAGGTCAAATTCTACCTTTTGGCAGTTCGTTTTGTGCTTTTGTTTGCAATACCATGAGCACAGTGTCCAGACGCAGGAACAAGGAAAGAACAGCAATGTTCTCCTCTGTCAAACAGTTTCCCTCCCTCATCCTAGGACACGAGGCAGATAGCCAGCCAACAGCACATCTTCTCAGAGACTGCAGCTCTTGAGGAAATCAAGTATGAAAAGAACAGGGACCCTGTTACTAGGGAGCTTATACAGCCCAGTATGGAAATCACAAAATAATACAAAGGGGTAGATATAACTCCCAACAAGTTGTCTCTATTTTGTACATTTTACAAAACAAAACAGTCTGCAAAGATTAATAAGAACTGAAATAAAAGTTTTAGCTAGTGCTGATGCCATAAATGCACTCATTTTGCCCAGTCTAGCTACCACCTACATGCCAAACACTGGAGTCCCTGGATGATACAAACGACTTATGTGTGTGGCAGCTAACCGATGGTTGGAGATTCAAGTCCACTCAAACGTGCCCAAGAAGAGAGTCCTGGGGACCTGCTTCCAAAAACTCAGCCACTGAAAACCCTAGAGAGCACAGTTCTCTGACACACATGGGGTCACCAAGAGTTGAAACTAACTTGATGGCAATTGGTTTAATTTTTTTGGTTTTTACCTACATTATCTCATTTTATGTTCAGAATAAATATTGAAATATTAAGCTATTCTATCAATCAGGAAATTATGGTCCAGAAAGGACAATTAATTCCTCAAGATCATGCACAGATGTTAAGTGTCAGGGCAGGAGACTTGATCTACTAGAGGTTTGGCTAATTCCAGTGTCCTTGCTCCTTCCTCATTTTATAGATTCAAATTTTATTCCCTGTATCTTCTCATTTTTTCTGGTCTTTCTAATAGTACATTTTCCAGGAGAGTGCATGTCATATTTCTCATTCAATTTTACATATGCTCTCAACAACCATTTTTAGTAAGTGGTGATTGTCAATCTGCAGATAGTGATCAGTGGTTACTGTGTGCTCATGGTTGCTACAAAGAGCAAAAGAAAGAAAAATTTGTAAAAATGGAGAAGAAATAGTGCAACAGTTAACAGTAACAGAAGATAAAGATAAAGCACAACATGAGATGCAGAGGTACTTCCAAAGCTTCTGGGTACACACAAACCACCTGGAGACCCTGTTCCAATGCGGACTCTGATTCCCTAGTTCCAGAAGGGGCCTGAGATGCTGCTCTGGGGATGCTACTCAGTGTCTCTAACAGAGAAAGACCTGGAGCTCAGGTATTTCGAACGCCTGCCTAGGTTGGGAAGGCCTCAAAAAGTAAAGAAGTGAGGCAGAAACAGGGCCTTTAGAAGCACGAATAGAATTTGGAGAAGTTTGGGATGGAGTACTGGGAAGGAAGGAGCCCTGTGGCACAATGGTTAAGTGCCCAACAATGAACTGAAAGGTCAGCAGTTTGAATCTACCCGCTCCTCTGTGGGAGAAAAATGTGGCAGTCTGCTTCTTGCCTTGGAAACTCCCTCTGGGGCAGTTCTACTCTGTCCTATAAGGTTGCTATGGGTCAGAATCAACTTGACAGCAACTGTTTTGGATCTTCTTGTCTTATTTTGGATAGAAAGAAAAAAAATCTCAGGCAAAGGAAAAGCAGAGGTGTACAAGCCCATAAACCAAATCTATTGCCACTGAGTCAATTCCAACTCATAGCAACCCTATAAGACAGAGTTGAACTGCCTCATAGCTTCCACAGAGAACGTGGTAGATTCAAACTACTGACCTTATGGTTAGCAGTCATTGTTCTTAACCACTACACTATCGTGGTTTCCAAGATATACAAGCTACTTCCAAGTATAGCCGTTTATTTTAAAAAATCATTATACCATTAAAAAGAAATCCTGGTGATGCAATGGTTAAACACTCAGGTGATTACTGAAAGGTTGATGGTTCAAATCTACTCAGTGTCTCTAATGGAGAAAGACCTGGTGATTCTGTCTCATAAAGATTATTGCCTAGAAAAGTCTATGGGGCAGTCGACTCTGCCACATGAGGTCATTAGGACTTGAAAATGAACTCCACAGCATCCAACAGCACCACCATTAAACAAACAATTACTAAACCATATCATCAATTTATTGTCAGGAATTATGAGACTCATTACTGGCCTAAGAATAAGTTCCAGGTAGAGAATAATTTTAGGTTGGCACTCTACGAAAAGATTACACTGTATTAAACATATCGTAGGAAGCAGCACCAGCTCTGTTACTGTTGGGTGATGTACAGAGGTCTACAGCCATGACCTCTGGCACACATTCAACCACTGGCCAAAGAATGTTCCTTGAGACATTTTTAAATACTTGCCATCCCACAATGAACAGGAAAGAAAATCCCACTGTCAGCTACACCCTATGTTGGCCTCTTAGTACGGGTCCCCTGGGAGAAGGGCCAGCAGAGTTGTCTCTCCAACCATGCCATCTTGTGATGTGGCCCCACTTTCCTGTCTGGGTCACTTCCTCCACTGTCTCAGACAAAGTGGTACTGGCCTTCCTCAACAAGCTTCTCAGCCACCAGAAATGAATGCTCAGACTGTAAGGAAAGGTCACTGTGATAACCCCACAGCGTGCACAATGTGTTTCTGAAGAGGCAGGGAGGTACTGGATTCACAATCAGAGACAAAGATCTGAATCAGGGCTCTGCCATTTAAGCTCTGTAAGTCAATTTTCACTCCATTACTAGAAATTGTAATTCTTACTATCTACCCTACTGCTGTGAATAAAAATAGGCAATGTGTGCAGAAGTGCTTCTTAAGCTGTTAAGTACTATAAAAATACAACTCTTTACTCCTAACAGGCCTGAGAGGTAAAAGAGACACTTCATTCATTCCAGTACCTCTCCTTCCATTTCAGCAGCAGTGTAGCTGTCATGAGCTCAGCTGCTGAGGAACAGGTGGGCAGTTTGAATCCACCAGCTGCTCCCTGGAAACCTTATAGAGCAGCTGTACTCTCTCCTATAGGGTTGCTACTGTCAGAATCAACTTGATGGCATATAACAACATATGTATATGTACATAAATACATATAAATAAAATTTACTATCCTTAAATCATACAGAAGAAATGTTGTTCTTGTTGTTAGGTACTGCTGAGTTGGTTTTGACTCATAGTGACCCTGTAACAACAGAATGAAACACTGCCTGGTCTTATGCCATGTCCACAATCATTTTTATGCTTTGGCCCATTGTTACAGCCACTGCATCAATCCATCTCATCGAGGAGGGGCTTCCTCTTTTTCACTGACCCTCTACTCTACCATGCATGATGTCCTCCAAGGACCAATCCCTCCTGACAACATGTCCAAAGTATATAAGATGCAGTCATGCCATCTTTGCTTCCAAGGAACATTCTGGTTGTCCTTCTTCTAGAACAGATCTGTTGGTTTTTTTTGGCAGTCCATGGTATAGTCAACATTCTTTTCCAACACAATTCAAAGGCATCAATTCTTCTTCTATCTTCTTCATTGTCCAACTTTCATATGCACATGATGCAACTGAAAATACCATGGCTTGCGTCAGGCACACTTTAGTCTTCAAAGTGAAATCTTTACTTTTCAATACTTGAAACACATCCTTTGCAGCAGATTTCCCAATGCAAGGTGTCTTTTGATTTCTTGATTGCTACTTTCATGGGTGCTGATTGTGGACCCAACTAAAATGAAACCTTTGACAACCTCAATCCTTTCTCCATTTATGACGATGCTGCTTACTGGCCCAGATGTGAGGATTTTTGTTTTCTTGATGTTGAGGTGCTATCCATACTGAAGGCTGTGGTCCTTGATCTTCATCAGTAAGTGTTTCAAATCTTCTTCACTTCCAGCCAGTAAGGTGGTTGTTGTCCATGTAATGTAGGTTGTTAATGAGTCATCCTCTAATCCTGATGTCTTGTTCTTCTTCGTATAATCCATCTTCTCAGATTATTTGCTTGGCATACAGACTGAAAAAGTATGGTGAAAGGATACAACCCTGACATATACCTTTCCTGACTTTATTAATTGTAGGTTGTTCCTCTTAATAGAGTCCCACATGCTTTTTAATGCGTCTTCATTTTCCTTGTTTCATTTTTCTCATTTCTCCTCATAGATGATGGAGTCAATAGCTCTGTCTTCCAAGCCAGAAAGTCTCTTTTCCATTTGTTCCATTCTGTTTTCTTTGCTTTGAACTGAAGTTTCTATGTCTTTGATTTTGTTCTTGATCAGTTGGATTTCAGAGTACTGGTGTTCCATCAGATTAAACAGCTTGCTTAATTTTTCATTTTGCTCTGCTGTATTTTGTATAAGGTCTAGGAAGGCTCTCTATATAATCCTTTTGTATTCACCTTCTGATAATTTCAGAAAAGTTCTTCGTCCGGAAAGCTCTTTGGTTGTTTCATTTAGGGGCCTTCTGAAGCCATGGGTGATTTCCTGGTTATGGATTTCTCCAGAGTCTGTTGCTTTTTGGGCTCATGTGAGTCTATAAAGGTTGGGAGAGAGCGGTGAGGATGGACTGCAGTTGTTTCTCTAGGCTGACTTAAAATGAAAGGTAAAATGTATCTGACCAGTTCCCAAGTCAGATAGACCTTCAGGTGTACAGGTCCCTCCTCCCAAATGGCAAAGTAAGCACCTCTATAT
Source organism: Heterohyrax brucei (assembly GCA_028571685.1). Classification (NCBI taxonomy): domain Eukaryota; kingdom Metazoa; phylum Chordata; class Mammalia; order Hyracoidea; family Procaviidae; genus Heterohyrax; species Heterohyrax brucei. The sequence goes on along the minus strand of CM053142.1, from coordinate 58,996,274 downwards.
CAAACCCCAGATGTTATGAACTAGTTCAAAATACAGCAAGGCTACTGCCCTGTTGGCCTCTGCTGACAGGCCCCAGCCACAGGCAACTCTGTGCAAAATACTCATTTTCTGCTGGCAAAGCGTTCCCCTGTGGGTAGGCGCTGTCTCCCAGCCTAGGAATTAAGTCTCACTGAGGCTTCCACATCTAGGATAGCACCCCACACACACTCGCCACTACTTCCGTACAAACTACACTATGGCAGAGGTGGCAGAGAGAGGCCATAGGTGCCGAGATGCACAGAGTCCACAGTCTCTGTTGCTGGGCCCCAGCTGCAGGCAACACTGTGTAAGCTACTGCTTTTCTGGCAGAGAGGCACTCTCCTGCAGGCAGGTGTTGCCTCCCCAACTAAGAATTAGGTCCAGCTGAGGCCTCTGCATCCAAGATGGCATCCCGCACAAGCTCACTGTCACTTCCGTACAAACTACAGTATGGCAAGGGCAGAAAGAGAGGCCAAAGGTGGCGAGATGCTCAGAGTCCTAAGCCAGGGTCTCAAAATATGGCAATTTCACCTGCCGGTCACACCAGTAGCGTGTCTGAGACTAATCTCTACTCAAGACCCAGCAAGACAGAGGGAAAAAAATCAAAATGGTGAGTTACCTTTGGTCCCTGAAAGCCTATGCACACCAACAGTGGGGTCAGCCAAAGAGAGGAGGTTTTGCGTTCAGCGGTATGAAGTTCAAATTACCAGCCCTATGCTGTGTCCTAGGGCTCATTAGGTGATCAGAAGGCTGCATTTAATTATCAATTCAGGTCTTGGTTTCCAGGGAAATTTAGGGAGATGTGTGCCTAGTCTGCCATCTTGACTCAGCCCCACACCTTTCCTGACTTTAAACCATGCAGTGTCCCCTTGTTCTGTTTGCATGACTGCCTCTTGATCCATCCATACATTCCTTAAGAGTACAATTAAGTGTTCTGGAAAAAATACATATATAAAATTTATTATCCTTACAGCACAGAGGAGAAATTGTGGACTTGTTCAACCTCAAACAGCAGCAAACCCATGACTGTTGAAGACCGAGATGACTGTTATAGTTTACCATGAAGTCAAATTTTTTCTATTACAGGATAATAAAAAACAATCTACTAAATTCTCCTCCAGAGAATACATATTAAACATTTCCTAAAGGTGCTCTAAAAGAGTTCAATAATTTAGGACTCAACTCCCATTATCCAGTACATGAAAAGCAAAGGTAGAATTGATTGGAGGTTGGGAACCAAATTCCAGCACTGACTTAATGGTTTGTTACACAATACAACATTGGATAAGACATTTGTTTGGACACGGATTCAGTTTCCTTTTCTATAAAAAGACTAGACTGGACTAGTTAAGTGATTGAATCTTTTGTTAGCAGCCAATCCCTAATATCTATAACAGGTGAAAGCTGCTCTGACTGAGGTAGGGGTATGTGACCCCACCTTTCAACAAACTTAGGTTTTGATTTCCTTGAGACAAAACACCAAGGTATCAGGACTCTCCAGTAGTCAGCTTAAAAACCTCTGTCGTAGGAGACCATCAACACCCCTCACAGCTCAGACATGCCAAGCCATGGCAGGCAGCATAAACAAGGTAAGCTGGTGACGTCCTCCTCAAACTTCCTACTAAATTCTGCTTTTCAGCTTTTTAAAATTGGCTACAACTGTGGAGCTACATTCGTTTGGAGGTTATGGAGAGGGAACAAAAAGAAAGAAGAATAAAATATACAGAAGAGACTCAACAACCAGTCATTCACAGGAAAAATGTCCCCTAGATCTGGGCTTTTGCAATTTGGTTAAGGCTAAGGGAGTAGAAGAGAAATCCACATACAGGCTGGTTATAGCTAATGAAAATCAAAAAAAAAAAACAAAACTACTGCCAATAAGTCGATGCTGACTCATAACCACCCTGTAAGATGGAGTAGAGTTGCCCCACAGAGTTTTCAAGGAGGACCTGAAGGATATGAACTGCTAATCTTTTGGTTAGCAGATGCAGCATTTAACCACTGCACCACCATGGTTTCCACATCTAATGAAGGCCTAAGAGAAAAGTGTGATGCAGGTAGAGCACCTGGCACTCTGAGATTTACCTGATAACCTCAAGACAATTGTCTGCATGTGCAGTCCTTCAAAGAGTACAGCAGTTTGGAGCCAAACAGACCTCAGATCAACTCCAACTCTGTCCCTTCCCTATGTGTGTGACGCTGGGGCAGTTTTTTAACCTCTCTGAAGCTCATTTTCTTTCTTTGTTTGTTTTTTGATCACAGAAAATAATACCTACCTCTGAGAGAGGCTGTAATATACGTAAAATGCTGCGGTGGCACTGGTGGCTAAGAACCCTGCTACTAACTGAAAGGTCGGTGGTTCAAACCTACCAGCTGCTCCATGTAAGAAAGATGAGGCAGTCTGCTTCTGTAAAGATAACAGCTTTGGAAAAGGTATGGGGTAGTTCTACTCTACTCTGTCCTACAGGGTTGCTAGCGTCACAACTGACTCAATAGATGAGTTACACTCAGCATGAGACAGAATATGACGACAATGACAGTGATAGTAGGTATTCCAACTTCCAGCACCCAAACCAGGAAATTGATGGCAACATCAAATCCAAAGTCCTTTAATTCATGAAGTTTCACAAACACAAACTCTGAGTCCCTAAGCGTCTTGTTCTTAGTAGAAACTACTCTCCTGACGTCTTCTCTCTTTTTTCTGAACCAAAGAAAGGGATCTACCCAGGCTCCTAAATTTGATCCGAAGGTAGATCAGAACATGCAGCTAACCTTCTGTTATATCCCTAAGGCTTGAATCACACTTCAGAGAAAAAGAATAAAGAAACTGAACCACCTAAAATAAACTGAATATAGGACCCCCTCTGAAACTGCCCTAATGGCAGCTCCCAGTAAGGACTGACATAGCACTGATTTCTAGGCCTTTACCCTCCCTGATCTCAAAAGGAAATTCTCAGGGGGGGCAAAGCAACTCTATGTCAGCCAGGAGGATCTTATCCCAGAAGGCAATAAACGAAATGGCCAGCTACAAGTATAAACAAATTCACAAACCCCTGGCCTCCCCCATACACCTGTCGTTGACTCATGGTGACACCTGACTTATGGTGACCCTACAGGACAGAGTAGAACTGCCTCATAAAATTTCCAAGGAGTGCCTGGCAGATCTGAACCGCCAAGCTTTTGGTTAGCAGACATAGCACTCAACCACTGTGCCACCAGGTTTCTGCAGTATGTATTAGCTGCTCTGATATAAGAACAGAATGCTCTTGGGAACTGGCAGGGGGTAGGGGAGGCATGGGGCAGGAGTAAAGAGTCTAGCATCCAGCAAACAAGAAGCACCTTGCTGTTGTGTTCAAAAAAAAGTTATTTCAGGTGCATCCTGGGGAAGAAGTGTGACATTTATATAAAATGTGGGGTTAAGAAAGATGCAATTTAGGAAGCTGATTTTGAAACAAGATGGGCAATTACCACTCAAAGGAATATAAATTCACTGCTGTCTCCAGCACCTACAACTGTGCCTGGCACATAAACACTTGTTGACTGAATGAAATAGAGGGAGAAGCAAAAAGCCTATATGGTTAAAGTCACAGGTAAACAAAATCTGATTCCAATCTTGATTTCGCTACTTACGAGCTGGGTGACTTTAATCAAGTCACTTAAACCTGACACTTAAAATCTACATCACAGCATTCTTGTTAAAGAATAAATGACAATGCATTTAGCCCACTCAGAAGGCCTAGCACGTGGAAGGGACTCAATTTGTAAATGGTGGCTATTAGTTATGACCCTCTCTTCTCTCCCTGACTCACTCCTTCAAAATCACCCTCCTCTGGGATGGAAAAGAGAAGCAGGCACAATAAAAATCAAAGGATCAGTGTGTGAGTGGCTGCTCTAGCTTGTCCTGCCTAATTCTCACCTACAGGTGTGCCCTCCCCTTCACCTCTCTCTGTCCCTTTGTTTCTGTGAAATTCATGCCCACAGCACTTCCTGTCACCCACCCTCTTCTCAACAAGGAGCCTTCCTTCTGTCCTGCTCAGGCGAGGATGTGAATATCACCACACTGTACAATCGGCAGTGGGCTCACAAAAGGCAGATCCAGCACCAGGGCAAGAGGAAGAAGCTGTGAGCAGCAGGAGAGACAGACGGCATCTAGAAAGGCCACAGCTGAGAGCCAATTAAAATCTAAGAGCCAAAGGCAGCCTCTCCTACACTCACTCACCCCCTTATTCCCACCTACCACCAGTCCATAATATCCTCATTTAATTCTTACAAATTAACGCTTTCACAAGTCACTGCTGGGAAGCAATGTTTTCCAAGATGAACCCCACATTTCCCCTGACAGCTCCATTTGCTATGCGTCTCAGTGTATCAGTGACAATTTCCTGGACAATTTCCAGGCAAGAGTGGGAGGTGGAAAGAGATCTCAGGACTGAAAAGCCCCAGGCAGACATTACAGAGTTGCTGAGCGAAGATTTCAACTAGAAAAACCTCAAGATTCCTAGCACTGAGCTCAGCACAGGATCCAGGTTTTTTAAGGACTTGGGAACAGAGTGAATTCGAATTTCTTGTCATATACCCAAATCTCAGCCCATTAAATGGTGCTTGTGAATGTGTATGTGTGCAAAAGGGGAAACGGTGAGTAGGAAGTAGGGCTCCTGAGAGTGTGGACTCTGTGACTACTGAACTCTTAGGAGATGCAGCTGCAGAGGAGATACTGCAGAGACTGGACATAATGCACATGTCAGGTCCTTGCCTGGAAAGCCTTCACTGGCTCAATCTAGTAAGTTCAAAGTATGCAAACTTGTCTGAGGTCCACTCCTCCAGGCCCTACAATGGTTTAAGCTCAGCAATGAAGCCAAGAGCCCCACACATTAACACCACGACTCCCAAACAGAACAGAAAGTCAGATGGGAGAAAGAGCAGCAAGACTGAGCAAGAAGCCCATAGTCATCAGATGAGTAGCCTCCCAGGAATGCCCACGCCTTCACACCACCCCTATGACCCAAGATGTCATCTGCAAAAATGTACCCAGGCTGTTCTCACTCATTGGCCTCCCAGGACACTCCTGCAACTGGGTTATTATTTACTTCACAGAAAACTGAGGTGAGACAGAATGACACCAGTCAGTGTACAGAGAAAAACGGTCACAATATGGCTGTGTTCAGCTCCCCCTGATGTTCACGGGAGTCAGTGCAAGAAAGAAGTAGCCTCACACAAAGCACACTGTTTACATTAGACATACTTAATAAGTACTGCAAAGACTTCTTAGTAACAGAACCTCAATATGCTCAGTTATAAACCCACATGTTCCAGCTTCCCTTGAAGCTAACTGTGGCCATGTTTCCTAAGTTGTGGCTAATGAGATACAAGCAGAAGTACATAAGCCTTCCAGAAAGATTCCTTTAAGGGAATCAGGCAAGTAGTCTTTTGGGTTTATCTTGGAAACAGGAACATGATGGCTGGCGCTCCAGCAACCATTGTTTACCATGGTTAACCTTAAGAATGGAAACTATGTTCAACGGTATTAGATGTAGACCAAGTTAAACTCTCATCTGTCCATCCACAGAGTAGTTTAGACAACCACCATGCTGCAGTTACGAGGGCCAGACTCTGTAGCTTTCCAGAAAGTGAAAAAGGCAAGAGTGCTGATGATCATGGAGCTGCCATACTAGTTCTGGGCTCCCTGTCTCTAGGTTTCTTTCACATAAAAATCTTCTTTCTTGTTTAGGGCACATTTAGCAACTAAAACTAACTCTAACTGACACTCTGATCCTCACAGAAGGTTAAGGTCTGAAGGGAAAGCATGAAAGAGATCAAGCGGCACATAGTCTTATATGAAGGGCAGGACAGATCCTGCCACAGCAACTTAGAAAATGTTGCCCACTCACAGACAATTGCTTTGGCTGGGGTTGCCTAAATGGCAAGCTTTGCTACCAATAAAAGAGCAGAGCTTTTCTCGGGGAGTTAGGGGAAGGGAGACTCATCCTCCAAGACATTAATTTTCCACACAATAAGGAACTAAAATCTTAGGACACAACTGAGATGGTGTGATTTGATCTTTTACATGGACCCTAGAAGACAAAGCTATAGCATTTCCTCACCAATTAAAATAATGCACAGTCCACTACAATCACAGCAATACTTTTAGGGCAGCCCTGCAGAAAAGCCTTACTAATAGAAAAATCATCAAGTCTCCATGTCCTCTGTCCATTAACTCACCAACTAAGATTTACCCTGATTTAGGCTTGTTTGAGGTCCTCAGGCCACGCTGGTAATTGTGGGTGGAGGCAGCTAAAGAATAAAGCAGAGCTACAGCCTGCTCTGTCTACATCTGCCAGCCGAAGGCCTCATTCTCATCCCCAGTCAAACTGGAATAACTGTACTTGTCAAGGTGAACTGTCCCTCCCTGGAGTGGGCCACACAATCACCATAGCAGCTGGCAGGACCAGTACGGACCACAAGAAGGGGGCTTAAAAGTGGTGGTGGCCCTGGTCTTAGGAGCTGCTTTTTCACAGAGGGCACCACGATGACTTGCGATGATGACTGCCCACATACAGAGTAGGAGGCAGGGGACTGTTTCTGCTACTTAAACATTAGGTAGGTTAAAAGAATTAATTTCCCCTCTGGCAGTGTAGAATCTTTCTGGAATAAACAAAGATAAATAAAAGGGGGAAAAAAAACTATACTGGGTACAGGAAAAAACTGATTAACTGGATAGAGCCAAAAGAAGACAGTCCTTATAAGGAAAGGTTAAAGGAATTAGAATCATTTGGCATAAAGAAGAAAAAAACTCATATTCTGTCTTTAAGACACAGTGGTGCACCCCACATTGGTGAGTGGCGTGTGGGGTCTTAAAAGCTGCCAAGCTGCCATCCGAGAGCACAGCAAACGGTCCCAACTCAGCAGGAATGGATGCTCACCAAGGACCACAACGACGTGGGGGAAAGACAGCCCAGAAGACAGACAGACCCACATGAGTGGGTGCCTACATCAACTTGGGACCGGAAGTACCGGATGGCGCCCGGCTACCACCTGTGATAGCCGCGATGGAGCTCACTAAGTTGAGTCTCACTGGCAACACAAGAATATAAAGGGGTGCACCTTGAGATCTCCACTAAAAGACCGTAATTGATGGTCCAGCGGCTTCGGGGTTCCCCTGGGAGCATGGCCCTTGGGCCTGATGCTGCCCTTGCTCATAAATCATAACGAAGGTCCACTCTTTGGACAGGAATGGATTGGACCTGGCGATGCAGAGTGACCATATACTGGATGCACTTGATGGTTCTATGCATCTATAGGATATCATCCTGCTGACCTCTGGCTGGAGGAAAGGGAGTGGCTGGAGAAGAGGGGAAAGGAGACTGTTGGGAGGAAGAGACAGGTATGGAGCAGAGACGAATAGTGTGCTGTCCAGTGACATTCCAATGCCAGAAGTTGACTTACTATGCAATAAGCGTTTAATATTTGTTGACTGACTCATAAGCAGAAGGAAGCTGATAATTTTCCCTCTGGATCTCATAAGAAATGAAGAAGAGGTGTAAGGCTTCCTCACCTCCATAGCTGGGATAGTTCTGGCCAGCTACCCGGCCCCTTTCTTTCCCACAGCAATCCTAACTTTAACCTTAGACTAACAGTAAACCTAACCCTAATCCCTAACTTTAAACCTCACCCTAACACTAACCCTAACCTAATCCCAAACCGAAAGAAGTTCTTTCCTTATTCCCTCGCCATTTTACTCTTTTCTTTATCAGTACTGCCCTCCCTGTACCATCAATACTTGCTCTCCTCCTTTCCCACTAGGCAGTGAGCTCACTGAAGGGCAGCTGTCCATGTTTAGAGTGCGTGTGTGTGTGTGCGCGCGTATCCCAGAGCCTGATCCCGAGTTCATAAGGGATGTGAAATGAATGGAGTCAACAGATTTACTGTTCACTCCACAGGGGCCAGGCACTGACAAGAAAACAGCAAGCCTGACCTCTGGCTAGAGTAAGGGGAACGGGTGGAGAGGAGGGGAAGGGAGACTGTTGGGAGGATGAGACACGTATGGAGCAGAGAGGAACAGTGTGTTGTCATCGGGCAGGGAGAGCAGTGGAAGCTGCATATAGGTGGGCATGTAAATTTATACGGGAATGTACATTTTCACTCAGTCATAATTAAAAAAAAAAAAAAAGGAAAACAGCAAGCCAAAGAAACAACAATCCCTGTCTGCAAAGAGCTCTCATTCTGGTATGTGAGACAGACAACAGACACGTTAGAAGGAAACACACAGTATGGAGAAAGAACAGAAGTGGGAAGGCAAACAGTAAGCACTGGTGTGGCCTGGGCCGAGGGCAGCAATGTTAACCTGGATGGTGGAAACCTTGTGAAAAATTAAGAGTAGAGAAAAGACTTGGAGAAGCAAACCACATGGCTGTCTGTGGAAAAACCCTTTGAGGCAGAGGGAACAGCAAGTACAAACCAGGAGATGAAGCCAGAGACGTAAGAACAAGAAGACTGTGTGGGACCTTACAGGTTTTCTTGAGGGCCTTGGCTTTTATTTCACTGCAAGGGGATGAAGAAGGAAGTGGTCTGAAAAAGGAAGAATAACGTGACAGCAATTCACATTTAAATAGGACTGCTCTGGCTGCTGTGCTGATCATACAGGGAGCAAGGAAACCAATTTCAAGACTACCATGAAAATCCAGAGTATACATCATGGTGGTTTACACAAGAGATGTGTCAATGGAAGCATCAGATCAAAATATAAATATGGAGTTTGCAGGATATGCTAATAGATTGAACATGGAGTGTAAGAATAAGAGCATAAAGCCAAAGATTTTTGGTCTGACAAATTCAAAAGATAAATAAAGGTTCAAACGAACAAAAGCACAAGTGGATTAACCATAGAATGAACACATACAGTAAATCTCCTTCCTGCTGGGTCCTACTAGACACAGATAAAGAAACCCCATAGCCACTTCACTGTGTAGGAGACGGTCAGCCCCCAGAAAGATGGTCATTCCCACTCTCACAATCTGACCCTGAGAGCATCGATCTCTGACACAGCCTCTCAACCCACTCTTTGCAACCCACACTCTGAGTCCCATGAGCCTTCCCTAAGTGGACTGGCACATGGTCAAATACCCACTGACTCTGCCTGTAGAGCTCCTTATCTATCGTGAACAAGTCCACAACAGTTCAACTGAGCTCCTGATAAAACTACAGCCCATACTCTTAGTCCATACACCAACTGCTAGAGCTTTCTGCCAACACAGAAGCCTTTGTGCAACAGTATCTCCAATATGGTAGGAAGTAGCCCAAACGTCAGTGAAGATGGGAGATCAAGAAGTTAAAAAGGCAAAACAAGAGTATCTGGAGGGTACAGTTTCCCAAGTCCACTCTTGAGCTGTGACTGCCCTCAGCTATTCTAGAGATCTCCTATTCAAATGAAGGCCTCCAGGTCCACCTCACCCTGCTGTTACTTCTACCACATCACACATTTGTTGCTGCTCCTCTACTTTTACAACCTCTCCTTCCAACACCAAAAGAGGGATTTGCATTACCATGAAATTTGTCTTTGAAAATATAGTTTGGGCTTTCTTTCTCTAGCCAACCCATACCACCTATTTTTTTTAACATTCAAACTTAAACACACTATGAAACAGAAGAAAATAATTCAGTATGGGGACAAGATGGGAAAGCGCTTCTTAGTGATAATTTTCTAGGGCCAAGGATGATGAGAGTTTGCCAATCAAGTGTTTACTGTTTACAATGTGACCAATTTATGGTATCTGCTGAAAGAGCTACACAAACATGAAGACATTACTCCTACCCACAAGACACTTACAATCCAATCAAGGGGAAGAAAAATGAACATAAGTTTTACAACAAACAAGCAAACATTTCCTAAACTGCAAGGCAGGGCTACTGGGGTAACACCAGTCTGGATTCAGGTGAACAAAGATGAGAAGAGAAAGCGAGCCTTCAAGTATAGGGAAGACTGACAGAAAGCTAGAGGCAAAATTTAGGATGGCTCATGCGGGGAAGCCCCCGGGAGGAGGTTGAAGAACTGTGCTGGACAAGCAGGGTGTAGCCAGTTTCTTACTGGCTTTTATAGGCAGGTAAGAGTTGGTGGGGAAGATGGTGAGGAGGAGAGTAGTTGCCTTCAAAGGTCAAATAAGAATGGTCTGGAAGAGGGAACTGCAGCCAGATAACATTCAAGGAGCATAGGAAATCACTTGGGCATGAGATGAAGGGGGAACAGATTAGAACTGCAGCCAGGTGCAGGAATGAAACGGAAAAGGAGAAAGTCATTTAAGAAACATTACGACAGCTGTAATTTTAGGTGCTGGGGATAGGCAATTTCCAAAGGCATTCTGAAGGAAAAAATTAAGCAGATCAGATATATAGGAGATATGTGTGTGTGTATATACATATATATATAAACACCAATTGTTTGTTTCATTTTATTATCTGCCAAATGTTTCTCTATTCCAATCTACGGCTCACTTTATAACTTTCCTAGACGTAGAATGTTTAAGGAAGTTTCTGTTAGAGGCATTCATGCTTGAGATCAAATGACAGCCATCTCTATTCTTCAATGGCAATTGCTCTCCTAGGTTTTAAATACATGTGGTAGGCAAGACCTGAAAATTCCTAACTATTTTAAGTATTAACACAAGACAGTTGCTAACATACACAGTTGTTAACATCCCCCATTCCTTTATCAGCAATGGCCAAGCCCATCTTCCCTTCATGGGAAGCTGAGGTGATAAAGACAGCTGGGGTGGGGGAGTTCCCCCTGAAGCCCAAGGCACTGTGTATGACTTCTCTTTCATCTGAGCCCCTTTATCCTGAAAAAGCTCTATGAGCCCCAATCATTTACCACAAGCTAGTCCAGGGGGCAAAGTTAGGCTCCATGAAAGTCATTGCTACAAGCACAGAGGAGTCAGAGAACTTACTTCTGCCCTATCCTATCTTAATCCACATCTAAATAAAACACCACAGTTTTTCAAGGTAAAATGGTCCTGCCTTCAGACAAATAGCCTTTTTACACACTTGGCAACCAGCTGAGGGCCAAATGTGTACAAGATCCTAAGGGCTTGTTTTAAGTCCCCATGTACTATGAACACAGCATGTTCATAGTACACAGCAAAATCCGAGCCCCTCCCACATTTCTCATCACAGGACAAGAACAACCAAGACCCCAATAAAGGGACGTCCTTCTAAGTCTTTCCAAAGGCAGGTGGAGGTCTGTTTGCTTTCTGTTACAGTTTACGTCTACCCAAAACAAAAATAACCGCACTCAAGTCAATTCCCACACATGGCAACAATCCCTGTCTACAGGAAATTATAAATGGGTTATTCAAAATGAAAGAACTGAAGGAAAAATTCAAGCACCATGTTGCAATTTTGAAGGGTTCCCTGGGCAAAATACTAAATGACTCACAGGAAGCATCAAAAGAAGATGGAAGGAATACACAGTCACTGTACCAAAAAGAACTGGTCGATGTTTGACCATTTCAGGAGACAGCATATGATCGAGAACAGACGATTCTGAAGGAAGGCATCTAATCTGTGTTAAAGGCACTGGCGAAAGACAACGCTCCAGGAATGGTCAGAATACCAACTAAGATGTTTCAGCAAAAGGATGCAGCGCTGGAAGTGCTCACTCGTTGGTGTCAAGATATCTGGAAGATGGCTACCTGGCCAACTGCCTGGAAGAGATCCCTATCTGTGCCCATTCCAAAGAAACTGATCCAACCAAAGGCAGAAATTATTGAACAATATTATTAATACCACACAGAAGTAAAATTTGTTGAACATGATAGTGGTTGAAGAAATATCTTGAGAAGGAACTGCCAGAAATTCAAGCCAGATTCAGAAAAGGATGTGGAATAAGAGGATATCATATGAATCTTGGCTGAAAAGACAGCATACCTGAAAGATGTTCACCTGTGCTATAATGACTACGCAAATTACAGATAGCACTGCAAAGAAAGGAAATTTCAGAACACTTAATTGTACTCACACAAAACCTGTATACAGATGATGAGGCAGTCATTCAAACAGAACAAGGGGATTCTGTGAGGCTTAAAATCAGGAAAGGTGTGTGCAAGGGTATTCTTTTACCGTAATTATTCAGTCTGTATATTAAACAAACAATTCAAGAAGTTGGACTATATGAAAAAGAACTCAGCATCTGGATTAAAGAACCTGTGATATGCTGATGATATAACTTTGCTCGCTGAAAGTAAAGAGGGCTTGAAGCAGTTACTGACTATGATCAAAGACGGCCAACCCATTGTCATGGAGTTGACTCAGACTCATAGCGCCCCTACAGGACACAGCAGAACTGCCCCATAAAGTTTCCAAGAAGCATCTAGTGGATTTGAACTGCTGACCTCTTGGTTAGCAGCTGTAGCACTTAGCCACCACACCAGCAGGCTTTCCTGAAAGACTACAGTCACAACAAAAAACAGAAATCCTCACAACTGGACCAATAAGCAACATCATGATGAAGAAAACACTAAAGTTGTCACAATCAGTGCCAATGGAAGCAGCAGGCAAGAAATCAATGATGCACTGCACTGGGCAAATGTGCTACAAAAGACCTCTTTAGAAGTGCTGCAAAACAAAGATATCACTTCAACGACTCAGGTGTACCTGACCTAAGCAAGTTATGAATTTTCAGTCACCTCATATGCATACACGAGGTAGAAAATCAACAAGGAAAACTAAAGAATTGATGCCTTTAAATTATGATGTTAGCAAAGAATACTGAATACACCATTAAAAACAAAACAAAACAAAACAAAAACCAAACCCACTGCTGTCAAGTAGATTCTGACTCATAATAACCCTATAGGTCAGAGTCGAACTGTTCCATACAGTTTCCAAAGAGCACCTGGCAGATATGAACTGCTGACCTTTTGGTTAGCAGATGTAGCACTTAACCACTACACCACCAGGATTTCCGAATATACTATGGACTGCTAAAAAACAAACAAATCTGTCTTGGAAGAAGTACAGCCAGAGTGCTCCTTGGAAACAAACTGGTAAGACTTCCTCTCACATACTCTGGACTATTATCCAGATGGACCAGTCCCTGGAGGATATCATGCTCGGTAAGGTCGCGAGTCAGTGAAAAAGACTTTCAATGAGTTGGACTGACACAGTGACTCCAACAACGGGCTCAAACACAGTAACACCTGTGAGAAAGGCACCGGACCAGCAACACTTCATTTTGTTGTACACTGGCCTGCTTATGAGTCAGAACTGGCTCCACAGCACCTAACAACAGCACTCAAAATGGTACTAATACCACTGTTGGAATTGTGTACCTTCATGAGAAACGAAGAAAAGGCCTGTAAATACCCTTCAGATCAGCCTCTCCTCCTCAGCTACAGTGGGAAATCCAAGAAAGGCAAAGCTGGAGGAAGGCCAACTTGTTGTTACCACTCTGTCACTCTGTGTTCTTTAGCACCCTGCCTTCTCCCCCTGGGCAGTCCTCTCAAATCTTTTTGACTGCATTCTTATCTTACATAGTTGGGGCCAAATATGCAAAGCCTAATCATACAGTCATTTACAAAATAACTGCTAGCCGAGGACACTGTTCTCTATAGGACACGCTGCCAACACCAGACTCACTCAAGTGATGAGTCTTTTGTTAGATTACCTTCCCACATGGCTAACGTGTGAACCTGGACTTTATTCAACATCTCAGTACATAACATACGTCCATACATACGACCAACAATAACTGGGGAAGGAGGAGGTCAAAGGGATTAGTTTCATAGGACTCTGACCCTACTTGAGATTACAGACTTAAGATCAAATGCATGCACCAAAGCCAGACTGTCACGCACCTTGACACTGTCATATTCTGCACTAGAATCCTACAGACAACAAGGTTATGTGGGCAGGGATCTGTTCCACTAATAAGCTGTCCCTTTAAAGATTTGCAGTGACTTAAAAGCAGCTGGTTTCTGGTATGAACCAGTCCTCAGAAAGCTACTCTCACTTCATCTACTAAGGACAAGGTCCAGTGATTTGAGTTTTGGGAAAAAAAAAAAAAAAAATTGCTCCACAGATAAATTCAAGACTCATAAAGACACACAACTGCTGCTTGAGTGATTCTAGAAGCAGCCGCCAGAAAGGGAGTGGCCTTAGGTACTGTATGTACCTACACCACTAAAGCTAAATGTGACTGGTCCTGGTCTGGAACCAGCCAAAGGAAAACACTTCAAAAGAGAAAACACAACAGCTGAAGAGGCACCCAAGCAGGCACGGAGCTCACTGTGGGCCTTGCCAGCCCCTCGGCCCAGCTAGCCCCCCGGCCCAGCTAACCCCAGTGAGCTGACTTTGGCCCAGGAGGGAAAGTCTCCCTCACTGCAGTATGGAGCCCGCTAACAGAGGGAGCTAACTGCTGGGACAGAAGGAGACCTGCATTCCCCTCTGAACCTCCTCCCTCTTCTTTTTTACTAAAAAAAAAAAAAAAAAAAACCCAAAATATTAAACAGAATCACCATACAATCCAGCAATTCCACTCTCAGACACATACCTAAAAGAATTTAGAGCAAGAATGCAAACAGACACTTGTACACCAGTGTTCACTGAAGCATCACTCATAACAGCCATTACTCATATTTGGAAATAGCTCAAAAATCTGTCAACAGATGAACGCATAAACAAAGTGTGGCATAAATACACCATGGAATAATATTATGCCGCAAAGAAAAATGAAGCCCCGGTGCATGCTACCACATGATGAACCCTGGAAACATTACACAGAGCTAAAAAACTCAGTCACAAAAGGACAAATACTGTATGATCACACTTAGGTGAAATACCAGGAATAGGCAATGTATAGAGGCAAAAGTTTACCAGTGGTTACCAGGGGTCAGAGAAGGGAAAAGAGGAACTCACTGCTTAGGAGGCTCTGAGCTGCTTCTGTTACGGGTGACTGAAAATTTTTAAAGCAGGACAACAGTGATGTAAAGCATGATGAATGCAATTAATGTCACTGACTTGTACATGTAAGAAGTGCTAAAATACCAAGCATCTTGCTATATATCTACTACAATAAAGAAAAAATGAGAAAGAAAAAAATATTTCAGTAATACGGGGAATACGGGGAATCTCTAAAATGCCTCCAAGTTGGCACAAGATGGTTATAATTTCAGTGCTTAAGAGCAGCACTGATGGCACGTCATTTCCACACTGTGACCAGAGGCAATTCTTTCCCACACGCTGGGGAGGCTTTATGCTGTGGTCTCCTGCCTTAACAAAAGCACCTACTATGCTACGTACCAAATACTAGGAACAATAACGGCAGCTATAACCTATTAGGAAACCCTGGTGGCACAGTGGTTGAGACCTAAGGTAAGAAAGTCAGCAGTATGAATCCACTGGCCACTCCTTAGAAACCCCGTAAGGCAGTTCTACCTTGTCCCATAAGGTAGCTATAAGTCAGAATCAACCAGATGGCAACAGGTTTGGTTTGGTTTTATAACCTAGTAATCACTGTCATGTGCCAGACACTGCCTAAGAGCTTTATATATACTTCCTGATTTAATTCTCATTGTGAGGTAGGGACAATTATCTGCCCCATTTTGCAAATAATAAAAATGAGACAGAGAGGTACGCAGTAAGTCATACTGCTGGCATTTAATCCTAGGAGTCTGGAACTATTACACTAAACAGTCTCTGCATTTATATCTGCTATCTCAACCCCAAAACAGCCCAATGAGTAGTTACAGTAATTTGCAAACTACAGTGAGGGGGGGTTTGGGAGGGAGGAAAGACTTAAGGTTCAGTTGTCCAGCAAACAGGTTTAAGCAGCATAGTTTGTGTCTGACCGCTTACCTAAATGTGGTCAGTTCAAACGTACCCAGCAATACTGTGGAAGAAAAGTCCTGGAGGTCTGCTTCTGTTAATGAATATATTCGAGAAAACCCTACGGAGCACTCTTCTCTATAACACATGGGGTCACTGTGAGTCAGAGACAACTCAACCACAACATGTCCAACTAGTTAAGCTACTTAACCAACAGTCAAATCCACACCTGTGACTGCGATGTTCTCTACTGTTTCACTTAACTGGACTCCAGCGTGGTCTGAACAACTGATGTAGGGCTTCTGTACATAATGCTCTTCCTAGGACAAGAAGAGGTGACACTAGGCTCCCAAGGGCACACAGGGAGGGAAAACTTAAAAATGCGAGAGGACAGAGTGAAAGCAAACATCTGCCAACTGATGCCTACCCTACTGTTCTCCAACACCAGCTTCTCCTGTCACATTCTGCTAAAAAACCACATGGATCTACTTATTATCCACTGTAACAGGTCTTGTGCCTGGCTATCTAATTCCTCTGACCAGTTATTCCATCTCTCCTCTCGCTCTCCCTGAGATACCCCGTCCTCTAACGTAGCCTGCCCCACCGCCCACAAGCACATCCTTCTTCCCAGGGCCTTGCTTCATGCTATGTCCCTGTACCTGAATCTTCTCATAGACATACTTCGGACCCCGGCAGGACTCCCTTACAAAGCTCCCACGCCTTTTCCAGCCCCATCTGAGCTCCTCCTCTTCAGAGCTTCTTTGCAGTATCAAAAACTTTAATAGTTATTCATATGCAAGCAGTATTGTTTGTGATTGCTTGTGTTTCCCCAGTGGAAAATTTCTCAGGGAGAGAAACTTGCCCAGTCCTCAGGAGGGGGCACTCCCAGAAGGTCTCAGAGCACAGGCTTGGAGTCAGGCTGAGTTTGAATCCTGACTCTGCTATGCACTTAGCCATCCAATTGGCAGTTAACTCATCATTAAAAATGTGATACAGTCAGTCACTGCTTTACAGGGTAGTTACAAAGATTAAATGAGAAAATGCATTTCTAAAGCACTTTTCATTACACCTGATAAGAATGCTCTATTAACTAATTATTTGAGTTATTATATATCTGCCCACAGCCTAGTCTAATGCTTGCTTAATGCGCAGTGAGACTGTTGGGAAATTACTGAAAGCCAGAGACTGTTTGTAAAAGCTAGGGAATAAATGAAAAGCACTGGAAGCTCCAGAAAGTAAAATATTAGAGTACAGCAGGTAATGGAACAGGAAAAGTAGGAGTAATTCAAATCTATAAATACTGCCTGGACACTGACTGTGTGCAAGCACTCTGAGGAATAAAAGGGCTTGTAAGACAAAAACCCCATATTCATGGGGCTCATGATCTACCAGTTAAGCAGTTGAGACTACACATAAAATAACTAAAAATACAAAACAGTATATAAACGCCAAGTGAATGGTATCCAAGGTTCCCAGTCTTTTTTGGCATAATGATCTCTGTCTCGGCTACCCAGAGCTGCTGTAACAGAAATACCACAAGTGGGTAGCTCTGATGAACAGAACTTATTTTCTCACAGTCTGGAGGCTAGAGGTCTAAATTCAGGGCACCAGCTCCAGGGAAAGGCTCTTACTTTGTGGGCTGTGGGGAAAGACCCTTGTCTCTTTTCAGCTTCTGTTTCTCAGTTCCTTGTGGATCTTCATGTGGAGCAGCATCTCCTCTCCCTCATCTACACTTGCCTGCTCTTTCATATCTCAAGTGACTTCAGACACACTCTACACTGACAAGGGCTTATTACTATAAGAAAGAAACACGGGATTACACTCACGTACAAAACCAGAAAAACCAAGCCCACTACCTTGAGTCAATTCTGACTCACAGTGACCCTAGAGGATAGAACAGAAACTGCCCCATGGAGTTTTCCAGGTGGTACAGAAGCAGACTGCCACAGCGGTTGGTGGGTTCCTAAGCTAGATCTTTCAGTTAGCAACTGAGCACTTTAACCACTACACCACCAGAGTTCCTCTGGAAGCACAAAAATAGAGAACAAAACAAGCAGACACAGGGAAGACACAACAAATAAAACAGTTTTCTACATTGTAGTTAATCCTGCTAAATTACAGGGCTGGGAAATACATTGGGACCTGGCACTCCTTCCAATTCCCTGCCCCCAAATTTAACAACTACTTAAAGCAGCTGTTGTGTGCCAGGTAATGTTACAGGCATTAATCAAGCAATGGGACTTTTGGGGAAGAGGAACAAAGGGGCAATGAGGAGGAAAATATGAGTTCTTCTGCTTCTGAATTTTAATTTTTTTTAAAGGTATCTCTATTTCTACTGAAAGCTGTTGCCTTTCAAAAACTGAAAACTAAAACATGACAACAGAGAGCTGCCACTGAAATAAAATGGAGACAAATGACTATAAAGACTTTATCTGACTCCCAAAGAAATTTTAACCAGCAGGGGAGGCCGGAAGACCCTCGGGTCTGTGGACTCCTCTGCTGATGACCTCAAGGATGAACTGAAAGACAGATTCAGAGCCTGGCATCCATTCTATCTCTATGCAACCACACAAGCAGGGGCTAGTAAAGCAGAAACTATCCTCTCCTCCTCCTTCCTGCCAGGCTGAGAGAAGTGAGTGTTGAAGACAGCTGAAAATGCCTGTGCGACTGACAGTGGGAGAGAGCAGACAGACATCCATCTAGGGGGACGAGAGGACTCTGTGGCAATGTGCTCCCTCAGAGGCTGCCGCCACCCTTGCTGTCTGCTGCTCTTCACACTAAGGACAGTGGCTTAGCGAGTTCTGTTTACCTACAGTCTGTGCCACTGTGCCACTGGGCAACTGTGCCAGGAGGGGGCTGGGAGACATGGTCCAGTCCCTTTCCACATGTTAATCCTGGCAGCCTGAGTAGCAGCAGAAGGCAAGCTCAGGGCAGAGAGGTGGACCAAAGGAAAGTTTGATTAATAATTATATCCTCAGTTTACAGAGCACCTCTTTCTTCCCTGTCGAGCTCCACAAGTTTTTGGAGACATTACTTCACAGCGCCTTTCAGGTTCTTTATTTAAACATTATTGCAGGCAAGTCACAGATAGCACCCCCAGTACACCAGACCAAGCTGAGACAGTAGCCCACTTTAGAGACTGGGAAAAACATACATGCCCCACACCAGTATGTCCAGGAGGAGGCTGTGACAGAGATGAGATTAAAAGCTTTGCTTCTACCAGCTGTTCCAGCCAGCAGAACAGGCTGCTTCTCAAAGATGATTCTGAGAGTTTAGGAAAAAATGAGTTATCCCAAAGGTCCCAAAATAAGTGCCTAGAATTCCGCTGAGGAGAATAATAGTCCTGCCTCACCCTCTTCTTAGAACACCACATTTCTAAGACAGCCCAAAAAGGAATAAAGGAGGCAAAGAAGAAGAATGAAGGAAAGAAAAAAGGCACATGTGTTTTGCCTAGATCAAAGAAGTTTCAATTCTTATCTAAAGAAGGGGGCACTGGGTGGTTCCGTAAAGTCTCTCTGTTGCAGACCCGCTGAAGACTGTATAATCTGTAGGAGAAATTGCTACTAGCCTTCTGTGTACTGTCTTGTCTCTTAGAAAAGAGCACTTTCATTTCTAAAAGGAACCCTCATCCATTTAATGTTTGCTGTAATCTACCAGGTACCAGGCACTGTGCTAGTTGTGAGCACAGAATGTGAGTGACACCCTCATAGTTTCTATGCCCCAGACATGGTCATTAAAAGTGTCAACACATAGCTAGACAAGTAAGTTCAAACATAACGCATCATGAAAAAAATCTGTGGGAAAAAATAGTGAAATCTAAGAGAAAATATCAAAAGGGACTCACGGGGTACAGTTAGCTACCCAAGGTCTCAGTAACAAAGTCTTGCCTGCCTGAGATGGCAGCGATGGCACCCAGTGAAGGCAGGAGAATAGGGCAGTTGTAGGGACAGAAAGGACTTCCCGGGTGACATCAACCATTAAGTGCTCAGCTATTAACTGAAAGGTTGATGGTTCAAACCCACCCAGAGGTGTTCTGGGAGACAAGCCCGACGACCTGCTTCTGAAAGGTCACAGCATTGAAAACCCTAACCTGCACAAATGGGGATACCTTGATTCAGAATCCACCGGACAGTGACCGGTGTTTTTTGGGTTTTAGGGACAGAAGGAAGTGCATGTGCACACATTCCCAAGAGAAAGGAGGTAGGTCTTCCAGAAACCAGAGAGTGGTGGGGCAAGAGTTCACCAGGCAAAGGAGAAGAGAACAGCAGGCAGTGGATGCCATATCATGCACAGCCAGGGTGAGCATCATAAAAAATTCAGATATAAGGACTTTGGTTTTATTCTCTATGCTATTCATCATCTCCAGCCCCATGCTTTCTTTATAGCAGACACTAAGAAAATGCATGTTTAATCCAGCAAAACAATGAAAATTTAACAAGAAGGCAATGACTTAAATCTTGATCACCAAACAGCTTATAATCTGGCATGTGGGATAAAGAAACCAGACCACTCCACCCCATTCCCAACAGAAACAACAGATTAAAACAAAAAGATCTATCCCAGGGCAGCATCTTTTTAAATGTCAAAGAAAGTGTTCAATTCACACAGTTCACCAGAAGGGGAACCCAATGCAGTCTGCAGTGGTGGCAGGAGATTTTGCAGATAGTGTGGCACCCAAGTAGAAACTGAAGTCTGGGGGATTCAGATAAGCCATCAGGGGAGGATGGTCCAGACATGCAGACCAGCGTAAACTAAGCGCAGAAGTAGGCAAGAGCACAGTATGTCTAGTAGGAATAAGTATACCAGAACATTTAAAAAAACAAAACAAACCCAAACCCACTACCAGTGACTCATAGTAACTAACTAACTAAGTAACTAACTAACTCATAGTAACCCTGGAGGTCCGAGTTTCCAAGGAGTACCTGGTGGATTCAAACCTTCTGGTTAGCAGACATAGCACTTAACCACTATGCTACCAGGGTTTCCACCAGAACATAGGCCACCCTAAAAACAGAGCAGTGTATCCCAGAGCCAGCTCTGAGGCTGCTTCCTCCCTTCTCAAGGCTTTGCTAGGAAATAAGAGGAAGACTCCTAAAGGCCAAGGTCTAGAGGTATCCTAGCTGGCACACTTAGCGGAAGCAGAAGAAATACAAGAAGAGAAGGAGGAGTTTAGCGCTATGGATCTCATTCATCAGGATAAAAAATTAAATGCCACAGGAGAGAGAGAAGGGGGAAAAAATCTAAGTTGTGGTATTATGCAACTGAAATTCCATGCATAAACCAGGAAATTCAAAGGTCACAGTTCCCACAGCAACTGTAACCTGACCCGTCTGGTCCAAGTATGGAGTCTTTGGCACTGCCAGGGCCCCAGCCCCAGCAACCTCAGCACCAGAAGCCCACATGCTCCTGCCACATACCTGTTGCTGGGACACCCCTGCACTGTGCCTCTGCTCCCCTGGATTCCCATATCAGGCTGTACTGAGCCCAAGTGTGCTCTGCAGTCCCCACCTCTTTCTAGGCAGCGTTGACTCCAGGCCCACTTAAACCTTAACTCTTTGGTGGGGTGCATTTCCCCACTCCTTCTCTCACTACCTTACCTGACTGGATGGGTGTAAAGTGGGTAGACAGGAAGTATGTGGAAGTGAGTGCAGGGGTTGCTGCCACCCTCTCCCCTTGGCATCCACAGGCTTGCCAAATGGGAAGATAGCCCAGCGGGGCAGGGAGGTGTGTGGGGAATGCTGTGTTACAAAGGATGCCATCAAAAAGGTAAACAAATTACTCACAGAATGGGCAGTTTCTAGAAGTCAATTTTTGTAAATCTGGCCAGAGATGTGTTTCTAGAACACATAACTGAGCACATATTCCTTCCCAAAAGGGTTTAGGAAAACAGGCAAGGTCACCCAGACCCTGCACCTACCTTGAGTATGAGGAGTAACATGTAGCTTCTACTGAGACAGTGGAGGATGGGGCAGGGAATGTAGGTAATCACTGTGCCACATGCCTCCACCCTCCTCTTCCAGCCTGAGATGGCAGTTAAAGAGATGGGCATTTGCCTGGGGGTAGAAGGGAGACCAGTGGACATCCAGCTTACAAACAGGAAAATAGGTCATTTTTAAAAGACAAGGCCTCTGAGGTCTTCTTTCTCACTGTTCAATTATTACACCATAAAAGACTCAACCAAAAACAGGTTTACAGACTGAAAGTCTTGTCTGCTTCAGCGCTGTGGTCTATGTAACTAGCTGAAATTACAGGCCAAGGTTAAAAAAAAAAAAGGCTTTCTGATGACCAAGACAAGCAAAACAAAGGGGATATCAAGATGAAGCCCAGCTCCTAAGGAATGTGTGAATAAGACTATTATTGAGAAGTGGACTCTGAGCACCTCTCCTCCACAGAGCTGATAAGACGCACCTTGTTATGACAATTAAACATGTAACCGCCGACACACATGGGATCTAACAAGAGTGCTCAGTAAATGGGAGATATAAGAGCAGTTTATTTTCAAGCATCATGTTTTACGAAAATACTGCCATGCAGCCTGATTACTCATTTAATTTACAAGAGCTGGCTCTAAGGTATTGTTTTGACTGGTTTATACTACCAACAACAATACCACTAGTTAACATCAATATGTGCTTACCATGTGAAGGGAATGAGTCTTCATGTTGTGCCTGAACTTTATGGGCAAAGTTTCAGTTCTTCTTCATGATAAAACCGTAAGATAGCCACTATTATTCTTACTTAATAGGTAAACTGGCAAGATTTACTAACTCAGTGAAGGTCATACAGTCATTAAACGGTAAAAGAAGGAACTGAACTCGAACAGTGGGAAGAGTGCACCCACACTCAACCACAGCACATTCATCTTCAAAGGATAAAACTCTGCCTCCACTGAGAACAAAGTAAGCAAAGAGGCCAAAGAGTCACAGGTTCCAAAATAACTCCAAGAGTGACTTCTTTGGAAGAACTCAGTCTTAGGCTGACCTAGTGGTCACACCACCATATGGAAATAGCTCTGAATACTGCAGAAGACAAAAGCCAGAGCAATCCAAGAGCCAATCACTAATCCGAGCAATCCAGGAGCTTCATCACCATCATCCACTTGACTAGAAGCAGCTCCATTCAAAGCTGTACTTGCCAAAAAATCATCCAAGTATTTTGCTGCCTCCTGGGTAACATTTAGAAATCCTGGTGGCTTTTAGTGGCGGCACAGTGGTTAAAGCTGCTAACCAAAAGTCAGTACTTTAAATCTACCAGGCACTCTTCAGAAACCCTTTAGTCTGTCATACAGAGTTGCTATGAGTTGGAATTGACTCAGTGGCAATGGGTTTAGTTTTCTGGATTAGGGTAACATTTAATGAAGAAGCCGAAGTATTTTTTAACTGTCATATATCTGACTTAATTCAAAACTTCCTACTTAATAAAGTCACACAACTTTCTTAAATTTGTAAAAATAGAACTCACCTTTTCCAACTTCCCTTAGGTTTCCTCTCCCTCTCACATCTTTGCTCCCATGTGTGCCACTCCCCAGTTTAGGCCCACACTGTTCAGATTACATGCAAAGAAAACAAAATCAACATGTTCATTTACTCACCATTAGAAATGTAACTGCCTCAGAAACATAGCTAAAAGAACACATCAGGCTCGGAAAGATCATATCTGCAAGTGTCCTAAAAAGGTAACCCAACATTCCCACTCACTAGTGAGTTATACACTAGACAGAATATGCATGAACCAAATCGACTACATCTGTGGAAAAAGACGAATGGAAAAGCTTCAAACCAGCAGTCAGGACAAGACCAGGTGCTGACTTTGGCACAGATCATCAGTTGCTCAAAGGCAAATTCAAAGTGAAACTGAAGAAAATTACAACAGGTCCACAAGAGACAAAGTATAACCCTGAGTATAACTCACCTGAGTTTAGAGATCATCTCAAGAACAGATGTGTTGATCACTGAGGACTGAATACCGGACAAATTGTGGAATGACATCACAGACATCATCCACGAAGAAAGCAAGAGGTCATTAAAAAGAAAGGAAAGAAAGAAAAGACCAAACTGGATATCAGAATAGACTCTGAAACTTGCTCTCATACGTCAAGCAGCTAAAGCAAATAGAAAGAATGATGAAGTATAAGAACTAAACAGAAGATTTCAAAGAGCAGCTCAAGACAAGAAAATAAAGTAATACAATGACATATGCTCACAGCTGGAACTAGAAAATCAAAAGAGAAGAACATGTTTTACATTTCTCAAGCTGAAAGAACTGAAGAAAAAATTCAAGCACTGAGTCACAACAGGAAAGGATTCTACAGGGAAAATATTAAATGACTCAGGCAACATCAAGAGAAGACAGAAGGAATACACAGTCATCATACCAGAAAGAACTGGTTGACGGTTAGCCATTTGAAGAGGTAGTATGTGATCAGGAACAGACAGTAATGAAGAAGTCAAAGCTGCATTGAAGGCATTGGCTAAAAACAAGGCTCCAGGAACTGATGGACTATCCACTGAGACATTTCAGCAACAGATGCAGTGCTGGAAGTGCTCGCTTGTCTACCAAGAAATCTGGATGACAGCTACCTGGCCAACTGACTGGAAGAGATCATATTTATGCCCATTCCAAAGAAAGACAATTCAACCGAATGCAGAAACTACTGACAGAATATCATTAAATATCACACGCAAATAAAATTTTGCTCAAGAGCATTCAAAAGTGACCGCAACAGTACATTGACAAGAAACTGCCAGAAATTCAAGCAGGATTCAGAAGAGGACATGGAACCAGGGATATCACTGCGGATGTCAGATGGATCTTGGCCGAAAATAGAGTATACCAGAAAGATGTTTACCTGTGTTTCAATGACTACGCGAAGTCATTTGACCTTGTGGATCATAACAAATTATGTATAATACTGCAGAAAATGGGAATTCCAGAACACTTAATTGTGCTCTTAAGGAATCTGTAGATGGATCAAGAGACAGTGGGCAGTCTGACTTATCAGCTGTAGAAACTCTATGGGGCAGTTCTACTCTGTCCTAAAGGGTCACTATGAGTGGACTTGACAGCAAGAGGTTTGGTGTTTTTTGGTTTAGTGAATTACATGATGTTGTACAAGAAAAAGACCCTCATGAGCTCATCCTTTCATCTACAGCAAACAGGACTTACCAAAACGGGTGTTACTATGACAGATGGCTCAAAAAACCCACTGCCATCGAGTTGATTCTAACTCAGAGACCCTACAGACAGACTAGAACTGCTCCACAGGTTCCAAAGAACACCTGGCAGATCTGAACTACCAATCTTCTGGTTAGCAGCAATAGTACTTAACCATTATGCCACCAGGGTTTCCAAAATGAGGCAGCAAATTAAGACAGAAAAGAGAACACTATTGTGAAAGTAAAATGTCTTATTTCTTTTTTAACCTTGCCTGCACAATTCAGGTGGAGTGGTAAAAATATTTTATAGGGATTAGGGTAGGAAAGAGTTTTATGTTTTTTACTCTGGTAATTTGTCCACATAACCCAGATGCACTTCTTGTTATTAAATTCCATGCCTTATGGCAGAGTAAATAGAGCTGAAAATCTCATTAGCTAACAGAGGGGAGTTGAGATTACAATGGGAAATGACACTACTCCATTTCCCTAGTTTGTGCTTGAATACATCCTCCGTACACTTATATCCAACCACCAGCTGTTACCAGAAGCCTGGCACCCAATCAGCGTAGTTAGTAGTCACCGCTGCAGTCATCAGTTTATGTTTCTAATCTATCAGCTGCATGTTGAGTGAAGTGCTATAAAGAACATATGTGTTTTCACTGGGTTTTTAGTTTTCCAAAGCTCAGCACAAAGTCACTAAACATAAGAATTTCTGAGTATTAAAGGCTTTATGATGGGTTATAGACTATTCAGCTCCAGAAACTTGTTAAACATAACAGAAACACCTGAGAGCACAGAAATCAGGCATGCACATTTGGGCTATTATTATTATAAAAAAAATAAGGACAAATTGAACATCATCAAAATAAAGAACTATGATGCTTCAAATGACACCATCAAGAAAGTAGAAAGAGAATCCACAGAATTGAAGAAAATATATACAAATCATATTTCTGATAAAGAGCTTGTATTAAGACTATATAAAGAATTTGTATAGCTCAATAAAAAAAGACAACTCAATTTTTAAATAGGTAAAGGATTAGAACACACATTTCTCCAAGGAAGATATACAAATGGCCAGAGTGTCCAAGAAAACATGCCCTAAATCATTAGTCACTGGTAAAATGCAAATCAAAACCACAAAGCGTTATTTATGTCACACCCTCTAGGATGGCTATAATGAAAAAGACAAACCATAACAACTGTTGGAGAGGACATGGAGACACTAGAACCCTGATGAGAATATAAAATGGTACAGCCACTCAGGGAAAGTCTGGCAGTTCCATCAACTGTTGTACATAGTTATATGACCCAGCATTCCCACTCCAGATATATATCCAAGAGAAATGAAAACATATGTCCACACAAAAGCTTGTACACGAATGTTCCTAGCAGTATTATTCATGATAGCCCAACAACAAAAGGAACTCAAATGTCCATCAAATGACAAATGAACAAAGTGAGATATATGATACAATAGACTGTTACTCAGCCATAAAAAAGAATGAAGTACTGATACATACTACAATATGAATGAACCTTGAAAATGTTTAAGTGAAAGAAGCTACTCATAAAAAAACTCCACATACTGTGTGATTCCATTTATGTGAAATGTGCAGAATTAACAAATCTATAGTGACAGAAAGTAGATTAGTGGTTGCTTTGGGCTAGGGGAGAAAGGGAGTTGGAAAGAAATGGGGAGTGACTGTTATGGATACAAGGCTTCTTCTTGGGGTAAAGAAAGTGCTCTGAAATTAATTGTTACAACAATTACACAATTCTGTGAATACACTAAAAATCACTAAATTTCACAATTTAAATGAATGAATTCCATGACACGTGAATTACATCTTTAAAAATGAAAAGCAAAGATGTTATATTGAGGACGAAGATGCGACCAACCGTAGCCATGATATTTTCAATCACTTCATATGTATGCAAAAGCTGGACAATGAATAAGGAAGACCAAAGACGAACGGTGCCTTTGAATCACGGTGTTGGTGAAGAAAACTGAATATACCATGGACTTCCAGGAGAACCAACAAGTCTGTCTTGGAAGAAGACAATCAGAGTACTTCTTGAGGATAGTGAGACTTCATCTCAAGTATTTTGGACACACTCTCAGGAGGGACCAGTCCCTGGAGAATGACATCATGCTTCATAAGACAGAAGGTCAACGAAAAAGAAGAAGGCTCTGACAAGATGGACTGACAGAGTGGCTGCAACAATGGACTCAAACGTGACAATACTGAGAATGGTGCAGGACCAGTCAGCATTTCCTTCTGTCGCACAAAGAGACTGCGTCAACACTGATTTGACAGCACCTAACAGCAACAAAACTGTTTTTTTTTTTAATTTTTTATTTAATATAACTGAGTGAAAATGTACATTCCCGTATAAATTTACATACCCACTTATATGCAGCTTCCACTGCTCTCCCTGCCTGGTGACAGCACACTATTTCTCTCTGCTCCATACATGTCTCATTCTCCCAACAGTCTCTTTTTTCCCTCCTCGCCACTCAAAGCTGTATTTTAAAAAAAACATTGAGGGCAAGAAGGCATTTGTCACTGTATTCTCGTAAGTAGGGCACAGTGTCTGGCATACAGTAAAATGAAGAGAATAGAGGTGTCCAGGTTTTTTCCCTATAGGACTTCCACACTGTATTCAACAACTTCTGCAAGACGATCCCAGCATAGGGGAGACAGAAGGCCCTGTAACACACACACACACAGCTTAGCACTCCTCTGAACACAAAGTTCATCTTTGTCAAACAAACAAACAAAACCCAACCTGCTGATCAGAGTCAACTGCAGCTGTAGGGACCCTACAAGACAGAGTAGAACTGCTCCATAGGGTTTCATAGGAATGGCTGGTAGATTGAACTGCTGACCATAGGGTTAGCAGCCGAGCTCTTAACCACTGTACCACAAAGGCTCTTCTGTTTAAAGTCTCTGCTAAACCTCAATTCTATGATGCTTTCCTGGTGGATGTGAAAAAAAAATCAACATATATTTCCAAAAGCATACAATGTAAGCTCTTGGTCAGGTGTCAGAAAGAATAGGGGGAAGTATGGAATACAGGCCCTCTCTGGCAGTCTGACTAGAGACAGAATGAGTATTCACAGAATAACCAAAGACGGTTCAGGGCAATAGGCAATGAAGATAAATCAGGAGATAAAGACAGTAATGTTCTTTAGTCAAAGCTGTGATACTCTGATGGAGTTCCCTAGTATATTATTACAAACTACCACCCTGCCTTGTCCACACAGCCTTCTGCAAGCAGCCTTCGCCACCCAGCAATCAGAACTGCTCCCTCCACACTTTAAGTCCACCTTGTATTATTACATTTCCTCGTACATATGTCTGCTGAGCACGTTCACTGTCTGAACCACTCAGGGGCACAGTATTTATCCACACCTACATTTATTATACATTTTACTGACAAAGAGATATGTAGCATACAACTACAAACTAATAAAATATACATTACTCCTTACTGTAAATTCCTTATAGCCAACTGATTCCCATGGAATGGTATCACAGATCTTCATCTAAGTCTTACCTGCTGCCAACCTATAGGTGGAATTGACGAACACGCATAGTTCTTGTACGTTTGTTAATATCTACTTTATGGAGTCAACGAAAAGTGAAATCAGTAAGATGTATATCAAACATGCTAACAGCAACTTCTTTGCTGAGCTAGATACTAGTTCATCAATATTAGAAGAGCATTTCTCCCACTTTATTGGTGCTATTTGCAATGTAATGACTACAGGCACAAAATTTCTGAAGTGTAAGCTGCAAAGTTACCATTTTCTCCGTTCCTTTATTAGACAGAACATAATAAGAAAGTGAGCTCAGAGGTGTATTATTTGCTGATTTCTGTGACATCTACTGTAGTCAATTTCAAGCCACCAACTTGACATTACAGAATACAAAGCTGGGAAGAAATACACCATAGTACACACCATTATACAGCACATCCATTATACAGATACAACAGGCATAAGGGCACAGTTAATAGTAAAATAATGGAGAACGACAGGTTTGAGTATTGCCTCTGCTTTTTAAATAATGATCTTATTTAAGTGTAAGTTTACACAATTAATTTTTAATAATGGCTGTATCTAACAACCAACTACTGGTTCAGTGCTATATGCCCAACGCTTAGCACACAAAAGGTGCTAAATGGTTATTTGTGAAAACAAATTACAATACTCTAGTTATGTCGCTTCCAATAGCCTCTACTACTCCAGAGAGTAGCACACTTTTTGTAGCCGGTAACTTTGAAAACGTTCAGAAAGAACTGCACAATCTTCGATATAAAAAGTTATCACCTCCAAACACAGTGGGGAGCAAAAAGTGTCTTTAGGATTCAGCATAAACAAGCTCAAATATAAGATATTCTTCT
The DNA here is from genome assembly GCA_028571685.1 of Heterohyrax brucei. Taxonomy (NCBI): domain Eukaryota; kingdom Metazoa; phylum Chordata; class Mammalia; order Hyracoidea; family Procaviidae; genus Heterohyrax; species Heterohyrax brucei. Next base: position 58,966,875 of record CM053142.1, on the reverse strand, counting down.
TCAACAAATCTTCCCTGAGGTATTTTTCCGACAAAAATACTTAAGCAGTCAGGACGCGAATTCTAAATCCTTCATCAGTCTGATTTGGTTTAGCACTCTGGGTGACATTATTCATGGAGTGTTTCTTAAAGCTCTCATGTTCTGGCTCCTGTTCTGGAAAGAACACAGCTCAACAAGAAGTACCTCCCGGCCCCCGATGACACTGAGAAGAGCTGAGAACTTACTCACCCGTGCTTCGGATCTCGTCATGCTCTTGCCTCTGGCCTTCTGTATCAGTTCTGCTCCTTTCAACACACCTACCACTACCCTCCCTGAAATTTTCTTTGCTTGGTCTTCACACCTCTCCTAGTTTCACAACAGATCCTCACTCCCCAAGGAGTTTTTGGTCTCCAACTTCCCACCACCCTCACCACTTCTCCACTGCCAAGATCAGTAACGTCACACAGTTTTCCTACATATTCCTGCTCACTGTTGTCGCTACGTGCTGTCACGTCGATTCCAACTCAGAACTGCCCCATAGGGCTTCCTAGGCTGTAAACTTTGCAGAAGCAGATTACCAGAAGCCGACCGTCTTTTCTCCCACAGCGTGGCTAGTGGGTTCAAACTGCCTACCTTTCAGTTAGCAGCTGAGTGCTTAACGACTGTGCCACCTGGGCTCCTTCCAGTTTTGCTAAAAGCTCCTAAATATACACCACACAGCCTGAAAAGCTCATCTCTCTGGTATCTGCAAGACAAAACCTAAACTATTCCCTAAATCATCAACAACTTCAGATTCACATTGTTTCTCTTCACCCTTAAGCCTTTGGACAAATACAAAGGCACAGCTGCTCTTCAAAGAACACAACAGACGCTGGATATCAGTATCTGCCAGAATTTGGTGAAGTTTATCTTCGACAGACTGTAACATTAAAAAAAGTGGGAGGGTCTGACTTTCCTAAGGATGAAACTAAAATTGAATTTGTGTTTTCGGATTATACATGCATTCTCCTCCTCCAGAAAGCAGCATGCTCTTAACAATTCATGCAGCTTCCCTGCCCTCTTCCTCTCCTTTAGCCCACCCTAAACGATACACACACAAGATCCTGTTACAGGTCTCCTGAGTCCATACCCCTTTTCCCTTTCTGGTCACTGCATTAGTTATATCACTCTCCAGTAGAAATTACTCCAGGCAGCCCAGAGACAGGCTCTCCTACTATCTCATACTAAGGCTCTCTATCAAAATCCAAGTGAATATCCCTGTGTCTGGGAAATAAATTCAAGAATTCAGGGATGGAGGAACACAATGTTTCCAACTTCTTTCAAATGGTGGCAGAAAGAAAAAAAAATATGAAAAAGCAAATGGCAAAACATACATTGGTGACCTGAGTAAAGGGTAAACAGGAATTCCCTTGAACTTCTCTGATAGGGTATCACAATAAAGTCACCAAAAAGAAAAATCTACATCCCTCATGTCTGCAAAGTCTGACAATAGACAGCTCCCTGTGATAGTCAGCCCCTAGGGTCGCCATGAGTCGGATCCAACTGGACGGCACTTGGCTGGCTGTTACAGGCAAGCTTGATGGCTGTATCTCTCCCAATACCTTGTTTTTGCCTGTCCTTGCACCTAGACTCAGGAATTCCCCTACTCCTCCCTACTAATCTGCTTCCTTCACTCCCCACAGCCAGTTCCTGACTCACTTCTTCCAGTGATTCTGAGTGAGGAAAAGAACTAACATTTACTGATCATTCTCAACAAGCCAAGTTGATCGTGGGCTTTGTCCTTACTGCACATTATTTCACCTAATTCCACTAACAAATCTGGGAAGGGGGCACTGGCCCGAAACTTGAAAAGATTAAGACACTGGTCCAAGATGACACAGCCACTAAGTGCAGAGCTTGCATGCAAGCAAGCCTGGGTCCGCCACTGCCCCACACAGCACTCACCCCCACCTCAGTACTCCCCTGATACTTTTCAAGACCATCTCATCCCACAGGCTATGCATTCACACAACACACACTTACCACCTGCTGTTAACAGGCCCTGTTCTAAATACAAGGCACACACAAGACAAAATAAGCTGCTTTCTGACCTCATGAAGCTTCATTTTAGTGGTAAGAAACAAAAAAATGCAAGATATATGTATCACACACTTATATAATCTGTTTATTCCATGTCAGGTGTTATGCTAAGCATTGATTCACTTAATCCTCATAAAAATCATGTGACTTAGCCGGTACCATTTTTACACAGGAGGAAACTGAAGCCAAAGGGGATAAATCATGTACCCAGGATTACACAAGTGGTAAGCAATAAATGAAGTAGCGATGTAAACCCAGGCAAACCCAGACCTCAAGGCTGGCTCTGATGTCTCTCAATAGCCTTAACAAAATTGCACAGCACGCTGGAAAGTGCTAAGTGCTCTGGAAAAAGGAACAACTAAAGCAGGGTAAAGGGAATCCAAAGAACTAGGGTGAAGGGGCAAGCGGAAATTTTAAATTTGGTGGCATGGACAGGTTTCCTTAAGAATGAAGTATCTGAGCAAAGACATGGAAGGGCTACTGGCAGGAGTGTTTCAGGAAGAGGGAACAGTCCGGGCAAAGGCCATGAGTCAGGAACATGCCTAGAATGTCCCGCAAACAGTAAAATCACCAGGAAGGCTCACGTGAAGGGAGTGAGGAGGAGTAACTGTGGCCTTTTGTGTAGCAGGGTACTCACATACAGTTTGTACCTGATTCTGTATCTTCCAGTGTTCACTGACTGTTCTTTTATTAATTTTGACCCCCAAAGTGAACCACAGCCTGTGAACACCAATACCCCTTGGATGTCTCCAGTGCTTCTAAGTTGATGCTTCTGAATCTATCTGCCTTGCTTGAGGATGCCAAGACCTATGAGGCCCATGAAGACAAGCAAGTCCCATGAGGGCAGCTTCTGACAGCTCTGCCTACCCGTCCTCTTACACTCTTGGTGAGCACACTAATCTCTGAATTAAGGGTACTAGTATGAAAACAGTGATATGTAAATAGTGCTTACATTTTGTTTCCAAGCACATCTGCCAAATTTTACACCTTTAGGAGTCCTGGTTGTGCAGTGGTTAAGGCCTCAGCCATTAAACAAAAGGTTAGCAGTTTGAATCTACCAGCCATTCCTTGGAAACCCTACAGGACAGTTTCCTGCTGTCCTACAGGGCTGCTTAAGAGTTGGAATTGATTCGAAGGCAGTGGTTTGAGTTTAGTTTCTGGTTTATGCTCCGTTAAACTGGTGGCTAGCCATTAACTCTCTTCTTTATCCAATATCACACAAACAGTTTACAAATGGTAAAACTGTGATACAGAACCATTAAGCAACTCACTGGAGCTCCCTGCACAGTAGCAACAAAAACAAGGTTTTCTCACCTGTTGAGAGACCAGGGACTACAGAGGCAGCTCACATCTTCATCCCCTTTGTGACTAACCCAGCACTCCCATGCCCAACAGCAGGCCTACAGACCAAAGACACTGAAAGACACTTGGATTTCAGATGTCCTGGATCACAAGAACAGGCTCTGAAAAGATCAATAATGACTGAACAAAGAGCCCTGGTTATGCAGTGGTTAAGCACTCAGTGGCTAACCAAAACACTGATGGTTTGAACCCACCAGCTGCTCCATAGGACAAAAGACATGGCAGCCTGCTTCCATAAAGATTACAGCCTGGAAACGCTATGGGGCTATTCTGTCCTACTATGAGTCATAACTGACTCAATGGCAACAGGTTAGGTTTTTGTTAATTGTGAAGACTGAAGACAGTGAAACATCCTAATCACATCTATGCAGGCTTAAGGCAAAGATCAAACATTTGTCAAGTCACAGAGAACTTTGCTGAAATCTGTGAGTCACTCAACACAGAGAAAAGAATCTTTCCTGTACTCCTTTTTCATCCCATGCACAATTTCCTGAATCCTTTTTCCACAGTTCCATGGGAAGCTATAGCTACTGACGAGGAATATGCATTTAACAATTCCCTATTTCTGGTTCCAGTTTTTTAAAGTAGTAAACAGAAAGTCCCCTTTGTTCCCCAAGTCAGAAATGGCAAGATGCCTCTTACTCCCATTTTTACTTTCAAAATAAATAACTCTAATTTACTTCCATCTTATTTTCCGGATCAAGCCTGGGGAAAACAAATCCCTCCTAGAAGCATCATTCTCTATACAATAAAATGCAACAGAAGAGAGGAAAGCTAAAAGAAAGGCTGCATTTGTAATTATAACTGAAATTTTGGGTCCCATAGATGTTGTTCTGTTTGTGAGGCTGACTACCTCCTGAAAGGTGCAGGAAACAGCAGGAGCTGTGTGAGGGTAGTACAAAACTGTAACACACCTGGCTGCTAACCAAAAGGTTAAAGATTCAAGTCTACTGAGAGATGCCTTGGAAGAAAGGCCCAGCAACTTCCAAAAAAACCAGCCACTGAGAACTTATGCAGCATATGGCACACATGGGTCACCATGACTCAGGATCTTTGGCAACTAGCATGCAAGTTAGAACACAGTCCTGGCCCTCTGGCAGCTCAGAAACTAAGGAAAAGAGATGATGAGATGATCCTTGAGTTGCAGGACTGCTCTCCTTTAAGGTAGTTGCTGGTTCTGTCTGTATCCCACCGAGCAGCCCCAGCATGGGTGCTGTAGAGCCACTTCTAAGAGTAGGGGTCCCAGTGATGAGCAGGCACCTGTGACAGCATCCCTGTTAAAGGGAACAGCAGTACCATTATTCACATACGACAAGTAATCTACAAGTAACATCTATAAGAAGAGCACTAGTTTAAAAACAACAATTAGATAACAAGACCGCACCAGTAAGTGCCCCAGTGTTGATTCATTACACTGTGTTATGGAAGAGGACATCCTCATTCTTGATAAATCCACACCAAAGTATTTAGGGGTAAAGGGACATGATGTCCCCAACTTTCAAACAGGACAGAAAACCATGCACATATATATATACAAATGAAGTGAAATGTACACAACTGACAATTTTTGTTACAAATGTGTGGAGTAGGCTGCTCTTTGTATGACTGTTGCAACTTCTCTGAAAATTTGAAATGATATTGCAATAAAATTATCCCCAAAAGACATTCTGCTGTGTTCCAAAAATGGGTTGGCCTGGCATGCCAGTTACAGTGGAAGCCACCTCCTGTCTGATGCACCTGGAAGCCAAGGTAGCAAAGGTGACCAAGTGCAGGGACATCCACGAGAAAATGAGCAGAACAACTACCATGTTGGCAGAAGTCAGGAGCTGTTGCTGAGCTTTCTTCAGAATCAAGTCATATTCTTGGCACATGGAAGACAAGGTCAGGTTTCTCAAAAGAGAGCTGAGAAGACACTCAAAACTTCAAAAACGAGGGCTCTTCCCTCTTCTTAACTCCCCTATCTAGTCAGTATTCTTTCCAAGTTGTCTCCAGCATTTCCACTGCCAACATCCTGGTCTGGTTGGTTCCTCATCATGTCCAACCTGAATTTCTGCCATTGCTGAGGGGTTGAGACCAAACCTGGCCTGCGAGCTATGAATGTTTTTCACATTTTTAAATGGTTGAAGGGAGGAGAAGAAAAGATGACTGCTACTCCATGCTAGTGAAAATTATATGAAATCCACATTTTAGTAGGCATAAGTAAAAATTTTCTTGGAACACAGCTACACCCAATCATTTGTGTATTGTCTAGGGCTGCTTTCAGGCTACAATGGTAGAGTGGGGTAGCTGCATCACAGACAGGCTGGCCCAGAAGTCTACAATATTTATTGCCTGGCCCTTTACATAAAAGGTTTGCTAATCCTTTCCAGAGCTGGCCTTGTCTGAATCTCATCTCTCCCACCTCCACCAGATTAACCCACCTAAAATACTACTTCTATCCCTTTACTCTGCATGTTTGAACAGAATGAGCACCTTACTGCCTACAACTTGTAGCTGGCAGCCATCAGGCCAGGTGAATAAACTTAATCCTAACAAGAGAAGTCTTAAAGCCATGGTTTTGTTCATGCCACTGTCTGGTTTTTGGAAAACCCTCTGACTTCCAGCTGCCAGCCTGCCACTAACTTATGTATTAAGACCACTCTCTAGCAGCACTTCCTCTGGGGACACTTCATGCCGCCCTCTCCTCAGCCCACAATGTAGCCTATACTTACCCTCAACTTAGCTCTTACCACACTGCACTGCAATCATCTACTTGTGTATCTGTCTCCCTCGCTACAGTAAGATTCCAGAAGGCAAGAAACATGTCTTACTCACCTCCCAGCACCCAGACACTGCCTGGCACAGTGGTCCATAAATACTGAACGCAACTCCAACCTGGCCACGCTGGCCTCCTTGCTGCCCTGGAATGGCACATGCTCACTCTCATCTGAAGCCTTCGCTCATACCCACTCCTCATCTCACGGAGACAATCCTACCCATGACTCAAGGCACAGTTCAGATCACCTACATAGACCACGGAGCCAGTGTGGACAATGGCTGAAATGCCAGGCTTCTGTCATTCATGTTCTGCATGTCCTTGGACAAGACCCTAACATCTCCATGTCCTCCTCCATAAGGGACAAGGAAGCATCATCCAACCTGTAGGGCTGACAGTGTGTGCAAAGTATCTAAGCCAGTGCTCAGCACATAATGGATTCTTAAAAAGTTAACAGTTATGACCCTTGTTTTCTCCAAATACTGAAGTCATACTGGCTGTGCCATTTTGGTATTTTATCGCTTTTCCTCTTCTTTTTCCCAACTACTTTGTATACTCATATTGTGTCTTCTGAAGTAGGTACGTTCCCCACGAGCAGGAGCAAGGTCTTATACTTCTTCAAACCTGTTCCCTGTCCTAATATCCAGTATACTACAATATGTGGAAGAGGGCCAGATAATTAATAAATGATTGACTAAATTACTCCAGGAAGTCTGAAGTAAAGTGCTAGGCTGAGAAAGGTAATGCAGAACATCAGGGGATGAGGCAGGAGAGCAGGAAAGTAGACAGCAGGAGTTGGGTGGACTTTTGAGGGTACCTTCACACTGACAGGAAAAGCAGTTAGAAGTCAGGAGTGGGGTAGAGGACTCAGCCCAGGATCTGGCTGCTCAAGACAGGGGCCAGGAGAAGCACGAAATCTGTCCCTTTGGAGCCGATACAGTTATTTGTGCAAATACTGCAAGGCAACCTGTTTCTGACTCACTGTATGGCACGGACTTACATGTGCTCCCCTGAAACTGTCTCCTAGATGAGAGGAAACCAAAACCTCCGGTTTGCACTGTACGCGTCATAAACACAGGTAGTAACATCACTAACCAACACTTAAGGTCCTTCCTACTTGCCTGGCAGAGTTCTCAGTGCTCACACGAAAGCAGGGTAAGCAGTCTTATTACGTCACTGTACAGAGGACACTGTAATGAGTCCTGGCGGAGTTACAAACACAAGGACACATGATAGTAAACGGTACAATCCAGTTTGGTTCCAGAGTCCATACTTCAACAATGACACATTTTGCCTCTCATAATCCATTTTAGCACCACTGTTTACCAACTGAAACACCTGGTGGTATAATGGTTAAGCACTACAACTGCTAACCAAAAGTCAGCAGTTCAAATCTACCTGGTGCTCCTGGGAAACCCTAAGGGGCAGTTCTATCCTGCGGCACAGGGTTGCTATCAGTCTGAATCGACTTGATGACAATGGGTTTTTTGGTATTCACTAGCTGGAGTCCTTGGGTGGTACAACTCATCAATACACTTGGCTGCTAACTGAAAGGTTGGAGATTTGGAGCTACTCAAAGGACTTTGGAAGAAAAGCCTGAAAATCTACTTCAGAAAAATAAGCCATTGCAAACCCTGTGGATCACAGCTCTACGCTGACACTCATGTGGTTGCCATGAGTCCGAATCAACTCAATGACAACTGGTTTTCGGTTATCTGGCAACTGGGGGACAGTGGTACTTAAGTGGCAGAATTATCACCTTCCAGGCAGGAGACCTCAGTTCAATTCCCAGCCAATGCACCCCACATAAAGTCAACACCCATCTGTCATCAGTGGCTTGTGTGTTGCTATGATGCTGGATGGGTTTCAGTAGAACGTCTAGACAGACTAGGAAGAAAGCCAGGTGGTCTACTTCCAAAAATCAGCCAATGAAAACCCTAGGGACCATATCAGTTTTTTCTGCAACCAATCATGGAGATGGTGCATGACTGGGCAGCATTTTATTCTGTCGGGCAAGGGGTCACCATGAGATGGAGGGCAACTTGATGACTTTCCAGTTACCAGCTGAGAGATCTCAGGCCAGTCATCCAATCTCGCTAGCCTCATGTCTGCTGACCTGTTAAGCAGGCATCACATTCTTACCTTCCTGAGACTGTCATAAGAATTAAATGAGACCATGGTGTAAAACATATAGTATTTACATATACCTTTCTTATGTCCCAATACAAATGAGGTTTTTAGCCAAATCCCCTGACCTGCTTTCCTGTTAGGAATGATCTATCTTCCACTTTGAAGTTCCCTGCCTTGTGCCTAGACCCAAGTGTTTAGACCTCATAAAAGCCTGCAAATATAGTCTAGAGGCAAGCATAAAGGCAGGCAGTTGCCTTGGAATGTGGCAGCAGAGATGGAGGCAGTCAAATGAATACCGCATGAGCAGAGGCTGGGCCAGCCAGTGTCGCCAGGAGGCACCCTGCTCCACAGCCTGTGACAGCACCTGGCTCTGTCTGCTGCACCAGCAGGCCCAATGACAAACCTGGGATGCTGCAAAGGCCAAGTTCAGTAACCTCCCACAGCTCAGAGGCTGTGTGCGTGGTGGTAGGAGGGTGGGAAGCAGAGGATAAGGCAGGTAAGAGTGACAGGCAGTCACTGTCACCAATGGTGGACGATCACAGACTGCCTGAAGAATAAAGTTTATATATTATATGAACAAAGTTTTAAATTCCTAGCAAAGGAACCCTGTTGCAAAGTTCCTTTAACATGAAGATTCAAAGCAAAAAAGTATGGATACACACTATTATAATTTTGTGCATAAATCAAAATTTCCACATATCAAGTTTGCTTAAGACAACGGATGCCTTTAAACTGATGAACACTTCTTGGGGGTCCATAGCCACAGAAAGAAATCTTCATTAGCAGCATGTGAAAGGAAACTAAATATTGTTAAACTGAGTCAACTTGATTAATATAGTAGAAGTCAGAGGTTGCAAATAATCCGTTTTCAGGAGACACAACTAATTTCTATAGGAAACACCTGATCAAAGTGATCCAAAGGTCCTGGAAAACAAAAATTTCAAACACAAGCAAAAACTGTGCCTCACTAAGTACATCCAGCAATGAGAAATTCTAACAGGTCTCTTTTCTACAATACAGCAGCTTCCAAATATAGTACCTGACAGAGACAGGGAACAACAGAGGAGCGGGATAGGAAATGGGGTTAAATGACAGTTTGCTGACCAACTCCCTTACAAAGCCATGACCAAATCCCAAGGTCTATGAAAGGTGTGGTATGATGGTACAAGAGCTAGAAAGCAGCCTTAGAGGTAATATAGTCTAATCTAATTCCAAAACACCAATAAAGCATTTCCCTGTCCAGTTAGAACACCTGGAAAAGGACTACACAGCCCCCTCGGAAGGGCCACCCACCCACAGCAGCATGTGTACCTCTTGGCAAGCAACTGCTTGGCAAGGACTGGCTGGTCCAGCCAACAGGCAAGCAGAGATAGGCCTAGGGCCTGTGGAGAAGGGAGGCCGCCCAGCCTTTCCTGCAACTAAGGTGCAGGCCTAGGCCTCAGGAAGGAACTGAAAAGCAATCCTGTTTGCAAAAAACACAAACATTCCAGAAATGACAGCCCTAAGGGGTAAGCAAAATCTAGGACTTCTCAATGCTCTGCACAAGACTAAGAAAAGGAGGACCGGCAATTAAGTTTGGGAACTCACCCTAAAAAAGTGCTACATACCTCACTGCTGAATATCACTGTGGTCACCTTCGAAGTGCTCCTTTTGGGAAGCTACACACCAACACCAGTGCCTAGTCCATCTTCTAAAGCAATTCTGGAACTCTTTCTGGAACGGCCATCAGAGCTGTCGTTGTATTACCCTTGATGCCCTGAATGTCATCAAAATAGCTTCCTTTCAATATTTCCTTTATCTTCAGGTACAGAAAAAATTCATTGGGGGCCAGATCAGGTGAGTAGGTAGGGTGTTTACTGGCTAAAAACTCCCTCACACACAACTACATAATTAATGAACCTGCCATGTGGCCACCACTGGCAACGGCCATTCCAGAAGGAGTTCCAAAATTAATTTGAAGATAGACTAGGTACTGCTATCAGTGCATAGCTTTCTAAGCGGACTCCTTCAAAGGTGATCACAGTGATATTCAGCAATGAGCTATGTAGCACTTAGAACAGTTAAGGTCACAGACTTAACTGTCGGGCCTCACATATTTTCACAATAGGAAAAAAAATATCTAGACAGGGCACAGTGTGTTATCAGTGGTAAAATTTGCTCACCACTCCATGTTCAGTACTCCCTAGACACTTGTCACAATTGACTACAGTTTTGTGCATGTGTATCTGTCTCCTCTAGAAACATGGTAGCCTCTGGCAGGCAGACGTCCGCTTAATTATCTGGCACTCACCTTATAGACAGTAGGTGCTGAATGAAAGTCTAAGTCTACAATCTCCCAAAGCATTAAGGCTCTGAATTCTTTCCCTCCCCAGCTTCCAGAGTGTGGCCTCTTCATACTCTACCTTTCCACACCAAATCAAAAACCCACTGCCACTGAGTTGATTCTGACTCACAGTAACCCCACACAACAGAGAATTGCTTCACACAGTTTCCACGGCTGTAGGCCTTTACAGAAGCAGACTGCCACATCTTTCTCCCACACAGCTGCTGCTGGGTTCCAACGGCCAACATTCCAGTTAGGAGCCAAGTGATTTAACCACTGTTCCATCAGGTCTCCTGCAGGCCACAGAGTCCAGTGAATACCTGGAGAGTGATTCACGTTTTCATCACAGGAATTTCTGTCCCCTGCTCCATGCTGTATTTTCCTTCCCCATCTCTCGTCCTTTCACTTCCTCAACACTGCACCTCATAATAAAAGGATTAAAACCACGGGATTTGGAGTTACCCAGCCTACTGTGTTTGTGGACCTGAACCTCTCTGGTGAAACGGGGATGACAACAGTCCCACCTGAAGGTCTGAAAAGATGTGCGTAAAGAAAGCATTTGGCAGTGTCTGCCCACAGTAATGCTCATTAAGGGAGGACCAATGTGGCTATGACAGGCAGTCCTGGGTTATGAAAGAATTCCTTCCCTATGCCTTTTACATAAACTGGAACAGTTAGGTATGTATGACTAACATCAGTTAGTCAAATGTTTGTCTTAGTATACAGTGTACCTCTCCATGCAGAGAAGACATGAAACACTTCCAGACACACTAAAAGTTCTTCAACTATACAGTAATAATGTTTTGCTGCATAACATTCATTTGCTATTATGAATCAGGTATGCAACTCGAATTTTTAATTTAATAGGCTATTACAGGGGTTAGTTTGTAACTACCCCTGTTAGATGTTCATCCGGTGACTGCCTGTACTACATAACTGTCCATAGGCACCACCTGACTTGAAGTGTTTAAAATGCCCAAAGCAAGAGATTCTTTTTTCCCTACCTCTGCAAGGCTAGTTTTGAGAAAAGCCTATTTGTTTTGGAAACAAACTGGCACATGCCCATGCCACTAGTTAAAATACTTCCCTTTTCCTTTTTCGCAGGGAAATAAATGACCATGTGTCACTACCAAACTGGGCAACAGGTTCTACTGCAAAAGTTCATTAGACAATTATTAACAGTGTTTAGGATCCCAGACTAGCTCATTAAAAAAAAAATAAATGAAAATCATCAATAAATAGAATAGCTGAGTAAGGGCACAGAAAGGATGAGCCTGAATTCTAAGTCATAGGAATCAGAAAGCCATACATGTGAAAAGGCAGAGAAGGAAAACAGAAAGGTTTGCACGACTTTCGTGAGAGCACAGCTGCATTTCACATCTCTAGACCCCATGATATACAACCCAGGACCCCAAAAGCTCTCATATTGGCCCAAGGGCCCTTTCTGGGAAATCCACTTGGGCCTGCATTTTCCTCCAAATGTTCCAAATTACCTCCTCTGGCCATGATACTTCATACAGATAGCTGAAGAACATGAGACTGGGGGCAGAAGTAGAAGAGATGCAGCAGTGGCCATCAGGATGCAGATAACCCTCAAGAGGAGTCTGCTTAAGTCAGTGTCCCTTAACTCGTCCTTGTGAGCATCTTTCCAGGACCACACACCTGAGTTTGAATCTTGACTCTACCACTTTCTGGCTGAGACTCAGGTCTCTGTAGCCTCATTTTCCTCATGTGTAAAACAGAGAGCAGAACTGTACCTTCCATGTGTGACTATGCTGAGGACTGAACAAGTTAATACATGTCACCAGTGAGAACAGGGCCTGGGACACAGTCATTTGTCTCTAAGTGTCTTCTGCTGCTGCTGTTCTTATCGTCCTTTTCATCGTTATGCTGCTTTCTCCACTTCTCCTTTTACACTCACAAACCCAACCATGCTCCTCAACCACAACGAAGCAGCTTGGTGGTGCAGACTGAGAGGGCCAACCATTAGCTGGAATCTCTGTAAGTCAGCTTTTTTGGCTACCGACCGTCCATGCAGAAGGTTTGCTGTTGTGACCCATGGGGCTGCTGGTGCTAGACAATCCTGTGACAGATCTCCCTGGACTGCTCTGCTCTTCCTGTCTTTCACAGCTTCCAAAACACATACCTCAGCTCCCAGACACAAGCCTCTATATTTAAAATGGCTACAGAAAAGAGGCACAGCAGAGAGGGGAGAGAACTGGAACCAACCAAAGCTTCACTCTACCATTTACACAGTTATTACTTATTTCAAAACAGAATAAAACCCACTGCCATCGAGTCAAGTCCAACTCACAGAGACTGTACATGACAGAACAGCACTGCTCCAACAGAGCTTCTAAGAAGCATGAGGCAGATTCCAACTGCCAACTTTCTGGTTAGCAGACGTCCAATTTAACTACTGTGCCACTAGTGTTTCCAAACAGCAAAAAAAAAAAAAATCAATAAAAGCTACTAGTTAACCGCCTGGCTGTGCTCTTCCTCTTCCCCCGATTTAACCAGACTGCATCTTTCCCTGAACATATAATTAGAGAGACATCTATGAGTCAGATCCGACTCGACGGCACTTGGCTTGGCACAGACCTATCTAACGAGGTCCCTCACTAGCACAGATGCTTAAGTTCCAGTTCAAGTCCCCTCGGAGGTGGCCATCTACCTGTGAAAAACCAGCCGCTGAAAGCCCTCATGGTAGCACAGTTCTCTTCTGACACACATGGGGTCACCATGAGTCAGAACTGACGACAGCTGGTCTTTTTAGACCTGTGTGCTGGCTTGGCTGGCTGAGTTTCACTCACACACCAGGACCCATCTCCTCCTTCCCATGTGGCAGACCCTGAGCTAGCACAGCAGAGGGATGACAGCTTGAAGAAAAACGTTTAAAAACTGAAGTTGTTCTTACCAGGAAATTTACTATTTAGAGAAAGCTCTTGCCCTCTCCCCTTGCTATCTCTCACGCATTACTGACGACAACAACAACAAAATTTCACTGCTTCCCCCTTCCTTAATCCAGTCATCATCAGGTTCTATTTTCTTCACGCTGTTTGGCAATTTTCTCTCCTCCATAAAACTTTAAGTCTGTGACAAAAGGTTAATGAATTGCGGGGTTAGAGGTGATAATTTAAAGCCCATTTAAAAAAAAAAGTGAGGACAGTGATGTTGTTTTTGTCCACTGACATATCCCAAGCCCCTCTGTCTGACACTGCACCATGCTACCCCTACCCAACTGCATGTGATCAGACTTGAATTCTGAAAAGTGGAACCAAAGATGACAGAAGAGAGGGACGGTGGTGAGAAGGGGAAGCCCTTGAAGAGTTTAGGTAAATTTCGGAACAGTTTCTCCATCGTTCCCACAATGTACTGCATTATTTGCAGAAGCTAAAGACCAAAAGGGAATCAGATTCTTAACTTTGTCATCTAAAGCAGAAACTGAGAGCCTTATCTGCTGCACAGATTCTAGCCCAAGTGCCTCCGGGGTTACAATTGCAAGCAGAGTTGAAGTAAATAAAGCCTGAGCACTGAAGACCAACCCTAGGTTACAGTATCAGAGATTTCCTCTCTGTCCACAAACCACCTTGACTCTCTCTGCCCCTGTTCTCTCCATCTGGTCTTACTAAACACTTTACACAGCCCAAATATAGATGTTTTTTAGTTCCAATTACTTTTTGTAAAGCAATGATCCTCCACCTAGCTAGAGGAATGCTCCCGGCAAAGGAAAAGCCAGTGTACTGCAATGAAAAAGAAAGCCTATTAGACTGAGGGCAGGCAGCAGCAACAGGGACTCTAAGGTCTGCTCCTGAGTCACCAAACCATGGAGGTTAGACACACATACTCTGACATCACACCGCTTTCCGTCAAGGCTTTGTTGTTTACTGTCACTCCTTTGACCTGGGGCCTTGCCAAATCAGCATTCACCATCTGTAAAATGGGGATAAAACCCACTGCCACTGAGCAGATTACAACTCACGACGACCCTATAGAACAGAGTCGAACTGCCCCATTAAGTTTCCAAGGAGCATCTGGTGGATTTCAACTGCTGACCTTTTAGTTAGCAGTCGTAGCACTTAACTACTATGCCAGCAGGGTTTCCAAAAAGCAAGGGTAAGTCCTACCTTACATGTTATTGTGAGGAATAAATGAAGTAATACAGTACATAAACAATAAACGTGAACTATAACTAACTATGTGTTATTGTTAGTAAAGAACCCTGGTGGCAAAGTCGTTAAGAGTTTGTTGCTAACTTAAAAGGTCGACAGGGCAAATCCACCATTGCTAGCTGGCCTGCGGTTGATTCCTACTCACAGGGAAATCCTGGTGGCATAGTGGTTAAGTGCTACTACGGCTGCTAACCAAGGGGTGGGCAGTTCAAATCCACCAGGTACTCTTTGAAAACTCTATGGAGCAGTTCTACTCTGACCTACAGGGTCTCTATGAGTCAGAAGTGACTCAACAGCAATAAGTTTTTTTAAGAGTCACAGCAACCCCATGTGTGCAGAGTGCAACTGCATTCCACAGCATTTTCAAGGCTGCGACCCTTTGGAAGCAGACCGCCAGCCTTGTCTTTTGGAGCACCTCTGGGTGGGTTTCGACCACCAAACTTTCAGCTAGTAGTCAAGCATTTAACTGTTTGTACCACCCAAGGGAGTCAGCTATCTAAGAAAAAAACCCCAAACCCAATGCTGTCAAATCGATTCTGACTCATGGTGACCAAGCTTACAGAACAGAGCAGACTTAGGGTTTCCAAGAAGCAGCTGGTGAACTCAAACTGCCAATCTCTTGCTTAGCAGCCAACTTCTTAACGACTGTGCCACCAGGGCTCTATGTCAGCTAATAATCACAAAAACACAAATGGTCTGGTTTCTTTAAGCCCTTCAAGTTCCAATGAATTTTTTTCCTCCACATGTATCAATGTAAGAAGAAAAACTCAATTCAAGTCCCAGTTCAGGCACCAACTCACTTGAAATTTTGAGCAAGTCATATCACCTTCACTTCCGTTACTATCAAACAGTAATAGTACACTGTACTAAAGTTCAGTGACTGCAGGGATCTGTAAGAATCAGTGAGATTAAAAAAAAAAAAAAAGGTCAATTTCAACTCACAGAGACCCTACAGGGCAGGTTTCCAAAGAGAAGTTGATGAATTTGAACCACTCAATCATTTTTTGGTTAGCAGCTGAACTGTTAACCCCTGTGCCACCAGGGATCCAGTGAAATAAAACATCACAACACCCACTGTCATCCCATCAAGTCCAACTCACAGCCACTCAACAGGACAGAGCAGAACTGCCCTATATGGTTTCCAAGGAGTGCCTGGTGGACTTGAACTGCCAGAGTTTGTGTTAGCAGTTGTAGCTCTTAATCATTAGGCCACCAGGGTTTCCCTATTGAAATAAGTACCAAAAAAAGCTTTTAATTCTTTAAAGGAGAAGCAATACATAAAACCAGGGTATGATTACTATCAAAATGGCACACCTGATATTATGAGATATTAAAAACAAACCAAAAAAAGAAAAACACTTCCCAGTGATGGTTCTTGCTCTTTCAAGAACATTAGGTTTGACAGCCTTTTAATCTGTCCTTATGGACTCTGCTGTAAGTGGGAAACCTTGCAAAGCTCAGCTCACAAGCAAAGCAGGGGCAGAGCTAAGACTCCGGGTCCCATCTGCTGGTCAGGCCTTACCTATCCAGGGCCACTTTTCAATGCCAGAAGGAATTAGGAAGGGCTTACTTTTCCACTTGTACATGCTAAACGAACATGCAAATCCTCACCTCAGCCTTAAGAATGGTCAATTCACATCATTTACTCTCCTGTAATTAGTTAGCATTGTAAAACCTTTTCTAAAGTGCATACCATTCTTTATTAAAAAAAGGTAACCCACAAGTGGAAGAGCTTAGTTTACTCCTTTGAGTTTTACTGTGAGGTTCAGAGATTTGAGTTTCATTTTTAATCTAACACAAAAACTTCAGTGTGACTAGAGAGCTGGAACTTGGGGGTTCAAGGAGAAGTGAGGGAGGCTCATCATCCTAATGTAAAAAGGGAGCATGCAATCAAAAAACCACGTCATTCCCAAATGTTCCAAACCTAAGAATAGGAAAAATTTATTTACGTTTACTGAACATTTACTATGTTGCAGGCGCTACGCTAAGCATTTTATGCACACTATTTACAAAGCCCCTTTTGTCTCCCACACCTAGCCAGTCCCAAACCCCCAGCTGAGCTGATTCCAACTGACAGTGACCCTATAGGACAGAGCAGAACCGCCTCATAGGATTTCCAACGTTGAAATCTTTACAGAAGCAGACTGCCACCTTTTTCTCCCACAGAACAGCTGGGGGGTTCCAGCTGCAAACCTTTGGTTAGCAGGTGAAAGCTTTAACACTGCGCAACAAGGGGTCCTTCTTACACCTAGAAACACCACGAAATAGCCATCACTGAGTGGGGACTATCCCAGATGGGAAAAAAAAATCAGAAGTCAGTAGTCAGGCTGCATGTTTCCTATGTTACTGCCGAGAACACACAAAGGAGCCCCAAATCTGCTCATTCATGTTATTTAATGCACTAAATAATCAAAGAAGTTTAAAAGTTTTTTACTACTTGCAATGGAAGAACAAAAACTTAAGTCTAAGACTAAAATAACCTGAGCCACGTTTCTGGCTCAAGTACATTTGACCATCAGACAGAATTTACAATGTCCTCTTAAAGGCTCTTTGCTGATGTGTTCACAGAAGGCAACCACAACAATAAATCAGCATATGGACAGCCAGATAATGAAAGGGCAAAACTTCCTGACAGCAACAGCTACTTGAAGATCTCTTTCTCACTATAAAATCTAACTCCATTCCTACCCCTCAGGTACAAACTGTCATCTTAAACAACTTATGCAGAAAGCTGTGAGACTGATCAAATACACATTGGTGGCCCAATATTTAAATAACCTTCTCTCTATCCACATCCCACTAAAAAAGAAAGAGATAATAAACCCTAAAAACCACTGTCCACAATCTACCTGCATTAATCCACTTAGCATAAACCATAATTAATGTCTGTGTTAAACACCAACATTATAAGAAGATAAATGTGGTTTGCATTCTTGGAAATACTTTCGCTGCAGTCAGACTCTGGAGCAACATCAGCTAAGACACAGGGCTGGCCTGTGCACCTTAATGGGATATGGTGCATGCAGGGCCTTGCTTGAGGGTTCCCACAGACTGTTCCTACAACACCATTGTGAAAGAGCTAGATGATGACTGGCTTACAATTCATGCCAGGCTGGGATGTCAGAAACCTGTAACTTTAAGGCTGTAACTGCATCTGGCTTTCTGCTAAAACCAGGGAAGCCTCCTATCTTTGTGCACAGCTCCTCAAGATGATTTTTAAAGCAGGAATTTCCAAAGCACCACCAAGGCCTCACACAGCACCATCACCTTCTTGGGCACTTAGGGAAGGGATAGGTGGCTGTAGACAGGAGAAGAGCTGCTGTCACCAACCTTACTGCCCCCGCCCCACACTACCCCGCAAAGTAAAATGAAAAAGCACTTCAGCGTTTTCTCATGGCCACCTACCCAAAACGACCTCAGCAGACCACTCACAGTCCAGAGACAGAGGAACATGATTTATCCGCTAGAGGCTGGTAATCCACTTCACCGTGGCGCACCTGAGCTGTCCCTAGGGCCCCAGCTCAACTGGAGGCCAAATGGCCCCCCGGAGGTTGAGCTTCGGCGGCAGGACAGTGAGCAGCCCCATTCCCAAACCTCTGCAGCACGAACCCCGGTCAAGACAAGCGGTTCGCCCCTGCTGCTCAAAAATCTTCTCCACAACCAGCCTTTCCTGGAGCACTGGGACGCGCCTGGCCGGGCTGCACCGAATGCCAACTCCGGGAGGTCAAGAAGAGCGGTCAGGCAGGGCAGTCGCAGCACGGGGAGGGGGCTTCCTTTCAGGTTCTACTGCCTGGCGAGGAAAGGCTGGAAAAGGCTGCCAGAAGGAGGCGCCAAGCGCCCGAGTGGGTCCCGAGACCTCCGCGCTGCCCGGGTGAGAGTCTACAGCCACACGCCCGTTCGCAGCGGCCACCGGCTCCAGAGACCCCGCCGGGGCGAGCCCGCGGCCCTGGAAACGGAGCTGAGAGCGCGGGTGGGACTCGGTACCCAGGGCAGTTGGGGCCGGTCTAGATCCCGGAGCCCTGTCCTCACCTCCACTTCATGCTCATGCTGGTATGTGCCCTCGGCGCCGGTGTCCTCGTGGCCGGCCCGGGCCGCCAAGCCCTGCTCTGGGTTCCTGCTGCTCCGCAGCCTCAGCGCCCCAGCCGGCCGTGTCCGGCAAGGGCAGCAGCAACAGCAACAGCAGCCGCGGCAGGAGCAAAGGCAGCGGCGGCGCCGCCGGTGGCTGGGCGGGCACATGGGAGGGCGGGGCTGCGGTCCTCCAGGTCCGACCACTGAACCCCAGCCTCGAGGGCGAGCACTGCAAGTGCGCCTCTGGAACTGGCTTGTGGTTCATGTCCTCAAGGAGCCCACTACTACATACGGTACAGACTTTGCCAGAATCTTGTGGATTATCTACAAAAGGTAAAGAAATGAGCTGTTGCCACGCCCTTCCTCCTCCCTACCTCCCCCCATCACTGTACATATGGTACATTCCCCAAAGCCCAGCGGGAGGGAGAGAGGGAAGGGTTGATTGGTTGGGACTCTTGGAAGGGGGCGAGAAGCGACATGAAATACCCAATGGAAAAACAAGGTGGGCATAATCAAAGTCGGCCAGAAGAGGAAAACAGGGGATGCGTTTAAAGGGGACCTATTTGTTGCTTTCAGTAGCCGCCACAAAAACTAGAGTTTTCTTCCTGATTCTATCCTGATGAAAACAAAGAGATTAGGGAAGTCGTCAAGTTTTTGGAGGAGAGCGCTAAAAGAAAATATGGAGAGAACTAAACGAAAATATATTTGTGTGACCTTGAGGCGATAACGACCTCTCTGCGTCAGTTTCCTCATCTGTAAAACGAAGATACTGGACCAGAGTTGGTCTCCGATGGCACTTTCAGCACTCGTATGTTTTGATCTTATGCTCCTTTGTGTATGATTAGGAATACTTGGATACATTCGTCAATTTGGGGAACGTTCTATCATCTGAAAGAACCTTTGGCTGGAAATAGGTAGACCCCTATCCCAAATCCTTCACACACGCGCTACCAACTCTACCTTTTGTAAAGGCAAATTAGTATTCTTTCTGGGACCCTCATCTTTTAAAGTAGATCATTCTTCTTATACATGGGGATACTGAAATATTTCATAATTTCTACTCTTCCAAAAGTCTGCTCTTCCCTTTCCTTCCTTCTCCGTCGTCGGACAAAGTTTCAATTAATAATTGCTTTGCTTGTTTTCAGCAACAATTCCACTGCACAATCCTTCCTAGAGTTACCGCAGCGCTCTTTTATCTGAAGTCGGTAACATGCCATTGAACTAACAATGCACAGTCAACGTGCTTTAAGTCACACCTACCAAATCCAAAGCTTTCCAACCTTCCCCCCCACCCTCCACCCCTTGGTGGCTTACTCGGCTCCATTTTAGAGCTTTATACAGGCAGCCAAACTTGGCTACCAAGCTTCAGACTAACTCTCCCTCTTCATTTTAGAATTTTTCAACTTACCCTGATCTGGTCACCCAACCCACTTGTAAGATGTATCAGTTGTCAGGGATAACTTTTATAAGAACTATACTCTCCCACCAGACAACTCATCTTCTACCAATTATTCTAAGAATTCCAGAAATTCCAGTTTCTCTAAGAAGCCTTCCCAGATTACTTAAAAGAAGCTGATAGGTTACCGAAAAAAATCCCAAAATGCTCTTGGGTTGATTCCGACTGATAGCGACACTACAGTTTATAGTGCTCCCATATCTACCTCCCTACCATGACCTCAATTCTGTATGCTATATACCCCAATATGCATCTCTTATTGACATATTTCCCTCTTTCATTCATTCACAACAATGGCAGCAGCTTACCTTTATTGAGTGTTTACTATGTACTATGTGCCCAGTACTGTTTGGAAGTACCTTGCATGACTTCATTCTTATACTCCCATCAGCTCTGTGAAGTGCTGTTAGTATTGTCATTTTATGATGAGAAAACCAAAGCTTAGAGAAGCTGATTTGCCCAAGTGCACACAGAGGAGCTGTGGCTGTAGTGGTCACCCTCATTCCCCTACAATACAACAAACTAAAAACGAAACCTACCGGTGTCATATCCATGATTCTGATTCATGGAGACCCCATATGTTACAGAGTAGAGCTGCTCTATTGGGTTTCCTTGGCTATAATCTTTTTTTATTTATTTTTTATTTACATGACTCAGTGAAAATGTACATTCCCGTATAAATTTACATGCCCACCTCTATGTAGCTTCCACTGCTCCCCATGTCCGGTGACGGCACACTATTCCTTTCTGCTCCATACATGTCTCATCTTCCCAACAGCCTCCTTTCCCCTCCTCTCCACCCACTCTTCTTCCTCCAGCCAGAGGTCAGCAGGATGATATCCTATAGATGTATAGAACCATAAAGCTCAACCAATATGTGGTCACTCTGCATTGCCAAGTCCAATCCATTCCTGTCCAAAGAGTGGATCTTCATTATAATTTATGGGTAAGGGCAGCATCAGGGCCAGGGGCGATGCTCTGAGGGGAAGCCTGAAACCGCTGGACCATCAGTTGAGGTCTTTCAGTGGAGATCTCAGGATGCACCCTTTTTATTCTTGTGTTGCCAGTGAGACTGAACTTAGTGAGCTCCATCGTGGCTATCACCAGTGGTGGCCGGGCACCATCCGGTTCTTCTGGTGCCGAGTAGATGAAGGCACCCACTCTTGTGGGTCTCTCTGTCTTCTAGGTTGTATTTACCACATGTCATTTTGGTCCTCGGTGAGCATCCGTTCCTGCTGAGTTGGGACCATTTGCTGTGTCCTCGGATGGCAGCTTGGCAGCTTTTAAGACCCCAAATGCCACTCACCAATGTGGGGTGCAGAGAGCTCTCTTAGCAAAACGCTAGTTGTGCCAGTTGGCCTGGAATTCGCCTAAAAGCATGGTCCCCTGCCTCCTGACACAGCTACTCTATCCTTGCAATATTGGGTTAAGATGGAAGGAGTACTCAAGTTATGCTGAAGTCCACTTAATGTTGTTCTTGTTTCTAATGTGTGCTGTCACTGCTTTCTCCCATCCAGATTTCTAGCAACTATCTAAACTAAAACCTCCCCCTCCCTCCCTCCCCTCCCTTGCAGCTGTCAGAGTCTTTTCTTCTATACACAAGTCTGTTTTTGAGATCTTATCATAGAGCTCTCATACAGTATTTGTCCTTTTGTCGCTGACTACTTTCACTCAACATAATGTCTTCCAGTTGAAACCAGGTTAGGAGATGTTTCCTGGAATCATCGTTATTCTTTATCATTGAGTAGTGCTCCATTGAGTATATGTACCACAGTTTACCTATCCATTCTTCTGTTGTTGGGCATCTGTGTTGATTCCATCTTTTTGCTATCGTGGACTGTGCTGCGATAAACATTCTGGTGCATGTGTCTGTTGGTGTGAAAGGCCTTGAATCTGCAGGATATATTCCAAGTAGTGGAATTACTGGGTCAAATGGTATATCGATATCCATTTTTTTAAGGAAGCACCAGATTGCTTTCCAAAGAGGCTGGACCATTTTGCAACTCCACCAACAGTGTAGGAGGGTTCTACTTTCTCCACAGCCTCTCCAGCATTTGTTGTTTTGTGTTTTCTGGATCATGGCCAATCTTGTTGGGGTGAGATGGTATCTCATTGTTGACTTGATCTGAATTTCTTTAATAACTAAAGATCGTGAACATGTCCACATGTATTTTTTGGCTGCCTGGATCTCCTCTTTAGTGAAATGTCTGTCCATCTCCTTTGCCCATCGCTTAATTGGATGGTTTATCTTCTTCTTATTGATATTTTGTAGTATCTTATAGATTATGGAGATCAGGCGTTGGTCTGGCATAGAGTTGCCAAACATTTTTTCCCGTTCTGTGGGTGTTCTTTTAATTCTACTAATAAAGTCTTTGGATGAGCAAAAGTGTTTGATTCTTAATAGTTCCCATTTATCTATTTTCTCTTCTGTTGATTGTGGTTTCTTTGACAGATTTTGGAGTCTGTCCTCATTATGTATTAAAACTTCCATTGTTGTTCCTACCTTTTCTTGGATGAGCTTTATCGTTTTAGGTTTGATATTTAGGTATTTTATCCAGTTGGAGTTGGTTTTTGTGTAAGGTGTAAGATGTGGATCTTGATTCAGTTTATTGCAGATGGATAACCAATTTTGCCAGCACCATTTGTTGAAGATACTGTTTTTAACCCAGTTTAATGTCTTAGGGCCTTTGTCGAATATCAACTGTTCATAGGCAGATGGTGTCATCTCTGGGGTCTCAATTCTGTTCCATTGATCCATCTGTCTGTTCTTGTACCAGTACCAGACTGTTTTGACCACTGTGGCAGTGTAGCGTGTTCTAAGGTTGGGTAATGAGAGGCCTCCGAGTGTGTTCTTCTTCTTTAGTAGTACCTTACTTATCCGGGGCTTCTTCCCTTTCCAAACAAAATTGGTGATTTGTTTCTCCATCTCATTAAAAAATGACGCTGGAACTTGTATTGGGATTGCATTATATAAATAAATTGCTTTGGGTAAAATAGACATTTTCACAATGTTAAGTCTTCCTATCCATGAGCAGGATAGGTTTTTCCATTTATCTAATTCTCTCTTAGTTTCTTGTAGTAAGGGCTTGTAGTTCTCTTTGTAAAGGTCTGTTGTTTCTCTGGTTAGATTAATTCCTAGGTACCTTATCATCTTCGGGGCTATCGTAAATGGTATTGATTTGGTAATTTCTTCCTTAACAGTTTCATTGTTGGTATAAAGCGATCCTACTGATTTACTTATGTTTATCTTGTATCCTGAGACTTTGCTGAACTCTTCTATCAGTTTGAGTAGCTTACTTATAGATTCCTTGGAGTTCTCTGCATATACAATCATATCATCTGCAAACAGTGAGATTTTAACTTCCTCTTTGCCAATGCAGATGCCCTTTATTTCTTGGTCTTGTCTAATTCCTCTGGCTAGAACTTCTAGCACAATGTTGAATAGGAGAGGTGACAGTGGGCATCCTTGTCTAGTTCCTGATCTCAAGGGAAAGTCTTTCAGTCTCTCTCCATTTAGGATGATGTGGGCAATTGGCTTTGTATAAATGGCCCTTATTGTGTTGAGGAATTTGCCATCTATGCCCATTTTGCTAAGAGTTTTTAGCATGAATGGGTGTTGGACTTTATCAAGTGCCTTTTCGGCATCAATGGACAAAATCAGGTGATCCTTGTCTTTTGTGTTATTTATGTGGTTAATCACATTGATTGTTTTTCTGATGTTGAACTAGCCTTGCATCCCTGGTATGAATCCCACTTGGTCATGATGGATTATTTTCTTGATATGTTGTTGTATTCTGTTGGCAAGAATTTTGTTGAAGATTTTTGCATCTAGGTTCATGAGTGATATCGGTCTGTAGTTCTCTTTCTTTGTTGGATCTTTCCCTGGCTTAGGTATCAGGGTTATGCTGGCTTCATAGAATGAGTTTGGGAGTACTCCATCCCTTTCCATACTGTGAAATAGTTTCAGTAGTATTGGAGATAACTCTTCTCTAAATGCTTGGTAGAATTCTGCAGTGAAGCCATCTGGGCCCGGACTTTTTTGGTTGGTAGTGTTTTGATGACATTTTCAATCTCTTCTTTTGTGATGGGTTTATTAAGTTGTTCTGCTTCACTTTGTGATAATTTTAGTAGGTGGTATGAGTCAAGGAATTTGTCCATTTCCCTTAGGTTTTCAAATCTGTTACAGTACAGTTTTTCATAGTATTCTGTTATGATATTTTTGATTTCTGTTCTATCTGTGGTGACAACTCCCCTCTCATTTCTAATTTGGGTTATTTGTTTCCTTTCCTGCTTTTCTTTAGTAAGTTCAGCTAGTGGTTTGTCAATTTTGTTGATCTTTTCAGAAAACCAGCTTTTGGTCTTTTCAATTTTTTCAATTGTTTTTGTATTCTCTAATTCATTTAGCTCTGCTCTAATCTTTATGATCTCGTTTCTTCTGGTGCCCAAGGGGTTCCTCTGTTGTTCTTCTTCTGCTTGTTCATGTGTAGAGTTAGTTCCTTGCTTTGGTTTCTTTCTTCCTTCCAGATGTGTGCATTTATGGAGATAAACAGACCTCTGAGCACTGCTTTGGCTGTATCCCATAGGTTCTGGTAGGAAGTGTTTTCGTTCTCATTGGAAGCCATGAATTTGTTTATTTCATCCTTGATTTCCTCTATAACTCATGTTTTTTTGAGCAAGATGTTGTTCAGTTTCCAAGAGTTCCACTTTCTATCTCTGTTTTTTCTGCTATTCATTTCAACTTTTATGGCTTTATGATCTGAGAAGATGCTTTGCAGTAATTCAATGATATGGATTTTGTTGAGCATCACATTATGGCCTATCACATGGTCAATTCTGGAGAATGTCCCATGTGCACTGGAGAAGAAGGTGTAGTTGTCTGCTGATGGGTGGAAAGTTCTGTATGTATCAATGAGGTTTAGTTGGTTAATTGTGTCAATGAGGTCTTCGTATCTTTACTGAGCTGTTTTCTAGATGATCTGTCTAGTAATGAGAGTGGAGTGTTAAAGTCTCCCACTATTATGGTGGAGTCATCTAACTCTCTTTTGAGCATAGTCAGTGTTTCTTTGACGTATTTAGGTGCTCTGATATTAGGTGCATAAATATTTAATATAGTCAAGTCTTGCTTGTGTACTGAACCTTTCAGCAAGTAATGATGTCCATCTTTGTCCACGATGGTGAATTTGACATTAAAATTGATTTTGTCTGAGATTAGAATTGCCACCCCTGCTCTTCTTTGTTCATTGTTAGCTTGATATATATTCTTCCATCCTTTAATTTTCAGTTTGTTCCTATCTTTATGTCTCAAGTGAGGTTCTTGTGGACAACATATGGATGGATCATGTCTTTTGATCCAAGATGACATTCAGTGTCTCTTTACTGGAGCATTCAGTCCATTCACATTCAATGTAATTATTGATAGGTATGTGTTCACTGCTGCCATTGTCATATGTTTATTTTTATGTTGATGTTTTCTCTGTTGTTCTTATTAGTCTATACTGGGACATTCTTTTTTGTGAGTTGATTTTTCACCTTTTGCAGAGCTCGTTTTGTAGTTGTTGAGACTTGTGTGTTAGATTTCTTGAAATGGTATGATACATCTTTGTTGTGCTTTACAGCTGTCCCTTTGATCCCCCTTAAAAAACTATATATAAACCCAATTTTAATTACTACCAGTCTTGTCATCTTCCTCTCCATCTGGAAGGAGTGTAACAACTGTAGTACATTCCTCTTTTTATTATGATGACACCATAGTTTTCATGATGATCCCTGGATTGCTTCTTTCTGTATCAAAGCTGTGATTGACTTTGGAGCCTTCCCTAAAAGAGTATTGAGTAGTGTGTCGTTGTAAAACATAAAGTTAGTGGTTGTATTCTTCTAAGCCAGAGCCAAGAACTTCTTTCAGTCTTTCTTGTAGTTTGGGTTTGGTTTTTACAAAGTCTCTGAATTTCTGTTTATCTGGGAATGTCTTAATTTCATTTTAGTATTTGAAAGACAGCTTTGCAGGATATATAATTCTTGGTTGGAAGTTCTTCTCCTTCAAGGCTTTGAATGTGTCATGCCACTGTCTCCGTGCCAGCATGATTTCTGCTGAGAAATCTGACGAGAGCCTACAAGGTTTACCTCTGAATGTTAGCTTTGCTTTGAGTCTTGCTGCCTTTAAGAGTTGCTGCTTATGTTTCATTTTGTTGAGCTTGATTATAATATGTCTTGGAGTCTTTCTTTTGAGATCTATATTGGGTGGCGTACGATATGCATCTGAGATGTCTATATTCTCTTCCTTCATGGGAAGTTTTCTTTCAGCAGCTCAGCCACAATACTCTCTGTGTTCTCAGATGTCTCACCCTGTTCAGGGACTCCAATTAATCCAAGGTTGTTCCTCTTAGTAGAGTCCCACATGCTTCTTAATGTTTCTTCATTTTTCTTGTTTCTTTTTTCTGATTTCTGCTCATAGATGCTGGCATCAGTAGCTCTGTCTTCCAAGTCAGAAATTCTTTTTTCCATTTGTTCCATTCTGTTTTCTTGGTTTTGCATTGAAGTTTCTATGTCTTTGATTTTCTTCTTGATCTGTTGGATTTGAGAGTACTGGTGTTCCATCAGATCGAACAACTTGCTTAATTTTTCATTTTGTTCTGCTGCATTTTGTATAAGATCTAGAAGGGCTCTGTATATAATCAATTTGTATTCACTTCCTGATGATTTCATAAAAGTTTCTTCATCTGGAAAACTCCTTGGTTGCTTTGTTTGGGAGCCTTCTGAAGCCATGAGTGATTGCTTGTATGCCACAATTGTCTGTTGCTTTTTGGGTCCCATGTGAGTATATAGAGGCTGGAAGAGGTACTGTGAGGACGGATTGCAAATGTTTCTCTAGGCTGTCTTCAAGTGTAAAGCAAAAGGTATCTGACAAGTTCACAAGTCAGTTAGGTTTTCAGGTGTAGAGGTCCCTCTTCTCATGTGACAAAATAAGCGCCACTATATCCAACCCCAGATGATAACAAACTAGTTCAGAATACAGCAATGCTACTGCCCTGGTGGCCTCTGCTGACAGGGCCTAGCCTTAGCCAGCACTGCAACAAGTACTGGTTTTGTGATAGAGAAGCGCTCTCCTGTAGGCAGGCTCTGGCTCCCAAGCTAAGAATTAGGTCCAGCTGCGGCCACCATATCCAAGATGGCGCCCTCCACACAGGCAGCAGACAGAGGGGCCAAAGGTGCCAGAGGTAGTGATTCCTCTGCTTCTGTTGCAGGGCCTGAAACATAGGTGGCACTGGGAAAATTACTGCTTTTCTGTTGGAGAAGCGCTGTCCTGTTTGCAGGCGCTGGCTCCCAGGCTAAGAATGAGGTCCTGCTAAAATCTTGGTACCAACATGTCATTCCCGCACGCTGACTGCGGAATTCTGTACAAACCCCGCTGACGCAGACATAAAACGAAAGGCTCCAAGTGGCTAGATTAACAGAGTCCTAAGCCTGGCTCTCAAAATATGGGAATTTCGCCTGGCTATCCCCCAGCAGCACGTCTGAGTCTAGCCGCTAGGCAAGACCCTGCTTAGCCCGCTGGCCAAGGCAGAGAACAAAAAAGTCAAAATGGTGCGTTTACCTTCAGTCTGTGAGAGCCGGGGCTAGCCAGGAGCGGGAGTCAGAGAAAGAGGTTTTTCGCTCAGTGGTATGAAGTCCCAATTAACAGCCCTGTGCCATATCCTGAGGCTGATTAGGTGAGCAGAAGGCTCTGTTTGATTATCAATTCCAGAGGGATATAAGGAGACGTGGGCTTAGTCTGCCATCTTGACTCCGCCCCCCTTGGCTATAATCTTTACAACAAGGAGCCTTGGTGGTGCACCCATTAAGCACTTGGCTGCTAACCAAAAGGCTGGCAGTTTGAACCTACCCAGCAGCTCTCAAGGAGAAACACCTGACAGTTTGTTCCTGTCAAGATTACAGTCTAGGGAACCCCATGGGGCAATTCTACTCTGTTAGATGGGGTTGCCGACTTCTCAATACCTAACAACAACCTTTGTGAAAGCAGACTGCTAGGTCTTTCATCCAGAGCACCACTGGGTGGGTTTAAACTGCCAACCTTTATGTGAGTAGACAGGTGAAAACTGCCACTTTTTTAGAGACATTCCCACTGCTACCTCCTATTTATTTTCTTTTTTATTGTTCTTTAGGCAAAAATTTTAAAGCTTAATCTCTTGTACCAAATTTTATATACATATTGTCATATGACACTCATTGCAATCTCTGTAATGTGACAGCATACTCCTACTTTCCACCCCAGGTTTTCCATGTCCATTCAACCAGCTCCTGTCCCTTTTCACTTTCTCATCCTGCCTCCGGACAGAAACTGTCCGGTTGGTCTTGTGTATCTGCTTAAACTAAGAAGCACACTCTCCACGAGTATTATATTTTATAGTCCAGTCCAACCTTTGTCTAAAGAGTGGGCTTCTGGAATGATCTTAGTTATATTAACAGAGCATCTGGATGCCATGGTTTCAGGGGTTCCGCCAGTCTCGCTCAGACTGTTCAAATCTGTAACACAAGTCACAATCCCTACAATGTGACAGCACACTGCCCCTTTCCACCCAGGTTTCCCATGTCCCTCAAATCAGCTCCTGTCATTTCTTGCCTCTCATCCTGCCTCCAGAGAGGAGCTGCCCACTTGGTCTTGTGTTGTGTATCTGTTTGAACGAAGAATCATGAACAATGTTTTATATTTTATAGTCCAGTCCAATCTTTGTCTGAAAATATGCTTTGGGAATGGGTTTAGTTTTGGGTTAAAACAGCCCCTGGGGGCCATGGCTTCAAAGGCTCCTTCAGTCTTAGAGCTTTAAGACTGGTCTTTTTATGTGAATTTGCATTTCTTTTCCAGAAGTTTCTCCCCCTCCATCGGATACTGTTTGTTGTGTTTGCTGTCAGGGTGTCACCGATGGTAGCCAGGCACCGTCTAGTTCTTCTGGTCTCAGGCTGATGGAGTCTCTGGTTTATGTGGTTCTTTTGTTTCTTGGGCTGTTTCCTTGTGTTTTTGGTTACCTCCTATTTCTTAAGAACCTGCTGCATTTCATACAAAAGATAATATCATACAGCTATATCATGTTTTATAGCTAAAGTTTCATGAACTTTTATTGCTATACCATCATTTGGGCCTCATTGCAACCATGTGAGGAAGGTTAGGAGCAGCTTGTTTACAGATGAGGAAGGAAAGCCATAGCTCGGGGGGGCTAACTAATTTGATTAAGGTAACAAGGTTTGTAAATAATGCAGCCAGGTTTTTCAAGTTGTTTATTCTTTCTATTGCACTTCCTGTCCCCTGCCTCCACCATGAGTGAACATAATCTTTTTACATGTACAGGTCCAACAATTAAGTCCATGAACTTAATTGTTCTAAGTACGTACCTCACCACTGAATATGACTGCGGCCACCTTTGAAGTACTCCCCTTGGGAAGCTATGCACCAACACCAGCATCTAGTCCACCCTTTCAAAGCAATTCTGGGAACTCTTTCTGGAATGCCATTGTGCATGGTGGCAAGTTCGCAAGCTTAATTGAATAGTCGTCTGTGATGGAGTTTTTAGCCAGTAAACGAGTAACTGTGTTGGGACACCCTCCCTGCTCTCCTGATCTGGCCCGCAGTGACTTTTTTCTTTACCTGAAGATAAAGGAAATGTTGAAAGAAGACATTTTGATGACATTCAGAACATCAAGGGTAGTACGATGACAGCTCTGATGGCTATTCCAGAGAAAGAGTTCCAAAATTGCTTTGAAGCATGGACTAGGTGCTGACGTTGGAGCATAGCTTCACAAGGAGAGCACTTCAAAGGTGACTGTAGTGATACTCAGCAAGGAGGTATGCAGCACTTTTTCTAGGATGAGTTCACAGACTTCATTGGCAGTCCTTGCGAAAACTAGAGAACAGTTGTGAAGAACACATACAAAATAACAAAGCTCATGTCATGGAGCCCAGGGAGGTTGGTACAAGAAATTCTCTCAGTGGGCAGAAGGCAAGTCAAGGAACACCTTCTATAAAGAGTGAAAAGCACTGTGTGTATTTCTTTTTATTCGTTTGTTGTTTACATTCTTTCAGTGATATTACAATCATTGACACATCTGGGAAATTCAATAGCAAAGGACAATGAAAATTGCCCTCCGCCTTCTGGAGTGGTTAGACAGAGAAACAGTCTGTTGCTGCTCTCTGTTATTTGTGTAGTGCTGCTGCCCACAAGTTTGAAGAAGATCCTGAGTTTCTCTTTAGCAGAATATCCTGGCAGTTGTAAAGAAACCCTGGTGGCACACTGGACAAAAGTTCAATAGTTCGAACCTATGAGCTGCTCCATGGAACAAAGCAGCCTACTTCCTTAGAGATTTAAAGGGTGGTGTTAGGAATTGAATTGTGTTCTCCCAAATTTTGTGTTATAAATCCTCACCTGTGGGTATGGGCCCATTTGAGAATAGAGAAATATTTTTGTGTTAATGAGAACATACCCATGTAGGGTATGTTATAAACCATCACTTTAAAGAAATAAAAAAGGGCCAGATTAAGTAAGAGAGCAAGCACAAATGAAGGGGAAGGTACATGCTACGTGAAAATTGCTAAGGATATGAGGAACAGAAGATGGAAAGACAAGGACCTTCCCCTAGAACCGACAGAGTGAGATTTCCCCTAGAGCTCACACCCTGAATTCAGACTTACAGCCTCCTCCTAAACAGTGAGAGACTAAATTCTTGTTTCTTAGAGCCAAAAAAAAAAAAAGATTTGCAGCCTTAGAAACCATATAGGGCATTCTAGTCTGTCCTCTGGGATCACTATCAGTTTAAATGGACTAAATGGCAGTGGGGTTTTTTGGCTTTTTTTTTGTTTACTGTAAGTTGTAACAGAGCCCAGAAAATATAGACTGAGCTGATGATTTCACCCTTTATGAGCTGCTGAAATCCCCCAGGGGTAGACATGCTAGCAAATGATGTGGGAGCCTGTAAACTTTTAATATCGATTATGAAGCCTGAGCAAGGTAATTCTGAAGTCAATACTTCTGACTCGCCCAGTCCTTGTCAATCCAGTTAATTTTCATTCCTCATAGCTTTCTTGTCTTTTCTTATCCCCAGAGGGCTCTAAAATGTCTCTACGTATCTGAGTGCTATATTTATGCATTCAGACATTTATTTGTCCATCAACAGATGACCAACAAAATGCGGTGCATGTATACATCAATTGGAATATTACCTGGCCATAAAGAGAAATGAAGTTTTGATATATGCTACAACATGGATGAACCTTGAAAACATTATGCTGAGTGATATTAGTCAGACATAAAAGGACAACTATTGTATGATACCATTTTTATGAAATATCTAGAGTAGGCAAGTACATAGAGACCAAAGCTGGTTAGTAGTAACCAGGTGTTCTTGGGAGGGGTAATGAGGAGTTATTGCTTAAGGGCTAATGAGCGTCTGTTAACGGTGATGAAAAATTTGGAAATGGATAGTGGCCGGGCAGATTGACCAGTAAACACAGTCTGCACCGGTTTATAGTAAGCATGGTATGTACTGGCTTAGTAGTGTTTATTTACTAATTTGCAGCACACAATTGTGCATGGATTTCACCACATATTTAAGAATAAGTAAGCCAGTGTCTACCTTGCTTATTGAGTAATTTCTCCCTGGATAATGGCAATGATTGCCCAACATGATGAATGTAAGTAATATCACTGAATTGTACACATAAAAAAATGGTTGAAATGGTGAGTGTTTTGTTGTGTATATTTCACCACAATAAAAAAAAAAGAAAGAAAGAAAACACTTATTGGTTACCTATAGGGTCACTAGGAGTGGGAATCGACTCACTGACAATGGGTTTGGTTTGAATTTACTATCAGCGCAAAATTGTCAGGTTCGGTGAGGTTATCTTGGCAGATAACATAAGAAGGCTGCGCTTACTGAATGGATGAGTACGAAAAACATCAGGTCCACCTTGATAAAGAATGAGTCAGCCTGAGTGCCTCAGAAGGTATATGATATGGTTATATTTCCAGGTATAGGTACAGACTCATGTTGGAAAACCTCATCCTATATGATACGAAGACTTGCAGAAGAGAGTCAGGGTAGGGAAGATGGGCGTGCACATTGGGGTGGAATATGAAGAGGCAGAGGCCAGCTGGAAATAACTGAATGTGTGTAAGTGGGAATTTGACCAGTAGAAGAGTTGTAGTATGTTCAATGTGTTTGAAAAATTTTATTGCACTTTAGGTGAAAGTTTACAGCTTCAGTAAATGTCACATTCAAAAACTTATATGCAGATTGTTTTCTGTGGTGAGTTGTAATCACCACAATGTGACAGCACACTCCCCCTTTCTATCCGGGTTTCGCTGTGTCCATTTGTCCATTTCCTGTAACTTGCTGCCTTGTTGTCTTGCTTTTGGGTGAGAGTTGCCCATCTGACCTCATGTATTTGACTGAACTAAGTCTTAGGAACATCACATGTGTTATTGGTTTATAGGCCTGCCTAATCTTTGTCAGAAAGGTGAGTTTGGAGAGTGGTTTTTATAATCATATTTTGTTCTTCTCTTTGAACACTGGTTTAAGTTTCAGTTCCGGATTAACAGAGTATCTAGGGCATGCTATCAATGGTTCCACCGTCTCTTTCAGACTCTTTCACAAGTCTGGCTTTTTTTTTTCCCCCATGAATTTGAATTTTGTTCAACATTTTTCTCCTACTTTGTCCAGAAACCTCTGTGGTGATCCCTGTCAGAGCTGTTGGTGATGGTAGCAGAGTACTACCTAGTTTATCTGGGCTCACACTGGTGGAGGCTGTGGTTCATGTGGTTCTTTAGTCATTTGGGCTAATATTTTCCTTGTGTCTTTGGTTTTCTTCACTCCCCTTTGGTCTGGACAGGATAGGACTAATGTATGTTAGATGGCCACTTGCAAGCTTTTAATATCCCAGATGCTACTCACCAAAGAGGGATGTAGAATATTTTCTTTATGACCTATATTATGCCAGTTGACCTAGATGATCTCCAGCTCTCATCTCCCAGTGTGGTCTCTCAAGGTGTTTATATGTATCTAGAATAGATTCAGTCAAGTTGTGCTTTGGTCCAGTTGTACTGACTTCCTCTATATTTTGTGTTGTTTTTCCTTTCACCGAAGTTGGCTTTTATCCACTGTCTAGTTACTGATATCACTTGCCTCTCTTTCTACCCTCATAACCATCAATGTTGGTGTGTGTATGTGTATAAACCTTTACTTGAGTCCTTATAATTGTGGTCTTGTTCAATATTTGTCATTTTGTGACTGCCTTATTTCACTCAACGTAATTCCCTCCAGATCTGTCTTATTTTTAAGTAAAAAAAACTTTCTGATTTCAGAAGTTATGTGTCCATTGTAAAAATTTTTAATAAAGTACAAAAACAAAAGGAAAACTAAGCATTATACACAAAGCATGTCTTGATAAGTTAAAAAAGACTAAAATCATACAAAGTATTTTCTCTGGATGAATGAAGTAAAGCTAGAAATCAGTAACAGGGGAAAAAAAAACCCTGGAAAATCAATGTATGGAAATTAAATAACACACTATTAAACTACCAGTGGATCAAGGAGGAAATTAAAAAAGAAATCACAAATTTGTTAGTGTCAAATGAAAATGATAGCACAGCATACCAAAACTTGTGGGATGCAGTGAAGGCAGTACTCAGAGGACGACTTATAGCAATAAATGTCTACATAAAAAAAGAACACAGTGTTCAAGTTAACAGTTCAACACCACAGCTCCAAGAACTAGGAAGAGAAGAGCAAACTAAGCCTAACCCTATCAGTTGAAAGGAAATGACAAAGATCAGAGCATAAACAAATAAAACTGAATGCAGAAAAACAATAGAGAGCATCAATAAAACCAGAAGTTGGTTCTTTGAAAAGATTGATAAAATTGACAAACCTATAGCTATACTGACAAAGAAAAGATGCAAATAACCAAAATAAAAAATGAAAGAAGGGATATGACAACTGACCTGAAAGAAATAAAGAGAACTATAACAGAATATTATGAACAACTGTATGGCAGCAAACTGGATAACCTAGATGAAATGGACAAATTTTTAGATGCACACAACCGTCTCAAACTGACTCAAGGAAATTGAAAGACTCAGCAGATCCATAATCCAAGTGATAAAAAATGTCCCAACTATCAAAAAAGGATCACACGTCCTGATTTTAAAACACATTTTACAACTATAATTACCAAAACAATCTGTTACTGGTTTAACAATAGTCAGACAAATGGAATAGAACAGAGGATCCATGTATCTGTGGTCAACTGACAAGGGCGTTTTTGACAAGGGTGTTAAATCCATTTGATAAGGAAAGAAGAGTCTCTCCAGTGAACAGTGCTAGGAAAATTGGATTTCCACATGCAGAAAAATGAAACAGAATTCATGACTCACACCATACAGAAGAAAAAAATGCAAAACTGGATTTAAGACCTATATATGCAAACTAAAACCATAAAATTCTTAGAAGAACAAGCAGTGGCAATGCTGTCAGGCATGGCTTTCAATGATGGATTATCAAATATAATAACAAACACACAAAGAACAAATGACAAAATAAATGGTACCCATAAAAATTAAAAACTTTGCTCATCAAAGACTTCACCAGAAACATGAAAAGACAAGTTACCAACTGGGAGAATATTTTTGGAAACTGTACATCCAATAAGAATCTAATAACCAAATATATATAGAATTTCAACAACTTAACAACAAAAAGATAAATAACCCAATCATAAAATGGGCAACAGACATTGCATTGACATTTCACCAAGAAGACGTTCAGCTCACCACCAAGCACATGAAAAGATGTTCGGCATCACTGGTCATCAGAGACACTAATCAAAACCACAATGAGAAACCACTGCACTCACACTAGGATGGCTATGATGAAAAAAACAGAAAATAACAAATGTTGGTGAGGATGCAAGGAAACTGGAACCTTTATTCATTGTTGATGGGAATGCAAAATTATACTGCTATTGTAGAAAACAGTGTGGCAGTTTCTCAAAAAACTAAAAATAGAACTACCATTAAAAAACCAAAAAACTCATTGCTTTGGAGTTGATTTCAACTCATAATGACCTCATAGGTAGAGTAGAACTGCCCCATAAGGTTTCCAAGGAGCAGCTGGTAGATTCTAGCTGATGACCTTTTGGTTAACAGCAAGTGCTTCATCACTCTGCTACCGGGGCCCCACCCAGCAATTCCACTCCTAGGTGTATACCCAAAAGAGTTGAAAGCAGAGACTGAAACACAGACTTGTGTACCAGTGTTCATTGCAGCACTATCCATAATAGCCAAAAGGTAGAGACAACATAAATACTCATCAACAGATGAAGGAATAAACACAGTGTGATACATACATGCAATGGAATGCTACCTAGCCAGCAGAAGAAATGAAGACTTGATATATGCTACAATGTGGTTGCAGCTTGAAGACAATATGCTGAATGAAATAAGCCAATCACGAAAGTACAAATACTGTGTGACTTCACTTATATAAAAAAACAAGAAAAGGCAAAGGTATAGATACCAAAGTTTATTATTAGGGGTGGGAGAGATGGGGAGAAGTGGGGCTAATGGTGATAAATTGCATTGATTAAAGGTAGGGTTTCACAGCTAATTATTTTAATTTCAATCCATAAGTTGTACACCTGCAAAAAGCTGAATTGGCCAATGTTGTGTGTTATATTTACAACAACAAAAAGTAGCTACTAAGTTTGCTTATGTATATAACCAAACACATTATGGGATTTGATTTCTTGGTTTGGAAGTTTTAGGGTCATGGTTTCATGGGACATCCCAGTTAATTGGCCTAATAGTGTGTCTGGTGCTTCAGTTCTACCTCTCAGTTGTTATGTAGTGCCTGGGGCCTTAAAAGTTCACAGGCAGGCTATCTGAGACACAACAATTGGTTGGTATTCACCTGGAGCAACAGAGGAATAAGGAGAGTCAATAAATGGGAAAAGGATGTTGATGTGTCAGTAATTGCCTCTATGAACAACCTCCTCCTTTGCTATAAGACCAGAAGAACTGGATAGTGCCTAGCTACAATTAGGGGACTTTATTATTATTATTACTGTACATTTTGATCAAAGAGTCCATAGAAGAATCCTGACAGAGGGGGGAAATAGTAGGAAAAATAATTCTCAAACTCTCATAAACTCTAGACTTCCTTTGACCCATGTAAGTTAAATCATCTCCTGAAAGTATGAACCAAGATAATCTTTAAACCTTCGACTAAAAATATCCCCTGAAGTCATCTTAAAACCAAACAATAGTTTAGCTTACCTAGTGAAAGAGTTCTGTCTTGAGCATTATGCTCTTTTAAGACTTATCTATATGGGTCAAATTGACAACAGCCACTGTAAAGATTAGATAGGAACCGTAGAGGTCAGTGATTTAGTTAATGAGAGAACAATGAACCAGGAAAAGGAGGGTAAGAATGGTTGTACAACTCAAAAAATGCTATTGATGTCACTAAATGGTATATGTAAAACTGTTGAACTGCTGTATCTTTTGCCGCGTATATTCTCAACAGCATCAAAAAAATAAAATTTAGAGCAAACAAAAAAAATGGCCTATTTTACCAGCATAGCACTGTTACTATTTTTGTGGATATTTTTCCTGTATATTTTTCTTTGTATATATGTATGTATTTTTTATGTGGATCTTGTAAACAAAACTTGATCAGATTTCTTTGCGATTTTCCTTTCTCCTTAACAATAGAAATTGTATTATTTTTCATGATATTATTACAAAATATGGCTGCAGTATATATCTTTACCGTAAGTAATCTGGCAAAGATCCTGTTTTTAGTCACTAAGATTACTTCCAATTTTTCATTTTTATGTGTAACTTCAAGGATTGTCAGCATATGTAGGTGATTATAGTTTTCTGATTAATTTTTTAATATTTTTAGAAATGAAATTGCTTGTTCAAAAGGTATATACATTTTTACGTCATCTCAGATATATTGCCAAATGGTCTTCCAGGAAGTTTATCCCAGTTTACATTCCCACCAGTAATGGATGAAGAAGTCCCTTCTCTCAGCATTCCTGGTTATTTCTCATCTTTTTTACCCCTCACTAGTTGTTTGAAAAATGACACAGAAGTCAATAGAATCTGTGCAAATGATTAATGGTGAGACAAATTCAGTGCCATTTCATGTGAACCAGTAAAGAAGGCAGTGAAATTGATAGCTCAGAACGACTCCAAACAAGCAAAGAAAACCCATTGCTATTGAGTCAATTCCAACTCACAGTGATTCTATGTGATAGAGTAGAACTGTTCCTTTCCAAGGAACACCTGGTGACTTCAAACTGCTGACCTTTTGATTAGCAACCACAGTAGTCAACCACTACATAACACATAAATTGTAACTTTGATGTGGTTAGTAAATCTTTATATAGAAACTTTTTCAGTTATAAAGAGATATCAGTCTTCTGATTTATATTTGCTGTTGTTGTTAGGTGCCAACGAACAAGTTCCAGCTCGCAGCAGTCCTGTGTACAACAGAACAAAACACTGCCCAGTCCTGCACCATCTTCACAATTGTTGTTATGCTTGAGCCCATTGTTGCAGTCACTATGTTAGTCCATCCCATTGAGGGTCTTCCTCATTTTTGCTGACCCTCTACTTCATCTAGCTTGATGTCCTTCTCCAGGGACTGGTCCCTCCTGATAACATATTCAAAGTACATGAGACAAAAGTCTTACCATCCTTTGTTCTAAGGAACATTCTGACCGTACTTATTTCAAGACAGATTTGTTTGTTCTGTAGCACTCTGTGATATATTCAATATTCTTCACCAACACCGTAATTCAAAGGCATCAATTCTTCAGTCTTCCTTCTTCATTGTCCAGCTTTTGCAATAGTATGAGGTGATTAAAAACACTATGGCTTGTGTTAGGCACACCTTATCTCTCATGGTGACATCTTTGTTTTTCAACAATTAAAAGAGATCTTCTGCAGCAGATCTGCCTAATGCAATATGTCATTTGATTCATTAACTGCTGCTTCCTTGGGTACTGATTGTAGATCCAAGTAAAACAAAATTCTTGACAACTTCAATCTTTTCTCTACTTATCATGCATGATATTACTTATTGGTCCAGTTTGTGAGCACTTTTGTTTTCTTTATGTTGAGGTGTAATCCATTCTGAAGGCTGTGATCTTTGATCTTGATAGGTAAGTTTTTCAAGTCCTCTTTACTTTCAGCAGTATGTATCATATACATGCTGCAGGCTGTTAATGAGTTTTCTTCTAGTTGTGATGCCACATTCTCATAGAATCCAGCTTCTCAGATTATCTGTTGGCATACAGATTGAATAAATATGGTGAAAGGATGCAATCGTGATGCACTCCTTTCTTGACTGTAAACCACGCAGTATCTCCTTGTTCTGTTCCAATGACTGTCGCTTTGTCTGTGTGCAGGCTCTTTAAGAGCACAGTTAAGTGCTCTGGAATTCTCATTGTCATACATAATTTGCTATAATCCACACAGTTGAATGCCTTTGCACAGCCAATAAAACACAGACAATATCTTTCTGGTACCGAGTACATGCTTTCAGCCAGGATCCATCTGACACTGGCCATGATATCTCTGGTTCCTTGTCCTCTGTTGATGTACTACTAAAACCACTTTTGATTAATCATTGGCAGAATTTTATTTGCATGTGATATTGTTAAAAAATTTCCATGTTTCATTGAATTACCTTTCATCTGATTTATATTTAGTATTGGCTAATATTAGGGGTTCCTGGGTGTTAAAAACGGCTAAACACTTAACTACTCGCTAAAAAGCTGGTGGTTCGAGCCCACCAAGAGGCATCTTGGGTGACAGGCTTGGGAATCTCCTTCCAAAAGGTCACAGTCTTGAAATCCTATGAAGCACAGTTCTATATGCTCACCTAGGGTCATTATGAATTGAAGTCAACTCAACAGCAGTGAACAGCAACAACTCGCTAATGCTAAAGTCAGGTGTCCCTGGACAGTGCAAACAGTTAAGCACCATACTGCTAACCAAAAGGTCAATTTTCACACCTACATAGAGATGCCTTGGATGATAGGCCAAGTGATGTACTTCCTAAAAGTCACAGCCTTGAAAACCCTGTGAAGTGCAGTTCTACTCTGCACACCTAAAGTCACCTTTAGTCAGAATTAGCTCTACTGTAACAGGCTTGATTTTGTTTTTTATTAATATTAAAATGAGTTTACTTCCTCAGTAATACCCAACTCTGTAATGGGGGTGAGCCCAAGGTGGGCCAAGTAGAGCAGTCCTTGCATATTGTTGTGACTTAACTGTACTTTTGACTCCTGTATAGCTTTCTCATCTCTTGGCTATAGTGAGTTTTTTGTCTTTATTTTTGTTCTGTGGTTGCTTTGCCTCTGAAGCATCTCCTCCTCTACTGCCTTCACTAACCTGAATTTCCTTATAAGAAATCACCCATCTCCTTTTCCTAGACTTACAGTCTGAGTGGGATTGACTTGAGTCCCACCTTTAAACATTAAACTCATCAACATATTCCATCCTCCTGATCCACAGCGATCCTTTCAGGGATGGGAACTAATCACTTAAAGCTGTGTCTTCTGGGAAGTAGGCTCTTGTCCTCTGTGGACTTGAAGTGGGATACAGGTAGCTCTGGGAATTGCTGGCAGCCACCTTGGGCCATGAAGTTAGAGTCTGTTTGAGAATGTGGCCAACCTGAAGGAGTGAAGTTATGAAACAGAGGGAAAGAAAGGTGTATCTGGTCATGTTTGTGACCCCTGCATCAGTGCTCATGGGAAGCCAGTTTATATGAGACAATAAATTCTTTTTTAAAACTCAAACCAAGTTTGATAAGCTTTTTGTCAGTAGCAAAACAAAACATGCTGACTGAGACACAGGTTGCTAGATTGATTTATATTGCAGCAGGAATTTAAAATGTCTCTCCTAAGCATTCCAAACTTCATACCCTTTATTTCTGCCAGGATTGGCTTCAGAATTGGAGAAATTCTAATTAACAATCTGTGATATGTGGATATGACACAATACCTTCCTTGGTAAAAGTGAAGAGAACTTGAGGCACTTTCTGATGAAGATCAAAGACTATAGCCTGCAGTATGGATTGCATATCAACATAAAAAAAACCAAAAATCCTCACAACTGGGCCAATAAGTAACATCACAATAACCTATTGCTGTTGAGTTGATTCTAACTCATAGCAACCCTATAGAACAGAGTAGAGCTGTCCTTAGAGTTTCCAAGGAGCACCTATTGGATTTGAAGTGCTGACCTTTTAGTTAGCAGCCATACACTTAACCACTATGCCATTACCATTAGGGTTTCCCAAATCATGATAAATGAAGAAAAGATTGAAGTTGTCAAGTATTTCATTTTGCTTGGATCCAGAATCAATACCCATGGAGAAATCAGTCAAGAAATCAAACAGCGTGTTGCATTGGGCAAATGTGCAACAAAGACATTTTTCAAATATTAGAAAATAAAGATGTCACCTTGAAGACTAAGATATGCCTGACCCAAACCATGGTATTTTCAATAGCCTCACGTGCATGTGAGCTGGGCAGTGAATAAGGAAGACCAAAGAAGAATTGATGCATTTGAATTACAGTGTTGGCAAAGAAAAGTGAATATGCCATGGACTGCCAGATGTCCAATCAGAAAGTAAGATTTAGTTTCAC
The DNA here is from genome assembly GCA_028571685.1 of Heterohyrax brucei. Lineage (NCBI taxonomy): Eukaryota > Metazoa > Chordata > Mammalia > Hyracoidea > Procaviidae > Heterohyrax > Heterohyrax brucei. The sequence continues at coordinate 58,925,844 of CM053142.1, read as the reverse complement.
ATGCTTTGTACATGTTACCAGGAGGGACCAATTCCTGGAGAAGGTTATGCTTGGTCAGCAAAAAAGAGAAAGACCCTAAACAAGATGGATTGACATGATGGCTGCAACAGGGGCCTCAAACATAGCAATGATTATGAGGATGGCACAGGACCTGACAGGTTTCATTTTTTTTATATCTAAAGATGTTATGAGCTGAAACCTACTCCATGACACCTAACAACAAGAATATCACTTTCACTAGTTCACTTCATCATGGCCCTGGGGTTTTCAGCTTTAAAGTACCTCCTGGGAAATTCCAAGACAGGTGTAGCCTGATGCCCTGATAAATATTCAAAATGGAACTAACACACTTAAAACCACTAGCATACAAATTGGCCTTTTTAGATTTAAGAGGAGAATACAAGGAAGTGGAGCAGCCCTATGTAGACTACCAGGGTGTCTTGAAGAAGCTCAGAAGCCCATCTTTTCTATAGGATAAGAGAGTCAAAAGTAAGAAACAGTGGTTCGGTACAAATTCTATTCCTGGCCTACATTTGTTGTCATATTTACTGTCTAAAGACATAAGAACATGAAAGTCTTGATGTCCTTGCCCCTCTTCTACACTGAAGGTTTGATTTGGACCTAACCTGGTCTTCTGAAGAAAGGCTGAAGGTTTCCTTGGATTGGGGTGTCTCAAATCTGGAAATCATCATTTTAGATTCTTCTGGAGTTTATCCCTAGGCAAACATTTTATTGTGTGGTCAAGGTAATAGAAATCTTTTAATTTCTAGCTAATTCCTGACTGATTTGCCAGTTTTCACCCTGTTACGAGAAAGGAAATTAAAGTGCAACTTGGCAAAATTGCAGTCTACTTCTGCATTACTTTTTATAATACAAAGGCAAAAACTTTGAGAAATGTTTTCCCAAACTCTTTGGTATGTATGTTTGGTAGTGCCAGGAAGTTTATGTAGCAAAAGCAGGCAAAACCAAGATGGGGCTTATCGCTAAAGTCACTGCAAAGTAGAATCTGGAATCACCACATTATAATCATCACCTAAATAGACATTATGTTAGAGTCCTGATGCAACTTGCATGAAGATTCTTCACCAAGCCAACTCAGACTGATTTCTTGAAAGTATCCAGGAAACACAGCAAATCTTGCCCACAAGGCTTTTCTGGATTTACACCTTCTTATGCAGTTATATCTAAGAAAAATTTGCCAATATATGTATATATTTTGAATGTGTGTGTGTGTGATTTTTCCCCCCTAGTGTTCCGCAGGACTTAGATTCTTTGAATGCAGGCCTCGGGGCTCTGTGCCACTGTCATACAGAACTAAAAGAAATAAACTCACCCTGGCAACTGGTTGCTTTTGCAGTGATAAGGGGAAGAAACTGCCAGTCTACCCACCCCACCTTCCTCTGCTGCTTACTCCATCAACTTCAGTCTTGCATGTCGCAGAAGTCAAGTTCAGCCCAATGGATTATACAGTAAAATCTGCAAAAGCCAGTCTGTTTAAGGCAGGAACCTGTCAGAGAAGGAAAATGAAAATATTTTCCACCAAAACAAGTGATGGAAAAGTGGTAGACTGCACCTTGTCAAAGGCAGAAAACTTGGCAAGGCTTGGAAAAACAAGGCAGTTGTACTGAGTTGGGCTCTCACAGGTTTCCCTGTATTTGAATATGATTTACTTGACACAGGTCTGTTTTCAACTGCAACAGAGAGAGAAAAGAATAGAGGAAAAAGAATTAACAGAATGCAAAAGAGGAAGAGGAGAAAGTATGTGATAATGCACGTCTAAGAAGTAGAAGAGTGCTAGAGATGCCCTAAAAAACCCTCAGAATGAAACTAACATGCTTAAAACCACTTGCATACAAATTGGCCTTTTCAGATTTAATAGAACACAAGGAAGTGGAGCAGCCTTTTGTAGGTCTTCCTTTGTCTGGTGCCTAGTAAGAGCACATACAGGCTACCAAATCCTTCTCGTTGCCCCCATTTGAGATCCTATGAACTCATGTTTGGTTTAAGCCTCTCATTCATTTTCATTCATTCATCCTTAGGGGGCACTTTTCTCAGTGTTCGGAGCCATATCGAGATCAATTAGACATAGGGTCTGACCTAAGGAGCTGACAACAGAGTGGGGAAAGTGAGACGCAGATGTGAAAGACACGGCAGTGTGACAGGTGCCAGCCATCTCATGAGCCTGAGAAAGCTTCTAAGAAGATGGGAAAGTTTTATGGTGGAGGGGTTATTGAGTGGTCATCCAAAGGAGAGGCAAAATTTCATTGTGGGATGATGGAAACAGGTATCCCGAGAAGTTAGCCTCATTCTTTCTGGTCTTAGTTCTCACGTACAGAAAACAAAACTCTCACTCCTGTTTAAAGGACTTCCATGAAAAAAATCATGTCACTGTTCCTGGGGGAGTTGGGGTAAAGGGTTAGAAAAATTAGAGGGCTAAATACTAGCTGGTTAAGATCTGGGTGGGTAGAGATATGGGTGGGGTTTAGGGTTTTTAAAAGTTTTCTTCTTTTGATTTATTTGCACTTTTTCACTTTGGGCGGGAATGGAATACGGAACATGTATCGCTTTTGAAAGAAGAAAAAAAATAGATAAAAATTTAAAGCAACAGCCCCCACCCACCCCAAAAAAAGGACAGGGAGTAGGGAGAGCATCCATGTGTCTCCCAAATTTAGTGGTCTTTTGGATCCTCTGTCTACCTTCGATGATCACAGGTCTTGAGGTTTTTTAAAAAATTTTTTTTTGTTGTTGTGCTTTAGGGGAAGGTTTACAAAGAAAATTAATTTCTCATTAAACAATACACATATTGTTTTGTGACACTGATTGCCAACCCCTCAGCATGACAACCCTCCCCTTCTTGACCTTGGGTTCCCCACTGTCAGCTTCCCTGTCCTCTCATGCCTTCTCATCCTTGCCCTGGACTGGTGTGCTCATTTAGTCTCATTTTGTTCTATGAGCCTAGCTAACCTTTGGCTGGAGGGTGAAACCCAGGAGTGACTTCGGTACTGAGTTCAAAAGGCATTCAGGGGCCATTCTCTTGGGGTCTCTCCAGTCTCTGACAGACCAGTATGTTTGGTAGTTCTTGAGTTTTGCCAACCCTTGGTCCTGCTTGGAAATCCACAGTAGGGTTGCTATGAGTTGGAGGTGACTTGACAGCAATGGGTTTGTTTGTTTGTTTTTAAGCATCAATATCAGCAGCACTATTTGTGCCATCACAGCTGTTCCTCAGGGTGTACTTTACAGCAAAGTCACTGGCTTTAATAATCAGTATTCTAATTGATTAGTAATACATAGGCAAAGAGATAAAGCCTCTAAGATACACTTGGCCCCTTGGACCAGATGTTCCTAACATTAGGAATAGAATTACTTTTATTTCCTGAAAATCTTGAATTCTTGGCAACAAAAGTAACAGTCCTAAGGAGGTCAGGAACAGAAAGTGGTTGACAATCACTGGTAAAGGAAAGGCAGAAACAATGCTATTGGTTTTAGTCCCCAGCCTCCTGTGCTGATATTGTTATTGTGGTTTTCAGTTGCTGTAGAATTTGTTCTTACTCACAGCAACTCCGTGTATAACAGAATGAAACTTTGTCTAATTCTGTGCCATCTTCACAAATGTTAAGATGCTTGAGTCCTTTGTGGTAGCCACTGTGTACTTTGAGTGCCTTCCAACCTAGAGGGCTCATATGCCTATGCTCTGTGGTACAGTAGTCTGTTGTGATCCACAGGTTTTCACTAGCTAATGTTCAGAAGTAGATTGCCAGGCCTTTTTTTCTGTTCAGTCTTAGTCTGGAAGTTCCAGTACAACTTACCCACCCCAGACGACCCTGCTGGTATTTGAAATACTGATGGTATAGTTTCCAGCGTCATAGCAACACACAAGTCACCAAAATATGACAAACTGACAGGTGAGTGGTGGTGATGCCTCTTGGGAAGCTTCATTAAAAAGTTTGGTTTTTAAATGGGGAAAAAAAGCAGTTACCAGCTGAACGGAGACTAGTCAATAGAAGTTGAGTTGAAAGTCTATCACATAAACTTGAGCATCCCCACCAGCATATCGCTAATGAGTGTCATAGACTGATGTCTCAGCTCTCAGAGCTGCCACGCAGGGTCAGAGTGGCCAAAGCCTACTCCTGCAAGAGTACCTTTTCAGTTTGCTCCACTGTGCTTAATAGAGGTCATTTTCTGCACGTACTGTAAAACGACACACAGAGAGAGCACTGAGATAGAACTTTAAGATACACTTACCCTGTAATTTTCTGGTCTGGAACTGCTGCCTCCAGGAGGAGATCTGAAAACAGCAGAAGCAGAAGCAAGCATTTCAGACCTACTCCTTTGGGCCAGTTCCCAGCTTGGAAGCTTGACTTACATTAGCTCCCATGGTGGACCTCTGTGAGTTTTGCCGATTTAGCATCCATGCCCTCATGCTTGGGAACAGTATCTAGGTCTTTTGTGAGAACTGTCCTTTCCCTGGCATCTGTGGCTGGTATTAACAGTTAATACACTCACTGCTAACTGATAAGTTAGAGTTTCGTGTCTTTGCAAAGATGCCTCAGAAGAAATGCTTGGTGATGCACTTCTGAAAGAGCAGCCATTGAAAACCTCATGGAGGATAATTCTACTCTGACACATACGGGATTGCCGTGAGTTGGAGCTGACTCAATAGCAGTGGGTTATCTTTACCCCAGCAGATGCAGCTCTCACTCAACACACTCTGCTCTCATCCGTGGTGCAGATGCACATGGCTGAGCCCAGGCCATTCAGACCTCCTTTCTTGGAAATGTTAAGCAGAGAGACACAAGAACTGAAAAGAACTGGAGCTGATTCATTCAGTCGATAATACCCTAACAAAGGAATCTTGTCCTCTCTGTTCTCTAGATCCCCTTAGCTGTCCGGTTCTCGTTCTTCCCAAGATCGGCTGTTTATCCTTCATTCTGTTACACGAGCTACTTCATATCCTTCCAGTAACTCCCTCTACCTTTCCCTAAAGTAAGCTCTAGAGCCTACTTGTGTTGTTTGCAACCAACAAGCCCTAGTATGTGTGGCTTCTAACCACCTAACCCTATTTTTTGATCACTGTAAGTTTCATTTTAATATAAGGTAATTGAGTTTCAGGGACATTAAAAAACATTTCCCATAGCTACTGAGCATCACAGTCAGACATTGAACTCAGGTCTGTGTGACAAAGCTTGGTGGTGTGGCATGGCAAGAACATGTGTTTTGGCATGAAAGAAAGACGAATTCAAATCTCCACCTCCCTGTTTTCTTGCATAACCCTTATTTCATTAATAACTCTGAACTGTAGTAGTTCTCTCTAAATTAAAAAAAATGAGAATAGTGTTCATTTCACAGTCATCGAGGGTTGATGGAGATGATGTATATGAAAGTGCTTGGTCTATTAAGTTTGTACATAATGAACGTTAAGACACCATTCCCCAAAATGAAAATTATCATCTCTACATACTCCATGGTCATAGAGTCGATCCCAACTCACAGTAACCCCACAGGGTTTCCAAGGCTGTAATCTTTATAAAGTAGCTTGCTACATCTTCCTCCTCCAGAGCTCCTGATGGGTTCGAACCACTGACCTTTCTGGTAGCATTTGCATCCTTAACCACTGTACCACCAAGGCTCCTTTATCTCTGCGTAGTAAATTAAATGAAATGTTTCACACCTTGTTTGGCTCGAAGATGATTTGATATGAAGTGGCCCATGCAGTCTCTCCCACATACAGTGAGCATTGTTTCGGAGGGTTTCCCTCATACCTTGGCCTTTTTGCCACCACTTTTCACTTTTTTAAAAACATTTCCTGGTGTCCGTGGAGATGAGTAAGAGTTTTTAACCCTCTTAAGAGTAATGGAAATGAGGCACAGAGGCACCCGATGTTTATCTAGAGGTTACATAGCAAACCAAAAGTTAAAGAGAAACCAGGGATTTCACAGTAGGCCATCTGATCTGAAAATTCCAGAGCCTGGAAGAAAGAGAACAGGTTTTCCAGGTTGTTGCTTTTGTTTCTTTCCGTACCTTCTCCCACCTCAAAAGAAAAAACTCTATCATTTAAATACTCACCTTAGGCAAATTTCAAAGAAACTTCTCTCAAAACTCTGGCATTACACGCCTTATCTGTCCCCTAAGAATTGTGGCTTACTTACAATATTATCATAATTCTTTTAATGGGAAGAAAAGAGTCCACCCAAAATCCAAAGACATCTTCCCTATGCTGGAAAAAATTAGTGTTCTTACAACATACAGCTAAAGGGAGAATATTGTTTGTACTAAGATTTCTTTCTTTCCTTTTTTTCCTTCTTCAGTTTCATTGTGTTTTAGGTGAAAGTTTACAGTACAAATTAGTTTCTCTTTCAAAAATGTATATACATGTTTTGTGACATAGGTTGCAATCCTTACAATGTATCAGCACTCTCCCCCTAATCACGTTAGATGACAAAATGATGGGTAATCACACAATACTGGAAATCAAGTTAACACAAATTCTGAGAGGACACAATTCACATGGCGTCATGGGACATTCTAGTTAACTACTCTAATAAAACGTTTAGTGTTTCTGTTCTATCTCCTCATCCATTCCTCTTTCTACCCTGGGTTCTTTGTGTCCATCCATCCAGTTTTCCTGTTCCATCCTGCCTTTTCCTCTTTGGTTTTGCCCACTTGGTCTTGTATATTTGATTGAATCTAAGAAGCACGTTCCTCACATGTGTTATTTTTTGTTGCATAGGCCTGTCTAGTCTTTGGCTGAAAGCTGGACTTGGGGAATGGTTTCAGTTCTGAGTCAGCAGGGTGTCCAGGGGCCATACTGTTGAGCATTTCTCCAGTCTTGATCAGACCAGTAAGTCTGGTCTCTTTGTGGATTTCAACTTTGTTCTACATTTTTCTCCCTCTCTGTATAGAACCTTCTATTGTGATCCTTTTCAGAACAGTTGCTGGTGGTAGCTAGCCACTGTCTAGTTCTTCAAGTACTACGATCTCTAAAAAGCTGCATCAGAGATGAATTCAGATTTTTCCAGGAGAGATGATTGTGGAAAAGGGTAATCATGTGATGGTCAATCAGTCAATCGTTGAATAGATACTCTGAAACAACTGGTCATAAACAGGGAAGAGACCAAAGTTAATATTAGCTTATAGCGAGAATGAAAGAAAATGGACACAGCTTGTGGTTGACTCTCTAGTTAGTTTTTTGTTTTCCAGGGCCGAGAAGGAGCTCTGGTGGCACAGTGGTTAAGAGCTCAGCTGCTAATGAAAAGGTTGGCTGTTCAAATCCACCAGTCTCTCCTTGGAAAACTCTACAGGGCAGTCCTACTCTGTCATATAGGGTAACTATGAGTCAGAATTGACTCGGTGGCAACAGGTTAATAGGAAGGGCTAGGAAAATAACACTGTACATTGTGATGTAGTAATTTCTGGGATTTCTCTTCTCCTGCATCACACTCATTTCTTCTAACCTTAAAGGCTCTTTTTTTTATTAAAAAGGGTATTTAATATCAACTGAATTCTTAAAACTTAAAAATCACCTATAATCCATCACTTTAGTACTTGATTGTTGGTACTTGTCTCCCATCTACATTCAAATCATTTAAAGTTACAAACACAGTATGCATGTGATCTGGTATCTGGTATTATTCATTTTATCATGAAGCTTTCCCTTGTTTATTTCTGCAGCTTATGTTGTGAATGTAAAATACTCCATTTTACAGATGTATGACAATTTTTAAAATTAACTCCTTTAATGCTGGACATTTCAGCTATTTTCTAGTTTTCTTTCCTATTATAGCCAATGCAATAGAAGATAACTTTCAAGTATTTAGGATTTTTAAAATCTTTTTAAAATAGTTTTATTAGGAAAAATTCCTAGGGTGGTGCCTTTATGGCTCTTTCTATATATTATCACATTGCATTCCTCCCAAATTTTGTAAATTTATAATGCAGCCATATCTTTCAAAAGAGATTAAGATACAACCTAATCTTTTAGTCTGAGTGCATCTTGCTTCATTAGCACCACTACCTCTAATCCTGCCTCATTTACATCATAGAGATAAGGATTTACAACACATAGGAAAATCACATTAGTTTACAAAATTGTGTGTAATCACATAATACTGGAAATCATGGCCTGGCTAAGTTGACACATATTTTCAGGGGACACAATTCATCTGGTGTCATGGGACAGTCTAGTTAATTGCTCTAATTAAATGTCAGTGGAGGCTTGCTTGTTGCTGTGATGTGGGAAGCTATGCCACTGGTATTTAGGTACCAGCAGGATCAACTATGGTTGACACGTTTCACCTGAACTTCCAGACTAACACAGACTAGAAAGAAGAACCTGGCAATCTACTTCTGAAAGGAATTAGCCAGGGAAAACCTTATGAATAGCAGGTGAACATTGTCAGATATGGTGCTGAAAAGTGAGCCCTCCAGTTTGGAAGGCACTCAGAAGATCAGTGGGTAACAGCTGCCTCCTCAAAATAGAGTTGACTTTAATGATGTGGATGGAGTAAGGCCTCCAGGATATTTTTTGGCTGACGTGGCACGACTCAAATTGAGAAGAAACAGCTGCAAACATCGATTAATAATCAGGACATGACATGTATGAAGTATGAATCCAGGAAAATCGGAAGTTGTAAAAAATGAAGTGGAATGCATAAACATTGAGATCCTAGGCATTAGTGAGCTGAAAAGGACTGGTTTTGGCCATTTTGAATCTGCAACTATATAGTCTACTATGCTGGGAATGAAACCTTGAAGAGGAATGGCGTTGTGGTCATCATCAAAAAGAACATTTAAAGATCCATCCTGAAATACAGTGCTGTCAGAGATAGGATGATACCCATATGCCTACAAGGAAGGCCAGTTAATACGACTATTATTCAAATTTACACACTAACCACTAAGGCCAAAGATGAAGAGGTTGAAGATTTTTACCCACTTCTGCAGTCTGAAATTGATAAAACATGCAAGCAGGATGTGTTGATAATTACTGGTGACTGGAATGCAAAAGTTGGAAACAAAGAAGAAGGATCAGTAGTTGGAAAATACAGCTTTGATGACAGAAATAATGCCAGAGATCACATGATAGAATTTTGCAAGACTAATGACTTTTTCATTGCAAATACCTTTTTTAACCAACACAAGTGATGACTGTACATATAGACCTCACCAGATGGAATACACAGGAAATAAATTGACTACATCTGTGGAAAAAGATGATGGAAAAGCTCCATATCAGCAGTCAGGAAAGACCAGGTGTTGACTGTGGCACAGATCATCAATTGCTCACATGTAAATTCAAAATAAAACTGAAGAAAATTAGAACAAGTCTACAAGAGCCAAAGAATGACCTTGAGTATATCCCTCCTGAGTTTAAAGACCATCTCAAGAACAGATTTGTTGTGTTGATCACTAATGACTGAAGACCAAATGAGTTGCGAATGACATCAAAGACATCATCCATGAAGAGAGCAAGAGGTCATTAGAAGGACAGGAAAGAAAGAAAAGACCAAATTGGATGTCAGAAGAGACTCTGAAACTTGCTCTTGAACATCAAGCAGGTAAAGCAAAAGACAGGAATGGTGAAGTAAAAGACCTAAACGGAATATTTCAAAGAGCAGCTTGAGAAGACAAAATAAAGTATTGAAATGACATGTGCAAAGAGCTGGAAATGGAAAACCAGAAGGGAAGAACATGTTCTTCATTTCTGAAGCTGAAAGAACTGAAGGAAAAAATTCAAGCCTCAAGTTGATTCTACAGGGAAAATATTAAATGACTCAGGGAGCATCAAAAGAAGATGGAAGGGATACACAGAGTCATTATACCAGAAGGAACTAGTCAATGTTCAGCCATTTGAAGAGGTAGCATGGGATCAGGAGCCAAGAGTACTGAAGTAAGAAGTCAAAGCTGCATTGAAGTCCTTGGCAAGAAGCAAGGCTTCAGAAATTGATAAAATATCAATTGAGATATTTCAACAAACAGATGCAGTTCTGGAAGTGCCACGAAATTTGGAGGACAGCTACCCAGCCAACAAACTTGGAAGAGATCCATATTTATGCCTATTCCAAAGACAGACGATCCAACTGAATGTGGAAATTACCGAACAATATCATTGGTATCACACACAAGTAAAATTTTGCTCAAGATCATTCAAAAGTGACTGCAACAGTATATTGACAGGGAACTGCCAGAAATTCAAGCTGGATTCAGAAGAGGAAATGGAATCAGGGATATTATTGCTGATGTGAGATGGATCTTGGCTGAAAGCAAAAATACCACAAGGATGTTTGCTTGTGTTTCATTGACCATGCAAAAGCATTCAGCTGTGTACATCATGTTAAATTATGGCTAACATTGCAGAGAATGGGAATTTTAGGACACATAATTGTGCTCTTAAGGAATCTGTATATGGATCAAGAGGCGGTCATGCAAACAGAACAAGGGGATACTGCATGGTTGAAATTCAGGAAAGATGTTTGTCAGGTTTCAGCATACCTTTTTAACCTGTATGCCAAGCAAATAATCCAAGAAGCTGGATTCTGTGAAGAAGAACAAGACATCAGGATTGGAGGATGACTCATTAACAACCTGCATTACGCAGATGACACCACCTTATTTGCTGGAAATGAAGAAGATTTGAGAGACTTACTGATGAAGATCAAGGACCACAGCCTTCAGTGTGGCTTGCACCTCAACATCAGGAAAACAAAAGTATTCACAACTAGACCCATAAACAACATTGTCATAAATGGAGAAAAGACTGAGATTGTTAAGGATTTCATTTTACTTGGGTCCACAATCAATGCTCATGGAAGCAACAGTCAAGAAATCAAAAGATGCATTGCTTTGGGAAAATCTGTGCAAAAGAACTCTTTCAGGTATTCAAAAGTAAAGATGTCACCTTGAAGACTAAAATGTGCCTGACCCAAGCCATGGTATTTTTAATTGCATCATATGCATGTGGAAGCTGGACAATGAACACAGAAGACAGAAGAAGAATTGATGCCTTTGTAATGTGGTGCTGGAGAAGAATGTTCAGTGTACCGTGGACCACCTAAAAACAAACAGATCTGCTCTGGAAGAAGCACAGCTAGAGTGCCTCTTGGAAGCAAAGATGGCAAGACTGTGTCTTACAGTGTTAGGAAGGGTCAGTCCCTGGAGAAGGACATCATGCTTGGTAGAGGGGTGGGTCAGCAAAAAAGTGGAAGACCTTTGACAGAATGGATTGATGCAGTGGCTGCAGCAATGGGCTTAAGCATAAAAACGATTGTGGACATGGCACAAGACTGGGCAGTGTTTCGTTCTGTTGTTCACAGGGTCGCTATGAGTCGAAACGGACCTGATGGCACCTAACAATAAAATGTTTAGTGTTTCTGTTCTGTCTCGTAGTCCATTGCATAGTGCCTGGGATCTTAAAAGCTTGCAAGCAACCAACTAAGGCACAAAAACTGGTCTCTTTTGGAGCAACAAAGACAGAATAAGTGTGCAAGATATGGAATGTGTTGGTAACTGCCTTTATGAACAGTTATGTCCTTTGCCATGAGACTAGAAGAACTGGATGGTGCCTGGCTAGCATTACTGAACATTTTGATCAAAGAGTCAATAGAAGAATCCTAATCAGAAGGGAGAAAAGGCAGAACAAAATTTCAAATGCTCTTGGACTCCAGACTTCCTTGAGCCATCTAGGTTGGATGAACTCCTGAAACCACTGTCCTCAAATAATCTTTGAGCCTGAAACCGAAATACCCCTGATGCCATATTTTATTTTATTTTATTTATTGTGATTGAAAGTGTACAATCCAGTTTAAATTTGCATGCCCGCCTATGTGCAACTCCTACTGCTCTCCTTGCCCAGTGACAGCACACTCTTTCTTTCTGTCTTATACATGTCATATCCTCTTAACAATCTCCTGTCCCCTCTTCTCTGCCCCCTCCATTCTCCTCTAGTAAGAGACCAGTAGGACAACATCCCATTGATGTCTGGAACCATAAAGTGTACACACAATATGGTCACTCTGTGTTGCTGAGTCCAATCTATTCCTGTCTGAGGAGCTGACCTCAGTAATGATTTATGGACAGGGGCAGCATCAGGTCTAGGAACCATGCTCCCAGAGGAACCTTGAGGCTTTCAGACCAGCAATTGTGGTCTTTTATCAGAGTTCTCAGGGTGTACCCCTGACTCCTTTCTATTCTCATGTTGCCATTGAGATTCAACTTTATGAGCCCCATCACAGCTGTTACCGGTGGTGGTTGGGCACCATCTGGTTCTTCTGGTCACATGTTGATGTAGCCCTGATGTCATTTTAAAACCAAACAGTAGTTTAGCCTAAGTAGTAAAAAATATCTGCCTGGAGCATTGTGCTCTTTTAAGGACCATCTACATGGGATCAAGTTGACAACAGCTACTTCAAGGATTAAATAGCAATCTGAGGGGGCAGTGGGTTTACTTTAATAGAGGATGTAACAACTCAAAAAAGGAGGGTGAGACTGGTAGTACAACTTAAGGAACATGATCAATATCCCTAAGTGGTACTTGTAGAAATTGTGAAATTGGTGTATGTTTTGCTGTGTGTATTCTCAATACAATAACATAAGTAAAATTAAAAGAATATATATAGAATTATGCCAGAGAGATAAAGACATAATACTTTGTATTTCTGATTGCTATTGATAAATAGATATCTCTGTATTTGGTTATTGCATTTGCTAATGCAATTCAGTCTCTCTTTATGGACTGTGAATATGAAATTGTTTTTCTCCCCCAGTCGGGTTTTCTGAGAAGAATTTAGATGCCTCAAAATTTACACTTTTGGTGTATAGCTCTTTATGACTCTCCAACAAATAATCATATCATCTTAAAAAGTTTCCTTGCACCCCTTTGTAGTCACCACCCCCAGCCTCCTGCCCATGCTACCACCACCACCTTCAGCCGCAGGCAATTACCAGTCTGTTTCCTTTCCCCCCAGTTTTGTAGCTTTCAGAATGTCATAGAAATGGAATCATACAGTATGTAGCTATGCATGGAATTTCAATGGTTTTTTATAAACTTGAAAGGCTTTTCTTTTTACAGTATTCAAAATACTTTATTAAAGGATTGGTTCAATCCCCAAAGAGTTGCAGATGTTGCAACTCTTAGCTCATTTTCAGGCATCAACACAAATGGAAAAACAGCCGTAGGGAACTGGGGCTTTAAAAGGTACAGGTCCATACTTAAATCTTTCTGCTTCTGCCTCCTCAACACCCCAACTCCCTTTCCTTTTCTGAAACACATTCTTAATTTAACACATAGTAACTTGTTATTTACAATATGTGAGTAAATATTTCCCTTATTTTGTTTGCTTTTTCCTTTTACAGAAATTTAAAATTTCACTGTGAGTGAATAGTGTCCCCCTATCCCACGGATCTTATTATTGTTTCAAAATAATCAGTAGATCTAAAACATATGGAATTCAATTTTTTGCTAGCATTTCTAAAGTTTGACTTTTTAGTATGTCACTGTGATTCAACTCTAGTTTATGTTACTATTTGCTGTAAGGCAGTGGCTTTAAAACTTTCGACCATGATCTACAAGAAGATATTTTCTATCACAACCCAATGCACACAAACATATAAATATAGCCACGCCAAGTCAAGTTAAAACACAAACTTCAAGAAATAAAACTTTTCCTCGTTGTATGAGACACACTCTGCTATTTTCTATTCTGTTTGTTTTTTCTTTTAAAGAATTCTGGTCATGACCCACCAAATTGGTTTTATGACCCACTGATGAGTCACAACCCACAGCTTGGAAAAAGCACAAAAATGAGGGTTTTATTAAAGCATCACAGTCTCTCTCGTCTTCCCACTCCAAGCTTGGGTGGTACCTAAAGATGAACAGATACACATGGAATACACCAGACCAACTGGATGTTTTCCCTTAGTGGTCTGTGGAGAAAACTGCCCTTTTTCAGAAGGTAGATACTGATGGAGGTAGGGGGAAGGAGTAGTACTGAGAAATCACACATGGTCTTGTTGCCCCTGGAGGAGCCACCCAGTGGACCAGCAGCCTTCAAAGGGTTTGTCTGGCCTGCTGGCCTTGCTAGGTTGATGGGTTCTCAAGTGACCTGTCAGGACAGAGGGCGTGGGGGTTTGAGGCAGCAGAAGCCGCTGCGGCCACTCTTCCTGCAGAGCTAACTATTCCAAAGTGGCTCCGGTTCAGCTGAGAAACACTGAGAGCTGGCGCGGCAGAGCATGTCCATAGCCCATTGTGCTGAGTGAAGGCCAGGGAAAACCCGTGGGAGGCCCAGGCTGGGTCAGTGAAGGCATTGTTTAAGAGGTCAGGTCAGCCAGAGGAGGAGATAAGCGCAGACAGGACAATGACTCAAGGGAAGGACAGAAGTTGTTATAGCTGTCTGGGGTTGCATGGAGAGATTAAACAGGCATGGTCAGGGCCTAAGAAAGCAGAGATGTGTAATCAGGGGAAGGAGCACGGGGAACTGTGGCCGTTCTGTGGCCAGGGGATATTGCCCAGCCTCTGCCCGAGTGGCCTTGGCACATGAGACTTGTGTTCACATTGGGTGGGTTGTTTCGTCTTTAAACAATGTCCATTCTCTTGCCTATTAATGACAGCCTTGACAGGGTTTTCAAAAGATACAGTGCTGTCATTTAAAACTGTCCTCCAAGGAATCCTTAACCCCCTCTGTGTTCAACCAAAAATTCAAGGAAGAGCATTAGAAAGCTGTGACCAACCGGGTACTGGTACCAGGTTACAAATTACACTCTAAGAAACCAAACCTGCTGCCCTTGAATCTATTCCAGCTCATAGCGACCTTTTAGGACAGAGAAAATTGCCCCACAGGGTTTCCAAGGAGAAGCTAGTGGACTCAAACTGCTGACCTTTTGCTTAGCAGCTGTGGCTCTTAGCTATTGCGCCACCAAGGTTTCCACATTCTAGTGTACTTAAAAGTGTAACTTCTCATGCCCAGAGTTTTAAAGCCTTACCTAATTTCCTTGAATACCCAAGGCATTGCTAACTAGCTGCCTGGTTTCTGCCTCCCACTTGCTTTGTAGCATTTATGACTATGAGATCACTCTAGACAACAAGGGTATTGTTATTAAGGTTAGAGTTTCTTCTGAACTTCCAACAAGTTTGCCCTCTAGTCTGCAATAACACTTGCGGAGAGGGGCGTAACCTGGTACTCAGAATTTCCAGAAAACCTAAGATTTTAAGATCTCCCTAAGCCTTAGGGAGTGCTCAAGCCATAGTGAAAGGTTGTAGGTCTGAGAAGGATAATGCGTTATAAGTTCTAGGTGATCTTACTATTGCTTCTCCCTTCTTTATGGCATCCCTAACCCTTCCTTTCTAAACATCTGTTCAGCTGCAGTGGGTGTGGGGTAAGGAATTTATACAGGTGACTCTGTTTCATATTAACAGATATGATGTCCCTAATTGTACAAGGAGCCGTGGCTTTTCACCTTACACCACCTCTCCCCATCACTCTGGAATATAGAGCATACTATTTCATTTAGTGAGGGGATCTATTCTGAGAGATGCTCCATTCTTCCTCCAAAACATCACCTTTACCCAGAGCCGCTTTGAGCAGCCCAAGTCCCTGCCAGCTCTCTTTACTTGCAGCTTCTTAGTGTTAATAACATTCTAGTTAGTTACACCCTGTTCTCCAATAACAGGGGAACCCTGCTGGAGTAGTGGTTAAGTGCTATGGCTGCTAACCCAAAAATTGGCAGTTCAAATCCACTAGTACCCTGCAGAAACACTATGGGACCATTGTACTCTGCCCTCTAGGGTCACTGTGAGTCAGAATCAACTTGATGGCAATGGGTTTGGTTCTGGTTTCTCCAACAGCAGGGTATCTGACAGGCTGTGCCATTACCAAGTTCACCTGGGAAAAAAATCAAATGCTTTTAGCATTCATCCTGGTTGATTCAATGGTGGGTCACAACCTTAGCTCATTAGAATCAGCTGGGGAGCTTTAAGCTGCCTCTTTCCCCCATTCCTGGAGAGTATCCCAGACCAATGAAGTCACAATATCTGGGGATAGGACCCATTTATCAGTATTTTTGAACGTTCCCAGGTGTTTCAACATGAAGCCAGGACTGAGAACCAGTGAGCAGTACTGCAGAGGCCTAGCAGGTCACCCTTCAGTATGTCTTTCATTTTAACAAGATTTAGCTCTTCCCTTGAAAGACATCGTTATAACAATGTTGCTGGTAGGTGCTGTCTGGTTGATTTATTCATAGTGACTCCTGGTGACAGAATAGAACTGCTCCCTTAGGCTTTTCTAGGCTGTCTTCTTTCTTTATGGCAGCAGATTGCCAGGTCTTTGTCCCGCACAGAGGCTGGGTGGATTCCAATCTTCAATCTTTTGGTGAGCAGCCGAGTGCTTAACTGTTGTCATCACAATGGAAACCCTAAATAGTTGCTCATAGTGCTAGATCAACAGGAAAGGATTTTTTGTGGGGTGGGGAGGGGAAAGCAGGAGAAGGGCTGGCAGGCAAGGAGCATACTTCATGCACAAAAAAAGTATTTTGCCTTGGAATCGTAATCATTTCATGCTGAAACAAAACAAGATGCAGCCTTCAGAGGTCATTTGGTTCTTCTCTTTGCTTCCAGGGAGGGTTGAACGTAATCATCCTTTTGTTAAACAGCTCCCAGAGAAGCCTTTGCATTTGGCCGATTGCAGCATCCAAGTGTGTGCGGCTGCATCTGCATCTACCTGTTTCATCTTTGGGCCTGTTTACTGAGCTGTGGATGCAAGCATTGGTGCCGTCTGCTGGGCCGAAATAGATTTCCCTTTCAGCATAACAATTGTTCCTTCTGGCTGAGCTCATGGATTCAACCCATCATGCTCACTAAAGGACACGGCTTCATCCAGGACCTCTTGGCATCACCCTGATACGTGGTATGCCACTGGTTTGCTTGGGAACATTATTTCTTTGATTGTAGAATAGGGACATAATGCAAATTGGATAAAAACTCTGGGAAACTGAGCCCTGCTGCTTCCCTAACAGCCCTTGGGGTGTGTATTTGTGATACAGGGTATCTGCACTGGTGAGTGTTATGCAGCAATAGAGATGCTCGAAGACTGGGAGTATAGATCCTGCTGGTTGAGCAAGTAGAGCATGAAAGGGAGGTGAAATTACCATTTCAAGAAACCCAAAGCTAGCAGAAGGAAAAACAGCTTCCCAGCCATCAGCAATTCAAAGATGTGATTTTTTTTTTTTTAAGGCGCCAACCAAGACCTATAACTGTATCATCTTAGAGACTTACTCACCCAAAGGAAGGCTAGATAGCACTCACCAATTGAAGCTTGCAGCGGTATCTCCTCCATAGCTGGTAAATGCCTGTCTCACCACGGTCATCGGCGCTCAGTGTACAAGTGCTGCTGCTATGGCTGCACACATCCAGTACCGACACTCCATCTTTCAGCTGGAATCCCTCCTGAGGTTAGCACTGGGAGGTCCTGAGATGCATCACCCTTCACCACCTTGTCCCTTCCCCCCACATTTCTCCTCAGCCTGGGGGTTCACGGTCAATGCAGTGAGGAAGGCAATCCTGGTATCTCTTCTCCCTGCCTGCTGTCACCGCTGCATCTCAGCCACGGTTTTGGAGAAGTCAGTGCAGTGGAGCTGGCTGCACGCTCAGGCTCGTCACGGTTGCCATGGCAACCAGGAGCCGGCGACTCCCTTGGTGGATGGGGAAGTCAGCGGAGAGAAGGTAACAGATGAAAGATGACGTGCTCGGCTCTCTCCCGGGTATATGTTGAGCCACAAGTGCCCTAAGAGAAATGGGGTTCCTGGATGGTACCTCCAGAATGTCTGTTCTTCAGGTTCAAAACAAAACCATCCCTCCTGCTTCCTCAGTCCTTTTCCCTGTCTGGCTTTTCTGAGTCTCTGTCTCAAGGCACATACTACCGAGTTAAGGCTTGGAAATTCCAGCACTATCCCGAACCTCCTTGCCCCAGGGAATTCTTCTACATCCAAAGCTAAATTTGTGCTAGATGCACTCTGGAAAACTTAACCTCTTAGACCTCTGAGGGGACAGATACCTGGGGAGCTAGAGAAGTACGTGTTGGATGCTGAGCAAGTAAGTCCCTTAACCTCTCAGAGTTGTGATGAAATTCCAGCGGGATAAATAAAGGACATGAAATTGCTGTATAAAAGAAAAATCCTATAAAATTAAGCTGCTGTTATTATTACTATGATGATGATGGAAACCCTGGTGGCACAGTGGTTAAGTGCTACATCTGCTAACCCAAAGGCCAGCAGTTCAGATCTGCCAGGCTCTCTTTGAAAAGTCTATGGAGCAGTTCTACTCTGCCCTATAGGGTTGCTATGAGTTGGAATTGGGTCGAAGGCACTGGGTTTATTATTTTTCTTTTCTATGATGATGATAAGCCCTAGTGGCTCTACGGTGAAGCTGATGGAAAGACTGGTGGCTCAGACCCACTCCACTGCTTCTCCGGAGAAAAACTGGCAATCTACTTCCATAAAGATTACAACCTTGGAAACCCCATAGGGCAGTTCCACTCTGTCAGGTAAGGTCTCAATGAATTGGAATAGATTGAACAGCACTAACAACAAGATGTTGATGATGGTGACTCTGGAGATTGATGTCAATGCATGACTCCCTCAGAACATACATCCTTCTCCCCACTTTGAGAAAGACTTCTGCTGCCAAAGCCTGATTAGTTCTCTTTCACACTCCCAAGCTAACCCCTCAGCCCCCACAGGGTGTCAAGGCCTGTGGGCCTTGAAAGACATCCACTAATACTAAGGGAAGTCAGATGGAAGACTAAGATAGTTTTGAACAAATAATCTATCAGCATTTGTTTGTTATAATGATGGTGCTTAGAGCAGAAAGAAGCCTTAGAGATTATTTTGTCTTCAAGGATCATTGGCTTCAGTATTATGTTCATCTGAAGCTGCATGTGAGAGCAGACTGACTCCGGCAAGCATTCTCAGAAGAAGGCTGCACCTTGGCTGGTGACTCCATGAGAAGGGGCTATTGCTTATCCCTTTTATGTTGCTTCAATCATATTGTCACCTACTGCATTAATTAGTGTTTATCCCCTCAGTGTGAGGAGTGGAATGCACAGGATAAGAGGCATGGGTTGGAAGTAGTTCCTGCCCACCCTCTGAAGTTTCCCCTTTACCATATTCCTTTGTCTACCCATGTCTGTTTTACCTACAAATCTGCAGGCTTGTGCTTCAGTTCTAGAATAAGGGGAGAAAATTCACATTTACTGAGCTCTGACAATGTGAGTTATTCCATCAATTCCTTCGGTAGCCTGTGAGATTTTGGATCACTACTTTAAAAATCAATAACATGAGAGCACAAAGAGTGAGTGACTAGCTTCTGTACGACTGTATAGCCAGGTAGGCAGTTGGGCTGGAATTCCCACTTAGTTCTGTTTTGCGCCACAGCTGAAGAAGGCCCAGGGTCATCTGAGTATGGCCCAAACGAGTGTTAGGGAGAAATTCCTTAGCTGTTCAGAGCCGCTGGTAACTTCTCCCACATCTCATTTTCTGATTTAATCTACTTTTACTTAAAAAACAAATTATTGTGATTAAGTTTATAATCCAAGTCAGTTTGCCATATGAAACTCTGAGCACCCGCCTCTCTGCAACTCAGTCTACTCTCCTCACACTATGACAGCACTCTCTTCTTTTCCACTCATTTTTTTTTTTTTAAGAAATAAAATGGTTTAGGAAACTTGAAAACTAAAGAAATATAAAGGAATAAAAACATCTATAATACTGTCTCTCAAAGAAAACCTTAATGTTAATATTTTCTTCTGATCATTTTTCTGTCTTTAAGTTGAGGTAAGACCATTGCCATGGATTGATTTGGGTCCCCTCAAAATGTGTATCTGCATGCAAACCTGGGCAGTGATTAAGGAAGACAGAAGAATTATGCCTTTGAATTGTGATGTTGGAGAAGAATATTGAATGTACCATGGGCCACCAAAGGAACAAACAGATCTGTTCTGGAAGAAGTACAACCAGAGTGCCCCTTGGAAGCTAGGAAGGGGAGACTGTGTCTCATATACTTTGGACATGTTGTCAGGATGGATCAGTTCCTGGAGAAGGACATTGGGCTTGGTTAAGGAAAGAGTTAACGAAAAAGAAGAAGCCCCTTGGCAAGATGGACTGACACAGTGGCTGCAACAATGGACTGAAGCATAAAAATGACTGTGGGCATGGAGCAAGATGGGGCAGTATTTTGTTCTATTGTACACAGTATGGTCACTATGAGTTGAAACCAACTCGATGGCATATAACAACAACAAAAACAGCAACAAAATATGTGTCACTTGGCTAGGTTATTGGAATTATGGTGCTGGTAAAGCAAAGTGAACATAGCATTGACTGCCAGAAGAATGAACAAATCTGCCTTGGAAGAAGTACTGCCAGAATATTCCTTAGAAGCTAGGATGGCGAGACTCTGTCTCACATACTTTGGACATGTTATCAGGAGGGACTAATCCTTAGAGAAGGATATCATGTTTGGTAAAATAGAAGATCAGCAAAAAAGAGGCAGTCCCTCAGTGAGAACCTTATATTGGGTCTTTTATATGATAGGTTTCAGGGAATCTGCCAGATCATCTATCTGGTATGGAATGTTTTCTCTAAATGAAATCTTGTACAGATGCCTAAATATGAAGTATAAAGCTTTTTGTTTATTTAGTTAGAACTGCTCTGTTTGAAATGAGAGAGAATGGGAGACACAGAGAACAACAGAAAATCCTGAAGGTTTTATGAAATATAGTTTTTTTTAAAAAAAAATACTTATTTGGTCCTGACATAACCATCTCACTTGACACATGGGGAAACTGAGTCACAGCTAGACTCCAGGTGGGTGCTCAGCATCTGGTGCTATCTTCTGTTTGCTGTACAACACTGTTACTTTTCAATGAAAGAGGAGAAAATGTGGAAATACCAACATCATTACTTTTCCAACTCCAAGAGGAGAAATAAAAAGATTCCAGACACCCTGAAGTGAGTTTTTATCATGGTTTTCTGGAGGAGGACGTCGCCTACCTTACTGGATTCTGGGCTTGAGTTAGAATGCTGAAAGGCAAAGTTCAGTAACAGCTGAATGAAAATAAAGTTAAAGGAATGCATAACTGGTTGGAAAATTGTACCCCAAAATGTTAAAGACAGGATGCTTAATAGGGTATGGAGTGTGGAAGACAAGTATCAGGATCAACTGATAGGGCTTTTCAAGCTATATTGCTATCCTACATACCTTTGCTCAGAGATTTTGTCCTCTTCTTTCCCTTCTTGACACAGTGAATCAGAGTTAATAAGGGAAAATGTTGTATCCCTCAGACGTGTTGAGGAGAAAAAAGGAATGAGAACTGTTGGTTTGGAGGGAAGTCTCACAAAGAGCATAAGTCTTTGTCCTGGTCATCATTTCAGCACAGAGTCACAGAATTTTAGAACTGCATTAAACTTAGGGAAATCATCCTTCACCCTTGTTTTACAGATGAGGAAACTAATTGCTAAACACTAAGTGACTACTTCAAGGCCACACTGCCTTTTATTAGTAATCTTGGAGTCAGAAGGCAAGCTGATGCAATTTGCAGATGACAGAAAGCTGAGAAATACAGCTGATAGAATAAATATTAAAAATGGCCCAACTGGAATAAGAGGCTAATCACCAGGACGTTGAGATTTAACATGAATAGATACGAGAACTGCCAAATAAGTTTGAGAACTCATCCTAGAAAAAGTGCTACGTACCTCATTGCTCAATATCACTAGGGTCACCTTCAAAGGCCTCCCCTTGGGAAGCTGTGCACTGATACCAGTGCCTAGTCCACCCTTCAAAGCACTTTTGGAACTCTTTTTCTGGAATGGCCATCAGAGCTGTCGTTGTATTACCCTTGAGGTCCTGAATGTCATCAGAATGTGCTCCTTTCAATATCTCCTTTATCTTTGGGTAAAAGAAAGTCATTGAGGGCCAAATCAGGTCAGTAGGAAGGGTATTCCAATACAGTCTTTTGCTTACTGGCTAAAAACTCCCTCACAGACAGTGCGGTGTGAGCTGGTGCACTGCCGTGATGCAACAGCCATGAGTTGCTGGTGAAAAGTCCAGGTTGTTTTCATCTAACTTTTTCATGCAGCCTTTCCAGCACTTCCAAATAGTAAACTTGGTTAATTGTTTGCCCAGTTGATACATATTTATAATGAACAATCTTTCCGATATCAAAAAAGTTTAGCAACATGGTTTTGACTCTTGATTAGGACTGATGGCACATTTTTGGTTGTGGAGAAGTGGCTGACTTTCAATGTGTACTTTGATGCTTTGTTTCAGGGTTATATGGGTACACCCATGTTCCATTACCAGTAATAACACAGCCCAAAACATCATCTTGCCTCTCCAAAAGGTCTTGGCTTTTGTTCTTTTGTTTCTTTGCTTTTGTTCTTCAGTGAGCTCCTCTGAGACCATTTTCACACACTCCTTTCTCACGCCAAGATTTTCAGTTAAGATTCTCCTATTTTTCTACTGATGTTGACTTGGCCCGCCATGCTTCTCATCATTACCTGATGATTTTGATGCATAATTCAGTGAATTTTTTCTGCTAGTTACTGGCTGCTCTGATATTTCTTCATGATGAATGACACCTCTCCTTTCAGAAAAACATTTAATCCATTTGTACACTGCTGTTTTTTTTGTGTCATTATCTCTATAAACTCAAACTAACATGTCCCCGATTTCACTTCCACGCTTGCCAAGTTTAACAAGAAGTCTAATGTTTGTTCGTTGCTCTAATTCAAGCTCAGACATTTTTGCGATGGCATACAGAAACAGGCAACAATAATGAATGCCACTCAGCAAGACACCACCACACGCTGACATGAACACAGCTGTGAGATGCTGATATGCCAAGGTTACGAAACCTTACTGGGACGTTTGTACAGTGCTGCCTTCACAAGTGCACAGTTGCTAGTTCGAGAACTTAATTGTCAGGCCTTGTATAAGAGACCATACTTTTGGTTAAAAAAATTAATTGCACAGCATGGCTCTGATCTGAATCAAATTCATGTGAAATGAAGATGGGAGAGTTAGGTCAACCACAGGCTCAGTAGGAGTTCCAAGTGGGAAACAGTTGCTGAAACAGCTAATGTAACCACAAGCTATATGAATAGACAGAATCCCCTGATATCACAGGAAGCTACTGGCTTGGGATGCTTAGTGCTGACTGGGTCATATTTGCGTCACTGCACATGGAATAGGGTGCAGGGTTCCGAGAAGGACCTTGATTACATAGAGTTCATCTACTGGAGGATGGTCAGGGGTCTGGGAACTGTACTGTGATGAAGGCCTCAGGAGTAGAGCATGTTTAGCCTGGAGATGACTTTTTCTTGGTGATTAAATATGTACATAACAAAATATTCGCCATTTCAACCTTTTTTACATATCTGTTCAGTGTTACCAATTACGTCCACCAAACAAATCTCTCATGGAAGACGTACTACCAGAAAGCTCGTTAAAGGCAAGATTATCGAGACTGTGTCTCACATACTTTGGATACATTATCAGGAGGAATCAGTCCCTGGAGAAAGACATCATGCTTGGTAAAGTAAAGGGTCAGTGAAAAAGAGGAAGACCCTTAAGAACATCTCCTTAAGACCCTTAAGGACATCTCCTTAAGGGTCTGACTGAGACAGTGGCTGCAACAGTGGGCTCAAGCATAGCAAAGATTGTGAGGAGGGCACAGGACTCGGCAGTGTTTTGTTCTGCTGCACAGAGTGTCTCTGTGAGTTGGAACTGACTCAACAGCACCTAACAACAACATCAACATGTTGTGCAATCATTATCACTGTTTTTAAATTCTTTTTAATAGCCTTTACAAAAACTCAGTGCCCCTTAAGCAAAACCACCCCCTGTCCCTGCCAGCCACTAGTAAACTTTGGTCTGTATACATTTGCCTACTCTATGGTGGCAAAGCTTTGGATTTGGTTGCCTTCTAAAACTGGACTCTGAATACAGTTTGAGTATTTCAATGACTCAGGACGGTTATTACCCACACATAGCTTCCCAGGCTGTGGAGTACAGCAAAGGCTCCAGGCAGCACTACTGTGTCACAGTTTCTGTCTAAGTGCAGTCTGCTCCCCAATCCACTTTGTCAATTCAGTATACAATTCAGTAACAATAATTACATTCATCATGTCATGCAGCCATCACTATTACCCATTTCCAGATTTCTTCATCACCCTTAACAGAAACACAGAGCTCCCTAAGAACGGCTCCCTTTCTCCTCCTCTCACCCACCTCTCCTAACGACTGATAAATTTTAGTCTCTGAATTTGCCTATTCTAGATATTTCATATAAATTAGATCATACATATTTGTTCTTTTGTGACTGATTTGTTTCAATAACTGTATTGTTTTAAAGTTCATTCATTTCACAGC
Organism: Heterohyrax brucei; assembly: GCA_028571685.1. Classification (NCBI taxonomy): domain Eukaryota; kingdom Metazoa; phylum Chordata; class Mammalia; order Hyracoidea; family Procaviidae; genus Heterohyrax; species Heterohyrax brucei. The sequence goes on along the minus strand of CM053142.1, from coordinate 58,901,429 downwards.
ATCTACCTGAGCTTCATTTCTCTTTACTGATAAATAATATTCTGTCATATGGATGCACCAGGAGCTCTAGTGGCACAGTGGTGAGACATCAGGCGGCTGACCAAAAGACCATTGCTCAGACCTACGAGCTTCTCCACAGGCGAAAGATGCAGCAGTCTGCTTTTGTAAAGATGACAGCCTTAGGAAACCTTAGCGGGCAGTTCTACTCTGTCCTAAAGGGTTGGTGTCAGTCAGAATCAACTCTGCTGCAATTGGTTTGGTGTTTTATGCTATGGATACACCACATTTTATTGATCCACTTATCTGTTGATTGATACTTGGTTTGTTTCCACTTTTTGTCTATGGTGAATAGCACAGTGATGAATTTTGATGTGTGAGGATCTGTTTGAGTCCCTGCTTTCAAGACTTTTGGATACATACCCGGGAGTGAAATTGCTGAGTCATGTGGGACTTCTGTGAAAACCCTGATGGCATAGTGGTAAAGTGCTATGGCTGCTAACTAAAAGGTCAGCAGTTCAAATCTACCAGGTACTCCTTGGAAACTCCATGGGGCAGTTCTACTCTGTCCTATAGGGTCACTGTGAATTGAAGTCAACTCAATAACAGCAGGTTTTTTTTTTTTCAGTTGTTGTTGTTATGGGACTTCTATGTTCATCTTTTTGAGGAAAGCCTGAGACCTCTGAAGGACATGATTGCTGCCTTAAAATATTTGATAGCTGTCAATGAAAAAGTGGTATGTAGCTTGTTTTGTGTTACTTCACAGGGCAGATGTGGGATCATTACAAATGAAAGTTAGCAGGAAACAAGTTTTTCCTTAGTTTAAGAATTTTCAAACATTGCTGACTCACCACAGAATGGTCTGCCAGTGTGCTCAGGCAAATACTGAGATCTAGGGATCAGAGATCTTGTAGGGAGAACTTACTTTGGGAGAAAAGTTGACCCCTTGACTTCCAAGTTCCTTCTAATGTACAGAGTCTGAGTCTTCTTCAGTTATTTTTATCTTGTACTGCTGTTTCATTCCAATAGATAACGTATTTGTGACTTTGGTCTTCTAATTCCTGAAAGAATATTAAACTGCATTTAAAAATAAAATTAAAAACAAATACAAATTTTAATGAAAAATTCCCAGGGCTGCTGAGAAAAAATGAGTTGCTACAAGATTTGAACACTGAATTTGTATCTTCCTTGCTGGCAGTCTGGGCAGAGAGAATTGTGTGATGTTATAGGTTCTTATCATTTAGGAAGAGAAAATCTACACTTTCATCTGTCTTAGTATTGACCTTGACTTCCCAACAGGATTTTAAGCTCCTTAATGACAGGAAACAAGTCCTTTATTTCACTTTATCTTCAGCAGCATCTATTGAATATCTTATAGAGAGCAGGTGCTTGATGTGTTGTAAATGAATTGAAATTTTTAAAGGTGAAATATCTTTTTCCTTTATTTTCCCTCTGGGTCTGGCAGAAGGCATGTCCTAGCTAGGCTATAAGTCATCGTTCTGAAACTGTATTATATTGGTCTAATGAGGTAGCCTGAATTTGACCTTTAGTAAGCCCCAGACTGCCATAATTGCCTCTATTTACACTTCTTCATGTCTTCAGAATAGGTTTCTGTCTTAAATGCATTTGTGCTGTGGACTATAGCTGTTCTTGGACAAGGGCTGTTTTTTCCTCAGTAGCTTCTCACTGTATCCAGTAATAACAATAACCAACATTGTATTTCATTTTGTTAGAACACAAGCCCAGCTCTAAGTGATTTATGTATATTGATCCACTAATCCTACCAGTGGCTTTGTTAAGTAGTTGCTACTGTGAGTCCCTAGGTGATACAGATGGTTAATGCATTGAGCTGCTGATCAGAAGGTTGGTGGTTCTAGTCTCCATAGAGACTCCTCAGAAGAAAGGCCTGGCAATCTACTTCTGAAAGAATAGCCATTGAAACCCTATGGAGCACAGTTCTACTCTTACCCACACGGGGTTGCCCTGAGTCAGAATCACTGGGTAGCAACTGATTTCTTATTATTAACCTTATTTTTCAGATGAGGACATAAAGACAGAGAAGTTAAGTGACTCACCCAAGTTAGTAACTGGTGCAGCTAGAATATGAACCTAGCATTCTGGCTCCAGAATTTGTGCTCTTAACCACCGTATCCTTCTGTTTTCCTTAGCAAAGGGTCCTACATGCAATATTTATTTAATCAAGTTACTGAAGGACCAAAGTCTGAGATAGGTCTGTCTGCTCTGTAGCCAGACATCAGGTGGTAACTGGCTTCCTCTGCCCCACCTCTCTCCATCATTCCCTGTGTTCCCTGGAGAGCAGCTGAAAACCTGCCCTTCCCTTCCCCAGCTGTGTTCCCTTCCCCAGCCCAGGTTTCTGCAATTGGCCACTCTCCAGCTCTGCTACCAGGTCTGCTTGGCTCAAGGCCTTGGGAATGAGAGACGCAAGACCGAGCTCTGCAGAGTGACTCACATCTGTTTGGAGTAGTTAAAGCCTATTTGTTTTTGTGCCACTTTGCAATTCTTCCTCCAGGAACCCATCCCTGTTTTTCCATCTGAAATGCCAGATGGTATCTATTTATTTTTAAATCAATGTGAATTTTGATACATGTAGCTTTTAAAGCTACCCCAAAGTACTGCAAAACCAGGCCTGGTCTTCACCTATGACCTCAAAACCAAAAAAAGCCCAAACCCACTGCCATGGGGTAAGACAGAGTAGAATAGCCCCATAGAGTTTCTAAGGAGTATTTGGTGAATTTGAACTGCTGACCTTTTGGTCAGTAGCTGTAGCACTTCATTACTATGCCACCAGGGTATGCGCTTCACAAGTGTTTTCTAATGATGACATCTCAGGACAAGTGGAGAGAGGACTAGGACCAAGCCCTTCCTATAGCTTTATCTGAGTCAGGGTGAAGGGGACAGGTCTATGTCTGGCATCTCTTGCTTCTGATCCTGTTAGACACCACTAAACCCAATGGTAAGAAAAAGTAGAAGGTGTGTCCATGGGAACTGCCTCCTCCTTTATGCAGTTTCTCACTCAGCCAGGAATTGGCCTCTTTCCTTCGTCCTAACTAGCTGCGTCACTGGCACCAGTGTCTGCAATTGTGTAAATCTCTGTAAGAGTGAATGTTCTCTATTGTAGGAGACTCCGCAGGGCTGGAGGGGTGGGAGAGGCTCCTCAGCTTGAAGCAGTGCATGAGCATTACACCTTCACTATCTGGGCACGGGAGCCTGTAAGTCTAGAAATGGCAAGCGCTCTTTCACTGCCTTCGTCCAATCTGCTGAAACAAACCAGACAGAGCCCAGATGTACAGGGTCACACAGATCATTCATAACTGATCTGGTCCTCGTACAGGGTAGCAGAAGAACAAGGAGAGATAAGTACCAAGGATACATTGAACATGTGTTTAGACCAAACAGTCCACCAATGTTCACTGCAGCACTATCCACAGCAGTCAAAAGGTGGAATCAACCTAAAAGCCCATCAACAGATAAATGGATAATCACGATATGGATTATAGGTGCAATGGAATATCGCTATGCCATAATACATACATACATACAATGGAATATTACTCTGCCATAAAGAGAAATGAAGTCCTAATACATACCACACATAGATGAACTTTGAAAACATTAGGCTGAGTGAAAGGAGTCAGCCACAGAGGGCCCCAAACTGTGTGATCTCACTTACATGAAATAAGCAAATATACAGATATCAAAGTTTATTGCTGGTTACTAGAGGTGGAAGGAAGGAGAAGGGGACTTACTGTTTAGGGGACGCTAGGAGCCCCAGTAGCACGAATAGTGGTTAAGCACTCAGCTGCTAACCAATAAGTTGGGAGTCAGACCCATTCAGTAGCTCTATGGAAGAAAGACCCGGCTTCTGTAAAAATGACAGCCTAGAAAATCCCATGGGGCAGTGCTTCATCATGTGAGGTCACTGCGAGTCAGAATCGGCTTCATGGCCCCTAACAACAACAAGTTTATGTCAGTAGTGGGAAATCACGTGGAAAGGAGAATAGGTACAATGGTGTACAACACAGAGACTGTCATCAGCATTGTCAAGTTATGCATGCAAAATCTGTTGAACTGGCATCCACAGCTAATAAATAGTACATGTAGTTGGCATTCAGACTCAGGTCTTCTTATCTAAGTTTAAAAACCTTCTTTGTGTGTCGTAAAGATATACAAAACATCTGCCAGTTTACAGGATATCACATGACACAATACAAAAGAAAACACATTGTAAACTCTAGTAATTCCATGAAAATGTGAAGAATTACGATAAATTTCTATTGATTTTAGCTAAAATAAGCAATGGTTTCATCATTTGGTGCCTCTACTCAATTTCTGACCAGAATTGCTTATAAGTAGTAAAATGGAAAGTTTTCATTTTTTTCCTGCATTTCTTTTCTATGTTCTAGCCCAGGCATGCAGACAGAGTTTGGGAGGGTATGACAGCTGTACAGGGAGCAGGTAGAGAAGAGGCACGCACCTGGGTACTCATCGTGGTAAAGACATAGAATTAGACAAATTTCAGGGTTGGCTGGAAAAGGTCAGTCTGAGTCACTACAGCAGCAGAGCCCTAGGCATCACCATTAAGTAACTGAGGCAATGTGAAGCAAAAGGTGATCTCAAGCAAAGTCTGAAGCCAAGATGAATATACCATAGAGGACACTGGTCCTTTGACAAGCTCGCCCAACAGATTAGGCTTCCTATACTGGGATGCTCAGAAATCCTTGGTCATTTCCACTTGGTCCTTGACTGGCTGAAATAAAGCAGAGTTTATATGTGAGAAGATTTTTGCCCCTCTATCCAACTGCTGGAATCCCTGGTGGTGTAATGGTTAACTGCTGCGGCTGTTAACCAAAAGGCCAGCAGTTCAAATCTGCTAGGCACTCATTGGAAACTCTATGGGGGCAGTTCTACTCTGCCCTATAGGGTTGCTATATGTTGGAATCGACTCAGCAGCAGTGGGTTTGGTTTTGGTTTGACACCCAACTGCTTTCAGTCCCGCTGCAAATAGGAATTTGGTCCCCTGGGCAGACGTACAATCTGCTTCTGTGTCTGTGTTCCCTCAGTGATTTTCCTGGTTAAGATTCCTAAGCAGGCAACTGTAGCTCACTGAAGGTGACACATGAATTTTTTGGTATCTGAAACTTTAGTAACTATGAGCTGCTTTCTGTGTCTAAAGCAACAGTTCTGGCAGTAAAAATGCTGTTGATACTCAGGCTAACCTCTGAGAAAGATGTTCAGATTAAAAAATATATATATCAGGAAGTTCAAAGAACAGTGCAAAGAATTGAAATCATTCTTAAACTGACCAATCAGTCCTTACAGGTAAGAGTCATGGGTAACTATGGGTAGGAATCCAAGGTCTTGAGTTCCAAATTAATACTCACCTGTTGTGAGAGGGGAATCTCTGGGTGTTAAAATGGTTAATGTGCTTCCATGCTAACTGAACAGTTAGTGTTTCAAATCTACCTAGGGGTATCTCAGAAGAAGGGCCTGGTGATCTATTGCCAAAAGCATGCATTGACAACCTATGGCTCACAGTTTTACTCTGACACACATGAGTTCACCATGAGTCAGGACAAACTTGATAGCAACTGGTTTTTTTAGTTCCCAGAGGTGATTTTGTAGGTTAAGAAAGCAAAACACAATGGATCTTTGCTAATGATTTTCCAGAGATGATTATTTAAAAAGCATGGTACTTTGGAGTAAGAAATTCAAGAAATAAAAAGCATGTGCATTCTGCCTGAGATATGCAAAACAAGAAAATAAAATCTTAATTGGTTACTAATTGGTTTATGTCAGAGGTTATAAACTGACAGTGGGCTTTGTATGGTCAGCAGCTGTGTTTTTGTTGATGATTGTGTTATGCTCGCACAGTGCTTTAAAAGGCGATGCAACAACATGAAATATCTAGAATAGGCAAGTGAAAGAGAAAGAAAGTAGATTAGAGGTTACCGTTGGCTTGGGGGACAGGAAGGCATGTGACATGAAGGGAAGAAGAACTGAGCCATGGTCCACTAAACCTACTGAATCAATGTTTCCTGATTGAAAGAAGTAGCTTTGGGGGATGAGAATGTAGCAGACTTCCCCTGGGAGCCAGAGGCATGGGCTGCCTGACCTTAGCTACCCTGGCAGTCCTCTCTCCTCTCTATTGCTGTGCCTTCCTGGGGCCCACTCTGCCCTGCTCCCTCCTCCCTCCTCCAGAAGCAGAGATCACCTCCTCAGCCTACTTCATCAGATGGCATAGGAATCATCTCCCGGATGAAGAGGACGAGGACGAGGAAGAGGAAGGTTGAGGAGAGGCAGAGGAAGGATGAGGAGAGGCGAGCTTAAAGCAGATGTCATGAAGTCACTGGAGGCCTGCCAAGATGAGGGTGTTCATGTCACTTGCCACCCCTTGTGCCCAGAAACAGGCAGCAAGCACCTGGGACAATGCTGAGCTCAAAGTCCTTTCCTCTGTGCCACCTCCCAGTCCTGACATACACACACATGTACACACAGTGGGTGAGGAATGTACGTCTGTGGACGTTAGTATCTCTCTGTATTTATTTCATATCATATACATAAGCATAACTATAACTTGCATAAGCAGATCTACGCTACACACATACAAGGACTGCCAGTTAAGAATTCATCCTAGAAAAACTGCTACATACCTCATTGCTGAATATGACTATGGTCACCTTTGAAGTACTCCCCTAGGGAAGCTACCACCAACACCAGTGCCTAGTCCACCCTTCAAAGAAAGTTTGGAATTCTTTTTGGAATGACCATTAGAGCGTTGCTGTATTATCCTTGAAGTCCTGACTGTCATCAAAATGTTTTCATTTCAATATTTCCCTTACCTTTGGGTAAAGAAAAAAGTCACTGGGGGCCAGATCAAGTAAGTAGGAAGGATGTTCCAATACATTTTATTTCTTTACTGGCTAAAAACTCCCTCACAGACAACTATACAGTTAAGTTTATGAACTTGCCTCCGTGCCACTGTGCACAATGGCTAGTCTGAAAGACTTCCAAAATTACTTTGAAGGGTGGACTAGGCATTGGCATCAGTGCAAAGCTTCCCAAGAGGAGTGCTTTGAAGGTGACCATCATGATATTCAGCAATGAAGTATGTAGCACTTAGAACAATTAAATTTCTGGAGTTAATTATGAGACCTTGTATGTTTGCAGAAGTTTGTATCTCAGATATATATAGAAGCATATATGTATATGTATCTGTGTGTATCTTGTATACATAAGCATATATGTAACTTGTATAGGCAGATTTATACTATATACATTATTTAAGTATATGTAGAACATACATGTAGAAAACCCTGGTGGCATAGTAGTTAAGTGCAACTACTAACCAAAAAGTCAGTGGTTCAAATCCACCAGGCACTCCTTGGAAACTCTATGGAGCAGTTCTGCTCATACTATAGGGTTGCTATGAGTCAGAACTGACTTGATAAGCGTTGGGCCAAGGTGGTGATTCAGGGAGAACTTCCTGGGAGAGAAACACCTGAGCTGTCTTGAAGGATAGATAAACCAAAAACCAAACCCGCTGCTGACTAGTCGATTCCAAATCATAGCCTCCCTATAAAAGGATAAATAAGTAACTGTAATCCAAGTGAAAAAGAGAAGGCACAAGACAGCCTTGATGATAACAACTGTTAAGTACTTTTCTGCTAATTAAAAAGTTAGTAGTTAGAATCCACCTAACAGCTCCACAGGAGAAAACACACAGTGATCTGCGTCTGTAAAGATTATAATCTAGAAAACCCTATGGGCCAGTTCAACTCTGTAAATCAAAAATGGACTCGACAGCACTTAACAACACACTATGGATCTGAAGATACATGAATGCATACGTATGTATGTATGTGTGCTTGGAGATGCACGCAAACCTCTGTAAGGATATTCAAAAGGCAGTGGTTGTCTAGGTAGGGGAGCTAGGTGGCTGGATGACAGATTTTTTTTCACTGGACATAATTTACAAAATTATGCAACATTTTATAATTGACTGAAAATGAACTTATAATTATACCATCACAGTCAAATAAGGAGCTTGGTGATTGTCATGGATTGAATTGTGTCCCCTTAAAAATATGTGTAGCAATTTGACTGGGCCATGATTCCCAGTATTGTGTGAATGCCCTCTATTATGTGACTTTCCTATGCTGTAAATCCTAATCTCTACCTGTGGTCAATAAATACAAAAAAAAGAAAAGAAAAGAAAAGAAAATTCCGACTCATAGCTACCCTGTACACCAGAGTAGAACTTCTCCGTAGAGTTTCCAAGGACCACCTGGTGGAGTCCAACTGCTGCCTTTTTGGTTAGCAGATGTAGCACTTAACCATGATCAATAGATAGGATTATGTTAAAAGAGGATTAGGGTGGGGCGGCAACACCCTTATTACGGGAGTATTCCCTGAAGGTGTGACTTGCACCACTTTTTATTCTTTTATCCTACAAGAGATAAAAGGAAAGGGAAGCAGGCAGAGGGTTGGGGACCTCATACCATCAAGAAAGCAGCACTGAGAGCAGCACGCATCTGTCGGACCTGAGGAGCCTGCACTGAGATGTTCTTAGACCAAAGAAAGGCTGATGCAACACAAGGACCTTCCTCCAGAACCGACAAAGAGAGAGAGTATGTTCCCCTGGAGCCAGCACCCTGAATTCAGACTTGTAGCCTGTGTAAACATAAATTCCTTTCTTTCATGACTCGGATCCAACTCGACGGCACTTGGCTTGGCTTTCTTTTTTTTTAAAGCCATCCACTTGTGGTATTTCTGTTGGAGCAGGTATCAGATGACCAAGACAGTAAATCTTTCGTAAAAAAGGTCTGTTCTGAGGGAGTTTGGGAAAATGATTTTGGATAGTTGGACATATCTATACATGTGTTAAAATTATTGAACCAAAAAAGTCACTTTTTCTGTATGATGATATAAAGCATAGAATAAGATCTATGAAAATAAAGATCTGTTCTTAGAAGCAAGTGTGAAAAATTACAAAGGATGCAGGTCATGCCACACATTTGATTGGCATCGTTGTTAACACTATTTTTGTTGGTGTTGCCAGGCCCCTGGAAAGTTAATAATATATGCTGTAGAATGGAGTTGTGGCACTACCCATGTATCTACTTAAATATAATTATTAGTACAGAGATAAACCCATTGTTATTGAGTCGACTTCAACTCACAGCGACCCCATATGACAGAATAGAGCAGCTCCAAAGATTTCCACGGCTGTAATCTGTATGGAAGCAGACTGCCACAGCTTTCTTCGTGGAATACAAAGATAGTCAAGAATAAATAGCCTGAACAACATAATAAAACTAAAAGAAACATAAGATTAGAGGCAGAACAGTGAGAAAAGAGGCTGCTTGACTGCCCAAGCAGGAAATACTTAGGTCTTGAAAGACGCTGAGACAGTAGGGAAAAGAGGAAGACATGGAAAAGAAAACAGGTTGGAAAAAGGTAGTGGGTATTATTGGTAGGAATCGTCTGAGGTCTATGACTTCAAAATAGGTAAGGTTGTGGTATGGGATGGAAAAACAGTTAGACTTGGAGTCGGATTTGAGTGGCCTTAGGCATGCTTCTTTAATTCTCTGAATCTCAATGTCCTCTCTTTTCCAGAAGTGGTAACAGCTACTTCATGAAGTTGTAAGGATTAAATCACTCAATGATATGTGAAATATACCTTGTAAAGAGCTTGATTGGAGGAAAATGAGTAAGACTATTTACTTATAAAAGACAAATGATACTTGAAAAGTAACTTACGTTTATGAGGAACAATTATGCAGCATGTTTTGAAAAGGCCGTTGAGAGGTCACTCATTCCTGGGGTAGAGATTGGTGAGTACCTAACCATTATCCATCCTCTCCTGGCTAACTAACAGAACCTTGATGTTATTTGGATGGCAATATTTTCAGTTATAAAACTACATTTCCCAGCTTCCTTTGCAACTGGAGGTAGCCAGTTAGATGTAAGAAGAAATATTTGAGTAGAACCTCTGTAGAAGTTCTTTAATGGGAGCTAAATCAGCTTGGAGGAATGCTCTTTTGTCTTGACCTATCTTCTACTTCCTGTTGCTGGGAACATGATGTGATGGCTGGAGTTCAGGTAATCATTATGTGACCATGAGGTTATCTAGAAGATGGAAGACAAGCAATGACGATGGCAGAGTAGAAAGCGGTACTATATCAGCCTGGTCTAACCACCTACAGACTTCTCTCTCTCTCTCTCTCTTTTTCGTGGTAAAGTACACATAACATAAAATTCACCATTTTAACTACTTTAACATATATAGTTCAGTAACATTTAGTACATTCACAGTTTTGTGCAGTCATCACCACGATCAAGCTCCTGACCATTTTTGTCATTCCCAAAATGACACCCTCCACCCACTGGATAGTCTTTCCTCATCCTCCGCACCCTCAGCCCCCGACAACCACTAATGCACTTTCTACCTCCACACTTCTTTTATAGGAGAGAAAAACAAACTTCTACCTTGTTTAAACCTCTGTTGTTTGGGGGCTTTGCTTTCTGGCAACCAAACCCATTTCTAACTGATACAGATTCTTTTCCAAAAATACAAAAGGATTAGAAAGCAATACTCTAGGGCAGAGTTCAAGCAAATTTTTCCTGTAAGGGCCAGATAGCAAATACAATAGGATCTGTGAGCCATAGGGTCTCCGCTGCAGCTACTCAACTCTGTTGTTGTGGCTTGAAGGCAGCCTTAGACAATATGCAAATAAATAAGCATGGCTGTGTTCCAATAAAACTTTAGTTTTCATGTATCATGAAATAGTATTTTGATTTTTTTTTTAATCATCTCAAAGCTCACAGATTTCATAAAAACAGGATTTAGCTCCAGGGCTACAGTTCGCTGTCTTCTGCTAATAGACAATACAATTTAAAACCAACAAGCAAACCAAAACAAAACAAAAATTAAAAACCAAAGTATAACCAATGCCAGTGTTATATGTTTGTTAATAATCTTTATGCTTCTATATGCTTCCAAACCTCCTTGGATGTGGTAGAACTGGGCCCGTAAAATAACAAGAATATTTTTTAAACAATATATCAAAAATCACACATCTAAATACAGACTGATTTTGAAGTGATGACCTTGGAAGGTAAGTGACCAATCCCAGTGAGTGTGCTTGTAATAATAATAAGTGAGGTTTTGTTTGAAAACTTAAATCTTGATAACAGTTGCCATCAAGTCGTTGCCAGCTCATGGTGTTTCAGAGTAGAACTGTGCTCTGTCAAGTTTTTGATGGCTGATTTTTCAGAAGTAGACCATCAGGCCCTAGAACCTCCAGCCTTTTGGTTAGCAGCCAGGTGCTGTTCACTGTTTTGAACCAGTCTTGGTATGTTTATTTAAACAGAGTCAGTCTTCTTACTTTGTAACCACGCTGTTGATGGGTCAAGTTGTTAAGCCAAAAAGGCCAAGTGGAAGCAGCCTGAGCAGCACGGAGTAGGCCAAGAGTCCTCACTCCTATTGTCGGGTGTTGCATGCACTGCCTGGGAAAGGCCACTGATGGTGGCAGAAACAATAGAGCAGCAGCTGGGGCTTGGAGGACAGGCTGAAGGCCAATGCATGCTGCTGGGGGCTGGAGAGATGTGAGGGTTAGTTTGAAAAACCCATGGTTGTGTGTGCCCAGTCATGGCAGGTAACTTTTCTGGTGGCAAATGTGCAGCTTTAGTGAATTACAGGGGTTTACACTGAAGAGCCAGAGTAAAGACATCGATGGTAAAACCTTAAAGTAGTAAAGAAAAGGCCGGTAGAGTACGGGTCTGAGACTGGGTGTGTATGTGTGTGTGTGTGTAAATTGCCACAGCTACTGATACTTTTTGGGCGAAAAAAATTAAATGGTTTATCTAACGTCCTGCGTAGAACTTAGCTGATTAAAATGTTTACTTCTCTCTCAGCAGTTACGTAGTACCTACACACATCTTACGTGTTTTTGTATGAGTGTGTGTGCATGCAGGTGTGGGCAGAGGGGGCATGAATAGAAGTGTGTGTATGGAGGGCAGAAGGCTGATTTGGGTGTGAACAGCTCAGGCAGAGTGAAAAGTGGTTTGTTACATAACCCGGGGAAAGGGTCAGGGAGAGAATGCTTTGATGTGCTTTTAGTCATGCCAATAATAATTGTTTAGCCTCACACGTGGTAAGAGTAGAGTGGGTGCTCTCTCTGTCTGACTCTGTCCCTCACTCTTTCTTTCTCCCCAGGCAGATGCACAGACATTTTACCATGTGATTCTGAAAGCATAACACTGAAAGCCTCTGACTGTGCCAAGAGAAGAGTGTAGGGAAACAAAGGCCAAAGCCAAGGCCAACGCCAGCTGCCAGGAACCCCTGCTCCAACAGCAGTACAGAAAAATAACAGTGAAACTCCACTTACTATCAGATAACTCATCAGCGTCAGCGCAGCCCTCTGATTTGGAGACAAAGATCTCCCACACTCCTTTTCCTACCCTCCCCTACCTCCCTTTCTTCTCATCATCTAAACATGAAACGCTGTTGTTGTTGGGTGCCATCCTGTTGGCCTAGCCTCATAGCGACCCCATGTGACAGTAAAACTGCCCCATAGAGTTTTCTAAGCCGTAATCTTTACAGGAACAGATCACCAGGCCCTTCTCCTTTGGGACTGCTTGGTGAATTTGAATCACTGACCTTCAGTTAGCAGCCAAGGGCCTAACCACTGCACCACCAGAAGCACCGAGGCCCAGGAAATGAGCTGCTCTTCTTTCTCCCTGGAGGGCTTACGTGCACTCTTCTACTCTGCTTTGAATTTCTGGGAGACACAGGTTTGGGGGCACCAGAAAAGGAAGGAGAATGTGTTAAGTAAAGAGCACCACTCTTATCATGAGAGAGGCTGAGTTCAACATGGCTGTGTTACTTGGACACTAGCACAGCTCAGTACAACTCTTAGATTCTGGAGATGCACAGGGCTAAAACATCTGTCTAATTATGTTCCTATTTCTTTATGCAAAGCATCTCTGCTCTTCTTGGCTGACAGCTTCTGCTAGGTGGCCTTTGGGCAAAAGCAGAATCAACCTTTCTCCAGAGCCCTTATCTCCTATCCTTCTGTTCCTGTTCCCCATTCCATCCCTCTCTGTTTCATTCTAAAGTCTCAGGTCTACCTCAGGCTCTAGGTCTAGACACCTAGATAATCTGGGTAGACTATTACCAGATTTACAATGTAGTTCCTGCATAATCTTAAAGCCCTCATTTTTACCTCCCTGGGGCCTGATTTCTTTTAATACCAAATTCTATCTACCTTTCCTCTCAAGGATAAAAGGAGGTTAAACAAGCAATTGATGGAGAATACTTTAAAAAGGTATACAAGTCTTACTGCATAAAATGACAGATGCCACACAACCAGCAGGACTGTTGTTACCTCTTGAAAATTACTGTTAGCAATATATTCAATGTATTATTTTTAAGGCAGCAGATTGAGCATTTGTTTTCTTATAATACATCCAACTTCTAGCCTGTACTACTTACCAAATGTTAGTAACACCCAATAAAAGAGCCAGGCTCTAATTGACAACTTTTGGCTACCACTTCTTTTAAGATAAACTGAATGAATAATAAAATTATTTTTATGTGCCTCTATTGTGTCAAATTTGGTCAGAGTCATTCAACTCTTTAAATGTTGTTATGGAACCTACAAATGAACATGAAATACTACGTGATGGAGTGGAAATAAAAGTCATGATCTTGCCTGACACCTTGTTGTATGCCCTTGGGGATGTGGCTTGGATGTGGTCTCCTCATCTTTATCTATTTAATGCCCTTCCAGCATTCACAGCAAATGAATCTATAAGTCAATGATTTCATACATCTCTCTCAGGTTGAATATAGAATAATACCACTGAAAATCTATTACCAGTTGCCACTGAGTTGATTTTGACTCACGGCAACCCCATGTGTAGCAGAGTAGAATTGTATTCCAGAGGGTTTCCAATGCTTGATTTTTCAAAAGGAGATCACCAGGCTTTTCTTCCAAGGTACCTCTGGGTCGATAAAAACCTATACCTGTTGCCGTTTTGCTTCAAGATAGTGCCTTCACAAACTGAAGTTAAGGTATTTCAAGGTAGCATTTAGGGGTGCTTCACCACTGGATCAAAATCAAATATTCATTTATAGAAGGAAAAAGAAACAGATCAACTTAAAGGGCCACATGACTGAGTTAAAATGGGGAGCTTTCTTCAGAAAGTCAATTATTGTGTTGATTTCTACACCAACAACAATAAAGCTCAGGAGACCCCAGAGACCTGTGAGGGGAGCATATCACTATTAACCCTTACCATACTTTACATCAGAGAACATTGACTTAAAATTGTTAGCATGTCTTATGTTCTCCTAAGAAACTCTGGTGGTGTGGTGGTTAAGTGCTGTGGCTACTAACCAAAATGTTGTCAGTTCGAATCCACCAGGTGCTCCCTGGAAACTCAATGCAGCAGTTGTACTCTGTCCTATAGGGTCACTATCAGTCAGAATCAACTTGATGGTAGTGGTTTGGTATATTCTCCAGAAATCTCAGTCCACGTCTTCTCATGCTTGGTGCTTGCTCTGCCTACACAGTTACATCTCAAGCACATTTTTTGGAGAAGAGATATGGGTGTTACAAGATGTAAATAAGTTAACAAGAATAAATAAACAAGGAGAATCTTTCTCTCCAGGATCTCAGAATATTTAATAAATGTAGCTCTCCAATCTCTAACACGTGAACATGCATGTAAGAGCCTCAGAAGCCTATCATGGATCTGTGACCACACAGGAAGCCAGAAGCACAACTTGATCAAAGCCTTGGTGGTGATTTGCTCTCACGGCTGTTTACATTTCTGCACTTCTGTGGAATCATGTCATGCCTGGAACAATTTCAGTAACCCTCTTAGAACCCATTCCTTTTTTTTCAGGAGATTAGTTCCTTCTGTCTGAAGGCCAACAGAAGCCCTTGGGGTCCTTCCTCATTTACAATTTTCAGCAAATACAAAGTGTGGCTCTGTTATGGTTGCTATTAAATCAGGCTTCTCGTACCCCTATCTTACCCGACTCCTCTTTCTCATCTCCTTTCTCAGCCCTCCAATTTGTATCTGCCTTATTACATTGCCTTGAATGCATTTCCTTTCCTGCTTCCCCTCACCTTCCACGTGCTTCATTTGTATGCACATCGTGGCTTCTCTTTCTTGCTGCCACCTCTCAGCCTGAAAAGTCAGATAGGCCAATAGAAAGAATGCACCTTGAGGCCTCAGGCAAAGAAGGCCAGGAAGGCAGAAATCCAGGGCCAAGAAAGGTAGTGAGGCACGGTTTCAATAGGTGAAGCCTAGGTCATAGGCCTTATTTCCTGTGTGCCAAACTCAAGGAGGCCTCAGGAAGGGCAGTACCTCCATGGATCTCTCTTTCTTCTATTTATAATCTACTTTTCAGAGGACAGGGCAAATGAGGTCCACAGCCATCTATGGACCCTTCTTTCTCTTAGGCTATGATAAGTTCTCTACATGGAGTAGATCTCAAGCATTGGAAAGAGGCAGAGAAAAGATCACCACACTTGCCAGACTTCTGAGTGATCTGATAGACCAGGGATATACCAAGAGACCACATCACAGAGGTATATGTTCTAAAGTGACCTGGGTCCTTTTGGGAAACAGTCTTAGAAAACCCTTACACCATCTCAGAGTTGGAACGTACGGGCTGTGTGGTGTACTGTAAGAAACTTGCTACGTAGTCATTTATACGACTATTCTTGGAAAATTTTCCCAACAACTGATTTTATCCTGGGTGGGCTGAGGGTAATTGAATTGGGGAGTTATGGGGCTCAGATAGGGGAGAATGGACAAGAAGAACCTTGTCCTCTGAGAGTTTGTGGAAATCTTGGTAGCGGCATGATGGCAGCAAGCCATAGCTCCGGGGAAGGCAGGGAGGAGACAGGATTTGAGTTGCCTTTTAGGGAAGCAGCCTTACCAGCAATTCCAGTTTAAAAAATAGCTTTGCCAGCACAGTTCAAGTCTTGGCTCCTTCAGCCTAGAACACCATGAGGACTCATTTTTGGGGTTCAACCATGAGTCTCTCCAGTCACTCCTTATCCTTCCTGTTATGGAAGGTAGTGGGGAGTCTTAACAATCTTTTTGCTGGGCTAGGCTTCACAGCCTCAAAGGAAGTCTGGCCTCAGCATCAGACAAGACTAATAATTATTAATAACAATAAAGACTGTTCAGTTGTGCAAGGAATGAGAAGAATGTGACTCCCATCATCAGGGGGATAAAAATGTGTCTGAATTTCTGTGTTACTTTTCTGGTAATCTTTCTGCCAGAATCTTTCCCAGTTAGCTGTTTCCCTAAAACAACAACAAAGAACCAAACCCAGTGCTGTCAAGTCAATTCTGACTCACAGCAACCCTACAGGGCAGAGTAGAACTGCTCCATAGTGCCTGGAGGATTCAAACCACCAACCTTTGGGTTAGCAGATGTACCACTTAACCACTACGACACCAGGGTTTCCAGCTCTTTCTCTATGCACTGTGAGTGATGATGTTTGGAAGAAATAACACAATTCAGATGAAAAGAAACCTTCTCTTAGTTTATGACAGTTACCCAGATAAGCAGGAACCTATAGAAGGCTTCTGATGCTGTTTCTGCTAGTGACACAGCAGGGGCCCTCATTGGACAGAAAAGGTGAGTCAGCTCTACCTTATTTTTAGAGCAATCTTGGGGCTGCATTCATGATATATAGGCTTTAGGCTGAAGATGAATAGAAAGATTGAGGGAATGTAGGTAACAGTGGCCCCTGGTAATGGAATGGTTGAGCACCTATAACCTACTCTTCAAAGCTCACTTTTAGCCCTAGGCTCACTCTCTGCTTCACCGAGAGGCTACCCTTTATCATTCAGCATGCACAAAAATTCCATGACCTCTCAATTTAGTAGCAAGCTTTTCAGCTCCAAATTGAATTAAATGATTTTATTTTCTGTAAAGTCTTTCTCTTCAGCCAGATGACATACCTTGCCTCCATCTGTGTCCCTCTAAGCACCCGTCCAGCGCTGGACACACAGCAGCTTACTCACCAAACACTTGCTCGGCTAAGATTAACTAGAATGACCAGCACACCAACTTCGCATTGTATGAGGTGATTTGAGTTACCAATGTTTTGCCCACCTGCCTGAATCTACCTTCCTAGTAAAATTTACCCTCCCAGTTTGGGAGAAGGCCTTCGTACCCTGAACTCTCATCTTAAATCTCCAGTACCTCTTCCCTGCCCTTCATACCAGGTAGTGAATTCATCTCAGAGAAAAGTAGTGTGGACATAGGAGGACCATCTCATCTTCCTACCACCCATCCCTCCAGTCTGACTGTACCTGTACTGCATGGGCAGGCTTCTTCCTGTTTCAGCAGCAGAAGTGTCCCCCAGTTCTTATCTGAAGCCATCTTCAACTTGGACTTTGGGAACCACTTCATTTCTCCTCATGAGAAGAGTTTCAGTTTCTCCCTCTCTCCTGAGTCATTTGCAATGAAAACCAAATTTGACTTATTACCAAACACTTATATCATACTGCTTACTATGTGTCAGGCACTGTTCTGGCCACCTTACACATATTAACTTGTCTAATGTTCACAACAAATCCATAAGGTAGGTTGGTAGGTGTTATATTTTAAAGATGATAATGAAGGATTGAGTCACAGAGTTCAACTAACTTGCCCAAGCCCGATCAGCTTATGAGTGGTCAGCTTGGGTGGGGAAGGAGAAGTGTGGGAGGGCAGCCCCAGCAGGCTGGCTCTAAAGTTTGTGTTCTTAACCACTGTGCTGTACCACCAGCTACCAAAGCGCCTAGATGACTACACATTTGTCTCTTGCCGTCCCCTCTACTTCACTCTTTCCCAGCAAAGCTTCTCAGGATCTCTATTGACTATCTCCATTTCCACACCTGGCATTCTCTCCTCATCTTATTCTGTTTGGCTATTATTCCCACTAGCCCACTCTAATGGCTCTTAGCAAGGTCAGCATTGACCTACATTTAGCCAGAGTCAATGGCTAATCACCTAACATCATCTTACTGGATATTTCTACAGGGCTTGACCCAGATAATTACTCTCCATCTCTTGAAGTGCTTTCTTCTTTAGGCTTTCCTAGTCCCACCCCCAACCCCTTCTCCTCCTGTCGCACTAGCTATTCCTTTTCCATCTCCTTTGCTGACTCCCCGCCTTTTCTTGTCCTCAGTCTTTGGACCTCATCTTTTCTCTACCTATACCTGCCCTAGGTAATCTCATGCAGTCTCATGACTTTAAATACCACATAAATGCTAATGACTCTCACATTTTTATTTTCTGCCTAAGCTTCCAATTCATGCATCTAGTCTCTACTCTATTTCCTCTCTTGGTGTCCAATAAAGAGCCAAAAACCAAAACCATTGCCACTGATTCAATTTTGACTCACAGGGACCCTATAGGACAGAGTAGAACCGTCCCATAGAGTTTCCAGGAGCACCTAGTAGATTTGAACTGCTGACCCTTTGGTTGGCAGGCGTAGCACTTAGCCACTATGCCACCAGGATTTCCTGTTCAATAGCCATCACAAATTTAATGCATTTAGAGCAGAATGCTTGGTTCTCTCCCACTCCAAGCTCCTTTCTCTCCTCGTCTTCACCATCTCATTAAATGGAGCCATGATTTACCCAGTTGCTCACAGCACACACCTAGGAGTCACCGTCAGCTCTGACTTTCTCTTACCTTCTCACAATGAATTAAACTTACACAAGCCCTCTCCACTTTACCTTCAAAATGCAATATAAAATGGACCACTACTGATTACCTTCACTGATTGCATGCAGGTCTAAAACCTTGTCTTCTCTTCCTCAGATGACTGCCTCCTACCTAGTCCTTCTAATCTATCTTTGGACAGCTCTGTTACCTCTTCTACAGAGCAGCCCGAGTGATCCTTCTGAAAAGACGTGGTATCTTAACAGTCTTCTGCTTAAAGTTTTCCGAAATCCAAATCCCTTTCCACAGCCTGCAAGGTCCTGAGTAACCAGCCCTGCCTGCTCCATAGTCAGTCTCCCTCTTTCCCTTTGGTATATATGACACCGCCCTGCCAGCCTTCTTTTTGTCCCTTAAACATGCCTCGGTCTTTTCGGGCTCAAAATCTTTTCACTTGTTGTTGCCTCTGTGGCAACACCTTTCTCTGTTGCATGGCTACCTCTTCTCCCCATTCAGGTTGCTACTTTAATGACATCCACTCAGACAGGCTTGCCCTAACTTCTTGAGTTAAACCAAACCCATTGCTGTCTAGTCAGCTCTGACTCATAGCAACTGTATAAGGCAGAGTAGACTGCCCCGCACTCATCTAATAGATTTGAACTGCTGATCTTTTGGTTAGCAGCTGAGCTCTTAACCATTGCACCACAAGGGCTCTGATAGGCTCAAAAAGATCCAACCCCAGATGACTTTCTGTCTCCATTTTATGTTCTGTGAATCCCTGATGGTGCAAACATTTAACATATTCACCTACTAACTGAAAGATTGGAGGTTCAAATCCACCAAGAAGTGCCTTAGGAAGAAAAGACTGCTAATCTACTTCTGGAAAAATCGGCCACTGAAAACTCTATGGAGCACAGTTCTACTCTGACACATACTGGGTTGCCATGGGTCAGAAGTGATTCAATGGTAACTGGTGGTGTAGGTGGCTAGCACCTATAATTCATGAAAGCATCCTGCACATATATGGCACATTGGTTAACTGCACTGCTAAACAAAAGGATGGTGGTTCAAATCCACCAGGTGCTCCTTGAAAACTCTACAGGGCAGTTCGACTCTGTCCTATAGAGTCGCTGTAAGTCAGAGTCGACTTTTGTTGTTTTTATTATATATGTTGCTTGTCTTAACCTTCCCCAAGTCGTGAAACCCTACTCCAAATGTAAACTCCTTGAGGCAGGCACCTGTCTTGTGGCCTGCTGTATTCTCAATGCCTAGAACACTTCTTTGGCATTCAGGTGCTGAATATTTATGAATGGGCTTCAGCTTTCCACCTGTTCCTGTCCTGTATAGTGAGCACCCTTCAGGGAAACGGAAGGCCTCAGGAAGCAAGACTGGAGGTTTGTTCAGCCTTTCCTCTCTCCTAGGCCTGTAACCAACTCCTGGCCATCTGCCTCTTCTTGTTTTTGACCCCCACTTTGCTAACCGTGGGGAAGCCCCTAGCCAATTCACTGCTGGGAGTGGGTGAACAGGGTGTAGGCCAGCATGTTGGTGAAAGCCGGGGCTTCCAACTGGATCATTTAAGTTTAAACTCCTGCTGAGAACTTGCATTTCTAACAAGTTCCCAGGAACATATACATAAGAATCACCTGGGGATCTTGTTAAACTGTAGATTCTGATTCAGTGTACCTGGGGGTGGAAATGCAAATTATGAGCACGGAGCTTATTAAAAATGCAAATTCTCAGCAGGGGTTTAAACCAGAATGCACTGATTCCAAACCCTGAATTGAAAACATAGGCCTCGATCCAGATTGATGGTATCAATACTTAAGGACCTCAGCTGCATTTAATTAAAAATGGAAGGGCTTGTTGGAAGCCAGATCTTTGGCCAGTAGTCTGCTTTCTGCTATCATTTCTGCTGTTTTCCAAGCTTCAATTAAAGAAGCAACAAAAGATTCCTATCATGAGGCCATGTGCAGTGATCTCATCAGCTAAGACAAATACTTTCTTCTGGTTGTATTTATAGAACCCTTTCTTGTTTTCTCGGACAACTTTAGCTGGCATTATTTTGTTTACCTTCTCTTCACCTAGATTTGTGTTTGTAGGGGGACAGCTTTTTACTTCTTGCTCTTTGCCTCCTTGCAGTTCTAGTTTCTTTGTTTTTTTCTTCTCTTAGCTTTCATCTGTGGGGCACTTTTCAAATCAAACTATTTGTAATTTCCAATTACCAAGGCATGGTTATATTAATAAGGCATAGACAACATTGGCTTTTTCTAAGCACTTGGGAATAATTTTTCATAGCAGTGCCTCCTTTGCTCTGAGGGAGAGTGGGACATGGTACTCCTTCCCTTTTCTATCAGTCATGTGTCCTCATGCCAGACCTCCCTCCAGCCAGCACATGGTGAAAGGTACAACCATCCCTGCAGATTCCTGGCTAATTTCCGATTGGCTTCTGGGAGCCTGTGACCCCATATACAATCTTATAGCGAATCACAAAAAGGTCCAGGACTTGCTTACTAAATGATCCAGGAAGCAAGGTAGGCACAGCCTTACTTGTGATTAGTTACTCATCTGTAGTGAACAATTCCACATGGATTTCACCATGTCAAGGATGTG
This sequence comes from Heterohyrax brucei, assembly GCA_028571685.1. NCBI lineage: Eukaryota > Metazoa > Chordata > Mammalia > Hyracoidea > Procaviidae > Heterohyrax > Heterohyrax brucei. The sequence goes on along the minus strand of CM053142.1, from coordinate 58,880,117 downwards.
ATGAAACTCATGTGGAATTGTTCACTACAGGTAATCTGGTGAGCAAGGTGAACACCACGCTGTCTATTGTATAATCTACCCCTGCCAGTGCCAGCTGCAGTGAAGCTGATTCTAACTCAAGGTGACCCAGCTGTGTCAGAGTAGATCTGTGCTCCACAGAGTTTTCAGTAGTAGATTGTTTGGAAGTAGATCTCCAGGTCCTTCTACCAAGGTGCCTCTGGGGAAACTTGAACCTGCAACTTTTCTTTTAGCAGCAGAACTAGTTAACTGTTTGTACCACTCAACATGTCCTAGGAATCACAAGTGAGCTTAGAATGTACAGCTTGGTTGAGAATCTGCTTGCTAGCAGCAGTACTTTTTTCTTGGGCACCTGTTGACCTAGGTTCTGTCAGAGCTAGGAGAACGGGACACTGGAAGCTAGCAGAAGGCTGTACATAGGTTACATTCTGTCCCTACAGCCTGGGAGTGGTCAAGCCAAGCAAGACATTGCCCTGCAAGGAGCTTTCTCTGGTGTCCCTCAGCTTCCTAGTTGTATACATACATTTCCCTGAATCACGATTTCCAAGCCCATGCATTCTTGATGGGAAAGTTGCTTCTTGGGAGACTAGTGAGAAAAAAAATGTTCCTTGTTAGGTATAAACCACATACATAAATATGGTTAAAAATGAGTTATGCAGAGGATCTGTGACACCCCTCATGAGGAGGGGTGGAAATTAGGAAAAAAGACACATGAGAAGGCTCCTTAAGAGAATGATAAAGACAAAATTTTTAAAAAATGTGTTTTAGATCAAAGTATTGAGAAAATTTTGGAGAAACCCTGCCCTATTGCCTCCTGAGATGGTTGTCCAAAGCACTTTCTTTCCCCTCTCCTCATTGAAACTGGCTTTCAGCGAAGGATCTAAAATACATCCTCACTGGATTGTAAATGATTGCCATTGAAATTAGCACCCCTCACAAGGGTGTTTGCCTGCCACTAGGTCTGATAAGACCTCACGATAAGAAGGGATGAAGTTTTAGCTGTGAAATTTTAGGTTACAGTGAGCAGAAGTCGCTTTTTCAAAACTTGGATGTGTTGACTGTCTCTTTCAAATAAGAAATTTGGAGACAAGGTCTGCCAAAAAAAAAAAAGTGCTTTTATTGCTTTTAGGTATAAGAGGCATTTTTTTTTTTTTTAGTGCAGTTTAGAAACAGAAATGTTGGAACTTGTAGTATAACTTGATGGCTTATGGCAAACCAGAATAGAGGTCTTGAAGTCAGGACATGACTCTCAGTTTCCCAGACATTATAACTTACGCTTCTCTCTGGTAAAACATGGTTATCAACACTAAACTGGCCCAGACAGAGGTGAGGTGACTGTGGGGTGTGTGTGCACATGTGTATGTGTGCCTAGAAAGAAGAAGGACTTCTTGCTATCTAGGTATTACTCTTGTGCAGAGGCAGGAGTCTAAACCTCATTGTGTTCACCGTGGACACACTCAGCTGGATCTGTGTGTGCCTGAGATATACTGAAATGAGAGTATCACGTGCAAGGCCCAAGGTCCATGAAGTCATCCTCCCACTATTCTTGGCTTTGGCCATGCTCTCACTGGTGACCCATGTCCAGTTTTGGATTTATAGCTAAAAAAAGAGACCAGGAACAACTGGCTGGAGTCCATATGAGAACAAATAAAAATGACTAAATGTTTGGAAAATAGGTCTTATGCAAAATGGAATTAGATTGCTTAACTCAGTCTAGAGAGAGCAGAAGGAAGAAGTTATTTATGTGGGGAATAGTGATGAACTATTCTTTTTTAAGCTGTTTTGGATGTAGGTGGTTATATTCATGTCTTATTGTTCTCTGCTGAGAACCAACTAAAAGACACTGGACTTGATTTGCAACTACAGACACATAGGGTGAACATGAGGAGTCCTAGTGTGTTGCAATATATTGTTCCTTTGTGGTACTTGGTTTTGTTTCTTTTTCTGGAAAATGTAAAAAAAACTAAGCATAGAAAGCATAGTTTTGCTTCAGTGAAGCTAGTTAATATTTATAAAGTATCTGTGAATGGGGAGGAGCCCTGGTGGCTCAGTGGTTAAGCTCTTGGCTGTTAACTAAAAAGCTAACAGTTCAAATCCACCAGCCACCCAGCAGCAGAAAGACATGGCAGTCTGCTTTCATAAAGATGATAGCCCAGAAAACCATATGGGGAAGGTTTCCTTTATCCTGTAGGGTCTCTATGAGTTGGAGTTGACTTGATGGAAGTGGACTTGGTTTTGTGTGTATGAGCTAGGACCTTAGTAGACCCTTATAAAAACCAAACCAAATCCACTGCTCTTGAGTTGCTTCCAACTCATAGCAGTCCTATAGGACAGAGTAGAACTGCCCCATAGAGTTTTTGAGTAGCACCTGGTGGATTCAAACTGCCAGGCTTTTAGTTAGCAGCCATAGCAGTTAACCATTAAGCCATCAATGTCCCTTATAGAGGCCAGAAAAATACATACTCCCTATTTTCTGAAAGATCTTGATTTTATACTTTATTATGACTCTTCATTTTTCAGGGTTAAATGCCATGTGATAGGTGAGTGCAAGGAAGAGGTAAGCATTTGCCCTGGTGCTGCCCTTTACTGTCTTTCTGACCTTGGAGAAGCCATAGTTTCTCATTCATTATATAGTGATGATAATAGCTTTCTTTCTTGTTTCACAGATTATTCAGTATGTCAAATAAGATAACAATATATGACAGTGCTCTAGAAACTGCTTAGTGCTATACAAATATAGGAACTCATATTGATTTGGTTAAGTCATGCTTTAAACTAAAACAAACAAACAAACCAGCCCACTGCCACTGAGTTGATTCCAACTCATAGCAACCCCATAGGGACAAGGTAGAACTGTCTCATTGAGTTTCCAGGGAGCATATGGCAGATTCAAATGAATTGCCAACTTTTGGTTAGCAGCTATAGCTTTTAACCACAGTGCCACCAGAGTTTCCAGTCATCCTTTAGGCCTTGATTAAAAGGGTTTCCAGCTGTAAGTATTAGCTGAATCTGATTCCCAGATTTGAATTTCAAAGCCTGTGAAATCCATCCATTTCAACATCCCACTTGCTCATCACTCATAGAGAGTCTGCCTTGTGGTAGACATTGTAATATAAGCCCAGAGGATGCAATGATGACTCACATATAGTGCCTAGCTTTCAAAGCGTTGGGTCCCTGGGTGGCATGAATAGCTTTCAATTAGTTACAGCTAAAAATTTGTGGTTTTAATCCACCTACTGAAAGAAAGATGTGGTCCTCTGTTTCTGTGAAGATTATAGCTAAGAAACCCAATGGATCAGTTCTAGTCTGTAATATATGAGGATACCATGAGATGGAATTGACTAGACTGCAATGGGATTTTTTGCTTTAGGAAGGTAAATAGATAAGTAAATAGACAATTACAACACAGTGTGGCAAGTACTATGATCTGACTGAGTATAAAGTTCTATAGGACCTCATTCCAGGGCTTCAAATCCAACCTTGTAGAGCTAGATGGACACTTTCTAGGGAAAGTAATAGCTACACCAAATCCTGAGTAATAGAAGTTAGTCAACGGTCCTTAGAACGTACTGCACTACCACAGTAGTCAAAACAGCCTGGTACTGGTACAAGAACAGACAGATCAATCAATGGAACAGAATTGAGACCCCAGAGATGACACCATCTGCCTGTGAACAGTTGATATTCGACAAAGGCCCTAAGACATTAAACTGGGGTCAAAACAGTATCTTCAACAAATGGTGCTGGCAAAATTGGATATCCATCTGCAATAAATTGAAACAAGATCCATATCTTACACCTTATACAAAAACCAACTCCAACTGGTTGCCAGCCAAGTACCGTTGACAACTGGATAAAAGACCTAAATATCAAACCTAAAACCATAAAGCTCATCCAAGAAAAGGTAGGAACAACAATGGAAGTTTTAATACACAATGTAGACAGACTTCAAAATCTGTCAAACAAACCACAGTCAACAGAAGAGAAAATAGATGAATGGGAATATTAAGAATCAAACACTCTCCATAATCTATAAGATACTACAAAATATCAATAAGAAGAAGATAATCCACCCAATTAATGGATGGGCAAAGGAGATGGACAGACATCTCTCTAAAGAGGAGATCCAGGCAGCCAAAAAACACATGCGGACATGTTCACGATCTTTAGTTATTAAAGAAATTCAAATCAAGACAACAATGAGATACCATCTCACCCCAACAAGATTGGCCATGATCCAGAAAACAGAAAACAACAAATGCTGGAGAGGCTGTGGAGAAAGTGGAACCCTCCTACACTGTTGGTGGGGTTGCAAAATGGTCCAGCCTCTTTGGAAGGCAATCTGGCGCTTCCTTAAAAAAATGGATATCGATCTACCATTTGACCCAGTAATTCCACTACTTGGAATATATCCTACAGATTCAAGGCCTTTCACACCAACGGACACATGCACCAGAATGTTTACCGCAGCACAGTCCATGATAGCAAAAAGATGGAATCAACCCAGATGCCCAACAATAGAAGAATGGATAGGTAAACTATGGTACATATACTCAATGGAGCACTACTCAATGATAAAGAATAACAATGATTCCAGGAAACATCTCCTAACCTGGTTTCAACTGGAAGACATTATGTTGAGTGAAAGTAGTCAGCGACAAAGGGACAAATACTGTATGAGACCTCTACGATAAGACCTCAAAAACAGACTTGTGTATAGAAGAAAAGACTCTTTGACAGCTGCAAGGGAGGGGAGGGAGGGAGGTGGGGGAGGGTGTAGTTTAGATAGTTACTAGAAATCTGGTTGGGAGAAAGCGGTGATAGCACACATTAGAAACAAGAACAACATTAAGTGGACTTCAGCATAACTTGAGTAGTCCTTCCATCTTAACTCAATACTACAAGGATAGAGTAGCTGGGGCAGGGGGCGGGGGACCATGCTATTAGGCGAATTCCAGGCCAATTGGCACAACTAGCATTTTGCTAAGAGAGCTCTCTGCACCCCACATTGGTGAGTGGCATCTGGGGTCTTAAAAGCTGCCAAGCTGCCATCCGAGGACACAGCAAATGTTCCCAACTCAGCAGGAACGGATGCTCACCGAGGACCAAAATGACATGAGGTAAAGACAACCGAGAAGACAGAGAGACCCACAAGAGTGGGTGCCTACATCGATTTGGGACCGGAAGAACTGGATGGTGCCCGGTCACCACCAGTGATAGCCACGATGGAGCTCACAGAGAGGAGTCTCACTGGCAACACAGAATAAAAAGGGGTGCATCATGAGATCACTAAAAGACCTCAACTGATGGTCCAGCGGTTTTGGGGTTCCTCTGAGAGCATGGACCCCGGCCCTGAAGCTGCCCTTTCCTATAAATTATAACAAAGCTCCACTCTTTGGACAGGAATGGATTGGACTTGGCAATGCAGAGTGACCACATATTGGAAGCACTTTGTGGTTGTAAACATCTACAGGATATCATCTTGCTGACCTCTGGCTGGAGGAAGGGGAGTGGACAGAGAGGAGGGGAAAGGAGACTGTTGGGAGGATGAGACATGTATGGAGCAGATAGGAATAGTGTGCAGTCACCGGGCAGGGAGAGCAGTGGAAGCTGCATATGGGTGGGCGTGTAAATTTATACGTCAATGTACATTTTCACTCAGTTATGTTAAATAAAAAAAAAAAAAAAAGAGAATCAAACACTTTGCTCATCCAAAGACTTTATTAATAGAATTAAAAGGCCACCTACAAAATGGGAAAAAATATTTGGCAACTCTATGTCAGACCAACGCCTGATATCCATAATCTATAAGATACTACAAAATATCAATAAGAAGAAGATAAATCATCCAATTAAACGATGGGCAAAGGAGATGGACAGACACTTCACTAAAGAGAAGATCCAGGCAGCCAAAAAACATATACGGTTATGTTCACAATCTTTAGTTATTAAAGAAATTCAAATCAAGACTACAATGAGATACTATTTCACCCCAACAAGGTTGGCCATGATCCAAAAAACACAAAACAACAAATGCTGGAGAAGCTGTGGAGAATGGGGAACCCTTCTACACTGTTGGTGGGATTGCAAAATGGTCTAGCCTCTTTGGAAAGCAATGTGGTGCTTCCTTAAAAAAATGGATATCGATATACCATTTGACCCAGTAATTCCACTGCTTGGAATATATCCTACAGAAGCAAGGCCTTTCACACCAACGGACACATGCACAAGAATGTTTATTGCAGCACAGTCCACGATAGCAAAAAGATGGAATCAACCCAGATGCCTAACAATAGAGGAATGGATAGGTAAACTATGGTATATATACCCAATGGAGCACTACTCAATGATAAAGAATAATGATGATTCCAGGAAACATCTCATAATCTGGTTTCAACTGGAAGACATTATGTTGAGTGAAAGTAGTCAGCAACGAAAGGACCAATATTGTACGAGACCCCTACGATAAGATCTCAAAAACAGACTTATGTATAGAAGAAAAGACTCTTTGACAGCTGCAAGGAAGGGGAGGGAGGGGGGGCGAGGGTGCGGAGGGTTTAGATCAGATAGTTGCTAGAAATCTGATTGGGTGAAATTGGTGATAGTACACATTAGAAACAAGAACAACATTAAGTGGACTTCAGCAGAACTTGAATACTCCTTCCATCTTAACTCAATGTCGCAAGGATAGAATAGCTGGGGCAGGGGGCAGGGGGCAGGGGACCATGGTCTTAGGCAAAATTGAGGCCAATTGGCACAACTAGCATTTTGCTAAGAGGGCTCTATGCACCCCACATTGGTGAGTGGCGTCTGGGGTCTTAAAAGCTGCCAAGCTGCCGCCTGAGTGCAGAGCAAATGGTCCCAACTCAGCAGGAATGGATGTTCACCGAGGACCAAAATGACATGGGGTAAAGACAACCCAGAAGATAGAGAGACCCACATGAGTGGGTACCTACATCGACTTGGGACTGGAAGAACTGGATAGTGCCTGGCCACCACCAGTGATAGCCACGATGGAGCTCACTAAGTTGAGTCTCACTGGCAACACAAGAGTAAAAAGGGGTGCACCCTGAGATCTCCACTAGAAGACTTCAACTGATGATCCAGTGGTTTGGGTGTTCCCCTGGAAGCATGGCCCCTGGCCCTGATGCTGCCCTTGCCCATAAATCATAATGAAGGTCCACTCTTTGGACACGAATGGATTGGATTTGGGGATGCACAGTGACCATATCCTGGATACACTTGATGGTTCTATGAATCTATAGGATATCATCCTGCTGACCTCTGGCTGGAGGAAGGGGAGGGAGTGGAGAGGAGGGGAAAGGAAACTGTTCGGAGGATGAGACACGTATGGAGCAGAGAGGAATAGTGTGCTGTCACCGGGCAGGGAGAGCAGTGGAAGCTACATATAGGTGGGCATGTAAATTTATACAGGAATGTACCTTTTCACTCAGTCATAAAAAAAAAAGAAGTTAGTCAATCATGAGGCCAGGAGTACTCCAGCCTAAGGATCATCCAGTATAGACACTCAGAAATAAGTGAAAGCTTGGTCAACTCGAAGAACCACCAGCCGAGTTAAAGGTCGCAGATTGTGCACGCAGGAGGACAGGGAAGGAGGGGTACATACCAAACAGAAGTCATATCACAAAAAGCTTATCTGCCTTGCTAGTAAGTTTAGATTTTACGCTGAGGCAAATAAAGAGCCACTGGGAGATTTTTAAAAATTTTAAATGCCACCTCTAATACAATTTAGGGATGAATTGAAGGAGACAGCAACTTAGACATTAAACCAGTACAGAGGCTAACATCAGTTCTGGAAGAAATGAAGGTGGCCTGACTTATGTTAGTGAATTAGTAAAAATGGATTGCATAGGTAATGAGAAGATATATTTGACAAAACTCATCACTTGGGAAGGGTAAAATGAGGAAGGAGAAAATTCAGATTTCTGGCTTGGGTAATTGGGTGGATCACAGAACAAAAGTGTTTGGAAGAAAACAAGATGATAAGTTCACTTTGGAGTATTCATTTTAGAATGAATCATTGTGACATAAGTATTTGAGTGGAGATGTGCTAAGAACTTCATCTACATAAATATGAAATTCTGGAGAGAAATTTAGGGTTGAAATAGGAATTTTGGAGACATCAAATAGAATCTTGGACCTCAGTGATGAAGTCACCAAGGCTAAATGAAGAGAAAGCCTATGTACAATTCTGGAGAGCACAGACTCGTTCTTTCAGGGGATGGGTGGAGACAAAGGAGCCCATGAAGACGTCTGGGGAGAATCTGCCAGAGAAGAATGAAGCAAGGGTAGAGTGGTGGCTCCTGGAGACAAGAGAATGGAGCCTCCTAAGAGGAAGAGACTGGTCAACTTCCTTACATGTCAAACATACAGGGAAGCCAAGTAAATAGGAATAACAGCCTTTGGGTTTCAAAGCCAAAATAATGGTGGTGACTTTGGTGAAAGAAGGGGTAAGGCAGCTTATGGAGACCAGAATCCACTAGGGTGAGAAGTGGTAAAGAGAGGTGACAAAATCAAGAGTAGAAAACTCTCAAGAATCTTGGCTATGAAGAAAAGGAGAGACAGAAGTATTCATGGAGAAGAACATGGAGAGATATTATTTTAGGTAGCTAGTTTTTAAGATGAGAGATTTAAATGCTAATGAGAAAGGACCAGAAAAGAGACAGATGCTAACTATATGGGGCTGCTGGTGGTGAGGGGACAGTGATTAAAGAGCAGAGGTTCTTGAAAAGACAGGAAGAGGGGCTGAAATCCACAGAGCAGATTTTAAAGGACTGGTCTTAGAGTGAGAAAAGGGGGAGAGTTGTGGATTGATACATATGATGGTTAGTTATCTATATCAATTTAGCTAGGCTGTAAAAACAAATCCACTGCTGTTGAGTTGATTCCAGCTCATGTCACATGAACCTATAAGACATAGAGTAGAATTGCCCCATAGAGTTTCCAAGGAGTGCTTGGTGGATTTGAACTGCTGACCTTTTGATTAGCAACCATAGCATATGGCATATTTAATCAAACACTAACCTAGGTGTTGCTTGTGAAGATATTTAGTAGTATGGTTAACATGTAGAATCAGCTGACTTTAGGTACAATAAATTATCTTCCATAATACAGATAGGTCTCATCCCATTAGTAAAAGACTTTAAGAGCAAAAATTAATGTTTCCCAGAGAAGAATTTTTCAAGACTGAAATGTAAAATCCTGCCTGAGCTTCTAGCCTTACAGCCTACCCTAAACTCAGACTTGCCAGCTCTCATTATTATGAGTCAGTTTCTCAAGATAAACCTCTGTCTTTATGTATGTATATATATACACATCTGTATGTATGTGTATATAAACATACACGTTTATATAACATAGTAACATACAACATATAAACACATGTATATATAAACATACACATTTATGTTTATGTGTATATACATGCATGAACACACTGTATACATGCACATACATGCCAACATATACAATCAGTTGTCTTTATTTGGAGATCCCTGACTAATACAATGCAGAAAACTCTGTGCATGGACAGGAAAAGAGAAATGACTGGGAAGAGAAATCTCGAGTATTTACAGCCGGTTGGCTTTTGTGTGTATATGTGTGTGTTTGCACACAGGCATGCATGTGTGTGTGCTTGTGTGCATGTGCATGCTTGTATGTGAAATGGGAGGCTCAGCCATATGTTGATAATGAAGGGAGAAGCAGTAGGCACAGGGGAGGGCTTGTTTTAGTCATTTAGTACTGCTCTAACAGAAAAGCCACAACTAGATGACTTTAACAAAGAACAGTTTATCCTCACATAGTCTAGAAGGCTGGGAGTCTGAGTTTGGGGTGCCAGCTCCAGGGAATGCATTCTCTCTGTTGGCTCTGGAGGAAGGTCCTTATGTTGCATCAGTCTTTCCTGAGTCTAAAATCATCTCAGCACAGGAACCTCTGGTCTGAAGGACAGGCTCTACTCTCGGTGCTGCTTTCTTGAAGGCATGAGGTCACCAAATCTCTGCTTGCTTTCCTTTCCTTTTGTCTCTTGTAGAATGAAAGGTGGTGCAAGCCACACTCCAGGGAAACTCCCTTAGTAAGTATGTTATAGTCCCTCCTAATCCTGCCCTACCAACCACAAGCAGAGATTAGGATTTATAACACAGGAAGAATCACAATGTGGAGGACAATACTGGGACTACAATACACAGTACTGGCAATCATGGCTCAGCCACATCATTACACACATTTGGAGGGGTGGGGCACATAGTTCAATCAGGCTTGGAGAGGATGGACAATTGAAATACTGCTGTAAGGGCCAAGGAGAGATGGTTGACTAGGGAAACACAGAAGGATTTCTAGAAGGGGTGAAGGCCCATTTGATGTGGGAGAACTTAGTGCCACTAAAGGTTTAACTTATGAGAATGACTTCTTTTTCCCCAGCAACCTGCAGTGGACCAATGGAGACAAAACCCAACCCAACCAAACCCACTGCCATTGAGTTGATTCCAACTCATAATGAATATATTGGACAGAATAGAACGACCCCATAGAGTTTCCAAGGAGTGCCTGGTAGATTTGAACTGCTGATCTTTTAGTTAGCAGCCCTAGCTCTTAACAACTTCTCCACCGGGGTTTCTCAATGGAGACAGGGCGCTGCTAAATTACACCCTGGTTGGGATGCTACTGGGTGTAAATCAAGGATTGGCAAAGGAGTAAAGGTTGAACAAGCTGCTGAGAGAGCTGAAGTGATCAACTGATGGACTATAGGGTGTTGGCTAGTTAGGGAAGGACTGGGAGAAAAGCACTGACCAGGAGAAAGTAGGGTGGCCAAGAGCTTAAATGATGCAGTGAGGGAAAGGTGTTGGTGCAGTGGGAATAAGATGAAGGAGAAAGCTGGACATATAAGAGATTAAGTTGGTGGGTGGGGGCAGAGTTCTTCCTGATGCTGGCCAGGACCCAGGCGTGGCCTTGAGAAGGGAAGTTGAAGGACAGCCTAGATGAAAGTCACTGAAAATGAAGTTCCAGATCTGAGAAGCTTATCCTGTGGCTTTTAAACTCTTCATTATGATCCCCAATCAGAGACACTTTTTACATCATGACCTAATACACACGTATGCCTATGTTAGTGAAATAACGTCATGTTATTATATATTAATATATATAATGTTTTACCCCCAAATCACCATTCCTGCATCTGAGCTCCTCTAATCCCTTATTTCTATTCTGTGTCTTTAAAACATGTTGATTGCAATCCTTTCAATCAATTTCATGACAGGTGAATGGATTGCCATCTGTAGTTATTAAACAAATGGTTTGTTTGGACATGAAAGTTACCCAGGATGACAGCAAGACTCGGCATGGAGTCAATGGAAGATTGGGAACTTGGTTTCAAAGTCTTTAGTGAATAAGGAGGGCCTAACACATGGTTTCATGAGTGGTTTGATATTTAGGCACTGTCTAGTATGCAAATGTCCAAACTATTGGGTTAAACAGAGGATAATTGATAGACTCATTGATTTTTCCCAGTGGTCCCCTGCTGGCACAGGTGTCTTACTTTGATTTGTTCACTGCAAGTAACCATTCCATTCCATTTTTCTGTCATATTCCCTTCTTCATATTCCTGAAACACATAAACAAAACAAACAGTATTTGCCTTCAAGTCAATTCCAGCTCCTGGCAACCCCATGTGTGTCAAAGTTGAACTGTGCTCCAAAGGGTTTTCCATGGCTGATTTTTTGGAAATAGATAGGCCATTCTTTGGTGGTATCTTTGGGTGAAATCAAACCTCTAACCTTTCAGTTAGCAACTGAGTGCATTAACCGTTTGCACCACCCAGGAATACCTCTTTCATATTTCAGGACCTCACTATGTGATCTGGGAAAGGGGAAGTGGGATGGGAATCTCAGCAGCAGGTGATTGTGACCTCCATGCTCTGTAGTGTTTCCAAATTCTCTGTCTGTCGCATACCTGTGAGAAGGATTCCCTAGAGGGGATATCAACATCTGGGAAGACAGTAAGGTGGAGTGCAGCCTCAAACATGGATGCTGGGGGCATGCTTTGCCCAGAGAGGAGAGCAGGGTCCAGGGACCAATAAAGATCAAGCGTCAGGCCTCCCACTGAGTGTGTGTGGGTGGATTGCCTTGCAAGGTTCTAAGAAGGCCAAAGGGTTTCATCACTGTCTCCATGGGTCACTACACCCCCAGCTATTTCTGTTAAACATTAATGTGAAATGCCTGGACAACATCACCATCATTAATTAGCTAATCTCTGTGGCATCCCCACATGATGAGTCAGAGCAATCACCAACTTGCTAACAATGAAAAAGTAAGAAAGGGTGAGGAAAAAAATCGGAGAAAAATTCACATATTCATCAAACATTTCCTGAGCACCCACTCTGCTCTCCACTGCGTTGATTTGAAGATAAGTGAACAAGATTCAGTCTCTGTTATTTGAAAGGCTTCCTGAGATGTTGGTAAGAATTGTTATGGGTTGAATTATGTCCCATAAAAATACGTGTTGTAAATCCTAACCTCCTCTGGTGGTGCAGCAGTTAAGAGTTTGGTAGACAAACAAAAGGTCAGCAGTTCAAATCCACCAGCTGTTCCTTGGAAACCCTATGGGGTAGTTCCACTCTGTCCTACAGAGTCACTGTCATGGATTGAATTTTGTCCCCCCAAAATACATGTAGTCATTTGGCTGGTTCAGGATTCCCTATATTATGTGATTGCCCTCCATTTTATGATTTTCTTATACCATAAACCCTAATCTCTGCTTGTAGTTAACAGAGTGGATTATGTTAGAGAGGGATAGGGTAGGACTGTAAATCCCTTCCTAAGGTTACCTCCCTGCTCAACTGTAAAGGGAGTTTCCCTGGAGTGTGGCTTGTGCCACTTTTTATCTTTTAATCCAACAATGGATAAAAGGCAAGAGAAGCAGAGAGTTGGGAACCTCATACCATCAAGAAAGCAGCAACAGGAAAAGAGTACATCCTTCAGACCTGAGGTTCCTGTGCCAAGATGCTCCCTGAACAAAGAGTGGTGCAACACAAGGACTTTCCTCCAGAGCCAACAGAGGAAAAGCCTTATCCTGGAGCAGACATCTAGGCTGTGTAAGAATAGCCTACTGGACTGTGTAGGAATAAACTTTTCTTTGCTAAATCCATCCATTCTGTGTTATTTCTGTTAGAACAGCACTAGCTGACTAAGACAGACTTTGATACTGGGAGTAGGGTGCTGCTCTAACAAATACCTAAAAGGTGGAAGTGGTTTTGAAACTGTAAATGGATGGAAGACTGGGAAAGAACTGAGGAGAACTATTAACACCAATGAAGGCACACATGTAGAGAAATGAGCAGCAGAGGACCAGCAGCAGCAGCAACGGACAGGAGGCAGCAGGACCAGACCAGTGCGAGACAGTGTTGGAGCCAATCCACAAAGCGACAGAGCTGAGTGTCTGTACACATAGGTTTCCTGGTGGAGTGGGGTGCCTCTGGGCACTTGAATCAGTGGAGCTAGGCCTGATGACCCACAGAGCAAGAGAGCTGAGTGCCTGTGTGCAGGAGGCTTCTTGCAGAGTGGGGTGCCTCTGGGTATTGGAATCAGTGAAGTTACAGAGCTTTGGAACACTTGCCCCAGCAAGGAAGATGGTGAGCTTGAGGCCTGGGCATGAGGCCATAGGAAGCAGAAGCTGAAGAGACAAAGAACATGAGAAGCTGAGCTGCCTCAGTCTCAAAAGGCATGGCCAAGACCTCAGGGGATTGAAACCATGGATCCATGGCTTTCTGTGTTCGTAAGCGTAGACTTGCCACTCCCTTGGGTTTGGGGTCCACCTAAAGCCGAGAGCACAGAGTTTCTGTCAAAGTGGGCCTAGAAGGCAGAGTTGCAACACAGGGCTGGGCGTCTCCACTCAGAATCTGGAAAGTGTGGACAATACCCAGAGTCTGGAGGGCAAGGCTAATGTGTAAATTGTCTCAGAGAACAGAGGATTATTTTCAAAGCTTTGAGTGCTAATGCAGTACATTTTGCTGACTTGTTTGCTGCCTGTTTTGCCTTCCTTCTCCATTTCTAATGGAATATCTAACTTGTACCTGTTCTGCCACTGTATCTTTGGAAGCAGATAGCTTGTGTTCTAGGTTTCACAGATGTAGGGGAATTTTTGAATTTTGGGCTTGAAGCTGATTTAAGAATTTTGCTATCGTATGGAATAAGCATGTTTTTTCCTGTGACTTTTGCTGTGATAGGATGAATGTGTTACATGATTTTGGGGGACAAAGAGTAGAATATCATGGATTGAATTGTGCCCCCCCAAAATATGCATAGTAATTTGACTGGGTCAGGATTCCTTATATTATGTGATTGCTCTCCATTTTATGACTTTCTAATGCTGTAAATCCTAATGCCTGCCTGTGGTTAACAGAGTGGATTATGTTAGAGAGAATTAGAGTGGGACTGTAAATCCCTTCCTAAGGTCACCTCCCTGCTCCACTGTAAAAGGAGTTTCCCTGGAATGTAGCTCCCACCACCTTTTATCCATTTGTCCTGCAAGGGATAAAAGGAAAGGGAAGCAAGCAGAGAGTTGGAAACCTCATACCATCAAGAAAGCAGCACCACAAGAAGAACGTGTCCTACAGATCTGAGGTTCCTTTGCCATGATGCTGCCTGGCCAAAGACTGATGCAACACAAGGACTTTCCTCCCAAGCTGACAGAGGGGAAGCCTTCTCCTGGAGCAGATACCTGGACTGTGTGAGAATAGCCTATTGGACTGTGTAAGAATAAACTTTCCTTTGTTAAAGCCATCCACTTTGTGGTATTTCTGTTAGAGCAGTACCATATGACTAAAACCATCATAGTGCGTTGGAATCAGCTTATGTATACCTGGAGCTACAATCTCATTTGGGAAAATATTGTCTTTGTTATGTTAATAAGGCAGGATTAGTATACAGTATATCTTTAATCATTGTCTTTTGAAATAAATTTATAAGAGATTAAACAAGCAATCAGAGGTGCAGAGACAGGGGAAGAGAGGTGCCCAACCACATGAAGATTGCCCGGGAGCAGAAGCTCAGAAGAGACAGACCTTCCTCCAGAGCCAACAGACAGAGAAACCCTTCCCCTAGAGCCAGGGCCCTGAATTCAGCAATCCACGTGTGGTATTTCTGTTATAGCAGCACTAGATAACTAAGACAAGGATGACGGTCAGATTACAGTAAAGACATGTCACTTACAAAGGTCTTTTCAAACAAGTAAGAGTATGCCTTGTTCATAAAAGTGGAATTGAGGTCGTTTCTGTCACGAATCTAAGATTCAAGAGTAGACAGCTAGTGAGGGATTGATCTTGTTAAAGATTTGGAATTTTGATGCCATTAGGTGATTTGACCAATGAGAAGCACAGGGACCACTAAGATTTCTCAGCGCTTAGGCTGAGCCATTTTGGCCACAAAAATATATCTTCAGAATACCTATAGTTTGAAATGGAGATTCAAAAGAATTTAAGAATTTTGTAAAACGTTACTTATACTACACGTTCTGTTATTCAGTATTCTGTTAAATAAATTACTGCGTTTTATGTTTATAACCCTGTGAGGTCAACAGAATGAGCATTTAAATCCCCAAATCCCTCTATTCTACTCTTCTTTTCCTTGATAAAGAGTCACTGGATAGTATAAAATGGTTAACATGCTCAGCTGCTGACCTGAAAGGTTGGAGGTTTGAGTCCATCCAGAGATGTCTTGAAAGATCAATTTCTAAAAAAGCAGCCATTGAAAATCCTATGGAGGACAGGTCTACTCTGACACACATGGCAGCATCATCAATTGGATGTGACTGTGTGGCAGCTGGTGGTAGTTCCTTGATAAAGGAACTGGTAATTAGAAGATAAGTGACTTGTTCCACATTACTGAGAAAAAGAACTTGAGGTTTCTCACTAACAAGCGTTCTCTTCTCAGCTCTAGGATACATTTTTAAACTCAAACACTCCTCTAGTCCTCTTCTAATAGCCATTCAAGTTTTTGCTTTTTTAGAATTAACGGCTCCAACCAGGAAAAAGGACAGTTTGGGCTTCCCACACATTAGTCCTCAGCGGCAGCACTGTATGTGTACACATGTGTCTGATGGGCATGGAGAGCTCAGTTCTCCCTTTGTTTCACTTCTAGGGAGGGGAGAAAGACTCTGGACTGACTAACTGCTTTTCTCTCAATTTATTGAATTGATTCCTGTCCTGTTTAGAACCATGAGAAATGGAATGGTGCGGTGTAGTAGTGGTCAAGTTCCATTTCTGGGCTACAATTCTGATCCTGCTATTTACTATCTGGTAACCCTAGGTCTGGTGGTAAGTGATTAAGAGCTTCAGCTGCTTAGACAAAACACTAGCAGTTCAAATCCACCAAATGCCCCTTGGAAACTCTGTGGGGCAGCTCTACTCTGTTCTTTAGGATCACTGTGAATTGGAATTGACTAGATAATATATATATATTCTTTTTTAACTTCAGGGCAGTTTCTCAATCTTTCTAAGCCTCACCACCTAGTCCCTGGAGGATGCAAACATTTATGTGCTCAAGACTAACCAAAATGTTGGAAGTTCAAATCTACCCAGAGATGCTTTAGAGGAAAGACCTGGAGATTTACTTCAAAAAAAATCAGCCCTTGTGAACCCTATGGATCACAGCTCTACTCTGACACAAATGGGGTTACCATGAGTCAAAAGTGTCTTGATAACAGCTGGTAGGATTGTTGTTATGACTGAGACTGACCCTTGTGCTATGCTCAGGTAATAGTGGGTGAAAGATTAGACAGAGCTTTTATTATCAGGGAGTTTAGAAGCCTCTGCTGTTTTATAAGTGGGTTAGGTTCTGTGGAGATGACCAGCTTAAGCCATGCATCCTGAACTCTGGGGGCCATTGTCTGAGATCTGACAAGACTCAGCATTCCCTTGGCATTCACCTCCTTCAGGAATGGCACTTTCCCATCTTCTTTCATGAACTAAACTATTGCAGATCAAAAATAGCTCCTACAAGGGCTGGGGACCATGGTCTAGGGGAACATCTAGCTCAACTGATATAAGATAGTCTATAAAGAAAAATGTTCTACAGCCTACTTTGGTGATCCATGTCTGAGTTCTTAAAAGCTTGACAGCAGTCATCTAAAATACATCAGTTGGTCCTCTAGTGTTCAGAGCAAAGGAGAATGAAGAAAATCAAACAGGCAAGGGAAAGATTAGCCCGAAGAATTAATGAACCACTTGAACCAGGGCCTTAACTAGCCTGAACCTAGAAGAACCATATGGTGCTCAGCTATTGCTACTGGTTGCTCTAACAGGGATCACAATAGAGTGCTCCTGACAGAGCAAGAGAATAGTGTAGAACAAAATCTAAATTCACAGAGGAACACTAGACTTACTGGTCTGACAGAGACTAGAATCTCTGAAAGACTATGGCTCCTGCACACACTGCTAACTCAGAACTGAAGACAGTCCTGAAGTCCACTTTTCAGCCAAAGATTGGACAGGCCTTTAAAACAAACAATAACATGCATGATGAATGTGCTTCTTAGGTTCAGTCAAGTATACAAGACCAAATGAGCAACACCTGCCCCAAACCAAAGATCAGAAGGCAGGATGAGACAGGAAAACTGGACAAATGGACACAGAGAACCCAGGGTGGAAAGAGAATTAGGGAGACTGTTGACATATTGTAGAAATTGTAATCAATGTCACAAAACAATCTATGTATTTTTTTTATTATGATTGAATGAAATGTACATTCCTATATAAATTCTCATGCTCACCTATATGCAGCTCCCACTGCTGTCCCTGCTTGGTGACAGCACACCCCTCCTCTCTGCTCCATACATACATTTTTTTAGATAAGAAACTAATTTGTACTATGAACTTAAACCTAAAACATATTTTAAAAAAAGAGCTCACATGAAACCTGGGTCCCAGGAAGACCACAGGCTGGCCCAGAGCATGAGATTCCGGGGCAGAAAAAGCTCTCCAGAGATCTCACCCTAACTCCCACTCTGACTCTAGGCAGACAGATGTGGACTTCCCCAGAAGACGGCAGATAACCCCCACAGAAGAAATCTACTACAACACTGAGTAGATCCAGGAGGCTCTTGTTGATATCTAACCTCACCATTCCCTCTACCTTATGTTGTCAATATGCCAGAAACACCTTCTCTGGCATAGAGTCTGATTAAAACTTCCCTCCTCTAGTCTGGGGACCATGGCTTCAGCAGGCATCTAGGTCAACTGGCATAACAATGTTTTTAAAGTAAATGTTCTACATTCTACTTTGGTGAGTGGTTTCTGGGGTCTTAAAAGCTATCAAGGGACCATCTAAGAAGCATTAATTGGTCTCAACCCACCTGGAGCAAAGGAAAAAGAAGAGTATCAAAGACACGAGGGAAGTGGGAGCCTAAGAGACAGAAAGGGTCACATATACTAGATACTACATCAACATAAGTCCAGAAGAACTAGATGGTGCCCAGCCACCACCAAAGACTGCCCTTACAGGGAAGTCAACAGGGAGTTTCTGTTGGAGCAGGAGAAATGTGGGATACAGAACTTGACCTCTAGTAAAATGACCAGACTTGATTATCTGATGGACTGGAGGGTCCCAAGAAGACATGGCCCTTAGATTTTATGTTAACCTAGAACTGAAACCATTTTGAAGCCAAGTCATCAGACAAAGACTGAACTGGCATGTAAGACATAAGATGATACTGGTGAAGACTGTGCTTCTTGGCTTGGGCAGATACAGGAGAATAAGTAGGCAGCACCTGTTTGGAAGCAAAAGGAAATGACAGAGGGGGACAGGAGCTAGTTAAATAGGAAGTATAGATTGGAAAGGAGGAGTGTGCTGTCACAGTGTGGGGAGAGTAGCTAAGATCACATGGCAAAGTATAAGTTTTTGTATAAGAAACTTACTGTAGTTGTAAATTTTCATTTAAAACACAATAAAAAAAATTGAAAAACAAACTTCTGTCAGCTTTCTCTGCTAAGCACTAGATCATCTTTACCATGATGTTTTGTTTGTACAACTTCTATTTTTTGAACTGAATTTACCGCTTATTTCCAGATCTTCACTGAGATACTGTATTCCCTCCTTAATGTAGGTACAGGGTGGGATGGATGGGGCATAAGTTGATCCAACATGGTTTGAGGAGAGCTGAATGATTCTGAGGAGTAGAAGAAGGTGCTACCAGCCAAAATTCTCCTGATTTAGCAAGAGGAGAAGGGAAAAGAATGTTTGATACCCAAGGACACAATGTGCTCTCTTTTCGGTAATCCAGAGAGACACTTGTGTTTTCTTGGTCAAAAAAGTACTGGAGGGGAGCCATGGGGTAGATGGTGACGAGATGTGGGGATGATGACAGGTGGGAGGGGGAAGGCAGAGGGAGGGAATGAGAGTGAGTAGATGTGTTAGTTAATAGGAAAAGTGGTTGGCTGGGAAAACTGTGGCCTTAGTTTTTCATTCAACCTTGCTGGTGAAGACCTGGTGGTTTCTTGTTAGGCTAAGAGATCTTGATTGTCCATTCATCATTTGTTCACTCATCAGATATTTCCAGAGCACCTCACTGGACTAGGAGCTAGAAAAAGAGAAGTAAAATATACGTCTTCCACCCTGAAAGAGCTGACAGTTTAGTGGGTAAACATGATTGTTGTTAGTAGCTCTTGAGTTGACTTCAACTCATGGCAACTCCAAATGTGCCCAGCAGACTCACAACTCATGGCTATCACCCTTGTGAAGCAGACTGCCAGACTTGCCTTCCAGGGTACCTCTGAGTAGATTCAAACCACCAACTTTACAGCTAATAGCTGAGTGCTCTAACCACTGCACCATGTAGGGACTCCAAACTTCTGGTTACCAAAGCCTGTTGCTGTCTAGTCTATTTTGACTCACAGTGGTACTGTAGGACAGAGAAAAACTGTCCCATAGTGTTTCCAAGGCTACAACTTACAGAAGCAGACTGCTATGTCTTTCTCCAGTGGACAGGCTACTGGGTCTGAACTTCAGACCTTAAGGTTAGCAGTCAGGCACTTTTAACCACTGTGCCACCCACGCTCCTAACGGATGGTGAGTACACTGCAATATAGGTAAGTGCAGAGAATGACACGGGCATGGAATTCATCTGAGACAAGTAAAGAAGGATTCAGGAAAATTTTCCTCACTCTGGAGAGTAAAAAGAAGTTATATGGTCCAGGAAAAAGCAAAAGGCTTACAAGAAAGTCCTAGGGACAGAGGGAGCGGAGTGGGTTGGAGAAGTGGCAGAGAGGGCTTTATGACTGGCGCTGTGGGTGTGAGGAGGGGATGATTAGAAACAAGACTTAGAGGGTTGTTGGGTGCCATTGAGTCTAATCGAACATAGTTACCTTATAGGACACAGTAGACTCGCCCCATAGAGTTTTCTAGGCTGTAATCTTTATGGAAGCAGGTCGCCAACACTTTTCTTCTGAGGAGCTACTGGTGGGTTCAAAACACTGACCTATCAGTTAGCAGCTGAGTGTTTAACCATTGTGCCACTAGGGTTCCTCACTGGAAAGGTAGGCAGGGGCTAGATCCTGAAAGCGATGGGCATGCCACTTCCATTAGAAGGATGATTCCATTTTTCTTGAAGGAGTCTTACTGGCTGACCCCAAAATAGACAGCGATAGGTATACCCTCAAAATTGAGTGATCTCTGCTGAGTGAAATCAGTAAGTGTCAAGGACAAATGCTACATGAGACTGTTGTTATAAGGACTTAAAAAGAGAATTATCTACAAAAGAAAATGACTGTGTTAGCTGCAAGGGTGGGTGGTGGGGTGAGGGTTTTTCATGGATGAGATAATTGATAGATGTTAGAAATTTTATTCTTTTACTGTAATTAATAAAAAAAATTTTTAATTGCATGATCTCTCAGATCCTTGGCTCAGGGGTAAGCTACATAGTCATGGCAGTGGAGGCGAAGGCCAGGAGAATGCAGGCAGCAGAGGGGCTCAGTCATCATGATGAGGCATAGCTATGGTATTCACAGATAGTTTAGGAGATAAGGATTCTTTCCACATACTTCCAGGACTGCAGCCCTGACACTGCCATGCTGAAGTCTGGAATTTATTCACTCATTCTTAAAAGTATGCATCTTCAGGGTGGGGAAGGCATGGTACCTGTGTTTGCAGCTGTAGGCCAGTTGTATGTAGGCAGAAGGAAAAGGCAATACTACCCTTATTGTTCCAAATGCAATGACTCTGTGAGATGGAAGGAAAGGCCAGAAGCCAGAGAGGTAATGCTACTGGAATCTAGATTCTAGTTGCTGAATATCACGGTTCACTTAAGAGTCCGCTGGGTCTGTTGGATCTGAGGGGGTATGGAACCTCAGTGTGATATCCCAGGGGATATTTTAATGCTATTGCTCATTTCTCAGAATTTAAAATGGACCCAACTAGGCAGAAATATGCCTATCTGAAACATGCCAATTCCTACCCAACATACAGCATTCTTCTGCCCTCTGTTCATGTAAATTCCTTCTCTGTTTGGCTGTTGCGGGTTGAGGGAAGAAGGAGGCACAAAAAGAAAAGTCCTTTGCTTTGAGTTTATTCTGCTTTGACCTATTGGGAAGGCATCATGGCTCCCCCACATTTCGGGGGAAGGGAAGAGTTAGGATGAGACTCCTAGGTGACGTGCTTACTGTAGACTTAGACTTTATCTTGCATGTCTAGTAACAGTTGTTCCAACTTAGGTCTCTGTTGCACGGGTAGGGTCTTCATTAGAACCCCTTGATGTGTCACTGTTACGAGTTACATAGAATGACACTACTGCGAAACACACATTACTGCAGCAGAGTAGTCACAGCCACAGAGCAATTCTACTAAACCCACTCTCAGCTCAGCTACCCGAACCATCTTTTTCTTCTCTTTTGTCACTGTTCTTCATCCCCAATCCTTTATTTCCTCCTCATGCTTCATTAGGAAAAAGGGTGACTTAAATTAGTTGCCTTTCTCCTTACCTTTTCTTTCAATCATTTTTTCTATTCTCCCTTTCAGCTGTCTCCCACCCTATTCTTCCCTGCATCTTCATTCCTTTCCTTTCTGTAGCCAGTGCAGTTGGGCCTTGATCTTAGAGGTTAAGGAAGCTACTAAAGCTTTGTGTGTCAGCTGTTGGGAGTTTAAGTGCTTTATCCTATAAAATGCTAATCAGTACCTCTTATTGCAGCTTCAGAGAGATCATTTGCCGTGTGGTTCATGAGGTGAACTGGGGACATCATTTGCATACCAAAACCAAACCAAAGCCACTGTTGTTGAGTTAATTCTAACTTAAGGTGACCCTGTAATAGAGTAGAACTGCCCCCATAGAATTTCCAAGGAGTGCCTGGTGGATTTGAACTGCTGACCTTCTGGTTAGCAACTATAGCATTTAACCACTACCCACTAGGATTTTCCTTTTGCATACAGTACAACACAAATGGGGTTGTGTAACTCAATTGCTTTGATTTCCATTTGGGACTCAAAAGCCTTCAAAGCAACCATCCTTTGGTAGTTACTGGGGAACGTAGTTATAGCTATGATCAGGGGAAGACTAAGCTCTCGGACTGGATATTTAAGCCTGCTCAATGCCTATCTGCATTCGAGTCTGTCTGTCACTGTTAATCTGAGATTCAGAACCTTCTGACAGAGACCTCCAAAACTTTCCCAATCCTCTCTAACCTCACCATGTACATCTGTGGGTAAATTCATAATCTGGACAAGCATAGGTCATCTGAACTCCGCACTTTACTGTTGAGATTCCCCTCTACTTCTTCCTCTTTGAGGGTCAATGCTCAGCCCATGTCCTATTTTGTTGAGAAGGCTTTCTTGTCCATCCCAGCTCCCTGAAAACTCTCCACTATACTCCAAATTCCATGAGAAGTCTTTTCTCCTCAGCTGGCCCTTTATGTCAGATACCATTAACCTATTGCTTAAAAACAATGACTCTCTGTGAGAATTGGAATGAAATTCAAACTGCCTATCCTAAGGGAAATGCTGGTGGTGTAGTGGCTAAGTGCTATTTCTGCTAACCAAAAAGGTTAGCAGTTCAAATCTACCAGGTACTTTTTGGAAACTCTATGGAGCACTTTTACTCTGTCCTATAGGGTCACTATGAGTGGGAATTGACTTAACAGCAGTGTTTTTTTTTTTTTTATCCTTATAGGGGGAAACTGTATAGGGTTGCTATGAGTTGGAATTGACTGACAGCAGTGGGTGGTTTGGGTATCGTTATAGGGAGGTGCCCTGGTGGCACAGTAGTTTAAAATGCTTGGCTGCTAACCAAAAGGTCAGCAGCTCTGTGGGAGAAAGATGTGGCAGTTTATTTCGGTAAAGATTATAGCCTTGGAAACGGTACGGAGCAGTTCTACTCTGTCCCACAGCATCTCTAAGAGTCAGAATCTAGTGGACAGCTGTGGGTATCCCCCCCCTTTTTTTTTGTATTGTGCTTTAAGTGAAAACTTACAAAAATTCAAATCAGTTTGTCATACAAAAACTTACACACACTGTTATGTGATGCTAGTTGCTTTCCTCACACTGTGACAGCTCAATCCTCCTTTCTACTCTGTATTTCCTGAGTCCATTCAACAAGCTTCTGTCCACCTCTGCCTTCTCATCTCACTTCAGGACAGAAGCTGCCCAGTTATTCTCCTGTATCTACTTAAGCCAAGAAGCATACTCTTTGTCAGTATTGTTTTGTATCTTATAGTCCCCTCCGATCTTTGTCTGAAGAGTTGGCTTTGGGCACGGTTTCAGTTCTGGGCTAACAAAGAGTCCAGGGGCCATGTCTTCCGGGGACCCTCCAGTCTGTCCAAAGTGGGTGTATCCTTATAGAAATGAACTCTGGTGGCACAGCAGGTCAGAGCCTGGCTGACAAATGAAAGGGAAAGACCAGCAGCTCTGTGGGAAGAAACCTGGCATTCTATTCCCATAAAGATTACAGCCTAGGAAACGCTATGGGGCAGCTCTACTCTGACCTATAGTGTCGCTATGAGTTGGAGTCAACTAACGGAGCCTTACAACCACAACATCCTTGTTGAGCTGTAGGCAGTTTAACTGCAGTCTACCTCTCTAGCTTCATTTCGTGCTACACTTGCCCTCATCCACTCCGTTTCAATTCCGCTTCCGTCTCGTTGACCTTCTGCTCTCAAACTCACCACACTCATTTGCTGAGCACTTGCCTTCCTTCTGCCTGGAGAACTCTCCCCTGGGACTTTTGGGGACTACCAGAAAACAGGATCCAAGAAGGTAGAAATGTTCTTTTAGCTTATCTACCACTTGTTTTCCACATGGCTCAGAACAGTGCCTGGCACAAGGCAAAAGATCAATCAATAAATATTTGAATGAAAATAGAAATAACACGGCCTGGCACAATCTGTCTCCCTCTCCTTTTGCTCCATCTTTCCCTGTGTTCTGCTACGCCCAAGTTATAAGCATCCGGAGGGCAGAGAGCCTGTCGTGTGTTTTGCAGCCCACTTAGCAATTAGCCAGTGCCTTGAATGTAGGTGCTTCCATAAAGGGTTGTTGACAGAATAAAGACCCAAATAGTTCTGTCACGCCTTTCCCACCAGGAGGTCTTAGCAGCCTCCAGGGCAGAAAAAGGGTAACCCTTCTCCCGCCAAGGCCGTTCACCCTTGGGTTCAGCAAGCCCTGCTGCCGGGATGAGCCTCTGACCTGTCTACACTATGGCAGTGGAGCTGTTCCTCAGTCAGATTTTTTTCCCCTGGTGACACCATCAGCATCATGACTTCCTTAGCTGTTTGGACCCAGAGAAAGGGTGTGTGAACTCCCAGAACGGCAGTCGCCCATCAGCACTCACCTAATCCTGGCAGAAAACAGGGTTTTGCTGAACTAACTGCTTGATTTCAAAAGTGAGATCTTCTAGAAAGATTTACGTACAAGAGATCGTGACTTTGGCTGCCACATTTCAAAGACAGTGCTGAGGTTTAGGCGATAGAGTTAAATATTACAAACTTACCTCCTCCTCCTCTCTCTCTCCCTCTTTCTCAAGGGTGAGCATTCTGTGCCTCTTCCAAAACCCAGTCCTTCTCCGTATTTGGGAATCTGAATGGGCTAGAGGGGCACAGCCCTGCCTCCTCTTGGTGTCTGCTGGGAGCTGTAGTTCCAATAAGTGATGGCTACTTTTCTCTGGCCAGCATGTGGGCTGCCCTTTCTCAGAGGGACATTTGGAAGCAGGAACCCTGGTCACTGGGTGATAGAAGGATGCTGTTGGGAGATCTGCCTGCTGAACTCAGCTCTTTGTGAGCTGACTTGGAGAAAGGCATCACTTTTCTGTGGCTCAGTCTCTCCATCTGTAAAATGGGGATAATGATCTCTCTCTTTTCCTAACTGTCAGATTGTTTATTGGGTGGGGTAATTAGGCAGCACCCATTAAGTGCTTTGAGCTCATTCCAGAAAGGAGCACTTTATAAATAAACATTGTGATTTTTAAAGAAGAAAACATTAATTTTGATTGCTTAATTGTCTCTACAAACCAATTCATTGCACATACCTCAAAAAGGATGTCGTTTAATTCCCTGTGTGTGCCTTCCACCCACTCTTCATTTAGTTTCCCAACATCTCATGGCATGTTGTTTCATCAACTCTAGTTTCATATTGTCAAGCGTAAACACTTGCCCTCTCTCTTCTCTGAAAAAGAGGCTGAGACTGACCACCTCTGGCCTATGCCAAAAGCACAAGAAAAGCCATGAAGCAGAGGTGATTTTGATCTGAGCTCCACACACCTTACATCCTTTCCAGCAACTAATGCACAGATGTGATGAAGAGCCCAGTCTCTGGAGAAGCTAGACTGCATTTGCCTCTAAAGGAACAGAGATCTCACTGCACCAAGAAAGATGATAAGATCTCTCAAATGAGAGCTTTCCCAGGGATTGCCAAGAGCTTTGAAAGAAACTGGTACAGAGTAGTGGAAACAACAGCAGGCTCTGAATCAAAATGGGTCGGATCCAGGCTCTGAGACTCCATCAAATTCTTTATCCTCTGTAGCCTTAATTTATTTATAAAGCGAAGATAGCAATCTGTTAGAGAATTTTGTGAAGTGCTTTACAAAGGTTGCGTCATGGATTGAATTGTGTCCCCCTAAAATAAGTGTATTAGCTTGGCTGGGTCATGGTTCCCATTATTATGTGAATGTCCACCGTTTTGTCACCTGATGTGATTTTCCTATGTGTTTGAAATCTTCTCTGTGACGCTGATGAGGCGGGATTAGCAGCAGCTATGATAATGAGGCAGGACTCCGTCTACAAGACTGGGTTGCATCTTAAGCCAATCTCCTTTGAGATATAAAGGAGAGAAGTAAGCAGAAAGACAGGGCATCTCATCTACCAAGAAAGAAGCAAGGCGAGCATAGCTTGTCCTTTGGACCCAGGATCCTTGCACGGAGAAGCTTCTAGACCAGGGGAAGATTGACAAGGAAGATTGAGAAGGATCTTCCTCCACAGCTGACACAGAGAGAAAGCCTTCCCCTGGAGGTGATGCCATAAATTTGGGTTTATAGCCTCCTAGACTGTGAAAGAATAAATTTCTGTTTGTTAAAACCATCCAGTTGTGGTATTTTTGTTATAGCAGCACTAGATAACTAAGGCAGGTTGACTGTTATGCGAGGCAGGCTAAGGCAGTGGTTAAAAACATTAATTTTTAAAATTAGACAGACCTGGGTTAGAAGGCCATTGGAGCAGTGGTGGAAACTTGATTGAATCCCTTACGTTGCCTGAGCCTTGCTTGCATCATCTCGGACGTGAGCCCTGAGGGTTACATGAGAGAATGTATGTCACAGGCTTAGCACAGTGGTTGGCACACTCTGATTTTTCAATGAATGTAGTTGTGACTATTATCACATATTACTTATTTATGAGCATCCCATTTTGTGATGATCAAATAAAATAATGTGTGAAGTTGTTAGAATCAAAATACACAAAGCAGGGAGATAGACTCTCCAGAGTCCTCTTGCCAGCTTTGTGTTATAAGAGATCTAAACCAAAAAAAACCCAAACCTATTGTCATTGAGTTGACTCCAACTCACAGCGACCCTAGAGGACAGAACAGAATTGTCCCATCGAGTTTCCAGGGAGCACCTGGTGGATTCAACTCGTTGAAGTTGTGAGTAGCAGCTGTACCTCTTAACCACTATGCTACCGGTGTGACCTATGCGGGGTCAAGGATATAAAATTAATTTCTAGCTACAAAGATCTATAAGCATGTAAACTGTCATTAGTGGTAGCAAGATTATTTGAGTTCTTGTTTTATATAGTAGGGGGAACCAGTATCCCATGAAAGACTAAAATGGACTCTCATGACATATTGCGAATCAGTCAATCCATCAGGTTACAGAGCAGCACTATGTGTGTTTATGGCAGGATGCTCATCAAAATATTGAAAGTTCTCATTTATGGATGGTGGGAGTTCAGATGATTCTTATTCTCTTTGGACTTTTCTGTCTCATCTGGATTATTTTTACTCTGCATATGTATCATCCTAATAAAAACGATGAAAAGCACCCCCCCCTCCAAAATTGTAGCTACTGAATAATCAGATCTTAGGCTGTAAACCACCAAGACATCCTTTGACTCCAGGGAATGTTTTCCTAAGTGTGGGAAATGGAGCTTTTCAGAACAAGCAGAAATTTGCAAAAATTTCAATGACCAGTGGTATAAAGAGAAGTCAGGGGTGAACTGAGTCTCTCCAAGGCAGCCCTAGGAAGGGAAGAAGAGATGCCCTTTCATCTCTGTTTATTTCATAGGCTGTAATAACATGGTGGTTTCAATTGCAGCCTGTGTACACACGAATTTCCTTGTTTGCTATGGTAACAAGTGATTCCTGTTTTTCCACCTCGTTTCTTTCTGGTCCCTCAGACTCTGGCTGTTAGGGGAGAACTCTGAACTCACCCACTCATTTCTGCTGCCCAAGTAATCACCTTTTGTAATTAGGGATTAGTGGAAGGGTGTGGTGAGCCTACCTGGAGTCTACTTCCACTTTCCCGCTACATTTCAGAACCAGATGCACAAAGAACCAACAAGCTTCCAAGCAAAACACAAAGTCAAAAGGATGGTGACGGCATTCTTCACCGTTTAGGATAATCTTCTTTCCAGGGACCTTCCCACAGGCGAGCCCTCACATGTTTGAATGTAGCTTGCTTGGTGGGCAGCCTATTCCCAGCAACGACAGGAGGCTGGAGACTAGGGCAGTGACTGATTATTCAGTAAGCAGGGCCTTACATGTGGCAAAATCCTGTGCAATTGTGCCCTACAGATTAGTAAGTACAAGCTAGCCTGTGCATGGGCACCTTGCTTACTGTAAACCTGTGCTTACTGGTTAAAATGCTCATGGTTGTGGGTAAGGGTAGGCTCTCGTCTGTTAACACAGACAACTGAGACAGTTCTTAGGAAGAAATGTGTCTTCAGACTTCAGCATCAAAACCCATTTTGTGGGAGTCAGGAGTAAAGAGGGCTACCGTGGACGGCCATGTAGATTGGACAGCTGCATGACTCCAGGGGACACTGTTCATACAGATGCAATGCGACTGGCACCTCTTAGAGCTGTGCTGTGTGAATCCTAGGATGGTCATCTCTTCACAGCTATCCTGCCCTGCAGAGGAAGGGACCTTTACAAAACCAGGGAGACTGGAACTTGCCTGAGAAGGCATTGACAATTTTGAGTTTTGTCATTGTTTAAAAAATGCGTTTGGGCATCTGTTTTCCTCACTTTACTGACTGTTTAGTGTTCCCCCTGGTGGAGTGCTTCCCTGCTCTGTTCCAGAAACAGACGTTCACTGGAGTCAGAATGTTGGTGAGCACTGATGAGGCTGGGGGTGGAATACCAAAATGTTTTTGAGGTCATGTCTAACAATAATAATTAAAACAAATACTAAGGCATTATTATTATTATTAGTTCTTTTAGGCCCTGGACACATGGGACAGCATTGGGCAAGTGTTTATTTTACTTGCTGTGGTAGAAGCAATCCACTGCTAACCAAGAGGTCCCCAGTTCACCCACCAGTACCTCTGAGGGAGAAAGGCATGGCAGCCTGCTTCTGCAGAGATTGTCAGCCTTGGAAACCCTATGGGGTCGCTGTGAGTTGAAACTGAATTGAGCCAGTGGGTTTGATTTTTTGCTGAGTAAAAATAAATAAATAAATAAAAATAAACAAATGTCCTGGATTGAGTTCCTGTGCACCTCATGTGCAGGCATCACCATCTACCAGTAGAGGCTTTTATTTTGCTATGAGCTTCCAGACTAAGAGTAGGAAAAAAGGCCTGGTGATCTGCTTCTAAAAAATCAGTCAATGAAACCAAACATGAGAATGGCACAGGACCAGTCAATGCTTGATTCCATTGTATGTGGGGGTCACCATGAGTTGGGGGCTGATTTGATGGCAGCTGACAACAACAAAGCTACCAGGATTGGTAGGACAAAAGATCTGCCTTTTATGTTTTTTGAGTCTCTACCGCAATTTTCTTTCTTATTGCTCTTACCTGAAGAAGAAGATGTGAAATTAAGATTTCTGGAAATTCTCCCAACATTATTCCCACTCCCCACTTCCCAAGTACCTTAAAACTCAAAACTAAGCCCACTGCTATAAGACTATTCTACCTCATTGCAATCCTATAGGACAGAGTAGAACTGCCCCATAGAGTTTTCAAGGCTGCAAACTTTATGGAAGCAAACTGCTACATATTTCTCCCAAGGAGTGACCAGTGGGTTTAATCTACCAGCCTTTTACTAGGCAGTCAAACCATTAACCACTGAGCCTCCAGGACTCGTCACATTCCTTAGCTGGGTTTTACTGGTTGCCTTGAAGTTGATTCTCACTCATAGTGACCGTATGGGACAGAGTAGACCTGTATCACAAGGCTTCCAAGAAGCAGCTAGTGGATATGAACTGTCAACTTTTTGGTTAGCAGCCACGCTCTAACCACTTGGAAACCAGGCCTCGTAGCCAGGGTTTACTGACCCCAAATTCCACTATTCCTATTGCTTCAGGAAACAATCTGGTACACAAACATTCTGTCAGTGGTTTCCAGCCTTTTTTAAATACCAGTGTCATGGATTGAATTGCGTCCCTCCAAAAATATGTGTAGCCACTTGGCTAGGTCATGAGTTCCAGTATTTTACGATTGTCCTCCATTTTGTGATTTTCCTACGCTATATGTTACAGAGGATTGGGGTGGGACTGTAAATCCCTTCCTAAGGCCCCCTCCCTGCTCCATTGTAAAGGGCCTTTTCCTGGAGTGTGGCTTGCACCACCTTTTATTTTTCATCCTTCGAGAGAGAAAAGGAAAGGCAGCAAGCAGAGCTGGGAACCTCACACCATCAAGAAAGCAGCATGGCGGGTAGAGTGCATCCTTCAGACCTGAGGTTCCTGCCTTGAGATGCTCCCTAAACAAAGACTGATGCAACACAAGGACTTTTGCCAGACAAGGGGGAAAGCCTTCCTGTGGAACAGACCCCCTGAATTTGTAATTGTAGCCTACTGGACTATGTAAGAATGAACTTTTATGTTAAAGCCATCCACTTTGTAGTATTTCTATTAGAGCAGCACTGGCTGACCAAAACAACCAGTTACTTCTTATAATTGCCCCTCTCAGCCATCTTGTGTTTTGAAATGTCTGTTTGTTAAATAAAGTGCATCTATTAATCAGTTGGCTCTGACTCGATGGCACTTGGCTTGGCTGGCATTAACCAACAGTGTTGGTAGCATTATCTCTGGTAAATATACAATTTCTATTTCAGATATTAAAAATAGGAACCACATCATGACCCATTTTTACCTGAGGGCCCATGAGGGGTCCGAGAACGTAGGTTGAGAGCCACTGTTGGTGTGTGTTGGGTGGGAGAGCCCCTGGTGTGGTAGAGCTCGTTGTTGAACTTGTTGGGCGCCTGTTGAGTCGATTTTCAACTCACAGTCAGCCGTGTGACACAGCAGAATGGCCCCGTGGCGTTTACTTGGCTGTAATCTTGACAGAAGCAGATTGTCAGGTCTTTCTCCGTCTGAGAGGCTGGGTGAGTTTGAGCCACCAAACTTTCCGGTAGCAGTCAAGTGCTTGACCGTGCTGGAGATGGCTGGTGACAGAACTTCTGAGCCAGTATCTGTGTGTTCACAGTGATCTTTAATGCTGTAAATAGCGGCAAAGTGTGATTAATGGTGAGGATGCCTGGGCTAGTAAGGGGAACATTTTTAAGCAAAGGTGAGGCCCTCTTTTAAATGCCATTAGATAGGACCAAAAAAAAACCCAAAAAAACCACCCAACTTTGTTCTTCAGCTAGGTGATATTGGGCTATTGCTTAACCTCCTAGCCCTCAGTTTCCTTGGCTGTAGGATGATACGGTTCCATCCAATCCTGAAATGCTCCAATTCAGGGTGACTGAGTTTATCACATTATTTCCTGAGAGCAAGTTTTCTGATAAGGAAGGTAATATTGAGAAGGAAGGCTGGCTGGGGGCATTGGTGTCTGGAAATATCATTAAATGCCTTTTTGTTTGTTAATTGTGAAGGGGCTGGGTCAGGGCATGTATCTCCTCAGCTTCCAACCACTT
This sequence comes from Heterohyrax brucei, assembly GCA_028571685.1. Taxonomy (NCBI): domain Eukaryota; kingdom Metazoa; phylum Chordata; class Mammalia; order Hyracoidea; family Procaviidae; genus Heterohyrax; species Heterohyrax brucei. The sequence continues at coordinate 58,848,549 of CM053142.1, read as the reverse complement.
CACATAGTTCCAACCACTTCACATAGTCGCATCAGCAAGAGCACATGAAAGTCAAGGTGAAACAAAGAGAGGAGGCTCCAGAGTGGTGCCTATTGTTTTGTACAAGGCTAGACCAAGCAGAGATCCTGAAAGGAGTAACACCCTGTCCTTGTTCTTAGGAAGGGCATAGCTAAACAGTGAATGACACAGAAACAAAACAAAACTACATAGGAAACACGCACGTTAAGGACTCACAAAGAGGCATGAAAAGCAAAGCACACTGGGAGTTTGAACAAAGCAGTGATTAGCTTGAATTAGGTGAGAGCAGTAAAGACTGTGGAAAGAGCATCTTTACACCCAGCCACAGGAGAACCAAGGAGCCCTGGCGATATAATAGTTAAGAGCTCAGCTGCTGTCAAAATCCAGCAGCATCTCAAACCCACCAGTGGCTCCATGGGAGAAAACACCTATTGATCTGCTCTCACAAAGATTATAGCTTAGGAAACCCTATGGAGCAGTTCAGCTCTGTTCCATGGGGTAGCTGTGAGTTGGAATTGACCCAAAGGTGTACCAGAGTGATAAAGCCAGGGCTGACTCATCTCCATTGAGCATCCTATGATTGTTTTATGTTTTCAGGCGTGAAAAAAAAACACAGCAGCCTACTAGTTGATGCAGGAGGATTTGCTCAGCATTCTCTAAGTGGATATTCTGACTCCTAGGGTGAGTGAAAAAAGTAGAAAGGGGGCAACTTGTCTCCACAGAGGCTCCCCCACCCCAGCAGCCACCTTCCAGGTGGACAGGAGCTGTGGGCAACTCTTTGACAAATGGTTTCTGAGCATGGAATCTGGTTTGACAAATGTCCAGGGTTGTTGTCCCATCTTTGCCACTGAAAACATTTGAGCTTGGGCAAAATTTCTAGGCTTCAGTTTCTTATCTACAAACCCCAACCTCACTACCATCGAGTCGAGTCTGAAACAGGAATAATAATTATATACCTGTCTTACCTAGCTCATCAGTTTGCTATCAAGATAAAATACAGGTAAGTACCTTGAGGAGCCAGTTTGTGTTCTAGTTAAAAACAAAGATCATTGAGATAAACTGCCTGGATTTAAATCCCAGCTCTGTTACATGCTTGTTGTGTGACCAAGCAAATTACTTAACCTCTTTATGCCTCAGATTCTTCACCCACAAAATAGAGATGACATACGGTTGTTGAGTATTAAAATGATTTAAATGTAAAACATTTAGAACAGGACCTAGCAGATACTTAACACGGCACTATATAAATTGAGAAGCAACCGGGGTAGTACAGTGGTTAAGTGCTTAGCTGCTAACTGAAAGATCGGTGGTTTGAACTCACAGGCCACTCCCCGGGAGAAAGATGTGGTTATCTGCTTCCACAGAGATTACAATCATGGAAACCCCTGGGGCACTTCTACTCTGTCCCTTAGGGTTGCTAAGGGTCATAATTGGCCTGATGGCAATGGGTATAAACTGATCTATCAGTACTATAATTTTAGGATCTATCATGATTTTTAAGATTTCTGCTGTGTCTATATGGAGAGCAGCAAGCAGGAAGCATTGAGTTCTGGTTTGAACTCCAAGTCCAAGCTTTTTAAAAGAGCCATAAAAATGCCATCTAACTGACGAAGATCTGAAGTGAGGGAGGCACGCCCCTTGACCATCCTGGAAAAACATCATCTCCACCCTGCCAGTACATATAACTTTGAGACTTTCTTCTGGCCAAAGGTCCACACTTGGTATGATCCTACTGTGTCCACAGCTTTGCCCTGTACTGAGGGGCTCTCGCTGGCTGGGATGTGTTACAAGAGGCAGCTGTGTCTATCAGCAGAGTGGAGCCAGCTTGGAGAAGGCAACAAAGGCTGGGCTGATTGCAGATGCAGGCATATCTGACCTTTGAATCAGAAAGTCCCTGGATGGCCCAAATGGTTAAGCACTTGACTACCCATTGAAAGGTTCATGGTTCGAAACTATGTAGAGGTACTTTAAAAGACAAGCCTGGTGATCTACTTCCAAACGGTTACAGCCTTGGAAACTCTATGGAATGCAATTGTACTCTGCTACGTATGGAGTCACCACGAGTCAGAAATAACTGCATGGCATTTTTTTTTTTTTTTTTTTGGTGAGCTTCAAGTGAAGAGTCAGATTCCAGGATCGAGAAGGAAAATCACAGAACTTTTAAATGGAAGGAGATTCTTTCCTCTTCTTACACATTCCTAATGTATTTTACCCCCTCATCATGTATCAGCCTGAACGATCCCAGTGACTGGAAGAGCTGGAGGGGCTGTCATGAGATCTCACTGGAGCTTGACCACCACCCTGTGTGGCAGGTATTGATACCAACATTCTGTTGTTGTTAGTTGTCATTGAGTCATTCGCAACTCATGGTGACCCTATGTGTTGCAGAATGAAATGCTCCATGAGGTATTTTTAGAATGTCTTAAAAAATGTTCTTTCTTCCTCATTCAAAAATTTATACACATAGTGTTTTGTGATGTTGGTTACAATTCCGTATGGTTTTGTTGGGTAGAATGTTAACTGAAGCAGAACACCTAGATTTTTCTTCTGCAGTTTCGGAGTGGATTACAATCCCCGGCCTTTAGGTTTGCAATGCGAGCAAACCACGTGTGTTACCTTGGGATCTGCATCTATGTCCTTAGAAGAGAAAACTGAGACTCAGAGAAGTCAGGTGACTTTCAAAGGCCACATAGCTTAGTCAGTGATGGAACCAACATTCTAACCAAAGTTTCTCACCTCTTGTCTAGAGCGAGGAGCCCTGGGGGTTCAATGGTTACAGCACCTAGCAGCTAACCAGAAAGCTCTGGTGATCTACTCCTGTAAAGTCCACAGCTTAGGAAACCTGTGGGGCAGTTGTAGTCTGTCATATAGGGTTGCTGTGAGTTGAAAACAACTTGATGGTACACAGAAACAAGACTCTTGACTCATTAACCCCCCAAAGCAAGCTGAGTAAATCTGATTAAGGAGATATACTGAGGACACTGCTGAATAGAAGGGTGGATACCAAGTTCCAGAGCTTGGGTATAGTATGGGGACACATCCTAATGGGGAGACTGGTATCACTTGGACTCTGCTAGTTTTCCCCAGATGAAATGTTTTCAACAATACCAGTCTGAGTATGTATAAGGACCAGGCCTCACACACCTGAGAGGAGTGACTTCATTTCCATTCCTTCTTTTATTTCAAGGGTGGGAAAATACGGGGAGGTTAGCTGTTTTAAAGGTTGCATCATGAGCCTTGAGTCAGAGAGAAAGGTGGTTGGTTAGGTACACATATCCTTGCTCACTCTCTCCCATGGAATGATTTCTCTTTTGTTTAGGATTGCTTTGTCTTAGCTTGAGAAATTCTGGATATCTGCAGACATAGGGGATGTGGTAGAGTGTCACAGTATATGTATGCTGAGGAACAGGAAGGACATGGGACAAAGGTTAAGTAGTGACATAATTACCGTGAAGTCTTACGTAGCTGAAAATTGGGTGACTCACGGGAATTGAACACAGCATATTTATGTGTGATTTTTAGCTCCTTTATCTGTTTCCCTCCTCCTTCCCATCCTATGCTGACCCCATTTTGGCTGCCAAACCAACCACAACATGGGCAACTTTATTTTTGACAAACCTGCTTCTTTCAAGGCTGTCCTGCCCTCTCCTGGAAACATCTGAAATAGCAAGAAACACGTTGGAGATTAAGAAAGAGACTTAACTACACAGCAACCACTTGGAGGTGGTGCTTGCTTCTGAAGTGATATGGTTGTTCCAGTCTCAAATCACCTTGGCTTGGTGGGTCTGTTTTCTGTTGCTTCTTGTGTTGGGTCTAGTGCTTGCCTGATTTTTCAGGGCAGAATTCTAAACTCTTTTCCAAGACAGCTGGTATGTGTGTGTGTGTGTATAAATTTATTGTTGAGAATATACGTAGCAAAATATACACCAGTTCAAGAGTTTCTATATATACTATCTAGTGACACTGATTGTATCCTTCAAGTTGTATGACCATTCTCACTCTTCTTTTCTCACTGACAAACTAAATGCCCACTAAGTTTGCTATCTAATCTTTTGTGTTCCTGTTGTCAGTTTGATCCCACATAGATAGTGCTTAAAAGAGCATAATGCTCAAGGCAGATAGTTTTTACTAGTTCAGTGAAATTATTTTTTGTTTTTAAGAAGACATCAGGGAACAGTTCAGTTAAAGTGTTAAAGATTACCTGATGGCTATGATTTCCAGGGTTCATCTAAGCTTCATGGCTTCAGGAAGTCTCGAATACATGAGAATTTGAAGTTCTGTGTTTTTCCCATTTTGATCAGAATTCTCCTACAGAATCTTTGATCAAAATGTTCTGTAATGGTAGCCAGCTACCTTCCAGTGCTTCTGGTCTCTTGGCAAACAAGGCAGTTGTTCATGGAGGTGTACAGCTGCACCTTCTATTTCCTCCTTTTGTTCCTGACTCTCCTTCTTCCTATGTTGCTCAAATGAATAGAGACCAACTGTTGTGTCTTGAATGGCTGCTTGCAAGCTTTCAAGATCGCATGTCCTATGCATTAAATCAGATAGAAGATAGAACATAGCCATTACCCATCTATTAGGCTGGTTAATTGGGATGTCCCATGAACCCATGACCCTATATCTCCAAGCCAAGAAACCAAATTCCAGTGAGGTTTCTTATTGTACATTATCAGCCTCAGAAACTACTCTTTCTTTTGTTATCATGTTAACTATATCTACCACACAACTTGCCAGTTCAACTTTTTATGGGCATAGAACTTATTAATAGCAGTTACAATCATCAGCTCTATAACTCAATCCTTGATCAAGGCAATGCTGTCATCACGATTCCCCTTTTACCCCTCTCTCCCACCCCTGGTAACCACTAATAAACTTTAGTCTTTGTACATTTGTCTTTTCTTGTCTTTTTATATAAGTCAGGCCACACAATATTTGTCCTTTTGTGACTGACTTATTTTATTCGGCGTAAGGGAAACCCTCGTGCCCTAGTGGTTAAGTGCTATGTCTGCTAACCGAAGGGTCAGCAGTTTAAATCTGCTAGGTGCTTGTTGGAAAAAATCTATGGAGCAGTTATACTTCAGTCCTATAGGGTCAGTATGAGTTGGAATTGACTCCTTGGCAGCGGGTTTGGTTTTGTTCTTTAATGTCTCCCAGCTCCATCCATGTTATAGCAGGTATCCAGAATTCGTTTCACCAACTGGCTAAGTAATATTTATTATTTATTTATCGACACAGCTGTTTTAAAACTTTTTTATTGTGGTAAAACATATGGAACAAAATGTCACCCATTTTAATCACTTTTAAGTGTATGTTTCAGTGGCATTAATTATGTTCACCATGTTGTGCAATCATCACCACGATCTATTTCCCAAACTTTTTAATCACCCTAAACAGAAACTCAGTACCCATTAAACCCATTAAGTTATTAAGCAGTAACTCCCCATTACCTCTCCCACCCCAGCCCCAGTAACCACAAATTTACTTTATATCTTTATGTATTTGCATATTCTAGATATTTTGTATATGTGGGTTCATATAATATTTGCCATCCTGGGTCTGAGTTATTTTCTATAGCAAAATTTCAAGCTTCATTCATGTTGTAATATGTAACAAGACTTTGTTTCTTTATGAGTGAATAATATTCCGTTGTATGTATATGTTATATTTTGTTTATTCTTTCATCTGTTCAGGTACACTTGGGTTTTGCTTTTTGGCTATTGTGCATAATGCTGCAGTCAACACTGGCATACAAGCTTTCAAGTCTTTTGGGTCTATACTTAGGAGTGGAATTAATGAGTCATATGTCAATTCTGGAAACCTTGGTGGTATATTGGTTAAGTGTTATGGCTGCTAATCAAAAGGTCAGTGGTTCAAACTCACCAGTCACTCTGCAGGATAAAGATGTGAACAATCTGCTTCCATAAAGATTTGTGCCCTGGAAACCCTATGGAGTCAGTTCTACCCTGCCCTATAGGGTTGCTATGAGTTGTAATGATGGCAATGGGTCAGTGATTAATGATATTGAGCATATTTTCATGTGCTTATTTGGAGAAATGTAACATCTTTTCTTTTTTTTCCTTCAGTCCAATAATTATGATATTACTACCGACCTTCACAGGAAACTCTGGTGGCATAGTGGGTTACTGCAATGGCTGCTAACCAAAAGGTTGGCAGTTCAAATCCACCAAGTGCTCCTTGGAAACTGTATGGGGCAGTTCTACTCTGACTTCTAGGGTTGCTATGAGTCAGACTGATTCGATGGCAGTGGGTTTGGTTATCTTTTTTTTAATGACCTTCACTAACCGAAAAAACTAAACCTACTGCCGTTGAGTCAATTCCAACTCTCAGTGGCCCTATGGGTCAAAGTAGAACTGCCCCATAGAGTTTCCAAGGAGCACTTGGTGAATTTGAACTGCCAACCTTTTAGTTAGCAGACACATCACTAACCACTACACCACCAGGGTTTCCAATGATCTTCACTAGCCAATATTAAATCTGAGGCAGACTTGATGAAATACTTTGGTAACCTCATTCTTAAAGCTGGCTCACACTTTCCAGGGATCCCTGCTTTGCCTCTAGAGTTTGACATGAGGAAATGAGGGTAAGGAAGAGGGATGTGGGATGGAGCTTCTCAGCAGTGATCTCAAGAACATGTGGGTCTCAAGGGTAGTGTTACAAAATGAATAGTGACTCCATGAACTGGGGCTAGAACTGATCACCAGGGCCATGTTTTCTCTCTCCTCTGTCCTTGACCCTGGATGTGCTGCTAGAACACAAAGTTTAATGCCTCCTCTCCCCTCCACTGCTGCCTCTTATTCCTCTTCTCTATTTTACTTCTCCTTAGCTTTTATCGCTATTTGACATATTGCATATCACCACCTGACATGTTCTATATTTTGCTTGCTCACTTTTTTCCCCCCTAACAAAAGCTATCACATATTTATTACTCAACCAACCAACTAATGTGGGAGCACAACAACACAGAAAGAAACCAGAATTTTCCCAATATAACATGTTCAACTGTTCAGATGGTGGTGAAATTTTCTGTTTGATGTGGTGTGCTAGCTAATGTGATGTGTCAACATGGCTAGCCCATGATTCTCAGTAGTTATCTCAGCAGTTATCTTCTATTTTGTGATCTGATGTGATCCTCTGTTTTGTGAGGTAATGTAATACTTCCATTATGTGATCCGATATGCTCAGCCAATCAGTTGTGAGGAGAGTTTCCCCAGGGGTGTGGCCTGCACTCAATATATATGGACATACTAGCAAAACCTAGTTGCTTGCTCTGGATTCTATTTTTGTCTCATCACTATCTGACTTCCAGTCCTTGGAACTTGAGCCAGCAGCCTGTTGTCTGATCTGCTGTCCTTGGGATGTGCTAGCTCTGCAGCACTGTGAGGCAGCAGCCTGCCATCTGACCTGCTGATTCTGGATTCATCAGTCCCTGAAGCCAGGAGAATCAGGAAAAGCTTTAAGCAAAATGCCTAACCTACAGACTTTGGGACTTAAGAGCCTCCATAACAGTGTCAGTCATTTCCTTGCCAAACCAAGTGCCATCGAGTCATCATTTTCTTGAGATAAATCTAAATCTAAATACACACACACACACACACACACACACACACACTAAAGGGCTGACAACTAAATTTGTGAAGCTATCCTAGAAAAAGTGCTATATACATCATTGCTGAATATCACTATGGTTGCCTTCTTCAAAGTACTCCCCTTGGGAAGATACACCCTGACACCAGCATCTAGTCCACCCTTCAAAGCAATTTTGAAATTCTTTTTCTGGAATGGTCAGCAGAGCTGTTGTCATATTACCCTTGATGTCCAGAATGTCATAAAATGTCTTCCTTTCAATATTTCCTTATCTTTGAGTAAAGAAAAAAGTCACTGGGGGCCAGATCAGGTGTGTAGGGAGGGTGTCCCAGTACAGTTATTTGTCTACTGGCTAAAAATTCCCTCACAGGCAACTATACAATTACGTTCACAAACTAGCCACTGTGCCACCGTGCACAACGGCCACTCCGGAAAGAATACCAAAATTGTTCTGAAGGCTCCATTAGGCATTGGTGTCAGTGTATAGCTTCCCAAAAGGACTACTTTGAAGGTGACCATAGTGATGTTCAACAATGAGGCATATAGCACTTAGAACAATTAAGTTAGCAGACTTAATTGAAGGACCTTGTATCTTTATGCTTGACTGGTTTTGCTTTTCTTGAAAACCCTACTTAAGGCATATAGTAAGATGCTAGTGAACGTGACAGAGCAAAAATAAGTGTGCTACTCTTTATAAACTCAGATTGGTTCTTCTCTGACGTCTTCTCTTGAGTTACACCTGACTTTACTAGTTTTTCATTCATATCCATTGAGGAATGGAATGATTCTGCTTTTGTTTTTTTAGCCATAATCTCTTTATCTTGCAAGTTGTGTGACAATATGGTGATGATGGAAGTTGGCCACACACACCATAATAGGCAGAGAAAGGGAGAGAGACCTGTGTTTGCTTTGTATGGTGTTTCCCTCCATTAAAATACAAGCTCCCAAAATCTGAAATTTTGTCTCTTTTGTTCACTGTGGAATTCCCAGTGCCTAGAACAGTGCCTCGACCTAGTAGATATTCAAAAGTGTTTGTAGAATAACTGAAACCCCATCCTGGCTTTATCACCTTTTATCTTTATAGGGCCCATATTTCTCTTTCCTCAAAGCCTGGTGGATTTGGTGTTTCTGCTTCAGCTTTACATGAGGATTTTCTGCAGAAAGCTGGAAACCCAGCAGATGAGTCTGTCTATGCCTGATGTGGGATCTATGGATGGTGATCTATGATGTGAGTAGGTACTTAACCCTTTGCTTGTCCTGTCTAATTAAACACCAAGGGCTCAAAGAAGTCTAGGCAATCTTTGCAAAGAGTTCAAAAGGTAGAGAAACAGGGAGAAGCTAAAGCTGAGAGGGCTTAGGGTAAACTTTGGAGGCAAAATCTAAGTGACACACAGAATAATAGGCATAATTTACATATATGTAAAATTATGTATTACTATAGCTACAATTATTGAACACCTACTATGTTCCAGTACTTTATTACTTACATTACACACTGCATGATTTCATTTTTTACCATGTCCCTGTTTTATATGAGACAATGAAGGCTATGGGCTTACGTCACTTGCTTTGTGATGATTGTGTATTCCCTGACTAGAAAACAGACTCAGTGCTGTTCCTGCAGATCAGAATAGTGATTGAATACGTGAGCCTTTGAGCCAAAAAGGACCAGGTTTGACTTTGTGCTTGTCACTTACTAGTTGTGTGACCTCCAGGAAATTATTCTGAAAAGCCCCATTATCTAAATAAGCTCCAATGTTCTTACCTGTAAAGTGAGGATAAAGCATAGGGCTGAAGGAAGATTTTAAAAAGATAGCATACAAAGTATTCAGTACAATGCCAACCTCAATGGTTAATACACTGGACTGCTCGCTGAAAGGCTGAAGACTGACAGTGCGAATCCACCCAAAAGTGCACTGGAAGAAAGGCCTGGAGAACTGCTTTCAAGAAAATCTCCCAATGAAAATCCTACGAAACACAGCTCTATTCAGGCACATATAGCATCACTATGAGTCAGAACTGACTCCACAGCAACTGCTTTCTTTAATTTTTAAAAAAATGTGAGCCAGGTCTGGGAAGACGGATATGCTCATGAAAAGTGGCTAACTGTGCTGTTTTCTTTCAGTACTTCTTCTGGTCCGCTCTCCTGAAATCCTAATCGCTAGTCCCATGTAAACTCAGAATTCGAAGGGTGCATTTAGTCCACTCTCGATATTCGAATTTCTTCTGTCTGGCCTCTGCTAGAGTCGATTAGAGAGTTGGCTACATCACTTCATAAAACAGCACCTACCCCGCCTTTTTTCCCCCACAGGTCCGTCTGTTCACATTTCCCGATCCCTGAGTGGTTGTTGCAATTTATTTTCTCCACGAACAGGGATCACTCCAGTGGCGCAGCATGCTGGGGGTTGTAGTTTGAAATCCTTCTTCCGCGTCAAGAGAGCAACTGAACCAACAGCCTGAGAACTTCAACTCCCAGAGTTCCCTGCTCTGCCAGGAAATAGCGTATCGGCTGCGGAAAAGATGGTTTCCCAGCTCCTCGCGTGAAGGGTTGGCTCTGCCTTAAAAAAGGAGTCTGTATCTACACTTGACAGGTTAAGGTGTTCCAGCACAAGCCCTGGGGCAAGAGAAACTGGTGCCAGATATTCCCGGGATGCAACAATTCTGCAGAGCCGAGGTGTGAGCTGGTTGCCCACGTACTAAGGCTTTTTGAGGCTGGAGCAGCCAGCACTCAAGCCCAGCCTTTGCCTGAGATACAGCCGTAGCCGTTGCCGACTCATAGCAACTCCTTCCTTTTCTTTTTTGCAAAGTTGTAGGCAGGAATATGAGGACTCTTCCTCTTCTCCCAGGCCCTCTTTGAGGAGACTGTCCAGAGCCCAGGCTGGCTATGAAGAGCGACTCCTCGACATCTGCAGCCCCCCTGAGGGGCGTCGGGGGGTCCCTCCGGAGCAGCGAACCGGTGCACACCGCCCCAGCCCCGTCTCCGTCTGTGGTTCTCCTGGAGGAGGCGGCCGATCTCTTGGTGGTGCACCTGGACTTCCGGGCGGCGTTGGAGACCTGCGAGCGGGCCTTGGCAAAGGATACTCAGGCCGAGGAGAACGCCGGCACGTATGTGCTAGGCTCAGTTCATTTTGGTGCTCTTGGGAGGGGACTCACAATTTCAGGATTTCTGCCATTCCCATTTGTTCTGAAGGAGCAGTACACCTTTTATCATTAATGGTTCCTTTCAGAAACGTGGGTTGCTTATCACGTACCCAATTCACTGAGGAGGAAACTGAGGCACTGCACGATGAGGGAAAAGCGCTTAACTCCTGTAACGCAGTTTACAGGGACTCCACAGTCAATTCTTGCCTTCTGGGGGAGCTCCATTTTCCAGTGGTAGAATGTGTATTAAGTGTTACATCAGCAAGCAGGGGTTCAATTAACAGGTAACTAAGGCCTCTCCTGGATAACCTTCAGAATGGTCACTCTTGACCATTGCTGATTATGGACGGGTTTAATGTTCTGGTCCTGGAGAAGGACTCAAAGGATTCCTCTGGAGAGCACCATGGTCCTACATCACTGCCTCCTCTGGCAGTTGAGGACACCATTTTTCTATGGATGGTAGAGTTGGTTTAGGTCACTTGAGCGGTAGTGGGAAGAATAATCAAAGCTGACCCCCGAAAAGGATCAGCTGGGGAGTCCTGACCTGGATTTGGGGTTTGTGTCCGAGCTTGTTACAGTGAAACGCTGAACGCTGTGTTGCTGGGTGCTGGGAGGTAGCTCACTAGGTGGTGCTAAAAAGCCAGTGTGGAATTCCACACTCAGCTTTGCTGGTTGCCCATTTCTTCACTAAAGCAAAGCCGTAACTTAGCTCCTGCTCTTTTTGTGCCCACTCATTTCTGCTAAATGCTGTCATTTCTGTTCAAGATTACCCTGCTTGTTGACTGAGATCGGATTTTACTTGAATACAAAGATGTGTGTGCTGGGCAAGTTGATTTACCCCTTGGGGGGTAAATCCAACTCCCAACACCCCTTGGGAGTTTACAAAGTAAAGATTGCTTTTTAAAAAAAAATTGTGAATATATGTGTAACCAAACATTTTCCACTTCTTCGCTCTTCACGTGTATTACTCAGTACAAGAAGTTTTAACTCCCTGGTGAATCAGTAGTGAGGACTCCCTGAGTACCAATGGGAAGGATGGAGGTGAAGGCTGCTGCTCTGGGGGCTGGGAAAGAACAGTCCCAGTGTGGAAACGGAAATGGACATGGAAGGGAACCACTTCTAAACCGTGACTGGTTTTTCTACTGACAGCTCCTCGGAGGTGAAATGCTCCCTGTGTGTTGTGGGGATCCAGGCCCTGGCAGAAATGGATCGGTGGCAGGAAGTTGTCCCCTGGGTCCTTCAATATTACCAGGTCCCTGAAAAGCTACCCCCCAAAGTCTTGGAGCTATGGTAGGTTCCTGTTGCTGGCTCATCAGATCAGTTTAGGAACAAGAGTTTTTGTGTTCCCTCTTAGATCACTGCCTGATAGCTCTTCCTTTTCCCTTCCTTACCGTTTCTCTCCAGATCTAATTATTTCCCAGTGTTTTTGTTGTTTTTTCAAGGCCTCAGAAAAGTAATAAAGGATGAGGAAGGAGGAATTTAGGGTAGAGAGAAAGGGGATGAGAGGAGGCACATGCCAGAGGTTTTTTTAAAAAAATGTTTTTTGTTGAGAATTCTGTCGTAGTTATATTAGTGCTTCTATGACAGAAATACTGCAAGTGGATGGCTTTAACAACCCACTAAACCCATTGCCATCAAATTGATTCCGACTCAGTAGCCGTATAGGACAAAATAGAACTTCCCCACTGAGTTTCCAAGGAATGTGTGGCAGACTTGAACTGCTGACCTTGTGGTTAGTGGATGTAGCACTTACGCCACTGTGCCTCCAGGTTTTCTAGCTTTAACAAAGAGAAGTTATTCTCACACTGTTCAGTAGGCTAGAAATGCAAATTCAGAGTACTGGCTCCAGGGAAAGTCTGTGAGCTCTGGAGGAAGGTTCCTGTCATTAGTATTCCCTTGGCCTGGGAGTATCTCAGTGCAGGAATCTCAGCTCCAAAGGATGAACTCTTGCTTTCAGCACTGCCTTCTTGGTGATATGACGTCTCACACTCTCTGTTCACTTGTTTCCTTTTTCTGTCTTGAGAAGTAAAAGGTGATATAGGGCTCACCCCAGGGAAAATCCCATAAAGGATGTGACCTTGATAAGGTTGTTACAATTCCATGCTAATCCTCTTTATCCTGATCCGATCTTGCCCCATTAATCGCAGGCAGGGATAAGGATTCACAACATATATAAAAATTATAAAATACTAGAAATCATGACCCACCCAAATTGTTGCACATAGTTTTAGGGGAGACATAATTCAATTCATGACAATATATACACAGCAAAACATACAATTCTGCAGTTCCTGTATGTACCACTTAGTAACACTGATTGCATTCTTTAGTTGTGTAATCATTCACACCCTCCTTTTCTCAGTTGTTTCTCCTCCATTAACTTAAATTCACCACCTCCTAAGGTTCCTATCCAATGTTTTGAGTTGCCCTTGTCAATCTGATTCTTTGTAGATAGTTCTTAAGAGAGCATAATGCTCAAGGCTGCCTTTTTTTTTTTTTTTTTTACTGGTTAATCTAAACTGTTGTATGGTTTTAAGAAGACTTCAGGGGATGTTTTTGATATAAAGTTTAAAGATTAACTCAGGGTCATAGTTCCAGGGATTCATCTAACTTTTATGATTTCAGGAAACCTAGGGTCTATGAGAATTTGAAATGCTCTGCACTTTCCCCCTTTTGATCATGTGTTTAGCAATGGTAGCTGGACACCATCCAGTTTTTCTGGTCTCATGGCAAAGGAGGCAGTTGCTCATGGAGGCAGTTGGCCACATAATCCATATCCTTCTCCTATTCCTGACAGAGAGTTTCTTGAAACTTCCTAAAATTTCTAATTGTTACCACTGTTGGTGTCCTATAGGGAAGGGTTGAAGGACACAGGAAGAATTTAGGTAGAGACATGTAGTGATTATGAGAGATGATCAACTAGCTCTAAAGGACTGACTTCTTTTTGGGGGGTTGCAGTGTTCTATTATACAGCAAAATGCAAGATCCTGGAGCTGTGCTGGATGTGGTCAATGCCTGGCTCAAAGACCCAGACAATCAGAGCCTCCCAGAGTACAAAGCCTTGGCAGATCTTCACCTGCAGCGTGTACTGCTGCCCTTGGGCCACGTGTCGGAGGCTGAGGAGCTAGTGGCAGGCTCTGTGGCCTTTGGTGAGGAGCAGCTAGCCGATGCACTCCAATCCATTTGCATGGCCAGGCAACAGCAGAAACAGGAACAGCCAGGCTCTGAAGATGCCCAGAGGCCAAACCATGCAGGTAGGATATTCCTCCGTGTTCTCTGTACAGGGGAGCTGTGGGCTTTCTCTGGACCTAGAGGACCATCAAAACTTCCTGAGAGCTTGGGAGTTAGGCTTTCTATTAGTAACTCCCAAATCACAGAATAATAAACCTGTCTATTGCTCACTAAATTCAAGCCCAGACCCCCTGAACTGGTCAATAGAAGGAGAATTTCTGTGTGGGAGGTGTTACTTGGTTTCAGAACCTTGACTCTTGTCTCATGAAAGTCATTTTTCCTTTGGAGTCTTATCAGTCACCCTCTCCTTGACGTTTTCTCACTAGACCACCTGCCTCCACTGTGCTGGCTTGGGTGGGGCTGTGACTCCTCCTTTGAATGCTGCTCTTAATATACACCCGGCTGACATATGCGTGGGGGTAACTAAGAGGAAAATAAGAAGCCAGGGTGATAACTTAGGAGATAAAAGTTACTACTTGTCTTCAGTTTGGGATCCCCCTGCCCAGTGTCTTCTTCCCTGAGTAATACCCACCCCCTTCAGAGACAGCCTACCCTGGCCTTTAAATATAAAACAAAACTCCACCAAACATGCCAGTTTAACCCAACCAAGTAGATGTTTTCTGTCAGAATCTTATCTTAGCCAAGCCAACAGAGGTGATATTCTAGGAATGTCTATGTGTAAAGCATTTTCAAAGCAGTTTATTAGTTGCACGAGAAGATGAGTCTAGTTACTTTTTTTTTCTGTGAGTTTTTAAAATAATACTTTATTGTGTTTTTGGTGAAGGTTTCCACAGCAGTTTAGGTTCCCATTCAAAGTGTATGTAAGTTGTTTGGTAGCCTTGGTTACATTCTTTATAGTACCTGAACCCTTCTGGTGGTTCTGTTTGAATCTCACAGGGCTTTGAAAGAGATTGAACGGATTCAGGCATGACTAACCAAGCAAAGCTGAAATAGTCCAAATTTTCAAAATTGGAGTGTTCTAGAACCATAACCAGGATGGGAAAAATTAGGATCTGGAGCCCTGGAGTAGGAGACAGCAGGCTTTCAGGAGCCTGGTGTGCGAGACTGGATTTTTGCTGGGATTGAGGAGGGCTGTACACATTCAGAGGGCACAGTTGGCTGCAATCTTTGAGCTGGACACCACTGTTTCCAGTTCTACACAAAATCCAGTGAGTGAAAGATTTGGTTGCACTGCAGTATATATGCTGCCCCTGTTTTCTCAGAAGGAGATGAAGTTTCTAGCAAGGCTTTGACCTGTCATTTTTTTCCACTCCAGTTGTGGTTCCGGTTCACCTAAATTTTAAAAATTTGGATCTGTTCCAATGTCACTTCTGCTGCCACAGCTGAACTGGGAAGAACCAGTTTGAAGCCCTTGTTGCTTTAGCTTTTGCTCAAATCTTATCATCAGGCTCAAATCTTAGAGTCAGGAGAGCTGATTCTTGTGACTTACCCTGAAATTAAGCTCTGTCTTTCTGCCCAGGCTCCTTCTCCCACAAATGCCTGTCACTACTGATGTTGTTTCGCCGGCTTTGGGAGTCTGCAGTGAGCCACGTCATTTCACTACCCTTCAAAAAAAGCCTCCTGGCCGCCTTCATCGTCTGTTTCTTAGTGGTGAGATTTGACCCAGGTAAGCAGTAGTGCCTGCCCTGCTCTTCCACTTCTCGGGAAGGGGCAGTTAACAGGGGGTGGCCAATGGGAGCAGCTGTGTTGCAGAGCTCCTATCAGAGAGCCATGCTGGGGATGGAGGTCCTACTATGCTACTTCTAAATTCTTCTGCAAGCGGAATGGCTGGGTCCAAGGGGGAGTCAGCTTGACCTGGAAGAGGAGACTAGGCTAGAACGCTTGAGAGCAGTCCATGAGTCTGAAGAAAATCTACTCTACTCTGTTGGCCCCTGAATATTTAGTCATTTAGACAGCTGCTTTATCCAGGGGTGAACTCTGACTGTCATACCAGTTGCTGTTGAGATAATTCTAACTCATGATGTTCCCATGTATCATACAATAGAACTGTGCTCCATAGAGTTTTCAGTGGCTGTGACCTTTTGGATACAGATTTCAACTTTCTTCCAAAGCACACTTGGGTGGAGTCAAACTGTTAGCCTTTTGGGTAGTAGCTAAGTGTTTGACCTTTTGTGACTAGAAGTCTACAATTAGAAGCAAAAAAAACCGGAAAACTTTCTTACTGTGATGTTGAGGAACCCTGGTGGTACAGTAGTTAAGCACTCAGCTGCTATCCAAGCGGTTGGTGAGTTTGAACTTACCAGCTGCTCTACAGGAGAAAACTGTGACAATCTTATGGGACAATTCTACTGTGTCCTACAGCGTTGCTGTGAGTTGAAATTTGACTCGATGGCAATGGGTTTGGTTTCGGTATGGGACCATGATGTTTAAAAGAATTAAGTGCTAATTTAAAATAAATTTTAAATGAAATAATAATACGTTCTAGAAAATGTAGAAAATAGGGACATGTATAAAAAAGAAAACATAGATAACCTACAAGTCTGTTGCTGTAATAGTTATAATCTATACCCATTGGTATAGATATTATAGGAGTTTTGCATATGATATACATCCTTTAAGACATGCCTTTAAATGACCAAATAATATTCTGGTTTATAAAAACTTCCATAATTGATTTAACAACCCCCCTGGTTGAAATATTTTGATTATTTCAGATTCTGTTTTCTGTGTCACTGTGTTACACTGCAGTGGGCTCCCTAAATGAAGCGTGGGGCTACCTGATTTTTCCCTGAGGGTTAGTTCCTACAGGGGCTCGCACTTTAAGATTATTTTGGTATTACACTGTATAGTTATAGTCTAATTTCTACTCTTCTTATCAAAACCAAAGGGAAAATTAATATTCCAGTTCTTTTTCTTTTTTCTTCTCTTTTCTGGTTGAGAAACCTAAGACCCAAGGAGAGAAAGTAACTAGCCTGAGGTCAAACAGTTTGTTTCTAAAACTGCTACCCTTACCTTCCACATCAAACACATTGCTGTCCAGTTGATTCTGACTCATAGTGACCCTATAGGGCAGGGTCCATAGAGTTTCCAAGAAGCATCTGATGGATTCTCACTGCTGACTTTTTGGTTAGCAGCTGTAGCTCTTAACCATATGCTCCCATATAGATAGATCTTAAAAGAGCATAATGCTCTAGGCAGACACTAGATGCCTGTTTTATTAGAAGATTCAGAAAAAAGTGCCTTTATCTTTATGTGCAAGCACACATGGTAGTATTAGGGAGTAGGTTCGAAGTACATGTGCATTTTTGAGATTAAAAAATGGAGTTTCAGAGAACCTGCCCAGCCATGCTGTGCTCACTTCCAGCAGGAGCTTGGGACACCTGAGCAGAGGCAAGAGCAGCTCTGCTGAGAGGGAAGAGGAGGCCTTCGATCTCTGTTGGCTCTGGGCAAGTGGTCCCACTTCATGCTCAAGTCTCCAGGCTGGCTAAAAATGCCATTTCTTGATTTAGTCTTTAGATCTCCCTTACTTCCCCTATTTTCCTTTTATTCAGTGAGCTTTTTTTTTTTTGGCATAGTTAAAAGTTGTTCTTTAATCCTCTCACTGAACACTGAGCAGGAATTCTCCTTGAACCATTTTGCTTTATGCAAGAGTTGCTAGCTTGCTTTCAGGAAAGCTAAGGGTAGTTTATGTTCACTCTTTTCACTTCTGACTTCTTTCTTTGTTCCAGAGACTTGGTAAACATTTGAAAACTCTTTGTGGTTCTTGTAAGGAACCGCGGTGGCAAAGTGCCTAAGTGCTCAGCCAGTAATTGAAAGATTGGCAGTTCACTGAGCCAACCAGCTGCTCTGTGGGAGAATGCTGTAGCAGTTTGCTTTTGTGAAGATTAACACAAACCAAACCCAGTGCTGTTGAGTCAGTTCTGACTTCTACTAGTGACCCTATGCAGCAGAGTAGAACTGGTACTTCATAGACTTTCCTAGGAGCACCTGGTGGATTTGAACTGCTGACCTTTTGGTTGGCAGACATAGCACTTAACTATTATGCCACCAGGGTTTTCTTGTGAAGATTACAGTCTTGGAAAACCTATGGGGCAGTTCTGCTGTGTCCTGTTAGGTCTCTGTGAGTCGGAGTCAACTCGATGGCAATGGATTTGGTGTTGTTATGGTTCTTAGAAGCCTTTTAGTCTCATAAAAACACTAGTCTCCTAAGTGGGTAAGGCATGGGGCTGTTTGAACTTGCTGTTTCCAAGGTTGCTCAGAGCCTTTTCAGAAGTGCCTTAGCCTGACGGGTCTTTTGCCTCAGTGGTAGTCTTGACTTACGTCAGTGGTGGTGCTGCAGCAGGGAAAGGCCTGCACTGGGCAGTGATTAGAATTCAGTGGGAAAGATGTAAAGAGAATAGACTGTCAATCTCTTGCTTTAAAAATAATAACTTTTTTTGAGAAGGAAACACATGTCCACAGTTAGAAAAAAAAGCCATTAATCCAAATTAAAAAAAAAGCTCCAGTTTCAGAGAAGTAGACTTTTACTTTATTTTCAACCTAACTGATTCATGTTAAAAATGAGGAGCCCTGGTGGTGCAGTGGCTAAACACTCAACTGCTAACCTGCGGGTTGGTACTTTGACCCCACCCAGCAGCTCCACGGAAGAAAGAAAACTGAAGGGAAGATTTATGTTGCAGTCCTGTTACCTCCTTTCTTCTTCCTTCTCTCTTCTCATTCTGTTTTAGTTGAGAAATTTAAGACCCAAAGAGGAAAAGTGACAATCTTTTCCTATAAGATTACAGTCAAGAAATCCTGTGGGGCAGTTTTTACTCTGTCACACGGGGCCACTATAAGGAGAAATCGATTTGATGGCAGATGCCAACAACAGCAGGTTAAAAATAGGTAATATGGTCACATGCCTCAAAACTTAAAAGATATAAAAAGGAATGTAGTGAAATGCCTCTCCCCAAACCTATCTCCTAGAGGTAGCCACTGTTAGAAGGTGTTTTTTTTTTAATATAGCAAAAAATTAAGTTAAAACATAATAAATTGGGATGTTTTTCTCAGCAAATTTAAAGTCACTAATTCAAGTGAAGAAAACATACCTTGGAGACTATATCTCACAGAAGGTAAAATTCCTTATTGTTGGGAACAGGAGGAGGAGCAAATAACATTAAGCATAAAAATATTTTTTTAAAAACGGTGCGCATAATCTCAAGTTTCCAAGGGATGAGATATGGGGCTGAGTGTAGAGGAGAGAAGTGAGGAGGGTACAGCCATGACAGTTTTCCCTTCTCCCTGCAGCTTCTCCTTCGTCCCTACCTTTCCTCTACAAGCTGGCTCAGATCTTCCACAGGATACGGGATGTCATGTTTTCTGCCCTCTATCAGCTCCCTGTCCGGGACTGAGTGGTCTACTACCTTTACCTCAAACTTCCTGTTGCCTGCTGTGCCACGATAGAAGCGGAGCGCCTCATCCACGGTGGCCTGTTCCCTGTTGTGGTCAGACCCCACACTGGCACTGTGGGGCCAGCCGAATTCTGGGAAGAGCTGATCCCTCAGTTAAACTGTGTCTTGCTGTCTGTGCACCTCACTCTGCCTTGGCCTTGGTGGGTAATGTGGAAACAAAGTGGGACCAGAGGGCACAGATCCTCCACAATCCATAAAACCCATATACCCAAGGGCCCCTTGGAAAGAGAGGTTTGGGAAGACGGAGTGCATCCATGAAAAACATTCCATCTTGGCAAAGATAAGGAGTAGAGTTTTCAGGTCAGGGTTCTAATGAAGTTAGAAGTTCAGAAAAACCTTGATGGAGTGACCTTTGACCTTTCTACTTACCTAAAAACCCATCTCTGTAAACCAGGCCATTAATTAGCCAGAGTGAGACCTGAGACAGCCTCTTCTCCCCTATGTTCCTGTCTGCAGATTTGGTGTAGTTATTGATTAGTGTGCTATTTGCCTGGTCATGTAGCTGCTCGGGTCTCTCACTGCTCAGACCAGGGCATGGCTTCCAGAACTACCCAGGCGACTGTCAAAAACAGTCAGACTGCTCAGCTCTTACCTCTGGGTAAAGTGAGATTGCTCGGTGCCTCTTGGTCTTCAGTTCAGTTTTCTAGCTTGTCAGAGGCCAGGTGCTGCTCTATTACATTCAGTGTCTCCTCCCACCCTTTTCCTCCTGCCAACCTCTCTACCCACCCAGCAGCAGTGTTTTTGTACTTGGTCTACTGGCTGTTTCATAGCTTCTGCCTGTACCCTTGCCTCCCTAGTACACACTGGTGCATGCCTGCCTACTATGCCCTGTTGTCCTAGTTATGTGCTGTTGTTTGTATAATGCACAAGTTTTTCTGCTTGTGTGGCCTTGAGAAGTAGGCCAGCCTCAGAGGCTGAGGAGCTGAAAATGGAACTGGGTAATTAGGTGAGCTGGAAGGGATGCCTGGAGGGAGTAGGGCTCACTTTGGATGGAGGGGAGACGTGTAATTTGAAGGCAGTGAACAGCAAAACTCAAGGGGGAGGAAGCACTGGGCCTTTGCATTTGAGCAGCTTGAGTTTTTCTGTCACCTGCTTCGTGCAGGTGCATGTGGTAACATGCCACTGTGCTGTGAGGATCATGGAAGGCTCTGGCATGGGCTGGTCTTCTGCAGCTGAAGGCCAATCAAGCCCCACCAGTCTGGGACCTCAGTTGGTGCTGATGCCAAGAATATCGAAGGTCTTTTCTTGGGTTGATTTTCAGTGGTAGCAGGTAAACAACTTGTCTTTAGAAAAATAGGCAAAGAGTAAATAAACCTCACAGGTCTTAGCAATAATTCGGTGTCCAGGGAGTGGACCAACTCTGTAGGAAATAAATCTGTGCTTTCAGACGTGGGCCTTTAGAGGTTAGAACTCTGGGGAGAGAAAGGGAGGCAGTTAAGCTTTGAGATTCCTTCTTTGGAACGACTTTAAAATGAAACTCTGGTCTTCTTCAGGATACTGAATAAAACACTTGAATGGCTTGAAAGTAGAATAAAGTCCAGATTCAGCCGGTGGCACTTAAGGCTCTTGAGGCGGTGATTTCACCTGGGGCCACTATCTTTCTGCATGCTACTCATCAGTTGCACAGCTAATTTAAGTTTTCTGAATACCACGTGTTTCCCTCGCACCTGTGTGCCCTGGGATGCCCACCTCCTTTCTGCCAGATGAGCTCCTCAGCCTTCAAGCGTTACTCAAGGGTTCTCTCTGGGCATCCCTTATCAGTGCCCTCTGTTTCCAGGTTTTTCATATCCTTTCTGTGGAGTGATGCCATTGCCTTTTCATTGGGAAGTTCTTTATTGTCACAGTAACCTCAAACTCTTCGAAGCTGGAGAGTGTGGCTTGCTATAGTGGCTAAGAAAATAGGCCTTGGAGCCAGGCTGGGATAGCTGAGCTCAGGTCTCCTCTAGCACTCACTGTGTGTGTGACTGTGGGAGAGTGACTGAATCTCTTCTCAGTGTTGTCATCCGTAAAGTAGTTCTTATTTCTTAGAGATTTTTTGATGAGTAAATGAGCTCCTGCATATGAAGTGCTTAGTATGTTACTCTGCCCCAAGCAAGAGTTCTCATGAATGGTAGCTGCCACCAGTCCCAGCTGTATCCCCAGTGCCCAGCAGAGCACCTGGGAGTTAGCTGCTCGGAGGTGCTGGCTGAATGAGTTGATATAGTTGACATGACAAGATGTCTATGGGCTTTTAGTGAGTGTGTGGGGTGTTGTGTGGTTAAAACCCTGCATATAGAGAAGACTCAGTTAATGTCCAGTTTATTTTCCTGCCCATCTCCACTCAAGTTCTGTATTGTTCTACCTGCAGATCTGTAGGGTCTCAGTTTTATGTCTGTCTGAAACTCTGCAGTGCTGTTTAGCAGCCAGCCCACCTATCTGTTGTAGTCAGCAGAGAACTCAGAACCCAAACTGCTCATATGACCTTGACGTTTTATCAGGATGCATGCTGGTGCTCATGTCAGCCTTCAACTCTGGGCTTAACAAGGCAGATGTGGGAAGGGAGGGTTCCTTAAGTGAAGTCAGAATACCCAGCAGTAGCTCTTAGCCATATGTGGCTTTTAAATACGTTAAATGTGGCAGGTCTAAATTGAGACATTTTGTAAATGTTAAATATGGACTGGATTTCAACCACTTAGTACTAAAAAAAGGAATGTAAACTCTCAGTAATTTTTTTATGTTGATTACACGATGAAATGGTACCATTTTGGATATATTGGGTTAAATAAAATATACTATTAAAATTAATTTTGTCTGTTCCTTTTTACTTTTTTAAATGCAATTACTAGAATAAAATTATATATGTGGCTTGCATCTGTGACTTGCATTACATTTGTGTCGACAGTCTTGCTGCATGCACACCTCTGGAGTGGCTTCACAGTGGCCCACAGGATCAAGTCCAGATTCTGCTTCATGGTGCTTTGGGCCCTGGAGGCACTGGTGTCAGCTGACCCCTCCACTTTGACCTGAGTCTCTTTTCCTGTGTGTGCTGCCTTCCAGTTGCACTGCTAGTTACACATTAACATCTACCTATATGTCAAGTTCAGAGGGAGATGGATGTCAGAAGTGGCACCCGCATGGAGAAACTGGACAGGGTACCATGACCAGAAAAGTCACAGATTATAGATCATACCCACCCCCCAAATGCAGTTGTTGTGCCATCGATTTGGCTTCATGGTGACCCTGTGTGTGTCAGAGTAGAACTGTGCTCCAGTGGGTTTTCGATGGCTGAGTTTTCAGAAGTAGCTCACCACATCTTTCTTCTGAGACACCACTGGGTGGACTCAAAACTTCCAACCTTTTTTAAAAAATTATTTTTACTATTTTTTCCCATCACTATCCCTCCCCTCCTTGGTAACCATCAAAGATTGTTTCTTTGTGTGTGTAAACCTTTTCATGAGTTTTTGTAATAGTGGTCTCACACAACACTTGTCCCTCTGTGGTTGACTCATTTCAGTCAACATAATGTCTGCTAGTTTGCTCCATGTTATGAGAAGACATCAAGTTTTACCAGCACCATCTGCTAAAAGGAGTCCTTTTCCCATCTGATGGACTTTGGGCACTTAGTAAAGATAAGGTGGCCATAGGTGGGTGGGTTTAGATCTGGGTTCTCAATTCTGTTTCATTGGTCCGTATATCTGTTGTTGTATTAGTACCAGGTGACTTCGTTTCTAAGGTGTGTCTCTTGTAAAGAGTGTGTTGATTTAGAATCTGTTCTATTACTCTGTCTCTGTATGGGTACATTTAGGTTACTCATATTCAGTAATTGTTGATGGTGTGAGTTTATTGCTGTCGTTTTTGGTGGTTTTTTGGGGTGGTGACATTTTCTTTGTTTCTCTTACTCTCTCGTGCCAAATTTCTTTGGTTTGTATATTTCTTTTTTATTTATTTTTGTAGATTGTGTTTTTATTGAGATTTTATGTTTTTATTCTTATTTTGATGAATATGTTTATTAACTTCCTTTGTGGTTACCATGAAATTTCCCCTTCTTAGGTTTGAACCAGTCTGTTACTGCTTTTTCAACTCCATTAGAAAGTTCCATGTCCACAAGTTTATTCCCTCTTCTAATATTCTGATGTTGTTGTCACATACTGATTAACCTCTCAGGGTCCCTGTTGTAATTCTTTGGTTTTGGATAATCCTTGAGAGTACATACCCTAGACCTGTATCTGATTGGTACAATCTTATGTTCTGGATTCAGGCTGTGGTCTTATACTGTTTGCTCCCAGACTGAAAGACTCCCTTTAATTTCTGTTTATCTGGAGATACCATAATTTCAACATCACATTTGAATGACAGTTTTGCAGGATATGTTATTCTTGGTTGGCATTCTTTTCTTTCAGGGTTTATCATGCCTGTGTGGTTTCTGCCAAATTATCAGAGCTTAGTCGTATTGTTTCTCCTCTGTAGGTGACTTTTTGGTTTTCTTCAGTTGCTCTCAGAATTTTTTCTCTGTCTTTGGTTTTAGCAGATGTTATTGAGATATACCTTGGTGATTTTCTTTTAGGGTCTGACCTGTATCGGTTTGTGGGGCTTCTTGGATGGTCAGTGTTTTAGTCAGCTAGGCTGCTCTAACAGAAATACCACAGAGTGGATGGCTTTAACAAAGAAAGATTTATTCTTACACAGTCTGGTAGGTTGCAAGTCCATATTCAGGGTGTCCGCTCCAGGGAAAGACTTTCCCGTTGTCGGCTCTGGAGGAGAGTCCGGTATTGCATCAGTCTTTGTCCAGGGAGCATCCTCACGCAAGAACCTCTGGTCTGAAGGACGTGCTCTGCTCCTGGTGCTGCTTGCTTGATGGTAGCGAGGTTCTCAAGTTGTCCTTTGTTTCTTTTTCCTTTTATTCCTTACAAGCTAAAAGCATTAAGGGTGGGGCAAGCCATACTCCAGGGAAACACCCCCACAGCAGGAATTCACAGCCCCACCGTAATCCTTTAACACACAGGTTAGCAAAACCACACAATGGAGGACAGTCCCAAGATACTGGGAACCATATCCCAGCCACATGGCTGCACACATTTCTGGGGGGACACAGTTCCAACCATGACAGTCAGCGTTTCTTCTTTCATGGTATTAGGGAGTTTTTTCTGTCAGCAGTTCTTCAGTAGTTCTCTCTGTGTTTTCTGTTTTCGTCCCCTCCTGTTCTGTAACTCCTATTACTCTCGTATTTTTGCTTTTGATTGCATCCCACTTAATTCTCAGATTTTTTTTGTTCCTTTCCCCTGCCCCGACAGAAATGTATGCATGTGTTTATCGTCACTTTTGCTGATCCTGTGTTCTGTCACTTCAGACGTGCTCCTCAGCCCTTCTATGGCACTGTCCGTTTCTGAAATCTTGTTTATCTTTTGGATTTCCAGTTGTTGTTTTTGTAAAATTTCTAGTTGTCGGTATGTTTAGACATTTTGTTCCTGTGTTATTTTCATGACTTCTCCCATGAATTTGTCTGCCTTTTCCATAAATCAGTCTATTTTTTCTTTATTTTTGTCTACTTTTTGCTTTAAGTTTTAGATCTCTCTGACTATTATAGATCTGAATTCCCTGTCAGGTAATTCCGGTGCCTTTTCTTCTACCAGAAAGTCATCTGGTGTTTATTGTGGACACCTACTGGAAACTTCCTGTCTTGTTTTTTTTTGAATAATTTTTATATTGTCTGCTGTCTTTGGGCCATCCAGTATTTTCTTTGTTTATTGATTGTAGATCTGTTTCATCTGGGTTTTTTTGTTTGGTTATATCAGAGTATGCAAGCTGTGTGTTTGTGGTCATGATTCTTTTCATCCACTTGTCTAACAGGGCCAGTTGCCAAACTGTGTACAGTAGGTCTAGCAGGTGATCTGAGTCCTGCTGGGAGCTTCTAAAGATGTTTCTGTGTACTTGCCTCCGCTGATCTGCAGTGCAGGCATGGCAAATCTAAGTGGCACAGAAGCTGTGCTTCCCAGCTGGCTGAGCCACCACAGCTAGCCAGGAGGCATGGGAGGTACAGCAGCAGGGAGAAGGTGGGGCAGGGTGTGGGGGTGTAGGGGGAAAGCTATTCTCATGTTCACAGTCAGTGTAATTGTAGATAGGTGTGAGTTTATTCCTGTGAGTTCCTTGGTGCTGCAGTTAACATGCTTAGCTGCTGAATGAAAGGTTAGAGATTTGACTTCTGGATGACATGGCACCATAGACAGAAGTACCAAACCATCCCTCCAGATCAAACACCTGAGAAACTGAGTAAAATAGAGAAAACGTTAATCCTGGAGCCCAGTACAGTTCCAATACAGTTATTTGTTTACTGGCCAAGTACTTCATCTTCTGCTGAGATTTCTCTGCACCTTCTTCTCCTGTGCTTCCTGTCTGCCAGTTTCTGACAGGCATCCAAGCTGGCGACTCCATGCCACGTTAGCTGATAGGGAACTTTCTGTTGTATCTCTCCTCACACTCTGTTTTCTGTCCATTTCTTATTCCATTCAGGTTTTGGCTGAAATCTTCATTTGACACATTGGATTCTAGGACTGACGTTTTTCTCTGTTTTACATAGTTTCTCAGGTGTTTGGAGGGATGGTGTGGTGCTTCTGTCTGGGTGCCATGTTGGTCAGAAGTCAAATCTGTAACCTTTCATTTAGCAGTCAAACATATTAAGTGTTTCTACCACCTAGGAACTCCAGAATTGGTGAATATCACTAATGAGCCAGGAATTCTAGTCCTAGATATGAGGACTGCCAATTAAGTTCATGAACGCATCCTAGAAGAAGAGCTACGTATCTCATTGCTGAATATCACTACAGTCATCTTTGAAGTACTTCCCTTGGGAAACTGTGTACCCGCACCAGCACCTAGTCAACCCTTCAAAGCAATTTTGGAACTCTTTCTGGAATGACCATCAGCACTGTTGTCATGTTACACTTGATGTCCTGAATGTCATCAAGTATTTTCCTTTCAATAGTTCCCTTATCTTCAGGTAAAGAAAAAAGTCACTGGGGACCAGATCAGGTGAGTAGGGAGGGTGTTCCAATACAGTTGCCTATTTACTGGCTAAAAACTTCCTCACAGACAACTATGCAATTAAGATTGTGAATTTGTCACTGTGCCAGCATGCACAACAGCCATTCCAGAAAGAGCTCCAAAATTTCTTTGAAGGGTGGGCTAGGTGCTGGTATCAGGGCATAGCTTCCCAAGAGGAGTACTTTGAAGATGACTGTAGTGATATTCACCAATGAGGTATGTAGCACTTAGAACAATTAAGTTTATGGACATGTCAGACTTCATATATACCAGAAAGAATTGAAAACAGTGACTCAAACAGATACTGGCACATAAAGGTTCACTATGGCAACATTCACAGTAGCCAAAGGTGGAAATAACCCAAGTGTCTATCAACAGATGAATGGATAAGCAAAATGTGGTATATCCATATAATGGAATATTATCCAGCCATAAGGAGAATTGAAGTTCTGATACATGCCACGCATTAATGAACCTTGAAAACATTATTCTAAGTGAAATAAGGCAGAGACAAAAGGCCACATAGTGTATGATCCCATTTATGCGAAATACCTAGAATAGACAATTGCATAAAGACAGAAAGTGGATTAGAGGTTACTGGGTGTTGTGGATTGAAGTGTGTCTCCCCCAAAACATATGTAGCAATTAGGCTGAGCCATTTCTCAGTATGGTAAGATTGCCCTCCATTTTGTGATTGTTTGCCTGTGGTTAATGGACTGATTTCTGCTAAAGAGGATTAGGGTTGGACTGTAATACTTTCTTAAGGTCATTTCCCTGCTGCAGTGTCAAAGGAGTTTACCTGGAGTATGGCTTGCACCATCTTTTATCCTACAAGAGATTAAAGGAGAGGGAAGCAAACAAAGAATTGGGGACCTCATACCATCAAGAAGGCAGCACTGAGAGCAGAGTGTGTCCTTGGGACCTGAGGTTCTCGGGCTGAGATGCACTCAGACCAAAGAAAGGCTGATGCAGCACAAGGACCTTCCTGCAGCACCGACCAAATGTGTTCCTCCAGTGCTGGCACCCTGAATTCAGACTCCTAGCCTATGGGGCTGTGTGAGAATAAACTTTTCTTTGTGAAAAAGCCATCCACTTGTGGGATTGCTATTAGAACAGGACCAGATGACTGGGACACCGGAGCCTGAAGTGGCAGGTTGAAGAGTTACTGCTTAGCAGGTATGGAGTTTCTGTTTGGGGTGCTGAAAAGTGTCTAGAAATGGTGAAGGTTGCATAGCGTGCTGACTATTGTTAGTCACTGAGTTATACACTTAAAAATGCTTAAAATGGCAAATTTTATGTTAGACACATCTTACCACGATAAAATAAAAACAACAACAAAACAAGTCAGAAGAAAAAGACACAAAGAGAAAGGTCTGACAATACTTGCAGAAGATGTACCTGCCTACTTCCTTATCCTTTCTTTTCCCTTCTGTGGAAAAGCCACAGGGTTAATAGTTAATGGCACGCACAAGTGGAGCCTGTCGTGATTCTGCAGCTTGTACACTGGCTTGGCCAACTTGCTGCAGCCTGGCCAAAGTTGCCCCGACCCCGACCTAGCACCTCTTTGGAACTTCAACAAAGAGTGTGTGGAAAACATAGGGTTGTTTTGCTTCTCTCTCTCTGGCAAAGCTTGGATTCTAGACTGTAAGAGAGCTAAATTAAAGGCACCAGGTACAACACTGCCTGTAGCAGCCTCTGAAACCTCTCCCTTTGCCCTTTCTCCAACCCTGAAATAGAATTCCAGATATATTAGCCAGCACTAGAACTTGTAAGAATCAAAAAACAAGCCAACAAAAAAAACCATAAATAATTTCCTTGTCTTAAAGCAATGCATATAGTTTCGAAAACCTGGAAAATATTAAAAATCACATAGAAGAAAATGCAGGACTTGTTCTCCCACCACTCAGAGGTGTTGCCGTTGGATGCTGTCACTCCACCCTAATTCGTGGTGATTCATGTATAACAACAGAAAATGCAGCCTGGACCTGTGCACCCTCGTGATCAGTTGAGGATTGGTTTTCATTGACTGCTTTGCAGAAATAGATCACCAGGCCTTACTTCTAGTCCATCTTAGTCTGGAAGCTCCACTGAAACCTGTTCAGCATTGTAGCAACATGCCAGCCTCCGCTGATCGCTGAGTGCTGTCTGCACGTGAGGTGCATTGGCCAGGAGTCCATTCTGGTTCTCCTTGTGGAAGAGAATTCTGCCTGTGACCTACCACTGTTCCTCCCGGTCAGAGACAAGTGCTGTTTAAAAGCTGGTTTATTTTCTTTCAGCATTTAAAAAAAAAAAAAACAAACAAAAACTACCCTAAATCTCTGCTTCCCCCCAGGCACTTGAGAACCTGTGAAAGTTGTACTTTCCTGATGGATTGGCTTGTGAATGGGAAGGGCTCAATGGGCCCAGCTGGGCATCCTTCACTGAGCAAGTAGATGTGATCTGGGATGGTGTGGGCTGCGGGAGATGGGGTATGCAGCCAGCTGTTCATTTTCTGTGATGGCTGAACAGTTTGAAGGTACAAATGTGGTCCAGAGCACCCACTCTCACCAGCACACAGCCAAATCTGCACAGAGCAGTGGTGGGATTGGGATTTTATGATCCACTTCTCATTTTAATGAGACCCCAAAACAAAAACAAACAAAAAAACCCACTGCCTTCGAGTTTATTCCAACTCATAGTGAGGCTACAGGACAGGGTAGAACTGCCCCATAGAGTTTCCAAGGAGTGCCTGATGGATTTGAACTGCCGACCTTTTGGTTAGTAGCTGTAGCACTTAACCACTATACCACCAGGCTTTCCAATACAGGCCCACACTCATATTTAGCACTGTTTCCCAGCTCCTGTTTTTGAGCAGCCTCTTTGAAATTGTTAACAGCCTCCTGTCACTTGTGCACTACCTGAAGTGTGGTATGAGTGTGTTATATTAGGTGCTGGCAGGCAAGCATATGATGATATTCGAGGTGGTGGTTGTACAGTATTGTAAATGTATTAGATGCCACTGGTTTGCTCATTTTAAAGTGGTTAACTTTATGTTCTGTGAATTTCATCTTCATAAAGAAAAAAAAAGAAAAAGTAATATTTGATGACTTGGTGGAAAAACAGAAAGATTTTTGTAGAAGGGTGTCAGTACAGAAAAAAGTCACTTTAACAACACCCACATCATTTATGTGGGAGGTTTCTTAGGCAGAAAACTAAACTGTCTAGTCCTTAAGATGTATGTAACCAATAGGTTCTCACCCTCAAAGATAAGATATGAAGCTCCTCTTTTTCCAGCTGTGAAGTACAGATCCAGGTAGTTTGCCAGCTTCTAAGCCTCTTAAGGAAACCCTGATGGTGTCGTGGTTAAGTGCTACAGCTGCTAATCAAGAGGTCAGCAGTTCGAATACACCAGGCATTCCTTGGAGCCTCCATGGAGCAGTTCTACTCCATCCCGTAAGGGTTGCTGTGAGTAAGAACTGACTATACAACAATGGGTTTGGCTTGGGTTTAAGCCTCTTAAACACACACACACACACATACACACACACACCAACTTTTTTGTCTTAAAGCAATGTATATAGATTTTAGAAAATACTGAAAATTACACAGAAGAAAAGCAGACTTTTATGTGAAAGACTCAGTTTTCAAATACAGTAAAACACTACACTTTCCCAACACAGCCAGATGGTGTCCCGCTACCACTCCTCACTATTCTGATAGGGATAACAATAGATGGTCCTGGACAGACCTAGACAGAAATGTAGAACAAAATTCTAACTTACAAGAAAGATGAGACTTACTGACCTGATAGAGACTGGAGAAATCCTGCGAATATGTCCTTTTGACACCCTTTTTAACTCGGTGCTGATGTCATTCCTGAGATTCACCCTTCAGCCAATGTTTACACAGGCCTGTAAGACAAAAAGGCTAAAGGGACACACCAGCCCAGTGGTAAGGACAAGAAGGCAGAAGGGGACAGGAAAGCTGACAAGGGGAATCCCAAAGTCAAGAAGAGGAAATGTTGACATGTTGTGGGGTTGGCAACCAATATCATCAATCAATACGTGTGCTAATCGTTTACTGAGAAACTAAGATGCTCTGTAAACTTTAAAGCACAATTAAAAAAAAAAAAAAGAAAAACAGCTGAAAAACACCATCCCTTTCTTAGCACCGTACTGCATCTCCAAGCTCACTGACTGCTCTTTCTCTGATTCCTTAACTGATTTCTCTTTTTCTTCTGGGCTTCAGAGCTCTCACGGCTCTTCCCACAGCTCTTTTCTTTCTTTGTGCTTTTCCTTGGTGAGTTTTTCTACTGTTGTGGACTCAGCTCATCTGAATGGCCCCCACTCTTAACGCTTCATCATTGTTAACCTCTCAGAATTGATCTAATTATATTTCTAACTGTAGATGAGATTTGGACACACATTCCTCCCTCCCTCCCTCCCCTTGAAGCCACTATCCAGACTCTCGGCCATTGTTCTTATTAGGGTTTCCAAGGAGTGGCCAGTGGGTTCTAACCACTGGCCTTTTTGTTAGCAGCCAAACTCTTAATCACAATGCCAGCAGGCCTCCATTGTGGTCAGCCTCATTCCCAAACCCACTCAGGTCCAGCACTCTTCTCTGTGCTGTATTTCATCTTCCCATAGTCTGGATGTGAAACTCTGGTGGCATAGTGGGTTAAGTGCTACGTCTGCTAACCAAAAGGTCAGCAGTTCAAATGTGCCAGGCGCTCCTTGGAAACTCCATGGGGCAGTTCTACTCTGACCTCTAAGGTCACTAGGAGTTGGACACAACTCGATGGCAGTGGGTTTGGTTTCTTTTTTTTTATAGTCTGAGTAGTCTTTAAATCTCAGCTGACTTCCTACTCAGCTAAATTTCTCCTCCTATGAAGCCTTCACTGACCACTCCCACTGTATGATAGCCTCTTTTTCGGTTGTTCTCTGGCACTTAATAGCCATACCATTCCTTTCAGTAATTTTACCTTGTGCTGTTCTTTATCTATTTTAGGGGTCAGATCTTGTTTCTTCAACTGGATGAGAGTCTTGCAAGTGGCAGGGCCCAGGTCTCCTAATTGCAATAACAACAGCTACCATTTGAGTTCCTGGAGGGCACAAGCAGTTAAGTGCTCAACTAGTGGCTGAAAGGTTGGCAATTTGAATCCATCCAAAGACACTTCAGAGAACAGGCCTGGCAATCTGTCTCTGGAAGGTCACAGTCTTGAAAACCCTGTGGAGCAGTTACACCCTGCATATATGTGGTCACCATGAGTCATAATTGACTTGATGGCAACTAGTGACAACATTTGTAAGATACTATTGCCAGGCACTGTTCTCAGCACTTTACATATATTAAGTGAACCTTAGAGAAGACCAGTGAGGAAGATAACATCTCTGTTTTAAAAATCCTTTGCTGCTGAGTCCATTCCGACTCACAGTGATCCCATAGGACAGAGTAGAACTGCCCAATGTGGATTCCAAGAAGTGCCTGGTGGGTTTGAACTGCTGACCTTTCCATTAGCAGCCATAGCTCTTAACCACCATACCAACAGGGTTTCCATCTGTTTTAGAGACAGCAAAATAAACACAGCAAGGTTAAGTACTTTGACCAGTATTCCACAGCTATTAAGTGGTAGAGGTGGGATTTGAACCAGGCAGACTGGCTCTAGAGTTCATGTTCCTTACATACCCCATAACACCTAGAATGAGGTCATACAATAAAGATTTGTTGAATGAACTTTAGGCTGGGAATTTAAAGAAGGAAGAAAACAGAAGCAGTAAAAGGTGGAGAGCGCTGAAGGACAGCATCAGGGCTATGAGGAGTTGAGGGGTGGGGAGGAAGAGGAAGGAACCCAGTGGGGATGGCACTTGTTTTAGCTGTATTGTTGTTTGGTATGCTGCAGGGAGAAAGAACAGGAGGTGTTCCTTTTCAAATGTACCAGCGATGACAAAGACATCCTGGCAGGCATCCTTCACTGTGGATATAAATACACACTGGTGGTTCCATCAGATGACTCACAAGGCTAAGCCAAGCCCAGCTCTCAGTTACCAGCAGCCTCAGCGAGATCCCAAGGTCTGGACTGTTTTCTCTGAAAGGTCTTTGATCCCCTCTAAATGTTGTCTGAGAATTTTGCTCACCTTCCTTAGTTCATTGCCAAGTTGGGGATAAAGTAAAATTGCTATGTTCCTTCCCTACAACAGCCACCCCAATCTCCTTAAGCTTTTGGGTGCTGATAGCAAAAGCAACAGCCATTGCTGTGGAATCTTCTGGGGATCCTACCCTTTCCTCTGATAGTATTCATTAGTGTTCTTTCCCTGTGGGTTTTAATGGTTGCCAAGGTGACAATTAGCTGTTTATAGAGGTGCTGTAAAAGGAGCCCAGTTAGTGCAATGGTTAGTGCTTACTGTTAACTAAAAGGTCAGTTGTTAGCATCCATGAGCTGCTCTGTGGGAGAAAAGAACTGGTGATCTGCTTCTGTATAAAGATTATAGCCTGGGGAACACTTTAGAGCAGTTTTATCCTGTTGTACAGATTCGCTATGAGTTTGAATCAACTTGATGGTCAACTCGATGGCACACAACAGCAACAGAGGTGCTAAAGACAATGGCTAGAAATTATGCCCTGTTAATCCTACCAGGAAACACACGAGTTTTAGAAAGCTTTTTTTGATAAACATCCTAAACCCAGTGGAATAATTTTACTATTCTCTGAGAAGCAGGGTGGTGTGTTGTTTCAGAGTGTGGACCCTGATACCGTAATGCCAGAACTTGCATCTCAGCTCCCCTACCTTGACCTTGGACAGGTTAGCTTTCCTGTGCCTCAGTTTCTTTAACCATAAAGTACGGATAGCAGTAATAATAATTGCTTCGCAGGTTTGTTGTGAGGATAAAATTATGTTAATTGAAAACATAGAACACGTGAAAAATGTGTGAAATGTATTGAGCTAGTATTCAGTACTAATTATTATTATTGTCGCTTTTAATTAAGTGAGACATGGGGTGGGGAGAGTAAGGATTAATGGCACCTGGTATCACACATCAAACAAACACACTACCATTGAGTCAATTCTGACTCATAGTGACCCTATAGGACATAGTAGAACTGCTCCGTAAAGTTTCCAAGGAGCACTTAGCCCATTCAAACCGCCAACCTTTAAGTTAGCGGATGTAGCACTTAACCACTGTGCCACCAGGGTTTCCTACACCTCATACTAAAAGTAGGTAGTACTCACTGATTCCTAGAACTAGCCTTGCAGGTAGCTCTAACTACTTACAGAAGTGCTGCTCAGCCTTTTACAATATATTCATTGGAGGGCATATTTAATTTGCTGGATAGATGGATAGGTAAGTACATTCATATAGCTCAAGTAAAAAAAAAAATTTGAAAAAGTCTAGAGTGGAAAGTCTCCCATCCCTGCTGCCCTCTATCTAGTAAGTTCTGCACAGCCCCAGAGGCAGCCACTACTATTAGTGTTCTATTTATCCTTCCACCATACAAACCAAATATGGATATAGATTCTATGTTCTCCTTTTATTTGTGCAATAGTAGCGTATTATACACACTCTTTTATACGAGTAGCATGCGAGTAGCATGATTTTGCAGAATATAAAGAAAGATATGTAACTGTAATATGGGATTTTGGACACAGAATTGGCTGATTTTGAGTCTGGCTCTGCTACTAAATTGCCCTGTAACCTTGTGAAAAATCATTTAATATTCTTGTGTCTAATTTTCTAACTTCTAAGATAAAAAGAAACAAACAAACAAAAAAAACCCACCAAAACCCAGTGCCACTGAGTTGATTCCAACTCATAGCAACCCTATAGGTCAGAGTAGAACTGCCTCATAGAGTTCCCAGGAAGTGCCTGGTGGATTTGAACTGCTGACTTTTCAGTTAGCAGATGTACCATTTAACCACTACACCATCAGCGTTTCCAACTTTCCAACTTCTAAGATACGGGTAAAGAACTCTGGCGATGCAGTGGTTAAAACACTAGGCTCCTAACTAAAAGGTTGATGGTTTCAACTAACCATCTGCTCCTTGGGAAAAAGATGTAGCAGTCTGCTTCAGTAAACATTATGGCCTTGGAAACCATATGGGGCAGTCCTGCTCTGTCCTATAGGGTCACTATGGGTCAGAATCGACTTGATGGCAGCAGATTTGGTTTGGTTTTGGTTTAAGATAGGGATAACAATTACTTTCATTATTTACCTTATAATATTGTTGTGTCAAGTGAAACAAAGTTCTATAAAAGAACTTTGAAAAGTATTAAGCAATATACACACACATACGTATGTATATATATGAAACAGTAATGGAAACATTATATAAAATACAGAATGGGATGTCTAAGCCTTTTAATCAAAATACTTTGATGTTTGAAATAGATGCACTTAATAGAAAGTTTAAATAGATTCTGACTTGTGCATGTAAGTGCATTTGGTTAGTTTGTGGAGTTTAAATGACCCACCAGACACCTGTGTCTACAGTTACATAGGCAACTGCAAATGAACAATTTCTTTGGGATGTTTAAAATAATCAGATATTAGGCCAAAAAATAATTATACTCTACATCTCAATTTTTAGTTAAGGCTCATGGGAAGAGCTACCACCTATCTGTTGGTTTGTCATATTACGGTAGCTTGTGTGTTGCTGTGACTTGCAGCTATACCACTGTTGGTGGACAGGTTTCAGTGAAACTTCCAGGCTTAGACAGACTAAGAAGAAAGATCTGGAGATCTACTTCTGAAAATTTGCCAATGGAAGCCCTATGGTTCACAACAGAACACTGTCCAGCTTGCTTCTTTGGATGCACTATCAAGAAGGATCAAGTGCTGGAGGAGGACACTATGTTTGGTGAAGTGGAAGGCCAGTGAGGGTGAGGAAGACCCCAGGTGAGATGGATTGTCACAACAGCTCCAATGATGGCCTTGAAGTTGCTGTTAATTTTGGGGACAACACAGGACTAGGCAACATTTTTTTCTCTTTAGTATATAAGGTCACTGTGAATTGGAGTGGACCCAGCATCACATAGATCTATCTATGCATCTATCTATTGGAAGAGGAGGGTAGGAGCTGGTGAGTCGGAGGTAATAGAGTTTGTGAGTGAATGTTTGGTCAAAGACAAAGGCTTGATATATGTGAACCTGGAAAGGGAATCTATTCTGCAAGGCAGGCAAGAGTCCATGACCTGAAACAAGGATGAATAAGTCAAGTTTTGGTGAGTGCTTAGATTTTAAAAATGCATTTGTGATGGTTCTATACATCTATAGGATATCATCTTGCTGACCTCTGGCTGGAGGAAGGGGAGTGGACAGAGAGGAGGGGAAAGGAGACTGTTGGGAGGATGAGACACGTATGGAGCAGAGAGGAATAGTGTGCTGTCACCAGACAGGGAGAGCAGTGGAAGCTGCATATAGGGGGGCATGTAAATTTACATGTGAATGTACATTTTCACTCAGTTATGTTAAATAAAAAAAAAAAAAAGAGTTTGAACAGGAAAAAAAAATTGCATTTGTGTGGTAATATTGCTATGATCAGAAACCCTGGTGGCGCAGTGGGTAAGTGCTATGCCTGTGAACCATAAAGTTTGGCAGTTTGAATCCACCAGGTGCTTCTTGGAAACTCTATGGGGGCAATTCTACTCTGCCCTGTAGGGTCACTATGAGTTGGAATTGACTTGATGGCAGTGGGTTTGTATTGCTAGGCTCAAACACTGAAAGAAGGAAGGAAGGAAAGAAAGTAGTTAGGTAAGAAGGAAGGGAGGAAGGGAAGGAGAGAAGAAGGGAGGGAGGGAAGGAACCAAACTGACCAGCTTGCCTGGGTTCTAGCTTGTCTGGCTGCTACATGGCATGTTATTGTCAGGTGCTGCCATGTCATTTCCAACTCTTGTCACCCAGAACAAAATAATGTGTGGTCGTGTGCCAACCTCACAATCATTGTTATGTTTGGAACTATTAGTTTAGCCATGGTGTCAGTCCATCTCATTGAGAGTATTCTTTTT
Organism: Heterohyrax brucei; assembly: GCA_028571685.1. NCBI lineage: Eukaryota > Metazoa > Chordata > Mammalia > Hyracoidea > Procaviidae > Heterohyrax > Heterohyrax brucei. The sequence continues at coordinate 58,812,146 of CM053142.1, read as the reverse complement.
TGCTGACCTCCTGTTTTAACAGGCGTGGCGTGCTTCTCCGGGGACCAGTCCCTCCTGATGAGATGTCTACAGTGCGTGAGATGAAGTCTTACCATCCTCACTTCTAATGAGTATCCTGGCTGTACTTCTTCTAAGACAGATGTGTTCATTCTTTCAGCAGTCCACAGTATGTTTAATATTCTTCAACAACGCCGTACATCAAAGCCATCGATTCTTCTTCAGCCTTCCTTATGAATTGTCCAACTTTCACATACCTATGAGGTGACTGAAAACATCATGGCTTGGATCAGACACATTTTAGTTCTTAAGTGCCGGGAGCCAGCCCCGACAACTTTTGGGGGCCCCACAGAGGGAGGGAAAGGCGTCAGCACAGAAATGAATTGAGAGAGACAGGAAAGAGTTTTGGAGAACGGCAGCCCGTAAAGGTCTGTCTTTATTTTTTATAAATGAGGTGACGTGATTTTCACCCTATTTTTTCCATCATATAAGCTATTGGCTAATAAGAAAGTAACCCATCGTTATTGGCTAACAAGAAACTGACCCCTCGTGGTCTTCTTTTTCTAGTTAATTGTCAAGGCTTTTTGGATAATGGCCTGAGGCAGGTGTTCGTGGTGATAAATGTCAGTGAAAACAAAGTTAGCAGTGAAAACAAAGTTATGCTTTGAGCTTAATTGTTCTATTCATACCTCAAGGTTTAAGGCACAGAAGGGTAGACTGCTCAAAGCTTCATTATTCAGCTGTCTCTATTTGTTTCTCTAAGTTTTTATTTTCTCTCTCCCTGTGCACATAGCAAGTGTCTACTGTCCCCCAACCCAACCCAGCTGCTCTAAGAAAGATGTTTCTTTAGTGTTTATTCATTTGTCATATCAATTATAATGAACTTGGAAGTTTATCTATCTTTCTGCTGTAGGGAGTGGGATGGTTGTATAGCTTTAAGGGTTGTGTGGAGAATTGTCCTTGGGAAGCCTTTCAGGATTTTTTTCTGTAAACTTGTGTTTCATATGTGGAAAAAGGGTGGGGAGACGCAGTTGGGGGAAGCCAGTGGAGCTGGGCAGGCCTCGATGCTTTCAGGCATGCTGTATTGAAATTCATTCCTCTGAGCTCTTTTCCCTAGAAGTTCCTGGTCAGATTTTCCCAATATAATTTCATAAGCTGAGGGGGTTGTAAAGCCCCTTTTGGAAGGCATCTTCCTTGGTCCTAGTGCCAGAGGATAACAGGGTATTTTTGAGGAAGATTTATTTAGGGTGCAAAATATTATCAGGGTGAGTACAGCCAAAAAATAGGTCAGGGGTGACATGCATCTGTTCCTTATCACAGAGGCATATAACTTTGCTGATAATGGCCTTTGTGAGTAACGGCCCTCGGCACTTAAGATGACATTGTTGTTTTTCTCTTACTTGAAAGAGCTCTTTTGCAACCGATCCACTCAAAGTGACACATCATGTGATTTCCTGACTGCTGCTTTCATGGGCATTGATTATAGATCCAAGTAAACTAAAATCCTGGATAACTTGGACACATGGCATGACTGGACCTTAGTTTCAGATTCATGTAACATTTCATATTGTAAAACACAAAGTGGTTATTATTCATTCAACCACCTATAAAAAATGGAAGGAAAATAGTCAACATGTCTGATTTTCAATGTATATTCATATTTGTTTATTAGCAGCACATATCTATAACTTTGAATTCTGCCTTTTTTCCATTTAAGAATACCATCTATTGAACTTCCAGCATTATCCACTTCCTTACTGTATTAGTAGCCATGTGCTTCTCCTTCTTATTAAGATGTTGGCCAGTGTAGTTCTTTCCAACTTGTTGCCAGTATGACTAACACAAATCTGAATAGCTCTACACTAACTGCATATGAAAATGTTGTGAAGCCATTAATTGCAGGATAAATAGATTAAGATGTTGATTTTTGACTCCTGTCCACCCTGTGTGACAGAGTAGAGCTGCCCCATGAGGCCTCCTAGGCTGTAATCTTTTTAGGAGCATAATGGCAGGTCTTTCTGCTTCAGAGCCACTGGTTGGGTTTGAACTGCCAACCTTTCAGTTAGCAGCCAAGTGCTTAACTGTTACTCCACCAGGGTTTCTGACAGTACTATTATCTTTCCTTTTGAGTTATTTTTTGGGGCTAGTTTTCCAAAATGAATTTACAACATCATTGGAAAGAATAATTTCCAGCTCTTCTAACATACTGCCAGGGTATGACCCAGAAAGATTGGACCACTTTGCAATACCAGTAGCAACATGTGAAATAACTTAAAAAAAAAAAACAAAAAAAAAAACTGAGTCAATTCAACTCCTTGCTGTAGTATCCAATAGGAAGGAAATATCCAGCAAAATGAAGAATGAGCTCTGTAGAACACCAAGGTCTCAGCAAGAGACAGGTAATGACCCGACTGCCTTATCTTTTGTATGGTGCCACTTTATCCCACACAGACAGATCTTTTGCTGCTTTTTTAGGGGCCAGCATCTGAAGAAGGTGGTTACCTGATCTGTAACAGAGCCTTAGGGCAGTGAGAGTGAGATCTGAGGTGCTTGTCACTATTTGGGCTCAGAGTCAATTTGTGAAGAAGGTGAATTTTCTCTTAGACCTAACCTCACTGTTTCCTGCCCCTAGTTAGTCGGTGCTTGACCCCCAGCCGCAGATGCCTGATGTCCTCAGGTTCTCAAGGGTTTCATTCCAGCTGAGTTACATGTGACTGACTGATGTCTGCTTCCTAAAGGGCTACTCCTGCTACTGGAGTTTAGCTGAATAGGATCAAAAGTTAAAGTTAAGGAAATGCTGCTTTGGGATGTGCAGTTTCTTTCTTTTTCGTATGTCATTGTGTTTTGAGTTCCAACTTTTATTCAAGTTGTTCCATGCCACTGGTTACAATTTTTATGCTATATTTCCCTTCTCACTATTTCCGTGCTGTTGGTTGATTCTGTTTCTGTGGATCTAGCTTCCTCTCCCCTCCTCACCTTCTCATCTTTGCTTTCAGGTAAACGTGGACCATTTGGTCTCATCTAGTCGATTGCTCAATAAGCACCTTACTCATGGGTGATATTATGTGTCTTATGAGCTGTCGTGAACTGCATTGTGTCCCCCCTCCCCTCACAAATACGTGTCAGTTTTGTTATGCCATGATTCCCAGTACTGTGTGATTGTCCTGTGTGTTATAAATAGTAATTTTTGCCTGTGGTTAGGGTGGGATGTAATACCCTTCCTCAGGCCACATCCCTGATCCGATGTAAAGGGAATTCTCCTGGGATGTAGTGTGCTCCACATTTTATCTTACAAGAGATAAAGGAAAGGGAAGTAAGCAGAGAGTTGGGGGCCTCCCATCACCAAGAAAGCAGCACGAGGAGCAGGGCGAGTCCTTTGGACTCTGGATTCCTGTGCAGAGAAGCTCCTAGTCCAGGGGAAGGTTGATGACAAGGACCTGTTTCCAGAGCTGACAGAGAAAGCTTTCCCCTAGAGCTGATGCCCTGAATTCAGACTTCTAGCTTACTAAACTGTGAGAAGATGAATTTCTCTTTGTTAAAGCCATCCATACATTGTGATGTTTCTGTTACAGCAGCAGCACTAGATGATGAAAGACATCAGTCGATCTATTACTTGGCTGCAAGGTACTCTCCAGTAGCTTCAGTTCCAAGTTCCAAGTGTATATCAGGGCGATAGTCTCAGGGGGTTCTCTCTTCTTCGTTGGTCCAGTAAGAGCAGCCATGTTAGAAATTTGAATTTTATTCTATTTTTTTCTTCTCTCCTAATAAATGTACAGTTTCTAACGCCAGCCATCTGGGAGGAGTGGGAACAGGTGAAGAATGAGAGCTTTCTCCAATTTAAGACAAAATAGCTCACACCCTCCAAGGCTGGCCATGGAATAAATGCCTGCAAGAAGGGGCAGCTGAATTGTGTGGCTTCGAATTTGTCGTAATACTCACCTTTCCTTTGCTGCTTTCTTGATGATAAAAGGATCAAGGAGGAAAACAAACCATTGCCATCCTGTTGATTCTGGCTCATTGTGACCCCTTGTGTTACAGAGTAGAACTACTCCACAGTGTTTTCTTGGCTCTAATCTTTATGGCAGCAGATAGTCAGGCCTTTCTTCCACGGTGCAATGGATGGGTTCCAACTATCAACCTTTAAGTCAGTAGGTGAGTGCAAACTGTTAAAAATCATACAGGGAGTTCAGGGAGGTGTGCACTGGTATAGAGTGATAGAAACAGGAACCAACATTTATTCCACATATGTCATGGACTGAACTATGTTGGCCCACCCCCGCCAAATGTGTGTAGCCATTTGACTAAGTCTTGATTCCTGGTATGGTGTGAATTTCCTGTATCCTGTAAACCATACCTTTATGATGATGTGTTGGTGGGGCAGGACTCAGTGTGTAAGACTGTATGGACCTTCCTCCAGAGCCAACAGAGGAAGCCTTCCTGTGGAGCTGATGGACTGAATTCAGACTTGTAGCCTACTGGACTGTGACAAAATTAATTTCTCTTTGTTAAAGCCATCCACTCGTGGTAGTTCTGTTATATGGGTACTAGATGACTAAGACACCAAGCAAGCCTTGGTGGAGGAAGACACAGACCTTCAGAGCAAGGAATCTACAGGGTGCCCAGCACTACAGAGGCAGAGCAAGAAAAGAACCTGTACCTCCCACTGGTGAACCCTGTACTACCCCTGACCACATCTGCCCTCTCCTAGGCTGAGGGTGACACCTCACCAGGTGCTTGTCCTGCCTGGGCCAGGTCTCCCTCACTTAGCCTTGTTTGGCAGGCAGTGGGAAGAGAATAAAAGTCTGGGAAGAATGGAACATTTTGCCCAACAGCGCTTGACATTTCTTTTCCAAGCTCCTGGATTGAAATGCACGATCTCACGGAGTGCATGTTGAGAATCAGTCCACGTGTGCCTTGCTAACTACCAGGACAGCAGCAGGTCAGAGCTGCACCTCCCATCGGAGGCTGAATCCCCCGGAGGGCTGAGCAGCGGATGGCCAGGGAGGAGCAATTGTGACCTGCTGCGGCCCCTCCCCTCCCCGCGCACTGTGATGCTGCCGGGCAGCTGCTGGCCCGGCATGACTGTCCCCGGCCCCCTCCCGCACTGTGTGTCACAACAGCGGAGGCGGCCTTATCTGGAGCAGTTGGGGTGGGAAGGCCCAGCTGCGAGGCGAGCGGGCAAGGACGACCGCCGCGATGGTGAGCTTTCCGCGGGTCTGGGGTTTGAGGCCTGCGGTCTGTGGCTGGGGGTCGGGGGCGCGGGACAGGTGCCCCGCTCCGGAGACGTGCATACGTGGGGACGAACCCTACACCGTGGAGCCATCGCTTTTGGGTCTGTAGAGCTCGAAGCCTCCAACGGGCGGGGGATGGGGTGTCAGTTCAGGAACAGAGGGAGGTCCATACCCTCTGGTCGGAGCACCTGGTACCTGTACCCTTTACAGTGAGAGGAAGTCAAGACCTGCGGGGAATCGCGCCTCAAGGGATGCAAGGGAGATTCGGGAACGCAGATGAGGAGAGGAAGGACAGAGGGAAGCCGGGGGTCGGGGGGAGAAGCTGGTGAAAATCTGAGGAATCCTCAGACCCAAAGATAGGGGCACACAACAGGGAGAGAAGGGGAGTCTAGGCATTCAGTATGCGCTGGCGCAGCTGCTGGAGCGAGCGCCGTCAATTCTCCAAACGCAGCCAAATGTGACAGGACCCCAGAATGTGACAGGGACCTGGGGCGTCATGGACCTCCATGCCTGGGGCCATTCTCCTTGGGTTTAGGGCACCCGCACAGCCCAAACCCTGCCGGGTCCCTCTGATGAGCCCCGCAAGCTTTCCAGGTACTTGGCATACTTGCCATCTCCTCAGTTTGTCTTAGTGGTCGAAGTCACAAAAGTCTCCTTCTTGGAGGCTAAGGGATCTCGGACCTCTCGCTTTCTTTCTATCGTGGTTCAGGGGGCTCAGTGACAGCTCCTTTGCCTCGCCCTTACATCTGCTCCATTAGCAAACATAGACCCTACTTGCTGGGGAGGGGCACTGTAAACATCTCAATTACACCTCTAGGATCCCTCCATCACACTCTCTGGCGGGTAATAATTAAAAAATTTAACCCTTGAACTCCTGGCAATTCAAAAACCTCATGGTCTAGAGTTCCGGTATTCCAGCAGCCGGAAGGTGAGTTGGAAGCAGGGGTGGGAGGGCAGAATAAGTTTGTCTCAGAGGCCAATGTCAGGTTTGCTGCTGGGCGTTGTTGCTCCAGGTGTCAGTGACAGAGCAAGCCCGAGGAAAACCTCCCCTCCTCCCCTGTCCCCTGTTCATTTTGGAAAGTGTCCAGAGCCTTCTTATTCTGGCTCCAGCTCTGCTGCTTCTAGCTCCAGGTCTCTCCAGAGCATTTGCCAGCATGTTCCCAGATACACCTGGGAGCTTGACAAATTTGGGAGCATTGGGGAGGGTAATTTGGGAACCCGCTCCTGCTTGAAGGTCCCCGGTGTGTGTCTACAGTAGGAACCCAGAGGGGCAAGTTCTCAGTTTTGTCCCTGGCTCTGCAGCTATCTGTGTGACCTAAAGGAAGTCGCTTAACCTCTCTGTGCTGATTTTTCTCACATGACAGATGAAACGGGGTTGAAGGTAAATGTTTAAGGTTTCACTTAGATGATAAAAAGTATGTACATAAAATATGACATACATTAAACTTTATATAATAATTTCAAACATGTACAGAAGTAGGGAGCATGGTATAATGAATCACTATGTACATGCAGCACCAATTTCAACAGTTGTCAATTTAACAACCAATCTGGCATTATGAATTCCCCTCAACCCTTTCCCCAATTATCTTGAAGCACATCCTAGGCAGCATGCTACCTAATTAATATTTGATATTTATATTTGACATGTAGCTACTGCCCTATAATTTTCCCAATGCTTTTCTGAGCCTGTTTTAATTTTGACCTGAGCCCCATAGTGACTCAGAGTGGAGGGTAAAGGAAGCTTAGAGACGAGTTAGGGATCACCATCTGTTCCTCTGAGCAAAGCTTGACATGTATTCAATGGGCAGGTTTCTGGAAATATCTGGCAATTCAAAGTTTTAAACAGTACAACCTTATTTTAAACAAGCTAAAGAATTTGGGAGTTTAAAAAGAAAACTTATGGGTTTGAATATTTTGAATATTTTATAAAAGGGAATGATCTCCTTAAATTTATTTTGAAACAGAGTTTTGTGTAGTAGGTTCTATTTAGAACCATTACCTGGGTATTGTCTTGATGTGCGAATAGCTTCTGTTAAACATTTCCTGCTCACAGCATCTCTTTTTAAAAATTCCTTGGCTCCCTCCAGAAAGGCTAGCATGACATGTTTATGCACCTAGATCCAAAGAATCCCACCCAATGAAGGCCTTTACTTCCTACAGTGGGTTAAATTTCCAGCAGCTGTCTTCCACCATCCCTTTCCCTGAGTGAGGGTGAGAGAGGCTGCCTCCCTGTGAATAGAATTAGAGTGGGGCTTGCTGTATGTAGATTGTTGGCAAGATATTTGCCTATTGCTGAGCATTCCCATCTGCCTTCGCCATCCATCTTGTAAGCAGCCTTCCTGGGAACTGAGACTTTTATTGGGCTGCATTTATTGGGAACTGGTATGGAGAATCCTAGCCAGGTGGCTCAATCCAAGCTCATGTCAAGATAGCACACCACAGAGAAAGGGTTTATACTTCATAGGCAGATGAGGACATATGCAACACAGTTTCCCTAACTCTGTTCCTTTTGGACTGGGGAGCACTAGTTGAGTTTAGACGGGAATAGGCATCAAATGGCACCAAAGAGCCATTCTGGAGGCAAGATGGACACTGCTTCCATGTCCCCTAGTCCTCTGCCATCTGTCCCAGTGTAGGCAGGCATGACTGAGCTCTGCAGGGTTGATACAAGCTTTCTGACCTTTGGGCACTGCACAGGGCTTCCAAGGGACTGCAGAACAGACACTGTCGCATCTCCCCATCACTAAGTGCAGGTTCCTCCTGGCTGCCACTGGGTTGGTACCTACAGAGCTGTCCTGCACAGTGACCTGGGGGTGATGCCCCTAGGCACTTGAGGATGAATTGGTGACTTTTGATAGGGAACTGCCAGGCTCAGGTTAGGCCCATGCAGAGCTGGGCTGGGGGGCTGGGGGTGGAAAGAGGGAGTAATGATATTGCTGTGTGTCCTCTCTGAGGAGGCTTCTTGAGTGACAAAAGTTAAACATTTTTGGTCTTCCTAAGAAAATCAAAAGTTAAAAATAAATTTTGAAGAGGAAATAACTGGCCAGTGATAGGGGTTGGGTAAGAGGAAGGGATGCTTTTGAGAGCAGGAAGTGGACCAACTGCTTTCTTTCCCCTGGGCCACAGACAGACCAGCAGCGCTATCTTCTGCCTTTGTGGCTGGCATTTCCCCTCTGGGTGTCCTCGTTAGAATTTCTTCCAGACAGTGAGCTGTGGAAGAGAATGGAAACACAGAGTGGCACTGTATGTGCTGGATAAAAATTCCTTTAACTATCTCTTGCCCTTGCCCCTGATGTCAGCTACAGCATAAGGGCCTTCTGACATCATAGGGCCTCTTCTGCTGGGGGTGTACTTATCAAACACAACACCCTCGTCATTCCTAAAGTCCATCTCAACCTGTATTGTTGCCCCAGCTGCTGTGCCTATAAAAAAATGAGCCCTTTTCCCAGGCCATGTTCCATGCACCAATGTTAATTTTGTTCATGCACCAATGTTAATCTAGGTCAACTCTTTGTTCTTGCTGTTTCTCATTTACCATTTATTCTTTGTTCTAATTGATTCTAAATATGCCCTAATTGTAGGGCTGTGAGCAAAGATAATCCAAGCAATCATCTATGAATCACATTCATTCTTACCTTAATTGTCTCTCTGTAGCACTGTGGATCTACTTTTTTTTAACTTGCCATCTTGATCTAGGTCCTAAATATATATGTGGTTTATCAGACTAGCCTGACAACTGGAAATAATTTGGTGGAATAATATGCTTCCCCAAAGCAACTGGGTGGCATTTGACCTCCACTGAATATGAATTGGTCTTAGATTTTTTACCTGGCATACATGGCTGGCCCATATCAGCCCTTTTCCTAGCTAATATGCCAGTGTTACTGTTTTGTGATACTTAGAAATGATTTCTTAAGCTGCAAAGCTTTTATTACAGAGCATGAGTGATGGGCTGCTTAGTTCTTTAAGAGTAAAGCAAAAAAAAAAAAAAAAAAGACTAATATGAAAACAAAAAATGTGATACTGATAAAGAGTTTTTTGCAATGAGTCAGAAAAGGGTTGGAAGAGTCTAGGATTTCCTGTTTTGATGTTCTGCAAAACACAGACTTTCTTCCTCATGGAGTAGGTTATAGGTGGCACAAATGTTTCATCTACATTCCAAAATGAGTGTCCTGCCTCCAGGCCTTTGTCCAGAGTATCTTGCCACCTACATGCCCCAAGGCCATTTCCACATGTCCAAATTCTTCAGAGTCCCCTCAAATATTCCAGCTATAGTAGATCAATCCAGAAATTGTCTAAAGGAGAAAATGCTAAGCATCCTTGATTTGTGTATCTCTGAAACAATGGCCAGTCTCTGTCTTGTGAAGTAAACTCGGTTTATTTTATTCTAGTCATCCCTCTATTGAGCACCTGATATGGCAAGCACTGTGCTTGGTGCTGGGGATTCAGTGAATAAAAGAAGTATTCCTTGCCCTCAAAGACTCACTCTCTTCTAGGAAAGTCAGACAGTCTAATACGGTGTAATAAAGGCAACGATAGGGAAGCAGTGATTATGGGAGCACACAGCAGATGCCCCATACTGGTCCATAGTTTTCCAGACCTCTTTTATTATTATTGGAAACTGGTAGTGTAAAGCACTATGTCTGCTTATCAAAAGGGTGGAAATTCATATCTGCCAGGGGCTCTTTGGAAACTCTATGGAGGAGTTCTCTGTCCTATAAGGTTGCTAAGAGTTGGAATCGACTTGATGGTAATGGGTTTGGTTTTTGGTTTTTATTATTATTTTGCTGAAAATATATACAGCCAAAGATACACTGTCTCAACAATGTCTACATGTACAATTCAGTGACAGTGATGACATGTGATGACATTCCTCGAACTGTGCATCCACTCTCGTCCTCCTTTTCTGAGTTGTTCGTGTTCCATTAACATAAACTGCCCTGTAAGGTTTCCAGCTAAATTGCTGCTGTCCTTTTGACCTCAAATAGATGTTTCTTAAAAGAGCATAATTCTCAAAGCAGACATTTTATACTAGTTAAGCTTGATTACTATTTGATTTTAAGACTTCAGGGGTACTTTCTGTTTGAGGTTTAAAGATTGCCTCAGGGCCATAGTTTCAGAGGTTTATCCAGCCTCTGTGGCTCCAGAAAGTCCTTTCAGACTTCTTAAAGGAAGAGATACTGAACTTGAGACCTGAAGGATGAATAAGAGCCCAATAACTTTCAGTGCTTTCTTGCATTGAAAATATTATAAATATTTGTTATAGGAATGAAGAGAGTAGATAACTTTTACAGTCATCCATGGCTAGGTCTGTGAGAGCAGGTGTCATACTGTTCCTGAGTAAAGGAACTCCTACTGTCTCTCCACCTCTCATGTTCATTGCCTGGAATACTGGCAGAGGTTCCAATAGCACACAGAAGACCCTCTCACCTAACAAGGTCTCAAGCAGTGGTCTGAGTTCTACCAGTCTAGATTCAAAATAGAATGGAGAGAAGGAGAAGTAGTGAGAGAAAGCATAAACTCTGGTTGGCAGCAGAGGGGGTAATCTGAAATATGAGTTGGGAACAAACGTGGGACTTAAATATCCTGCTGCTGGGTCGGTTTACCCTCTGCCTTCCTCCTACCCCCCCACCTACACACACCTGCCCTGAGAAACAGATTCCTGGCTCTATCAGTGGAGGGTGACCCATTTTCAAAGAGGCTACCCACCACATTAAGCTAGTTTCAATTTCTTCCTGCACACGACCTTTTTCCTGTTTGGAGTTTCGATATATAAGCTTGATATTTTTTATATGCTGTATCAATGGAGTCTTGTGTGATATATATCTTGGCACACCACACAGCTCTGGAAATTGAGAGTATAAGTGAGGCAGGTGGCTGTGTGGTGTAAAGGAAAGGAACACAAGTGTGGGTCAGAGGACCTGGATTCTGGTCCAGGCTCTTGCTGCAGAGTTGTGCCATCTTAAATCTATCCATTTATCTTTGTGAACTCCAGTATTTCTATCTGTTAAATAACCTACCCACTGCCACTGAGTCAGGTCCAACTCATGGTGACCCTAGAGGTCCGAGTAGAACTTCCCCATTGAGTTTCCAAGGACAGCCTTGTGGATTTGAGCTGCTGACCTTATGGTTAGCAGACATAGCACTTTGCCCACTACACAACCAGGGTAAATGAAGTGGGAGGGAATTATATCAGGTGGTCTATGAGGCTGTAGCAGCTCTAACATTCTCAGTACTCTGAGCGTCCCTGATGATGACAGATGGGTGCAGTTTCTGGGACAATGAGGACTGCTTTGTGCTCATAATGTAGAATTTCCTGGGGGCAGATGAGGCTGACGGTCAAGCAGAGTGTGTCTAGAGAAGGTTATCTCAGTGTTGGGGGCAGGCACAAGCTCTCAGAGCTCCACGAGGGCTCATGCAACTTCGGAGTTCTCTTGTGAATTCTTCATGTAATGTTAAAGTGTTAGTTGAATAAATGACTAAATGAAAAGGAATGGGAAGAGTCTGGATCCTCAAAATAAAATAATTGTGGTGTGGGGACTCCCTATTCCTGCTCTTCTTCTATAGACTTCCTTTAACTTTTTCTTTTTCTTGGTTACATTTTAGCATGAAAAGTTTAAAACCTTCAGAAAAAGAGTAGCATAATGCCACTTATATGGCTACCATCCAGATTTAATAATCATTAGTGATTTTAAAAAAGCCTATATTTGCTTTACGTACTGCTTTCGTTGAAGTGTTTTTAAAGCAACATACAGACATTATGATATTTTACCCCCAAATGCTTCAGGATGTGACTTTAAAAATGACATTTTCATAGTTAGCTATAATTTCATTATGATGCCTAACAAAATTAACCAGTATCTCTATTTGTCCCATCTTAGCCATCTACTGCTGCTATAACAGAAATGCCACAAGTGGATGGCTTTAGAAAGAGAAATTTTATTTTGTCGCAGTCTAATAGACTACAAGCCCAAATTCAGGGTGTCAGTTCCAGGGGAAGACTTCTCGGCTGGCTCTAGAGAAGTGTCCTTATCATCAATCTTCTCCTGGACTGGAAGCTTCGGAGATGCAGGGACTCCAGTCCTTTCCTAAGAAAGCTCTCTGCTCCCATCACTGCTTCTTGGTGGTGTGAGGTCCCCAACTCTCTCTGCTACCTTCTTTCCTTTATAGCTCAAGAGATTGCCTCAAGGCACAAAACCATCTTACACAGTTGTGTCCTGCCTCACCAACACAACCGCCACCCATCCTCCCTCTTCACACATCCTAGAGGCAGAATTTACAACATGTATGAATGTATTACAGTACCAGGAATCACGGCCTAGCCCAATTGCTACACATTTTTAGGGGGACACAATACAAACCATGACATCCCCTGAATGTTTCGATTTGGCATTCGATCCAAGTCCACATATTACATGTGATTGTCATATCAAGTTTTTCTTTTTAATATGGAACTGTCTCTCCCACCACCTTTATCTTTTCATGAATTAACAAGATTGAACTAGTTGCCCTATAGAATCTCCTACCTTCTGGACTTATTTTGCTGTTTTCTTATGATGTCACTTAACGTATCCCTTTAATTCCTGGGTTTTCTGTAAAACCAAAAGCCAAACAAAATCTGTTGCCTTCAATTCCTGCAAAGTGAAAGCCAAATCTAAAAATGCTAAGTAGATTAAGGCTGATTGTATTTGACAAGGACTTGTCATTGCTGGGGGCGTGTGTCATATTGCATGGTATCAGGAGCCCTTAATGCCTGATCACCTCACTACTAGTGATGTTAAGATTGATCACAGTATTAGGCTGGTGACAGTCTAATACTTCTATTGTAATTACTTTTCCCTCTTGTGAGCAGCAAGTAACATTGATTCTTTGATGCCAGGCGAATTCACTGTCCCATCAGTGTTTTACAGAATAGTTTTAGCATACTCACTCTAATCATTTAATTAGAAACTATAATGTGGCAATATATTTTTTTTTATTGTGATTAGTGAAAGTTTACAATCCAAGTCAATTTACCATATAAAACCCTGAGCAACTGCCTCTGCAACTCTGTCTGCTCTCTTCACCCTGTGACAGCACACACTTTTTTTCACTCTTTACTTTCAGTATCCACTCAACCAATACTTGTCCCCTCCTCTCCACCCTCTTCTCTCCCCTCTAAAATAAAACCATTAGGACAGCCTCATATATATATACATACACACACATATATATATGAAACCATAATGTACAAACATAGCATGGCAGTATTTTTTAATAGTGATGTCCTCTATGTTTTTTTTTTGTTTGTTTGTTTAAAAAGAGCTTTCTCTTAACAACTGGGCTGTCTGGATGAGGGTGAAGTTTTTTCCTGGGGGTTCTCTCTCTCTTATTTTTACTGTACTTTAGATGCAAGTTGACAGAACCAACTTCTCGTTAAACAATTAGTGCACTTTTTTTGTGCACAGGTTGCCAACTCTATGAAGTGTCAGCACTTTCCCTTCTTGACTTGGGGCTCTCCATTACCAGCTTCCTGTACCCTCCTGGCTTTTTGTCCTTGCCCCTGGGCTAGTGTGTCTATTTAGTCTGTTTTGTTTTATGCACCTGTCTTATCTTTGGCTGAACGGTGAGCCTCAAGAGTGAATTCACTGCTGAGCTAGAAAGGTGTCCAGGGACCATAATCTCGGGGTTTCTCCAGTCCCTGTCAGACCAGTAAGTTTGATTTTTTTTGCGAGTTAGAACTTTGTTCTACATTTTTCTCCAGCTCTGTCTGGGTCCCTCCACTGCCATCATGGTCAGAGCAGTCAGTGGAGGTGGCTGGGCACCATCTGGTTGTGATGAACTCAGTCTGCTGGAAGCTTTGATGGCTGCGATCCACTAGTTCTTTGGACGAGTCCTCCCCTTGTGTTTTTAGTTTTCTTCATTCTCCCATGCTCCAGATGGGGTGAGACCAGTGGAGTAGGTTAGATGGCTACTTGTAAGCTTTTAAGATAGGGGTCTCTTTTTCAATGGTTATGGAGACATGTGGATTTTCATATACTCATTCTATTTCAGCCAAAGACAGTTATTACTCTTTTTGATGCTCAGATTGTCTCCTTTGCAATGGGAACCTCTTCAAATTGGTTTCTGTGATCTCTGGTGTCATGCTGGTCTTGTTAGCTCCATACTTTCAAGCACTATAAGATGACCCAGGCTCATCCTGTACATTTCTTGGCCCCAGAACTTGAAACTTCCCTTTCCAAGAAGCCATGGTGCCTGTTAGCAGAGAGTGGTGTTGAGAAGCCTTCTTTTTCTTTTGATTGGGGTAGCCATTTTTGGCTTTTGGGAGCAGCTATGACTTGGCCAATAATTTCTGAGTCTATTTTGTACGTCAAATTAGTCTTGCAAATTAGCTTAACAGGGGGAAAAAAGCTTTTCCCAAGGTGTGTGTGTGTCTCTCTGTGTGTGAGAGAGACAGAGACAGACAGATAAAAAGAGAGACAGAGACAGAGAGAGACATTTTCTTTGTAAAGACTGGCACATTGGGTATTGGTGTGAGGTTATAGGGGTCTGTCAAACAAAATGAAAACATTGATTCTCAGGTCCCCAAGATCCTTTACTCTTCTTCCTATGACTTCTGATCTTCCTGAGGTATCCCTGCAACTTCCCTGAAAAGGCCAGAGTGCTCCCGAAGGGAGTGCAGACTGGTGATCCAGCTGGAGGGCAGCTGAGGTGTGGTGGTGATGAAACCAGACTCAAACGGTGGAGGATCAGGGCCACAGGGGACACCATTACCTAGAAGAGTAATATGTGAGATTGGGCTCTTTCCGTCCTCTCCAGGGTTGCCTCAGCTGTGGACACCTCCAAGGAAGACACAGCTACATGCTAGACGTGTGGAGGTGGTTTGGGTTGATAATGCACGGGTTGCGGGGTGGTTCCTGGGAAGCAGAACACTGTTTTGCTTAGGTCTGAATTGAGTCCTAAGATGGAAGTAGAGAATTAGATCCCACAATGAAAATGAGAACATTGGAGACCTGAGGTCTCTAACTTTCCATATACATGTTTTCCAGGGGGAAGAAAGAGCTACACAGGAGTCTCATAATGAAAATGGTCATAGTAAAGATAACAGCAACAGTCATTGTAGCTGACATATTCAGCAACACTGTGTTCCAGTTACTTTGTGCCTGAAATGCAACATCCCATTTCATTCTCACAACCACCCTATGACAGAGTACTCTGATTTTCAGAGAAGGAGAGATTAAGTAACTCAGGGGAGGTCATGCAATAAGTTAATCAAGAAGGAAAGACCTGAAACCCTTCCCTGGCTACCTGCTGAGTTGACTCTTAGAGGTCCCTGGGTGGCACAAATGTTTTGTGCTTGGCTGCTAACCAAAAATTTGGCAGTTGGACTCCACCCAGCAGGGCTATGGGAGCAAGGCCTGCTGATCTATTCCCCTGAAGATTGTTGTTGTATGTCATTGCATCAATTCCAACTCAGAGCAACCCTATGTCACAGAGTAGAACTGCCTCCATAGGGTTTCCTAGGCTGTAATCTTACGAGAGCAGATTGCTAGATCTTTTCTTCTATGGAGTGAATGGTAGATTTGAACTGCTGACCTTTCAGTTAGCAACAAGTACTTAACCATTGTGCCACAGTGGGGTTCTTTGGTAAAGATTATAGCTATGGAAAACCCTGTGGTATACAGTTCTACTCTGAAACACACAGAGTCACCATGTGCAGTATCCACTTGAGGGCAACTGGTTTGATTTTTAGTTTCATCCTCTCCAAAGGCAGGGGCCGTGTCACACTGTACAAAGACAGAACAGAGTAGGTGTTCAGTTGTAAAACTGAATTAGGCACCTATGTATTCTGATACTTCTGCTGACCTGTGTTCAGACAACCTCTAAGTTCCCAGGAGTCCCAGACTCAGCTGTGGGTTCTCTTTCCTTCTATGCCCAGCCATGCCCTCTGGAGGCTCTGCTTCTGGCCTGGGCTACAGGGAGCTAGAAAATGCCAGGTCAGGTCATGGGTAAGAATAGAAACCTCAGACCAGCCATGTGCTTCCCTGCAGGGCTCTGACGGGCATCTCAGGCACAGAGCCATCTTGTGTAGGCCACCGCTTCCCTAGAGGTGGGGGTGAAGGTGGGGGTGCAGGTGGGGGTGAAGGTGGGGGTGGTGATCCTATCTTCCTGACACAGCTTCATGGTAAGTTACTGTTTACGTGTGAGCATGCACACATGTATGTGCGTGCGCACACACACACACACACACACACACACACTTGTAGATACTTGCATACACCATCCTAAGCTTTTAGTGCTAGGACCAATCAAATAATTGTGGCCTCAAAGGTAAGAGTGCTCAAAAGGTCTGTTTTATTTAATACTTGGCCTGATATAGGCAAGTCAGGCCAAGTATTAAATAAATACTTGGTAGCCGCAAAGGTTTTCCAATTTCTCAGAATTCAAGAAGAGCTGAATTTACATGCTTCCAACTCTCCCTTATTGATGTACCAATCTTTGCTTACTCCTACATTTGTGGTCATAACACTAACTACACCCACTATACATATTTCTAAAACATATTCTTTCCATAAATCTTCAACTACTGTATGCTATTTGGGAGCTAGGTGTGTATGGTGTCACTGCTGTCTATAAAAGTTAGGGTCTAGGCATGAGAAAGAAGGCCTGGTGGTCCAGTAGCTAAGTGCTTGGCTGGCAACTGAAAGGTCAGTGGTTCAAACTTACCCAGAGACTCCATGGGTGAAAAATTTGGAAGTCTGCCCTCATACAGATTACAACCAGGAAACCCCATGGGGCTGTTCTACTCTCTTATGCCAGGTTGCTATGAGTTGAAACTGACTTGATGGAATCCAACAATAGGCATGAAGATGACTGCTGACACTGTGTGTTGCAGTGAATTCAGGGATAGTTTCTGCTTTAGTCACTGGCTTTGCCTTTGACTTTCTTATACAGGCCAGGAGTCTTCTGGTTTGAAATTAGCCCTTAATTTCACTTGCACAGCTGCCCTCTTTTTCCTTTTCCTGGAATTAAGGATTAATCCTGGAAAGCAATCTTTAGAGCAAACCACAGAACAATTGTATCTTCTTTGCAGCCATGTCTTGGTCCAAATGCCCATGTACTTGAAACTTTAGGAAACCCCCTGGTTCTGGGGGAGCATTGTCGGAGGGATGAATTTCTTGGATGTTGAATGCCTAGGGGAGACAGCTTTTAGATGTGAAGGATGCAGGACACAGGCAGGGCTAGAGGCCACGAATTCTCTCATCTGGACCCTGTATTCTCTCTCCACAGCGGGAATGCATATCAGTCCATGTAGGTCAAGCAGGAGTTCAGATCGGCAATGCCTGCTGGGAGCTGTTCTGCCTTGAACACGGCATCCAGGCTGATGGCACCTTTGGTGCTCAGGCAGGCAAGGTCATTGACGATGACTCCTTCACCACGTTTTTCAGCGAGACTGGGAATGGGAAGCATGTGCCTCGTGCTGTCATGGTAGACCTGGAGCCTAGTGTCGTGGGTGAGTATGGGATCGATCCTCATCACAGAGAACACAACACAAAACTGCAGAGGCTTTGCCCACGGTAATTAAGAAGCAGAATCTCTAAGAGGAAGGTGGGGTGGTTCATCTAGAGCTCCCCGACTTTGGTTGGCATTTTGAGATCTCCATAGTCTTGCAATCTCACAAGAGATCAGGGAGCTCTGCCTCCCGCCATCCCCATTAGCTCTAACCTACTACACAGAACAAAATGCTGTCTACTTAACCCTCTGAGACCTTCAGAGAAAGACTGAAGCTGTCAAGAATATTACTAAATACTAAGCTGGCAATGGTAAACAAAACAATTTTAGTCAGTTTGCCCAAAGCATATGTCTCTGATTCAGAAATAAGTGGCGTCTGTCCTCAAAAGCCTGGTATAACCTTGTAGTCTCTTACGCATAAAATGGGCTAACAGCAGGCATATTCTTTCACTACCAGAGGTTGCTGTAGTTCTAGAATGAACTTCATCTGAAGCTTGGAAAACAGAAGAATTTTGACTTGTGTGTGGTTGTTTCTTGTTGCTCTTCCTCTCCCCTCCCACTTCTTCTGGGGGTCTCACCCCTGGATCAAGCCTCAGCTCAGTATCAGAATTCCTTGGCTTCAAGGCTGTCTCACCTAGGAAGGGGTGGACAAGTTCCACAGAGCTGTCTGGGAAAATGCCTGTAATTAGAATAGTTTCTAGGGATGACTGACTACAGATACTCTACCCCCTGGATGCTGTGTATAAATGCAAAAAGTGCATGTTGCCCTCCCAGGCTACTGTGCACATGGGTGCCTTCTCTATGGTAGTGGAGGGACTCTAAAGAGGTGATGAAGTTGGGGCCTAGAGCATCTTGGTCACCCCTATGTCCAGAACCTCCTTGACAGTCTCTCTATGTTTGCTGCTCTTCCAGAAACCTAAAGTGCAGTTTGCTGCAGAGTCATTCCAAAATCTCTCTAAAGCCTGACCCATGTTATTGCCATCTTGAGGTAGAAATGAGGGATGGGACAGTTCTTGGGAGAGGGTAGGACCTGGGCAGCCAGAGAGAAAAAACAAAGGGGTAGCTTTGAGGCCTTAAAGTAAACACAGGGAGAGGCAGTCAACTTGGCCGTTTGGTGAACTTTGAGGTTTCTCAGGAGATCTGAAGTTCCAGCCCACAGAGCAGCTGGCTTCTTGTTGTCTGTCTGAATCACAGGCTTCTGGCTCTTTTAGTGCCTATGTAATCCTGGATATCTCTTAGTTTTTTGCAGAC
Source organism: Heterohyrax brucei (assembly GCA_028571685.1). Taxonomy (NCBI): domain Eukaryota; kingdom Metazoa; phylum Chordata; class Mammalia; order Hyracoidea; family Procaviidae; genus Heterohyrax; species Heterohyrax brucei. Next base: position 58,793,172 of record CM053142.1, on the reverse strand, counting down.
TTATTATAATGGTTATCTGATTACATCCTGGTGGGGCTTTGCAGATAGAAAAAGGAGTATGTCAGGTGGTTAAGACCTAATGGTCTCCTTCTCTTGGCAGACGAAGTTCGAGCAGGAACCTACCGTCAGCTCTTCCACCCAGAGCAACTGATCACAGGAAAGGAAGATGCAGCTAACAACTATGCCCGGGGCCACTATACGGTGGGCAAGGAGAGCATTGACCTGGTGCTGGACCGCATACGGAAGCTGGTAAGTGTCAAAAAGAGCAAGGGACTGGTGAGTCAGGATGGAGCTAACACCCTTGGCCTCACACGTCTCTGAACAGGCTGTGACCTCTGGCAAAAGACTCCCCAAGGACTGGGAATTTGGGGTTATGTTCTGTAGGAAGTCCCTTCCTCCAGCTGAGCATCATGAACTACCCTACGGACTGATCTGGGGAAAGTTAAAGTCTTTGCTTGCTGGTGGTACAGGTCAACAAAGCATTTAACTGGTAAGAGAAGGGGAAGAGAGTTGATGTATTGAATACCTGAATATATTAGGCATGAAACATATCCCTTTATTTAATCTCTTTAATGATGACATAAAGGAGGTTTTCTTCCCAGTATTTTACAGATGAGTAAATTGAGGGCCAAAGTGTTTCAGTAACTTAGCCTGGGCTATACAGTTAGAATGTCAGAGTTAGGATTTCAACCATGTGGGTCAGACTTCAAAGCTCTGAGATGTGAGGTGGCCCCACTTACCTATTACATGGAAGAGATTGGTCTTGATGAGGGCACTTTACTTGGGAGGCAAGGATGCCAGAACTGTGTCCATGTTCACTTTTTCTATGTAGAGAAGGGCTTACAGGTGGCATCAATCTCCATGTGGTCTGTGATCCTCAGAAGTTTAGAGTCATTGCATTGGACAGTCACAGATCCCACCCAGTGTGAAAACTGTAGTTTTATGAATTCTGTTAGAATTTACTACATGTCAGATCCTTACTCAGTGCATTGTGTCATATCATTTAATTACCACAACAACCTTATGAGTCTTTTTATGGTCCCCACTGAACCCAGAATAAATGAAGGATTGGAGAGGTTCAAAAACCTGCTTAAGTTTTCACAACTAGAACATGGAAAAGGTAAGATTAAAACTCAGGTTCTCTAACCTTATTTGTATTTCCTGAGATTGGTACCTGAGCCACCTTCCAAGGTTGGACTGAGATATAAAAGTTGGTCAACACTTCCTATGAAATCAAATAAAAAGGACTGGAGAATTGTGGAGGGAGTTGGAGTTCTCAGAGACCAAAGGCACGAATCATTGCATTTCTGGAACTCACTCCTGGTTTAACCAAGCCACTGCATTAAAGCCTTCCTGTATCTAAAACCCAAACCTGTTGCCTTGGAGTTGGTTCTAACTCAGCAACCCTACAGGACAGAGTAGAACTGCCCCATAGGGTTTCCAAGGAGTAGCTATTGGATTTGAACTGCCAAGACTCCTCATGTACCCAAAGGCATGTGTACATTGCGTATCATGTGCAACTGTATATATGTCCACTTATTTCACTAGCTCTCCCCAGATCAGCAACTCCTTCTGTTGTTTCCCTTATTCCTCCAAGGCAGTGTTGATTTCGCCCTCTCAACAGTGTTGGGGGATGTGATTACAAAGACAGAATTGGTTGCTCGGCTTTGTCCACATGAGGATATTCCCAGAAACTTCTCTGCCTTCATGTTTCTGTGTCCTGTTCTTACTTTCCCCAGACAGACGCCTGCTCTGGCTTGCAGGGCTTCCTGATCTTCCATAGTTTTGGTGGGGGCACTGGCTCTGGATTTACTTCTCTGCTGATGGAACGCCTCTCCCTGGATTATGGCAAGAAGTCCAAGCTAGAGTTTGCTATCTACCCAGCTCCACAGGTGTCCACTGCGGTGGTGGAGCCCTACAACTCCATCCTGACCACCCATACTACTCTGGAACATTCAGATTGTGCTTTCATGGTGGACAACGAAGCCATCTATGACATCTGCCGCAGGAACCTAGACATTGAGCGCCCTACCTACACCAACCTCAACCGTCTCATCAGCCAGATTGTGTCCTCCATTACTGCCTCTCTCCGCTTTGATGGGGCCCTCAATGTGGATCTTACCGAGTTCCAGACCAACCTGGTGCCCTACCCCCGCATCCACTTCCCACTGGTCACCTACGCACCCATCATCTCTGCCGAGAAAGCCTATCATGAACAGCTCTCTGTGGCTGAAATAACCAGCTCCTGCTTTGAGCCCAACAGCCAGATGGTGAAGTGTGATCCAAGACATGGCAAGTACATGGCCTGCTGCATGCTCTACCGGGGAGACGTGGTGCCCAAGGATGTGAATGTCGCTATTGCTGCCATCAAGACCAAGAGGACCATCCAGTTTGTAGACTGGTGTCCCACAGGCTTCAAGGTGAGAGATGAAGGCTTAGGGAGAAGACAGACTTCTAGAGAAATGTTTCTGGTTATTCTTGCCAAAATAGTCAAGGTGTTTAAATTTTCTTTTTTTTCTTTTAACATGAGAGCAAGCAACAAAATAACCTAGTAGCCAAAGCCAACCTAGTAGGGGAATTTATAAAACCAGAAACCCCAAACACACTGCTGTCAAGTTGATTCTGACTCATAGCAACTTACTGGACAGAGTAGAACTGCCCTTTCAGGTTTCTAAGGAGTGCCTGGTAGATTTGAACTGTTGACTTTTTGGTTAGAAGCCACAGCACTTAACCACTATGTCATGTTCTCCAGGAGAATATGTAGGGCAGAGGGAGAGACAGAGAGAGACAGAGAGACAGAAAACAGATGTGAGGGTGGTGGTAAAAACTGACATAAGGTAGCAGTCTTTTCATTCTCTTTTTTCATTTTAGCTGAAGCTCTAACGTCATGGCCAGCAAGAGAAATAAGGCAGTGCTGGCATCTTTGGCTGCATTTCACAAAAGCACATGACACAGGGGTAGATGTTCCTGAATTTCTTCTTCTTCCATCCTCCCCAAAGATGCTTGTCCCCACTTGTCTCAGGTCAAAGGAAGTGCTACTGTTTAGAAGAGGGGAAAACTGGCCCCAAGGACAGGGATAATGCGGGTCAGGGCCAAATCGAGCAAAATGTGTGATGTGTCAACATTTATATTCATGGCCCTTCTCCCTTTCAGCCTTTTGCCCCTTAGCTGGACCTCCTCCACCAAAATGGTCCTATTGGCTGAGCCTTTGCTCTGCTGCCTGCTGCTCATCTCATCCATTCAAGAAAATGTGTACTTGAAAGCTACAAATTTAAGACACAGGCATTTAAGATGTGGTAGCTTGGACAGGACAGGTATTTTGGGGCAGCACCGTGGTTCTCAGTCCCATAAATAATATCACACTTTGTCACCCTAGACTTCTAGGGTCCTACCCTTCCTGGGGCAGGCTTGTGTTTGGGACACGTGTTTGTGGGTAGGAGGGTGAGTTCTAGGATACAGCTCCACTGGTGGGTTAGCCTGGGGCACCTAGCTATGTTGTCAGTACTTGAGAAGCTGGCTAGTTCAGGCAAGATTTTTAGCAAATTTCTAATGAGAGTCTTTGCCTTCCCAAAAGCCCTATTCCTCAGAGACATATAAACAAAATACAAAAGAAAACCAAACCAAACTGAGCAAGCAAGCAAACAAAATGAACCATTGCCATTGAGTCGATTCTGACTCACAGTGACCTGATGGGACAGAATAGAATGGCCCCATAGCATTTCCAAGGAGCACCTGGTGGACCTGAATTGCCATCCTTCTGGTGAGCAGCATAACCGTTATACCACCAGGGTTTCCCGCAGAAACATAGGGCCTGATTGACACTAATGTCATTCCCAGGACCTACTGGATTATTTTATTTATTACTTTGGAATACCTCCATGACCTTTTAAATATCCCTTCACCCTTGACAGAGAAACTTCCCTAAATTTATCAGCGGCAAACTAAGAGGGTCTTTAAAGGATTATCTGGAAAAGAATAAACTTTATAACTTCGAGTCTAGAAACTTAATTTGTCTGAAATAGCACCTGTTTACCTTTTGGACATACATTTATAGTGACACTTCCCCCTTAATAATATATAGCTCATTATCCTCACTTGTCTACTTGAAGCACCCCACTAACATTTCTACCCATTACCCGCCCTATTTTCCTCCTCCAGCTTTTCAGTTCCCCAGTCCAGCCCAGCCCCTTGAATTTGCCCAATCCCACTGATTTGTACTTTTCTTTCAGCACTCCACTTCTCTTTAACTGCTTGATTCCCTATTCCCTAATTCCCTCTTTTCATTTCTGTCCTGTGGTCCCATTCTGAATACACAGCCTTGTCTTGCACTGCACCACTGGGACAAAGATGCCCAGTTGAAGAGCCGCCACTCAGCTGTCCTCTGACTGACTTGTGTCTTCCTCTGTTGCACCTCCTCTCTCTCTGTTCTTAGGTGGGCATCAACTACCAGCCACCCACTGTGGTGCCAGGAGGGGACCTGGCCAAAGTTCAGCGGGCTGTCTGCATGCTCAGCAATACTACGGCAATTGCAGAGGCCTGGGCCCGTCTGGACCACAAGTTTGACCTCATGTATGCCAAGCGGGCCTTTGTGCATTGGTATGTCGGCGAGGGAATGGAAGAAGGAGAATTTTCTGAGGCCAGGGAAGACCTAGCTGCCCTGGAGAAGGATTATGAAGAAGTGGGGACTGATTCATTTGAAGAAGAAAATGAAGGGGAGGAATTTTAAATACAAGTGTTCCTCTGGGCTGTGTCTTTATTTAGGCTGCTCTTGTCAAAGTATGTTCAACTATTTCAAGAGTAACAGATCATACTCTCAACCACAAGTTAACTTCTGTCTTACCTAAGAGAAGGGGCGCTGGGGCCAAAAATGGAGGCTGAGGTCTGGCACACTCTTTCTTGGGTAATAGTAGCTTTGGGCCACCAAAAATAGTGAAGGTCCCTGTCTGTGGACAGAGTGAGGAAAAGTTATGCTCGTGAGGAGATCTGATTAGAAGTTTTAATTCCTACGGAGGCTGGATCCAGCTCCAAACACAGTGTGCCAACTGGGGCATGCTAGCACATTTTGGGAAAGGAGAGTTTTGGGCATCGGGAAGATTCCGGGCAGGGAGTTAACAGACGTTTACATTAATAGGTCTATAGCATGGCCCAGGTACCATACAGACTTATCTATATGTTCATTCACTCATTCATCAATGACTGGAGAATGCATTATGTGCTAGGCATAAAGAGGTAGTAATAAGTAAACCAAAAATACCCAAACCCACTCCTGTCAAGTCAATTCTGACTCATAGTGACCCTATAGGACAGAGTAGAACTGTTCCACAGAGTTTCCAAGGAGCATCTTGTGAATTCGAAATGGTGACCTTCTGGTTAGCAAACCGCAACACTCAGCCACTATGCCACCAAGGTTTCCGTGGTAATACAAAAGACAGAGAAATTTCCTGCCCTCATAAATGCAATGAAGAAGACAATTTCAGATGATAAATGATAAGAAGGGACAAACCAATGAAGAAAGAAAGTGTCTGGGGTGGTCAAGGAAGGCCTCACAGAGACCTGAATGGCATTGTAGAGTCAGGGGGATCCTAGGCATAGTGGCCAGCAAATGCAAAAGCACAGACTGTGGGAACAAGCTTGGAGTGTCTGAAGAAGAGAAAGGAGGTCAGCACACTGGAGGATGGTGAGAGGAGAAGAGATGAGACCCAGGAGGTTGGCGGGGGCTAGAGTGTTTCTACAGACCAAGATACATTTAGACTTTTTCTAAGAGAGTAGGAGCTTGTGGAAGATTTGAAGCATGGTATCTACTACAGGCTAAGTGCTTTTTCTTTATATCCTTAATCTTCAAGCCTCCCAACAGTCTCAAATATTGTGCTCATTGTATAGACTAAGAAACTATTTGTTGGAGTAAGAAGAGGAGCTAAGATAGCATGCCTACTGTTTCAATGAGCTAGTGCTGCTCTAACAGAAATACCTTGAAGCAGATGGCTTTAACAAAGGAACGTGTATTCGTATACTTTAGGTTACAAGCCCAAATTCGGGGTGTCCGCTCCAGGGGAAGAGCTTTCCCTCTGACAGCTCTGGAAGTAAGTCCTTGTCTTGCATTAGTCTTTCATCAGGGAGCATCTTGGCACTGGAACCTCAGGTGTGAAGGACATGCTCTACCCCCGGTACTATTTTCTTGGTGGTGTGAGTTCCCAACTCACTGCTTGCTTCCCTTTCCTTTAATGATGAAAGGATAAAAGCTGGTGCAAGCCACACTCCAGGGAAACTCCAATGGAGCAAGGAGGTGACCTTAGGAAGGGATTTACAGTCCCACCAAATCCTCTCTAACATAATCCTCTTTGTTAATCACAGGCAGAGATCAGGATTTACAGCTTAAGAAAATCACAAAGTGGAGGGCAATCACAGAAACAGGGAATTGCAGCCCAGCCAAATTACGACATATATTTTTGACATACCACCTTTTGCCCTCCCATCATATCTTTGCAACATGTAACACATTTATCCCATCATAGCAAAATCATGCCCATCCCATAAGATAGAAGTCTTAAATCATTTCCAAGTCCAAAATTCAAAAAATTCCTTTATGTCTATGAAACCTAGCATACAAGCTATCTGCTTCCAAAGGTACAGTGGCAGAACAGGTACAAGTTAGATATTCCATTACAAATGGGAGAAATTGCAGGGAAAGAAGTCATTAACAGGCATCAAGAAAGTCAGTAGAAAACATTACATTACCCCTCAAAGCTTTGACAATAATTTTCCATTTTCTGAGACATTCTACACAACAGCCCTTGCCCTACAGACTCTAGGTATCAGCCACCCTCTTCAGATTCTGAGTGGAGATCCCCGGCCCTGTGCTACAACTCTGCCTTCCAGGCCCATTTGGACAGAAACTCTGCCCCCTCAGCTTTAGGTGCACCCCAAGCCCATCAGAGCAGCAATTCCACCCTTACAAAGAAAGCCATGACTCCACCCTTTCAAACCCCTGAGGTTGTGGCTGTACCCTTTGAGACTGAGGCAGCTCAGCTTCTCATGCTCTTTGTCTTTTCAGCTTCTGCTTCCTGTGGCCTCATGCCTCGGTCTCACGCCCACATCTGCTGTGCTGGGACAAGTGTTCCAAAGCTCTGTAGCTCTACCAATTTAAGTGCCAGAAGGCACACCACTGTGCCAGGAAGCCTCCCGGACACAGGCATTCAGCTCTCTCACTCCAGGGGTCAGCAAGCCTAGCTCCACTGATTCAAGTGTTCAGTGGCACCCCACTCCAACAGCAAATCTCTGTGCACAGGCATGGAGTGCTCTTGCTCTGTGGGTTGGCTCCAGCGCTGTCTTGTACTGGTCTGGTTCTACTGCTGCCTGTCTGTTGCTGCTGCCACTGGTCCTGTGCTGCTCCCTTCTCACCATCTGCACCTTTGTTGGTGTTAACAGTTCTCTTCAGTTCCTTCTGAATCTTCCATCCATTCAGTTCAAAACTGCTTCCAATTTTAGTTGTTAGAGCAGCACTCCACTCTCACGGGACCAAATTATGTTGTAGTCAGCTAACACTGTTCTAACAGAAATAGCACAAAGTGGCAGGCTTAAACAAAGGAAAGTTTATTCTTATACAGTCCAGTAGGCTACAAGTCCGAATTCAGGGTGTCCTCTCCAAGGGATGGCCTTCCCTCTGTTGGCTCGGGAGGAAAGTCCTTGTGTTGTATCAGTCTTTGGTCGAGAAGTATCTTGGCGCAGGAACCTCAGATCTGAAGGATGCACTCTGCTCCTGGTGCTGCTTTCTTGATAGTGTGAGGTTCCTAACTCTCTGTTTGCTTTCCTTTCTTTTTATCCTTTGTAGGATAAAAGGATAAAAGGTGGTGTGAGATACACTCCAGGGAAACTCCAATGCAGCAAGGAGGTGACTTCAGGAAAGGATTTATAGTTCCACTCTAATCCTCTCTAACATAATCATCTCTGTTAAGCAGAAATTAGGATCTGCAACATAAGAAAATCACGAAACAGATGAAAATCACAGAATACAGGGAATCCTGGCCCAGCCAAATCACTACACATCTTTTTTTGGGGAACACAATTCAATCCATGAAACCTACAGGTTCTATTCTCTTGTCTACTCTACACTATTTTTTATTCTTTGGCTTTTGTGCTGGATCCCAAAGGATGACTCATAAGAGGAGGAATGAGGAGAAAGTGAAAAGTTTTGCACCACTTACAAAAGGGAGGAGAAGCTAGTACATCTTCTCCCTGAAGTTAGTGGCTCTGGTAGGATTTTAGGAATAAGAAAAGGACTGTTCTTAGGCTGCTAATAGGATACATAGGGGTGGGCCTGTAGCAGACCTCTATGTGTGAAATGTATACCCTTTTAGATACTGACATTCCTTGAATGTTTCTATTCTGTGTTTCTTGGAAGCCTTGAGAATAACAGAAAAAAATGGAAGATTGGGCAAGAAGTGATACCAATCCTTTCTAGAGGATGGTTTTCAGGAGGATCATACTCTCTTGTTCCTCTTTGAAGGAGATCATGATGATGACAAAGAAATGTCCAAGTCTGCTATCTTGCTGTGAACTCATTCCTCTACCAAGTTCGACAGGTTATCTGCAAGGACAAGCTTCGCTTGCGTAGAGACTTAGGGCAAATGAGCTGCTCTTCCCTTACACTGTCAGTGGGGACCAAGGGGACAGACTGAATGAACTGTTATCTCTGACCAGCAGTAACAAGTTGAGCAACAAGAAGCAATCAAGTACTTTTGACTTATGAGGATACACTGGTAGTGCAATGGTTAGGCACTCTACTGCTCACTGGAAGGTCAGTAGTTTGAATTCACCAGCTGCTCTATGGGAGAAAGATGCGGCAGTCTGCTTCCCTAAAGATTTATAGCCTGTGGGGAAAATTCTGCTCTGTCTTACAGGGTCACTCCTGGAACTGACTTGATGGCAAAGGGTTTGGTTTTACTGTTTTGGCTTATGGAATCATGTTAATGTTTGACATATTAAAAAACAATCAAAAAACAATAAAAGGAAACAACCAACCAACCAAACGAAGAAGGATGGGGAAAGACTATAAAATCACATCACACACAAATGTATAGAAAATAAGTAGCATAACCACACAGAGAGAAAAAATCTAATCCACGTAATTTTGAACACAGGTCTTTTACAAAAAGTCACAAAGAAATCTTGAAGTTTATTTAGCAGATTTTCTTTTGGTGGTGTGTGTGTTTGTGTGTATGTGTGTGTTTACTGTCAGACTAAGCTAAGGTTTTACAGATGGATGTAGAATTATATGGATATGGAATAATAGATACAGTATTATGGAATGAAATAAAGCAAGGAATACCTAATACTTTAGGTATCAGTATGAACACTTTTTTAAAAAAAATAATCTGTTTCTCAGTTCTGTCTATTGAAGTAACTTAGAAACAATGACAGCTTGGTAGTAATGAGAACACCTAGGTCTTAGTTCTTGGCCTCTAAAAATTGTTCTCTAAAGAGAACTTGGAGAAATGGACAATTTCAGGGTGAAAGCAGGAAAGCTACAGGACCAACTTGAAACACTATGTCAGAAGGAAAAGCTGTGCCCCTAAAATGGTGGGGAACATGCCATAAGAACTGGGTTCATACCGGCCAACCTGAGCGTCAAAATTCATGACAGTATGGGGTTAAAATACACTGAACAAAAAGAGAATCACTGAGTCCACAGTAAGGTTAAGAAACAAAAAGAGGAAAGCAGAAGGAAAAGCTCCTTCTTTTTGGTAGAATGCCAACTAATTAATGCTGGAGGACCAACACCAAAATGACAGGTATTAGAATTACCTGACGAGCATTTTAATAAGCAGCCTCACAAAAATGCCTCACACTGCAAACATACTTGAATTTTAAAAGTAGAGAGTTGAAGCAAAGAAATAAAAGATATAAAGAAAAACCAAGTGGAAATTTTAGAAATGAAAAATACAATAATTAACTCACTGGATCCAGAATGTAACAAAGTGCTTCAAAAATACAATGATAGGGATATATCAAAGGGATAGGAGCCAACAGAAAGCTTCCAATTGCCAAAGCAGGAACAATTTGAGTAACAAAATAAATAGTATTAGATTAAACCCAAACCAAAAAAAAAAACTCATTGCTGTCAAGTCAGTTTCTGACTCATAGCAAGTCTATTGGACAGAGTAGAACTGCCCCATAGAATTTCCAAGGAGCACCTGGTGGATCTGAACTGCCCACCTTTTGATCAGCAGCTGTAGCACTTTACCACTATGCCACCAGGGTCTCCAGTTAAACTCAAGTATCATATAAACATCCATTTAGTTCATATTGATATAAATATTGATTAATTTAAAAAACTGAAAACAGACAGACCTCCCTGCAGAAGAATTTCAAATAACTTGTTGCTACTCTGCCCTCCACTCTAGAAGGTGAGGCATAACTTCCCATACCTTTAATGTGGGCTGTGCATAGTTACTTTTTTCTGACAAGTGTAGTACGGAAAGAGGAGAAAAGAGAAACTTCATGGTGAAGAAACTCTAAAAACACTACCTCCATCATGTGACACAAGTTACCATCAACAGTAGTCTTGACAGTGTGTGTGCTTATTACAATGTGAAGAGCACACCACCTTTACCTCAGTGGTCTTCCTCTCAAAAATGCAGTTCCAGAAATCACGAGAAAAGCACACAAATCTCAGACCCTCTGTAAAATACATGACCAGTGCTCCACAACATTGTCAAGGAAAGCAACAGACCAAGAGGAGCCTAAGAAAACATGAAGATTAACTGTAATGTATCCTGGATGGAAGGCTGGAAAGGAAAAAGGACACTAGGTAAAGACTAAATCTGAATAAAGTACAAAAAACCCATACCAAATCCAATGCCACTGAGTCAATTCCAACTCATAGCGCCCCTATAGGACAGAGTAGAACTGCCCCATAGAGTGTCCAAGGAGTGCCTGGCAGATTTAAACTACCAACCTAGCAATTGTAGCTTCAATTGTAGCAAGCAAGCTTCAATAAAAGATAAGCACGTGAATCTGGGAAACAGAGAGAACGGTTTCTCCAAGACTGTTCTGCTTGGATTACAATTCCACCAGTTTTTATAGCCAGATTACAAAGGGATTTGCATCTGGACAATGTCAAACCTTGTCACAGGATAGAACAGGAGTCGCAAGATTTTTTTACATCTTATTGAACAATGTAAATTACCCAAAACATTATTACCTCCCTGTAGGTTTGGAATAACCAATTTACTACTCTAGAAACAGGAAAAGGAATGTAAGTCTGTTGATAACAGCTGGGACAAGGAATGGAATGTAGTTTAGCAGTTTAGGTGGCCTTGATTAAGCCCCATCTACTAACATGGATCCCACTCGACAGCACTTGGCTACTAACAGGATGTGGTTCTTAAGGTATGTACACAATGGTCACTGCATTAACATTAAATTTCCTGAATCTGGTGATAATTGTGCCAAGATACACAGAGACTATTTTAGGGCTGAAGAATCTTGATCTCTATAATATATTCTCAAAGCCCCCCCAAAAAGTGTTTTATATATAAACATTGAGGGGTGTGTGTGCATGCATGTGCACACAGTCGCACATGCATGTATTTGTTAAGAAAAAGAAAAGCAACAAACCAGAAATCAATAATAGGTGAAGGGTATATGAGGTCATTGCAATGTATTTTTTAACTTTTCTCTATTTTTAAATTTTATTTTCTAAAATAAAAAAAGCAATAATGACAACAATGAAAAGTCTTTCCTGATGGCAACAAATTGCCAGAGAACAGAGAGTAACTGGGAAAGGTTACCGATGCCAAGCTGCGGTCTGTTTTAGTTCTGTACTGAAGGCAACACCAGGAAAATGAAACTTAGACTCCTCTTGCTGTTTCGACTTTCACCATTCTCTCCTTCTTAGGAGAACATACTCACTTAAAAGAATACTGTGATGGTGATTCACCCTACACACTGTAAAGCAAATGCATTGTTTAGTTTTGGCAGTATATAAAAATGTAGTAGAATTAAAATTTTTCTTGACAAACTGCAGAGAAGAAAACAGGCAAGAGAGAGAAACTCATGGAGAGGGAATAAATATACAAGTCATATGAAGTCACACGTGTCTGTAAAGAAATGAGCTGTGTAAATAAGTACAACTGTTTTATCAATGATTAATTCTTTCTGTTCTTGACCCTACTCTATGCAACAAAACTTGCCCATTCTCAAAATTAACACTTGTTTTTATAAATTGTTTTGCACCTAGCTTTCTCTGAAAGTAGCTTTTCACTATTAAGGAGAACTAGATTATTCCATAAAATCAGTCAGGCATCATTGTGACTGAGATTTTAGGCAGAATTTTCAAATGAGGCAGTCAGGTATGGTTTCTTGCTTCATATTTCAAATTTAAAAAAAAAGGAAGAAAAAAAGAATAAGAAATTCAGCCAGTGAGAATTTGAGTGACACTGAAACTATATGTCAAGAGACAGAAATACTATGTAAGCTGCACAAAGTACTTCTCAGAGCCCAGACTTTGTTTTGGAACAAGGTTTATGCAGTTTCAATAAAGTCTTTGACGCATGATGTTGAAAAATCTTTCAACCAATACATTCAAGGATTATACTTCATAAGTGAGCTCCAGAAAACAGTCACCCAGAATATTTTTTTTACATTAAAGAAATGTGAAGCAATATCAAAGTTGCTGAAAAGTTGCCAGTACAAAAACACATTCCTTAAATGATTTGAGAGTTAAGTTTTTAACATGACATTACCCCTTAATGTGTTAAATTACTACCATCTAATCTTCAGAGCCCATTAATGTTTCACCAATTGTCCTAATATTGTTGTTCACAGCAAAATAATCCAGTTCAGAATCTACTGGTGCATTTAGTTGTTATCTCTTTGCTATTCATCAGTCTGGAATAATTCCTTAGCCTTTAACTTTCATGACCTTCACACTTCTGAACATTACAGGTCAGCTTTTTGTAGAATGCTCCTCAGTTTGAGTTGGTCAGATGTTTCCTCATGACTAGGCTCAGGTTATACTTCTTTGATATGAGTATCACTGAAGTGATGCTGTGTTCTTTTTACTGTGTCCTGTCAGGGAGCACAAAATTTCACCGATGTGGCCCCTCTGATTGCTGGATTAGGGCGGTGTCTGCCACTAGGAAGGTCTTTTCCTCCTCTTTGTAATTAACATATATTTTGTAGGAAAGTACTTTGAAACTGTGCAAATATTGTTTCCTCCTCAAACTTTGAATTTATTCAACTATTTTTATTGTTATGATCTATGTTTTTCCAGATATATTTAATAAGCTATACTCTTCTACTATCATTATTCATTTTGATGCTTAAATTGTTCCAAATTTGGCCAGTGGCAGCCCCATCAAGCTGGCTTCTGGGTATTTTTGACACATTCTCTATCATTCTTTGAGCATTTCCTTACTTTCTGCAGAACAAGATATCTCAGGCTCACCTTGTACTTTTCCTTCCCTAACTGTGGACACGGGGGCATTTCTGTTAGGAACTCTGGCTCCTTTTACTGTTGGGGTTGTTGGTTGCCAATGACTCCAACTCATGGCAGTCCCATGTGTGCAGAGGAGAACTGCCCCATAAGGTTTTCAAGGTTGTGATTTTCTAGAAGCAGATTACTAGGTCTGTCTCTCAAAGTGCCTTTTGGTAGGTGCAAACCATCAACTTTTTGGCCAGTAGTTGAGTGCTTAACCATTTATGTCACTCAGGAATTCCTTTCCTTTTGCTAGAGAATGTTCATTAGAAGCAAAGCTCTGGGTATTAGATATGTTCACTGGTACTGCGATGTCACTGCTCCCAGGACCTCTTGGTAAACACAGTCAGGCAATTAAAAAAACCACACATTGCTGTTGAGTAGGTTCGACTCATAGGGACCCTAGAGGTCAGAGTAGAACTGCCCCATAGAGTTTCCAAGGAGCACCAAGCGGATCTGAACTGCCGATCTTTTGGTTAGCAGACATAGCACTTAACCCAATATGCCACCAGAGTTAGGCAATACATGTATGTATATACATGCTTACCTCTGTATTTCATTATCTGTTTCTATATGCCTACAGAAAACCGTGGATTCACATGAAGAGCTCCAATTTTCAATCCATCATCAACAGGGTTTGTTTTCCCTCTCCATGTCTGTAAATTTGTCCTCTGACACTGATAAAAGTAGCTCCAGTTATCCTTAATGTATTTGCTTCTTTGATCAATCCCTCTGTCTGTTTGATCAATCCTTTTCTCATCTGTCTCCCATCCCCACATGGATGTCCTCCTCACCGTGCCTATGCACCAATGGCAAATACTGTACCACCAACCATGCAAAAGCTCTCCCCAAACTGCTTGGGTTCTGACACCCCAGGCCAGTCTAACCTTTACATGGACACTCTCCTCATCTCATTTAAATTCTGAGATGCAATGGTGGGCAGGCTTTCTGCTCGGATGTCCTCCTTATCCTGCATGGGCTGACACCCTGCTCAGACTTCCATTCCCTCAACCTTCACCTGAATGTTCTTCCTACCTTGCTCAGGCTCCAGTACCTCATGTTAGGCTGCTGTCCTGTTTGGACACCTTTTTAACCTCTCATAAAGCTTTGAGTTTGACCACCTATATGCGTGGACATCTTCTTTAACCTGTTTAGGACCCAATCCCCTTGCTTAGGCAGCCCTTTCTTGTATATATACTTCTTACCATGCTTGGACTCCAACACTCTGCTCTGGTCCACTGGGGAACCTGACATTGACCTTGCTTGATCCATTAAATGCCTTTAGCACTGAATTGCTTTGTTACATAAGCAAAGGAAAGAGGAAGCACCCCCATAATAATGGCAATGGACCCTTACCTCATGTAGTCCAGTCTAAAGCCCAAGGTTGACCCTTGCCCATTCTGCACTGGGGCAGCAATGCCAACTAACTCTCTCCACTGCACTACCACGATTCAAACAGAATGAACTGATTCATTAAAATAGTCATGTGCTAATAATCACTGAAGGGCATCATGTCTGGTAAAGTAGAGGGTAAGAGAATACAAGGGAAACACACAACGGAATGGACCAATACAAGAACTGCAACAGTGGGCTCGGACATACCAATGATCACTAGGATGACTCAGGACTGGGCAATGTCACCATTTGGAGCTGACTGGACAGCAGCTAACAACAACCAATGAGAGCAAATACAACTTGTTCTTTCAAATTCTGCTGACTTCCACTATTTAGCAAGTGGTATAAAACTTTGCAATATCCTCTCCCCTTTCCCTCCATCCTAGTTTTAAAGTTTCTGTTGGTGCAGCGATCAAGCACTTGGCTGCTAACTGAAAGGCTGGCAGTTTGAACCCACAAGCTACTCCATGGGAGAAAGATGTGGCAGTTGGCTTCCAAAAAGATTTATAACCTTGAAGAAGAAGAAAAAACAAACAGACAAACAAACTGTTGCCATCAAGTTGATTCTGACTAATAGCCACCCTGTAAGACAGAGTGGAACTGCCCCATAGAGTTTCCAAGGACTGCCCGGTAGGTTTGAACTGCCAGACTTTTGGTAAGTAGCCATAGCATTTGATCACTCTGCCACCAGGGTTTCCAGGGAAGTTCTACTATCACAAAGCTTAAAAAAAATAAACCAGTTAAAGTAAGTCATCAGTCAGCAAATAAACCGAGGACTTAGTTATCTAAAAAAACAAAAACAAAAACCAAGCCCGTTGTCATCGAGTGAATTCCAACTCAGTAACCCTACAGGACAAGTAGAACTGCCCTGCAGAATTCCCAAGGAGCTTCTGGGGGATTTGAACCGCTGACCTTTTGTTTAACAGCTGTGGCAGTCAACTACTATGCCACCAGGGTTTCCTTAGTCACCTACCAAACACAAAACCAAACCCACTGCTAGTGAGTCAATTCTGACTCATAGTGATTCTACAGGATGGAGCAAAGCTTCTCCATAGTTTCCAAGGAGTGCCTGATGGATTTGAACTACCAACCTTTTGGTTAGCTGTAGCACTTAACCTAGTGCTGCTATGATAGAAATAGCACCAGTGAGTGATTTTGACAAAAAGAAATTTATTTTCTCAGTTGAGGAGGCTAAAGTCCAAATTCAAGGTGCAGGTTCAAGAGGAAGCTTATCTCTTTATAAGAAGGCCCTCTTATCTTCTGAGCTTCTACTCTTGGGCAGTCTTCAAATAGCTTGGCATCTCTTTCCTCCCATCTTTTGCTTGCTTGTTTAATCTCTTTGATATCTCAAAAAAGACAGACTCAAGGCACACCCTACACTAATCCTGTATCATCAGCATTCCCAAATGGAATTATAAGCATAGAGTTTAGCATTTATAGCACAATTTGGGGGGACATATTTCAATCAGTAACAAGAAACTGCTCTGTGTACACATTATGTACTATGTAATACCATGGTGTATGCCCCCAACCAACATTCTAAAGAGCATACACTGTGCTATGTACCCCACTGTGCTCTCTACTGCCTTCTCTTCAGATTGCAAGGAAGGGGGAGCTTTCTTTATGTGACAGGCCATATATGTATCCACACACGTGGAGATATGTATATAGCTTGTATGTGTGTGCTTTTGACCACGCTTTTAACACACATTCAGCCACACATGTTATGGGCACATTTGTGCATTTCTATATCATTATACTATCAGATTGTGCACTTCTCTGCAGACCCTGCTGACACCTCAGTGTGGTTCTGGCAGCTTTGGGTTTCTGAGGCCTCTCACCCCTGCAGCTGTCCTCTTACCCTCACATGTTCTGGGTGTGTGGATTTAGGAAAGGATGAGCACTTGTGAGGAAATGTCATTCCACCTTCTGGCACAAATCTGTCACTGTCTAGCAGCCAGGATAGAAGCTCCTTTTGAGCTAGACAGAGAGACCCTGGCAGATAACCCTATTAGCCCTTTCCTAAGAGTCTACATGCTGGAACTACACCTCTATAGTGGTAACAAGCATTTCACGTGTGCACATTCCAGATCATTTAACTTTATATATATCTGCATGCTCCTCAGCTGAGTATCTGATGACCCTGATCTCTCATTTTCTATTAAGGAGTGAAATGAGAGATGGAAACAGTGATTCCGGAGTCAAATACCCTTTGGAATCTTGGCTCCACCACTTAAAATCTCGCATGATCTTGGGTAGGTCACTTAACCTCTTTGAACGTTAACATTTCTTCCTGTAAAAATAGGACCTGCATCAAGAGACTGTTGCAAGAATTAGGTTTAGAGTTTAGTAATGCTCCCAGCATATCACACATAGCCAGTAGATGTTAGACCTCATTTTAAGTTACACACTCACTTCTGTGTTTATTTTCTATCAATTCAAATCCACTAGGCACTTCCTGGAATCTCAATAGGGCAGTTCCACTCTGTTCTATACGGCCACTATGAGTCAGAATTGACTCAACGTCAAGGGGTTATATACCCGTTGAGAATCATGAATCCACAAGAATAGTTCCAATGTTCGATCCAGCGTCCACTCTTTTTCCTTTTGCTCTATCACTCACCACGTGGACGCACCTCTGTGGGCTCCTGCAGAGCAAGAGTACCAGGATAAGGACTTCAAACAATACTTACTATATTTCTTTGATTCTCCAAGTCACTGGTTTTAAGACACATTATTTAAGAAATGATAGCATTAAGCAAGAAAAATACGGTGTCATTTACCCTGTGAAACGCCAAACGATCTTGAGATCCATCCTAATTGCAGAAACCTTGCGATGGCGTAAGAAGCGGCATCTATTCTTGGAACTGTCCACAAAAGGCACACATTCAAAACAGAGGACACATCTCGAAATACTAAAACACACAACATAGATGCAGCAGATAACGCACCGATGACGGCTCTGCGGTGGCTCTGAACCGTGCGGCAGGGATTTACCTGCATCGCCAGCCTGGCTCCCCACCCCCGCTTCCAGCCGGTGCTTCGCCAAGCAGCCCCAGCCTTTCGCTGAGTTTCACTTTCTATTCTGCAGGAAACGAAAGCTCAGGGAGCTGCGGTTGCCGGGGTGGGGCGAGGGCGCAGCCTTTAAACCGCACGCGGCAGAGCGCCGGCAGACAGCGCGCAGACTCGGCCCGGGCCGGACGGCGGCGCGCAGTCCGCCGCGGGCAAGAAGCTGGGCTGCGCGCGCTTCGCCCTGCTCGATTCTCCTCCGCCACAGCTCGTCGGGGACCTGCCAGGAGGGGTCTTCTCTGCGTGGCAAGCATTGAGCTTAACAGTGGATGCTTGGCGTTTTCATGGCACTTGAGGCAAGTTTGATGATAATTTTGGAAGCTTTCTTTCCAGAGAAGACATCCAGTGGGGCTCTGTTAATATGCTACCTGGGTAATTGAGGAACTTATCTAGCCTCTGTTACAATAAACAGTCTCTCTTCATTACATGGACATAGTGAACCTATGTATTCTTTTCCCCCAGACTAATATATTTCCTTGGGGTTTTTGCTAGACTTGGTGTGGAACCTAGGAAAAAAAAAATTGTGAAAGTATTGCGCCCGTGTGCAACCTTAAAGCAACGCAGAGAGAAGTTTCAAGTAGAAACACAACTTGTAATCTTCAATTCAGTATCATGTAAGTGTACTTTTCCAGGTATTTTTCTATGCCCGAGTCTTTAAAAACCGAAGCGAGCTCATGTTGTAATACTGCTTTTGTAACTTGCTTTTTCCACGTAGCAGTATATTATGGACAGCTAGTATTCGTGGCAACAATTATTTTTTAAACTTTTATTATTTTTTTAAAAGCATGTCCGACTCGACGGCACTTGGCTTGGCTTATAATATGGGAAATGCATCATCCACTAAATGGTTTGTGAAGATTTAGTTTGTCTCCACTTTTTACTGGTCTGAATAACACAACAGCGAATGTTGTTTTATGTACACATCCACACATATATACATTTATTTGTGGGAAATTTCTAGAAGTAGAAGAACTCAGTTAATGGGCACACGTATTGAGAAATTTGAACAGTTTTGTCGAATTTTGCAAATCATAGTAATTTAGCCGTAATTCCTCTCCTTCCTCCCGATTTTTTTTCCTGAAAAAGAGCCAAATTTAGACCTTGAAATAAACAAACGACTCCATTCTATGCCCCCTAAAACTCTGGGGTTCAGAGTATTTGATAATTAAAGCAGAGGCTTTGACTACATACTCAACAGTGTTGAGATATTTATACTTTAAAATCGTACAAGAAAACCAGCCAGCTACGTTTTGAAATCGTGCAAGAAAATGAGGCCGATATTTTAAAACGTTTGCATGATGTTTTCTTTTTGGTGTTGTATTATGTAGAGTGAAGCAGAGGATGAAATCGGTCATGTATCTAAGTCAAACATCATTCCTCCCCAACTGTTGCTTCAGTTTCTCCAGAAAAGTAGTTTTTCATGATAGAAATTTTTTAATAACTTACCACATTTTTCCAATTTAATTTTAATGTGTCTCCTGAACTAGTGAATCAGAAACGCTGTTGCCACTGAGTTGATTCTGAAGGACACAGTTGGACTTCCCACATTGTTTCCAAGGCTGTAAATCTTTACCAAAGCAGACTGCGACACGTCTTTCTTCTGTAGGGTGGCTGGTGGATTTGAACCGTTATCCCATTGAGTTAGCAGTTAAGGACTTCAGCGGCTGTACCATCAAGGCTCCTTTCCTAGACCTGTGATTAAATTTTTTAAAATTTGGTATTTTTAGTAGTTCTGGGCTGACTTTTTACTTTTTCTTCTCTTTCTGCCTACCTTTCGAATCACTTTGGGATAGAGACTTTTGAGGGGAAGACAGGTGAGACAGGCTTAACTGGGGGCGCCTCCTGCGTGAATGGAAATCCTAAATCCACGCAAGAATCACTCTCTGAAGAGTCCTTGAGAAACGAAACACTCCTAAGCAGACTTCCCAGCCAGTAGATCTGGTTAGCCTTTCATTCTCTGAACAAATAAAAGGCACAAATGTTATTTACTGTCAGGCTACCAAATTAACAATTGTACTTCAATTTTGATCACTTTCTTTTTAGTTTGAGATAATGCTTTTGCTCCTTAGTCAGTAATGAATCTGGTGTCTAAATTCCAGAGTGACCATGGTGTTTTTTTTAAAAGTATACCTGCTCAGATTCCTTCAGTGGACTCCCATGGCTTTTGGTACAGAGTTAGATCTCTGTACTACATATAGCCTCAAGCCCTGGAAGGTCTGGCCCTCACCTAACTCTCCAGTCCAACCTGGGCTGACTTTTCATTGATGAAAAACAGCTAGATTATGTATGTTTTCCAATCACTTCAGGGTAATGATGTGGAATAGCATATACAAAATAAAATCAAATTGTGGTATCAGAAAATCTGCTTTTTTTTCCCCAGAATGTCTTCTACTATTTGAGTCTGGCACCATTTAAGGAAATTGTCAGAGGCAATACTAAATTTGAAACAAGGATTCTATATATAACTAAGTGGAAGGTTACTAATGAAAAGTTCAACCCCTTTATTTACATGTTTTAATAAAACACTAATGTGAGGGAAACGGACAGGCATATGTGCAAGAGATCTCTGATGATGGGTGAGAACTGAGCACGTTTCTGATAAACTGATGTGTTCATAGGATCAAATGGGTAGAAGATTAGTACAGGGTCTGCATCTTCAATCTTGGTTTATGGAACATTACCAAAGAATGGACTGGTTGCCTAGTGGTTAAGTGCTACATCTGCTAACCAAAAAGGTTGGCAGTTTGAATCCACCAGGCCCACCTTGGAAACTCTATAGGGCTGTTCTGCTCTGTCCTATAGGGTCATGGAATAGATTCAATGGCACTGGGTTTTTGACCAAAGAATGGAGTCCTGATGACACAGTGATTAAGTGATACGGCTGCTAACCAAAGGGCTGGTAGTTCATATCCACCAGCCACTCTTTGGAAACGCTATGGGGAGTTGTATGTTGTCTTCTGGGGTTGCTATGGGTTAGAGTCAATTCGACAGCAAGAGGTTTGGCTTGGTTTTGATTTATCAGAGCATACTGGTGGTGCAGTGGTTAACAGCTTGGCTGTTAACCACAAGGTTGGCAGTTTGAGTATATGGTCTGCTCCTTGGAAACTCCCTGCAGCAGTTCTACTCTGTCCTATAAAATTGCTATTAATCAAAATTGAGTTGATGGTGGTGGGTTTTGAAAATGGTTACTAGCTGCTGCTAACTGAAAGACTGCATGTTTGAGTCTATCCAGAATTCCCTTGGGAGAAAGTCCTGGTGATCTGCTTCAGAAAAATCAGCCACTGAAAACCAAACCACACCCTATGAACAACAGTTCTGCTCTGACACATGTGGTCTTCCTATGAATCAGAGCTAACTCTATGGCAACTGGTATTAAAGAATAATATTTAAGAAAATGCATAAAAATATTTTTTAAAATGGTGGCTTTTTTTGTTTGTTTCACTATTAGAAAATATGTTGCTCAGTTTTGTGCTCTTAAACAATGATGGGCTGGCTCTAAAGGGGAAAATGTTAACTGTAAACAATCTTAAAGAAAGTTAGTCCTAATCTCTTCCAAATGGTCTGTACTTTCAGGATTCCCTGTTATTTTGAGTTTCATCTAGAATGGTCTACTCTGTGTGTGACCACCACGTTGCCATTACTTAAGTGTGAACACGTGGTTAAGAATGAGAACTGAGTTACATGGTAGGGCCTGGGTTTGGAAGACAATAAAAAACCCAAACCAAACCTGCTACTGTTGAGTAGATTCTGACTCATAGTGACCCTATAAGACAGAGTAGAACTCCTCCATAAAGTTTCCAGGGAGCACCTGTTAGATTTGAACTGCTGACCTATTGGTTAGCAGACGTAGCACTTAACTCTTACACCACCAGTTTTTCCTTGGAAGATAGTGGAGCTGCTTAAATCATGTTCCTGGCATGTTAATTTTGTTCCCCTTAGGATGTTTAAAGAGTGAGCTGGTCTTCTGCAGTGAGTCTAGTTGTGAGTCAAGAGTCCAGTTAGAGACTGGGACTACCTCTGTTTTTTTGCATCTTTCACTGTGAAGAGTGATTCTGTAGCTATATGATTCTGTAGTTACACTGTTGTCTGAGCTGCTTCCATCATTCACATCTACCCCTGATTTTAGGGGTAAAAAAAATCAAGAAGGGTGGGAGGCTAAGTCATTTTAGATTTGGGGCCCACTTTTTTGAGGCAGAGGCTGAGTTCGGTTGTTTAGTTTCCTTGGATAATATGCATCCTCTTCTCGGAGGTGGGGGTGGGGATGGGGTGGGGTGGGGGGGTTCTTGCTGCTGCCTTTGTAGCTTAACTGGGTCCTCTACTCACACGGCATTTCCTCACCATTTTCAGATCTCTAAGCCTGTAGGGTCGCTATGAGTCGGAATCTACTTGATGGCACTGGATTTGGTTTGGGTTTTGGTTTTTTAAGTTTCACTTTCCTTGGGTTTTTTTGCTCCACCTACCTGACTTCCTTTGGCTACCTGACTTTCCTGTGATCAGTCCATAAGATGGCTGCATTTTACTCTTGTCACTTTGGACCTGGCTAGGCAGCCTGCCTCGGTGATAGAGTGGGTTTTCCTGTCATATTTCGCTAAATGAAGTATTTGTGAGAGCTTGGCAGCCTGCAAGACAGTATCTCTGGGTGATGCAGGCTAGTCCACTGTGGTTCATCAGATTTCCCTCAGGAATGGTCTCAACATCCTACTTCTTGCTGATGAAATTGCTGGCTGCTGTAACTCCTCTTTCAACTCACTTCTAGGCTGTCTTGTAAGGGATCCCTGGTCACGCAGTGGTAAGGCACTTGGCTGCTAACCAAAAGGCCTGCTGTTTGAATCCAAAAACTGTAAACACTGAGGGAAAACTGTTTATAAGGACTGAAAACAAATATTTACTGGGGAAAAGAAGAGATGACTTGTTATCTTAGCCATTGAACATGATATATGATATCTATCTTTAACTGTTTCCCGACTTCAGATGTACTCCTTTCCTTTTGCAAAAGAATTAAGAAAAAAAGAAAAAATTCTAACACTTCTTTTTGCTAATTCATTAACATTTTTGAAGCATATGGAAATAAGAATTCTACTGCCAGATCTGGGAAACCCCAGTGGTCTGCGTAGTGGGTTAGGTGCTACGTCTACTAACGAAAAGGTTGGCGGTTCAAATGCACCAATCACTTTTTGGGAATTCTACGGGGCAGTTCTGCTTTGACCTCTAGAGTCTCTGTGAGTGGGACGGGACTTGATGGCAGTGGGTTTGTTTTTTTTTAATTGCCAGATCTAGCCCTTAAATGAATTATTGCTTATTTTGAAATTATATATTCATCACTGAGAATTTGGAAATTAAGGAAACTATCAAGAAAAAAGAAGAAAGGTAGAAATGATTTGTAAGCGTACCACTGGGAGTTACCTTTTAATAACATTTTTGGTATATTTCCTCCTGGTCATGTCTCTGTGTATGTGTGTGTAGTTAAATTTATTGTGTTACAAAATTGAGTTCATGCTGTATGCATGTTTGATAATTCTCTTTTTATCAATGAAGTATCAATCATTTTCCCTATTTTTATTAGTCTAAATTGTTTCAGTGTTATCATAATATTCCATTTTAGGTGTGTGTCTTAATTGACATGCTCTTTATTGTTATACTTGCTTTTTTTTTTTTGAGGGGGGACACTATAGGTAATGATGCGCTGTGAGTTCAAAAAGATGTCATGGATTGAATTATGTCCCCCCAAAAATGTGTTTATCAATTTGGCCTGGATGTGATTCCTGATATTATGTCATCTTCCTATACGCTGTAAATCCTGCCTCTGTGACATTAATGAGGGAGGATGAGTGGTAATTGTGTTAGTGAGGCAGGACTCAATCTAAGAGATTGTATTGTGCCCTCAGGCAGTCTCTTGGGATATAAAAGAATAGAAAGCAAGCAGAGAATTAGGATTCTCCTACCAGCAGGAAAGTAGTAGTGCTGGGAGCAGAGCCTGTCCTCTGGACCTGATGTCCCTGTGCCTCAGAAGCTCCCAGTCCAGGGAGAGATTGACAGCACGGACCTTCCTCTAGAGCCAACAGAGAAAGCCTTCCTCTGGAGCTGACGCCCTGTATTCGCACTACTGGACTTGACAGGATAAAATTTCTCTTTTCAAAGCCATATACTTGTGGTATTTTGTTACAGCAGCGTTAGATGACTAAAACAAGAGGGAAACTTCAACTTTTGGCAGCTGGCAACAGCAACAAATCACCTTTAAAACTGATTTAGTGTTAATTGGAAGAAAAATACTCTTTAAAATAATGGGCACTCTATATGTGGAGGAACCCTGGTGACAGTGGTTAAGTCGTTAAGGTCAGCAGTTTGAATCCACTAGCCATTCCTTAGAAACACTATGGGTCAGTTCTGCTCTGACCTATAGGATCACTATGCATCAGAATTGACAGAATGGCAGTGTTTCCTTTTTTAAATATATAGTAATGGAATTATTTTGCGAAAATCTGCCACTGCTTTAACTTTTCTAATCAATATTCTGTTTTATGTTACTGTTAAAGTGCATGAATAAAACAGCTATGGTCAAAAGAACCCAAAAACAAAACAAAAAGAGCACAACAAAACCCAAAACCAAACAACAAAAAAGTTGATTAAAAAAAAAAGTCTTAACACAGATCTTTGTATATATCTCCCATTATTTCCTCAAGCTAGTGTCTTAGTTATCTAAAGTGGCTATAACACAAATACGTCAAGTGTGTGGCTTTCAAGAACAGAAATTTAATTTCTAACAGTTCTGGAAGTTAAAAGTGTGGGTGGTTAGGGTAAGCCCTGTCCAGTTCTCATGGTCTGTAAATCGAGAAAAGGAGTTTTTTTGGGGGAAGGGGTCTTGGGGAGAAGATAAGTCAGCTGTGGTACCAAAAGGAGGCGTGCTGGGCTGATAGAAATGAGAGCTGTCCCCTAAGATTGTTTTTGGAGGTTGTGACATACACTGCCCAGTTGCCCACCCGCTGGCCGAGCTAGTGTCCACTCCCAATGGCAGTGTCTGGGATGCTCAGGCAGTGGGCTTACTGGAAGCTGCTGGCTGCTGGCTGGAATGAGAGGCATCTGTCTTCCATATCTATGTAAAGGGAAGTAGCATGGGGTGTTTTTTATTTTTTTTCCTTTACTTATAACTTCCTTTATTGGAAATAAAGCAACCCGGAAATCATGTACCTGTAGGAAGACTAATGAAAACAAACTTTGTGCAAATAGTTAAAGTTAGTTGTTCTACATTAAAACCTGGTCAGCCCTCCTCAGCCAGAGCTTCCTCAGTACCTATCTAGAGAGGTGTTGCTCAAAGTTGAATGTGCAACATGGATCACCTAGGAATTGTGTCAAAGTGCAGATTCTGATTTGGTAGGCTTGCTATAGGGCCCAGTAGTCTGCATTTTTCACAAAGTCTGCATTGCCTAGAATATTGGGCCCTATTGCACCCCACTGAATGAGACGCTTCATCTCCAAACGAGTGATGGTGATGCTGCTGGCCCAGGGACCTATCTTTCAGTAGCAAGATGTGGACCAGTGGCTCCCAGTACTCCGTGTCCCTCAAGACAATAATTTTACATTTAGTGTTGAGACCACACGCTGAAAATTACTATGGATTCAGTAGAGCTGATACACAAATTTGTGTTTTTAGAGAAAGGAGCGCTAGTGGCATAATAGGTAGCACTCAGATGCTAAGTGAAAGGTCAGACATTCAGACCCACTAGTGGCTCCATGAAAGAAAAGACCTGCTGGTCTGCTCCCAGAAAGATTAGTTTAGGAAACGCTATCAGGGCAGTTCTACCTTATCCCATGGACTTGCTATGAATTGGAATCAACTCATTGACACACAGTGTTTTCGTAATCATGACAGCATTTACGTACATTTTGGTACCTTTTGGCAGAATACTATGGAGCCGGGATTAAAATCAATATTTAATCACAGTTGAGGCTGCCCACCTCTCTTCTGTACTTAAGTGTATACCAATTTTAGTATCTTCCCTGGAGTTCATGGCAGGCAGGAAGATCTTTATACCATGTATCATAGAGATATTTGAACTCTCAAGGCAAAGGCAGTCTTCGTTTTGGTTACTTTAGCAGGTTCTAGTTCTGCAAGTTACAGGATGAGGATTTTTTTTTTTGGTGGTGGTATTGTCCAAAAAGCCCTTTAAGCATGTAATGTCTGTTGTCTTGTTATGTTGAAACATCTTGCATAAGCACTGATAAGGCAGTTCCAAAATTTCTTTGGGTGGGAAGTCATGTGCTCTTGACTGATGAAGTCTGTGATTTCCATATTTGATTACAGAGAACAAGCTGTGTTTTGAGTACCTCATTTTTCCCTAAAAGATTTTCTTCTTTTTCAGGTTCTTTGTATTTTTTATTATATTTGGATTGAATGATGATTTATTGTGGATTTTGTAACACATATGTTTCCTGCTTGTGATAAGTTGAAATGGTAGAGTTGACACTCCTTAGAGTTTTTCTATCATGCCTTTGATTATTTGTTGTCATTTAATGTGTATTTAGTATTATTTACTTGGTACACTGATTGGCTTTTAATCTATCCTCTCAAGATGTGAGGAGCTCCCAAATAGGACTTTTCCTTGAAAACCTCACAGAAAGTTATTTTGAATTCAGAAGTAAAACTTAAATACAATTCCTAAAGATTATTTTGTCTGCTGTTATGAATGCTTCCATACCAATTTTACAAAAATAGAGCTGATACAATCTTACAGTCCTTATTTTCCCCTGAATTAGTATTTAAACTTGATTAGAGGTGTTAGCCCAGAAAGGATGTAACAGTCTTCATCTACAGTAAAATTGCAAAAGCTGTAACCTGAGTAGGGTGGAAACCTGTCAGAGAAGGAAGATGAAAATATTTTCTTCTGCAATGAGTGATTGTAAAGGTTGAAAGCATTCGAGACTCGGAAAAACAAGGTCATTCCATTCAGTTCTGGCTCTCACAGGTTTACTGTGGTTAATTTATTCTCTCTTTAATATGTGTTAATTTTTAATTTCCAGTTTGAAAGTTTTTTTTAAAATTTTGTACATAACATCAGTGGCTTTCACAACCATTGATTATTGCAGCTTTTACTTTTTTTGTAGAAAGTGTAGTCTTATTCATCAGTATATAAAGTACGGTATATGAGATTCTCTACCCCAAGTTACATGTAGAATATTTTAAATGTAATAGTCAGATGTTAATAACCTGCCTTACTGTTATGCTGGAAACCCTGGAGGCATAGTGGTTAAGTGCTACCTTTGCTAACCAAAAGGTTGTTGGTTCAAATCCACCAGGCATTCTTTGGAAACACTATGGGGCAGTTCTACTCTGTTTCTAGGGTCACTATGGGTTGGAATCAACTTGATGACAGTGGGCTTGGATTTTCTTTTTTGGTCTATAGTTATGCTAGAAAGGAGCCCTGGTGGTATAACGCATAGGTGCTCAGCTGCTAACCAAAAGATCACAGAGGTTTGAACCCAGCACTCAGTCTGCTTGAGAAAGATGTGCCAGTCTACTTCTGAAAGATTTACAACCTTGGAAACTGTATGGGTAGGTCTACTCTGCCTTCTAGGGTTACTATGAGTCAGAATTGCCTTGACGGCAATGGGCTTGGTCTTGGGGTCTTTATAGTTTTGTGTCTAAATATATGGGAATCAAAATGATTCCTTTACCAGGCACAAGGTCAAGGACTTCAGAAATGACTTGGAAGTAGGCTTTTGGCTACTTGACCTTTCAAAGATCGAGGTCAAAACTGAAGCCAGGAGCAGATTTTGGCTGAACACTGATGTGGAACTCATACTTTGGGACTTTCCCACTTTAAGTCTTCAACCAATGCTTAGAATATAACTGGGTCCAGCAGTTACATGCCCTGGGCACAGGTAGGAACCATGGGTATAGTCATACAGTTTAGGGTTTTCATGTTTTATCTTTTAGTATTTGTTGTTGTTTAATGTGTGTTCCCTTTTATTTACACGGTGCAGTATTTTATTTACACTTGGCAGTATTTGTTTCTACCCCATATTCCTCATGTATTCTTCTGCCTTTTTTCCGTTTGAAGATGGCTTTGTGACTGCATTTCTGCCTTTAAGGTCTTCCCATAACAGTCAATCAACACTGAGCATTGTTGGGGAAAATCTGGGCCCCAAAGTGATTTGTAGTTCAGATTTGTCATCCAGTGTGTTAGCTCTGCTTGAATTGCTTGGGCTGTGTACCACCTCCTCTAAGAGGAGAATCGTTCCTTCAGGCGGATGCTGGATTACATCTGTTTTTCTCAGACCCTAACCTTTGGTTCCAAGTTACAGAAACCAAACCCACTGCTGCTGAGTTGATTCTGACTTGTGGTGACTGCAGGACAGCTTAAAACTGCCTCATAAAGTTCCCAGTGAGCGCCTGGTAGATTCTAACCGCCAGGCTTTTCGTTAGCAGCTGTAGCATTTAACTGCTACACCTCCTAGGTTTCCTTGACTCCACGTTACCAAGACTTCATTAACTGCTTAATGACAAACACCTTTGAAACCCTTTGACGCCCCCACCAGACAATCACTAGCGATGATATGCTCTCTGCCTATCTCCTTTCCCTACATGCCCCTCAGAAGTAAATGCTTCAACGTTGTGATTTTCGCTGTCTACTTAAAAAATTTTATAGTGGACACACATATAAAGATGCCTAGTAAGGAAACCTTGGTGGTGCAGTGGTTAACAGCAGTGGCCGCCAACCACAAGGTCAGCAGTTCAAATCCACTAGGTGCTCCTTGAAAACTCTGTGGGGCAGTTCTGCACTGTCCTATAGTGTCCCCGTGAGTTGGAATCAACTCCATGGCAATGACAAAAAACAAACAGACAAAGAAGACCCAACAATGTAATGTTTCCTCTTCCTTGAGTTTGTGTTTATTGAAAAAGTATCAAACTCTGTGTTGTCTTCTGGGACTTGCTGTTTTGGTGCAGCCTTATGCTGATGCACCTCGTTGTGACAGGTGGCACAGCATGACCACAGTCACAGATGAATATTCTTCCACTGAGTGAGTGTGTTTTTACCACTTATACACATGCTTCTTCTGTCAGTTAGACTGAGTACCTGGACTGCTCACTGACAAACAGTGCTGCTAGAAACATTCTTGTGATGTCTCCAGGGGTATATATGCAAGAGTTTCCTCTGAGTTTTTGGGTTGAACTTACAAGATGACGCCGAATTGTTTTCCCCCGTAACTGGACCATTTTATGCCCTCCCCCTATTGCTGTATGCCGTTGACTTGATTCTAATTCACAGGTCACAGTAGAACTGCCTCGTGGAATTTTTAATGGTATAGTCTTTATGGAAGCCAACTGCCACATCTTTGGGGTGGTGGTTCAAAACACTGACCTTTTGGTTAGTACCCTAGCCCTTAACCACTGTGTCCCCAGGACTCCTTGCCCTTTCCTTAGCAGTGTATAAAAGATAGTGTTTGCTGCCTCTCTGACACTCTGTTAGATCAGTATTAACTGTTGCCTTCTGAATAATGTTACATAGTACCTCATGTGGTGTTGATTTCCATTTCCCTGATTACTAGCAACCAGTTTTGATGTGTAAACTGATTATTTTTTTTTTAATAAAAATTGAATTCTGGAACTTCTACATTTTCTTTCAGGTCTAGTTTAGACTTGTCTGTACAAATCTGCATGTAGTCCTTTTCTCGCACTTCTGTGCGTTCTCCTTCCCCAACTACCAATCTTTTGTACCTTGCTACTCCACTGCAAAATGCCGCCTTATTTCAATCCATACCCTTCTTCCCTTTAATAAACTCAGTGCTAGCCTTACACCTTTTGCTGGTAAACATCAATGTATTTATTTCACTTGATTACTGAGCCCTAACAGCTTCTCACACTCTACTGATCAGAGTATAAACTACTGCAAGACATTTGGGACCGTATGTGAAAGGTTAGGGGTTTGAGTCCATCATGAGGTGACCTGGGAGAAAGGCCTGGCAATCGACTTAAAAAAAAAAAAGTCCACCAGTGGAAACTGTGGAACATAGTTCTATTCTGACGTAGGTGGAGTCACCATGACTCAGCACAGTTCTACCCTGACTTACATGGAGTCACCACGAGTCATAGTCAACTTGATGACAACTTTTTTTTTAAACCAAGAACCTTACATGTTTTCACTTTGATGTGGTAATCATCTTTTTGAGAATTTTTCCGATGGACAGTGTCGAAGTCCTAGCTGAATCAAAAGTGTTTTCAGTTGCAGAGGCTGGTAGTTCAGACGGCTGCTCTTTGGATTAGCAGCTCAGCGCTTAACCGCTGTGCCACTAGGACTCTTGGTTTAGCTATTTATGTACATACATACACATGTACATGTAAAGTGTGTGTGTGTGTGTGTATATGTGTAGGGAGCCCTAATGGTGCAGCAGTTACGCGTTTCACTGCTAGCCAAAAAGTCAGCAGTTTGAATCTACCAACTCTCCCTGAAAACCATATGGTGCAATTCTGCTTTGTCCTGTAGGGTTGCTGTGAGTTGAAATTAACTCGATGGCAGTGGGTTCAGTTTCCATGTTTATATATGTAATCCAAAAAAAAACCCTCATTTGGTGTGTGTGTGTAGGTATATAAATGTGTGTGTGTGTGTGTGAGTGCCTGTATGTTGGAGACCATTGTTTGACTAGCTATGTATAAAGTGCAGTGGGAACAGACAGCACCAAAGCCAGAACAAGCATCTCAGTGGCAGAGGCATTTTACTGGGACCTGGAGATCTGTAGGAATGTCCAAGGAAGTCAAATGTATAGCAGAAGAATAGTGTAGAGGGTGACTGTGAGAAGCTTTAGGCAGAATTGACAGTGCTTGCTGATTTTGGGCACTGGAAGGAGGAGCAAGGAGACACCCAGGTTTCTGGTCTGGGCCCCTTGGTAAATGGTGTACCCTTTACCAGAGTAGAACATCCAGGGAAATTTTTGGAAAGAAGAGAATGAGTTCAATTTGAGAATATGACAGTCTGCTCCAGGTTGTGGCTGGAGAGACAAGGTCAAATGGAAAAATGTGAGATCAAGGGTCGTGGTGACTAGCCTGGTGGTCACTTTCAGCCCTAGAGCTTTCTAAGCCATTTTCCTCAAACTTTCATCTCGCTCTAAGGCTCAGCTACTTGGAATCAGAACTGATCACATGCATACGCTTCCCTTCTTCCTTTACCCTTACTACCTGTGGTTTGTTTTCACAGAGGTCACGCCACCCCTGGCTGAGGTGAGCTCTCCTGGAGGCCTGATTGCACAGTGCTGCAGCCAGGCCAGGCAGCTGGTGGCCTGAGGAGTTTGCAGTGATTACTGATGGGCAAAGTGTTTGGGTTCCTGAAGACAACTTGCGAGTCATTCCTGGCTGCATCTCAGCCATTCCCAGCAGAACCTGTTGAGAAGAAGGAAGAAGAGAGCAACATGAGGAGGGAGAGAGAGCTGAGTGCCTGGGATCGACCTCATGGTTATTACATCCTCCCCGTTTTTCTCATTTTGACTGACTGTATTCTGAAGTGGGATAGCATCACAGTTAATGGGTTTTAATCTTTTGTGCCTCTGTTTGTAAATCTGTAAACTGGGGATAATAATATCTAAGACATAGGATTATTATTTTTTTATTGTGATTACATGAAAGTATACAACCCAAATTAATTTTGTATGCCCGCCTGTCTACGGATCCTCATGCTCTCCTTGACCAGTGACAGCACACTCCTCCTTTTCATTCTACATTTGTCATATTCTCTTAACAAGCTCTTGTCTTCTCCTGTCCACCCTCTTTTCTCCCATATAGAAAGAGACCAGTAGGACAGCATCCTATAAATGCATAGAATCATAAAGTACACACACCACATGGTCACGCTGTGTCCGCGAGTCCAGTCCATTTTTGTCCTAAGAGTTGACCTCAGTAGTGTTTTCTGGTCAGGGGCAGCAGCAGATCCAAGGGCCATGCTCCCATGGGACCTCCTGGGCTGTCAGACCATCACTAGTAGAGTTCTTGAGCTGCCTGCCTCTTTCTCTCATGTTGCCACAGGGACTCAACATTGTGTGCTCCATCATAGCTGTCTTTGGTGGTAGTGGACACCAACTGGTTCTTCTGGTCACACGTTGATACAGTCTCTCATTCACATAGATCCTTCTGTCTCCTGAGCTCTTTTGTTCCTTGTGTCTTTGTTATTCTCGGTCATCATCTACTCCAGAAGCGTTGGGACCATTTGGTGTACCTCAGATGGCAGCTTGCTAGCTTTTAAGACCTCAGACACCACTCACCGGTATGGGGTGCAGGACACTCTCTTAGCAATAGGCTGGTTATGCCAACTGGCCTCTATGTCCCCCAAGAGCATGGTCCCCAGACCCTGCCCCTACTACTCTATCCTTGCAATATTGGATTGATATTAGACAAGCTTTCAATTTATGGTGAAGAGCAGTTAAGTAGATCTACTTTTCTTCTGTTGCTGTCACTGCTTTTACCTAACTAGATTTTTGTCAACCATCTAATCTGTGACCAACCTTCTCCTTCCTTCCCCACCCTTGTAGCCATCAA
The DNA here is from genome assembly GCA_028571685.1 of Heterohyrax brucei. Taxonomy (NCBI): domain Eukaryota; kingdom Metazoa; phylum Chordata; class Mammalia; order Hyracoidea; family Procaviidae; genus Heterohyrax; species Heterohyrax brucei. The sequence goes on along the minus strand of CM053142.1, from coordinate 58,760,713 downwards.
AGAGTCTTTTCTTCTGTACATACATCTGTTTTCAAGTCCTTACAGCAGAGGTCTCATACAATATTTGTCCTTTTGCCACAGACTGATTTCACTCAGCATAATGTCTTCCAGCTGAAACCAGATTATTAGATGCTTCCTGAAATCATCATTGTTCTTTATCGTTGCATAGTGTTCCACTGAGTGTATATACCATAGTTTACCTATCAATTCCTCTATTGTCGGACATCTGGGTCGGTTCCATAGTTTTGCTATTGTGGACTGTGCTGCAATAAACAGTGCTAGCACCTAGAGTTATTGAGAAGATTAAATGGGGTAATCTGTAGAAACTACCTTAAGCCATACAGTAGCACCCAGCATTAGCTTCTATCTCTACTATTATAGCTGTCCTGAGCCTGACTATAAGCAGGGTGCTCCTGCTGACTCAGGTACAGAAACTGAAGATTTTTCTGTTCCTACTGCCCTTCTCACACCACTGTGATTAGTGGTGCTCCCTCCCTCTTAAATTACTCACATTGTGGGGTCTGCCGATTCCAAGGCTAGGTGGAGAAGGAGAAAGTTAGTTGATGCTCAAGTAAAGAATGTTACATTTTGTTTTTCTCATACCCAGTTAAGACCCTCTTGGCTTCTAGTCTCAAGGGATGAGTTTAGATTAGTTGGATCTTCTTCTGATTTCTTCTATCTGTGGGAAATTCTGGCTGGGGAAAACAGTTAGGTGTTTGGTGGCTACATAAAAGATTGGCAGTCTGAATTCATCCAAAGGCATCTTGGAAGAAAGACCTGGTGATCTTCCAAACAGTAACCCCCTGTGGAGCACAGTTCTGTTCTGCCACGAGTTGAAATTGACCCAATGGCAGCAGATTGTACAGTGAGACTGGGCTAGGGCTGAGGTAGACAAAGACTAGCCAGGTGTCATCCCTGAGACCCAGTGATGCCTATTTAGACCCAGTCCTGTAGGGGACAATTTGAATGGATGAGTCCAGAATTCTCACACTTAGGCTTCTGTAGTATTTCTTTTTCTTTGCTCTTAATTCAATTGCTTTTACGCCTCATTTAGCAATGAACAATATACCTTTTTATGACCTTTCTAATGAACTATTGAGACCTTTACTCTTTCTTACTTTTTCAAAGGTGCCTGCCTTATGTATCGTAATTTGTTTACAGTCTCCTTAGAGGGAATTCTTTGTCTTCTGATGGTATTCTATAGAATTTCGTATGTCTAAACTCACTGCTGTCATCAATTCTGACTCACGGTGACCCCAAAGGACAGAATAAAACTGTCCCATAGGATTTCCAAGCCTGTAAATCCTTATGGAAGCAGACTGTCGATCTTTGTCCTGCAGAGCTGCTGGTAGTTCTTGAACCACCAACCTCTCTGTTAGCTGTAGATTGTTTTAACCGCAGCTCCACCAAAGCCCCTATTTTTAGTAGATTTTAGCCATGAACATTTTATATGTGTTAAATCCCTTAGCGAGGCCTTACCCTCAGTACTTTTTTCTGTTCCTTGTATAGGCCTCGTTGGTTTACATAACCTTGGACAGACCTGCTGCCTTAATTCTCTGATTCAGTTATTCATAATGAATGTGGACTTTACCAAGATATTGAAGAGGTAAGACTATTTTTCAAACAAGTCAACATGTGTATTATTTTATCTTTTCAAATATTAATTTATTTACAGTGAGTTGGGCTTTTGGAGGCCTTCTTTCAAAAAGTACCAGAGAAAAGATCTTCAATCCTGGTTACACATTGCAGTCACTTAAGTTAAAAGGAGCCCTGGAGACACACTGGTTAAGATCTTGGTGGCTAACCCAAAGCCTGGCACTTGGAATCCACTGGCTGTGCCTGTCAGCCAGTGGCTTTTGTGATGCTGTGGTACTGGAGGCATTGCCATGGTATTTCAAACACCAGTAGGGCCACCCTTGGTGGACAGGTCTCAGAGGAGCTTCCAGACTAAGCCTAGGAAGAATGACTGGCAGGCTACTTGTGAAAAAATTAGCAGTGAAAACTTGATGGATAGCAGTGGAATGAACAAATCTGTCTTGGAAGAGCACATCCTTTGGTCAGGTTATCAGGAGGGACCAGTCCTTGGTAAAGTCAGAGCATCAGTGGAAAAGAGGAAGACCTTTCATGTGATGGATTGACACAGTGGCTGCAACACTGGGCTCAAGCATAACAGCGATTGTGAGGATGGTGCAGGACCAGGCAGTATTTCGTTCGGTTGTACACAGGGCCTCTGTGAGTTGGAACCAACTCAGTGGCGTGTAACAACAATAGCCACTCCTTGGGAATCCTATGTGGCATTTCTATTCTTGACACACATGGGGTCACTGAGTTGGAAGTGACTTGACAACAGCTGAAGTTTGGCTAAAAGGGAGTTGGGTCTAGGTGAGTGTCAGGGAAAGTATAAGAAATTGTGTAGGTCTGTGAGTCTATTGATTTTCATCACATCTACTACATATACACACACGCCTTCTGTTTTAGTCAGCTAGGGCTGCTCTAACAGAAATACCACAGAGTGGATGGCTTTAACAAAGAAAGATTTATTCTTACACAGTCCGGTAGGTTGCAAGTCCATATTCAGGGTGTCCGCTCCAGGGAAAGACTTTCCCCTTGACGGCTCTGGAGGAAAGTCCGGTATTGCATCAGTCATTGTCCAGGGAGCGTCCTCACACAAGAACCTCTGGTCTGAAGGACGCGTTCTGCTCCCGGTGCTGCTTGCTTGATGGTAGCGAGGTTCTCAAATTGTCCTTGGTTCTTTTTCCTTTTATTCCTTGCAAGCTAAAAGCATTAAGGGTGGGGCCAGCCATACTCCAGGGAAACTTCCCCATAGCAGGAATTCACAGCCCCACCCTAATCCTTTAACATACAGGTTAGCAAAACCACACAATGGAGGACATTTCCAAGATACTGGGAACCATATCCCAGCCACATGGCTGCACACATTTTTGGGGGGACACAATTCAAACCATGACACCTTCTATTGCTCATTCTTTCTTGCCGTATGCTCTCTCATTTTCCTGCTACATTAGTGCTTTAGTCAGCTAGTGCTGCTCCAACAGAAATGCCACAAAGTGGATGGCTTTAAAACGGAAATGTTTATTCTTACGCAATCCAGCAGGGTACAAGTCTGACCTCCAGATGTACGCTCCAGGGGAAGGCTTTCCCTCTGTCGGTGCTGGAGAAAAGTCCTTGTGTTGCAGGAGCATCTTGGCACAGGAACCTCAGGTCTGAAGGACACGCTCTACTCCCGGTGCTGCTGTCTTGATGGTTGAGGTTTCCAACTCTGTGCTTGCTTTCTTTTCCTTTTATTCTTTGTAGGATAAAAGGATAAAAAGGGGTGCAAGCAACACTCCAAGGAAACTCCAACAGAGCAGGGAGGTGATCTTAGGAAGGGATTTACAGTCCTACCCTAATCTTTTCTAACATAGTCCACTCTGTTAACCACAGGCAGAGATTAGGATTCACAGCATAAGAAAATAAAACGGAGGGCAATCACAGAACACAGGGAATCCTGGCTGAGCCAAAGTACTACACAAATTTTTGGGGAGACACCATTCAGTCCCTGACAATTGGCATGGTAACTTGAGAGATGCTTATAATTAATGAATCATTGTCAGAATGCAGTCCTTTGAGCCTAGTGTTTGCCTTTCAGTCTGGAGTGCTTTAGGCTGGATATTTTGCTACTTGGCTTTGGTGTGGTCCCAAGACCTAGTACATCTTCTCTTCTTTCTAGAGCCATTGTAGGACAGAGTGGAGAGGGGTGAAGCAGTGGTTATTTGGTTTCCCTCTCCAGTGGGTATTCTGTGCAGCCAGTTTGGCAACACAGTGGTTCTCAATGTTGGCTGTACACTGGAATTGTTGGGGGGGGTGGTGTAAACATTCTGAGAATTGGGCTCAATTCCCAGAAATGATGATTTAGGTCCTCTAGGAAGTGACCTAAACATGAGGATTTTTAAAAGCTGCTCAGGTAATTCCAGTGCACACCTAATGCTGAGAACCATGAGTATAAAGAGGTTTCTGGTCTGTTTTTACATATCACTTTAGTGTAGCAAAACTATATTTAGCAAGACATTTGACATTTCATTTTTTAGAAGTACAGTTCGGTGACATTGATGTGGTTCATCTGGTTGTGCAGTGATCATCACTACCCATGTGCATGTTCTTCCATGACCCTTATCAAAAGCTCAGTGCCTAAGCAATGACTTCCCTTTTAGCCCTTTCTCCCACCGTGAGTACCACTACTCAGTGGCTGTTTTTGCTTGTCAGGATAACAGTGCCCAGGGAAATGGAACAACGCAAGAGAAGTGTCCCCTTCCAATTGCTTTTGCTGCTGGAGAAGATGCAGGACAGCCGGTGGAAAGCTGTGCAACCCCTGGAGCTTGCCTACTGCCTGCAGAAGTGCAAAGTGCCCTGTAAGACAGGCTGAGTGTTCTAAATGGGGTATGGGCATGAGCGGGAGAGAGAGCAAAAGGGGTGAGGAGCAGTGAATGAGAAAGAATGAACAAGAAGAAAGTTAGATAGACCCTGAACATTTGTATTGGAGGAACTTGGAATCCCTGGTGGCATAGTGGTTAAGTGCTATGGCTGCTAACCAAAAGGCTGGCAGTTCTAATATACCAGGTGCTTCTTGGAAATTCTATGGGACAGTTCTGCTTTGTCCTATAGGGTCCCCCTTGAGGCAGAATTGACTTGACAACAGTGGGTTGGGGATCTGAAGAAATTTGAGGAGCCACACATTTTTACAAGGTGTGAAATGTATATTATTTATATGCATGCTACTCTCACACTCACTTTTTTTCTGCCTCTTCGTAGAGTAGGTAAGCACAATGGTTTTCTGAAAGGGGATTCATCCACAGGTAAAGAATCCCAGGAAAACAGAATAAAGGAATAGAAGGGAGAAACCATGTCTTACAAAAAGAATTCATAAATAGATTAGTTCTTTTCCTTAAAAAAACTACTTTGAGATATACCTTACATATATTGTACTTCTTTTGTATAATCCATTTAAAGTATACAATTCAGAGGATTTTAATATGTACACACAGTTGTGGACTCATCATTGTGATCTAATTTTACCCCATTGTCATTAACCCCAAAGAAACTCCATATGCAGTTGCAGTCATTTCGCATTCTTTTTTTTTTTTTTTTTTTTTCTGCTTTCTTTCAAATTTTGTACTTTTAGGTCTAGCATTTAGGTCTTTTTTTCATCCTGAGTTAATTTTGGGATATGGTGTGAGGAAGGGGTCCAATTTCAGTCTTTGACATATGAACAGCCATTTGTTCTAGCACCATCTACTGAGACTATTCTTTCACATTGAATTGTTTTGGCATGCTTGTTGAAAATCAGTTGTCCCCAAACATATGTGTTTATTTTTGGATTATTGATTCTAACCACTGGTTTTTATGTCTTATCTTTATGTCAGTACAAGACTGTCTTGATAAACATAGTTTTGTAGGAAGGTTTGAAGTCTGAAAATGTGTGCTTCCCAACTTTCTTTTTTAGGATTGTTTTGTTTATTTTGGGTCTTTTGCATTTCCGTACAAACTTTAGAATTTTCTTGTCAATTTCTGAAAAAAAAAAAAAAATCCAGCTGTGAGTTTGACAGGGAGTACGTTGAATGTGGATTTTTTTTTTCTTTTTTCTTATTTTGCTTTAGACAAAGGTTTACAGAGCAAATTACTTTCTTACTAAGCAATTAATACACATATTATTTTGTAACATTGGTTGCCAACCCCTTGATGTGTCAACTTTTCCCTTCACAACCGTGGGCTCCCCATTTCCATTTGTGTAGCTTTCCTATCTTCTCCTGCCTTCTCATCCCTGACCCTTGGCTGGTATGCCCACTAGTCTCATTTTGCTGTATGGGCCTATATAGTCTTTGACTGAAGGGTGAGTCTAAGGTGTGACTTCATTACTGAGCTGTCTGGGGCACATGTTCTTGGGGTTTCTCCAGTCTCTGTCAGACCAGTAAATTTGATCTTTTGGGGTGAGTTAGAATTTTGTGTTTCATTTTTCTCCAGTTCTGTCAGGGGCCTTCTGTTGTGATCCCTGTCAAAGCAGTCAATAGTGGCAGCTGGACTATTTGATAGAGGCTGTTGTACTTGCAGCCTGTTAGTTCTTTGGATTTATCTTCCTCTTGTGTCTTTGGTTTTCTCATTCTCTCTTGCCCTAGAGGCAGTGAGACAAGGGGAGTATCTTAGATAGCTGCGCACAAGCTTTTAAGACCACAGACACTACTCATCAAAGCAGGATGTAGACCCTTTTATTTATAAACTGTGTTATGCCAGTTGAACTAGTTGCCCCCCAAGACCATCGTCCCCAGCCCTCAGCTCAATAATTCAATCCCTTGGGAAGTCTGAATGTGTATGAAGCTTCAGTGACTTTGCCTTGGTCAAGTTCTCAGTTCTGTACGATCTTACCCTTCACTAGAGTTACCACTTACGTATTGGAATGTGTGGATCATTTTGGGGAATACACTGTGTTAACAATATTAATTTTCCTGAACTGTTAACAGTGGATATCTTTCCATTTAGTTAGGTCATTAATTCCTTTTAAAGATTGTAGCTGTTGTTGAACAAGTCTAGTGCATCTTTTGTTAAAACTTATTCCCAAGTATTTTATTCTTTTTGATGCTACTGGAAATGCAGTTGTTTCCTTAGCTCATTTCTAGTTAATAAAAATATATGGCTCAGTGTCACCCTTTAGCTCAAATTGAGATAGTTCTTTGCTTTCTTGTTCACCCAGACACTTCCAGGGAAAATGTGGGTCAGATATCAGCATTGGGAAAACTGCCAATTTTTTAAGAGAGGTGGTGAATAAAGAAGTACATAAAAATATATAAAGTAGATAAATAAGTGGCCAGTTAGGCTCAGACTAAATATAGGGAATGTTTACTGTCATTGATTTCATGGAGCTGGGTCCCCCAGTGAAGACCAGCAGTGCTGGGTGGTAAGTGAAAGGAGGAGGAACTTGTGCCATCCATTTAGAGGTCATGTTGAACTGGAGCTCAAGTTTTGAGGGAGTCTTCAAAAACCAGTACCAAGCTTGTTTTTCTTTTATTGAGCTCTTAACATGTAGTAGAAACTTAGCCCTTGGAAGACATCAGAAAAACAAAGTGATGAGTGTTGATGTGTATCTGGGTAGCTAGAGCATAGTGGTGTGAGAGGTGTGCCTGATGTCCTCACTAATTAGGCTGTGACTTTTCTCTTTGGTCAGTGTTTGTCCAGCATGATGCTGCTCAACTCTACCTCATAATTTGGAACCTGATTAAGGACCAAATCACTGATGTGGACTTGGTAAGAGCCCAGAGCTAGAAAACTTTGAAATTTTAAGATGCCGCTCATTCGACTTATTCAACTCACGCTTGTATAGTGTGTACAGAGGAGTGAAAGAGAATATTCATGTAAAATGCTTATCACTGTTCCATAATATTGTGACTGTTATTATTTTGCACCTGTATGAGTAGGGCAGCAACCGCAGTGACTGCACTGTCAGGATCCCCTGTGTATGGTGGCTCCAGCTTCCAGAAGCTAGCTGAACCTGTTGGGTGACCTTGGTAGCTATCGTAACTCTCCTTATCTCCTTCTTGCAGGTAGAGAGGTTGCAAGCCCTGTATACCATCCAGATGAAGGAGACCTTGATTTGTCTTGACTGTTCTGTGGAGAGTAGTAGAAACAGTAAAATGCTGACTGTCCCCCTTTCTCTTTTTGATATAGACTCAAAGCCCCTGAAAACACTGGTAAGAATTTTCTGTTGGTGAATTTGCATTCACGTGTACCCCATTGTGGCCAAAGCCATCTTGCTTTTTTTTAACCATCCATGGCTTTTAAAAGGCTCCTGGGTGGTGCAGTTTGCACCCAACAACTAACCTTAAGGTTGGCAGTTTAGACCCAACCAGAGGTGCTGTGGAAGGAAGGCCTAGTGATCTGTTCAGCAAAGATTACAGTCAAAAAGACCCTCTAGACCAGTTCTGTTCTGTAGCACATGGGGTCACCGTGAATAAGAATTGACTTGACAGCAGTGGGTTTGGTTTTGAATTTTTTTTGGCTGAAAAGAAAATCCTTCTATTTCATTTGAGTGGCTCTGGCCAAGTTTTCCTTTGATTTTGGGGGTATATATGTATAAATATATTTTGCTTCCCCTTTCTCCACACTGCTCCCTTAACAAGTGCACCCTGCTGTTTTTCTTACTTACCTCTGGTCAGTAAGAAGCCCTAGTAGTGTAGTGATTAAGTGCTATGACTACTAACCAAAAGGTCAGCAGTTCAAATCTGCCAGGTGCTCCTTGGAAACTCAATGGGACAGTTCTACTCTGTCTATATGGCTGCTATGAGTCGGAACGGACTCAATGGCAGTTTTTTTTTTTTTTTTAAATTAGTGAGAACTTTCTGAGATCTTTCCAAGTGTACCACACTGGGCCAGATAATTAAGGGGGAAGTGGAGAGAACCAGAAGAAAAGCTCTAATCCTCATTCATAAGGGTAGTGGTAGGGATTGTACTCTAAAAGGGAAATGCTAACCCTATATTTTGCTTTTTCTTCTGGGACAGGAGGATGCCTTGCAGTGTTTCTTCCAGCCAAAGGAGTTGTCACCCCAAAGCAAGTGCTTCTGTAACAGCTGTGGGAAGAAGACTGGTAGGAAACAGGTAATCAGCTCCCTTTAACCAGACACTTCCCTGGTGTGGAGCTGCCCCTGGTGGATTTCTCAAGCCTTGGAGTCTGGTGTGGGAGTTCCATAGCATCTTCACAGAATCCTGAGGGACCTCCTGGTGGTTGAGGAGGAGAATAGGTAAGGCTAGAATCTGGTGTCCTGAGGCTTCTGAGTTCAGGAACTGGGAATGTGACTCCTCAGTTCATGTCATTGGAGTGGACAGTACACCTTGCTTTTTAAGAACAAGAAGAGAAGGTCTGATATCAATATTGTAAACTAGTTGTCATCCAGTCACCCCTGACACATGGTGACCCACTTGTGTCAGAGTAGATCCGTGCTGTATAGAGCTTTCAGTGGCTGATTTTTGGAAAGTAGATTGCCAGGCCTTTCTTCCATGATATCTCTGGGTGGACTTGAGCCTCTGATCTTTTGGGTAGCAGCTGAGCACATTTATACCACCCAGGGATTTCCCTGGAGCAATAAAACAAAAATCCATCACCATCAAGTCAGTCTGACCCACAGCAGTCCTGGAGGACAGAATGCAACTGCCCCATAGAGTTTCTGTTTCAGTGCTGCTGTTACAGAGATACCACAAAGTGGATAGCTTGAACAAGGAAAAGTTTATTAGTTCAGTAAGCTATTAAGTCCAAATTCAGAGTGTGCGCTCCAGGGGAGGAAACTCTGGTGGCATAGTGAGTTAAGTTCTATGTCTGCTAACCAAGAGGTCAGCAGTTCAAATCCACCAGATGCTCCTTGGAAACTCTATGGGGCAGTTCTGCCTTGACCTGTCAGTCACTATGAGTTGGGCACAACTTGATGGCAGTGGGTTTTTGGACTCCAGGGGAAAGGCTTTCCGTGTGCAGCTCTGAAGGAAAGTCCTTGTGTTGCATCAGTCTTGGATCAGGAAGCATCTTGGCGCAAGACTCTGAAGTCTGAAGGATGTAGTATTCTCCTGGTGTGTCTTTCTTGATGCTATGAGGTTCCCAACTCTCTGTTTGCTTCCCCTTCCTTTTATCTCTTGTTGGATAAAAGAATAAGAAGGTGGTGCAAGCCGCACTCCAGGTTACATTTGAGCAGGGAGATGACTTTAGGAAGGAATTTACAGTCCCACCCTAATCCTCTCTAACATGCAGCATAAGAAAATCATGAAATGGAGGCCACTCATAAAATATTGGGTATCATGGCCCAACCAAATGACTACACTCAGTTTTTGGGAGACATAGTTCAATCTGTGACAGTTCCCAAGGAGCAGCTTGTGGATTTGAACGGCTGATGTTTGTAGGCAGTTTTTTTCCCTTTAGTGTTAAATTACCTCCCTCAGATTCTGAGGATGGAACCCCTGTGTAGATCCCTGGGGCTGCTCATGGTTTCTGTGGCAGACTGCAGTGGGGTAATAGTCACTCATCCCATTGTTCTTCGGGGAGTCCCACAGAGGCAGTGACTGGCACCCTACATTTTATCAGCCAGCTCGCCTCCCTTGGGGAGGATGAGCGTACCACCAGTCCCGGTATTTCTCTGAACCTACTCACTTTAAGTGCCTTCAGACTTCACCTTTATGGTAATTTATTTTCCAGGTCTTGAAGATGAACTATTTGCCCCAGACCTTGACAGTCCACCTGTTACGGTTCTCCATCAGGAATTCAAGGACAGAAAAGATCTGCCACTCGGTGCGTTTCCCTCAGAGCTTGAACTTCCGTCAGGTCCTTCCAACTGAGCAAGACCTCTGCAATGCTGAGGACCAGGTGAGATGCTCCCAGCTCCTACCTCATCAGACTTGATGTCTTCTCAATTCTACCTCCTCTGGGAGTCATTGCTTATAGAGATGGACCTTTGGGTGTCTCCTCATCTCAGAAATAATGCCCATACCGACTATGCACAGAGAGAGAGAAAAAAAAAAAAAAAAAACTCATCCAGTTGGTGTGATTCATAGAAGATATTCATAAAGTCAGGAAACCTAATTTTTAAAGAAATATTTTAACGATGAAAACCTGTGTATTCTGAATAACTGTGATGAGTTCTTATTACCAAACTACTACTACTAGCATCTGCTAGTAGTAGTCTGTAGTTCACATTCTTTTAAGATTCAAAAGCTTTTTTTATTTATGAGTATTGAGTTGGCGCTCCTACACCTCACAGCACCAAGGGAAGGCACCTGTAATTCAGTACCTTCCTTTTTCAGTAGCATATGTAGTGCTTACAAATATCCAGGTATATGTCACACTTTGGGTTCTGTTTCATATTAAAATAGCCCACTTTGGATATAGTAAGAAAATGGCCAGTTCATTGCATTAAGTTCAATCAGAGTAAAAGTGAATTCAGTCATCCCGAGCTAGTTAGTAACTCATTAGGAAATACTGAGAAAAATACGTACTGAAGTACTTTTCTTCGTAGGTTTGAAATGTTACATTTAAATGAAAGTCTGTATTCCATATGTATATGGGTCTGTTTTTAAAATGTCTGTTCTGTTTCACTGATTTGTTTGATGACTTTCAAGTCTGCATCTTGCCTTTCTGTTGTGCACCACACATGTCTGTCCGCTTCCTTGCTGAATGTCTCTACATAGATTTAACATGGGCACCAAATGAATGTATTATTTTTGTTCTCCAACTAGTCCTCCTGCCAGCCCTATTCCGTATTTTACTTTGTAGTAGCACCATCTTCGTAATTCTTAAGCCAGAAATCTGGGATTTACCTTTAACTTTTCCTACTCCCAACCCCACATCCAATCACTTATAAAGTACCTTTAATTATTTCTATCTTATTTTGCACAAATCTGTTGCCTCTTTCAACTTCTGTTCTACCTTCCTCAGTGTAGCATAGATGTTAAGAGCTTGGGATCTGAAGCCCGACAGACCTGGGTTGAAATCTTACCTGTTTTGCTTTTAAGCTCTGAACTTGGGCAAATTACCTTACCTCTCTGAGCTTAGATTCTGCCTTTATAAAACAGGGTTTATAATAGTATTTATAACACAACCCACTACTGCCATCAAGTTGGGTCCAACTCATAGCGACTCTAGAGGTCAGAGTAGAACTGCCCCATAGTTTCCAAGGAGCACCTGGCAGATTTGAACTGCTGACTTTGGTTAGCAGATGTAGCACTTAACCCGCCATACCCCCAGGGTTTCCGTCTACAACATAGAGTTGTTGTATTAAATGAAATAATTCATGTAAAGAATTTAGTCACATGCATAGTAAATGCTATTAGGTACTGATTAATAGAAACTATTATCGTTATAATGACTACTCCTGTTATAATTATTCAGGCTATCACCATTTTTTCCTTATACCATGTGATGCCCCAGTTTATCTGTTTGGCTTCTGGCTCACCTCTACTCCCTATCCACTTCTCAAGCTGCAATATTAAGTGTGTTTCTAAAACACAAATCTGATGATGTTTCTTCTTTACTTATGCTCGTAGGGTAAAGTTCCAGTTTCTAATTTGGCTTTTGTAGCTTCAATTCTTGTGGCTTCTCACGCCTTCCCTGCCTCTCATCCTTTCAGTGTGCTCTGCTCTGTTATGCTGCTGCGTCTTTGCAAATTCTAGATCCACATTTAACAATGTCGCCTCCTGAGAGCTGGTCTGCTGCTCCTGTCCTTTCGGATCAATTCAAGCATATTCTCTTTGGGGAGGCTTCCTGGCTTTCTCAGTCCTTCTTTAGCCAGTTACTCCTTTTACTTTTTTGTGGGGGAGAGGGCAGCATGAGGGAATTAAATCTTCCTAAATGGATCTGTAAGTAAATAACCAACTCATTGCTGTGTAATGAATTCTGACTCATTGCTTTCCTATGGAACAGAGCAGAACTGCCCCACAGTGTTTCCAAGGAGTACCTGGTGGATTTGAAGTGTTGATCTTTTGCTTGGTAGCTGTAGCTTTTAATCTGTATGCCACCAGGGTTTCCAAAATATATCTGCTATAAAATCAGGGTTTTGAACTAATTCTTCCCTGTTCAGTCATGGCTGATAAAGTGACAGCAGAATGGACTCAGGTGTGTAAAACGTGAGTATACCAGAACAATAACAGGTTAGGAAAAATTACAGGTCAGTGCTGTTCTAGAAAATTAATTTCCTTCGTAGAAAACAAGGGCAGTGTGCATGTTGCTTAGCAACCAAATCTCTTGACTAGCAGAGTCAAAAAGAGTAGTGCCTGGTTGATAAATGACAGCTGACTTTCCTGCTTTGATTGTGTGTTGCTGTCCACAGTCCTAGCAGTAATCTAATATTCCACATCAGATTCCTGAAAGGGCTCGCTACATCTCTTAGAGTCTCCCATTTCAGGATTTCGACTCATAACTACCCCCTACCATGCATACACATTTTACAAATTGGCTTCTCTTCTGTTCTTCCTGAACTAGGAAGAACTGGATTGAAGCCATGTGTAAAACATGGTATTATAATTCTGCTTTATAGATATATCCTTTAATAAGCTGTGAGTTAATTGAGGTCCAGTGCTTCCAAAGCACCAGTGCCTGGCATATGACAGACACTCATTAAATGTGTGATGAAATACTGTCTACTTACTTCAGGCTGGAGCTGTGGTGGCATAGTGGTTAAGAGCTCAGCTGATAACCAGAAGGTTAGCAGTTTGAATCCATCAGCCTCTTCTTGGAGACCCGATGGTGCGTTCTACTCTACCCTACAGGGTTGCTGTGAATCAGAACTCACAGGATGGCAACAAATTTGGTTTTATCGTAGGCAAGGATGAGAAAAGGATGGATGATGGGTGAGTCATTTTGTTTCCTTTGTTTCCTTTCAGCCTGAAGGGCAGTATGAGCTCTTTGCAGTGATTGCTCACGTGGGTGTGGCTGACTTTGGTCATTACTGTGCCTACATCCGGAATTCTGTGGATGGCAAGTGGTTCTGCTTCAATGACTCAAGTGTGTGTTCGGTGAGAAACGTCCATCAAAATTTGCCTTTTACCCTGGATAAGCCACCTCTAACTCATTCTGGGAGTCCCTGGATGGTATAAACAGTTATCACACTCAGCTGCTAACCCAAAAGTTGAAGGTTTGAGTTCACTCAGGGGTACGATCATACAGAGGTCAGAGTTGACTCTGTGGCAACTGCTTTGTGCTCTAATAAATCCTGAGCCCAGGACTGGATGGGTCCTTGAGGTCAAGACACACTGCGGTCTTGTTCTCTGTGTGGGGGGCCTATTGTGGGGTTTAAAGCCATTTCTGCGTATCTCTGTCACTTACCTCAGTGTCTAGGTTTTTGGTGCCCTTTGTGCTCTGTAGGACACTTCTAGAAAGCAACAGGAGTTAGAAGTACAAAGTTTAGAACTCTAGGCTAAACATAACGTAGTTTAAACAGAGGGAGAAAGGTAATAAAAGAGACTTCATATTCATGCCATTTTATCACTATGTGTTCCAGAGTTTGGGGAGTCCCTAGGGTATGTGTGTCTGCAAGAGTGAAGGAAGGCAAATGGTAGTACCCTATACTCTCTGGATAAATGCTGGCTGGCTGCCTGACTTCATCTGTCTCTGTACTTTCAGGTGTCCTGGGAGGACATCCGGTGTACATACGGGAGTCATAAATACCGCTGGTAAGAGATGTGGTAGAAACCTGCTGGGCTTACACGGGGTTGCTAGAGATAAGTAAAACTCTCCTGAGTTCAGCTATTACTTATTTCATGAGTATACACTGGTGACTCCCCAGGGGTAGAACTAGTGCCCTCCAGGATGGAGACCCAAGTTTGATTCCTAGTAATGCATCTGATGCTCAGCTGCCACCCATCTGTCAGAGGAGGCTTGTGTGTTTCTAAGATGCTGAACCAATTTCAGGGAGCTTCCCGACAAAGGCAGACTAAGGAGAAGGGCCTGGCCATCTGCTTGTGAAAATCAGTCAGTGAAAACCCGGTACGTCAGAGTAGTCCAGTGCACGGCCCATCGTGGGGACGGTACAGAATCTGGCAGTGTTTTGTTTTTCTGTGCATGTAGTTGTCATGAATCAAGGGCAACTTGATGGCAGCTAACAATGACAGCAGAGGGGAATCCGGAGAGAAAAAAAGATTCCTTTTAAGTATCTCTAAGTGAATCTCTAGGGTAGGGTTGATAATATACCAAAGAGTATATTTAAAGTGATTTTCAGTTGCAGAAACAGGCCCAATAATGTACAAATACTTAGCTTTGGTTTGTGTTTGGAATCCTCTTCTGACTTCCACTATTTTTTTCGATTGCTATTTTATTATTATTTTTTATTGTACTTGAGATAAAGATTTTCAAAGCAAATTTGTTTCTGGTTAAACAATTAATGCACCTGTTGTTTTGTGACGTTGGTTGCCAACCTCACTACATGCCAACACCCCCTCTTCTTAACTGGGAGTTCTCCATTGCCAGTTGTCCTGTCCCCTCTTGCCTCCTCTGTCCTTGCTTCTGGGCTGGTATGCCTATTTATTCTTATTTTGTTTATTGGGCCTGTTTAATCTTTGGTTGAAGGCTGAACTTCAGTACTGAGTTAAAAGGGTGTCTGGGGGCTGTACTCTCAGAGTTTCTGCAGTCTCTGTCAGATCAGTAAGTCTGGTCTTTTTGTGTGAGTTAGAATTTTGTTCTTTTTTTCTCCGGCTCTGTTTAGGACTTTCTACTGTGATTCATGTCAGAGCAGTCAGTGATGGTAGCTAGTTACCCTCTAGTTGTGCTGGACTCAGTCTGCTGGAGGCTGTGTGGTAGTTGTGGCCCATTGGTCCTTTGAACTAATCTTTGACTTGAGTCTTTGGTTTGCTTCATTCTCTCTTGTGACCTTCCACTTTTTATCTTTCTCTTTTCTTTCTTCCAAGCATCTCTCTTAGATGCCCAGTCTACATTACTTTCTGGTTGTTGGTTATTCCTGCACGATTTAGATCAGTGGTTGGGAAACTTTCTCGACAAAGGGCCAGAGAGCAAACATTTGTGGTTTTGTGGATCACACCATCTCTGTTGCAGCTACTCAACTCTCCTCTTCTAGCACAATAGAAGTCATAGACAGCATGAGCATGGCTTTGTTCCAATAAAATTATATCAACAAAAACAGGTGGCAGGCCAGATTTGGCTCATGGGCCCACAGCTTGTCAACCTGTGGTTTAGATGTTAACTAATAGCTGTGGGGGGATTGTTTTCTCATGTTATTCTCTGATGGATAGATGAAGGCTCCACCCAACAACCCAGAGGCTTGCTGATGCTTGCCCTGTCATAAACTGATGCATCCTTTGACTCTAAATGTTTGATTTCTGCTACTGCTGATAGACATTTTTCTTTCTAGGAGTGAAACGGCATATCTTCTGGTTTATACGAAGATGGAGTCCTAATAGATGTACTCGAAATCTTCAGAGACAAACTGTCCTTTTCTGTCTCTGGATCTGCTGACTCTTCTAAGAAATTTTGTAATGAGGAGATGCAAAGATTTCAAACTACATCATTGAACTTTACTTATAATCAGGGGTAGTTATCAAAATACATAACAGGGAAACAGTACAGGTCCTGAGCAGTTGGAATGGATACTCTAGCCTTTGCTAGAAGAGGGTCTTGGATGCTCCTTGCTGTTCAAGGTATTTCTCCCTTAGTTGGGAGACTGGGAGAGTCCAGGGGTTCTCAGGTGAAGAGAGACCAGGCCAGCAGTGATAGTGGGCAATGGTTGGAAAGTATTTCCTGCAGCAGTACTGGTGTGTCTGTCCTGGTGTGTACTGGCTGAATATTATTCCTGTTTCTAGTTTTATATCTTTGGAACATATGTTAGTTTCTTAAAACTCTGTTATTATTGCTTTTCACTTATTCAACAGATATTTATTGATCACCCACTCTCCATGTGACTGTGATAAATACAATGATGAATAAAATTCTTTCCTTCAAAAGAAATTTTCAGTTTAATTGTGGTAATTCAGTAAAAGGCTGAGAGTTTGTGCTGTTGGAATTCAAAGAAAGTGAAATCACTGTTATTGGGGGTGGGGTATGGGAGAAGCCTTTGGACTGGCAAGAGGGTTAGAATGGAGGACAATCCACTTATCAGGATGAGCAAATGCAAAGGCATAGCTGAAAAGGGCTCAGGATTCAGAGATCATCCATAGCCTGGCTTCTGCTGGTAGAAGGAAGCCAGTGGTGAGGGATATGAATGATGAAGCTCAGACTGTGGAGGGTCTTGAACTGGGTGAAGGAGTCTGCATCTAATTTAGTGGGCACTGAAGAACCACTGAAGGGGTTCAAAAGGAGAGGAACATTTCGCTAATCTGGGGATTTGGAGTCTGGATCAGCAGAGATGGTGATGGGAAGGGAAATATCTCCATTTAATGCAGCCATCACAGAGGAAGAATAGGTGTGGAGGATGACAGAAGAGGGGTCCAGAAAGACTCCAGAAAGAACCCAGGAGTTAAACGGGGTAGGTGTTACCCAACTTTATAGATGATCAACTTGAGACATTCATATGTTTAATATATTATTCAAGATTTCATAGTTGGTAAGTAGAAGATCAGACAATTCTGACGTAAGCTTGTAATTTCTCTCTTATTTTATCGTCATTGGATTTAACAAATTGTGCCATGAAATAATATTAAACATTAAAATTATATACAGAATATTATAGATATTAAAACAGTACAGAGATACAGAGAGTCCCTTCCTTAGAACTAACTGTTGTTAAACAACTGTGTCTGTCTAGGCCTTTTTTAAAATGCATTTGTATTACATATATCACAGATACATAAAAATAATTGTAACACATGAATTATACTGTACAAATTATTCTTCTGGTTGCTCTTTTTCACTTAACGTCTCAGAAAATATGCCAAGTCTGTACATATAGATGCAGACTATTAATTTGTTGCACTTAATTCCATAGATACAATTTTTCCATTCACCTGTCAGTAAAAATTTAAGGCATTTCCATTTTTTCACTATTGCAAAAAATTCACAGTGAACATCCTTAGAGCTATTTTTGTGCACATGTGTAAATACTGCTGTAGGTGATGAGAAGTGAAATTATTGGGTCAGAAAGCATGAGTGTTAAATGAATAATGTCTTTTAGGAGGATCAGCACAAACTGGTTCCTATGAGGCAGAGGTTAAAGAGTCCCAAGTGTCCAGCTTTTCCAAACCGCTACACTACCCCGTTATCTCTAACATCAGCTCCTCCTCCTCACTTTAGTGCTCTCTCCTGTGTTTGGGTGCCATAATTTACCGCAAATCTCTCAGAACTCATGAAACGTCAAGGAAATGGCTCACAAGGTTATGGAGTCCAGCAAGTCCCAAATCTGTGGGGTCAGGTGTCGGGCTGGAGGCTTCTTCTGAATCAAGTGGTTGCAGGAGTTGATGAACCCAAATTAAGTCACATGACAGGCTGCTGGCTCACAAGGCCATGGCAGCTGGTGAATAAGGACTGATGATGGCCTTTGGCTCAAGAACTGGAGGTTAGATAATGACAAGCTGGATAGAAGATCCAGAACAAAAGAGAGAACATTGCCAGAGTATTCAGACATGTATTGGATACAAAGCATACCTTGGAGGAAACTCCCCTTACTTGAGCAAGGCAGTGCAGAGGTGTGACTTCAGTAAGAATGGTAAGGATGGTGACATAAGGATAGCAGTTTGAGTCAGACACTCTAGTAAGGTGGTGACTTGAGAATCATCCCCCAACCCCATGCTTCATTAACAGACTACTCACTCCCAAATGGGGCCAGAACCACAGGGACAGAAGCTAGGAGTTACAGCACATCACAAAATTGAGGACAATTAGATCACCAAATGGAGGATGACTATATCATTACATAACTGCCAAACCAGTGAAAATCATGGTCCAGCCAATAATCTGAACCATCACAGGTAACATATACCTTATTTGCATTAGCAGCAAGCTATCTAATCCTCTCGATGGGCTACAAGTCCTTTATTTGCATACTTCCACTCAATCATTGTGTGCGAGTCGCAAAGGCTAAGGTGAGAAAGGCCATGTTAAGTAATTCACTGTACCACAAACCCACCCACTGCTGTCAAGTTGGATCCGACTTATAGCGACCCTAGAGGTCAGAGTAGAACAGCTCCATAGAGTTTCCAAGGAGCACGTGGAGGATTTGAACTGCTGAACTTTTGGTTAGCAGACATAGCACTTAACCCACTATACCACCAGGGTTTCCACCACATCACAAGTGTCTAAAAATGTTGGCAGCCATTGTCAAATGGAGTTAATAAAGACTGCAATTATTACTAGTTTTTTTCTTTTTCTTTTGGAGTTTTTTTTTTGGTCAGACTGATGGATAAGAAATACTGATTAAAGTTGATCTTTAGAGATTGTTAACAAGGTTGAACATCTTCTCATGTGTTTATTGGCCATTTATGTTTATTTTCATGTGGATTACCTGTTATGACTCTTGTCCTTATTGTGGCATTTGAATTACTAACTTATAGGAGTTTTCACTGTATTTCAGATAATAATCCTTAGATTTATTTGTTATTATCATTAATTGTTTCAGAATTAAAAATCTTAGGTAGTTACATCTATTAGTGAGTAGTCAATATGGGAAGTTAAAAACTGGTAAGCATGTGAATTGGTACTTTTCAACAATTCAGTGGCTAGACAAGATGCTTTTGAAGGCAGCTGCCCTTTGAGGATTCTCTCCCTCTTTCCTACCTGGTTTTGGGATAACTTGTTCTGATTTTCTCTTCCTTTTTCCTTTATCTCTGGTAGATAAGCAAAAGCTGGAATTGGACTTTGGAGTAGAAATAGCAGAGCCTTTAGCCTTCTTTGCATAGAAGATCCAGCAGCCTATTTGGTATTGGGGAAATTAGTCCTTCATGTGGTTGGGCTTTAAAAAAAAACAAAGCAAAACCCAGTGTTGTCAAGTCGATTTTGACTCATAGTGACCCTGCACATCGGAGTAGAACTACCCCACAGAGTTTCCAAGAAGGACCTGGTGGATTTGAACTGTCAACCTTTCGATTAGCAGGCATAGCACTTAGCCCGCTATTCTACCAGAGTTTCTGTAGTTGGGCTTGGTTCCATGGAATTCTGTATTGGAGTTTAAAGTCAAAGCTCCAGCTAATAGTAAAATAAGACCTTGCTTTGTTATTTTGCACAACTCTGTTGGAGTCCTTGAAGACAGAGGTGGCCGGGTTAAACAATTCTTAAGTCCTTGGCCAGATACCATCAACATATCACCCTTCAAGAGCATCCTGTTGTATCTGGTATGCTCAGTTGATAATGAGGTGAAAGGAGTAACTCTATAGTGGGGAATATCAGAGCCTTTTTACAGCAGAGTAAGGACTCCTTAAAACGGAGAGATGAGGAAGGAAGAAAATGGAATGTAATCATTTGAACAAGGTGCTTGGAGGAGGCAGGGTTACAGTCGTAAGACCACAGCTGTTAGTAATTATCCTGGAAGGGAAGGAAGCAGAGGATGTAAGAGAAGGGAGCAGGAGATGAGAAGAGGTGCACAGAACTTCTGAGGTGAAGAGGAAGGATAGTAACAGGTACTTCACCATGTACTGAATGGAAGAAGGACCACAAGTCAATTGACTTTGATTTTCTACATGAAGCTGATTTTTGGCTACTTCGATTTCTTCTCTAAAGTGCTCACACATCCACCCACATATCCATTTGTCCAACAAGCAACTGAGAATTCAACATGATGTCTGGTGTCCAGTCCTGGCTGTATTATTGTTTTGAGGGTTCCAAGAGCTATTGCTGTTTCATTCCCAAGTAATCTGCTATCCTCTCTCCATGTGATTTCAGCACTTACGTCTAGTACCTTCATCTCCTGGTTTTCTTCTCAGAAGATCTACCCCAAAGAATGGGTGAAAGTTGGTGGCATCAGAAGCTGCCTAAATTAAGTAGAGGAGAGGAGAGGAGAATCAAGATCAACCCAAAGCTGATTCCTGTGAGGTGGAGGTCAGATATACTTCTCTCCAACCTTTTACCAATTCTGACACCAACTGTAGCCCACATGGTACTCTGCTTATCTGTTGAGTTTGATAACTGTAATGGCCACACAGAACTCATAGAGCATATATGCAATTATGTGGCTTATAAGGAAAATAACAGGTTCCAACTCAGAATCAACTTGGAATCAGGATCAGCTTGGGATCAGGATCAACTTGCAGGTAGAAGGAGCAACAGAGGAGATAGGATATAGTTTGTTAATCAGGACATCTTCCTAATAAAACGGCCAGCTCCTTCTTGGGCATGTCCACAGGCAGGTCCTCTTTCTTAGCTTGTGTCTGCAGGCTGGGCCCCAGTGGGACCTCTACTGCCAACCCTCATTTGGGCCTGGCCCCTTTTGCTGAGGCCCACTTGGACAAGTGTTACAGCTCTTTCCATTCTGCTGTCAAGTGACTGGAAGAACCCCACTCTGTCAGCGAGCCTCTTGACCAAAGATGCTCAGTTCTCTTGCTCTGTGGGTTGGTGGGCCCACTGCAGATGTCTCATGCCATGGGCTGGGAATCCCATTGCTTCTCTCATACTGGTCACCTGTTTCTTGCTGCTTGTACCATCTTGTGCCTGCTGTCTTGTGCTGTCTCCAGTATTACAACTCTCTCTGTCTCCTGGCTCCAGAAGGTTCTCGGTGCAGACACCTCAGGTCCAAAGACTCACTCTCCTCCTGGATTTTGATGGTTGTGAGGTCCTTCTCAATCTCTTTGCCATTGGCCTTTTTAAGCCTAGTAAGATAGCAACACTGTCCAATTCCTTAGTTAGGCCACAGTCACCTAATTTGCAAAGTAACTGACCAATCCCTGTGTCTTAGTTATCTAGCACTGCTGTAATGGAAATACTGTAAGTGGATAGCTTCAACAAACAAGTTTATTCTCTCAGTCAAATAGGCTAGAAGTCCAAATACAGGGTGCTAGCCCCAAGGGACGGCTTTCTCTCTGTCAGCTCTGGAGGAAGATACTTGTCATCAATCTTACCCTAGACTAGGAACTTCTCAGTGCAGGGACTCCAGATTGAAAGGATGCACTCTTCTTCTGGCACTACTTTTGTGGTGGTGAGAGATTCCCTCATCTCTGTGCTTTTCTCAAAATAGATTGGTTTAAGACACAGTCTAATCTTGTAGATTGAGTCCTTCATTAACATAATTGCCACTGATGCCATCTCTTTAACATCATAGAGGTAAGATTTACAATCCATAGGAAAATCACATCAGATGACAAAATGGTACACAATCACACGGTACTGGTAATCATATCCCAGCCAAATGGATACACAGATTTTTGCGGGAATACGATTCAATCCATGACAACTTGCAAGAATTTTACACATTTTATTTGCGTAGTAAACTTTTCAGTCCCCACAAGGTACACAAAATAGACCAATCAGAAAGCAGATTGTGTCTCTGCCAATTATTTCTGTCTGAACTATAAACAAAGAGACAGACAAGACATATATAAAGAGAAACATGTTTCACTGCAAAGGGATAGAGCGAGAGTAGCTCAAATCACTTATTTTTGACCAAATCACAATTGTAATGAGTAATATTCAGTGGGAAAGAATCCAGCTTTCTCTATGGCACCACTTCACTGGTGCATTTGTTGTTTTGCTGCCTCTTGAAAACTCAGTACTAAGGTAGACCGTTGTATCTTAAAACGTCTGTGTAGCTTGAAATTATAGTTACTTACAATGTCTTGTGCTTACTTTTTTCTTCACTTCAACTTTAGCTCTACCTCCTAAGAGTATGTTCCAGGTTT
Source organism: Heterohyrax brucei (assembly GCA_028571685.1). Classification (NCBI taxonomy): domain Eukaryota; kingdom Metazoa; phylum Chordata; class Mammalia; order Hyracoidea; family Procaviidae; genus Heterohyrax; species Heterohyrax brucei. Next base: position 58,738,432 of record CM053142.1, on the reverse strand, counting down.
AGGGTGTTCAGGAATACGTCAATTATCTCTCTGGAAACTGACAAACCTATAACTTTGAGCCCATGCTTTCTTTCTGTTTATGCCCCTCTTTCCAATCAACTCTTTATTATTGTTTATTGGTTGGCATTACATTGGCTCCAACTCATGGGAAACCCACATACAACAGAGCAAAACATTTCCTTGTCCTGTGCCATCATCATGACCATTGATTGGCATGTTCAAAGCCATTGTAGTGGCCACAGTGTACTTTGAGTGCCGTCTAACCTAAAGGGCTCATCTTCCAGCGCTATGCTGGACAATATTCTGTTGCCACCCGTAGGGTTTTCATTAGATGCCTTTTGGAAGTAGATCACCAGGCTGTTTTTCCTAATCTGCCACAGTCTGGAAGCTCTGCTGAAAATTGTTTACCACTAGTGACACTGCTAGTATTTGAAATACTGGGGGCATAGCTTCCAGAAGCATAGCAACATGCAAAGTATGACAGTATGACAAAACTGATAGATGGGTGGCGGTGACCAACTGTACCTCCTAACAATTGAAATCTTTAATGGTCTTCATCCCCAGGAGCCAACTGCTGAACACCTCTGCCAACATTTCTTCAGGCACTATGTGGTAGTAAATTTCTGATGGTTGCAAGGTTTTTACTTGCTCCGTTTTACATGATTATTTGTTCCAAATATCTTATTCAGACATGAATGACTTGGTGATTACAATAGATAATCTGTGAAAGTACCAATGGGTCAAGTCTAAGGGGCAAGGTGAGGTTATTACTTTAATAATTCATTCCTGTCAACATGATTACTTCTCACAATTAAATGTAACCATTGTGGTAGGCACAGGTTTTTAAGCCACAGATTCACATGTGAAACAATGACATGTGATTTATTTTCTTGTAGTTTAATTTAGAATTTTAATTTCTAGCTTCTACTCATATTAATACCGAAAATCTTAATTTGGTCCATCTCAAGTAAATTTAGTCACTTCAGTGATTTCATAGTTGTTCCAAGTTTAAACCCATTCAGATCAGGACCCTCCATCACTTTCCTACTTTTACCTAGGAGTCATTCTAAGTTTGGTGCTCAGTGAGGTCAAAGCTTGAGAGGAGGAAGAGGTCTACATTCTTGGTCTTCACGTGGTCTATGCTGGCATCCTATGACGTGTTTACCATTATGATCTGGGTGGTCATTCTGGTTCAGAGTCATGGGAACCTTGGTTGCTGGTATCTGTGGAGGCAAAGGTCTGCTTCTCCATCTTGCTATCCATGGGGATAGGCTGGTCTCCATCTCAAAGGGTTTCTGGTGCTCTTCAACTAAGTTCTGTATTCTTTTGGGGGCAGAGAAAACATCTGTTGGTCTTGTGGGTCATTCTAAGGCTACAAGAGACTTCAGGCAGTCACTAATTCTTTGTCCCTGAAAATTCCGTTCAAACCAAAACCAAACCAAACCCACTGCCATCGAATCAATTGCAACTCACTGTGACCCTACAGGATAGAGTAGAATGGCTTCATAGAATTTCCAAGGAGCACCTTGTAGATTTGAACTGCTGATGTTTTTGTTGGCAGAGATAACACTTAATGACTATGCCACTAGGGTTTCCAAAATGTGCTTAAGCCATTACTAGTTATTGTCATTGGAGGTATGAGCATATCTGTCTGTGGGGCTCTGCACCATCCAAGTGCTGCAGGAGGAAGAGGGAAACTATATCTCTTCTTGGATCTACACTTGAAGGAGCTGTATGGGGTGAGGTGAAAGCAGAAAAATAGAGCGTTAGTGTCTCCTCTTTGAACCTTGCATCTCTCTCTTCCAGCTCGTTCCTTTTTCCAGTAGGAGTTATTTTCACCTGGGCTTTGTTGCAGGTGGTAGAATACAATCTACTCAGTGAAAATTATCGTCCTGTCTTAGACATAGACTGTGACTTATTTTTTTTAAAGGGAAAAGGCAAGATCTTTGTTGTATGTGCAAAACACTGTGCTAAGAAAGAACTCAGTTCAGCATTCTCATCTTCACTTTGTAGATGACGAAACAGAAGCTCAGAGAAGTTAGTTAGTTTACTCAAAATTCCACAGCTATGAATGGTATACTCAGGGACTTGAATCCAGTTGGTCTGACTCCAAAATCTGTGGTCATAAGTATTATGCCATTCTATCTCATCTCTACATTGTTTGGAACCTTTGTGTCTAACAGAATTGGTGTAAGTTCCAGTTACCTTTTGTTTTTTCTAGTTGTCTTTTGAAGAATGTTTACAATTTTTAAAGTGTAGAAGTGTAGAACTGCAGTACTTGTTTGATTATTCCGATCCAAACATTACCTTAAGCAGCCTTTTTGAATTACGTATGTTGCTGTGTTGTTGTTAGGTGCTGTCAGGTCAGTTCTGACTCATAGTGACCCTGTGAACAACAAAACAAAACACTGCCCATTCTTGCACCATGTCCGCAATCATTTTTATGCTTAAGCCCACCGTTGTGGCCACTGTGTGAATCCATCTTGTTGATGGTCTTCCTCTTTTTCACTGACCCTCCACTCTACCAAGCACGATGTCCTTCTCCAGGGACTGACCCTTCCTGACAACAGGCCCAAAATATGCGAGAAGCCATCTTGCCATCTTTGCTTCTGAGGAGCAGTCTGGTTGTACTTCTTCCAGAACAGATCTGTTTGTTCTTTTGGCGGTCCATGGTACATTCAATATTCTTCTCCAACATCACAATTCAAAGGCATCAATTCTTCTTCTGTCTTCTTTATTTATTGTCCAGCTTTCACATGAATATGATGCAATTGAGAATATCACGGCTTGTGTCAGGCGCACCTTAATCTTCAAGGTGAAATCTTTACTTTTCAATACTTGAAAGAGGTCTTTGGCGACAGATTTTCTGAGTGCAATGCATCTTTTCATTTCTTGACTGCTGCTTCCATGGGTGTTGATTGTGGACTCAAGTAAAATGACATTCTTGACAACTTCAATCCTGTCTCCATTTATGATGTTGTTGCTTACTAGGCCAATTGTGAGGATTTTTGTCTTCTTGATGTTGAGGTGCCATTGATACTGAAGGCTGTGGTCCTTGATCTTCACCAGTAAGTGTTTCCAGTCTTTACTTCCAGCAAGTGAGGTGGTGTTATCCGCATAATGCAGGTTGTTAGTAAGTCATCCTCCAACCCTGATGCCTTGTTCTTCTTCATAGAGTCCAGCTTCTTCTATTAATTGCTCAGCATACAGATTGAAAAGATATGGTGAGAGGGTACAACATTGGCACACATTCTTCCTGACTTTAAGCCATGCACTGTCCGCTTGTTCTGTTGGCACAGTTGCCTCTTGATCCATTACAGATTCCGTAGGAGCACAATTAGGTGTTTTGGAATTCATTTTCTCCGCAATGCTAGCCATAATTTATTATAATCCACACAGTCAAATGCCTTTGTGTAGTCAATGAAACAAAGTGAACATCTTTCTGATATTCTCTGCTTTCACCTAAGATTCTCCTGACATCAGCCATGATATTCCCAGTTCCATGTCCTCTTCTGAATCCAGCTAGAACTTCTGGGAGTTCCTTGTCAATATATTGTTGTAGTTGCTTTTGAATGATCTTGTGAGCAAAATTTTACTTGCATGTGGTATTAATGATATTGTTCAGTAATCTCTGCATTCAGTTGGATCACGTTTCTTTGAAAAGGGTATCAATACAGATCTCTTCCAGTCAGTTGGCCAGGTATCTGTCTTCCAAATTTCTTGGCATAGATAAGTGAGCACTTCCAGTGCTGCATCTGTTGAAATATCTCAGTTGATGCTCCTTCAATTCCTGGAGTCTTGTTTTTTCCAGTGCCTTCAATGCAGCTTTGACTTCTTACTTCAGTATCACTGGTTCCTGATCATATTCTACCTTTTCAAGTGGCTGAACATTGATCAGTTCTTAATGACTCTGTGTATTCCTTCCATCTTCTTTTGATGCTCCCTGAATCTTTTAATAGTTCCCCTGTAGAATCCTTCACTATTACAACTCGAGGCTTGTATTTTTTCTTCAGTTTTTCAAGCTTGAGAAATGCAGAAACTGTTCTTCTTTCTGGTTTTTCATTTCCACATTTTCGCACATGTCGTAATGCTTTATTTTGTCTTCTTGAGCTGCCCTTTGAAATCTTCTATTTGGGTCACTTACTTTGCCATTCCTTCCTTTTGCTTTATCTGCTTGATGTTTAAGAGCAAGTTGCAGAGTCTCTTTAGGCATCCAATTCGATCTTTTCTTTCTTGTCTTTTTAATGACCTCTTGCTCTCTTTATGGATGATGTCTTTGATGTCATTCCACAGTTCATCTGGTCTTCGGTCAGTGATCAACACATCAAATCTTTTCCTGAGGTGGTCTTTAAACCCAGGAAGGATATACTCAAGGTCATGTTTTGGCTTTTGTGGACCTGTTCTAATTTTCTTCAGTTTCATGAATTAGGTATATGATTCGTTAAACTGTGCAGTAAAATGGTTAAGTGCTCAGTTACTAACCAAAAGACTGGTAGTTCAGACTTACCAAGCAACTGCACAGGTGAAAGTCTCAGTAACTTGTATTTCATAAGATCATAGTGAAAAAGCCCTGTGGAGCTCCATCAGGTGGAGTCACTATGAATTGAAATCAACTAGATGGTGCCCAACAACAACATTTAAAGTAAACAATTTTCACTTACTGTTTTGGTTACTGTGGATATAGAGCTATAGTTCCTGACACTCAGATTTAGACTCACTCATAACTAACTTAGAAACTAAATAACTCCATTAAAGAAAAGAGTTCAGAGATAATAGTCTTGAGGAAATTCTTGTACCTGATGCCTTTTGAAAATTGCTGTGACTCTCCTAAAGTGCTTCTGGCATGAGGGGAAAAACGTTCTGCTTATGGAAGAGAGTACAGAGTCACATCTACTTACCTTAATATTTAAAATTCAAGTCAGAAATGTTACTTATATAAAACAAAGTTTAATGCAAATAAACAAATAATTTTGAATTCTAAATGCTAAGGTAGCCCCTTACGTTTCTGGTGGTCAGAGAAACAAGAAACATGAATAGTTTTTGCCTTTTTCTTTCTGATTACAAAAAATCCAAACATTACAGAAATGTATTCAGAAAGTGATACTGCTATATAAATTTGACCCCTTAAGATAGCAACTGTTAAAAGCAGGATGCCTGTTCTTCCAGATTTTTTTATCCCAATGTATGTAGATATATGCGCTAATTATTACTTATGGTATTCTTCAAGATGCTTCCCTCCTCCCTTTTGTTGTATTTAATAACTGTCTCTGAAATCCTGTTGTGTAGCAAGTATTATACTATGATTCCATAAAACAAGTCCTGGTAGGCTTGACTCAAGCCACAGTCTTTTCTGTTACCTCATAGGCACCTGGAAGTGGCAGAATGAAACAAGAAGACAGAAGAAGGATTGATGTATTCCAGTTGTGGTGTTGGTAAAGAATACTGAATATAATGTTGGTTGACAGAAGAACACACACAAGAAAGTCAGTCTTAAAAAAAATACAAATGGAGCATTTCTTAGAAGCGAGGATGGTTAAACTTTGCTGACTTTCTTTGGACATATGATCAAGAAAGCATAATCACTAGAAAAAGGCATCAAGGTTGGTAAAGAGAAGGGTCAGAAAAAATAAAGGAAACCTTCAGTGAGCTGAATTGCCACAAAAGCCACGAAAATAGACTCAAACATACCAAGAATCATGACGATGACAGGACAGCGCAACATTTGGTGCTGTGATACAAGAAACCATGAGTTGGACCTGACTTAACAGCAACTAACTGCAAAAGCAACAATTTGTTCAGAACTTATATTAGTTGTTGTTACAGTTAAAAACAAATTTTAAAACAAATATTTAAGTTAACTTTCTTGTTGAACAAGAAACACATGATTATGGTTTTCTTTAAAAGTTTTGACATGACAAGTAAAACTAAAATTTCCTTGGACCCTTCCTCTACAACTTGATGCCCTTTGTGATTTCTTGTAGGTGGTCATTGCTATTCAGTTTGGTGGATATCTTCTTGGACTAATTTGTCTAGGTTTACACAATATCTATATGTATGCAGAAAAATAAAACTATATGACATAAAAAAACATGATATCCTTTGTATATGATTTTACAACTTGCTGTTTTCATTCTTCATGTGTCATAGAGGTTGGTCTATTACTATTTCCATATAGAGGAGACTCATTCCTTTTAATTATGGTGTGGGGTTCCACAGAAGGTCCCTGGGTGGTACAAATGACTTGGACTTGACTACTAGCCTAACGGTTGGCAGTTTGAACTACTAGCTATTCTTGGGAGAAAGACTTGGCAGTCTGATTCCTTAAAGATTACTCTGTCCTATCTGGTTAACATGAGTAAGCATTGACTTGATGTCAACGGATTTAGTTTAGTTTTGAGAACACTGAAAGAAAGAAAAGACCAAAATGGATGTCAGAAGAGACTCTAAAACTTACTCTTAGACACTGAGTAGCTAAAACAAAAGAAAGAAATGAAGTAAAAGAGTTGAACAGAAGATTTTAAAGGATGGCTAGAGAAGACAAAGTAAAGCATTACAATGACATGTGCAAACATATGGAGATAGAAAACCAAAAGAGAAGACCACAGTCGGCATTTTTCAAGCCGAAAGAACTGAAGAAAAAAATTCAAGCCTTGAGCTGCAGTATTGAAGGATTCTAAAACAGTGCAGAAAACATCAGAAGAAGATGGAAGGAATACCCAGAGTCACTGTACCAGAAAAACTGGTCGATGCTCAACCATTTCAGGAGGTAGCATATGATCAGGAACCAATGGAACTGCAAGAAGAAGTCCAAGTTGTGATGAAGACATTGGTGAAAATCAAGGCTCCAGAAATTGGTAGAATACCAATTGAGATGTTTCAACAAATGGATGCTGTGCTGGAGGTGCTCACTCATCTATGCCAAGAAATTTGGATGCCAGTTACCTGGCCAACTAACTGGAAGAGATCCATATTTATGCCTATTTCCAAGAAGGTGATTCAGCAGGATTTGGAGATTGTCAAACAATATCATTAACATAAATCACATGCATGGAAAACTTTTCTGAAGATCATTCAAAGGCAGCCACAGCAGTAGTATATTGACTGAACTGCCAGAAATTCAAGCAGTATTCAGAAAAGGACATGGAACCAGGAATATCATTGCTAATGTCGGTGGGATTATGGCTGGAAGCAGAGAATACCAGAAAGACGTTTACCTGTATTTTATTGACCATGAAAAGGCACTTGACTGTGTGGATCATAACAAATTATGGATAACATTGTGAGGGTGGAAATTCCAGAATACTTCGTTGTGTTCATAGGAATCTGTTTATAAGCTTTGAATACAATAAGGGAATATCGTGTTGTTTAAAGTTGGTAAAGGTGTGTATCAGGGTTGTATCACTTCACATACCTATTTAATCTGCATGCTGAGCAAATAATCTGAGAAACCGGACTACATGAAGAGCACTGGGACATCAGGATTGGAGGAAGATTCATTAGCAACTTGTGTTATGCAGATGACATAACCTCGCTTGCTGAAAGTGAAGAGGACTTGAAGTACCTACCGATGAAAATCAAAGGTCACAACTTCAGCTTGGATTACATCTTAACATAAAGAAAAATTCTCACTGCTGTACCTATAAGCAACATCAAGATAAACGGAGACAAAGTGAAGTTCTCGAAGATTTCATTTTACTTAGATCCACAATCAATGGCCACGGAACTGCAAAGAACTGCCACAAAGTGGGGCTCAAGCATAACAAGAATTGTGAGCGTGGTGCAGTACTGGGCAGTGTTCTGTTGCGTATAGGGTTACTATGAGTTGGAACAGACTCCAGAGCACCTATTGACAACAACAATCTAAGGGAAAGATCATTATTAACCTATTTAATAAATCAGGAATCTGTAACACCTAAGAAGTTCTGTAACTTGCCCTGGTCACAGAGTGATAGTGTAATAGAGCTGGGATTCAAACTCAGGTGCCCCAAGTTACCCTTTACTTTTGCCTGCTTTTCTCCATTGAGTCAAGAGACTTTTGTGTTTTTTTCTCTATGAAATCACCATTTATTTCTCTTTTCCACTGCTGTTAGAACACATCAACTCAACAAGGTGTAAATTCAGAAAACTAAGGTTATATTTATTCCATCTCATGTGGACATTATGTGCTTTTATCTTTTTTAAAAAATTTATTATCATTTTTTATTATTATTATGATTGAATGAAAATGTACTTCCCATATAAATTTGCCTGCCCACCTATATGCACCTCCCACTGCTTTCCCTGCCTGGTGATAGCACATTCTTCCTCTCTGCTCCATACATGTCCTATCCTCCCAACAGTCTCCTATCCCCTTCTCTCCACTCACTCCTCTTCCTCCAGTAAGAGGTCAGCAGGACGACATCCTATAGCTGCATAGAACCATAGAGTGTGCACATGATGTGGTCACACTGTATGGCCAAGTCCAATCCATTCCTGTCCAAAGAGTGGACCTTCATTATGATTTATGGACAGGGGCAGCATCAGGGCCAGGGGCCAGGCTCCAAGGGGAACTCCGAAGTACCTTAACCATCAATTGCAGTCTTTTATTGAAGATCTCAGGGTACACCCCTATTTATTCTCTTGGTGCCAGTGAGACTCAACTTTCTGAACTCCATCGCGGCTATCACTGGTGGTGGCTGGACACCATCCGGTTCTTCTGGTCACAAGTTCATGTAGTCACCCACTCACGTGGGTCTCTCTGTCTTCTGGGTTCTCTTTCTGCCATGTCGTTTTAGTTCTTGATGAGCATCCATTCCTGCTGAGCTGGGACCATTTGCTGTACCCTCAGATGACAGCTTGGCAGCTTTTAAGAACCCAGATGCCACTCACCAATGTGGAGTGCAGAGAGACCTCATTAGCAAAATGCTAGTTGTGCCAATTGGCCTTGATTTCCCCTGAGAACATGGTCGCCAGCCCCCCACCCCAGCTACTCTGCTCTTGCAATATGGGTTAAGATGGGAGGAGTACTCATGTTATGTTGAAGTCCAGTCAATATTGATCTTCTTTCTAGTGTGTGCTGTCACAGATTTCACCCAACCAAATTTCTATCAACTATCTAATCTAAACTGTCCTCCCCTCGCCATCCCTCTCTCCCCACCCTTGCAGCTGTCGAAGAATCTTTTCTTCTATGCATGAGTCTATTTTTAAATTCTTATCATAGGGGTCGCATACAACACTTGTCCTTTTGTCACTGACTATTGTTACTCAACGTAAAGTCTTCCAATTGAAACCAGGTTATGAAATGTTTCCTAAAATCATCGTTTTTCTTTGTCATTGCGTAGTGTTCCATTGAGTAGATATACCATAGTTTACCTATCCATTCCTCTGTTGTTGGGCATCTGGGTTGATTCTACCTTTTTGCTGTTGTGGACTGTGCTGCAATAAACAGTCATGTGTATCTATGAGTTGGTGTGAATGGCCGTGCTTTTATCTTAATAAAGGATTCTGTAATAGGTGGTGGGTGCCATAGAACCAGCATGAACAATGTGCCAAACTGCTTTTATTATTGCCGATTTTCTCATAGAGCTTTCTGTGGTTTGATATATAGCATGGTGGCTCTTGAACTTGATGTGTACAATGAACTTGATATCTGAGAGAAAGAAAAGGAAAATTTGGATGTTTCTTGGGCAGATCATTTGGTATCCTCTATGTCATAGTGTGCTTTTTATGGACCTCCACTACATTATTTACAGAATTATTATAAGAATTTAATGTTAGAATTTAAGGAAATAGCATGTAAATAATTTTATAAAATGTTAAACTAGTGAATGAATGTAAATTATTATTACTCAGGAATCTCAACATATTAATTTTTGTGATTTTCAGAAGCATTAAAGAAATGACTTACTGAATGCTTTTTGAATAAGAGTGCTTCAAATTTGATTAATGTGTTGAGGACTGGTTTATGTTTGAAAATGTGTTGAAGGAGGTCTAACAAGATGAGTCAATTAGGGATAATTTGATCTCCTCCTACTCAGCTTATCCAGTGTCTGCAAAGTCAAGCCTAAACACTACTTCCTGAGGATTATCTAAGAGGAAATCTTTTTTTCCAAGGAAAACAAAGCAAAACAAACACCCTTAATCCCACTGATATTTCAGATTTGGTCATCACTCATGGTTGTGGTATCCAGAGACTGTTAGGGGCAAGTTTCTTATGATTTCTAAAGCAATTCAATTGCTCGTAGCTTCATGATTTCATCTTTGCCAATCATCTCTTTTTTAAAAATAGTTTTAGTGAGATATAATTTACAAAGCATGAAGTACATTCTTTTAAAGCATACAATGGTGTTTAGGATACAGTTGAGTTGTGTAACCATCCCTACAATCGAATTTTGAAACATACAAATCACTTCTTTTATCAGGTCATTCCCTGAGTCTTTGGGTCAGGAATACGGTCTTAGTTATCAGTCATAGCACAAGCACGGTTCAGTGTATCCATCAGGCAGTCATTAAGGATTCGACTTTTGCTTTGCTTTGCTTTGCTTTGCGCGCACGCACGCACGCACGCACGCACACACACTTACACACACTCCGGCTCCCGGCATCCAAGACTGTGGACCGGTCCACTCGCCGCGCTACACTGCCAGCCAATCAGAGTCGTCTACCAGCCGGGTTCGCAGCGTGGCTCGCTCGTGAGTTGCAGCAGTTGCCGTGAAAACGACGACCGGTAGCCATGTCACATCAGATGCCAAGAACACGGCAGTCCGTAGCAGTAGGGGTTATACCAATCCTGGGTCTGGGTACCTGGAAGGTAAAGCGGCAGCGCGGTCGGGAAAGTGCAGCTGATGTTCTTTTTTAATTTTTTTTTTGTGGCATGCCCACTACTTAAAGGAGCGCTCGATGGTTTGGGCACAGTTCGGTGAATTCCTGGGGTGGGGCGCTCCTCGCTTCCGGAGGGCTTTGGAACTTTTTTGTTTCTCTGCTGTCTGCTCTTGTGCAGTCTTCCCGTGCAAAGCTGGTTGTCCTTTGCCTTCCCTCCTGGGTACGGTGATTTCTTCTGGCAACTGGAGCCTGGGGATCCCTCACTCTGAGTTCCAGTTTCTCTTCTGAAGTGTCCAGCTGTCACTTGTGCCCCCTTGGGAACCTGTAGAGTAAGTCTAGGGTAGTTTATCTCACCTCCTAGGCCTCTTTTTCCTTGTTGCAAAATGAGGAAGGTGGAGGAGACTGATTTAATAACCTAAAATTCCAGCCTGTACCAAATCGTCCCACGTAAAGCAAAATAATTCTTTTGTAATGCAAAATAAGCCTGTTTTTGAAAAGTTAATTTTTAGGCACCAGTGGTCCTGAAAATGGGGATTGTAGTGGTCTTTTTTCATAGTATTTTATATGGAGGCCAAGTCATAATTATCCAGAAGTAATGTTAGGAAAAGCTCAGAAGAGGAAACTGTGATTCTTGGCTATTAATATTTTCATTTCTTTTTTTCCAATCCTTAGACCTAATATTGCTTTTTCTTAGCTGCTTATTCTAGCTAAGATCTCCAGTATGGAGGGTATTCTTGTTTTGTTCCCAATTTTAAAGGGCATGCTTATATTTTTACGTTTAGGATGATATTTGCCCTAGGGTTTTTTTTTTTTGAAATTTAATGCAGATATTCTTTATCAGGTGGAGTCCCCTTTTAGTCCTAATTTACTTAGAGGCTAAATTAGGAATGTGTGTTGAATCTTATTAAACATCGATTGGATAATTTTTGGGTTTTTTTTCTTTTCATGTACTAATGTGGTGAGTTCCGTTTATGGATTTTCTAGTATCAAGTCATCCTTGCACACCTGAGGTAAACGCAAGTATGGTATATGTTTTTTCATAGACATGGTTGCATCCGACTTGCTATTATTTTACTTAGGATTTTTTATAACTACCATTGTTCTGGTTTTTGGCACATGCTCTTTAGCGTGGTGGATTACTTTTATGTGCATATGTACAGGTATCCCCTGCTTTACAAGTTAGTTTTACGCTCTTTCACACCTACTGCTTTTATGAAAAGACAAAAAGTGAAATTTGCATTCAGCATTTGTTTTGCAGGCATTCCATACAGCAAGAGTGGCGTGGCCAAGCTCCTTCCTTGGGAATACACTTAACATCAATCTGCTGTGGCTTTGAGATGTGTCTGTGAACACTGTATGTTAGTGTTGTTTTAGATTTTATGTGCTATTTGGTACGATTTGGTAGTTTATTTTTGGGGGTCAGGGAATGCTCAAAAAAGTTTCCAATATAAGTAATGGCAATTTCTTCTCCACTTTATGCCATTTGGGCTTATGAAATTTTCATAGGAATGTACCACTTTGGGAGAGCAAAGGAAACCTGTACCTTGTTTTACCTTTACGTCTGAATTGTGTGGTTTTTGAGTGCAGATGATGAGCCTTGTATTTACTTCTATCTCAGCTATCTTTCAGTCTACATGAATTTATTTCTTTGTTCATTCAGGAACAACTCAGTACTTTCTGGGCACTAAATGTAACTATAGAAAGTTTTGCCTTCCAAAGTAAAGAAGTTAGGAGCTAGGTTATCTACACATTCCTTTCTAACTCAGACCATTCCTAATTTTAGGATGGCTTGATACTGGTACCAATTCAGTGACTTGATTTTGAATGCATTATTGGATTGTATGAGAAATGATATTCTACAGTGAAAGAGGAGAACTTTGGGTTGGGTTCTCCGGAATGTGAGTGAATTAGCTCTGTTTTGCTTATTTTGCAGGCTGCTCCAGGAGAAGTGATAGAGGCAGTGCAAGTGGCGGTAGATGTGGGATACCAGCACTTTGACTGTGCTTACCTGTACAACAATGAGAATGAGGTTGGAGCGGGGATCCAGCATAAGATCAAGCAGGGCATTGTGAAACGGGAGGACCTGTTTATTGTCAGCAAGGTATGACTCCCCAGCTGTGAGGAGAGTAGGATCTGGGCCAATCTGGGCTAAGATAACTGGTGAGCAGAGGTAGTGTGTGAAGCATCTTCTGGTTTTCTCATGTCGTAAGAGTTGATCATTTTGAACCCGAACTAATAAAAACTTTTGAAACTCAGTGAACATGCTAAGTTATATTGTGTGTAGGCTTATCTCTTCATATTGTTCATGTAGCTATTCAGATTGGAGTACAGAGAGATTCTCTCAATTAATAGTTCATTCATAAAACAAAATTTATTGAGTGACAGGCACCTCCTGAACTCAATTTACAGTGATCCTCCAACTTGGAATCAATCACCTAGGGTGCTTGTTAAGTTATGGTTTCCTAATTCTACCCCAAATCTGCTGAATAAGAAGCCCTGTGAGTAGTGCTAAGTGAAAGTATTGAGGGGGCAGGTGGAGGTAGCATTACAAGCAGAGAAAACAATTTGAGCAAAGGTACAAAGGAAGAAACAGCAGTGTGATGGATACAGGGATTTATAAGAAGCTTGATGTTTCTGGGCTGCAAAACGTTAAACTGGAGAAGTGGGCATGGGCCAGATAATAAAAGTCTTGATATGTCATTTTAAAGAAGTTATACTTTGTTGTACAGACAAAGGAGAACCACTGAAGGTTTTTAAGCCAAGAGCTTTTATCTCTGTGAGGCTTATGTTGTGTATAGGCTGTCGCAGCAGCTGAAAGAAGCATGGATTTGAAAGTAAGAGGGCTGGAGGCAAGGAATCAGTTAGCAGAGATCAGTTAGGTGGGAGATTGATACAGGTCTGAAGGAAGTGGAGGCATGGAGATGGATGGATATGAAAGATAATTAGAAGACAAGCCTTGTAGAAAATACAGGGTGTCTTAGTCATCTAGCACTGCTATAACAGAAATACCACAAGTGGATGGCTTTAACAAAGAGAAATTTTATTCTGTAGCAGTCCAATAGGCTACAAGTCCAAATTCAGGGCATTAGCTCTAGGGGAAGTCTTTCTCTGTTGGCTCTGGAGGAATGTCCTTGTTGTTAAGCTTTCCCTGGACTGAGAGCTTCTGATGCGCGGGGACCCTGAGTCCTTTCCAAAGGATGTGCTCAGCAACTGGTACTGCTTCCTGGTGGTATGAGGTCCCCATATCTCTGTTTGCTTCTGTTTTCTTTATATCCCAAAAGGTTGCCTCAAAGTGCAATGTGTTCTTACCATTGAGTCCTGCCCCACCAACACAACTGCCATTCATCCTACCTCATTAACATCACCGAGTCAGGGTTTACAACATACAGGAACATCATACAATGTCAGGAATCATGGCCTAGGCAAGTTGCCACATACATTTTTGGGGTGACACAAATTCAATACATGACACAGTGGTAGATGAGGATAGCAGAGAATTAAGGAATTAATTTGCTTTGAACTTGGAAGCAGAATGTTATGTTCAAGTTCTAGCTGTCCTTTGTGAGCTGAGAGACACTGAGTTGGTCACTGGATGGCTTGAGTTCACAGTTTTGTCATTTGTAAAACGCCAACTTGGATTCGTTAATCTCTAGAACAGTTTGCAGGAGTATAAAATTCCGTAGTTCTATGATTAAATGTTATTTCTGTAGTAGATTTCCTTTTCTGTTTTACTTTAAGGTAATTTTTGTGATTTATCATTACTGCTTCAAGCTAGGAAACCCTGATGGTGTAGTGGTTAAGTGCTACGCTTGTTAACTAAAAGGTTGGCAGTTCAAATCTGCCAGATACTCTTTGGAAACTGTGGAGCAGTTCTACTCTATCGTATAGGGTTGCTATGAGTCGGAATTGCCTCAATAGCCGTGGGTTTGGGTTTGGATATCTAGAGTGGACACGCAATAGGGGAGACATCTAGATGTGTTTAGCTGAGCAAAGTAGGCTGGGCAATGAAAACTGCTCCTGAATATTCAAGGTAGGGAGGTGGATTTCTAAGGCTAGCCCCTTGTCTTAGTTACTCAGTATTGCTATGACTGAAATAGCAGAAGTGTATGGCTTTAAAGAACAGACATTTATTTTCTTAGAGTTTAGGAGGCTGGAAATCTGAATTCAGAGTGCTGGCTATAGGTATCTGTGGGTTCGTGGGGAAGCTCCTTGTCTCAACCTCTGTAGTCTTGGCGTTGCTTGTTCCCCTGGCGATCTTCACTTGGTATCTCTTCCCACCTCCCCTTCCTGCCCCCAGCTGGGCTTCTTCCTAGGTCTGATCTGTTCCATTAGGTTTGGGACACACTCTACACCCATCAAACATCACTGACATAAAAAACAAAACCTACTTCTTAACTGGGTGTAGGAGTTAAGATTCCAGCACTTATCTGGGGGAACATAATTCAATCCCTAACAGTCCCTAGTTTGTGAACGGTTTGCTCCCAAATGGGTCATAGCCAGAAGTGGAAGTATATTTACTACTTTTAAAATTTGGAAAATGGATAGAAATGCAATTGAAAAAAGTAGGTCACTTAAATCACCCACCATCCAGAGAAAACTGTGGTTAATGATCTGATGTATTTATTTTGGATTTTGTGTCTGTGTTTTCTGTTTTGTCTATTGCTTGCTTCTGTAAAGACTGCGGCCTAGGAAACCCTGTGGGGTAGTTCTCCTGTCACATTGGGTTGCTGTGACTTGAAATCAACTTGTCAGCACCAACAACATGGTTTAATATCTTTAATATCTTTTAATACCCTTCCTTTTACTTTAGTTAAACTTGGTCATCTTTGTTTTTTCACTATTGCAGTTAGTAACAGTATAATGGGGAAAATAATGCAGGGGAAAAACAAAGAAAGTGTTAAAATCGTCATGAGTTGGAGCCAGGTTGATGGCACTAACAGCAGTAGCAGGACTGAGAACTGGCTGCTAACGGGTACAGAGTGGTTTTATTAGGGTCATGAAATGGTCTCAAGTTGATTGTGGTGATGGTTGCACAACTCAGTGAAAACCGAAAACCTGTTGCCATTGGGTTGATTCTGACTCCTAGCAACCCTATAGGACAGAGTACAACTGCTCCACAGACCTGGTGGACTTGAACTGCCGACCTTTTGACTGGTAATGGGAACGCTTAACGACAATGCCACCAGGGTTTCTGGTGAGGACCCAAAAAAACCACTGAATGGCTCATTTCAAGTGGGTGAGTTGTGTAATGTGGGAAATGGATCTTAATAAAATTGTTAAGAAGAAAAAAAGAGGATGTTGAGTATAAATAACATGTACTAACACATTTGCCTAGTTTAACTGGTGTGAATATGATGCCTTAGTGACGGATAACCTGTAGTATAGGTGGGAAGCGTGGTATAGACATTCTTTGGATTGGTTCTTATCTGCTGTATGCTTGTAGGCATGGTTTTTGGTCCCAGTGGATCCAAATAACCAGTCAGCCCTCCTTCACATCCAATATCTCATGGTATCCGTAACCTCCTGTTCAGTAGGAATAAGGCAGGAGGAGCCCAGCTTTGGAGATTCCCTCACTGAGGGAGTTCTGGAACTTTTCTGAGGATAGTGTTGTGACTCCCCTCAGAACCTGTCATGTTGTATTTATTGTTATTTCTTCTCTGATGCTTTTGCCATGCAGGTGCTGTGTTTGTGAGGATAAGGAGCAAATGTTGTGTTAACACTGAATTTGTGGGTGTGTGTGACAGTGCTTTCTTCCTCTCCTTTGTAGCTATGGTGTACCTACCACAAGAAATCCTTGGTGAAAAAAGCATGCCAGAAGAGTCTAAAGGCCTTAAAGTTGGATTACTTGGACCTCTACCTCATACACTGGCCTATGGGTTTCAAGGTACAGTTCAGCAGGTGGTTAGATACTTAGTTTGCAAATACCTTTCCCTTCCTTAGAAACCCTGGTGGTGTGGTGGTTAAGTGCCACATCTGCTAACCAAAAGGCTGGCAGTTTGAATCTGCCAGGCGCTCCTTGAAAACTCTGTGGAGCAGTTCTCCTTTGTCCTGTAAGGTCACTATGAGTCAGAATTGACTGGATGGCAGTGGGTTTGGTTTGGGGTTTGCTTCCTTCGGAACTCTGGTTCTACAGTGGTTAAGGCGATCGGCTGCAAACCAAAATGTTGGTAGTTTGAACTTATCAGCTGCTCTGCTGGAGACAGAGTGGCAGTCTGCTTCTGCAAAGATTTACAGCCTTGGAAACCACATGGGGGCAATTCTACTCCATCCTCTTAGGATTGCTGTGAGTTAGAATTGACTTGATGGTAATGAGTTTTTTTTTCATTCCTTGCTTAATACTTCATAATTTGTGCTGGGAAGAACATGACCAGCAGTCAGGTAATATGCGTTCTCCTGCTACATCATCCATGTACTGTATGGTTTGGGCAAGCCACTTAACATCTCTCAGCCTCAACTCAGGAAAGACTTGGGTTAGGCAACCTTTGTGGCCCGCCCCCCCTTCCCCCCCCACATTTCTGTGGTTCTTTCTTCCAAGCCAGTAACTTTTCTCCAAGCCCAGAGAGCAGCAAGGGTTTTTTTTTTTTTTTTTTCTCACCATAGGACTTTTAAGTGAAAGCAGGTGTCAAGACAGAGGAAATACTGCTGCTCAAAGCCATTGCTTGTTCCATTGTCAAGTTCTCTGTCAATTCTGGCCATGTCTTTCTACTTTCCAGGTTCTCGTCTCTTTAGGGAGTGACTGTTTTGCAATATGGGGGTATTTATTCATCTGCAGCATGAGTTCAGTTGGTTATGATGATCAATTATTTTTGCATTGGTTTTATCCTCTATTTAATTGTATGTTGTATTTTCTCTCTTTAAAACTGAGCTTTTCTGTGGTTTGTCTCTAACTGGCTGTTGGTGGGTACCTGCTGCTGTCATGTGTTGGTCCTGGCCAGGATGTCCCTTCACCTCTGACCCAAGCCAGAATAACAGTGTGCACGGCCAAGGACTCAGGTGGCATCTGTGAAAAATAGAAATCCTTAAAGATCGGTTTTTCATAAGTTGGAATAGATGATCAGCTGCTGAGTAGTCTCTCAGTTGTTTACCTTGTCTTAAAATGTCATGGTGTGTGCTATGCTGTTGGTTATCTTTTAAGATGGAAATAACAACAACAACCCCCCTTCATTCTTAGTGTAGCTTTTCTTTAACGCTTTGTATTTAGTTTCAATAAAGGATATAGATCACTCTACATCAGTCCTGTTAATATAGAACAAAGATGCCCAGAGAGCAAAACAAGAGTGAGAGAGCTAGAAATAATATCTGTATTCTTGGAATTCTGTGCAGTTTTGTTTTTTTTTTTTTGAGTAAATAGTGAGAAAAATAGTAATACTAAATAATAATTATATGGCACTTAATATATGCCAGGTACTCTTGTGGGTGCTTTAGCTTTACATATATCAACTCATTTAATTCCCACAAAAATTCTATGAGACAGATGCTGTTCCCTGTCAATTCTGGCCATGTCTTTCTACTTGCCAGATTCCCTTTCTACAGATGTTGAAGCTAAGGTGCAGAAAGTTGAAGATTATTGGGGCCTATCGAGAAGCATCTGTTCACATCAGTCATTCATTACTGTCCGTTTGTCCCTCACCTTCTAGAGGATCCCCATTGCTGGATTTCTGTGGTAGCACAGGGAGGGATCAAGTAGTGTTTTGTTCTGTTGTACACAGGATCATTATGAGTTAGAACCAACCCGATGGACCTAACAAGAAGAGTGGTGAGAGGTCTCAGATCACTTAACAGATTACAGAGTTGAAATCTATTCGGCTTTGAGAGTTAAGCACATAAAACATAATGCCTAGAAGGGGAATTCCAACTTCATGCAGAACTGTTAAGGATAGGAGACTCTAAGCTTTATGCTTAAGAGTAACACAATCAGCATGTCTCTGGCTAGTAGGAACTGGTAGGCCTGTTATGATTTTTGAGGATCAGGAGAGCAGAAAGGAACCCTGGTAGTATAGTGGTTAGTGCTTTGCTGCTAACTGAAAGGCCAGAGGTTCTAACCCACCAGTTGCCCCATGCTTCCATGAATATTACAGGTTTGGAAATCCTATATGGCAGTTCTGCTTTGTGCTGTAGGGTAGCTATGAGTCCACTGATACCATGACAGTGAGTTTTTCAGAGGTCAGAGCCCAAGGATGAGCTGAAGATATATGTTAGCCCAGGAGGTGCTTAAGTTCATCATCTAGCATTCTTCTCAACTATGGAACAGGCTGGAATTATAGGCCTTCTCCTCACTGTTGCTTGGGAGAATGATTGTGTCTCATGAAATAAACGTGTCTTACCCCACTCACCTGCATCCTAATTTATAGAGTTGTGCATGAATGAAGCAGGTGAAGTACAAATCAACTCTTACAGCGGCTCTGAGGGATGACTTACGAATCTTACTGTTTCAAGCTGTCTTTGTCTATGCTACATCTCCGATGCACCTTTGTGTTAATTCTCACTTCATTATCTGTCCTTATGCTGGAAATTCTAAAAAAAGGAGAGAGGATCCTAACAGTGAAGTTGAGAGAAGATTGCTTGGCCTCATAACAAGAAGGAAGACCTTTTTCCTCCTAAGCCATTTACCTGAAATTACTATTTTCTGGCAGTTGGCAAGGATTCAAGTTCTTTCTTTCATTTCCTGTCTTATGAGAGGTGGACAGTGAGCTTGGTAGCTGTCAAGGACTTTGTAGGTCATCCATTCTAAACAACACTTGATCTTACAAAGGTGAAAGCTTGGAAAAGGAAGTCACATGGCCAAGGTGGGATCACTTAGTAATGGGTCCATGGTTTGAACTCAGATTTTATTATGTATAATTCAGAGTTCTTTCCAAACTTTTAGATTTTCCAACTACCCAGTTTACACATCAGGGATGGCTCATAAGCTCTTTCTGATTTTCACAGCCTGGGGGAAAAGACTTGCCTGTAGATCGCAATGGCATGATAATACCTGGTGAAACCGACTACCTGAAAACATGGGAGGTAAGCTAAGGCTCACTGCCAACTTCTTGCATCCCAGTCAGTGAATATTAGAATAGGAAACTGTAAGATCTGAAGCTTCTTGTGTTCAAACACACCAGGTTTGTCTACTTGAGACACGCGGTTTGTAGTATGAATTAGGAATGAATTGGTTGAAGAACTCGGAGACCTCAAATGACTTTCTTGTTAGTTTAGTTTGATTCGTCTCTCTGAAATGTTGGTTTTAGAGATAATTAATCCAGATGTCTCCGTATTTTCCCCCGAAACATTTTTTGTTTAAAAAGTATCATATATTCATTATAAAAAATACAAAAAAAAAACCCCACAAAAAAGGAACTAAAATGAATTTGTTTTCCCATCACCCAGTGGCAAACATTCTTAATATTTTGTAGTTCATTTTACTTCCTTTTGAAGCATTTTGCAAGCTTGGGCAGTATGGTGATGTTTGCATTGGGAAGTGGTACAAACATGGAGGTAGAGCTACCAAGTTACAAGCCTGTTGCCAGAATACAAATGGAAGCTGATGAAGGCTTAAAGTAAGAGAGTGACCATGGAATCCAGAGAGGGGATGGATTTGAACGGTTGATGTGGTGTGAGGGACAGCAAGATTCCCTGGTGACTTAGGCTGCTAGCACAGGTGACTTGGTGCCTGCAATCTTGCTAACCAGGAATTGACGGAATAGAGAAGGGCAAGTGTGAGACATAAGAGAAGTGACTTCAAATTTGAGCTTGCTGTGTTTAGGTCATAGCTTGAATTCAGGAGAAGAGATTCTGGAGCCATTAGTAGAATTGATAGGTAAAGCAATAGGAGTGTTGAGATTGCTTATAGAGAACAAGGCTGGAGAGGGAAACTTCAGACAAGATGGGAATATCTGAACTCTGGGCATTATCATCTGTGCCTATTTTTTTTTAAACTTTGTTTTAAACACACCGATCAGTGAAATAATGGAGATTAGCCAAGATGTCTGAGATGTCAGAATTACTGCCAAGCTATTCCTTGGACTAAACTCTAGGTTATCTATGGGGTATAAGTGAGGCTGATTGTTGCAGAGTTGAGGCAATAAGTGGTGCACCTTGGCTCATTTGTCACTGTCCCCATGGCCACTCAGGACTTTCTGCTGACTTATTTGCATTGACACAAAAGTCATACTCTCTGATGCTGAGGGGCAGTCTGGCTTGCTGGTCTTTGAGCAGGACAAAACTTTGAGTTGCTTTGTTGTCAAGTTCCTTACCATGTTAAATGGTAATGGCAAGACAGGAGAATGAAAATACATCCCTGTGCTTAAGAAGAGTCTATTCTAAGTGGAAAGAAAGGTGAGTAAATAAAACCAGGAAAGAACATACTTGCCAAGCATTTCATAAATATGCTCATAATAATAGGAATAGTAAAGCTAGAATGTGTTGAGTGTTTGCTAAATTCCAGCCATTTGCTCAGTGCTTCACATGCATTATTTCCATGTAATCTGTAAAGGTGATTGTACTGAAGGAAAAAGTCGAAGCTGCATTGAAGGCAGTGGCAAAAACAAGGCTCCAGGAATTGATGGAATATCAATCGACATATTTCAACAAAAAGATGTAGCACTCGTAGTGCTCCTTCATCTATGCCAAGAAATTTGGAGGACAGCTACCTGGCCAACTGACTGGAAGAGATCCATATTTATGCCCATTCCAAAGAAAGGTGATCTAACGGAATGTGGAAATTACTGAACAATATCATTGATATCACATGTAAGATCATTGAAAAGCAAATGCAACAGTATATTGACAAGGAACTGCCAGAAATTCAAGCTGGAGTCAGAAGAGGATGTGGAACCAAGGATATCATTGCAGATGTCGGATGGATCTTGGCTGAAAACTGAGAATACCAGAAAAATGTTTACCTGTGTGGATCATAACAAATTATGGCTAATGTTATGTAAAATGGGAATTCCAGAACACTTAATCATGCTCTTAAGGAATCTGCACATGGATAAACAGGCAGTCTTGTGAACAGAACAGGGGGTTACTGCATGGCTTAAAGTCAGGAAAGGTGTGTGTCAGCATTGTATCCTTTCACCATACCTTTTCAATCTGTATGGTGAGCAAATAATCCTAGAAGCCAGATTCTATGAAGACTAATGAGGCATGAGGATTGAAGAGTGACTGATTAACAGCCTGTGTTACACAGATGACACCACCTCACTTGCTGAAAGTGAAGAAGATTTGAACATTGATGAAGATCAAGGATCATAGCCCTCAGTATGGACTGCCCCTCAACATCAAGAAAACAAAAATCCTCACTACTGGACCAGTAAGCAACATCATCATAGATGGAGACAGCATTGAGGTTGTTAATGGTTTCATTTTACTTGAGTCCACAATCAACGCCCATGGAAGCAGCAGTCGAGAAATGAAAAGACACACTGCATTGGGAAAATCTGCTGCAAAGGATCTCTTTAAAGTACTGAAAAGTGAGGATGTTACCTTGAAGACTCAGTGCGCCTGACCCAAGCCATGGTATTCTCAATCACATGCTATGTGTGTGAAAACTGGACAGTGAACAAGGAAGACACAGGAAAAATTGATGCTTTTGAAGTGTGGTGTTGGAGAAGAATGTTGAATGTACCATGGACTGCCAAAAGAGCAAACAAATCTGTTCTGGAAGGAGTACAAACCAGAGTGCTCCTTGGAAGTAAAGATGGCAAGATTATATCTCTTATACTTTGGACATGTTGTCAGGAAGGATCAGTCCCTGGAGAAGGACATCGTGCTTGGTAGAGTGGAAGGTCAGCAGACAAGAGGAAGACCTTCAAAGAGATGAAATGACGCAGTGGCCACAACCATGGGCTTAAGCATATAAACGAATTGTGGACATGGTACAAGACTGGGCAGTGTTTTATTGTGTTGTTCACAGGGTCTCTATGAGTCAGAACCAACTCGATGGCACTTAGCAACAACAACAGCAATCCTTTATAACAACCCTGTGGTGTAGACAATGTTGATCCCATTTTGCAGATGAAGAAATTGAGGCTTAGTGGTATCATATAATTGCCAAGGTGCTCTCAGCTATTAAGTGATGGGTGATCTAATTGGGAATAGACCTGGAGCATAGAAGTGCTTTTTGAAGCATCGAGTTAAGGATTTGAGAAATATTTGGTGGAGCCAGTTTTAAAATACTGTGCAAAGGAGATGAATATGAATTATTGGTGGAGCGGGCAGAGGCTACATACTGAAAATATTTCTCTGTTTTCCTTTAGGCTATGGAGGACCTGGTGCTTGGAGGGCTGGTGAAATACATCGGAGTGTCAAACTTCAACCACGAACAGCTTGAGAGACTTTTGGATAAGCCTAATTTAAGAATCAAGCCAATAACTAACCAGGTGAGCTTGGATACAGTGCAAAATGGTTTAATGGATGTAGTCGGCTTTTCAGCTATTACCTACATGGCTGTATTTGGAATGCATGAAATATTCATTTTAATTAACGGTCATCAAGATTTTAACTTACGGTATGTCAGTTAGGAGAGTGATGGAGTGGATAGGCAAATGATTTTTTTTTTAAACTTCCCTGGTTAAGGTGTTGATGCTGTGAGGTGAGGCTTGAGCTGGAACTGGGTTTTCCACTTGCCATTTCGAGGTGAGTCACTGGATGTGTTCCGAATTGGTGAAGGTCCTGGCAGGCCCATCATTAATTACGGTGCTTCCTGTGAAAGCATCAGAGATGTTCCCTCTCCGTGTTCTCTAGCCTGTGCAGATTGGCAGCATGAAAGGGATGGATAACTGAGTGACTCTCAGACCCTGGCTGAACTGGTGTTTTGTACTTTTTTCCTTTAATGCAGAGAAGTGACTTGTAAGGAAAGTCCAATAGCATCTATAGAATGACTGACTGGCTTTTATGTGTTGAGAGAACGCTTTTTGTAGTACTTTATTTTGCCAAGGAGCTCTGGTGGTGCAGTTCTTAAAGCACTCGGCTTCTCCCTGGAAGGTCAGCAGTTTGAACCCACCAGCCAGCCACTCTGCAGGAGAAAGGTGTGGCAGTCGGTTTCCTTAAAGATTTACAGCCTGGGAAACTTAAGGGGAAGTTCTGCTCTCTCCTGCAGGGTAACTGTGAGTTGGAAGCAAATTGACAGCAATGAGTTTTTTTGTGTTGATTTTATTTTACTTATACTTTTTACTAAGGTGTAAAGTATACGTATGAGACTAGAAATTGATAAATTCTCAAAAACTGTGACCAGCATCTGGATTAAGAAACAGAACATGACTAGTACCCTAGAGGCACCCCCACCATGCTCTTTTCCAGTCACCCTCTTCCCCGCCTGTCTTAATCATCTAGTGCTGCTGTAACAGAAATAGCACAAGTAGGTGACTTTAACAGAGGGAAGTTCATTCTTTCATAGTCCAGTAGGCTAGAAGGTTGAATTCAGCCTTCAGGGTAAGGCTTTCTCTCTGTCAGCTCTGGAGGAAGGTCCTTGTGATGTGTCAGTCCTCCCTTGGTCTGGGAGCATCTCTGTGCGGAAACCTCAGGTCCAAAGGATGTGCTATGCTCCTGGTTCTGCTTTCTTGGTTGTAGGAGGTGCCTGTGTTTCTCTGTTTTATATCTCAAAAGAGATTGCCTTAAGACACTCTGCAACCTTGTAGACCGCATCAGCATGGCTGCTGCTGCTAATTCATCTTATTAAGTCATAGTGACAGCATTTACAACACACTGGAAAATCTCATCAGATGGCAAACAGTCATACAATACTGGGAGTCATGGCTCAACCAAATTGCTGTACACCTTTTTTAGGTGACAGAATTCAATCCAATCAATCCAATCAATCCAATCAATCAATTCAATCTTCTGAATGGGTACCTGCTATTCTGATTTCTAGCAACATAGATTAGTTTTTGAACTTTATATGGGTAAAGTAATATATTATTTACTGTGTCTGGCTTCCTTCACTCAACATTCTATTTGTTAAATTCATTTATATTTGTGTATGATTGCAGATCATACATGCTTTCTTCTGTGTAGTATTCCACTGTGTGAATATATCATAATTTGTTCCCTCTTCACCTGTTGTTGTGTACGTGGGTTGTTTTCAGTTTGGGGCTATTAAGAATAGAGCATCACGTTCTTTTTTTTAAATAAATGAAATTGTTTTTATTAAGGTATAACAGACATACGAAAGAGTGGATAAATCATAAAATGCAGAGACCAGCGAATTTTCACAAGTAACATATACAAGTATTCTGCACCCAGAGCAAGAATCAATATTCTCAGCCTTTCAGAAACACCTCTTGTGCCCATGGCTAGTCGTTGTCCATAGGGTAACCAGTATCCTGACTTTTAGTATAATTTAGTTTTGCCTGTTTTGTTCAAGTTTATACAGTGAAACCTGCAAAAGCCAGAACCTGTGTAAGGTGGGAAACTGTCAGAGGAGGAAAACTCATATTTTCTTCCAAAATGAGAGCTACATAGAAGTGGAGACTGCACCCTGTCGAATGTGGGAAGCTTGTGAAACTTGGGAAAACGATGTAGTCCATCTAGTTCTGGCTTTCACAGGTTTCACTGTACACATAGAATCTGTTTATATGTATGACAGATTTATTTTGTGTTGGTATGATTTGTTAAGCAGCACTTTAAATAACTAGGAAAGACAGTTGCCTTGTTTTTGGGAGTAAGGTGGGTTACCTAAGGTTTTGAATGCCCAGGAATGCAGAGTACTTGGAAATGCTTTTGGAAAGCCAAGTAGGCTTCTCTTTTGGAGGCTTTCTGGCTGCTCATTTTGCCCTGCGTGTTCCTGGGAGCTTGCCTCTGCTACCCCGAGACATCACTGATAGTTCTCGTCAGTTCATGATAAACAGATATTTATTTTAGGTTTATCTGCAACCTGAAATCGTGCCTGAGAATTCATAAAATGCGGAAAAGAGAGAAATCCTGCTCTCAAGCTACTTAAGATGTCAGCAGAATTTACCTATAGCATGTCTCCGTCTCATGCAGCTCCCCAGTTTCACTTATTCATTCAACAAATGCTTATTGCACCATTTGTTCATGTTGCCCTAAGTGCTGGGGATACAGCCACAAACAAAACAGACAAAAACCCTTGCATTCGTGGAACTCACATTCTAGTGGTAGTAGGTAAAATAATTAGCAAATCATTAAAGGATATAAGCTGTCAGATAGGGACAAGTGAGAGAGAAGGGAGATAGGAACTATTGGAGGGTTGCAGTTCTTTTTTAATTGTGGGTAGATATATGTGAAACAAATCCTTTGCTTTTCAATATTCTTCCCATGTGCAATTGATTGACATTGGTTATATTTATTGTGTTCAATCATTACTACTGTCTGTTTCCTGATTTTCCACGTTGCCCTTAACAGAAACTTAGTATCTCCTTAGCAGTGAGTTTTCCTTTTGCCCTTTCTCCCATGGAGCATTGCAGGTAATCAGGAGATACCTCTCTGAGAAGGTAGTATGTAAGCATTCAGATGACCAGATATTCCTGGAGCCCACAGGCTCGTACACCTTTACAGTTGCCTAGCGTCTTGGAAATCACTGAGTCTAACCTTTTTACTTTATGAATGGAGATGCTCAGGACTAGAGATAGGTCATATAGCTAGTCAGTGTCAGAATCAAAATATTAATGACTGTCTCTCTACTTCTTAAAGAGTGTTTCTAGCATGCTATTAGTCTGAGCATTTTCTGTAACTGTCGATTCTGTTTTGTAGATTGAGTGCCATCCGTATCTGACTCAGAAGAATCTGATCAATTTTTGTCAATCCAGAAATGTCTCTGTGACTGCTTATCATCCTCTTGGTGGTTCGTGGTAAGATGTGTCAGTGGTTGTGTTAGTCAAAGTCTGAGCAGGAAGTAGATGCCATACTCTGCTTTAAATTTGGGTAGTTAGATGAGAGCTTAATGAGAATATTGTCAGGGAGCAGAGAAACCACAGGGGATTTTGTAGGTGCAGTAGTTAATACCTCTAGACCCTATGGGCTCAAGGGAGGAGTTGTTCCTGGAAGCCAGAAAGAGAGTCATTTTGAAGGGGGCTGCTTGAGAGGAGCAGCAACATTTAAGTAGCAAAACTAGCTAGAAGTGACTTCTTTTGCTGATTTCTTGATTAGTGCATCTGTCCTGCTATTAATCCTCTCTGTCATTTGGTGCAGTGGTTAAGAGCTTAGTTGCCACCTAAAAGGTCAACAGTTTGAACCCACCTGCCAGTCCTTTGAAGCTCTGTGGGACAGTTCTATTCAGTCATATAGGGTCACTATGAGTTGGAATTGACTACACAGCAGTTTTTTCTTTTTAAATCAAGATATTTCACACAGATCTCAGTCTTTCTATAAAATCTTTAAATTCTACAAGTCATTTTTCTCCAGAACTTGACATTTTTACTGTGTGCCAGGTATCAATCAATGAGCCTCGTAGCAACACTCACTTAGTTCCCTAAGCCAGAAAGCTGGAAGCCATCGCTTTCCTGTCTCCCTCAATCCAGCCCTCAGCTACCAAAGTCTGTTGATTATTCTGTCAGATGAATTTTGTTTCTTGATCTCTAGTCTCACCATCTATGAGCCCCAGTGATATAGTGGGTTAGGCACTCAGCTGTTAATGAAAAAATCAGCAGTTCGAATTTACCACTGGCTCCTTGGAAACGTTATGGGCGGATTCTACTCTGTCCTGCAAGATTGATGTGAGTCAGAATTGACTCAATGGCAAGGTTTCTTTTCTTCTCTCTCTCTTTTTTTTTAAAATACTGTACTTTATCCAGAACTTCCTGCTTAATAAATTTGTACAACTTTCTAGAATTTGTAAGGACAGAACTTCTCACTTTCTTCACCTTTCTTGAGGTTTCTTTTTCCATGTGCCACTCCCCAATTTATACTCACACTGTTCAGATTACATGCAAAACAAACGAAAACAACAAAAACCCCAACACGTTCACTTACCCACCATTAGAAATGTAAATATCTCATAAACAGCTAAAAGAGATAAAGAGCAAATGAGGCCCTGAAACAGCATATTTACAGATAATAGCAAGTATCCTCAAGAGAGAACCCAGCATTCCCACTCACCAGTGAGTTTTATGGAGCTCTCCTGGCACAGTGGGAAAGAGCTCAAGCTGCTCACTAAAAGGTTGGCAGGTGGTTGGAATCCATTAGCCAATCCTTGGAAACCCAGTGGGGCAGTTCTTTTCTGTCTTAGTTGCTGTGGGTTGGAATCAACTTGTAGGCAATGCCATGGATTTTAGTTTCACCATCGCTGCTTGTGAGTTAAGAGGTCCCTTAGATTATTAGGCAACCTCTTAACTACTTCCTTCCCTTCCAGATTTGCATTATTTCAATCTATTGCCCCCTTGGTAGCTGAAAGGAGCTGTCTCAATATGATCATGTCATCTTCCTGCCTCCTTAAAAAGTCTGCATTTCTTGGTATGGCATATGAGGCTCATTTGATCTGGCCTCTGCCTACCTCTGGCTTCATTTCTACCCGTTCCCCACGAACATTCTATATATTAAACATATGAAACTATTTGTGGTTTCTTAAACAGGACATGTTCTTTCCAGTGTCTTTGTCTTTGCGTATACTGTTGTCTTTACTTGGAAATCTTTTTTTTCTTTTTATTATGATTGAGTGAAAATGTACATTCCCATATAAATTTATGTGCCCACCTATATGCAGCTTCCACTGCTCTCCCTGCCTGGTGACAGCACACTATTCCTCTCTGCTCCATACATGTCTCATCCTCCCAGCAGTCTCCTTTCCCCCCCTCTCCACCCACTCTCCTTCCTCCAGCCAGAGGTCAGCAGGATGATATCCTGTAGATAAATAGAACCATAAAGTGCATCCAATATATGGGCACTCTGCATCATCAAGTCCAATCCATTCATGTCCAAAGAGGGGACCTTCGTTATGATTTATAGGCAAGGGCAGCATCAGGGCCAGGGGTGATGCTCCCAGGGGGACCCTGAAGGCGCTGAATGTCAATTGTGGTCTTTTAGTGGAGTTCTCAGTGTGCACCCCTATTTATTCTTGTGTTGCCAGTAAGACTCAACTTAGTGAGCTCCATTGTGGCTATCACTGGTGGTGGCTGGGCATCATCTCGTTCTTCTGGTCCCAAGTCGATATAGGCACCCACTCATGTGAGTCTCTGTCTTCTGGGTTGTCATTTTGGTCCTCGGTGAGCATCCGTTCCTGCTGAGTTGGGACCATTTGCTGTGCCCTCGGATGGCACCTTGGCAGCTTTGAAGACTCCAGATGCCACTCACCAATGTGGGGTGCAGAGAGCCCCCTTAACAAAATGCTAATTGTGCCAGTTGGCCTCGATTTTGCCTAAGAGCATGGTCCCCTGCCCCAGCTACTCTGTCCTTGCAATATTGGGTTAAGATGGAAGGAGTATTCCTATTATGTTGAAGTCCGCTTAATATTGTTCTTGTTTCTAATGTGTGCTGTCACCAATTTCACCCAACCAAATTTCTAGCAACTATCTAATCTGAACCCTCCCCCCCTCGCCCTCCCTCCCTTCCCTCCCTTGCAGCCATCAAAGAGTCTTTTCTTCTATACATACGTCTGTTTTTGAGTTCTTATCTTAGGGGTCTCATACAATATTTGTCCTTTTGTCACTGACTACTTTCACTCAACGTAATGTCTTCCAGTTGAAACCAGGTTAGGAGATGTTTTCTGGAATCATCATTATTCTTTATCATTGCATAGTACTCCATTGAGTGCATATCAGTTTACCTGTCCATTCCTCTGTTGTTGGGCATCTGGGTTGATTCCATCTTTTTACTTGGCAATCTTATCTTTTTTTAAAAAAAATTCTGGCTAACTCCGGCTTTTGATTTAAGGTCTAGTTCAGCATCACCTTCTCCAGGAAGCCTCTCTGACTCCCTTGGTTCATAGCTCCTAGTCTCTTGTCGTTAGTTCTTCTCAGTCTGTACTACTAGACAAAGCCACCTGAGAGCAGAGACTGTCCCTTATTTGTTACTGTATTCCCAGCCCCTAACTCAGTGCCTGGGAGTTATTGGGTGCTGACAAATGCTGCAAGTAAAATTTGTATTGCCTGTGTGTTTTCCATATGAAATGGGGCACCTGTGTTTGAACTTGGTAGCACATAGAGAGTTCCTAGAAGACTGGGTTGTAGTCCACAATTAAGCTTTGGAGTAGAAGAACCGCAAGGATATACTGAGTGGTGGGAGCCGTCCACGAGAAGGGACGTTCACTGAAACCCTGAGCTGATGTCAGGGAGTAAGTGGACTCAGTTAATTTCTTCAGTAAACTTTGGGGACCACGTCTAGCTCAGTGCTTAAAACTTGGTAAAAATCCAAAAAAATTCATTTACCTTGAGTCAATTCCAACTCATTGTGACCTGATAGGATAGAGTAGAACTGCCTCAGAGGGTCGCTGGTGGAGTTGAACTGCTGACCATTAGGTTAGCACCCAAGCTGTTAACTACTACAACACCAGGACTCAAAGAAAAATTAGTAACTGCTTAAATGTACAAGGTCTGACAATTAAGTCCAGAAACTTAATTGTTGTTAGTGCTACATACCTCATAGCTGAATATCAATCAGTGTGGTCACCTTTGGAGTATTCTGCTGGGGAAGCTATGCACTGATGCCAGCGCCTAATTCACCCTTTAAAGCAATTTTGGAACTCTTTTTCTGGAATAGCCATCAGAGCTGTTGTCATATTAACCTTGATTTTCTGAATGTCATCAAAATGTCCTCCTTCTAATATTTCATTTATCTTTGGGTAAAGAAAAAAGTCATTAGGGGCCAGATCAGGGGAGTAGGGGGAGTGTTCCAATACACTTACTTGTTTACTGGCTAAAATCTCCTTCACAGACAACTATACACTAAGCTTGCAAACTTGCCACCATGCTAATGTGTGCAATGGCCATTCTGGAAAGAGTTCTAAAATTGAAGAGTGGACTGGGCGCTGGTATGGGTGCGTAGCTTCCCAAGGGGAGTGCTTCAAAGGTGACCATAGTGATAGTCAGCAATGATGTATGTAGCACACATGACAACTAATTCGTGGACTTAATTTTTGAACCTTGTAGGTTTCCTAGAGTGAGCATGTATCATGATTAGAAAAACTGTTTTATGTACTTTGGAGAAAGTTTTTTTTTTTTTTTTAAAGAAGTATAGATGTTATTCTTTCAGCTCACCAACCTGGCTTATCTTTTTCTAGTGAGGGGGTTGACTTGATGGATGATCCGGTGATCAAGAAGATTGCGCAGAAGCACGAAAAGTCTCCAGCTCAGGTACGTGGGTGGAGGGCTGTCTGCTTGGCTGGCTGTGGACATTTCCTTGTCCTCTTAGAGTCACTGGACTTCATGGAGGAGGAAAGGGTTAATGTATTCCCATTCAGTCAGGCTACTCTTAACTTTCAAGACCCAGAAGGAGATTTTCTTCTTGTAGAGATTCCAGGCAGACCCTGTCTGTCCCCACCAACTGAACTAATAGTTGTTATAAAGTGAAATGAGGAGCCCTGGCAGTGCAGAGGGTAAATGCTTGACTGTTAACCAAAAAGTCAGTGGTTCAAACCCACCACCTGCTCTGCAGGAGAAAAGATGTGGCAGTCTGCTCCGGTGGTCAGCCTCAGAAACCCTGTGGGGGGCAGTTCTACTCTGTCTCAAGGATCACTGTAAGCTGGAACTGACTTGATGGTAACAGGTTTTTTTTTTTTTTAAATAAAGTGGAACAGAGAGTAGTTTATTAAAATTTTTCTTGTTCTAAGTCAGATGTGTTTGGAGGGATTGGACCTGTGTTAACAGAATCTCATTAAACTGTAGACAGGTTTTTGTACCTTCTCCTTGGGCCAGTAGCAGGTGTTACGGACATATTTGTAAAACTGTTCAGAAAGTGCTAGTGTGATGAATTTTTAAAGAACTTGGATATGAAGTGCTTGTAATAAAATCTCCTGCTGTACCTGACTGGTGGACTTTTGCCGCCAGTAAGACTTAGAATGTTAAGAAAATAACTTAGAATTGACTCCATGTGATTTCCTTTGTTTTGTCCTTTTTTTCCTCCTGCAGATTTTGATCCGATTTCAGATCCAAAGGAATGTGATAGTGATTCCAAAATCTGTCAGTCCAAAGCGGATTCAAGAGAATTTCCAGGAAAGCAGTTTTTATTTTATGTTATGTAGAAGGTTTTAGAATCATGTATTATAGGGTAAGTTGACTACTACAACAGACAGCCATCGGGGACCCTCGGCTATGTTTCCTGTCAGGACAATCATTGGTAGTAGCTGGGCACCGTGTAGTTCTCGTCTCACACTGATGCAGTCTCTGGTTTGTGTGGCCCTTTTCTGTCTCTTGGGCTAATATTTTCCTGGTGTCTTTGGTGTTCTTCGTTTTCCTTTGCTGCAGGTGAGTTGGGACCAATCAATGCATCTTAGATGGCTGTGAGTGAATTCGACTCAAAACAACCCTGTAGATCAGAGTAGAACTGCCCTGTAGAGTTTCCAAAGAGTGCCTGATGGATCTGAACTGATGACCTCTTGGTTAGCAGATGTAGCACTTAACCACTACATCACCAGAGTTTACAGAGTATGGTAAAACATGGCTAAAGCTGGAATCCTTGTGAAGACGAAACCTGTCAGAGAATGAAAACTCAAATGTTTCCACTAAAATGAATCATAGCAAAGTGGTTAAGACTGTACCCTGTCAAAGGCGGAAAACTTCCAAGATCTGGAAAATCAAGGTAGTACCATCAAGTTCCCACTCTCACAGGTTTCACTGTGTATTGGTTTCCTAGGACTGCTGTAACAAAGTACCACAAGTTGAATGGCTGCCAGCTGCACAGATATATATTATCTTACAGTTCTGGAGACCAGAATTTTGAACTCAGGGTGTCAGAGGGCTGTGCTGTCTCTGAAGGCTTAGGGAGGAGTCTTCCAGGCTTATGTTGTCTTCCAACAATCCTTGGTATCCTTCAGCCTGTAGCTGCATCACTCCAGTGTTGGCCTCCGTCATCACATGACATTCTTTACTGTGTCTGTGTGTTCTCTCCTCCTTTTATCAGGACCCCAGTCATTGGATTTAGGGTCCATCACAATCCACTATGACCTCGTCGTAATTAATCACATTTACAAAGACACTATTTCCAAATGAGGTCACATTCTGAGGTCCTGGGTGGGCATGAGTTTTTGAAGGACACTGTTTAGCCCACTGCACAAGATGTGACTGATTTCTCTAAGATAGTGATTCTGTGGGGTAAAAGTGGGACCATATAGACTGTTACCCTCTACAGGACATTTTGGAATCACTGAACCACATTCTTCTTTCTCCTCTGGTGTAATTCCCCATCTAGGGGTGGAGGAGTTGACAATCTTGAAAAATGTTGTGAGAGTAGTTCATAGTCCTCAAGAAAAGGGGAGTGGGTAGGGGAGTTTCCAATACTATTTTAAGAGTACTCTATTAGAGTTTATAGTCCACTGGGCCAGGTGATTCCCTAGTTAGTAGGGGGATATGAAACAAAATTTTGTTTTGAGAAGTGAGGAAAATTCTTTGCTGCACATTTTAACTATAGGACAGAGTAAAATTACCCCACAGAGTTTCTGAGGAGTGGCTGGTAGATTTGAACTGTTGATCTTTTGGTTAGCAGCTGATCTCCTAACCACTGCACCACCTGGGCTCTTCTTTTTAACTATTGCCGTGCGTTCCTTACTCCTGTAAGATGATTATAGTATTGCATCCCCTCGTTCCAAGGTTTCCTAACCTTAGTGAAGACTAAGCCAACATCAGTCAAATAATCAAAATCACAGTGTGTTTTGGGAACCGAGGCAGTTTCATGTGTCTAAGGCAGTGTTTCTTATATATTTTTGCATTCCATACAGAGAGATAGTATGGGGATTTGCATGTAACTGATGTTCAAATAAATATTAGCCAAATTGAATTTCCTGTGAACATTTTGTTTTGGTTGCAGGTATTTGATTTTGAATTAACAGAACAAGAAATTGAAGATCTCCTCTGCCTAAACAGGGATTTTCGAATGGCCAGATTTCCCATGTAACTATGACTCCTATACTTCCTTTTAAAATAGAGGCAGCAATATATAGATTGGATGACTGGTTCCTAAACTGGTATTTGTTATATATGTTGTTGGTTATTAAACCTTAACAAAAAAGCCCTGGTGGCATAGTGATGAAGTGCTGGCCTGCTAATTGAAAGGTCAGGTACGAAGTCACCAGCTGCTCTGCTGCAGAAAGATCTGGCAGTCTGCTTCTGTAAAGGTTTACAGCCTTAGAAACCTTAGGGGCAGCTCTACTCTGTCCTGTAGGGTGGAGTTCTATCCTATTTAAACGCGGGCTGCTGAATGAAACCAATGACTAATTTCATATATGGAGAAACTTAGAAATACATAGTTGTATCATTGAAAATGTGTTTCTTAGAAAATGATCTTTATCCTGTTTCTATCTTTGTTTTCAGAGCAGAAAATCACAAAGACTACCCTTTCAACATAGAATTCTAAGAATAGCTTACTGCGTCCTCATTTCCTCCTCAACCCAGAAAAAGCGGTCTGTTTGGCAACGTCGACACTGCTGACAGTGTTCTCTTCTGGCCTGCCTCTGCGGTGGGCTGTGCTCACAGTAATGAGGCAGCTTTTGCTAGTGATAGAAGGAGCAGAGTTTGACTTGCGTGGATTCCTGCCTGAAACAGAAACCTAGTTCTTTGAGAAATCTGAAGAGTTCAGTGTGGTTTAAGTGATTTACCCCTCTGTGCTACTCTGCCTAAAATTGTTAGCAATTGTGCGTGTGCTGTAGGTGACTTTCTAAGAAGAAGAAAGGATATTTAGATAAACGAATTTTCTGGAGTTACTATTGTCAAATACTGTTGACTCTTTCCACTAGAGAATCCACACTATTCTTAGGAATCTGTTGAGTACATAGTATGACAGAGTTTTTACAAAACGTGCCACATGGCTTCTACCCTCTAAAAAAGGATATTTGATAACTCATGAATTATTTACCTTCACATTTAAAAAAACGTTGCATTAGAGAAATATTAAAGCACATGCAAAAGTTGAGAAAATTGTGCACTGAATCTGTATACCCATTACTCAGCTTGAACCATGGCCAGGCTCCCTCTTCTCTCCTATCCTCTGCTGCCCTCCAACCCCCACCTCCTAGGTGATTTTGAAATAAAATCCTTACCTTCTTCTCACGTTGAAAGGAAAACTGAGTGAACCAGGGAAGCTGTATCAGCTCAACAGAGAGTGTTTTTTTTTTCTTCTTATTTTAAACCCAATTTTTAAATAGTATTTTTTAAAAATAAAGTCTTTTGGTAAGTCAGATTATACCTCTGGAAACACCAACTCAAAGGTGAAATGTGAAATATGGATCATTTTTTTCCACTCACACACTCATTATTTAGCTTGGCCAAACTTTTTGTATGGAGAAGAGGATGTGAATCTTGGTCTCTTATCAAGGGCAGAGGTGGGGTATTCACTCCTAGGTTTGTTGAGTGCAGTGTGTTAGTTAATTGGTGAACGCCATTCCCCAAATGGCCCATAGACTCCCAGCCTGCCCAGGATTTGTGGTCACTGTTCCTAGCCATGTTTACTTAGCATATCGGGCCTGGTTCTGCACCCTTAGTTTCATACAGAATATGCAAGGATTTAGCTTTTGTTTGACTCTGTGGTTATTTTAGCCAACCTCCTTCTAGGACTTTTGCTGCTATCCAAAAGGAGTTACACTAGAAGAAAATCTCAGTGACGTCCCTGTGTTTCTCCCAACTCTCTCCTCTTTTCCTGTGTATTCTTATATATACACTGTATAAAGCTCTGAGTTCCTTCCCCTGCTGGCACAATGCTTGGAGAAGGAATGGAGGTTAGGGAATTCTGTGCAACAGTGACTGAAGGAATTTGGTTTGGGGGCAGTTAGGCTCAGTGTCAGTAGGTGGGCTGGCAGAGTTAAGGAGTGTGGAGACCTGGGCTTGAATCTCAACCTGTTTCTAGCTCTGTTAAGATTACTTAGCACTGCCGCTGAATAGATTCTGACTCATAGTGACCCTATGGGACATAGTAGAACTACATCATAGTTTCCAAGGAGTGACTGGTAGATACAAGCTGCTGACTTTTTGATTAGCAGATGTACCTCATAACCACTATACCACCAGAGGGTCCTACTTAACCTTACAGTTCCTTATTTGTTAAATGGAGATAATAATTGTACCTAACAAGGTTGTTGATAACAGTGTCTGTCCTATGATAAGTCGCAGTAAGAACTAGCTCTTATCATTCCCATTATCATTATCGTCTTGCTCCTCAATTCCTCATACACACTGATTTCTAGTAGATACTATCTATCCCCCATCCCAGCCTCCCAAATGTATCTGGGCATGTGTGAATTTTGTGGGTCTTAGGTCTTGATCCTGGGAACCTCTCGTTTCTATATACTCCACCTAGACCTTGTCTAAGACAGGTGTTTGCCATAGGCATCACCCAAACTAAGACATTTGTTAGGGTCAGAAGAAAGAAGAAAGCCTAGTTTTCTCTGTAATGTTAATCATAGTACAAATGGACTTGGGGGGGGGGGTTGTCCAAAAGCTTCAAGGAGAGGCTTAAGTAAGGAGACGGTCCATAATGGGCCAATGGGAGGATCCAGTGTGTGAAAGTACTCCCTTGAGGGTCTCCTACCATCTGTATAATACTGTCCATTTCTGACATTTCTCCGGCCCCACTGTTACGGAGTTATTTAATTTTTTTGATATTTGTTCTTCATCAGTTAGTAGAGCCTTGCTGTTATCATTTGTAGAAATACCTTGAACATCTTTTCACAGTAGCACATACCAACTCCCCTCATTATATTTAACAGCTGTTTTCTGTTGTATGGCTCTATCAAATTCTATTGTCACCAGTTGGCTTTTGGAGGACTGGGTGGTGGTTTTCAGCTATTTTGCTATTGCAAACGAAACTCCAGTGCACACTGCCTGGTTCTTAAAAGGTCCCAATGGTCCTGCACACAGTTCCCCCCAAGGCAACAGAGTTGTGCCCAGAGTCCTGAAAAATAAGCTTTGGGATTTGATGGCTATGCTTGAGTCCTTGGTGCTGCCCCCGTGGGTTTGTACTAGGAATGTGTGACTTTGCCTTCTTTGGAGATGTCATTTAGTTAATCTCTTGAACCTTTATTGTTTCAGTTAGTGTCTATCTAAGGCCGTTAATGTTACATAATGAAAACATATAAAGCACTGAACACGGTGATCAACATGTAGTATTCTTTCTCTGTGTATTCCTTTTTATATTCCACACAAAATCCAAGATGTAACCTTACCATTTTGCAGATGTCCCTGGTCACTTAAACAATCAGGGATCTTTTTTTCTTAAATATAATTATCATGATGTTACTCTTGCACTCAAGGCAACTTGATGGCACTGGGTGGGTTACTCTTGCCCTTTTCAAATAGGAGATTATCTCATATATCATATCAATAATAGGATATTGGGGTGCAGAGGGTCAGAACTCACAGTAGTACTGGGCTTGATTTTCAATCAGTGAAAAGCCTTCAGTCTCTACTTTATTGATTCAGAGAGGATTGGGTTTTTCCAGTCTTCATCCAGGTCCTTGACATGGCCAATAGCTTTTGAGTTTTCTGTGTAGACCATTTCTCACTATACCCTTTCAGTATATTTATGTCATTATGGGTTTTGTAACATCATGATAAGGGGGGAAAAGATTGAACTTGTCAAAGACTTTCTTTTAATTGGATCCACGATCAATACCCATGAAAGCAGCAGTCAAGAAATTGAAAGATGCATTAGGCAAATCTGCTGTAAAAGATCTCTTTAAAGCTTTAAAAGCAAAAATATCACCTTGAGGACTAAGGCGTGTCTGACCAAGCTGTGGTGCTTTCACTTGCCTCATAAAGCTGGACAGTGAATAAGGAAGACTGAAGAAGAATTGATGCCTTTGAATTGTGGTGTGGGCAAAGAATGTGGGATGTATCATGGACCACCAGAAGAACAAACAAATCTATCTTGGGAGAAGTACAGCCAGAGTGCTTAAAAGCAAGGATGGTGAGACTACATCTCACATATTTTGGACATGTCAGGAACAATCGGTCCCTAGAGAAGGACATCATGCTTGGTAAAGCGAAGGGTCAGTGAAAAGAAGACTTTTAAACAAGATGGATTGGTACGGTGACTGCAATAATGGACTCAAGTATAACAATGATTGTGAGAATAGAGCAGAACTGGGCAGTGTTTCATTCTGTTGTAGTGACTGAGTAGGAATCAACTCAAGGACATGTAACAACAACATGGGTTGTGGACTTTGTTTACACTGTGTCTGCAATCCTTTCCAACTAGGATTCTGGTTTCTATATGAAAAAAGTGGCATTTGCTGTGATGTCTCCTCTGTCCCTAGCATTACTGAGTGCCAACAGTCCTGTGTACAGACTCATCTTCATTTACACAGCTTTTCCCAAAAGGCACTGAAACCATGGCCATTGAATTCATTCATAGAGACCCTTATAGAATGAGTAGATTTCCAAGGAATGGCTGCTGGATTTGAACTGATGATCTTTTGGTCAGTAGCCAAGCTCTTAACTACTGTGTCACCAGGTCTCCTGCAGTGGATCAAAATATAGGCTATTAATGCTAGGGAGACATGAATGATAAGAAAAAGAGCATTGATGTTCTTAAACATAACATGAATGTACACGATTCTGTGACTGGGAACCTCTGGTCTCCCTCTTCTGGAGCATGTCATCACTGTCACTGATACCACCTAACGGCAGCTGTCTGACATCTTGCTTTTTTTTCTTTAGTTTTCTTTTGTCATCATTAAAGTACGTTAATGATCTCCAAGTCGTTGGACTTGCACAAACTTGCGTACTTTTTCTATCAGCTGCCCTTCACTCCCTTGTTCCTGCTCTTTGTTCTGAGTAGCCTTAGAAGGGCAGTGTTGAAGCCAAATGGGCCAAATCCTCTCTCCCCTTACCATACAGCAACCAAGGACAAGTCTAACATGTTGAGGCTTGGCCAGGGGAACACTTCCATTGAGATTTTATGTCTAGAGCAAGTGGGACAAAGTTAAATTGTAACTGAGTTAGTGGTGGTTGAAGTGTCCAATAAGAGTAACAGCATCCTTACATGATTTCTTGCTAAAAGATAATTTTGGGGTTTTTGCCTCTGAGACTCCCAGAGTTTCATTTCTGTCTCTCCACCTGGCCCTCTACCTTCCTTTAGTTTCGGGAGGCTATCATTCTTGCTTTCTTCAGTATTCCCAGTGACTCTATATCTCCACTCGAACCCAGCCAAACCAACTGCTGTTGAATCAATTACAACGCATACAAAACAAGACAAAAAACAAGTCTGTTGTCATTGAGTTGATTCTGACTCATTGCAATCCTATAGGACAGGGTAGAGCTGCCCTGTAGAGTTTCCAGGACTGTAAAGCTTTACAGAGGCACAGTGCTACATCTTTCACCCATGGAATGGGTGGTAGGTTTGAACCACTGACCTTTTGGTTAACAGCTGAGTGCTTTAATCAGTGAACAACCAGGGCTCCTTAATACTACTACCAACTTTTCCATAGTTCAGCCACTATGATTAGCCATAGGGTAGCTATGAACTGGAATCAATTAGACAGCAGCAAGTTAATGGTTAGTCAGTGATACGAAGTGTGGCTGCTTCTGGACCACTTGAGTTACTGTCCAGAGCAAGAGGATAATGGAGTTTTCAACGTCTTCTCTGCAGGACTGACTGATCAACACTAAATTCTTGGGACAGAGTAAGCCCCAAGGCTTCCTGACTTATAAAGTGTTGAGTGTGTACAAATCAGATGGGAGTGGAGAGCACACTTCCTACTAAAATAAATAGGGGTGGCTCTAGAGTGTTTAGGAACACAGTGATAGTGTGGTATTTGCCTCCTAACCTGTGCTGTGGGAAGTTAGTATCTCATGGCTCCTTCTGGGTGAATTGTTTGCCAGAGCTGTGGATTAAGTAGAAGCCATGGAGGCTCTGGTCCTTGTTCTTTATGCTCTACCAATCTATTTGGGAGAAGCATACATTATGAACCTAGGTCCCTAGGTGGTGCAAATGGTTTGTGCTAATCTAAAGTTTGGAGGTTCAAATCCACTCACAGATACAGTGGAAGTAAAGGCCTGGTGATCTGCTTCTGCTAAGATTACAGCTGAGAAAATCTGATGGAGCAATTCTAATCTGTAATACATGGGGTTGCCATGAGATGCAAATGACTCCATGGCAACTAATAGCAGCATGCTTTGTACCATCTAGGAAGCCCTGGTAGCATAGTGGTTAAATGCTATGGCTGGTAACTGGAAAGTTGGCAGTTCAAATCCACCAGGTACTCCATGGGAGCTGTATAGGGTAGTTCTACTCTGTCTTATAGGATTGCTATGAATCAGACTTAATGGCAGAGAGTTTGGCTTGCTTTTTATGTACCATCTATGTCCTAAGGATATCTGAGAACACTAAAGGTGGGAGTATGGCCAGTTCAGCCTCTACTGCCATTCAGCTTGTCTGCTATGGGACTTTGTTTTTGTTCTTAACAGGCAGAATGGGACTGATACAACTCATCATATCACTTCCTAACCTAATCTATCCCACTGTGGTCAAGTTGATTCCAACTCATGCTGATCCTACAGGACAGAGTGGAATTGCCCTGTAGAGTTTTCCAGTAGGGCCTGGGTGGTGCAAACTGCTGACCTCTTAGTTAGCAGTCATAGCTCTTAATTGTCATGCTGTGAGGTTTTCCATGTTTCAAGATGGATGTTTTTCCTCTCTCTTCTTGTGGCTCTGTGTGTGTGACTGCAGAGGTGCTGGGTAGTGTTGCTGTGGAAGGTGGGTCTCTGTTAAGAGAGTGGAAGCCTATAAGACACTGTGTTTTACATACTATGCCTCTCAGTCCATCCTCACAATAGCTTGAGGAGGTGCTATTTCTTCTATTTTTTAAAAAAAATTCTGGTAAAAATATACACAACAAAACATTCACTGATTTAACAATTTCTGTGTGTGTAAGTCACTGACATTGATTACATTCTTTATGTTGTGCAGCTATTTTTGCTATCTTTTTCTAAATTATTACAACACAATTAACATTCGCCCAATGCTACCTAAGAATTTCTCCCTTCCTACCATCTGTGGTAACCACTAACAAGCTTTGGTTTCTGTCCTTTTGTTTATTTCATATACATGAAATTGTACAGTATTTTTCCTTTTGTGTATGGTTTTCTTCACACAGTATAATGCTTT
This sequence comes from Heterohyrax brucei, assembly GCA_028571685.1. Classification (NCBI taxonomy): domain Eukaryota; kingdom Metazoa; phylum Chordata; class Mammalia; order Hyracoidea; family Procaviidae; genus Heterohyrax; species Heterohyrax brucei. The sequence goes on along the minus strand of CM053142.1, from coordinate 58,697,452 downwards.
CAAGGTTCATCCATGTTGTGGCACATACCAGGACTTCGTTTATTTTTGGGGAAGAATAATATTCCATTGTACAAAAGCACCACATTCTGTTTATCCATTCTTCTAGTGATGGAGTTTTAGCTTGTTTCCATCTTTGGGCTATTGTGAAAAGTGTCGCAATGAATATTTCCTCCACTTTTAAAGACAGAGATAGAGATAGAGATAAAGAAAGATAAGATGCTGAGGTCTATAAGGTCCCCAGTGTGTCCATGGCAGAATTTTTCTTTTTTTTGTTTTGAGTTTCGAGCAGTTTCTGTTACTTTAGAACTGCTTTACTGCTTATTGTCAGAACTGTGTATTATCCCAGGGCACAGGATTTTCAGGTTGAATTGCATGGGATATAAGCCCTATGAGAACTTTTTCAGTGAAGATACGTAGCACATGATTACCTGTGGTGAAAATGCTGTCAGATACTGTAATACTTTCAACTGAAAGCTCAATCTTCCCCAAAACCGTTGCTAAGCAAATATACCACCAGGTGGCGCTTGTGAAACACTAACGAACACAGACGACAGTCTTGTTTTTAAGGTTCTGTTAATCTCTGTGAGGAAAGCAGCAAAGATTAGCGAAAGAAAGCAGACACCGGGAATTTACAAAGCCTAAAGAGTTTCAGTGGTGCAGCATTCAAGAGGCTGGCTGCTAACGAAAGGGCAGACAGTTGGAATTCACCAGTCGCTCCTGGGAAATCCTACGGGGGCAGTGCTGCTCTGTCCCATGAGGTTACTCTGAGTTAGAACCTGCTGGACAGCAAAGGGTTTTGGTAAGGAGTTTCAGAGTTTGTATAGTTACACTCTTAAACAGTATTTCCTGATTCCCTTTTTCAGATAGTGATCGAAAAGCTAGTAATGCTTTGAAGTTAGTACTGTCCCTTTGGTTATTCAAGGCCCAACAATTAAGTCAGAGAACTTCACTGTTTCAGTGCCACGTGTCTCATTGCTGTGTATCACTGAAGTCCTCCCTTTCAGAAGCTATGTATCGACTCTAGCGCCTACTCCACCCTTCAAAGCAGTTTTGGAACCCTTTCTGGAATGGCCATTGTACAGGATGGCGCAGTGACAAGTCTGCGAACTTAGTTGTGTGGTTGTCTGTGAGGGAGTTTTTAGCCAGTAAACAAGTAACTGTAGAGCAACACTCTCCCTGCTCACCTGATCTGGCCCCCAATGACTTTTTTCTCTACTGAAAGATAAAGGAAATATTGAAAGGAAGACATTTAGATGACATTCAGGACATCAAGGGTTATGATGACAGCTCTGATGGCCATTCCAGGTAAAGAGTTCCAAAATTGCTTTGAAGGATGGACTGGGCTCTGGCATTGGTACATAGCTTCCCAAAGGGAGTACTTCGAAGGTGACCATAGTGACATTCAGCTAAATGAACTTAATTGTCAGTCCTTGTACACAGAAAACAAAAACTCATTGTTGTCAAGATGATTCAAAGTCATGGTGGCCCTACAGGGCAGAATTTCCAAGGATTGGCTCCTGCATTCTAACTGCGAGCCTTTTGATCAGCAACCAAGCTGTTAACCACTGTGCCATCAGGGCTTTGTGTGTATATACACATACATATATATGTGTGCGTGTGTGTGCATATGTATATATGTATATATATATATACCCCAAACTAAACCCACTGCCACTGAATTGATTTCAACTCATAGTGACCCAACAGGTCAGAGAAGAACTGCCCTATAGAGTTTCCAGGTAGCACCTGGCAGATTGGAGCTGATGACACTTCCTGATTAGCAGCTGTAGCACTTAACCACTGAGCCACTGGATTTTCCAAGTACACATACATATATATATGTATATATATATACTTTAAAGCCTGATACTTCATAATGATATATATATATCTATATATATTTTTAAGCCACTAATGACTAATCTTCATCTGAAAGTAGATTTTAGGAGCAGTTTCTAGAATATGATCAGGAATTAATGATACTGAAGGAAGAAGTCAAATCTGCATTGAAGGCACTGGTGAAAAACAAGGCTCCAGGAATTGATAGAATATCAACTGAGATATTTCAACAAACAGGTACAGTGTTGAAAGTGCTCTCTTATCATGCCAAGAAATTTGGAGGACGGCTACCTGGCCAACTGAGTGGAAGAGATCCATGTTTATGCCCATTCCAAAGAAAGGTGATCCAACCAAATGTGGAAATTACCAAACAATATTGTTGCTATCACACAGAAGTAAAATTCTGCTCAAGATCATTCAAAAGTGACTACAGCAATATATTGTCAAGGAACTGCCAGAAATGCAAGCTGAATTTGGAAGAGGATGTGGAACCAGGGATATTATTGCTGATGCCAGATGGATCTTGGCTGATGTTTACTTGTGTTTCGCTGACTATGCAAAAGCATTTGACTGTGTGGATCCTACTAAATTATCGTTAACATTGCAGAGAATGGGAATTTCAGAGCACCTAATTGTGCTCTTATGGATCAAGAGGCAGTCGTGTGAACAGATCAAGGGGACATTTCATGGTTTAAAGTCATGAAAGGTGTGTGTCAGGGTTGTATCCTTTCACCATACCTTTTTAATCTGTATGCCGAGCAACTAATGTAAGAAGCTGGATTTTACGAAGAAGAGAGAGGCATCGGGATTGGAGGATGACTCATTAACAACCTGTGTTATGCAGATAACACCACCTTACTTGCTGGAAATGAAGAAGATTTGAGACACCTGCTGATTAAGATCAAGGACCACAGCCTTCAGAATGGATTGCATGCCAACATCAAGAGAACAAAAATCCTCACGACTGGACCAGTAAGCAACGTTGTCGTAAATGGAGAAAGGATTGAGGTTGTTACAGATTTCATTTTACTTGGGTCCACAATTAATGCCCTTGGAAGCTGCAGTCAAGAAATGAAAAGATGCATTGCACTGGGAAAATCTGCTACAAAAGGCCTCTTCAAAGTATTCAAAAGTATGGATGTCACCTTGAAGACTAAAATGTGACTGACCCAAGCCATGGTATTTTCAGTTGCATCATATGCATGTGGAAGCTGGACCATGAACAAAGAAGGCGGAAGAAGAATTGATGTCTTTCAGTTGTGGTGTTGGAGAAGAATGTTGAAGGTACCATGGACCACCTAAAGAACAAACAGATCTGTTCTGGAAGAAGTACAACCAGAGTGCTCCTTGGAAGCAAAGATGGCAAAACTGCCTCTTACATACTTTGGACATGTTATCAGGAAAGATCAGTTGCTGGAGAAGGACATCATGCTTGGTAGAGAGGAGGATCAGCAAAAAAGAGAAAGACCCTTGATAAGATGGATTGACACAGTGGCTGCTAACAATGGGCTTAAACACAAAAACGATGTGTACGTGATCCAAGACTGGGCAGTGTTTCATTCTGTTGTTCATAGGGTCACTATGAGTCAGAACCAATTCGATGGCACCTAACTGCAACAACAACAACAGGAGTGGTTTCAGTTCTGGTTTAACAGAGTATCCAGGAGCCACAGTTTGGCGGGGGAGGTTCCTCCAGTCTCTGTCAAATCATTAACTCTGGTTTTTACATGTGAATTTGAATTCTTTTATATATTTTTCTCCTATATGTCTAGGTGCCTTCATTGTGTTCCCTTTCAGAGCAGTCATTGGTGGTAACAGGGCACCACTTAGTTCTACTGGTATCAGGCTGGTGAAGTCTCATGCTCATTTGGTCCTTTAATCCTTTGGGCTAGCATTTTCCTTATGCATTTGGTTTTGTTCATTCTCCTTTTCTCTGAGTGGGATAGGAGCAATAGATGTATGTTAGACAACCACTTGAAAGCTTTTAAGACTCCAGAACACTACTTACCAAAGTGAGATGTAGAACAGTTTCTTTATAAACTTATATTATGCCAATTGACCTAGACGTCTCCCAAAACTATGGTCTCCAGGCTACTGCCCCAGCTACTCAGTCCCTCAAAGTGTTAAGGCAACTTCTTTACTTTTGTTTTGGTCTGGTTTTGCTGACTTGTCCTGTATAGCGTGTGGTCCTTTTCTTCACTGAAGTTTACTCCTGTCTACTATCTAGTTAATGAATTTCCTTCCCTTCCCTTATTCACACATGTAACTATCAAAAATAATGCTTTTTTCTGTATGTAGCCTTTTCTTGAGTTCTTGTAACAGTGGGCTCACACAATATTTTTCCTTTTGTGACTCACTTATTTCACTCAGCATAATGTCCTCCAGATTCATCTATGTTGTGAGATTTTTGGGATCCTTCATTGTTCTTCATTGTTGCATAGTATTCTGTTGGGCATAGGTAACACAATCTGTTGGTCTGTTCTTCTTTTGATGGATATTTAGATTGTTTCTTCTTTTTGTTATTGTCAATAGTGCTGCAATGAACATGAATGTGCATATGTCTATTTGTGCGATACCTGTTTCTCTTGGGTATATTCCTAGGAGTTGGATTGTTAGATGGTATGGTTTATCTATTTCTAGCTCTTTAAGGTAGCACTATACTGTTTTTCAAAGTGATTTTACCATTCTACCTACCCACTAGCAATGCACAAGAGTTTCAGTTTCCCACCAGTCTTGCCAACATTTGTTATTTTGGGTTTTCTGGATTAGTGCTAGCATTGTTGAGGTGGCATAGTATTTCACTGTAGTTTTGATTTGCATTTTTCTAATGGCTAGTGATCCTGAGCATTTCTTCTTGTGTCTATAAGCCACCTGAATGTCTTCTTTGGCTAAGTGTCTGTTCATATCCTTTGCACACTAAAAAAAAATTTTATTGTGCTTTAAGTTTACATTTCAAGTCAATCTTTCATGCAAAAACTTACACACATATTGCTGTGCAACTCTAGCTGCACTCTAGCTGACAGAATACTCCTTTCCATCCTGTATTTCTTGTGTCCATTCAACTAGTCCCGGTCCCCCTCTGCACTCTCACCTCATCTCTGGACAGGAGCTGCCCAGTTAGTCTCATGTATCTACGTAAGCCGAGAAGCAAACTTCTTCACCAGTATCATTTTATGTCTGATAGTTGAGTTCAATCTTTGTAGAGTTGTCTTTGGGAATGGTTATAGCTAATGGGGAGTCGAGGGCTCATGTCTTTTAGGGACCCTCCAGTCTGTCAGATCATCAGATTTGGTCTAGTAAAGTTTGAGTTCTGTACCCTTTTTTCTCCCATTATGTCAGGGACACTTGGTTGTGTTCCCTCTCAGGGCAGACATTGGTAGTGGCGAAATATCACCGAGTTCTTCTAGTGTCATGCTGATGCAGTCTCAGAATTATATGACCATTTCTGTCTCTTGGAAGCTCTGGTTGCATAGTGGGTAAGGGCTACAGCTGCTAACCAAAAGACGTCAGTTCAAATTTGCCAGGTGCTCCTTGGAAACTCTATGGGGCAGTTCTACTCTGCCCTATAGAGTTGCTATGAGTTGGTATCGACTCAGTGGCACTGGATTTGTTTTGTTTTTTTGGTTCTGTCTCTAGGGCTCATATTTTCCTTATGTCTTTGATGTTCTTCATTGTTCTCTGCTCCAGGTGGGTTGGCACAAGTTGATGCTTCTTAGATGGCCACTTGCTAGACTTTAAGACCCAGATGCCACACATCAAAGTGGAATGCAGAACTTTTTATTAAAAAACTTTGTTATGCCAATGGACCTAGATGTTCCCTGAAACTGAAGTCCTCAGATCCCTGTCCCTACTACTCTATCCTTTGAAATGCTTCATTATATTTAGAAAACTTCTTAGATTTTGGTCTAGTCCACTTGTGCTGATTTTTCCTCTACTCTGTGCTATCCTTCCTTCACCTAACATTATCTTTGTCTACTGTCTAATTAATGAATACCCACCTCCCTGCCTCCTCACCCTTGCAAACATCAAATACTGTTTTCTTCTTGTTTAAACCATTTCTTTTTTAAAAAATTTTTGTATTTAATATGACTGAATGAAAATGTACATTCCCATATAAATTTACATGCCCACCTATATGCAGCTTCCACTGCTCTCCCTGCCCAGTGACAGCACACTATTCCTGTCTGCTCCATACATGTCTCATCCTCCCAACAGTCTCCTTTCCCCTCCTCTCCACCCACTCTCCTTTCTCCAGCCAGAGGTCAGCAAGATGATATCCTATAGATGTATAGAACCATAAAGTGCATCCAATATATGGTAACTCTGCATCGCCAAGTCCAATTCATTCATGTTCGAAGAGTGGACCTTCGTTACGATTTATGGTCAAGGGCAGCATCAGGGCCAGGGGCCATCATCCCAGGGGAACCCCAAAACTGCTGGACCATCATGAGGTCTTTTAGTGGAGATCTAAGGATGCACCCCTTTTTATTCTTGTGTTGCCAGTGAGACTCAACTTAGTGAGCTCCATCGCGGCTATCACTGGTGGTGGCCGGGCACGATCCAGTTCTTCTGGTCCCAAGTTGATGTAGGCATCCACTCTATCTTCTGGGTTGTGTTTACCCAATGTCATTTTGATCCTCGGTGAGCATCTGTTCCTGCTGAGTTGGGACCACTTGCTGTGCCCTCGAATGGCACCTTGGCAGTTTTTAAGACCCCAGATGCCAATGTGGGGTGCAGAGAGCCCTCTTAGCAAAATGCTAGTTGTGCCAATTGGCCTCGATTTCGCCTAAGAGCATGGTCCCCTGCCCCCTGCCCCAGCTACTCTGTCCTTGCAATATTGGGTTAAGATGGAAGGAGTAGTCAAGTTATATTGAAGTCCACTTAATGTTGTTCTTGTTTCTAATGTGTGCCATCACTGATTTCACCCAACCAGATTTCTAGTAACTATCTAATCTAAACCCTCCCCCCATCAGCCTCCCTCTCTCCCTCCCCTCCCTTGCAACTGTCAAAGAGTCTTTTCTTCTATACACAAGTCTGTTTTTGAGATCTTATCGTAGAGGTCTCATACAGTATTTGTCCTTTTGTCGCTGACTACTTTCACTAAACATAATGTCTTCCAGTTGAAACCAGGTTAGGAGATGTTTCCTGGAATCATCATTATTCTTTATCATTGCGTAGTGCTCCATTGAGTATGTGTACCATAGTTTACCTATCCATTCTTCTGTTGTTGGGCATCTGGGTTGATTCCATCTTTTTGCTATCATGGACTGTGTTGTGATAAACATTCTTGTGCATGTGTCCATTGGTGTGAAAGGCCTTGATTCTGTAGGATATATTCCAAGTAGTGGAATTACTGGGTCAAATGGTATATCAATATCCATTTTTTTAAGGAAGTGCCAGATTGCTTTCCAAAGAGGCTGGACTATTTTGCAACTCCACCAACAGTGTAGGAGGGTTCCACTTTCTCCACAGCCTCTCCAGCAGTTGTTCTTTTGTGTTTTCTGGATCATGGCCAATCTTGTTGGGGTGACATGGTATCTCATTGTAGTCTTGATTTGAATTTCTTTAATAACTAAAGATTATGAACATGTCCACATGTGTTTTGGCTGCCTGGATCTCCTCTTTAGTGAAATGTCTGTCCATCTCCTTTGCCCATTGCTTCATTGGATGATTTATCTTCTTCTTATTGATGTTTTGTAGTGTCTTATAGATTATGGAGATCAGGCGTTGGTCTGACATAGAGTTGCCAAATATTTTTTCCCATTCTGTAGGTGTTCTTTTAATTCTATTAATAAATCTTTGGATGAGCAGAAGTGTTTGATTCTTAATAGTTCCCATTCATCTATTTTCTCTTCTGTTGATTGTGGTTTGTTTGACAGATTTTGAAGTCTGTCCACATAGATTTTGGAGTCTGTCCACATTAAACCATTTCTTGAGTCATTGTAATAGTGGTCTCATACACTCTTTTCCCTTTTACAACTGGCTAATTTCACTCAGCATAATGTCTTCCAGATTCCTGCATGTTGTGAGAAGCTTCCCACATTCACTATTGTTCTTTATTATTGCATAATATTCTATTGTATGGATATACAAGGTCTGACAATTAAATTCATGAATTCATCCTAGAAAAAGTATTACATACCTCATTGCTGAATACCATTACGGTCACCTCTGAAGTACCGCCCTTGGGAAGCTATGCACTGACACCAGTACCTCATTCACCCTTCAAGGCAATTTTAGAACTTTTTTCTGGAATGGCCATTACAGCTTTCATCGTATTATTCTTAATGTCCTGAATGTCATCCAGTTGTCTTCTTTTCAATATTATGCTTTATCTTTGGGTAAAGAAAAAGTCATTGGGACCAGATCAGGTGAGTAAGTAGAGTGCTCCAATGCAGTTATTTGTTTACTCCCTAAAAACTCCCTCACAGACAATGCCTTGTGATGCAAGAGCCATGAGTTATTGGTAAAAGTTCAGGTAGTTTTTGTCTACCTTTTTTCACACAGCCTTTTCAGCATTTTCAAATAGTAAACTTGGTTAACTGTCCAGTTGGTACAAACTTTTGCAGTGTTTTCATCAGTTCTGCTCGTTACTGGCCACCCTGAGCTCTGTTCTTCAGTGACACTTTCTCTTCCCTCAGATAAATGTTTAATCCATGTGTATACTGCTGTTTTCTTCATGGCGTTATCCCCATAAGCTTGGACTAACATGTCCCTGATTTCACTTCCATTCTTGTCAAGTTTAACAAGAACTTTAATATTTGTTCATTGATGTAATTCAAGCTCCAACATTCTTGCAACGGCATGCAGAAACACACAACAGCAATAATGAATGATGCTCAGCAACATAGCACTACATGTTGACACAAATACAGCTGTGAGACACTGATATACTAAGATTATGAAACCTTACTGAGTTGTTTGTGCAGGCCTGTCAAGGTAAGTGCACAGTGGCAACTTTCCAAACTTAATTGTCAGACCTCCTGCCATCTGATTGGACAGAACTGGGCTGGGCCTACTGTAGTTTATCCATTCATCCATTGATGGTCACCTAGGCTCATTCCATCTTTTTAATATTGTGAACAGTGCTGCAATGAATATTGGTGTGCCTATATCTATTCATGAGACAACTCCTATTTCCCTAGATTCCCTGGATTCTATAATATTTCTATTTCTTCCTTTTAAAGAAAGCATCAAATCCATTTTCAAAGTGGTTGTACCATTTTACATTCCCACTAGTAGTGTAGAAGAGTTCTAGTCTCCGAACAACCTCTCCAACATTCATTATTTTGTGTTTTTTTTTGGGGGGGGATCAATGCCAGCCTTGTTGGAGTGAGATGGTATCTTACTGTAGTTTTGGTTTGGATTTCCCTAATGGCTGATGATCATGAATGTTTCCTCATGTGTCTTTTAGTTGCCTGGATGTCTTCTTTCTTCAGATCTTTCGCTCATTTTGTATTTGTTGTACTTTAGATGAAGGTTTTCACAGCAAATTAGCTTCTTATTAAACAGTACACAATTTTTTAAAAAATGACATTGGTTAACAATCCCATGACATGGTAACAGTCCACCTCCTCGAACATGGGTTCCCTATGGCAAATTTTCTTTTCCCCTCCTGCCTTCTAATTCTTACTCCTGGGGTCATGTGTTCTTTAGTCTTGTTTTGTTTTATGGACCTGTCTAATCTTTAGCTGAAGGCTGAACCTCAGGGGTGACTTCTTTACAGAACTAAGAAGGTGTCCAGGGGCCATACGCTCATGATTTCTCCATTCTCTGTCAGGCCAGCAATTCTGGTCTTTTTTTTGTGAGTTAGAATTTTGTCCTACATTTTTGTCCAGCCTTGTCTGGGACCCTATGCTGTGATCCCTGTGAGAGCAGTCAATGGTGGTAATCAGTTATCAGCTAGTTGTACTGGACTCAGTTTGGTGGAAGCTGTGGTAGTTGTTGTACATTTTTCCTTTGGACTAATCATTCCCTTGCATCTTTAGTTTTCTTCATTCTCCCTTGTTTCTGAGGGGGTGAGACTACTGGAGTATCTTAGATGTCTGCTCACAGGCCTTTAGGACCTGAGAAACCACTCATCATAGTACAATGTAGAATAGTTTATTTATAAGTTGTATTACACCAGTTGAGCTGGATTCTCCCTGAGACCATGGTCCCTGAAGGTCTTAGCCCGGCAATTCTGTCCCTCAGGGAGTTTGGATGTGTCTATGGAATTTCTGTGACTTTGGTCTGTAGAAGTTTTGCTGGCTTCCTCGGTTTGCATACTGTCTTAACTTTCACCCAAGTTACCGCTTATCTATTGTCTTATTTAGTGTTTTTCCATCTCCTCCCCTCCCTGGTAAATAGCAAAGGTTGTTTATTTTGTACATAGACCTTTTCCTGAGTTTCACAGTAGTGGTCTCATACAGTATTGATCCTTCTGTGATTGATTTATTTTATTCAACATTCTCCATGTTATGAGATGCTTCACAGATTCAATTGTTATTTTTTATTGTTGCATAATACTCCAGTGTGTATATGTAACATAGTTTGTTTATCCATTCATCTGTTGATGGGCTAGGTTGTTTCCATCTTTTTGCTATTGTGAACAATGCCACAACGAACATGTGTGTGCATATATGTATTTGTGTGTTGACTCTTATTTTTCTACAATATATTCCTAGGAGTGAGACTGCTGGATCTTGTGGTATTTATAACTTTCAGAGAAGTGCTGTATCATTTTCCTAAGTGGTTATACCATTTTACATTTCCACTAGTAGTGCGTAAGAGTTCCAATCTCTCTGCAGCCTCACCAACATTTATTATTTTCTATTTTGTTGATTTGTGCCAGTAATGCTGGGATGAGATGGTGTCTTATTGTGGTTTTGATTTGCATTTCTCTAATGGCTGGTGGTCGTGAGCCATTTCTAAAGTGTCTGTTAGCCACTTTAATGTCTCCTTCAGTGAAGTGTCTGTTCATTTCCTTTGCCTGTTTTTCAAACTGGGTTGTTTGTCTTTTTGTTGGAAAGGTACTGAATTTTAGAGATGAGACCTTTTTCCAAATTGCAATAACTTGAAAGTTTTTCCGAATTGTAGATTCTCCTTTTATTCTTTTGGTGAAGTGCTTTGATAAGCGTAGGTGTTTAATTTTTAAAAGATTCCCGTTATCTAGTTTATCTCTGGAGTTTGCTATATATGTTAAAGTATATATGGGCCAAGTATGGTTCTGTAACTTATTTTTAGGTTTCTCAGAAAAAAAAGAAAAGAGAATGTATCCATAAATTTACAATGGGTGAATCTAAAGTTGAAATATTTTAAAATAAAAAATTGAGAAAAGGCATAAAAGTTTCTGTGGGTCCTGAGGCAAATACAAAATTTACCTGTGAGAAAAAAAAAAAAAAAGTTAGAGCTAGCAGACTGCTCTGGGCCATGTGATGAGAACAAGAGAAAAAGCGTGGAAAAAAGTGAAGGAGCATACAGTTGCCTCTGCATATATTTTTAGGAAGTTAATATTTTTCCACATGATCAGTTTTATTGTTTAAATTGTGATTTGGGCAAAAATTTACACAATAAGTTTCTCACTCAAAAATTCATACACAAATTGTTTCATGGCATGGGCTGCAACCCTACATTATGTCAGCACTCTCCTTCTTTCCCTCTTCACCTTGGATTCACTATGTCCATTCATACAGTTTTCCTGTCACCTCCTGCTATTTCATCTTTGTTTCTGAGCAGATGTTTCACGTTTGATCTCATACACTTGACTGACCTAAGAAGCACGTTCTTCACATGTGCTATTATTAATTTTATAGAACTGCCTAATCTTTGGTTAAAAGATAAACTTCTGGAGTGGCTTTAACTCTGAACTAGAAGAGTATCCAGAAGGCGAAGTCTTGGGGGCTTCTCCACTATGCACCAGACCCACAAGTATGGTCTTTTTGTAAATCTAGTCATTTGTTTCACATTTATCTCTTGCTTTGTCCAAGACTCTTTGTTGTAATTCCAGTCAGAATGATCAATAGTGACGGACTGACACCATCTAGCTCTTCTGGTCTTGGGTCATGTAGGCTGTGGTTCATGTGGTCCTTTAGTCCTTTGTGCTAATTGATCCCTTTAGTTTTTCCCCCTCTCCTTTGATCTGGGATGAAAGAGACTGATATCTGTATCTCAGAAGGTACTGGCAAGATTTTCACACCCCCGATGCTACTTACCAAAGTAGGATGTATAACATTATCTGTAAGAACTATGTTATGCCAGTTAAGGTAGATGTTTCCTGAATCTATGGTCCTTTGCTTTTGAGCCTGAGAACTTCATCCTGTGAAGTGGTTATGATGTCTGGCAAGTCTGTGAACTCATCCCAGAAAATGTGCTACATACCTCATTGTGGAATATCACTATGGTCGCCTTTGAAGTACTCCTCTTGGGAAGCTATGCACTGATGCCAGTGCCTAGTCCACTTGTCAAAGCAATTTTGGAACTCTTTCTGGAATGGCCATCAGAGCTGTTGTCATCTTAACCTTGATGTCCTGAATGTCAACAAAATATCTTCCTTTCATATTTTCTTTATCTTTGGGTAAAGAAAGAAGACACTGGGGACCAGATCAGGTGAGTAAGGAGCATGTTCCAATAAAGTATCTTATTTACTGGCTAAAAACTCCATCACAGACAACTAAACAATTAATTTTGTGAACTTACCAGCTTGCCACTATGTACAATGGCCATTCCAGAAAGACTTCTAAAATTGCTCTGATGAGTGGACTAGGCACTGGCATCAGTGCACAGCTTCCTAGGCAGAGTACCTTGAAGATGACCGTAGTGACGTTTAGCAGTGAGGTATGTAGCACTTAGAACATGTTAGTGGGCTTAACTATCAAACCCCATAGTTATGTTTAAGGGGTTTCTCTGACTGTTCCACTTGTGTGCTCTATTGTCTGTATTAGTATGTGAGAAGCACTTACAGTCATATACTTAGAAATTTCCACTACGGAACCTGTGTCTGCTAGTAGCTGTATTCTGTTCCCCCCTCACCTCATGGCATATCAATCTATGTATTCATTCATAGATCATCTTTTGTTGATTCTGTTTTTTGCAGGATTTTTTTTGCTGTAGTAAATCAGTTACTAAAAAGCAAAAACCAAACCAAACCTGTTTCCTGTCAAATTAATTCTGACTTATAGAGATCCTATAGGTCAGAGTAGAACTGCTCCATAGGATTCTGAGGAGAGGCTGGTGGATTCACACTGCTTACCTTTTGGTTAGCAGCTGAACTCTTATTATAGTTGTCCTTTATTCCTACATTCCTCCCAGTGTCCTCTCTTCTCTTAGTCATGTTGTTCTGACTTCTTTCATATTGCATATTTCCTTTCCCTTCACCAACATTAACTCATGTTTATTCTCTATTTAGGAAACGCTGGTGGTGTAGTGGTTAAGAGCTGTGGCTGCTAACCAAGAGATTGGCAGTTTGAATCCATCAAGTACTCCTTGGAAACTCCGCAGAGCAGTTCTACCTATAGGATTACTATGAACCAGAATTGACTTTATGGCAAAGGCTTACTTACAATTTATTATCGGTTTGGTAATTCCTATCCTGCTAGCCATCAAAGGAGTCTATTTTCCCCTGTGTGTAAATCTTTTGTTTTTACCTTATAAAAGCAGACTCATACAATATTTGTCTTTTTGTAATTGACTTATTTAATTCAACATAGTGCTCTCCAGATGTGTCCATACTGTGAGATGTTTTGTGGATTTGTTATTATTCTTTATCATTGCATATTACTCCACTGTGTGTATATGCCATGCTTTGTTAATCCATTCATCTGTTAATGAGCACTTAGCTTGTTTCCACCTTTTTGCCCTTTGGATAATGCCACAGTAAACACAGCTGTGCATATGTCTGTTTATGCTACAGCTCTTATTCCTTTAGGGCATATACCTAGAAGATAGATTGCTGGATCACAGTGTATTTCTATTTCTATTTCTAGCTTTTTGAGGAAGCTCCATAATGTTTTCCATAACGACTGTGCCATTTTACATTCCTACTAGCCTCACTCAAGAATTCCAATCTCCTCACATCCTTGCCAATGTTTGTTATTTTCTGTTTTCTTCCTTTTTGATTTGTGCCAGTAATGTCGGGATAAAACAGTATCTCACTGTAGTTTTGATTTGCATCTAATTGCTAATAATTTTGAGCAATTCTTCATATGTTTGTCGAGCATAAATATTTAATTTTGAGGAGGTTCCATTTATTCAGTTTATCTTTTTCTGTGTGTGCATTTTAATTTATGTTTGGTAATCTAACATACCATATATTAGGGTCTGTAGCATTGTCTCTGGTGGTTTGGTGGTTACGTGCTATGGCTGCTAAGCAAAAAGCTGGTGGTTCAATTCTGCTAGATGTTTTTCGGAAACTCTATGGGGTAGCTCTCCTCTGTCCTGTAAGGTTGCTATGAGTCGGTGTTGACTCTGAGACATCTATATTCTCTTCTTTCATGATTTCTGGGAAGTTTTCTGTCAGCAGCTCAGCAGTGATACTCTCTGTGTTCTCAGGTGTCTCATCCTGTTCTGAGACTCCAATTAATCGAAGGTTGTCTCTCTTAGTAGAGTCCCACATGCTTCTGAATGCGTCTTCATTTTTCTTGCTTCTTTTTTCTGACTTCTGCTCATAGACGCTGGCATCAGTAGCTCTGTCTTCCAAGTCAGAAGTTCTTTTTTCCATTCTATTTTCTTGGCTTTGAATGGAAGTTTCTATGTCTTTGATTTTGTTCTTGATCTATTGGATTTCAGAGTACTGGTGTTCCATCAGATCGAACAGCTTGTTTAATTTCTCCTTTTGTTCTGCTGCATTTTGTATAAGGTCTAGACAGGCTTTGTATATAATCATTTTGTATTCACCTTCTGATAGTTTCAGAAAAGCTTCTTTGTCTGGGAAGTTCTGAGGTGGTTTCTTTTGGGGGCCTTCTGAAGCCATGGGTGATTTCTTCTATGCCACAAGTGTGTGTTGCTTTTGGGTCCCATGTGAGGAAGTAGAGGCTGGGAGAGATACTGTGGGGATGGACCGTGGATGTTTCTCTAAGCTGTCTTAAAATGTAAAACAAAAGGTATCTGACCACTTCCCAAGTCAGTCATGTTTTCAGGTGTAGAGGTCCCTCTTCCCAACTGAGAAAGTAAGCACCTCTATATCCAACCCCAGATGATACAAACTAGTTCAAAGTACAGCAATGCTACTGCCCCATTCGTCTCTGTTCATAGGGCCCAGCCTTAGGTGACACTGTGTAAACTACTGCTTTTCTGGTAGGAAAGCACCCTCCTGTGGGCAGGCTCTGGCTCCCAAGCTAAGAAATAGGTCCAGCTGTGGCCACCATATCTAAGATGGTGCCCTCCACACAGTCAGCAGGTAGAGAGGCTAAAGATGCTGAGAGGTAGTGAGTCCTCTGCCTCTGTTGCCGGGCTCCCACCGTAGGTGACACTGTGTAAGCTACTGCTTTTCTGTTGGAGAAGCGCTGTCCTGTTTGCAGACGCTGGTTCCCAGGCTAAGAATTAAGTCCTGCTAAAATCTCCGTATCCACCACGGTGTCCTGCACACTGGCAGTGTGGTTCTGTACAAACCACACTGTGACAGTGATAAAAAGACAGGCCCAAAGTGGCTAGATTGACAGATTACAAAGCCTGGCTCTCCAAATATGGCTATTTCGCCTGCATATCCCACCAGCAGTGCATCTGAGTCTAGCCACTAGGCAAGACCCAGCTCCATCCGCCAGCCAAGACAGGGAAAAATAAAAGTCAAAATGGTGTGTTTACCTTCAGTCCATGAGAGCCAGGGCTAGCCTGGAGTGGGAGTCAGTGAAAGAAAGGAGGTTTGTTGTTCAGTGGTATGAAGTCCAAATTAACAGCCCTGTGCTGTGTCCTGGGGGCTCACTAGGTGACCAGAAGGCTCCGTTTGATTATCAGCTCAGGTCTTGGTTTCTAGGGGGATATAAGGAGACGTGTGCTTAGTCCGCCATCTTGACTCCACCTCTCCCCCACTTAAGTCAGTGTTGACTCAATGGCAGTGCGTTTTGGGTTTAGCATTGTCCCTAATTTTTCCTCCATGATATTTGTAGGTTTAAGTTCTACATTTAGGACTTTGATCCATTTTGAGTTAGTTTTTGTGTATTATGTGAGGTATAGATCCTGTTTTACTTCTCTCCAGATAGATATCAGATTTTGCCAGGACCATTTGTTGAAGAGAATGTCTCTTCTCTATTTGATAACCTTTGATAGCTTGTCAAAGATCAGCTGTTCACAAGTGGGTGGGCTTATGTCTGGGTTCTCAATTCTTTCCTTTTGGTCTACATGTCTGTTGTACCAGTGCCAGACTGTTTTGAATACCATGCCTGTATTGTATTCTGAGATTAAGTGGTGTGAGGCCTTCTGCTTTCTTTTTCTCTTTAAACAAAGCTTTACTTGTCTTGGGTCTCCTTCCCTTCCTTATAAAGTTAGTTGATTAGGTTTTCATCTCAGTGAAGACCACTGTTAAGTTTCTGATTGGGATTGCATTGCATCTATATATCACTTTGGGTAATATTGGTCAGGGATGGTTGGCTGAGCTCCTCCTTTCTGTGTTACACCTCTTTCATTGCTTTCCTCACTTCTTCCAGTCTGTCTTTGGTGGAGACCTTAGACTTCGTTTTCTGTTCAGGGTTCCTGGATCATTATCTTCTTCTGTAATGTGTTGTTTTTTGGGTCTTGGGTGCAGGAGGACATTATGATGTATGTGATGAACACATTCTTGTTGGCTCTGCTTCAGTATGACCAATTTTAAGCCTGACGTGGCTCAACCATTAAATGGAATAATTAACCCGAATTGGTCTAATTTAGCTTACCACTGTGGAAAACAAATGGGTGCTTATGAATGAGGGTAATACTGATAGAAGAGCTAAGGGTGACAGCCATGCACAAAAGGAAAGAGACTGAATAGTGAATACAGTCATAGAAACAGTGAATTCTGAATATTTGGGCCAGTTTTGTGCAGTTTGAATTTGTCTGAAAGGATAGCCTCTTGAATTTTATATCTTCTCCTTATGTTTTTTTCTACTTTCACTAAACCTCGAGAATTTTCTTGACTCTATTTGTTCATGCATGCTTACTGTTCCCAAAGAAGCAGTTAAGAGGTTTTTTCAATTAAGAATTTTTTTCTTTAAAATTGTGATTAAGTGAAAGTATACAATTACAATTAAATTTGCGTGCCTGCCGATCTGCAGCTCCTTCTGCTCTCCTTGCCCAGTGAGAGCTCACTTCTCTTTTTCATTCTGTATATGTTGTATCCCCTTAACAATCTCCTGTTTTCTCCCCTCTACCCTCTCCTCTCCCACCTAGAAAGCCACCAGTAGGACAGCATCCTATAAATGCATAGAACCATAGAGTACACACACCATGTGGTCCCCAAGTGTGGACCATTTTTGTCCAAAGAGTTGACCTCAGTAGTGTTTCTGGGCAGAGACAGCAGCAGGTCTAGGGGTCATGGTCCCAGGGTAACCCCCAGGCCATCAGACCATCAGTTGTGGTCTTTTAGTAGAGTTTTTGAGCTGTACCCATCTTTTTCTAGTGTTGTCACAGGGACTCAACATTGTGTGCCACATCACAGCTGTCTTTGGTAGTGTCCAGTTACCACCTGGTTCTTCTGGTCACATGTTGATGCAGTCACCCATTCACATGGGTCCTTCAGTCTCCTGGGGTCTTTTTTCCTTGTCTTCATTGTTCTCAGTTCCAGCTGAGTAGGGACTTTTTGGTGTACCTCAGATGGCAGCTTGCTAGCTTCTAAGACCCCAGATGCCACTCACCAGTATGTGGTGCAGAAGACTCTCTTAGCAATAGGCTAGTTATGCCAATTGGTCTAGATGTTCCCCAAGAACATGGTCCCCAGTGGATGCCCCTGCTGCTCTATGCTTGCAATATTGGGTTAAGATTAGAAAAGCTTTCAGTTTATGTTGAAGACCAGTTAAACTGATCTACTTTCTACTGTGTGCTGTCACTGCTTTCACCCAACTAAATTTCTGTCAACTGTCTAATTTATGACCAACCCTCTCCCTCCCTCCCCACCATTGCAGCCATCAAAAAGTCTTTTCTTCTGTACATAAGTCTATTTTTAAGTTCTTATAGTAGGAGGTCTCATACAATATCTGTCCTTTTGTAGCTGACAGACTTCACTCAGCATGTCTTCCAATTGAAACCAGATTATGAGATGCTTCCTAAAATCATCATTGTTCTTTATTATTGTGTATAAGAAGGGTTTTGATTGATTCACTCAATGTCCAAGGGCCTTAGAAAGTTCAGTCGATGTGACAGACAAATGAGTCACAAGAAAAAGCAATGGTTGTAAGTTTAAGTGTTGGGAAGTGTGCCCTGGTCCAGAACAAGTGAATGTCTCAAAGAAATTGTTCTAATATTTTAACAAAGGGTCTAATATGAAAATGTGGTTTGTAATGATTCAATAATCAAATTTACAGTCATAAAGTTATAGGAAATAAATGTATATTTTTGTGAAAGGTGTTTTCCCAACATTAACAAGTTTTGCAGCATTGTGTTGTGTACACTGTTTTTAAAAGTTGTTTGAAAATGTAGGAGAATTAGATCTACTACATGTATTAACTATTTTATTATTGGTTTAAAATGTGTGTAGAATGTTTAAATGTTTAAAATAGTCAAGCCTACCAAATTAACAATATTTCTTACAACCTAAGTGAATTTAAGAAATATGGTAAATGTTCAGGGAGTTGAATCTGTCAGTTTTTCTTTGCTTTCTGCCCCAGCAAGGACAGACATATACAGCTCAAGGGCTCTCCCTCAGCAAAGGCTCTTTGGTAAACAGTGTGGAAGCTTTCCTTTCATGTGAAGATATAATTATCAAAAGAGCATTTGCTAACATTTCCCAAGCAGGTAATGTGCTCTGTTGTCTTCCCCTATAGGACTTTTAGCTGCATATCTCAGTTCTAGCCATGTAAGCACAATGGTGCTCCTCCCACCCCATTGGCTAATCCTGCCACGGTGATCTCTTGTTCCCAGTTTCCTAGAGCTCTGACCCTCTGCGCTGCCCATGGAAACCCTTATGTTGTTGGTCATCTTTCTAATACGTGCCCCACCTTCCTTACTATATGTAGTGAGTTTTCCTGGACCTTGAAGGGCTAAGGAATCACTGACTGATAAATGTACGTCAGCTGGTACTTTTCTATAAATTGAAAACTCCTCCATCAGTACCATCTCAGGATTGTCTATAAAACTTTTTGACTGTCTTTCTCTGCCGCCAAACTTCTATGCCAGTCAGAGTTTTTGGCTTGAATGAGAGATGGGAACAGTGTATGCCAGTAACAGAGACTGGAGTAAGTAAGAATCTTTGGGAGGGAAAATAAATCTTTATTGTTTTTTTCCCCAAATCACAAAAATTTACTGGTTTTCCTGGCAGACCTGTGAACACAACTCCAAACTGAGTGTGAGTTCGTGAACAGTATGGATTTAAGCACAGGTGCTATCTCTAATCAGCAGCTGAGACATTTCCTGTATCCACACAGGGGCTTCTGTATGGAGTCACAACAACGATCTCTTCATTAATATTCTTCAGAAAATGGATAATTAGGGTGATCCATAAGACTGAAATTAGAAAGAATAATGTGCATTATACATTTGAAAAGTAATATTTTTCTATTAACTTTCATTCTCTTAACTTTCTTCATTCTTTGCAGTGACAGCTCCACATTTCAGAAAATCAATACCATGAATTCTTATTCTATCCATACAGGCTGTTGTTTCAGAAGGCAAGTCTGAGAGTGGTTCTTGAACAACCATGGGACAGAAAAGAGGACAAAGATTTGAAAAACCCCAAATTTCCAAGGTCTAGTGGAGGTGAATGTGGAAATCCTGGTGGCTTAGTAGTTAAGTGCTACATCTGTTAACCAAAGGTCAGCAGTTCAGATCTACCAGGAGCTCCTTAGATACTCTGTGGGGAAGTTCTACTCCATCCTATAGGGCAGCTATGAGTTGGAATCAACTCAATGGCAGTGAGTTTGGTTTAGTGGAGGTGATGGTAATCTCTGGCTTTGACCAGAGGGTGAAGAAGATGTCTTTGACTGAGTAGGTTTGAGGAATCGGACAAGTTTAGGGGAAGAAGATGACAAAAATAATTTTGGAAATATTTTATTAAGTGCTGTCACCATGAGTTGGATCCAACTCGACGGCACTTGGCTGGCTGGCTCATACCAAAGGTATATGTCTACTAATTTGTTGTAGAGAGGCAAATTCACCAGTAATGTTCGTTTTCTCTGAAATCCTATATGGGGCAAGAAGAGCAGAGTATTAATGAATGTCCATGCTGACTTTTTGCCAGTTCAATGAACAGAGCTTTGGGGTGAACCCAGTTTGAGAATTTTGGGTAATCTCCTGTCTTATCTATTCCTAAAACTGGCCACTGTGCTTCTGGTATTGAGGTAACTTTTAAGAACTCTCCTAGTTTACTGATCTAAAAATTAATTGAAGCTACTATCTTTACCAAAATACTTACAAGTCAAGGCTAAGATAGCGAAAATTTCGATTTAGGTCATCTAGGGCTTTCATGTCTTCTGAAGTCAACTGGAATTCAAAAACCTATTCAGAGAGAGAACAACTGATCATAATAAAAGTTAGAAGGATGGACCCAATTGGTGGAAATAGCTTGGGTCAGTGATCTTTAGACAGGTGCTATGTGATGTTTTGCAGTCTGGATGGCTTATCAGGTGTTCAGTTTATTTTTGTAACTACTGATAATATCATTTTATACATTCTTGTGTTTGTGATAGTTTATATTTCAGAAAGCTGTGTTAAGCAAGCTGTCTCAGTTGACACATTTCTCATACTGAGAGCTCGTCTTGACTCCAAAAGTTTATCTTTTTTCAAAGCTAAAATGAGTCTTAGAAATCAGCATTAAAAAGTAATTAACAATTATGGCATGGTTTGCAGTAATCTTTTTTTATCCAGAAAGTATTTATTTCCGTGTAAATTAAAAAAAATTAAGTTAATGCAAGTACAGTGCACAGAATTTGAAAAATACAATAAAACACAAAGAAAAACATTTGAATTAATAATAGTTACTGTCTACCCAGAGACAACCCTTAAGAGCATTTTGCTTAATTTCTCCTGGGAATTTTTCTGAGCTTTTTTGCATGCCTATATTACAGAAATCCTGATGGTATAAGTGGTTAAGAGGTAAGGCTGCTAGCTGAAAGGTTGACAGTTCAAATCCACCATGCCCTCACTAGAAACTCTACAGGGCAATTCTACTGTGTCCTGTAGTCATTTGATGAGTCTAAATTGACTCTGTGCAATGGGTTTAGTTATATTATATATGCAATTTTGTAACCTTATTTTTTTCTGTTTCACCTTGTGTTTTTCTCGTAGTCCTCAGCCCCTTGCCCCTGTTACTCTGTCTCTTCAAGTCTTTGGTTGTATTCAGGAAACTTCTTAGCTTTTGGTTTAGCCCAGTTGTGCAAACTTCTACTCTTCTATGTGTTGGCCTTCCCCTCACCTAAGATAATTCTTACCTACTATCTAGTTACCCTGGTGGCATAAGGATACCTTCGTGGTGTAGTGGTTAAGTGCTATAGCTGTTAACCAAAAGATTAGCAGTTCAACTCCACTAAGCACTTCTTGGAAACTCTCTGGGGCAGTTCTACACTGACCTATAGTGTCACTATGAGTCAGAATTGACTAGATGGCAATGGGTTTGGTTTCCGGATCTAGATAGCGAATACCCTCCTCTTTCTCTCCCCACACTGGTAGCCATCAAAGAATGTTTTCTTCTGTGTTTATATCTTTTCTTAAGTTTTTAAAATTGTGGTCTCATAAAATATTTGTCCTTTTATGACTGACTAATTTCACTTAGTATAAAGCCTTACAGATTCCTCTATGTTATGAGACGCTTCACAGATTGTTGTTCTTTATTGTTGCATTGTATTGCATTGTGTAATATATCAACAATTTGTTTATCCATTTGCCTGTTGATGGGCAGCCAGGATACTCCATTTTTACTATTGTGAATAGTGCTACAATGAATATAGGTGCACATGTGTCTGTTCATGTGATGGCTTTTATTTCTCCAGGACATAATCCAAGGAGGAGGATTGCTGGATCATTTGGTTCTTCTATTTCTAGCTTTTAAAGGAAGCATCAGATTGATTTCCAAAGTGGTTGCACCATTTTACATTCCCACCAGCAGTATATAAGTATTCAGGCTCTCCACAGCCTCTCCAACATGTATCTTTTTGTGGATTAATTCTAGCCTTGTTGGGGTGAGACGTTATCTCACTCTAGTTTTGATTTGCATTCTCTGATGGCAAAGACTTGTGAGCATTTCCTCTTCTGTCTGTTGGCTGCCTGAATGGTTTCTTTGGTAACATTTCTGTTTGTGTTGGGAATTTTTAAATTGGGTTATTTGTTTGTTGTTGAGATTTTCATATTTTATTTATTTATTTATTTGTAGCTTTTAGAGCTTAGACCCTGGTCAAATATGTTGCAGGCAGTTCTTTTCCCTCAGTTTGTAAGTTGTCTTTTTATTTTTGGTGAAGTCTTCTGGTGAGCATGAGTGTTTGATTTTTTTTAGGAGCTCCCAATTATCCAGTTTCTTTTCTAGTGTTTGTGCACTGTTAGTAATGGTTTTCTATTGTGTTTGTGCCACGTATTAGAGCTCCTAGCATTGTGTCTATTTTTTTCTTTTGTGATCTTTACTGCTTTGGATTTTATATTTAAGCCTTTAATTCATGTCAAGTTATTTTTTGTGCAGGGTATAAGATATGGGTCGTTTCATTTTTTGCAAATGCATATCTAGTTTTGACAGCACCGTTTGTTAAACAGAATTTGTTTCTCCATTTAGTGAACTTTGGACCTTTGCCAAACATCAGCAGCTCATAGGTGCATAAATTTACATGTGGATTCTCAATTCTGTTCCATTGGTCTATGTGTCTACTATTGTGCCAGTACCAGACTGTTTTGACTACAGAGGCATTGTGAAAGGTTCTGTTTTAGTCATCTAGTACCACTATAACAGAAATACTAGAAGTGGATGGCTTTAAAAAGAGAAATTTTATTCTGTCACAGTCCAGTAGGCTACAAGTCCAAATTTAGGGCCACTACAGGGGAAGGTTTTCTCTGTTGGCTCTGGAGGAAGATCATTCTCATTACGCTTCCCTTGGACTGGGAGCTTCTGAGGCACAGGGACCCTGGGTCCAAAGGATATGCTCTGTTCCTGGCTCTGCTTTCTTAGTGTTACAATGTCCCCCAATGTCTCTGCTAGTTTCTTTCTTTTCTATCTCAAGAGACTGTCTCAAGGCACAATACAATCTTACACACTGAGTTCTGCCTCACCAACACAACTGTCATCCATCCTCCATCATTAACATCATAGAAGGGGGTTTTACAGCATATAGGAATATCACACAACATTGGGAATCGTGGCCTAGCCAAATTGCATATTTTTGGGGGGAGAGGATTCAATCCATGACAGGTTCTAAGATAAGGTAGTGTGAGGCCTCGTATGCGGTTCTTCTCCTTCAGTAGTGCTTAACCTATTTGGGGCCTCTTCCCTTTCCATATGAAGTTAGCGATTTGTTTCTCCATTTCATTAAGAATTATCATTAGAACTTGGATTGAGATTGTGCTGCATCTGTAGATTGCTTTGGGTAGAATATGGAGCCCTCCTATTCATGGGCAAAGTTGTTTTTCCAGTTACATAGGTCTCTTTTAGTTTTTACAGTAATATCTTGTAGTTTTCTTTGTATAGGTCTTTTACATCTCTGGTTCAATTTATTCCTATTTATCTTTTAGGGGGCCATTGTAAACGATATTGATTTATGAGTTGTCTTTGTTGGAGTAGAGGAATCCAGCTGATATTTGCATGTTTATCTTGTGTCCTCATTGTGATGGCTAAGATTGTATGTAACTTGGCTGGACCATGATTCTCAATGTTTTGGCAGCTGTACAAAGTGGCAGGAATAGAGCCTGTGGTGTCCCACTGCCTACCCCCAGCCTTCATCTCTCCACCTTCTGCTGCCTGCTTCCTGTCTGCCCATGTCGACAAGGCTTTGGCTTGTTGCACATCCAGCAGCTGCCTCTCTCTTGCCTTTTTATGTCTGGTTCCTGGGACTTAAACTAGCAGCTCTTGGGGTTTATTGAGACTCACAGCCTGGGAACAAGAGTCCTGTTCCCTGATATGCCAATCCTGGGTTTGCCAGCCCCTGCAGATGCATGAATCAGTAGAAACCTTGCAGTTTCACCTGCCATCTTGGGATTCGCTGATCTTCACAGCCTGTGAGCAGAAACTCGAATTTCTGGCCTGCTGACCTTGGATTTGCCAGCATCGATGCTGCATGAGGCTTGTAGTCTGATCCAAAACTTGGGACATTTCAGCTTCTACAATTGCATGAGCTGTTTCCTTTATACATGTCTTTTTGTATACACAGTACATGTGTTACTGATTTTGCTTCTCTAGAGAACCCAACCGAAGACACTCATATTTTGCGGACCTCTTCTGTCAGTTACAGTAGTTTACTTGTGGGTTCTTTGGAGTTTTCTTTGTATAAACTCATATCTTCTGCAAATAGAGATACTTTTACTTTTTCTTTGCCAATTTGTATGCCCTTTATTTCTGTATCCTAATTTCTCTGCTTACAAACTCCAGCACAATGTTGATGCCAAAGTGTTGATAAGGAGTGCTAATAAAGGACATCCTTCTCTGGTTTCTGTTCTCAAGGGCAGTGCTTCCAGACTCTCTCCATTTAGGATGACTTTGGTTGTTGTTTTTTGTATAAATGTCTTATATTGAGGAAATTCCCTTCTATGCCTAATTTGCTGAGAATTTTTTTGTTTGTTTATGAATGGGTGTTGTACATTGTCAAATGCCTTTTTTCTGCATCAGTTAATAAGATCATGTGGTTCTTGTCTTTTATTTATGTGATGGATTACATTGGAATATTCTGAAGAATGTTGTATATGCATTAAAAAAGAAAGTATACTTGGCTGCCATTGGCTAGAGTGTTCTGTACATGTCTTGGAGACTGAGTTGGTGGATTGTGACATTTAGATCTTTACTGAGCTTCTTTCAGGATGTTCTGTCCTTCAATGAAAATGGCATATTGAAGTCTCCTATTATCATTGTGGAGCTGTCTATCTCTCTTTTCAATGCTGTTAGTTAGTTTGTTTTATGTATTTTGGAGCCCTTTTTTTTCAGGTGTCTGAATATTTACTATGATTATGTCTTGTGGTATGCTGACTCTTCAGTAATACGATAATGCCCTTCCTTATCCTTTGCGGTGGGTTTGGCTTAAAGTCTGTTTCATCAGATTGTCATTTGCTTTGTATATATATTTTTCCATCCTTTGAGTTTTAGTTTGTTTGTGTCTTTAAGTTTAAGGTGTGTCTCTCACTGGCATTATGTAGATGGATCCTTCTTTTATTTTTTCATTTTGTCACTCTGTGCATTTAATCCATTTACATTTGGTATAATTATTAATAAGTATGAACTTAGTGCTATACTTTTGTTGTCTTTATTTTTGTGTATTATTGACAATTTCTTTGTTCCACTTAATTTTCTATGCTGACTCCTTTATCTATTTTCTTTACATCTTTTTCACTATTGTCAATTTTGTATTTGCTGAGTCTTTATGTTTATTCATTTTGATGTGCAGGATTGTTAGTTTCCATTGTGGTTAGCTTAATATTTACCCATATTTTGTTAAGTTTAAACCAATCTTTTGTTTGTTCATATTGTCTTGACTTCTTGTCAGTGTGAAAAATCTATGACTCAATTTTTTAACACCTCTTCTGTTTTCTAATGTTGTCATCTTTTAGGTATTGATACCTCTTCCTACTTTTGGT
Source organism: Heterohyrax brucei (assembly GCA_028571685.1). NCBI lineage: Eukaryota > Metazoa > Chordata > Mammalia > Hyracoidea > Procaviidae > Heterohyrax > Heterohyrax brucei. The sequence goes on along the minus strand of CM053142.1, from coordinate 58,671,760 downwards.
GTTTTAGTTTTGCTTTAATTTTTGACTTCTTTATCTGAATTGATACCTGGTTGCTGTACACTGTGTTCTAGTCTTGGGTTGTTATCTGATGTTATTGATTTTCTAAAGAATGATGCTTTTTAGTATTTCATGTAATTTTGGTTTGGTTTTTGCAGATTCGATGAACTTCTGTTTAAGTGGAGTTAACCTAATTTCCCCATCATGTTTGAGAGACAGTTTTGTTGTGTATGTAATTCGTGGCTGACAGTTTTTTTTCTTTCAAGGCTTTGTATATGTCATCTCATTATCTTTGTCATGCACTGAATTGTGTCCTGCCAAAAATAGGTGTAGTCACATGGCTTGGCCATGATTCCCAGTATCTTGTGACTGCCCTCCATTTTGTGGTTTTCCTATGCTGTATGTTAAAGGATTAGGGTGGAACTCTAAATCCCTTTACAAGATCACCTCTCTGCTCCACTGTAAAGGGAGCTTCCCCGGAGTATGACTTGACCCATCCTTAATCCTTTCATCCTGTAAGAGATAAAAGGAAAGAGAAGCAGGCGGAGAATTGCGAACCTCACACCATCAAGCAAGCAGCACCAGAAGAGAAGCGCATCCTTGAGACCTGAGTTGCCTGCGCCAAGATGCTCACTGGACAATACTGGACTTTCCTTCAGAGCCAACTAGGGGAAAGCTTTCCCCTTGAGTGGACACCCTGAATTTGGGCTTGTAGCTTAGCGGACTGTGTAAGAACAAACCTTCTTTTGTTAAAGCCATCCACTCTGATATTTCTGTTAGAGCAGCCCTAGCTGACTAAAGCAGCCTTCTTGCCTGCATGGTTTCTGTTGAGTAGTCCATACTTAGTCTTATTGACTCTACTTTGTAAATGACTTTTCATTTATCCCTACCCACTTTTAATAGTCTGTCTGTATCTTTGGGAAAACCTGGTAGCGTAGTGGTCTGCTAACCAAAAGGTCTGCAGTTTGAATCTGCCAGGTGCTCCTTGGAAACTCTATGGAGTAGTTCTACTGTGTCCTATAGGGTTGCTATGAGCCGGAATCCACTTGATTGCAGTGGGTTTGTTTTGCTTTTTGTATCTGTACATTTGGTTTTCACTAATTTGTTTATCATATGCCTTCATGATTTTCTTTTGAGATCTATCTTGTGTGGAGTTTGATAAGCATCTTGGATAGATGCTCACAGTCTCAGGGAAGTTTTCTGCCAACAAATCTTCAACCATTCTCTGTGTGTTTTCTGTTAACCTCGCCTGTTCTGGTATTCCAATCATTCACAGGTTATTTGTCCTGATAGAGTCATTTCTAAAAAAATATTTTATTGTATTTTTCCTCAAATAAGTTGCTGTCAAGTCATTTATCTTCAGTCTTACTAATTCTGACTCCCATTGCCTCAGTTCTGATCTTACAACTTTCTATTGTCTAATTCTGAAATTTCATTGTTAATCTTCTGCATTTCAGTTTCCTGTCTCTATTAATTCTTGCAGCCTCTTAAAGTGCTCATTAAGCTCCTTTATACTCTTAAGTTCCTCTACTGCTTTGTCTGTGTGTTCCTTGGCTTGTTCTGCATTTTGCCTGAAATCCTTCTTTATATCTTGAATAGTTCTATATATTAATCTTTTGCATTTTACTTCTAGTAGTTCCAAGAAGTTATTTTCTTCTGGACAATTTCTTGATTCTTTGTGTTAGTGGCTTGCTGAAGCCATCACAGTTTGCCTCTTTATGTAATTTGAAATTGGCTGTTGTCTCTGAGCCATTGGTAAGTTACTGTATTCATTTATTTTATGTTTGCTTACCATGAGTCAGGTCCGACTCGACGGTGCTTGGCTTAGCTTGGCTTGCTTATTATGTCCTGGCTTCTTGTTTTGTTTCATTTTGGTAGCCTGGTTGTATGACTTGGTTTGACTACTGCTAGCTTTGAAGCTCTAATGTCCTGTTGCCAGGTGGTTAGATCTATGACTAGGTATGTGAGCCCAGGAGACCATTTATTTTTCTCGTATGGATTCAGCTCAGGTATCCAAGTAGTTGGTCACCAACTATGTGGGGTAGGCTGTCACCTACAGTCCTATACCAGCAGGGGTGACTGGAGTAGGCATAGATGTCTGGCTGCAGTATGCATTTACACAGTGAATAAGGCAGGGTATTGACGGATGCCCCTGTTTCTAGAAGGAAAGCATAACCATGTTCCCTAGAACATGTAAGTGGTCAGGTTTTGTAACCAGATTATGTGCACCCAGTGCAATTGGCTGTGAGGACTGGGAAGTACCACTTATTCTTGGACTGTTGTTGCGAATCATAAGGTGGAGCCACCAGTTCTCGGGTCCCTGAGGTGGGTAGGTGAGAGGCCTGATTAATGGGAAGAATGGTGTGAAGTATCACATACCTGCCACTCTACCATATAGCTGATACAGTTGAAGTTAGGCTTCAGGTATATACCCTGTTGTACTGTGCTAATGAGGGCTGTCATGAGTTGAATTGTGTCCCCCCAAACATGTATGTAGCAATTTGGCTATGCCATAATTCCCCATACTGTGTGATTTTACAGCACACTGTAAATCCTGTCTCTATGATGTTAATGAGGGAGAATGTGTTGTGGTTGTGTTGGTGGGGCATGACTGAATGAGTCAGATTATATCATGCCTTGAGACAATCTCTTTGGAAATAAAAGGAGGCAAGCAGAGAGTTGGGGACCTCATACATCATGAAGGAAGCAATGCTGAGAGCAGAGCATGTCCTTTGGACCTGGGGTACCTGTGCCTTAGAAGCTCCCAGTGCAGGGGAGAATCAATGGCAAAGACCTTCCTCAAGAGCCAACAGAGAAAGTCTTTCCCTGGAGATGATGACCTGAATTTGGACTTCTAGCCTGCTTTTCTGTGAAAAAATAAATTTCTCTTTTTTAAAGTTATCCACTTGTGGTATTTTTGTTATGGCAGCACTAGATGACTAAGACAAAGGCCTATACTGTTGAAATGGTCCCAATACAGTCCTAGGCTGAGATGAAAGGCATTTAAGATCCATAGTGCCTTAATCCATGTGTCTAGGCAAAAGAACTTTGTTTGCCTTGAGTTACTGGCTTAGAGGACCTGGTAGTTTATTCTTTTCTGTTTGTTAATATCTTTGCTCTCTAAGACCAGGAGAACAGCTCAGGGCACCTGATGGGTCTACTTCTGGTGGATGAGATGTAGCAATAACTGAAGCCAGCCCAGGTTGTGGTGTGGAGTGGGGAGTAGGCTGGTAATTAGAAGAGAGTTTCTTCCCAAAGAGTGTGTTGTTTAATCACACCAACTTATCTTTTGCTGTTTGAACACTGCTTTTCACTGTTTCTGAGGGCTTGTGTAGGTTCTCTGCTGCTTGGTCTCTTCTGATGTGGAAAACATGTCCCTAGGGTCACTGCTTGCTTTACCTTGCATGCCACCTCATCTGGCCTACAGAGTGCTAGTTCCCACTGGTTCAGGTCTGTGAATGCCTTGCTGCTTATGAACCATTTCTCTCTCCGCCTTTGGCTTGGTTTAATTCCTGAACTTTGCCTTTGATTTTAGGGCTTTTGGATTGTCACATATAATCAGTTCACTTGTTTTTTCAGTCTTTGTTTTAAGGGGAACCACAGAGAGCATTGGACTATTCTGCCTTGTTGGGCTTGCCTCTCTGCAGTAATTTTGAAAAGGAATATATACCTTTCTATGTAGGGACTGCCTGGGAAGTTGTACAGTAAAAGACCAATAGAAGTTGATATGAAGAGGAAGGTTGGGCAACAGAGGTGGACTGAGGAACAGGTTGGGAGAAGATTTTCTTTTCTTTCTGTATCTTTCATGGACTATAAATTAAAAAAAAATTATAAGCCAGATAATAATAGTTTTCATTGTTTCAGGAATGAGTTGTCTTTCTGTTTACACTTAGGGAGGGAGAGATTGTCATCAGGACCTTGATCTTCACAATTCAGAGATCAAGTAGGTAATATGGTGATCATTCATTGCATCTGGTTTTGTGGGCACACATGGATACAGTGTAATTCATAGCCTTCAGCTAGATCCTGACAAAAGGATCCTCAAATTTTAGAGACTGAAAATCACCTAATTATTTCTCTTATGAAACTAGCAAGATGATAACTTTTTACATATGATTACAGAGTAAACTGCAGGGAAACTAGAGTACAAATTTCTGATGACTTTTCTTTCCATGCAGAAATGCTGCCTCTCCTGTTGTTTTATATGAAAGAGAAAAACCCTAGTGAATGAATGTCCATGAGAAATGCCGGAGAAATGAACATGGCCTTAAGTTATCTTAAGCCTTATAAAGAGGAACATCTGTGAAGGTTATAATTAAAGCACCATGATATCACAGCCCTGCTCATCACCTGCATGTTCTCTTTGATCCTCTTCTCATTGAAGCTCTTGGCGAGGACTACAACTCCACGCTGTAGCTGGTAGCGAAGGGCAATCTGGGCTGGGGTTCGCTTGTGTTTTTTTGCCAGGGCACTAAGAACTGGATCATCCAAGAGAATGGGGGTGCTCTGGCCTGTTCTGGAAAGAAATGCAGAACTGCTAAGCATGTAAGGCTGAGTTTTCAGTTTGTCTGGGGGCTTCTAAAATCAACTGTGACTGTACCCTCTTGACTAGTTCTACAAATATGGTTTTTGGATCAGCATCATCTGCACTACCTGGGAATTTGTTAGAAACACAAATTCTAGGGCTTTACCTAGATTAAAAATGTGTCCTCAATAATGTTATTTTATTTTTCAAAATTCTGTTTTAGGTTTAAATTTTACATAGCAGATTAGGTTCCCATTTAACAATTTCTATACTGTTTGTTCAATGACAGCGGTTACTTTTTAAATAAGGTGTCAATGTTCTTGTTACTTTCACTTTCCTTGCTCTGTTTTCACCTAGATGGAATGCATCAGAACTGATGGGGTCTTAGACTTCTGTTTTCAAAAAGCCCCCCATGTCACTTTGATGTTTTCTTTGGTTTGAGAGCAGTGGTTCTGGAACCTTCTGTTTCCCTTTTTACTTCTTAGTGGCTGTTTTTGGTCTCTGAGTATAACCTCAGGAGGAGGAGTATGGGATTGGGAAGAGAAATAGGAAGATTTGGATAATTACTATTTTAATTTTTCTAAGACACTGATGAAAATTGAGTAGGGCACAAATGAGAGCTATTTAATCTTTAATTACATTGTGTAACATTTGTATAGAAGTTTCTAAAATATTTCCAGATGGCATCATGTATTGAGTTGTATCCCTGTCATTACCTAGCTATTTGGTTGGGCTGATGTTCTGTGTGTTTCTCTATGTTGTAAATCCTTCCTTTATGATGTTAATGAAGGAGGATGGACAGCAGTTGTGTTGGTGGGGCAAGACTCAGTGTATAAGATTGTATTATGCACTGAGGGAATCTCTTGGGATCATAAAGGAAAAAGAAGCAAGCAGAGAGTTGGGGATCTCATACCACCAAGATGCAGTGCTGGGAGATCGTGTCCTTTGGGAGGGACCCTGGGTTCCTGCCCACCAGAAGCTTCCAGTATGGGGAAGATTGGCAACAAAGACCTTCCTCTAGAGCCAACAGAGAAAGCCTTCCCCTGGAGCTGACACCCTGAATTTGGACTTTTAGCTTACTGGACTGTGACAAAATAAAATTTCTCTTTTTAAAGCCATCCAGTTGAGTTATTTCTGTTATAGCGGCACTAGATGATTAAAACAGATGTAATTCTCTTGTATCCTCAAAGATCTGAGAGTTATTTATTATTTTCCTGGTTTTAGATATATGATAACTGAAGCTTATTTAGGATGTTACTTAAAATGTGTTATTCTGTTAGTATCAAAATCATGACATGAGCTGTGTCTTAATTTTTGATTTATGTATGGATTTTCATACAGACATTTATCATCAACTACGGTGGTTAAGAGCTATGTCTGCTAACAAAAAGTTGTCAGTTTGAATCCACCAGGTGCTTCTTGGAAATTCTATGGGACAATTCTACTCTGTCCTATAAGGTCACTGTGGACAGAGTCGAGTCAGACTCCACTTGATGACAGTGGGCTTTTGGGTTTATATATCCAAAGAAACCCTGGTGACATAATATTTAAGTGTTAAAGCTGCTAACCAAAAGGTCAGCAGTTTGAATCCTCCAGGCACTGCCTGGAAACTCTATACGGTTGTGATGAATTAGAATTGACTTGATGGTAATGGTTTATACATAACCAGACACATTAATCTAAAAACACTGAGCTGGGTCATGGGATTGTAAAGAAGTATTTCTGAATTTTCCTCTGTCATTTACCTAGCAAATTGAGAATTAACACCAGGAAATAGAGTACAGTAAGATTAAACATGATTCTTCAGTAGTGTTCTTTTTAAAATTTTGTTGTGGATTAAGTGAAAGTTTAGGTTCCCATTTATCATTTCTGTACAATTTGTTCCAGGGCTGTGGTTACCTTTTAAATAATGTGTCAGCACTTTCACTGTTTCCATTATTCTAGCTTCCCACTTCCTATTTAGCTTCTCATCTTTGTTTTAGGGTAAATGTTGATGGTTGGTCTCATATACTTCGTTATTCATGAGTGATACTTTTTTTTTTTAAATAAACCCAAACCCCCAAACCCAGTCTATTATTTGGATTAAAAGTGGCCACTGAAAGAGTCTTTTTTGTTCCAAGTTCAGAGAGTATCTTAGGACAGTAGTTTCAGGGGTTCTTCTACTCTCTATCAGTTCTGTAGTCTGAAGTTTCTTTCAAATTTGAGTTTTGTTCTTCATTTTTGCCCTTTTACAGCCAGGACTTTCTATTGTGTCCCTATCAGAACGGTTAGTACAGGTAGCTGGGTACTATCTAGTTGTTTTGGTCTTGGGCTAGAGGCTGCTGTGGTAAATAGTGACATTTTAGATAACTTTCCCATTTTCCTCATTACCTTTGACTGTAGGAACTTCCCAGAGCACTGTAGGCAACCAGAACAATATCTTTTGACTTGCAGAAATCTAGCAGTTTGCTCTGGTTGAGGTAAGGGTGACATTCCACCTGCAGAATGCCAAGACAGAAATGTATCAGATTACATGAAAATGTGATATTAAAATGAAAGTCAAAGAATCTGAACAAGAAGTTTATAAAGTTATATTAGAACTAGAAATACCAACATGAAATAATATTGAAAAAATAACTTTTCCGTCTTTTTCACTGAAAGAGTCCAAAACAATGATCTTTCAGATAAAAGTACCTCTACTATCCAGTTCTTGGCTACTTAAATGCCATCGCTTGCTACAAGGAAAGAGGTTAATTGTGGATCTTGGGCAAGGGAAGAATAATTTGAACTTTGGACGTCAATTATGCCAAAAAGTATGAAAACACTCATGAACACCTGAAAGCAGAGATAATAATAAGAAGGACTCAGGAATCAAAACCTCATATGATTCCTTAACACTTATCCAGGAATACATTACCCAATAAGCAGGGTACACACTGGTCTAATTGTGCCTTCCTACCCATCTGCAGTGCAGAATTTCAGTTGTCCCCCATCATGTCAAAACTGTAGTGAAACCCACATGAAATTGCTCACCATAGATTAGCAAGTAAATACATTTAAGCCTGCAGATGCCTTGCTCAGTTGAAACTAGTACTTACCCCGTTTGCTGGTTAATCCACCCCTGATGCTCTACCTGACTCTATCAACACTTTTTAGGCACAGGTTCTGTTCTGTAGAATCTTCTGGGTCACAAAGATAAAATGAATAGGAAGGGAAGACATTTGGCATAAGTACAGAAAGAAGAGTGGGAAGAACACAAGTCGAAAGCAGCTCTGTTGGGCAGAGGAGGCTCACTTGGTTGCAGACAGGCTTGTACTTGAGCCCTGGCTTGTTCAAGATCATCTCCAGCTGTCTGCGGTTAAAGTTGGACACTCCAATGGACTTGGCCAGCCCTGCATCCTTACACTTCTCCAGGGCCTGAGTGAGAAGAGGTTGTGATGAATAATTAGTGTGATTTTGCCATGGAAAAACAACAAAAGAGAGCTAGAGCCATGAAAAGAAACAGCAGTCAAATGATGACTATGAAACCACTGTCACGGATTGAACTGTGTTCCCCTCCAAAAATGTGTATGGCCACTGGCTGAGCCATGATTTCCAGTATTTTATGATTGTCCTCCATTTCATGATTTTCCTATGCTGTATGTTACAGAAGATTAGGGTGGAACTGTAAATCCCTTCCTAAGGTCATGTCCCTGCTGCATTGTAAAGGGAGTTCCCCTGGAGTGTGGCTTGCACCAATTTTACTCTTTTATCCTACAAGGGATTAAAGGAAAGAGAAGCAAGCAGAGAGTTGGGAACATCACACCATCAAGGAGCACAAGGAGAAGAACATATCCTTCGGATCCGAGGTTCCTGCACCAAGGTGCTGCCTGACCATGGACTGATGCAGCACAAGGACCTTCCTCCAGAGCTGACAAAGAGGGAAGGCCTTTCCCTGGAGTAGACACCCTGAATTTGCACTTATAGTCTACTGGCCTGTGTAGGAATAAACTTTCCTTTGTTGAAGTTATCCACTTGTGGTATTTCTGTTAGAGCAGCACTAGATGACTAAAATAACCACTAACACTGGTTGTTACAAAGAGTGAACATAATATAGAAAAACTGTAAGCTAATGGTAACAAAAAAATAGAATTAGAGTTTCATACTTAGGAAAATGGGATGCAGTATGCTATATTGAGGGAAAAGGGGCTTACACTCACTGTTTCTGTATTTTCTCTTTGTATCATGTTTTGGTAAGGTTCTCCTACCCACAAATCCAATAAAACACCTAATGCCAACATCATGAATTTCTAGCTCCAGTAATACACATACCCTCTCACCTATAAGCAGATTGGGACATGGTTGATGACTTTTTCCTTGAGACACTTCTCTTGAGCTTGCTTTTACTTCCCTGTCTGTTTTACTTGTTAGCACCTTATCACCCCAATTTCTGTAACTGTATCACTCCACAGTCCAGTCCTCAGACCTACTTGTTTCTGTATCTCCTCTCAGTCCTAAGTGATCTATTCTTATGCATCATTTTAGATACCATCTACATGCCTAACTTCCATGTGTCTGTCAGTTTGTCATTCTGCGGGAGCTTGCATGTTGCTATGATGCTGGAAGCTATATCACTGGTATTCAGAAATGAGCAGGGTCACCCACGGTGGACAGATTTCAGCTGAGCTTCCAGACTAAGATAGACATGCACCACCTCTGGATTTTGGCTGACAGTGATAGGTAGAATGAACTTGCTTTAGCTGGGTAACAGAAGTAGATGGTGAAATGGTTAACATTAAACAGCACACTAAATTCTAAGTCAGGCAGCAGTCAAGTAGCCACAGCTATGAGGAAACTTACGCAGAAGATCTCTCTCATCTCCTGACATAGCGGACAAACAGATTCAGCTCCCTGATAAAGATCATGGGACACTTGAGGGAGACTAAGATATTGGTAAACATTGAATTAACGTAATATGCTGTTCTGGTTGATTAAACTTAATTAATGGATTGACATTCCAGAGATAATTCTTCTATCTAGTTTATGTTAATTGATAATCCAGATATGAAGTTTACCAAACAAAATACTTCAAAAAATCTCAATTTCAGGCCCCCCAAACCTGTAAGAGTTACACGTATCTTACTCTCATTTCTAGGGGTAGTTTGTGTTGGAGTTAGAACTGTACTTATTCCATAGGTCTATATTGTTTCTAAAATTTGAGGGGAGGTATACAGTCACTAATCTTGGAAACACATGATTAGTAAACATGATGGAATCAAAATAACTTTAAATGTTGTCGTGGATTGAGTTGTATTCCCCAAAAATGTGTGTAGCAGTTTGGCTGTGCTATGGTTCTGGGTATTGTGTGATGTTCCCCCAATCTGTAAATCCTTCCTCCATGATGTTAGTGAAGGAGGATGGGCAGCAGTTGTGCTGGTGGGGCAGGACTCAAAGTGTGAGACTGTATTGTGTCTTGAGGCAATCTCTTGAGATATAAAAAATAAACTAGCAGAGAGATTTGGGGACCTTATGCCATCAAGAAGCAGTGCTGGGAGCAGAAGGCATCTTTTGAAAAGGATCTGGTGTCCCTGTGCCTCAAAAGCTCCCAGTCTATGGGAAGTCTGATGACAAAGACCTTCCTCCAGCGCCAACAGAGAAAGACTTTCCATGGAGCTGACACCCTGAGTTTGGACTTGCAGGTTACTGGACTGTGACAGAATAAAATTTTTCTCTTCAAAGGCATCCATTTATGGTGCTTCTGTTATAGTACTACTAGATGAATAAGACAAATGTGCCATCCAATTTCCTGCATCCTTTAAGATCAGATAGAAAAATTTCCTCCTTTGACCCCCATGAGTAGGTTTACTCGCTTACCGTGCTGGTGGTCTTTGGATTATGTAAGTTTCTCTTGAGGAGGATGGTCACACCATGTGTGACCTAGGAAGTGGTCTTTAAAGAATAAACAGAATTCTAGAGGCCCAAGAGAACTTTGAGATCATTTGTCCAATTCCTGATTTTTAAGTAATGAAGACAAGGTCTAGGACCCATTTATTGACTTTCTCAAGTTCATCCAGGTAGAGGATGAGGACCAGGGTCCCCCTTTCCTGGCTTCTTCATCTTGCTGTATCCTCCAAGCACTCACCTCCCATGTAGCACAGAGATCCACTGTGTCAAATATTACTTTTCCATGTTCATCTTTTGGAAAAAGCTGTTCTCCAGGCTGGAATAGATACAATCATTAGAGTGATGTCACAAAATACTGCCTCTACCCTTAGCCTTGCTGTTAGGTATGTCTACTGCTGGGAAACTAACCCTCTCTAGGATACTAGATGCTAATATTGCAAAGTATTTTGTGTAAGGAGTAGTAGTGAATGTCTTTTAAGAGCCAGCCTTCCTATAATCCATTACATCTATTATCCATTTGAATTAATGTCACTTTCATAAGTACTAATGGAGACTCAAGCTCGACTTACGTTATTTTTGTAGACTTTTTTTGTGTCAAATACATTGTTTTCACATGTAAAGGCAGTAAACCACATGTTCATCATTTCTAGCAATAATGGACTGCAAAATAAAGCTATATGGAGCCATAACAGTACATTCAGAGTTTCTTCTAAAAATATAATGGTCTAAGGGTAGGCACAGGAGCCAGACAGGGTCAATCTAGAATCATGAATTATTATGTAGGATCCTACTCCAGGATAATAATCCATACCCCTTCCTGACAAAAACGCAAGATGATGGTTACTGACAGTGGTAGTGAAATAGTTCTGAGTATATAAAGTGCTTACCTTCAGAGCTACTGGGATGTGAATAATGTAGAGATCAACATAGTCCAGCTGAAGTTTTTTCAGTGACTCTTCCAAGGTGGGTTGAACCAACTCTGGTTGGAGGCAAGTAACCCAAAGCTGCAGAAATTAAGAATGGAAGCTGTGTTTTAAATATGATAGGCTGTTTAATGAGATATGAAGTGTGATTAGGCCAACAAATTCAAATCTGAATTTTGCTTGCTAACATGACTGATTTTTACACTAAACTTTGGTCATTCATGTTGACAGAATAAATGTGAACCTGGACTGTAATCAGTAGTAGTAGAACTAATCTTTAGATTTTATTCAGAATTGTAGTCCTATTAACACACTTTAAATCATTCAGGTGTCATGGGTTGAATCGTGTCCCCCCAAAATACATGTAATTAAAGAGGATTAGGGTGGGGCTGTAAATCCCTTCATAGGATCACCTCCCTGCTCCACTGTAAAGGGAGTTTCCCTGGAGAATGGCTTGCCCCACTCGTAATCCTTTCATCCTGCAAGAGATAAAAGGAAGGAGAAGCAGGCTGAGAATTGGGAACCTCACACCATCAAGCAAGCAGCACCAGGAGAAGAGCACGTCCTTCAGACCTGAGGTTCCTGTGCCAAGATGCTCCCTGGACAAAGACTGATGCAATACCGGACTATCCCCCAGAGCCAACAAAGGGGGAAGCCTTCCCCTGGAGCCGACACCCTGAATTTGGACTTGTAGCCTACCAGACTGTGTAAGAATAAACCTTCTTTTGCAAAAGCCATCTGCTTGGTGGTATTTCTGTTAGAGCAGCCCTAGCTGACTAAAACAGCGAGTTTCATTTTGAAATGAGACAATTTATTAATATATCTAAAAGAGGTAGAAACCTTGCCCTATGACAGCATATTACAGGAATGAAATCTCTTGCATGTACATGCAGTCCCTGGGTTGTGAATGAGATCTGTCACCTAAGTAAGACTTTAACTTGAATTTGTAGGTAAGTTGGGAAAGGCGCATCTGATTCTTATTTAGTCTTATGTTAGTATAAAGAAAGAACCCTTGTGGTACAGTGATTAAACGTTGTGCTGCTAACTAAATGTCTACTGTTCAAATCCATCTGCCACTCCTTGGAAACCCTATGGGGCAGTTCTGTTCTGTCCTGTAAGGTTGCTATGAGTTGGAACTAACTTAACAGAAATGGGTTAGGGCTGGGTTATTGTAAAAGTCTCCAAGCGTTTTCAATGAATTAAAAGCTAAATGTGCAGCAAGTGAAGATGATTAAGATGAAAAATTTGTTGTGAGAAGGGATTGGTGCTATCTTTTCAAATTGAGGGCAAATTTACATGACATTAAGGGACAAATAGGAGGTGTCTTTCAGTCAGAAGTTCCTAACCAGGAGACTTCCTGTACCATCTAAAGCCCACTGTCATCTAAAGAGTACTGAAAAAATAGCTGTTTTGGGAGAGTCTCATTACAGGTGTATTCAAAGAGTCCACTTGGTAAGGACTCTAGTGCTCAGCTCCCAGAAAGTTATTATTTTGCCTCTCCTAGGCACTTGGCTGGCTTGAATATTTAGATGGAAACACTGGTGGTGTGGTAGATTAAGTGCTATATCTGCTAACCAAAAGATCGGCAATTCAAATCCACCAGGTACTCCTTGGAAACTCTATGGGGCAGTTATACTCTGACCTGTAGGGTCACCACAGGTTGGACCAACTTGACAGCAGTGAGTTGTTCTTTTTTTTTTTTTTTATTTCTATTTAACATAACTGAGTGAAAATGTACATTCACATGTAAATTTACATGCCCCCCTATATGCAGCCTCAACTGCTCTCCCTGTCCGGTGACTGCACACTATTCCTCTCTGCTCCATACATGTCTCATCCTCCCAACAGTCTCCTTTCCCCTCCTCTCCGTCCACTCCCCTTCCTCCAGCCAGAGGTCAGCAAGATGATATCCTATAGATGTATAGAACCATAAAGTGCTTCCAATATATGGTTACTCTGCATTGCCAAGTCCAATCCATTCCTGTCCAAAGAGTGGACCTTTGTTATAATTTATGGGAACGGGCAGCATCAGGGCCGGGGGCCACGCTCTCAGAGGAACCCCAAAACCGCTGGACCATCAATTGAGGTCTTTTAGTGGAGATCTCATGATGCACCTCTTTTTATTCTTGTGTTGCCAGTGAGGCTCCTCTCTGTGAGCTCCGTCATGGCTATCACTGGTGGTGGCCGGGCACCATCCGGTTCTTCCGGTCCCAGGTCGATGTAGGCACCCACTCTTGTGGGTCTATCTTCTCGGTTGTCTTTACCACATGCCATTTTGGCCCTCGGTGAGCATCCGTTCCTGCTGAGTTGGGACCATTTGCTGTGTCCTCAGATGGCAGCTTGGCAGCTTTTAAGACCCCAGACGCCACTTACCAATGTGGGGTGCAGAGAGCTCTCTTAGCAAAACGCTAGTTGTGCCAATTGGCCTGGAATTCGCCTAAGAGCATGGTCCCCCGGCCCCCACCCCAGCTACTCTATCCTTGCAGTATTGAGTTAAGATGGAAGGAGTACTCAAGTTATGCTGAAGTCCACTTAATGTTGTTCTTGTTCCTAATGTGTGCTGTCACCGCTTTCTCCCAACTAGATTTCTAGTAACTACCTAAACTAAACCCTCCCCCCCTCGCCCTCCCTCTCTCCCTCCCCTCCCTTGCAGCTGTCAAAGAGTCTTTTCTTCTATACACAAGTCTGGTTTTGAGATCTTATCGTAGAGGTCTCATACAGTATTTGTCCTTTTGTCGCTGACTACTCTCACCCAACATAATGTCTTCCAGTTGAAACCAGGTTAGGAGATGTTTCCTGGAATCATCGTTATTCTTTATCATTGCGTAGTGCTCCATTGAGTATATGTACCACAGTTTACCTATCCATTCTTCTATTGTTGGGCATCTGGGTTGATTCCACCTTTTTGCTATTGTGGACTGTGCCGCGATAAACATTCTGGTGCATGTGTCCGTCGGTGTGAAAGGCCTTGAATCTGTAGGATATATTCCAAGTAGTGGAATTACTGGGTCAAACGGTATATCAATATCCATTTTTTTAAGGAAGCGCCAGATTGCCTTCCAAAGAGGCTGGACCATTTTGCAACCCCACCAACAGTGTAGGAGGGTTCCACTTTCTCCACAGCCTCTCCAGCATTTGTTGTTTTGTGTTTTCTGGATCATGGCCAATCTTGTTGGGGGAGTTGTTCTTTTTTTAATTATTTAGATACTTTTGTACTGGTTATGAACATGATGATTACAGGACCAACAATTCCCCTCCTTCTTGGATTTTCCTTGTATCTGACCTACTTATGTAAATGTTATTATTAGAGTATATTTTCAGTACATCTGAGACAGGGAGACTAGAGGCCTCTCTCAATACCTTTTGGGTAAACACTGTGATCAAAACCACACACAGGTGTTGTTGTTAGGTGTCTTTGAGTCAGTTCTGACTCACAGTGACTGTATGCACACAAAATGAAACACTGCCTGGTCCTGAGCCATGCCCACAATAGTTTTTATGTTAAGCCCATTGTTGCAGCCGCTGTGTCAGCCCATCTTGTTGAGGGTCTTTCTCTTTTTCAATGACCCTCTACTTTACCAGGCATCATGTCTTTCTTCAGGGACTGATACTTCCTGACAACATGCCCAAAGTACATGAGACGCAGTGTCGCCATCTTCGCTTCCAAGGTACACTCTGGTTGTACTTCTTCCAGAACACATCTGTTTGTTAGCAGATTTTCCCAATGCAATGTGTCTTTTGATTTCTTGATTGCTGCTTTCATGGGCATTGACTATGGTACCAAGTAAAACAAAGTCCTTGACAACCTCAATTCTTTCTCCATTTACCATGATGCTGCTTACTGGTTCAGCTGTAAGGATTTTTGTTTTCTTGCTGTTAAGGTGCAATCCATATTGAAGACTGTAGTCTTTGATCTTCATCAGTAGATGTCTCAAATCTTCATTCCCAGCAAGTAAGGTGGTGTCGTCTACATAATATAGGTTGTTAATGAGTCATCCTCCAATGCTGGTGCCTCATTCTTCTTTATATAATCCAGCTGCTTGGATTATTTGCTCAGCATACAGATTAAAAAGGTATGGTGAAAGGATACAACCCTGATGAACACTTTTCCTGACTTTAAACCATGCAGTGTCCGCTTGTTCTGTTCCCACAGCTGCCTCTTGATGCATATACAGATTCCTTAACAGCACAATTAGGTGTTCTGGAATTCCTACTCTCTGCAATGTTACCCATAACTTATTATGATCCACACAGTCAAATGCCTTTGCATAGCCAGTGAAACACAGGTAAACACCTTTCTGGTGTTCTCTCCTTTCAGCCAAGATCTAGCTGACACCAGCAATAGTATCCTTGGTTCCACATCCTCTTCTCAATACGGCTTGAATTTCTGGCAGTTCTATTAATATACTGTTGCAGTCACTTTTTGAAAGATATTGAGCAAAATTTTGCTTGCTTGTGATATTAATGATATTGTTTAATAGTTTCTGCATTTGGTTGGATCACCTTTCTTTGGAATGGGCATAAATGTGGATCTCTTCCAGTCAGTTGGCCAGGTAGCTATCCTCCATATTTCTTGACATAGATGAGTGAGCACTCACAGCACTGCATCCATAAGTTGAAACATATCAGTTGATACTCCATCAATTCCTGGAGCCTTGTTTTTGGCCAATGCTTTCAAGGCAGATTTGATTTCTTCCTTCAGTACCATTGGTTCCTGATCATATGTTACCTCTTGGAATGTTTGAATGTCAACCAGTTCTTTCTGGTATAATGATGATGTATTCCTTCCATCTTCTTTTGATGCTTCCTGAGTTGCTTAATATTTTCACTATAGAATTCTTTGCTATTGCAGCTCAAAGCTGGAAATTTTGTCAGTTCTTTCAGCTTGAGAAATGCAGAGTGTGTTCTTCCCTTTTGATTTTCTATCTCTAGCTCTTTGCATATGTCCTTTTAATATTTTACTTTATCTTCTGGAGCTACCCTTTGACGTCTTCTGTTCAATTCTTTTACTTCATCCTTCCTTCCTTTTTCTGTAACTACTCCAGGTTCAAAAGCAAGATTCATGTCTCTTGTGACATCCTGTTTAGTCTTTTCTTTCTTTCCTGTCCTTTTATGAGCTCTTGCTTGATTCATGGATGATATCTTTGATGTCATTCCACAATTTGGTCTTCAGTCGTTAGTATTCAAGGCATCAGAGTTTCCAGACTAAGAGAGATTAGTAAGAATGACCTGGTAGTCTACTTCTGAAAATAAGTATCCAGTGGAAACCTTATGAATAGTAGAGGAACATTGTCAGATATAGTGCCATAAAAAGAGCCCACCTGCTTGGAAGACACTCAAAAGGTGACTGGGGAAGACCTGCCTTCTCAAAGTTAAGTTGACCTGAATGATGTGGATGGAGTAAAGCACTTGGGACCTTCATGTGCTGAAATGGCATGACTCAAAATGAGAAGAAACAGCTGCAAACACCCATTAATAGTCAGAACATGGAATATACAATGTACGAATCTAGGAAAATTAGAAATCATAAAAAATGAAATAGAATGCATAAACATCAATATCTTAGGCATTAGTGAGCTGAGATGGAATGGTATTGGACATTTTGAATTGGAAAATCACATGGTCTACTACGCTGGGAATGAAAATGTGAAGAGGAATGGTGTTGCATTAATCACCAAAAAGAATGTTTCAACATCTGTCCTGAACTACAGTGCTGTCAGTAATAGGATAATATCCATGCACCTGCAAGAAGTCCAGTTAATATGACTATTATTCAAATTTACACACCAACCACTAAGGCCAAAGATAAAAGAATTGAAGATTTTTACAAGTTTATGCAGTCAGAGGTTGATCAAACATGCAATCAGGATGCAGTGATAATAACTGGTGATTGGAATGCAAAAGTTGGAAACAAAGAAAAAGGACTGGTAGTTGGAAAATATGGCCTTGGTGACAGAAATGATGCCAGAAGTTTCAGGATAGAATTTTGCAAGACCAAAGACTTTTTCATTGCAAATACCTTTTTCACCAACATAATGGCGACTATACACATGGACCACACCATATGAAATCACAGGAATCAGATCAACTACTTCTGTAGAAATAGATGATGGAAAAACTCAATATTCACAGTCTGTGACTGTGGCACAGACCATCAATTGCTTATGCGTGAGTTCAAACCGAAATTGAAGAAAATCAGAATGATCCAATGAGAGCTGAAGTATGAACTTGAGTGTATCTCACCTGAGTTTGGAGACCATCTGAAGAATAGATTTGATGCACTGAACACAAACAGGTGGTAGAGGATTAAAAGATCCAGTGATTAATCACATACTGTGACACTGAGATAAGTCACCCAAATGACTTTGTAAACTTCCTCAGAGTTGCATTTCAGAAGAAACCAGCTCAAGGACATGCATAGAAAATCCAACTTTTCACTGCTATATATCATTCCAACAGGGGCAAGTGAGCTACAATCAGGATTGGGGACTCGAACCAAGGGACCAAGAAACTGCAGATTCACCACCCCATATTAAGTCCTACTACAAGTTCCAAAGCCTTTATTGTGGAAACCTAAGTTCGCCTTCTTGCACACTTTCATTACCCTGGCCTTCCCTTTCCTCCCGCCTAGTAATGGGTATTTACGATCCCCCTTCCTGCCTCAAAATCTTTAAAATTCCGGAGGAGTTCTTTGTTCAGGAAGGTGAAGGCTAGCGCTGCCTAGGTCCTTTCTGTCTCTGCCTGCAGGCTTCTCTAATAAATCTTGCTAGTGTGGAAAGACTCTTTGTGCCTTATCTCTTCATTTTTGATAGGTAATGGACAAGAATGCCAAGTAGGCTCATGGTTCCCGTAATACATCTACTAAACAATAAATAAAAATGACTTAAGCGATAAAAATCATTATCACATAACAATTATATCCATCATCTGAATTACATTTAATAGAGTATACAAAGCAATTCCACAGACTGTATCTGTCTATCCTCAATTCAATCCTTTGAGAGTAGAATTAATATTCCCTTTGTGTAAACAACTAAAAGAAAAAGGTTTTAAACATATTAACATGTGTCGGACACAGCTGAAAGGTGTTAGATGCCAGCCAAAGACAAAGCCAAGTGCCGTTGAGTTGGATCCGACTCATGTTAGATGCATTGTGATTAATACCTAAATAGCTGTCTTACGTGGTTTTCTCTATTGACAGAGGTGAAACCAGAAATCTAGAATGTTAAGAAATTTTACCAAGTCACACCCATAATAAGAAAAGCCATAATCTGAACATAGATCTGGGTAATTCTATCATCCATGCAAAGTCACATAGTGCTTTAGACTGAGGCTCAGAAAATAAAATACTTTAAAGTCATGAAATTTGAACACAGCTGTGGTTAAAAAGCCATCCTGTGTCTCTTCTGTTAATCCTAGATTGTTCAATGTATGTGTGTGAACAAAAGTTGTATAAATAAGCACAATTCAGAAAACTGCTCAATCAATCATATAACCAATTTCGCAAACATGCATCATATTTCACAAATAACTGATTTCACAAATATGCATCATACAACCAATTGCACAAATATGCACACACATACACCCCATAAACACAGCACCTTTGAAGTGAAGAATATGTCTTCTCTCTTCACAGTGCCATCGGCAATCTTGCTACGGATAGCTCGCCCAACTTCATTTTCATTTTCATACATGTAAGCTGAATCAATATGACGAAACCCAGCATCAATAGCTAATTTGGTTGCCTCCTCAACTTTAGTCTTAGGCACCTAAGGAAAAATGAAAGGTAGTATTCAAGGATCTACTTGCCTGAGAGGTAGTTCACATCATAAGCACAGACACTGAGCAGAATGAACCAGTCCCTCATGTTTGGTATTAGTTCTGCATGTAAGGTCACACACCTATTTTCCTGAGACTTTTTCATGGCTATGAGTTATTCACTGAAGTGACACATGGCAAAATCAGTGAAGGGAGTAGATATATGGGGCAAAGTACACAGCAAAACATATACAAGCTTCTGAGAATTCCCAGTGCAGTCACACAGAATAAGGTTATTTACCTATCATGTAATTTTGACTTGTGAGGAATGTTGACTGCAAAGAAACTCATTAGAGATTCAGTACCCTTGCTTTTCACTGGGGGTTGATCACATACAAGGTCCAACAATTCAGCTACGACCTTAATTATTCTAAGTGCTACATACCTCATTGCTTAATATCACTATGGTCACCTTTGAAGTATTCCCCTTGAGAAGTTATGCACTGACGCCAGCACCTAGTCCACTTTTCAAAGCAATTTTGGAATTCTTTCTGCAATGGTCATTGTGAATGGTGGCAGGTGGCAAGTTTGTGAACTTAATTGTATAGTTATCTGTGAGGGAATATTTTAGCCGGTAAACAAACGAATATATTGGAATACCCTCTCTAATCACCTGATCTAGCTCCCAAAGACTTTTTTTCTTTACTGGAAGATAAAGGAAATACTGAAAAGAAGACATTTCAGTGACATTCAGGACATCAAGTGTTATATGATGACAGCTCTGATGGCCATTCCAGAAAGAGTTCCAAAATTGCTTCAAAGGGTGGATTTGGCACTGGTGTTGGTGCATAGCTTCCCAAGGGAATACTTTGAAGGTAACTATATTCACCAGTGAGGTATGTAGCATTTTTTTGATGAGTTCACAAAATTAATTGTCAGACCTCATACTTGCACTTTCAGAAAAAGAGCAGATGCTTAGCATAAACCTCATTGCTTATGCAAAAAGATTAAACACCACCACCCCTAATAAGTAGGAAATAATGAGATCCCACCTGAAATCCAATTTCTGAACTCCAACTAGGGTTTTCCATGTAAACTGACATTTCTAAGATTTGTGTTGCTGTTACGTGCTGTGAAGTTGATTTAATTCTGATTCTTGGTGATCTCATCTGACAGAACTGTCCCATTGGGTATTCTCAGCTGCAATGTTTATGGGAACTGATTGCCAGGTGTTTCTTCTGTGGAGCTGGTGTGTAGCATCTATCTGCCAACCTTTGTTTTGTAGCTGTGCACTTAACCATTTGGCCACTAGAGCTCTTTCTAGGCACCAAAAGCCAAAGCCACTACCACTCAGTCGATGCTGACTCACAGTGACCCCAGATGACAGAGTAGAACAGCTCCATAGAGTTTCCAAGGAGCTCTTGGGAAACTTGAACTGCCAACCTTCTGACAAACCACACCTAGGGGCAGAGTCAAGATAGTGGGCTAGACACATGTCTTTTTAACTACCTCTGAAAACAAAGCCTGGATTGATAATTAAAGGGAGCCTTCTGGTCACCCAGTGAACCCTAGGACACAGTATAGGGCTGCCAGCTTGGACTACATGCCACTCAATAGGAAACTTCTTCTATTGCACTGACCCTCACCTTGTTAAATGGATGGCTCTCACAGACTGAAGGTAACTGGCTTTTTAACATTTTTTTCTTAGCTGGCAGGCGGGGGTTGGGATTAACTGGCAGCAAAGCTCAGCCACATTGCTGAAGTGACCAGCAGGTGGAATAGCCACATTTTGAGAGCCTGGCTCTGGACTCAGAGCACTACTCTCTCTTTCTGAACTTTCGCCATTGATTAAGCTATTTTGCAGCAGGTAGGGCAGCTTGTGTGGGATGCCATTTTGTTTGCCTACTCAAATGGAGGCCTCAGCAGGGAGCCAGTACCAGCTTGGGAAGTGCTCTCCTGGCAGAAAAGGTGTGTTTTGCACAGTGTAGCCTTATGGGTGGGGCCTAGCAGCAGATGACAGCAGGGCAGTAGCCTGTCCATACTTTCAACTAGATCACAGCATCTGGCGATGGATATAGAGGTGCCTCTATTGCCAGCTGGAAAGACTGGCTTGTGCTCCTGACAGTCTGATTTTGGAAGCTGTCAGATGGCTTTTACCTTTCAAAATAAGACTGCCTAGAGAAATAACTGTGGTGCAGCTTGATAGCATCTCTTCCAGCCTTTACTGACCCACATCACAGGTTAGCTGATGGCTCCCCAGTGACTCCATGACTAAGGTTGTGTCTTTGCCAGCCAGGAGGTGGAGTCTGCTACCCCAGAGATTCTACTGGGTCCAGTCAGAGTACATAGAGGTGACTGGTGATCAACTTCTTTCTCAGACAGAACCTCAGCTCCTGTTAAGGCAACATCTGAGAAGCTAAACAACCTCTAGATGCCCCAAAAGCAACAAACCCTGGCCAGACACTTACAGAAAAAGCCACTCATGGCTTTAGAAAGTTCATAAAAGAAAGAAGCAAAGCTCTTCCCAGATGAAGAAGCTTTTCTGAAACTGTCGGAGGTTGGATACAAAGGAATTATACAGAGAACCCTCCTAGACATTATACAAAATGCAGCAGAGCAAAATGGAAAACTAGGCAAAGTGTTTGAACTGGCAAAACACCAGCATTCTGGAATCCAACAGATCAATAACAAAATCAAAGAACTAGACAATTCAATTGAAAGTCAAGAGAACAGAATTGTACAACTAGAAAACAGACTTTCTGACATGGAAGACAGAGCTACTGACACTAGTGTTTATGAGGCGAAATCAGAGAAAAGAAACAACAAAAAATGAAGCATTAAGAAACATATGAGACTCTACCAAGAGGAACAATCTACAATTAATTGGAGTTCCTGAACAGGAAGGGACACCCGAAAACACAAAGAATATTGTTGTTGAGCTGCTGACATAAAACTTCCCTGAAATCATGAAAGGAGAGAACACAGATATCCAAGATCTGTATCAAACACCACAAAATGTAGACTCCAAAAGAAAGACACCAAGACATATTATAATCAAGCTTAACAAAACGAAACATAAGCAAAAACTCTTAAAGGTAGTCAGACTCAAAGCAAAGCTAACATTAAGAGGGAAGCCCTGAAGGCTTTTGTGTGACTCTCAGCAGAAACGATGCTGGCATGAAGGCAGAGGGGTGACACATTCAAAGCCTTGAAGGAGAAAAACATCCAACCAAGAATTATCTATCCTGCAAAACTGTCTTCAAATATGAAAATGAAATTAAGACATTTGCAGATAAACAGAAACTCAGAGACTTCGTAAAAACCAAACCAAAGCTACAAGAAATACTGAAAAAAGCTCTTGGCTTATGAAAACAAAACCATTAACTCTATATTTTAGGAGGCAATACAGGACATGTTATCCAGAAACCTACTCAGTTAGGGAAGACACAAAACTCAATCAAAGCTATAATAGTAAAAGAAGTGATCATGTGATCATATCATGAAAACTATGATACCATCACATTAAAAAGAGAGATAAACTACAGTATTTATAGTTTTTCCAGATGGAGAAGATATGTAAAAGTTAAAACTGGTTTTAAATATAGATTATTAAGGGGGATCATAGAGGTAGCCACGAAGCATAAAAAAGATGTAACATATCAAAACAAGAACTGTAATACAGGAGTCTCAACAGAAACAAAATCAACACTGAAAAGGGTGAAAACCCACACACCCACTGCTGTTGAGTGACCCTAGATGACAGAGCACACCTGCTTCATAGAGTTTCCAAGGAGTGCTGGAAGACTTGAACTACCAGCCTTCTGATTAGCATCCGTAGCTCTTAACTACTATACCACCAGGGTCACAGTAGTACGAATTATTTGAATTCTTTTCTACATAGCCATTCTACTTGTCTAGCTTTTAAAAATTAGGAATAAAATATGTAATCTAAAATACATAATAATACGTAAGATACTAACTGTTGACTTAAGGGATCAGTGAAGTGGGTGCCTGCTCTGAAAGCCAAGGCCAATTCAGTTAGCAAAGTTGTAATAATAGTGAAATTTAAAATGATCAGTTTGTGCACCAAAAACCAGAGGCAGATTTTAAAGTGCATTTGGTAAAGGACAAAAAGAAAAGTGAAATATTTGTCATTTCTTGGAAGTCTTTTAGAATCTTTATTTCTCCACCTAATCACCAGAATCTAGATACTCAATCTTTATTGCACTCTCCTTAGGTGTACCAGCTGAGGATGTTACCAAGTCTGATGCCTCAGGGCTGTCCTTGAACCTTCTCTCTCCTTTGTCCTTCTCTGAACTATTAAGTAGGTAAGCCCTCACATTCATTCTTCCTAATGTTTCTTGAACACTTCCTTCTCTGTTACAGATGAGAAAAGTGAGATCTGAAAGTTCAGTCTCTAGTCCCTTGTCACATAACTAAGGGGTATGAAAGATAAATTTGGAATGCAGATCCTCTGGCTCCCAGTCTAGTGACCTGCTGACTTTGCTTCTTTTCATGCCAGGTGATTAACTCTGTCTAATCTGAAGTGTGTTAGCAAAGACAGAGAATTAAAGTCTTATCCTTGAAATATGGTAGCTTTTCCTGTAAAAATAGGTCATATTTTCTTTCAGGATGAAATATGTAAGAAAAAGTAAGTTCACTTCAAGTATATGTATACTGCCTTGTGCTCAGCACCAGAATTGTAATTCTCTACCTTCATTGCATGTGCTTCTTAACTTCCTAGAGCCTTTACTCAGAGATTGTTGTGTATCATGCTTCCTTGGCGGGAGAAAAGGTTGCTCAAATCATAGAATTATGCAGAAAAAGCCTTCCCTTTGCAATCAGTCTTAACACAAGGCAGCTGGTGGACAGGGCATTTGACTGCTGAGATTCGTCTCTTCTGACAAACTGATGTTCATGGAACAGGAGAAAAAACCATTGCCTGGAATAATCTGTATGTGACCACTCATCAGACCTGGAAGCACTGAGTGAAGCCTGTCTACCATCTCTCTTTATCCATGGAATAACTGGAGCCTGGAGAAACTGAGACCCCAGTGAGCTCCCAGCATCACAAGAATTTGGAAAACATAGATCATCTTCCGCTTATCTTGGGGTTGCTTTCATTTGAATGTTCAACTCCAAGCCTCCTATTCTTACCTCTGGCAGTGCAAAAGTACCAAAGCCCAGGACAGGAATGAAGTGGCCATCGTTAAGTTTCACATACTGACATTTGGGATCCATCTTCTGTCACTCTTCCGGTCAAGCAGACTTTGTTTTCTTTCCTCTGCTTTCACTAGAGATAGGAGCAACAGAAAGTCAATAACTCACGTACGCTGATTAACTGTCCAAAAATGGTGTAGGATGGGGGGTACAAGATTGAAGCCACAGAGCGAGGATGGACTTGCCCTTGCTTCACTGATTTCTTTTTAAACAGAATTCTTAAGTTAATTTTTTTTTCTAATGGTAAATAGATCATTAACATCTTGAGTCAGGTAATTTTTTCTTCCGTCTACCACATATTATCCTAAATTATTAGGAGATATTTACTGAATAAGTATTGACCATTTGTTAGATTAAAAACTTTCAAATACTAATTCTCTTCTGCTTTCTGCTCATAACGAAGCCCTTTCTTCATCACGTGTCCTTTGAAAAAGTTGTACGTTTTATACCACATACACACACATGCATACACACACACACACAAATATAGACAGACATGCTGTATGAGTGTTTTTCACAAAACCCAACCCACTGCTGTTCAGTTGATTCCAACTCATAGTGACTCTATAAAACAGAGTGGAACTGCCCTGTGGAGTTTCAAAGGAGCACCTGGTGGATTTGAACTGTAGATGCAACAGTTAACCACTAGGCTACCAGGATTTCCTTTTCAAAAAAGGCAAGCCTTAATAAAGACTCAAAAGTAAAACTTGAAAGAAAAACTATCATTTTACTTTGTCTGTGAACAAAGTTATTTTTCTTTCTTTGTTCTGAAATAAGAACATCCAGTCTTTTCAAGGCTTACTAAATCAGGCAATTTTGCATGGTGCTTTTTGCAGTATGAATGATTAAGTTTTTGGACTTCACTTTGTAGCATGCAATGACAGCCCTAGACTTGTTTATATGTTTCACCCAGTTTTATAAATTTTAGGAAGGTATCATAAAATAACCAGCCAGAAGTGAAGAAAAAAGTATTTTATGTAATATATGATTTTGTTCTTTATTATTCACACACACACAAAACCAAAAAACAAAAAACCAGTATCTATTACTGAAATTGCTATGAATTTGGGAAATGTTAGGTAAACTGTGCATTGATTCAATAGAATATTATGAGGCTTAAAAAGTAAAAAATTCTATCATATTTAGGAAGATTAAAATATAGAATAAAGGAGTATTAATGCATTGATTGCAAAAGCAGAGTATTCACTACATATACAGAATAATGCCCTATGATGATACATTATGCATGAGGGAGGGTGAGGCCCCAAGCTATTAACAATAATACTCTGAATGGTGGGGCTGTGGGTGATCTTTTATTCTCCTATTGATACTTTTCAAGTTTTTCTAGAATTAATACATATCACATTTGTAGTCACAGTAAAGTGTTTACTTGTAAAAAGAGAAAATATCTGCCCTGGAGCAACTGAATACAATGGAGCTTACTGTAAGTACGCCCACCTTGTCTTTGCCAAATTGAGTGCAGCCACTTGACCCCTACCACCACAGGGTCCAGTCAGCCCCACTGTAGTTAGGTGTCTTAATTCAGCTGGGGCAGCTCCCACTGTCATATCTAATTTACATGAAATGGCAACCACAGCAGTCTTCAAGGATCCTGGAGCTTCCTTAACAAATTTCTCACAGTTGTGGTAAAAGGTATGCCCTCTGGACATTCTATGTGTGGGTTTGAAGGTCTAGCCAAATACATCTACTGTAGCATGCCAATTTCCCTAAGCCTTTGTATGCCCTCTTCTATAGTACACCCAGACAGTTCTGGCAATTCAACTTGATTTAATGTAGGCCACCGCATCATCCATGCTTCAGCAATCCAGCCAAACAGTTAGATCCTTTCCTAACTTCTCAAGCTGAAACACTGAATGACTGTGCTCAGTGGATCCATGTCAAGAAATTCAGACTGATCCATCTTTATGTTCCTTGCACCATTGTTCCACACCCTTAACAGCCATTCCCATGCATATTCCCCAGGTTTCTGTTTGTATGTAGTAGAAAAGTCAAGTAGTTCCTTTGAAATATAGCGTATCTCCTCCTGGGTCACACTTTGTACTTCACCTTTTGAGGCTAGCTGTGACTTAAGTCTAGTTACAGGTCTAGAAGCCAAAGCTCATAGTGTGGAAGTACTTTTAGAACCCTCAGCATGGTCTCGTAAAGTATCTGCCTCAAGCCATGCCCCAGGCAATGACTCAGGCATGTGCTGTTTAGTGGCAGCTGGGCTATACAGCTAGTCTCATTAGACTGGAGTAGAGGGGACAATGGCTTTCCTGGGCAGGCTGGTTTAGCACACAGACACAAAGCAATCCCTTCACATGGGTATGGTTCTGCTGGCAGGAGTGATTCACCTGACGTTAGGAGCTCAGTGTCTCCAGCTTCCTTATCATCTGCCCATATGTCTCCATTCCAAGTTTCAGGGTCCCATTTGTTCTCAATCAATGCCCTCACTCCAGCTTCAGATAGCTCTTCAGAATGGCAATTGAGCTGTTGTTGCATTTCCGCCACTCTAATGATAAGCATTTGGATTTGGTTTGCGGCAGTATCGGCTCTGCCATTGCAGGAAATGAGATTTTCTTTTAAAGTGTAAGTGGAAACTTTGAGGTCATCTCTTTCTTTCTTCAGTTTGTCTAATGCAAGTAGGACCAGCCAATCACCTCCCTTACATTTTTCATCCTCACATAATTTTGAAAAGATATCACGCATGTTTCCACCCTGAGTGTCACCTTTCACCTCACCTTTCACCAATGTCTGATCTACTGGTGGTGCTATTTTGAGGATGTGTACCGCCACCTCAGCCCAAGGCATGGGGCTCTTTACTGGCAGGAGTAGGGTTAGCAACAGTGTTAATATTAGCCAGACTGAAGAGCCACCTGAAAAGATTCATTTTTACAATTTTGTTTCCCTAGAACCAGTCCTAGTACCAAATAGTCTTAGGCTGGGTTTTCTAGGGAAGTAAAATCAGTAACATGTATATGTACAAGGAAAGATTTATATATAAAGGAAACAGCTCACGTAGATGTAGAAGCTGAATGTCCCAAGTTCTGTCACAAGCCTCACGTGGCCACGGGAGCTGGTGAACCCCAGGTCAGCAGGTCAGAGATCAGAGTTCTAGATTACCGGTTGCGTAGGTCAGTGGATCCCAAGCTGGCAGGGAGTCTGTGAGGTCTCTGCAGACTCACGGAGCTGCAGAGGCTGGTGAACCCAGGATCGGCAGGTCAGAGAATAGGACTCTCAAGCACTAGCTCTTAAGTATCGATGAATCCAACAGCTGCTAGTTCAGGTCCAGGAACCAGACACCAGCAGAGAGCTGGAGCTGCTGGCTACGTGAGCAGACTGGAAGTGGGTGGTGGAAAGTGGAGAGATGAGGGCTGAGGGGGTGGGAAGCCACCATAGGCCCTGCCCTGCAGCTTCCTATAGCAGCAGAACGTACAGCAGCCAAGTTGACACAATCCTGACCACCATAGATAGTGTATTTGTCTTAGAGGTGTCAATAACAAATTACTGGAAATTGTGCCTAAATCAACAGGTTCATTTTCTAACAGTTCTAGAGGCTAGGAATCGGAATTCATGTTGTTAACCTGGCTATACTTTCTCTGAAGTCTCTAGGTAGTGCTGTCCTTATCTCTTCCAGTTTTTGCTAGCTTCAGACATTGCTTGACTTGTGCCGACAGACCTCCAGTGCCTGCCTTACCTTCACGTAGCTGCTGCACCTCTTTTCCTGTGTGTCTCTGTGTTTCTTGTGTTCTTATTAGAAGGATACCAGTCATAAACAGATTACAGCACACCATAATGACATCGTCTGAACTAATTATGTCTCCAGTGACTGTATTTCCAAATAATGTCACATTCAAAGCTACTGGGGTTAAGACTTTAGCCTGTAATTTTTTGAAGGAACAGTTCAGAAGAGTAGCAAACTTTGATAAAAACTTCCCATCTTTTCATTGGAACTGTGGTGTTGGCAAAGAATATTGAATATACTGTGGACTGCAGAAGAATAAACTAATCAGTTTTAGAAGAAATACAACAGTATGCTCTTTACAAGTAAGGACAGTGAGACTTTGGCTCACTTAAACATATCATCAGGATAGACCAGTCAGTAGAAAGAATATTATGGTTTGCATAAAAGAGTGGCAATGAAAAGGAGAGAACCTCTCAATGAGATGGAATTACGCAGTATTCCAAACAATTAAAACCATGAACCTTGCCCAGTACTGGACCACATTTTGTGCTACTATGCGTAAGGTCGTTGTGCTTCAGAGCCACCTTAATGCATCCTAACAGCAGGAACAACTTTTCATTAGGGAAAATAATGAGTCCTGGAAACTGTTGATGTTTTTACCCTCATACTACAACGTTTCATAGTTATAATAATTGGGGTGAATTCTTTTCCTAAGAACCGATCTAATTATTTTCGACTGGGAGATGCTTATTCATCTGTACATTTGTCAATTTTTGGAAAAGAACAGACATTGGATTGAGTAGGTACATGTTTTGTAAAGTTTATTAAAATTCTCCAGTGGTATTATATTAGTTGTGTAAGCAGTATATGACCGAATAATGTACTCTTCAGTAGTGGTCTTCCTCTGTTGTCTCATTTTCTTGTTTCTTTTCTGGAGTTTTCAGCTATTACCTCTTGAATTAACTACTTTCACCTGAATCCTTATCTCAGGGTGTGCTTAAGGGATAACCAGAACTAAGACAGAAATCTTTGCAACTACTGGAGACATTCACAGAAGGGCTATAATGTAGGTAATATTATTGTCTTCTTGAGTGTAGTAATGGTATTGTAGTTCTTTCCTTGCTCTTGGCAGATTCATGCTGAAGCAAATAAAAGTGTGATTTTGTAATTTACTGTCATGTTTATCAGAAACAATGGAGAGAGAGAAAATATAGCAACAAATTTACAGCAGGTGAAGAGGATGTGGACATTCATTTCTCTCTGCTTTCAAATTTTCTTTTTCTTTTTTATTTTTCTGCTTTCAAATTTTTGATAAATCTGAAATATTTTAAAATAAAAAAATGGGAAAAGATACAAATAAAAGTTTCAGTTGTTCCTCAGGTGAATACAAAATTCACTTCAGAGGAAAAAAAAAATTAGAGCTAGCAGCTGCAGTGGGGTCCAGTGTCGAAACAAGAAACAAGACATGGAAAACACTGAAGGAGCATACAGTTGCCTCTGTGTATGTATTTTGTAGGTGGGAAACATTCTTCAATATGACTTTTTTTTTTTTTAATTTAAGTGCAAGTTTACAGGTCAAATTAGTCTGCCATTCAAAAATGTATACACAAATTGTTTTGTGGCATTGTCTGCAATCCCATATTTTCCCAGTACGTTCCCCCATTCTATTTGCACCTTGGGTTCATTGTGTCCACTTTTTCAGTCTTCTCTTCCCTTCTCATCTTTGTTCCTGGGCAGATATCACCTATTTGATCTAACATATTTGACTGATCTAAGAAGCACATTCCTCACATGGGCTGTTGTTCATTGGCCTATCTAATCTTTGGCTAAAAGGTGAGCTTCTTTCTGAAAGTGGCTTAGTTCTGAATTAGAAGTTTATCCAGGGGACATCATCTCAGGAGTTACTCCCATCTGTGTCAGACCAGTGGGTCTGTTCTGTTTCGTGAAACTCATTATTTTTTGTACATTTTTCTCTTGCTCTGTCCAGGACCCCTTGCAGCAATTCCAGTCACAGAGATCAGACTGACACCTTCTAGTTCTTCCTGTCTTAGGTTGTACAGGTTATGGTTTATGTGACCCATTAGTCATTTGTACTAATTGCTTCTTTGAGTCTTTAGTTGTTTTTCCTCCCTTGTCTTTTCTTTGTGTTTGTTTTTCTTTTTCTGTTTGCTCTGGGGAGAAGAGACAGATAGTTTATCTTTGTCAACCTGTCTCAAGCTTTTAAGACCCCAGGTGCTACTCACCGAAATAGGATGTATAATTCTGTCTTTAAGAAATACATTGTGCCGGTTGACACAGATATTCCTGGAGTCTATGGTCCTTTGCCTTCAGCCTGGGAACTTCATTCCTTGTGGTGATTTGTTATGTCTGAGAAGTTTCCTGGGCTGTGCCACTCGTGTGCTCTACTGTAGGTATTAATGTGTGTTTTAGTCAGCTAGGCTGCTCTAACAGAAATACCACAGAGTGGATGGCTTTAACAAAGAAAGATTTATTCTTACACAGTCCGGTAGGTTGCAAGTCCATATTCAGGGTGTCTGCTCCAGGGGAAGACTTTCCCCTTGTCGGCTCTGGAGGAAAGTCCGGTATTGCATCAGTCTTTGTCCAGGGAGCGTCCTCACGCAAGAACCTCTGGTCTGAAGGACGCGCTCTGCTCCCGGTGCTGCTTGCTTGATGGTAGCGAGGTTCTCAAATTGTCCTTTGTTTCTTTTTCCTTTTATTCCTTGCAAGCTAAAAGCATTAAGGGTGGGGCAAGCCACACTTCAGGAAAACTCCCCCCACAGCAGGAATTCACAGCCCCACCCTAATCCTTTAACATACAGGTTAGCAAAACCACACAATGGAGGACAGTCCCAAGATACTGAGAACCGTATCCCAGCCACGTGGCTGCACACATTTTTGGGGGGACACAATTCCAACCATGACAATGTGTGAGAAGCACTTACAGTCTTGTATCTAGATGTTTCTACCACTGAAACTTCATCTGTTGGTGGGTGTATTCTCCCACCGCCTTCTTCATCTCTTGGCATATCTGACGTATTCATTCACAGTTAATTGTCTGTTGATTTGATTGTTACAGCATTGTCTGCAGTATTAGTTACCACTGCTGTCCAGTCAATTCTGGCTCTTAGTGACCCTAGAGGACAGAGTAGAACTGCACCATTGGTTTTCAAAGGAGTGCTCGGTGGCTTCAAATTGTGGACTTTTTGGTTCACAACTGTCGCACCTAACCATGACCCCACCAGTTTTCCGCAGTTACCATGGTTGTCCTTTATTCTTACATTCCTCCCAGTGTCGACCTTTGCCTTGGCCGTACTGCTCTGACTCTTTTCATATTGTGTATTGCTATTCCCTTCACCAAATACTAACTCCCTTCTACTATCACTCCCCTTCTGTCCCTGGTATTCATCAGTCTATTTTTTTTTTTTAATGTTAAAGTGTTTTATTATGCTTTAAGTGAAAGTTTTAGTCCAAGTCAATTTGCCATTCAAAAACTTACACACACATTGCTATGTAACTTGAGCTGTTCTCTCCACACTGACGTTCTTCCTTTCGACCTTATAGTTTCTGTGTCCATTCAGCCAACTCCTGACCCGCTCTGCCCTCTGATCTTGCCTCTCTGGACAGAAGCACATTCTTTGCCAACGACATTTTTTCTTATAGTCTAGTCTAATCTTTGTCTGAAGAGTTGGCTTCAGGAATAGTTTCAGCTCTGGTCTAACAGAGAGTCTCTAGGCCGTGTCTTCCAGGGACCCTCCACTCTGTTGGAATGTCACATCTGGTCTTTTTTTTTATAAATAGGGTTTGAGTTCTGCATCCCAATTTTCTCTCACTTCATCAGGGACTTTTTATTGTGTTCCCTATCAGAGCAGTCATTGGTGGTGGCTAGGCACCACCTAGTTCTTCTGATCTCATGCTGATGTAGTCTCTGGACTATGTGGCCCTTTCTGTCTCTTGGATTCATATTTTCCTTATGTCTTTGATGTCCTTCATCCTCTTCTGTTCCAGATGGATTGGGAATAACTGATGCTTCTTAGACGGCCGCTTACTGGCTTTTAAGACCCAGATGGCCATTCACCAAAGTGGGCTGCAGAACATTTTCTTTAAAGACATTGTTATGCCAGTTGACCTAGACATTCTCTGAAGCCATGGTCCTCAGACCTCTGCCCTTGCTACTCCGTCATTTGAAGTGTTTGGTTATATTTAGGAAATTTGTTAGCTTTTTGTTTAGTCCAGTTGTGCAGACTTCTCTACTGTGTTGTCCATCCCTTCACCCAACTTAATTCTGCTTATATACTATCCTAATCTTATCTGCTATCTAATGAAATCCTCTCCCTCCCTCCTCATCCTTGTAACCATTAAAGACTCATTTCTTCCCTTTTTAAAACTTTTCTTCAGTCCTTGTAACAATGGTCTCATCCAATATTTGTTCTTCTGCAACTGACTAATTTCACTCAGCATGCCTTCCAGAGTCTCCCATTTCATGAGATGTTTCCCAAGTTCATCGCTGTTCTTTATCATTGCATAGTATTCCATTGTGTGAATATATCATAGTATATTCATTCTTCCATTGATGGGCACCTAAGTCCATTCCATCTTTTTGCTGTTGCGAACAATGCTGCAATAAACATTGGTGTGAATGTATCTATTTGTGTGATAGTCCTTAATT
The DNA here is from genome assembly GCA_028571685.1 of Heterohyrax brucei. Taxonomy (NCBI): domain Eukaryota; kingdom Metazoa; phylum Chordata; class Mammalia; order Hyracoidea; family Procaviidae; genus Heterohyrax; species Heterohyrax brucei. The sequence goes on along the minus strand of CM053142.1, from coordinate 58,639,121 downwards.
CTCTAGGATATATTCCAAAAAGTGGAATTGCTGGATCATACATTATTTCTAACTTTTAAAGAAGGTGCCAAATTGATGCCCACCAGCAGTGTATAGGGTTCCAGTTTCTGAACAGCCTCTGCAACATTTATTAATTTTGTGTCTTTTTGCATTAATGGCAGTCTTGTCGGGGTGAGATTTTATCTCCTTGTAGTTTTCATTTGGATTTCTCTAATGGCTAATGATTGTGAGCATTTTGTCATGTGTCTGTTAGCAGCCTGAATGTCTTCTTTGGTGAAGTGCTTTGTTCATATTCTTTGCTCATTTTTTAATTGAGTTATTTGTCTTTTTTGTTGTGGAAGTTTTGCAGTATCTTATAGATTTTGGAAAATAGACATTGATTGGATTTTTGCAGCCACTTGTTTTTCCCCCTGTGTATAGGTTGTCTTTTTACTCTTTTGGTGAAGTCTTTGGATGAGCTTAAGTGCTTGATTTTCAGGAGTTCTCAGTTATCTATTTTCTCTTCTGATGTTTGTGCATTGTTAGTAATGTTTTGCATTCAGTTTTTGCCATAAATCGGGGCTCCTAGCTTTTTTTTCTTCCATGATGTTTATCATTTTATATTTGATTTTTAGCTCTTTGATCCATTTTGAGTTAGTTCTTATGCATGGTGTGAGACATGGATCTTGCTCCTTTTTTTTTGCAGATGGATATCAAGCTATGCTAACACTGTTCTTTAAAGAGACTGTCCTTTACCCAGTTTTGAGACTTTGGCGCTTTGTCGAATATCAACTGCTCATAGGTGAATGAGTTTATGTCTAGATTCTCAATTCTGTTCCATTGATCTATGTATCTGTTTTTCCACCTGTACCACGATGTTTTGACCACTGTGGTAATGTTAAAGTTTCTAAAATCAGGGAATGTGACAACTACCACTGTGTTTTTCTACTTCAGTAATACCTTAGTTATCTGGACTTTTTCCTTTTCCATACAAAGTTGGTGATTTGTTTCTCCATCTCATCAAAAAATGCTATTGGAATTGTATTGTATCTATAGATTGCTTTGGGCAGAACAGACATTTTTACAATGTTGGATCTTCCTATCCTTGAACAAGGTAGGTTTTTCCACTATGTAGGTCTCTTTTGGTTTCTTATAGTTGTGTCTTGTAGTTGCCTTTGTATAGGTCTTGTAAATGTCTGATTAGTTTTATTCCTAAGTATTTTATTTTCTGGGAGAGCTATTTTAAATGATATTGATTTGGTGATTTCCTCTATGATGTTCTTTTTGTTGTAGAGAAATCCAATTGATGTTTTATATTTGTCTTGTGTCCTGATACTTTTGTGAACTCTTCAATTCTTTTGTAGTTTCTTTAGGGTTTTCTGTGTATCACATCATATCATCTGTGAATAGAGACACTTTTACTTCTTCCTTACTAATATGGATACCCTTTATTTCTTTTTCTACCCTAATTGCTCTGGCTAGGACCTCAGCACAGCACTGAATAAAAGTGTTGATGGAGGACATCCTTGTCTGGTTCCTGTGCAAAAGGGAATACTTTCAGACTCTATTTAGGATGAAGTTCGCTGTTGGCTTTGCACAGATGCTCTGTATTATGTTGAAGAATGTCCCTCCCATTCCCATTTTACTGAGAATTTTTAACACGAATATGTCTTGGACTTTTTCAAATGCCTTTTCCGCATCAATTGATAAAATCTAGTTCTTCTTGTCTTTTATTTACGTGGTTGATTACATTGATTATTTTTCTAATGTTGAATCATCCATGTATCCCTGCATGAGTCTTATTTGGTCATGGTGAATTATTTTTTTGTATGTTGTTGAATTGTATTTGCTAAAATTAAAAAAAATGCTCTGTTGTGCTTTAAGTGAAAGCTTACAAATCAGATCAATTTACCGTATAAAACCCTGAGCACATTCCACTATACAACTCTAACTGCTGTCCCCACCACCACCCTGTGACAGTGCACTCCTTTCCACCTTGTACTTCCTGTATCCATTCAACCAACTCCTGTCCGCTTCCACCCTCTCATGTATAGCCTCACGTAGACAGCCTCATGTATATATTTAATCCAAGAAGCACATTCTTCACAAGCATCATTATGTGTCTTATAGTCCTATTGGCAAGAGTTCTGATGAGAATTTTTGCATCTAAGTTCATGAGAGATACTGGTCTGTAATTTCCCTTTTTCATGCTATCTCTACCTGGTTTTGGTAGCAGGATTATACAGCCTTTGTAGAATGAATTTGTGAGTTTTCCATGCTCTGGAATACCTTTAGTAATAGTGGTGTTAACTTTCCTCTGAACGTTTGGTAGGGTAGCCCACTGAAGACATCACAGCCAGGACTTTTTTGTTGTTTTTAAAGCAAGGTGTTATTCATTTTCAATGTATTTGATTTTTTCCTTCCTTTTTCTGTTACTGATTTTTACTTTTTATGGTCTTATGGTTTGAGAAGATGGCTTATAATATTTCAATACTTTGAACTTTGTTTAGGATTGCTTTGTAGCCTAGCAAGTGGATAGCTCTGGAGAATGTTGCAGGTGCATTGGAAAAGAAAGTGTACTTGGCTGCTATTGAATTCTGTATGTGTCTATGAGGTCAAATTGGTTGATTTTCGCATTTATGTCTTCCACGTCTTTATTGAGGTTTTTTTCTGGATGTTCTGTCCTTAACTAAAACTAATGTGTTGAAGCCTCCTACTTACTATTGTGGATCTATTTCTGTTTTCAGTGAAGTTAGAGTTTGTTTTATTTATTTTGGAGCCCTGTTGTTGGCTGTGTAAATATTTAATATGGCTATATCTTCCTGGGGTATTGGCTCTTTAATCATTATATAGTGTCCTTTCTTATCCAATGTGGTGGATTTTACTTTAAAGACTATTTTATCAGAAGTCAATATTGATAGTCCTGCACTTTTTTGAATGTTGTTTGCTTGATACATATTTGTTCATCCTTTGAGTTTCAGTTTGTTTGGATCTCTAGGTCTAAGATGTATCTTCTGTAGGCAGCACATAGATGTATTGTGGTTTTTTAATTCCATCTGCCACTCTCTGTCTCTTTACTGACATGTTTAATCAACTGACATTCAGTGTAATTATTGATAGGTATGAGTCTAGTGCTGTCATTTTGATGTCTTTTTTGTGTGTGTTTTAGACAGTTCCTTTGTTCCACTTGATTTTTTGTGCTGTTTTTTTTTTTTTTTCCCTTACGTGTTTTCATCGTTGGTGGTTTTTTATTTTCTGAGACTTCATGTTTTCCCTGTTTTTTATTTTGATGTGTAGAATCCATAATTTCCTTTGTGGTTACCATAATATTTACACCTGTTTTTCTAAATTCAAAGTAATCTTTAATGTCTTTATATCTTCTTGATTTCCTCTCCATATCAAAGGCCTATGAATACATTTTTTTGTTTTCCTTTTTTGTTTTAATGTTTACATAATCACATTTGATTCACTATTTTTAGTTTTTTGCCTTTGATTTATTTTTGTGTTTTCTGTATTTGGGTTGACATTTAGTTGTGTTCTAGCCTTGTGTTGTTGTCTGATGCTATTGATTTTCTAACTGAAGGACTCTTCAGTATTCCTTGTAATTTTGGTTTGGTTTTTGCATTCTCCCTAAATTTATGTTTATCTGGAAATACCCTAATTTCACCATTGTATTTGAGAGAAAGTTTTGCTGGATATATTGTTCTTGATTAGCAATTATTTTCCTTCAAGGCTTTGTATATGTCACCCTATTGCCATCTTGTCTAGATGGTTTCTGCTAACTCTTATTGACTCTCCTCTGTAGATTATATTTTGTTTATCCCCTGCCAGTTTTAAAATTGTGTCCTTATATTTAGTTTTGCAAGTTTGATTATAATATGTCTTGGTGTTGTTCTTTTGGGAACTACCTTGTATGGAGTTTGATGAGTACCTTGGATAGATATCTTCCAATACATTATGATATCAGGGAAGTTTTCTGTCAATTAATCTTTGACAATTCTCTCTGTATTTTCTTTTATCCCCCTATTTTGTTACTCTAATCACTTGTAGATTATACCTCTTGATAGAGTCTCGTGTAATTTAGTGCTTCTTGATAGTTTAAAATTCTCTTAACTGATTTTCCTTCAAATACGTTAGTGTCACATGTTTTCAGTTTCACTAACTTGGCCTTCTATTGCCTCAGTTCTGCTCCTTTTTCTTTCTATTGAGTTGTCTAATTGTGTAATTTTATCATGAATTTTCTTATTTTCTAATTATTGGCAGTGTATGCTTTCTTGCATCCTGTTCAATTTGTCATTACACCATTATGCTCTGCCACATTTTCCCTCATCTTTCTGATATCTTTAAGAGTTCTAAATATTAATTTTTTGTATTCTACTCTGATAATTCCTGGAAAGTTCTCTTCATCTGAATAACTTCTTGATCTATTAGCTTGGGAGCTGTCTGAAGTCGTGGTGGTCTGCCTTTTTAAGTGATTTGATATTGTTGTCTCTGAGCCATCAGTTAAGTTGTTAAATTTATTTGATGTTTTCTCACTGCTTTCTAACTTCTTGGTTTTTTTACTTTTTTAAAATTTTTTATTTAATATAACTGAGTGAAAATGTACATTCCCATACAAATTTACATACCCACCTATATGCAGCTTCCACTGCTCTCCCTGCCCGGTGACAGCACACTATTCCTCTCTGCTCCATACATGTCTCATTCTCACAACAGTCTCTTTTTTCCCTCCTCTCCACCCATGTGTTTTGTTTTGTTTTGAAATGTCCAAATAGGCTGTCCACATGTGCTAGTTGGGTTATTGGTGACTTTGAAGCTCTAATGTCCTGTTACTGAGTGATTAGAACTGTCAGTAGACATATGAGGCAAAGAGTCCATTTACTTCTCTTGTTTAGATTCAGGCACGTAGGCATTGTGTGGTGCAGGCTCTCCCCTACTATCCTAGAGAGGTAGGGGTGAATGGTGAAGGTGTAAGTATCTGGATACAGGTGCTAAGAAGTGCAGGAGGCTAACAGCTATCCCTGAGTTTCTGTAACAATGCTGTGCCACCTTATGTCTGATTCTAAGCAAAGAACTGTTCCTGCCCTGAATTTTTGGCTTAGTGGAGTTGGCAGATTTCTTTCCCTCCTTCCCCTCAGTTTGTTAAATTGTTCCATTGTCAGAGAAGGGTTTAGGGTGGGTTTAAGGAGTCCCACTTCTGGCTCAGTTAATGGTCTCAGACTCTAGAGCTGAGTGCAGTGTCGAGAAGGGAGGTAAAAGTGCTGGGAGAAGGGAGACAGGTTCATCTTGATTGAAAGATTTATACCCATGCGTGCTCACATGGTAGGTTAGATGCAAACCAGTTAGCTTTAGATGATCTAGTGCCATTTTTCCTTGTCCTGGAGGTGTGAGTGGACTATCTGCTCAGTCTCTCCAGCTTAGGAGAATACTCTTGAAATGTCACTGTTCCACACTGGCCACAGCTGATTCCTGGAAGTTCAGGTCTGGCCAGTCCTAGATACTTCTGGTCCTGCTTTCCCTTCCCTCTCGCTTGCTTCAATTTCTAAACTTTCCCCCTAATGTTCAGGGCTCCTATGATGTAACATGTATTCAATTAACTTGTTATTTGGGGTCTTTGTTGTTAGAGGGATCACAAGAAACATATGCGTACTTTGCCATCTTGCCCAAAGGACAGTTTTTATAGAATATTAGATGCAGCTTAAAAAAATGTGAAAAGAAGCTGGTGATCATTAGCCACAAGAGAGATGCCAATTGAAAGAACAATGAGATACCATCTCATCACTGCAAAAATTGTGCTGATAAAAGAGAGTGAGAAGAGAGACAGAGAGAGAGAGACAGACAGAGGGAGAGGTAGAGAACAAGTGCTGTCAAGTGTATGGAGGACTGCAACACTTAGCTGCTACTGGTTGGATTGCAAAATTGTACAACCACTATGGAAAAATAGCATGGCCCTTCCTCACAAAGCTATAAATAGAAATTCCACTTCTAAGTATACACCTGTTGTGGATTAAATTGTGTCCCCCCACAATATCTGTTAACCTGGCTGGGCCAAGATTCCCAGTACTGTGTGATTGTTTACCATTTTGTCATCTGATGTGACTTTTCTATGGTGCTGTAAATCTTCTTTCTGTGATGTTGATAAATGTTTTGCTATTGAGTTGATTATGACTCCTAGAGAACCTATAGGACAGAGTAGAACTGATCCAATCCATAGAGTTTCCAAGGAATGCCTGGTGGATTTGAGCTGCTGATCTTTTGGTTAACAGCCATAGCTCTTTGCCACTATGCCACTAGACTTTCCATGATGTTGATAAGGTGGTTTCATTGACAGCTGTGTTAATGAGGCACAACTGAAATCTAAAATGTTGGATTGTGTCTTGATACATGAAGGAGAGAAGTGAGCAGAGACTTGGGGGTCTCCTACTGCCAAGAAAGCAGTACCAAGAGAAGAGTGCATCTTTTGATCCTGGGATCTCTCCTCTCAGCAGCTCCTACTCTGAGGAAGATTGATAACAAGGATCTTCTCTCAGAGGCAACAGAGAGTGAAGGCTTCCCCTGGAGCTGGCACCCTGAATTTGAAATTCTAGCCTCCTAAACCATGACAGAATAAGTTTCTCTTTGTTAAAGTCATCCACTTTGGTATTTATTTTATAGCAGCACAGGATAACTAAGACAATACCCTACATATCTAATAAAATAGACACGAGCAGATGTATGCACACCTACATTTGTTTCAGGATTCACAATGACAAAAAGATGGAAACTCCCTAGGTGCCCAACAAGGGACAGATGGATAAACAAAACATGGTACATGCATACAATGGAATACTATACAGTCTGTAAAGGATAATGATGAGTCCTCAAACATTTTGTAATGTGGATAAATCTAGAGGACATTATGTTGAATGAAACAAGTCAATCACAAACAAATACTGCATGATTGTACTTTCATAAAAAGAGAAGAGTGTATATGTATCTACATATATATATCTCTATTTATATATGAACATATATGTATGTGGGAATGTACATGTTTGGAAAGAATGTAAAATCCTGCTTACCCTAACCTGGTCTTTGTTAAAACAGGGACTTGTCTTGAGAACAGCAAAAGCCTGGCAAAAGCCCTTGAGACGTGTTTGTCTCAGTGTACCAAAAAACAGAATGTGCTGAAAACAGCATTCACTTAGAATAGTTCAAGGACTTTGTCATACCTCTTCCTAGGGATGTGGCTTCTTCTTTTGAAGTAAGGAACACTGATAAGATGCCTTTTATTCATTTCCCAGCAGAAAAACTTGTTTGCTGTGCTCTATAAAAGCTGGCATGTTAAACAAACTGATGTCAGTCTCTACTCGCAGGAGACTGTCCCTTTTCTGCCCACAGCAAACTAAAAGTTTGTTGTCAGTGTGATTTTTTCAACTTCGGCCCTTCGCATACATCACAACAGTAAATGGTGTCCTGTTTCACACCAGTAAGTGGTATCTCATTTCACACCAGTAAGTGGTGTCCCATTTCACACCAGTCCCGTATCACACCAGCAAGTGGTGTTCTGTGTTAATCACACCAGCAAATGGTGTCCCACGTGAATTGCACCAACATATGTATATGATGTCTGTCAGTTAAGTTCATGAACTCATCTTAGAAAAAGCGCTACATACCTCATTGCTAAATATCACTATGATCACCTTCGAAGTACTCTATTTGGGAAGCCATGCACTGACAACAGTGCCCAGCCCACCTTTAAAGCAATTTTGGAACCCTTTTGTGGAATGTCCATCAGAACTGTTGTTATATTACCCTTAATGTCCTGAATGTCATCCAAATGCCTTCCTTTCAATATTTCCTTTATCTTCAGGTAAAGAAAAAAGTTACTGGGGGCCAGATCAGTTGAGTAGGGAGGGTGTTCCAAGTTATCCAGTTATTTGTTTACTGGCTAAAAACTCCCTCATAGACAACTATACAACTAAGTTTGTGAACTTGCTGCCATGCCACCGTTCTCTATGGTCATTCCAGGAGGAGTTTCAAAATTACTTTGAAGGGTTGATAAGGCACTAGCATTGGTGCATAGCTTCCCGAGGGAAGTACTTCAAAGGTGACCATAGTGATATTCAGCACCGAAGTATGTAGTGCTAGAACAGCTAAGTTTGTGGACTTTATTGTTGGACCTCCTACACTCTTTAAACTCATATTTGCAACTAGGGTCATAGTTACCTGTATGTGGTAGAGCTTGTAAGTAATTTTGGGGGGGAGAATTTAATATATACTTGCCTGTTATCAGAAAAACCTCTTTTTCATTCCACAGATGATGGGCATATTCTCTCAGTGAGTGTCTAAGAAAGGCCAAAACATGAACACTAAAATTTGGCATTCATCATCGATCAGACTAAGTTCATTTGGTAAGTCAACTGAATGTTTGTTGTAACTTATTTGATCACAAGATTTTACAGTTGCTCCAGAAAAAGTGGTTAAATGTACTATTGATCTGTAATCAGTTCGATATGTTTTCCACATCAGGTAAGAACATTTACTTCATATTACAACTGCCTTGAGTTCAGAACAAGACTTAGTGGATCAGTTCAAGGCAGCTTATTATTCAATGCTCAGCAAAGACCTGTCATATTAGCTTGATGGCACTGTACTCAAGTCTCACAAGGTATCTCAATGTGCCTACATTATGGCATTGAGTAGAATGTCATACGATTTCACTGAGGAAGCTAAGGCTAAGGGCACTGTCCTATTGTAGTAGACTGTAAGGAAGTCTGTTCCCATCTCCTGGGATGTAAGCACTCTCACATTTGCCACATTGTAATTATTTTGACCTTTGTGGCTAACTACAAAAATGGCTCAGGATCAGAGTTTAGGTCTTGAAGTCTGTCACACTCTGTAAGGACATTCTAGGAGCTTGGGCAGACTGCCTCTGCCATGTCCCCCCAAATCTATTCTCTGGATCTATTTGCTTTTATCCAATATTAATTTTTGCATCATCATAAAAAAAAGTGATGTCTTAGTTGTCTAGTGCTGCTGTAAAAGAAATACTGCAAATGAATGGCTTTAAGAAATAGAAATTTATTCTGTCACAATTCAGTAGACTACAAGTCTGAATTCAGGGTGTCTACTCTTGGGGAAGGCTTTCCTTCTTTGTCAGTTCTGGAGGAAAGTCCTTGTGTTGCATCATTCTTCCTTTGGTCTGGCAGCATCTCAGTGTAGGAACCTCAGGTCTAAATCAGGATATACTCTGCTCTCAGTGCTGTTTTCTTGATGGTATGAGGTCCGTAACTCTATTTAATTCTCTTTCTTTTTATATATTGTAGGGACAAAAGGATCAAAGTTAGAACAACCCACACCCCAGGGAAACTCCCTTTGCATTGGATTATGGAGGTGACCTTAGTAAGGGAGTTATAGTCCCACTTTACTCATCTTTAACATAATCCTATCTTGCTTCACTAACCACAGCAGAGATTAAGATTTACAATTTAGGAAAATCACAAAATGGAGGGCAAACACAATCTGGAAACCATTTCCCAGCTAAATTGCTACAGACATTTTTGGGGGACATAATTCAATTCATGACACTATGCCACACTTTATGTACCACAATAGATGAGGGAAAAAAAAAACAAACCAAACCCCAAACGAAAAAACAAAGGCATCTCTCTAGAAGTGAACTAATATAGGAACTATTATCTTTTTCAAAAGAACAGAGTATCTTTCACTTACATGGATCTTAACAACAACAACAAAAACCCAAACCCATTGCCACTGAGTAGATTCGGGCTTACAGAAACTTTAAAGGACAGAGTAGAGCTGCTCCCTAGAGTTTGCAAGAAATTTGATTTATTGCATCAGAATTCTGTAGTTTTTATTAGGTAGATCTTATATAATTTTCATTCTAAGTCATTCATTTTGTTGAATGCTAATTTACAAAGCATTGTTGTTTTAACTTCACAATTTATTCATTTCTAGTAAAATGGAAAACCAACTTCTGTGTATTAATCTTCTATACTGAGACCTTGCTATCATCATTTCTAAATTTTAGGAATATGTATGTCACATTTTTGGAATATTATATGTTAATAATCACGCTATCAGTGAATAAAGAATTTTATTGATTTTCCAATATTTTGTTTAAAAAATTTTATTGTGCTAACACATACAACAAATCACTTGACATCATAATTGTTCTTCAGTGTGTAATTCAGTGACACTAACTACACACACCGTGCTGTACAACCACCAACGGTAACTATTTTTAAATGTTTGTCATCACTGTAAATAGGAACTCAAACCCAAACCAAACCATACCAAACCTGCTGCTTTTGAGTCAATTACAACTCACAGCAACCCTATAAGACAGAGTAGAACTGCTCCATAGAGTTCCCAAGGAGTGCTTGGTGGATTCAAACTGCTGATTTTTTTGTGAGTGGACATAGCACTTAACCGCTATGCCACCAGGGTTTCCAAATAGAAACCCAGTACCTCTTAAGCAGTACCTACCTGTCAAGGATTGAATTGTGCCCTGCAAAAGCGTATGTAGTCATTTTGCTAAGGAATGATTCCTGGCATTGTGTGGTCCTCCTGTATGCTATAAAACATGCCTCTGTGGTGTCAATGAGTGAGGATGGAGAAAATTTATTAATGGGGTAAGGCTTAATGTGTATGATTGTATTGTGCCTTGAGACAATCTCTTGGGATATAAAAGACAGGGAAACAAGCAGAGAGTTGGGGACTTCATATGACCAAGAAAGCAGTGCCAAGAGCAGATCAGGGTTCTCTGTTCCTCAGAAGCTCCCAGACCATAGGAAGACTGACAACATGGACCTTCCTCCAGAGCCAACAGATAAAGACTTAGCCTGGAGCTGACGTCCCAACTTTGAATTGTGCCTCCTGGACTATGACAAAACAAAATTTCTCTATTTAAAGACAGAATTTTGGTATTTCTGTTACAGCAGCACTAGATAACTAGGATGTTCCCCATTTCACTCTTTCTCCAGGCCATTTTGAGCACTGTTAAACTTGAGTCTGTATGTATTTGCCTCTCTAGATATTTTATACAAGTGGTATCATATAATATTAGCATCTTGTGTCTGACTTACGTCACACATCACAATATTTTCAAGGTTCATCCATGTCTTAGCATATAACAGAACTTGATTTTGCACTGTGGCTGAAAAATGTTCCATTGTATGTATATGCTACTTTTTGTTTATGCACTCATCTTTTGGTAGACACTGGGTTGTTTATACCCTTTGGATATTGTGAATAATGCTTCAAGCTAGTGACTTTCAACAACACAAATTTATTCTTTTGGAGGCTAGAAATCTGAATTCAGGACATTGTGAGGACATGCTCTGTCTATGCATGCTCTAGGGAAAAATCCTTGTTTTTTTCCAGCTTCTGTTAGCTCCAGGTGTTCCTTAGCTTGCTGTAGCAAACCATTTTCTATCTGCATCTTCACATGGTCAATCTCTTTTGTATGTGCCTGTCTGTGTTCTCCCTTCTCCTATTGTTTTTTTCAAAATAAGTATCTTATTGTGCTTTAAGTGAAAGTTTACAATCTGAGTCAGTTGGCCATGTAAAACCCTGCACACGTACCACTATGCAACTCTAGCTGCCCTGTCCACCCTCTGACAGCACCCTCCTACTTTCCACCATGTACTTCCTGTATTTGTTCAACCAGCTCCTGTGGCCCCCTCCTCACCCTCCCATCTCAGCTCTGGACAGGGGCTGCTCCGACAGCCTTTTCTATCTATTTAAGCCAAGAAACACACTCTTTGCCAGCATAACTCTGTGTCTTATAGACTAGTCCAATCTTTGAAGAGTTGGCTTCAGTACTGGTTTCAGCTCTGGGTTATCAGAGATTCTGGGGCAATGTCCTCAGAAGACCCTCCAGGCTGCCAGACCATCAAACCTGGGCATTTAATAGAGTTCTAGTTCTGTACCTCCATTTTCATCTGCTATATCAGGAACTCTAGGTTGTGTTCTCTGTCAGGGCAGTCATTAGTGCTGGCCAGGTACCGTCTAGTTCTTCTGGCTTTATGCAGATGTAGTATCCAAATCATACGGTCACTTCTGTCTCCAAGGCTTATACTTTCCTCATGTATTTGATGTCTTTGTTTTCCTCTGTTCCAGGTAGACTGAGATCACTGGATGCTACGTAGATTGCAGCTTGCTAGCCTTTAAGACCTCAGATGGCCCCCACCAAAGTGGGAGGCAGAACACTTGCTTACAAAAAAAACCCTTAGTTATGTCAAACGACCTAGATGTCCTCTGAAACTACGGTCCCCGACCCCTGCCCCTGCTTCTCTGTCCTTCAAACTGTTGGGTGGTCTTTAGGAAACCTAGCTTTCAGCATAGTCCAGCAGTGTTAATGTCCTTTCTGCTGTGGGCTGTCACTCCTTTCACCCAACCCAACTGGTATGTACTATACCCCTATCTCTACCCCCTTTCCTTTGTACCATCAAAGATTGTTTTCTTCCATGCACAAACCTTTTCTTTAGTCCTTATAATAGTGGTTTTATATAATATTTGTCCTTTTGCAACTAATTTCACTTAGCATAGTATCTTCCAGTTGTCTCCATGTTATCAGATGTTTTCCAAGATCATCGTTGTTACTTATCATTGCATAATAGGCCATTCTGTCAATACACCATAGTTTGTCCATTCACTTGTTGATGGGCACCTAGACTGGTTCCATCTTTTTGCTATTGTGGGCAGTGCTGCAATAAACATTGATGCGCATGTATCTATTTGTATGTCAACACTCATTTCTTTAGGACATATTCCAAGAAGTAAGATTGCTGGATGATATGGTCTTTCTATTTCTGGTTTTTAAAGAAAGAGCTAAATAGGTTTCCAAAGTAGTTGTACCATCTTACATTCCTACCAGCAGTGTAGAAGGGTCCCAATGTCTCTACAACCTCTCCTACATTTATTATTTTGTGTTTTTTGGATCAATGCCAGTCTTGATGGGCTGAGAAAGTATCTCATTATAGTTTTGATTTGGATTTCTTTAATGGTTAATAATTGTGAAATTTCTTCTTGTGGCTTTTCACTGCCCAGATGTCTTCTTTGGAGAAATGTCTGTCCATATCCTTTCCCCATATTTACTTGGATTATTTGTCTTTTTCTTGTTGATATTTGCACTACCTTCTAGATTATGGAGATTAGACACTGATCAGCTTTGTGGGTGCCAATCTTTTTTTCTTCAGTCTGTGGGTAGTCTTTTTACTCTTCTGATGATGGCTTTGGATAAGTTTAAGTATTTGATTTTTAGGAATTCCCAGTTATATATTTTCTTTTCTGGTTTTTGTACATTGCTAGTAATATTTTGTAGTCTGTTTATGCAATGTTGCAGAGTTTCAAACTTGTCCTTATTTCTTTATTCCATGATCCTTACTGTTTTAGGTTTTGCATTTAGCTCTGTGACCTGTTTTGAGTTAGTTTTTGTGCATGACGTGAGATATGGGTGTTGTTTCATTTTTTTTCTTTCTGATGCATATCCAATTTTGCCAAGCCCATTTGATGAAGAGACTGCTTTTTCTCCAGTTCATGGACTTAAGACTTTAGTCAAATATTAGCGGCTCACAGGTGGATGATTCTCTATTCCATTGACAAAAATTGTTGAAAGAGTGAACAAGACCAAAAGCTGGTTTCTCGAAGACATAAGCAAAATTGATAAGCCACTGGCTGAACTGATGAAAGAAAAACAGGAGGGGGCAAATAACTCAAATAATAAATGAGATGCGTGATATGACAGCAAACTGAACTGAAATTAAAAGAATCATAATAAAGGGACATTACCACTGCTGGACTATACCAGAAGCTAGGTTTCCTAAATACAACCCACCAGTTTGAAGGACAGGGAAGCAGGGGCAGGATCTGGGATTGTGGTTTCAGGGGACATCTGGGTCATTTGGCATAACTATCTTTTTTTGTAAGCAAGTGTTCTGCATCCCACTTTGGTGGGGGCCATCTGAAGTCTTAAAGGCTAGCAAGCTGCTTTTGTACTAGTACCAGGCTGTTTTGACTACTGTGACGGTGTAACAGTTTCTAAAGTCGGGTTATGTGAGGCCTCTCACATTTTTCTCTTTTTCAGTAATGCTTCACTTATATGTGGCTTCTTGCCATTCCATAAGATGTTGGTCATTTGTTTCTCCATATCATTAAAAAATATGCCACTGAAATTTGTATTGGGATTGCATTATATGTATAGATCATTTTGTGTAGAATAGACATTTTCATGATGTCAAGTCTTTCTATCCATAAGCAAGATAGGTCTCTTTTGGCTTCTTATAGTAGAATCTTGTAATTTTCTTTGTATAGGTCTTTTACATCCTTGGTTATATTTATTCCTAAGTATTTTATCTTCCTGGGGGCTATTGTAAGTTGTTGTAAGTGTTGATTTGGTGATTTTTACTTTGGAGTACTCTTTTTTGGTGTAAGGGATTTTAATTGATGTGTATATCTTATATCCTGATGCTTTGTTGAACTCTTCTAGTAGTTTCAATAGTTTTTTGTTTTAGTTCCAATAGTTTTTAGTTTGTTTCTGTTTGTTTTATTTTTGGTAGGTATGTGTTTCTAGAAATTTGTCCTTTTCCTCTAGGTTTTCAAATTTATTATAGTAGGTTTTTTTCACAGTATTTATTATGATTACAAGAAATCATACCTTCCAGCATCATAGCAACAAGCAAGCCTCCACTGACAGACAAGTAGAGCTCATTCACTCTGTCTTTACTCCTTCTATCAGGTAAGATATCTGATCAATGCAATCAGCCCAGAGCTCTGCAGGGCAGAACAGTCTCCCACCAGCTGACATACCCAGTCAACACAATCAGCCCAGAACTCTGCCACAGTATTTTCAATAGCATAATACGCATGTGAAAGCTGGACAATGAGCAAAGAAGATACAAGAAGACTTAACGTCTTTGAATTGTGGTATTGGAGAAGAAGGTTGAATGTACCATAGGCCACCAAAGGAACAAACAGATCTGTTCTGGAAGAAGTACAACCAGAGTGCTCCATGGAAGCAAAGATGGCAAGACTGTGTCTTACATACTTTGGCCATGTTGTCAGAAAGGATCAGTTCCTGAAGATGGACATCACACTTAGTAGAGTGAAGGGTCAGTGAAAAAGAGGAAGACCCTCGATGAGATGGATTGACACAGTGGGCTTAACCGTAAAAACAACTGTGGACATGGCACAAGACCAGGCAGTGTTTTGTTCTGTTGTGCATAGGGTAACTATGAGTTGGAACTGACTTGAAGGCACTTAACAAAAACAACAACATGAAATATATGCAAATGTTATTGAGTCTCCCTTTCTGATATGATGTTGGTATTGTTTATGTACTGTTTTCATTTTCATTAATTTTTGTGTTTTCAGTTGTTCCATTCACCACACAGCCACTGCTGCAGCCACTGTAACATGTTTATGCTTGCCTAACAGTAGTGGATCCCTCTGCAGAGGGAAGATTTAATTCTAGCTGAACTGGTTGCTTCTGGACATGTTCTGTTTTCCCAGTCATTCATTCTGATCTCTCAGCTTTCCCCTGGTATTCAGGGCTCCTAGAATGTTCTATATAATCCATTCATTTGTTTTTCTGGTCCTTTGTTGTTAGAAGGATTATAGGATGTGTGTGGCTGTTCTGCCATCTTAGTCATATCCCTTCTTCTCCACTTCTTAAAGGGACTTCTGTCATATTGGATTAGGGGCCACTGTACGCCAGTATGGACCCATGGTAACTAACTACATCTTTGAGATACTATTTCTAAGCAAGGTCATAGTCATGGGAACCATGGTTAGGATTTCACACCTTTTTAGGGAATACAATTTAGTGTTTCATATGACTCAAGTGCATGAATGCTGAGACAAGTAACTTATTATTTCATTGGTTAATTTTTCATTCCTAGCTTCCAAGAGGAACAAGTCTTGTAAAGAGACTTTCCATTCTGCCTTCATTTCCTCTTTTTCCTTCCATAAATGACAATGGATTGTAATAGGTTGGGATGGAGGGCTTTTGGATTCCTCAGGTCTTGCAAGACTCTGTTTGGAAAAATAAGTGGAAGAGTCAGTCTATATATGGGCTTCAGAGAGTCATTTTAATAGGGAGAGATGACTAAAGTAGTCATTTGTAGTTTTTCCTAACAATGAAATCCAAATCCACTGCCATCAAGTCGATTCCAACTCATAGCAACCGTATGAGAAAGAGTAGAATCACCCCATAGAATTTCCAATGAGTGCCTGGTGGATTTGAATCGCTGACATTTTGGTTAGCAGATGTAGTGCTTTAGCACTACGTTACCAGTGTTTTCTAATAACAAACTTTGCTCACATATGCAATTCTCTCAGGAATGGTCAGATTTTGAACCCGAAGCTAAAGTTCAGATCATATGGGCAACCAGTGTCATGAGGCCTAGTATCCTAGTGAAATCCTTATCTTGTTTCAGAAGCTGACTTGCAGTGTATCAGAATGTTAGTAGACCTATTGAGAAACACTGCATGGGTGAACATTATTTCAGGAATTATATCTGAGTCTGAGTGACTTCCTGAATCAGGGGAGTTGAGGATTCTAATCTTGGATGTGGTATTTTATCCTCAGAAGCCACGATGATACGACATTGTGAAATTCATTGTCTATGGTCTAGAACACTCAACACCTGGATTTCCTAATCGTATTTTGGGCACAGGTGGACATCACTTGCTTCCTGTTCCCTGGTAGAGTAGTTAGCCCCCTCACCATCTACTTCTCCTTTCTTCTGCTTTAAAACCGGTTTAAGTCCCTTAGTTTTGAGGTCATTATGTCTTTGACAGGTAGATGAATATGTGGCTTCCACGTTAAGATGGCATTGTTATTGTTTTTGTTCTTATATGCTGCTGGGCCAATTTCAGTGCATAAGGACATTATGTGAGAGGAATAGAACTGTCCCATTGGGTATTCTAGGCTGTAGTCTATATGGGAGTTGATCAACAAGTCTCTCTCTTATAGAGCTGTTGGCTGCATTTGGATTTCCTACTTTCGATTAGCTACCTAGTGCTTAACCATTGTGCCAGGGCTCCTTAAGATGGATTCAGGCTAATGTATTTGTTTTAAAGTGATGTCTTAACAAATTTCCAGAAACTGATAGCTTAAAACAAGAAATATATTCTCCCACAGTTCTGGAAGCTGGAAGTCTGGATTCAGATTGTTGACAGGGCCATGCTATCTCTAGTGGTTCTAGGTACAGTGCCTTCCTTGTCTATTGCAGTTTCTGATACCCAGAGGCATTGCTAGGCTTGTGAAAGCATATCTCCACTGTCTGCCTTGCTTTCATATGTCTCTCTTTCCTCTGTGTATGTACATCTCTGTTTCTTTTCTGCTTTTAAGGACATCACTTATAAAGAGATAAGAGTACATCAAAAGACCTTATCTGAACTGATTACTTTTACAATGACCCTAGTTTCAAATAATGTCTCATATATAAGTCCTGGAGTTTGTACTTCAATACAGAGTTTTTTTGGTGGGAGGAGAAATATTAACCAGAACTTAGCAAACCTTGATAAATATTTCCTGGAATTTTAATTTGAACTGTGGTGCTGACAATATATCATAGACTTCCAAAGACAAACATATCAATTTTAGGTTAAAAACACAATCAATATACTCCTTATGAGCAAGGATAGCGAAACTTGGGCTCATGTACTTTAAACTTGCCATCAGGATAGAGCAATCAGTGGAAAGGACATCATGTTTGATAGAGGGACATTGAAAAGCATACAATCTACAGTGACATGTAGTGGCATATAACCAAAGCAATGGGCTCAAACTGAAACACAACAACAATCATAAAGATACTACAGGACTGTGCCTTATTTAGTTCTGTTATCCACAAGTTTCCCATGAATCTGAGCCAACTTGATGGCAATGTTATGGATTGAAATGTGTCCCCCTAAAATGTGCATCACCTTGGCTTGGCCATTATAAGCAGTATCATGTGATTGTTCAACATTTTATCATCTGATATGATTACCTTATGTTTTGTAAATCCTGCCTGTGTGATGTTAATGAGGTAGGATTAGAGAAAGTTGTGTTAATGAGGGAGGACTCAATCACAGTATTAGGTTGTATCTTGAGTCAATCTCTTTGCAGACACAAATGACAGAAGTGAGCAGAGATACACAGGGACCATTTTCCACCAAGAATGAAGAACCAGGAGGGGAGCATAGTCTTTGGATCTGAAATCACTGCTCTGAGAAGCTCCTAGATTACAGGAAGATGACAAAGACTTTCTCCCAGAGCTGACAGAGAGTGAAGGCCTTCCACTGGAGCTGGTGCTCTAAAATTGGACTTTTAACCTCTTAAGCTTTGAGAGAATAAGTTTCTCCTTGCTAAAGCCATCTGCTTGTGTTATTTCTGTTATAGCAGCACTAGGTCACTAAAAACAGGCATCTAACAACAAGTTTTCATTAGGGAGAATAATCAGTCATTGATAATGGTGATTATTTAATCTCATGCTAACATTCAGAGGGAAACCCTGTAGGCTTTTGTCAGATTTCTCAGCAGAAACCATGTGGGCACAGAGACAGTGGCATGATACATTCAAAGCCTTGAAAGAGAAGAATTTCCAACCAAGAATTATACATCCTGCAAAACTATCTTTCAAATATGAAAATGGAATAAAGATATTCACAGATAAACAGAAACTCAAAGACTTTGTGAAAACAAAACCAGGGCTACAAGAAATACTCAATTTCTTGGCTTAGAAGAACAAAACCACTAACTTTATATCTTAGATGCAAATACAGGACACATCACCCAGAAGCCTACTCAGTTAGGGAAGGCTGCAAATGCAGTCAAAGTTATAATAGTAAAAGAAATGATCCAGTGATCATATCATGAAAACTATGATGTCATCGTATTAAAAAGAGGGATGTACGACAGTTGTTATAGTCCTTGCAGATGGAGAGGAAGTTAATAAGTCTGATAGTAATTAAAATCGGGTTTTATACATAGGTTATTAAGGGGGATCATAGGGGCAACCATACAGTGCAATGAAGATGCAACATATCAAATCAAGAAACATAATACAGGAGTCCCAACAACCACAAAACCAACCGTGAAAAAGGTGAAAAATCAACTCACAAAGAAGAATGTCTCAGAACAGATTAATAAGAACAACAGAGAAAACATCAACATAAAAATAAACATATCACAATGACAGCACTAAACACACACCTATCAATAATTACATTGAATGTGAATGGACTGAACACTCCAGTAAAGAGACATCCAGTGACATCTTGAATCAAAAGACATAACCCATCCACATGTTGCCTCCAGGAAACTCATCTTAGACTTAAAGATATGAACAAACTGAAAATTAAAGGATGGAAAAATATATATCAGGCCAACAATGTACAAAGAAGATCAGCGGTGGCAATTCTAATTTCCGGTAAAATAGATTTTAATGTAAAATCCACTAACGTGGACAGGGTGGACACTATTTATTACTGAAAGATTCCATACACAAGGAGGACTTAACAATATTAATATGAGAACACCTAAATAAATCTAAGAAACACTGACTACACTTGAAAACGAGATAGATCACTCCACAGTAATAGTGGGAGACTTCAGCACTCCACTCTCAATAATGGACATGTTGTCTAGAAAAAAATTCAATAAAGACACAATTAACCAACTAGAACTCATTGATGTATACAGAACTTTCTATCCATCCATAGACAACTACACCTTCTTTAGTACACATGGAACATTCTCCAGAATAGATCATGTGTTAGGACATAAAGCAATTCTCAACAAAATCCATACCACTGAATTAATACAAAGCATCTTCTCAGATCATAAAGCCACAAAAGTTGAAATCAGTAACAGAAAAAACATAGATAGAAAGTGGAACTCATGGAAACTGAAGAATATCTTGCTCAAAGATCCATGGGTTATTGTCTTGAATTGAATTGTGTCCCCCCAAAAGTATGTGTAGCCATGTAGCTGGGCCATGACTCCCAGTATCTTGTGACTGTCCTCCATTTTGTGGTTTTCCTATGCTGTATGTTAAAGGATCAGGGTGGGACTGTAAATCCCTTTATAAGATCACCTTCCTGTTCCACTGTAAAGAGTTGCTCTGGAGTGTGGCTTGCTCTACCCTTAATCCTTTTATCCTGCAAGAGACAAAGGAAAGGAAAGCAGGCCAAGAATTGGGAACCTCATACCATCAAGAAAGTAGCACTGGGAGAAGACCTTGTCCTTCAGACCTGAGGTTCCTGCACCAAGATGCTCCCTGGAAAAACACTGATGCAATATCGTACTTTCCTCCAGAGCCAACAAGGGGACATCTTTTCCCTGGAGTAGACACCCTGAATATGGGCTTGTAGCCTACTGGACTGTGTAAGAATAAACCTTCCTCTGTTAAAGCTATCCACTCTGTAATATTTCTGTTAGAGCAGCCCTACCTGACTAAAACAGTTATAGAAGAAATCAAGGATGAAGTGAAGACATTTATGGATTCCAGCAAGAATGAAAGCACTTGCTACCAGAATCTATGGGATATAGCCAAAGCAGTGCTCAGAGGTCAGTGTATCTCCATAAATGCACACATCTGGAAGGAAGAAAGAAACCAAGCCAAAGAACTAACCCTACAGCTTGACAAGCAGAGAGAGAACAACAGAGGAACCCCTTAGTCACCAGAAGTAAACAGATCATAAAGATCAGAGCAGAACTAAATGAATTAGAGAATAGAAAAGCAACTGAAAAAATTGAAAAGGACAAAAGCTGGTTTTTTGAAAAGATCAACAAAATAGAGAAACCATTGGCTAAACTTACTAAAGAAAAACAGGGAAGGAAACAAATAACCCAAATAGAAAACGAGAGGGGAGTTGTCACAACAGATCTGACAAAAATCGAAAATATCATAACAGAATACCACGGAAGACTATACTGTAAGAGATTTGAAGACCTAAAGATAATGGACAAGTTCCTTGATTCATATCACCTACCCAAATTATCACAAGGTGAAGCAGAATGACTTAGTAAACCCATTACAAAGGAAGAGAATGAAAAAGTCATCCCAAAACTGCCAACCAAAAAAAACCTAGGCCCAGATAGCTTCACTGCAGAATTCTACCAAGCTTTTAGAGAAGAGTTATCTCCAATACTATGGAGACTATTTCACAGTATAGAAAGGGATGTAATACTTCCAAATTCATTCTATGAAGCCAGGATAACTCTGATACTAAAGCCAGAGAAAGACTCAATAAAAGAGGAGAACTATAGACCAATATCACTTGTGAATCTAGATGCAAAAATCTTCAACAAAATTCTTGCCAATAGAATACAACAACATATCAAAAAAATAATCCATCATGACCCAGTTGGATTCATACCAGGGATGCGAGGCTGGTTCAGCATCAGAAAAACAATTAATGTGATCAACCACAGAAACAACATGAAAGACAAGAATCACCTGATTTTGTCTACTGATGCAGAAAAGGCATTTGATAAAGTCCAACATCCATTCATGCCAAAAACTCTCAGCAAAATAAGGATAGATGGCAAATTCCTCAATGCAATAAGGGTCTTTTATACAAAGCCAACTGCCTATGTCATTCAGAAAGACTGAATCAATTTCCCCTGAGAATGGGAACTAGTCAAGGATGCCCACTCTCACCTTGCCTATTCAACATTGTACTAGAAGTTCTAGCCAGAGCAATTAGACAAGACTAAGAAATAAAGGGCTTCTGCATTGGCAAAGAAGAAGTGAAAACCTCCCTATTTGCAGATGATATGATTGTATATGCAGAGAATCCTAAAGACTGTAAGTAAACTACTCAAACTGATAGAAGACTTCAGCAAAGTCTCAGGATAGAAGCTAAACATAAGTAAATCAGTAGGATTCCTTTACACCAAGAATGAGATTATTAATGAAGAAATCACCAAATCAATACCATTTATTATAGCCCCTAAGAAGATAACGTACCTAGGAATAAATCTAACCAGAGAAATAACAGACCTTTAAGAAGAGAACTACAACACCTTACCACAAGAAACTAAGAGAGACTTCCATAAATGGAGAAACCTACCCTGCTCATGGATAGGAAAACTCAACATTGTGAAAATGTCTATTTTACCCAAAGCAATTTACTTATATAATGCAATCCCAATTCAAATTCCAGTGATGTTTTTTAATGAGAAAGAGAAACAAATCACCAACTTTGTTTGGAAAGGGAGAAGCCCCAGATAAGTAACACTGGGAGGCTTCTCACTACCCGACTCTAGAACCTGTTACACTGCCAAAGCAGTCAAAACAGCCTGGCACTGGTACAAAAAGAGACAGATTAATGGAACAGAATCAAGTCCCCAGAGATGATACCATCTTCCTATGAACAGTTGATATTCAACAAAGACATTAAACTGGGGTGAAAACCATCTCTTCAACAAATGGTGCTGGCAAAATCGGATATCTGTCTGCAAAAATTTAAAACAAGACCCATATCTTATACCTTATACAAAAAGCAAGTCAAACTGGATAAAAGATATAACTTTCATCCAAGCAAAAGTAGGAACAACAATAGAAGTTTTAATACACAACGCAGACAGACTTCAAAATCTGTCAAACAAACCCCAAACAACAGAAGAGTAAATAGATAAATGGGAAAGACTAACAATCAAACCTTTTTGCTCATCCAAAGACTTTATCAATAGAATTAAAAGGTCATCTACAGAATGAAAAAACATATTTGGAAACTGTGTGACAGACCAGTGTCTGATCTCTCTAATATATAAGGTACTATAAAATATCAATACTAAAAAGATAAATCATCCAATTAAGCGATGGGCAGAGGAAATGGACAGACACTTCTCTAAAGAGGAGATCCAGACAGCCAAAAAACAAATGTGGACATGTTCATGATCATTAGCTATTAAAGAAATTGAAATCAAAACTATGATGAGATACCATCTCACCCCAACAAGGTTGGCAATGATACAAGAAATGCACAACAACAAATGCTGGAGAGGCTGTAGAGCAATTCGAACTCTCCTACACTCTTGGTGGGATTGCAAAATGTTACAACCTCTTTGGAAAGCAATCTGGTGCTTCTTTAAAAAGCTGGATATAGATATACCATTTGATCTAGTAAATCCACTGCTTGCAATATGTCTTACAGAATCAAGGCCATTCTCACCAGCTGATACATGCACATAAATGTTTATTGCAGCACAGTCCACAGTAGCAAAAAGAAGGAATCAACCCAGATACCCAACAGACGAGTGGATAGGTAAACTATGGTATATATACTCAATGGAACACTATGCATGGATAAAGAACAACAATGATTTTAGGAAACATCACATAACCTGGTTTCAATTGGAGGACATTATGCTGAGTGAAAGTAGTCAGCCAGAAGGATAAGAACTTAAAAATAGACTCATGCATAGAAGAAAAGACTCTTTGACAGCTACAAGGGTGGGGAGAGAAGGAGGGTGAGGGGGAGAGGGTTTAGATTATACAGTTGATAGAAATTTGGGTGGGTGAAATCTGGGACAGCACACATTAGAAAGAAGATCAATATTAACTGGACTTCAACATAACATGATTACTCCTCCCACCTTAACCCAATATTGCAAGGATAGTGTAGCTGGGGTGGGGGGCTGGGGACCATGCTCTCTGGGGAAATCAAGGCCAAGTAGCACAACCGGCGTTTTGCCAAGAGAAACTTCTGCACCCTACGTGGGTGAGTGGCGTCTGGGGTCTTAAAAGCCACCAAGCTGCCATGTGAGGGTACAGCAAATAGTCCCAACTCAGCAGGAATGGATGATCACCAAGGAACAGAATGACATGGGGGAAGAGAACACAGAAGAGAGATACCCACGCCAGTGGGTGACTATATAGACTTGTGACCAGAAGAACCAGGTGGTGCCTGGCCACCACCAGTGATAGGCATGATGGAGCTCACAAAGTTGAGTCTCATGGGCAACAGAAGAACAAAAAGGTGTGTACCCTGAGATCTCCACTAAAAGACAATAATTGATAGTTCAGGGGCCTCGGAGTTCACCTGGGAGCATGGAGCCCTGCCCCTGTCCATAAATCACAATGGAGGTCAACTCTCGGTCAGGAATGGATTGGACAGAGTGACCATATCATGTGTGCATCTATAGGATGTTATCCTGCTGACCTCTTACTGGAGGAAGGGGAGTGGGTGGAGAGGAGAGGATAGGAGATTGCTGGGAGGATAATACATGTATAGAGCAGAGTGGAAGAGTGGCTGTCACTGTGCAGGGAGAGTAGTGGGGGATGCATATAGGTGGGTATGTAAATTTATATGGGAATGTACATTTTCTTTCAAACACACACACAAAAAATCCACTCATAGCTTCAGAAAACTCCCAAAACAAAGAACCAAAGAACTTCCCAGATGAAGAAGCCTTTCTGAAGCTATTGGAGGTTCAGTACAAAAGAATTATATACAGAGCCCTCTTAGACATTATACAAAACACAGCAGAGCAAAATGAAAAATTAAGCAAGCTGCTTGAACTGATAAAGCACCAGCATTCTGAAATCTGACAGATCAATAACAAAATTACAGAGTTAGACAACTCAGTTCAAAGCCAAAAGAGCAGACTTGAACAACTGGAAATTAGACTTACTGATCTTGAAGATAGAGCTACTGATATCAGCATTTAAAAACAAATAAACAAACAAAAACTGGATGTCCATCTGTAAAAAAATGAAAATAGGACCTATACCTCACACCATACACAAAAACTAATTCAAAATGTATCAAAGATCTAAATATAAAGTAAAAAATTATAAAGATCATAAAAGAAAAAATAGGACAATGCTATAGGTCCCAATACACAGGATTAGCAGGATACAAACCATAAATAACACACAAACTTGAGAAAGCAAGCTGGATAATATGAATCTTTTAAAAATTAAACAATTATACCAGAAAAAGATTTCACCAAAACAGTAAAGAAAGAACTTAGAGACTAGGGGTTGAATTGAAATATTACAAATTCAACAAAGGCCTTATGTCTTAAAATCTACAGGAAAATCTAACACTCCTACAATGAAAAGACAAATTATCCAATTAAAAATGGGAACAGGAAATGAACAGTTACTTAATCAAATAAGACACTGAAACTGGCAGCAGACACACGAGGAAATGCTTGCAATGACTAGCCATTAGAGAAAGGTACCACTTCACTGTAGCATTACTGGCACTGATTAAAACAACAACAAGACAAATGTTGGAGAGGCTGTGTGGAGATTTCAACTCTTCGACAGTGCTGGTGGGAATGCAAAATAGCACAACCATTTTGAAAAATGATTTGGTGCTTCCTTAGAAATCTAGAAACAGAAATGTCAGCAATCTCACTCAGGAATATTTCCTAGAGAAATCAGTCATCAGATGAATAGACATTCACATCCATGTTCACTGCAACATTGTTTATAATAACAAAAATATTGAAACAACCTAGATGCCTAAGAAGTCAGTGAATTAACAAGCTATGGTATATACACACAGTGGAGAACTACACAATGATAAAGAACATTGATGAATCTGTGAAGTATCTCATAACACAGATGAATCTGGAGGGCATTATGCTGAGTGAAATAAGTCAACCACAGAGGTGTCACTACTATTAAAACTCTTGAAAATGTTTACATACAAAGAGAAACAATCTTTGATGCTTAGGAGGAAGTTGAGAGGTGGAATGGTAAACACTAAATGGTCGAAGGATAGATAAGTGGTAACTGGTGAAGGGTAAGACAGCACACAGTACTGGAGAAGTTAGCACAGTTTGTACAAAGCAAGGTCACAGAAGCTCTATAGACACATTTAAACTCTCTGGTCCCTATGGGGCCCACGGTCTCAGAGAACATCTAGCTCAAATGGCATAACAGTTTATAAAGAGAATGTTCTACATTCTACTTTGCTGAGTGCTCTCTGGGGTCTGAAAAGCCCGTAAATCACCATCTAAGATTTTATTCAGGAGCAAGGGAGAACAAAGAAAATTTAAGGGAGAATGATTAGTCCAAATGACTAATGGCCACAACTGCCACAGCCTCCACCAGACTGCATGTAGTATGACTAGAAGGTGCCCAGATACACCACTGACTGCTCTGACAGCAATCATAATACAGGGTCTTCGACAGAGCTGGAGAAAAATGCAGAGCAAAATTCTAACACACAAAAAGGAGCAGACTTACTGCATGACAAAGACTGAAGAAGTTCCAAAAATACTGTCGTCAAATATCGTTTTAACTTAATAATGAAGTCTTGCCTGAGGTTCACCATTCAACTGAAGATTAGCCAGGCCCATAAGATAAAATGTGAGCAAAGGGTACCCCACCCACCCACCTCGCCCCTGGGGGCAAGGACAAGATGTAGTGGGGACGAGAAAAGCTGCTAATAGAGAATGCATGGTCAGTAAGGGAGAGTGTTGACATGTCATGGGTTGTTAACTAAAGTCATGTCATAAAACAGTACGTGAACTATTTAATGAGAAGCTTTCTTGTCCTGTAAACTTTCATGTAAAGTATGATTAAAAACAAAAACAAACCCCCAAACAACTCAGATACTCAGCCCTTATCATCCTTTAAAGGCTGCAGCATATGCCTTCTTCAGGTGTAACAAACAACATAGTATGTTACTGAGTCTAACACTTCAGGGCTATCCTTGAATCCTGTCTCTTTCTGATCTTTCTTTTCACTACTAAGGAGACAATACCTGCCATTTGTCCTTCATAATGTTTCTTCTATATTATAGATAAGAAAAGTGAGACTCAAAAGTTCAGTCACTATTCCCTTGTCACACAGCTCAACAGCCTCATGTGGAATGAAGATTGTCTGTCTTCCAGTACAATGTCCAGGCATGTTAGGAGACCAGCTCTACCTATTTGCTTCAAATCTAAGGTATGTTAACAAGGACCAAGAGTAGAAGAGTTGGTCTTTTAAAATCCTACATTTCCCCTAAACGGGTGTCATTTTTCCTTTCAGGGTGAGTTTCCCAGCAGTGAGAGATACATGAAGGAAACTCAGCTCAGTCCGGGTGTAACATTTATTGTATGGCTCTTAACATCAAAACAGAAATTCTCTCCCACAGTTCCTTACGGGCCTTCATTTCCAGAACCCTTTAGCTCATATTGCTGTACATCAAGTCTCCTTGATAGGAGGGAAGGTTTTTGAATCATGGAATTATACAGAGACACCCCTCCTATTGCAATCAGTCTCAATTCAGGCAGCACACTTTATCACTAGGTTCTTCTCTTCCGACAAGCTGTGACATTGACGGAAACAGGAAAAAAACTAACATCCAGGACAATCTATAGCTGATCACACATCAGAACCAGAAGCACTGAGTGAAGCCTGTCTTCATACTCAGTTTTTCTATGACGTA
Organism: Heterohyrax brucei; assembly: GCA_028571685.1. NCBI lineage: Eukaryota > Metazoa > Chordata > Mammalia > Hyracoidea > Procaviidae > Heterohyrax > Heterohyrax brucei. Next base: position 58,611,746 of record CM053142.1, on the reverse strand, counting down.
ACTGTAGCTTGATGAAACTCAGGCCTCAGAGAATTCCCCAAAGTCACACAAAAACTTAGGATATGCCAACTCAGGTTGGCTCGCACTCATCCTGGGGCTGTTTTCATTGGAATCTTCAACTCCACGATCCCTATCCTTACCTGTGCCGATGCACAGGTGCCAAATCCCAAGACAGGAATGAAGCGGCTGTCATTCAGTTGCGCACACTCACATTTGAGACCCATCTGCAGTCATTGTCCTGACTAAGCAGAGACTGTTTTCTTTCCTCCACTTTTATGAGAGATAATGAGCAACAGGAAGGCAACATTCCAAATGCCCTGGTCAGCTCTTAGCTATGGTCACGTAGGTAGGGCTAAGGTTAAAACAGCATTCCATGGAATACAAACAGAATTTCCCCTACGTGACTAACTTGTTTTCAAAGAGAATTCTTAATTATTTTTCAGTGATAAAGAAATCATTAATATCCTTGGTTAATGGGTTTTGTCTTTGTAACCCACTGTTAGATATTCACTCAATTATCCTAAATTATTAAACAATATTCACTGAATAAGTAGTGACCATTTGTTAGACTAGGAAACAAAAACCTCCATTGCCATCAAGTGGAGTCTGATTCACAGAGCCTCTAGAAACCACGTATACAAAAGTCTTTTGTTTGTTTTAATGCAGATGTTGATGCCCCTTCTTGACTGTGCAACATTTGAAACATTTAAATATCTTGGACCAAACACGCACACATGCACATACATATGCATGCACACAAACACACCAGAATACACATGTACACAGGAATTATATAAAGGGTTCATGAGCTATTTCAAAAAGTCAATGCTCTAAAGCATCAAAGGCAGAAATTAAAAGAAAAACGGTCACTTTAATTTTCCCATTTACAAAGTCCTATTTTTTTCTGCTTTCTTTGTTTTGTAATGAGAATGTCTAGTTTTAGTAAGTCTTCAACCAAAAGAAACGTAGTCTGATGTGTTGCTTTCTGGAGTTCAAATGATAAATGGTTTTTCAGCACCTTTTTGCAGGGTTGATTCATATCTTTCATCCAGTTACATAGCTTCCAGAAGTGAATCATAAACAGCCAAATATAAATATAAACACTGCATATAACTTATCTTGCTTTCCAGTAGTCACAAATGGAAAAAAGAAAAACTGGAATCAACTGAAATTGCTATGAATTTAGGAAATGCTAGGTACATTATCATGCATTAACACAAGGGAATGTGAAGAAGCCACTAAAAAATAAACATAAATACTGTGGTAGGTAGAAATTAAAATATATAGAACAAGTGATGTTAATATGTGGATTAGAAGAACAGAATATATACTATGCATACAGAATAAAGTAACATAATGTGCGTTAATGGATGGCAAGGCCCCAAACTGCAAATGGTAATTATATCCGAATGTAGGACTCTATGTGATTTCTTTCTTCTCTCATGGACACTGTCAAAGTTTTCTATAATTATCATTTATTAAGTTTTTGGTGAGAAAATGTGTTTTCTTGTAAAGAGAGAAAATATCTACCCAAGACAACTGAATACAAGGGAGCTTTCTGGCAGAGTCTCAAGGCTCTAAATTTTATCTCAAAACTTTTTGTTCACCTGACATATGCCTTGCTTGCTGCTCTTCAGTGTCCTTTGTTACTTGTCCATCCATAAATTACATGTCTGATTATCACATGTGATTTAATACAAAAATCAAATTTCAGAATCAACCCCCTGGCATTGATTTGATTTCCTGGACAGTGACACCATCTCTCTCCTCTCTTGAACAGAGAAATTTTTTGGACAGCCTTTGGATTTCATGTTTGAACAGATTCAGATCCTGGAGCCACGCAGCTGGCCTTTCTGGATACGCCAGTTTGTCAGCATCTCTGTTGAAATGGCCTGACCTTAGGACCAGAATTATCTGTGTCCCACATTACACCTTGACATGCTGAAATGTCTCTCAGCAACCTTCAGTGCTGACTTCTGCTTCTCCTCTGATTTCTATGTGACTGGCAGTTCATATAAAACCCCCAAATCTGTTGCCACTCAAGTTGATTCTTCCTATAGCGTAGAGTAGAACTGCCCCACTAGATTTCCAAGAAACACCTGGTGGATTTGAACAGCTGACCTTTTGGTTAGCAGGTATAGCTCTTAAAACTTATGCCACCAGGGTTTCTGGAATTTCCTATAGACAGTATTAAAAATAACTGTAGTGATTCTATGAGCAGGGTGATACTTAGTCCTATGAGTAGTACTCATCAAGTGTCTTGGTTATTGCCCCACTTTCACTGTTTTTAGCCTCCATTTCAGAGATATAATCCTCTCCTCCTTCACTGCCATGATTCCAGGTGAAATAAAATTTTTGAGCAGGCATTATAGACTCTCTGGTCTTAAGGGGAAGTTTGACTGCCAGTTTAAAATACAGAATAAATGATAGTATCAGATAACACGCATTGTTATGACAGTGGATGCAATATTGGAAAAGAATTTATATTTATCTGTAAGGAAAATTCTCATATTTGCAAAAGACAAATGCTGAAGGACCTATCTGTGGCTAAAATACATTACAAAGATAGGTGGGGTATTCATGCAGCCTGGGCCTCAATGAGAGCAATTTTGCCATGCAGTTGTCCTAAGCATCCCACTGTGCTACCTCTGATAGCTAGACATGTTCTTCCTAGATAAAACAAACCGAAAGAAATCCCCAACAACAACAACACAACCAAAGTTTCCACTCACAAATTAAGGTGTATAAGAAGTAAGGTAGCATATCATCAAGAGGCGGTAAGTTGAAGGAAGAAGTCCAGACTGCACTGAACGCATTGGTAAAAGAAAACAAATCTCAAGGAATTGACTGAAAACCAATAAGATGTTTCAGCAAACAGATAGAGCACTGGAGGTAACCACTCATCCGTGCCAAAAAATTTGGGAGATAGCTACTTGTTCATCTAAGTAGAAGAGATCCACATTTGTTTGACTATTCCAAAGAAAAGTGATTGAACAGAATGTGGAAATAATCAAGCAATATTAATAATAACGCAATTAAAATTTTGCTGACAATGAGTCAAAAACTGTTGTAGCAGTACATCAAAAGAGAACTGCCAGAATTCAAGTTGGATTCAGAAAAGAACATGAAACAAGGAATATCTTTGTTGATGTCAAAAACATCTTGGATAAGAGAAGGAAAAAAACAGCAAGATGTTTACCTGTGTTCTACTGACTGTGTAATAGCATTGGAATGTGTGGATTGTAACAAATTATGGGTGAGATTGAAAAGAAGTGGAATTCCAAAATGGTTAACTGTGCTCATTAGGAATCTGCACTTAGACCCAGAGGCAGTTGTTTGAATAGAACAATGGTATACTGTGTGGTTTAAAGAAAGCTGTGCATCAAGATTGCATCCTTCTCTCATACTCATTCAGTCAGTATGCTGGGCAAATAATTGAAGAAGTTGGAATGTATGAAGAAGATCACGGCATCACAATGAGTCTCATCAACAACCTGTGATGTGTAGATGACACCACCTTGCTTGCTGAAAGTGAAGAGAATGTGAAGCACTTACTGAAGATCAAAGACCACAGTCTTCAGTATGGATTCAACCACAACATAGAGAAAACAAATATATTTAAATCTGATAAACAACATCATGACAAATGAAGGAAAGACCAAAATAAAATAATTTCATTTTACTTGGATCCACAAGTAAATGCTCATGGAAGCAGCAGGGAAGGAATCACAAGACGTGTTACTCTGGGCAAATCCAGTGCAAAAGAGCTCTTTAAAGTGCTGAAAAACAAAGAAATCACCTGCAAGACTAAGGTGCACCTGACCCAAGCCGTGAAGTTGTCAGTCGTCTCATATGCATGCAAAAGCTGGACAATGAATAAGAAAACCAAAGAAGAATCGAAACCTTTGAATTATAGTATTGATGAAGAATATTGAATATCCTACGGACTGCCAGAAGAACAAGCCAGTCTGTCTTAGAAGAAGTACAGCCAGAATGCTCATTAGAAGCAAGGATATGAAGACTTTGTCTTATATTCTCTAGACATGGTTTTAGGAGAGTCCTGTTGCTGGAGGAGTACCTCCTGCTTTCTAAAGTAGAGGGTCAGTGAAGAAGGGGAGGCCTTCAATGAGGTGGGTTGACTCAGTGGCTGCAATCAACTCTGGGTTCAGGCATAACAGCGATTGTGAGGATGGCTCAGGAAAGTGCAGTGTTTCATTCTGTTGGTCACTATGGGTTGGGACTGACTCCGCAGCACCTAACATCAACAACAGTGTTGTTGTTACAAAACAACAAAAAATGAAACAAAAAACCCACAAGTGAGTGGCTTTAAAGAACAGCAACAAGTTTTTTTTTTTTTTTTGTTATCACAGTTCTGAATGATAAAAGTTAAAATCAAAGTTTTGGCCATGTCAATTCTTTCTCTAGGTATCTCTGCTAATTTCCTGTGTCTGCAAGTGGTCTTGGTTGTTGCTTTCATTGCAAAATTTTCCTCACATGCCCTTCTGTGTGTTTTTGTGTCTATTCTGTATTTTCCTTGTTTTTCTTTGAGGAGAAACCATGTATGATGGATTTAGTTATGTATGTATTTATTCCTAGAATTTGTTTCTTCTTTCATATCTGTTCAATTTTTAATTATTTTATTTTAATATTTTATATACACAGCAAAACCTACACCAACCCAACAATTTCTAGTTGTAAATTTCATTGACATTGATTATATTCTTGGAATTGTATTTTCCTCCTCCTTTCCTGAGGTGTTCCTGCCTCATTAACACAAACTCATTTCCCCCTTATGTGTTTATGTAATCTTTCAATTTTCTATTGTCAGTTTGAACTCACAGAGATAGTTCTTAGAAGAGCATAATCCTCAAGGCTAACTTTCATTACCAGTTAAGCTATACTGGTGTTTAGTTTTAAGAAGACTTCAGAGGATATTTTTGTTTTGAGATTTAAATATTTTTAGAGGAATAGTGTCAGGATTTCATTCAGCCTCCATGGCTCCATAAAAGTTGGTGTCTTAGGCTGTGTTTTCTAGGGAAGCAAAAGCAGTAACACATGCATGTACAAGGAAAGATTTATATATATAAAGTTCAAGGAAAGTATATAGGAAACAGCTCACGCAATCGCAGAAGCTGAACGTCCCAAGTCCTGGCACAAGATTCGGCAGGTCAGGGAACAGGACTCTCAAGGGCTGCTGTAAGGGTTGATGAATCCAAGAATTGCTAGTTCAAGTCCAGGAACCAGACTCCAGAAGCAAGCAGGAGCTGCTGGCTAAATAAGCAGACGGACCATAGGTGGTGGAAGGCGGAGAGATGAAAGCTCAGGGGCGGGGAGCCAACACAGGCCCTGCCCTGCCACTTAATACAGCAGCCAAACATGGAATAGCCAAGCTGACATAATCCTGACCACCACAGCTGGATTCCCGGAGAATTTAAAATTCTATTCTGCATCCCACCACTTTTACTAATCAGGATTCTTCAAGAGAATTTTTGACTAAAGTGTTCAGTAACGATAGTGAAGCACCATCCAGTTTTTCTGGTCCGATGGCAAAGGAGACAGTTGTTCATGCAGGCAGTTACCAATACGTTTTCTTTCTTTCTCCTATTCCCGGCTCTTCTCCTTTCGCTATTGCTCCAGGCAAGTACAGATCAATGATGGTGCCTTGGATGGCCACCTGCAAGCTTTTAAGACTCCAAGCACTAGGAAATGAACTAGGAGGAAGAACAGAATCTCCAAACATGTTAGCAGGCCAGTGCACCGACATATTCCATGAAACTGTGACCTTAAATGTACAAACGAAGGAACCAAATTCCGTGAGGTATGTGGCTGTACACAACAGGCTCAGCAGCTATTAATTTTGTTATCCTTGTAAATATATCTATCACACAACCTTTGCCAATTCCATTTTTTGCAGGTGTACGAATCACTGACAGCCACCGCTTAGCTGTGCAAATCTACCCTAAAGTAATGGGAATTTACCATCACTGAAAACTGAAACTCAGTGCTACATACTCAGTAACTCCCTTCAGCCTTTTACCTGCCCTAATAACTGCTAATAAACTTGATCTGTATACATTTTCCTGCTCTAGTCTTCTTATATGCGAGGTCATACAATATTTATCCTTTTGTGATTGAGTGATCTCACTCAGCATGATGTTCTCAAACTCCACCCATATTGTCGCATGTGTGAAGATTTCATTTCTCTTATTGACTGCTTAGTATTCTTTATATATGTAGCACATTTTGCTTATTCCTTCATCCACTGAGTATGTTAATTTTGTTTCTACCTTTTGGCTATAGTGAATAGTGTTAGAACGAACACTAATGTACAAGATTCCCTTTGAGTCTTTACTTTCAAGTCTTCTATGTGAATAGCTAGGAGTAGAATTTCTGTGTTGTAGTAGTTCTATTATTCTTATAATTCTGTTACTAGTTTGTACCATTTTACATTCCCATCAGCCATTGTTAGTGATCCCAGTTCCCTTTCATCCTGGCTAATAGTTTTTATTTTCTGTCTTAATTTTAGCAGTCCAGTGGGAGTGCAGTGATAGTTGATTGTGGTTTTGATTTGCTTCTCTCTGATGGCTGATGAAGAAACCTGGTGTTGGAGTGGTTAGGAGCTTTATCTGCTAACCAAAAGGTCGGCAGCTCAAATCCACTAGGTGCTCCTTGGATATTTTATAGGACAGTTCTACTCTGACTTACAGGGTCATTATGTGTTAGGATTGATTTAATGGCAATGGCTTTATTTTTTGGCTTTTGATGGATAATGAAATTGAGCATCTTTTCATGTGTTTGGTGGCCATTTGAATGTCCTGTTTGGCAAAGTGTTTATTCCAGCCCTTGGTCTATTTTATGGTCTATTTTATGACTACCTGTTTTTATGTTGTCAAATTATTGAAGTTTTATGTTTATTTTACTTATTAGATTCTTATTTGATGTATGGTTTCCAAAGATTTACTTGTAGCTGATAGCTTGTCTTTTCACTTTTTTTGGTAATATTTTTTGATGAAAAAATTTTAAGTTTTTATGAGGTTCCATTTATTTCTTTTTTCATTTTGTCTTTTGCTTTTATTGTTATATCATTGTTAAAAGCTAGACTCAATCATCTTGCCATGCATTTTCTTCCAAGAATTTTATGCTTTTTCTTTCCATATCTAGGTCTTTAATCCATTATAGGCTTGTTTTTATGTATGGTGTGAGGCATGGATCCTGTTTACCATAGTTGGAAATCTAATTTTCCAGGCACTGCTTTTGAAGAGACTCTCTTTTCTCATGGAATAAACTTAGAATCCTTGTCAAAATCATTTGATCATAGATGTATGGGTTTGTATTTGGACTTTCAATTATATTCCACTGGTCTGGGTGTCTTTTGTTAACTAATGTCAGTCCATTTGGGTTTCTGTAGCTGTATGATATGTTTTACAATTGTTGAAAGAGACTAGTCCTACCTTGTATTTTTCTTTCAATGTTGCTGTAACTATTTGTGATGTGTTACCACTCTGTATAAAGGTGAAAGTTGTTTTTTTCCATTTCTGTAAAGAAGGCTGATGGACTTTTGAGTGGAATTGCATTAACTTTATAGATTGCTCTGAATGCTATTGACATCTTAACAATAGTAAGTCTTCAAAGTCATGAATATGGAGCAATATTTCATTTATTTACAACATTTTAAAATTTTCATTGTGTAACTCTTTCTCGTATCAGCCTAAATTCATTTGCAGACCTTTTATTTTTTTAGATGCTGTTGTGAAAGGAAGCATTTCCTTTTCAGATATTTCACCACCTGCATATAGAAACCCAACTGATTTTTTTACACACTTCTCCTGATTTTATTTTTATTAAAAAAATTTTTTTTATTGCGCTTAAATGAAAAAGTACAATCCAAGCCAACTTGCCATTTAAAATCCTGAGCACACACCACCATGCAACTCTGTCTGCTCTGCTTACCTGTGACAGCATACTTTTTAATACCAGTATCCACAAGACCAACACCTGAGAAAGATTCTCTTTGAGTAACACCATTTCACTCATCACATTGGCTGCCACTGACTCTACTGTGCCAGGCAGCTATGGGCAGTCTTAGTACTTCTGGACTTACTCTCCTTTTCCAGTTGCTCTGTCTGGTTTTTCAGATTTCTCTTTGATATTCAGGGCTCCTGGAATTTCATATACAATTTATTTATTTGGGAGGTCTTTGTTGTTAAAGGGATTACAGGAAGTGTCTGACTACTCTGCTGTCTCAACCTCACCTCCGGTTTTAAATATTTGTAATGTGTTAACATCCATATGGAAGCCCTCTCAGTGTTGTGGTTAAGTGCTATGGCTGCTAACCAAAAGGTCAGCAGTTTGAACCCACCAGTGACTCCTTGGAAACTCTATGGGCAAGTTCTAGTCTGTCCTACAGTGTTGTTGTGCATTAGAAACCACTCCACAGCAGTGAGTTTTTGGTTAACATATAACAAATCACTTGCTATATTAATTTTTTTCATGTACAATTCGGTGACATTAATTGCACTCACCATGTTGTGCAATAGTCATCGGTGTCTTAGTTATCTAGAGCAGCTATAACAGAAATCCCACAGTGGATGGCTTTAACAAAGAGAAAATTTTTTTTTTTCCTCAGAGAAAAGTAGGCTACAAGTTCAAATCCAGGGTGTCAATTTCAGAGGAAGACTTTTTCTGTTGGGTGTAGGGGAAGGTCCTCGCTGTCAATCTTCCTCTTGACTGGGAAAATTCTGAGGTGGAACCCCAGGTTGAAAGGATGCTTTCTGCTTCAAGTGCTTCTTTCCTGGTAACATGAGGTTTCCAGCTCTCTTCTTGCTTCCCTTTCCTTTTATCCCCTAAGATATTGCCTCCAAACCAAATACAGTCTGGAAGACTGAATCCTGCCTCACCAAGTACAACTGCTGCCCATCCTCCCTCAGTAACATCATAGAGGCAGAATTTACAACTTGCAGAAATATCACACAATACCAGGAATCACGGCCTAGGCAAGTTGATACACACATTTTAGGGGGAACAGAATTCAATCCATGGTAATCAGTATCCATTTTAAGTGTTTGTCATCACCAGAAATCAAAACTTAGTAACTCTTAAGTAGTAATTCTTCATTCACCATTTTCTTAAGCTCATGGCATTTACTAATAAATTTTACTCTGTATGTATTTGCTTATCTAAATATTTTATACATGTGTGATTACACATTATTCAACCCTTTATTTCACAGAGCGTAGTCTTTTCAAGCTTCATTCATGTCTTAGTACATATCAGAAATTGATTTCTTTTTTTGGCAGAACAGTATTCTGTTTTACATATAGGCTACCTTTGATTTTATTATTAAAAATCTTTTCAACTGTTGGTAGACATTGGATTGTTTCTACCTTTGGTTGCTGTAGTAAATGCCACAAATCTAATGCCTTAAAACAACAAATTTATTCTTTTGGAAGCTAGAAATCTGAGTTAAGAGCATTACAGAGGCATGTATTCTCTCTGAAGGCTCTAGGGAAAAAAATTTCCTTGTTTATTCTGGTTTCTGGAAGCTGCAGGTGTTTCTGGGCTTGTGGTAGCAAACTCTAGTCTCTGACTCCTTCTTTAAATGGCCAGTGTCTTTTTTTGTAACTGTGCCTCTTCTCCTCATCTTAAAGGGATACCTGTTACGTTGCATTGGGTCTACTCTGCTCCAGTATGAATTCATGCCAAATAATTACATCTGCAAAAACTCTATTTCCAAGTAAGGTCATAGTCACAGAAACTAAGGGTTAGGATTTCAACATATTTCTGGGGTATAACATTTAGTTTATGACATGAATCAAGTACATGAATGGTGAGAAAAACAAGCTATTTCATTGCTTAAGTTTTTATCCCCAGCCACCAAGAGAAGGAAGTCTTCTGAATAGCCTTCCTATCTTACCTTCATTTTTATTTTTTCCATCTATAAATGTGACCATTGATTGTGATAGTCTGGAATGGAGGGCTTTCCAGTTCCCCAAGTATTGAAGACTGTAGCAAAATAAGTAGGAGGAATTAACCTGTTTAATATATATTCTTTACACTGTCATTTTAAAAAGCAGAGATGCCCAGAGCACTCATTTTTAGTTTTTTCCAACAATAAGTCACGTTCCTTTGTGCAATACTTTCCCAGATATGCCAAGATTTTGAAGGTCAAGCTGAAGTACACATCACATTTCCACAGATGCTGTGACACCCAGTATTTTAATGAAAACCTCCTTTTGTTCCAGAAAAAGGACTGCAGTGTACTGGAATGCCAATAGTCCCGTTGAAAGACACTGTGCTGTTAAACATTTTTTTAGAAATCATACCTAAGTCTGTGTGAGATCCTGAATCATAGGGGTTTATCATTGCACTCTTGGATGTGGTTATTTTATCCACAGAGATCTTGACTTTATGAGATTGAGAAATTCATTTTCTGATCTAGAGCCCTCACCACCTGGATTTCCTTACAACATTATAAGGAAACATTGATGTTGTTGGCTTTTTCTTTCCCATTACAGTAGTTATCTCCCTTATCATCCACTTTTCCTTTATTCTGCTTCAGTAGAGTTCCAATTCAATTATAGTTTTTGGCCTGAATGAGTCAAGGAAACAAACCAGACACATGGACAAGTATCTTTATGGCAGAAAAAAATCTTTATTAGTTTTTCTCCAAATGACAAAAACCTAGAGCCTTGCCTTATTGACACAACACTAGGTGAGTGTAAGTTGCTAAGCAGTATGGGTGTGAGCAGAGGTGTTGTCTGTCATCATCAGCGCCTGAGATGTTGCTTGTATCTTGTCCACAAGGAGCTGCTCTTGGTGGAAGTCATGAAGAAAGTCTCCTTGTTAATACTCATCAAAACCTGGATAATTAGGTGGTCAGTAGCACTAAAATGAGAAAAAAATAACACAGAACATAGATTCAAAAACTATTTCACCAACAAAGGAGGTTCTATACAGCTAACATTATGATGAAAGTTAATTTCCTGACTGCTTGAAAAATCTGTGTTCTACCTTTCATAAACATGACTTTTCAATAAATGTTTTTAGAAAATAATACACTATTAAAATTATATTCCCATGCCTAGCACTTAATAGAACAGATACCTGGATCCAAATGCACCAATGCTTTGCCCTCCCTTAGCTACATCCGTGAACAAAGCCAAGAGATATCCTGGGCATTTTCATTTGAATTACCAGTGAAAGCTGAGACTTATTCTCCCTTGCTTTAACAGGTGTAAGCCCATCTTCACACTCAGCTCTTATAAATACATTAGGGAAATACAGATTGTTGACATCAATTTCATTGCACTAATTCATTTATTTCCTTCTAATTACCTAGCACATGTCATGTATCACTTTTTTTAGAAATGGATATAGTGACACATGTAAAATATAATCCCACTTTCAACAAGCTTACTATACAGAGAGATCCCTCTGCATAATACATCACCAAACATAAAGTGATAAAAAAGATGAATCATAATTAAAATATTTAATAATTGTAGGAATTACTAATTGTTTCCCACTTTTTCTTTTAGCAATTTTCCTATGACAATAACATACCTACCTATTGTTGAGAGCTAATGGTGGTGTATTACTGTGGTTATATCTTTTTGCAGATGTTCATATTATTTCTATTGTGAGTTAAAAATCCCTGCAGCTGAAGGAAACACTGTCTGTCTTCTCTTCTTTTATAATGGATATCTTTTCTCAAAATCCTATAATTTAGAGCTTGGAGGAATAGTAAAGAACTTTTGTTAGCTAAAAGTGGTCTCTAACATTGAGGGGTTTTGCCTCCACATTCATCCTTTGGTTTTAATCTTTCTTCTCTTTACCCTCTTTATCCTTTGCACTGAAGGCTCTGTATTTCAGAAAATCAAAACTACATGATCACTTAAAAAAGTATTCTTTCAGGAGGCAAATGCAGTGTCTGGGCCATGAGCAAACACAGAGTGGAAAGGATGGCAGGGATTTATGAACTGCTGAATCATAAAATTTTCAATAATCTAGTGTAGGTCACAGGAATTTCTGGCTTGATTGATAGAGGATTGATAGAATTGCCTTTGACTGAAAAGATTTGAGAAACTGCACAGGTTTGGGGGAGACAATGACAAAAATAATTTTGGAAAAATTTTATTAAATGGCAATATTAATAACTAAAGTACATATCCAGTACTCTATTGTAGAGATGAGAAACATACATGGAAGAGGTAAATTCAATAATGTTGTGTTTCTCTGGAAAGTTACGTGAAGACAGCAGAATAATGGTGAGTTGTCCTGACCGAACTTGGGCCCTGCTGTACTTTCGCTGGTTCGCTGAACAAAACTTTGGCCTGAACCTAGTCTGAGGGTTTCAGGCGGGCTCCTGTTTTATCCTTTCCTAAAACTGACCACTGTCTTTCTGGTACTGAGGTAAATTTGAAGAACTCGCCTACATTCCTCACTGGAAAATTAATTTAAACTGATATTTCTACCAAAATACATGCAAGTCAGCAGAAATACAGCAAAAGTTTCTTTGTGACCATCTAGCACCTTTACATCCTCTAAGGTCAACTGGAACTCAAAACCCTGTGAAGAGGTAGAGGAAAAAAATGTTATTTTTAGTTTACAAAGTTCACAGTCACTGATACCCAACCACGACTGAAATAAACAAAAATATGGCTAGCTTCAAAATTAATGAACAGAAAATCAGTGAACTTTCTAAATACTAAGAAAAAAAACTATTAGAAGCTAAAATAGAAGCAAATATCTATTTATATTGGCAGCATTAAGGTATACTGCCTTCCAGTAAATTTATAGGCAAGTATTACCTTTTGTGAAGATTTCAAAATGTTATTACAGAATACACAAGAGTCAAATAGATTACATATCTGGTTCTTATCTGTGAAAACTGAGTGTTATGAAAGTATCATTTGTTGCAAACTAATCCTTACTTTATTCTATTTCAAAAAAGTTGTTAACATTTTTGAGACTGAAAAGAGCCCTCTAATCTGGATGATCTAACACTGATTGTCCTGGGATGGATGTACACTGGAACGTTCTCAGGCAAGTCGAGACTTATGATCCCCTCTGTCTTTGAGTCATTTGCAAAACCCTCTGATTAGGCTATATTGCTTTTTTATTTTGTTTTGTTTTAAAAGATTGATGGATAAGGTTGAAAGAAGAAGAGACAAAAACTGGAGTATTCTCAAAATGGGAAATTGAATAGGATTGAAATAAGTCAATGACAAAAGGACAAATATTATATGATTTCTCCACAAAATTTGTTGTTGTTAGATGCTGTTGAGTCATTTTCAACTCATAGTACACTATGCACAACAGAACAAAACACTGCCTGGTCTCGTACCGTATCTGCAATTGTTTTCATGATTAAGCCCCCATGATTGCAACCACTGTGTCAATCCATCTGATTGAGGATGGACTTTTTTGTTGGCCCTGCACTCTACCAATAATGAAGTCCTTCCCCAGGTATTGATCCCTCCTGGTAACATGTCCAAAGTATGTAAGACCCAGTCTTGTCATCTTTGTTTCCAAGAAGAACTCTGGCTGTACTTCTCCCAGAACAGACCTGTCTATTCTTTCATCAGTCCATGGTAAATTCAATATTCATCTCCAGCACTGAAAGTCAAAGTGTCAACTGTTCTTCTGTCTTTCTTGTTCATTGTCCAGCTTTCACATGAATGAGACGCAACTGAAAATACCATAGCTTCAGTCAGGTGTACTTTAGTCTTCAAGGAGACATCTTTACTTTTCAATACTTAAAAGAAGTCCTTTGCAGCAGATTTTCCCAGTGCAACGTATCTTGTGATTTCTTGACTGCTGCTTCCATGGCATTGATTGTGGAACCAAGTAAAATGAAAGCCTTGACAACCTCAACCCTTTCTTCGTTCATCGTGATGTTGTGCACTGGTTCAGTTGTGAGGTTGAGGTGCAATCCATACAGAGGGCTGTGGCCTTTGATCTTCATCAGTAAGTGGTTCAAATCCTCTTCACTTCCAGCAATAAGGTTGTGTTATCTGCATAACACAGATTGTTAATGAGTCTTCCTCCAATCTTGATGCCTCTTTCTTCTTCATATAGTCCAGCTTCTCAGATTATTTTCTTGGCATACAGATTGAAAATACTTGGTGAAATGATACAACCTTCCTGACATTAAACTAGGCAGTGTCCCCTTGTTCTTTTCGTATGGCTGCCTCTTGATCCACTGTCCTTAAAAGCACAATTAAGTGTTCTGGAATTCCCATTCTCTGCAATGTTAGCCACAGTTTGTTATGATCCACAAAGTCAAATGCTTTTGCATAGTCAATGAGACATGGGCAAACATCTTTCTGGTATTCTCTACTTTCAGCCAACATCCATGGACATCAGCAACAATATCCCCCAGTTCCACATCCTCTTCTGAATCTAGCTTGGATTTCTGGCAGTTCCTTGTCAATATACTGTTGTAGTCACTTTTGAATGACCTTGAACAAAATTTTACTTGCGTGTGATATTAAATGATACTGTTCAGTAATTTCCACATTTGGTTGGGTCATCTGTCTTAGGAATAGGAACAAATACGGATATCTTCCAGTCAGTTGGCCAAATTTCTTGGCATAGACAAAGACCACTTCCAGCACTGCATTTGTTTGTTGAAATATTTCAGTTGATATTTCATCAACTCCTGGAGCCTTGTTTTTGCTATTGCCTTCAATGCAGCTTCAACTTCTTACTTCACTAACATTGGTTCCTGATAATAAGCTACCTCTTCAAATGGCTGACCATCGACCAGTTCCTTCTGGTGTAATGATTCTCTGTATTCCTTCCGTCTTCTTTTAATGCTTCCAATTGCAACTCAAGGCTTGAATTTTTTCTTCAGTTCTTTCAGCTTGAGAAACACAGAATGTGTTTTTCTCTTTTTGTTTTCTATTTCCAGCTCTTTGCACATGTCATTATAATATTCTGTTTTGTCTTCTTGAACCGTCCTTTGAAATCTTCTGCTTAGTTCTTTTATTTGGTCATTTCTTACTTTTGTTTTAGCTACTCGATGTTCAAGAGCAAGTTTCACAGTCTCTTCTGATGTCCAATTTGGTCTTTTCTTTCTTTCTTGTCTTTTTAATGACCTCTTGCTCTTTTTAATGACCTCTTGGATGATATCTTTGATGTGATTCCACAATTCATCCAGTCTCCACTCATTAGTGTTCAATATACCAAATCTATTCTTGACATGGTCTCTAAACTCAGGTGGGATATACTGAAGGTCAGACTTTGGCTCTTTTGGACTTGTTCTAATTTTCTTCAGTTTCAATTTGAACTTATGTATGAGCCATTCTTGGTCTGTGCCACAGTCAGCACCTCATCTTGTTCTGACTACTGATATGGAGCTTTTCCATTATCTTTTTCCATAGATTTAGTTGGTTTGATTCCTGTGTATTCCATAAACTTTACACCCTGAAATAAGCATAAACTGAGGTGCATAGTGTTACAGTGGCTAAAGCACTTGGCTGCTAATCCAAAGGTCTGTAGGTAGCACCCATCAGACACTCTGTAGGAGAAAGATGGGAAAGTCTGCTTTCATGAAGTTTACAGCCTTGGAAACTTTGTGGGACGGTTTTACTCTGTCCTATATGATTGGTATATATTGGAATTGATGAGAGCAGCAAGTTTGGTGTTTTTTTTAAGAATGAACTATGCCAGAGAACTGGAAGGAAACTCACTCTTTCAAATAGTAGTATTGAGCTGAGAGAGGTGGAAATGCCTACTGGCATATGGGGATTTACAGATCAATTCTATGTCTTAAACTTTGAAACTAGTCTAAAGTGATCCTGGCTTGGTGGTGTGATGATTATGCTTATCTGTCAAGTTGGGTAGACTATGATATTATTTAGTTGGTTTGGCAGATATTATTTAATCATACTCCATTTCACGATTTGATTTGAGCAGGCAATCGGTTGAAAGGAATGTTTCCTTGGGAGTGTGGCTTGCATCGATTATATATATTCTGTCAAAGCGCATCCTCTATTGATCTCTCCACCCTTTCATCTCACTTCTAGAGAGGAGCTGCTTCAACAGCATCCTGTATATACTTAAGCCAAGAAGCACATGCAACACCAGCATCATTGTATGTCTTACAGTCCAGGCCACATTTTGTCTGAAGAGTTCGCTTCAGTACTGCTTTCATCTCTGGGCTAGCAGCAAGTCCAGGCGCCATGTTCCCAGGGGCCTCTCTGGGATGAAGGACCATCAAGTCCTGTCTTTTAATGCAGTTCTAGACCTGAACCCACATGTTTCTCCTGCTACGGTAGAGACTTTACATTTTGTTCCCTATCAGCACAGTCATTGGTGGTAGCCAGGCACCATCTAGTTCTTTTGGTCTCACGCTGATGTAGTGTCTTGACCATATGGCTCCTTTTGCTTCCTGGGCTCATAATTTCCTCATGTCTTTGATGTCTTTTGTTCTTTTCTGCTCAAGGTCAACTGGGACCAACTGATGCTTCTTAGATGGCAGCTTGCTAGCTTTTAAGACTCCAGACATCACTCACCAAAATGGGATGTAGAACATTGAAAACAAACAAAAAACTTAGCTATGATAATTGACCCAGATGTCCCCCGAAACCACGATCCCCAGACCCCTTCACCTACTACTCTGATCTTCAAAATGTTGGGTTGTATTTAGCAAACAGGAAACCATGATGGTGTAGTGGTTAAGTGCTACCCCTGCTGATCAAAAGGTGAGCAGTTTGAATCCTTCAGGAGTTCCTTGGAAACTCTATGGAGTTGCAATTAGTTGGAATTGACTCAATGGCTGTGGGTTTGGATTTTTGTTGTTGTTGTTGTTATTTAGGAAACCTCTTGGCTTTTGGCCTAGTCTGGCAATATTAATCTCCCTGCTACTGCAGTCACTTCCTTCACTAAACCCAATTCTTACCTACTATCTAATCTGTGAATACCTGTTTCCCCACCTCCCCTCCTTTGTAACCGTCAAAGATTGTATCTTCTGTGCTTAAACCTTTTCTTGAGTCTTCGTAACAGTGTGGTTTTATACAGTGCTTGTCCTTTGGCCAGTGACTAATTTCACTCAACGTAATGCCTTCCAGATGAATGTAATCATTGTTTCCCAAGATCGCCATTGTTCTTCATCATTGCATGGAATCATTGTGTAAATATACCATAGTTTATCTATTCATCTGTTGATGGGAACCTAGGTTGATTTCATCCTTTTTCTGTTGTACAGGTTGCTAAAATAATATGAGGTCTGGCAATCAGTTTGTGAACTCATCCTAGAAAAAGTGCTACATACCTCATTGCTGAATATCACTAGGTCAGCTTTGAAGTACTCCCCTTGAGAAGCTATGTACTGATGCCAGTGCCTAGTTCACCCTTCAAAGCAATTTTGGAACTCTTTTTTCTGGAATAGCCATCAGAGCTATGACAACTGATGGCCTGAGTATTATCAAAATGTCTTCCTTTAAATAGTTCCTTTATTTTGGGGGAAAGTAAAAAAGTCATTGTGGGCTAGATCATGTGAGTAAGGAGGGTGGTCCAATACAGTTATTTGTCTGCTGACTAAAATCTCCCTCTCAGACAACTATACAGTTAATTTTGCAAACTTGCCATCTTGCTACCATTGCACATGGCCATTTCAGAAAGAGTTCCAAAATTGGTCTGAAGGGTGGACTAGGCACTGGCATTGGTGCATAGCTTCCCAAGGGGAGTACTTTGAAGGTGACTGTAGTAATATTCAGCAATTAAGTTTGCAGACTTAATTGTCTGACTTTGCATGTTTTCATGAGATAGCTCTTATTTCTCTAGGATATATTCCAAGAAGTAGGATCGCTAGATCATACGGTATTTCTATTTCTAGCTTTCCAAGAAAACAATAAATCGATTTCCAATACGGTTGTACCATTTTACATTCCTACTAGTGTTGCAGGAAAGTTCCAGTCTCTCCAAAACCTATTCAACATTTATTGTTTTGTGTTTTTTTGGATTAAAGCTACCTTTGTTGGAGTGAGATGGTATCTCTTTGTAGTTTTGATTTGGATTTCTCTAATGACTAATGATAATGAGCATTTCTTGATGTGTCCTTTAGCTGCTTAGATGTCTTTTTTGGTGAAGCACCTGTTTGTATCTTTTTCCCATTTTTTAATCATTTGTTTCTTTTCTTGCTGAGGTTTTGAAGTACCTTGTAGATTATGGAGATTAGACAGCTATCAGATTCGCCATTAGCATTGTTTTTCCCCAGTCTGTAGATAGTCTTTTTACTCTGTCGATGAAGTCTTTGGATGAGCCTAAGTATTAGATTTTTAGGCTTTTTTATTTATCTCTTTTCTGTTTGTACACTAGTTGTAATGATTTGAAGTCTGTTTATGCCATGTATTAGGACTCCCAATGTTGTCCCTGTTTTTTCTTCCATGATGTTTATCATTTAGATTTTATATTTATGTCTTTGATCCATTTTGGGTTAGTTTTTGTGCATGCCGTGAGATATGGATCTTGTTTCAGTTTTGTTGCAGGTGTATATCCAGTTTTGCCAACACCATTTGTTGAAAAAACTGTTTTTGCCCCAGCTCATGGATTGGGCCTTTGTCAAATATCAGCCACTCATAGATGGATGATTTTATATTTGGATTCTCTATTCTGTTCCATTGGTCTCCATATGTGTTTTTGTACCAGGAGCAGGCTGTTTTGACTATGAAGCAGTGTAATAGATTCTAAAGTTTGGTAATGTGAGACCTCCCACTGTGTTGTCCGTCTCTGTAAAGCATTACTTATGTGGAACTTACTCCATTTCCAAATGAAGTTGCTAATTTGCTTCTCCATCTTATTAAGAAATGTCTTTGGAATTTGTATTAGGATTGCATTGTATCTATGTATTGTTGGGGGAAGAAAATACATTTTCACTATGTTAAGTCTTTCTGTGCATGAACAAGGTAGGCTTCTGCGTTTACGTTTCTTGCAGTAGAGTCTTGTAACTCTGTTTGTATAGGTCTTTTACATCTCTGGTTAGATTTACTCCTAAGTATTTTATATTCTTAGAGGCTATTGTGAATACTGTTGATTTGGTGATTTCCTCTTTGACTATCTCTTTACTAGTGTAAAGGAATCCAACTGATTTATTTGTGTTTATCTTAAATCTTGATACTTTGCTGACCTATTAATTCTAGTAGTGGCATTTTTTTTCTAACTTTTTAGAGTTTTCTGTGTATAAGATCACATCATTTTCAAATAGAGGTACTTTTACCAATGTGGATGCCCTCTATTTCTTTATATTGTCTAATTCCTCTGGCTAGAAACTTCAGTGCAATGCTGAATGAAAGTGGTGACACTGAGCATCCTGTCTGGTTCACATCCTCAAGGGAAATGCTTTCAATATCTCTCTGTTTAGAATGATGTTGGCTGTTGACTTTACAAAGATGCCTCTTATTATGTTGAGGAATTTCCTTTCTTTTCCTATTCTCCTGAAAGTCTTCAACACAAATGGGTGTTGGAATTTGTCAAATGCCTTTTCTGCATCAATTTTAAAGTCAAGAGATTCTTATTTTTAGTTTTATTTATGTAGTTGACTGTGTTAATTGTTTATCTAATGGTGAACAATCCCCATATCCCTGGTTTAAATTCTAATTGGTCATGATGAATTATTTCTTGATACGTGGCTAAATTCTATTGGCTAGAATTTTTTGAAGATTTTTGCATTTGAGTTCATGAGAGATATTGGTCTGTAATTTTCCTTTTTGTGTGCTATCATTACCCAATTTTCATATCAGCATTACCTAGCTTCACAGAATGAGTTTGGGAGTATTTCCTCCTTTTCTATGCTGTGAAATGCCTTTAGTAATAGCGGAGTCAACTCTTAAAGTTTGGTAGAATTCTCGCATGAGCCAGGAATTTTTTTTTGGTTGTGAAGTTTTAAATTACTTTTTCAAGAATTTTTTTTTTGTGATGAGTTTATTCTTGTGTTTTCTGCTATTGATTTTGAGTTTTATGGCTTTATCATCTGATAAAATGCTTTGAATTTTGTTAAGATCTGCTTTATGGCCTCATACATTGCCCCTTCTGCAAAATGTTCCAGGTACAATTGAAAACAAAGCATACTTGCCTGTTGATGAGTAGAATTTTCTGTATATGTCTATGAGGTCTAGTTGGTTGATTGTGGCATTTAGATCTTGTTGATCTAAATTTATTCTATTTTATTTATTCTAAATTTATTCCATTATTTCTATCTTCATTGAACTTCTTTCTGGATATTCTGTCCATCACTAAAAGTGGTGTGTTGAAATCTCCTGTGATTATTGTGGAGCTGTCTATCTCACTTTCCAATGCTATTACGGTTCCTTTGATGTATTTAGAAGCTTTGTCACTGGGTGCATAAATATTTAGTATGGTTAAGTTCTCCTGATATATTGACCTTTTAAGTAATATGTAGTTACCTTCCTTGTCTGCTGTGGTGGATTTTACTTTAACACATACATTGTGTGAAATGAATACTGCCTTTCCTGTTCTTTTTTTGAATGTTGTTAGCTTGGTATGTATTTTTTCATCCTTTCGAGTTTCAGCTTTTTGGTACATTTCATTTTAAAGTGTGTTTGTTGTAAGCATAATGCAGATGGATCATACTTTTTAATCCATTTGGCTACTCTTTGTCTCTTTCTTGGTGCATTTAACCCGTTTACATTCAATACAATTATTCATATGTATAAATTTAGTGCTGTCATTTTGGTGTTTTTCTGGTCAGTTGTTGATAGTTTCATTGTTGCCTTGAATTTTCTGTGCTGAATCATTTTTATTTATGAGTTTTCTTTGCATCCTTCTCATTGTTGTTAGTTTTCCAGCTGTTGAAATTTCTTGGTATTGTTTCTTGTTTTGATGTGTAAGATTATTAATTTCTTCTGCAGTTATCTTAATATTTACCCCTAATGGTCTAAGTTTAAACTGGTCTTTAATTTCTTTGTATCACTTTGGCTTCCTTTCCGTCTGAAAGATCTATGAATACATTAATTTGCCCCTCTTTTTGTATTCTGTTGTCTTCATTTACGTACTGAGATCGCTTTCCCTGTTTTTAGTGTTTTAGCTTTGATTTATTTTTGTGGATTTCCTATTCATGTTGCTATGTGGTTGCTCTGTCCTGCCTGTGTCTTTAACTATATATCCAGTGTTACTGATTTTCTAATAAAAAACTTTCTTCAGTGTTTCTTGTAATTTCAGTTAGGTTTTTGGAAATTCTCTAATTTTCTGTTTCACTGGGCATGTCCTAGTTTCACCATTACATTTGAGAAAATGAACATATAATTTTTGATTGGCAATTTTTTCTTTTGAGGCTTTGAATATGTCATCCTACTGCCTTTTCTCAGCATGGTTTCTGCTGAGTAACTGGAGCTGAGTCTCAAGGACTCTCCTTTGTACTTCATCTTTTGTTCAAGCATAGCTGCCTTTAAAGTACTCTGCTTATCTCTAGTTTTCATACATTTGATTATAATACATCTTGGTATCTTTTTTGGGGGATCTAACTTGTGTGGAATTTGATGAGCTCCTTGGATAGGTATCTTGTGTTTCATGACATCAGAGAAGCTTTCTGAAAACATATCTACAACAATTCTCTCTGTGTTTCCCATTACTGCCCGCTCCCCATTCTAGACCTCCAATCATTCAAAAATTATTCCTTTTCATAGAGTTCCACATAGCTCTTAGTGGTTCCTGATTGAAAAAAAATCTTTTATCTGATTTTTCCCCAAATATGTTGGTATCTGCCACTATTCATAAGATTTTCACTGGCTAATTGTTTTCAGAAGTAGACTGCCAGATCTTTTTTCCTGGTCTGTCTTCATCTGGAAACTCAGCTGAAACTTATCTAACACGTGTGACCCTGCTGGTACCTAAATACCAATGGCATAACTTCCAGCATTGGAGCAACAAGCAAGCCCTGCTGACAAAGAGAGGGCTGCTCACTTTCCCTGTACTCAATTTTCCCGTCCTCCTCCGTCTCCGTTTACTCAGTCTTCCTATCCCTCTTCCACCCCCTTGACTCAAACTTCCTAGCCTGCTCCCTCTCTTTACTCAATTTTCCGACCCTGCTAGCTCTCCTTTTATTCAGTCTTCCTAACCTGCTTGATCTCCTATCTTACCATCCTCCCTCTCCCCTTACTCAATCTTCCCAGCCTCCTCACTCTCCCTTTACGCAATCCTCCTAGCCTACCTGCTCTCCCTTTACTCATGCAGAAGAACCACGTTCAGTTCTTGGCCAACACACTTTGTGTGCAGCCATCATCCCAGATGACACCACCTTACTTGCTGGAAGCAAAGAAGATTCAAAACACTTACTGAAGAAGATCAAAGACCACAGCCTTCCCTATGGATTGCACCTCAACATCAAGAAAACAAAAATACTTATAACTGAACCAGTAAGCAACATCATCATAAATGGAGAAAAGCTTGAGGTTGTCAGGGATTTCACTTTACTTGGGTTCCACAGTCAAAGCCTATGAAGGCAGTAGTCAAGAAATCACAAGACGCACTGCATGGGGAAAATCTGCCACAAAGGACTTCTTTAAAGCAGGGAAAAGTAAAGATGTCACCTTGAAGACTAAGGTGCACCTGACCCAAGCCACGGAGTTTCAGTTGCATCATATGCACCAAAGACAGAAGAATTGATGCTTTGAATTGTGATGTTGAAGAAGAATATTGAATGTACTATGGACTACTAGAACAGATCTGTTTTGGAAGAAGTACAATCAGAGTGCTCCTTGGAAGGAAAGATGTCAAGACTGTGTCTGTGTCTTACATACTTTGGACATGCTGGACATGTCATTCCTTGGAGAAGGACATCGTGTTTGGTAAAGTGGAGGGTCACTGAAATGGATTGACAAATTGGCTGCAGTGATGGGCTTAAGCACAAAAACAGTTGTGGACATTTTTCTTCTGTCTCACTAATTCTGCATTTCATTGCCTCAAATATCCTCCTTTGCCTTTCTATTGAATTGTCTAATTCTGTAATCTTATTGTGAATCTGCTGAATTTCAGACTGTTGCTGCTTGAGTATTTCTTGCAGCCTGTTTAATTTTTCATTATGCTCTGCTACATTTTGCCTAATTTCCTTTCTGATGTCCAGTAGAGCTGTTTTGTGCTCTATCTCTGATAACTGCAGGAAGACTTCTGCATCTGGAAATTTTTTGATTCTTTATTTTGGGAGTTTTCTGAAGCCATGGTGATCTGCTTCTTTGAATGATTTAAAATAGACTGTTGCTTCCTTCAAGTCATCAGAAAAGTGTAATATATTTAATTTTGGTTATTGCGTTAAATCTCTGTATATGTGTATATATATATATCATATTAATTTTTTAAGTGTCCAAGTTTACTGGTCATGTCATTTTTTTATTTGTTTATTGGAGCTATAGACATTCCAAAATCCTGTCGTTGGGTAGTTAGAGCTGTTACTGTGCACAGAGGCCCTGGCATCAGTTTACTTTTCTCGTGTGTCTTCAACCCATGTGCCTCGTCATTGGGCCCCCATTTGTGCAGTGCCTGCTTGGGAATTTTGAACATTATGGGCTCTTGTTGCTAGCTGTACATATTGACAAAGTCAGGGGGACCTCACTAAGAAAGGTGAGGGACTGGCTGTATTGCTTCTAGGGAAACAGCCTGATTCTTCCCTGAGGTTCTTGTTAAGGGTCACTTGCAGGATTCATTTTCTTTTTTCTTCCTTTGTTAAACTACTCCCACTCCACGAGCAGGAGAATACCTCTGGGCACACGCTATGATCTGTCACTTTCAGCCCAGATACAACTATATATATATATGTGTGTGTGTGTGTGTGTGTGTATAGCACATGGCAGAGTGCAGAAAAGAAAGGGGTCATGCTGAAGAGAGGGAGAGAGTTTGTGACCCAAAGAAAAAATTTTGATCCAAACATGTCTGCAAGAATTTATCTTTTGAAGTTCAAATGGAAGGATGTGGTACTTCTGTCAGTGCACATGTCCAAAGCTTTGCTTCTCTGCTGAGAAAGACCTCTTCAAATGTGGTTTTGTTCACTGTGCTGGTGAGAGGGTCCTCCAGTGGGGTGCAAACTCCTGTCAGCCTATCCTACCCTTTCTGATCAGGTCTGCACACACTCTCACATCTCTTTCGGCCAGCTCATTCTCCTCGATTTTCCCACGGTGTTGAGGGCTCCTACAATGTCCTATTTAATCCATTAAGTGATTTTTCTGGGTTGTTAGAGGGATCAGAAGATGTCTCTTCTGGTTACTGTGCCATGTGAGGCATGCTTTCTATTATAACACATTTTATAAAGAAAATGTTCTACATCCTACTTTGGTGAGTAATATCTGTGGTTTTAAAGCTTGTAATTGGCCATCTAAGATACTTCACTAATCTTACCCTATCTGGAACAAGGGAGAATGAAGAAAACCAAAGACACAAGGGAAAGATGATTCCAAAGGAATAATGGGCCACAACTATCACAACCTGCATCAGACCAAGTCCAGTCCAACGGGGTTGCCTAGCTACCGCCACTGGTTCTCTGACAAAGATTGCAATAGAGGGTCCTGGAGAAAAATGTAGAACAAAATTATAACTTATAAATAAAGACTAGATTTACTGACTGGATGGACACTCAAGAAAGCCAAGAGCATGGTCCCTGGATATCCTTTTAACTCCATACTGAAGTCACTTCTGAGGTTCATTCTTCAGCCGAAGATCAGAGAAGCCCATGAAATGAACAATAATACACTTTATCACCCATGTCTACAAGGCTAAAGGGTCACACTTGCCCAGAGACAAGAAGAAGAAAGCAGAAGGGGACTGGAAATCCAGATGAATGGAAATGGAGAACCCATCTGGAAGGGGAGTGTAATATTGCAACCAATAGTATTGCAACCTATATCATAAGAACAGGTATTTTAAATGTTTGGTGAGAAACTAATCTGTTATGTAAGCCTTCACCTGAAGCACAGTAAAAAAGGTAGTACCTGTTCTAAAGGAATACTATACAGTCATAAATAATAGTTATATAACAACTCCTATCAGGGATGACTATGGAGGACATTTTGATGAATTTATAAGCCAACTAAGAAAGAACAAATATTGTATAATCCCACTTACATAAAAGGACATGCATATACAACACACACACAAATACCAATGATCTTTGTTGGTTATTAAGAATGAGTAGAGAAGAAGATAGCAGGAGGCACTCTCAAGATAGCAGACAACTGTTATTTTGGGTAATGGTACAGATAGCATCAAACATGAAATGTACACAGCTTGATGTAGGTAAATGATATCAATGAAATGGAGAAAAGAAAAGCCTGTTTTTGGTAAAGGATGTGACAAATATAATTTGCAAGAAGAGCAAAAGTTTATTTGTGGTTCTCAAAAATGCATATAGGCATTTATGTATGTGTGTATGAATATGTCTGTTTATATGTGTACATAGATACATTTATCTACAGACATCCCTACATACAGGTATGTGTGTACATGTATGTGTATCCATATATGTAATAAATCACATAGACTCCAAAGTTACAGACACTACTTCAATAGAACTAAACACCTTGCAAATTGATTTTCTTGATTTGAAGGCTTTGGATTGTAGTCTTGTGTGACAGGTCAGTTAGTTCACATAATATAGTTCATAAAACGTTTGTCCTGTGTTCCACTGTAGTCAGTAGTATTTGAGGTCTTAAAAACTTGTGAATGGCCATTTAAGATTCATCTATTGGCCTCTCCTTGTACAAATAAAGAGAAAAAAGAAAACCAAACACTCATATAAGAAACCAGCCTACAGGACTTATAATAATCTCTGCAAACCACAGCCTCATTTACTCGGAGATCAGAATAATTCAGATGCTTCCAGATATCTATCTATCAGATAAACACTGATAGAATGGGAGAAAAATGAAGAAAAGAACTCAAGTTTTAAATGTCTAGAATTACTGAATATGAAAAAAAAATTTTTTTAAAGAGATAGTTGGAGACAGAGAGTGTCCCAGTATTAATGGGGGTGATGTTCAAGAGACTCAAGAAACCTACTTTAAGAGTCTCCAGATAACTAAATACAGGACAGTCACACCACTGAAAGAAATGTCAGTGAAGGTAAAATATTGAATCAAAAAAATCCATAAGTAAATATACTGAGGAGAGATTAGTCCCTGGATTAAGACGTTATGGTTGGTAAAGTGGAGAGTGAGGGAAAAACAGGAAGACCCTCAACAAGATGGACTGATACAGTGGCTGAAACAATGGGCTCAAGTACAACAATTGTGAGAACAGTGCAGGACCAGGCAGTGTTTTATTCTGTTGTTCATAAGGTTGTTCTGGGTCACAGCTGATTCAACAACATCTACCACTGCCACTGCCACCACTAATAAATATGGACCTGCTCATGTCCTATTCTTGATCACCTTCATTCCTATTCTAGGAATATATGCTATGGATACTCTACTAAGTGTGCACCAGAAAGCATATGAGAATGTTTCCAGTAGTATTGTTCAATTGACAAAAACAGATACACAAACTGTCAAACAACACCCATGACCCTAACAGTAGGTGGATAAATGAACTATTATACATTCATGAAATGTAATGACCACAGCTGTATGCATCACATGAATGCATCCGACAAACCTGTTAGCTAAATGAAGCAAGTAAATGAGAAAGACAGTATTGTTCTACCTACATGATGTTTCAAAACACGTAGATCAAAAAGGTATTAAGTGATATACATAAGCATAAAAATTGTGAAAATTGTGAAAGGAATAATTGATTTTTGAGAGTTAAAAGAATGGATACCCCCAGTGGAGGGAGAAATGATTAGTGAGCTTCAGACAGGCTTCATGTGCAATTTCATAACTTGAATGGTCCTCATGTGTTCAGTTTATTATTATAGTTTTAACCAAAGTATCATTTTATATACACTGTCTTTGTGAAATGTTGCTCATTTTGGAAAGCTGTGGCAAACAGGCTGACTGAATTAGCATAATTCTGTCATCAATGGCACAAGCTTGACTTTGAACTTGTGTATCTTCTTGAATGAAAATTTAAACTTGTGTCTCTGAATTCAACATTTAAAAGTAATATTATGCCAGTCTCCGTGGTTTGCAGCAATTTTTAGAGCCTGTTCACCTTTATATGCAGAGACTATCTGGGAAGTTGTACAGGAAAAGATCAGCAGAGATTGGTATGGAGAGGAAGACTGGGTAGTTGGTGACTGATGAACAGAGTGGAAGGAGACTTATTTTTCCCCTCTATTATCTTTTCTGTGATATCGAGTTCAAAAAAATTTATAAGCAATGTAATAACATTTGTGGTCACACTGGTTATGGTGTCACCTTTTGTTGGTGCATAGTGAGGAGAGATTGTCATCAGAATCTTGGTTTTTGCAATTCAAACACCCTCTAGATAAGATGGAAACCATGGTAGTATAATGTTCAAGTGCTATGACTGCTAACTGAAAGGTTGGCTGTTCAAACCTACCAGGTGCTCCTTGGAAACTCTAGCGACCTTTTCTAATCCATCCTGTAGGGTTGATATGAGTTTGAATCAACTAGATGCCAGGGGATAGGTAGGTAGGATGAAAATCATTCTTTGTGTCTGGTTAGGTGAACACATATGAGGAGAGAGTGACACAGAGCTGTCAACTAGTTCCTGGCAAAAGAATCCTAGATGGTTGTGGGCTGAAAAATCATCTAATCCAATTACTTCTTTTTAGAAATGAAGAAAATGATGAACCTCATACACATGGTTACAGAGTAAATTGCAGGGAAAGCTAGAATACAAATCTCTGATTTTGCTGAATTGTTTTTCATGCAGCCATGCTGACTCTCCTGCTGTTGTATGTGAAGAAGAAAAACCCTAGAGAACGCACATAAGACATGTGATTACGAGAAATGGCAGGCAAATCAACTTGGCTCTAACCTAAGGTGTCTTGGGCCTTATATAACAGAACATCTGTAAAGGATGTAACTTAGGTTCTGTGACACCACAGCACTGCTCATCACCTGCATGTTCTCTTTGATCCTCTTCTCGTTGAAACTCTTGGCCAGGACCACAACCCCAAGCTGTAGCTGGTAGTGCAGAGCAATCAGGGCTGGGGTTTGCTTGTGCTTTTTTGCCGGTCATCAAGAGCTGGATCATCCAGGAGAACTGGGGAGCTTGAGTCTATGCTGAAAGAAATGCAGAAATGATGAGCACACAAGGCTGAGTTTTCACTTTGTCAGGATGCTTTTAAAATGGACTACGGTAAATATTTTGGCTATGGTGGTGGTCTAGACTCACAACTCGCCCGATCCATCTAACAACTAATGCTCTGAAAAACAATTGAATGGAACAAAAAGGACATTCTAGAACCCACACTGTCAGATGGAAAGTTGTGAGATTGAGCTAGGTGACAGGATGTGGAGCAACTACTTTTGTCAGAAGGGAATTGGCAACTGAAGATTGGCCTTGCTTCTCCTGGTACAGCAACACAGCAGCACAGGAAGGGAGACCATATTTATCACCTGGGAAACTAGGATTGGGGTGGCTACACCTGAGAGCACTGCTGCTGCTGACATCTGTGCTAGAAGGTGACTCCTGAGTGGAACATGTCTATCTAAAGTAGAAAGCTGAGCTGAAGATGACCACACCTATAGAACATTGTGCAGCTGGCAGCCAAGTGCAATAGTACCCTACCCTCCTGCCCCCTTATCTGAGCTACACTTGAGGCTAAATTCTGGCACACAATCTAGGCTAGCAGTGGGACATTGTACATATGTGCCCTGAGCGTTTCTCCCAGACTTGGAGAGGGAAACAAAGGAAAGAGAAAAGAACAGTCCTCTTGCCTCTCCTGAGCTGTGGGTTGCTGCGCCTTCAGAGTCTTAAGAGATTTCAAGTGGACCATCTTGAGCTAAGTGCTCATGTACTCTTGGGACTCAATTCTTTACTATGTGCTAACTTATGTCTCTATCCCTGGTCTTTCTCTCCTCCCTTCTCTGGTCTACACCTGACTCTAAATTCTGGAGCACTACCTGGACTGGAAGTGTGACTTTTTGCATGTGTGCCCTGAGCTTTTCTCCTTGACGAAGAGGGAAACAAAGGGAGGGATAGAAGGCAAGTTCCACTGATTCCTCTGAGCTGCAGGTCACCGTACCTACAGAGCCACAGAAGTTCACTGGAGCATCACAAGCCAAGCACTCACCAACTTTCACAAACCTTTTGTATACACTGACTTCAGTTTCTATCCCCAGCATTTCCCACTCCCTTGTCTGCTTTACACTTGACTCTAAATTCTGGAGCATGACATGGTCTGGAAGTAAGGAAGATTACTTGTATGCCCTGAGGTTTTCTCCTGCACTTGGGGATGAAAAACCAAACCAAACCCACTGCCACTGAGTCAGGTCCAACTCATAGCAACACTAAAGGTCAGAGTAGAACTGCCCCATTGAGTTTCCAAGGAGCACATGGTGGATTTGAACTGCTGACCTTTTGGTTAACAGATGTAGCATTTAACCCACTACACCACAAGGGTTTCCTCTTGGGGGTTGGGGGGAAACAAATGGAAGGATGGAAGAAGTGTTCTGTTGGCTTCCCTGAGCCAGAAATTTCTGATACCTTTCTCAGTGCCATTATCACTCCAGCTGTTGGGTTGCATGGCATCAAAATTATTAAGTCTCCAATAGCCACTCTAACTCCAATGACTAGACTACTTGGATAATCAAAACCAAATTAAAATGCACATATGTATGTTAGATTGTAATAACCTAACAAATCACAACAGCTTTCAGTAGCCTCAGAGACTAAAATCAATTTCTAGTCCTTTAAGATAACAGGCCACTGTGGCTTCAGAAAACTCCCAAAATAAAGAACAAAAAAATTATCCAGGTGAAGATTTTCTGCAATTATCTCAGGTAGAATACAAAAGAGTTATGTATAAAAAACCTGAACCCACTAACATCAAGTCAGTTCTGACCTATAGCAACCTTATACACAGAGCAGAACTGCCTCATAGAGGTTTTTTTTTTTTTAATTTTTTTTATTTAATATAACTGAGTGAAAATGTACATTCCTGTATAAATTTACACAGCCACCTATATGCAGCTTCCACTGCTCTCCCTGCCCGGTGACAGGACACTATTCCTCTCTGCTCCATACATGTCTCATTCTTCCAACAGTCTCTTTTTTCCCTCCTCTTCACCCACTGTCCTTCCTCCAGTCAGAGGTCAGCAGGATGACATCCTATAGATGTATAGAACCATAAAGTGCATCCAATACATGGTCACTGCATTGCCAAGTCCAATCCATTCCTGTCCGAAGTGTGCACCTTCGTTATGATTTATGGTCAAGGGCAGCATCAGGGCGAGGGGCCATGCTCCCAGGGGAACCCCCAAACCACTGGACAATCAATTGAAGTCTTTTAGTGGGGATCTCAGGGTGCACCCCTTTTTATTCTTGTGTTGCCAGTGAGACTCAACTTAGTGAGTGCCATTGCGGCTATCACTGGTGGTGGCTGGGCACTCTCCAGTTCTTCCAGTCCCAAGTTGATGTAGGCACCCACTGATGTGAGTCTGTTTATCTTCTGGGTTGTCTTTCCCCCATGTCCCCCCTCGGTGAGCATCCGTTCCTGCTGAGTTGGGACCATTTGCTATGCCCTCGGATGGCAGCTTGGCAGCTTTTAAGACCCCAGATGCCACTCACCAACGTGGGGTGCAGAGAGCCCTCTTAGCAAAATGCTAGTTGTGCCAATTGGCCTCGCTTTCACCTAAGAGCATGGTCCCCCGCCCCCTACCCTAGCTACTCTATCCTTGCAATATTGGGTTAAGATGGAAGGAGTACTCATGTTATGTTTAACTCCACTTAATATTGTTCTTGTTTCTAATGTGTGCTATCACTGATTTCACCCAACCAGATACCTAGCAACTCTCTAATCTAAACCCTCCCTCTTCCCTCCCTCCCTCCCCCTCTTGCAGCTGTCAAAGAGTCTTTTCTTCTATACACAAGCCTGTTTTTGAGATCTTATTGTAGAGGTCTCATACAATATCTGTCCTTTTGTTGCTGACTACTTTCACTCAACATAATGTCTTCCAGTTAAAACCAGGTCATGAGATGTTTCCTGAAGTCATCATTGTTCTTTATCATTGCGTAGTGCTGCATTGAGTATATATACCATAGTTTACCTATCCATTCTTCTGTTGTTGGGCATCTGGGTTGATTCCATCTTTTTGCTATCGTGGACTGTGCTGCGATAAACATTCTGGTGCATGTGTCCATTGGTGTGAAAGGCCTTGATTTTGTAGGATATATTCCAAGTAGTGGAATTACTGGGTCAGATGGTATATCAATATCCATTTTTTTAAGGAAGTGCCAGATTGCTTTCCAAAGAGGCTGGACCATTTTGCAACCCCACCAACAGTGTAGGAGGGTTCCACCTTCTCCACAGCCTCTCCAGCATTTGCTGTTTTGTGTTTTTTGGATCATGGTCAACCTTGTTGGGGTGAGATGGTATCTCATTGTCGTCTTGATTTGAATTTCTTTAATAACTAAAGATCATGAACATGTCTGCGTGTGTTTTTTGGCTGCCTGGATCTCTTTAGCAAAATGTCTGTCCATCTCCTTTGCCCATCACTTAATTGGATGATTTATCTTCTTCTTGTTGATATTTTGTAGTATCTTATAGATTACGGAAATCAGGTGTCAGTCTGACATAGAGTTGCCAAACATTTTTTCCCATTCTGTAGGTGTTCTTTTAATTCTATTAATAAAGTCTTCAGATGAGCAAAAGTGTTTAATTCTTAATAGATCCCATTTATCTATTTTCTCTTCTGATGATTGCAGCTTGTTTGACAGATTTTGGAGTCTGTCCATATTGTGTATTAAAACTTCCATTGTTGTTCCTACCTTTTCTTGGATGAGCTTTATCGTTTTAGGTTTGATATTTAGGTCTTTTATCCAGTTGGAGTTGGTTTTTGTATAAGGTGTAAGATATGGATCTTGTTTCAGTTTCTTGCAGATGGATATCCAATTTTGCCAGCACCATTTGTTGAAGAGACTGTTTTCACCCCAGTTTAATGTCTTAGGACCTTTGTCGAATATCAATTGTTCATAGGCAGATGGTGTCATCTCTGGGGTCTCAGTTCTGTTCCACTGATCGATCTGTCTGTTCTTATACCAGTACCAGGCTGTTTTGACCACTGTGGCAGTGTAATGTGTTCTAAAGTCAGGTAATGAGAGGCCTCCCAGTGTGTTCTTCTTCTTTAGTAGTACTTTGCTTAACCGGGGCTTCTTCACTTTCCAAACAAAATTGATGATTTATTTCTCCATCTCATTAAAAAATGATGCTAGAATTTGTATTGGGATTGCATTATATAAATAAATTGCTTTGGGTAAAATAGACATTTTCACAATGTTAAATCTTCCTATCCATGAGCAGGGTAGGTTTTTCCATTTATCTAAGTCTCTCTTAGTTTCTTGTAGTAAGGGCTTATAGTTCTCTTTGTAAAGGTCTGTTATTTCTCTGGTTAGATTAATTCATAGGTACTTTATCTTCTTAGGGGCTATCGTTAATGGTATTGATTTGATAATTTCTTCATTAACAGTCTCGTTGTTGGTATAAAGGAATCCCACTGATTTACTTATGTTTATCTTGTATCCTGAGACTTTGCTGAGCTCTTCTATTAGTTTGAGTAGCTTACTTATAGATTCATTGGGGTTCTCTGCATATACAGTCATATCATCTGCAAACAGGGAGATTTTAACTTCCTCTTTGCCAATGCAGATGCCCTTTATTTCTTGGTCTTGTCTAATTGCTCTGGCTAAAACTCCTAGCACAATGTTGAATAGAAGAGGTGAGAGTGGGCATCCTTGTCTAGTTCCTGATCTCAAGGGAAAGTCTTTCAGTCTCTCTCCATTCAGGATGACGTGGGCAATTGGCTTTGTATAAATGGCCTTTATTGTGTTGAGGAATTTGCCGTCTATGCCCATTTTGCTAAGAGTTTTTAGCATGAATGGGTGTTGGACTTTATCAGATGCCTTTTTGGCATCAATGGACAAAATCAGGTGATCCTTGTCTTTTGTGTTATTTATGTGGTTAATCACATTAATTGTTTTTCTGATGTTGAACCAGCCTTGCATCCCTGGTATGAATCCCACTTGGTCATGATGGATTATTTTCTTGATATGTTGTTGTATTCTATTGGCAAGGATTTTTTTGAAGATTTTTGCATCTAGATTCATGAGTGATATCTGTCTGTAGTTCTCTTTCTTTGTTGGGTCTTTCCCTGGCTTAGGTATCAGAGTTATACTGGCTTCATAGAATAAGTTTGGGAGTACTCCATCCCTTTCTATACTGTGAAATAGTTTCAGTAGTATTGGGGATAACTCTTCTCTAAGTGCTTGATAGAATTCTGCAGTGAAGCCATCTGGACATGGACTTCTTCTGGTTGGCAGTGTTTTGATGACCTTTTCAATCTCTTCCTTTGTAATGGATTTATTAAGTTGTGCTTCATGTTGTGATAATTTTAGTAGGTGGTATGAGTCAAGGAATTGGTCCATTTCCTCTAGGTTTTCAAATTTGTTAGAGTACAGTCTTTCATAGTATTCTGTTATGATATTTTTGATTTCTGTTGCATCTGTGGTGACAAATCCCCTCTCATTTCTAATTTGGGTTATTTGTTTCCTTTCCTGCTTTTCTTTAGTAAGTTTAGCCAGTGGTTTGTCAATTTTGTCGATCTTTTCAAAAAACCAGCTTTTGGTCTTTTCAATTTTTTCAATTGTTTTTCTATTCTCTAATTCATTTAGCTCCACTCTAATCTTTATGATCTCATTTCTTCTGGTGCCTCAGGGGTTCCTCTGTTGTTCTCTTTCTACTTGTTCAAGCTGTAGGGTTAGTTCCTTGATTTGGTTTCTTTCTTCCTTCCAGATGTGTGCATTTATGGAGATAAACAGACCTGTGGGCACTGCTTTGGCTGTATCCCATAGGTTCTGGTAGGAAGTGTTTTTGTTCTTATTGGAATCCATGAATTTCTTTAATTCATCCTTGATTTCCTCTATAACCCATGATTTTTTGAGCAAGATGTTGTTCAGTTTCCAAGAGTTCCACTTTCTATCTATGTTTTTTCTGCTATTGATTTCAACTTTTATGGCTTTATGATCTGAGAAGATGCTTTGCAATAATTCAATGGTATGGATTTTGATGAGTATTGTATTATGGCTTATCACGTGGTCAATTCTGGAGAATGTTTCATGTACACTGGAGAAGAAGGTGTAGTTGTCTGCTGATGGGTGGAAAGTTCTGTATATATCAAAGAGGTTTAGTTGGTTAATTGTGGCAATGAGGTCTTCTGTATCTCTACTGAGTTTTTTTCTAGATGATCTGTCTAGTACTGAGAGTGGAGTGTTGAAGTCTCCCACTATTGTGGTGGAGTAATCTAACTCTCTTTTGAGCACAGTCAGTGTTTCTTTGATGTATTTAGGTGCTCTGATATTAGGTGCATAAATATTTAATATAGTTAAGTCTTGCTTGTGTACTGAAACTTTCAGCAATAAATAATGTCCATCTTTGTCCACGATGGTGGATTTGACATTAAAATTGATTTTGTCTGAGATTAGAATTGCCACCCCTGCTCTTCTTTGTTCATTGTTAGCTTGATATATATTCTTCCAACCTTTAGTTTTCAGTTTGTTCCTATCTTTAGGTCTCAAGTGAGTTTCTTGTAGACAACATATGGATGGATCATGTCTTTTGATCCAAGAGGTCACTCGATGTCTCTTTACTGGAGCATTCAGTCCATTCACATTCAATGTAATTATTGATAGGTATGTGTTCAGTGCTGCCATTGTGATGTGTTTATTTTTATGTTGGTGTTTTCTCCGTTGTTCTTATTAGTCTGTTCTGGGACGTTCTTTTTTGTGAGTTGATTTTTCACCTTTTTCAGAGCTGGTTTTGTGGTTGTTGAGACTCCTGTGTTACATTTCTTGCTGTGCTTTACAAGTGCCCCTATGATCCCCCTTAATAAACTATATATAAACCCAATTTTAATTACTACCGGTCTTGTCATCTTCCTCTCCATCTGGAAGGACTATAGCAACTGTAGTACATCCCTCTTTTTAATATGATGACACCACAGTTTTCATGATGATCACTGGATTGCTTCTTTCTTTATCAAAGCTGTGATTGGCTTTGGAGCTTTCCCTAACTGAGTAGACTTT
Source organism: Heterohyrax brucei (assembly GCA_028571685.1). Classification (NCBI taxonomy): domain Eukaryota; kingdom Metazoa; phylum Chordata; class Mammalia; order Hyracoidea; family Procaviidae; genus Heterohyrax; species Heterohyrax brucei. The sequence continues at coordinate 58,576,592 of CM053142.1, read as the reverse complement.
TGAGTAGTAAAGTCATTCTAAAATATAAAGTCAGTGGTTTTGTTCTTCTAAGTCAGAGCCAAGAACTTCTTTCAATATTTCTTGTAGTTTTGGTTTGGTTTTTACAAAGTCTCTGAGTTTCTGTTTATCTGGGAATGTCTTAATTTCATTTTCATATTTGAAAGATAGTTTTGCAGGATATATAATTCTTGGTTGGAAGTTCTTCTCCTTCAAGGCTTTGAATGTGTCATGCCACTGTCTCCATGCCAGCATGGTTTCTGCTGAGAAATCTGAAGAGAGCCTGCAGGGTTTCCCTCTGAATGGTAGCTTTGCTTTGAGTCTTGCTGCCTTTAAGAGTTGCTGCTTATGTTTCATTTTGTTGAGCTTGACTATAATATGTCTTGGAGTCTTTCTTTTGAGATCTATATTGGGTGGCGTATGATATGCATCTGAGATGTCTATATTCTCTTCCTTCATGATTTCGGGAAGTTTTCTTTCAGCATCTCAGCAGCGATACTCTCTCTGTTCTCAGATGTCTCATCCTGTTCAGAGACTCCAATTAATCGAAGGTTGTTCCCCTTAATAGAGTCCCACATGCTTCTTAATGTTTCTTCATTTTTCTTGTTTCTTTTTTCTGATTTCTGCTCATAGATGCTGGCATCAGTAGCTCTGTCTTCCAAGTCAGAAATTCTTTTTTCTATTTATTCCATTCTGTTTTCCTGGCTTTGCATTGAAGTTTCTATGTCTTTGATTTTGTTCTTGATCTGTTGGATTTCAGAGTACTGGTGTTCCATCAGACTGAACATCTTGCTTAATTTTTCATTTTGTTCTGCTGCATTTTGTATAAGGTATAGAAGGGCTCTGTATATAATCATTTTGTATTCACTTTCTGATGCTTTCATAAAAGTTTCTTCATCTGGAAAACTCCTTGGTTGCTTTGTTTGGGAGCCTTCTGAATCCATGGCTGATTTCTTGTGTGCCACAAGTGTCTGTTGCTTTTTGAGACCCATGTGAGTATGTAGAGGCTGGAAGAGGTACTGTGAGGATAGACTGCAGATGTTTCTCTAGGCTGTCTTAAAATGTAAAGCAAAAGATATCTGACCACTTCACAAGTCAGTTAGGTTTTCAGGTGTAGTGGTCCCTCTTCTCAACTGGCAAAGTAAGCACCACTATATCCAACCCCAGATGATACAAACTAGTTCAGAATACAGCAATGCTACTGCCCTGTTGGCCTCTACTGATAGGGCCTAGCCTTAGATGACACTGCTTTTCTGATAGAAAAGCACTCTCCTGTGGGCATGCTCTGGCTCCCAAGCTAAGAATTAGGTCCAGCTGCAGCCACCATATCCAAGATGGCGCCCTCCATACAGGCAGCAGACAGAAGGGCCAAAGGTGCTGAGATGTAGTGATTCCTCTGATTCTGTTGCAGGATCCCCAAAACAGGTGGCACTAGGTAAATTACTGCTTTTCTGTCGTAGAAGTGCTCTCCTGGCTCCCAGGTGCTGGCTCCCAGGCTAAGAATGAGATCCCGCTAGCATCTCCGTATCCAACATGGCTTCTCACACACTGACTGTGAAACTCCATACAAACGCCGCTGAGGCAGATGTAAAATGACAGGCTCAAAGTGGCTAGATTAACAGAGGCCTGAGCCTGGCTCTCAAAATATGGGAATTTCGCCTGCCTGTCCCCCCAGCAGCATGTCTGAGTCTAGTTGCTAGGCAAGAGCTTGCTCCACCTGCCGGCCAAGGCAGAGGAAAAAAAGGTCAAAATGGTGCATTTACCTTCAGTCCGTGAGAGTCAGGTATAGCCAGGCATGGGAGTCAGCGTAAGAGAGGAGGTTTTTCGCTCAGTAGTATGAAGTCCAAAGTAACAGCCCTCTGTTGTGTCCCGGAGCTGATTAGGTGACCAGAAGGCTCCGTTTGATTATCAATTCAGGTCTTGGTTTCCAGAGGGATATAAGGAGACGTGCTAAGTCCGCCATCTTGACCTTGAGATCTGCCTCATAGAGTTTTTAAGGAGTACTTTCCAGATTTGAACCGCTGAAATTTTTGTTAACAGCTATAGCACTTAACTGCTGTGCAACCAGTGTTTCCAGAGTTATGCACAGAGCCCTTCAAAAACTCAAGAAGTAGATTAGACAAAGTGCAGCAGAATAAAATGAGAAACTTAAGCTACAACAGTCTGAACAATTTAAGCAACAATGATCTAAATTTCAGCAGATTAACAATAAAATCACAGGATTAGACAATTCAATAGAAAGTCAAAGAAACAGGATCAAGGCAATGCAATGCAGATTTGGAGAGACTGAAGATAAAACAACTGATGTCATCATTTATGAGGAAAAACCAGATTAAAAATTAAGAGAAATAAAGAATCATTAAGAGTTACGTAGGACTACTAGGATAATTTATGAACAATTGGAGTACCAGAATAGTGAAGAGTAGCAGAAAATACAGAGAGATTTGTTGAAAATTTACTGACAGAAAACGTTCCAGAAATCATGATAGATGAGAAGATATATATATTTAAGGTGCTCATTGAACTCTGCAAAAGTAGATCCTAAAAGAAAGACACCAAGACATATTATAATCAAACTTAACGAAACAAAAAATAGGGAGATGCTCTTGAAGGCAGCAAGCTTAGACCAAAACTAACTTACAAGGGAAAGTCATTTAGACTAAGCTTTGATTACTGAGTGGAAACCCATGTTGATAAGAAGGCAATGGGAGGACATATACAAAGCTTTGAAGGAAAACAAAACAAAAAACCACTTCTGAACAACAATACTTATCCTGCAAAATTGTCTCTCAAATATGATGGTGAAATTAGGACATTCCCAGACAGAGAAGTTCAGAGAAATTGCAAAAGACGAAACCAAAATTGCAAGAAACACTAAGGAAAGTTCTTTGATCAGAAAACCTATAACATCAGATATATGCTCAAAGATACAATTCAGAACACAGCATCCAGAATCCAACTTGGATAGGGAGGCCACAAAGTTCAATCAAAGCTAAATTACTAAAATTAGGGAAAGCACATCCTACCAGAACATGTGGGATACAGCAAAAGTCATGCTCAGAAGTCAATTTATCTCAGTAAATGCACTCATCCATAAAGAAGAAAGGGCCCAAATCAGAGAATTAATCTTAACTGAATTAACTCAAACAAGTAGAAAGAAACAACAAAAGAACCCCTCGGAAACCAGAAGAAAGCAGATAATAAAAATTACAGCAGAGCTACATGAACTAAAGAGTAGAAAAACAATTGAAAGAATTAATAAAACCAAAAACTTTTTTTTTTTAAACCACCAACAAAATTGATAAACCATTGGTCAGACTCACAAAAGAAAAACAGGAGATGAAGAAAACTGTAAAAGGAATGAGATCGACGTTTTCACAATGGACAAAAGAAACTAAAAAGAATCATAACAGAATGCTATGAAGACTTGTGCTGTAATACATTTGAAAACCTAGAAGAAATGGACAGATTTCTAGAATCACATTACCTACCATAACTAACATAAACAGAAATAGAATAACTTTAAAAACCCATGACAAAAGAAGAGATTGAAAAAGTCACCAAAAAAACTACCAAGCAGAAAAGCCTTAGCCCAGATGTCTTCACTGCAAAATTCCATCAAACTTCTAGAGAAGAATTAATACCAATACTACTAAAGGCATTTCCCAGCATAGAAGTGGACAGAATACTCCCAAATTCGTTCTGTGAATCCAGCATAACCCTGATACACAAACTGGGTGAAGATAGCACAAAAAAAGGAAAATTACAGATCAATAAGTTTGTGAACTCATCCTAGAAAATGCGCTACATACCTCACCACTGAATATCACTGTAGTCACCTTTGAAGTACTCCCTTTGGGAAGCTGTGCGACAGCATCTATTCCACCCTTGCAAGCAATTTAGGAGCTCTTCTTCTGGAATGGCCATCAGAACTGTTATCATATCAATTCCACTGCTTGGAATACAGCCTAGATGTCACCAAAATGTCTTCTTTTTTAATACGCCCTTTATCTTCAGGTAAAGAAATAAAGTCATTAGGGAGGGTGTTCCAGTAAAGCTATTTGTTCACTTGCTAAAAACTCCCTCACAGATGACTAGACAATTAAGTTCACAAACTTGTGACTGTGCCACTGTGTGCAATGGCCATTCCAGAAAGAGTTCTGAAATTGCTTTGAAGGGTGGACTAAGCAATAACATTGGTGCACGGCTTCCCAAGGGGAGTACTTTGAAGGTGAGCTTAGTGATATTCAGCAATGAGGTATGACACGATTAAGTTTGCAGACTTAATAGTCTGTTAATAGAATTCAACAACATATAAGAAAATTTATTCACCATAACCAAATAGAATTTGTTCCAAGGTGGTAGGGATGGTTCAATATTGAAAAACAATTAAAGCAGTCAATCACATAAATGAAACAAAGGATAAGAATCACTTGATTTTATCAACTGATGTAAAAAAGGCATTTGATAAAGTCTAACACCGATTCATATTAAAACTTCTCAGCAAAATAAGAATAGAAGGGAAATTCCTCAACACAGTAAGGGGCATCTATTCAAAGACAACAGCCAGCATCATCTTGAATGGAGACAGCCTGTAGAAACCTCTCCCTGAGAACAAGTAACAGACAAAGATGCCCATCGTCACCACTTTTATTCAACATTGTGCTGGAAGTTTTCAGAGCAATCAGAGAAGATGAAATAAAGAGCATCCATGATGGTAAAGAAAAAGTAAAATTATCTCTATTTTCAGATGATACGATCTTATACACAGAAAACCCTAATGAATCTGTAAAAAAAAACCACTAGAATTAACAGAAGTGTCAGGATACAACATAAATGTAAATAAATCAGTTGCATTCCTTTATACCAACAGAGAGACCATCGAAGAGGAAATCACCAAAGCAATGTCATTTACAATAGCCCCTGAGAAGATAAAATACCTAGAAATAAATCTAGCCAGAGATGTAAGAAACCTATACAAAGAAAATTACAATATTGTACTGCAAGAAACTGAAAGAGACTTACATAAATGGAGAAACATACCTTGCTTATGGATAGGAAGACTTAAAATTGTGAAAATATCTATTAGACCCAAAATGATCTATGCATACAATGCAATACAAATACAAATTTTGATGCCACTTTTTAGTGAGATGGAGAAACAAATCATCAACTTCTTTTGGAAAGGGGAGAATGGCAGATAACTAATATAGTACCAAATAAAAAGGGCAAAGTGGAAGGTCTCATGCGACCCGATCTTAGAACCTACTACACTGCCACGATAATCAAAACAGCCTGGTACTGGTACAAAAACAAGTATACAGACCAGTGGAACAGAATAGAGAATCCAGAAATAAGACTATCTACCTATGAGCAGCTGATATTTGACAAAGCCCCAAAGTCTATGAATTGCTGAAGCACAGTCTCTAATAAATGGTGTTGGCAAAACTGGGTATCCATCTGCAAAAAACTGAAACAAGACACATTTCTCACACCTTACACAAAAACTAACTCAAAATGGACCAAAGACTTAATATCAAATCTAAAATGATAAAGATTATGGAAAAAAAATAGGGACAACACTGGAAGCTGTAAAACGCAGCAGAAAGATGATTGCTAGAGTAATTTCATTCACTGAAAATTGATAATTAAAGGATAAGAATTGTACAGTTTATTCTGTCTTATAAGGAATAATTGCAGTTTCTCTTGAATTGATAGAAAATATTCTAGTATAAAAAATGTTAGGTAAGAAAAGTACAAAGATAGAAAAATCATTATTTGCAATGTAATCAAAACTAGTTGATTTAGAAAAGAAATCTTCAATGGATACTAGACCACTAAGTGTAAATTTGTTGGGGAACATGACCTTATTTAAATCTAAACTATCAATCAACATGTGATCAGCTAATTGTAAGAAGGAAAACATACAATTACAAAGAAGAGATCTGGCTACCATTTGCTTACTCGAGTGCTGAAATCTAACATTCCTAATGGTGAGACCATCTATCAGCATGCGCTTTCTAGTGGGGTGCAATTTGAGGGACTCAACAGCCTTATGAAATTTTCTTGCCAAACATATTTAACTTCATGAATGAAGCCGTCAGGTCTATCTTCTAGTTTACAGAAACTGGGACTGGAGAAGCAGGTTATCTAATACCACAAGATAATTATCTAATAAATCTAGAACATTTGATAATAACTCATTTGAATATTATGGGATATGTAAGAGTTGAGAGACTGTTATAGATTAAAAGAGCTTTAGAAAATACAACAAAAAGTAGTATGTGAGCTACAACTGGATCATTAACAGAAATAAAGGATATTTAGAAAAGAGGGGGCAAATTTGAACATAAACTGGATAGTACATGATATTAGAAAGCTATCAATTTACTTGGAAATAGTAATGAAATGTGAGTGAGAGAATACTTTCATCATTATGAGATGTACATTGAGATCTCATTATGGATTGAAATGTGTCCCCTTCTTCCACTGTTCCACTAAAATATGTGTTAAAAATCTAATATAATCTTGTTTAGAAAGACAAGTTTCCATTTTTATTTTAATGAGGCTGTCACGGAATATTAAGGCTACATCTGCTAACTGAGAGGCCAGCAGTTCAAATCCTCCAGGTGCTCCTTGGGAACTCTATGGGGCTGTTCTACTCTGACCTCTAGGGTCCCTATGAGGTGGACTCAACTTGACAGCATTGGGTTTTGGGTTACAGAATAAGGTGGACCCTCAACTTAATAGTTTCAGAATCATGAATTGTTGAAATAGGCACAGACCACAAAGATGAAGATGTGGGCGGATAACAGATAAATCCGCTAGGTCAGGAACATCAGAATTACAGCAGCTAGTAGAAAATGAAAAAGACAAGGAAAGACTCTCCCATAGAGACATGACTTCAGCTTGAACTTCTAGTTTTCTGACTGTAAGAAAATAAATTTCTGTTCCTCATGGCTACATACTTTTGGTATTTCTGTTACAGCAGCACTAGGCAACAGGATAACTATACAGGTGGCAAGTATCGTATCTACAACTTCCTTTGAAAATGTTTGGAAAAGCTGACATATTTAAACAACTAATTTAATGGTGAAAATCAAGGAGAATAAGACCAAGAGTTAGTCAGTTCCTAACTCTACCTTATCATCTCACTAAGTGTTCTTTAGAGTTGATCACCTTATCATCACCGTAAAGTAGTAATATCAGCACTTTAATCTGAAGGATTTTAATAGTTTCAGGTTACTGTTCATGTGTGTGTGATCTATAGGTCGAAACCTTCAAAAACAGACATACCAAGAAAAAGAATTCTGGCATCGAAACCACACAGACCCTTTACATCTATTTGCTGCCGTCAGTGCCTGTCTAGACAGAGACTCTACTCTCTACAACTTTCTGTTTCCAAAGGTGAAATGAACAGGGAATAGGATGTCAGATATAGTTACATAAAAAAACAAAACAAAACAAAACAGAAAGCAGAGGAAGCCCTGGTTGCTTCCCTTGCTAGAGTCTCATCATCTGCCAGGGCTCTAACACTGAAGTGGTCCAGCTCTCTGTCCTCGTTCCTCATTGCTTCTTTATCTCATCTCACTTCCAAGTGGTCTATTTATATTTATGATTTTAAATATTATCTATACAAGTAAGTCTTCCACATTGATATCTCTAACCTAGACCCACCCCAAGACCTCAATCTGAAGAGATTTCCAGATTCAACTATTTTTTCATCGTCTCCATAGATGTTTCATTAAGCACCCCAAATTGAACACGTAAAAAACTGCACTTCTGGTATTCCTATGTACCTGTTTTTCCTGCAGTCTTTGTTTCATTCAAAGCTATCACCACCAGCAATTTGTTCAGGACAAGGACCTTAGACTCAGTCTAGGCCTGTCCTTGTCCTACATACATTCTTCAGTCTATCAAAGCATCATGTCACCTCTGTTCTCAGAATAGGTCTACAATAGGTATTATAATGTTCACACACTTATCCTGTCATTTCTCATCTGGATTATTTTATGAACTTCCTGTCTGGGCTTTCTGCTTTCACTCTCATTTCCTCCAGTGTATCATCCACACAGCATTTGGATACATGCTATTTAGTAGAGTTTCCTGTGACGATTTAAATAGTGAGTATCTATCCTCTGCAGAAGTATAGCCAGGATGCTCCATAGAAATGAGAATGGTGAGACTTTGCCTTTTATACTTTGGGGATATGTTGTCAGGAGGGACCAGTCCTAGGAGAAGGCCATCATACTTGGTAAATTAAGGGTCAGCTAGAAAGAAGATCCTCAACAAGATGAAATAACACAGTTGTTGTAACAATGTGCTTAAAAAATGCAACAATGTTGAGGATGGCTCAAGACCAAGCAGTATTTCATTCTGTTGTATACAAGGTCACTATGAGCAGGGTGCAACTGTATAGCACTTAACAATAACAGCACACTGTAGAATAGAGTGCCTACTAACCACATGTTAGTACTGAGCTATTAAAATACATGACTGAGGAACTTAATTTCTAACTTTATTGATTTTGAATTAATTTAAATTTAAATGCTCATGTGGCAAACATAGAGTAATCTTTCTATAATGTGAGTCAGCTAAAACTCCTCTAATGGTAATGTCATTTTTATAATGCCTGCCATGATTTGACCTCCATGTGCCCTTTGCACTCATCTCTTCTCACTCTTTTCCAGCTTTATGAGACACTTGTGTTCCTTGGATACAAGGACATTCAGCCTCATGAAGGGCGTTTCACTTAGTGTTCTCTCTGCTCCAATATGTTTCATTAGAAATTCCGTGGGTCACACCTTGCTACAGGCTTCATACTAATGAAACTCTCCTAAGATGCCTATTCCCCATAAATACCTACAGTCATATTCTACCCCCACAACACTTTCCACCTCTCTAACCATAACTGCTTGCTTTTTCCCCATGGACTTAGCGCTATCTGACACACTATACAGTTATCTTTTTACTTTTTATGGCTGTCAGTTTTTCTTTTTTCTCACATAGATACACGATCTGTGAGGGCAGATGTTATTGTTTACTAAGTCTTGTCTAACCGTCGCAGTATTTTCTTCTTAGTTTTTTTTTAATTAATAGATGAATATCTTAATCCTAAGTCAATATAGGGTAGATAAAATAGACTAAGGTTGTCAGAATGTCATCAGTTGGGAAGTCATCAGAAGGAAGTTGGCTGAGAAATGGCAAAACACAAATCAATTCATCACACAACATACCACCAAGCCAGTAGGCAGAGCAGTAAGAAAAACTTTGGGGAAATCTATCTCCTCTCCTTACATGTTAGGTAGAGATTCATTTGTCTGATGCATTAATTGGGCACTAAGTGGCAAATAATCCTATTGGAAGTTATTCAGTTAACACTACTTGTTTGGATTGATTAGATCTATTAATGAAAATCTGCGCCAGTCATGGCACTCCTACTCTGGTCACAGTATTCATATGTATTGAACCAAAAAAAGATATTTTAGGAGAATTTTATTTCGGGTTCTTATAACCTTAAAAAAAGCCCGTAACATTTACAGATGTCTTATTTGCAGGGAGCTTTAGGGAGGAGATAGAACCGTACTTGATGTTCCAAACAGCTATAGTTTTCTGAAATTGAGCCCAGTCACTGTTGGGAATACTTGAGTTGCAAAAACAGTTACATAAACAAACTTTACATTTGTTATTCACTGTCCTGTGTGCTACTTGATAAGACAGAAGAATTTTCTCCTTTAGCCTTCCAAGAGTAGCTTTACTGTCTGATAGTGCCAATAACTTTGGGATTGGCTCACCTTACTTTAAAAAAGAAGGTGACATTGTAGTATGACTGAGGTGATGCTATTTAAGGAATAAGTAGAATTCTAGAGGTCTAAGAGAACTTTGGTTAAAGGCCATCTACTGACTTTCTCACTCAAGTTCACACAGGTACACAATGTGAACCAGATTCTCCATCTTCAAGTTTGCTCACCGTTACTGTCTCCTATAAGCACTCACCTCCCATGTGGCACAGAGATCCACTGTGTTGAGCATTGGTTTTCCATGTTCATCTTTTGGTATGATCTCTTCCCTAGGCTGCAATACAAGCAGCAGTAGAGTGATGTCACAAAATACAATCTGCACCTTTAGCTATGCTGCGTGACGCACATAGGTTGGGACACTAATCCTCCACAATGTAGGTGGAACAGATTTCCAGATGCTGATATTTGCAAAAGTGTTTTGTGGAAAGAGATGATGGAAAATCTCAACACCACCAAACAGAACAAGGCCAGGGGCCAACGGTGGAACAGAACAATTACTTACATGCACATTTAAGTTGAAGCTGAAGAAAACTATAAAAAAGACCACAAGAGACAAAGGGCAACCTTGAGTATACCTGCCTGAATTTAGGTACCATCTCAAGAGTAGATTTGACCTGTTGAACACTAATGATCTGAGACCTAGTGAGTTATGGGATGACATCAAGGACATCATATTTGAAGAAAGGAAGAGGTCATTGAAAAGATAGGAAAAAAGGAAAAGACCAAAATGGGTGTCAGAGAAGACTCTGAAACTTGCTCTTAAATATCCCTTAGCTAAATGAAAGGAAGAAATGACAAAGTAAAAGAACTTAACAAAGGGTATCAAAGGACAGCTCAAGAAGAAAGAGTAGAGTATTATAATGACATGTGCAAAGACCTGAAGGTACAAAACCAAAACGGAAGGAAACCCTTGGCATTTCTCAAGCTGAAAGAACGGAAGAAATAATTCAAACTCCAAGTTTCAACATTGGAGGACTCTGGGGAAAATATTAAATGATGCAGGAAACACCAAAAGAAGATGAAAAGAATACGTAAACAGTCATTACACCAAGGAGAATTCATCAACACTCAACTGTGTCAGGAGGTAATACACTATTAGACATAGATGGTACTGAAGGAAAAGGTCCAAGATGCACTCAAGATATGAGTGAAAAACAAGGTTCCTGCAACTGGCAGAATACAAGTTGAGATGTTTCAGCAAACAGATGTAGCCCTGGAAGTGCTCGCTCAGCGATGTCAAGAAATTTGGAAGACTGCTACCTGGCTAGTCACCTTAGGAGGTTCATATTTATGCCTATTCCCAAGAAAGGTGATCCAACTGAACGTCAAAAATATTGAATAATACTTTTAATGTCACACACAGCAAAAGTGCTGCTGAAGATCATTCAATAGTGGCTGTAGCAGTACATTGATAGGGAACTGTCAGAAATTCAAGCCAGATTCAGAAGAAGCATGGAACAAGGGATATGATTGTCAGTGTCAAAAGGACCCTAGGTGAAAGCAGAGAATTCCACAAAGATGTCTACCTGTGTTTTATTGACTATGCAAAAGTGTCTGACTGTGTGAATCATAATAAATTATGGGTAATATAGCAAAGAATGGGAATTCCAGAATACTTAATTGTATTCATGAGAAAAATGTACCTCAAGAGGCAGTCATTCAAACAGACAACAGAATTCTGCATGATCTAAATTCAGAAAAGATGTATACCAGGGTTACATAATTTCACTATGTTTATTTAATCTGTGTGCTGAGCATAAAACAGGACTATATAAAGAAAAAAGGGCATCAGGTTTGGAGAAAAACTCATTAACAATCTAGATTTATGCAGATGGCACAGCCTAGCTTGTTGAAACTGAAGAGGACTTGAAGCACTTACTGATGGAGCTCCAAGTATGGATTACACATTCTGTGTGGATTACACCTCACATAAAGAAAACAAAAATCCTTACAAAGGAACCTGGAAACAACATCATGATGAACAGACAAAACATTGAGGTCGTCAGAGATTTCATTTTACTGGGATCCACAATCATTTTACTGGGATCCATGGAAGCAGCAGTCGAGAAATCAAAGGATGCATTGCATTGTGCAAAGGTGAACCTAACTCAAGCAGTGGTATTTTCAATTGCCTCATATATATGAGAAAGCTGGACAATGTATAAGAAGGGCCAAAGAATTGATGTCTATGAATTGTGTTAGTGACAAGGAATATCAAATGCACCATGGACTGCCAAAAAAAAAAAAGGAACAAAAAAGAACATGCTTGTCTTGTAAAATGTAAAACCAGAATCCACCTTAGAAACAAGGATGCTGAGACTATGTCTCTCATCCTTTGGACACATTATGGAGAGCCATCAGGTGGACATCATGCTTAGTAAAGTAGAAGGTCAGCATAACAGGAGAATCTTCAATGAGACTGATTGACATAATGGCTGCAACAATGGACTCAAGCATAACAATGACTTTGAGGATGGGATAGGACTGGACAGCGTTTCATTCTGTTGCACAAAATGTAGCTATTGGTTGGAACTTGACTAGTGGGTGCCTAAAAACAAAATATTTGACTTATGTTGTTTTTGTCTGCCGATTATCTTTTGTTTTCATTCACATATTTCTTTTTCATCTTAAAAGGCAAGAAGTCACATGCCCTTAATTTTCATACCAATGGATTGCAATATAAATCTAGATTCAGCTGTAACTGTTGAATCAGAATTTCTAATCCCTCTAAACACGCAGTGGTTCAAGAGTAGACACATGAACCAAAAAGAGTCTATCTAGAACTAAGAGTTCTTATTTTGGTTCCTTCCCCAGAATAACAATCCATATGCCCTCCTAAGAAAAAAAGTCAGCTATTCTATTACTCATGCAAAATCAGTGCTTTAGGCTGAGGTTCAGAAAGTGAAGTACTGGAAAATCATAAAATTTGAGCATAGCAGTGTTTAGAAAGTCATCATCTGTCTCCTCTTTTGATGCCAAATTTAGTACATAAATATATGTGAATAAAATTTGTATAAATAAGCATATTTCAATGAAGCAGTCAATCTTAACTGATTTTCATACACAATCACTTCATAAATACGCCCACATAACATATACTTATCACCTTGGAAGTGCAGGATATGTCTTCTTTCTTGATAATGTCATCAGCAATCTTGCTTCAGCTGGCTCGTCCAACTTCATTTTCATACACATAAGCTGAATCAATGTGACAAAACTCAGCACCAGTAGCTATCTTGCTTGCTTCTTCAGCTTTGCTCTCCGGTACCTATAGAAAAACAAAAGATAATACTCAGGTATCTGCTTGATGGAGAGATAGTTCGTGCCACAAGCACTGACCATTCCCTCATGTCCTGTGTTAGTTTTACATGTAAAGTACTCACTGGCTTGCTTAGAACTTCTCCATTTTTAGAAATAAAGTTCAGCACCCGGGGAGTCTCTTTAGTTCATGGAAGGTGGGATAATTCCTCACTGGCATTGCAAGTCCCCAGTGCCACCGCTAGGTCAGGGCTTGGCTAAATAACTGGCAGCATATGGTTGTTTTCACAGACATGATTTATTGGAGTGAAGGGACACAAAACAAAATAAACAAAGGGACAAAGTCTATGTGGGGAAGTATAGAAGAAACCAGGCACAAGCGTCCAGGAGTTTCCAGTAGAATTACACAGAATGCATCTGATTTCCCAGAGTAGAATTTCGACAACATGTGGAGCATGTTATCTGATGGCAAACTCATTAGAGATTCAAGGCCCAAGCTTTTCACTGGGGGCTAGTCCCATAGGCACGTGCTGTATAACACAAACCAAATTGTCAACCAGCAAGAAGGAAAGCAGCTATTCATCCTAAACCTCATTGTTTGTACCCCTATTAAGGGCAGAATGATGGAATCCCTCCTGAAATCCTGTTTCTAGATGCAATGCAAGGCCACCTGGGGAAGTAAAATTTTCTATAGATAGTAGTTACTATCGTTGTTTCGTACACAGTCACTCCATTTGTTTTGAAGTGCTAAATAAATAAAAAATCAAACCCACTGCTGTCGAGTCCTTTCTGACTCAGAGCAACCATATAGGACAGAGTAGAACTGTGCTATGGAGTTAAGAGCCAAATAGCAGGTCTACATTGTGTTGGTGGAATCTAGATTCATATACAAGATATTAACTGTAGGTTTAAGGGATTAGCAGATGTTTGCCCTGAATGTCAAGACACCAGTTAAATCAGGGAAGATGTGGTAATAGGGAAGTCTAAAATCATGATTTATCTTCATAAAATTAGATATTGATTTTAGAGTTCATTTGGTAAAGGACAGAAAAACAAAACAAAATGTTTTCCATTTCTTTTTAAGCATTTCAGAAGCTTTGTATTTCAACCTACTCACCAGAATCTATGTACCCATCCTTACTGCCCTCTGGTGGCCCCTAGTTATTCTCCTTCCTTAGGTGTCTCAGCCTGCAAAAGTTGTCAGACCTGATGACTCCAGCTTATCTTTGAACCTTCGTACTCACTCATCCTGGTTTGTACTCACTAGTTGGTAGACAGTATCTGTCACTTACCCGTCACAGCATCTCATGGATATTTCTTTTCATGTCACAGAAGAGAAAACTTAGACTAAAAAATTCACCCACTAGTCCTCTGGCACACAGCTATGTTTTCAGAAGAAAAATTTGGAATGCAGATTATCTGGTTTCTGGTTTAGTGACCCAACTCCTTGACTCCCTCTTCTGTACAGGGCCAAAGTCTACCAATTTGCTTAAAATGTAAGATACATTAACAAGGATGAAGAATTGAAGACCTGGTCTTTTAAGATTGTTGCATTTCCACCAAAAAAGCTGTTATCTTTCCTTCCAAGATGAATTTTCCAGCAATGAGAGACATCTAAGGAAAACAAGCGAGTCCAAGTTCAGAAGCTATTGCCTGGCACTCAGCACTAAAAGTGCAGTTCATCCCTACAATTCGTCAGGCACTTTCGTTTCCATGACGCTTTGCCTCAAAGATTTCCGTGCATGTCGTCTCTTCGGCAGAAGGAAGGATTACTGAACTGTAGAACTATACGGAGAAACTCCTCCCATCACAGTCTGAGAGCCAGGCAAGCAGTGCTCTTGATTGCTAGGTTTGTTTCTACTGAGAAACTGTGATATTCGTTGAAACAGGAGAAAAAAACCAATGTCCAGAATAATCTGTAGATGACCAAACACCAGACTATGAAGCACTGAGTGAAGTCTGTCTACTTTCTTACTTTATCTACAGATTTTCTGTGTGCTGGTGAAACTGATACTCCTGTAAATCCTCCAGAGTCAACCAAGAACCAGTGATGTGACAACCTAGTTTGGCTTCTTCTTATTCTGGGGTTATTTTTATTTGAATCTCCAACTCCAAGTCCCATATCATTACCTCTGCTGAAGCAGCAATGCCAAATCTCAAGATAGTTTTACACAGTGTTGTCTGAGATCCATCTTCTGTCATCGTCCATGGCTAAGCAGAGGCTGTTTGCTTTCCTCTCTTTTCCCCAGAGAAGGATGGAAGGCAACACTCCAAATACTTTAGTGAACTGTTATCTAGGAGCATGTAGGTAGGCCTTGCATTAAAGCAGTATTCCACTTAGAAGATACAGAATTTTCCCCATTTGAGTAATTTTTTATTCAAAGAGAATTCTTAATTCTTTCTTAATGAGAAAGTCTTAATTTTTCTATAATGACTGAAATCTTGGGATAGTAAGTTTTCTCTTCAGACTTACCACACATTTTCCTAAATTATTAGAAAATATGCACTGAATAAGAACTGATCATTTGTTAGACTAGAAAGTCTATGTAGTAGTTCTCTTTAATTTTTTCTCATGATGACACCCTATTCTCGATTGTGCAACAACTGGGTGGGGGGAAACAACACAACAACAACAAACAGCCAACCAAGAATTATGGGTCCTAGAAAATTGTCTCTTAAATACAGTAGTGAAATTAGGACATTCACAAATAAACAGAAGTTTAGAGAATTTGCAAAAATGAAATCAAAATTACAAGAAACACTGAAGAAAGTTCTTTGATTAGAAAATCAATAACGTCAGACACATAAGAGAACTGGCAATTAAGATCATGAACTCCTCATACAAAGAGTGGTACATACCTCATTGCTGAATATCATTATGGTCACCTTTGGAGGTTATGCACCGATGCCAGAGCATATGCCTTTCAAAGAAGTTTGGAACTCTTTTACTGGAATGACCATCAGAACTGTTGTTGTATTACCCTTGATGTCCTGAATGTCATCAAAATATCTTCCTTTCAGTATTTACTTTACCTCTGGGTAAAGAAAAAAGTCAATGTGGGCCAGATCAGGTGAGTAGGGAGGGAAGGTATTCCAACACAGTTATCTGTTTACTGCCTAAAAACTCCCTCATAGACTATACAGCTAAGTTCACAAACCTGTCATTGTGCCACCCTATGCAGTGTCCATTCCAGAAAGAGCTTCAAAATTGCTTTTAAGAGTGGACTAGGTACTCATGCTAGTGCATAGCTTCCCAAGAGGAATACTTCGAAGGTGACCATTTGCCGCAAAGGTCCACTTTAAAGATTGAAAAGCAAAGATGTCACTTTGAAGACTAAAATACACCTGACTCAAGCCATGGTATTGCCAATCACATCATGTACATGTGAAAGCTGGATAATGAATAAGGAAAACAGAAGAATTGATACAGCTTTGAATTGTGGTGTTGGAGAGTAATATTGACTGTACCATGGACTGCCAGAAGAACAAGCAGATCTGTTCTGAAGAAGTACAACCAGAGTGATCCTTGGAAGCAAAGATTGAATCATATACTTTGGACATGTTGTAAGGAAGTGTCAGTCCCTGGTAGCGTGGAAGGTCAGCAAAAAAGAGGAAGACCCTCAACAAGATGGATTGACATAGTGGCTTCAGTGACGGGGTTAAGAATAAAAATGATCATGGTCATGGCAAACGACTAGACAGTGTTTTGTTCTTTGTACATAGGGTAACTATGAGTTGGAACTGACTCGACAGCACCTAACAACAACAATATACTATTGGCTCCTAGGGTTTTGAAATTGCTTCAAGAAGAGTAGTTGGCTCTGCTCTTGATGTCTGATCCATCCTGTTTGTCTTCTGTATCCAGGAAGAATCTTTACATTTAGCCCAGCAGCCCAGAGTACAGAACATGTAGCTTATTACTCCAGGCTCAACAAACACTAGCCACCAGACTTGGCTTTTACCCACGTCTCATAGAGGTGAATGGATGGGCCTATATGGAGGTGTGATTGGAATGTATCCTGGTATTACTGAGGAGCCTCACGCTTAAGTGCTCAGCAACTTTGTGGTAAACTTAAGCCAGTCTGTTTTCCTATCTTGGGGTATAAGTAGTCACAGTGTTTTCATACTGTGATCTCTTTAACCCATGTGCTTGTCTTTGCGACTAGCCACAAAAGTGTCTCAGAGCCACATGCTAGGTTTTTCAGTCTCTCACACTCACCAAGGACATGCTGGAAGCTCAGGGCCTAGGGCAGACTCTCTCTCCCAGCATCTTCCCTCAAACCCACTCTCTCATGCTTTTTTTCAGATTCAATTCAGTTTAGAATTATAGTAAAGAAAGTAATGAAACTTTTTTTTTATTATGAGAGTTTTGTAGTTTTCCTTATGCAGATCTTGTGCAATGTTTTTAGATTTACACCTAAGTCATTCACTTGAGTGCTAACTTAGACTATGTCGTGGTTTGAATTTCAAATTCCAATTGTTCATTGCCAGTAAACAGAAAGGCAAGTGATTTCTACATACTAATATTTTACCTGTGGCTTTGCTATCATCATTTTACAATTCTGGGAGGATGTTTGTTGAATCTTTGGTGTTTTATACAGAGACATCATGTCATCTGTGAACAAAGACAATTTTATTGTTTCATTTCCAGTTGTATTTTTTTGTAAAATATATTTACATTCAAAATTTCATTGGCTAACCTATATATGACAAATAACATGCCATGTTAATTATTTTTCACTGTACCATTCAGTGACATTATATACACCCACCAAGTTGTGCCACTATCACCGCTATTCTTTTTCAAAAAATGTTTGTCATCACCCTAAACAGTAGCTCAGCACTCCTTGAGGTGTATTACCCCATTTCCTCCATTCTTTAACCTGTGGTAACCACTATAAATGTTTGTCTCCATTTTTTGCATATGTAAATACATTATACAAGGAGATTACACAATATTAGTCTCTTTGTGCCTGACTTAATTTGCACAGCAAAACATTTTTAGGGTTCCTTCCTTTCTTAGCATGTATCAGAACTTAATTGCCCTTTATGTTGAGTAATATTCCACTGCCGGTATGTGCCACCATTTATTTATTCATTCTTCTATTGGTGGACATCAGGTTGTTTCTGTCTTTTTGCTATTGTGAATAATACTACAAATTTATTGGCTTAAAACAACCGCAGTGTACTCTGTCACACTTCTGGAGGCTAGAAATCTGAATTCAGGCCATTACAATGGCATGCTCTCTCTCAAGACTCTAGGGGAAGATCCTTCTTCATCTCTTCCAATTTCTGGTATCTCTAGGTGTTCCTTAGCTTGTGGCAGCATAACTCCAAATGTCTACCTCTTCTTCACGTGGCCAATGTCCTTCTATGTGTGTGTTTGTCTATGTTTTTTCTCCTTTTGTTATAAGAACACCCATTACATTGCATTAGGGTCTACTAGTCTACAGTATGGCCTCATGCTAACTAATTGCATCTGCAAAGAGACTATCTCCAAAGAAGGTCATATTCACTTGGGCTATCGGGTAGGATTTCATTATTCTTTGGGGAACACATTTTAGCCTGTAACATAAACCAAGTGCATGAATAGTAAGAAAAATAAGTTATTTTATTGGTGTGAACCAATAAAATTATTTTTTTATGTTGCCTTGACTTTTGACTATGACTGCCTCGAATTCCTGAGTTAGAAGTGTTGGTAGATTAACTTTTCCTATTTGTTAATTTGCTCCCACTCCAAAGCTGGGAGAGTGTCTCAGAGCACTTGATTTGTCCTACTTTAGACCCAGATGTGCAGCAATTGTTAAAGCCAGACCAGAAGTTGGAGCATAGCGGAGAGGGAGCAGGTACTTTCCAGAGTAGGGCAATGGTTTTTTATTGCTCCTGCATAGTATGTTAGAGGGTTATACTTAACTTTTCCTGATTCAGCATTGCTTGTCCCTGTCTCTTGGTTTCTCCTGACGTGGAAACCGTATCCTGATGGCTGCTGCTTTCCTCAGTTCCTGTGCACCATATGATCCTGCCTGCAGGGCACTGGTTATGTCAGAGCTGGTGAATCAGAATTGCTTCTGAACTGTTGCTCCCTCACCTTGCTGCTCAGTCCAACTCCTTAACTTTGCCTTTGGTATTCAAAGCTCCTTGATTGTCATATGTAACTGATTCTCTAGTTTTTTCAGATCTTATTTTTTGAGACTACAGAAAACATCTGACTAGCATGCCTTCTTGGCCTCACCTCTCCTTTACGTTCCTGTTAAAATATTTCTTGTTCCAGAAACTGGACTGTGGTGTTCCAGAATGTCAGCAGTCCTGTTGAGCAACATTGTGCTGGTAAACACTTTCATTTCAGAAGTCGTACCTGAAACCAAGTGAATTCTGAAGCATGGGTGGGTTTGGATTGTAGTCTTGCATGTGGCTCTCTTATCCACAGAGAGCAGATGTACATTGTGTATGATCTAAAGTGCTCATCCTCTGTATTTCCTTATAACATTCTGTTGAGACATGGACTTCACCTGACTACTGTTTTCTCCCATGATGGTAGTTACTTCACCATGCGCTTCTCATTTCTTTGCTTGAAAAGTGGTTTTTAGGCCATTTACATTTTGAGATCACGTTGGTCTTTGCCAGGTAGGTGAATTTGTAGCTTTTAGGTAAAGATGGTGTTTTAGTTAGCTAGTGCTGCTTTGACAGAAATACCATAGGTAGATGTCTTTAAAAAGAGAAATTTTATTTTGTTGCAGTACGGTAAGTTAAAAGTCCAAATTCAGAGTGTCAGCTCCAGGGGAAGGCTTTTTCTGCTTATTCTGGATGCAGGTTCTTGTTACCATATTGCCCCAGACTAGGAGCTTCTGAGGTGCAGGGACCTCAGTCCTTTCCAAAGGATGTGCTCAGCTCTTGGCTCTGTTTATCAGTGGTATGAGGTCACCAACTCTCTGTTTGTCTCCCTTTGCTTTATATCCCAAGAGGCTTCCCCAAGTAATGATACAATGCCACACATTAAGTCCTGCCCTGCCAACTCAACTGCTGCCCATCCTCCCTCATTAATGTCACAGAGTCAGGATTTACATCGTACACGATACTGGGAATTATGGCCCAGCCAAATTTCTACACAATTATTTGGGGGAATGCAATTAAATCCATGACATTTCACCCTTTGTTTCCTAAAAAATCACATCCTTGCAACATGCACAAATATATTCACCTCATCATAGCAAAAGTCTTAAGTCCAAAATTCTGAAATTCTTCTTCAGCTATAAAATCCAAAACACAAGTTGTCTGTTTCCAACATGCAGTGGCAGAACAGGCAGAAACAAGTTGGACATTTCCATTACAAATGGGAGAAAGAAGACAAAACAACAAGCAAGAGAGTAGAACATATTACATCAGCCCTCAAAGCTTTGAAAATAATCTTCCATTTTCTGAGACATTCTACGCAGTGACCTTGCCCTCCAGACTACATATTCGCCACAATTTCTGAATTCTTAGTGGAGACCCTAGTCCTGTGCTATAGCTCTGCCTTCCAGGTCCTTTGGGAAAGTAACTCTTGTTCACTCAGCTTCAGGCGTTCATCTAGAAACATCACCTTTAGAAACACTGGGAGCTGTGCCTCTACCCTTAGAAACCCCTGAGGTCATGGCCATACCTTTGGAGACTGATGCAGTTCAGTTTCTCAGGCTCCTTGTCTTTTCAGCTTCTGAATCCTGTGGCCTCATGGTGCAGGGCTCAGGCTCACACCTGCCTTGGAAGAGCAAATTTTCCCAAACTCTGTAGCTCCACTGATTTAAATGGCCACAGGCATCCTGCTCCAGTAGGAAGCACCCAGCTCTCTCACTCAGTGGGTCATCAAGCCTAGCTCCACCAATTACTGCCCTGAGATACCCCACTCTGCCAGGAAGCCTCCTGTGCACAGGCTTGTGCCGTGGTTTGGTTCCAGTGCTGCCTTCACTTGTCTGGTTCTGCTGCTACCTGTCCACTGCTGCGGCTGTTGGTCTTCTGATTCTTGTTTCACACCATTTGTGCCTTCTTCGGTGTTAACAGTTCTGTTCAGTTTCTTCTGAGTCTTGTATTCACTCACAGTTTCAAAACTACTACCACATTTTATGTATCTGTTAGAGCAGCACTGTACTCTCAGTATGAAATTCTGTTTTAGTCAGACAGTGCTACTTTAACAGAAATAACACAAGTAGATGATTTTAAAAAGAGAAATTTTATTTTGTCACAGCCCAGTAGGCTTAAAGTCCAAATTCAAGGTGTCAGCTCCAGGAGAAGGCTTTCCCTGCTGGATCTGGGGGAAGGTTCTTATTATCAATCTTCCCCTGGACTGGAAGTTTCTGAGGCACAGGGACCTTGGTCCTTTCCAGAGGATGTGCTAAGCTCTCAACACTGCTTCTTGGTGGTACGAGGTCCCCAAATCTCTGCTTACCTCTCTGTCTTTTAGACCCTAAGAGGCTGCCCCAAGCCACAGTACAATCTGACATATTAAGTGCTGCCACACCAACTCAACTGCTGCCCATCTTCCCTCATTAACATCACAGATTCAGGGTGTACGGCACACACCATATTGGGCATCATGGCCCAGCCAAACCTCTGCACATAGTTTTGGGGGACACAGTTCAATCCATGACATCATCTGGATCATCTGTCACAGATTCCACTGTGCTTCCCAAAAATGTGTGTAGCAATTTGGCTAGGCCCCAAGTCCTAGTATGAAGACTGTCAACTAAGTTTGTGATCTTATCATAGAAAAAGTGCCACATACCTCTTTGCTGAATATCATTATGATCATCTTCAAGGTACTCCCCTTGGGAAGCCATGCACTGATGCCAGGGTCTAGTTCACCCTTAAAATTAATTTTGGAACTCTTTTTCTGGAATGGCCATCAGAGCTGTCAGCTTATTACCCTTGATGTCCTGAATGTCATCGAAGTGTTTCCTTTCAATATATCTTTTATCTTTAGGTTAAATAAAAAGTCATAGGTGGCCAGATCTGATGAGTTGGGAGAGTTCTCCAAAACAGTTATTTTTTTTACTGGCTAAAAACTCTCTCACAGACAACTATACAATCAAATTTGTGAACTTACCAGTGTGTCACTTGTGTACAATAGCCATTCTAATAAGAGTTCCAAAATTGCTTTGAAGGGTAGACTAGGTACGAGCATCAGTGCACATTTTCCCAATGCAGGTACTTTGAAGGTGACTGTAGTGATATTCAGTAATGATGTATGTAGCGCTTAGAATAATAAAGTCTGTGGACTTAATTGTCAGAACATGTATTGTATGATGTTCCTCTGTGCTGCAAATCCTGCCTCTATGATGTTAATTAGGGAGGACAGGCAGCAGTTATATTGGGCTGGTAGGACTCAGTGTATAAGACTGTATTGTGTTTTGGGACAGTCTCTTGGGATGTAAAAGAAAGTGAGGCAAGCAGACCTCACACCACCAAGAAGCAGTGTTAGGAGCACAGTGTATACTTTACACCCAGAATCTCTGCACATCAGAACTTCCAAGTCCAGAGGAAGAGTCATGATAAGGACCTTGCTGCAGAGCCAACAGAGAAAGCCTTTCCTTGGAGCTGATGCCTTGAATTTGAACTGTTAGCCTACTTTACTATGAAGAAAGAAATTTCTCGTTTTTAAGGTGATCTCTGTTATGGCCACACTACATGACTAAGACAGATGACACTGTTGTTGCTGTTATTAAGTGCAATTGAGATGATTTCAACTGATAGTGACTCCATTGTGTTTTCTAGGCTGCAATCTTTGTGGGAGCTGATTGCCAATTCTGTCTCTCATGGAGCCACTTTATCTCCTGAGTGATAAACCAATCAGTAGTAAGGGAATCATGGGTTGGCAAAGAAGAGCATCAATGAAAAGGAGGAAATTTCTCAACAAGATGGAATTACACAATATTCCAAACAATGGACTTGGATGTAGCAACAATCATGAAGATTGTCCAGGACTGAACCACATTTTGTTCTGATATCCATACAGTCATTGTGCGTCAGAGCCAACTTGATGGATCCTAACAACAGCAACAACTTTTCCTTAGGGAAAATAATGAGTCATAGAAAATGTGTTTTTACCCTCTACCATTGAGTGAGTCGTGTCCCTCCAAAAATGTGAGTAACCATTCAGCTGGGCCATCACTCCCAATATTTTGTGATTTTCCTATGCTATACATCCTAATCTCTGCCTGTGGCTAATAGATAGGATGATTATGTTAAGAAGAGGGATAGGGTGGCCCTGCAACATCCTTGCTAAAGGAGTCACCCTGAAGTGTGGCTTGCACCACCCTTTATTCTTTCATTCTACAGGAGATGGAGAGAAGCAAGCAGAAAACTGGGAACTTTACACCATGAAGAAAGCAGCACCAGGAGAAGAGTGTCCTTCAGACCTGAGGTTCCTGTGCCAAGATGCTCCCCGACCAAACGCTGATGCAACACGAAGAATTTCCTCCAGAACCAACAAGGCAGAAAGACTTTCCATGGAGTGGACATCCTAAATTCAGACTAGTAGCCTACTGGACTATGTAAAATAAACCTTCCTTTGCCAAAGCCATCCACTCGTGGCATTTCCATTAGAGCAGCACTAGCTGATGAAAACATCATCATACTACAAACAAATAGAACTAAAAGCTTACCCTGGGTCCTGTGTCAATAACAAGAAAAAAGAAGGCATAGAAGGAGAATGCAGATGTCTCTGTATATATTTTGTAGGTGGAAAACATTCTCCAATATGACCTTTTCTGTGGTTTAGGTGAAAGTTTACAGGGCAAATTAGTCTGTCACTCAACAACTTACACGCAAATTGTTTCATGGCATTGTCTGCAACCCCACATTTTGTCAGCACTCTCCCCCTTTCCCTTTGCACCTTGGGTTCGTTGTGTCCATTTGTCCACTTTTCCTGTCCCCTGGTCCCTTCTCATCTTTGTTCCTGGGCAGATATCACCTACTTGATGTACTATACTTGATTTATCTAAGAAGCACGTTCCTCGCATTGCTATTTTTTGTTTATAAGCCTGCCTAATCTCTGGCTGAAACATGAACTTTTGAGTGGCTTTAACTCTGAATTAGAAACATATCCAGAGGCCATAGTCTCGGGAGTTCCTCTAGCCTGTGTCAGCCCAGTGAGTCTGCTCTGTTTTGTGAAATTGACCATTTGTTGCACACCTTTCCTCTTGCTCTGTCCAGGACCATCTGCAGTAATTCCAGTCATGGTGGTCAGTAGTGGTGGCCTTGTACCATGTAGTTCATCTGGTCTTGGGTTCTGCGGGCTGTGGTTCATGTGATCCATTAATCCTTCATACTAATTGCTTCTTTTAGTCTTCAGTGTTTTTTCCCCCATGTCTTTTGCTGAGGTTTGTTTTTGTTTTTGTGCCTCTGGACAGAGGTGGCCCAGTTAGTCTCACATATCTGCTTAAGCCAAGAAGCACACTCTTTGCCAATATCATTTTGTCTTACAATTTAGTCCAATCTTTATCTGAAGAGTTGGCTTTGGGAATGGTTTTAGCCCTGGTCTAACAGAGAGTCTGGGGGCCATGTCTTCTTGGGACCCTTAAGTTTGTTGGACCATGAAGTCTGTTCTTTTTAATAGAGTTTAAGCTCTGTAGCCTATTTCTCTGTCATATCACCAGGGGCTTTTTGTTGTATTCCTTGTTAGGCCAGTCATTGGTGATGGCCAGGCACCATCTAGTTCTGGTCTCATGTTGATGTAGTCTCTGGGTTATGTGGCCCTTTCTGTCTCTTGGGCTCATATTTTCCTTATGTCTTTCATTCTCTTCTGTTACAGGTGGGTTGGGACCAATTTATTATTCTTAGATGGCCACTTACTGGATTTTTTTATTTTTTATTTTGGTTAGGTACAAGTTTACAATCCAAGTCCATTTTTTATATAAAACCCCAGGCATCTGCCTCTCTGCAACTCTATCTGCTCTCTTCACTCTGTGACAGCGCATTCTTCTTTTCCATTCTTTACTTCCAGTATCCACTCAGTTATCACTTGTCCCCTTCTCTCCATTCTCTATTCTCGCATCTAAAAAAGAAATCAGTAGGACAGCCTCATATATACTAGATCTGACAATAAAGTCTGTGAACTTAATTGTTTTAAGTGCTACATACCTCCTGCTGAGTGTCACTGAGATCACCTTCAAAGTACTCTCTTTGGGAAGCTATGCACTGATGCCAGTACCTAGTCCACCCTTCAAAGCAGTTTTGGAACTGTTTTTGCAATGGCCATAGCACATGGTGACATGCTGGCCAGTTTGCAAACGTAATTCTATAGTTGGCTGTAGGAAGATTTTTAGTTGTAAACAAGTAACTATTTGAACAGCCTCCTCACTACCTAATGTGGCCACTAAGGGCTTTATTTCTTTACCTGAAGGTAAAAAAAATATTGAAAGACATCTTGATGACACTCAGGACATCAAGGGTAATACAATGGCATTTCTGGTGGTCATTCCAGGAAAAGAGTTCCGAAATTGCTTTGAAGGATGGATTAGGCACTGGCTTAGGTGCATAGCTTCCCAAGGGTAACACTTTGAAGGTGATTCTAGTGATATTCAGCAATGAGGTATGTAGCAGTTTTTCTAGGATGAGTTAGTGGAATTATTTGGAAGTCCTTATAGGTCTTCACCTTGTGTGTGTCTTATTCTGTTTTTGTTTGCTTTTCTTTGGGGAGAAAGCATGTATATAGTATATACCTATCTATTATCGGCAGTTTTTTTTCTCCTTTTGTGCCTATTTATCTTTTTAATTTTCCGACAATTTGTTTTATTGTTATTATTTTATGTATACTGCAAAATACACACCAATCCAGAAGGCAAGTACTTTTTGTAGGATGAGTTTACAAACTTAATTGGCAGTTCTCATACATTAAACCATAAAGTACACACACCACCTGGATTGTCCAGTGGTCCCCAAGTCCAGTCCATTCTTTGTCTGAAGTGCTGCCTTCAGCACTGGTTTCAGCTCTTGGCTAGCAGCAGGTCTAGGGGCCATGATCTCAGAGGACCCTCCAGGTTGTAGGACTATCAAGTCTGGTCTTCTAATAGAGTTCTTGATCAGCAAAGCATTTTTCCTGTGCTATGTCAGGGACTCTATGTTGTGTTCCCTGTTGGGGCTATCTTTGGTGGTGGCTGGGCACCATCTAGTTCTTTTGTTCTGCTGATTTAAGCTCTCAATTATGTGGGTCCTTTTATCTCTTGGGCTCAGTTTTCCTCGTGTCTTTGATGGTCTTGATTTTCATCTGTTCCAGGTGGATTTTGACCTATCAGTGTTCCTCAGATGGCAGCTTGCTAGCTTTTAAGACCCCAGACATCAATATGGGATGAAGAACATTCCTTGAGAAAAAGACCAGTTTTGCCAACTGATGTTGATGTCTCCTGGAAACATGGTCCCCAGACCCCCGTCTCTGCTATTCTGTCCTTTGAAATGTTGGATTGAATTTATGTTATGAACTGAATTGCGTCCCCCCAAATATCTGTTGACTTAGTTAGGCGATGATCCCGGTATTGTGTGATTCCCACTGTTTCGTTATCACATGTGGTTTTCATATGTATAGTAAACCCTATCTTTATGAAGTTAATGAAGTGGATTTAGGATAGTTATGCTAATGTGGCAGAACTCATTCTGCAAGATTAGGCTATGTCTTAAATCAATCTCTTTCGAGGCATAAAAGACAGAAGTGAGCAGAGAGACACGAGGGAACTCATACCACCAGAAAAGCAGTGCCGGGAGCAGACAGCATCTTTTGGACTTGGGGGTCCTGTGTGGAGAAGCTCCTAGACCAAGAAAAGATAGATGACCAAAAATTTCCTCCAAAGCTGATAGAGAGAAAAAGCTATCCCGTGAAGCTGGCACCCTGAATTTGGACTTCTAGTCTCCTAGACCATAAGGGAATATATTTCTCTTTGTCAAAGCCATTCATTTATGGTATTTCTTTATAGCAGCACTAGATGATTAAGACACCCAGTATAATAATTCATGTCCTCTCCTAAGAAAAACTTAGTTCAACCATCCATGCAAGTTAATGGTCATACTGACAGTGGAAGTGAAATCGGTTCAGTCACGAAAGTTTCAAAACTTTAGAGCCATCTGGAAATGAATAATGTAGAGATTGACAAAGTCCAGCTGAAGTTTTTCAGTGACTTTTCCAAGGCTGACTGAAACAACTCTGGTCAAAGGAAAGTGACCCAAAGCTGCATAATTAAGAATAGAACTTGTGTTTGATTGATACTTCAGGAAATTTAATGAAGAGATATAGAAACAGAGGACAGAGGGACTCTGAGTTGTTCATCAAATTCAAAGCTAAAATTTGTTTGCCAACTTGATTCATTTTAATCTAAACTTGGGCCATTGATGCAACTCAAATAAGTGTGAACCTGGATTATAATCAGGAGGAGTATAACAAATCTTTAGATTTTATTTAGAATTGTAGTCCTTTATTGACATACTTTAAATTGTGTAGAACTCATTTTGAAATGAAATAGAAGAATATGATCAATATATTGACAAGAGACAGAAACCTTGCCCTATTAAAACAGTTGAAAGGAAAGGGATTTCTTGAATGTACTGAATATACTGCGAAACACTGAAAAACAGCTGTGCGAAGGTGTCTATTACGGATAATAGATAAGGAGGTAGCCTCTATCCACTTTGTAAAGACTTTAATGTTCGCTTCCTGAAAATCGATTGGTTTGCTTTTCCTAATATTTAGGTGTAGAATGAGTAAGGAAGACTGAAGGAGAATTGATTACTTTGAGTTATGGTATTGGTGAAGAATGATGAGCGGACCATGCATTGCCAAAAGAACAAATGAATCTGCCTTGTGAGAAGTAGAGCCAGAATGCTCTTTAGAAGCCAGGATGGCAAGACTTCATCTCATGTACTTTTGACATATTATCAGGAGGAACCAGCCCCTGGAGAAAGACATCACACTTGGGAGCACAGAGGATCACTGAAAAAGAGGAAGACCCCCAAGGTGATGGATTAGTACAGTGGCTGCAACAACGGGATCATGTATAACCATGATCGGAAGGGTGTAGATTGGGCAGTGTTTTGTTCTGTTGTACATAGAGTCTCTGTGAGTCACAACCAACTCTACAGCACCTAACAACAACAACAGCAACAATATTTAGATACTTTTCTATTGGTTGAGAACAAGATGAGCATGAGGACAAACACTCTCTTCTTGGATTTCTCTTGTATCTGAACTAGTATAAAACAGTATTATTAGTTTGAATTGTAACAATAATGAAAGGAAATGGCTCAGGAGACAGAAATTGTTATCAAGTAGCAAATGTACTCATCATATGAATTATGTGTAATGGAGTAATTAAAGCAATTTCACAGACTTTGTCTAAGTCCACTCTCAATTCACTTTTACGGGGGAAGAATTAACTCGCTTTAGTGTAGATAATGGAAGACAAAATGTTTTGAACATGTTAATATGTGCTGGATGCAGTGGAAGAGATGTTAGATGCATCTTGTTTAATGCCCAAATACCTTTCTAATGTCTCTCTCTGTGTTGACAGAGGGGAGACCTGAAATTTAGAATGTTAAGAAATCTTACCAAATTACCATGATAGTAAGAAAAGCCATACTTGGACACAGATTTGTGTGATTCTGTTATCTGTAAAAAGTCAAAATGTTTTAGACTGAGGCTCAGAAATAAAACAATTTAGAACCATAGAATCTGAGCATAGCACAGATTTAAGAAATAAAAGAAAATGTAATTTCTTCTTTCTTGTGATAGTAGATTTAGTGCATGAATGCATGTGAATAAAAGTTGTACAAATAATCATAACTGACCAGTCAACCAATCACATGACCTATTTCCACACCCAATTGTTTCACAAAAGTGCACACATGTACATGCACACACACACACACACCATATACACAGCACATTTGAAGCGTGGAATGTCTTCTTCCTTCACAATGCCATTAGCAATCTTTCTTTCGATAGCTTGTTCAACTTCTTCCTCATTATTTACAAGCTGAGTCAAAGTCATGAAACCTGGCATCAATAACTAATTTGTTTGCCTCCTCAGTTTTGCTCTTAGGCACCTAAAGAAAACATAAAATTCTGGAATCTGCTTGACTGAAAGGTAGATTTGGGCACAAGTACTGTCCTTCACCAGAATGAACAATTTTTTCAGGTCTTGTGTTAATGCTGCATATAAGGCGACACGATTGTTTTCCAGGGACTTTTCAGTTTTATTACTAAAAGATGTGCAAACCAGGAATCCTTTCAGTTCTATAAAAATTGCATGGCTTTTCATGGGTATTGGGAGGCCACAAGGCCATCCTTAGGTTCAGCGATTGGCTACATGATTTGCAGTTCTCAGCATCTGCTTGTTTTGTGGATGTGATGTATACAGAGAGGTGACATACAGCAAAGTCAGTCAAGGAGCCAGGTGTGTGTGGCAAAGTACAGAGAAAACCATATTTAAGCTCCCAAGAATTTCCAAAGGAGTCAACAGAATAGGCTTAATTCATCCAGCATAAAATTTTGACAACACATGGGGAACACTGACTACAAAGGGAGTTCACTAGAGACTCAGTATCCTAGCTTTTTACGAGGGCTAGTCACATGGTTACTGTTCCAGAAACACAGCAGATAGTATAAGCCCCTTTGTTTAGACAAACTGTTTAGTAACAACCACCCTTGTCAAGGAAAAAGTAGGGAAAGATGGTACCCCTTCCCAAATCCTACTTCTGGACTCTAGTCAGGGCTTTCCATGCAGGTGGTTATTACTGAGGGACAGTTTGTAGTTCTGTCCCACAGAGTGATTCAGTGCCAACTCACGGCAACACCATGTGACAGAATTGCCCCCTGGGGTATTCTTGGCTGGGATGTTTACAGAGCAGATCACCAGATCTTTATCCTTCAGAGCCGCTTGGTGGTTTCGAACTGCCAACTTTCTGGTTAACAGTGAAGCATTTAACTCTTGTGCCACCAGGCCTTGTTTTTAGGACAGTAGCCTGCTATATTAATTCTTTTTTTGAACAGGAAAACAAACCTCTGAATTTGTCTTTATGATGATTATTTTTTGGTGAAATTTTTTTCTTTAACTGTACTTCAGCTGAAGGTTTACAGAACAAACCAGTTTCTCATTAAATGCTATACATATTGTTTTGGGACGTTGGTTAACAACTCTATAATGTGTCAATACTCTCTTTCTCAGCCTTCAGTTCCCTATTACCAGCATTCCTGTTCCCTTCTGCCTTCTTGTACTTGCCTCTGGCCTGGTGTGTCCCTTTAATCTCATTTTATTTTAGGTGCCTCTTCAATCTTCAGCTGAAGTACAAACCTCAGGAGTAACCTCACTACTGAGTGGAAAGTGTGTCCTGGAGCTGTCTAGTCTCTCACTGGCCAGCAGGCCTGATTCTTCTTCTTGAGGTAAAATTTTATTCTACATTTTTCTCTAGCTCTGTCTAGGACCTTCTGTTGTGATCCCTGTCAGAGCAATCACTGGTGGTAGCTAGACACCATCCAGTTGTGCTGGACTCAGTCTCGTGGAGGCCATTGTAGGTGTGGTCCCCATTAGTCCTTCGGGCTAATCCTTTCACTTGTATCTTCGGTTTTCTTCATTCTTCCTTGTCCCCAAAGGGGTGAGACCAGTGGCTGCTCACAGGCTTTTAAGATCCCAGATGCTATTCATCAAAGTAGAATATGGAACATTGTCTTTAAAAGCTACGTAACACCGATTGAGCTAGATGTTCTCCAAGTTCATGGTTCCCACAGCCCTCAGCCCAGCAGTTTGGTCCCTCAGGGAGTTTGCATCTGTCTATGGAGTAGTGATGACCTCGCCTTGCACAAGTTGTGCTGGCTTCCCCAGTGTTGTGTACTCTCTTACTCTTCACCAGAATTATCGCTTATCTCTTTATTATATTTAATGTTTTTCCATTCCCACCCTTCCTCTCCCTGGTAACTATAAATCATTGTTTCGTTTGTTTGTTTGTTTTTTGTATGTAAACCTTTTAATGAGTTTTTACAGTAGTGGCCTTATAGAATATTTGTCCTTTTGTGATCAACTTGTTTCATTCAGCATAATGCCCTCCAGTTTTTTCCCTATGATGAGATCTTTCACAGGTTCATTGTTCCTTCTTGTTGCCTAGTATTCGTTTGTGTGTATGCACCACAATTTGCTCAGGTATTCGTCTGTTGATGGGAATCTAGGTTGTTCCCATCTGTTTGCCATTGTGAAAGATGTGACAACAAACATGAGTGTTCATATATCTCACTCTCATTTCCCTAAGAGTGGGATTGCTGGGTCACACAGTATTTCTATTTGTAGGTTTGTAAGGAAGTGCTGTATTGTTTGGCATAATGGTTGTAGCATTTTGTATTCTCCCCACCAGTGCACAAGAGTTTCCTTTCCATCTTCTGCCAGCCTCTCTAACAGCTCTTACCTCCTGTGTTTTTCATCTGTGATAGTAATGCTGGGGTGAGATGGTATCTCACCGTGATTTTGATTTGCATTTCTCTAATGGCTAATGATCATGGGCATGTCCTCGTGTGCCTGTTGGCTGCTTCAGTGTCTTCTGGGGTGAAGTGTCTGTTTTTTCCTTTGCCCATTTTTTTAATTGTCTTAGCTGTCTTTTTGTTGTAAAGGTGTTGAATTTTCTTGTAGGTTTTAGAGCATAGACTTCAGTCTGATTTGTAATAACCCCCAACTTTTTCCTGTTCTGTAAGTTCTCTTTTAGTCTTTTGGTGAACATAGTGTTTAACTTTTAGAAGATGCTAGTTTTCTAGCTAATCTTTTGGAGTATGTGTGTTCTTGGTTGTAGTTTGTATCCTGTTAATGCCACGTATTAGGGCTTGTAGGGTTGATTCTATTTTTTCTTCTATGAACTTTACAGATTTTGGCTTTATTTTTAGGTCTTCGACCTATTTTGAATTAATTTTTGTATATGTTGCAAGGTGTACGTCCTGTTTCCTTCTTTATTTTATTTTATTTTTTTCAGATAGACATAGAGTTTTGCCAGCACCATTTGTGAAGAAGACTGTCTTTCCTCATTTAATGGACTTTGGGCCACTGTTGAAGATCATGTGACCATAGGTTGACGGATTTACATCCTAGTTCTCAATTCTGTTCCATTGGTCAATGTGTCCATTGCTGTAGCAGTACTAGTTTATTTTGGGTACTGTAGCTAAATAGTAAGTGCTGAGGTCAGCTAGTATGAATCTTCTAACTTTATGCTTCTTCTTTACTAGTGCCTCATCTGGGTCTTCTCCCTTTATCAATAAAGTTAATGAGAAGTATTTCCATCTATTTAAAAAATGTGGTTGGTATTTGGATCAGGATTGCATCATATTTGTAAAATGTTTTGGGTAGAATTGTCATTTTTCACAATATTATGTCTACCTGCTCATGAGCACAGTGTATTTTTCCATTTATGTAAATCTCTTGTGGTTTCTTGCAGTAGTGTTTTGTAGTTTTCTTTCCTTTTCTCTTTTTGTATAGGTCTTTTACACCCCTTGTTAGACTTGTCCTTAAGTATTTTATTTTTAAGGGGCTATTGGAAACCCTGGTGGTGAAGTGGTTGAGTGCTACAGCTGCTAACCAGTAGGTTGGCAGTTCAAATCTGGCAGATGCCCAGATGCTCCTTGGAAACCCTATGGAGCAGTTCTACTCTGCCCTACAGAGTTGTTACGAGTTAGAACTGACTTGATGGTTGGAGGTTTTTTTTTTTTTTTTTTTTTTAAAAAAATTAGAAATGATATTACTTTCCTCATTTCCTTTTTATCATTCTCTTTATAGGTGTTAGAAATCGAACTGATTTTTTTAGGTTTGTCTTGTATCTTGCTGCTCTGCTGAATCTTTCTATTAGTTCCGATAATTTTCTTAAGGAGTCTTTTGAGTTTTCTGTGTACAGTATTATATTATCTGCAAATTGTGATAGTTTAACATCTTCATTACCAGTTTGAATGCCCTTTCTTTTTCTTGTCTTATTGTTCTAGCTATGACTTCCAGCAGAAATCCTGGTGGTGTAGTGTGTTAAGTGTTACGTCTGCTAACCAAAAGATCGTTGGTACAAATCCAACAGGTGCTCCTTGGAAACTCTATGGAGGAGTTCTACTCTAACCTCTAGGGTTGCTGTGAGTCAGACCTAACTCAATGGCAGTGGTTTCTTTTTTTTTCTTGTCATGACTTTCAGCACAGTGTTGAATAGCAGTGGTGGTAAATGGCATCCTTATTTTGTTTCTGTTCTTAAGCAAAATGTTTTCAGCTTCTCTCTATTAAGCATGATGTTTTCTGTTGTTTTTGCACGAAACCAAACAAACAAACCCACTGCTGTAGAATTGATTCTGACTCATAGTGACCCTATAGGTCAGACTAAAACTGCCCTATAGAGTTTCCAAGGAGCGTCTAGGGGATTTAAACTGCTGACTTTTTCATTAGTAGACATAGCACTTAATCATGTCCCTTATTATGTTGAGAAATCTTCCATCTGTACCTATTTTATTGAGAGTTGTTATCAGGAATGGGTGTTGGACTTCGTTGAATGCCTTTTCTGCATTTTTCATTCATCTTATTTATGTGGTAGATTACGTGGATTGGTTTTCTATCCATTCTTGCATACTTGGTATAAATCCTACTTGGGGGTGGTGTATTATTTTTTTTAATATGGTGAATTCTATTGGCTAGAATTTTGTTTAGAATTTTTGCATCTATATTCATGAGAGATCTTAGTTTTTAATTTTCTTTTGTTGTGGTGTCTTTGCCTGGTTTTGGTATCAGGCTTATGCTGGCATCATAGAATGAATTCAGAAGATCATGTTGTAAATTAGTTTGAGTAAACCAAAAAACCAAACCCACTGCCGCTGAGTTGATTCTGATTCATAGCAACCCTATAGGCAGAGTAGAATTCTATGTATGTTTATGTGGTCAGATTGATTATAGCCTTTATATCTTCTGTATCTGTGTTGAGTTTATTTCTAAATGTTCTTTCCTTTACTGAAAATGGTATGTTGAAGTCTCCTACTATTACAGAACTGTCAATTTCTCTTTTCAGTGCTGTTAGAGTTTATTGCATGTAATTTGGACCTTTTTTGTTGAGTGCATAGATATTTATTGTGGCTATATTTTCATGACAGATTATCCACTTAATCATTATACAATGCCTTTTTTTTGTCCTTTATGGTGGAATTTGTTTTACAGTTATTTTATCTGAGATTAGTATTGCCACTCCTACTCTTTTTGGTAGTTGTTTGCTTGGTAACCTTTTTCATCCTTGATTTTAATAAATTTGTGTCTTTGTTTCTAAGGTATGTCTCCTGTAGACAGCACAGTGATGGATCCTACTTTTTAAAAATCCACTCTGTCACTCTCTGTCTTTTTATGGGTGTATTTAGGCCATTTATATCCAGTGAGATTGTTGATGGTATGAATTTATTGTTGCCATTTTGTAATGCTTTTTCGTAGTGCTGATTATTTTGGCCAGTGATTTGTTGATTTAGTTACCTGTTTCAAGGAACCATTGTTTGGTTTTATTAACTCTTTCTAGTCTCTGTTTTCTGCCCTGATCTTTATTGTTTCCTCTCTTCTGGTAGCTGTGAGTATCTTTTATGGTTTCGTGTTTGTTTGAGTTGTGTAGCCAATGTTTTAATTTCATTCCTTTCTTCTTTTTTGACGTGTACATCTATTGCTATAAATTGACATCTGCGCACCATCTTTGCTGTGTCTCAAACGGTTTGACACAAAGTGTTTTCATTTTCATTTGATTCTAGGAATTTTCTGATTCCATCTGTGATTTCTTCTATTACTCAGTGGTTTTTAAGCAGAATGTTATATAGTTTCCATGTGTTTTATTTTTTTTCTTCTCCTGGCTTTTCCTGTTATGAATTTCTACTACAATGTGATCAGAGAAGGCACTTCATATTATCTCCATGTTTTGAATTTTATTGAGCATTGCTCTGGAGCCTAAGATGTGGTTTACTCTGCAGAACATTCCTTGTGGCATTGGAGAAGAATGCATACCTTTCTGCTGTCAGATGGAAAATTTTTTTTTGTTCCTCTTACTATCTTTTTCTGTACTCGTTTTGTTTGTGTAGTTTTCTCTTTCTTTAGTTTTTGTGTTTAGTCTTTATTTTGATGAAGAGTTTTGTTAACTTTCTTTGTGATTACCTTGAAATTTACCCCTATCTTTCTATATGTAAACCAGTCTTTAATTACTTGGTATGGCCTTGACTTCTTCTCCATGTTAAAATTCTATACTTACACTGTTTATTCCCTCTTTTATGTTGGTGTGATTCACATGGGACACCATTTGCTGGTGTGATTTACACAGGACACTATTTTCAGGTGTGATTTAAGTGAGGTGCTGAGGTTGAAGAAATTACACTGACAACAAACTTTAGTTTGCTGTGGGCAGAAAAGAGACAGTCTTCTGAGAGTAGAGACTGATACTAGTTTGTTTAACCCACTAACTCTTACTGAGCAAAGTAAACAAGTTTTCTTCCCTGGAAAGTAAGGAAAGGCATCTTATCAGTGTTCCTTACTTCAAAATAAGAAGTGGAATTCCCAGGAAGGGGGATCAGAAAGTCCTTGAACTATTCTCAGTGAGTGCTGTTTCAGCATCTACTGTTTTCAGTAGACTGAAAGAAACTTATCTTGAGGGTTTTTGCCAGGCTTTTGCCTTTCTCAAGAAAAGTCCCTATCTTGACAAAGACCAGGTTAGGGTAAGCAGGATTTTACATTCTTTCCAAACATGCACATCTCCACATTACCTCCATTTTATTTTTTTAAGGCTTAGATTGTCTGATGGGACAGTTGTCGTCAAGCCAGTACACACAGCCAGGGACAAGTGGAAATTTTTGGTGCATCGGTGAAGTTGTAGCGTGCATTTTATGACTTCTTACTATTCATGGACTTGATAAAAATGACAGATGCGATAGCAAGAAACAGTTTCTGTGGAGTCAGTGGGGCACCTCTGTTTGCCAACGCTGCCTGCCCCATGTTACCAGGGCCTTTAAATTTCCCCAAGTAATCTCTCCTGCCACTGTATTAGATATGTCATCTCACCCATTTCATTGTCTCTGGGGTCTAAAATAATTCATGCTTCCGGGTAGACAAGAGTTCATCTACAGACTTTGAATTACTGGGATCAGATTTTGCAATAATCTGTATGTTTGTAACAGGCAAAGACAAAACTTATATAAAAATTCCTCAGCTAGTGAAACTAGCCTTCCAAGTTCACTCTGAGATAAGAAGCAAGAAACTGACAAGCTTTTGAGCAAGACGTTGTTCTGTTTCCATGCGTTTGATTTTTTTCCTTTGCTTTTCTGGCTATTAATTTAGACTTTTACAGCTTTATGGTTTGAGAACACGTTTTGCAATATTTCAGTGCTTTGAATTTTATTAAGACTTGAATTATGGTCTAGTATGTGGTCTATTGAGCAGAAAGTTCTATGTGCTTTGGAAAAGAAGATGTACTTGTCTGTTGTGAGTGCTCTGTGTATGTCCATGACTTAGAGTTGGTTGATTTTGGCATTTAGACCTTGTGTGTCTTTACTGAACTTCTTTCTGGATGTTCTAGCCATCACTGGTAGTGGTTCATGGAAATCTCCTACTACGATTGTGGAGCTATCTCACTTTTCAATGCTGTTAGAATTCGTTGGCTGTTAATCAGAAACTGTTGTTGGGACATAAATATTTCATATGGTTATTTCTTCCTGATGTACTGATCCTTTAAGCAACATACAGCATCCACTGTGGTGGATTTTGCTTTGAAATCTATTTTATCTGAAATTAATGTTGCCACTTCTGCTCTTCTTTGAATGTTATTTTTTGAATGTTTTTCCATCCTTTGAGTTTCAGTTGGTATCTTTAAGTCTATGGTGTGTTCCTTGTAAGCAGCATATAGATGGATCCTACTTTTGATAGGATCTTTTGATGTCCTACTCTTTGTTGCTTTATTGGTAGTATATTAGAAATACTATACCTAAGCCATTCCACTCTTCCATGTTGTCCTTATTATCACTATATGTTTATATTTCATGTGCACTGTAACTTAATTTTATCTTTGCTCTTTATTCATTTGCTATTAAAAAGCATGAAAGTTAAAATGATTAAAATTTTCAGACATAGATATCTCTTTGCTGGTCCTTATTCTTGATCACGCAATTCCCTTTATTAGGATCTTTCTTTTATGTATAGCTTTGAATTACTTTCTAGCATCTTTTCCTTCCATCTGCAGAACTCCCTTTCATATTTTGGTGGATATGAACTCTCAACTTCTGTTGTCTTGGATTATTTTTATTTAACTCTCATTATTGAATGACATTTTCACATGGTACAGTATTTTTGCTTGACAGTTTTTTTTCTTTCAGCACTTAAAATGCATCATTCGTATCTGGTCTAAGCTATTTCCAAGGAGACTTAGGCTCTTCATCTTATTGGAGGTCCTCCTCATGTGACCAATTGCCTCTCTGTAACTGCTTTCAGGATTCTCTGTTTTCCCTTGCTTTTGGGGAGCCTGACTCTGATATGTTTTAGTGTAGAACTCTTCGAGTTAATCCAACTTGGAATTTTTTGAGTTTCTTGTGTAGATACGTCTCTTTCAACAGACTGTGAAATTTTTCTGTCATAATTTCTTCACATATTCTTTCTGTTCCTTTCTATTACCACCCTCTGGAATTCCCATGATCATTGTTTCTGTCCTGTAATTTCTTCTCAACTGTTTCAACTGTCTTGAGCTTCTGTTCTCATTGTTCTTTAGCCTCTGTATTTTTTTAAACTTGTATCCTTTAATTTGCTCATTCTTTCTTCTGTCTGATTAAATCTGTTGTTAAAATATTCCTTTGCATTTCTCTTTTCAGTTATCCTGCCTTTCAGTTACAATATTTCTGTTTAGTTTCTTTTTCTTTTGTATCGTCATTTTGTTCTTGCATTATATTCCTTATTTCTTTTATATCTTTGTTTTTCTTTAATGCTATAATTAGGTTTAACATTGCTGTGTCATTCACCCTTTTTTTTATTATTGAAACTTTATATAGATGCAGTTTAACACCCTTCGACATATTTATTTGGTTTGGCCATTGTTTCTTTTTTGTTTGAGTGTCTTTTTTTTTTTTTTTTTGGTTATTGTTGGGCACTTTAGAAAATTTTGTTGTGCTTTAAATGAAGTTTTACAGAATAAAATAGTTTCTCATTAAGCAGTTAGTGCATATTTGTTTTATGATACTGGTTAACAGCCCCTCAACATGTCAGTATTCCCTTTCTTAACTTTGGGGTTTCTAGTATTAGTTTTCTGTCCTTTCTTGCCCTCTAGTCCTTGACATTGGTGTGTCCCTTTAATCTCATTTTGTTTTGTGGATCCGTTTAATCTTTGGCTGAAGGGTGAATCTCAGGAATGCCTTCATTATTGAGCTGCAAGGGTGTTGGGAGGGAAGAGGGTCATACTCTCAGGGTTTCTCTGGTCTCTGTCATGCCAGTATACCTGATTTTTTTATTTTTTACATTTTTCTTCAGCTCTGTCCAGGATGGGGACTGTCTGTTGTGATCCCTGACAGAGCAGTCAGTGGTGGTAGCCTGGCGCCACCTAGTTGTAGTAAGGCAGTCTTGTGGATGCCATGGTAGATGTGGTCCACTACTCCTTTGAGTTAGTGTTTCCCTTGTATCTTTAGTTTTCTTCCTTGTCTTTTGTTCACAATAGGGTGAGACCAGTGGAATATCTTTGATGGCCACTCACTGGATTTAATATCCCAGACACTGCTCATCAAAGTGGAATGTAGAACATTTTCTTTATAAAACATATTAGGCCAATTGAGCTAGATACTCCCTGAGACTATCATCTGGATAGACCTCAACTGAATTATTGGGGCCCTCAAAGGGTCTGGATGCGTCTATAGAGCTTCCATGACCTTGCCTTGTAAAAGCTGGACACTGATATTTTTGATAGGATTGTCTATCCAGGTTTCCCCCCGTATTTGGTGTTTTGGCCCAGTTTGTTTCTGCAACAAACTCTTCGAAGGGCAGAGCATTCTTCCTTTGCTGTACCTGACTCCTCAATTCACAGTAGCTGTTGGTCCACCTGGCTAGGGGGTTGAAAAGTGACAAATGGAGAAATAATTTTCTTACTATATGCCACTCATTGTTGATTTGTTTATTACTTCCTGTCTGCCGTTATCTGGTATTTTTTTCTGGTCCCAAATTCAGAGGTCCTTAAAGCAAACTCATGTTTTCCTTGTTTTATTTTATTTAGTGTAGGGTTGAACTGATGGTATGTTTATGCCACCATCTTCCCAGAATCTACTCTGGCTATTCTGTTCTTTTTATACTATATCACTCAGAATTCATCAAGTTTAGAACCCTCCTTAGTCTTGTATACCTTCTTTAACATATCAAATGAAAACCGTATTTCCAGCCACAGTCATATTTAGAGGAACAGGGGTTAGATCTTCAACATAATATTTTTGGAATGCAATTTAATGAACACATAACAGCTTCCCATCATCTAAAGATCGTTTTCTCGTTCTATAGATGATGGACATATTTTCTCAATGAGTGTCTAAAAGGGGTGAAGATATGAGTATGAAATTTGGAATTAAGAATCGATCAGATCAAGGATAGTTGGTAAATGAATTGAATAGTTAGTGTAAATTGTTTGCTTACAAGCTTTTAAAATTGTTTCAGAAGAAGTGGCTGTCTGTACTTTTGATGATTAATAAATCCTATTTGTTTTCCACATCAGGTAGGAACTTTTGCTTCATAGCACAAATTCGTAGACTGCAGAACTAGATTCACTGGATTAGTTCAAACCAGCTCATGATTCACAGCTCAGCAAACACTAGGGGTGTTAGGATGGTGGTACTGTTCTTGATCTTGTAAGGTATCTGGATGGGCCTATATGGTGGTATTGAATTGAACACATTATGGTTCCACTGAGGAAGCTAAGGCTAAGGACTCTTCAGCTGTTGTCGTGAACTGTAAGCAAGTCTGTTCTACTGTCCTGAGGTGTGAGCAGTCACACACTTGTCACAGTATGTTCATTTTGACCTATATATACTTGCCTTTTGACTAGTTACAAATATGATTCAAGGTCAGAGGTTAGGTCTCGCAGTTTGTCACACTCACTAAGGAAATACTGACAGCTTGCTTGCAGGCCAGACTGCCTCTCTAAATAATTACCTTAAAATCTATGCTCTCAATCTGTTTCCTTTTATTCAATTATCAATTTTTATATTGTAATAAAAAAAGTAATCCCACACTTTACGTACCAAAGAAATTTTATGTACCACAGAAGAGGAGAAAGAGAATGCTGATCTTTTTTGCTCTAGAAATGAATTAATATAGCAGCCATTATCCCTTCCAAAACATGGAATGTCTTTCACTTGTATGAATCTCGTTGTTGTTAGGTACTGTCGAATCAGTTCCAACTCATAGTGACCCTATGCACAACAGAGTGAAACCCTGCCTTGTCTGCAGCCATGTCCACTGTCTTTTCTACACTGAAGCATAAAATGAATCTATGAATCTTTCACTTATTTCATGAGATTTTTGTTGTTTTCCTTATATAGATCTTGTACAATTCTGTTTCTAATTCATTTATTTTGGTATACTAATTTAGAAGGTATTGCATTTGTAGGTTCAAATTTCGATTGTTCTTTCCAGTGACTTCTGCATATTAATTTTATACTGCAACTTTGCTATCATCATTTTAAAGATCTAGGAATATGTCGAATCTTCAGTATTTTATACATAGACAATCGTATCATCTGTGAAGCAAGTTTTGTTTCTTCTTTTCCAGTTGTTTACCTTTTAAAAAGCTATTTTTGTTTTAAATTTTTTTTCTAACTTCTTTTCTTTTGGCTTTGAAATACCTCAGTAGGCTGGTCATGTGAGCTAGCTTGTTTATTTGCATCTTAGAGGTTCTCATATCCTGTCATCAGGTGGTTAGAGTTCCAGGCAGGTGGCCCCAGGCATTTGCTTACTTTTATTGTAAGTATTCGGTTCAGGTGCCGAGGTAGTCAGTCAATAAGTGTGTGGTGCAGGCTCTCCCCAGCACTCCTAGATGGGCAAAAATGATTGGTATAGGCACAGGTAACTTGTTGCATGTGCTGAGAATGCTGAAGGGCTGACAGCTGTCCACAGGTGTCTGTGATGATTTCTTATCCCTGTTCCATAACTGGAGTTGGTGGATAGCTTTTGCTGCAGGGTGATGGTTGGCCTTGATGCATTATGCAGTGCCGAAAGGCTTCCCAGGTCTGTGGATGCCTTATGTGTGTGCCTAGGCAAAGGATCTGTTTCTGCCTTGAGTTCCTGGTTTACAGCAGCTGGCAGATTTTCAGTCCATGTTTATTAACATGTTCCCTCTCAAAGTCTGTAAGAACGGCTCAGGGAGTGTGTAAGGG
The DNA here is from genome assembly GCA_028571685.1 of Heterohyrax brucei. Taxonomy (NCBI): domain Eukaryota; kingdom Metazoa; phylum Chordata; class Mammalia; order Hyracoidea; family Procaviidae; genus Heterohyrax; species Heterohyrax brucei. The sequence goes on along the minus strand of CM053142.1, from coordinate 58,535,183 downwards.
GTTCTACAACCAGCCCAACTAGTGCATCAGAAGATAGAGCCAGGTACAGTGCAGAGAAGGGAAGGCTGGCAAAAGGGAGAGAGGTTTAAATCAAAGGAAAGTTTTCAATCCACAAGCACTAGGTAGAAGCAAGCCACTTACCTTTGAAGATCAAAGATTGCTTTTTGCTGTTATTGAAGGCGTGAGCGGGCTCTCTGCCACTGGGGTCTCCTCTGTTCAGTCTCTCCTGAGGAGGATGCTCTATGACACCACTTAGCTCACTGTATTAGCTGCTGCTGATACTCCTATGGGGTTAGAACTTCTGCTGGGCCAGCTCTGCCCAGAGCTAGAACTTCTGGACTTTCCTGTTGCTTGCTCAGATTTCTCAACTTTCCCTTTAATGTTCAGGGCTCTTTGGGATATCATGTACAGTTGATCCTGTTTTTTTTTTTTTTTTTTGGTAGTTTATGTTAGAGGGATCACAGGAATCATCTGACTACTCTGCCATCTTAGCCCTACTCCTGGTTTTAAAAATTTGTAATGTGCTGACACATACATAACAAATTACTTGCTATCTTAATTTTTTTCAGTGTATAATTCAGTGACAGTAATTACTCTCACCGCACTGTGCAACAATCATCAGTGTCCTAGTCATCTAGTGTAGCTATAACTGAAATACTAAAAGTAAGTGGCTTTAACAAGGAGAAGTTTGTTTTCTCACAGAAACATAGGCTGAAATTTCAAATTCGGGTGTTGGTTTCAGGGGAAGGCTTTTATTATTGGTTCCGAAGGAAGGTCTTTATTGTCGATCTTCCCCTTAATCAGGAAATTCTGAGGTGCAGGGACTCCGACTCAGAAGGATGCTTTCTGCTCCAAATGCTTCTTTCCTCGTGATATGAGGTCCCCAAGTCTCTGCTTGCTTCCCTTTACTTTTATCTCCGAAGGGATTGCTCAAGACCCAATAAAATCTTAAAGACTGAGTCCTGCCTCACCAGCACAACTGCTGCCCATCCTCCATGGTTAACTTACAGGAAAATCACACAATACCAGGAATCATGGCCCAGTCAAACTGATACATACTGTTTTGGGGGGAATAATACAATCCATGACAATAAGTATTCATCTTTGTTATCAACATAAATTGAAACGCAGTACCTCTTAAATGGTAATTTCTCATTTTTGTTTCTGAGACTTGTAGTAACTACTAATAAACTTTAATGTCTATGCATTTGTCTACCTAAACATACACTTGGGATCATATGTTATTCATCCCTTTATTTCACACAGCATAATATTTTGAAGGTTCATCCATGTCTTAGCATATATCAGAACTTGATTTCTCTTTATGGATGAATAGTATTCCAGTGTAGTATATGCTACCTTTTAGTGTTGTTGTTGTTTGTTTTTTAAAAAAATCTATTCATCTGTTAGCGGACATTGGACTGTTTCTACCTTTTCATTATTGTGGATAACGCCACAAATTTAATGGCTTAAAACAACAATTCTTTTTCTTTTGGAGAGTACAAGTATGAATTTGGAGCATTACAAAGGCATGCTTTCTCTCCAAAGGCGCTAAGGAGAAATTCTTGCTTGTCTATTCCAGCTTCTGATAGCTTCAAGTGTTTCTGGGCATGTGGCAGCAAACTGTAGCCTCTGCTTCCACCTTCACATGGCTGACATCTTTTTTCTTACCATGTCTCTTCTCCTGTTCTTAAAGAGACATCTGTCATGTTGCAATGGGGTCTACTCTGCTCCAGTATGAACTCATGCTAACTAAGTCTATCCATGAAGACCCTATTTCCAAAGGTCACATTCACAGGAAACAAGGGTTAAGATTTCACTATAATTTTTGGAAACAATTTAGCTCATAGCATGAATCCAGTGCATCAATGGTGAGAAAAACAAGCTATTTCATTGTCTAATTTTTCATCCCTAGCCTCCAAGAGAAGGAAGGCCTCTGGAGAGCCTTCCCATCCTGCCTTCATTCTGTTTCTTCCCTCCATAAATGAGACAGTGGCTTGTGATAGTTTGGGATGGAGGATTCCCCAGGCATTGCAAGACTCTGGCAAAATAATAGGAGGGATCAGCCTATGTAATATATGCTTATTAGATAGTCATTTTAAAAAGTAGAGATGTAAGGAGCAGTCATTTTTAGTTTTTTCCAACATCAGGTCATGTTTATATGTGCAGTGCTTTCCCAACCATGTCCATTTTGAAGATCAAGGTGAAATGCAGATAACATGGGCTATGGGTGCTATGATGCCCAATATTTTGGTGAAAACCTTATCTTATTCCAGAAAATGGATTGCAGTGTACCAGAATGTCAAAAGTATTGTTAATAAACACTGTGCTGGTAAACATTTTAATTTTAGGAGTCATAGCTGAGTCTGAGTGAGATCCTGAATCATAGGGATCTAGGATTGCACTCTTGGATGTGGTTATTTTATCCACAGATTTTGATTTTATGAAATTGAGAAATCTACTGTCTGTGGTCTAGAGCCCTTACGACCTAGATTTCCTTATAACATTGTGAAGAACGATTGATGTCATCTGCTTTCACTTCCCCATTACAGTAATTTTCCTTGCCATTTGCTTCTTTCTTATGCTTCAGTAGAGTTCTACTACAATCCGAGTTTTTGGGCTGAATAAATCAAGGAAATGAAGTAGGCAAGTAACAGAGACTGGGGTGGATAAGAATCTTTATGGGGAAAAAAATCTTTATTGTCTTTCCCAAACTAACAAAAATTTATTTCCTTTCCTTGCTGATTGTTGGGCAGAACTCTAGCTGAGTGTGTGTTGCTAAGCAGTGTGGATTTAAGCAGAGGTGCCATCTCTCATCACCAGCATCAGAGATGTTTTTGTATCCTGTCCACATGCAAGTGCTTCTGGAAGACGTCATCATAAAAGCCTCCTTGTTAATATTCATCAGAAAATGGATAATTAGGGTGGTCAATAGCACTAAAATGAGAAATAATAGCACACAATGTAGATTTAAATACTATTTTGACAACCACAGAGGCGTTCTGAAGCTAGCACTAGCTTTTATTTCTTGGATGCTCATAACATCCACCTCTCTTACCTTCATAAATGTGAATTTTGAATAAATGCTTTCAGAAAATAATAATTCCACAAACAAAATTATATTCCCGTGTCTGGAAGTCAATAAAAATGACACATAGATACAAATTCACAAATATGTAGCCCTCCCTTGGCTATATCTGTGAACAAATCTAAGGGATATAGGTTGATTTTCATTTGAAAGATCAGTGAAAGCAAAAACTTATTCTCACTTGTTTTAAAAGGTATAAACTCATCTTCATGCTTAATACTTATAACTGTTTTAAGGAAATACAGATTGTTGATAGCAATTTCACTCCACTTATTCATTTATTTCTTAGTAGCTGCTTATGATGCCATATATGGTTTTTTTAGGAATGGATATAATAACATATATAAGATATAATCCCATCTCCAATGAGTTTACCATATACAGAGATCATTGTGCATAATACATCATCAAGTATAAAGTGATAAAAAGATTAATTGTAATAAAACTATTTAATAATGGAAGGAATTTCTGATTTTTTTCCACCTTCTCTTTGTATCTTTTTCCTATTTTCTTCTCAATTTTCAATATGGTGATAAAAATATTACTAATGGCAATCATATGAGGTTAAGTCAGCAAACTTAATTGTTCTAAGTACTCCTTGCCTCATTGCTGAATGTTGGTATGATCATGTTTGAAGTGCTCCTCTTGGGAAGCTATGCACCAGTGCCAGTGTCTGGCCTACCCTTCAATGCAATTTTAGAACTCTTTCTGGAATGGCCATTGCACACAGTGGCATGCTGGCAAGTTTGCAAACTTAATTGCATGGTTGTCTGTGAGGGAATTTTTAGCCAGTAAACAACTATATTGGATCACTCTCCCTACTCTCTTGATCTGGTCTTCAATGACTTTCTTCTTTGCCTGAAGACAAAGGAAATACTGAAAGGAAAACCTTTTGATGGCATTCAGGATATTAAGGGTAATATAATGATAGTGTTTATGGCTATTCCAGAAAAAGAGTTTCAGAATTGCTTTGAAGGTAGACTACTCACTAGTGTTGGTGTATACCTTTCCAAGGGGACTACTTCAAAGGTGACCATGATAATATTCACTGATGAGGTATGTAGCAGTTTTTCTAGGATGAGTTCACAAACTTAATTGGCAGTCCTTGTATAGCTACCCCTTTTTGAGTAGTAATGATGTATGGCTATGCTAATCCCTTTTTACAGATGATCACATTATTTCTTTTATGAGTTAAAATCTCTACAGCTGAAGGAAACACTTTTTTCCCTTATTTTGTAATGAATACCTGTTCTCAAAGTCCTATACTTTAGAGCATGGAAGAATAGTAAGGAACTTTTGTTGACTAAAAGTGCCTTTCCACATTGAGGGGTTTTGTTTCCACACCCTCATCTTTTAAATCTTTTCATCTTTTGTATTCAAAACTCCATATTTCAGAAAATCACAACCACATGTTCTCATATAAAGGTCATTCTTGCAGGAGACAAGTGCTGTGTCTCGGCTGTGAACAAATACAGAACAGAAAAGAAGGTGGAGATTTGTAAACTACAGAATCCTAAAATTTCCAAGATCTGGTGGAGGTGATGGAAATTTCTGGCTTGAGACAGAGGTTTGGTAGAGATGCCTTTGACTGAATAGGTTTGAGTAACTGAACAGGTTTTGGGGAAGACAAAGACAAAAACAGTTTTGGAAACATTTCATTAATCAACAATGTTAAGATCCGAAGGGTATGTCTAGTACTTTGTTGTAGAGATAAAAAATGTACGCAGAAGAGCTAAATTCATTGATGATGTTGGTTTTCTCTGGAAAGTCATATGAGGTGAAGAGAGCAGTGTCCTGTGAGTGCCCAAGCTGACTTTGCATGCTGTGCAGTCTTGCTGGTTCAGTGAAAAAACCTTTGCTGTGAACCCAGCCTGAGAGTTTCAGGTAAGCTCCTGTCTTGTCCTTTCCTAATATTGACTACTGGCTTTGGTACTGAGGTAAATTTTAACAACTCTTTCATTTTCCTCAATAGAAAATTAATTATAGCTAATATTTTTACCAAAATACTTACAAGTCAATAGTAATGTAGCGAACATTTCTGTTTAGACCATCTAGCACCTTCATGTCCTCTGAAGTCAACTGGAACTCAAAAACCTGTTAAGAAGTAGAGAAAAAAAATAAATTACTTTTAGATGATAAAATTCTGAATCATTAGTATATGAAAGAGTCATTAACATGAACAAAAATAAGGCTAGTTTCAAAATTAATGAACAAATATCAATGAATTTTCTAAATACTAAGAAACATCACTTACAAACTAAAATAAAGATTCTATTTATACTAACAGCAATTAGATATACTGCCTTGAAGTAAATTTATAGGAAAATGTTAGCTTTTGTGAAGAAAATTTCAAAATGCTATTAGAGAATATTATTTAAAAAAATTAAATAGACTGAACAAACCCCTTGTTCTTATATAGGAAGACTCAGTAGTATAAAAGGGTCATTTATTGGAAATTAATTATTACTACATTATAATTCAAAAAGTTGTTAACATTTTTGAGACTGAAAAGAGAACTCTAACCTGGATGAGATACTAGTTGTCCTGGGATAGATGTACACTGGGACATTCTCAGACAGGTCAAGACTTAATAAATCCTCTATCCTTGAGTCATTTGCCTTTCTCATTAGGTTACACTGTTTTTATTTAGTTTTGTTTTAACAGATTGATGGATAAGGTTCAAAGAGGAAGAGACAAAGATTGTTCTCAAAGTTAGAAATGTAATAGGATTGGAATAAGTCAGTCATAAAAGGACACATACTGTATGTTTTCACCATAAAGTTTAGACTTTGAGATAAGCATGAACTGAGGGGGACAGTGGCACAGTAGTTAAAGTGCTTGCTGCTAACCCAAAGGCCCGTGGTTCAAACCCATCAGGCACTCTGTAGGAGAAAGATGTGGTAGTCTGCTTCCATAAAGCTTGCAGCCTTGGAAACCCTTTGAGACAGTTCTGCTCTGTCTCATATGGTTGGTATGTGTTGGAAAGGACTTGAGAGCAGTGAGTTTGGTGTTACTTTCAAAGAATGAACTATACCAGAGAACACAAATGGACTCTTTCAAATATTAGCATTGAACAGAGAGAGGTGGAAATCACTGCTGAGATACAGATTTGCAAATCACCCTAAATGCATATTGTTTGAGCCATCAAAGGTTCTTAAACTTTGGAATTAATCTAAAGTGATCCTGGACTGGTGGTATAATGGTTAAGCTGATGTGTCAAATTGGGTAGGACATAGTTCTCAATGGTTTGGCAGATACTATTTAATCATCCTCCATTTTGTGATCTCACGTGAGCAGGCAATCAGCTGAATGGTGAGTTCCCTTGGGGATGTGACTTGCATTCAATATATATGGATGTTCTAACAAAACTGCTCCTCTACTGATCTGCATCTGACTTGTCATCTTTTGAACTACAATTCTTAGGATGTGAGCCACAGCCTGCTATCTGGTCTGCAGATTTTGGATTCACTAGTCCTGCAGCCATGTGGTCCAGCAACCTGCAAGTTCACTTGCATGCTACTGCTACTACGTGAGCCAAGAGAAGCTTCTAGTAGACCACAGATCCGCAGATTTGGAACTTAGCAGCCTACACAGTTTCATAGGCTATTTCCTTGGAATACATCTCTCTCTCTATTCATATGTATGTTTCACTAGTTTTGGTCCTCTAGAGAACTCAGCCTAAGGCAGGTGGTATCTTTAAGACCCTTAGGTAACTCTTCTCTTGGGTCTAGAGAATCATACTATGCCACAAATAAGTTAAGCAGAAAATGAGCTCATGGGTAAAATGAGCTAAACATACATGGAAATAAGTCATTATAAATGAGAAAGTGTAGGTGTGAGACTGGAGAACAAATCCACAGGATTATTAACATTGACATTCATAGACTGTAAAACAACTGTTACTGTATGTTAAAAAACACACATAAACAGAAACAAAATAATCATTAAGAAAACTGTTTAAATAGTTATACAGAATTTCTAGACATAATCTGATATTGAAAACACAAAGGATAGTTTTGTTTGCATATTGGAAGTGGCCAATATACGCATGAAAACAAACTTGTAATCATTGCTGGTTAGAGAGATACTAATCAAAACTACAGTGAGATACCATTTTACTCCTAGGAAAATAGCACTGATTTAAATACAAAACAAAACAACACCAAAACCATCAAATACTGGCCAAGGTTTGAGGACATGAAACCCTTAGTCACTGCTTGTAGGATTGTAAAATGGTACAATCATTACAGAAAACTTGACGGTACCTTTTCAAAGGTAGAAGCAGTAATACTTTATTATGCAGTAATCCCACTCCTACTTAGATACCCTAGCAATAAGAGAGGCACATACAGACATATGCATACCTATATCCAATACAGCAATTTTCACAATAGTATAAAAAAAGGAAATAACCTAACTGCCTAATTATGGATGAATAAGATAAGCAAAATATAGTACACACAGGGACCGTGGAATCAACATGGTGCTATGGACAGGCACATCATGCCGTCCCTGTGTAGCAATGTCCTAGAAAAAAAAAAGAATGAAACAGATACAAATATCAACCCTGGAGCCTTGCATGTCAAATAAAGGGATAAAGAACTTAATCAAGCACAGAATGGAATAAAACATAGAATGAGAAAAACTATGTAGTGGAGGTCCTCCACCAGCTAATATAGCATGGATTTGCCATTATAGACCAGAGCTGCCAATGACCATGGACAGGGGTTATGGGACAGCAACTTCATGGAGTGCCCAGCAGGAGGCAGAACACCCAATAATCAGGGATGTGTGCTTCCCTACTCGCTTTACACAGCTTCTGACCTTTCCAGTGGGCTGTGGTCAGTCCGTCACAGAGACAGTAGCTCACTGCAGCCTTGGTCCACCCTACCTCCAATGTCTGATTCCCTCAATCCTAAACCGAAAAAAGAAAACCCAAAACTTTTTCATTTTACTTTTTTGTTTTTTTTCTCCCTCTCCCTTCATTTCTTTCATTTATCTCACCCATTTAGTCTTGGGCACCACCTCCACCCTTAATAGAGGGCCCATGTTGTACTGCTTAGCAAGAGAGCCACTGGCATGGCCTCTTTGATTCTCTCAGCACTATTTTTTTGTTTCTTCTATTTCGCTGCATTCTCACCTTTCTTTTTGCCCCACCCACCTAGCCCCGTGAGTTATTGGTGTCTGTTTTTTGACAAGTTATGCTGCACCATGCAGCTAGAGATCCACTGGCACATGGCCACCCTGAGTCCATGCCACCTCAAATTGCCAGCTCCTTCAGCATCATTCCCAAGCTTTCCTCCTGCCTGACCTGCCTTGCTGCACCATAGCTGAGTACTCAGCCCCTGGATAAAAGGGTGAGATATATTCAGCTCACAGATGAACAAGGAAAAAAACACCCCAATTCCACCTGCTAGACATAGCCAAATGAAACAAAAAAATCAGAATGCAACCAACAAATCTACTGTCACTAAATGGGGGAAATAATTCCTGTACATCTGAAATAAGGCATAAAACATCAGATGACATTCTGGTAGGAAGAAAAGGCATGGAAACTAACTGCTAGGGGATTCAAAACTGTAATATTCAGCACTCTACAAGGAAAGAATGAAGGGAAATACAGACAAAAATAAAGAATAAATAGAAAAAATAATCGAAATAATAGAAAAAAGCAATGGAAAAATTCAGGAAAATATACAGGAAAAATATGAAAATAAACAATTAGGAATCATACAAAAAGAGCAATATGAAACCCAAAAGAAAAACAAGATTTCAAAAACGGATGGTGCAATAGAAGCTTTAAGGAGTATATTTGAAACAACAGACAATGTGATCAGAGACACTGAAAGCAAATCTTTGGACATCAATTTGCATGAGGAAAACCAGAGAAAAGGAAAAAGAAAAACAAAGGAAACATGAGAACAGTGTTGGATAAAATCCAAAGCAAAAATTCATGACTGATCAGAGTTCTAAGACAGGGGAGAGAAAAGAATACACAGAGAGCATCACTGAAGATTTGCTGATAGAGAACTTCTCTAATATCATATAAGATGAAAAGCTGACTATCCAAGAAGCTCAACGAACTGTATATACAATAGACACCAAAAGAAAGTCACCAACGAATAGCATAATCACATTCACTAAAAGCAAAACCAGAGACTCCTTGAAAGCAGCTTGAGAAAATGAAAAGTCACATACAAAGTAAGACAATAAAAGAACCTCTGATTACTCTGAAGACACATGGAGGCAACAAGATAATACAATAACATATAGAAAACCTCAAAAAAAAATCTCAAACAAAAATAACGTATCCTGCAAAACTCTCAAATAAGATGGTGAAATTATCACATTTATGGATAAACAGAAATTAAGGAAGTATGTAAAAACCAAACCAAACTTACAAGCATTATTAGATGTAATTCTTCAGTATGAGAACCAACAACATCAGACAAATCCTGAATCTGGGACACCAGAAAGCATCAGCCAGATAACAACCTAAGTAAGGAAATCTCAAGGATAAAACACGAAAGATTCACAACAGAGAACCAGAGAGATCAACATGTGAATGAAAACAATGTCAAAACACTAGAAGAGGGAATAAATGATGGAGATATTCACCTTTCAAATGGAGATAATATCTAGTAATGGGAGACTGGTTTAAGCTTAGAAAGATAAAGGTAAATTACAAGACAATAATACAGAAAGTTAAAAAAACTACTCATCAAATTAGAGAAGGAAAACACAAAGTGTGAGTAAACAAAAATCTACATAAATGAAAGAAATAAAAAAAACTACAAACAAAAGGAATTCAGCCTAGGAGAATAAGAACAAAGAAATGTTAGCACACACACACACACACACACACAAGCCTACAAAGTGACAGGAATAAACTCACACCTATTGATAATCATATTGAAGGTAAATGATTTAAATGAACCCATAAAGAGACAGACTGACAAAATGGATAAAAGAAGACAAGAGACACACCTTAGAAAAAAATGACATGAGTATGTTAAAAATGAAAGGATGAAAAAAAATAAAGGAAGGAAACAGCAAGCCAGAAACAAGATTGACAATACCAATCTCAGATATAATACACTTTAAAACAAAATCCACCACATAGGACAAGAAAAATCATTATATAATGATTAAAAGGACAATTGATCATGATATAAAAATATCTACACACTCAAAATAAAGGGGAGGAACACAAACTCTAACAGCAATGAAACTAGAAATTGGCAGTTCTGCAGTAATAAGAAACTTTAACACACCACTCTTGGCAAAGGGCAGAAAATCTAGAAGGAAACCAAAGATTCAGAAAATCCTAAGGCCACAATCAACTTTCATGACCTCATAGATGTATATAGAATATCTAACAGCAGCAAAGTATGTGTTCTTTTCCAGCACATATAGGATATACTACAGAATACACCATATCTTCAGCAAGAGAGCAACTCTCAATCAAATCCAAACATAAAGCTTAGCTGATCACAATGCCATAAAAGTAGAAATTAATAAAAAAAAAAAACAAGAGAAAAAATCAAATATAAGGAAACTAAGTAACATCTTGTGTAAAAACCAATGAGTAAGAGAAGAAATATAAGATGGAATAAAAAAACCCCTAGAATCAAACAAGAATGAAAACATATCATAGAAAAACCTTTAGAATACTGCTACACAGGTGCACAGAAGCCAATTTACAGCAGTAGAGGCATATATCATAACAGAAAATAGGATCACTATCAAAATGTAAAGTCTACAACCGGAACAAACAGAAAATAGCAGCAAGAGACGCCTGCAACCACCAGAAGAAAGGAAATAATAAAAACCAGAGAAGAAATAAAGGAAGTAGAGAATGGAAAAACAATAGAATTGACAAGTCAAAAGTTGGTTGTTTTAAAGGATCAACAAGTCTACCAACAACTGGCAAAACTCACAAGAGAAAAACAAAACAGGAAATAAATTATCCAAAGAAGAAATGAAACAAACAGGAGACATCACAACACATCTGACTGAAATAAAAAAAAGATCACAACAGAGTACTATAAAAGACTATACTGCAACAAATATGAAAACGTAAAAGAAATGGGCAAATTTCTAGAAGGATGCTACCTACCTAAACTAACATAAACTGAATTTAAAAATCTCAGTAGACTAATAAAAAGAGAATAGACTGGAAAGATAATAAAGTCTCCCAACAAAAGAAAAGTCTTGATCTTTACGGCTTCACTGGAGAATTCTACCAAACATTCAGAGAAATCTTGCAACATTACTACTTGGACTTTATTAGAACATAGAGGAAGGGGGTATTTCCAATTTCATATTAAAGTCACCATTACCCTAAGTCACCATTACCCTAACATCAAAAATGGCAAAGACAACACACAGAAAAGGAAATTGCAGACCAATGTCTTTTGTGAATACAGATGCAAAAATTCTCAAAATTCCTAGCCAACAGAATTCCACATTGTGTAGGCAATAATATGAGGACTGCCAATTAAGTTCATGAACTCATCCTAGAAAAAGTGCTACATACTTCATTGCTGAATATCACTACAGTTCCTCTTGAAGTACTCCCCTTGGAAAGCTATGCACCGACACCAATGCCTAGTCAGTCTCTCAAAGCAATTTTGGAACTCTTTCTGGAACAGCCATCTGAGCTGTCGTTGTATTCCCCTTGGTGTCCTGAATGTCATCAAAATTCTTCCTTTTAATGTTTCCTTTATTTTTGGGTAAAGAAAAAAGTCATTGGGGCCCAGATCAGGTGAGTAGGGAGGGTATTCTAACACAGTTATTTGTTTGTTGGCTAAAAATTCTCTCACAGACAACTATACGATTAAGCTTGTGAACTTGCCATTGTGTCACTGTGTGCAACGGCCATTACAGAAAGAGTTCCAAAATTGCTTTGAAGGGTGGACTAGGTGCTGATGTGAGTGCATAGCTTCCCAAGGAAAGTACTTCTAAGGTGACCATAGTGATACTCAGCAATGAGGTACGCAGCACTTAGGACAATTAAGTTTGTGGACTTAATTGCTGCTCCTTGTGCACTGCAACAAAGTGGGATGCATATCAGGTATGGAAAGATGGTTCAAAATTAGAAAATCGATCAATGTAATTCACCATATAAATAAACAAAGCATCACATGATCATTTCTTTTGACACAGAAAAGGCATTCTGTAAGTCTGACACCCATTCCTGATAAAATTGTCAATAAAATAAGAAGTATAGAAGGGAAATTCCTCAACTTATGAAAATGCAAGTACACAAAACTAACAGCCAGAATCATTCTTAATGGAGAGAGGCTAAAAACACTCCCCTGAAACAGTAATAAGACAAAGATGCTATGTATCACCACATGCATTTAACGTTGTGCTAGGAGTTCTAACTAGAACAATAAAACAAGAAAAAGAAATCAAATACATCCAAATCTGTAAGGAAGAAGTAAAGCTATCCCTACTTGTGGATAATATACCATACATAGAGAACCTAAAAGACTCCACAAGAAAACTACTGGCACTAATAGAAAGATGTAGCAGTGTAACTGGGTAAAAGATAAACAAGCAAACATCAGATTTCTATACACCAATAAAAGAGAACCTCAGAAAGCAATGTGATTTATAAAAGCACCTAAAAAATTATAATACTTAGGACTAACTCTAACCAGGGGTATAAAAGACCTATGCTAAGAGAGAATAAAATGGGGTAGAGCAAAGATGGTAGAGTAATAACAAGTCTCTGCTAAACCTCAGAACAACTAAGAATCTCAAAATTAATGGAATACGCTCAAGACAGTGATCCAGAAGGACTAAACTGTGCTTAGAGAACCAGAAGTACAAAGGGAGGAAAAGGAATCTCTCTGGAGTCCTGAACCACCTGGTGTAAAACAACACAGCTGGAGGGAGATTCTCTGTGAACTGAAGGCAACCTGGGCATGGAGAAAACCTGCCTCCAGTGAATCTTAGAAACCTAGGGGAGCCGAGAAACAAAAGCTGGTCTAACCTTGAATTTGGCTAAAGAGACTTGCCCCAACCTAAGCATTTCAGCCTTCAGCCCAGACCTGAGGAGCCCTCATGCAGGTTAGAACACTCTGGGATGAGGCTGGCAGGCAGTCAGAGTGGCAAGGAGCCAGGAGGCCTTGGACAGAAGAGCAGGGAGACAGGGCAGGGAGTGCGGAGAAGGGAGGCCAAGGCTTCCAGTGTCCCAGAATGATAGGGCAGAAGAGGGAAGAGCTGGGGGGGAGCATGAAAGTGTGCTCCATGTGGTAGGCCTTAGTCCTGCATAGGACTGGGAGGCCTACTTCCAGGTACCCCATGGCTACAGAGCAGGCTACCATGGGACCTGGGGGTGAGGAGTGAATGGCTGAGCTACTGGAAGTCCTGGGACCAGTCTTGGAGCTGATAGACCAGGAAGCTCTGGGCTTCCACAGTCCAGGGTAGGAGGCCTGAGAGAGCAGACCCTTGGTTGGGAAAGGATTGGGGCTGTTGGGGTCAGTAAGACTTGGGATCAGGCAACTGGGCAGGTCTGGAGTAAGGACCACAAGCAGCTGGTCAGCCACTGGAGCCTCATGCACAGTGGACTCAGGCCACTGTTGGGGGACAGTAGTGAGCACCAGTTGGCCGGGCAGCCATTAGTGCTCCTTGCACCGGGAAGGCTTGGCCTCGGGTGAACTGAGAGGAGGGGAGAGATTACCCCAGTGGATAGATAGCCATTGGAGCCAAGTGAGACAGGGATGGCTGGGCTCAGGCAACCCTGAGGAAGGGGAGTGATCACCCCAGCAGCAAGGCAGCCACTGGAGCTGGGTGTGCTGGGGAGGCCTGGGCTGAGATGACTCTGGGGGAGTCAGCTTTTCACCCTCGTGGCTAAGCAGACATTGGATCCAAGTGTACCTGGGAGACTTGGGCTCAGGGGACCTGGGGTAAAGGGAGTGATCACCCCAGCAGCTAGGCAGCCAGTGAACGAAGCTTCCAGAGATCCCCATCCAACCATGAGGCAACAGAAACAGCTGCAGCTGTTGCTGCTGTAGCTTGGGGAACAAGGCACGAGTGAGCGACCACCCTCTCCCGCTACACCTGAACCTGAGGCTGAGGCTTTGCGAGAGATCTGCCAAACCAGAGGCAGCTGCAGCAGCAGCATTGTGTCCTGCCTGCCTTGGGGTGAATGCGAAAGTGCAGCACCTGTGCAAGTGATTCCCAGCAGGCCAGAGGTAGAAGCAGTGGTGGTGCTGCTGAAAGCAGGTGTGGCTCCCCGACCCAGGGGCATAGACCAGCATGGGATAGTAAGAGCAAGCAACAGGTGGTGCTGCTGAAAGCAGGCATGACTTCCCCACCCAAAATTGACAGACTGGCACAGGACAGTAGGAGCAAGCCACAGAAAATAATCAGACTGTACAGAGAATCTATGGCTCAGCCTCAACAGAGAGACACTGGTTAGGCCAATCAAACTATTAAGTTTTTTCACTGCAACAACTTCTGGATGGCTCAGAGACAACAATCAATCTCTAAACACCTAAAGAAGCAGACTACTATGGCTTCTGAAAAACCAAAAAAACCAAACCCACTGCTGTCAAGTTGGGTCCAACTCATAGTGACCCTAAATGTCAAAGTAGAACTGCCCCATAGAGTTTCCAAGGAACACATGGTGGATTTGAACCACTAACCTTCGGGTTAGCAGCTGTAGCACTTAGCCACTATGCCACCAGGCTTTGCTTTTACATGATACAAACTTCAAAAAATTATGTAAACTAGATAATAGTGGTGTCACTCAGGGGCAAGAAAGATTGTCATGAAAACCTTGGTCTTCACAATGCAAAAACCCTGCAGATAACATCACTCATTTTGTCTCTTTAGGTGGATGCATATTGGGAGAGAGTGACTTGGCGACTTCAGCTAGGTCCTGGCAAAAGAGTCCTCGAGTACTGTGGACTGAAAAGTCACATAATCCAATTATCTCATTTTAAAAATGAAGAAAATGATATGTCTCATGCACAAGTTTGCAAAGTAAATTGCAAGGAAGGCAAGTGACCAAATCTCTCTTTTTGCCCAGGTGTTTTTCCACTCGTCCATGTTGCATCTCTTAGAAAAACCCTAGTGAGTGCACATAAGTATGTGAGCATGAGAAATGCCAGGGAAATCAACATGACTCTAAGGTGTCTCTGGCCTTATAAAACAGAACACCTGTGAAAGGTGTAACTTAGGCTCCGTGATTTCACAGCCCTGCTCATCACCTGCATGTTCTCTTTGATCCTCTTCTCGTTGAAGCTCTTGGCCAAGACCATGACCCCACGCTGTAGCTGGTAGCGAAGAGCAATCAGGGCTGGGGTTCGCTTGTGTTTTTTTGCCAGGGCAGCAAGAACTGGATCATCCAAGAGGATAGGGGAGCTCTGGTCCACCCTGGAAGGAAAAGCAAAATACTGAACACCTGAGGCTGAGTTTTCACTTTTTTAGGAGGCTTCTAAAACTGACTAAATTATTTCCTCCAGACTGGTGGTTCTCGAACTGTGGTCCCTGGACTAGTATCATCTTTAATACCTGGAAACGTGCTAGAAATGAAAACTCTAGCACTTCACTCAGATTAATTGTACAGAGCTGATGGGGAGCCAGCCTTCTGTATTTTAAAAAAGGTTTCCAAGTCATTTTGATGCTCTGTCAAAGATGGAGCTCCGACAGCACAGTGCTTAAAGCACTCAGCTGCTAAGCTGAAAGCCAACTGTTCTAAGCCACTCTTTGAAAGATATGACAGTAGACTTCCCTAAAGATTTACAGCCCTCAAAACCCTACAGGGGCAATTGTACTCTGTCCTTGCTCTAGTTGCTGTAGTTAGAATTGACTGAGTAGCAGTGGGTCTAATTTGAAAATCATGGCTCCAGGTCCTTGCTCTTCTTTTATTCTCAGTGACTGCTTAACTTCTTTTGATGTAGCCCCAGAGGAAGGAGCATGAAAGTGGGAAGAGAAGTGGGGAGACTTGGACGTTTTTATTCTTAATCTTCTAAAATATTGGTGAAAACTGAGTAGGTGCCAAATGGAAACTTCATTCTCATCCTTAAATCTAGTGTGTAACATTTGTATAGAAATGTCCAAAATATTTTCAGACAGTAATTTCTTTTCATCCTCATAGACCTGGGAGTTGGTTAATATTTTCTTGACTTAATTGTAACTGAAGCTTATGGAGGATATTACGTGAAACATGTTAATCAGTAAGAAAGTGTCAAAATCGTGACCTGAGCTTGTGTCTTCTGTCTCAGTTATTTAATTAGGTATAGATTTTAATATAGACATTTATTATTAATGTGGAAACTACAAATTAGAAATGCAGATCCCATTTGACGGCACTTGGCTGGCTATGCCAAGATCTGGAAAAAATGGCCAAATGCCTGGATCTCACAGGATATAGCTTAAAATAATCAGTAACCTAGCCCTTAGAGGTTGTGAACTAGTTTGCTTCTTTAAAGTATAAACTAACAAGCTGACTCCCTAGCCCACATTGCAAATAGTCACCAGCCCTGCTATCTGCATACCTTCAGAAAGCATGGACCCTCTGTGATACCCTTCCCTCACTGAAACAGTGCCACATTAGTCTTTTAAAGCTAATTAATATTCCAGAGGAGAAATGATCTCAAAGGACATTTTAGTGATCCTCTGAAAAGCTGGTTGAAACCACCTGCTCTTCTGGGGCTCTCTCTGTTCCTCTTCACTATATTAACCTTAATGATGTCAATTTCTTTTGAACATATAGTGTAGTCGGCATGTTATCTTCTCTGCAAATTGTTGGTTTAGTAATAAATCTTTACTACTGTTTTTTAATTTTCCCATTCACAGAAATTATTTTACATTAACCATCTGTCACCAGACACACAATGTAAAAGCACTGAGCTGGGTGATGGGAATATGAAGTATTTCTGCAGTTTCTCTCTCTCCTTTTGCCCAAGTAGTTGAGAGTTAACACCAAGAAATAGGGTATGTTGTTTTGGATAATATCCAAGTCTTCCTTATTACCAATTTTTATCTCGTTGGGATCCCAGAGCACTGTAGGCAACCAGAGCAATATCTTTTGACTTGCAGAAATCCAGCAGCTGACTCTGATTGAGATAAGGGTGACACTCCACCTGTAGGATTTCAAAATAGAAGAGAAGCATTATTCTGGGTCTGGAAGACGGCAAGAACTTTTAGCTTTGGTTGTCAAAGTATGCCAGAAAGCATGCAAGCACTAAAACAATTATGAGCATACTTTCAGAGAGCAAAGGAAACAGCTTGGTGGGCAAGTTTGAGTATCAAAAGGAATAAAGAAGAAAATAATTTCTTTTTAAAAAAATATTTTAGTTGGATCCGACTTGACGGCACTTGGCTTGGCTTGGCTACTTTAACTAAAAGTTTACAATCCAAGTCAATTTGCCATACAAAATCCTGCACATGTACATCCAAGCAATAGAGCGGGTCTTCCAACTGTGTGACTTTGGGAAGGTAACTTTGGGAAGAAGAGACATTTTCATGATGTTAAGTGCACTTTTCCTTTCCACACTGTACTTCCCATAGTCATTCAACCAACTCCTGTCCTCTCCTCTCCACCCTCCCATATCCCCTCTGCAGGGGAGCTGCTCTGAGAGCCTCATGTATATATCTTAAGCTAAAAACACACACTTCACCAGTATCACTCTATGTTTTATAATCTAGCCCAATCTTTGTCTGGAGAGGTGGCTTCGGTACTGCTTTCAGCTCTGGGCTATCAGTGTGTTCATAGGCCATGTTCTCAGTGGATCCTACAGGATGTCAGACCATCAAGTGTGGTCTTTCAACAGAGTTCTAGATCTGCACTCCACTTTTTCTCCCGCTACTTCAGTGTCTCCATACTGTGTTCCCTGTCAGTTCAGTTACTAGTGGTGGCTGGGCACCATCTAGTTTTTCTGGTCTAATGTTAATGTATTCTGCTGATCATTTGAATTTTTCCATTCCCTGGGCTCATAATTTCTTTATGTCATTGATGTCTTTTATTCTCCTCTACTCCAGGAGGTTTGGCAGTAATTGATGGTCCTTAGACTGCAGCTCTCTAGCTATTAATACCCTAGACACCACTCACCAAAATGGGATGCAGAATATTTTCTTTTTTAAAAAAAATTTACTCAAAGCAATATTTAATATAATTATTTAATATTTATTATTATTTAATATTGTTCTTCTTCCTCAGTAATTCTTTACTTATCCAGGGCTTCTTCCCTTTCCACATGAAGTTGGTGATTTGATTTCTCCATCTTATTCAAAATGACATCAGAATTTGTGTTAAGATTGCATTGTATCTATAGGTAGCTTTGGGAAGAACAGACATTTTCATGATGTTAAGTCTTGCTATCCATAAACAAGGCAGGTTTCTCCATTTATACACGTCTCTTTTGGTTTCTTGCAGTAGACACTTGTAAGTTTTTCTGTACAGGTTTTAACTTCTCTGGTCAGATTTATTCCTGTTTTCCCTTCTCGGGGGCTATTGTAAATGGTACTGATTTGGTGTTTTTCTCTTTAATGGTCTCTTTATTGGTGTATAGGAATCCCACTGATTTATTTACGTTTATCTTAAATCCTGATACTTTGTTGAATTCTTCTATTAGTTCCAGTAGTTTTTTCGGTGCTAATTCTTTAGGGTTTTCTCTGCATAAGATCATATTATCTGCCAAAAGATATACTCTTAATTCCTCCTCACCAACTTGGATGTCCATTATGTCTTTATGTTGTCTGATTGCTCTAACTAGAACCTCTAGCACAATGTTGAATTGAAGCAGTGACAATGAGCAACCTTGTGTGGTTTCTTTTCTCAAGAGGAATGCTGTCAGTTTGTCTCCATTTAGGAGATGTTGGCTATTGGTTTGGCATAGATGTCTGCTATTATGTTAAGGAATTTCCCTTCTATTCCTATTTTGCTAAGAATTTTTAATGAGAATGGCTACTGGACTTCGTCAAATGTCTTTCTTGCCTCAGTTGATAAAAATCAAGTGATTTTTCTGTCTTCTTGTGTTATTTATGTGGTTAACTACAAGTTTTTCTGATGTTGAACCATCTCTGCCTCCCTAGTATCAATCCCACTATATCATGGTGAGTTTTTGTTATATTATTGAATTCTATTGACTAGAATTTTGTTGAGGATTTCTTTTGTCTTAGTTTATGAGAGATATTGGTCTATAATTTTTATTTTTTGTGTTATGATTATCTGGTTTTAATATCAGGGTTATGCTGTCTTAAAGAGAATTTGGGGAGTATTCCACTGTTTTCTATACTCTGAAGTATCTTTAGTAATAGTGGTGTCAGCCCTTTTCTAAAAGTTTGGTAGAATTCTCCAGTGAAGCTGTCAAGACCAAGACTTCTTTCTGTTGGGAGTTTTAATTTTTTTTAATTATTATTATTTTTTATTAAATAAAAAAATGAAAGTGTACATACTCTGTGCTTACAATATTGGGTTAAGAGAGGAGGAGTACACAAGTTGTGTGGAAGTCTCATTAATATTGATCTTCTTACTAATGTGAATTGTCACCAATTTCACCTTACCAAATTTCTAGCAATTATCTAATCTAAACCCTTGCCCCTTGCCTTCCCGCCCTCCTACCTTCCCCACCCTTGTAGCCGTCAAAGAGTCTTTTCTATTATGTATGAGTATGCTTTTAAGTTTTTATCATAGGGGTCTCATATAATAATTGTCCTTCTGTCGCTGACTAGTTTCACTCAATAGAATGTCCTCCAGTTGAGACCAAATTGAGAGATGTTTCCTGCTATCATCATTGTTATTTATCAGTGTATAGTACTCCATGGAGTATATACCAAAGTTTATCTATCCATTCTTCTGTTGTTGGGTATCTGGGTTGATTCCAGATTCCAGTGGATTCCAGATTCCATGGATTCCAGTCCATGATTGCAATGAACATTCGTGTGCATGTAGCAGTTGGTGTGAATGGCCTTGATTTTGTAGGATATATTCTGAGCAGAGGAATAACTGGGTCAAATGGTATATCTATATTAATTATTGTAAGGTAGTGTCAAATTGCTTTCCAAAGAGGTTGCACCATTCTGTGATCCCACCAACAGTGAAGGAGAGTTCCAATCTCTCCACAGCCTCTCCAACATTTATTGTTTTGCGTTTTTTGGATCATGGCCAATCTTGCTGGGGTGAGGTGGTATCTCATTGTCGTTTTGATTTGCTTTTCTTTAATAATTAATGATCGTGAACATGTCTGCATGTGTTTTTTAACTGCCTGGATCTCCTCTTTAGAGAAGTGTCTGTCCATCTCCTTTGCCCATCGCTTAATTGGATGATTTGTCTCTTTCTTATTGATATTTTGTAGAACCTTATAGATTATGGAGATCAGGTGTTGGTCTGACATAGAGTTGCCAAATATTTTTTCCCATTCTGTAGGTGGTCTTTTTTAATTCTTTTGATGAAGTCTTTGGATGAGCAGAAGTGTTTGATTCTTATTAATTCCTATATATCTATTTTCTGATGAATGTGTTTTGTTTGTCAGATTTTGAAGTCTGTCTATATTGCATATTAAAACATCCATTGTTGACCCTATCTTATCTTGGATGAGCTTTATCATTTTAGCTTTTATATTCAGGTCTTTTATCCAATTTGAGTTGATTTTTGTATGAGGTGTGAGATATGGGTCTTGTTTCAATTAACTCCAATACTAATGAGGCTATTTCACACCATAGAAAGAGATGAAATACTTCCAAATTCCTTCTATGAAGCCAGCATTACCCTAATACCAAAACCAGGGAAAGATCCCACAAAAAAAGAAAATTACAGACCAATATCACTGATGAATCTAGATGTAAAAATCTTCAACAAAATTCTGGCCAATAGAATTCAACAATCATTCATCATGATCAAGTTGATTTCATTCCAGAGATGCAAGGCTGGTTCAACATCAGAAAAGCAATTAATGTAATCAATCATATTTATAACACAAAAGATAAAAATCACCTGATTTTGTCAATTGACGCAGAAAAGGCATTTGACAAAGTTCAACATTCATTCATGCTTAAAACTCTCAGAAAAATGGGAATAAAAGGGAAATTCCTCAATATAATCAATAGCATCTAAGCAAAGCCAACTGCTTTCATCATCCTGAATGGTGAAAGACTGAAAGAATTCCCTTTGAGAATGGGAACTAGACAAGGATGCCTGCTCTCACCACTTCTATTCAACATTGGTTGGGAGTTTTTAAATTACATTTTCAAACTCTTGTTTTGTGATGGGTTTATTAAGTTGTTTTACTTCTGTTTGTATTAGCTTTGGTAGTTAGTGTGTTTCTAGAAATTTGTCCATTTCTTGTAGGTTTTCATATTTATTAGAATACAAGTTTTCATGTTATTCAGCTTTGATTCTTTTAATTTCAGTTGAGTCTGTTGTCATATTGCCCATCTCTTTCCTTATTCAAGTTATTTGTTTTCTCTATTGTTTTTCTTTTGTCAGTTTGACCAGTGGCTTATTGATTTTGTTGATCTTTCCAAACAACCAGCTTTTGTTCTTTTTAATTCTTTCTATTGCTTTTCTATTCTTTAATTCATTAAGTTCTTGTTTAATTCTTGTCATCTATTTTCTCCTGGTGCTTGACATGTTCTTTTGTTGATCTTCTACTTGTTGAAGTTGTGGAGTTAATTCTTTGATTTGAAACTTTTTTTCTTTTGGATGTGTGCATGTATGGAGATAATTTGACCTCTGAGCATTCCTTTTGCTGTGTCTCAGTTTCTAGCAGGATGTGTTTTCATTCTAATTTGATTCTATGAATTGCTTTATTTCATCTTTGATTTCTTCTGTAATCCAGAGGTTCTTGAGCAAGGTGTAGTTCATTTTCTATGAATTTGATTTTTTACACTTGCTTTTTCTTTAATTGATTTCTACTTTTATGGATTTATGGACTTAGGAGATGCTTTGTAATATTTCAGTGCTTTGGATTTTGTTAAGAGTTGCTTTATGGATTAATATGTCATCTGTTCTGGAGAATATTCCAAGTGCTTTGGAAAAGATTGTATACTTGTCTGTTTTGGGGTGGAATGTCCTGTATATGTCCCTGAAGTCATGTTTGTTTGTTGTGGCATTTAGATCTTTTGTGTCTTTATCAAGCTTTCTGGATGTTCTGTCCATCACTGAAGGAGGTGTGTTGAAGACTCTTGCTATTATTGTGGAGTTGTCTATTTCACTTTTCAATGCTGTTAGAATTTGAGACACTTAGAAACTCCATTTTTGGATGCATAAATATTTAATATTGTTATGTACTCCCGATGTATTGACCCTTTGAACAATATACAGTGACCTTCCTTGTCCACTGTGGTGGATTCTGCTTTGAAGTCTATTTTATCTGAAGTCAATATTGCTGCTTTCACTCTTGGTTGAATGTTCTTAGTTTGGTATATATTTTTCCATCTATTGAGTGTCAGTGTGATTGTGTCTTTAAGGCCAAGGTATATCACTTAGAAACAGCATATAGATGGATCATGCTTTTTTTTTTGTTATTCATTCTGCCGTCCTTTGTCTCTTTATTGGTACACTGAAGCCACTTATGTTCAAAATAATTGCTGATGGGTATGAACTTAGTTTCAACAAGTTGTAGAGTCTCTTCTGATACCCAATTTGGTCTTTTCTTCCTGTCTTTTGAATGACCTCTTGTTTTCTTTCTGTATGATGTCTTTGATGTCATTCTACACTTGGTCTGGTCTTTGGTTATTTGTGTTCAGTACATCGGATTTGTTCTTGAGATGATTTCCAAACTCTGGTGTGATGTACTTCAGTTAGTATTTTGACTCTTGTGGACTTGTTCTAATTCAGTTTCAATATGAACTTGCATATAAGTAGTTGATGATCTGTGCCACAGTCATCAACTGGTCTCGTTCTGACTGAAGATACCGAACTTTTCCATCATCTCTTTCCACAGATGTAGTCAATTTGGTTCGTGTGTATTCCATCCAGTGAGGTTCATGTGTACATTCACCATGTATTTTGACAAAAAAAGTATTTTCAATGAAGAAGTGGTTGGTCTTGTAAAATTCTATCACATGGCCTCTAGCATTGTTTCTGTCACCAAAGGTATATTTTCTAACTACCAGTCCTCCTTTTTTGATAAAGACACCCGTGGAAGCAATAGTTAAGGATTAAAAGACACATTGAATTGGGAAAGTCTGCTGCAGAAGACCTATTTAAATTGTTTAAAAGTAAAAATGTCACCTTGAAGACTAAGGTACACCTGATCCAAGCCCTGGTCTTTTCAATCTTATCATTTGCACAACAAAGCTGATCAACAAATAAGAAAGACAGAAGAAGGATTGACACCTTTGAATTGTGATGTCGGAGAAGAATGTTGAACATATCATGAACTGTCGAAAGAACAAACGTGTCTGTTCTGGAAGAAGTCCAACCAGAGTGCTCCATGGAAGCAAGGATGGCAAGGCTGCATTTGACATAATTTGCACATGTTATTAGGGGGAGTCCGTTCCTAGAGAAGGATATCATGCTTGGTAAGGTAGTGGGTCAACAGAAAAGATAGATTTACACAGAGGCTGAAAAAAAAGTGGGCTTAAGCATAAAAACAATTGTAGACATGATGCAGGACTGGGCAGTGTTTCGTTCTGTTGCTCGTAGGGTCTCTATGAGTCAGAACCAACTTGATGGCACCTAACAACAACAGCAGTGTATTTAGTGCTGTCATTTTGATGTCTTTTTTGGGGTGTTGTTGACAGTTTCTTTGTACCACTTAATTTTCTGTGCTGAGTTATTTTTGGATTTTCTTTTCATCCTTTTCATTGTTGTTGGTTTTATATCTGCTGAGACTTCTTGATTTTGTTTTTTTGTTTTGATGTGCAACATTTTAATTTCTTTTGCAGTTACCTTGGTATTTACTCCTAACATTCCAGTCTTTAATTTCTTTGTATCACTTTGAATTCCTCTCCATCTAAAAGATCTATGAATATATTGATTTGTCTTTGTTTTGGTATAATGTCATCATTTACTTACCAAGATCTGTGTTTACCTACTTTTACTGTCTTTGCTATGGTTTATTTTTGTGGATTCCCTATCTGTGTTGATATCTGAATGCTATGTCCTGCATTTTATCTTCGAGTATACACCTAGTGAAATTGATTTTCTAACTGAAGAACTTCCTTAAGTTTTTCCAGTGATTCTGGTTTGGTTTTTGCAAATTCTCTAAACTTCTATTTATCTGGGGATGTCCTAATTTCACTATCATATTTAAGAGACAGTTTTGTAGGATATATACTTTTTGTTTGGTAGTTTCTTCTTACCTTCAAGTCATTGCCTTCTAAGCATTTCCTTTTCTTTAGTTTTGGTAAGTTTGATGATAATATCTTTTGGTGTCTTTCTTTTGGGATCTACCTTGTGTGGAGTTTGATATCTATTTTTGATAGTTATCTTCTCATCTTTCATAATATCAGGGAAGTTTTCAGTCAACAAATCTTCAACAATTCTGTGTTTTCTATTATCTCCCTTTTCTTATACTCGACATTCATAAATTAGCCCTCTTATAGAATCACATGTAACTCTTAGTGATTCTTCATTTATAATTTTTTTTTCTGTGATCTTTCTTTGTATATGCTGGTGTTGCTTACTTTCTCTTCAGTGTCACTAAATCTTCATTTCTTTGCCTCAATCCTTCTTCTTTGAATTTGTATGGAATTTTCTAATTATGTAGTTTTATTGTTAATCTGCTGAATTTCCAGTCATTGTTGCTCAAGTATTTCTTGTTGTCTGTTTAATTTTTCACTATTCTCTGTTGCACTTTGCCTAATCTCCTTGCTGATATTTTGAGGAACTCTGAAAATTACCTGTTTGTATTCTACCTCCAATAATTGCAGGAAGTTGTCTTAGTCAGGAGAATTTTTTGATTCTTTGTTTTTGAAGCCGTGATGATTTTCTTCTATAAATGAGTAGAAATTGTTATCTTTGTGCCATCAGAAAATTGTTTTAACTTATTTGTTTTCTTATTGTGTTCTAACTTACACATGCATCTTTTTTTTTTATTCAATTTTTGAGTCTTCAAATATTCCGGTCATTGAGTTAGATTAATTATTGTGGACTTAAAATTCTCATGTCCTGTAATCAGATGGTTAGAGCTGTGAGAGCACTGAGAATGGTAGGGGGAGTAGCTGACTCACTGGACCTGGCAGAACTTTTTTTTTCCTTTCCTTTTGTTTCCTTCTCCAAGTCTGAGAGAAAAGCTCAATGTGTCTCAATGTGTAAGATATCCCACTTTGAGCCCACGCAGTGTGTCAGAGTTTAGCACCCTGTGTATGGGAGAGAAGGGTGGGGGAAATGCTGGCAAAAGGCAGAGAATCAATTCTGTAGGAAAGATATTGGATCTGCAAGACTTCAAAGCCCTTAGGTTAGGACGCTCAGGTGAAAGTCCTCTGTGGTTCTGTAGGGGTGGCTCTCTAACATTCAGCTTCCCTGCTGAGAAAAACATGCTCTACCCACAGTATTGCTGCTCTGCTCAACCACCCTTGCCTTGCCACAGCTCCACTTGCCTGGCTGTAGCAGATCCCTTTGTGGGGTATGGATTTAAATATGGCTGAATTATTTCCTTCTGGACTGCTATCTCCTCACTGTCACCCAGTCTGACCTCTCAGCTTTCTGCCTGATATTGATTGCTCCTAAAATGTTCTATGTAATCTTTTCAGTTGTTTTTCTTGTTCTTTGTTGTTAGAGGGGTCAGAAAATACCTGAGGCTACTCCGCCATCTTAGCCCTGCCTCTTCAGAGTAAAATAATTTCTAACATATTAAATAAATAAAAATCTCTAAATCCAGATGAATGAGAGACAGACAGAAAAGTAGAGGAAGAAATAAAAGAGCTAATGGGTGAGATCAAGAATGACAGAGAGAGAGAGAGAAGAACAATTTTTCCCTATTGAGGACGATTACTGGAGTAATTCCCTTCATCAAAAGTTGATATTTAAAGGAGAATTGCATTTTTATTCTGTCTTATAAGAAAAATTGCAGTTTAGCTCGAAATGGCTTTTTAGGGGGGATGTAAAATATTCTTGTTATATAAAAAAGCCAGGTAATAAAAGTACAGAGAATGGGAATAGTAGAAAATCATATTTACAAATTTAATCAAAATAGCTGATTTGGAAAAACAATCATCAATGGATTGTTAAGTGTAAATTTGTCAGGGAACATGATTTTCTTTGAATTCAAATTATCAACCAGTGTATTATCAGCTATTTGCTAGAGGAGAAACTTATGATTACCAAGAAGAACACTGGCTACCATATGCTTAGCTAAGTGCTGAAATCTAACTTCACTGCTGGTGGGAACATATATGAAAATGAGTTTCAAATTGGGATGCAAATTGAAGGACTCAACAACCTCATGAAATTTTCTTGCCTCCACTTTTTAACTTGGACCTAATGAAGTATTCAGATCTAACTTCCAGGTTACAAAAACTAGGACTAGAGAAGCAAGTTATTTAATAGCATAAGATCTTTATTTGGTAAATCCAGAATATTGGATAATAACTTATTTGAATGTTATGGGATGCACAAGAGTTGAGAGACTGTTGTAGATTAAAAGAGCCTGAGAAATATAACAAAAAGTAATATGTGAGCCACAATTGGATCATGATTAAAAGATTTTGGGGAAAAATGGGGAAATTTGAATGTGGACTGGTTATTAGACGATTTTAGAAAATTAGTATCAATTTGCTTAGAAATTGTGATGAAATGTGAGTGTCTGAGAGAATATTGTCATCCTTATGAGATGTATGTTGAGGTCTTGTTATGGGTTGAAATGTATCCCCACAAAATATGTATTGAAAACCTGAAGGCTGAACTCATAAATATAATCTTATTTAGAAATAGCGTTTCCCATTTCTTATGTCAGTGGGGCTGCATAGATAGAGTAGTTCCAAGCCTAATAATTTCTAAGTTATGAAACATTAAAGAGGGAAGGTGAAGCCAGATAATAGAGACAGATGCATCTGTAGGGCTAGGAACATTGGGAATTATAGCAGCTACTAGAAGATGAAACAGGCAAGGAAGGACTCTCCCTAAAGACATGACCTGTATTTCAAGTTCTAGTCTCTATGACTGTAAGAAAAGAAATTTCTGTTCTTTATGGATACTCATTTAGGGTGTTTCTGTTATAGTAGCAGTAGGTGACCAAGACAAGTATGCAGGTGGCAATTGTCACATCTACAACTTCCTTTGAAAATGTTTGGAAAAGTGAGTATATTTAAGCAACTAATTTAATGGTA
Organism: Heterohyrax brucei; assembly: GCA_028571685.1. NCBI lineage: Eukaryota > Metazoa > Chordata > Mammalia > Hyracoidea > Procaviidae > Heterohyrax > Heterohyrax brucei. Next base: position 58,507,858 of record CM053142.1, on the reverse strand, counting down.
AAATCAAGGAATATAAGACCAAGTGTCAGTCATTTCTTAGCTTTACCCTGTTGTTTACTAAGTGTTCTTTAGAGTTGATTTTTTCTACCTTATCATTGCTATGAACCAGTAACTTCATCTCTTTAACCTGGAGGACACTAATAATTTCTGGTTATTCTTCATGTATGTGTGATTTATAGGTCTAAAAACTCTGAAAGCAGACATACGAAGAAAACAAATTCTGGCATCCTAGTTACACAAAACTTTTACATCTGTTTGATCCTATCAATGTCCTTCTGCACAGAGGTTCTGCTATCTAGAATACTCTCTTTCAAAAAGGTGAAATGAGTAGGTGAAGGGTATATCGTACATAGTTACAGAAAAAAAAATGTGAAGAACAGAAAGCAGGGGAAGCTCTGGTGGGCAGAGGAGTCTCACCTGGTTGCAGACAGGCTTGTACTTGAGCCTCGGCTTGTTCAGGATCAGTTCCAGCTGTCTACGGTTAAAGTTGGACACTCCAATGGACTTGGTCAGCCCTGCATCCTTACACTTCTCCAGGGCCTGGTGTGAAAAGAAGAATTTGTGTAATTTGGCCATAGAACAAATGAGAGAGCTGTTCAAAGAATCAGCTGTCTAGAAATCACCATGAAATTGGCAGTATTTGTCATGAAGAGCGAAAGTAATATAGAGAAAATTGGAAGAAGATGATGAAAAATTAATGTTTCTTTTTTAGGAAAATAGAAGACAATACCGCACTCTGTCCTCAATTTTCTTTTTCTCTATGTCATATTCCAGTAAGGCTCTCTTCTACACAAATGTATAAAAACATCACAAATCAGAGTCATGAATTTATAAAGCCAATTGGGCATGTTCCTCTTGGTCCAGCGGTAGCTTTAGACACATTCGATTAACTTTTCCCTAGAAACACTATTTTCATGTAGATTTTACATGCTGATCTCTCTTGAGTCTCTTCTTATTTCCCAGGCTGCTCTGCTTGCTACAGTTTCACCATCTCTCTTGGCTCTGTTACTAAAGCATTTCAGTGATCAGTCCTCATACCTCATTTTTTCTTTATCTTGTCTCACTCCTAAGTGATCTATTTATATTTATGATTCTAAATACTGTCTACATGACTATGTCTCACAAATTGTGTCCTAGACCTACCCTGATACTTACATATTAATAGATTCCCAGATTCATGTGCTTTTTCATCATCTCTATAGATGTTTGATTAGGCATCCCGAAGTGAACATGCCGAAAACTGCACTTCTGTTCTTCCTGACAAATCTGTTTCTCTTGTAGTCTTTGTTTCATTGAGAGCTAACACTGCCAACAATTTCTTCAGGACAAGTACCTCATTCTCAGACTAATTCTCTCTCTGTCTTACACACCTCCTTCAGGCTATCAAAGCATCATGTCTTCTCTACTCTAAGAAAAGATACAGTATAGCTCTTACAACCTTCCTACTTTTATCCCATCATTTATCCTCTGGGTTATTTTATCAACTTTATATTCGGCCTTTCTGATTCTGCTCTTAACTCCTGAAGTTTATTATCCACATATCATTTGGACACATGCTATTTAGGAGAACTTCCTGTGGTGACATAAATTGTTCACGTCCTCCCTGTACAGAAGTACAGCCAGAATGCTCCTTAGAAACAAGCATGATGAGACTTAGGTTTTGGTACTTTGGAGATATGTTATCAGGAGGGACTATCGTGCTTGGTAACATAATGTGTAAGTTAAAAAGAAGAATCTTAACAAGATGTACTGATACAGTAGTGGTAACAATGAGCTCAAACAAAGCAACAATTTTGAGGATGGTTCAAGACTGGCAATATTTCATTCGGTTGTTACGTCAGGTCACTATAAATAAGAAGCAAATCCACAGCATGAAACAATAACCACACACCGTACAATAGGGTACCTGCTAGCCATATGTTAGTACAGAGCTATTGAAATATAGGACTGAGGAGTTTAATTTTAAATTTTATTGAATTTGAATAAATTGAAATTTGAATACTCATGTGGCAAGTATCTCCTGTATTAGTGCAAACATAGAGTAATCCTTCTATAATGTGAATCAGCTAAAACTCCTTTAATGGCTTTCAAGTTCATACAGAGTCAAAGGCGATTACATTCTTATAAGTTCTGCCATGCTCTGACCTCCGTTTGCCCTCTGAGTCCATCTCTTGCCACTCTTTTCTCTTCGAAGTTTTTGAGAGACCTGGGTGTTTCTTGGACACAGAAGCACTCTGTCTCATGAAGGGCTTTTTTTTTTTCCACCCAGATACTATTACCCTAGAAGACCTATGGGAAACGTCTTACTACTGACCTCAGGTCAAATGTCCTCACATCAGTGAAACTTTCCTAAGATGTCTTTTTTCCACAAATACATACACTAATAGATTTCCGCCACAACACTTTCTACCTCACTAAACCATAACTGCTTGATTGTGTTCTATCATCTCCTCATTGTCTGATCAAATATACAGTTAACTTTTTGCTTTTTTATCTTTTTATGGTTACCACTGGCTTTGTCTCTTCTCTTACAGACATATAATCTAAGAGGGCAGATATTGTTCTTTACTGTGTCTTGTCCACCTCCAATATTTTCTCCAATTTTTTATTAATAGATAAATGTGACTATCATAAGTCAGTATAAGGTGCATAAAACACATCAAAATTGTCAAAATGCCATCAACTGCATTCCAGAAGGAAGTAGGTTAAGAAATGTTAAAACATAAATTAACTGATCACACAACACACCAAATTACACGTTGGGCACCAGGCAAGTGGTCAGAGCAAGGAAGAAACCTATGTGGAAAGTCTCTCTCGTCTCCTTCCATGTTAGGTGAAGGGATTCATTTATTTGTCCAATACATTATATGGCGCACTAGATGGAAAACGAGGTATTGAAAGTCATTGAGTTAACATTACTTCTTGTTCTGGTTGGTTAAGCTTCTTAATGAAAGTCTGTGTCAGTCATGACACTGCTATCCTGTTTACATTAATAGGTCTGCCAGTATTCACAGTTGTTAAATAAAAAAGGATATTTTAGGAAAACATAACTTTACGCTTTTAAAACCTTTGAAAAATTTCATAAAATTTACAAATTCCTTATTCTTGTTTCCAGGGGAAGTTTAGGGAGAAAATAGGACTGTACTTGATTTTCTAGACAGCTACATTTTTCTGAAGTCGTGCCATATCAGTCTTGGGAACACATATCTAGGAAAAAAGGTTATGTCAATGAGCTTTACATTTATTATTCAATTTCCTGTATACTACTAGGTAAGATAGAAAATTTTCTTCCTTTCACCTTTCAAGAATAGCTTTACTGACTGACTGTGCCAATAACATTAGGATAGGGTCACCTTCGCTTAAGAATGAATGTCGCATTCTAGTGTGGCCAAAATAATGGTGTTCAAGGAATAAATAGAATTCTAGAGGTCCAAAGGAACTTCTATATCATTTGTAGAAATTCCTGACTTTAAAAGTGAAGTCAAAGGCGGCCATCCATTGTATTTTTCTCATTCATGTGCACACACGTCCAAAATGTGAACCAGCTTCACCCTCTTCTGGTTTCTTCATCTTTGCTATCTTCTCCAAGCACTCACCTCCCAAGTAGCACAGAGATCCACTGTGTTGAGAGCTACTTTTCCATGTTCATCTTTTGGTAGCAGCTCTTTCCCAGGCTGAAATAAAAGCAGTCATTAGAGTGATATCATAAAATATTGTCTGCACCCTTAGCCACGTCGAGTGGCATGCATAGACTGGGACACTAATCTTACATAAGGAGGTGAAATGAGTCTCCAGATGGTAATATTGCAAAGTGTTTTGCGGAAAGAGACAATGGAAAAGCTCAATATCATCAACCAGAACAAGGCCATGGACCAACTGCCAAATTCAAGTTGAAGCTGAAGAAACTTAGAACAAATCTACAAGAGTCAAAGTAGGACCTTAAATTTATCCCTCCTGAATTTAGAGACTATCTCAAGAGTAGATTTGACTTGTTGAAATTAATGATCAAAAATCAGATGAGTTCATGTCAAGGACATCAGACCTGAAGAAAGCAAGAGGTTATTAAAAAGATAGGAACAAAAGTAAAGAGCAAAATGGGTGTCATAGATACTCTTAAACTTTTTCTTGGATGTCCAGCAGTTAAGGCAAAAGTAAGAAATGATGAAGTAAAAGGATTGAACAGTAGATATCAAAGAGCAGCTTGAAAAGAAACGTATTACAGTGACATGTACAAAACCAAAGGGAAGAAAATGCTTGGCATTTCTCAAGCTGAAAGATCTGAAGAAGAATTCAAACTCTAAGTTGCAAAGTTGAAGGGTTTAGGGAAATATTAAATGATGTAGTAAGCATCAAAAGAAGATGTAAAGAACACACAAAGAGTCAGTATACCAAGAAGAGTTGGTTAATGCTCAGTCATTTTAGGACGTAGTATACAATCAGGTACCGATAGTACTGAAGGCAGAGGTCCAAGCTACACTGAAGGCATGGGGGAAAAACATGGCTTCTGGAACTGACAGAATACCAATTAAGATGTTTCAGTGAATGGATGTGGCCCTGAAAATTTTCACTTACCTATACCAAGAAATTTGAAAGATGCTACCCAGACAATCACCTGGAAGAAATCCATATTTATGCCTATTCCTAAGAAAGGTGATCCAACTGAATGCAGAAACAATTGAACAATATCTTTAATATCACACACAGGTAAAATTTTGCTGAAGATTATTCAAAAGTGGCTGCAGTAGTACATTGACATGGAACTGTCAGAAATACAAGCCAGATTTAGAAGAAGACATGGAACAAGGGATATCATTGCTCATGTCAGATGGATCCTAAGTGAAAGCAGAGAATACCACAAAGATGTTCGTCTTTGTTTTATTGACTAGTCAAAAGCACTACTGTGTGAATTACAATAAATTATGGATAACATTGTAAAGAATGGGAATTTCAGAATGCTTAGTCATATGCACAAGGAATGTGTACACAGATCAAGAGGCTTCCATTTAAACAGAACAAAGAGATACTGTGTGGCTTAAAGTTAGAGAAAGTTCGTGTCAGGTTGTATCCTTTCACCAGACTTATTCAGTCTGTATGCTGAGCACAATCCTCAAAACTGGACTATGTAAAGAAGAAAGGAGTATCAGGATTGGAAAAAGATTCATTAACAACTTAGATTATACAGATGGCAGAACCTTGCTTGCTGAAACTGAAGAGGACTTGAAGGACTTACTGATGAAGATCAAAGACCACAGCCTCCAGTATGGATTATACTTAAACATAGAGAAAAAAAAGAGAGAGAGAGAGAAAAAAAAAAAAAACCTCACAACTGAGCCAGTAAGCAACAGCATGATAAACTGAGAAACGATTCTGGTTGTCAAGGATTTCATTTGGCTTAGATCTACAATCAGCACCCATGGAAGCAGCAGTCAAGAAATCAAAAGATGTATTGCATTGGACATATCTGCTGTAAAAGACCTCTTTAAAGTGTTAAAAAGCAAAGATTTTATCTTGTAGACTAAGGTGCTCCTAGCTCAAACCATGGTATTTTTAACAGCCTCATATAGATGTGAAAGCTGGATGTATTAGGAAGACCAAAGAACTGACAACTTTGAATTGTGTTAATGAAAAAGAATATTGAATACATCATGGACTGCCAAAAGAATCACCAATTTTTTCTTGAAAGATGCAAAACCAGAATCCACCACAGAAGCAAGGATGGTGAGACTATGTCTCACATAGTTTGGACATGTTATCAGGAAAGTTCATTCCCTGGAAATGGACACAATGCTTGGTAAAGTACAGGGTCAGCATAAGAGAAGATTCTTCAATGAGACTGATGGACATAATGGCAGCAACAATGGGCTCAAGCATTACAGTGGTGGTGAGGACGGGGCAGGACGGGGCAGAGTTTCAGTCTGCTGCATCTAAGGTGGCCGCTAGTTGGAACTTGACTCATAGGCACCTAAAAACAACAACATAGTTGACTTATGTTACTTTTGTCTACCGATTATTTTTTGTTTTTAATTAAATGCTTCTCTTTCACCTTGAAAGGCAGTAAGTCACATGTCCACAATTTTCAAAACAATGGATTGCACTATACGTGCAGAATGGGCTGTTAACTGTTCAATCAGAGTTCCTTATTCCTCTAAACACATGATGGTCCAAGGGTAGGCACATGAGCCACAGACAAAGTCTAGAATCACATTTTGGACCCTTCCCTGGTATAATAATCCATATGCTCTTCTAAGAAAAAATTCAAACATTCATACAAGCTGATAGTCACAATAACAGTGGAAATGAAACAAGTTTAATTATGTATATTTCTAACCTTTAGAGGCACTGGAAAATGAATAATATAGAGATCAACATAGTCCAGCTGAAGTTTTTTCAGTGAGTTTTCCAATGCTGGCCAAACCAACTCTGGTTGAAGGAAAGTGGACCAAAGCTGCAGAGATAAAAAGAAACTTGTGTTTGATTAATGTTTTAGGCAATTTATTGAAGAAATATAGAAACAGTTGAGCTATGGATTATGACCTGTTTAGCAAATTCAAAGCTGAAATTCGTTTGCCAGCTTCATTGATATTAAGCTAAAATTTGGTTATTCCTGTAGACAGAAGAAATATGAGCCTGGCCTGTGACCAGTAGCAATGAATGTAATAGTCAGGGTTTTTTCAAACTGTTGGTCATTTATTGCGATATTTTAAATTATGCAGGTTTCATTTTGAAATGTAATAGAGGAACGTGATCACTATATCTAGTAGATGTAGAAACATGCCCTCACTAAAATAGCTAAAAGGAATGGGAATATTAGCATATATGGACTATGAAGTACACAATTAAGTTCATGAACTTGATTGTTCTAAGTGCCACATACCTCATTGCTGAATATCACTATGGTCACCTTTGACGTACTCCCCTTGGGAAGCTATACGCTGACTCCAGCACCTAGCCCGCACTTCAGAGCGATTTTGGAACTCTTTCTGGAACAACCATTGTGTACGGTGGTACAGTGACAAGGTCGTGAATATAATTATAGAGTTGTCTGTGAGGGAGTTTTGAGCCAGTAAACGAATAACCGTATTGGAACACCCTCCCTACTCAGCAGATCTGGCCCCCAATGACATTTGTCTTTACCCAGAGAAAAAGGAAGTACTGAAAGGAAGACATTTTGATTACATTCAAGACCTGAAGGGTAATATGATGACAGCTCTGGTGGCCATTCCAGAAAAAGAGTTCCTTTGAAGGGTATACTAAGTGTTAGTGTTGGTGCATAGCTTCTCAAGGGTAGTACTTTTAAGGGAACTATAGTGGTGTTCAGCAATGACATATATAACACTTTTGGTAGAATGAGTTTGTTAACTTAATCGTCAGACTGGGTAATTTGGAGGACACTGAAAAATAGTTGTCTTGGGAGAGCCCTGTTACAAGTAATGGACAATGAGGTGGACTCCACTTACTATGCAAGGACTTCAAGACTCATCTCCTGGAAAATTATTGCCTTGTTTCTCCCAATATTTACATATGTTTCTACAGGTTGAAAACTAGATGACCATAGTGGCAAAATTCCCTTTCTTCCTGGATTTCCCTTCTATCTGACCTACACATGTAAGTGCTAGTATTAGTTTGAATATACTGAATGTGTTTAGCATATGTCTACTGAAAAGTAGAAGGAAATAATAAAACAAACAAAAATTGTTGTCAAGTAAATATTATGCTCATCATCTGATTATGTTCAATAGAGTGTACAAAAAAATTTCCACAAATTTTCTCTAATTCTATCCCCAATTAAACTCCATGAGGGAAGAATTTGTATCTCTTTCATGAAGTGCACTGAAAGAAAACAGATTTTAAATTTGTTAATATATGCTAGACACAAATCAAAACATTAGCTGTAACTTTTTTGATATTCAAATAGCCATCTTACCAGGAATGGCAATTAAGTTCACAAACTCATTCTAGAAAAAGTGCCACATATCTCATTAATGAACATCACTACAGTCACATTAGATATACTCCCTTTGGGAAGCTATGCATCAACACCAGTGACTAGTCCACCCATCAAAACAATTTTGTAACTCTTTTTTCTGGAATGGCCATCAGAGCTGTTGTCATATAACCCTGATGTCCTGAATGTCATCAAAATATTTTCCTTTCAATATTTACTTTATTTTTGGGTAAAGAGAAAGGTCATTGGGGGACAGGTCAGGTGAGTAGGGAGTGTGTTCCAATACAGTTATTTCTTTACTGGCTAAAAACTCCCTCACAGACAACTATGCAATTAAGTTTGTGAACTTGTCACCCTGACAGTGTGCAATGGCCATTCTAGAATGAGTACCAACATTGTTTTGAAGGGTGGACTAGGCATTGGGACTGGTGCATAGCTTCCCAAGGGGAGTACTTTGAACATGACTGTAGTGGTATTCAGGAAATAGGTGTGTAGCACTTAGAAAAAATAAGTTTGTGGGCTTAATTGTTAGACCTAGTATATTGTTATCTGTATTGACAGAGGTGAATCATAATGTTAAGAAATCATGCATTTGAAATCATAATTTGACCAAGGAGCTCTTTGATCCCACTGTGCATGCAAAATCACAGTGCCTTAGACTGAGGCTCAGAAAATGAAATACTTGAGAATCATAAAATCTAAGCATAGTAGTGATTAGAAAGTCATCACCTCTCTCCTTTTTTGATAGTAAATTTAGTACATAAATATGTGTGAATTTGTATAAATAAACATATTTCAACAAAGCATTCAATCTTATAACCAATTACCATACACAATCACTTCAGGAATAGATCCTGTCAGGAACTGAATTGTGTTTCCCCCAAAATGTGTGTATCAGTTTGGCTGGGCCATGATTCCTAGTATTGTGTGATTGCTCTTCACTTCATATGCTGTAAATCCTAATCTCTGACTGTAGCTGATACACTGAATTATGTTAAAGAGGATTAGTTTGGGACTGTAATGCCCTTCCTAAGGTCACCTCCTTGTTCCAATATAAAGGGGGTTTCCCAGTTACGTGGCTTGCACCACCTTTTATCCTGCCAGAGATAAAAGGAAAGGGAAGCAAGCAGTGAGTTGGGAATGTCATACGATCAAGAAAGCAGCACTGAGAGCAGAGTGTGTCCTTTGGACTTGTGGTTCCTGTGCCAAGATCTCTCAGAGCACAGAAAAACTGGCACAACACAAAGACCTTCCTCCAGAGCTGACAGAGAGAAAGGGTGTGCTCTGGAGTTGGCACCCTGAATTTGAATTTCCATGCTACTGGACTGTGTAAGAATAAATTTTTCTTTGTTAAAGCCATCCAGTTGTGGTATTTCTAGCAGAGCAGTACCAGATGATTAAAGCATGTATATCACCTTTGAAGTGTAGAATATGTCTTCTCTCTTCACTGTGCCCTCAGCAATCTTGTTTCGGATGGCTCTTCCAACTTCCTCTTCATTATCATACATATAAGCTGAATCAATATGACGAAACCCAGCATCAATAGCTATCTTGGTTGCCTCTTCAGCTTTACTCTTAGGCACCTATAGAAAAACAAAATATGGTATTCAGCTTTCCGTTTGATGGAGAGGTACTGGTGCCACAAGCACTGGCCTTCACCAGAAAGAATTATTCCCTCATCTTGTTTGAGTTTTGCATATAAAGATTTGTTTGGAACTTCTCTATTTTTGTAAATGAAGCTGGGCACTGCAGTGATTCCTTCAGTTCAAGGAACCTGGGATAGTTTTCATTGGCACTGCAAGTCCCCGAGGTCAAACCTAGGTCTGGGATTGGCTAAATAACTTACCACATATGGTTGTTTTCATAGACATAATTTATTGGAGTGAAGTGACATAAAAGAAACTCAGCAAAGGGACAAGGTGTAGGAGGGGTAGTACAAAGGAAACCATGCACAAACCTCCAGAAATTTCTAATGGAGTCGTACAGTATACACCTGATTCCTCTAGGGTAGAATTTTATTTGATGGGAAACTCAGCAGAGATTCAATGCCCAGGCTTTTCGCTGTGGGCTAGTTACATAGGCACTCTCTGCCTAGCACATACCAAACGCCAAGAAGGAAAGCACATATTCATCCTAAACCTCATTGTTTGTGCAAATCATTTAGACAAAAACCTTTATCAAGGTGATAATAATGGAATCTCTCCTGAAATTCTATTTCTGGATGCCAGTCAGGGCCTACTATGAAAGCAAAACTTTCTGTAGACACTAATTACTATTCATCCTTTTGTACACAGCCACACTATTTGTATAAAAGTGCTAAATAGCAGGGGTAATCTACATTCATACACAAAAAATTAACTATAGACTTCAGGGATTAGTAAAATAGATACCTGCCCGAAAAGTCAGAAGGCCAATTAAATTAGGGACACTGTGGTAACAGTGAAATTTAAAATTATGATTTATCTAGTAAAAACTGGATAGTGATTTTAGATATTTGATAAGGGGCAAAAAGAAAAAATAAAACAAAATATTTTTCATATCTTTTTATGTGTTTCAGAAGCTTTGTTTTTCAACCGAATCAACAGAAACTAAATACCAGTCATTACTTCCCTCTGATGGCCCCAGCCATGCTCCTTCCTTAAGGGTAGCACGTTGAGAAGGTTAACAAGTCTGATGTTTCAGGGCTGTCCTTGAACCTTCTTACTACCTCATCTTCCTTTGTACTATGCAGTGTACAGTATTTGTCCCTTGTCCTTCACAGTATCTTTTGACTAGTCCTTTCCATATTATAGAATAGAGAAGTTAGATGGAAAAGTTCAGCCACTAGCCCACTGGCACCCAACTAAGTGGTCTGAAAGACAAATTTGGAACACAGGTTATCTGGCTTCTGGTCTAGAGACGTGTCCCCTTGGCTCTCTCTTCTCCGTGGGTCCAAAGTCTACAAGTTTGCTGGAAATCTAAGGTACATCAACAGGGATTAAGTATAGAAGCCTAGTCTTTCAAATTGTAGTATTTCTACCAAAATGGTGTCATCTTTCCTTCCAGGATAAACCTCTGAAAACTGAGAGACATCTGAGGAAAACAGCTTCGTCCACATGAGCCGTTTATTGCCTAGCACTCAGTAGTAAAATTGCAATTCTTCTCCACAATTCATAAGGCACCTTCATTTCCAGGACTTTTTTACCTCAGAGATTGCTGCGCACCCTGTCTCTTTGGTAGGAGGAAATGTATCTTCAACCGTAGAACTCAACAGAGAAACCGCTCCCATTGCAAACAGTCTCAAAACCAGGCAGCTGGAAGGCAATGCTCTTGACTGCTTGCTTCATCCCTTCTTAGAATTGGTGATATAAATTGAAATAGGAAGAAAACCCGATGTTCAGAACAGTCTGTAGGTGACAACACATGAGACCATGAAGCACTGAGTGAAGTCTGTCTACCTTCTCAGTTTATCCGTGGATTTTCTGTAAGCTGGTGAACTTGAGACTCCTGTGAACCCCCCAGAGTCAGCCTGGTACCAGGGATATAACAACCCAATTTGGCTTCCATTCATTCTGGAACTATTTTTGTTTGAATCTTCTTCTCTAAGACCCATATACTTACCTCTTCTGATGCGGCGGTGCCAAATCCCAGGACAGGCATGAAGTGGCCATCATTTAGTTTCACACAGTGATGTTTAAGATCCATTTTCTGTCACTGTCCTTACGAAGCAGAGCCTGTTTTCTTTCCTTTGTTTTTCACGAGAAATATGAGCAACTGAAGGCAGCAGTCCAACTGCCCTGGTCAACTGTTACATAACAACATGTAGGGGAGTCCAAAATTAAAGCAGTATTCCACGCAGTAGATACAGACTTGTCACCAGTTGGGTATTTCTTTATTGAAACAGAATTCTTAACTATTCCTACCGATACATTCTTAATTGACATGTAATGATTAAAATCTTTGGTAAGTTTTCTCTTCAAATCTACCACACATTATCTAAATTATTAGAAGATATTCACAGAATAAACACTGATCATTTGTTATACTAGAAACCTCTGTATACTATCTCTCTTTTGTTTTCTGCTCGTGGTGACGTCCCTTCTTGATGGTGCACCAATCAAAACATTGAAAGCTTTAGATCACACACGCACGCGCGCGCGCACACACACACACACAGAGCAGTATGTAAAATGCACACAATTTAAATAAATGGTTTGTAGCAGTTCTCGACATGTCGATTCAGTAAAGAATGAAAAGCGGAAACTGGAAGAAAATTCTTATTTTAATTCTCCTTTCTACAAAGTTGTATTTATTTCTGTGTTCTTGATTATGCAGTAGGAACATCCAGTTCTGGCAAGGCTTCAACAACAACAAAATACGCAGCCTGGCACAGTGCTGAGTCATTATCAGTGATGAACGTAATTTTGCTTCCTAGAGTAGAAATGATTAACATCATATTTCAGTAAGCATCCAGAGCTTGAGTTTGTTTATATCTTTCGTCCAGTTACATAACTAATAGAAAAGTATCATAAGAAGCCAAAAATTAAGACAAAGCTTGTTACGATCTTGCTCTGGAGTATTAGCTAAAGAAAAAACTGGAATCACTGGCATAGCAATGAATTTGGAGGAATGCCAGGATGTACTGATACCTGGAAATTTCATGATGTCATCAAAAATTAAAAAGATAAGTATTGTATTTAGAAAGAATTTAAAAATACAGAACAAAAAGGTATTAGTACGTTGATTAGAAAAGCAGAGTATGTATTATGTACATTCAATAACGTCATGTGGTAACATAATGTGTATCAACAGAGTACAAGACCCCCAAATGTTAATAGCTATCTATCTGAATGTAGGACCATGTGTGAATCTATATTCTCCTATAGATATTGCCAAAGTTTTGTAAATTATTATGTATCACATTTTTAGTTACAAAAAAAGTGTTTGTTCTTAAAGAGGCAAAATATCTATCTAAAACAAACAAAACTCACTGCAGTGAAGTCAATTTTGACTCACAGTAACCCTGTAAGACAGAGTAGAACTGCCCAAAAAAGGAGCACCCAGCGGGTTTGGAATGCAAAATTTTGATTAGCAGCCTTAACTTTTAACCACTGCACCACTGCAGTTTTCAAATATCTATCTGGGATGATTAAATATAAGGGAGTTATCTGGCAGAAACTCTGGACTTTCATCTCAGACTGCTTTTGTTCAACTGACACACACCTTACATGCTGTTCTTCAGTCTTATTTGTTACTTGTGCATCCATAATTAAACTTCTGATTATCCCTTGTGATTTAACACAAAATTTGAATTTTGCAAGTCTCCTGGCCTTGACCTAGGCTGAACTTTCTGGATGCCTCCGACAGCCCATGGATTTAAGGTTTGAATAGATCTGGGTCCTAGTTCTTCATAACTGCCCAGCTAGGTATGCCAGAATGTATCAAAACCTCTATTGGAATGGTCTGGCCTCAGACCTAGAATTACCTACTTCCCCACATCACACCTAGCAATACTGGGGTGTTTCCCAACAACTTTCAGTAACATCATGGATTGGGTTATGTCTCTCCCCCTAAAAAAGTGGGTAATAATTTCACTAAGCCTTGATTCCTGTTACTGTATGATGTTTCTATCTGTTGTAAACCCTGCCTCTATAATGTTGATAAGGGAGGGTGGGTGATAGTTGTACTGGTGGGGCAGGACTTGTTGTGTAAGACTGTGTTGTGCTTTGAGGCAGTCTCTTGGGATATAAAGGATATAAAGAAAAAGGAAGTAGGCAGAGACTGAGACCGTCTCATACCACCACGAAAGCAGTGCTGTGCCTCAGGAGCTCTGAATTTCTTTCTCTTTTTTCTTTGTTCTTTGTGTTTTTATTTTCATGTTGGACAATGCATTGTTAAAAGCTAGGCTCATTTTCTACTCAGAATTTTATGATTGAAGTTTGCACATTAGATCCTTAAACCATTTTGAATTTGTTTGGTGTACAGTGTGAAGTGTAGACCCTGTTTTATGTTGTAGGTAGAAAATCTGATTTTCCCAGCAACATTTTTGGAGAGACTTTTCTTCCTCATCAAATGGACTCAGCATTGTTGTCAAAATCATCTGATTATTGGTGTGTGAATGTGTATTTGGACTCCCAGCTCTATCCCATTTATGTATGACCCTGTTGTTACCAGTACCAGGCGATTTTGATTATGGTAGCTGTATAGTGTGTTTCACAATCCATATGAGGGAGTCTTCTTGCTTTGTCTTTCTCTTTCAACAATGCTTTAGCTATTTGAAGCTATTTGAAGATTGGTTTTCCCATTTCTGTAAAGAAGTCTAATGGAATTTTGATTGACATTGCATTGAATCTAGAGATCACTTTGAGTAGTATTGACATCTTACCAATCTTTGAACATGAAACATCTTTCCATTAATTTAAGTCTTCCTGAATTTCTTTCAGCAGCATTTTATAATTTTTGTTGTACAAGCCCTCACATGCATGGCTAAACGTATTCACATGTGTCTTAGTGGTTTAGATGCTTTTGTAGGTGGAATCATTTCCTTAATTTTCTTTTCAGATTTCTCATTGCTGGAGTATAGAAACCCAACTGATTTTTGTTTGTTGACCTTGTACCTTTCGCCTTTGCCAACGTATTCTATTAAATCAAGAATTTTCTTATGGACTCTTTGGCTTTTCTGTATATAGGATCTTGTCATCTGCAAAATAGAAGTAATTTTACATCCTATTTTCCAATTCAAATAGCTTTTATTTCTTTTTTCTTTTCTGGTTGACCTGGCTAGGACTTCTAACACAGCATTGAGTGGAAATGATTAGAACATTCACCCTTGTCTTGCTCCTAATTTCAAGGAGAAAACTCGCAGCCTTTCTTAAGTATAATGTTGTCTGTTGACTTTTCATACATGCCCAAATCAGCTTTAGAATTTAAATTTTCCTGAGGCATTTCACCAAGAGATGGAGGTGGGTTTTATCAAATGCTTTTTTTGTGTCCATAGAAATTATCATGTGTTGAACAATGCCGTTATTTCTGGAATGAATCTACATGGTTAGTTTGAGGGGTTCTTTTAATATACTATTGAATTCTATTCACTGCTGTTGTTTGGGGATTGTTTTGCATCTATATGTACAATAGATATTTGCCTTTCTTTTTCTTGTGTCATCTTTGACTTATTTTAGTATCGTGACTGTGTTTCTTTCATAGATTGAATTAGACAGTATTCTTTCCTTCTTTACACTTGGAAAGAGTTAAAACAGAACTAATTAATTATTCTTTGACTGTTTGGTAGACTCCTGCGAAACCAGCTAGTCCAGAACTTTTCATTTTTTTGTGGTAGGCAGGTTTTTGATCACTGATTGTATCTCCTTGCTTGTTCAGTGTCTGTTTAAACTTTTTAGCCCTCTTGAGTTAGTTTGGATAAGTTGTGTACTTCTAAGAACTGGTCTGTTTCACCTGGGTTATTTTTTTTGTTGCTCTACATCTGTTCATATTAAAACCAAAGCCTACTGCTGTCAAGTCAATTCTGACTTATAGCAACTTTGTAGGACAGAATAGAACTGTCCCAAAGAATGCCTGGTGGATTTGAATGCCAATCATTTGGTTAACAGCTATAGCACTTAGCTGCTATGCCACCATGGTCTCCATGATATTCTATCATCATTCACGTTGTTGGTATTAGATCAGTTGTAATGTCTGCACTTTCATTTTTTCTTTTGGTTTGTTATTCGCAGGGTTTCCCTGTCAGTCTAATTAATTATTATGTATCACGTTTTTAGTGACAAAAACCATATTTGCTTCTAAAGAAAGAAAATATCTACCTAGGACAAATGACTACAACGGAGTTTCCTGGCAGATGCCCAAGGCTCTAGACCTTTTTTATTTTACAGCATTTCTTTTTTTTTTATTAAATAAAAAATGAAAGTGTACATACTCTGTGCTTACAATGTTGGGTTAAGATAGGAGGAGTACACAAGTTGTGTTGAAGTCCCATTAATACTGATCTTCTTACTAAAGTGTGTTGTCATCAATTTCACCCAACCAAATTTCTAACAACTATTTAACCTAATCCTTCGCCCCTCATCCTCCTGCCCTCCCACCCTCCCCACCCTTGTAGCCATCAAAGAGTCTTTTCTGTTTCGTATGAGTCTGCTTTTAAGTTTTTATTGTACGGGTCTCATATAATAATTGTCCTTCTGTTGCTGACTAGTTTCACTCAACATAATGTCCTCCAGTTGAGACAAAATTGAGAGATGTTTCCTGCTATCATTGTTGTTCTTTATCAATGAATAGTACATCATTGAGTACATATACCAAAGTTTACCCATCCATTCTTCTGTTGTTGGGCATCTGGGTTGATTTCATCTTTTTGCTGTCATGGACTGTGCTGCAATGAACACTCATGTGCATGTATCTGTTGGTGTGAATGGCCTTGATTTTGTAGGATATATTCCAAGCAGAGGAATTACTGGGTCAAATGGTATATCTATATCCATTATTTTAAGGCAGTGCCAAATTGCTTTCCAAAGAGGTTGCACCATTCTGCAATCCCACCAACAGTGTAGGAGAGTTCCAATCTCTCCACAGCCTCTCCAACATTTAGTGTTTTGCATTTTTTGGATCATGGCCAATCTTCTTGGAGTGAGATGGTATCTAAACTTTTATCTCAGGCTGCCCTTGTTCACCTGACACAGACTTCACTTGGTGTTCTTCAGAATTCTTTGTTACTTTTCTATCCATACTTAAGTAGTTGATTATCACATCTGATTTAATGCAAAATTTGAATTTCAGAAGTCTGGCAGTGGTTTGAACTGGATTTCCTGGACGCTGACACCATGTATTTCCTAAAAATACTTTTTTTTTTTTTGGACAGCCTTTGGATTTAACATTTGAACAGATTTAGATCCTGGTGCCACCCTACTGGCCTTGGTGGATATGCCAGAATTTGTCAAAATCTCTGTTGAAATGGCTGGTCTTAGGAACAGAATTACCTGTATCCCACATCACACCTTGAAATATTGGAATGTCTCTCAACAACCTTTAGCAATGACCTCTGCTTCTCCTCTGATTTCTATGTGACTGGCAGTTCCTATAAAATCCAAGAAACCATTGCTATTCGAGTTGATTCTGACTCATAGTGACCCAGTAGTACTGAGCAGAATTGCCCCATAACGTTTCCAAGAAGCACCTGGGGGATTTGAACTGCCAACTTTTGGTTAGCAGGTGTGGCTCTTAACCATTATGCTACCAGGGTTTCTGGAATTTTCTACAGACAACATTAAAAATAAGTAGTGATTCTGCGAGCAGGGTGATATTTAGTTCTATGAACAGTTGTAATGAAGTGTCTTGGTTATTTCACCATTTTCACTTTTTCTATCCCTCATTTCAAAGACATAATTCCTTTGTTCATCACTGCCACAGTTCCAAGTGAAGTGAACTTTTGGAGCAGGAATTATAGATTCTCTGGACTGACATGGAAGTTTGACAGCCAATTTAAAGCACAGAATGAATGAAATAATCAGAATGTACTTACTGTTACAACAATGGATAAAATCTTTATCGGAAATGGGTTTATATTAATCTTTAAGGAAAACTGAGATTCTCAGAAGGTAAATGCTGAAGGACCTATCTGCACCTAAAATGCATTACAAAGATAGGTATATTCATCCAGCCTGGGCTTCTGTGAGGGCAATTTTATCATGTAGTTGTCCTAAGCATCCCACTGAGCTACCTCTGATAGCTAGACATGTTCTTCCTAGACAAAACAAACCAAAAGAAATCCCAAACAACAACTAAACAACCAAATTTGGGTGAGTAAGAAGTAAGGTAGCATATCATCAAGAACTGATGGTACTGAAAGAAGAAGCCCAAGCTGCATCGAATGCATTGTTGAAAAAACAAACAAACAAAAACCTCAAGGAATTGACTGACTACCAATTAAGTTGTTTCAAAAGATGTTTCAAACAGATACAGCACTGGAGATGACCACTCATCTGTGCCAAGAAATTTGGGAAGTAGCTACTTTTTCCTTGAAGTAGAAGAAATCCACATCTATGAATATTCCAAAGAAAAGTGATTGAACAGAATGTGGAAATAAACAATGTTATTTATAACACACACAATTAAAATTTTGCTGATGATGAGTTGCAAACTGTTACAGCAGTGCATCAAAAGAGAACTATAAAAATTCAATCCTGGTCCAGAAAAGGACATGGAACAAAGTCTATCTTTGCTAATATCAGAAACATCTCAGGTGACAGAAGGAAAAAAAGAGCAAAATGCTTACCTGTGTTCTAATGACTATGTAAAAACACTAGAATGTATGGATCAAAGCAAATTATGGGCACCACTGAAAAGAATGGGAATTCCAAAATGGTTAATTGTGCTCATTAGGAATCTGCACTTAGACTCAGGGGCAGTTGTTTGGATAGACCAAGGGTATACTGTGTGATTTAAAGAACGGTGTATATAAAGGTTATCTCCTTCTGTCACACTTATCCAGTTCTCTACACTGAGCCAGTAACTGAAGAAGCTCAGTATGTGAAGAGGATCATGTCTCATCGACAACCTGTGAATATGCAGGTGACACAATCTTGCTTGCTGAAGCTGAAGAGAACTTGACGTGCTTAGTGGAGATCAAAGATGACAGTTTTCAGTATGGATTCTACCTCAACATAGCAAAAAACAAAAATCTTCAAACCTAGGCTGATAAACAGCATCATGATAAATGAATAAAAGATTGAAATCAAAGAATTTCATTTTCCTGGGATCCACAGTCGCCACCCATGGAAGCATTAGTGAAGAAACATTATGATGCATTGCGCTGGGCAAACCCGCTGCAAAAAGACCTCCTTAAAGTGCTGAAAAACAAAGAAGTCACCTGTTAGACTAAGGTGTACTTGATCCAAGCCATGATGTTTTCAAGCATCTCATGTGCATGCAAGAGTTGAGCAATGAATAAGAAAGACCAAAGAAGAACTGAAGTCTTTGAATTACGGTGTTGACAAAGAATATTGAATATACCATGGAGTGTCAGAAGAACAAGCAATTCTGTCTTGGAAGAAGTACAGCCAAAATGCTTGTTAGAAGCAAGGAAGCTAAGACTCTGTCTCATATATTTTAGACACATTATCGAGAGGGTCTAGTCACTGGAGAAGGGCAGTCTGTTTGCTAAAGTAGAGGGTGAGTGAAAAAGAGGAAGGCCTTCAACGAGGTGGATTAACACAGTGGCTGCAACCAACTCGGAGTTCAAGCATAATAATGATTCTGAGAATGGTTCAGGAAAGGGAAGTGTTTCATTTTATAGTTTCTGTATGTCAGAACTGACTCCACAGCACCTAGCATCAGCAACAGTGCTGTTGCTACCACCATCGCCACCACCAACAAAAAACAAAAACATAAGTGAGTGGCTTTAAAGAACAACAATGACAACAAATTTTGGGGTCACAATTCTGTATCTTAAAAGTCAAGATCCAAGTTTCAGCCAGGTCAATTCCTTTTCTGGGTCTGTCTGCTAATTTCCTATGTCTGCAAGGTATCTTGGCCGTTTCTTTTATTGTAAAAATCTTCCTTATATGTCTTCCTCCTGTGTGCGTGTCTCTATGTCTATTCTGTATTTTGTTTCTCTTTGGAAAGAAAACACGGATGGATAATGGATTTAACTATGTATATATTTATTCTTAGAATTTGTTTCTTCTTCCATGTCTTTTCAGTTTTTACTATTTATTTTTATTTCAATAGTTTGTATTCACAGCCAAACCTACACAAATTCCCAAATTTCTACATGTAAATTTCATTGACATTGATTACATTCTTGGAATTGTACAGTTATTTTCTCCCTCTTTTCCTGAACTGTTCCTGACCCATTAACATAAATTCACTTCCCCCTTGTTTATCTGATCTTTCAATCTTTTGTCGTCAGTTTGATCCTATGTAGATAGTTCTTAGAAAAGCATTATCCCGAAGGCTGACATTTATTACTGGTTAAGCTATACTGGTGTTTGGTTTTAAGGAGTCTTCAGGGGATGTTTTAGTTTTAAGGTTTAAAAATTCTTAGGGTAATACTTTCAGGGTTTCATCCAGACTCCACAGATCCACAAAGGTTGGATTCCATGAGAATTCAAAAATCTATTCTCATTTCCCCACTCCCTTTTATCAGGATTCTTCAATAGAATTTTTGATGGAAATGTTCAGTAACGATACAGAAGCCCCATCCAGTTTTTCCGGTCTCTAGGCAGTTGTTCACGGAGGTGGTTACCAATACATTGTCTTTATTTCTCTGATTCCTGACTCTTCTCCTTCCTCTATTGCTCCAGGTAAATCCACTAATTATTGTGACTTGGAGGGCCACCTGCAAGTTTTTAAGACTCCATACACTAGGAAATGGATTAGGAGGTAGAACAAAATCCCTAAACATGTTATTAGGCCAGTGAACTGAGATGTCCCTTGAAACCATGACCTTAAACCTCTAATCCAGGGAACCAAATTCCCTGAGGAATGTGGTTACACACAGCAGTCTCAGAAGCTATTTTTGTTTATTTTTGTCGTCCTTGTAAACATATCTATCACACAACCTTTGCCAGTTTCACTTTTTGCAGGTGTACAAATAATTGACAGCCATTGCTTGGCTGTGCAAACCTACCCTAAAGCAATGTGAGTTTACCACCATTGTAAAGCGAAACTGAGTGCTAAAGACGTTATAATCCCTTTCCCTGCTTTACCTGCACTGTGTAACTGCTAATAAACTTCGACCTCTGTACGTTTTCCTGTTCTCATCTTTTTTATATGCGAGGTCATACAACATTATCCTTTTATGCTTGCATGATTTCACTCAGTATGATGTCCGCAAACTCTACCCATATTGTCACATGTGTGAAGACTTCATTTGCTACTGACTGCGTAGTACTCTTATACATGTAGTACATTTTGTTTATTCCTTCATCCACAGATGGACATTAATTTTGTTTTCTACTCTTTGGCTATAGTGAAGAGTGTTACAATGAGCACTGGTGTGCAAGTTTCTGTTTCAGTCTTTGCTTTTAAGTCTTTTATGTGTATACCTAGGAGCAGAGTTGCCGTGTTGTGATAGTTCTTATTATTGTTATAATTCTGTTATTAGTTTTTCGAGGAACCACCACACTCTTTTCACAAAGTATGTACCATTTTGTATTCCCATCAGCGGTTGCTACTGATCCCCGTTCCCTCACATCCTGGCTAACAGTTTTTATTAGCAATCCAGTGGGAGTGCAGTGGTATTTCATTGTGGTTTTGATTTGCATCTCTCTGATGGCTAACATGGTAACACTGGTGGTGCAGTTGTTAAGTGCTCTTGGTTAGCAGTTCAAATCCACCAGGTGCTCCTTGGAAATTCTATAGGGCCGTTCTACTCTGACTCATATGGTCACTGTGTATCAGAATCAACTTGATGGTAACAGCTTTCTTTTTTTTTTGGCTTTTGATAGCCAATGAAATTGAGCATCTTTTCGTGTGCTCAGTAGCCATTTGAACGTTCTCCTTGGAGAAGCATTTGTTTCAGCCCTTTGCCTATTTTAGGATTGAGTATTCTGTCTTTATGTAATTAAGTTACTGAAATTCTATAGTTATTTTGCTTAGTAAATTCTTACTGGATGCATGGTTTCCAAAGATTTACTTGCAGCTGATAGCTTCTTCTTTCACTTGTTTTTTCCTAAAGTCTTTCGATGACTGCAATTCAAAATTTTTGTGAGGTTCCATTTCTTTTTCTTTTCTTTTTGTCTTTTGCGGTTTGTGTTTTTGCTACTATGTTAGATAATCCATTGTTCAAATCTATGCCCAATCATCTTGCCATGCATTTTTCTTCTAAGAATTTTATGGTTTTTCTTTCCAATCCTGTTCGCTGTATTTGGAAATCTAATTTTCCCAGCACTGCTTTTGAAGGGACTCTTTTTTCACAGAGTGAACTTAGAAGCCTTGTTAAAATTATTTGATTATAGATGTGTGAATTTACATTTGGGCCCTCAGAGATATTCCATTTGTGTGCCTTTTGTTAACCAACACCAGTCTATTTTGGTTACTGTAGCCATATAATGTGTTTTACAATCACAGAGAGAATGGTCCTACTTTGTATTTCTCTTTTAACATTCTTTAGCTATTTGGGGTATTCTACCATTACTTACAAAGTTGAAGACTGGTTTTTCCACTTCTGCAAAGAAGGCTGATGAATTTTGAGTGAAATTGCATTGAATCTGTAGACTGCATTGAATAGTATTGACACGTTAACAATAGTAAGTCTTCAAATCTATTAATATAGACCAGTGTTTCATTTACAGCATTTTAAAATTTTCCTTGTATAAGTCCTTCTTATCTCTGGCTAAATTTATTCCCAGGTCTTTCATTCTCTTAGATGATGTTGTGAAAGGAATCATTTCTTTTCAGATATTTCATTGTTTGTGTACAGAAACCCAACTAATTTTTTAACATATTTTTCCTGATTTTATTTTTTGAAATTTTTTACTGAGATTAAGTAAAATTTACAATCCAAGTCAATTTGTCATATAAAACCCTGAGCACCTGCCCCTATGCAACTCTGCCTCCTGACCCTGTGACAGTATACTCTTTACTAACAATATCCATTCAACCAGTACCTGCCCCACCTCTGCATCCTCTCCTCTCCCTCTAAAAACAAATCAGTTGGGCAGCCTCATATACATACTAAACGATAAAGTATACACACCACCTGCGTCACTTTGTGTCCCCAACTCCGGTCTGATCTAAAACCCAGCTAATTTTTGTTCACTGACTCTCTACCTTGCACCTTGCCAAATTCCTCTATTAGCTCTAGAATTTTCTTACAGACTCTTGAGGTTTTCTATATATATAGGATCATGTCCTCTGTTAATACAGATCATTTGGCTTCTTCTGCAATGTGAATGAATTTTGCTTCTTTTTCTTTTCTTACTATTCTATCAAAGACTTGTGACATAATATTGAGTGGGAGTGGTGAGAACATGAACCCTCGTCTTGTTCCCAATTTCAAGGCACAAGTGCCCAGTCTTTTTCCCTTAATTATAATGATGTCTGTTGACTTTTTTATTTTATTTTTTTAATTTAATATGACTGAGTGAAAATGTACATTCCCGTATAAATTTACATGCCAACCTCTATGCAGCTTCCACTGCTCTCCCTGCCTGGTGACAGCACACTATTCCTCTCTGCTCCATACATGTCTCATCCTCCCAACAGTCTCCTTTCCCCTCCTCTCCATCTACTCTCCTTCCTCCAGCCAGAGGTCAGCAGGATGATATCCTATAGATGTATAGAACCATAAAGTGTATCCAGTATATGGTTACTCTGCATCGCCAAGTCCAATCCATTAGTGTCCAAAGAGTGGAACTTCGTTACGATTTATGGTCAAGGGCAGCATCTGGGCCAGGGGCCATGCTCCCAGGGGAACCCTGAAACCTGTGTGCCCCAAATCACGTTGAGGAATTGCAGTCCTCTTGAGGGATTTAATGAGGAAAATGTGTAGGATTTTATCAAACGCTTTTTCTGCATGCATAGAGACGATCACGTGTTTCACTTCCTTTATTCTATTGATGTGGCATATTACATTGAATGATATTCCGGTGTTGAACTATTTCTGCATTCCTGGAATAAATTACTTGGTCATATTATGTAACTCTCTTACTATGCTGTTGAATTCCACTTGCTAGTATTTTTGAGGATTGTTTGCATATGTATATTCATAATGTATTTTGGCCTTTGATTTTCTTTTCTTGTGGTGTTTTGTCTTGTTTTGGTGTTAGGTTCATGTTTCACGTTTCCTTAATAAAATGAGTTAGGAAGTAGTCTTTCCTTCCTACAATTTGGAAGACGTTAAACAGAATTGAAATAAGTTTTTTTAATCTGATGCAATCTCTTCACTTCTTTTGAGTCTATGGGGATTTTTGTTTCCTCTCGAATCAGTTTGAATACGTTGTGTTCTTCTAAAAAAATGCCTATTTCTTTTAGGTTTTCCAGTTTGTTTCTGTACAGTTGTTCATAATATTCTATCATAATTCTCTTTATGTCCATTGGGTCCTTTTTAAAGTCTTCCATTTCTTATTTGGGTTATTTGCATATTTTCTCTCTTTTTTCTTTGTCAGTCTAATGTTTTGTGATATTTTTGTTGTCTTTTCAAAGAATCTTTTTCAAAAAGATAATGAAAATATCTTTCATTGGTCTTTTCAAAGAACTTCCTTCAGGATTTGTGGATTCTCTATTGTTTTTCTGCTTTCAGTTATATTTATTTCAGTTCTGATGTTTTTACTTCCTTTCTTCTAGTATGTTTAAACTCAGGTCTTGTTCTTGTTCTTGTTCTTAACATTGATAGAGTAGTCTATTGATTTGAGATTTTTCCTTTTTCCATGTAGGCATTTATCATAATAAGTTTGTTTTTGCGTATTGCCTTTGCTGCATCTAACCTGTTGTGCTATGTTGTGTTTTCATTTTCATTTGACTCTAAGAAATTTGCCATTTCTCTTCTGATTTCATCCTTGACCTGTTGGTAGCTTAATAGTGTGTTGTTCAAATTTGGTGTTTGTATATTTTCTAGTTTTTCCTTTTCTTGATCTTTTCCTTACTCTGTTGTGGATCAAAAAATAGTTGGTGTAATTTTAATCTTTTCAAAGTTGCTGACAGCTGCTTTCTGACCTAGCATATAGTCTATCCTGGAAAATAATCCCTGTGCACTGGAGTAAACTGCATACTATGCTATTGTTTTGTGAGTAATTTTATACATGTCTGTTAAGTCTAGTCGGTTTATAGGGTCATTTAGTTCCTCTGTTTCCCTATTGATCTTCTTTCTTGATGTTCTGACAAAAAAAAAGCAGCATATTGAAGTGTCCAACTGTTACTGTAGTATCATCTGTATCTCCCCTGAGTTCTACCAGTGTTTGCTTTATATGTATAGGTGCTCTGAAGTTGACTGCATATGTATTTATGGTTGTTAAATCTTGATGAATTGACCCTTTATCACTGTACAGCATCCATGTTTATCACTTTCAGCAGACATGTCTTAACTTTCAATTTTTCTGATATGAGATTTTCCTTCCAGCTCTCCTTTGGCTATCATTTCATGAAATACTTTTTTCCATCTTTTTACTTTCTACCCATTTGTGTCCTTGGGTTAAAATGTGTCTTTTGTAAATAGCATCTACTTAGGTCATTTTTTTTTGAAACATTGTACTTTAGATGAAGATATACAGTATAAACCAGGCTTTCATTAAACACTTAGCATGTATATTGTCTTATGACATTGTTTAACAACTGTACAACAGGTCAACACTATCCCTACTCACCTTAGGTTCCCCATTGCCAGCATTCCTGTCCTCTTCTGCTATCTAGTTTTTGCCCTGGGCTGGTGAACCTTTTATTTTCATTTTGTTTTATGGACCTCTTCAATCTTTGGCTGGAGGGTGAACCTCAAGAATGATTTTATTAATGAGCTGAAAAGGTATCAGGGGGTGGGAGAAGCATACTCTAATAGTTTCTCTAGTATCTATCAGGCCAGTATGTATTTTCTTTCTTTGTGAGTTATAATTTTGTTCTACATTTTTCTCCAGCTCTACTGTGATGCCTGTTAGAGAAGTCAATTGTGGTAACAGGTCTCCATCTAATTCTACTGGGTTCAGTCTGCTGGGGGGCATTGTAGGTATAGTCCATTAGTCTTTTGAACTAATCTTCCCCTTATTTCTTTAGTTTTACTCACAATTCCTTACTCCTGAAGGAATAAGACCAGTGGGATATCCTAAATGATCACACACAGTTTTTTAAGATCCCACATAATAGAATCCAGAACATTTTGTTTATATACTATGTTATGCCAACTGAGCTAGATATTCCCCAAGACCATGATCCCTTCAGCCTTCATCCCAACAATTTATTTCCTTCCTTGAAGGAATTAGTATGTACCTATGGAGCTTCCATAACCTTGCCTTGTACAAGTTGTGTTGGCTTCCCCAGTAGTGTGTATTGTCTTACCTTCATCAAAGTTACCACTTAACTATTGAATATTCAGTATCTTCCTATCCCCACCTTTACTCTTCTGGTAAACATCAAAGATTGTTTCTCTGTGTAAACATTTTCATGAATTTTTATAGTAGTGATCTCATATAACGCCTGTTCCTCTGTGATTGACTCATTTCACTCAGGGTAATGTCCTTCAGTTTCCCACAGGTTATGACATGACATCCAATTCTGCCAGCACCATGTACTAAAAATATTTTCATTTTCTCATTTGATGGATTGTGGGCCCTTGCTGAACATCAAGTGACCATAGGTAGAGTTGGATTTACATCTGGGTTTTCATTTCTATTTCATTAGTCAATGTATCTGTCACTTTTGCTAGTACCAGGCATCTTTGTTTCTACTGTGTGTCTTATATACAACATATGGGTGAATCCTGTTTTTTAATCCATTCTATTACTCTCCATCTCTTTATGTGTGTATTTATGCCATTTACATTTAGTGTAATTATTGAAAGGTATGAATTTATTGCTGTCATTTTGTAGTGCTTTCTTGTGATGCTGCCATTTTCTCTGTTTCTCTTTTGCTTAATTGCAATGATTACTGGATTTCTTTTCATTTTTTTTTGTTTTTGTTAAGACTTTATGTTTTCTTTCTTTATTTTGATGAGCAAGTTTGTTAACTTCGTGGTTACCTTGAAAGTTACTCTTATGTTCCTAGGTTTGAACCAATCTGTTATTACTTGGTATCACCTTGCCTCCCACTCCATTATAAAGTTCTCTATCTGCACCATTTCGTCCCTTTTCTATTGGTCTGACGTTGTTGTCATTTACAGATTTACCTCTCTGGTATCCAGTTGTAATTGTTTTAGTTTGAGTTAGTCCTTGAGAGTTTATTTTCTAGGTTAGTATCTGGCTAGTATGATCTTGCATCATAGATTCAGGCTATGGTCTGATGTTTTTTATTCTAAGACCAAAACAGTCCTTTTAATAAAAACACTTGTAAGTTTGGTTTGGTTTTCACATATTCCCTTAATTTGTGTTTGTATGAAATGTCTTAATTTCACCATCATATGTGAGCAAGCATTTTGCAGGATATATTATTTTTAGTTGGTGATTTTTTTATTTTAAGGATTTATGCATACATATGTATGAAGTGTGTATGTATACACAGATACATGCATGCATACATATGCACACACACACACACACACACACACACACACACACATGTACACACACATATATAGACCCAATCAAACCCACTGCCATCGAGTTGGGTCATACTCATAGTGACCCTAGAGGTCAGAATAGAACTGTCCCATGGAGTTTTCAAGGAGTGCCTGGCAGATTTGAACTGCTGAACTTTGGTTACTGGATGTAGCACTTAATGTACATACATATACACATGCATAGATGCAAATCTGTCCATCTATCATCCATCTATCATCCATCTATCATCCATCCACCCATCCACCCATCCACCCATCCACCCATCCACCCATCCACCCATCCACCCATCCACCCACCCACCCATCCACCCATCCACCCACCCGTCCATCATCCATCCATCCATCCACCCACCCATCCATCATCTATCTATCTATCTATCTATGTACCTGTCTGTCTGTCATCTAACTAAAATCCCATTGCCTTCTTTCACCCATGGCGTCTGCCAAATATCCAGAGCTTAGTCTTAGTGTTTCAGCTCTGTATGGGACTTTTTGTTTATCTTAAGTTGCTCTGAGAATTTTTTTCTTTGTCTTTGGTTCTAGCAAGTGAGATTATGACATGCCTTGGTGATTTTGTTTTACAGTTCATCCTAAATGTTGAGCTTCGTGAATGGTCAGCTTTTCATCTTTCGTGATATTAGTGAAATTTTCTGTTAGCAGTTCTTTAGTGATCCTCTCTGTTCCTTCTTCCTTGGCCCCTGGCCCTCCCCACTCCCTGTTGAACTCCAAAGACTAGCAAATTTTTGGTTTTAATTATAACCCCTGTAATTCTCAGAGTTTCTTCGTTCTGTGTTCTAATATTTTTCCCTCAGAGTTATACCCAAGTTTATGTTTTCAATTTCATTGATACTGTGTTTCATCATTTGAAACCTGCCCCTCAGCTCTTTTATGACAGCACACACTTCTGAAATCTTGTTGTTTATCTTTTGGAGTTCTCATTGTTGTTTTTCTATGATTTCTAGTTGTGGATTTATTTTAGCATTCATTCCTGTATTTTTTCCCTGAATTTCTCCGTAAGTTTATCTGCCTTTTTCATAAATTTGTCTATTTTTCCCTGATTTTTGTGTGCTTTTTGCTTCAACTCCTGGATAGCTCTGGATATTAGAGATTTGAATTCCTTGTCATGTAAGTCTAGTGCCTTTCCTTCTACTGGAAAGTCATCTGATTATTTTGTTTTGCAGATTTACTGGAACAGTCCTGTCCTGTCCTTTTTTTTTTTTTAATATGTTTTGATGTTGCCTTCTGTCTTTAGGCAGTCAGTAGTTATTTTCTTTGTTTATGGACTACAGATACTTTTCATCCTACCTTTTTTGTTTAATTTGGTTAAGTCAGAGCAGATGGACTGTGAGTTCTTTGTTTGCTCAACTGTGGTCATGATAGTTCAATGCACAAGGCCAGTTGCTGAGCTATGGTCAGGTCCAGGGCAGGTCCAGCTGAGGTTGAAGGGCTGGGATGAGCTGCTTATGACATGTACTAGGGCTTACAGGGTTGGCCAGGAATATGTGCTGGGTAGTTTCCGGTAGACTGTGTCAGTGCTGCTCAGGCAAGTGATTTTCAGTACACAGTGAAGGTAGTTGGGAAGAGGCGGTGAGGCTGTGATGTATGGAGGGAGCTAAGATGTATACGGGAAAGAGAAGAGTAAGAGAGAGAAATAGGGGCCCAAAACAAATAAAACACAAAAAGTATGTTATGGAGCTTTCCAGTGGAGTGTAGAAATGAGAAATGGAGAAAAGAAAGTTTTAAAAAAGGTAAAGGAAAAAGCAAAAAAAAAAAAAAAAAAAAAAAACAAAGCAAAGAAACAAATAAAAAACAAGTAGTTAAAAACTTGGAAAATAAAAGATAAAAAAATCTCTCAGGGGTCCCACCAGTGCTGCTGAAAGATCAAGGTGTTATATCCCAGACTACATTTTGTAGCATGGCCAGAGCAATACAGGTGTCAATATATAGCGTAAAGCATTCATGAAATGAGAAAAGAAGATAAGGATAGATATACCAGCAATGGGAAAAGAAGAAAGACAGGAAGCACAAAACAGGGGAAAAATAGAAAAAAAAAGTACTCCTAGAGATCCCACTGATGTGGATGCTCACATTTGGGACATGGGACCTAAGCTTTGGAGTACAGCCCAGCTAGAAGAGGATCCCAGTCTGCAAAATGAAAAGGAAACAGACAAAAGGAAACACAGCAAAGCAAAACAGAAGAAAGCAGTTCAATAAACAAAAAAATATAAAAAGCCCAAAGATTCTACCAGAACACTATCACAGGCAAGGGGAATGGTTTCTTCAGTTGAGTGGTGCTTCACAGTCTTTCAAGCAAAGTCAGATATGGCACACGTAGCCTGGTGTTTGAGAGAAAGTAGAGGAAGTTGGTTGGAGGCACAGAAGAAACTATAACAGAGGATAGAAACACCAGCTAAGGACAAATAGCAGTCAGGAAGCTTGCCAGGGTCGGATGCCAATCCAAGTAGCCTGGGTCAAAGGAATTTCCTCCAAGTCAAGAGACTGTGGCTGGCAAGAAGCAGAAGAAGCCAGGGTGGTGGGAAAGGGTGAGCATAGGAAAGCATACATCACAGGTGAGTGGGTGATCTATGTCCTCCTGGTAGCACAGGAGGAAGATACTTTCAAGTATCCCCTGTCTGCTGATCTCTGATGTGTGGGGTGCAAATCAAAGCTACAGGGAATACTGCACTTCCTTGGGTGGCTGAGCCAAGGCAGCTAGCCAGGAAGCATTTGGAAGAATAGAACTGGGAGAAGATGCGGAGTGGGAAAATGTGTCTTGTTAGTTACCAGCAACTTAATTGTCTGATGACATTTCTGTGAATTTGCTTTCTCATGGTCCCTGGCTGCTGATCTCCATCCAACAGGAGTCCAAGAAGGTGAATCTGTGATAGGATAGCTGATAGCGGATGTCCTCTTGTATCTCTTCTGGCTCTCTGTTTTCTGTCAGTTCCTTAATCCATTCTGTGTTTGGCTGATTTCTTTATCTTGTCATTTGACACTTCAGGTTCCAAGATTGATGTTTGTCTTTCTTTCACTTAGGTTTTTGGTTCTTTGTTGTAGAGGGACATCATGTTGCTTCTGTCTATGGTGCCATGTTGGCTAAAAGTAGATCATGTTTTTTAATTCATTCTTCCACTTTCTTCATTTTGACCAGAGAATTTAGTCATTTGTTTAGTGTAATTACCAACAAAAATTACTCCTCTTCTTTTAGTGTTTGTATTTTGTGTGTCTTAATCCCCCCTTATGTTTGTTACTAAAGTTTGCTTCTGTGTATTGTTTGTTTATTTAGTGAGACATTTTGAATTCCTTTTCCTTTCCATTTTCATGTTCTTTAAGATATTTTCTTAGTGGTTTCCCTGGATATTATGTTTACTGTAGTGATTTGTAACATTCTCTGGTAAGTTGGTAGGAGTCTCTGTGTGCAATGGTTAAGCCAGTTCAGTTGCTAACCAAAAGGTTGGCAGCTGGAACACACCAACTGCTCCGTGGGAGACAGATTGGTGGTCTGCTCCCATAAGGGATTACAGCCTTGGGAATCATATAGTGCAGATCTACCCTGTCCTATAGTGTAGTGGCATAATCTACACAACAGCAATGTACCTGGTTGTTTGGTTTATGGTAAGTTAGTACCAACTTAACTGCAGTAGTGTATAAGAAATGCTATAACTAAGCCATTCCAATCCTTCATGTTGTTGTTCTTATCACTGTGTTTATATTTCATGTGCACAGTAACTTAATTTTATCTTTGCTCTTTATTCATTTGTTCTTAAAATGCATAGAGGTCAAAAAGAATTATCAAACATGAATACTTTATTACTAGCCTTTACAATTGATCACGCTAACTCCTTTTATTAGGATCTTTTTCTATGGATAGCTTTCAAATATTTTCTAGTGTCTTTTCCCTTCTATCTGAGAACTCTCATTATTTTGGTGGATATGAACTCTCTCAACTTCTGTTTGTCTTGGGCTATTTTTATTTAACCCTCATTCTTCAACAGTTTCATACAGTATGGTACTTTTTGTTGACAGTTTTCTTCATTCAGCAGCAAAAATGCATCATTCGTGTTTGGACTACAATATTTCTAAGGAGAAATTTGCAGTTAATCTTATAGGAGATCCTTCACCTGTGACTATTGGCTCCTTTCTCAGTTCTTTTAGGGTTCTCTTTTTATCTTTACTTTTTGGGATCCTGACTAGAATGTGTCTTAGTAGTTAAACTGTAGATCTCTTTGGGTTAATCCAGCTTGTGGTTCAAGTTTAGGACCCTCTTTACTCTTGCACACCTTCTTTAACAAAACAAAAGAAAACCATAGTTCCAATCACCGTCATCTTTATAGGTAAGAGGTTTAAATCTTCAACATAATTTTTAGGGGGACTAAATTCAACACATAAGAGCTTCGGATCTGACTCTATGGCACTTGACTTGGCCATCATTGAAAGATCTTTTTCTCATTCTACAGACAGTGGGACTATTTTCTCAGTAAATGTCTAAAAGAAGTCAAACACAGGCATTAACATATGGCATTTAGAATCATTCAAATCAAGGATAGTAGGCAACTGAACTGGATATTTAGTGTAACATATTTGCTCACAACCTTTTGAATTTGTTTCAGGAAAAAAAGCAGTTGGCTGTACTTTTGATGTCTGATCAATCTTATTTGTTTTCCACATCTGTTAAGAACTTTTACTTCTTAGCACAAATGCCTAGAGCACAGAACTAGATTCAGTGGATCAGTTCAAAACAGCTTATTACCCAGGATTCAGTAAACACCAGGAATGTTAGCATGGTGGCACTGTTCCTAAGCATTGTGAGGTTTCTCGAAGTACTTACATGGTGACACTGAATGGAATATATTATGATTTCACTGAGGAAGCTAAGGCTAAGGGTTCTATATTTTGTAGCAAACTGTAAGCAAGTCTGCTCCCATCTCCTGAGGTGAGAACAATAATTTGCTTATCACAGTATGTTCGTTTTTACCCAAGTACTTGCCTTTTTATTAGTTACAAATATGATTTGGGTCAGGGGTTAGATATTGCAGTCTGGCACACTCGGTAAGGACACACTAGAAGGTCTGGGACAGGACAGACTGATTCTAGCAACAACTACCTCAAAATCTAATCTCTCAATCAGTTTGTTTTCACCCAATATCAATTTTCACATCATTAGGGGGAAAAAAAGTGATACCACACTTTATGTGCCAAAGACATTTTATGTACCAAAACCATTGAGGAGAAAGAGAACTTTGATCCTCCTTTCCTCTAGAAATGAATTAATGTAGCAGCCATTATCCCTTCCAAAAGCATGGAATATCTTTCACTTATGGGAATCTTGCCAAGCCAAAAGCCAAGAGCCATTGAGTTGGATCTGACTAGACATTTGTTGTTTTTCTTATATAGATCTTGTACAATTTTGTTTCTAAGTCCTTCATTTTGGGATACTGGCTTAAAAGATGTGCTTTTAAATTCAAATTTCAATTGTTCATTGCACTAAAGAAAGACTTCTGCATATTAATTGTTTATCCTGAAACCTTTCTATTATCACTTTGAAGTTCTAAAAATATGTTTGTCATATCTTCTGTACTTTATACATAGATGATCATGTCATCAGTGAAGAAAGACAGTCTTGTATCTTCCTTTCAGTTGCTTAGCTTTATTTTTTTATTTGCTCATAAATTTCTTCTTTTTTAAATGTGATTAAGTCAAAGTATGCAATCCGACTAATTTTGCACGGTTGCCTATCTGCGGCTCCTTCTACTCTCCTTGTCTGTTGAGCACACTTCTCCTTTTCATTGTATACTTCTAGTATACAATAAGCTCCTGTTCCCTCCTCTCCACCCTCTTTTCACTCATCTAGAAAGAGACCAGTAGGACAACTTCCCATAAATACATAGAACCATAAACTATGCATGCCACGTGATCACACTGTGTCACTGAGTATACAGTTCTTTCTTGTCCAAACAGTTGACCCCACTAATATTTTCCAGTCAGGAGAAACAGCACATCTAGGGGCCATGTTCCCAGTGGATCCTCAAGCTCATTGGACCATCAGTTGTGGTCTCTTAGTAGAGTTCTTGAGATGCACCCCTCTTTGTCTCATGTTGTCACAGGAACTCTACATCGTGTGCCCCATCATGGCTTTCTTTGGTTGTGGCCAGGCACTACCTGGTTTTTGTGGTCACATGTTGATATAGTCTCCCTTTCACATGGGCCCATCTGTCTTCTGGGATGTTTTCTCCTCATATCTTTGTTGTTCTGGGTCAAGATTTGTTTGGGATGGGTTGGGACCATTTGGTATACCTCAGAAAGCTTGCTAGCTTTTAAGATCCCAGACATCACTCACCAATATGGAGTGTAGAAGACTCACTAACCAATAGACTAGTTATGCCAAATGGCCTCAATGTCCCCTAAGAGCATGGTCCCCAGACCCCTGCTCCTGTTACTCCTTGCAATATAGAGTTGAGATTAGAAGAGCTTTCAGTGTATGGTGGAATCCAGTTAGGTTGATCTACTTTCTACTGTGCACTGTCATGCTTTCGCTTAACCAAATTTCTATCAACCATCTAACATATGACAAACCCTCTCCCTCTCTCCTCATGCTTGTAGCCATCAAAGAGTCTTTTCTTGTGTACATAAGTCTATTTTTAAGTCCTTATAGCAGAGATCTCATACAGTATTTGCTGCTTTGCTGCTGACTGATTTCACTCAGTATAATGTCTTTAAATTGAAACCAGGTTATGAGATGCTTCCTAAGATCATTATTGTTTTTTGTCATTGCATAGTGTTCCATTGAGCATATGTACCATAGTTTGTTTATCTGTTCAGCTGTTGATGGGCATCTAGGTTGATTCCATCTTTTTGCTGTTGTGGACTGTGCTGCTATGGGCATTTGTGTGCATGTATCTGTTCATGTGACAGCTTTTATTTCCAAGCAGCGGGATTGCTGGAACAAATGGTATTTCTATTTCCAGCTTTCTGAGGAAGTGCCAAATTGCTTTCCAAAGTGGTTGTACCACTTTGCAACCCCCCCAGCAGTGTAGGAGAGTTCCAATATTTCCACAGCCTCTCCAGAATTTGTTGTTTTGTGTTTTTTGGATTATGTCAACTATGTTGAGGTGAGACAGTATCTCATTGTAGTTTTGATTTGGATTTCTCTAATAGCTAATGATTGTGAGAATGTCCTCATGTGCCTTTTGGCTGCTGGATGTCCTCTTTGGCGAAGTGTCTGTCCGTGTCCTTTGCCCATTGCTTAATTGAATCATTTACATTTTTGTTGTTGATATTTTGCAGTATTTTGTAGATTATGGAGATCAGACCTTGGTCTGACATGTATTTGCCAAATGTCTTTTCCCATTCTGTAGATGGTCTTTTTAACTCTGTAGGTTAAATCTTTGGATGACCTAAAGTGTTAGTTCCTGTTGATTTATTTTCTCTTCTGTTGGTCATGCTTTGTTTGTCAGATTTTGAAGTCTGCCTAAGCCGTGTATTAGGACATCCACTGTTTGTCCTATTTTTTCCTGCATGATCTTTGTTGTTTTAGGTTTGATACTTAGGTCTTTGATTAATTTTGAGCTAGTTTTTGTGTAAGGCATGAGATATGTGTCTTGTTTCAATTTTTGGCAGATGGATATCCAATTTTGCCAACACAATTTGTTAAAGAAACTGTTTTTACCCCAGTTTACAATCTTAGGGCCTTTGTTGAGTATAAACGGTTCATAAGAGGATGGTGACATCTCTGGGCTCTCAATTCTATTTCCTTGGTCTACATGTCTCATTTTGTACTAGTACCAGACTGTTTTGACTGCTGTGGCAGTGTAATAGGTTGTAAGGTCAGGTAGTTTGAGGCCTCCCACCGTGTTCCTCTTCCTCAGTAGCACTTTACTTTTCTGGGATTTCTTCCCTTTCCAAACAAAATTGATGATTTGTTTCTCCATCTCATTGAAAAAAACAACACTGGAATTTGTATTGGGATTGCATTGTATATGCAGATGGCTTTGGGTAAAATAGAAGTTATCACAATGTCCCTACCCATGAGCAGGGAAGGTTTCTCCACTTGAGTAAATCTCTTTTGGTTTCTTGCACTAAGGTCTTGTAATTCTCCCTGTATAGGTCTCTTATTTCTCTGGTTCAATTTATTCGTAGATATTTTATCTTCTTGTGGGCTATGGTAAATGGTATTGATTTGGTGATTTCTTCTCTGATGATCTCTTTGTTGGTGTAAACGAATCCTATTGATTTACTTATGTTTAGCTTGTATCCTGATACTCTGCTGAACTCTTCTATTCGTTCCAATAGTTTGCTTATGGATTC
Organism: Heterohyrax brucei; assembly: GCA_028571685.1. NCBI lineage: Eukaryota > Metazoa > Chordata > Mammalia > Hyracoidea > Procaviidae > Heterohyrax > Heterohyrax brucei. The sequence goes on along the minus strand of CM053142.1, from coordinate 58,472,420 downwards.
TTCAGCGTTCTATGTGTATACAAGCCATATCATCTGCAAATAGGGAGATTTTTACCTCTTCTTTGCTGATGCAGATGCCTTTTATTTCTTTGTGTTGTCTAATTGCCCTGGCCAGAACTTCTAGTACGATGTTGAACAGAATTGGTGAGACTGGGCATCCTTGTCTAGTTCCTGTCCTCAAGGGGAGTTCTTTCAGTCTCTCTCCATTCAGGATGATGTAGGAAGCTGGCTTTGTGTAGATGCCACTTACTGCAACGAGGAATTTCCCTCCTATGTGTATTTTGCTGAGAGTTTTTTTTAGCATGAATGGGTATTGGACTTTGTCAAATGTCTTTTCAACATCAATTGACAAAATCAGGTGATTCTTATCTTTTGTGTATTTATGTGGTTGATCACATTAATTGTTTTTCTGATGTTGAACCAGGCTTGCATCCCTGGTATGAATCCAACTTGGTCAGAATGAGTTCTTTTTTTGATGTGCTGTTTAATTCTATTGACAAGGATTTTGTCGAAGATTTTTGCATCTAGGTTTGTGAGTCATATTATTCTATAATTTTCCATTTTTGTGGGATCTTTCCCTGCTTTGATATCACGGTTATACTGCCCTCATAGGATAAATTTGGGAGTATTCCATCCCTTTCTATGCTGTGAAATAGCCGTAGTAGTATTGGAATTAGTTGTTCTCTAAAAGTTTGGTAGAATTCTCCAGTGAAGCCATCTGGGCCAGGACTGTTTGGGTTGGTAGTTTTTTGATAGCTCAGTCTCTTACTTTGTGATGAGTTTATTAAGTTGTTATACTTCTCCTTGTGATAATTTTGGTAGGTGATATGAATCTAGAAATTTGGCCATTTCCTTTAGGTTTTCAAATCTGTTAGCCAGCCAAGCCAAGTGGCAGTTTTTTGTAGTATTCTGTTGTGATACTTTTGATTTCAGTTGGGTCTGTTGGGGCATCTCCCATCTCGTTTCTTATTTGGGTTATTTGTTTCCTTTCCTATTTCTCTTTTGTAGGTTTAGCCAAAGGTTTGTTGATTTTGTTGATCTTTTCAAAGAATCAGATTTTGCTTTTGTTAATTTTTTCAATTGTTCTTCTTTTCTCTAATTTATTTACAACTACTTTTATCTTTACTATGCGTTTTCTTCTGGTGCCTGAGGGATTCCCCCTTTTGCTCTCTTTCTACTTGTTGAAGCCGTAGGGTTTATTCTTTGGTTTGGGCCCTCTGTTCACTGTGGATGTGGGCATTTATAGAGATAAACTGACCTCTGAGCACAGATTTTGCTGTACTCCATAGGTCTATAAATTTCCTTATTTTGTCCTCAGTTTCTTCTATAACCCATGACTTTTTGAGCAAGGTGTTGTTCAGTTTCCATGATTTTGAATTTCTACCTATTTGCTTTTTATTCTATTAGTTTCATTTTCTGTAGCTTTATGGTCCTAGAAGATGCTTTGCAATAATTGAATGGTTTAGATTTTGTTGAGACCTGCTTTATGTCCAAACACATGGTCTATTCTGGAAAATGTTCCATGTGCCTTGGAGAAGAAGGTGTACTTATCTCTTGGTAGGTAAAAAGTTCTGTATATGTTGACGAGGTCTAGTTGATTAATTGTCACAATAAGATCTTCTGTATCTTTACAGAGCTTTTATTCTGGATGATCTGTCTATTAATGTAAGTGGTATGTTGAAGTCTCCAACTGTTATTGTGGAGTGATCTACCTCATTTTTCAATACAGTCATTGTTTGTTTGATGTATTTAGATGCTTTGGTATTGGATGCATAAATATTTAGTATTGCTATGTTCTCCTTGTGTGTTGAACCTTTCAGCAATAAACAGTAACCTTCCTTGTCCACAATGGTGGATTTCATAATAAAATCTATTTTATCTGAGACTAGTTTTACCACACGTGCTCTTCTTTGTATGTTGTTAGCTTGGTATATATCATTCTATCCTTTAATTGTTCATATCTTTGAGCTAAGGTGTGTTTCTTGTAAGCAACATACAGATAAGTCATGTATTTTGATCCAGGATGTCACTTATCTCTTTATAAGAGTGCTCAGTCCATTTACATTCAGTGTAAATATTGATAGGTCTATGTGTTTAGTACTGACATCTCAATACATTTGGTTTTGTGTTGGTGTTTTCTATGTTGCTCTTAATGTTCTGTTCTGAGTCAATCTTTATTGGTTGACTTTTCATCTTTTTCAGTGTTGGTTTTATGTTTGTTGAAACTCCTGTACTACACTTCTTGTTTCAATATATAGCATTGTTATTGTGCTTTGTGGTTACCCATATGATCCCCCTTAATGTTATAAGTTTAAACCCAATTTTAACTTCTGTTTATTCTTTTAATTTCCTCTCCATCTGAAAGGACTATAACTACTGTAGTATATCCCTCTTTTTAGAGTGATGGTGTCATTGTTTTCATCATATGATCACTGGTTCCCTTCTTCTAATGTTGTGTGTTTGATTGACTTTTGTGACTTCCCTAACTGAGTAGGATTCTGGGTGCTGTGTCCTCATTAGCCTCCTTAAATATATACTTAATAGTTTTGTTTTTCTAAGCAAAGAGCTTCTTTCAGTGTTGCTTGAAGTTTAGGTTTAGTTTTTGCAAAGTGTCTAATCTTCTGTTTATCTGCAGATGTCTTATTTCACTTTTATATTTGAGAGACAGTTTTGCAGGACATATAACTCTTGGTTGGAAGGTTTTCTACTTCATGGCTTTGAATGTGCCATCCCACTGCCTCCTTGACAAAACTGTTTCTGCTGAAAAGTCAGAAGAAAGCCTACAGGGCTTCCCTCTGAATGTTAGCTTTGTTTTGAGCCTCACTATCTTTAACAGCATCTGTTTATGTTTCATTTTATTCAGCTTGATTATAATATATCTCAGTGTCTTTCTTTTGGGGTATAGTTTTTGTGGTGTTTGTTATGCCAGCCAACATCTTGGATATCTATGTTTTCTTCTTTCATAATTTCAGGAAAGTTTTCTGTCAGTGACTCTACAACAATACTCTCTGTATTTTCAGCTATCCCTCCCTGTTCAGGAACTCCAATTATTCATAGTTATGCTTCTCCAGTTTTCTTATTTCTTTTCTCTGATTTCTCCTCATAAGTTCTGGCATCAGTTGCTCTGTACTCAAGGTCACTAAGTCTTTTCATCTCCTCAATTCTGCTCTTTTGGCTTTGGATGTCTAATTCAGTAATTTAGTTATTGATCTGCTGGATTTCAGGTCCTCGTTGTTCTATCAGTTCAAATAGCTTGCTTAATTTTTCATTTTGCTCTGCTGCATTTTGTTTAATCTCTAGTAGGGCACTCTATATAATTCTTTTGTACTTGACCCCCAATAAGCTCATGCAGGCTTCTTCATCTGGGAAGTTTTTTGGTCTTTATTTTGGGAGTTTTCCAGAGCCATAGGGGGCCATTTCTTTAAATGGTTAGGAATGGTTTGTTGCCTTCAGACCATCTAGAGGCTGTTTAGTTTCTCTGATATTACCTCAACAGGAGCTGAGGCATAGTTCTGAGAAGGCAGTTGGTCACCAGCAGTCTCTGTGTACTCCAGTGAATGGTCCTAGTGGACTCCCAGGGGTAGCAGGCTCTGCTGCCTGCCTGGCAAACACAGCTGCTACTTATGAAGTCACCGGGGGGCCATCAATTGACCCTATGATATGGGTCAGTCAAGGCTAGAAGAGATGTTGCCAGGCTACTCAGCAGTTATATCTCTGGGAAGTCTTATTTTAAAAAGCTGTGAGCTGACTGACAGCTGCCAAAATCAGTCCGGCCATTAGGTGTCACCTTCCAGCTGACAGTGGAAGCACCTCTTTGGCTGTCTACAGCTGGTATGACATAGTTCAATTAGGGAGGGTTTATGGTATTGCTGCCATCCTCAGCTAGGCCACTATCATAAGTTAATACAGCCTTTCTACTGGAAAAGTGCTTTATGGACTAACACTGCTTGTCAGCTTGGGAATTAGCCCCTGCTGAGGCCTCCATTTGTTTGACTCTGCCTCCTAGCTAACAAGATCACCACCTAGCTGAGCTACCCTTCCTGCTGCGAACCCACAGAATCTATGGTACTGCTCAGAAAAGAGAGGGTGGAGTGGCAGCTTGGCTCCCAGTCAGTAGCTGGGCTCTTGAAATATGGCTATCCCACATACTGTCTCTCTGCTGTGTTATATGCTGTTCAGCACCACAGTTCAGTGTGTTAGATAGCTAATGCCTGTCTCCTGCCTCCCAGATAACAAAGACAGTGTCAATACTTGTAGTCTACTGAAGTGGTGAGTCAGCAGGAGTGGGGCTCAGCTCACGCTTCCTCATCAGAGAGAGTTGCTTTCCCATTTAGTGCATAGTCCAATCTGACAACCCTATGCCGTGTCCTAGGGTTTCCTTGGAGTCCAGAGTGCTCCATTGAGTTATTATCAGGCCTTAGCTCTCAAAGAAATTCAGTAGATGTGTGTCTAGTTTACCATCTTGGCCCTGCCCCTGGTTTGGTTTTTACAGTCTCTAATCTTCTGTTTGTCTGCAAATGTCTTAATTTCACTTTTCTATTTGAGAGACAATTTTGCAGGACATATAATTCTTGGTTGGAAGTTTTTCTCCTTCAAGGCTTTGAATGTGTCATCCCACTGCCTTTTTGCCAACATCATTTCTACCAAGAAGTCAGACAAAAGCCTAGAGGACTTCCCTTTGTACATTAGCTTTGCTTTAAGCCTATCTTTATGATTCATTTTATTAAACTTGATTATAATATGTCTTGATGTCTTTCTTGTGGAGTCTGGTTTTTGTGGTGTTTGAAAGGCATCTTGAATATCTATGTTCTCTTCTTTCACAATTTTAGGGAATTTTTCTGTCAGCAACTCTACAACAATACACTCTGTGTTTTCAGCTGTCCCTCCCTGCTCAGGAACTCCAATTATTCATAGATTATTCCTCTTAACAGAATCCCACATGTTTCATAATACTTCTTCATTTCTCTTACTGCTTTGATTTTTCCTCATAAATGCTGAGGTCAATTGCTGTATCCTCAAGCTCACTAAGTCTGACTTCTATCTCCTCAGTTCTGCTCTTTTGTCTTTGGATTGAATTATCTAATTCTGTAATTTTATTATTGATCTGCTGGATTTGAGATTGTTGATGTTCCATCAGTTCAAATAGCTTAGTTTTTCATTTTGTTCTACTGCATTTTGTTTAATCTCTAGGAGGGTTTTATACATAATTCTTTTATACTTGACCTCCAATAATTTCAGAAATGCTTCATCTGGCAATTTTTTTTTGTTCTTTATTCTGGGAGTTTTCTGGAGCCCTGGTGGACTGCTTCTTTAAATGGTTAGCTATTGGTTGTTGTCTTTGTGCCATCAAGAAGGTGTTTGGTTTTTCTTGTGTTACCTCAACAAGAGCTAGGGTGCAGTTCTAAGAGAGGAGTAAGGGCACTAGTAGATTTGTCACCAGCCACCTCTGTGTTCTGTAGTGACTGGCCCCAGGTGGACTCTCAGGGGTGGCAGGTCCAACCTCCTGGCTGCTGAAGGTGGGAGTTACTTGTGGTGACTCTCTGTCATTATGCCAGATGAGTCTATGGTGTAACTCAAGAAATAGTGGGAGAAGGATGCCACCCCACTTGGCTGCCTGGGACCACTGCACTCTGTAGATGTGTTTAGCTTAAAAACTGCTTATTTGCTGAGATGGGTGCTATGTATCATCGCCAAAAGTAGCTGGCCTCTCAGAGTTGGCAAGCTCGACTTCTTGGCTGGTGAAGATGGTACCCTACTTATGGAATCACTTGGGAGGCCGTCAGCTGATGCTATGATGTGGGTCAGTCATTTCTCTAGGTGGTCTTATTTTAAAAAGGTGATTTACTGCTGAGTGTGGAGCTGCCTATCAGCTGCAAAAATGAGTCAGGACCTCAGGTGTGGCAGGCCCTGCCTTATGGCTGATGATGAAGTATCTCACAGGACGTCACCAGATGCTGTGATGTGGTTCAAGGAAGGGAGGGTTTAGGACCTTGCTCTCTTCATCTGCCAAGCCCCCACCTAGGCATGATTGTCTAAAGCACAGTTTTTCTGCTGGAGAAGCGCTATCTAGACAGAGACTGCTGCTCAGCATGAGAATGAATCCCAGCTGAGACTTCTGGTGTGATTGATTCACCCTCTCAGTTGGCTAAGATGGCATCCCACCTGAGCTGCCCTTCCTGCCATGAGTCAATAGAATCTGTGATGCAGCTCAGAGAACAGAGGGTGGAGGGCCAATGGTGCCCTAGTTGGGAGCTGTTCTCTCAAGATGCAGCTATCCCAAGCACAATGTCTCTGCTGCACTATAAGCTGTTTACTTAAGCACTGTAGTTCAGTGTATTAGCTGGCTCATGTCCAGTCCCCAACTCCTGGATAAAAAAGAAGCTGTCAGTACCTGCAGTCCTCCCGAATGATGTATCAGCTGAGGCAGGGCTCAGTTGCTGCTGCTTCAGCACTGAGAGAAGCAGTTTACCCCTCACTGGTGCCTAGTCCAACCTGACAATCCGACACCAAATTCTAGGGCTCCCAGGATGTCCATGCTGCTCTGTTCAGTTATCATTCCTGGCCTCAGTTCTCAGAAGTAATCGAGGAGATGTGTATCTAGTCCAACATGTTGGCCCTGCCTCCTGGCTTTATCTGCTTACCTTTTTAAAAGCTGTATTTGTTTTAAAAAATCTTTTTAACTTCTGTCTGTTGCTTTGTCTTGAAAAGCACAAATAGGCTACTTGTACCAGTTAGTTTGATTATTGGTGCCTTAGAGGTTCTAGCATTCTATCGTCAGGTGGTTAGAGTTGTTACCAGGCAAATGGGCCCAGGCATCCATTTACTCTTTTTGTATGTTTTCATCTCAGGTGCCCTGGTGCCCAGGTGCTCAATGAATGTGTGGTGCAGGTTCTTCCCCAGTGTGCTAGAAGGGCAAGGGTGATTGGTGTAGGTACAGGTAAGTGGCCGCATGTGCTGAGAATGATAGGCCCAGCAGGTCTTCATTCCTTGTTTGTCAACTTGTTCCCCTCCTAAGTCCGGAGGATGGCTCAGGTTGTGTGTGAGGGGTTCTGCTTTAAGCCCAGTTAGTGCATCAGAAGAAGGAAACCAGTACAATGCAGAGAAGGAAGGAGGAACTGCTAGGAAAATGAAAGTTTTCGATCCACAACAGGCAGGTTAGATGCAAGCCAAGTGACTGAATGCTGCTTTTCACAGTTTCTGGAGGCATGGGTGGGCTCTCTGCCACTAGCATCTCCACTGCTTAGTCTCTCCAGCTGAGGAAGACACTCTATGAGTAACACCACTTCCTTCATCACACTATCTGCACCTGATCCACCTATGGGGATTGAATTCCTGCCAGGCCAGTTCTGGCCAGTCCTAGCATTTCTGCACTTACTCTCCTTTTCCTGTTGCTCAGTTTGGTTTTTCACCTTTCCTTTTGATGTTCAGGGCTCCTGGACTGTCATGTACAATTTGTTTATCTTGAGGGGTCTCTGTTGATAGAAAAGGTTACAGGAAGTGTCTGACAACTTTGCCATCTTAGCCCTGTCTTCAGTTTTAAATACTTGTAGTGTGTAACATATGTATGGAAACCTTGGTGGCATAGTGGTTAAGTGCTATCACTGCTAACCAAAAGATTGGCAGTTTGAGTCTACCAAGCACTCCTTGGTAACTCTATGGGCAAGTTCTACTCTGTCCCATAGGGTCTATAGGAGTTGGAATCCACTCAGCAACAATGGGTTTTTTGTTAATATGTAACAAATCACTTGCTATCTTAATTTTTTCCAATGTACAATTCAGTGACATTAATTACACTTACCATGTTGTGCAGCAATCACTAGTGTACTAGTCATCTAGTGCAGCTATAGCAAATCCCACAAATGAATGGCTTTAACAAAGAAGTTTTTTTTTTTCTCACAAGAAAAGTAGTCTAAAAGTTCAAATTCAGGGTGTCAGTTCCAGGGAAAGGTTTTTTCTGTCAGATCTGGAGGAAGGTTCTTGCTGTCAGTCTTCCCCTTGACTGGGAAAACTCTGAGGTGCTGGGAACCCAGGTCCAAAGGACTCTCTCTGTTCCGAGTGCTTCTTTCCTGGTACTATGAAGTCCCCAACTCTCTTTTTGCTTCCCTTTCCTCTCCCAAGAGATTGCCTCCAAACCCAACACAATCTGGAAGATTGAATTCTGCCTCAGCAACACAACTGCTGCCCTTTTTCCCTCATTAACTTCATAGAGGAATAATTCACAACTTGCAGGAAAAGCACACAATATCAGTAATCATGGTCCAACCAAATTGATACACACATTTTAGGGGAAACATAATTCAGTTATGAAAATCAGTATCCATTTTCAGTGTTTGTCATCACCAGACATCAAAGCTCAATCTCTCATAAGTAGTGATCCCTCATTTACCTCTTAAGCCCATGGCTACTACTAATAAATTTTAATCTGTATGTATTTCCCTATCTAAATATTTTATACATGTGGCATCATACATTATTTATTCCGTTATTTTACAGAGCATAATATGTTCAAGATTCATCCATGTCGTATATCAGAACTTGATTTCCCTTTATGGCAGGGTAGTACTTCATTACATGTATATGCTGCCCCTTTTTTTTAAAAAAAAGAAAAAAAACTATTCATCTGTTGGTGGATGTTGGATTGTTTTTACCTTTTGTTTACTGTAGAAAATGCCACAAATTTAATGACTTAAGACAACAAATTCTTTTGGAAGCTAGAAATCTGAATTCAGAGCATTAGAAAGGTGTGCTTTCCTTCTGACGGCTCTAGAGAAATTTTTTTCATTATATATTCCAGCTTCTGATAGCTCCAGGTGTTTCTGGGCTTGTGGCAGAAAACTCCAGTCTCTGCCTCCTTCCTCACATACCTGACATCATTTCTTGTAACTGTTTGCGTCTCTTCTCCTGTCATACTGCACTAGAGTCTACTCTATACAACTATGAACTCATGCCAAGTAGTTAGATCTGCAAAGATTCTATTTCCAAATAAGGCCATATTCACAGGACCCAAGGGTTAGGATTTCAACACCTTTTGGGGTGTTCAGCTTGTAACGTGAATCAAGGGCATAAATGGTGAGAAAAATAAGCTATTTCATTGCTTAAGTTTTCAACACCAGGCACCAAGAGAAGGGAGTCTACTGGAGAGCCTTCCCATCCTGCCTTCATTTTTATTTCTTCCCTCTATAAATGTGACAATGCATTATGATAGTCTGGGATGGAGAGCCTTCTAATTCCCCAGGTATTGCAAGAATCTGGCAAAACAAGTAGGATGAATTAACATATGTGATATATGCTTTTTAGGCTGTCATTTTAAAGAGGAGATATGGCTAGAGCAGTCATTTTTTAATCTGAGGTGCTGGGAACCCAGGTCCAAAGGACTCTCTCTGTTCCGAATGCTTCTTTCCTGGTACTATGAAGTCCCCAGCTCTCTTTTTGCTTCCCTTTCCTCTCCCAAGAGATTGCCTCCAAACCCAACACAATCTGGAAGATTGAATTCTGCCTCAGCAACACAACTGCTGCCCTTTTTCCCTCATTAACTTCATAGAGGAATAATTCACAACTTGCAGGAAAAGCACACAATATCAGTTTTTTTCCAACAGTAGGTCATGTTCATATGTGCAATACTTTCCCAGGTATGCCAAGATTTTGAAGGTCAAGCTCAAGTACAGATCAAATTCCTACAGATGCTGTGATGCCCAGTATTTTAATGCAAACCAACTTTGGTTCCAGAAAATGGGTTGCAGTGTACCACAATGTCAGCTGTCATGTTGAAAAACACTGTGCTGTCAAACATTGCATTTTTTAGGAATCACATCTGAGTCCTAGTGAGATCCTGAATCATAGGGTTTAGGACTGTACTCTTGCATGTGGTTTTTATCCACAGAGATCATGACTTTACGAAATTGAGAAATTCATTGTCTATGATCCAGAGCCCTCACCACCTGGATTTCCTTATAACATTATAAGAAAACATCAGTGCCATATGCTTTCCCTTCCCCATTACAGTAGTTATCTCCCTTACCATCCACTTCTCCTTTCTTCTGGTTCAGTAGAGTTCTAATTCAATTAGAGTTTTTGGTGTGAATGAGTTAAGGAAACAAAGCATGCAAGTAACAGAAACTGGGATAGATAAGTATCTTTACAGGGAAAAATTATCGTTTTTCCCAAAATGACAAAAATTCATTGCTTTTCCTTCCTGAACTTCGGACACAACACTAGACCAGGATAAATTGCTATGCAGTATAGATTTAAACAGAGGTACTGTGTCTCATCACCAGCATCTGAGATGTTATTTGCATCTTGTCCACATGCAAGTGCTCTTGGTAGAAGTCGTGACAAAAGCGTCCTTGTTAATGCTCATCAAAACATGGATAATTAGGGTGTCAATAGCACTAAAATGAGAAAGAATAAAACATAATGTAGATTCAAAAACCATTTCAGCAACAAAGAAGGTTCAATACAGTTAGCGTTAGGATGAAAGTTAATTTCCTGGATGCTTGAAAAATCTGTATTTCTTACTTTCATAAGCATGACTTTTGAATAAAGGTGTTTAGAAAATAATAATTAAAAGTATACTTACTTGCATGGCACTTAATAGAAGAGATACACTGATCCAAATGCACAAATACATTACCCTCCATTAGCTATATCTGTGAACAAAGCAAAGAGATATCCTGTGCATTTTCATTTGAATTATCAAAGAAAACTGAAACTTATTCTCCCTTGTCTTAACAGGTGTAAGGCCATCTTCATGCTCTGCTCTTACAAACATTTTAGGGAAATACGGATTGTTGGCATCAATTTCACTGCACTAATTCTTCCATTTTCTAATAACAGCCTAGCACATGTCATATATCCCCTTTTTTTTAGGAATGGATACAATGACATATATAAAATATAATCCCATCTCCAATGACCTTACCCTACACAGAGATCCCTGTGCATATATACCACCAAGTATAAAATGGTAAAAAAGATAAATTGTAGTTAAAATATCTAATAATGGTAGGAGTTACTGATTGTTTTTCACTTTTTTCTTTGAACAGTTTCCCTACTTTCCTCTTAATTTTCAAAACTCTGGTAAAAATATTACCAATGACAATAATATATCTACCCATTTTTGAGTGCTAACGATGCATCATTGTGATTATCCCTTTTCATAGCTATTCACATTATTTCTATTGTGAGTCACAATCCCCACGGCTGAAGGAAACAAGGAGTCTTCCCTTTTATACTGGATACCTTCCCTCAAAATGCAGTAATTTAGAGCATGGAGAAATAGTAAAGAAAGTGGCTAAAAGTGGTCTCTAATACTGAAGGGTTTTGCCTCTATACTCATCCTTTGGTTTTAATCTTTCTTCACTTTACCCTCTTCATACTTTGCATTGAAAGCTCTATATTCCAGAAAATCAAAACCACATAATTCCATAAAAAGGTTATTCTTTCGGAAGGCAAGTACATTGTCTGGGCCATGAACAAATGTGGAAGGGAACAGAAGGCAGGGATTTATAAACTACTGAATCATGAACTTTTCAAGATCTAGTGTAGGTTATGGAAATTTCTGACTTGAAAGAGGATCAATAGAAATGCCTTTGATTGAACAGGTTTGAGAAACTGAACAGGTTTTGGGGGAGACAATGACAAAAAATGATTTCAGAAACAATACTAAAAACCAAAGCAACAATACTAAAAACCAAAGCATATATCCAATACTTGCTTGCAGAGATGAGAAACAGACATGGAAGAGGTAAATTCACCAATGATGCTGGTTTTCTCTGGAGAGTTATGTGGGGTGAAGACAGCAGAATAATGACAAGTGTCCTAATGGAACTTGGCTCCTGCCACTCTTTTACTGGTTCACGGAACAAAACTTTGGCCTGAACCGGGTTTCAGGTAGTCTCCTGTTTTAACCCTTCCTAAAACTGGCCATTGTCTTTCCGGTACTGAGGTAAATTTTAAGAACTTTCCTACATTCACTACTAGAAAATTAATTTAAGCTAATATTTCTACCAAAATATGTACAACTCAGCAGGAATATAGTGAAAATTTCTGTTTAGACCATCTATCACCTTCATGTCCTCTGAAGTCAACTGGAATTCAAAAAACTGTAAAGACAGAGGAAAAAAATGTTATTTTTAGATTATAAAATTTGCAATCACTAACATCCAAGCATCCCTGAAATAAGCAAAAATATGTATGACTAGCATCAAAATTAATGAACAGAAATTAGTGAATTGTATAAATATTAACAAAAATGTGTTAGAAGCAAAAATAGAAGAAAATATTCATTTATATTGGCAACATTTAGATATATTGCCTTCCAGTAAATTTATGGGAAAATATTACCTTTTGTGAAGAAGATTTTAAAATGCTATTATACAACATTCAAAGAGATGAATAGATTATTTATCTGATTCTTATATAGGAAGACTCAGTAAAGTGTCACTTGCTGTAATTTAATCATTACTTTATTCTAATTCAAAAAGATTCTTAACATTTTTGAGACTGAAAACAGAGCTGTAACGTGGATGAGACAGATTGTCCTGGAATAGATGGACACTGGGACATTCTCAGGCAAGTCAAGACTTACAATTATCCTGTTTTTGAGTCATTTGTGAAACCCTATAAATAGGTTATATTGTTTTTATTTTGTTTTGTTTCAACAGATTGATGGATAAGTTTCAAAGAAGAGACAAAGGCTGGAGTATTCTCAAAACTAATTGAACAGGATTGAAATAAGTCAATGCTAAAAAATTAACAGAATGAAACACTGCCTAGTCCTGAGCCATGTCCACAATCATTTTTATGCTTAGGTCAATTATTGCAGCCATTGTGTCAATCCATCTCACTGAGGGTCTTCCTTTTTTTTGCTGACCCTCCACTCTACCAAATATGATGTCTTCTCCAGGAACTGATCCTTCTGGTAACATGTCCAAAGTATGTAAGTTGCAGTCTCGCTATCTTTCCTTCCAAGGAGCACTCTAGTTGTACTTCTTCCAGAACAGATCTATTCATTCTTTTGGCAGTCCATGCTACGTTCAATATTCTTCTCCAACACCACAATTCAAAGGCATCAATTCTTCTTCTGTCTTCCTTATTCACTGTCCAGCTTTTGCATGCATATGATGCAAGTGAAAATACCATGGCTTGGGCCAGGCACACAGTCTTCCAGGTGACATCTTTATTTTCAAAACTTTAAGGAGGTCCTTTGCAAGAGATTTTCCCAGTGCAATGTGTCTTTTGATTTCTTGACTGCTGCTTCCATGGGCATTCAAGTAAAATGAAATCCTTGACAACCTCAGTCCTTCATTTATCACAATGTTGCCTATTGTTCCATTTGTGAGAATTTTTGTTTTCTTGATGTTGAGGTGCAATCCATATTGAAGGCTGTGGTCTTTGACCTTCATCAGTAAGTGTGTCAAACCCTCTTCATTTCCAGCAAGCAAGATTGTGTTATCTGCATAACACTCATTGTTAATGAGTCTCCCTCCAATCCTGATGCCTCATTCTTCTTCATATAGTTCAGCTTCTCAAGTTATTTGCTCAGCGTACAGATAGGAAAGATATGCTGAAAGGTTACAACCCTGACAAACACCTTTCCAGACCTTAAACCAGGAAGTGTCCCCTTGTCCTGGTCACATGACTTCTTCTTGATCCATGTACAGATTCCTTAAAAGCACAATTTGATGTTGTGGAATTCCCATTCTCCCCAATGTTAGCCATAATTTGTTATGATCCACACAGTTGAATGACTTTGCGTAGTCAGTGAAACACAGGTAAAAATCTTTCTACTATTCTCTCTTTCAGCCAAGATCCAGCTGACATCATCAATGAGATCCATGGTTCCACATCTTCTTCTTAATCCAGCTTGAATTTTTGGCAGTTACTTCTCAGTATACTGCTGTGGTTGCTTTTGAATGATCTTGAGCAAAATTTTACTTGTGTGTAATATTAATGATGTTGTTCTATGATTTTCACATTTGCTTGCATCACCTTTCTGGGGAATAGGCATAAATATGGATCTGTTCCAGCATGTGGCCAAGAGCTGTCCTCCACATTTCTTGGTGTAGATGAGGAGCACTTCCAAAGCTGCATCCATTTGTTGAAATATCTCAATTGATACTTCATGAATTCCTGAAGCCTTGTTTTTTGCCAATGCCTTCAATGCAGCTTCAACTTCTTCCTTCCAGTACCATTGGTTCCTGATCATATGCTACCTCTTCAAATGGCTGAACATCTACCAGTTCTTTCTGGTATAATAACTCTGTGTATTCCTTCTGTCTTCTTCTGATGCTTCCTGAGTCATTTAACACTTTCCCTGTAGAATCCTTCACTATTGCAACTCCAGGATTGAATTTTTTCTTCACCTTTTTTCAGATTGAGAAATGAAGAACTTGTTCTTCCCTTTTGGTTTTCTATTTCCAGCTCTTTGCATGTGTCATTACAGTACTTTATTTTGTCTTCTCAGACTACTTGTTGAAACATTCTTCTCAGTTCTCTTACTTTGTCATTCCTTCCTTTTGTTTTAGCTGCTCAACAGTTGATAGGAAGTTTCAGAGTCTCTTCTGAAATCCAATTTAGTTTTTCTTTCTTCCCTATCTTTTTAATGACTTCTTGTTCTCTTGATGGATGATGACTTTGATGTCATTCCACAATTTTTCTGGTCTTTTGTCATTAGTGTTCAATACATCAAATGTATTCTTGAGATTTTGTCTAAACTTGGGTGGGATATACTGAAAATCATACTTGATTTTCTTGGGTTTGTTCTAATTTTCTCCAGTTTCAGTTTGAACTTGTATATGAGCAATTGATGATCTGTGCCATAGTCAGCACTTTATCTTGTCCTGACTGCCGATATACAGATTTTCCATCATCTTTTTACACAGATGTAGTTGATTTGTTTCCTGTGTATTCTGCAAAATTTTGACCCTGAAATAAACATGAACTGAGATGCATAGTGGCATAGTGGTTAAAACACTTGGCTGCTAATGCAAAGGTTAGTGGTTACAACTCATCAGCCACTCTGTAGGAGAAAGATGTAACAGTGTGCTTCTATGAATTTTGCAGGCTTGGAAACTCTCTGGGACAGTTCTACACTGTCCTATATGATTGGCATGTGCTAGAATTAACTTGAGAGCAATGAATTTGGTATTTCTTTAAGAAAAAAATTTGTCAGAGAACTGGAAGGCAAATGGACTCTTTGAAATGTTAGCACTGACCTGAGAGAAGTGGAAATCACTACTGGTTTATGGATTTGCAAGTCAATTATTCTGTGTTAAACTTTGAAACAAAATCAAAAGTGATCCTGGCCTGGTGGTGTGATGATTGAGCTTTTGTGTTAAGTTGGGTAAGCTGTGATTTCCAATGGTTTGGCAGACGTTATTTAATTGTCCTCCAATTCACGATTTCATTTGAGCAGGCAATAATTTGAAAGGAGAGTTTCCTTGGGGGCGTGGCTTGCATCCAATATATGTAGATGTTGTGTCAAAGCTCATTCTCTAAATTCTCTACTGATCTATGTTTGACTTGTCATCCTCTTAACTGCAGTTCTTAGGATGTTAGTCACAGCCTACCATCTGATCTGCATATTTTGAATTTACTAGTCCTGTGGTTCCATGAGACAACAGCCTACAGTTTGATTGTGTGTTTTGGGTTCAACAGCCCTTCCTACTACATGAGCCAAGAGAAGCCTCTAGCCTGCCACAGATCTATAGATTTGGGACACGCCATCCTTCACAGTTACAAAAACTATTTGCTTGAAATAAACCTCTCTGTATATATTTATATACATGCTTCACTGGTTTTATTCTTTTAGAGAATTCAGAGAAAGGCAGGTGGTGTCTCTAACAGCCTTTCATAATCTTCTGAGTTTTGGAGAATCATACCTTCTTATATGGTGTCAAAGAGCACCATATACAAATTAAACAGAAATTGAGGAGCTCATGGGTAAAACTAGCTAAACAAGTCAACTAGCTAAATAAGTCTACTTTCGCCATGAGTAGAATCCAACTCGATGGCACTTGGCTTTATAAACTTTATAAGTAAAACTAGCTAAGTAAGTCA
The DNA here is from genome assembly GCA_028571685.1 of Heterohyrax brucei. Taxonomy (NCBI): domain Eukaryota; kingdom Metazoa; phylum Chordata; class Mammalia; order Hyracoidea; family Procaviidae; genus Heterohyrax; species Heterohyrax brucei. Next base: position 58,456,361 of record CM053142.1, on the reverse strand, counting down.
ACACAAATGAGAACTTATAAGAGACAGGAAAATAAATCCACAAAGATTATTAACACTGACATTCATAGACTGTAAAACAACTGTTGCTATATGTAAAATTACATACACATCAACATAAAATACATAATGATTAAGAAGATTTTTAAAATAATAATGCAGGATTTTTAGATATAAAAATGTGGTATTAAAAACACAAAGGACAGCTTTGTGTATTGGAAGTGGCCAATAAATGCGTTAAAAAAACTTGTAATCATTAGTGGTTAGAAAGATGCTAATCAGAATTACAGAGAGATATCACCTCACTCCTACAAAAATAGCACTGATTTAAAAACAAAATAAAACTGAAAACAACAATTGCTAGTGAAGATTCAGAGGGATTTAAAATGGTTAGCCACTGCTCGTAGCATTGTGAAATGGTACAACCATCACAGAAAACATTATAGTACTTCCTCCAAAAGGTAGAAATAGAAATGTCTTATAATGTAATATTCCCACTCACATACTCTGGAGATTTAATAAAAGAGACAGACATAGACATACCAATATTCAATACCAGCCAAAGCCAAGTGCTGATAAATTCACAATAGTAGAAAGAAAGAAATAACCCAATTGCCCAATTATGGATGAATGGATAAACAAAATATAGTACATACAGAGACTATGGAGCCAACACGGTGCTATAGACAGACACAACATGCTGGCTCTTTGTATCAAAGACCTGAAAAAAGTGAATAAAACAGATACACATGTCAACTCCAGAAACTGAAATGTCAAATAAAAGGGTAAAGAATTCATTTGAGTGCAAAAATGGAATAAGAAGCAAAGAGAAAACAGAGAATGAGGAAAGCTATTGAGTGGAAGTCCTCTACCAGCTAAGACAGTATGGATTCACAATCTTCGACTACAACCACCAAGGACCATAGAAAAGGAGTCTGGGAAGGCAACTTCGTGAGACTCCCAATGGAAGCTGGAACACTCCATAACGAGGGATATACGCTTTCTTGTCCTCTGTCTTTATTCCCTCTTCTACAGCCTCTGCCACTTTTCAACAGGTGGTGATCACTACCTAACAGAGTCACTAGCTGGCTGAAATCAGGAGCTACCCTATCACTAATGTCTGGTCCCCTTAATGCCATATTTAAAAAAATTAAAAAATGTTATTTTTTCTTTTTTTTTGTTTCTTGCCTACCTGTCTATTTCTTTCATTTGTGTCATCTGGCTGGTCTGTGTGCCATCTCTACCCTCACTAGAGGCACTGTGTTACACTGCTTCACAAGAGAACCAATGGCGTGATCTCCTTAATTCTGTCAGCACTGCTTTTTTTTTATGTTTCTTTAACTCCCTTCATATCTTTCCTCTTTCCCTCCAACATAGCCCCACATGTTATCTCTGCCCATTGCTGACAAATTGTGCTGTATCATTTGACTAGAAATCCATTGGCACGTGTCCTTATTCAATTCTTCTTCCTAAGGAACCATGCTGCACAACCAGATGAGAGCAACATCAATTGACCTCCCTCTTGATTGTACCACAAACCCACTGCTGGCTCCCTTGGAATGATAGTGGTTTAATTTGTCATTGTAATTAATGTGGTTTTGTTTTTTCCCTCTCCAATATTTCCTTTCTTTTCTCCTGCCAGCCTAACCATGTGTACCAACCATGTCCCTTCTTGACAAGTAGAGCTGTGCTTATCAGCTACAGAGCTATTGGCATAGGGCCTCCTGGGGTCTTTCCCCTCACCCACTGAATTCCACTGTGCTGCAGTTTTTACTTTTTCCCTTTTCACGTTGATTTTTTGCTGCTGTTTCTTTCTCTTCTTTCTCTCATTCACTTAGCTCCACATAGCACATCCTCTCCCTTCCCTCCTGCCTATCTACATTGAGTACAAAGTGCCGTGCTCCTGAAGCAGACAGGTGAAGAACTCTGAACTTCTGATTCCCATGCCACATGATTGGCTGGGTTAATATATAAGCCCTAATACATGCCTTCACATTCCCAGTCCTCCCTCCCTGCCTGGAAACCTCCACATACTATCTCTCTTCTGTTTTTTGCTCATGGTAATGGCCCTTCTTGATCATGCAGCAACTGAAACATTAAATGTCTTATACCACACACACACACACACACACACACACACACACACACACACACACACACACACACACACACACAGCACACAGCACACAGCACACATAACACACACAATTTGAACAAATGGTTTCTAGCAATTTTCAGCTTGTTGACTCTGAATGAAGAATGAAAATTCGCTTCTGTGCTGGGCTGAGCATGGGATTCTGACACAGTACCTGAAACAGTACCACTGAGCTAGAAAATTAGGGCTGAAACAAACTGTTTTCTCAAGCTCACGTCTGCCAGCCAGTTACATTTCTCAGTGTAAGATCTCTCCCTTTCTCAAAGCACAGGTGCTGGAAACTTGCCTTTCACGGGCTGCATAGCTAGCAAACTGAATCCGCAGTAATCAATATTCCCCAGACTCTGCACACTTGGGAGCCAACAGGCTAGGCACTCAGGCTGAACACACACAAGAAAAGTAAACTGATGCTGGGGCCCCGTCCCTAGCAACAGTTCTACCTACCTGGTGACAGCATTTCAGAATTTCTACTGCTCCAGTTAACAAAATATCTCAGTTCGCTACTCTACTTGGACACTTTAAAAGTTACGATTTATGTATATGTATATATACACACACATATACACAGATCAGAACACAATAACTGAAATTAAATAATTTATTGATGGTTTGGAGGCAACAGTATTTCAAATCATTTAAAGAAGCGCAGCACTGTGCCTTCAGAAAATCCCCAAGACAAAGAATCAAAATTTGCTTGTTGAAAATGAATTCTTACAATTATTGGAGCTAGAATACAAAAGAGTAATTTACAGAGTATGGACACACATTAGGAAGGAGGTTACACAAACTATGACAGAACATACTGAAAAATTAAACATACTGCAAGAAGTACTTTAGCAACAATGATCTGAAACTCACCAGATTGACAATAAAATTACAGAATTAGGTGATTCAATAGAAAGTCAAAGAAGTGAACTGATGCAATGGGATACGGAATCAGTGAGACTGAAGATAAAGAAACTTACACCAATATTTTGGGGAAAAAATCAGATTAAAAAAATAGAGGTCGGGCCAAGATGGCAGACTAGCTACATGTCTTCTTTATTCCCTTGAAGAACTAAGGCCTGGAAAAATAATTGAACAGAGCAGTGTGGATATTCTAGGAGTCCCAAGATCAGGTGTAGGATTCTGAGATTGGACTGGGAGTCAGGAAGGGTGAAATACCTCTCTTGGAGGTGAGATAGCAGTGCACTGAGCCCTGCTTCTGCTGGCATATCAGATGAGAGGATTATGGTACAGATGCCTTCTTTGTTAACCAGGAGGCTGAGATTGGGACTGGCAGGTCTGAGAGCTTGGCACAGCATGGATACTATGCTGAACTACAGTACCTAAGTAAACAGTGTATTCTGCAGTAGAGAGATTGTGCTTAGAATAGCTACTTCTACAGAACCCAGCAATGGCTGGTGACTCAGGGTACCAATGCTCCTCTTTCTTCTATTCTCTGACCTGAACCACAGATACTGCTGACTCACTGAAGGAGAGACAGCTTAGGTGGGACACCATGTTGGTCAGCTGAGAAGTGGAGTCAGCCACACCTGAGGGCTCAGCTGGGGCTAATTCCAACACTGAGTAACAGTGCCTGTCTGGATAAGGCTTCTCCAAGCAGAAAAGCTGTTTTTAAAGACAATTGTTCCTAGAGAACATGGTGATGGCTGGTGACTGATTGTAATGGTGTCATAAACTCTCCCTTCTTTGAGCCATGTGATAGTGTCTACAGATGGCCCACAAGAGACTCTGTGAGTAAGATATTGTCTCCGTCAGCCAGGAGGTGGGACCTACCACCCCTGAGGGCCCAGCTATTGGTCATTGCCTCTCAGCAGAAAAGCAGCTGAGTGTGGTGACATCACTTCGACTGCCTTTCACTGAGCCATGACATAGTGTCAGCTGATGGCAACAGAGAGACTCCATAAGTAGAGCATCATCTTTGCCAGCCAGGAGGCCGAGTCTGCCACCCCTGACAGGCCTAGCTGCTTTCAGCTGTCTCTAGACAGTGCCCCTCTGAGCAGAAAAGCAGTTTTTAAGATAAGCACATCTAGAGAATACAGCAGTTCCTGGTGGCCGAGTTTGGTGGCATCCCTCTCTCTTCCCTTCCCTGAATTACACCAAAGTCTTGATTGATGTCATGCTTGAAAGTTGACACAAGTAGCTCACCACCTCTGCCAGAAGGTGGGGCCTGCCACCCCTGAGGGCCTAACTTGGGCCAGCCACAAAGTCAAGCAGCGTTGCAGGGTCTGACGCCATTTATATTGCCAGAAAAGCTATTCATAACTCACTTGCATCTAGAGAACGCAGCAGCAGCTGGTGACCAAGTCTAGCAGTGCCTATGCTCACTCCCTTCTTAGGGATACACCACAGCTCTCTTTGCTGTAAAACTAGAGAAACTGAATAGCTTTTTGATGGCATGAAGACAGCAATCAATATCTAGCCATTTAAAGAAGCAACTACCACAGCTCCAGGAAACTCTCAAAATAAACAGTCAAGAAACTTCCCAGTTGAAAAAGGCTTTCTGAAATTATTGGAGGTAGAATATGAAAGAATTACATATAGAGCTTTCTAGAAATAAAACAAAGTGCAGCAGAACAAAACAAAAAATTAAGTAAGCTGTATGAACTTCTAGAACACCAATGATCTGAAATCCAGCAGATCAATAATAAAATTACAGAATTCGACAATTCAATGCAAAGCCAGAAGAGCAGGATTGAGGAAGTGGAATACAGAATTAGTGAGAATGAAGATAAAGCAACTGTCACCACCATTTATGAAGAGAAATCAGGAAAAGGAAACAGGGAAAATGAAGAAGTGTTAAGAAGCATGTGGGACTCTATCAAGAGGTGTAATCTGCAAATAATTGGAGTTTCTAAACAGGGAGGGATAGCATAAAATACACAGAACATCATTGAAGAGTTGTTAACAGAAAACTTCCCTGACATCATGAAAGAAGAGAACACAGATATTCAAGATGCTTATCAAACATCACAAAAGGTAGACACCAAAAGAAAGACACCAAGGCATATTATAATCAAACCGAATAAAATGAAACATAAAGAGAGACCATTAAAGCAGGTAGGCTTAAAGCAAAGATTATATACAAATGGAAGCCCTGTAGGCTGTCCTTTGACTTCTTGGCCAAATCACATTGGCAGGAAGGCAGTGGGATGACACCTACAAAGTCTGGAAGGATAAAAGCTTCCAACTAAGAAGTATACATACTGCAAAATTGTCTGTCAACGATGAAAGTGAAATTAAGACACTCTCAGATAAACAGAAGCTTAGAGACTTTGCAAAAATCAAATCAAAATTACAAGAAATACTGAAAGAAGCCTTTTTTTTTTTTAAAAGAAAAACAATAACATCAGATTTATACTTAAGGATGCAATGCAGGACACAGCATCCAGAGTCCTACTTGGTTAGGGAAATCACAAAGCTAAATCAAAGCCAAAATATTAAAACTAGGGAAGCACAGATCTTAACATGAAAACTATGACATCATCACTTGATAAAGAGGGATATATTACAACAGTTATAACTCTTTCAGATGAGGAGGAAGTTAAGGAAATATGCAGAAGTTAAAGGTTGGTTTAAATTTAGAACATTAAGGGGGCTAAAAGGGGTAGCCACAAAGCAAACTAATGATGCTATATATCAAAACAAGAAACAATACTAGAGTCTCAACAGACACAAAACCGACACTGAAAGGATGAAAAGTAAACCCATAAGAAAAACGACTCAGAAGAGAATATCAAGAACAAAGAAAATATCAACAACACAAAAATCAAAGCACCAAAACAACAGCACTAAACACATACCTATCAATAGTTACACTGAATGTAAATGTATTGAATGCTCCAATTAAGAGGCAGAGAATAACGACTTGGATCAAAAAACACGATCTGTTTATACGCTGCTTACAAGAAATGCATCTAAGACCCAAAGGTATGAACAAACTGAAAATCAGTGGAAGGGAAAATATATACCAAGCCAACAACATGCAAAGAAGAGCAGGAGTGGCAATACCAATCTCAGATAAAATAGATTATAATGTAAAATCCACCATCGTGGACAAGAGTGGTCACTATTTACTGCTTAAAGTTTCAATACATAAGCACGATATAACAGCATTAAATATGTATGCCCCCAATACCAGAGGATCTAAATACATTGAACAAACACCGACAATGTTAAAAAAAAAAAGAAATAGGTCACACCACCGTAACAGCAGGAGACTTCAACACTCCACCTTGCGTAATGGACAGATCATCCAGAAAAAAGCTCAATAAGGATACAGAAGAACTTATCATGATAATTAACCAATTAAACCTCATCGACATATGCAGAACTTTCTTTGCATCAACAGATGTGAAAGAAGAACACTTCCTTTTCCAATGCACATGGAACATTCCCCAGAATAGACCACATTAGCCCATAAAACAAGTCTCACAAAATCCAAACCACTGAATTATTGCAAAGCATCTTCTTATACCATAAAGTCATAAGAGCTGAAATCAATATCAGAAAAAACATGGGTCAGAATTTGGACCCATGGAAACTGAACAACACCTTGTTCAACAATTTATTGGTTATAGAAGAAACCCAAAACATGCTTCAGTCATCCAATACTGCTCTCACAAAATACCATGAGTGGATAGCTTTAACAAAGGAAAGTTTATTCCTGTGCAGTCTGGTAGTCTACAAGTCTAAATTCAGGGTGTTTGCTTCAGGGAAAGGCTCTCCCTCTGTCGTCTCTGGAGGAAAGTCCTTGTGTTGTATCAATCTTTGGTTAGGGAACATTTTGGTGATGGAACCCCAGGTGTGAAGGGCACACTCTACTACCTGTGCGGTTTTCTTGATGGTATAAAGTTCCCAACTCTCTGCTTGCTTCCTTTTCTTTTTATCCCTTGTAAGATAAAAGAGTAAAAGGTGGTGCAAGTCACACTTCAGGGAAACTCCAATAGAGCAATGAGGTGACCTCAGAAAGGGATTTACAGTTCCACCATAATCCTCTCTAAAATAATCCATTATGTTAACCACAGACAGAGATTAGGATTTACAGCATAAGAAAATCACAAGGCAAAGGGGAAGCACAGGGAATCCTGGCCCAGTGAAATTACTACACCTATTTTGGGGGAGACACTATTCAATCCATGACATTCTATCCATTGACCCTCCCCAAATCACATGTTTGAAACATGCAACGCATTCATCCCATCATAGCAAAAACGTGTTCATTCCATGTGGTAGCAATAGTCTTAAATTAGTTCCAAATCTAAAACACAAAAATTTCTCTACATCTGTGAAAGCAAGAATACAAGTTATCTGCCTGCAAATTACAACAGTAGAAGAGGCATTTAAAAGCTATACATCACCATTAAACAAATGAAAGAAATTGCAGGGAAACTAGGCATCAACAGGTAACAAGCAAGTTAGCAGACTACATTAGCCCTCAAATCTGTGAAAACAGTCCTTTGTTCTCTAGACGATTTACACAATAGCTTTGCCCTCCAGACTCTAGGTATTGCCCACACTCTCCAGATTCTAAGCCTTGTGCTACAACTCTGCACTGGAACAGTAACTCTGCCCTCCAGCTTTACACTCATACTAAGCCCAACTGAGTGGCAATTCCACCCTTACAAACACAGGAAGCCATGGCTCCACCTTTTCAAATCCCTGGGGTCATGGTCATATCTTCTGAGGCCGGGGCAGCTCAGCTTCTCATGTTCTTTGTCTCTTTAGCTTCTGCTTTCTATGCCATCATGACCCAGGCCTCAAGGCCATATCCCCCCTGCTGGGGCAAATGTTTCAAAGCTCTGTAGCTCTACCAATTCAAGTGCCCAGAGGCGCTCCACTCTGCCATGTAGCCTCCTGCACACAGGCACTCAATTCTCCTGCTCCATGGGTCAGCAAGCCTAGCTCCACTGGTTCAAGCTCCCAGAGACAGCCTACTCCACCAGGAAAACTTTGTGCACAGGCACTCAATTCTCTGGCTCTGTGATTTGGCTCCAGCACTGTCTTGTGCTGCTCTGGTTCTGTTCCCGCCTGTCTGCCACCCTTGGACTTCTACTGTTTCTTATCATCTGAGCCTTCCTTGTTGTTAACAGTTCTCCATTTCTTTTAAGTTTTCTATCCATTCTGTTTTAAAACCACTTCCACATTTTAGGTGTTTGTTAGAGTACACCCTACTCCCTCACTACCAAAGGCAGCCATGAAGGGGGAAACAATGTAGAGTTGCTGAGGCAACATGAGAAAGAGAGATGTGCAGTTCAAGAACTCTACTAAAAGACCACAACTGATAGTCTAACAGCTGGAGGGTCCTCTGAGAACATGGCCCATGGACTTGCTGTTGGCCCTGCCTGAAACCAGTACTGAGGTCAACTATTCGGACAAGAATGGACAGGTATTGGCAACACAATGTGTACATATGGTTTGTGTATCTTATGGTTTTATACATTTATAGAAGGCTTTCTACTATGTAAAGAAGACGGTGGAGAGGAGGGGACAGGTGCTCATTATGAGGATACTAGAAGTATACAGTGAATGGGAGGAGTGTGCTGTCACTGGGTGAGGAGAGTAGATGGAACCACAAATAGGTGGGCATGCAAGATTAATATGGATTGTACACTTTTCCTTCATCACAATAAAAGAAAAGAAAAAAATCACTGAAAGTTAAGTAGTACTCTATCAATGACTGATTGGAGTTCCAGAACCTAGGTGGGGAGATGACAGAAAATACAGAGAGGATTATTGAAGATATCTTGATATAGAACTTTCCTAATATCATGAAAGATGAGAGATATTTATCCAAGATGATCATTGAGCTCTCCACAAAGTAGATCCCAAAAGAAAGACACCAAGACATGTTATCATCAAACTTAACAAAAGAAAGATAAAGAGAGGCCTTTAAATACAGCAAGATTTAAACAAAAAATAATGTACAAAAGAGAGCCATTGTGAATGAACTCAGATTATTCAGCCAAAATGATATTGGCAAGAAGGCAATGGAACGACAAATGCAAAGCCTTGAAGGGAAAAAAAAAAAAAAAACAAACTGCCCACCAACTATTACATGTCCTGTAAAACTGTCTCTTAAATACATTGGTGAAATTAGGACATTCACAGACAAACAGAAGTTTAGAGAATTTGCAAAAACTATATCAAAATTATGAGAATCTCTGAAAGAAATTCTTTGATTAGCATATCAATAACATCAGGCATGTGATGACTAACAAGTGCACGAACTCATCATAGAAAGTGCTGCATATCTCATTGCTGAATATCACTATAGTCACCTTCAAGTTATTCCCCTTGGGAAGTTATTCACCAGTGCCAGTGCCTAGTCCACCCTTCAAAGAAATTTTGGAACTCTTTTGTGCAGTGGCCATCAAAGCTGTCATCATATTACCCTTGATGTCCTGAAGGTCATCAGAATGTCTCCTTTCCAATATTTCCTTTACCTTTGGTAAAGAAAAGTTTTTGGAGGCCAGAACAGGTGAGTAAGTAGGGTGTTCCAATACAGTTATCTGTGTACTGGCTAAAATCTCCCTCACAGAAAGTGCTGTGTGAACTGGTATGTTGTCATGATGCAAGAGCCATGAGTTATGGATGAAAATTTCAGGTCATTTTTGTCTAACTTTTTCATGCAGCCTCTTCAGCACTTCCAAATAGTAAACTTGGTTAACTGTTTGTCCATTTGATAACAGTCCCTCTGACATCAACAAATGGTTAACATTGTTTTGACTCTGGGTTTGGACTGATGGAACAGTTTGGTCTTGGAGAATTGACTGACTTCTATTATGCACTTTGACACTTTCTTTCAGGGTCATTTTGGCATACCCATGTTTCATCACCAGCCATAACATGGCCCAAAATATGGTCTTGCCTCTCCAAAAGATCTTGCAAACTTTGACAGTCCTTTCCTTTTGTTCATTGGTGAGCTCCTTTGGGACCACTTTTGCACACACCTTTCTCATGCCAAGATTTGAGTGAGGATTTTCCTGTTTCTCTAAAAATGTTTACTTGTTCTGCTATGCTTTTCACAGTTAGCTGAAGATTTTGATGCACAGTTCGATGAAGTTTTCATCAGTTCTGCTCATTACTGGCTGCCCTAATTTCTTCAGTTATGCTTTCTCTCTCCTCAGAAAAATGTTTAATCCATTTATACACTGCTGTTTCTTCATGGCATTATTCCCATGAACTTGGACTAACATGTCCCATATTTTGCTTCCACTCTTGTCATGTTTAGTAAGAAACTTTATATTTGTTCATTGCTCTAATTTAAACTCTGCATAATCACAGTGGCACACTAAAACACACAATAATGAAAGCCACTCAGCAAGACACCAGCACATGTCAAGATGAACATAACTTTGAGACACTGACCTAGCAAGGTTATAAAACCTTGCAAAGTTGTTTGTACAGTGCTGCCAATATAAGCACAGGGCAAGTTTGTGAACTTAATTGTCAGATATCATATACTTAAGGATACAATGCAGGACAGAGCATCCAGATGTCAACATAAAAAGAGAGTCCACAAAATATACCAAACCCCAAACAGTATAAATGGGGAAACAGATCTCAGTATGTAGGTGATGACAACATTATACCATGAAGAGGGGCAAATCAATGAATTCATAGTCCTCTAAGATTGACAGGAAGGTAGGGTGATACAAAGTAATCAAAGACTGGCTTAAAATTAGAACTCTAGGAGTAAATTCAAAGGTAACCACAAAGAAATTAATAATTCTATACATCAAAACCAGAAAAAAAAATCAAGAAGTTTCAGCAGATACAAAACCAACAACAATGAAGCAAATGAAAAGAAATTACATAAGGAAAAATGACTCAGCACAGAAAGTTAAATGCAACAAGGAATCTATCAACAACTTACCAAAAAAAAAGGCAACAAACTGACAGCACTAAATTCATATATATATCAATAATTACATTGAATGCAGTTGGGTTAAATCCACCAATAATAAGACAAACAATAGAAAAGGATAAAAGAGCAACATCTATATGTTGCCTACAAGAGACTTCTTAGACTTAAAGATACAAACAAACCCAAACTTAACTGATGGAAAATGTATACACCAGGATAATAGCACTCTGAAAAGGGCAGAAGTGGAAATACTAATTTCAGGCAAAACAGACTTTAAAGTAAACTCCACCACAAAAGATAGAAAGGTCACTATATATTGCTTAAAATCAGAAAAACATCAGGAAAACATAACTATATTAAATATTTGCACACAACATGACAGAGCTTCTAAATACATGAAACAAACTCTGTCACTGAAAGGTGAGATAGACAGCTCCACAATAATTAGAGGAGACTTTAACATACCAGTATCAGTGAGGGATAGGCATCCAGGCAGAACCTCATGAAAGACATGAAAGATTTGAATGCTGCTATCAATCAACCTGATTTCATGGACATGTACAGACTACTACACCTAACAACAGAAAAGTATACCTTCTTTTCCAACACACATGAAACATTTCCCAGAAGAGACACCCCATATTAGGTCAAATAAGTTTTAACAAAATCCAAACATGGAAATATTGCAAATTATCTTACCAAACCATAAAGCCATAAAAGTTGAAAACAATAGCAGAAAAAGCAAGGGTGAAAGGTTAAACACATGGAAGCGGAACAACACCTTGTTCAAAAACTGTTGAGTTATAGAAGAAATGAAGATTGGAATAAAGAAATTCATAGTGCGAAATGAGAATGAAAACACATCCTACCGAAACCAGTGGGACATAGAAAAAGCAGTGCTCAAAGGTTAATTTATCCCAATAAATATACCCATTCAAAATGAAGAAAGAGGGCAAATCAAAGAATCAACCATACAACTTGGGCAAGCAGAAAGAGAGCAATAAAGAACCACTTCAGCACCAGAAGAAAAGAAATAGTAAGAATTAGAACAGAAGTAGCTGAATTAGAGATGAGAAAAACAATTGAAAGAGTTAAAAGGTCAAAAGCTGGTATTTTTAAATAGATTTACAAAATCTATAAACCTCTGGCCAAACTGACAAAAGAAAAACAGTAGAGGAAACAAATAACACAAGTTAAAAATGAGATGAGTGATATCACAATGGATAACAGATTATGAAAGATTGTACAGTAACAAATTTGAAAACTTAGAGGAAATGAAAAAATTTCTAGAAACACACTACCTACCTAAACTAACACAATCAGAAGCAGAACAACTTAATAAACCCATTCCAAAAGAAGAGATTGAAAAGATAATTAGAAAAACACCAACCAAAAAAGTTCTGGTCCAGATAGTTTCACCAGATAATTCTACTGAAGTTTTAGGAATAGCTTGTATCCCTATTACTAAAGGTATTTCACAGCACAGACAAGGAGAGACTACTCCATATTTCGTTCTGTGAAGCTAGTATAACCCTGATGCCAAAACTGGATAAAAATATCACAAAAAAGAAAATTACAGACCAATATCTACAGGAAACTTAGATGCAAAAATCCCAACAAAATTTTAGCCAATAGAATTCAACAATGTGTGAAAAAAATTACTCACCATGACCAAGTAGAATTCAAAACAGTGGTACAGAGATGGTTCAACATCAGAAAAACAATAAATGTAATGAACTACATAAATAAAAGACAAGAACTAGTTGATTTTACCAGTTGATGCAGAAAAGACATTTGACAAAATCCAACACCCATGCATGTTAAAAAAAAATTCTCAAGAAAGTAAGAATAGAAAGGAAATTCCTCCATGTAATATAAGCATCTATGCAAAGCCTGTAGTTAACATCATCCTAAACAGAGAGAGACTGAAAGCATTCCCTTTGAGAACAAGAACCAGATAAGTATGCCCATTGTCACCACATTTCTTCAACACTGTCCTAGAGGTTCTAGCCAGAGCAATCAGGCAAGATAAACAAAAGAGCATCCAAATTGGTAAGGAAGAAGTAAAGTGTCTTTATTTGCTGATGATATGATCTTGTATACAGAAAATCCTAAAGAGTCTGCAAAGAAACCATGGCAGCCAATAGAGGAGCTCAGCAAAGTATCAGGATATAAAATAAACATACAAAAATCAGTTGGATTCCTTTACACTAACAAAGAGATCATCAAAGAGGAAACCACCAAATTAATACCATTCACGATAGCTCCCCCCCCAAATAAAACAAGACCTGTACCTCACACCATGCACAAAAGCTGACTCAAAATGGATCAAGGATCTAAACATAAAATCTAAAACCATAAAGATCATGGATGAAAAAATAGGGAAAACATTGGGAGACCTATGTTTTGTAATATTACAAAATATTACAAACAATGCACACACACTAGAAGAGAAAGTAGGTAAATGAGGACTTCTAAAAATGAAACACTTAGGCTCATCCAAAGATTTCACCAAGAGAGTAAAAAAACTACCTACAGATTGGGAAAAGAAAATTTCAGCAAACATAACTTTGATAGGCAGCTGATGTCCATAATAGACAAGCTACTTCAAAAACTCAGCAAGAAAGAGACAAATAACCCAAATAAAAAATGGGCAAAGGATGTGAACAGACACTTCACCAAAGACGACATCCAGGATGCTGATAAATACACGAGGGAATATTCATGATCACTAACCATTAGAGAAATCCAAATCAAAACTATAATGAGATACCATCTCACCCCAACAAGGAGGGCATTAATACAAAGAACACAAAACAACAAATGTTGGAGAAGTCGTGGAGAGACTGGAACTCTTCTAAACTGCTGGTGGCAATGTAAAGTGGTACAACCACCGTAGAAATTGATTTGGTGCCTTCTGAAAAAGCTAACAAATAGACATACCATGCAATCCAGCTATCCCAGCCTAGAGACATAAAGGCTGTCATATGATTAGATGTATGCACACCAGTGCTTATTGGAGCTTTGTCTACAGCAGCAAAAAGATAGAATCAACCTAGGTGCCCCCAAACAGATGAATGGGTAAACAAACTACGGTATATTTATACAATGGACTACTCAGCAATGACAAAGAATAATGGCAATCTTGGGAAACACCTGATAATATGGAATTATCTGGAAGACATCATGCTGAGTGAAATCAGTCAGTCACAAAAGGACAAATACTGTATGAGACCACTATTATGAAGTCTCAAGAAAAGGGCTAAGCACAGAAGAAAATATAGTGATGGTTGCCAGGGAAGGGAGGAAAGAAAGAGGTACTCGTAGATTAGATATTAGACAGAAATTGGGTTAAGTGAAAGGAGTGACAGCATGCAGAAGGGAGACCTACTCTGCTGGAGTATACCAAGAGCTAAGATGTTTGCTAAACACAACTCAACATTTTGAAGGTCAGAGTGGCAAGGGTAGGGGTGTGGGAATCAGAGTTTCAGGGGACATGTAGTTCAACTGGCACAATTTTTTTTTAATGAAAATATTCTACATCCTGCTTTGGTGAGTGGCATCTGGGCTTTTAAAATCTGGAAAGCTGTCGTCTAAGGAGCATCAATTTGTCCCAGTTCAGCTGGTGCAGAGGAGAATGAAGGACATCAAAGACAGGAGAAAAATATGACACCAGGAGAAGGAAGGGGCCATATGAATTATAGATTAAATCAACATGAGACCAGAATTAGATGGTGCCGAGCCACCACCATAAGACTGCCTTGAGAGGGGACACAATGTCTACAAATTCAGGTGGATGTGAAGTAAAGCAGCAGCATGTCATTAAGAACCAGTTCTAGTGAAGGAAGAATCCCCAGCTACTGTGCTGAATACATTGCTGGAAAACAAATCTCAGTTATTGCCTGAATACCAATTTTACCAAATGGTTCCAGCAGTTAGATGTTCACTTGTCTGTAACATGAAACTTACAAGACAGTTACCTGACCAATCAACTAGAAGATATCCACATTTGTACCCATTTCAATGAAAGGTGGTCCTACAGAAAGTAATTATTAAACAATATCATTAATATTACAAGCAATTAAAATTTCACTATGGTTAATTAAAAAATGCTTGCAGTAGTACATCAATAGGAAACAGCTAGAATTCAAGCCAGATTCAGAAGAGGATGTGGAATGAGGGATATCACTGCTGATGTCAGATGGATCTTGGCAGAAAGCAGAGAAAACCAGAAATAAGTTTACCAGTGATTTGTAGGCTGTACCAAGACATTTAACTGTGTGGCCCATCAGTATTGCAAAGTAGGAGAATTCCAGAAGAATTGATTGTGCTAATGAGGAATCTGTACATGGATCAAGAGGCAGTCATTCAAACAGAACAAGGGAATACTGCGTAGTTTAAGGTTAATACAAGGGTGTGTCAAAGCTAAATCATTTCACCGTACTTACTCAGTCTGTATGCAGAGCAAATAATTTGAGAAGCTGAAGCTCATGAAGACCAGGGCATCAGCAGTGGAGGAAGACTCACTAAAAAGTTGAGATATGCAGATGGAAAATCTTCCTTGCTGAAAGTGAAGATGATATGAAGCATTTACTGAGTAAGGTAAAAAACCACAGCCTTCAGTATGAATTGTACCTCAACATTAAGAAAACTAAAATCCTTACAACCAGACTCTTAAGCAACACCATGATGAAAGGCAAAAACATTGAAATTGTCAAGGATTTCACTTTACTTAGATTTACAATCAATAACCAAGGAAGTAGCAGTCAAGAAATCAACTGACATAGGAAGTCTGACAAGTCCGTGAGCATAATTATAACAAGAGCTACATACCTCATTGCTGGATATCACTAAGGTCACACTCAGAGTAATCCCTTTGGGAAGCTATATACCAATGCTAGTATCTAGTCCACCCTTCAAAGCAATTTTGAACTCTTTTTGGAATGACCACTGTGCATGGTGGCAAGGTGACAAGTTCATGAACTCAGTTGTGTAGTGGTCTCTGAGGGAATTTTTAGCCAGTAAACAAGTAACTGTATTGGAACACCCTCCCTACTCACCTGATCTGGCCCCAGTGACTTTTTTCTTTACCCAAAGATAAAGGAAATATTGAAAGAAAGACATTTTGATCACATTCAGGACATCAAGGATAATCCGACAACTCTGGTGGCCATTCCAGAGAAAGAGTTCCAAAATGCTTTGAACGGTAGACTAGGCACTGGCATTGGTACATAGCTTCTCAAGGGTAGTACTTCGAAGGTGACCATAGTGATATTCAGCAATGAGGTATGTAGCACTTTTTCTAGGATGAGTTTGAGAATTTAATTTTCAGATCTTGTATGCATCATGCAAATCTGCTGCAAGGGATCTCTTTATAGTATTGAAAAGCAAGCTATCACTCTAAGGACTAAGGTGAAGCTAACTCAAGCCATGGTGTTTTCATCACCTAATAAGCATGTGAGATCTGGACAATGAATAAGGAAGACCAAAGAATTGAAGCCTTTGAATTATGATGCCTGTGAAGAACACTGAATATACTATAGACTTCCAGCAGAACAAAGAAGTCTGTACTGGAGGAAGCACCGTCAGAATGCTCATTAGAAGCATAGATGGTGAGACTGTATCACGTACTTTGGACATGTTATCAGGAGAGAGCACTCCCTGTTTAAGGATATCGTGCTTGGTAAAGTAAAGGGAAATGAAAAATGAGATGAATTGGTGTTCCTGTTGAACAATGGGCTCGTGCACAACAATGATTGCGAGGATGGTACAGGACTGGGCACTGTTTCATTCTGTCGTACACAGTGCACTATGAGTTGGAATCAACTCAATGGCACCTAACAACAACAAAAATGCTGTCGGAACAAAACTGCCACCAGTGGACGGCTTCAAAGAACAGCAAAACATTTTTGTTACTATTCTGGAGGTTAAATATCCAAATCAGAGGTTCAGCCATGTCAGTTATTTCTTTAGACCTCTTTGCTAGTTTTTTGTGTCTTTTAGGAATCCTTGGTGTTCCTTTGCTGGTACAGTCTTCCTCACGTGTCTTTGCCCATGTATGCCTCTATATGAGGTCTGACAATTAAGTCCACGAACTTAATTGTTTTAAGTGCTACTACACACCCCACTGCTGAATATTACTAAGGTTACCTTCAAAGTACTCCCCTTGGAAAACTATGCACCAATGTTAGCCCCCTAGTCCACCCTTCAAAGCAATTTTGGAACTCTTTCTGGAATGGCCATTGAAGGCAGTGGCAGGGTGGCAAGTTCATGAACTTAATTGTATAATGATCTGTGAGGGAGTTTTCAGCCAGTAAACAAATAACTGTGTTGGAACACCCTACCTGTTCACCTAATCTGGCCACTAAAGACTTTTTTCTTTACCCAAAGATAAAAGAAATATTGAAATGAAGATACTTTGATGACATTCAGGACATCAAGGGTAATACAACGACAACCTTGATGGCCATTCCAGAAAAAGAGTTCCAAAGTTTGTTTGGAGGGTGGACTAGGTGCTGGTGTTGGTGCTTAGCTTCCCAAGGGGAGTATTTCAAAGGCAACTGAGATGATATTCAGCAATAAAGTATGTAGCACTTTTTCCAGGATGAGTTAGCGAAATTAACTGTCAGACCTCATATTCTGGGTTTTTTTTTCTTTGTGATAAAATATGTATAAGGGATTTACCTACCTATTATTCCTAGGTTTTTTCTCCTTTTATACCTTCATGTTAGTTTAATTTTTCTATAATTTATTTTATTGTTATTATCTTACATACATGGCAAAACACTCCTATCCAACAATTTATTTACATAAATTCAGTGATTTTGGTATATGCTTGGAGATGTGCAACCATTCTCTTCCCCACTTTCTTGAATTGCTCCTGTTCCGTTAACATAATCTTTCAATTTTTGTTGTCAGTGTGATCCCGTAAAGATAGATACCGGGAGAGGATAGTGCTCAAAACTAGCATTTTGTTTAGCAGCTGTAGCTCTTAACCACAATACCACCAAGGTTTCCAGACTTTCTTTACTGGTTAAGATGAAGTATTGTTTAGTTTTAAGAAGATTCCAAGTGACATTTTTTTATTTTAAGATTTAATATTCTCAGGGTGATAGTTTCAGGTTTATCCAGCCTGTATGGCTCCGTAAGGATCGAATTCCATGAGAATGTGAAATTCTACTCTGCATTGCTCCCCCTTTTTGATCAGGATTCTTCTAAACAATTTTTGATCAAAATGTTCAGTAATGATATCCTAGCACCATCCAGTTCTGGTCTCATGGCAAAGGAGGCAATTGTTCATAGAGGCAGTTAGCAATACATTATATGTCTTCCTCCTATTTCCAAATCATTATTCTGTTGCTCCAGACAAATAAAGATCAATTGTTCTGACTTGGATGGCTGCCTGCCAGCTCTCAAGGCATCAGGCATCTTGGAATTTCAGTAGAAGGTAGAACAGAATCCCAAAATAACTGTGATGTCCAACTGAACTTGACCTTAAATCTCTAAACCAAAAATTCAGATTCCATAATGTGCATGGTTCTACATACAGCCTCAGCAGCTATTTTTTCTATCCTTGTAACTATATCTATCACACAACTTTTAGCAATTCAGCTTTCTCCAGAGGTACAACTTACTAACAGCAATTAATCAGCTGTGCAATTCTACCCTTAAGCAATATGATTTCACTGTCACCATAAACCAAAATTCAGTACTACATGCACATTAACTTTATTTTCACTTCTCATCAACCTTAATAATCACTAGTAAACTTTGGTCTCTATATATTGCCTATTCATATCTTTTTACATGTGAGGGCATAAAACCTTTGCCATTGTGTGATTACTTTATTTCACTCAGCATGGTGTCCTCAAGCTCCATTCATATTGCAACATGTGCTGTGAGTTCACTTCTCTTACTGTCTGTATAGTATTCTTTGTATGTGTAGCATTTTTCACTTATCCTTTTATCCACTGATGGGCACTAAGCTTGTTTCTACATTTTGGCTATAGTGAATGGCACTATCACTATCACTACAGTGATTACCGGTGTACAAATTTCTGTTTGAATTTCTGCTTTCAAGTCTCTTGGGTATATGCTTAGAAGTTGAATTACTGTGTTGTATCATAGTTCTGTTTGTAGTTTTTTAGGAACCACCACCTGGTTTTCCACAAAGTCTGTACCATTTTGCATTGCCACCAGCAGTTGTTACTGGTTACAATTTCCTCATATCCTGGCTAACATTTTTTATTTTCTGTCTTTTTGATTTTAGCAATCCAGTGGGAATGCAATGGTATCTCATGTGGTTTTGATTTTCATCTCTCTGGCTAATAAAACTGAGCATGTTTGTGTGTTTGGTGGCCATGTGAATGTTGTATTTGATAAACTGCCTATTGCAGCCCTTTGCCTGTTTTACGATTGGATTATTTGTCTTTTTGTTGTTATTAGATCCCTCTTGGATATATGGTTTCCAGAGATATACTGAAAGTTAATAGCTCGTCTTTTCACTTTTTTTGGTAAAATCTTGATTTTTACAAGATTTCTTTTCTTTCTCTTTTTTCTTTATTCTTTGTATTTTTATTTTATATTAGATAATTCACTGTTAAAAGCTAGGCTTAGTAGTCTAGCCCTTACATTTTCTTCTCAGAATTACATGGTTGAAGTTTACACATTTAGGTCCTTAATCCAGTTTGAATTTGTTTTTGTGTACAGTATGAGGTATAGATCCTGTTTTATGTTACTGTAGGTAGAAATCCAATTTTACCAGCACAATTTTGTGAAGAGACTCTTCCTTCTCATCAAACAGACTAAGTACCCCTGTTAAAATAATTCAACCATACATGGATGAATTTATATTTGGACTCCCAATTCTCTTCCACTGCTGTATTTGCCTCTTATTAACCAGGACCAGGCCATTTTGATTACTGTAGCTCTGTAACATGTTTCATAGTCAGTAAGAGGGAGTCTTCCTGCTTTGTCTTTCTCTTTCAACAATTCTTTTTTTTTTTTTTTTTCCGAGGGCTGGACTCGATCTTTCATGAGCTGCAGGCTCTCGCACACACACACCCTGGGGCTCAGATCTTGTTGAAAGCAGCAATGTCGACACTCTGCATGTACTCTTCGAACTTGGTGACCTCCTCCTCCAGCGTGTCAGTACCCACCTTCTCGTCCTCCACCACACATTGAATCTGCAGCTTGCGGATGCCATAGCCCACGGGCACCAGCTTGGAAGCTCCCCCAGGTCAGCCTGTCCAGCTGGATAGAGCGCACGCAGGCCTCCAGCTGCGCCTTGTCCGTCTCGTCATCCCAAGGCTTGACGTCCAGGAGGATGGAGGACTTGGCCACCAGCACCAACCGCTTCTCCCGCGGCCCGGCCGCCTCCCAGTGCTCCTCCTCCTCATCGTTGCCAAACAGGTCGATGTAGCTGTCCTCATCGTCCTTGGCCGGTGTGGCCGCCTTCTTGGCTGGGGACTCCACTTGGCGCATGGGGGACGCGTGCTGGGTCTGTGGCGCGGTGGCCCGGGGAGCGGGCACACTCTTCTCCACCGCGCTCAGCCTGGTTTCCAGCTTGGAGACGGCCTGCTGCAGGTCCTGCACCACGCTGCGTAGGTTCTGGTTCTTCATCTCCAGGCTGGCCACGCGCACGACGAGCTCAGCGTGGTCCCCGCCAGGCCCGCTGGCAGCCCCAGAGCTAGTAGCTGGGGCAGCCTGGCTTGGGGCCTCAAGGGGGCTGGGCAGTGCCGCCTGGAGTCCGGCCAGGGACTTCTGGATGTTCTCTCTGGCTCGTGCAATATCGCGCAGGATCACGCTGGCACCGTTCTCCAGCTGGTGGGAGGAGCCGGCCACAGGCTCATTCCCAGCCACAGGCTCGTAGAACTTCTGCTCTGCATCATCGTGCTGGAACTTTCAAACTAGGTCTCCTCGTGAGCTAAGAAGTCGGTGGCCGTTTTCCTTACGGCAGCAAAGGACGCGGCAACCACAGAGGAGGTTCACAAAGTCGTGGACACCGGGCGCTAAGGAAAGGGAGCTCAACAATTCTTTAGCTATTTGAAGTCTTACCACTTCATATAAAGTTGAAGATCGATTTTCTCATTTCTTTAAGGAGGCTAATGGAATTTTGATTGGCATTGCATTGAGTCTAGAGATCATTTTGTACAGTATTGACATCTTACCAATTCTTGAACATAGAACATCTTGCTATTAATTAAATTTTCTTTCATCTCTGTGAGAAGCATTTTATAATTTTCATTGTATAAGATCTTCATATGTCTGGCTAAATGTGTTCCTATGTGCCTTACTGTCTTAGATGCTCATAGATAGAACAATTTCCTTTTCAGATTTCTAATTTTTGTTGTATAGAAACCCAGCTAATTTTTGTTTGTCAACCTTGAACCCTGCTACTTTGCCAGATTCCTCTAGTAGCTCAAGAAGTTTCTCATAGACTCTTAGTGCTTTTCTGTATACAGGATCATGTCACCTAAAAATAGAAATAATTTTACTTCTTTTACAATCTGAATAGCTTTTATTTATTTTTATTTTCTGATTGACCTGGCTAGGACTTCTAACACAGCATTGAATAGAAATGATTAGAGCACATACTCTTGTCTTGCTCTTGATTTCAGAAGGAAAGCTCTCAGTCTTTCTTCATTAAGTATAATGTTGTCTGTTATTTTTCATATCAGCCCGGATCAAACTGAGAAATTTCAGTCTTCCTGAGGCATTTAACCAAGAAGTGGTGTTGTGTTTTATCATGTTTTTTCTGTATCCGTTGAAATTATCATGTGTTTCATTTCCTTTGTTCTATTCATGTAACATATTACATGGATTGATATTCTAATGTTGAGTCATCCCAGTACTTCCGGAATGAATCCACTTGGTCTGATTGAATGTTTCTTGCAATATGCCATTAGATTTTATTCAGTACCACTTTTTGAGGACTGTTTTGCATCTATATTGATAATAGGTATTTGCTGTTAGTTTTCTTTACTTGTATTACTTACTTCTTTATACTTTGAAAGAGTTTAAATAGAATTATGGGGTGGGGACAAGATGGTGGACTAGTCACACATCTCCTTGATTCCCTCAGTGAAACAACTGACTGGAACAAAATGGACATTTTAGGAGCCCCAAGATCAGGTAGAAAGTTGTGAGATTGGACTGGGTGACAGGAAGAGGAAAAACTACCTTTGTCAGAAGTAAGACAGCAGTGCAAAGTCCCACTTCTGTTGGCAGAGAGGCTGCACAGGTATGGATACTATCTTTCTCAGCCAGGAGGCTAGGACTGGGACTGCTGAGCCTGAGAGTCTTGCTGAGGCTGGCTGACTGCCATGCTGAGCCCCAGTACCTGAGTAAACAGCGTCTGTCTCAAAAGAGAAGCTGTGCATAAGACAGCTGCACCTAGAGAACACATTGGCAGTTGGCAGCCCAAAACAGCAGCCCCCTTTCCCCCTCCCGTCTCTGAGCTATAACATTCTGGTGCACTACCTGGGCCAGAACTGGGATTGTATGTGGTGTGCCTTGTGCTTTTCCCTGGGACTCAGGAGGTAAACAAAGGGAAAGGTAGAAATAAACCTCCAATGATCCAGGCTATCACTGCATCTACAAACCACCAGGCAAATTCCACACATTTCAAGATAAGTGCTCAGGATACCTTCAGGCTCAGTCCTTTTTTATGTACTGACTTCTGGCTGGCTCTCTATCTTCGACCTTTCCCATCTACCTTTTTTGCTTTACACCTCAGGCTAAATTCTGGTGCACTACCTAGTCAGAAAAGAGGCGTTTTACTTCTGTGCCTCGAGGTTTTCTCCCGGGCTCAGAGAGGGAAACAAAGGGAGGAGCAGATGACAAGTTCCACTGGCTCCTCAGAGCTACAGATTGTTGTATTTACTGGAGTGTTGCAAGCTAAGTGTGCATCAACTTTCATGACTCAGACATTTCCTACATACCACTTCACTCCTCATACCTAGCCTTTTCCCCATCTCTTCTCTGCTCTATGCTGTATCTAAATACTAGAGCACCACCTCGGCCTAAAGTGGGGTATCTTATGTGTGTGCCCTTAATTTTTCTCTTGCACCTGGGAAGGGAAAGAAAGGGAGGGCTGGAAGCAGAGTTCCACTGGCTTCCCTGAGCCAGCACACCTCCTACAACTCTCAGTGCAGTCATCACTCCAGCCATCAGATGACAGGGCACCAGAAGTATCATTCTGATGCACTAAACTCTGTGGCTCAAATGACTAGACTACTTGGACAGTCAAAACCAAATTGATACACACACACACGTATACATATATACATACACACACACACACACACACACACACACACACACACACACACACACACATATATATAAGTTAGATTGCAATAACCTAACAGTTAAATCTCAGTAGATTTCTGAAGGCTCAGAGACAATAATCAGTCTCTAACCATTTAAAGAATTAGACCACCATGGCTCCAGAAAACGCCAAAAATAAAGAATAAAAAAATATTCCTGATGTAGAAGCCTTCCTGAAATTATCAGAGGTACAATACAAAAGAATTATGCATAGAGCCCTTCTAGATCTTGGGATGGAGATTACACAAAGTGTAGCAGAAAAAAAATGAAAAATTAAATGAACTACATGAATTACTAGAGCAATAATGATCTGAAATTCAGCAGATCAATAATAAAATCACAGAGATAGACAATTCAGTTGAAAGCCAAAGGAGCAGGATTGAGAAAATGGAATGTAGAATTAACAAGATGGAGGATAAAGCAACTGACACCAGAATTTATGAGGAGAAATCAGATAAAATAATCAAGAAAAATGGAGAATCATTAAAAGTTATGTAGGACTTTGTCAAGAGGAACAATTTATTAGTATGTGGAGTGCCAGAACAGGGAGGGATAGCAGAAAATACAGAGAGAATTATTAGAGATGCTGCCAGAAAATTTCCCCGACACCATGAAATACAAGAAGCTATCTATCCAGTATGTTCACTGAACTACACAAAAGGAAGATCCTGAAAGACACCATGACATATTATAATTAAGCTTAAAATGAAATGTAAAGAGAGGTCCTTAAAGACAGCTAGTCTTAAATGAAGCTAATTTACAAAGTAGAGTCCTTTACACTGACCTCTGATTATTCAGCTGAAACCATGTTGGCGAGGAGACAATACGATGATACATACAAAGCCTTGAAGGAAATAAAACTTCCAACCAAGAGTTATATATCCTGCAAAGTTGTCTCTCAGAAAGGATGGTCAAATTAAAACATTCCCAGATAAACAGAAGCTTAGACACTTTGCAAAAACCAAACCAAAATTACAATACTGAAGGAAGGTCTTTGATTAGAAAATTAACAACACTGGACATATACTCAAGGATGCAATGCAGGACACAACATCCAGAGTCCTACTTGGTTAGGGAAGTGACAAAGCTCAATCAAAGCTAAAATAAAAAAATTAGGGAAGCAGAGATCTCAGTATATAAATTACGGTAACAGGACACAACAAAGAGGGACATGTTAATGTATTTATAGAGCTTTCAGATGAAGAGGAAGTCAAGGAGATACAAAGGAGATAAAGACTGGCTTAAATTTAGAACATTAAGGGAGTAGCACATCAAAACAAGAAACACATTCTAGAAATCTCAACAGATACAGAACGAATTTTGAAAAAGATAGAAAATCTATAAAGAAAAACGACTCAGAACAGAATATTAACTAGAACAAAGAAAATGTCAAGAACACAAAAATAAAGTCACCAAAATGACAGCAATAAATTCATATCTGTCAATAATTACGCTGAATGTAAGTAGACTGAATGCACCAATAAAGAGCCAGAGAGTAACAGGTTGGATTAAAAAAAAAATGATCCATCCATACATTGCTTACAAGACATACACCTTAGACTCAAAGATATGAACTGAAGATCAAAGTATAGAGAAATACAAACCAAGCTAACAACATACAAAGAAGAGCATGAGAGGCAACACTAATTTCAGATAAAATAGACTTTAAAGCAAAATTCACCTTTGTGAATAAGAATGGTCACTATTCATTGCTTAAAATGTCAGCAGATAATGAGGATACAGCATATTGAATATTTATGCACCCAATATGAGAGTATCTAAATACATTGAACAAATGCTGACAACATTGAAAAGTGAGATAGATGGCTCCAGAGCAATAGCAGGAATCTTCAACACTCCCCTTTCAGTAACAGACAGATCATCCAGAAAAAAAAAACTCAATAAAGATATGGAAGATCTTATTGTGACAATCAACCAACTCAATCTCATAGACATATACAGAACTCTCCACCCAACAGCAGACAAGTGTATCTCCTTTTCTTTATTTTGCCTGATTGATCTGACTAGAACCTCCAGAACAATGCTGAAGAGAAGTGGTGACAACGGACATCCTTATCTGGTTCCCCTTCTCAAGGGGAATGATTTCACATTCTTCGTTTAGGAAGACACTGGCTGTGGATTTGCATAGATGCCCCTTATTACACAGAGGAATTTCCCTTCTGTTCCTATTTTGCAGAAAGTTTTTTAACATGAAGTTGTATTGAATTTTGTCAAATGCCTTTTCTATATTAATTGATAAAATCAATGGGTTTTTACTTATTTAGTTGCTTACATTAATTGTTTTCCTAATGTTAAACCATTTCAGCACTCCTGTTACAAATCCCACTTGGTCATGGTGGGTTTTTTTTTTTTTTTCCTACATGATATTGTATTTTATTGGCTAAAATTTTGTTGATTTTTGCATCTAAGTTCATGAGAAATACTGGTCTGTAATTTTACTTTTTTTTTTCTTGTCTTTACCTGGTTTGGAAACTCTGTTGACATAGCAGTTAAGTGCTATGGCTGCTAACCAAAAGGTTGGCAGTTCAAATCCACCAGGCTTTCCTTGGAAACTCTGTGGGGCAGTTCTACTCTGTCCTGTAGGCTTGCTATGAGTCAGAACTGACTCAACAGCAATGAGTGTTTGATTTTTGGGTTTCCTGAATTTGGTATCAAGTGTATGCAAATTCACAAAGTGTACTTGTGAGCATTCTATCCTTTTCTATGCTCTGCAATACCTTTAGCAATAATGGTGTTCACTCTTCTCTAAAAGTTTAGTAGAACTCTTCAGTGAAGCTATCAGGGCAAGGACTTTAATTCGACTGGAATTTTTAAATAACCTTTTATATATCCTCATTTGCAATGGGTTTATTTAGTTGTTCTACTTCTGTTTGTGCTAGTTTTGGAAGGTAGTGTGTCTCTAGAAATTTTTCCATTTCTTTTAGGTTTTCAAATTTATTAGAGTACAATTTTTCATAGTATTCTGATTCTTTTTATTTCAGTTGCTTCCGTTGTGATAGTACCCATTTCATTCCTCATTCAAGTTGTTTGCGTCCTCTCTCTCTCTCTTTTTTTTTTTTTTGTCAGTTTGGCCAGTGTTTTATTGATTTTGTTGATCTTTCAAAAAAAAAAAAAAAAACCCAGCTTTTGGTCTTTTTAACACTTTCTATCATTTTCCTATTCTCTAATTAAGTTAGTTTTGCTCTAATTTTGATTATTTTCTCTCTTCTGGTTCCTGAGTGTGTTTCAAACACTACTCGTGAGTTGTAGGGTTAAATCTTTGGTTTGGGTCCTTCGTTCTTTTTGGTTATGCACATTTATTTCAATAAATTGACCTTGATGTACTGCTTTTGCTGTGTCTCATAGATTCTGGTAGGATATATTTTCATTCTCATTTGATTCTGTGAATTTCTTTATTCTATCCTTGATTTTTTTTTCTATAACGTAGTTGTGTTTGAGTAAGATGTTGCTCAGTTTCTGTGTGTTTAATTATTTTCTCTTCTTTTTTCTGTTACTGATTTCTACATTTATATACTTACGTCAGAAAAGATGCTGTTTTAGTCAGCTAGAAATACTATGAGCGGTTGACTTTAACAAAGAAATGTTTATTATTACACAGTCCATAGGCTACCAGTCCAAATTCAGGATGCTTGCTCCAGGGGAAGGTAGGCAGGAAGGAATTTCCTTGTATTACATCAGCCTTTGGTTAGGGAGCATCTTGGCATAGGAACCTCAACTCTGAAGGACATGCTCTACTCCTGGTGCTACTTTCTTACCTGTGGGATGCTCCCAACTGTCTGCTTGCTTTCCTTTTGTTTTATCTCTTGTAGGATAAGAAGATAAAAGCTGGTACAAGCCATACTCCAGAGAAACTCTCTTTACATTGAAGCATAAATCCAGTCTATTAATCATAGACATAGATTAGGATTTATAACATCAGAAAATCACAAAATGAAGAGCAAGCATACGACAGTGGGCATCACTGGCTCAGCCAAATTGCTATGTACATTTTTTAGGGGGACACAATTCAATCTACGACAGATACTTTGTAATGTTTCAATACTTTGAATTTTGTGAAAGATTGCTTTGTGGTCTAATATGTGGTCAGTTCTGGAGAACGTCCCACGTGCACTGGGAAAGAAAGTTGACTTGGCTGCTGTTGGTTGGAATGTTCTGTGTACGTCTATGAGGTCAAGTTGATTGATTGTGGGATTTAGATAATTTGTGTTTTTAGTGAGCTTTTCTCTAGATGTTCTGCTGTTTTTTTTACTGAAAGTGGTGTACTGAAGTCTCCTACTATTAATGTGGAGCTGTCTGTTTCAGTGCAGTTAGTATTTATTTTTTTTTGTATTTTGGAGCTCTGTCATTGAATGCATAGATACTTAATACGATTATGTCCTCCTAGAGTACTGAGACTAATTGTTATGCAGAGTCCTTCATTTTCTAGTGTGGCAGATTTCACTTTTAGTCTATTTTATCAGAGATTAATATTGTTGCTCCTTCTCTTTTTTAAATATTGGTTATTTGATATATTTTCATTCTATCCTTTGAGTTTTCATCTGTTCACGTCTTTGAGTCCAAGGTGTGTCTCCTGTAGGCAGCATATAGGTGGGACATCATTTTTTATCGAAGTAATTCTCTTCACCACTTTATTGGTTCATTTAATCCATTTATATCCAATGTGATTATTGATAGGTATGAGTTTAGTGCTATCATTTTGTTGTCTTTTTTGTGCGTTGTACACAGTTCCTTTGTTCCATTTAATTTTCTCTGGTAGTCTTTTTCCTTTATGTTTTTATCTTTTTCAGTGTTGATGGCTTTGTTTTTTTTGCAGCTTCATGTTTTCTATGTTTTTTTTTTTATTTCTGTGCATAGGATTTATAGTTTCCTTTGTGGTTGCCTTAATATTTACACTTATTTTTTTCAAACTTAAACCAGTCCTCAGTTTATTTATATCACTTTGAGTTCCTCTCCTTGCAAAAGATCTATGAGTACATTTTCTTTTAAGTTCCTCCCTTTTGTTATAATTTTTACATACATTTCTGTTTCCCTGTTTGGTTTATTTTTGTGATCCCCCTGTTCAGGTTGATATCCAGTTACTCTGTTCCGTGTTCTAGTCTGGGGTTGTTACCTGATGTTATTATTTTTTCTAACTAAAGGACTCTCCTTAGCATTTCCTGTAATTTTGGTTTGGCTTTTGTGAATTCCCTAAATTTCTGTTCATCAGAAAAATGTCCTAAATTTACCATTATATTTGATGGACAGTTTTGCTGAATATGTAATTCTTGGCTGACAATTATTTCCCTTCAAAGTCTTGTATATGTCTTCTCATTGCATTCTTTCTTGTGTGGTTCCTGCTGAGCTTAGTCTTAGAAATTTTCCTGTATAGATTATTTTTCTTTTATTGCTATCCAATTTTCAGGTGTCTCCGTATCTTTAGTTTTGGCAAGTTTGATTATAGTATGTCTTGGTGTCTTTCTTTTGGCAGTTACCTTGCGTGGAGTTCAATGAGCGTCTTGAACAGATATCTTCTCTTCATTCATGATGTCAGAGAAGTTTTCTGTGAACAAATCTTGGATAATTCTCTGAGCATTTTCTGTTATCTCCCCCCTTCCTGCTACTCCAATCATTTGTAGATCATTCTTCATGATAAGTCCTATATAACTCAGTGTTTCTTGACTCTTTTTAATTCTTTTATCTGACTTTTAGACAAATACATTGATATCTTGTGCTTTATCTTCAGTCTCACTAATTTGGCCTTCTGTTGCTTAAATTCTGCTCCTTTGGCTTTCTATTGAGTTGTCTAATTGCTTATTTTTTATTGGAAATTTTCTGAGTTTCTAATTCTTGCAACTGTATGCTTTCTTGCAGCCTGTTCAAATTGTCATTACACTCTGCTGCATTTTGTCTCATCTCCTTACTGATCTTCTGAAGAGCTCTAAATATTAATCGTTTTTATTCTACTTCTGATGATTCCCAAAAGTTCTTTTCCTCTAAAAAATTTGTGTCCTTGTTTTGGGAGCTTTCTGAAGCCAAAGTGATCTGTATCTTTAAGTGATCTGAAATGGACTTTTGCTCTGAGCCATCAATAAGTTGTTGCATTGATTTATTTTATGTTTTCTTACTGTGTTCTAGTTTATCATTTCAAAATGTCCGAATAGGTTGGTTGTGTGTACTAGTTTGGTTATTGATGCCTTTAAAGCTCTAACATTCTGTCACCAGGTGGTTACAGCTGTTATTAAACATGCAAACCCAATATTCTGTTTACTTTCCTTGTATAAATTCAGCTGAGGTATCTAGGTAGTCAGTCACCAAGTGGGTGGTGCAGGTTCTCTCTTACTATTCTAGAGGAAAGCAGTGATTGCACATGTATCTGACTGTAGCCACTGAGAAAGGCAGGGAGCTAACAGCTGTCTCTTAGTGTCTGTGAATATAGAGTGTCCTGTTATAACTGAATCTAGGCAAAGGAACAATTTTGAGCTGAATTTGTGGTTCAGGGGACTCAGCAGATTTTTTTTCTTTCATCTTTCAACTGTTTGCTAAATTTTCCCTCTCCAAGTCTTGGAGAATGGCTTAGGAAACCCTATTTCTCATTCAGTTAATGATACCAGACTCCAGAGCTGGGTGTGGTGCAGAAGCGGGAAGAGGAATCCCTGAGAGACCAGGGAGAGATATATCTTAACAGAATGATTCAGACTCATGCAGGTGGTAGGTTACATGTAAAGGCTTAGCTTTCCACGATCTTGTGTTGTTACTCACTGGTTCCAGAGGCACAATTGGATTCTCTGAATGGTTTCTCTTGCTGAAGAGGACACCTTCTAACCGTAATACTCAGCTCACCATGCTGGCCACAGCCACTTTGGTGGTTCAGTTCTGGTGAATGCAAGTCTCCCTTTCTTGTTGCATTTGATTTCTTAACTTTCACTTTGACATTCTAGGCTCCTTGGATGTCATATGTGATGGATTCAATTGTTCTTTTGGGTCTTTGTTGTTAGAGGCTTCAGAGGAACAGCCTTATTACTCTTGTCATCTTCACTCCACCTCCTCCTCATCATATCTGAATGAGTGTTTTGAAGGCTGTATTATTCTTGGTTGGCCATTTTTTTCTTTGGAAGTTTTATATTCATTATCCCATTGCCTTCCTTCCTGCAAGTCTTCTGATGAATAATCACAGTTTAGTCATATTGTTTCTTCTCTATACAAGACTTTTTTTTCTTGAGGTGCTCTCAGAATTTTTCTCTGTCTTTGTTTTAGCAAGTGTGATTATGATATGCATTGGTGTTCTCTTTGGGGGCCCACCTTATAAAGGGTTCTTTTAACATCTTGGATGGACAGCTTTTCATCTTTCATGATATTAGGGAAATTTTCTGTCAATAGTTCTTCAATAATCCTCTCTATGGTCTCCATTTTCTTACCCCTGTTCTGGAACTCCAATCACTCACAAATTTTTACTTTTGGTTGTCTCCCACATAATTCTCATGGTTTATTCATTTTTCTTCATTCTTTTTTCTGAATTTCCTCAGGGTTGTATCCAAGTGTTTGTTTTCAGTTTCACTGATTCTATATTTCATCATTTCAAATCTGCCCTTGGAACTTCTATGACATTGTCCACTACTGAAATCTTTATATTTTGGATTTCTAGTTGCTGCTTTTATATGATTTTCAGTCGTGAATTTATTTCAGAATTTTACTCCTGTGTTATTTTCCTTTATTCTTCCATGAATTTGTCTATTTTTCCCTCATTTTTGGTCTGCATTTTGCTATAACTCTTGTATAACTCTGAATATCAGAGGTTTGGATTCCTTGTTAGGTAATTCTACTGACTTTTCTTCCACTGGAAAGTCATCTGGTGTTTTATTTTAGAGACCTACTGAAACAATCCCATTCTTTTTTAATGTTTTCATATTGTCTACTGCCTTCTGATATTTAATAGTTATTTTTGTTGTTTGTTGATTGTAAATATGTTTATTTCATCCTGCTTTGTTGTTTAATTTGGTGCATTCTTTGCTGTTTTCTCAACTGTGGTCACGATGTTTTTCATCTCATTGTCCAATGTGCCAGACCAGTTGCTAAAATATGTGCAGTAGGGCAAGTCCAGCTGTGGAATAGGTGTGAATTATTTATGACATGTACTAGGGCCAAGAGGATGGACCAGAATCAGTGCTAGGCTGTTTCCAGCAAGCTGTGTCTGTGCTGCTAAGGTGTGTGATATTTAGCACATGGTGCAGGTAGATGAGAAGGAGTGGGGAGGTTGTGATGTGTAGACCTAAAACAGATATGGAAAAGAAAGGAGGGAAGATAGAGAAACATAAGCCAGAAAAAGTATATTAAGGAGCTTCCCATGGAGTGTAGAGATAAAAATCCAAGAAATGGAAAAAAAAGATAGATAGGTAGATAGATGATAGATAGATAGATGATAGATAGATAGATGATAGATAGATAGATGATAGATAGATAGATAGATGATAGATAGATAGATAGATAGGTAGGTAGATAGATAAATGATAGATGGATGGATAAATCTGGAAAAGAAAGGGTCTGAGGGGTCCCACTGGTGCTGCTGTGAAGAGAAATTGTGTCTAGGATGCTGTATAGTCTGTCTGGGAACAATATAGATGTTACAGTTTCAGGTATTCAGGAGATAGGAAAAGAAGATAAGTATAGAGAGTCAAGAATTGGGAAACGAAGAAAGTCAGGAAGCAAAAAAAAAAAAAGAAACAAAAAAGAGAGATTAAAGAAGTGTCCCCAGGCATCCTACTGATGCTTATGCCCAGACTTGGGATATATGTCCTAAGACTTGCATTACAGCCCAGCTAGAAGGGAGTCCCATTTCATGAAATGCAAAAGAAACAGACAAAACAAAAGCAATAAACCAGAACACAAGAAAACAAGAGGGGAAAAAAAGCCCCAAGGATTCCACTAGCCTGACATCATTGGTGGGAGGAGTGGTTCCTCATGTGAGTTATACTTCACAGACATTCAAGAGGAGTCAAAGTAGACACTCAGAGCCTGGTTTTCAAGAGAGGGGAGGTGGTATGGGGCGTGTAAGAATCTGAAAGAAACATGAGCTACAGATAAACAACATTCAGGGAGCCAGACAGTTGGGGATTTGCATCCAAGTGGTAGGGGTTGAAGGAATTTCTCCTGGTGAAGACACTGTAGTTGGTAAGAGGATGTGGAGGCTGAGGGGCAGGGAAGTGATGGGAAATGGTGAGGTTAGGAAAGCCTACATCACTATTTACTGGGTGATCTGTGTCCTTCTGGGAGCTCTTGAACGTACTTTCAAGTATTTCTTGTTGGCTGATCTCCACTGTGAATGGGGTGAATACAGATGTCAAGGAACACTACACTCCCCAGCATCCTGAGTCACTGCAGCTAGCCAGGATATGTTGGAAGTACAGCAGAGAGGTGAAAATAGAATGAGAAAGTGTGTCTTGCTGGTTACTATGTGCTTTATTTTCTGCTAAGATTTCAGTGAGTTTGCTTTCTCATGCTACCTGCTGCTGATCTCCCTCAGGAGTCCAATAAGGTGACTCTTTCCTGGATTAGCTGATAGAGAACTTCCTCTTGTATCTCTTCTTGTTCTGTTTTCTGTTAGTTTCATATTCCATTCTGTGTTTTGCTGAGATGTTTATCTCTTTGTTCTATACTTCAGGTTCCAAGGTAGATATTTGTCTTTATTTTACTTACTTTTCCGTGTCTTTGCTGTGGAGGGACAGTGTAGTGCTTCTGTCTATGGTGGCATGTTGGCTGAAAGAACATCAAGCATTTTTTACTCATTCTCTCACTTTCTTCCTTTTGATTGGAGCATTTAGTCATGGCTATCTAGAGAATTACTGATGCAAATGACTGACTTCGGCCATTTTATTATTTGAATTCGTCTGTCTCAAGCATCCCTTGTGTTTGTCTGTTACCACTGCCTGCTTCTGTGATTTGTTGGTTTATTGTAGTGAGATATTTTGATTTCCTGTTCTTTACATTTTTGCATTTTTTAAAGATATTTTCTTAGTGGTTATCTTGAATATTATATTTACCATATCGAATCTGCAACATCCTTTGGTAAATTGGTAGGTGCCTTGCCATGCAGTGGCTAAGTCAGTTCAGTTGCTAACTGAAATGTTGGCAGTTTGAACACGCCAGGTGCTCTGTGAGAGACAAACGAGGCAGTCTGGTCCCATAAGGACTCACAGTGCTGTGGAGCAGTTCTACCCTGTCTTATAGTGTATTGACAGAATCCACTCAATAGCAGTGAGTTTGGTTGTTTGGTTTATGGTTAGTAGCAACTTAACTTGAGTAATACATAAGAAATTCTTTATGCCATTCTTCTCCACCTTCATTTTGTTGTTGTTACCACTAAGTATTGTTTTTATATTTCATGTGCAGTGTAACTTAATTTTACCTTTGTTTTTTATTCATTTGCTATTAAAGAAGCATGAAGGTCATTATCAATTTTTTTCAGAATCTTTCTTTTATGTATAGCTTTGAATTACTTTCGACTGTGTTTCCCTTCCGTGTTCAGAACTCGCATAAGTATTTTGAGTGATGCGAATTTTTTCAACTTTTGTTTGGCTTGGATAATTTTAACTTAACACACTCTTGAATGATAGTTTCATATGGCATGGTATTTTTGGTTGACAGCTTTTTTCTTTCAGCACTTGAATGTGTCTTTCATATTCGAACTAAAATATTTCTGAGGAGAAACTAATGCTTAATCTTATAAGACATCCTTGGTACATGACTATTTGCTTCTCTGTCACTCCTTCAGGATTCTCTATCTTCACTTTTTGAGAGCCTAACTAGGATGTGGCTTGATGTAGATCTCTTTGAGTTAATCCAGTTAATCCAGTTTGGGTTTCTTTGAATTTCTTGGATGTGTAGATTCATGTCTTTCATGGGGAAATTTTCTGTCATCACTTCTTCACATATTGTTTCTGTTCCTGTCTTTCTCTCACCACTTTCTGCAATTCCCACAGTGTATATATTAGGTGTATTGTTGTTCCATAATTTCTTTTTAATGGTTTTTAGTTTTCTTGAGCTTCTGCTCTTGCTGCTCTTTAGTCTCTGTATTTTTTACTATTTTATCCTGTACTTCACTGATTCTTCTGCTTGATTAAACCTATTGTTAAAATATTTCTTTCTGTTTCTGTATTCAGTTATTTCACCTTTCAGTTGCAAAATTTGTTTGGTTTCTGTGTTGGTCAGCATTATGTCAATTTGGCTACTCCATATTTGGCTGCTGTATTAAGTGGCAGGGCCGGGTTTGTGGTGGCTCCCAGCCCCTCGGCTCTCATCTCCCAACCTTCCACTACTACTACTTGTCTGCTCACGTAGCCAGGAGCTCCTGCTCTCTTGTTCCAGCGTCTGGTTCCAGGACTTGAACTAGCAGCTGTTGGATTCATCAGTCCTTACAGTCGGCACTTGAGAATCCTGCTCCTTGATCTGCTGATCCTGGGTTTGCCAGTCTCTCTCGCTTTGTGTCACCACCAGCTTGGGATCCACTGATTTACACAACCAGTGATCTAGAACTCTAGTCTCTGACCTGCTGACTTGGGGTTCCTCAAATTCCGTGGCCACGTGAGGCTTGTGCCAGAACTTGGGACAGTCATCTTCTGTGATTACGTGAGCTGTCTCCTATATCTGTATCTATCTATCTATCTATCTGTCTGTCTGTCTGTCTATCTATCTATCTATCATCATCTATTATCAATCTTTCCTTGTATCTACAAGTGTTACTGGTTTTGCTTCCCTAGAAAACTCAGCCTAAGACAGTTTCTTTTTATCTTTTTTTTTTGAACCTTGTTTTGTTCTTGGATTATTTTTCTTGTTTCATTTGTATGTTTGTCTATGTTTTCTCTAACACTTTAATTGTGTTTAAAATTGCTCTGTTATTTATCCCTTTTTTCTTCATTACGGGAGCATGTGTAGATGGAGCTTCTCCCTCTACAACATATTTATTTTGTTGGACGACTGTTTCTCTTTGTGTGTCATTTGTTGTTGTTATTGTTAGAAACTAAAAAAATACATTATACTTTAAATGAAAGCTTACAGAACAAATTTATTTTTCATTAAACAGTTGATGCCCATATTGTTTTATGATGCTGGTTAATAACCTGATGACATGTCAGTACTCTCCTTTCTTGACTGTAACTTTTCTATGATCAATTTACCTGTATTCTCTTGCCTTCTAGTCCTTGCCCCTGGGCTACTGTGCCCTGTTACTGTCATTTTGTTTTATAGTACAGTCTAATCTCTGGCTGAAGGGTGAACCTCAGTAGTGATTTCATTCCTGAGCTGAAAAGGTGTCCAGGGACCATACTGTCAGAGTTTCTCCAATCTCTGTCAGGCCAGTATATCTGGCCTTTAGAATTAGAGTTTTTTTTTCTACACTTTTCTACAGGTACTGGGCTACTACCACTAACTGCTGTCCAGGACAGGTACTATTAATTGTTTCCTGTCAGAGCAATCAGTAGTGGTAGTTCAACATCATCTAGTGGTAGTGGACTCAGACTGGTGGAATCCAAGGTACACAGACCTATTAGTCCTTTGAACTAATCTTTCCCTTGTATGTTTAGTTTTCTTCATTCTCCTTTGTTCTCAAATGAGTGAGTCCAGGTGGCCACTTACTTGCTCTTAAGATCCTGGATGCTACTCCTCAAAGTAGAATGTAGAGTATTTTCTTTACAAAATGTGTCATGTTAATTGAGCTAAATATTCCCTGAGACCATGGTCCTCGTAACCTTCAGCCCAGTTATTTGGTCCCTCAGAGGGTTTGGATGTGTCTATGGAGCTTTCGTGACCTTGTCTTCCAACTTATAAAAGTTTGAAATCGGTATTTCTGATAATGCTAACTTTCTCAGTTTTCCAAGTATTCAATGTTTTTGCCCGTGCAAGTTTCTGTAAAAACTTTTAGAAAGTTGATCCATTCTTCTTTTGCTGGGCCTGTCTCCCCAGTTCACAGTAGCTGTTGGTTTGCCTAACTAGGAAGTTAAAAAGTGATGAATGGAGAAATAATTTTCTTACAATAAGCTACTCATTGTTGATTCTTACCTGTCTGAATTTTCCTACTACTTTCTTTATTCCCAAATTCAGAGCGCCTCAAAGCAAGTTTACTGTTTCCTTGCTTCATTTCTCTTTTATTTTTGAGAAAGTTTAAAATAATGATCTGTTCATTCCACCATCTTCCCAGAGTTCTCTGTGGTTATTCTGTTCTCTTTATATAACACTACTCAGAAGTCATCAAGTTTAGTACCATCCTTACTCTTTGTACCTTGTTTAATATAGCAAAAGAAAACCATATTTCCAGCCATGATCATTTTTATAGGTATAGTGGTTATTGCTTTAATATAATTTTGGGGGGCCTCAATTCAATGCATAACAGCTTCCTATCATCAAAAGATCTTTTTCTCAGTTTTGGATGATGGTATGCTTTCTCAGTGAGTGTCTAAAAGACGTCAAAACACAAAAACTAAAATATGGCATTCACAATCAATCAGATCAAGAATATTCAATGTGAACTGAATAGTTAGTACCTTTTTGCTCACAAGCTTTTGTAGTTGTTTCAAAAGCAGCAGTTGTCTCTGCTTTTGATGTCTTACCAATTCTGTTTGTTTTTCACATCAGGTAAGAACCTTTGCTTTCATAGCACAAATGCCTAGAGTATAGAACTAGACTCAGGGGATCAGTTGATAACATTTTATTATTCAGAGGTCAGCTAAGACCAGTGATGTTAGCATGGTGGCACTGTTTCTAAGTCTTGTGAGATACCCTGATGGGCCTATGTGGTGGCATTGAATGGAATGTATTATGGTTTTACTCAAGAAGTTAAGATTAAGGGCTCTACCACTTTTGTACCAAACTGTAAGTAAGTCTGTTCCCCTCTTAGGGGTGTGAGTAGTAACATACTTGTCACACTACTTTCATATTGAATGATATACTTGCCTTTTTGGAAGGTACCAAAAAAAAAAAAAAAAAAACTCAGGTTCAAAAGTTAGCTCTTGCATTGTGATACACTCAGTAAGGGTATACTGGGAGCTGGTAATAAGGAAGACTGCCTCTACCAACAGCTACCTCAAAATCTACTTTCTAGATACATTTGCTTTCATCCAGTATCAAGTTTTACATCACAATAAAAAAAGTGATGCCATACTTTGTATACCAAAACAATTTTATGTGCCTCAAAAGACAAGAAGAAAAAGAATTTCGATAGTCCTTCCATCTAGAAATAAATTAATGTGGTAAGCATTATCCCTTGCTGTCGGGAGCGGGCCCTCCTCTCCCAACATGAGGATCAAGGAGGTGCCGCCTAAGAGGGGCTTCACAACCCCCTCGGTTTGTGGAATTATACTGGGAAAATCTGACCAGGAACTTCTGGGGTATAGAGATCAGAGGAATGGATTTCAATGCAGCATGCCTAATAAAACTGAGGCCTGCCCAGCTTCACTGGCTTCTCCCTAATTGCATTCCCCCCTCCCTTTTCTCCACATGAACAGGTTTACAAGCTAACCCTTGAAAAGCTCTCAAGGACAATTCTCCATATAGCCATTAAAACTACACAAGCATCTCTCTCCCTACAGCAAGAAAGAACAAATAAACTTTTAGGTTCTGTATAGTTGGTATGGCAAACTGATAACACTAAAGAAACATCTTTCTTAGTGCAGCTGTGCTTGATTAGGGGATAGCAGACACTTACTATCTGCACAGGAAGATATAAATAAAAACTTAGAGAAACAAATGGAGACAGCCAAATGGTGAAGCCTTGAGAAGTTTACCCTTCCGTACCTTCCACTTTGAGGTACGAATAAAACCATTAATTGTGTTCCCTGACATCACCACAAACACCTGGCTTAGACAATTATCCAAAAAGGCCTTGACAATTAATTAGAAGACCACGAGGGGTCACTCTCTTGTTAGCCAATAATGTGAGGTTAGTTTCTTGTTAACCAATAGTTTATATGATGAAGAAAATAGGGTGAACATTACGTCACCTGACCTATAAAGAATAAAGACGGACAGCTCTCGACACACACACAATCTCTTGCTGGGTCAGGCTGCCTTAAACCAGAAAAGTCTTTCCTGTCTCCTTTATTCATTTCCCGCCGCACCTTCCCTCCCTCCGTGCGGGACCCTGAAAAGTGTTGGGACTGGCTCCTGGCACCTTGCAAAAACACGGAATATCTTTCACTTTTATGAATCTTATTTTGATTAATTTTATGAGATTTTGTTTCTATCATATACATCTTACGTGATTTTGTTTCTAAGTCATTAATTTTTGAATACTACTTTAGAAGGTGGTGTAATGTTAAGTCCCAATTTCAATTGTTAATTGCAGTAAACAAGAAAAAAATGACTTCTGCATATTAACTTTTGTCCTACAACTTTGCTATCATCACTTTGAAGTTCTAAGAATATGCTTGTGAAATCCTTGATATTTAACACATAAAATGTCATCTGTGCAGAAAGACATTTTTATTTCTTCTCCTGTTTGCATTTTTAAAAATTATTTGTTTTAAATTTTTTTTCTAACTTTTTTGTTTGTTTTGATCTGTTTTCTTCTGGTGCCTATGGGGTTCTTCTGTTGTTCTCTCTTTACTTGTTCAAGCTGTAGGGTTAGTTCTTTGATTTGGTTTCTTTCTTCCTTCCAGATGTGTGTATTTATGGAGATAAACTGACCTCTGAGCACTGCTTTGGCTGTATCCCATAGGTTCTGGTAGGAAGTGTTTTCATTCTCATT
Organism: Heterohyrax brucei; assembly: GCA_028571685.1. Taxonomy (NCBI): domain Eukaryota; kingdom Metazoa; phylum Chordata; class Mammalia; order Hyracoidea; family Procaviidae; genus Heterohyrax; species Heterohyrax brucei. Next base: position 58,417,277 of record CM053142.1, on the reverse strand, counting down.
GAAATCCTTAAATTTCTTTATTTCATCCTTTATTTCCTCTATAACCTGTGGCTTTTTGAGCGAAATGTTGTTCAGTTTCCATGAGTTCCACTTTCTATCCTTGTTTATTCTGCTATTGATTTTGACTTTTATTGCTTTATGATCTGAGAAGATGCTTTGCATTAATTCAATGGTATGGATTTTGTTGAGAATTGCTTTATGTCCTAACATATGGTCTATTCTGGAGGCTGTTCAATGTGCACTGGAGAAGAAGTTGTAGTTGTCCACCGGTGGATAGAAAGTTCTGTGTATGTCGATGAGGTCTAGTTGGTTAATTGTGGCAATAAGGTCTTCTGTGTCTTTATTGAACTTTTTTTGTAGATGATCTGTCCAATATTAAGAATGGAATGTTTGTTTCCCACTACTATTGTGGAGTGATCTATCTCTTTATTGAGTGTAGTCAGTGTTTCTTCAGTGTACTTAGGTGCTCTAATATTAGGTGCATAAATATTTAATATTGTTATGTCCTGCTTGTATATTGAACTTTTCAGCAATAAATAGTGTTCATTAGTTTGATTATTGGTCCTTAGCGGTTTTAATGTCCTGTCCTGAGGTGGTTAGAGCTGTTACTGAGCATATAGGCCCTGGCATCTATTTACTTTTCTTGTATGTATTCAGCTCTGGTGCCAAGGTAGTCAGTCAGTAAGTGTGTGGTGCAGATTCTCCCCTACAGTCCTAGATGGGTGAGCATGATTGGTGTATGCACAGGTAATTGGCTGCATGTGCTGAGAAGGGTAGGAGGCTGACAGCTCTCTGTGAGTGTCTGTGAGGAAGACCCAGCCATGTTCCTTAAAGTGAGATCTTTTTTTTTTTTTTTTGGCAGGGCAATGAGCTTGCTGTGAGCTGTATGCAGTGCTGAAAGGCTTTTAAACTGTATGGACTCCTATGTCCACACCGAGGCAAAGGATCTGTTTATGTCATGAGTTCCCAGTTTAGGGGAGTTAGTAGATTTTTTTTCACCCTTTTGTCACATTGTTCCCTTTCCAAGTCTAGGAGAATGGCTTAAGGCACACGTAAGTGGTCCTACTGCCAGATTGAGTAGTGTGTCAGAATGTGGAGCCTGGTGTAGTGCAAAGAAAGGAGGGGTGGTGCTTGGAAAAGGAAGAAAGTACTAGCTCAAAGGAAAGTTTTGGATCTGCAAGTGTCAGGCTAGAAGTAAGACACTTAGCTTTTGAAGACTGAAAGCTACTTTTTGGTTTTTGGAGACGTGACTAGACCCCATAGCTTGGTTTCTTCTGCTGAGGAAGACACTGTCTGAAAAACAATCACTTCACTCACTGTGCTGGACGCCACTGATCTTCCTGCAGGGTGTAATTTCCCACTGGGCCAGGTCTCACCAGTCATAGATGCTTTGGGCTTAGTCTCCCTTCCCTTTTGTTCAGTCTGATTTCTGAACTTTCCCTTTGATGTTCAGTGATCCTAGAAGGTCATTTATAACTGATTCTTTTTTTTTTTTGTATCTTTGTTGTTAGAGGGATCATAGGAAGCATCTCACTACTCTGCCATCTTCGCCCTGAATCTAGTTTTAAGAATTTGTTATGTGCTAACATATATACAATAAGTCACTTGCTATCTTAATTTTTTTCCAATATACAATTCAGTGACATAAATTGCACTCACCATGTTGTGCAATCATCATCACTGTCTTAGTCATCTAGTGCATTTATTGCAGAAATACCACAAATGGATGGCTTTAACAAAGAGAAATCTGTTTTCTCACAGAAAAGTAGGATATGAGTTAAAATTCAAGATGTCAGTTCTGGAGGAAGGCTTTCTTTTTTTGGCTCTGTGGAAAGGTCCTTGCTGTCAATATCCTGGGCTGGGAACTTCAGAGGCAGAGGGACCATGAGTTCAAAGGCACTGTCTACTTCAGGTGCTTCTTTACTGGTGATGTGAGATCCCCAGCTCTCTGTTTCTCTTTCTGTCTCCTAAGAGATCACCTCAAGACACAGTACAACCTTGTAGATCAAGTCTTGCCTCACAAACACAATTGCTGTCCATCCCCCACATTAGCATCATAAAGGCAGATTTTACAACTTATGGGAGCATCATACGATACCAGAAACCATTTCCCAGCCAAATTGATAGGGGAACATAATTCAATCTATGACAATCAATATCCATTTTTATACACTTGTTATCACCACAAATAGCGACTAAGTGCCTCTTAAGTAGTAATTCTTGATTTCTGTTTCAATCCCATGGCAACTCCTTTTAAACTTTAGTCTCTGTGTATTTGCTTATGGAAATACTGTATACAAATGTGATCATACATTATTTGTCCCTTCATTTTACAAAGCATAATTTCAAAGTTTATCCATGTCTTGGCATATACCAGAACTTAATTTCTTTTTATGGATGGATAATATTTCATTGTATGTATACGCTAGTTTTTTTTTTTTTTTTTTTAAAGTCTATCTACTGGTGAACATTGGATTTTTTTACCTTTTGTTTATTGTGGATAATGTCACAGATTTAATAGACTAAAACTAGTAACTTGCTCTTTTGGAGGCTAAAAATCTGAATTCAGTGCATTACAAAGGCTTCATCTTTCTTCATTTTCTGCCCCAGTTCCTAGAAGTTCCAGGTGTTTCTGCGCTTACGGCAGAAAACTACAATCTCTGACTCCTTCACACGGCTTCTGTCCTTTTATGTGACTATTTGTGTCTCTTTTCCTCTTCTTAATGAGACAGTCTGTCATACTCCATTAGGGTCCACTGTGTTCTAGTATGAACTCATGCTAACTAATTACATGTGCAAAGACTTTATTTCCAAATAAGGTCACTGTCATGGATTGAACTGTGTTCCCTCCAAAATCTGTAGTGATTTGACTGGCCCATAAATTCTGGTAGTGTGTAATGTTCCTCTGTGTTGGAATTCCTGCATCTGTGATGTTAGTGAGGGTGGATAGGCTACAGTTGTGTTAGTGGAGCAAGATTCAATGTGTAAGTTTGTTCTGTGCCTTGAAGCAGTCTCTTGAGATATAAAGAAGAGGAGCTAGTCAGAGACATTTGAAGACCTCATACCACTAAAAAGCAGTGCAGTTGCTGAGTACATCCTTTGGATAGGACCAGGGTATCTGGGCCTCAGCAACTTCCAGTCCAGGGAGAGACTGGCAACAAGGAATTTCCTCCAGTACCAACAGAGAAAGCCTCCCCCGGGAGCTGGCACCCTGGATTTGAACTTTTAGCTTACCAAACTGTGATGAAATAAAGTTTCTCTTTGTAAAGCCATGCACTAGTAATTCTGTTAAAGTAGCCCTAGATAATTAAAACAGTCATATTCACAGGAACCAAAAGTTAGGTTTTCATCATCTTTTTTGTGTACATAATTCAGCTCCTAACATGAATCAAACAAATGAAGGTCAGAAAAGTAAGCTATTTCATTATTTAAATTTTCATCCTTATCCTCCAAGAGGAAACACTGGTGGTGTAGTGGTTAAGTGCAACATCTGCTAACCAAAAGACTGACAGTTCAAATCAAGCAGGTACTCTGTGGAAACTCTATGGGGCAGTTCTACTCTGTCCTATAGTGTCTTTCTGAAGTCAGAATTGACTTGATGACAGTGGGTTTGGTTTTGGTTTAGTCTCCAAGAGAATGAAGTCCTCTAAAGAGTCTTTCCATCTTTCATTCATTTTCTTTTTCTTCCTTCCATAGGTGTTACAATGAATTTTGATAATTTGAAATGAAGGACATTTAGATTCCCCAGGTACTTCAAGGTTTTGTAATTCTTCAGCAAAATAAGTGGGAGCAATCAGCCTGTATATGTTCTTTAAACTGTCCTTTTAAAAAGAGAGATGGCTAGCATGGTAATTTTTATTCGTTTTTCCAATAATACATCATGTTTATTCGTGCAGCACTTTCCCAAGCATGCACGTATTTTGAAGGTCAAGCTGAAGTGCAGATCACTTGGGCTACTGGTGCTGTGATACCCAGCATTTTAGTGAAAACTCTTTCTTGTTCCAGAAAATAGATTGGAGTATATCAGAATATCAACAGCCTTATTGGGAAATATTGTGTTGATGAACATTTTAATTTCAGAAGTCACATCTGAGTCTCAGTGAGATCCAGAATTGTAGGGGTTTAGGACTGTACTATTAGATGTGGTTCTTTTATCCACAGAAGGTATGATTTTATGAGGTTGAAAAAGTCACTGAGCTAAATCTTGAGCCTTTACCACCAGGATTTCCTTACAACATTGTGAGGAAACATTGACATAATCTGATTCCTCTTCCCCATTAGAGTAGTTATCTCCCTTGTCATCCACTTTTCCTTTCCTTTGCTTCAGTAGAGTTGCACTTCAGATTTTTTTTTTTTTTTGTGAATGAGTGAAAGAAACAATGTAAGCAAGTAATACAGACCACAGTGCACAAGAATCTTTATGGGGGAAAAAACTTTATTTATTTTCCCAAAATGACAGAAATGTAATGCCGCTCCTTGCTAATCTTTGCACATTACTCTAGCTGAGTGTGGGTTGCTAAGTAAAATGGATTTAAGCAGAGGTGCTGTCTCTCATCACCAGCAATTGCGATATTTTTTGCGTCTTGTCCACAGGCAGGTGCTTTTGGAAGAGGTCATGACAAAGTCCTCCTTGTTAATACTCGTCATTAAATGGATAGTTGGGGTGGTCATTAGTACTAAAATGAGAAAGAATAACACACAATATAGATTCAGAGTATTTCAACAAAAATGGAGATTCTATGAAGCTAGCATTAGAGTGAGAGTTAAACATTTCCTGGCTGCTTGAGAAGTCTGCCTTTCTTACTTTCATAAGCATGACTTTTTAATAAATGATTTTAGAAAATAGTAATTAATTAAAAGCATATTCCCATGCCTGGAACTTAATACAAAGAGACACACAGGCCCAAATGTACAAATCCGTTGCCCTCCCTTAGCTACATCTCTCAACAAAGCAGAGATATATACTGTTTCTTCATTTGAATTATCAGTGAAAGCAAAAACTTACACTGTCCTTTATTGTAACAGGTGTAAGCCCATTTTCACACACAGCACTAATAAATATTTTAGGGTAATTCAGATTGTTGATGGCAATTTCACTAATTCACGCACTTCCTTGTAACTATGTAATACATGTCATCTGTTGCATTTTTTAGGAATGGATACAACAACGTGTATAAGATAAAATCCCATCTTCAAACAGCTTATTATATCATGAGATCCCTAAACATAATATACCACAAAGTACAAAATGACAAAAGGATTAATCACAATTAAAATATTTAATTAATGGTAGGAACTACTGATTGTTTCCCACATTCTGTTTGCATCATTTTCCCATTCTCTCCTTAATTTTTAATATGGTGATAAAAATATTACCAGTGACAACAATACACCCATTTTTCAGTACTAATGATGTATGATTGTGCTAATCCTTTTCCATATGATTTCTGCTAGGAGTTAAAATCCCTGCAGCTGAAGAAAACACTCTCTGTCTTTCCTTCTTTTTTGATGAATGCCCTTTCTCAAAGTCCTATCATTTAGAGCACAGAAGAATAGTAAAGAAATTTTGTTGGCTAAAAGTAGCCTCTGATGTTGAGTTTTGTCTTCACATTCTTCCTTTGGTTTTAATCTCTTCTCTTAATTCCCTTCATTCTTTGGATTGAAAGCTCCATGTTTCAGAAAATCAAAACCACATGATCATACATAAAGGTGATTCTTTCAAGTGCAGTGTCTGTGCAGTGAATAAATAACAGAATGGAAAGGAATACAGAGACTTGTAAACTACTGAATCCTCAAATTTTCAAGGTCTAGTGGAGGTGATGGAAACCCTGGTGGTGTAGTGGTTAAATGTTATGCCTGCGGAACAAAAGGTCGGCAGTTCAAATCCACCAGGCACCCTTTGGAAACTCTATTGAACAGGTTTACTCCGACCTGTAGGGTTGCTATGAGTCAGAATCGACTTGATGGAAGTGGGTTTGGTTTGGTTTGGTTTAGTGAAGGTAATGGAAATTTCTAGCTTGAGACAGAAGATTGATAGGAATACCTTTGACTGAACAGATCTGAGTAACTGAAGAGGTTTTGGAGAAAATGACAGAACAATTTTCGAAACGTATTATTAAGCAACGATGCTAATATCCAAAGTCTATGCCCAGTACTTTCTTGCTGAGATGAGAAACATACATGGAAGACATGAATTCACCAATGATATTGGTTTTCTCTGGAAAGTTACATGAAGTGAAGAGAGCAGTGTATTGGTGAGTGTCCAAGCTGACCTTGAGTTCTGCTCACACTTGCTGGTTCAGTGAACAAACCTTTGCTGTGAATGCAGTCTGAGAGTTTCAGGTAAGCTCCTGTCTCGTCCCTTCTTAATGCTGACCACTGGGTCTGGTACTAAGGTAAATCTTAAGAACTCTCCCATTTTCCTCATCAGAAAATTAATTATAGCTAATATTTCTACCAAAATACTTACAAGTCAACAGTAAGGTAGCGAATATTTCTGTTTAGACCATCTAGCAACTTCATGTCCTCTGAAGTCAGCTGGAATTCAAAAACCTATCAAGAGGTAGATAAAAAAAATAATAAATTACTTTTAGATTATAAAATCCTGACTGATTAATATCCAAAACAATTATTAAAATAAACAAAAATTTGGCTAGGTTTTAAATTAATTAACAAAAATCAATGAATCATCTAAATACTAACACCAGTTAGAAGCTAAAATAGAAAAGATACCATTTATATTATAGCAGCAATTAGATGTATTGCCTTGAAGTAAATTTACAGTAAATGTTAACTTTTGTGACGATAATTTTGAAATGCTTTTAATACAAAAAACCCAAACCTGCTACTATCAAGTCTGTTTCTACTCATAGCAACCCTATAAAGCAGAGCAGAACTGCCCCATAGATTTTTCAAGGTGTGCCTGGTGGATCTAAACTGGTGACCTTTTGGGTAGTAGCTGTAGCTCTTATCCGTTATACCACCAGAGTTTCTGAAAAAATGCTATTAGAGAGTATTTAAAAAGAGTCGAATAGACTGAATAAATATCTTGCTCTTGTATAGGAAGAATCGGTATTAAAAAAGCGTCATTTGTTGTAAATTAGCCATTACTCTCTACTCTGATCTCTAGAGTCACTATGAGTTGGACCTGACTCAACAGCAGTGTGTTGGGTTTCTCTCATATTTCAAAAAAGTGTTAACAGTGACTGAAAAGAGAGCTCTAAACCAGATGAGACACTGGTTGTCCTGCAATAGATTTACACTGGGACATTCTCAGACAAGTCAAGACTTAAAATCCCCCTGTCTTTGAGTCATTTGCCGTACCCTCTGATTATGTTACATTTTTTAAATTTAGTTTTGTTTTAACAGAATGATGGATAAGTTTCAAAGAAAAAGAGACAAAGGCTGGAGTGTTCTCAAAGTGGGAAATTTAATAGGATTGAAACAAGTAAATCACAAAAGAACAAATATTTCAGGATTTCCCCATAAAGTTTAGACTCCAAAATAATCATGGACTGAAGGTCATAGTGGTACAGTACTAGGCTGCTAACCCAAAAGTCAGCGGGTCCGTAGAACAAAGATGTGGCAATCTGCTTCCATAAAGATTACAGCTTTGGAAACCCTATGGGGCAGTTCTATTCTGTCCTGTCTGGTTGGTATGAGTTGGAATTGACTCAGCAGCAGTGAGTTTCGTGATTTTTTGTAAGAATGAACTATGCTGGGTAACTGGAAGCCAAATCAGCTCTTTCAAATGCACTAAGCTGAGAGATGTGGAAATTGCTGCTGGAATTTAGAGTTGCAAGGGAATCTCTGTGTTGGTTTTCACCCCAAATGCATACTATTTGAGCAGTCAAAGAGTGCTAAACTTTGAAACTAATCTAGAGTGATCCTGGACTGGTGGTGAGACAGTTAAGCTTACGTGTCAGCTTCGGTAGGCCATGATTTCTAAAGGCTTAGCAGATATTATTTAATCATGATCCATTTTGTAATCTGATGTGAGTAGCAAATAAGTTGAAAGGGAAGTTTCCTTTGGTACATGTCTTGCATCTAATATATACAGGTGTTCTGGCAAAGCTCACTCTCTTATGGATTTATATCTGGCTTGTCATCTTTTGAACTACAGTTCTTAGGATGTGAGCCACAGTTTGCCATCTCGTCTGCAGATTTTAGATTCACCAGTCTCACAGCCCCATGAGACAGTAGCCTACAACCTGATTTGTGTATTTTGGGTTCCAGAGCCAAAAGAAGCTTCTAGCTTGTCAAAGATCCATGGATTTGGGACTGCCAGGGTCCACAGTTGCAAGAGCTATTTTCCTGAAATAAATCTTCTCTGTATATGTTTATATATGCTTCACTGGTTGTGTTCCTCTAGAGAATCCAGCCTTAGGCCAGTGGTGTATCTAAGAGCCTTACATACCTCATCTGTGGGTTCCAGAGAATCATACCTTTATCTATGATGTTAAAAAGCACCACAAATTAAGAAGAAAATGAAGAACTCATGGGTAAAAGCAGCTAGACATGTGTGGAAATAAATCAACATAAATGAGAATCTACAGGTATAAGAGACAGGAAAACAATTTCACAAGGATTATTAGTATTGGCATTTGTAGATTCTAAAATAACTTTCACTATATGTGAAAAACATACACAAAACTTAAACTAGATAATGATTTAAATAAGTATTAGAAAATTATACAGAATTCTTAGAAATAAAAACTTGATATTAAAAACACAAAGGACAGTTTTATTTGTATATTGGAAGTGGCCAATAAACACATAGCAAAAGCCAAGAAACAAAAACCTTGTGATCTTTGGTGGTTACAGAAGATTCTAATCAAAGCTACAATGAGATATCATCTTATTCTTGCAAAACAGAATTGATTTAAAAACAAAACAACAAAACAAAAAAGAAAACAACAAATGCTGGTGAAGATACGGGATATCTGACATCTTTAACTGTTGCTTGTAGGACTGTAAAATGTTTCAAATATTATGGAAAACATTACGGTACTTGCTCAAAATGATAGAAATTGAAATACCTTGTGATGCAATAATACCACCTGTATTTACATCTAGAGAGCTAATAAAAGAGACACAGGTAGACATACGCACACCTATATTCAATACAGCAATATTCATGATAGTAAAAGGAAAGAAGTAACCTAATTGCCCAATTATGGATAAATGTATAAACAAAATACTGTACATAGAGGGAATGCAGAGCCAACATGGCACTATGAACAGAGTCACCATGCTGTCCCTCTGTAGCAAAGACTGAGCCTTCCCCTTCCCCCCAAAATGAATAAAACAGAAACAAATGTCAATCCTGGAATATTTAATACCAAGTAAAGGGATAAAGAACTCAATCAAGCACAGAGTGGAATAACAAACAGAGAGAACAGAGAATAAGGACTGATGTGAAGTGGAGGTCCCTACAAGCTAATACAGCATGGATTTGATGTCTTAGACCATAGCTAACAAGGACAGGGAGTACGGGAGGGCAACTTCATGGAGCTTCCGACAGGAGACAGAATAACCAGTATCAGGGACATGTGCTCCCTACACCCCAGCCTTCTTCCCTCTACATAGCCTCTGCCACTTTCAAAGGGACATTTGTTGCTCCATCACAGAGACACTAGCTCACTGTAACCTAGGTCCACACTACCCCATACTATATTCAATTTTTTTTTTACTTTGTTCTCTTTCTCTGCCTTCTTATCTTTTTTTTTCTCTCACCCAGCTAATTTTGTGTGCCATCCCCATCCTTACTAGAGGGGCTATGCTGCATTCCTTAGCTAGAGAGCCACTGGCGTGGTCTTCTTGAATCTCTCAACACCATTTTTTTTCTGTTTCTTCTTTCTCACTCCCTTCTTTCCTTTTTCTTACCCACCTAGTCTCATGTTCTATCCCTGTCCATTTTTGAAAGTCTGTACTGTACCATTCAGCTATAGATCTAATGGCTCACAGCCTCCCTGAGCCCATGTCACCTTCAATGGTTAGTTCCTTCAGAATCATAGTTTTTCTTTTTTTGTTACTTCTCTGGCTTTCTCTTCTTTCCTTTTTTTCTCCTACTCACCTAGCCCCAGGCACTGTCTGAGCCTCATCTCAAAGGGCTATGTCACATTGCTTGATTAGAGTGCTACAGGCACAAGGACTCCCTGAGTCCCTGCCATCCCGACTGGTCAACACCCACAATATCACTTTTTGGTTACTTCTTCTTCTTTTTTTTAACCTTGTTTCTTTCCTTTCTTTCTGCCAAACACTTAGCTCTGTTCACTGTACCTCCGTCATGATGAGCCATGGCCAACCATGCAGCTAGAGAGCCACTGGCCCATGATACATGGTATTCCCAGGTCTATGCTGTTGCCGTAGGCTACCTCCTTCAATAGCACATTTTTTTTTTTTTTTTGTCTTTGCCTTTCTCCCTCTTCCTTCTTCCTCCCACTTAGGACATGTACTGCCTCAACCTCTTTCTGGTGGCAATGCTGTGTAGCCTGGTGAAGAGACACCAATATGTCATCACCTTATTCCACTTCATCCACAACTGCTGGCTCCCTCAGCATGATAGTGGTTTGATTTTTGTTGTTGCAATTTATGTGCTTCTATTTCTTTACTCTCCTTCTTTACTTCCTTTCTTTTCCCCTCCCAACCTTACTCCATTCACTAGCCATGCCGCTTCTTGACAAGTGGAGCTGCACTGATCAGCTGGTGAGCCGTAAGCAAAAGGGATCCCGGGACACTCTCCACATCCACCTGCCGAATCCTACCACACTGCTGTTTAATTTACTTTCTTCTATTTCTTGTTGATTTTTCTTTGCCTCTGTTTCTTTTACTCATCCACTTAGCTCCATATAGCACATCCTGTCTTTCCCCTTTTGCCCATCTGTACTGAGTACAAAGCACCATGCCCCTGAATGGTACAGGCGAGGCTTCCTGGACTTCTGGAGTTCACCCTACACTACCTGCCAGGCTGCACTACCAGCCCTCGCCCATGTTTCAGATAACCCATTTCCAATGCTTGCTCCCTGATTGATCTGCCTTACTGTACTATAGCTGAGTATTCAGACTTGCTGACTAGGACAAAGGGTTGAGAAATATCATGCCCTCTGATAAGTAAGCAATGAAACACTCCTAGTCCACTTTCTCAGACATAACCAAACAAAAGAAAATAGCAGAACATAGCAAATACATGTCCCATCAATAAATGAGGAAAACAATGTTTGAACATTTGGAGAGGGCAGACAATATGAAAATATAAAATAAATAAGACATGATTACTCCAGAAAGCAACTAAAATAAAACACCCGGTGACTTTTGGTAGAAGAAAAGGCACAGGAACTACCTATTAGCGAATTTAAAACTATAATATTTAGTACTCAGCAAAGAAAGAGATGAAAGAAAATGCAGACAAAAAAAGGAAGAAGTAGACAAAATCATGGAAAATACAGATAAAATCATGGAACTGATAGACAAATAATGAGAAATTTCTGGAAAATAATACAGGAAACAAGTCAAAATAAATAAAAAAGTAGAAATCGTATAAAAATAGCCATCAGCAATCAAAAGGAGAAACAATAATATTTCAAAAATAGTGCAATTAGAGGTTTCAGGAGCAAATTTGAAACAACAGAAAACAAGATCAGAGATATTAAAGGCAAATCCTTGGTTATCAGTTTATTTGAGGAAAAATTAAAGAATGAAGGGAAATGAAGAAAACATGAGAACAATGTGATATACAATCAAGAGCAGAAATCTGAGAGTGACCAGAGTTCCAGGATATAGGAAAAAAGGAATACACAGACAGCATCATTGATGATTTGCTGACAGAAAACTTCTCTAAATCATGAAAGAGGAAAATCTGACTATACAAGAAACTCAGTGAACCCCATGTAGGACAGGTTCCAAAATAAGGTCATCAAGACATAGTGTAATCATGCTCAGCAAATACAAAGACAAAGATAGAAGCCTGAGAGCAACTTGAGAAAAACAAAAAAGTCACATATAAAGGAGAAGCAATAAACTAATCTCTGATAACTTGGCAGATCGACGCAGGCAAGAATGTAATGAAATGACATGCATAATATCTCGAAAGAAAAAAAATGTCAACCAAGAATAAGATATCCCACAAATCTCACTAAAATATGATGGCAAAATTAAAACATTTCTAGATAAACATAAATTAATGGGATATGTAAAAACCAAACCAAATTTATGAGAATTGTTAAAAGGAATCCTTTGGTACAAGAACCAACAACATCAGACAAATCCTAAATCTAGGTCACAGGAATACATAAGCCAGATACCAATTTAGGTAATGAAGTCTCAAAGATAAAACAAAACTAAAAGATTCACAAAAGGGAATCAGAAAGGACAAGCTGTAAATGACGATGTAAAAGAGGAAATAACTGATGTAGGTATTCACCTTCCAAATGGAGGTGGCATCTACTAATGGAAATCTTTTTTAAACTTAGAAAGGTAGTGGTAAATTACAAGATAACCACAAAGAAAGCTAATAAGCCTACTTATCAAAATAAGGAAGAAAAGTGCAAAATCTCAGTAAACATAGAATCTACAAAAATGAAAGAAACACAAAAAAGTCAACAAACAAAAGGAATTCTGCACAGAAGAGTAAAGAAAATATTAGAATACACAAAAATAGCACTATAAAATGACAGCAATAAAATCACACCTATTGATAATAATATTGAGGTAAATGAATTCAAAACACTCATAAGAGACACAGTGACAGAATGGATTAAAGAAAAAGACAAGGGACACACTTAGAAACAAAACCATAAGTATGTTAAAAACCAGGCAAACCCTAAACCAAACCCACCGCCATCGAGTCTATTCCAACTCACAGTGACCCTGTAGACAGAGTAGAACTACCCCATAGAGTTTCCAAGGAACATCTGGCAGATTTGAACTGCTAACCTTTTGGTTAGCAGCTGTAGCATTTACCCACTATGCTACCAGGGTTTCCATTAAAAACCAAATAATAGGATAAAGCATACAAAGCAAAGAGCTACTGAATGAGAACAAGCCTGGAAATACTAATCTCAGATATTATAGACTTTAAAATATAATCTACCATAAAGGACAAGAAAGGGCATTATATAATGAATAAAGGGACAATCTATCATGAGGACATAACCATCATAAATATCTACACACTCAATGACAGGGCTCCAAAATATAGAAAACAAATTCTAACAGCACTCAAAGTAGAAACTGACAGCTCTACAACAGGAGACTTCAACACAGCACTCTTGGTAAAGGATAGAACATCCAGAAAGAAAGTTGACAAAGATACAGAAAATCTTATGGCTGCAATCAACTTTCTTGACCTTATAGAAATGTATGGAATACTCCATCAAACAGCAGTCAAGTGTACATTCTTTGTTACCAGACATGAAACGTTCTTCTGGACAGACCACATATTAGAACACAAACAACTCTCAATAAAATCTAAAACACTGAAATAACACAAAGCTGCTTCTTCCATGACAATGCCATAAAAGAAATTAATAACAATAAGGGCAAGGGAAAAGTCTAGTACGTAAAAACTAAATAACACCTTGCTTAAAAACGGCTGGGTAACAGAAAAAAAAAAAAATCAGAGGTGGAATAATACCATCCCTATAATCAAATGAGAATGAAAACATGTCATATCAAAACCTTTGAAACACTAGTGAAACAGCACACGTAATAACAGAAGATGAGACAAAAATAAAAATGTTAGCTATACAACCTGAACAAAAAGGAAAAGGAAAGTAAAGGAAGCCCACAGCCACCAGAACAAAGGAAATAATAAAGAGCAGAAATAAATGAAATAGATAATAGAAAAACAATAGAAAGAATCAACAAAGCCAAGAGTTGGCTCTTTGAAAGGACTGACAAATCTACCAACCACTGGCAAACCCAACGAGGGAAAAATAGGACAGGAAGCAAGTCAACCAAAGAAGAAATGAAATGAGAGACATTACAACAGATTCGACTGAAATAAAAGGGATCATAACAGAGTATTATGAAAAAATCTATTCCAACAAATACGAAAACCTAGAGGAAATAGAAAAATTTCTACAGACATACTACCTACCTAAACTACCATAAGCTGAGGTGGAAAATCTAAACAGACTCATAACAAGAGAACAGATTGAAAAGGTAATAAAAATCTCCCAATGAAAAGAGACCTAGTACAGATGGCCTCACTGAAGAATTCTACCATTCAGAGAACAGCTTGCAACATTACTACTCAAACCCTATTAGAACACAGAAAAGAAAGGGATACATCCAAATTCATAGTCTACAGCCAGCATGACCCCAATATCAAAACATGACAAATATACCACGAAAAAGAAAATTACAGACCAATATCTTTAACGAATACAGATGCAGAATTTCTCAACAAAATTCCCAGCTTATAGAATTCAGTGTCATATAAAAAATAATACACCATGACAAAACAGAATGCACATAAAGTATGCAAAGATGGTTCAACATTAGAAAATCAATGAACATTATTCACCACACAAATGGAACAAAAGGATATGCTTACAAAACCAACAGCCAGCAACATTCTCAATGGCAAGAGACTGTGAACATTACTACTGAGAAAAGGAACAAGACAAGGAAGCTCATTATCACCACTTGTATTTAATATTATACTGGAAATTCTAGCCAGAACAATAAAGCAAGTAAAAGAAACAAAATCCATCCAAATCTGTAGGGATGAAGTAAAGGTATCCCATTCACAGATGATGTGATACTATACAGAGAGAACCCATAGGACTCTTGAAAGAAAACTACTGGAATTAATAGAAAGAGCCTGCAGAGAAACTGGATAGAAGACAAACAGAAAAATCAGTTAGATTCCTATACAGCAATAAAAAGAACTGCAGAAAGCAATATGATTTATAATAGCTCCTAAAAAATAAAAACACTTAGGACCAAATATAACTGTGGATGTAAAAGACTTATGCAAAGAAAAGTACAGAACACTACTGCAAGAAACCAAAGGAAATCTGCATAAATGGAACAACATAGCTTGCTTATGGACAGAAGACTCTACTTTGTGAAAATGGCAGTTCTACCCTAAACAATCTAAAATACAATGCAATCCTGTCTGAACACCAACAGTATAATTTAATGAGGTGGAAAAGGGATTCTACAGGGTGGGAAAAAATGGCTATGACATAATGATGAAAGTCAAATCTGTAAAATCTATAGGAAAATCCAATATTCTGTAATAAAAGAACAAATAATCCAATTAAAAAATGTACAAAGGATATGAACAAACACTTCACCAAACAAGACATTCGTATGGCTAACACACGTGTGAAGGAATGCTTGTGATCACTAGCCATTAGGGAAATGCAATTAAAAACTAAAGTGAGATACTCAAAACTAAAATGATACTCAAACTGACATTACTAGCAGGAATAGAAAACAAAGAAAACAAAACCCCAGAAAATAGCAAACACTGGAGAGGCTGTGGGGAGTTTGGAACTCTTATATACTACTCCTGGCAGTAATATAAAATGCCACAAGCATTTTCAAAAACTTTATGCAACTTCCTTAAAAAGCTAGAACTAGAAAAAAACATACGATTGAGCAATCCCAGAGAAATCCTACAGGGAAATAAGAATTATTACATGAACAGACACATGAACTCCCATGTCCATTAAAGCATCATTGACAATAGCAAAAAGACATAAACAACCCTCGGAGCCATCAATAGATGAACTGATAAACAAACTATGGTACAACAAAGACTGTCAATTAAATTCCTGATCTTCAAGTGCTGCATACCACAGTGTTGAATATCACTACAGTCACCTTCAAAGTACTTCCCTTGGAAAGCTATGTACTGATGCCAGTGCCTAGTCTACCCTTCAAAGCAATTTCGAAACTACTTTTCTGGAATGGCCATCAGAGCTGCAGCTGTATTACCCTTGATGTTCTGTGTCATCAAAATGTCTTTCTTTCAATATTTCCTTTATCTTCAGGTAAACAAAAAATCATTGGGGGCGAGATCAGGTGAGTAGGGAAAGTGTTCCAATACAGTTGTTTACTGGCTAAAAACTGTCTCACAGACAACTCTACAATTAAGTTCATGAACTTGCCACCTTGCTACTGTGTGCAATGACCATCCCAGAAAGAGCTCCAAAATTGCTTTGAGGGGTGGACTAGGCACTGGTATCGGTGTCTAGCTTCCCAAGGGGAATAATTTGAAGGTGACCGTAATAATACTCAGCAATGATGTATGCAGCACTTAGAACAATTAAGTTTGCATGCCTAATTGTTAGAACTCATGCATGCAATGAAATACTACTCAGTGTTAAAGAACAGTGATGAATCCGTGAAACATCTCGCCACATGGATGAATCTGAAGGGTATGATACCGAGTAAAATAAATCAACTGCTGAAGGACAAATACTACTTGAGACCATTATAAAACCCATGAGATTTATACACAGAAAGAAACAACCTTCAATGGTTACAAGGAAGGGACTGAAAAACACTAAGCAGATAATAGGTAAGTGGTAATTTTGGTGAAGGGTAAGATAATACCCAATACTGGGGAAGTCAGCACAACCTGACCAGGGCAAAGTCATAGGCGATTCAAAGGTACCTCCAAACTCCCCGAAGGACCTAAATACTGGACTCAGCGCTGGAGACCATGGTCTCAAGGGGCATCTAGCTCAGTTGGCATGTTCTATAATGAAAATGTTCTACATCCTACTTTGGTGAGTAGTATCTGGGGTACTTAAAGCCTGTGATCAGCTGTCTAAGATACTTCACTGGTCTCAACCCATCTGGAACAAGCGAGAAAGAAGAAGAGCAAGAACAGAAGGGAAAGATACTTCCAGAGAACTAATTTGCTGGGCCCCCACTATCACAGCCTGCATCAGACAGAGTCCAGCACAGTTAGATGCTTGGCTACCACCACTGACTGCTCTGACAGAGATCACAGTAGAGCATTTTGGACAGAGCTGGAGAAAAATGTAGAACAAAATTCTGACTCATAAAAAAGATTACATTTATTGGTCTGACAGAGACTGGAGAAACCCGAGAACAAGGCCCCTGGACATCCTTTGAATTCAGTATTGAAGTCACTTCTGAAGTTCACTCTTCAGCCAAAGGTTAGACAGGCCCATAAAACAAACAATAATACACGTTCTCAATCATGTATATAAGACTAAAATGGTCACAGTAGCCCAGAGGCAAGGATGAGAAAGCAGGAGATGAGAGATCTGGATGAATGGTAACGTGGAACCTAAATTCTAGAAGGGGAAAGTGATAATGTGTTGTGGTATTGGCAAGATTAAAGAGAAAACAGGAAAACCAAAGACTCATGGAAGAAACTAGTCTACAGTGCTAACAGTTTGTACCAAACACAGCCTTGTCTAAACTAAGACCATAATAATTAAATGGGTGTCTGAATGGCCGTATGGACTACTCTGATCAGGGTCACAATGTATAGACCCCGAGAGAATGTGAGAAAAATGTAGAAAAGGAAGTAAGTTCTTAAAAGGACAGACTTAATGAATATGAAATTTTTTTAAAGAGATATTCTAAGACAGAGACTGCCCACGTATTAATGGGGTGATGTTCAGGGGACTTGAGAAACTTGCTTTAACAGGCTCCCGCTAACCAAGTTTAGGACAGTTTAAGCATTAAAAGGAACATCAGTAATGGTAAAACATTGAAACAAAAAAAACATAAATACATATAATACTCGGGAGAGATCAGTCCCTATAGACAACACACTTGGTAAAGTAGAGGGTGAAGCAACAACTGGCAAATCCTCAATGACTTGAACTGACACAGTGGCTCCAACAATGAACTCAAGTGAGAATAGTGCAGGACTGGGCAGTGTTTCATTCTGTTGAGTCATAGCCAATTCGATGCCACCTAACAACAACCATAACAATATAAATGTGAACTTGTTCATGTCCTGTTACTGATCCTGTTACTGATTACTGTATCTGGGAATATATGCAGTGGATACACTGCTGCATGTGCACAAGCATGCATGTGTATGAGAATATTTGCAGCAGTACTAATAAAATGGCAAAAACAAACAAGGAGACACGCTATCAAACATCACAAATGCCCTTTACAAATTACATTTGTAAAATGTAATACTATGTAGAAGTAAAAACGAACAACTGCAGCTGCACGCACCACGTGAAGGAATCTCACAACCTTAAAGTTAAATGAAACAAGTAAACGAGAAGTGCAGTATAACTCTACTTACATCGTGTTTTAAAACAGGTAGATTGAAAATAATGTTATTACTCTCATGTAGCAAAACTATGAAAATAGTCAAAGAACAATTGATTACTATGAGACTTAGAAGAACTAATACCTCCAGTGGAGGAAGATAATGGTCAGTGAGGTTCAGACAGGCTTCATGTGCAGTTTCATAACCTGAATGGTCCTCAGGTGTTCAGTTTATTGTTGTAGTTTTAACTATAGATGTCACTTTATATACTGTTGTGTTTGTGAAACATGGCAGGTTTTAAAAAGCAGTGGCAAGCAGGCTGAACTTGATACATTTCTCATATTGAAGACATAAGTTTGACTTTGAAATTGTGTATTTTATTAGATGAAAATTAAAACTTGTGCCTCTGAAATCAACAACTAAAAGTAGTATTATGCCCGTTGGTGTGGTTTGCAGCAATTTTTAAAGAGTATATATATCTTTATAGCAGAAGGAAGAACTGGGAAGCTATACAGGAGTAGACTAGCAGAGACTGGAATGAAAAGGAAGACTGGGCTCTTGGGGACTGAAGGACAGATGAGAAGAATTATCTTGCCTCTCATATCTTTTATGGGGTGCCAAGAGCCAAGTGCTGTCAAGTCGGATCCGACTCATGGCAACAAAAAGTTCAAAAAAAATTATAAACCAGATGATAACATTTCTTTTTTTGTTTCTTCAGGAATGATGTCTCTTTCTATTGGCACTCAGGGGGAAGAGACCGTCACTAGAACCTTGGTCTGCACAATTCAAAGACCCTGTAGACATTATGAAGATCATTCACTGTATCAGGTTAGGTGGACACACACATATGGGGAGAGAGCGACTTAGAGCTTTCATCTAGTTCCTGGCAAAAGAGTCCTGGTGTATAGCGGGCTGAAAAATTACCAGGTCTAATTACTTATTTTTGGAAATGAAGAAAATGATACACTGGATGCACAGGGTTGCAAAGTAAACTGAAGGGAAAAATAGAGCACAAATCTCTGATTTTGCCCAACCGTTTTCCATTCAGCCATGCTGCCTCACCTGTTACACACAAAGAAGTAAAACCTTAGCGGATGTGCAGAAGGCATGTGCTCACAGGAAATGTCAGGAAAATCAATGTGGCCCTAAGGTGTCTCGAGACGTTTACATAAAAAGGAAACATGTAAAGTGTGTAAACTGAGTTTCCTGACCCCACAGCCCTGCTCATCACCTGCATGTTCTCTCTGATCCTCTTCTCATTGAAACTCTTGGCCAGGACCACGACCCCACGCTGCAGCTGGTAGCGAAGGGCAACCAGGGCTGGGGGCCGCTTGTGCTTTTTGGCCAGGGCACCAAGAACTGGATCATCCAAAAGAACAGGGCTGTTCTGGTCTATCCTGCAAATAAATGCAAAAATGCTGAATACATGAGGCTGAGTTTTCATTTTGTCAGGAAGCTTCTAAAACTGACTAAGTTGGAGAATTAATGATTCTCCAGTTGCGGTCCCTGGTCTAACATCTGCTTCCCCGAGACGTATTGAATACAGCAGATGTGTAGCCAGCATTTGATGTTTTAAAAAAACCTTCTGGGTCATTCTGATACTCTGCTGAGTTTCAAAGAAGGAGCTTTGGTGGCACGGTGGTTAAAGTGGTCAGCTGCTAAGCAGGAAATTGGTGGTTCTAAGCCACTCTTGAGAGAAGGATGTGATAGGTGACTTCCCTAAAGATTTACCACCTTGAAAACCCTATAGTAGCAATTGTACTCCATCCTGGAGGGTTGCTGTAGTTAGAATCACATGGGTGGCAAAGTGTTTAATTTGAAAACCATGTCTTCAGATCCTTGGATTTCCCTTTTCACTTCTCAGTGACTGTTTTTCTTCTCTTGGTATAGACCTGGAGGAAGGAGTATGAGAGTGGAAAGACTTGGACAGTTTTTATTTTAAATTTTCTAAAATATTGATGAAAATTGAGTAGGTCTCACATGAGAACTATTCATTCTCAGCCTTAATCATAGTGTGTAATATTTGTATATAAGTTTCCAAAATGTTTTCAGATGATGATTTCTTTCTATTGTTATAGACCCAGGAATTAATCGCTATTTTCCTGATTTTAGATGCAACTGAAACTCACAGAGAATATTACTTGAAACATGTTAATCAGTAAGAAATTGTCAAAATCACAGCATGAGCTTATGTCTTTTGTCTCAATTTTTAAATTATGTATAGATTTTAGTGTAGACACTTATTGATGTAGAAACAGAGATACATATACTAAGTTCTAAAGAATATGGCCAAATGTCTAGGTCTCACAAGACATAGTTTAAAATAATCAGTAACCTCGCCCTTAGAGGTAATGAACTAGTTTGTTTCAGTAGATTAAGTGTAAATTAACAACCTGAATCTCTAGCCCACATCCCAGACAAATAGTCATCCAGCCTCTCAGTAGGTATGAGCCCTTCCCATTCTCTTCCCTTACTGAAACAGTGCAACACTGGTCTTTTAAAGAAAATTGACATTTCAGAGGAGTAAGGCTCTCAAGGCACATTTTTATGAACCTCTGAGAAACTGGCTGAAACCACCTGCACTTCTTTGTTCATCTCTGACTGTGTTAACCACAGTACTGTCACTTTTCTTTTGAACATACAGTTTAGTCTGCATGGTCCCTTCTCTGAAAACTGTTTGTTTTTTATTATGACTGAGTAAAAATGTACATTCCAATATAAATTTACATGCCCACCTATATGCAGCTTCCACTGCTCCCCCTGCCCGGTGACAGCACACTATTCCTCTCTGCTCCATACATGTCTCATCCTCCCAACAGCCTCCTTTCCCCTCCTCTCCACCCACTCCCCTTCCTCCAGCCAGAGGTCAGCAGGATGATATTCTATAGATGCATAGAACCATAAAGTGCATCCAATATGTGGTCACTCTGCATCACGAAGTCCAAGCCATTCATGTCCGAAGAGTGGATCTTTGTTAAAAATGTTTAGTATTGTTTTTAAATTTGTTTCCATTCTCAGGAACTCTTTTATATTAACTATTTATAACCATACAAATAATGTAAAAGCATTGGGCTGGGTAATGGGATAATAAAGAAATATTTCTGCGGTTTCTGTCTCTTCTTTCTTCCAAGCAGTGGAGCATTAACCCAAGGAAATAGGATACAGCATAAATACAAAAGTTTCTTTGTAATGATGCCTTGGATAACCTCTCAGTTTTCCTCATTACCAAGGGTCTCTTTGGGATCCGAGAGCACTGTAGGCAACCACAACGATATCTTTTGATTTGCAAAACTCCAGCAGTTTGCTTTGGTTGAGATAAGGGTGACACTCCACCTGTAACATTTCAAGACAAGAGAGATCGGTAATTCCAGATCTTTTTAGCTCCAGACACGAAAATTATGCCAGAAAGCATGAAAGTACTAAAAGTACATATTCAAAGGACGAAGGAACTAGTTTGGTCAGTAGACTTGAATATCAAAAGGAATAAAGAATAAAATAATTTCTAACATACTAAATAAGTAAAAAACTTCCCAAACCAAACAAATGAGAGACACACAGAAACAGAGAAGGACATAAAGAGTGAGAACAAAAAGGAGAGAGAGAAAAGGATAGAGAAAATAATTGTCCTTACTGAAAATGATTACTAAGATAATTCCATTCTCTGAAAATTGATAATTTAAGGGTAAGAATTGCACACATATTCTGTCTTATAAAAAATAATTACAGTTTATGTTAAAGTGATGGAAAATGTTTTTGTTTTATGGAAAAATATCAGGTAAGAAAAGTAAAAAGAATAATAAAAATAGAAAACAATTGTTTGTAAATTTACTAAAAATAGCTGTTTTAGAAAAAAGTCATCAATGGATATTAGACCACTAAGTGTAAATTTATTACAGAACATGATTTTCTTTGATGCCAAATTATCAAGCAACTTCTTATCAGTTAATTGCAACAGAGAAAATACACGATTACAAAGAAGAGCTCTGGCTACCATCTGCTTAGCCAAGTGCTGAAATCTAACATCGCTACTGGTGGGATTGTCTATCAATATGCACTTCCCGATAGGCTGCAATTTGAGGGCTTGGCAATGGGCTGCAATTTGAAGGATACAACAAGCTTATGAAATTTCCTTGTCAAAAGTGTTTAACTTGAATTTAATGAAGAGTTCAGATCTAACTTCTAGTTTGCTGGAGCTAGAGAAGCAAGTTATCTACTAATGCAAGATGATCATATGGTAAATCCAGAATATTTTATAACAACACATTTGAATATTATGGGATATGTAAGAGTTGAAATACTGATGCAGATTAAAAGAACAGGAGGGTCTTAGATTGAACTGTGTCCCCTGAAAAATGTGTGTAGCCATTTGCCTGGGCCGTCATTCCCAATATTTCGTGATTTTCCTATGATATACATCCTAATCTGTCTGTGGCTAATAGATCCATTGCTGGATGATTATATTAAAAGAGGATTAGGGTGGGGACTGCAACATGCTTGCTAAAGCAGTTTCCCTGGCTTGTACCAACTGTTATCCTTTCATCCTATGGGAGATAAAATAAAGGGAAGCAAGCAGAGAATTGGGAACCTCACATGATCAAGAATGCAGCATCAGGAGAAGAACACGTCCTTCAGACGTGAGGTTCCTATGCCAATATGCTCCCTGACCAAAGACTGATGCAACACAAGAAATTTTTTCCAGAGCCAACAAGGGGGAGAGCCTTCCTCTGGAACAGACATCTTGAATTTGGACTTGTAGCCTACTGGACTATATAAGAATAAACTTTCCTTTGTTAAAGCCATCCACTCTGTGATATTTCTGCTACAACAGTACTAGATGACTAAAACAATGAGAAATATAAAAAAGAGTAAAATGTGAGCCACAGTGGTATCCCAATTAAACAAACAATGCATAAAACATTTTGGGGAAATAGGGGAAAATATGAATATGAGCTGGATATTAGATATTAGAAAATTATCAATTTGCTTAGAAATAGTAAGGAAATGTGAATGTTTGAGAGTATGTTTTCACACTTATGAGCTGTATGCTGAAGTCTTGTTGTGGATTGAGTTCTGTCTTTCTAAAATACACATTGAAAACCTGAAGGCTGAACTTAGAAATATGGTCTTAGTTAGAAGCTTGTTTTTATATTAATGAGCCTGTCACAGAATAGGTGAATCCTAATAATGTTTTTTGAGTCACAAAAAGTCAAAATAGGTATAGAGACACAAAGAGAGAAGAGGAAGGCAGATAACAGACAAATGTATTTGCAAGGCCAG
Organism: Heterohyrax brucei; assembly: GCA_028571685.1. Taxonomy (NCBI): domain Eukaryota; kingdom Metazoa; phylum Chordata; class Mammalia; order Hyracoidea; family Procaviidae; genus Heterohyrax; species Heterohyrax brucei. Next base: position 58,393,771 of record CM053142.1, on the reverse strand, counting down.
GAACATCAGGAATTACAGCAGCTACTAAAAGGTGAAATAGACAAAAATGGACATGAACTGAATTTCAACTTCTGGCCTGTTGAACTATAAGCAAATAAATGTTTGTTCTTGTTGACATTTGACAAAGGTTCAAATGTCATAAACTGAGGCAAAAACAGTCTCTTTAACAAATGGTGTTGGCAAAATTGGATAGACATCTGCAAAAAAACAAAACAAGACTTATATCTCATGCCTTACATAAAAGCTAACACAAAATGGATCAAAGACCTATATTAAACTTAAAACAATAAAGATCATGCAAGAAAAAACAGGGTGAACAATGGAAGTGAACAACAGAAGAGAAAATAAATGGGAACTAATAAAAATCAAATACTTATGCCCATCCAAAGACTTTACCAAGAGAGTTAAAAGATTGCCTACATAATGGGGAAAAAAAATTAACAACTACGTGTCAGATCGCTGTCTGATTTCCATAATCTATAAGGTACTGCAAGATATCAACAAGAAAAAGGTAAATAACCCAATTAAGCACTGGATAAAGAAGATAGACACTTCACCAAAGATGACATCCAGGCAGCCAAAAGACACGTGAGGAAATTATCATGATCATTAGCTATTAGAGAAATCCTAATCAAAACTACACTGAGATAACATCTCATTCCAACAAGGTCGGTAATAATCCAAAAAACACAAAACAACAAATGCTGGAGAGGCTGCAGAGAGATTGGAACTCTCCTACACTGTTGGTGGGAGTGAAAAATAATACAACCTCTTTGGAAAGCAATTTGACACTCCCATGACAAACTAGAAATAGAAATATTGTATGATCCAGCAATCCCAATGAGGGAATATATCCTAGAGAAATAAAGGTGGTTACACAAACAAATACATGTACATGAATGTTTATTGCAGCACTATCCACAACAGCAAAAAGATGGAATCAACCTTAGTGGCCATCAACTGATGAATGGATAAACAAACTACGGTACATATAATTAATGGAACACTATGAAATCATAAAGAACAATGATGATTTTAGAAAGCATCTCATAATCTGATTTCAACTAGAAGACATTATGCTGAGTGAAATCAGTCAGTGGCAAAAAGACAAGTACTGTATGAGAACTCTGCTGTAAGGACTTGAAAATGGACTTATGTTCAAAAGAAAAGACTCTTTGACAGCTACAACAGTGGGGAGGGAGGGAGAGGGTTGGTCACAGATTAGATAGTAGACAGGAATTTGGTTAGGTGCAAGCAGTGACAGTGCACAGTAGAGAGCAGATCAACATACCTGACTACACCACAAACTGAAGAATTTTCTGAACTCAACTCCGTGTTTTAAACAGTAGAGTAGCAGGGATGGGGGCCTGGGGCCCATGTTTTCAGGGGATATCAAAGTCATTTGGCATAACTAGTCTTTTGCTAAAAGAGTCTTCTGAGCCACATATTAGTGAGTGGCATTCAGGTTCTTAAAAGCTAGCAAGCTGCCATCTAAGGTATACCAAATGGTTCCAACTCAACTGGAACAGACAAATGACCGAGAACAACAAAGACACAGGGAAAAAAGAGTCCAGGAGACAGAAAGACCCATATGAACAGGAGAGTCTATCAACTTGAGACCAGAAGAACCAGATGGTGCCCAGCCAGTAGCAAAGGTAGATGTGATGTGGGACACAATGTAGCACACCTGAGGCAACACAAGAAAAAGTGATGTGCAGCTCAAGAACTCTCCTAAAAGACCAGAACTGATGGTCTGACAGCCTGGAGTGTCCCCTGGGAACATGGGCCCTAGACCTGCTGCTGGCCCTGACTGGAAACCAGTACTGAGGTCAACTCTTCAGACAGAAATGGATGGGACTTGGAGACAGGGTGACCATATTTGTGTGTACTTTATGATTCTAAACATTTGTAGGAGGCTGTCTTGCTGGTTTCTTTTTAGATGGGAAAGAAAAGGGTGGAGATGCGGGGACAGGTGCCCATTAAGAAGATACTATAAATATAGTGTGAGAAGGATGATTATTCTGTCACTGGGTGAGGACAGTAGATGGAACTACAGATAGGCAGGCATGCAAAATTGATTTGGATTGTATACTTCCACTTAATCACACACACACACAAGCCTGTTCTTTATGGCTAGCCACTTGTGGTATTTCTGTTATAGCAGCACTAGGCAACCGAGACAAGTTTGTAGGCAACAAGAGTCACATCTACAACTTCCATTGAAAATGTTTGGAAAAACAGATACATTTAAGCAACTAATTTAATGGTAAAAGATCAATGAGTACAAGACCAAGATTTAGTTAGCTCATAGCTCTGTTATTTTACTAAAAGTTCTTTAGAGTTGATTTCCCCTATGTTATCATCATGGTAAACCCCGGTGGCATAGCTGTTAAGTGCTATGTCTGCTAACCAAAACGTCAGCAGTTGAATCCATCAGGCTTTCCAGGGAGACCCCAAGGGGCAGTTCTAGTCTGTCTACAGGATCATTGTGAGTCAGAATTGACTCAATGGCAATGGGTTTGGTATTTTTGGTTTTATCATCACTGTAGGTTAGTAACTTCATCCTTTTAATGTGGAGGACTTTAATAGTTTCTGGTTGTTGTTTGCATGTGTGTGATTTATAGGTCAAGAACCTCTGAAAAGTCATACCAAGAAAAAGAATTCAGACATCCTATTCACACAAACCTTTTATACTTCTTGATTCTATCAATGCCCTCCTATACAGAGGTTCTACTTTTTAAAATCTCCTATTTCAAAAATAGGAGATGAGCAGGAAGAGTGGCTATTCAGCAGAATTACAGAAGGACAAAAAAAAAAAAAAAAAAAAAGGAGAAGAGAAGAACTGAAATCAGAGAGAGCCCTGGTGGGCAGAGGAGGCTCACCTGGTTGCAGACAGGCTTGTACTTGAGCCCTGGCTTGTTGAGGATCATCTCCAGCTGCCTGCGGTTAAAGTTGGACACTCCGATGGACTTGGCCAGCCCTGAATCCTTACACTTCTCCAGGGCCTGGGGATTGGGGAGGATTGAGAGGAAGAATTCATGTGGTTTGGTCATAGGACAAATGGGAGACAGAGCTGTTAAAAGAATCAGCTGTCTAGAAATCACCATGAAATTGACTGACATTGATTGTCATGCACAGTAAAAGTAGTAGAGAGAAAACTGGAAGAAGATGATGACAACACAAATAAAATTAATGTTTCATACTTAGGAAAACAGGAGACAGAATGGCACCCTGTCCTCAATTTTCTCTTCTCTTTCTCTGTGTCATATTCCAGAAAGGCACACCTCTGTGCCAATGTATCAAAACACCCCAGATCAAGGACCTGAATTTCTAAAGCCAACTGGGTGTATTCTCTTTGTCCAGGAATAACTGTAGACTCATTTGATTAACTTTTCCCTTGAGAAACTGTTCTCATGTGGTTTTTAAAGACTGGCCTCTCTTGAGTCTCCTCTTACTTCCCAGGCTCCTCACCTCGCTAGAGTCTCATCATCTTCCTCCCCTGATACTGAAATGCTCCAGGACTTAGTACTAAGACATTATTGTTGCTTTATCTCATCTCATTCTCAAGTGGTCTATATATATTTGTGATTTTAAATACTAAATAAATGACTAAAACTTACAAATTGGTATCTCTATTCTAGATCCTGGTGGTATAGTGTTTAAGTGCTACATTTGCTAACTAAAAGGTCAGCGGTTTGAATCTGCCAGGCTTTACTTGGAAACTCTATGCAGCAGTTTTACTGCATCCTATAGGTGCCCTGTGAGTTGGAATTGACATGACAGCAGTGGATTTTTTTTTTGGTTTTTAGACATAACCCAATACCTACTACATGTCAATAGATTTCCAGATTCAACTGCTTTTTGATGGTCTCCACGGGTATTCAATTACCCAGAAAAAAAAAAACCAACCCAGTGCCCTCAAGTCGAGTCTGACTTATAACAACCCTATAGGACAGAGTAGAACTGCCCATAGAGTTTCCAAGGAACTCCTGGAAGATTTGAACTGCTGACTTTTCGGTTAGCACCCATATCACTCAACCATTATTCCCCCAAGATTTCCAGCTAGGCACATCAAACCGAACACGTCAAAAACTGAGCTTCTGATCTCCCTCCCAATCTATTTCTTCTGTAGTCTTTGTTTCATTCAAAACTAACTTCACGGGAAATTTCCTCAGAACAACGACCTCACACTCAAATAAGTCTTGTCTTTGTCTTACACACCTTCTTCAGTCCATCAAAGCATTGTTTCATCTCTGCTCTCAGAACAGATCTTAGAACTTTCACGTTTTCATTCTACTGTTTTTCCTCAGGGTTATTTTATAAACTTCATATCCAGCTTTTCTGATTCCTCTTTTAACTCCTCCAGTTTATCATTCATACAGCATTTGGATACATGTGGTCTAGCAGAGCCTTCTGTGATGATATAACTAGTGCGCGTCTATCCTGTACAGATGTACAGTCAGAATACTCTTTATTAATGAGCATGCTAAGGCTTTGTCTCGGGTGCTTTGGAGATACATTATCACGAATGATCTGTCCCTGAAGAAGGCCATAATGCTTGGTAAAGTAAGAGTTCAGCCACGAAGAAGAGCATCAGTGAGATGGATTGACATAGTGGCTGTAACAATGACCTCAACAAAGCAGCAATTCTGATGATGGCTCAAGACTGGGCAGTATTTCATTCTGTTGTAAAACTATCCAGCACATAATAATAACATAATATTGTGGGCAAACTAAATATATAATGTTTATATATAAATATTATACATATAAATATATCTAATATATATTTAATGTATATAATTATATATAAATATGTAATAAATATATATGTATATATACATATATATGTATATGTGTATATGTATATATGTATGTATGTATGTATATATATGTATATATGTATATATACATATATATGTAATATTTATATATAATTATATACATTAAATATTTAATATGTAATATATAAATATTACATATTTATATATAATTATATACATTAAATATTTATATATTAGATATATTTATATGTATTATTCATATATAAACATTATATATAAATATGTATATATATACTTATATATTTATATTAATTTATATATAATATTTATATTATATATATTTATATATTATATACTTATATATAATTTTATATATATAATAAATTTATATATAATTATATACATGAAAAATATAATATTGTGGGCAAACTATCCAGCACATGATAATGACTGCACAATAGGGTAACTGCTAGTCTTGTGTTGCTTAGAATTATGAGACTGAGGAACTGAATTTTAAATTGTATTGATTTTGAATTAATTTAAATTCAAATATCCATATGTGGTAAGCATCTCCTGTATTAGTACAAATACAGAGTGATCCTTCCATAATGTAAAGAGATAAGAGATAACAATTTCAATCTTATGTTGAATCAAAGCCAGCATCATAAGACTGCCATGATCTGACTTCCGTTTGCCCTCTGAGCTCATTTTTTCTTCTCATTCTTTTCTAGCTTTATGACAGACCTTTGTGTTCCTTGGACACAAGAGCACTCTGCCTCAGGGAGGGCTTTTTGCTTAGTGTCGTCTGTGCTAGGATACTCTTCCTTAAGAAATCCCATGGGTCACACCTTACTACAGCCCTCAGTTCAACCGCCCTCATATCAATGAAACTTTCCTTAGATGTCATTATTCCATAAGTACTCACACTCATGTACTTCCCCCACAATGCTCTTCACTCCTCTAAGTACAACTGCATTATTTTTTTCTTCAGATACATCACTATTTGACAAACTATACAGTTACGTTTTTTTCTTTTAAATATTATAGTTACCTTTTTTTCATCTATTTTCATGTAGATGTGTGATCTATGAGGACAGAAACTCCTGTTTACTATGCAACTGCCGACTGCCCACTGCCCACAATAGTTTATAATTTTTTTAATAGGTGTATATCATACTTCTACACTGATACGCAATAGATAAAACATAATAAGCTTATAGGAATGCCATCAGTTGGATTCTAGAAAGAAGTAGGTTGAGAAATGGTAAAATACAAATTAACTCATCACACAAAACACCAAATTACAAGCCAGGTACCAGGCAGGTAGTCAGAGCCATGAGGAAAGCTATGCAGAAAATCTCTGATCTCCTGTCAACATAGGTAAAGAGAGTTATATGTCTGATGTGTTACATTAGACACTAGGCGCAGTCAGTTATCAGAAGTTATTGAGTTAACATTGCATGTTGTTCTGGTTGATTAAGCTTATTAGTGAAAGTCTGTGCCAGTTGTGACACTGCTACCTAGTTTAGAGTTATAGATGTTCTAGTATCAGTATTTATTAAACAAAAAGAGATAGTTCAGGAAAATTTAGCCTCAGGCTCATAAAGCTTATGAAAAAAGTTGATAAAATTTATAAATACCTGTTTCACATTTCAGGGGAGCCTTCTGGAGAAGTTAAGACAGTACATAATGTTCCAAACATCTACACTTCTCTGAAATTGGGTTCAATTAGTCTTGGGAACACACAATGAGCAAAAATATTTATATATAAAAACTTTACATTTATTACTGAATTTCTTATATACTACTTGGGTAAGATATAAAATTATTCTTCTTTTACCTTCCAGTAGTAACTGTATTGGCTATGCCAGTATCTTTGGGATTTGGTCACCTTTCTTTAAGACCGAAGATCACCTTGTAGTATGACCAAGGAAATGCTATTTAAGGATAGGTAGAATTCTAGAGACCTAAGAGAACTTTGACATCACTCACAGAATTTCCTGATTTTAAAGTTGAGAAATATGAGGTTGATGGCCTTTCTCAATCAAGTTCACACAGATGCAAAATGTGAACCAGATTTACCGTCTCCTGGATTCCTCAATTTTGCTGTCTCTTCCAAGCACTCACCTCCCATGTGGCACAAAGATCCACTGCGTCAAGCATTACTTTTCCATGTTCATCTTTTGGGATCAACTCGTCCCCAGGCTGGAATAAAGACAATCATTAAAGTGATGTCACAAAATATGCTATGCAACCTATGCCATGCTGTGAGGTACATATAAAATAGGACATTAACCCTCTGTAAGGTAGGTGAAACAACTGTCTAGATTTTAATATTTTCAAAGTGTTTTGTGGGAAGAAATGATGATAAAGCTCAATATCATCAGTCATAACAATGCCTGGGGTAACTGTGAAACCGATCATCAACTACTTATATGCAAGTTCAAGTTGAAGATGAAGAAAATTAGTCCAAGTCCACAAGAGCCAAAGTACAACCTGAGTATATCCCACCTGAATTTATAGATGATCTCAAGAGTAGACCTGACTTGTTGAACACTAACGACCAGAGACCATATGACCTGTGTAATGACATCAAGGACATCTTGCATGAAGAAAGCAAGAAGTCTATTTTAGTCAGCTAGTGCTGGTCTAATAGGAGTGTCACCGAGTGGATGACTTTAACAAAGGAAAGTTTACTCTTAAGCGGTCCAGTAGGCTAGTCCAAATTCAGGATGTCTGCTCCAGGGGAAGGCTATACAAGTTCAGGTTGAAGATGAAGAAAATTAGAACAAGTGCATGAGAACCAAAGTACAACCTGAGTATACCCCACCTGAATTTAAAGACCATATAAGAGTTTGGGATGTAGATTTGACTTGTTGAACAATAGTGACTGAAAACCATATGAGCAGTGGAATGACATCGAGGACATCCTGCATGAAGAAAGCAAGAGGTCATTAAAAAGACAGGAAAAAAAAAGATCAAAATGAGTGCAGAAGAGACTCTGAAACTTGCTTTTGAACGTCTAGCAGCAAATAAAAGGAAGAAATGATAAAATAAAAGAACTGAACAGAAGATATTAAAGGGCAGCTTAAGAAGAAAAGTAAAGCAATATAATGACATATGCAAAGGGAAGAGCATGCTTGACATTTCTGAAGCTAAAATAACTAAAGAAAGAAGTCAAACTCCTAGTTGCAGTATTGGAAGCACTCTATATAAATATGTTAAAAAATGAAGAAAACATCAAAACAAGACAAGAAATACAGAGTCACTATACTGAAAATAATTGGTCAACACTTAACCATTTCACAAGGTAGCACATGATGAGAAATGAGTGGTACTGAAGGAAAAGGTCCAAGCTGCACCAAAGGCATGGGAAAAACCAAAATTCCAGCAGTTGACAGAATAACAACTGAGATGTTTCTGCAAATTGATGTAACCTTGAAAGTGTTCACTTGTCTATGCCAAGTAATTTGTCGGACAGCTACCTGGCCAACTGACTGGATAAGATTTGTATTTATACCTGTTCCCAGTAAAGGTGATCTAATTGACTATGGAAACTGTCAAAGAATATCTTTAATGTCACACACGAGTAGAGTTTTGCTGAAGATTATCCAAAATGGCTGTAGCAGTACATTGACAGCAACTGTCAGAAATTCAAACCAGATTCAGAAGAGGACATGGATCAAGGAATATGACTGACAATGTTGATGGATCCTGGGTGAAGGCAAAGAACACCATAAAGAGGTTAACCTGTGTTTTATTGACTATGCAAAAGCATCTGACTGTGTGAATCATAATACATTATGGAAAACATTGCAAAGAATAGGAAATCCAAAACATTCAAAGGCACTTATGAGGAACCTCTATGTAGATGAAGAGGCAGTCATTTGAACAGAACAAGAAGATTCTGTGTGATTTAAATCACAAAAGGTGTGTATCAGTGTTGTATACTTTCACCACACTTATTCAACCTGTATGCTGAGCATGTGAAGCAGGACTATGTAAAGATGAACAAGGAATCAGGATTGGAAGAAGACTCGTCAACAACATATGTTATGCAGATGGCCCAACCTTGCTTGCTGAAACTGAAGAGGATTTGAAGTGCTTACTGAAAAGTTCAAAGACCTTCAGTGTGGATTACACCTCAAATAAAACAAAAAACCTCACAACTGAACCAGTAAGCAACATCATGATAAATGGTGAAAAGATTGAGGCTGTCAAGAATTTCATTTTACTGGGATCTATAATCAATGCCCATGAAAGCAGCAGTCAAGAAATCAAAAGACACGATGTATTGGGCAAACCTGTGATAAAGGACCTCTTGCAAGTGTTAAAAAGCAAAGATGTCACTTTGAAGACTAAGGTGTATCTAGCTCAAGCCATGGTATTTTCAGTTGCCTCATACACATGCAAAAGCAGGACAATGAAATATAAAGACCAAAGAATTGATGCCTGTGAATTGTATTAATGTTGAAGAATACTGAATACCATGGACTGCCAAAAAAATGAACAAATTTGTCTTGAAAGATGTAAAACTAGAACCCACCTTAGAAGCCAAAGATGGCAAGACTATGACTCACATACTTTGGACAAGTGACCAGGAGCAGTCAGTCCCTGGGGAGGGAAGTGGTACTTGGTAATTTGGAGAGTCAGCGTAAGAAGAGAATCCTTAGTGAGACAGATTGACATAATGACTTAAACAGTGGGATCAAGCATAAAAATAATTATCAAAATGAGGCAAGACCAGGCAGTGTTTCATTGTGCTGTTTACACGGTGGCTATGAGTTGGAACTTGACTTGAGGATGCCTAACAAGAGCATATCTGACTTATGTTAATTTTGACTGTCTTTTGTTTTTAATTAAATGTTTCTTTCACTGAAAAGGGGGTAAGCTACATGCCCCTGATTTTCATAGCAACTGATTACATTATAAAACCAAAATGAACTGTAACTGTTCAATTGGAGTTCTTTATCCCTCTAAACACAAGATGGTCCAAGGGTAGACACATGAAACTAAGACAGAAAATCTAGAATCTTAAATTATTATTCTGTATCCTCCCCCAGTATAATAATCCACCTACCCTAAGAAAAAATCCAACCATCCATGCAAAATAATAGTCATAATGACAGTGGAAGTGAAATAAGTTTAATTATGTAAATTTCTAACCTTCAAAGGTACTGGAAAATGAATTATGTAGAGATCAACATAGTTCAGCTGAAGCTTTTTCAGTGACTTTTCCAAAGCTGGCTGAACCAACTCTGGTCGAAGGAAAGTGCTCCAAAGCTGCAGACATTAAGAAAAAAGTTGTGTTTGATTAAAATTTAGGTAATTCAGTGAAAAGATATAGAAATATATGTGCTATGGATTGTGACCTGCTCAGCAAATTCTAAGTTGTAACTTGTTTGCCAGCATTGATGATGTTAAGGTAAATTTGGTCATTCCTGCAGACGAATAAATATGAACTTGGATTGTAATTAGTAGAAGTAAATGCAATGTTTAGGCTTTTTCAGGCATTCAGTCTTTTATTGTGATACTTTAAAATGTAAACTTCATTTTGCTATGCAATAGAGAAAAATTACATATACACAAGAGGTAGAAATCCTTCCCTACTAAAATAATTTAAATGATTGGGGTTACTAGCATATATAGAATATGTCAGAGGACATTGAAAAATAGCTCTCCTGGGAGGGTCCAATTACAAGTAATACACTCTACCTACAAGTAGACTCTACTTACTTTGCAAGTATTTTAGCACTCAGCTCCTGGAAAGTTATTGTCTAGCTTCTTGTAATATTTAGGTATTTTTCTACTAGTTGAAAACTAGATGACCACAGAGGCAAAAATTCCCTTTCTTTTTGGATTTCCCTTTTATCTGAACTACTCACATAAACATTATCGTTAGTTTGAGTACATCAAGTACATGCAGTATGTATGTCTATTGAAAAATAGAAAAAAATAAAAATAATATATAAATAAATACAATAATGAAATAATAAAGAAATAAAAATCAAAGGAAATGTCATTATAAAGCAAGAATTATGTCCATCATTTGAATTATGTTTAATAGAATGTACAAAGCACTTTCACAAATGTTTTCTAATTCTATAACCAAGTCAAATCTATAAGGGGAAAATTAGTATATCTTTCGTGTAGTTAACTGAAAGAAAAAATATTTTGAACTTGCTAATACATCATAAACAAAAATCAAGAACATTGGCTATGCCTTCTTCATACTAAAAGGGCACTCTTATGTTGTTATCCATATTGACAGAAGTGAGTCAGAATGTTAATAATTATGCATTGCCACACTGAGAGTAAGAAAACTTATAATTTCCCCAAGAATCTGTGTGATTGTATCATCCTTGCAAAATCACAGTGTTTTAGGCTGCCAGCTAGCTGAGGCTCTGAAAATAAATTACTTGAAAGTCATGAAATTTCAGCATAGCAATGATTAGAAAGTCATCAACTCTCTCCTCTTTTGATATTAGATTTAGTACATAAATATATATCTCAGAAAAGCACTCAATCAGGTAACCAATTTCTGTATACAATCATGTCATAAATAGGCTCTCACACATGTCGTATACATATCACCTTTGAAGTGTAGAATATGTCTTCTCTCTTCACTGTGCCCTCAGCTATCTTGCTTCGAATGGCTCTTCCAACTTCCTCTTCATTACCATACAAATAAGCTGAATCGATATGACGAAACCCAGCATCAATAGCTATCTTGGTTGACTCTTCAGCCTTACTTTTAGGTGTCTAAAGTAAAACAAAAGATATTATGCAGGTATCTAGCTGATGGTGAGGTAGTTCAAGCCACAAGCACTGACATTCACTATTCCCTCATGTCTTGTGTTAGTTTTGCTATAAAGTACTCACCAGTTTGTTGGGAACTTTTTCATTTTCAGAAATGAAGTTGGGCATCCTGGAAAAATCTTCAGTTCAATGAAACTAGGTTAGATTTTCATTGACACTGGAAGTCTGGTAGGCTACACCTAGGTCAGGGTTTGGATAAATAACTTACAGCATATGGTTGTTTTCATAGATATGATTTATTGGAGTGAAACAATACAAAGCAAAGTCAACAAATGGACAAGGTGCATGGAGGGAAGTATTGAGGAAACTATGGAGAGGTTTCCAAGAGTTTCTAGTGGAATCAGGCAGAATATAACTGATTCCACCGGGTAGAATTTTGACAACATATGGGGAAAGTTAGATAGTTGGAAGCTCATTAGAGACTCAATGTCCAAGCTTTTTACTGGGGGCTGGTCACATAGGCATTTACCACCTAGCACATACCAAAATGCCAGGCTCCCAAAAGAAAACAGCTATTTATGCTAAACTTCATTATGTGTGCAAGCAGCTTAGAAACAAACACCCTTAACAGTAGGAGAGAATGATGGGATCCCTCCTTGGATTCTATTTCCAGATACCAGTCAGGGCCAACTGTGAAAGTAAAACTTTTTTATGGATAGTAGTTATTGTTCATCCTTTTTGTACAGAGTCACTCAATTTTAGAAAAGAGCTAAATGAAAAGCGTAAATCGTGTAGTCAGGAATCTAGATTCAACACAAGAAATTAATTGTAGATTTAAGAGATTAAAAAAGCAAATGTCTGCCCTGAAAGCCAAAAGATCAGCTGAACTAGCAAAGAATAGTCAAATTTAAAATTACGATTTGTGCACTAAAATTTCGATACAGACAGTAGATTGCATTTGATAAAAGACAAAAAAGAAATTAAACAAAATGCTTTTCATATGTTTTTTAAGTATTTTGGAAGCTTTGTTTTTCAACCTAATCACCAGAAACTAGATATCAGTCTTAACGGCCTTTGATGACCCCCAGCTACACTCCTTCCTTAGGTATACTAGCCTGAGAAAGTTATCAAGTTTGATGCCTCAGGGCTGTCCTTGAATTGTCCAACTCTCTCATTTCCTATGCAGTACTCAGTAGACAACATTTGTCAGTTGTCCTTCACAACATGTCTTGGAAATTTCCTTCCATATAACAAAAAAGTTAGACTCAAAAGTTTACCCACTAGTCCATTGGCACACAGTAAAGGGTCTGAAAGACAAATTTGGTATGCAGATTACCTGGCATCTAGTCTACTGATTTGTTCTCTTGGCTCCCTCTTTTGTAAGGGGAAATTCTAGCAATTTACTTCAGATGTAAGATACATTAACAAGGACCAATTATTGAAGAACTGGTCTTTTAAAATGACAGTATTTCCACCAAAAAGGTGTCATCTTTCCTCCCAGGATGGATTTCCAGCATTGAGAGACATCTGAGGGCAACAGCTCAGTTCAGATGTGTCGTTTATTGCCTGGCAGTCAGCACTAAAACTACAATTCTCACCCACAATTCTTCAGGCACCTTCGTTTCCAGGACTCTTTACCTTAAAGTATGCTGTGCACCCTGTCTCGTTGGTAGGAGGAAAGATTTCTTGAATTGTAGAATGAAATAGAGACCACTCCCACTGCAATCATATCAATGCCAGGCAGCTGGAGGCAGTGCTCTTGACTACTAGGTTCACCTCTTCTGAGAAGCTGTGAAGACCGTTGAAATAGGAGGAAACCTCAATATCTGGAATAATCTGTAGGTGACCACACATCAGACCTGAAAGCACTGAGTGAATTGTGTCCACCTTCTGAGTTTATCTACGGATTTTCTGTGGCCTGGGGATACTGAGACCCCTGTGACTCCCCCGGAGTCAACCAGGAACTAGGAAAGGGATACTTCAGTTCAGCTCCCACTCATGCTGGGGCTTTTTTTATTTGAATAGTCAAGTCTAAGAGCAGTATCCTTACCTCTTCCGATGCATAGGTGCCAAATCCCAGGACAGGAATGACATGACCATCATTTAGTTTCACACACTGACATTTGAGATCCATCTTCTGCCACTGTCCTGAATCAGCAGAGACTGTTTTCTTCCTCTGCTTTCCCAAGAGATGTGAGCAGCAGGAATGCAATATTCCAACTGCCCTCGTCAGCTCTTATTCATAGGCATATGGGAGGAGCCACAGTTAAAGTACTATGTCATGAAATACTATTAGAATTGTCCCTACTTGACTAGTTATTTTTTCAAAACATAATTCTTAATTATTCTATAATAGTAAACAAATAATAATATCTTGGATTAGTAAATTCACTCTTCGGAATCTACCACACATTATCTCAAATTACTAGAAGATATTCACCAAATGGGTGTTAACATTTGTTATACTAAGAAAATAAACAATTGTAGTAATATCCAATTCATAGAGACCCTAGAACTGTCCACATACTAACTCTTTTTTGTTTTTTGCTAATGGTGATATTCCTTCTTGATGGTGCACCATTTCAAACATTAAGTGTCTTAGACCCCCCCCCCACATTCACAACACCAGTACACAGCATGAACACGATTCAAATGGTTTGTGAGAAATTTCCAATGCGTTAAATCCCAATAAAGAATGAAAAGCAGATTTGAAAGAAAAATTGTGATATCAATTTTCTCATCTGCAAAGTTATTTTTGTTTCTACTTTCTTTATTCTGTAGTAAAAAATATCCAGTCTTGGCAAGGCTTCAGGTAAAAAGGACAATCTGGCACAGTGTCTGCTGAATTGTAAATCATTAACATCAGTTTGCTTCCTGGAGTAGAAATGATTAACATCATATTGCAATATGCAACTGGAGCCCTGGAATTTCTTTAAATCTTTAACCCAGTTACACATCTTCTAGAAAAGTATCATAAAGAGTAAAAAATTAAAAGAAATTTTGTGCATACATTATGATCTTGCTCTATAATTTCAGTAAAAAAACTATAAGTTGAAATTGCTATGAATTTGGAAGAATGCTAGGATGCACTAATACAAGGAAATATCATGAAGCCATTAAAAATTTAACATCTAAGTATTGCATTTAAGAATAATTAAAATATAGAAACAAAGGACATTACTGTATTGATTAGACAAACAGAATATATATTATGCACAGAGAATAATGTCATATAGTAAAGTAGTGTGCATTAAGGGAGGCAAAAGCCTCAAATTGTGAGCAGTAATTATTTCCGAACAGTACGACCATGCCTAATTTTTTATTCTCCTATAGATACCATCAAAATTCTCTGAATTATTATTTAGCATATTTTTAGTTACAAAAAAGTGCTTTCTCTTAAAGGGAGAAAGAAATCGACATAAAACAATGAAACACACATGAGTTTCCTAACAGATATCCAATGCGCTTAATGTTTATCTCAAACTGCCTTTGTTCAGCTGACGCACATCTCACTCTCTGCTCTTTCATTTTTTTTGTTACTTGTCCATCTGTAATTAAACTTCTGATTTAATACAAAATTTGTAAAGAAGTTTACTGGCATTGATCTGGGTTGGACTTTCTGGACACTGTCATTATCTCTTTTCTCCCTTAAACTGGGATTTTTTTGCCAGCCCTTAGATTTGAGGTTTGAACAGATGCAGGTCCTAATTCCTCCCAGCTGGCCTAGTTAGATATGCTACAGTGTGTCAAAATCTGTGTTGCAATGGTCTGGGTTTAGGACCAGAATTACATGCTTCCATGTATCATACCTAGCAATTCTGGAATGTCTTTCAACAACCTTTGGTAGTAACCTCTTCTTCTCCTCTGATTTCTATGTGAGTCAAATTTCCTATAGATTGCATCAAAAGTAACTGTAATGATTCTGTGTGTAGGGTGATCTTTAGTTTTATGAGCAGCTACTGTGAAGTATCTTGGCTGTTTACCCACTTTCTGTGATTCTCCTTTGCTTCCCATTTCAGAGATACAATCCCCTCCTCCATCACTGTCATGATTCCAGCAGAAATGAAATCTTGGAGCAGGAATTACAAACTCTTGAGATTGTGGGGTAACTTGAAGGCTAATTTAAAGAGCAGAAGAAGTGAAAACATCAGAAGACACACACTATTATGACAATGCATACAATCTTTACTGGAAATGGATTTATGTTAATCTTAACACAAATCCTCAGATTCTCAAAAGATCAGTCCTTAAGGATTCAAGCCTCACCTACAGTGAGACATATTTTACTGTGTGATTTGTACTCATTGAGCCATTGTGAGAGCTTTGATAGCTAGAAAAGTTTTCCGTAGTTAACGCAAATAAAAACAAACAAAATTTCCATCCTCAAACTCAGGTGGGTAAGAAGTAAAACAGAAGCACATCATCAAGTACTGACAGTACTGAAGGAAGAAGCTCAAGTTTTGCTGAATACTTTGATGAAAAACAAATCTCTGGGAATTGCCTGAGCACCCATTAAGAATTAATCAATAAATGGATACAACACTGGAGGTGGTCACTCCTTTACACCATGAAATTTGGAAGATACCTACCCGGCCAATTAACTAAAAGAGATCTGTATTTGTACTCACTTTAAAGAAAAGTGATTTAACATAATGCAAGAATTATCAAGCAATATCATTCATATCACAAGCAAATAAATTTCACTGAGGTTGATTAAAAAATGCTAGTGGTTGTGTATTGACAGGGAACTTCCAAAATTCAAGCCAGATTCAGAAGAGGATGTAGAAGAAGGAACATCACTACTGATGTCAGATGGCTTTTCGCTGATTGTGGAGATCATCAGAAATAGATTTGCCTAATATTTATTGACTATGTGAAGGCATTACACTGTGTGGATCATAAAAATTTATGTATAACATTGAGAAGAATGGGAATTCCATAGAACTTGATTGTGTTCGTGAAGACTCCGTACATGCATCAAGACACAGTCATTGTAACAGAACCAAGGAATATTATATGGTTTAAATTTGAGAAAAATATGTGTCAAGGCTACATTCTTTCACCATACTTATTCAATCTGTGTCCTGAGAGAATAACCTGAGAGCTGAAGAATGTGAAGAAGACCAGGGCATAAGAATTGGAAGATTCATTAGCAATCTAAGACATACAGATGACACAGCCTTGCTTGCTCAAAGCAAAGAAGACTTGAGGGACTTACTGATGAAGATCCAAGACCACAGCTTTCAGTATGGATTACACCTTAATATAAAGAAAAAAAAATCCTCATAACTGGACCAGTAAGCAACATCATTATAAAAGGAGAAAATATTGGAATTGTAAAGGATTTTGTTTTTCTTTGCTCCAAAATCATCCCCCATGGAAGCAGCAATCAAAAAAATCAGCTTAGTCAACTCTTCAGATAGGAATGGATTGGACTTGAGGATACAGAGTGATCATATCTTGTGTACACTTTATTATTCTACGCATCTATGGAATGTTGTTCTACTGGCCTCTTACTACAGGGGAGTGGAGAGGGTGAAGAGGAGGGGACAGAAGATTGTTAAGAGGATATGACATGTATGGAACAGAAAGGAGGAGTGTGCTGTCACTAGGCAAGGAGACCAGAGGGGGTTGCAGATAGGTGGGCATGCAAATTTGAATTTTAGACTTGCACTCAATCACAATTAAAAAAAAAATCAGCAGAGAGGGTTCAGGACCAAGATAACAGACTAGCTACATACTTCCTCAGTCCCTCTGTGAACTAAGATCTAAAAAAAAATCAATGAACAGAGCAGAGTGGACATTCTGTGAGCCCCAAGATCAGGCATCGGGTTGTGAGACCAGACTGGGTAATAGGAAGGGGAAAACTATCTTCATCAGAGGTTAAATGGCAGTGCAGAGTCCTGCTTTTGCTGGCACTGCAGCTCAGAGGCTTACAGGAATAGACACCATCTTTGTTAACTGGGACAACGGGACTGCTGAGCCCAAAAAACTTGGACAGGGACTGCTGAGCCTGAGAGACCAGCAGGGGCTGGCTGCCATGCTGAGCTGTAGTGCTAAAGTAGACAGCATCTTTCACAGGAGAGGAAGTGTGCTTGAGGTAGTCAGATCTGCAGAACCCAGCAGAGGCTGGTGGCCAAGGGTATCAGTGCCTTTCCCCCTTTTCTGAGCTACACCGTAGAATTTGCTGATTCAGTGTAGGAGAGATGGCTAAATAGGATGCCATCTTAGTCAGCTGAGAGGTGGAGTCAGCCTTACCTGAGGCCTTGGCTGGATTCTGCTAACATGCTGAACAACAGTGCCTGACTGGACAGTGCCTCTACCAGCAGAAAAGCTGTTTTTGAAACAGTGTTACCTAGAGGATGTAGTGGCGGTTAGTGGTTGAGTGTGATGGCACCCTTACCCCTCCTTTCTTTGAGCAATGTCATACCATCAGTGGACACAGCCCCTGAAAGACTCCACAAGCAGATTCCCATTTTTGTTGGGTAGGAGGCAGGGCCTGCCTCTGGAGAGCACCACTTTCAGCAGAAAAACAGTTCTCAACAAAATTGCATCTAGAGAGCACAGTGGCAGCTGGCAGCCAAGTGTGAATGCTATTATCCCCTCTCTTCAGTAAGCCACACCATAGTGTCTGCTGATGGGCTGCTGAAAGACTCCATAAGTAGGGCACCAACTTTGTCAGCCAGGAGGTTGAGTCTGCCACCCCTGAGTGCCTGGTTACTACCAGCTGCCACTGATTATTGCCTCCCTCAGCAGAAAAGCCATTTATAAGATAATTGCATCTAGAGAATGTAGTGACAACTGGTGGCTGAGTGTGGTGGCACTCTTCTCTCCTCCCTTCTCTGAGCTATGACATAGCAGCTGCTGGTGTGACTTTGGAGACTTGGCACAAGTAGGTCACCAACTTTGTCAGTCAGGAGGATGGACAAGCCACCAATGAGGGCCCAGCTGGAGCCAGCCACCAAGCTGAGAAGCATCAGAGGGCTGGAAAGAGACTCTCTCACCAGATATGTGGTATTTAAGTCAGCTGAACCTAGAGAACACAGTGTGGCTGGACCCGAAGTCCTCCAGTGCCCTTACTTACTCCTCATAGCTTCTGTAGGTACAAAACCAGAGAAGCTGAATAGCTTTTTAATGGTGCAAAGATGGCAATCAATATCTAACTACCATGGCTCTGGAAAACTCCCAAAATAAAGAATCAAAAAACTTCCAAGATGAAGAAGCCTTCCTGAAATTATTGGAGGTAGAATACAAAAGCATTATCTATAGAGCCCTTCTACAGATTAAACAAAGTGCAGCAGAACAAAATGAGAAACGAAGCAAGTTACATGAACATCAATGATCTGAAATTCAGAAAATCAGTAATAAAATTACAGAGTTAGGCAATTCAGTGCAAGGCAAAAAGAGCAGGATTGAGGAAATGCAATGCAGAATTAGTGAGACTGAAGATAAAGCAACTGATACCAGCATTTATGATGAGAATTCAGGTAAGAGAATCAAGAAAAATGAAGATGTGTTAACAAGCGTATGGGACTCTATCATGAGGAATAATCTATGAACAGTTGGAGTTTCTAAACGAGGGGTAGCAAAAAAATACAGAGACAATTGTTGAAGAATTGCTGACAGAAAACTTCTCTGACATCATGGAAGAAGAGAACACAGATGTTAAAGATGCTTATTGAACACCACAAGAGGTAGACCCTGCAAGAAAGACACCAAGATATATTATAATCAAGCTTAATAAAATTAAACATAAAGGCAGCCAGGCTTAAAGCAAAAGTAACATACAAAGGGAAGCTGTGTAGGCTGTTCTCTGACTTCTCAGTAGAAACCGTGTTGACAAGTAGGCAGTGGGATGACATACACAAACTCTTGAAGGAGAAAAATTTCCAAACAAGAATTATATGTTCTGCAAAATCATCTCTCAAATATGATGGTGAAATTAAGACATTCTCAGATAAACAGAAACGTAGAGACTTTGCAAAACCAAACCCGAATGACAAGAAATACTGAAGGAAACTCTTTGATTAGAAAATTAGTAACATGAGATGTATACTCAAGAATGCAATGCAGGACACAGCATCCAGAGTCCTATTTGGTTAGAGAAGTTACAAAGCTCAATCAAAGCTAAAATACTAAAATTAGGGCAACAGCCATCTTAACATGTAAATTATGACATCATCACACTATAAAGAAGGATATATTATAGTCTTTATAGCCCTTTCAGATGGAGAGAAAGTTAAGGAGATATACAGAAGTTAAAGATTGATTTAAACTTAGAACATTAAGAGAGAACAAAGAGATAGCTGCAAAGCAAACTAACAATATTACATATCAAAAGAAGGAATATAATAAGAGTCTCAACAGACACAAATACAACACTGAAAAGGATGAAAAGAAAACCCCTAAAGAAAATGGACCCAGAACAGAATATTAAGTGAAACAAAGAAACATCAACAATAAAGAAATAAAAGCACCAAAATGACAGCACTAAATATGTATCTATCAAGAATTACACTGAAAGTAAATGGATTGAATACATCAATAAAGAGACATAGAGTAACAAACACGATAAAAAAAACATGATCCGTCTATATGCTGCTCACAAAAAACACTCCTTAGCTTGAAAGGTAGGAACAAACTGAAATCAAAAGGTGGAAAAATATATACCAAGCTAGCAACATACAAGAAGAGCAGCAGTGGCAATAACTAATCTCAGATAAAATAGAATTTAAAGTAGAATCCAGCATCGTAGACAAGGATGAAAACTTAAAGATTTAACACACAAGGAACAGATAACAATATTAGCTGTTTTTGCATCCAATACCAGAACATCTAAATACATCAAACAAATGCTGACAACATTGAAAAATGAGATAGATCATTCCACGATAATAACAGGAGACTTCAAAGTTCCACTTTCAGTAATGGACAGATTATCTAGAAAATACTCAATAAAGATACAGAACTTGTTGAGACAATCAATTAACTAGAGCTCATCAACATATACAGAACTTTTTACCCAACAACAGATAAGTACATCTTTTTTTTCCCAATGCACATGGAACATTCTGCAGAATAGACCACACATTAGGCCATAAAGCAAGTGTCTTAGTCAGCTAGTGCTGCTCTAACAGAAATACCATGAATTGGATGACTTTAACAAAAGAAGGTTTATTCTTACACAGTGCAGTTGGCTACAAGTCCAAATTCAAGATGTCTGTTACTGTAATATCTATTACTATAAACTAGATAGCAGAATCACCTCTGGCCCAGACTTTTATTTATAAGCATAGTCAACAGGAACAACATATAAGGATAACTTGAGAACTTCCAGTACCTTGCTTTCACTCTAGTGCCCCATGCTGTGCATCCAACAAATAACATTCTTCACCTGTGATGGCAGGAGATGCGTGCTCTTCCCCATAGGTTTCTTCATTGTTCTGACTCCCTGTCTAGTCCCTGACCTCAAATTTGTTGTGTTCTGTGATAAACTGATATATGGATTACGTTTCTTACAATGCTTTCTAATGAAATTTAGCTGAAGACATTCTAACAACCTTACTGAATTTTATCTATCTTTTATAGACTTATGATTATGATATGCATTTGTTAATCAAAAAATTATGAAGAAACTATTTTGTCTAGTGTTGTGATATAATGAAGTAAGTATACCTGCCCTGGTAGATTTTATATCTAATCGGAAGGAGATGACAAAATAATCATCGAAAGATTGCAAAGGTAACTGTATACTTTATCAGTCCATGGGAAACAATCAAGCAATTATGATTAGAGAGGTGGGGAGTGTTTTGGGAGCAGTAGATGGGTGTGAATATTTATGTAATAAAGTTTTCTAAGGCAGAGCTTCCTTGATATGAGAACAAGTGAACTGAGATTTGCAATGAGGCATGACTCAGGTGATTTCTAGGAGAAGAGTATCTGGGCAGAGAAGGGAGCAAGTGGAACACCTTTAAGAGACAGTAAACCTTTGTGTCCAAAGAAAACCAAAGTCTCTTAAAGAAGTGGATCTTTTAGTCAGCTAGTGCTACTCCAACAGAAATACCACAGAGTGGATGGCTTTAACAAAGAAAGGTTTATTCTTACAAAGCTCAGTAGGCTACAAGTCCAAATTCAGGATATCTAATCCTGGGGAAGGCATTCCCCCTTGTCTGCTCTGGAAGAAAGTCTGTTATTGCATCAGTCTTTGTCCAAGGAGGACAGGAACCTCACGTCTGAAGGATGTGCTCATCTCCCGGTGCTGCTTGCTTGTTGGTGTGAGGTTCCCCATTCTCTGTTTGCTTCTCTCTTTTTATCTCTCATAGGATGCAAGGATTAAGGGTGGGATAAGTCACACTCTGGGGAAGCGCCCTTTATAGTGAGTAGGGAGGTGATCTTCTGAAGAGATTTATAGTCCTGCCTTAATCCTTTAACATACAGTACAGTAACATCACAAAATGGAAGACAATCATAGAATAGAGGGAATCACAGTCACATGGCTACACCTATTTTGGGGGGACACAACTCCATCCATAACATCTCACCCTTTCGGCAAGTTTCAAAAAAATCAAAACCATTCAATTGTTGCAAAGCATCTTCTCAGAACATAAAGTCATAAAAGTTGAAATCAATAGCAGAAAAACATGAGCAGAAATTTGAACTCCTGGAAACAGAATGACATCTTGCTAAAAAATTCATGGGTTATAGAACAAATCAATCAAGAAATTTATGGAGGGGGTAGAAAATTCAGGCTGGCATACTAAACACATGCCTCCCTAAATCCCTCTGGAAACCAAGATCTGAACTGATAATTAAACGGAGCCTTCTGACCACTGGATGAAAAACCTCCACTCTTTTGCTGACCCTACTCTTGGTGTATGCTGGCTTACATGGACTGAAAGTAACTCACCGTTTTAACATTTTTCCCCCTGTCTTAGCCAGTGGGCAGAGCTGGGACTTGATTAGCAGCTAATCTCAGACGCACTGCTGGTGGGATCGGCAGATGAAATTGCTTTACTTAGAGGGCTCGGCTTTGGATTCTGTGCCTCTTGACACCTTTGGCCTCGCTTTCTGCCTCCACCATAGAGTAGCCAGTACTGAGCTAGGTGGTGAGCTTATGCGGGATGCCATTTTAATCCTTTGGGAGGTGGAAATATCCACACAGAGGACCCAGCTACACTTAGTTCCCAGGATGTATGGCAGCAACTGCCTGGAGGAGAGTGCTTTTTTTTTGGCAGAAATGCAGTCTTTTACTCAGTGTTGCCTCCAGCTGGGGCCTAGTAACAAAGGCTGTGGACTCTGTGCATCTCAGCACTTTGACCTCTCTTTCCGCCTCTGCTACAGAGTAGCCTGGACCCAGGCAGTCAGTGAGCTTCTGAGGAACACCATCTTGTTCAGCTGAGAGGAGATGTACCCATACAGAGACCTCAGCTGGACTTAATTGTGGGGCTGGGAGGCAGGGCCTGCCTGGAGGAGAGCGTTTTTCCAGTAGAAAAGCAATATTCTACATGGTGTCGTCTACAGCTGGGGCCCGACAGCAAAGGCCAGCAGGGCAGTAGCCTTTCTCTATTTTGAGATAGTTTATAACATCTGGGGTTCAATATAGAGGTGCTTGCTTTGCCAGCTGGGAAGAGGGACCCATACATCTGAAAACCTGACTGACTTTGAAAGTTGTCAGATACTTTTTACCTTTCATTTTAAGATGGCCTAGAGAAACAGCTGCAGTCCACCTTCACAGCTTCTCTCTCAGACTCTATTGACTCATGTGATGCCCCAAAGCAACAAACTGTGGAGAAAACCATAACCAAGAAGTCATCCATAGTTTCAGAAGGCCCTCAGAAGAAAGCACCACAAACTTTCCAGATGAAGAAACTTTTCTGAAACCATTGGGAAGTGAATACAAAAAGATTATGCATAGAACCCTCCTGACCTTATACAAAATGCAGCAGAGCAAAATGAAAAATTAAGTAAACTGTTCAATCTGATGGACTACCAGAACAAAATCAAAGACATAGAAAATTCAATTCAAAGCCAAGAAAACAAAATGGAACAAATGAAAAAGAGACTTTCTGATTTGGAAAACAGAGCTACTGATTCCAGCATAGATGAGGAGAAATCAGAAAAAGAAACAAGAAAATGACAAAGCATTAAGAAGCATGTGGAACTCTATTAAGTGGAACAATCTACAGTTAATTGGAGTTCCTGAACAGAGTGAGACACCTGAGAACACAAAGAGTATGGTTGCTGAGGTGCTGACAGAAAACTTCCCAGAAATTATGAAAGAAGAGAATATACATATCCAAGATACATTTTGAAAGCCACTCAATATAGATCTCAAAAGAAAGACCCCAAGACATATTATAATCAACCTTAACAAGATGAAACATAAGCAGAAACTCTTAAAGGCAGCAAGAATCAAAGCAAAGGCTACATTTGGAGGGAAACCTTGCAGGCTTTAATCAGATTTCTGATCAGAAACCATGCTGGCATGAAGACAGTGACATGACACACTGAAAGCTTTGAAGGAGAAGAACTTCCAACCAAGAATTATATGTTCTGCAAAACTATCTCTCAAATATGAAAATGAAATGAAGACATTCAAAGATAACCAGAAACTGAGAGACTTTGTAAAAACCAAACCAAAGTTACAAGAAATACTGAAAAACTCTCTTGGCTTAGAGGAGCAAAAGCACTAACTTTATATCTTAGAAGTAAATACAGGACACATCACCCAAAAACCTACTCAGTTAGGGAAGCATCTAAACTCAATCAAAGCTATAATAATGAAAGAAATATTCCAGTGATCACATCATGAAAACTATGATGCCATCATATTAAAAAGGGGGATGTATTACAGTCGTTACAGTCTTTCCAGATGGAGAGGAAGTTGATAAGAATGGTAGTAACTGAAATTGGATTTTTTATATGTAGTTTATTATGGGGAATCACATGGGCAGCCATAAAACACAATAAAAATGCAACATATCAAATCAAGAAACATAATATAGGAGTCTTAACAACCACAAAACCAACCCTGAAAAAGGTTCAAAAATCAACTCACAAAGAAGAATGTCCCAGAACAGATAACAGGAACAACAGAGAAAACATCAACACAAATATAAACATATCACAATGGCAGCACTGAACATATATCTATAAATAAGTACATTGAATGTGAATGGACTGAACACTCCAGTAAAGAGGTGTCTAGTGACATTTTGGATCAAAAGACATGACTCATCCATATGTTGCCTGCAGTTAACTCACCTTAGACTTAAAGACAGGAGAAAACTGAAGATTAAAGGATGGAAGAATATATATCAAGCTAACAGTGAACAAACAAGAGCAAGTATGGCAATTCCAATCTCAGATACAATAGATTTTAATGTAAAATCCACCTTTGTGGATGCGAGTGGACATGATTTATTGCTGAAAAGTTCAATACACAAGGAGGACTTAACAATATTAAATATTTATGCACCTAATATTAGAATGCCTAAATACACCAAAGAACCACTGACTACACTCAAAAAGGAGATAGATCATACCACAATATTAGTGGGAGACTTCAACATTACATTCTCAGTATTGGACAGATCATCTAGAAAAAGGCTCAGCAAAGACACGGAAGATGTTATTGCCACAGTCAACCAACTAGACCTCATCGATATTCATAGAACTTTCTATCCATCCATGGACAACTACACCTTCTTCTTCAGTGCACATGGAACATTCTCTAGAATAGATCATGTGTTAGGACATAGAGCAGTTTTCAACAAAATCCATACCATTGAATTAATGCAAAGCATCTTCTCAGATCATAAAGCCATAATAGCAGAAATCAATAGCAGAAAAAGCAAGAATACAAAGTGGAACTCACGGAAACTGAAGAACATCTTGCTCAAAAAGCCACGAGTTATAGAAGAAATCAACAATAAAATAAAGAAATTTATGGA
Organism: Heterohyrax brucei; assembly: GCA_028571685.1. Taxonomy (NCBI): domain Eukaryota; kingdom Metazoa; phylum Chordata; class Mammalia; order Hyracoidea; family Procaviidae; genus Heterohyrax; species Heterohyrax brucei. Next base: position 58,368,276 of record CM053142.1, on the reverse strand, counting down.
TTCCAATGAGAATGAAAACATTTCCTATCAGAACCTATGGGATACAGCCAAAGAAGTGCTCAGAGGTCAGTTTATCTCCCTAAATGCAAACATCTGGAAGGAAGAAAGAAACCAAGTCAAAGAACTAACCAGATAGCTTGAACAAGTAGAGAGAGAACAACAGAAGAACCCCTCAGGCACCAGAAGAAAACAGATCATAAAGATTAGAGAAGAACTAAACAATTTAGAGAATAGATGAACAACTGAAAAAATTCAAAAGACCAAAAGCTGATTTTTAGAAAAGATCAACAAAACTGACAAACCGTTGGCTAAACTTACTAACGGAAAACAGGAAAGGAAACAACCCAAATAAAAAATGAGAGGGGAGTTGTCACAACAGATCCAATAGAAATCAAAAATATCATAACAGAATTCTATGAAAGACTGTACTCTAATAAATTTGAAAACTTAGAGGAAATGGACAAATTTGTTGATTTGTATCACCTACCAAAACTATCACAAGGTGAAGCAGAACAACTTAAACCCATCACAAAGGAAGAGATTGAAAAAGTCATCAAAAAACTGCCAACCAAAAAACCCAGGCCCAGATGACTTCACTGCAGAATTCTACCAAGCTTGTAGAGAAGACTTCTCTCCAATACTGCTGAGACTATTTCATAGTATAGAAAGGGATGGAATACTCCCAAAATTCATTCTATGAAGCCAGCATATCTCTACTACCAAAGCCAGGGAAAGATTCAACAAAAAGGAGAACTACAGACCGATATCACTCATGAATCTAGATGCAAAAATCTTCAACAAAATTCTTGCCAATAGAAAACAACAATATATATCCCAAAAAAGTCCATCCTGACCAAGTTGGATTCATACCAGGGATGCAAGTCTATTTAAGCATCAGAGGAATAATTAATTTGACGAATCACATAAATAACACAAAAGACAAGAACCATCTGATTTTGTCTATTGATGCAGAGAAGGTATTTGATAAAGTCCAACACCCATTCATGCTGAAAACTCTCAGCAAATTCTTCAACGCAGTAAGAGCCATTTATACAAAGCCAACTGCCTACAAAGTCCCAAATGGAGAGAGACTGAAACAGTTTTCCTCGAGAACAGGAACTAGACAAAGGTGCCCACTCTCACCTTTCCTATTCAACATTGTACTAGAAGTTGTAGCCAGAGCAATTAGACAAGAGGCATCTGCATCGACAAAGAAGTGAAAACCTCCTTATTTGCAGATAATATGATTGTATATGCAGAAAATCCTATAGAATCCGTAAGTAAACTACTCAAACTGATAGAAGAGTTCAGCAAAGTTTGAGCAATAGAAGGATCATCAATGAAAACTCAGTAAACATGTGGAAGATTTTACTGTGACAATCAACCAACTGAACCTTGTAGACGTATAGAGAACTCTCTACCCATCAACAGACAAGCATATCTTCCTTTCCAATGCACATCGATGATTCTTCAGAATAGACCAGTATTAGGCCATAAAGCAAGTCTCAACAAAATCCAAACCATTGAAACATTGCAAAGCATCTTCTCAGACCATAAAGCTATGAAAGTTGAAATCAATAGCAGAAAAACATCAGACCCATAGAAACTGAACAATACATTGCTCAAGAACTCATGAGTTATAGTAGAAATCAAAGATGAAATAAATTCACGGAATAAAATGAGAATGAAAACACATCCTACCAGAACCTATGAGATATGAGAAAAGCAGTGATGAGATGTCAGTTTATCTTAATAAATGCAAACATCCAAAATGAAGAAAGGGCCCCAAACCAAAGTATTAACCCTATGTTTTAGTCAGCTAGTGCTGCTCTAACAGAAATACCACAGAGTGGATGGCTTTAACACAGTCCGGTTTATTCTTACACAAGTCCATATTCAGGGTGACTGCTCCAGGGGAAGGCTTTCCCCTTGTTGGCTCTGGAGGAAAGTCCCGTATTGCATCAGTCTTTGTTCAGGGAGCGTCTTAGCGCAAGAACCTCTGGTCTCAAGGACGTGCTCTTCTCCCAGTGCTGCTTGCTTGATGGTAGCAAGGTTCTCAATTCTCTTTGTTTCTGTTTCCTTTTATCCCTTGCAAGCTGAAACGATTAAGGATGGGGCAAGCCACACTCCACGGAAACTCCCCCTACAGCAAAGCAAGGAAGTAATCCTATGCAGGAATTTACAGCCCCACCACAATCCTTCAACATACAGTTTAGCGAAACCACACAATGGAGGACAGTCCCAAGATACTGGGAACCATATCCCAGCCACGTGGCTACACATATTTTTGGGGGGACACAATTCAACCCATGACACCCAACAACTCTAACAAATAGAAAAGTATAGCAGAAGAACCCCTTGGGCAGTGGAAACATAGAAATTAGTGCAGAACTAAATGAATTAGAGAACAGAAAAACAATTGAAATAATTAACAAAATCAAAGCTGTTTTTTAGAAAAGATCAACAAAATGCGTAAACCATTTGCTAAACTCCTAAAAGAAAAACAGGAGAGGAAACAAATAACCTGAATAAAAAATGAAATGGGAGATGTCACAACAGACCCAGCAGAAATTAAAACAACCATAACAGAATACTGTGAATGTACTCTAATAAATTTCAAACCTAGGGGAAATGGACAAATTTCTAGATCATTAAAAAAATAAAAGAAAAACAACTTAATTATGCCAATTAAACTAGTTATCCCTGAAACCACTGTCCCCAGACCCTTGCTTCTGCTACTCTGTCTTTTAAAATGCTGGTTTTATTTAGGAACCTCTTTGCTTTTAGTATATTCCTGCTATGTGAATTTCACTTCTGCTGTGTTTGACACTCCCTTCACCTAACCTAATTCCTATTTATTATCTAACCTATAGGAAACCCTGTTGGCATAGTGAGTTAAGTGCTTCCTTTGCTAATCAAAAGGTTGGCTGTTCAAATCCACCAGGTGCTCCTTGGAAACTCTACGGAGCAGTTCTATGCTGACTTCTAGGGTCACTATGAGTTGGATCTGACTTTATGGTAGTGGTTTTTTTTTTTTTTTTTTTTTGATGCCTAGTCTATGAATATCTCTCCCATTCCCAACCCCCCCTTGTAATTGTCAAAGATTATTTTCTTCTGCCCTTAAACGTTTCCTTGAATCCTTATAATAGTGGTCTTGCACAATATTTGTCCTTTTGCAACTGGCTTATTTCACTCAGCGTAATGTCTTCCAGATGACTCCAGAGTGCATGTTATGAGATGTTTCCTAAACTCATCATTGTTCTTTATTATTGCATAGTATTCCACTACATGAATATTCCATAATTTGTTCATCCATTCGTCTGTTGAGGGGCACCTAGATTGATCCCATGTTTTTGCTATTGTGGACAATTGTGCTGCAATAACCATTGGTGTGCAAGTATCTATTCATGTGACAACTCTAATTTCCCTAGGATAAATTAGAAGTGTGATTGCTGTATTATACGGTCTTTCTCTTTCTAGCTTTTATGAATGCACCAAATTGATTTCCAAAGTGCTTGTACCGTTTTACATTCCCACCAGCACTGTATGAGAGTTTCAGTCTCTTTAGAACTTCTCCAACATTTATTGTTCTGTGTTTTTCAGATTAATGCTAATCTTGTCAGGGTGAGATGGCATCACATTGTAAGCTTGATTTGGAGTTCTATAAAGGGTAAAGATTGTGTTCTCTATGTATCTGTTAGCTGACTGAATGTCTTACTTGGTGATGTGCCTCTTCATATCCTTTGCCCATTTTTTAATTGAGTTATTTGTCTTTTTCTTGTTAAGGTTTTGTAGCACCTTGTAGATTATAGAGATTAGATGCTGAGCAGATTCATGGTAGCTCAAAATTCCTTGTCAGTCTGTAGGTATGCTTTTTACTCTTTTGGTGAAGTCTCTGGATGAGCACAAATATCTGTTTTTTAGAGTTCTTATCTATTTTCTCTTCTTATATTTGTGCATTGTGAGCAATATTTTTTAGTATGTTTAGGCCATGTTTTGGGGCTACCAGTGGTTTCTCTATGTTTTTCTCCCATGATCTTTGTTGTTTAGATTTATATTTAGATCTTTGATCAATTTTGATCAAAGTTTTTGTGCATGGTATAAGACATGGGTCTTGTTTCATTTTTTTTTTTTTTTGCAGATGTGTGTCCTGTTATGTCCAAACCATTTATTAAAAAGACTGTCTTTTCCCCAGTTTATGAACTTCGGGACTTTGTCAAATATCAGCTGCTCATGGTAGATGATGTTATACTTGGATTCTCAGTTCCATTCCATTGGTCTATGTATCAGCTTTTGTACCATTACCAGGCTGTTCTGACTACCGTGGCAGTGTAATAGGTTCTAAAGTCAGGTAGTGTGAAGCCTTCTACTTTTCTCTTCTTTTTCAGTACTGTTTTACATATCAGAGGCTTTTTCCCATTGTGTATGAAGCTGATGATCTGTTTCTCTATTTCATTAAAAAATGCCATTGGGATTTGTATTGGGATTGTACTGTATCTAAGCATCACTTTAGGTACAGACGATATTTTCACATTGGTAAATCTTTCTACCCATGAGCAAGGTAGAGTTTTCCACTTATGGAGGTCTCTTTTGGTTTCTTGCAATAGACTCTTGTGATTTTCCTTGTATAGGTCCTTTACATCTCGTTGGATTTAGTTCTAAGTATTTTATCATCTTGGGGGTTATTGTAAATGGTACTGATTTGGTGATTTTTGTCTGATGTTCTCTTTGTTATAAAGAAATCCAGCTGATTTGTGTATGTTTATCTTATGTCCTGATGCTTTGCTGAATTCTTCTATTAGTTCCACTAGTTGGTTTTATTTATTTTGAGGGCTCTTCAGGGTTTTATGTGTGTAAGATCATGTTATCTGTAAGTAGAGATATTTTTACTTCTTAGTAATTTTGATACTCTTTAATTATTTATTCTGCCTGATAGATCTTACTAAAACCTCCAGCACAATGTTTAATAAAAGTAGTGACAACGGGCATCCTTGTCTGATTCCCCTTCTCAAGGGGAACACTTTCAGATTCTCTCCATTTAGGAAGACATTGACTGACCCTTATTAGGAGAGGAATTTCCCTTCTATTCCTGTTTTGCTGAAAGTTTTTAACATGAATAGGTGTTGGATTTTGTCAAATGCCTTTTCTATATAAGTTGATAAAAATCAATGAGTTCCTGTCTTTTTATTTATTTGGTTACTTAATTGTTTTTCTAGTGTTGAACCATTTCTGCATTCCTGTTATGAATCCCACTTGGTTATGGTGATTTTTTTTTCAGCACATGATATTGTATTCTATTGCTAGAATTTTGTTGAAGATTTTTGCATCTAAGTTCATGAAAGATACAGGTCCATAATTTCCTTCTTTTTTGCTGTCTTTACCTGATTTGGAAACCTTATTGACATAGCAGCTAAGTGTTGTGGCTACTAACTAAAAGGTTGGCAGTTTGAATACACCAGGCTTTCCTTGAGTGGGGTGGTTCTACTCTGTCCTAGTCATGCTATGAGTCAGAATTGACTCAACAACAATGAGTGCTTGGTTTTTGGTTTACCTGTCTTTTGTATCAGGATTATGCATATTCACAGAATGTACTTGTGAGCATTCTATCCTTTATATGCTCTGCAATACTTTCAGCAATAGTGGTGTTAACTCTTCTCTAACAGTTAGGTAGAATTCTCTGGTAAAGTCGTCAGGGCCAGGACCTTGATTTGGCTGGAATTTTCAAATTGCCTTTTACATGTTTTCTTTTGCAATGGGTTTCTTTAGTTGTTCTACTTCTGTTTTTACGAGTTTTGGAAGGTAGTGTGTTTCTAGAAATTTGTCCATTTCCTCCAGGTTTTCAGAATTATTAGAGTACAATTTTTCAGATTGCTAATCTGATTATTTTTATTACAATTGCTTCTGTTGTGATAGTACCCATCTCATTTTTTCATTCAAGTTATTCACTATGTCTCCTATTTTTCTTTTGTCAGTTTGGCTAATGGTTTATTGATTTTGTTGATCTTTCAAAAACTAGATTTTTGTATTGTTAACACTTTCAATCCCTTGTTCTCTAATTTAGTTTTTCTCTAACTTTATTTCCTTTCTTCTGGTTCCTGAGGGTGTTTCAAATACTACTTGTGAGCTGTAGGGTTAATTCTTCAATTTGTGCCTTTTCTTATTTTTGGATATGTACATTTATTTCAATAAATTGACCTTGATGTACTGTTCTTGAGTCGGACCCGACTCGACGGCACTTGGCTTGGCTTGGTACTGTTTTTTGCTGTGTCCCATAGACTCTGGTACAATGTATTTTCATTCTCATTTGATTCTAGGAATTTCTTTATTCTATCCTTGATTTTTTTTTTTTGTATAACCTGCTTGTGTTTGAGTAACATGTTGTTCAATTCTCATGTGTTTAATTCTTTTTCCTAATTTTTTGTTACTGATTCCTACATTTATAGATTCATGTCAGAAAAGATGTTGTTTTAGTCAGCTAGTGCTGTTGTAACAGAAATATTGTGAGTGGACGGCTTTAACAAAGAAAAGCTTGCTATTACACAATCCATAGGCTACGTATCTGAATTCAGGGTGTCTGCTCCAGGAAAAGGCAGGCAGGAAAGAATCTCCTTGTGTTACATCAGTCTTTGGTCAGGGAGCATCCTGGCACAGAAACCTCAGCTCTGAAGGGACACACTCTACTCCTGGTGTTACTTTCTTACTTACATGATGCTCCCAACTCTCTGCTTGCTTTCCTTTTGTTTTATCTCCTGTAGGATAAAAGGTGGTAAAGCCATACTCCAGGTAAACTCTGTACATTGGAGTAGGGAGGTGATCTTTGGAAGGGCTTTATGGTTCCACACTAATATTCTTTAACATAAATCCAGTCTATTAACCACAGGCATAGATTATGACTTATAGCATCAGAAAATCACAAAACAGAGGGCAATGAACTACTGGGAATCACTGGCTCAGCCAAATTACTATGCATACTTTTTGAGGGGACACAAGTCAATCCATGACAGTAGTATTTTAACAGTTTGAATTTTGTGAAGGATTGCTTTGTGACCTAATATGTGATCAATTCTGGAGAACAGTCCATGTGCACTGGGAAAGAAAGTTGACTTGGCTGCTGTTGTGTATATGTCTATGAGGTCAAGTTTGTTGATTGTGGCATTTAGATACTCTGTGTCTTTAGTGAGCTTTTTTTCTAGATACTCTATTTTTTATTGAAAGTGGTGTGCTGAAGTCTCCTACTATTAACGTGGAGCTATCTGTTTCAGTGTAGTTAGTGTTAATTTTTTTGTATTTTGGAACTCTGTCATTGGGTGCATAGATATGGTTATGTCATCCTAGAGTATTGATACTTTAGTTGTTAGAGTCCTTTCTTTTCTAATGTGGTAAATTTTACTTTTAGCCTAGTTTATCAGAGATTAACATTGCCATTCCTGTTCTTTTTTGAATGTTGGTTACTTGATATGTTTTCTTCCATCTTTGAGTTTTAGTCTATTCATGTCTTTGAGTCCAAGGTGTGTCTCCTGTAGGCTGCATATAGATGGGCCATCATTTTTTATCCAGGCTGCTGCTCTTCACCTCTTTATTAGTGCATTTAATCCATTTACATTCAGTGTGATTATTGATAGGTATGAGTTTAGTGCTGTCATCTTGCTGTGTTTTTTATGCATTGTACACAGTACCTTTGTTCTGTTTAATTTTCCATGGTAGTCTTTTTTATGTGTTTTCATCTTTTTCAATGTTGATGGCTTTGTGTTTGCTGCAACTTCATATTTTCCAGTTTTTTATTTCTTTGCATTGGATGGTTAGTTTCCTTTGTGGTTACCTTAATATTTACACCTATTTTTCTAAACTTAAACCAGTCCTTAATTTCTTTATATCACCTTGAGTTCCTCCTCCATATGAGTACATTCTCTTTTGAGTCTCTACCTTTTGTCATAATTTTTGCAAAGTGGCATTTCTGTTTCCCTATTTGATTCACTTTTATGATTTCCTGTTTAGGTTGATATCCAGTTACTCTGTTCTGTGTTCCAGTCTCAGATTGTACCTGATGTTATTATTTTTCTAACCAAAGGACACCCTTTAGTATTTCTGGTAATTTTGGTTTGGTTTTTGAGAATTCCCTAAACTTCTGTTTAGCTGAAAATGTCCTAAATTCACCACCATATTTGATGGACAGTTTTGCTGGATATATAATTCTTTGCTGGCAATTATTTTCCTTCAAGTTTTTGTATATGTCCTCTTATTGCATTCTGTTTTGTGTGGTTTCTGCTGAGTAGTCTGAGCTTAGTCTTACAGATTTTCTTTCGTAGGTTATTTTTCTTTTATCTCTATCCAGTTTTCAGAGTATCTTCATATCTTTAGTTTTGCAAGTTTGTTTATAGTATGTCTTAATGTCTTTCTCTTGGAAGCTACCTTGTGTGGAGTTCGATGAGCATCTTGAACAGATATTTTCTCTTCATTCATGGTTCCAGGGAAGTTTTCTGTGAACAAATCTTGGACAATTCTCTGAATATTTTCTTGTTATCTCCTCCTCCTTCCTGCTACTCCAGTTATTTGTAGATTACTCCTCTTGATAGAATACTACATAACTCAGTGTTTCTTGACTCTTTTTAATTATTTTATCTAATATTTAAACAAATATGTTGATGTTACGTGCTTTATCTTCAGTCTCACTAATTTGGCCTTCTATTGCTTAAATTCTGCTCCTTTGGCTTTCTATTGAGATGTCTAATTGTATATTTTTATTGGAAATCTTCTGAGTTTCTAATCCTTGCAACTCTATGCTTTCTTGCAGCTGATTCAACTTGTCATTACACTCTACTTCATTTTGTCTCATCTCCTTACTGATTGCCCAAAGAGCTCTAAATGTTAGTCTTTTTTATTCTACCTCTGATAATTCCCCAAAGTTCTTTTCCTCTGAAAAATTCGTGTCTTTGTGCCGGGAGCTTTCTGAAGCCAAAATGGTTGTCTCCTTAAGTGATTTGAAGTGGACTTTTGCTCCGAACCATCAATAAGTTGTTGCATTTTTTTATTCTATGTTTTCTTACTGTGTTCTAATTTATCATTTTGAAATGTCCAAATAGGTTGATTTGGGTGTACTAGTTTGGTTATTGATGCCTTTAAAGCTCTAACATCCTGGTATCAGATGGTTAGAGCTGTTATTAAACACATAAACCCAAGTTTCTGTTTACTTCTTGTATAGTTTCAGCTCAGGTGTCTAGATAGTCAGTCACCAAGTGGGTGGTGCAGGTTCTCCCTTACTCTTCTAGATGGAAGCAGTGATTGCACAGGTATGTGACTGTTTTAGTCAGCTAGGCTGTTCTAACAGAAATACCACAGAGTGGATGGCTTTAACAAAGAAAGATTTATTCTTACACAGTCCAGTAGGTTGCAAGTCCGTATTCAGGGTGTCCGCTCCAGGGAAAGACTTTCCCCTTGTCGGCTCTGGAGGAAAGTCTGATATTGCATCAGTCTTTGTCCAGGGAGCGTCCTCACGCAAGAACCTCTGGTCTGAAGGATGCGCTCTACTCCCAGTGCTGCTTGCTTGATGGTAGCAAGGTTCTCAAATTGTCCTTTGTTTCTTTTTTCTTTTATTCCTTGCAAGCTAAAAGCATTAAGGGTGGGGCAAGCCATACTCCAGGGAAACTCCCCCCACAGCAGGAATTCGCAGCCCCACCATAATCCTTTAACATACAGGTTAGCAAAACCACACAATGGAGGACAGTCCCAAGATACTGGGAACCATATCCCAGCCACGTGGCTGCACACATTTTTGGGGGAATACAGTTCCAACCATGACAGTGACTGCAGCCACTGAGAAAGGCAGGGGGCTAACAGCTGTCTCTTAGTGTCTGTGAGTATAGTGTGTCCTCTTACTACTGAGTATAGGCAAAGGAAAAGTTTGTGAGCTGAATGTGTGGCTCAAGTGACTCAGTAGATTTTTCTTTCTGTCTTTCAAATGTTTACTGAATTTTTCCCTCTCCAAGTCTTGTAAAATGACTTAGGAAATCCTATTTCTCATTCAGTTAATGACACCAGACTCCAGAGCTGGGTGCAGTGCAGAAAAAGGAAGGGGAAGCCCTGGGAGAAGGGAGAGAGATATATCTCAACAATTCAGACTCATGCAGATGGCAGGTTGCATGTAAAGTCTTAGCTTTCCATGGTGTTGTGCTGTTCCTCACTGGTTCCAGAGGTACAAGTGGACTCTCTGGATATTGTCTCCTGCTGAAGAGGACACTCTCTAACCACAGTGTTCAACTCACCATGCTGGCTGCAGCCACTTCTCGGTGGTTCAGTTCTGGTAAATGCAAGTCTCCCTTCCTTGTTGTTGCATTTGATTTCTCAACTTTCATTTTGACATTCTAGTCTCCTTGGATGTCATATGTAATGGATTCAATTGTTCTTTTGGGTCTTTGTTGTTAGAGGCATCAGAGGAACAGTGTTATTACTCTTGTCATCTTCACTCCACCTCCTTCTCGTCATATTGAATGAGTGTTTTGAAGGCTGTATTATTCTTGGTTGGCCATTTTTTTTCTTTCAAAGTTTTATATTCATTATCCCACTGCCTTCCTTCCTGCAAGTCTTCTGATGAATAATCACAGTTTAGGCTTATTGTTTCTTCTCCATACATGACTTTTTTTTCCTTGAAATGCTGTCAGAATTTTTCTCTGTTTTTGGTTTAGCAAGTGTGATTATGGTATGCATTGACATTTTCTTTTGGGGTCTGTCCTATAAGGGGTTCTTTAAACTTCTTAGATGGACAGGTTTTCATCTTTTGTAACATTAGGGAAATTTTCTGTCAGCAGTTCTTCAATGAATCTTTTTGTGTTCTCCGTTTTCTACCTCTATTCTGGAACTCCAGTCACTCACAGATTTTTACTTTTGACTGTATCCCACATAATTCTCACAGTTTGTTTTTCTTCAATCTTTTCTGAATTTCCTCAGAGTTGTATCCAAGTGTTTGTTTTCAATTTCACTGATTTTATCTTCCATCATTTCAAATCTGTCCTCAGAACTTCTATGACATTGTCCATTTCTGAAATCTTCATATTTTGGATTTCTAATTGTTGCTTTTATATGATTTCTAGTTGTGAATTTATTTCAGCATTTTATTCCTGTATTATTTTCCTGAATTCTTACATGAATTTATCTTCCTTTTCCATGAATTTGTCTATTTTTTGTTCATTTGTCTCTGCTTTTAGCTTCAACTCTTTTTTTGTTGTTTTTCTTTCTTTTTTTATTATGACTGAGTGAAAATGTACATTCCCGTATAAATTTACATGCCCACCTATATACAGCTTCCACTGCTCTCCCTGCCCGGTGACAGTATACTATACCTCTCTGCTCCATACATGTCTCATCCTCCCAGCAGTCTCCTTTCCCCTCCTCTCCACCCACTCTCCTTCCTCCAGCCAGAGGTTAGCACGATGATATCCTATAGACGCATAGAACCATAAAGTGCAACCAATATATGGTCACTCTGCATTGCCAAGTCCAATCCATTCCTGTCCAAAGAGTGGATCTTCTTTGTGATCTATGGGCAAGGGCAGCATTAGGGCCAGGGGCCATGCTCCCAGGGGAACCCTGAAACTGGTGAACCATCAGTTGAGGTCTTTTAGTGGAGATCTCAGGATGCACTCCTTTTTATTCTTGTATAACTCTGAATATCAGAGACTTGGACTCCTTGTTAGGTAATTCTAGTGAGTTTTCTTCCACTGGAAAGTCATCTTATGTTTTATTTTGCAGACATACTGGAATCATCCTATTCTTTTTTAGTGTTTTGACATTGTCTACTGCCTTCCGGCATTCAATAGTTATTTTCTTTGTTTGTTGACTGTAGATCTTTTTGTTTCATAATGTCACAGCAGGTAGGCTGTGCATTCTTTGTTGTTTTCTGAACTGTAGTCATGATGTTTTTCTCCTCATTGTCCAGTGTCCAAGGCCAGTAGCTGAGCTATGGTGCAGTAGGGCAAGTAGGTCCAGCTGTGGGGTAGGTGGGAGTTACTTATGACATGTATTAGGGCCAAGTGGATGGACCACAAATCAGTACTTGTCACTTTCCAGCAAGCTGTGTCTGTGCTACTCAGGTATATGATATTCAGCACATGGTGCAGGTAGGTTGGAGGGATTTATCGAGCCAAGTTGGATACGGGAAAGATGGGAGGGAGGATAAAGAACATGAGCCCCAAAAAGTGTATTAATGAGTTTACCTTAGAGGGTAGAGATAAGAATCCAAAAATTGAAAGAAAAAAGATAAACAGACAGATAAATATGGAAAAGAAAGGCTCTCTGGGGTGCCACTCGTGCTGCTGTGAAGAGCAGAGAATTGTCTCTAGACTTTGTTGTACAGCCTGGCTGGGAACAATATAGATGTCACACAGTTTCAGGTATTCAGGAGATGGGCAAAGAAGGTAAGTGTAGAGAGTCAAGAATTGGGAAATGAAGAAAAACAAGAAGCAAACAAACAAACAAAAAGAGGAACAATTAAAAAAGAGGGAGAGATTAAAGAAGTATTCCCAGGGATCCCACTGATGTTCATGCCCAGACTTGGGATGTACATCCTAAGACTTGCAGTACAGCCCAGCTAGAAGGAGTCTCATTTCATGAAATGAAAAAGAAACAGACAAAACAAAAGCAACAAACCATAACAGAAGAAAATAAGGGCAAAGTAAATACATAAAAAGCTCCAAGGATTCCACTAGCCTGACAGCATGGGTGGGAGGAGTGGTTCTTCAAGTGAGTGATACTTCACAGACATTTAAGAGGAGTCAAAGAAGGCACACAGAGCCTTGCTTTCAAGAGAAAGGAGGGTTGGGTGGTATGGGGCATGCAAGAATCTAAAAGAAACATGAGATACAGATAAATGCCATTCAGGGAACCAGACAGCTGGAGATTTGAAACCAAGTGGTAGGGGTTGAAGGAATTCCTCCTGGTGAAGACACTGTAGCTGGTGAGAGGATGTGGTGGCTGAGGGGCAGGGAAGTGATGGGAAGTGGTGGGAAGTGGTGAGGATAGGAAAGCCTGCATCACTGTTTACTGGGTGTCATGGATTGAATTGTGTTCCCCCCAAAATATGATTCCCTGTAGTCTATGATTGTCCTCCATTTTGTAATTTTACTGTGCTGTATGTTAAAGAATTACAGTGAGGCTGTAAACCCTTCAGAAGATCACCTCCCTGCTCCACTGTAAAGGGAGTTTCCCTGGAGTGTGGCTTGCCCCACCCTTAATCCTTGCATCTTTCAAGAGATAAAAGGAAAGAGAAGCAAGTAGAGAATTGGGAACCTCACATCATCAAGTAAGCAGCACTGGGAGAAAATCATGTCTTTCAGACCTGAAGTTGCTGTGCCAAGGCGCTCCCTGGACAAAGACTGATGCAATACTGGACTTTCCTAAAGAGCTGACAAGGAGGAAAGCCTTCCGTTAGAGCAGACATTCTGAATTTGGACCTGCAGCCTACTGGACTGTGTAAGAATAAGCCTTTCTTTGTTAAAGTCATCCACTCTGCTGTATTTCTGTTAGAGCAGCACTCGCTGACTAAAACACTGGGTGATCTGTGTCCTTCTGGGAGCTCTTGAAGGTACTTTCAAATGTTCCTTGTTGGCTGATCTCCATTATGAATGGGGTGAATTTAGGTGTTGGGGGATGCTACACTTTCCTGCATCGTGAGTCTCTGCAGCTAGCCAGAAGGTGTTGGAAGCACAGCAGTGGGGTGAAGATAGAGAGTAAGTGTGTCTAGCTGGTTACCATGTGTTTTATCTTCTGCTAAAATTTCAGTGAATTTTCTCTTACAGTACCTGCTGCTGATCTCCCTCAGGAGTCCAATAAGGTGAATCCTTCTGGATTAGCTGATAGGGAACTTCCTCTTGTATCTCTTCTTGCTCTGTTTTCTGTTAGTTTCATATTCCATTCTGTGTTTGGCTGAGAGGTTTATCTCTTTGTTTGACACTTCAGGTTCCAAGGTAGATATTTGTCTTTATTTTACTTAGTTTTTCACATCTTTGCTGTGGAGGGACAGCATAGTGCTTCTGTATATGGTGCCATGTTGGCTGAAAGAACATCATTTTTTTCTTAATTCATTCTTCCACTTTCTTCCTTTTGATTGGAGCATTTAGTCTTCTAGTATAATTACTAACGAAAATGACTTACTTCTGTCATTTTATTATTTGAATTTGTATGTCTTAAGCATCCTTTGTGTTTGTTACTACTGCCTGCTTCTGTGTTTTGTTGATTTACTGTAGTGAGACATTTTGCTTTCCTTTCTTTACATTTTTGTGTCTTTTAAAGATAATTTCTTAGTGGTTATCCTGAATATTATATTTATCATAGTGAATTTGTAGCATCCTATGGTAAGTTGGTAGGTGCCTTGGCATGCAGTGGTTAAGTCAGTTCAGTTGCTAACTGAAATGTTGACAGTTCAAACACACTAGGTATTCTGTGGGAGACAAACGGGACAGTCTAGTCCCATAAGGACTCACAGTCCTATGGGGCAGTTCTACTCTGTCCTATAGTGTATTGACAGAATCCACTCAACGGCAGTGAGTTTGGTTGATTAGTTTATGGTTAGAAGCAACTTAACTTCAGTAATACATAAGAAATTCTTTATGCCATTCTTAGTGTTGTTATCACTAAGTATTGTGTTTATGTTTCATGTGCACTGTAACTTATTTTACCTTTTCTTTTTATTTATTTGCTATTGAAGTATGAAGGTCAAAAGATTAGATTAACAATTTTTTTCAGAATTTTTCTTTTATTTATAGCTTTGAATTACTTTCTAGTGTGTTTTCCATTTCATGTTTAGAACTCCCATTAGTGTATTGATGGATGTGAATTTTTTCAACTTTTGTTTGGCTTAGATAATTTTAACTTAATCCTCATTCTTGAATGATAGTTTCACATGGCATGGTATTTTTGGACAACAGATTTTTCTTTCAGCACTTGACTGTATCATTCATATTTGAACTAAAATATTTCTGAGGAGAAACTGATACTTAACCTTATTAGTCATCCTTGGTACATGACTATTTGCTTCTCTGTCACTGTTTTCAGGATTCTCTCTTTATCTTTACTTCTCTGAGAGCCTGACTAGGATGTGGCTTGGTGTAGATCTCTTTGAGTTAATCCAGTTAGAGTTTCTTTGAATTTCTTGGATGTATAATTCATGTCTTTCTTGAGGAAATTTTCTGACATCATTTCTTTACATATTCTTTTTGTTCCTTTCTTTCTCCTACCACTTTCTGCAATTTAGACAATGCGTATATTAGGTGTATTGTTTTTGTCCCACAGTTTCTTTTGAATGGTTTTTAGCTTTCTTGAGCTTCTGTTCTTGTTGCTCTCCAGACTTTGTATTTTTTACTATCTTATCCTGTATTTCACTGATTCTTTCTTCTGCTTGACTAAATCTGTTGTTAAAATATTCCTTTCTGTTTCTGTTTTCAGTTATTTCACCTTTCAGTTGCAATTAGTTTCTTTTTATCTCTCCTTTTTTTTTGAAGCTTGTTTTGTTCTTGGATTATTTTTATTTCATTTGTATGTTTGTCTATGTTTTCTCCTAACACTTTAATTATGCTTAATACTGCTCTGTTATTGATCTCTTTTTTCTTTTCCATTGTAGGAGCATGTGTAGATGCAGCTTCTCAACCTTCAATATATTAATTTTGTTGGGCCACTATTTCTCTTTTCTTTGCGTGTCATTTGTTGTTATTGCTGGAAACTAAAAAAAAAAGATTATATTTTAAATGAAAGTTTACAGAACAAACTCGTTTCTGATTAAACAGTTGGCACCCATATTGTTTTACGATGTGGGTTAACAACCTCATGACATGTCAGTACTCCCCTTTCTTGACTTCAAGTTTTCTATGATCAGGTTACCTGTACTCATATGACTTCCAGTCCTTTCCTCTGGGCTGCTGTGCTCCGTTAGTGTCATTTTGTTTCGTGGGACAGTTTAATCTCTGGTGGAAGGGTGAGCCTCAGGAATAGCTTCATTTCTAAGCTGAAAAGGTGTCCACGGACCATACTGTCAGAGTTTCTCCAGCCTCTGTCAGGTTAGTATGTCTGGTCTTTAGAATTAGTGGTTCCCTCCCCACCTCCACTACGTTTTCCTGCAGGTGCTGGGCTACTACCACTAACTGTTGTCCAGGACAGGTACTATCTATTGTGATCCCTGTCAGAGCAGTCAATGGTGGTAGTCCAACACCACTATCTAGTGGTAGTGGACTCAGACTTGTAGAGTCCATGGTAGACAGACCTATTAGTTCTTTGAATTAATCTTTCCCTTGTGTGTTTAGTTTTCTTCTTTCTCCTTTGCTCCCAGATGAGTGAGTCCAGCAGATTATCTTAGGTGGCCACTCACTGGCTTTTAAGATCCCAGATGCTACTCCTCAAAGTAGAATGTAGAGCATTTTATTTAGTCATGTTAATTGAGCTGGATAGTCCCTGAGACCATGGTCCTCATAATCTTCAGCCCAGTTATTTGGTCCCTCAGAGGGCTTGGGTGTGTCTATGGAGCTTTCATGACCTTGTCTTCTACAAGTTGGAAATTGGTATTTTTGATGATGCTAACTTTCTCAGTTTTCCAAGTATCCAGTGTTTTTGCACATGCAACTTTATGCAAAAATCTTTTAAAAAGTTGATCCATTCTTCTTTTGCTGGTCCTGTCTCCCCAGTTCACAGTAGCTGTTGGTTTGCCTAACTAGGAGTTTAAAAAGTGATGAATGGAGAAATAATTTTCCTATAATAAGCCACTCATTGTTGATTCTTACCTGTCTGAATTTTCCTGCTACTTTACTTGCTCCCCAGTTCAGAGCTCCTCAAAGCAAGCTTACTGTTTTCTTTCTTTCTTCTTTTTCAGAAAGGTTAAAATAATGATCTGTTCATACCACCACCTTTCCAAAGTTCCCTGTGGCTATTCTGTTCTCTTTATATAACACTACTCAGAAGTCATCAAATTTAGTACCTTCCTTACTCTTTATACCCTGTTAAACATAACAAAAGAAAACTATATTTCCAGCCATGGTCATATTTATGGGTACAGGGGTTAGTGTTTTAACATAATTTTAGGGGAGCCTCAATTCAATGCATAACAGCATCCTGTCATCAAAAGATCTTTTTCTCAGTCTATAGATAATGGTATGTTTTCTCAATGAGTGTCTAAAAGAAGTCAAAACACAAGCACTAAAATATGGTATTCACAAGCAATCAGATCAAGAATATTTGATTAGTGAAGTTAATAATTAGTGTACTTTTTTGCTCATAAACTTTTGTAGTTGTTTTAAAAAAAGTGGTTGTCTATACTTTTGATGTCTTATCAATCCTGTTTGTTTTCCACAACATAGCATGAATGCCTAGAGTACAGAACTAGACTCAGGGGATCAGTTTAAAATAACTTATTATTCAGACCTTGACTAAGAACAGGGATGTTAGCATGGTGGCACTGTTCCCAAGTCTTGTAAGGTACTTTGATGGGCCTATGTGGTGGCATTGAATGCAGTGTTGTGGTTTGACTGAGGAAGTTAAGATTAAAGGCTCTACCACTTTTGTAGCAAGCTCTAAGTAAACCTGTTCCACTCTCAGGACTGTGAGTAATCACAGTCTTGTCACACCACATTCATATCGAATGATATCCTTGCCTTTTGGGAAGCTACAAAAAAACTTAGGGTCAAGGGTTAGATCATGCACTGTGATACACTCAATAAGGGAATACTAGGAGCTCAGTAATAAGGAGGACTGCCTCTGACAACTACCTCAAAGTCTACTTTCTAAATATATTTATTTTCATTCAGTATCAAGTTTTATATCATCATAAAAAAGTGACACCACATTTTATATTCCAAAGCAATTTTATGTACCTCTAAAGATGAGAAGAAAAAGAACTTTGATAGTCCTTCCCTCTAGAAATGAATTAATATAGTAAGCTTTATCCCTTGCAAAACATGGAATATCTTTCACTTATATGAATCTTATTTTGATTTGTTTTATGAGACTTTTGTCTCTATCATAAACATTGCCATGGATTGAATTGTATTCCCCCCAAAAGTATGTGTAGACATGTTGCTGGGCCATGACTCCTAATATTTTGTGATTTTCCTGTGCTGTATGTTAAAGAATTAGAGTGGGACTGTAAATCCCTTCATAGGATTACCTTCCTACTCCACTGTAAAGGGAGTTTCCCTGGAGTATGGCTTTCCCCACCCTTAGAAGCAAGCAGAGAGTTGGCAACCTCATACCACCAAGCAAGCAGCATCAGGAGAAGAGTGCGTCCTTCAGACCTGATGTTCCTGCACCAAGATGCTCCCTGGACAAAGACTGATGCAGTACTGGATTTTTCTCCAGAGCTGACAAAAAGGAAAGCCTTCCCCTGGAGTAGACATCCTGAATTTGGATATACTATACTGTGTAAGAATAGATTTTCTTTTGTCAAAGCTATCCACTCTGTGGTATTTCTGTTAGAGCAGCACTAGCTGACTAAAACAGAATTTGGTGCCATGAGAGTGGGGTGCTGCTCTAGCAAATACCTAAAATGTGGGAGTCATTTTGAAACTTCTAACTAATAGAAGAGTCTGAAGGAATTGAGTAGAACTGTTAACAGTGAAGAAGGTGCGGATGGTGAGAACCGAGCAATAGAGGGCAGACAACAGCAGCAGTAGCAGCAGCAGCAGAACCAGAGGCAGCGCTGGAGCCAACCAGCAGAGCAAGAGAGCTAAGTGCCTGGACACAGAGTTTTCCTCACAAACCAGGTGCCTCTGAGCACTTGAATTGGTGGAGCGAGACTTGCTGTCCCAGAAAGCGTGAGAACTGAGGGCTTTTGTGCAGGATGCTTTCCAGCAAGAATGGGGTGCCTCTGAATGCTTGAATCAGTGGAGTTACAGAGTTTCAGAACACTTGCCGCAGCAGGGCAGATGTGGGCCTCAGGCCTGGGCCATGCGGCCATAGGAAGCAGAAGCTGAAGAAACAAATGCGTGAGAAGCTGAGCTGCCTCGGTCTCAAAAGGCATGGCCATAACCTCGGGGGTTTGAAATGGTAGAACCATGGAGTCTTGTGTTTGTAAGGGTGGAATTGCCACTCAGTTGGGCTTAGGATGCACCTAAAGCCGATGCTGCAGAGTTTCTGTCCAAGTGGGCCTTGAAAGTAGAGTTGTAGTAATGGGCTGGGGGTCTCCACTCAGAAGCCAGAGAATGTGGCCAATATCTGAGTCTGGAGGGCAGAGTCATTGCGTAGAATGTCTCAGAAAGTGTAAGAGTATTTCCAAAGCTTTGAGGGATAATATAATGTGTTCTGTTGACTTGCCTGTTAATGCCTTCTTTCCCTACAATTTCTCCCGTTTGTAATAGAATGTCTAACCTGTGCGTGCTCTGCCATTGTGCCTTTGGAAGCAGATAGCTTGTATTCTAGGTTTCACAGATGTAAAGGAATTTTTGATTTTTGGACTTGGAGATAATTTAAGACTTCTATCATATGGAATAGACATGTTTTTGCCGTGATGGAATAAACGTGTTACATGCCTCAATGATGTGATTTTTGGGGTGCCAAAAGGTGGGATGTCATGTATTGAATTGTGTCCCCCCAAAATATATGTAGCCATGTGGCTGGGCCATGGCTCCCAATATTTTCTGATTGTCCTCCATTTTGTGGTTTTCCTGTGCTGTATGTTAAAGGGTTAAGGTGGAACTGTTGATCCCTTCATAGGATTACTTCCCTGCTCCACTGTAAAGGGAGTTTCCCTAGCAAGCAGCACTGGGAGAAGAGCGTGTCCTTCAGACCTGATGTTGCTGCTCCAAGATGCTCCTTGGACAAAGACTGATACAACACTGGGCTTTCCTCCAGAGCAAACAAAGGGGAAAGCCTTCCCTTGGAGCAGACATACTGAATCTGGACTTGTAGCCTACCAGATTGTGTAAGAATAAATTTTCCTTTGTTAAAGCCATCCACTCTGTGGTATTACCATTAGAGTAGCACTAGTTGACTGAAACATACATCTTATATGATTTTGTTTCTAAGTCATTAATGTTTGAATACTGATTTAGAAGACGTTGCAATTTTAAGTCCCAATCGCAATAGTTCATTACAATACACAAAAAAACAAATGACTTCTGCATATTAATATTTATCTTACAAACTTGCTATCATCACTTTGAAGTTATAGGAATATGCTTGTCAAATCTTTGATATTTTATGCATAAAATATGATATCTATGTAGAAAGACATTTTTATTTCTTCTATTGTTTGCCTTTCTAAAAATTGTTTGTGTTTAAAATTTTTTCTAACTTTTTTTGTTTGTTTTTAAAAGCCCAAATAGACTAATAGTGTGAGCTAGTTTGATTATTGGTGCCTTGCAGGTTTCAATGTCCTCTCACCAGGTGATTAGAGCTGTTACTGGCCATATAGGCCCTGGCATTTATTTAATCTTCTTCTATGTATTCAGCTCAAGTGTGAAGGCAGTCAGTCAGCAAGTGTGTGGTACAGACTCTCCCCTACAGTCCTAGATGGCCAAGCATGATTGGTGTATGCACACATAACTGGATGCATGTGCTGAGAAGAATAAGAGCCTGAAAGCTATCTGTGAGTGTCTGTGAGGAAGGCCCAGCCCTATTCCTTAAAGTGAGTAGGTAGATGGATGTTTTTCAGGGCAATGAGGTTACTGTATGCTGCAGGCAGTGCTGAAACGCTTTTAAGTTTCATGGACCCCTTACATCCACACCTAGGCAAAGAACCTGTTTCCGTCATGAGTTCCCAGCTTAGGAGAGCTAGTAGATTTTTTCACCCTTGTGTTAAATTGTTTCCTCTCCAAGTCTGGGAGAATGGCTCAGGGTACACATAAAGTGTCCTACTTCCAGCCCTGATAGTGTGTTAGAATGTGGAGTTTGGTATAGCGCAAAGAAAGTAGGGGTGGTGCTTGGAAAAGGAAGAGAGTTTTAGCCCATTGGAAAATTTGGGATCTGCAAGTGGCAGATTAGATGCAAGACACTTAGCTTTTGATGACTGAATGCCACTTTTCAGTTTTTGGAGGCATCAATAGGCTCTCCATAGCTCAGTTTCTCCTGCTGAAGAAGACACTGTCTGAACAACAACCATTTCATTCACCATGCTGGATGCTACTGATCTTCCTGCAGGGTGCAATTTCCCACTGGGCCAGGTCTCACCAGTCGTAGTTACTTTCGGACTTACTCTCTCTTCTCTTTTGTTCATTCTGATTTCTGAACTTCCCTTTGATGTTCATTGATCCTAGAGGGTCATTTATAACTGATTATAATTTCTTTTTTGGATCTTTGTTGTTAGAGGGATCACAGAAAGCATCTCACTACTCTGCCATCATCACCCTGAATTTAGTTTTAAAAATTTGTTATGTGCTAACATATATATAATAAATTATTTGCTATCTTTTTTTCCATTGTACAATTCAGTGACATAAATTACACTCACCATGTTGTGGAACCATCATCACTGTCTTAGTCATTTAGTGCACCTATTGCAGAAATACTGCAAGTGGATGGTTGTAACAAAGACAAATTTGTTTTCTTACAGTACAATAGGCTAGAAGTTAAAATTCAGGATGTTGGCTCCAGAGGAAGGCTTTTTTCTGTTGGCTCTAAGGGACTATCCTCACTGTCAATCTTACCCTGGCCTGGGAACTTCAGAGGTACAGGGATCATGAGTTTAAAGGGTACTGTCTGCTGCAGCTACTTCTTTTCTGGTGGTGTGAGATCCCCCAGCTCTCTACCAGCTTCCCTTTTTGTCTCCTAAGAGATCACCTCAAGACACAATACAATCTTGTAGATTAAGTCTTGCCTCACAAACACAATTGCTGGCCATCCCCCCATATTGGCATCATAAAGGCAGAATTTACAATTTACAGAAGAATCATACAATACCAGAAACCATTTCCCAGCCAAATTGATACACACATTGTAGGGGAACATAATTCAATCTATGACAATCAGCATCCAGTTTTATATGTTTGTTATCACCATAGATAGCAACTAAGTACTTCTTAAGTAGTAATTCCTGATTTCTCTCTTAATCCCACGACAACTACTATTAAATTTTAAACTCTGTGCATTTGCTTATGGAAATATTGTATATAAATGGGATCACACATTATTTGTCCTTTCACTTTACAAAGCATAATTTCATAATTCATCCATGTCTTGGCATATATCAGAACCTGATTTCTCTTTATGGATGGATAATATTCCATTGCTTATATATGCTACCTTTTTCAAAGAAACAATCTATTCATCTGTTGGTGAACACTGGATTTTTTTTACCCTTTATTTATTGTGGATAATGTCACAGATTTAATAGACTAAAACAACTAACTTATTCTTTTGGAGGCTAAAAATCTGAATTCAGAGCATTGCAAAGGCATGCTTCCTCTCTGAAGTTTCTAGGGAAGAATTATTCATTTTCTATCCCAGTTTCTGGAAGCTCCAGGTGTTCCTTGGCTTGTGGCAGCAAACTCCAATCTCTGACTCCTTCACACGGCTGGTGTCCTTTTATGTGACTATTTGTAGCTCTAATTCTCTTCTTAATGAGACAGCTTGTCATACTGCATCAGAGTCTACGGTGTTCTAGTAGGAACTCATGCTGACTAGTTACATGTGCAAAGACTCTGTTTCAAATTAGGTCACTGTCATGGATTGAACTGTGTACCCCCCAAATCTGTAGCTGTTCAACTCGGCCATAATTCCTGTGTGTGACGTTCCTCTGTGTTGGAATTCTTGCCTCTATGATGTTAATGAGTGTGGATGGGCTACAGTTCTGTTGGTAGAGCAAGATTCAATTTGTAAGTTTGTTTTGTGTCTGGAAGCAGTCTCTTGAAATATAAAGAAGAGCTAGTCAGAGACATTTGGAGCCCTCTTATCACCAAAAAGCAGTGCAGTTGCTGAGTACACCATTTGGAAAGTACCAGGGTATCTGGGCCTCAGCAGCTTCCAGTTCAGGGAGAGACTGACAACGAGGACCTTCCTCCAGTACCAGTAGAGAAAGCCTCTCCCTGGAGCTGATACCCTGGATTTGGACTTTTAGCTTACCAAACTGTGATAAAACAAAGTTTTTCTTTTTAAAGCCATCCACTTATGGTAATTCTGTTAAAGCAGCACTAGATAACTAAAACAGTCGTATTCACAGGAACCAAAAGTTAGGTTTTCATCATCTTTTTTGGGTACATAATTCAGCTCCTAACATGAATCAAGTGCATGAATGGTCAGAAAAATAAGCTATTTCATTACTTAAATTTTCAACCCTATTCTCCAAGAGGAAACACTTGTCGTGTAGTGGTTAAGTGCTACATCTGCTAACAAAAGATTGACAGTTCAAACCCAGTAGGTACTCCTCGGAAACTCTATGCAGCAGTTCTACTCTGTCCTGTAGTGTCACTTTAATGACAGAATTGACTTTCTGGCAGTGGATTTGGTTTTGGTTTAGCCTACAAGAGAATGAAGTCCTCTAAAGAGTCTTTCCATCTTTCATTCTTTTTCTTCCTTTCATAGATATGACAATGAATTGTGATAATTTGCAATGAAGGGCCTTTAGATTTCCCAAGTATTTCAAGGTTTTGTAATTTTTCAGCAAAATAAGTGGGAGCAATCAGTCTATATATGTTCTTTAGACTGTCATTTTAAAAAAGAGAGATGCTAGCACAATAATTTTTATTTTTTTTCCAATAATGCATCATGTTTATTTGTGCAGTGCTCTCCTAATCATGCCCGTATTTTGAAGGTCAAGCTGAAGTGCAGATCACTTGGGCTACTGGTGCTGTGATGCCCAGAATTTTAATGGAAACCTTCTCTTATTCCAGAAAATAGATTGGAGTATACCAGAATATCAACAGCCTTATTGAAAAACATTGTGTTGATGAATATTTTAATTTCAGGAGTCATACTTGAGTCTGAGTGAGATCGTGAATTACAGGGATTTAGGATTATAGTATGAAATGTGGTTCTCTTATCTACAGAGGCTATGATTTTATGATGTTGAAAAATTCATTGACTATAATCTTGAGCCTTTAAGACAAGGATTTCCTTATAACAGTGTGAGGAAGCATTGACATCACCTGACTCCTCTTCTCCACTAGAATAGTTACCTCCCTTGCAATCCACTTTTCCTTTCTTTTGCTTCAGTAGCATTGCACTTCAATCAGACTTTTTTTTTTTTTTTTGGTGAATGCGTCAAGGAAAGAAAGTAAGCAAGTAATACAGACTGCAGTGAATAAGAATCTTTATGGGAAAAAAACTATTTTTTTCCCAAAATGACAGAAATTTAATGTCTTTCCTTACTAACCTTTGGACATTACTCTAACTGAATGCGGGTTGCTAAGAAAAATGGACTTAAGCAGAAGTGCTGTCTCTCATCACCAGCACTTGAGATATTTTCTGCATCTTCTCCACAGGCAGGTGCTTCTGGAAGAGGTCATGACAAAACGCTCCTTGTTAATACTCATCATTAAATGGATAATCGGGATGGTCAATAACACTACAATGAGAAAGAGTAACACACAATGTAGATTCAAAGAGTATTTCAACAACAATGGAGATTCTATGAAGCTAGCATTAGGGTGAGAGTCATACATTTCCTGGCTGCTTGAGAAGTCTGCCTTTCTTACTTTCATAAGCATGACTTTTTAATAAATGATTTTAGAAAATAGTAATTAATTAAAAGCATATTCCCATCCTGGAACTTAATACAAACAGACACACAGATCCAAATGAACAAATGCATTGCCCTCCCTTAGCTACATCTCTCAACAAAGCAGAGAGATGTCCTGTTTCTTTTCATTTGAAATATCAGTGAAAGAAAAACTTACATTCTCCCTTGTTGTAACAAGTGTAAGCCCATTTTCACACTGAGTACTAATAAAAATATTTCTGGGTAATACAGACTGTTGAGAGCAGTTTCATTAATTCACACATTTCCTTGTAACTTTCTACTACATGCCATCTATTGTGTTTTTCAGGAATGGATACGATGACATATATAAGATAAAATCCCATCTTCAAAGAGCTTACTATATCACGAGATCCCTATACATAATATACTACAAAGGACAAAATGATGAAATGATTAACCACAATTAAAATACTTAATTAGTGGTAGGAATTACTGATTGTTTCCCACATTCTCTGCATCATTTACCTGTTCTCTTCTTAATTTTTAATATGGTGATGAAAATATTAGCAATGACAATAATGTATCTACCTGTTTTTGAGTACTAATGATATATAACTGTGCTAATCCCTTTTCAAAGATAACCACGTTATTTCTGCTAGAAGTTAAAGTCCCAATAGCTAAATAAAATACTCCATTTCTTTCCTTTTTTAATGAATACCCTTTCTCAAAGTCCCATCATTTAGAGCATGGAAGAATAGTAAAGAAATTTTATTGGTTAAAAGTAGCCTCTGACACTGAGAAGTTTTGCCTTCACACTCTTTCTTTGATTTTGATCTCCTTTCTCTTAACTCTCTTCATTCTTTGCATTGAAGTCTCTGTAGTTCAGAAAATCAAAACCACGTGATCATACATAAAGGTCATTCTTTCAGGGGACAAGTGCAGTGTTTCTACAGTGAACAAACACAGAATGAAAAGGAAGGCAGAGACTTGTAAACTACTGAATCCTAACATTTTCGGGGTCTAGTAGAGGTAATGGAAACCCCGATGGTATAGTGGTTAAACTCTGTGCCTGCTGACCAAACCTATAGGGTTGCTACAAGTCAGAATTGACTTGATGGCGGTAGGTTTGGTTTAGTGGAGGTAATGGAAATTTCTAGCTGGAGACAGAAGGTTGATAAGAGATATCTGTGGTTGAATAGATCTGAGTAACTGAAGAGGTTTGGGGTAAGATAATGACAAAAACAATTCTGGAAACATATTATTAAGCGACAATGCTAATATCCAAGGTGTATGCCCAGTACTTTGTTGTTCAGATAAGAAACATAAAGACGTAAATTCACCAATAATGTTGGTTTTCTCCGGAAAGTTATATGAAGAGAGCAGTGTACTGCTGAGTGTCTAAGCTGACCTTGCATTCTGCTCACTCTTGCTGGTTCAGTGAACAAACCTTTGCTGTGAACACAGTATGAGAGTTTCAGGTAAGCTCTTGCCTCATCTCTTCTTAATACTGACCACTGGCTCTGGCACTAAGGTGAATTTTAAGAAGTCTCTAATCTTCCTCATCAGAAAACTAATTAAAGTTAATATTTCTACCAAAATACTTACAAGTCAATAGTAACGTAGCGAACATTTCTGTTTAGACCATCTAGCAACTTCATGTCCTCTGAACTCAGTTGGAATTCAAAAATCTATCCAGAGGTGAAGAAAAAAAATTAAATTACTTTTAAATTATGAAAGTCTGACTAATATCCAAAACAGTCATTAGCACAAACAAAAATATGGCTAGGTTCTAAATTAATGAACAAAAATCAACAAATTATCTAAATTCTAACACCAGCTAGAAGCTAAAATAGAAAAGATCCCATTTATATTATAGCAGCAATTAGATATATCGTCTTGAAGTAAATTTATAGTAAATGTTATCTTTTGTGAAGATAACTTCAAAATGTTATTAAACCAGAAGACACAAACCCACTGCTGTCAAGTTGATTCCCACTCATAGCAACCTCATAGAGCAGAGTAGAAGTGCCCTATAGATTTTCTAAGGAGTGCTTGGTGGTTCTGAACTGCTGACTTTTTGGGTAGCAGCTGTAGCTCTTATCCATTATGTCACTGGGGTTTCTGAAAAAATGCTATTAGAGTGTATTTAAAAGGAGTCAAATAGATTGAATAAATATCTTGTTCTTGAGTAGGAAGAATCAGTATTAAAAAGTGTCATTTGTTGTAAATTAGCCATTACCCCCTACTCTGATCTCTAGAGTCACTATGAGTTGGACTCGACTCAACAGCAGTGTGTTGGGTTTCTATCATAATTCAAAAAATTGCTAACATTTTTGAGACTGAAAGGAGAGCTCTAAACCAGATGAAACACTGGTTGTCCTGGGATAGATTTACACTGGGACATGCTCAGACAAGTCAAGACTTAAAATCCTCCCTATCTTTGAGTCATTTGCCAAATCCTATGATTAGGTTACATTTTAAAATCTAGTTTTGTTTTAACAGATTGATGGATAAGTTTCAAAGAAGAAAGGACAAAGGCTGGAGCATTCTCAAAGTGGGAAATTTAATAGGATTGAAATAAGTCAGTCATGAAAGGACAAATAATGCAGGTTTCCCCCATAAAGTTTAGACTCTAAAATAATTATGAACTGATGGTACTAGTGGCACAGTACTGGGCTGCTAACCCAAAGACCAGTGGTTCTGTAGGACAAACATATGGCAGTCTGCTTCCATAAAGATTACAGCTTTGGAAACCCTGTGGGACAGTTCTTCTCTATCCTGTCTGGTTGGTATGAGTTGGAATTGACTCAGCAGCAGTGAATTTGACGCACTTTTTAAAGAATGAACTATGCTGTGTAACTGGAAGCCAAATCAACTCTTTCAAATATTAGCACTAAGCTCATAGAGGTGGAAATTGCTGCTGGGATTAAGAGTTGCAAATAAATTTTTGTGCTGGTTTTCACCCCAAATGCATGCTGGCTGAGCAATAAGAGTTTTAAACTTTGAAACTAATCTAGAATGCTCCTTGGCTGGTGGTGAAACAGCTAAGCTTACATGTCAACTTGAATGGGCCATGATTCCTAAAGGCTTGGCAGATATTATATAATCACACTCTATTTTGTGATATGATGTGACTAGCAAATCAGTTGAAATGGAAGTTTCCTTGGGAGTGGTCACCATGAGTTGGATCTGACTCGATGGCACTTGGCTTGGCTTGGGAGTGTTGCTTTCATCTAATATATATGGATGTTCTGGTAAAGCTCACCCTCTATTGATTTACATCTGACTTGTCATCCTTTGAAATATAATTTTTAGAATATGAATCAGAGTCTGCTTTCTGATTCTGCACATTTTAGATTCACCAGTCCCACAGCCCCGTGAGACAGTAGCCTACAACCTGATTTGCATATTTTGGGTTCAAGAGCCAAGAGAAGCCTTTAGCCTGCCACAGATCCGTGGATTTGGGACTTGTCAGCCTCCTCAGTTGCATGAGCTATTTCCTTGAAATAAACCTTTCTCTGTCTATTTACTTATGCTTCACTGTTCTTGTTCCTCTAAAAAATCCAACCTTAGGCTGGTGGTGTGTCCAAGAGCTTTACATACCGCTTTTGTGGGTTCTGGAGAATCACACCTTTATCTATTGTGTTAAATTAAGAAGAAAATGAAGAAGTCAGGGGTGAAAGTAGCTAGACATGTATGGAAATAAATCAACATAAATGAGAACCTACAGGTATAAGAGACAGGAAAACAAATTCACAAGGATTATTAATATTGGCATTTGTATGCTCTAAGATGACTTTTACTATATGTAAAAAACACACAAAAGCAGAAACTATAAAATGATTTAAATAATTATTAAAATAATTATACAGGATTCTTGGAAAAAATTTGATATTAAAAACTCAAAGGACAGTTTTATTTGTATATTGGAAGCAGCCAATAAACACACACACACACAAAAAAAAAAAAAACAGAAAACAAAAAACTTGCGATCGTTAGCAGTTACGGAAGATTATAATGAAAGCTATAATGAGAAACTATCTTATTCCTGAAAAATAACACTGATTTAAAAACAAAACTAAACAGAAAACAACAAATTCTGGTGAAGATTTGGGATATTTGAAACCTCTAACTATTGCTTGTAGAACTGTAAAATGGTTCAAATGCTATGAAAAACATATGGTCCTTGCTCAAAATGACAGAAATTGAAATACATTATGATGCAACAATCCCATCTGTATTTATATCCAGAGATCTAACAAAAGAGTCACAGATAAGCATACAGACACCTATATTCAATACAGCAATATTCACAATAGTAAAAAGAAGGAAATAACCTAACTGCCCATTTATGGATAAGTGGATAAACAAAATACAGTACATATAGGGAAAGCAGAGCCAACATGGCCCTATGGACAGACTCACAGTGCTGTCACTCCGTAGCAAAGACTAAGCTTCCCCTTGCCCCCTCAAATGAATAAAACAGATACAAATGTGAATCCTAGAATATTTAACATCAAGTAAAGAGATGAAGAACTTGATCAAGAACAGAATGGACTAATAGAGAGAGAACAGAGAACAAGGAAAGATATGGAGCAGAGGTCCACTATGAGCTAACACAGTAAGGATTTGCCGTCTTAGACCACAGCTACCAAGGAGAGTGAGTATGGGAAGGCAACTTCATGGAGCTCCCAACAGGAGACAGAACACCCAGTAATCACAGATGTGTGCTCCCTACACACCATCCTTCTTCCTTCTACATAGCCTCTGTCACTTTCCAATGGACCATGGTCATTCCATCACAAAGACAGTAGCTCACTGCAACCTAGGTCCACACTACCCCCATACTATATTTAAAAAAGGATTTTTTTTTAACTTTGTTTTTTCTCTCTCTCTGCCTTCTTATCTTTTTTTCTCTCACCCAGCTAAATTTGTGTGCCATCCCCAACCCTACTAGAGGTGTTATGCTGCATTGCTCAGCTAGAGAATCACTGGCATGGTTTCCTTGAATCTCTCAATACCATTTTTTTCTGTTTCTTCTTTCTCGATCGCTTCCTTTCTCCTATTCACCTAGCCTCATGTACTATCCCTGTCCATTTATGACAAGCTGTACTGTATCATTTGGCTAGAGATCCACTGGCGTGTGGCCTCCTTGAGCCTATGCCACCTCCAATAGTTAGTTCCTTTAGCATCATACTTTTTCTTCTTTTGTTTCTTCTCTCTCTTTCTTCTTTCCTTTCTTTTCTCCTACCCACCAAGCCCCATGCACTGTCTATTCCTCTTCTCAAAGGGCTATGTCACATTGCTTTATTGGAGAGCCACAGGCACGAGGACTCCCTGAGTTCCTGCCATACCTGCTGGCCAACACCCTGAGCAACACTTTTTGGTCCTCCTTCCCTCCCTCCCTCTCTCCCTCCCTCCCTCCTTACCTTTCTAACTTCCTAAATCCTTTCCTTCCTTTGTTTATATCACACACTTAGCTCTGTTCATTTCATCTCCATCATGGTGAGTCATGGCAAACTACTCAGATAGAGAGCCACTGGTACATAATCCATAGTCTTTCAAGGTCTGCATTGCTCCCATGGGTGGACTCCCTCAATGGCATATTGTTTTATTTTTATCTTTCCCTTTCTCCCTTTCTTTCTTCTTCCTACTTAGGACCTGCACTGCCTTAATGTCTTCCTAAGGGGTCATGCTGTGCAGCCTGATGAGAGAGACACCAATATGTCATCACCTTATTCCACTTCATTCACAACTGCTGGCTCCCTCAGCATGATAATGGCTTAATTTTTGTTGTTGTAATTTATATTCTTCTGTTTCTTCACTCTCCTTCTTTATTCCCTTTTCTCCTCCTAACCTTACCCCATGCAATAACCACGCCCCTTTGTGGCAAGTGGAGCTGTACTGATCAGCTAGAGAGCCATAAGCAAAGGGGATCCTGGGGCCCTCTCCACACTGACCAGCTGAATCCCACCACACTGCTGTTTAATTTACTTTTTTCTGTTTCATGCTGATTTTTTCTTGCTTCTGTTTCTTTTTCTCATCCACTTAGCTCCACATAGCATATCCTGTCCCTTCCCTCTTGCCCGTCTACACTGAGTATAAAGCACCATGCCCCTGAGTAGCACAAGTGAGGCTTCCTGGACTTCTAGAGCTCACCCTACACTACCTGCCAGTCTGCACTGCCAGCCCTAGTACATGTTGCAGGTAACCCATTTCCAACCCCCCGCAGCCCACCTGATCTACATTGCTGTACCATAGTTGAGTACTCAGAATTGCCTACTAGGGCAAAGGGGTGAGAAATATCATTACCACAGATGAGTAAGCAATAAAACGTGCCTAGTCCGCTTACCCAGACATAATCAATAAAAGACAAAAATACAACACAACAAACAAACCTACCATCAATAAATGATGAAAATAATTTTTGAACATCTGGAGAGGACAGACAACATGAAAAAAAATATATATATACAACAAAATAAGACACGATTACTCCAGAAAGCAACTAAAATAAAACACCAGATGACATCTGGTAGAACTACGTATTAGTGAACTGAAAGTGCTAATATTCAAGGAAAGAGATGAAGGAAAATGCAGACAAAAAAAGGAGAAAGACAAAAATCATAGGAAATACAGATAAAACCTTGAATTGGTAGACAAATAATGAGAAAAATTCCAGAAAATAATACAGGAAAAAAATGCCAAAATAAATAAACAAGTAGAAATCATATAAAAACAGCCATCAGAAATCTGAAGGAGGAACAATAATATTTCAAGAATAGTGTAACAGGAAGTTTCAGGAGCAAATTTGAAACAAAGGAAGACAAGATCAGAGACATGGAAGGCAAATCCTTGGATGTCAGTTTATTTGAGGAAAAATTAGAGAAAAGAATAAAGGGAAATGAAGAGAACCTGAGAACAATGTGGTATAAAATCAAGAGCAGAAATTTGGGGGTGATCAGAGTTCCAGGATATGGAAGAAAAAGGAATACACAGAGAGGATTGTTGAAGATTCACTGACAGAAAACTTCTCTAACATCATGAAAGAGGAAAACCTGACTATCCAAAAAACTCAATGATCCCTACATAGGACAGATGCAAAAAGAAAGTCACCAAGACATAGCATAATCACGCTCAGCAAATCCAAAGACAAAGATAGAATCCTGAGAGCAACTTGAGAAGAATGATAAAGTCACGTACAAAGGAGAAACAATAAACTAATCTCTGATAACTTGGCAGACCCAGGCAGGCAAGAATGTAATGAAATGACATACATGATACCTTGAAAGGAAAAAAAAAAAAACAAAAAAACCCAAAAAACAGCCAAGAGTAAAATATCCTGCAAATCTCACTCAAATATTATGGTGAAGTTAGAACATTTCCAGATAAACATAAATTAATGGAATACGTAAAAACCAAACCAAGTTTACAAGAATTATTAAAAGGAAACTTTTAGTAAAAGAACCAACAACATCAGACAAATCCTGAATCCAGGTCATGAGAACACATAAGCCAGATACTAACCTAGGAGTAATGAAGTCTCAAAGATAAAACAAAGCTAAAAGATTCACAAAGGGAATCAGAAAGGTCAAGCTGTAAATGACAACACTGAAACACTGAAAGATGAAATAAATGATGTAGGTGTTCACTTTTCAAATGGAGGTGACATCTATTAATGAAAGATTATTTAAAGGTAGTGGTAACTTATAAGGTAACCATAAAGAAAGCTAGGAAGTCTACTCATCCAAGTAAAGAAGAAAAATGCGAAGTCTCAGGAAACACAAAATCTACAAAAATAAAAGAAATGGAAAAAAATCCACAAACAAAAGAAATTTTGCATGGAAGAATAAAGAAAATTAACACACACAAAAATAACACTATGGAATGACAGCAATAAAATCACATCTATTGATAATAATACTAAGGTAAATGAATTCAAACTACTCAGAAATGACAGAGTGACGGAACGGATTAAAGAAAGGCAAGAGACATATCTTAGGAACAAAGAAAGAAGTATATTAAAAATCAGCCAAACCCCAAACCAAACCCACTGCCATCGAGTTCATTCCAACTCATAGTGATCCTATAGACAGAGTAGAACTGCCCCATAGAATTTCCAAAAAGCACCTGGCAGATTTGAACTGTTGATCTTTTGATTAGCAGCTGAATCACTTACCCACTATGCTACCAGAGGTTCCCTTAAAAACCAAAAGATGGGATAAAATATACAAAGCAAACAGCTACTGAATGAGAATAAACCTGTAAGTACTAATCTCAGATATAACAGACTTTAAAACATAATCCACCATAAATGACAAGACAGCACATTATATAATGAATAAAGGGACAATCTGTCACGAGGACATAATGATCACAAATACCTACATATTCAATGAGAAGGCTCCAAAATACAGAAAACATACTCTAACAGTACTCAAAACAGAAACTGACGTTTCCACAACAACAGGAGACTTCAACACAGCACTCTTGGTAAAGGATAAGACATTTAGAAATCAAACTGACAAAGATACAGAAAATCTTATGGTTATAATCAACTTTCCTGACCTCATAGAAATGTATAGAACACTCCACCAAACAGTAGTCAAGTATACATTCTTTTCCACCACACATGGAACATTCTTCTGGACAGACCATATATTAGAACAGAAATAGCTCTCAATAAAATCTAAAACATTGAAATAATGCAGTTTCTTCTTTTGTGACAATGCCATAAAGAAATTAATAACAGTAAGAGCAATGGAAAAGTCTAATACATAAAAACTAAATAACACCTTGGTTAAAAACCACTGAGTAACAGAAAAAAATCAAAGGTGGAATAAAAAATTCATAAAATCAAATGAGAATGAAAACATACCATACTAACACATTTGCAACACTGGTGAAACAGCACCCACAGTCAATTTATAGAGGCACACATCACAACAGAAGATAGGACCCAAATCAAAATGCTAACTTTACAACTTAAACAAAAAGGAAAAGTAAAAGAAGCCCACAACCATCAGAAGAAACAAAATAATAAAAATGAGAGCAGAAATAACAGATAGTAGAAAAACATTAAAAAGAATAAACAGAGCCAAAAGTTGGTTCTTTGAAAGGATTGACAAATTTACTAACCACTGGCAAAACTGAGAAAAGAAAAATAGGATAGGAAGCAAACCAACCAAAGAAGAAATGAAATGAGAGACATTACAACAGATTTGACTGAAATAAAAGGGATCATAGCAGAGTACTTTAAAAAAATCTACTCCAACAAGTATGAAAACCTAGAGGAAATAGACAAATTTCTACAGACATGCTATGTACCTAAACTACCATAAACAGAGGTGGAAAATCTGAACAGACTCATAACAAGAGAACAGACTGAAAAGATAATAAAAATCTCCCAACAACAACAAAAAGACCTGCTCCAGATGGCCTCACTGGAGAATTTTATCACACATTCAGAGAACAGCTTGCAATATTACTGCTCAAACTTTATTAGAACATAGAAAAGGAAGGGACACATCTAAATTAATAATCTAAAGCCAGTGTAACCCTAATGTGAAAACAAGGCAAATATAACACAAAAAAGAAATTTACAGACTAACATCTTTCATGAACATAGACGTAAACCTTCTCAACAAAATTCCTGGCCAATAGAATTCAGCATCATATAAAAAATAATACACTATGACAAGACATAATGCATACAAAGTATGCAAGGATGGTTCAACATTAGAAAATCAGTGAACATTCTTCACCACATAAATATAACAAAAGCATCACATGATCATTTCATTCACACAGAAGAGGTATCCTATACATCCAACAAATATTTCTGATGAACTCTCTCAATAAAATAAGTACAGAAGGGAAATTCCTCAGCTTAATAAAGAACATGCATACAAACCCAACAGCCAACAACATTCTCAATGCAGAGAGACTAAAAACATTGTTGCTGAGAAAATCAACAAGAGAAGGATGCTCATTATCATCACCTGTATTTGACATTGTGCTGGAAATTCTAGCTAGAATAATAAAGCAAGAAAAAGAAACAAAATCCACCCAAAGAAAGAGTAGTTGGATAAAGAGTAGGTGCATAGTATTATGTTCATAAAATGTAATATTAT
Organism: Heterohyrax brucei; assembly: GCA_028571685.1. Classification (NCBI taxonomy): domain Eukaryota; kingdom Metazoa; phylum Chordata; class Mammalia; order Hyracoidea; family Procaviidae; genus Heterohyrax; species Heterohyrax brucei. Next base: position 58,333,542 of record CM053142.1, on the reverse strand, counting down.
GCAGAAGTAAAAATGAACAACTCCAGCTGCATGCACCACATGAAGAAATCTCACAAACTTAATGTTACCCAAATGAAGCAAGTAAATGAGAAGTGCAGTGTAATTCTACTTACATCATGTTTTAAAACAGGTAGATTGAAAAAATATTATTACCCTCATGTAGCAAAACTACGAAAATAGTGAAAGGAACAATTGATTATTATGAGACTCAGAAGAATGAATACTTCCGGTGGAGGAAGAAATCATCAGTGAAGTTCAGACAGGCTTCATGTGCAGTTTCATAATCTGAGTGGTCCTCAGGTGTTCAGTTTATTGCTGTAGTTTTAACTGTAGATGTCATTTTATATATCATTGTGTTTGTGAAACATCACAGGTTTTACAAAGCTGTGGCAAGCAGGCTGACTCAGTTGATACATTTCTCGCATTGAAGGCATAAGTCTGACTTTGAAATTGTGTATTTTATTAGACAAAAATTAAAACTTGTGTCTCTGAAAACAACATTTAGAAGTAGTATTATGCCAGTTGGTGTGGTTTTCAGCAATTTTTTAAGAGTATGTATACCTCTACAGGAGAAGGAAGAACTGGGAAGCTATACAGGAGCAGACTAGCAGGGACTGGTAAAAGGAAAACTGGGCTCTTGTGGACTGAATGACAGATGAGAAGGAGAGTTATCTTGCCTCTCATATCTTTTAGGTGACACAAGGTTGAAAAAAATTTTATAAGCCAGATAATAACATGTTTTTGTTTCTTCAGGAATGATGTCTGTTTCTGTTGGCACTCAGAGGGAAGAGACTGTCACTAAAACCTTGGTCGACACAGTTCAAAGACCCTGTAGACAAGATGAAGATCATTCGCGGTATCTGGTTAGGTGGACACACATATGGGGAGAGAATGACTCAGATCCTTCAACTAGTTCCTGGCAAAAGAATCCCGAAGTACTGTGGACTCAAAAATCACCAGATCTAATTTCTTATTTTTGGAAATGAAGAAAATAATATGTTAGACAGACAGAGTTTCAGAGTAAATCGAAGGGAAAAATAGAGCACAAATCTCTGATTTTGCTCAATCTTTTTCCATTCAGCCATGCTGCCTCACCTGTTATTGCACACAAAGATGCAAAACTCTAGTGGATACATATAAGGCATGTGTCTATGAGAAATGCCAGGGAAATCAATGTGGCCCTAAGGTGTCTCGAGACTTTTACATAAAAAGAAGACATGTAAAGTGTGTAAACTGGGTTTCCTGACACCACAGACCTGCTCATTACCTGTGTGTTCTCTTTGATCCTCTTCTCATTGAAACTCTTGGCCAGGACTACAACTCCACGCTGCAGTTGGTAGCGAAGGGCAATCAGGGCTGGAGTCCGCTTGTGCTTTTTTGCCAGGGCACCAAGAACGGGATCATCCAAGAGAACAGGTGTGTTCGGATTTATCCTGGAAATAAATGCAAAAATTCTGAATACATGAGGTTGAGTTTTCACTTTGTCAGCAGGCTTCTGAAACTAAGCTGGAGAACTAGTGGTTCTTCAACTGTGGTCACTCATCTAGCATCATCTCTACCACCTGGAAACTTATTAGAAATGCAAATTCTAGGGCTTCACCCAGATATATTACACAGAGCAGATGGGTAATTAGCATTTGGTGTTTTAAAAAAACTTTCTGGGTCATTCTGATGCTCTGTTGAGTTTCAAAGTAAGAGCTTTGGTGGCCCAGTGGTTAAAGTGGTCAGCTGCTAAGCAGAAGGCTGGTAGTTCTAAGCCACTCTTTGACAGAAGGATGTGATAGGTGACTTCCCTAAAGATTTACCACCTTGAAAACCCTATAGCTGCAATTGTACTCTATCCTGGAAGGTCACTATAGTTAGAACTGCCTGGATGGTGATGAGTTTAATTTGAAAACTGTGTCTTCAGTCTTTGAATTTCCTGTTTTACTTCTCAGCGACTGTTTTTCTTCTCTTGGTATAGCCCTGGAGGAAGGAAAATGAGAGTGGGAAGACTTGGACAGTTTTTATTTTAGTTTTTCTAAAATATTGATGAAAATTGAGTAGGTCTCACATGAGAACTATTCATTCTCATCCTTAACCACAGTGTGTAACATTTGTATATAAGTTTCCAAAATGTTTTCAGATGATGATTTCTTTCTATCGTGATAGACCCATGAGTTAATTGATATTTTCCTGATTTTAGATGTAACTGAAACTCATGGAGAATGTTACTTGAAATGTGTTAATGGGTAAGAAATTGTTAAAATCACAACATGAGCCTATGTCTTTTGTCTCAATTTTTAAATTATGTGTAGATTTTAATGTAGACACTTACTGATGTAGAAACTATGGATTAGAAGAGACACATAACGCCAGGATCTTAAGAATATGGCCTAATGTATAGGTCTCACAGGACACAGATTAAAATAATCAGTAACCTAGCCCTTAGAAGTAATGAACTAGTTTATTTCTTTAGATTTAAGTGTAAATTAATGACTGGAATCCCTAGCCCACATCCCAGACAGTCATCCAGCTCTGCTATCCGCATCCTCTCAGAAGGTACGAGCCCCTCCCATTCCTTTCCCTTACTGAAACAGTGCAACAGTAGTCTTTTAAAGCAAACTGACATTTCAGAGGAGTAAGGCTCTCAAAGGACATTTTAATGAACTTTTGAGAAACTGGCTGAAACCATCTGAACAAATTCTTTTGAACATACAGTTTAGTCTGCATGGTCCCTCTCCACAAATTGTTGATGCAATAAAAATGTTAGCATTGTTTTCAATTTTGTTTCCATTCTCAGAAATTCTTTTACATTAACACTCTATAACCTTAAATATGCTGTGAAAACATTGGCCTGGGTAATGGGATTATAAAGAAATATTTCTGCAGTTTCTCTCTCTTCTTTGGTCCAAGCAGTGGAGAGTTAACACAAGGAAATAGGATATGGTATAAATAAAAATATTTCTTTGTAATGATGTTTTGGATAACCTTCCAGTTTTCCACATTACCAATGGTCTCTTTGGGATCCCAGAGCACTGTAGGCAACCAGAACAATATCTTTGGACTTGCAGAAATCCAGCAGTTTGCTCTGGTTTAGATAAGGGTGACACTCCACCTGTAACATTTCAAGACAAGAGAGAATGTTAATTCCGGATCTGAGAGTTGGTAAGATCTTTTTAGCTCCAGACATGAAAATTTTGCTGAAAGCATGAAAGTACTAAAAGACTTATCAGTATGTATTTGAAGGGCAAAGGAAATAGTTTGGTAAGTAGACTTGAATATCAAAAGGAGTAAAGAAAAAATAATTTTTGGCATACTAAATAAATAAAAAATGTCCAAAACCAAACAAAAGAGAGACACACAAAAACACAGGGAAGGACACAGAGTAAGAGGGAGAATAAGGAGAGAGAAAAACAGTGAGAGAAAGAAATTGTCCCTATTGAAGATGATTATTACAGTAATTCCATTCTCTGAAAATTGCTAATTTAAGGGTAAGAATTACATGCATATTCTGTCTTATAAAAATAATTACAGTTTATGTTGAAGTGATGGAAAATGTTTTTGTTTTATGGAAAAATGTCAGGTAAGAAAGAAAAAGAACGATAAAAACAGAAAACCATTGTCTGTAAATCTACTCAAAATAGCTGCTTTAGGAAAAAAGTCATCAATGGATACTAGACCACTAAGTGTAATTTTATTAGAGACCACGATTTTCTTTCATGCAAAACTATCAAGCAACTTGCAAGAGAGAAAATAAATGATTACAAAGAAGAGTTCTGGCTACCTCCTGCTTAGCCGAGTGCTGAAATCTTACATCATTACTGGTATGATCGTCTATCAATATGTGCTTCCCAGTAGGGTGCAATTTGAAGGCTACAACAAGCTTATGAAATTTTCTTGCCCAAAGTGTTTAACTTAAATTTAATGGAGAGTTCAGATCTAACTTCTAGTTTACTGGAACTAGAGAAGCAAGTTATCTAATAATGCAAGATGATCACATGGTAAATCCAGAATATTTTACAACAATGCATTTGAATATTATGATATACATAAGAGTTGAGATACTGATGCAGAATGAAAGAACAGGAGTGTCATGGATTGAACTGTGTCCTACCCAAAATGTGTGTAGCCATTTGGCTGGGCCGTTAATCCCAATATTTTGTGATTTTCCTGTGATATACATCCTAATCTCTGTCTGTGGCTAATAGATAGAATGATTGCATTAAAAGAGGAGTAGGGTGGGGACTGCAACATCCTTGCTAAGGGAGTTTCCCTGGAGTGTGGCTTGTACCACTTTTTGTCCTTTCATGCTGTGGGCGATAAAAAGAAAGAAAAGGAAGCAGAGAATTAGGAATCTCACACCATCAAGAAAGCAGCACTGGGAGAACAGCACGTCCCTCAGACCTGAGGTTCCTGAGCCAAGATATCCCCTGACCAAAGAGTGTGCAACACAAGGACTTTCCTCCAGAGCCAACAAAGGTGAAAGCCTTCCCATGGAACAGACATCTTGAATTTGGACTTGCAGCCTACTGGACTGTGTAAGAATAAAACTTCCTTTGTTAAAGCCATCCACTCTGTGGTATTTCTGTTAGAACAGTACTAGATGACTAAAACAATGAGAAATAGAAAAAAAGAGTAAAATGTGAGCCACAATTGTATCCAAATTAAAACAAACAATGTATAAAAGATTTGGGGGAAATATGAATATGAGCTGGATATTAGATATTAAAAAATTATCAATTTGCTTAGAAATAGTAATGAATTTGAGTGTCTTAGAGTATATTTTCATCCTTATGAGATGTATGCTGATGTCTTGTTGTGGACTGAGTTATGTCCCTGCACAACATGTGTTGAAAACCTAAAGCCTGATCTTGGAAGTATGGTCTTATTTAGAAATAGAGGTTTCTCCTTTTATGCTAATGAGTCTGTCACAGAATAGGGTGGATCCTAATAATGTTTTCTGAGTCACAAAAAGTTAAAATAGGCATAGACACACAAAGAGAGAAGAGGAAGGCAGATAACAGACAAATGCATCTGCAAGGTCAGGAACATTAGGGATTACAGTAGCTACTAAAAGCTGAAATAGACAAAAATGGGCTCTCCCTAGAGATATGACCTGAATTTCAACTTGGCCTGTTGAATTGTGGGAAAATACGTGTTTGTTCTTGTTGACACTTGACAAAAGTTCAAATGTCATAAACTGGGGAAATAACAGTTTCCTTAACAAATGTTGTCAGCAAAATTGGATAGCCATCTGCAAAAGAACAAAACAAGACCTATATCTCATACCTTACTATACAAAAGTTAACTCAAAATGGATCAAAGACCTAAACATTAAACCTAAAACAATAAAGATCATGCAAGAAAAAATAGAGTCAACAATAGAAGTGGAAAACAGAAGGGAAAGTAGATAAATTGGAACTACGAAGAATCAAACACTTATGTTCATGCAAAAACTTTATCAAGAGAGTTAAAAGATGGTCTACAGAATGGGGGGGGTGGGAGGAACTAGCAACTATGTGTCAGATAGATGTCTGATTTCCATAATCTACAAGGTACTGCAAAATATCAACGAGAAAAAGGCAAATAAACCAACTAAGCACTGGGCAAGGAAGATAGACACTTTAACAAAGATGACATCTGGGCAGCCAAAAGACACATGAGGAAAAGCTCATGATCATTAGCTATTAGAGAAATCCAAATCAAAACTACAGTGAGATAACATCGCATTTCAACAAGGTTGGTAGTAATCTAAAAAACGCAAAACAACAAATGCTGGAGAGGCTGTGGAGAGACTGGAACTCTGCTACACTGCTGGTAGGAATGCAACATGGAAAGCAATTTGACATTCCCATGAAAAACTAAAAATAGAAATACTGTATGATCCAGCAATCCCACTGAGGGAATATGCTACAGAAAAGACATATGCACATGAATATTTATTGCAGCACTGTCCACAATAGCAAAAAGATGGAATCAACCTCAGTGGTCATCAACTGATGAATGCATAAACAAAATATGGTACATATAATTAATGGAACACTATGAGATTATAAAGAGCTGTGATGATTTTAGGCAGCATCTCATAATCTAGTTTCAACTGGAAGACATTATGTTGAGTGAAATCAGTCAGTGGCAAAGGACAAGTATTGTACGAGACCTTTGCTGTCAGGACTTAAAAATGGACTTACACACAGAAAAAAGACTCTTTGACAGCTACAACAGTGGAGAGGGAGGGAGAGGGTTGGTCACAGATTAGATAGTAGACAGGAATTTGGTTAGGTGCAAGCAGTGACAGCACACAGTAGAGAGCAGATCAACATAACTGGACTACACCACAAACTGAAGGGCTTCCTAAACTCAACCCAATGTTTCAAAGGGTGAAATAGCAGGGGTGAGGTCTGGGGACCATGTTCTCAGGGGATATCAAAGTCATTGGCATAACTAGTCTTTTGCTAAAAGAGTCTTCTGCGCCACATATTGGTGAGTGGCATTCAGGGTCTTAAAATCTAGCAAGTTGCCATCTAAGGTATACCAAATGGTTCCAACTCATCTGGAACAGACGATGACCGAGAACAACAAAGACAGGGGAAAAAAGAGTCCAGGAGACAGGAAGACCCATATGAACCGACAGTCTATCAACTTGAGACCAGAAGAACCAGATGGTGCCCAGCTAATAGCAAAGGTGGACGTGATGTGGGACACAATATAGCATACCTGAGGCAACACAAGAAAAAGAGATGTACAGCTCAAGAACTCTACTAAAAGACAAGAACTGATGGTCTGACAGCCTGGAGTATCCCCTGGGAACATGGTCCCTAGACCTGCTGCTGGCCCTGACTGGAAGCCAGTACTGAGGTCAACTCTTCAGGCAGAAATGGATGGGACTTGGAGACAGGGTGACCATATGGTGTGTGTACTTTATGGTTCTAAACGTTTATAGGAGGCAGTTTTGCTGGTTTCTTTTTAGATGGGAAAGAAAAGGGTGAAAATGAGGGGACAGGTGCTCATTATGAGGACAATAGAAACACAGTGTGAATAGGATGATTATGCTGCCTTTGGGTGAGAAGAGCAGATGGACCTGCAGATAGGCAGGCATGCAAAATTGATTTGGATTGCATACTTTCACTTAATCACATGTAAAAAACCTGTTCTTTGTAGCTAGTCACTTGTGTTTCTGTTATAGCAGCACTAGGTAACCAAGACAAATTTCTAGGCAACAAGAGTCACATCTACAACTTCCACTGAAAATGTTTGGAAAAGAGATACATTTAAACAACTAATTTAATGGTAAAAAATTGAAGAGTACAAGTCCAAGATTTAGTTAGCTCATAGCTCTACCCTATCATTTTACTAAAAGTTCTTTAGAGTTGATTTGCCCTATGTTATCATCACTGTAAACCCCAGTGGCATAAGGGTTAAGCGCTATGTCTGCTAATTAAAATGTCAGCAGTTAAATCCATTAGGGTCTCCAGGGAAACTCCAGGGGGCACTTCTACTCTGTCTACAAAGTCTCAGTGAGTCAGAATTGACTAGATAGTAATGGTTTTGGTATTTTTGGTTTTATCATCACTATAGATGAGTAACTTCATCCCTTTAACCTGGAGGATTTTAATATTTCTGGTTATTGCTTGTGTGTATATGATTTATAGGTCAAGGACCTCTGAAAATAGTCATACCAAGAAAAATAATTCAGACAAATCGTTAACACTTTTTGATCCTATCAGTGCCCTCCTATACCAAGGTTCTATTCTTTCAAATCTGCTATTTCAAAAAGATGAGATGAATAGGAGGAGAGGCTATCTAACAGAATTACAGAAGGGGGCAAAAAAGGACAAGAACTGAAAGTGGAGGAAGCCCTGGTGGGCAGAGGAGGCTCACCTGGTTGCAGACAGGCTTGTACTTGAGCCCTGGCTTGTTCAGGATCATCTCCAGCTGTCTACGGTTGAAGTTGGACACTCCAATGGACTTGGTCAACCCTGCATCCTTACACTTCTCCAGGGCCTAGGTGTTGGGGAGGATTAAGAGGAAGAATTTGTGTGGTTTGGTCATAGGACAAATGGGAGACAGAGCTGCTAAAAGGAACAGCTGTCTAGAAATGACCATGAAACTGACTGGCACTGATTGTCACACCGAGTAAAAGTAATAGAGAGAAAACCAGAAGAAGATGATGACAACACAAATAAAATTAATGCTTCATACTTAGGAAAGCAGGAGACAGAATGGCACCCTGTCCTCAATTTTCTCTCCACTTTTTTTGTGTCATATTCCAGAAAGGCTCTCCTCCATGCCAATGTATCAAAACACCTCAGATCAGGGACCTGAATTTCTAAAACCCATTGGGCTTAGTCTCTTTGGTCCAGGAGTAGCCTTAGGTACATTTGATTAACTTTTCCCTTGAGACACTGTTTTCATGTGGCTTTTAAAGACTGATCTCTCTTGAGTCTCCACTTACTTCCCAGGCTGCTGACCTTGCTAGAGTCTCCTCATCTCCCTTTCCTGATATTAAAATGCTCCAGGACTTAGTCTTAAGACATTATTGTTGCTTTATCACATCTCGTTCTCAAGTGGTCTATTTATGTTTATGATTTTAAATAATAAATAATTGACTAAGTCATACAAATTGGTATCTATAGTCTAGATGTTGATGGCATAGTTGTTAATTGCTACATCTGCTAACAAATAAAGTAAGCAGTTTGAATTTGCCAAGCGTTTCTTGGTAACTCTATGAAGCAGTTTTACTGTGTCACACAGGGCCGCTATGAGTTGGAATCGACATGGTGTCAGAGGGTTTTTTTGTGTATAGACATAACACAATACCTACTACGTATTAGTAGATTCCCGGATTCAACTACTTTTTCACTGTCTCTGCAGGTGTTGGATAACCCAGAAATAAAACTGAGGGCCATCAACTTGATTCTGACTCATAACAACTCCATAGGACAGAGTAGGACTCCCCATAGAGTTTTGAAGGAACTCCTGGAACATTTGAACTGCTAGGTTTTTGGTTAGCACCCATATCACTTAACCACTGTCCCCCCAGGATTTCTGATGTTTGATCAGGCACATCAAACCCAACATGTCAAAAGCTGAACTTCTGGTCTCTCTCCCAACTTGTTTCTTCTGCAGTCTTTGTTTCATTCAAAACTAACACTACAGTAAATTTCCTCAAAACAATGACCCCAAACTCAAACAAGAGCTCTCTTTGTCCTACACACCTTATTCAGTCAATCAAAGAATTGTGTCATCTCTGCTCTCAGAACAGATCTTACAACTGTCACATTTTCATTCTACTGTTTCTCACCGAGGTTGTAAACTTCCTGTGCAACTTTTCTGATTCCACTTTTATCTCCTCCAGTTTATCATCCACACAGCATTTGGATACACGTAGTCTAGTAGAGCCTTCTGTGATGATATAACTAGTGCATGTCTACTTTGTACAGAAGTACAGTCAGAATACTCCTTACTAATGAGCATGCTAAGACTTTATCTCGTGTACTTTGGAGATTCATTATCAGGAGTGACCTGTCCCTGAACAAGGCCATAATGCTTGGTAAAGTAAGGGTTCAGTCAAAAAGAAGAACTTCAGTGAGATGGATTGACATAGTGGCTATAACAACGGGCTCAACAGAGCAGCAATTTTGATGATGGCTCAAGACTGGACAGCATTTCGCTCTGTTGTAAAACTATCCAGTACATAATAATAACAGCACACTACACAATAGAGTAATTGCTAGTCACATTGCTAGTAATTGCTAGTAATTGCTAGTTGCTTTAAATTACCAGACTGAGGAACTGAATTTTAAATTGTGCTGACTTTGACTCAACTTAAATTTAAATACTCATATGTGGTAAGCATCTCCTGTATTAGTGTAAATATAGAGTGATTCTTCTATAATGTAAAGAGATAAGAGATAACAATTTCAGTCTTATATTGGGTCAAAACCAATGTCATAAGGCTGCCATTGTCTGACTTCCATTTGCCTCTGAGCTCATTTCTTCCCATTCTTTTCTGTTCCAGCTTTATGAGAGACCTTGGTGTTCCTTGGATACAAGAGCATTCTGCCTCAGGAAGGGCTTTTTACTTTGTGTCTCTGTGCTCAGATACTCTTCCCTAAGAAATCCCATGGGTCACGCTTTACTACAGCCCTCAGTTCAATTGTCCACATATCAATGAAACTTTCCTTAGATGCCATTATTCCATAAGTGCTCACACTCATATACTTTCTCCACAATGCTCTTCATCCTTCTAAGTACAACTGTGTTATTTTTTTCCTCAGACTTATCACTGTCTGACAAATTATACAGTTACCTTTTATCCTTTTGTATATTTTTACAGTTACCTTTTTTGCCTCTTCTCATGTAGATGTATGATTTACAATGGCAGAAACTCTTGTTTACTATGCACTTGCCCACTGCCCACAATAGTTTATTTATAATTTTTTATTAATAGGTGAATATCATAATTCTACATCAACATGCTAAGCCAGCCAACTGCCATCGAGTCGGATCTGACTCAACATCAACATGAGATAGACAAAATATAGTAAGCTTATAGGAATGTCATCAGCTGGATTCTAGAAAGAAGTAGATTGAGAAATGGTAAAATACTAATTAACTCATAACACAAAACACCAAATTACAATCCAGACACCAGGCAGATAGTCAGAGCAGTGAGGAAACTTACGTAGAAAATCTCTCTCATCTCCTGCCAACATAGATGAAGAGATTCGTATGTCTGATGCATTACATTAGACACTAGACACAAAGTCAAGTATTGGAAGTTACTGAGTTAACATTACATGTTGTTCTGGTTGATTAAGCCTATTAGTGAAATTCTGCGCCAGATGTGACACGCTACCTAGTTTAGAGTTATAGGTATTCCAGTATCAACATTTATTAAAGAAAAAGAGATATTTTACGAAAATTTAACCTCAGGCCCAGAAACCCTGTGAAAAAAGTTGATAAAATATGAATATCTGTTTCACATTTCAGAGGAGACTTTGGGGGAAGCTAGGACAGTGCTTAAAGTTCCAAATATCTATACTTTTCTGAAACTGGGTTCAGTTAGTCTTGTAACACATGATGAGCAAAAATATTTGTATATAAAAACTTTACATTTATTACTGAATTTCCTGGATACTACTTGGATAAGATATAAAATCATTCTCTTTTTACCTTCTAGTTGTGGCTTTATTGGCTATCCGATAACTTTGGGATTGGGTCACCTTCCTTTAAGAATGAAGATCATGTTGTAGTATCACTAAGAAAATGATATTTAAGGATAAGTAGAATTCTACAGATCCAAGGGAACTTTGACACCATTCACAGAATTCCTTGATTTTAAGAAGAGAAATGTGAGGTTGAAGGCCATCTATTGATTTTCTCAATCAAGTTCTCACAGGTGCAAAATGTGAACCAAATTTACCATCTCCTAGATTCCTCACTTTTGCTGTCTCTTCCAAGCACTCACCTCCCATGCGGCACAAAGATCCACTGTGTCAAGCACTGTTTTTCCATGTTCATCTTTTGGGATCAACTCATCCCCAGGCTGGAATAAAGACAATCATTAAAGTGATGTCACAAAATATGCTATGCAACCTACGCCATGCTGTGAGGTACATATAGGATGGGTCATTAACCCTCCACAAGATAGGTGGAACAATTCTCTAGATGTTAATATTTTCTAAGAGTTTGTGGGAAGAAATGATGATAAAGCTCAATATCATCAGTCATAACAATGCCATAGGGTGGCTGTGGAACAGGCAATCAACTACTCATATGCAAGTTCAAGTTGAAGATGAAGAAAATTAGAGCAATTCTGCAAGAGCCAAAGTATAACCTGAGTATATCCCACCTGAATTTACAGACCATCTCAGGAGTATGTTTGACTTGTTGAACACTAATGACCAGAGACGACATGACCCATGCAAGGACATCTTGCATGGGAAGAAAGCAAGAGGTCTCTTTTAGAGAGCTAGTGCTGCTCTAACAGAAATATCACAGAATGGATGGCTTTAACAAAGGAAAGTTTACTCTTACACAGTCTGATAGGCTACAAGTCCAAATTCAGGATGTCCACTCCAGGAGAAGGCTTATATGCAAGTTCAAGTTGAAGATGAAGAAAATTAGAACAAGCCCAGAAGAGCCAAAGTACAACCTGCGTATGTCCCACCTGAATTTAGAGACCATTTCAAGAGATTGAGATGTAGATTTGACTTATTGAACAACAATGACCAAAGAGCATATGAGCTGTGGAATGACATCAAGGACATTCTGCATGAAGAAGACAAGAGGTCATTAAAAAGACAGGAGAAAAAAGATCAAACTGAGTTTCAGAAGAGACTCTGAAACTTGCTTGTGAACATCTAGTAGCTAAAGTAAAAGGAAGAAATAATGAAGTAAAAGAACTGAAGATATCAAAGGGCAGCTTAAGAAGAAAAGTAAAGCAATGTAGTGACATATGCAAAGGGAAGAAGATGCTTGACGTTTCTTAAGCTAAAAAAACTAAAGAAAAAAAGTCAAACCCTGAGTTGCAATATTGGAAAGACTCTACAGAAATACATTAAATGAAGAAAATGTCAGAAGAAGAGAGAAGAAGTACAGAGAGTCACTATACTGAAAATAATTGATCAACACTTAAACCATTTCACGAGGTAGCACGTGATGAGGAACCAGTAGCACTGACGGAAAAGGTCCAAGCTGCACTGAAGTTGTGGGAAAAAACAAAGCTACAGCAGTTGACAGAATGCCAACTGAGATACTTCTGCAAATTGATGTAGCCTTGACAGTGTTTACTCATCTATGCCAAGAAATTTGGCAGACAGCTACCTGGCCAATTGGCTGGAAAAGATCCATACTTATACCTGTTCACAAGAAAAGTGATCCAACTGAATACAGAAACTGTCTAATAATATCTTTAATGTCACACACAAGTAGAGTTTTGCTGAAGATCATTCAAAATGGCTGCAGCAGTACACTGACAGCAACTGTCAGAAATTCAGACCAGATTCAGAAGAGGACATGGGTCAAGGGATATGATTGACAATGTCAATGGACCCTGGGTGAAGGCAAAGAACACCATAAAGAGATTTACCTGTGTTTTATTGACTATGCACATGCACCTGACTGTGTGAATCATAATAAATTATGAAAAATATTGCAAAGAATAGGAATTCCAAAACACTTAATGGTACTCCTGAGGAACCCATATGTAGATCAAGAGGTAGTCATTTGAACAGAATAAGAGAATTTGTTTAAATAAAAAAAGGTGTATGTCATTGTTGTGTACTTTCACCATACTCACCCAGTCTCTATGCTGAGCATATGCAGCAGGACTGTATAATCAAGAGCAAGGCATAAGGGTTGGAGGAAGACTCATCAACAACAACATATGCTATGCAGATGGCCAAATCTTGCTTGCTGAAACTGAAGAGGATTTGAAGTGTTTACTGAGAAGTTCAAAGACCACAGCATTCATTGTGGATTACACCTCAACAAAAATAAAATAAAAAACCTCACAACTGAACCAATAAGCAGAATCATGATAGATGGAGAAAAGATTGAGACCATCAAGGATTTCATTTTACTGGGATCTATAATCAATGCCCATGGAAGCAGTAGTCAAAAAATCCAAAGATATGTTGCACTGGGCAAATCTGCTCTAAAGAACCTCTTGAAAGTGTTAAAAAGCAAAAATGTACACCTTGAAGACTAAGGTGTACCTAACTCAAGCCATGGTATTTTCAATTGTCTTGTACATATGCAAAAGCAGGACAATGAATAATAAAAACCAAAGAATTGATGCCTGTGAATTATATTAATGTCGAACAATACTGAATACATCATGGACTGCCAAAAATATGAACAAATTTGTCTTGAAAGATGTAAAACTAGAATCTACCTCCAAGCAAAGATGGCAAGACTATGAATCACATAGTTTGAACATGTTATCAGGAGCAGTCAGTCCCTGGAAAAGGAAATCATACTTCATAAAGTAGAAGGTCAGCATACAAAGAGAATCCTCAGTGAGACAGAATGACATAATGGCTGAAACAGTGGGCTCAAGCATAAAAATAATTACAAAAATGAGGCAAGACCAGGTACTGTTTCACTCTGTTGTATACATGGTGGCTATGAGTTGGAACTTGACTTGAGGATGCCTAACAAGAGCATATCTGACTTATGCTAATTTTGACTGCCTTTTGTTCCTAATCAAATGTTTCTCTTTCAGTGAAAAGGGGATAAGTTATATGCCCCTAATTTTCATAACAATTGATTGCATTATAAGCCCAGAATGAGCTATCTGTTCAACTGGAGTTTTCTTATCCCTCTAAACACAAGATGGCCCAAGAGTAGGCACATGAAACAAAGACAGAAAATCTAGAATCCTGAATTATTATTCTATATCCTTCTCCAGTATAATAGTCCAGGTGCCCCTAAGAAAAAATCCAACCATCCATGCAAAATCACAGTCATAATGACAGTGGAAGTAAAATAAATTTAACTATGTAAATTTCTAACCTTTAAAGCTGCTGGAAAATGAATTAAGTAGAGATCAACATAGTCCAGCTGAAGTTTTTTCAGTGACTTTTCCAAAGCTGGTCGAATCAACTCTGGTCGAAGGAAAGTGGGCCAAAGCTGCAGACATTAAGAAAAAAGTTGTGTCTGATTAATGTTTTAGGCAATTTAATAAAAATATATAGAAATACGTGTGCTATTGATTGTGACCAGCTCAGCAAATTCAAAGTTGAAATTTGTTTGCCAGCACTGGTGATATTAAGCTAAATTTGGTCATTCCTGCAGACAGAATAAATATGAACCTGAATTGTAATTAGTAGAAATAAATGGAATATTTCAGTTTTTTCAGGTGTTTAGTCTTTTATTGAGATACTTTAAAATGTAAGTTTCATTTTGATATGCAGTAAAGAAAAATAATATATCCACAAGAGGTAGAAATTCTTCCCTATTAAAAAAGCTTAAAGGATTGGGATTACTAACATAATACTGAATATGTTAGAGGAAATTAAACAATAGCTGTACTGGGAGGGCCTCATTACAAGCAACAGACAAAGAGGTGGACTCCACCTACTTTGCAAGGATTTTAGTACTCAGATCCTGGAAAGTTATTATGTATCTTCTCATAATATTTAGATACTTTTCTACTAGTTGAAAACTAGATGACCACAGAGATAAAAATTCCCTTTCTTTCCGGACATAAGTATTATCATTAGTTTGAGTATATTGAGTCAAGTATATTGAGTACATGCAGTATATATCTATTAAAAAATAGAAAGAAATAATTTGACAAATAAAAGTCATTATCAAGCAATAATTATGCCCATCATTTGAATTACATTTAATAGTGTGCAAAGCACTTCCACAAATGTTACCTAATTCTATAACCAAGTCAAAAAATTAGTATATCTTTCATGTAGTTAACTGAAAGGAAAAATATTTTGAACTTACTAATACATCATAAACAAAAATTAAGAACATTAGTTATACCTTTTTTGTACTAAAGGAGCACTCTTATATTGTTATCCATATTGACAGAAGCAAGAATGTTAATAATTATGCATTGCCACACTGATAATAAGAAAATTTATAATTTCACAAGAAACTGTGTGATTGTATCATCCTTGCAAAATCACAGTGTTTTATGCTGAGGCTCTGAAAATAAATTACTTAAAAGTCATGAAATTTCAGCATAGCAATAATTAGCAAGTCATCAACTCTCTCCCTCTTTTGATATTAGATTTAATACATAAATACCCAGCCAATGTGAATAAAATCTGTATAAACAAGCATATCTCAAGAAAGCACTCAATCAGGTAACCAACTTCCATACACAATCGTGTCATAAATAGGCCCTCACACACACATCATATATATATCACCTTTGAAGTGTAGAATATGTCTTTTCTCTTTATAATGCCATCAGCAATCTTGCTTCTAATGGCTCGTCCAACTTCCTCTTCATTACCATATGCATAAGCTGCATCAATATGACGGAATCCAGCATCAATAGCTATCTTGGTTGACTCTTCAGCTTTACTTTTAGGCTTCTAAAGTAAAACAAAAGATAGTATACAAGTATCTAGCTGATGGAGATACAGTTCATTCCACAAGCACTGACATTCACTATTCCTTCATGTTTTGTGTTAGTTTTGCTGTAAAGTTCTCATGAGTTTGTTTGGAACTTTTCCATTTTTAGAAGTGAAGTTGGACATACTGGAAAAGTCTTTAATTCAATGAAACTGGGGTAGATTTTCTTTGGTACTGGAAGTCGGCTAGGTCACACCTAGGTCAGGGTTTGGATAAATAACTGCCAGGAGCCGGTCCCAACACTTTGTAGGGTCCCGCACGGAGGGAGGGAGAGGCGCGGTGGGAAATGAATCAAGGAGACAGGAGAGACTTTTCTGGTTTAAGGCAGCCCGACCCAGAGAGCAAGAGAGAGAAGGGTCGTCTTAGTTTATTGTTATCTTTTTATAGTTGGTAAGGCAGTAGTACTTTGACCACGTCGGTGATTGGCTAGGCAAGAAGCAGGTACCTCGTGGTCTCTTCATGTCAATCACTGGAGTTTTCTAAATAATGGCCCGAGACTAGTGTCTCTTTTCATGTTAGCTATTAAGATCTTTAAACAATGGTTAGAGACAGTGGTCTTCTTCTCTTGTTGATTATTAGGGTCTTCTCTGTTAGTTAGTAAAGAGTAAACACTTTGTCATTCCTTTTCATGTTAACCATTAGGATCCTCTAAAGAATGGTCTGAGACAGGCATATTTGTGATTTGTAATTAACAGCTGAAGCAAAACTAATCTTAGACTTCTATTAACTTTACCTAAGCAGGAAGAGAAGACAAACCCATCTCAAAGGTTATACAGTCTCTATTTGTTCCTTCTCTGCTCTTCCTTATCTCTTCCTGTGAGGACAATGGGTGTCCACCATCCCTTATTCTAAGTTTCTCTTAAACTACTCTAAGAAAGGCATTTCTTTTGTATTTGTCTGTTTGCCCGATACCAAATGTAATAAACTTGGGAATCTAGTTATTTTCCTGAAGTAAGATGTTTGCTATCTAAGAGCTGAGAAAGAGAGGAAGGGGAGTTGTCTCTGGAAAGCCCTTCAGGGCCTTCTTGCAAGCTTGCTTATCTCATGTGAAGGGAGGGGTGAGCAGCTGGGAGAAGTCAGCAGGGGCTGGGCCGGCCTCGCTGCTCTCAAGCTGGCTGTGTTAGAAATCATTCCTCTGAGCTCTTTTCCCCAGAAATTCCTGTACAGGTTTTCCCAATATTATTTTATAAACCAAGGAGGTAGTAAAGGGCCCCTCTCAGAAGGCATCTCCCCTGAT
The DNA here is from genome assembly GCA_028571685.1 of Heterohyrax brucei. Taxonomy (NCBI): domain Eukaryota; kingdom Metazoa; phylum Chordata; class Mammalia; order Hyracoidea; family Procaviidae; genus Heterohyrax; species Heterohyrax brucei. The sequence goes on along the minus strand of CM053142.1, from coordinate 58,316,216 downwards.
CCTTGTGCCAGGAGAGGAGGGGGTATCTTTTTGAAGAAAATTTAATTAGGAAGCCAATTAATATCAAGGGCAGTAGGCTAAAAAACATGTCACAGGTGAGATGCTTCAGCCTGTCATTTGCAGGGACTCGTGACTTTGTCTAGAAGGGTGATGGCGGACCTCCGCAAATAACTTACAGCATATGGTTATTTTCATAGATATTATTTATTGGCGTGAAGCAACACAAAGCAAAGTCAGCAAATGGACAAGGTGCATGGAGGGAAGTACAGAGGAAACTATCCAGAGGTTTCCAAGAGTTTCTAGTGGAATCATATAGAATACAACTGATTCCACTAGGGTGGAACTTTGACAACGCATGGGGAATGTTATATAGTCGGAAGCTCATTAGAGACTCAATGTCCAAGCTTTTTACTGGGGGCTGGTCACATAGGCATTTGCCACCTAGCACATACCAAAATGCCAGGCTCCCAAAAGAAAACAGCTATTTACTCTAAACCTCATTGTGTGTGCAAGCAGTTTAGACACCAACACCCTTATCAGTAGGAGAGAATGATGGGATCCCTCCTTAGATTCTATTTCTAGATGCCAGTCAGGGCCAACTGTGAAAGTAAAACTTTCTATTGATAAGAATTGTTCTTCATTTTTTTTGTACAGAGCCACACAATTTTATAAAAGAGCTAAATGAAAAGTGTAAATTGCATAGTCAGGAATCTAGATTCGAACACAAGGAATTAATTGTAGACTTAAGAGATTAAAAAAGCAAATGTCTGCCCTAAAAGCCAAAAGATCAGCTAAACTAGCGAAGAATAGTAAAATTTAAAATTACAGTTTGTCCGCTGAAACTCCGATACACATAGTAGATTATGTTTGACAAAAGACCAAAAACAAAATTAAACAAAATGTTTTTCATGTGTTTTTTAAGTATTTTGGAAGCTTTGTTTTTCAACCTAATCACCAGAAACTAGATACCAGTCTTAATGGCCTTTGATGACCCCCAGCAACACTCCTTCCTTAGGTGTACTACTAGCCTGAGAAAGTTATCAAGTTTGACGCCTCAGAGCTGTCCTTGAACTGTCCAACTCTCTCATTTCCTATGCAGTACTCGGTAGAGAACCGTTGTCAGTTGTCCTTCACAACATGTCTTGGACATTTCCTTCCATATAACAAAGAAGTTAGACTCAAAAGTTTACCCATTAGTCCACTGGCACACAGCAAAGGGTCTGAAAGACAAATTTGGTATGCAGATTATCTGGCATCTAGTCTACTGACTTGTTCTCTTGGCTCCCTCTTCTGTGAGAGGAAATTCTAGCAATTTGCTTCAGATGTAAGATACATTAACAAGGACCAAGTATTGAAGAACTGGTCTTTTAAGATTTCAGTATTTCCACCAAAAAGGTGTCATCTTTCCTCCCAGGATGAATTTCCAGCATTGAGAGACATCTGAGGGCAACAGCTCAGTTCAGGTGTGCTGTTTATTGCCTGGCAGTCAGCACTAAAACTGCAATTCTCACCCACAATTCTTTAGGCATCTTCGTTTCCAGGACTCTTTACCTTAAAGACTGCTGTGCACCCTGTCTCATTGGTGGGAGGAAAGATTTCTTGAATTGTAGAACGAAATAGAGAACCCCTCCCACTGTAATCATATCAATGCCAGGCAGCTGGAGGCAGTGCTCTTGACTACTAGGTTCACCTCTTCTGAGGAGCTGTGAAGACCATTAAGATAGAAGGAAACCTCAATGTCCGGAATAATCTGTAGGTGACCACACATCAGACCTGGAAGCACTGAGTGAATTGTGTCCACCTTCTGAGTTTATCTATGGATTTTCTGTGGCCTGCGGATACTGAGACCCCTGTGGCTCCCCCAGAGTCAACCAGGAACCAGGAATGGGACACTTCAGTTCAGCCCCTACTCATGCTAGGGCTGTTCTTATTCGAATAGTCAAGTCTAAGAGCCGTATCCTTACCTCTTCCGATGCATAGGTGCCAAATCCCAGGACAGGAATGACATGACCATCATTTAGTTTCACACACTGACATTTGAGATCCATCTTCTGCCACTGTTCTGATTCAACAGAGACTGTTTTCTTCCTCTGCTTTCCCAAGAGATATGAGCAGCAGGCATACAATGTTCCAACTGCCCTCATCAACTCTTATTCATAGGCATATGGGAGGAGCCACAGTTAAAAGGACTATGTCATGAAATACTGTTAGAATTGTGCCTAATTGACTGGTTGTTTTTTCAAAAAATAATTCTTAATTATTCTATAATGATAAACAAATAATAATACCTTGGGTTAGTAAATTCACTCTTCAGAATCTACTACACATTATCTGAAATTGCTAAGAGATATTTACCAAATGGATGCTAAACATTTGTTATATTAAGAAAATAAACAATTGTAGTCATATCCAATTCATAGAGACCCTAGAACTCTCCACATACTAACTCTGTTTTATTTTTTGCTAATGGTGATATTCCTTCTTGATGGCACACCATTTGAAACATTAAATATCTTAGACTTCACACACACACTCACAACACCAGCACAGAGCATGAACACGATTCAAATGGTTGGTGAGACATTTCCAATGTGTTAAATCTCAAGAAAGAATGAAAAGCAGATTTGAAAGAAAAAATTGTGATATTAATTTTCTCATCTACAAAGTTATTTTTCTTTCTACATTCTTTATTCTGTAATAAAAAATAGTCCTGGCAAGGCTTCAAGTAAAAAGACAATCTGGCACAGTTCCTGCTGAATTGTAAATCATTAACATCAATTTGCTTCCTGGAGTAGAAATGATTAACATCATATTGCAATAATGAACTGGAGCCCTGGAGTTTGTTTAAATCTATAACCCAGTAACACAACTTCTGGAAAAGTATCATAAAGAGCAAAAAATTATGAGAAATGTTGTGTGTACCTTATCATCTTGCTGTATAATATTCAATAAAACAAGAAACTATAATCAGTTGAAACTGCTTTGAATTTGGAAGAATGCAAGGATGCACTAATACAAGGAAATATCATGAAGCCTTAAAAATTTAACATGCAAGTATTGCATATAAGAATAATTAAAAATATAGAAAGAAAGGATATTACTGGATTGATTAGAAAAACAGAATATATATTATGCACAGAGAATAATACCATATAGTAACATAATGTGCATTAAGGGAGGCAAAAGCCTCAAATTGTGAGCAGCAATTATTTCCGAATAGTATGACCATGTGTAATTTTTTATTCTCCTACAGATACCATCAAAGTTCTCTGAGTTATTATTTAGCATATTTTTAGTTACAAAAGAGTGCTTTCTCTTAAAGAGACAAAAAATCTACATAAAACAATGAAACACACATGAGTTTCCTAACAGATATCCAACGCTCCAAATGTTTATCTCAAAATGCCTTTGTTCAGCTGACACACATCTCACTCTCTACCCTTCTGTCTTTTTTGTTACTTGTCCGTCTGTAATTAAACTTCTGATTTAACACAAAATTTGCAAAGAAGTTTACTGGCATTGATCTGGGTTGGACTTTCTGGACACTGTCATCATCTCTTTTCTCCCTTAAACTGGGATTTTTTTGACAGCCCTTAGATTTGAGGTTTGAACAGATGCAGGTCCTAATTCCTCCCAGCTGGCCTAGTTAGATATGCTACAGTTTGTCAAAATCTCTGTTGCAATGGATTGGGTTTAGGACCAGAATTACTTGCTTCCATATATAATACTTAGCAATTCTGGAATGTCTTTTAATAACCTTTGGTAGTAACCTCTTCTCTGATTTCTGTGTGAGTTGAATTACCTATAAATTGCATGAAAAATAACTGTAATGATTCTGTGTGTAGGGTGATCCTTAGTTTTATGAGCAGCTACTGTGAAGTATTTTGGCTATTTACTTACTTTCCGTGATTCTCCTTTGCTTCCCATTTCAGAGATACAATCCCCTCCTCCATCACTATCGTGATTGCAGGAGAAATGAAATCTTGGAGCAGGAATTACAAACTCTCGAGATTATGGGGTAACTTGAAGGTTAATTTAAAGCACAGAATAAGTGAAAACATTTGAATACACACTGTTACGACAATGTATACAACCTTTTCTGGAAATGGATTTGTGTTAAACTTTAAGGCAAATTATCAGATTCTCAAAAGATCAGTCCTAAAGGACTTAAGCCTCACCTTCAGTGAGACATATTTTACTGTATGATTTGTACTCCTCAAGCCGTTGTGCTAGCTTTGATAGCTAGAAAAGTTTTCCCTAGATAAAGCAAATAAAAACTAACACAAAATTTCCATCCACGAACTCAGATGGGTAAGAAATAAGGCAGAAGCACATCACTGAGAAACGATGGTACTGAAGGAAGAAGCTCAAGTTTTGCTGAATACTTTGATGAAAAACAAATTTCTGGGAATTGCCTGAGCACCCATTAAGAATTAATCAATAAATGGATACAACACTGGAGGTGGCCACTCCTCTACACCATGAAATTTGAAAGATAGCTACCCAGCCAATCAACTAGAAGAGATCTGTATTTGTACTCACTTTAAAGAAGTGATTTATGATAATGCAAGAATTATCAATATCATTAATATCATTATCAATATCATTAATATCACAAACAAATAAATTTCACTGAGGCTGATTAAAAAATGATTCTGGTCGTGTATTGACAGGGAACTTCCAGAATTCAAGCCAGATTCAGAAGAGGATATGGAAGAAGGAACATCACTGCTGATGTCAGATGGCTCTTTGCTGAACATGGTGATTATCAGAAATAGGTTTGCCTGTGATTTATTGACTGTGAAGACATTACACTGTGTGGATCATAAAAATTTATGTATAACATTGAGAAGAATTTGGAATTCCATAGAACTTGATTGTGTTCATGAGGACTCTGTACATGCATCAAGACACAGTCATTTGAACAGAACCATGGAATATTACATGGTTTAAATTTAAGAAAAATGTGTGTCAGGCTACATTCTTTCACCATACTTATTCAATCTGTGTCCTGAGAGTATAATCTGAGAGCTGAAGTATGTGAAGAAGACCAGGGCATCAGAATTGGAAGACTCATTAGCAATCTGTGACATACAGATGACACAGCCTTGCTTGCTGAAAGCAAAGAAGACTTGAGAGACTTACTGATGAAGATCCAAGACCACAGCCTTCAGTATGGATTACACCTTAATACAAAGAAAAAAAAATCCTCATAACTGGACCAGTAAGCAACATCACTATAAAAGGAGAAAATACTGGAATTGTCAAGGATTTCATTTTAGTTTGCTCGAAAATCATCACCCATGGAAGCAGCAATCAAAAAAAAAAAAAAAAAACAACTGAGTCAACTCTTCAGATAGGAGCGGATTGGACTCGGGGACACAGAGTGTCCATATCGTGTGTACACTTCATGATCCTGTGCATCTACAGAATATCATCCTACTGGCCTCTTAGTTCAGGGTAGTGGAGATGGTGGAGAGGAGGGGACAGAAGGTTGTTAAGAGGACATGACATGTACGGAACAGAAGGAGGAATGTGTTGTCTCTTGGCAAGGAAAGCGAGGGAGTTGCAGATACGTAGCCATGTGAATTTGAACTGTAAACTTTCACTCAATCACAATTAAAAAAAAAAATCAGCAGAGAGGGTGCAGGGCCAAGATAACAGACTAATCACATACTTCCTAAACAAGGAGGGATAGCAAAAAATACAGAGACAATTGATGAAGAATTGTTGACTGAAAACTTCACTAACGTCATGGAAGAAGAGAACACAGATGTTCAAGATGCTTATTGAACATCACAAGAGGTAGACCCCAGAAGAAAGACACCAAGACATATTATAATCAAACTTAATAAAATTAAACGTAAAGGCAGCCAGGCTTAAAGCAAAAGTAACGTACAAAGGTAAGCCTCGTAGGCTGTCCTTTGACTTCTCAGTAGAAACCATGCTGGCAAGTAGGCAGTGGAAGAAAAAATTCCAAACAAAAATTATATAACCTGCAAAATCATCTCTCAAACATGATGGTGAAATTAAGACATTCTCAGATAAACAGAAGCTTAGAGACTTTCAATAACCAAACCAAATTACAAGAAATAATGAAACTCTTTGATTAGAAAATTAGTAACATGAGATGTGTCATGGTTGGAATTGTGTCCCCCCAAAAATGTGTGCAGCCACGTGGCTGGGATATGGTTCCCAGTATCTTGGAAATGTCCTCCATTGTGTGGCTTTGCTAACTGTGTGTTAAAAGATTAGGGTGGGGCTACGAATTCTGCATAGGATTACTTCCCTGTCCTGCTGTAGGGGGAGTTTCCCTGGAGTGTGGCTTGCCCCACCCTTAATGCTTTTAACTTGCAAGGAATAAAAGGAAAAAGAAACAAAGGACAATTTGAGAACCTCGCTACCATCAAGCAAGCAGCACCGGGAGCAGAGCGCATCGTTCAGACCAGAGGTTCTTGCGTTAGGATGCTCCCTGGACAAAGACTGATGCAATACCAGACTTTCCTCCAGAGCCGACAAGGGGAAAGTCTTTCCCTGGAGCGGACACCCTGAATATGGACTTGCAACCTACTGGACTGTGTAAGAATAAATCTTTCTTTGTTAAAGCCATCCACTCTGTGGTATTTCTCTTAGAGCAGCCTAGCTGACCAAAACAAGATGTATACTCAAGAATGCAATGCAGGACACAGTGTCCAGAGTTGTACTTGGTTCAAGAAGTTACAAAGCTCAATCAAATCTAAAATATTAAATTATGGCAACAGACATCTTAACAAGTAAATTATGACATCATCACATTATAAAGAGGGATATATTACAGAATTTATAGTCCTTTCAGATGGAGAGAAAGTTAAGGGGATATACAGAAGTTAAAGATATTTTTCTTTTTTTAATGATGATTGAATGAAAGTGTGCATTCCCACATAAATTTGCATGCTGACCTACATGCAGCTTCCACTGCTCCCCCTGCCCGGTGACAGCACACTCTTCCTTTCTGCTCCATACATGTGTTATCTTCCCAACAGTCTCCTATCTTCTCCTCTCCACCCATTCCCCTTCCACCACTATGAGGTCAACAGGACAACCTCCTATAGATGCCTAGAACCATAAATCACTCACACAATATAGTCACTGTGCATCACCAAGTCCAATCCATTGCTGTCTGAAAAGTTGACCTTCATTATGGTTTATGGACAGGGGCAGCATCAGGGCTGGGGCCCCTGCTCCCAGGAGAACTCCAAGGCCCCTGGACTATCAATTGCAGTCTTTTAGTGGGTGATCTCAGGGTACACCCCTATTTATACTTGTGTTGCCAGTGAGACTCAACTTTGTGAGCTTCACTGTGGCTATCACTGGTGGTGGCTGGGTACCACCTGGTTTTTCCTGTCACAAGTTGATGTAGACATCCACTCACGTGGGTCTCTCTGTCTTCTGGATTCTCTTTCCCCCATGTTGTTATGGACCTTGGTGATCATCCATTCCTGCTGAGTTGGAACCATTTGCTGTACCCTCAGATGGCAGCTTGGCAGCTTTTAAGACCCCAGATGACCCTCACCCACGTGGGATGTGGAGAGACCTCATTAGCAAAATGCTAGTTGTGCCAATTGGCTTTAATTTTCCCTGACAGCGTGGTCCTCGCCCCCCCGTCCCACATACTCTGTCCTTGCAATATTGGGTTAAGATGGGAGGAGTACACAAGTTATGTTGAAGTCCCATTAATATTGATCTTCTTACTAATGTGTGCTGTCGCCACTTTCACCCAACAAAATTTCTAACAACTATCTAATCTAAACCCACTCCCCTCACCCTCCCTCCCTCCCCAGCCTTGCAGCCTTCAAACAGTCTTTTCTGTTATGCATGAGTCTGCTTCTAAGTTCTTATCACAGGGGTCTCATACAATAGTTGTCCTTCTGTCGCTGACTACTTTCACTCAACATAATGTCCTCCAGTTGAAACCTGGTTAAGAGATGTTTACTGCTATCATCATTGTTTTACATCATTGTGTTCCATTGTGCATATATACCGTAGTTTACCTATCCATTCTTCTGTTGTTGGGCATCTGGGTTGATGCCATCTTTTTGCTGTTGTGGACTGTGCTGTGATGAACATTCACGTGCATGTATCAGTTGGTGCGAATGGCCTTGATTCTGCAAGATATATTCCAAGCAGTAGCATTACTGGGTGAAACAGTATATCTATATTCATTATTTTAAGTTAGTGACAGATTGCTTTCCAAAAGGGTTACACCATTTTGCAATCCCACCAACAGTGAAGGACAGTTCCAGTCTCTCCACAGCCTTTCCAGCATTTACTGTTTCGCATGTTTTGGATCCTGGTCAACCTTGTTGGGGTGAGATGGTATCTCATTGTCATTTTGATTTGAATTTCTTTAATAGCTAATGACCGTGAGCATGTCTGCATGTGTTTTTTGGCTGCCTGGATCTTCTTTTTAGAGAGGTGTCTGTCCATCTCCTTTGCCCACCGCTTAATTGGATGATTTATCTTTTTCTTGCTGATATTTCGTTGTACCTTATAGATTATGGAGATCAGGCATAAGTCTGACATAGAGTTGCCAAATATTTTTTCCCATTCTGTAGGTGGCCTTTTAACTCAATTAATAAAGTCTTTGGATGAGCAAAAGTGACTGATTCTTAGTAGTTCCAATTTATCTATTTTCTCTTCTGTTGTTTGTGGTTTGTTTGACAGCTTTTGAAGTCTGTCTATGTTGTGTATTAAACCTTCCATTGTTGTTCCTACTTTTTCTTGGATGAGCTTTATCATTTTAGATTTAATATTTAGGTCTTCTATCCAGTTTAAGTTGGTTTTTGTATAAGGTGTAAGATATGGGTCTCATTTTAATTTAGTGCAGATGGACATCCAATTTTCCCAGCACCATTTATTGAAGAGATTGTTTTTACCCCAGTTTAATGTCTTAGGGCCTTTGTCAAATATCAACTGTTCATAGGATGATGATGTCATCTCTGGGTTCTCGATTCTGTTCCTTTGATCTATCTGTCTGTTTTTGTACCAGTATCAGGCCATTTTGACTACTGTGGCAGTGTAATATGTTCTAAGGTCGAGTAATGAGAGGCCTCCCAGTGTGTTCTTCTTCTTTAGTAATGCTTTACTTATCTGAGGCTTCTTCCCTTTCCAGACAAAGTTAGTAATTTGTTCCTCCATTTCATTAAAAATGTCACTGCAACTTGTATTGGGATTGCATTATATAGGTAGATTGCTTTGGGTAAAATAGACATTTTCACAATGTTAAGTCTTCCTATCCACAAGCAAGGTAGGTTTCTCCATTTATGTAACTCTCCCTTAGTTTCTTGTAGTAAGGGTTGGTAGTTCTCTTTGTAAATGTCTGTTATTTCTCTGGTTAGATTTATTCCTAGGTACTTTATCTTCTTAGGGGCTATAGTAAATGGTATTGAGTTGGTGATTTCTTCCTTAATAATCTCGCTGTTGGTATAAAGGAATCCTACTGATTTATTTATGTTTATCTTGCATCCTGAGACTTTGCTGAACTCCTCTATCAGCTTGAGTAGTTTCCTTATGGATTCTTTGGGAGTCTCTGCACATACAATCATATCATCTGCAAATAGGGAGATTTCAGTTCTTCTTTGCCAATGCAGATGCACTTTATTCCTTGGTCATGATGGATTATTTTTTGATATGTTGTTGCATTCTATTGGCAAGAATTTTGTTGAAGATTTTTGCATCTAGATTCATGAACGATATCAGTCTACAGTTCTCCTTTTTTGTTGATTCTTTCCCTGGTTTTGGTATTAGGGTTATGCTGGATTCATAGAATAAATTCGAGAGTATTCCATCTCTTTTCTATACTGTCAAACAGTCTCAGTTGTATTGGAGATAACTCTTCTCTAACAGCTTGGTAGAATTCTGCAGTGAAACCATCTGGGCCCAGACTGTTTTGGTTGGCAATTTTTCAGTGACTTTTTCAGTCTCTTCCTTTGTGATGGGTTTAAGTTGTTCTGTGTCACTTTGTGATAATTTTGGTAGGTGATAGGAATCAAGGAATTTTTCCATTTCCTCTAGATTTTTGAATTTGTTAGAACACAGTCTTTCATAGTATTTAGCTATGACATTTTTGATTTCTGCTGGATCTGTTGTGACAACTCTCCTTTCATTTCTTATTTGGGTTATATGTTTCCTTTCCTGTTTTTCTTTAGTAATTTAACCAGTGGGTTTTCAATTTTTTTGAGCTTTTCAAAAAACTAGCTTTTGGTCTTTTTAATTTTTTCAATTGTTCTTCTATTCTCTAACTCATTTTGTTCTGCCCTGATCTTTATGATCTGTTTTCTTCTGGTGCCTGAGGAGTTCCTCTGTTGTTCTCCCTTTACTTGTTCAAGCTTTAGGGTCAGTTCTTTGATTTGGTTTCTTTCTTCTTTCCATATGTGTGCACTGATGGAGATAAACTGACCTGTGAGTGCTGCTTTGGCTGTATCCCATAGGTTCTGGTAGGAAGTGTTTTCATTCTCATTGGAATCCACGAATTTCTTTATTTCATCCTTGATTTCTTCTATAACCCATGGTTTTTTGAACAAGATGTTGTTCAGTTTCCATCAGTTTCACTTTCTATCTATGTTTTTTCTGCTATTGATTTCAGCTTTTATGGCTTTATGATCTGAGAATACACTTTGTATGAATTCAATGGTATGGATTTTGTTGAGAATTGCTTTATGTCCTAACACATGGTCTATCCTGGAGAATGTTCCATGTGCACTGGAGAAGAAGGTGCAGTTGTCCACTGATGCATAGAAAGTTCTGTGTATGTTGATGAAGTCAAGATGGTTAATTGTGGCAATAAGGTCTTCTGTGTCTCTACTGAGCTTTTTTCCAGACAATCTGTCCAATATTGAGAGTGGAGTGTTGAAGTCTCCTACTATTATTGTGGAGGAATCTATCTCCTTTCTGAGTGCAGTCAGTGTTTCTTTGATGTATTTAGGTGCTCTAATATTAGGTGCATAAATATTTAATGTTGTTAAGTCTTGCTTGTGTATTGAACCTTTCAGTAATAAATAGTGTCTATCCTTGTCCAAGGTGGTGGATTTTACATTAAAATCGATTTTGTCTGAGATTAGAATAGCCACACCTGCTTTTCTTTGTTCACTGTTAGCTTGATATACATTCTTCCATCCTTTGATTTTCAGTTTGTTCATATCTTTAGGTCTAAGGTGAGTTTCTTGTAGGCAACATATAGATGAGTGATGTCTTTTGATCCAAGATGTCACTCGATTTCTCTTTACTGGAGCATTCAGCCCATTCACATTCAGTGTAATTATTGATAAGTGTGTGTTCAGTGCTGCCATTGTGATATGTTTATTTTTGAGTAGATGTTTTCTCTGTTGTTCTTATTAATCTGTTCTGAGACCTTCTTTGTGCGTTGATTTTTTACCTTTTTCAGGGTTGGTTTTGTGGTTGTTGAGACTTCTGTATTACATTTCTTGATATGGTATGTTGCTTCTTTATTATGCTTTACGGCTGCCCCTATGATCCTTCTTACCAAACTACATATAACCCCAATTTTGATTGCTACCAGTCTTGTCAACTTCCTCTCCATCTGGAAGGACTATAATGACTGTAGTACATCACTCTTTTTAATATGATGATATGGTTTACATGGTATGAACACTGGATTGTTTCACTACTACAGCTTTGATTGTGTTTGGAGCCTTCCCTAACTGAGTAGGGTTCTGGATAATGTGTCCTTCTAAAATACAAAGTTAGAGGTTTCGTTCTTCCAAGTCAAGAGATTCCTTCAGCATTTCTTGTAGCTTTGGTTTGGTTTTTACAAAGTCTCTGAGTTTGTTTATCTGTAAATGCATTTGTTTCATTTTCATATTTGAAAGATAGTTTTGCAGGATATATAATTCTTGGTCGGAAGTTCTCCTTCAAGGCTTTGAATGTGTCATGCTGTGATGTTGCATGGATGTGATTTTTAGGGGGCCAACAGGTGGTAGCTTAGTCATCTGGTACTGCTTTAAAAGAAATACCAGTACATTGGAAGTCTGAATTCAGAGTGCTGGCTCCAGGGAATGCACTCTCTCTCTGCCGTTTCTGGCGGAAGGTTATTGTGTTGCATCAGTCTTGTTTTGTCTGAGAGCATCTTGGCACAGGATCCTTGGGTCCAGGACACATGCTCTGCTCTGGCACTGCTTTCTTGATGGAATGAAGTTCCCAACCCTCTGCTTGCTTCCCTTTCTTTTTACTGCTTGTTGGATAAAAGAATAAAAGATGATGCAAGCCACACTTGAGGGAAATTTCCTTTATATTGGAGCAGGGAGGGGATGTTAAGAAAGGTGTTATGGTCCTACCCTAATCCTCTTTTAAAAGAATTCCATCTCTTAACCACAGGCAGAGATTAGGACATACAGCATAGAAAAAACAAAAATGGAAAATAATCACAAAATACTGGGAATCATGGCCCAGGCAAATTGTTATACACATATTTTGGGGGACACAATTCAACACGTACCAGGTGGAATATGATGGGCTGAATTGTGTCCCCTAAAAAAATGTGTGTAATTATTTGGCTAGACCATGATTTCTGGTATTGTTTGATATTCCTACACTTTGTAAATTCTACCTTTATGATGTTAATAAGGGAGGATGGGCAGCGATTTTGTTGGTGAGACAGAGCTCAATCTGTTAGATTCTGTTTTGCATGGAAGCAGTCTTTGGGGATGTAAAAGAAAGGGAGGAAAGCAGAGAATTGGGGGCATCATACCACAAGAAGCAGTGCTAGAAGAAGACCATGTCCTTTGGAAAGAAATCAGGATCCCTGTAGCTCTGAAACTCCCATGACAAGGAACTACCAGAACTTCAAACCAGGTTCAGAAGAGGAGGTAAATGTGTAACAACATTGATGATTTCAGATGGGTCTTGGCTGAAAGTGGAGAATAACAGAAAGATGTTTACTTGTGTTCTATTGGCTTTACAAATATATTTGACTGTGTGAATTATAATAAATTATGGATAACATTGCAAAGATTTGGAATTCCAGAGCAATTAATTGTGCTCTTGAGGAACCTGTTCATAGGCAAAGAGTTGTTTGAACAGAACAAGGGGATATTGTATGATTTAAAGTCAAAAAAGCTGTGTGTCAAGGTTGAATTCTTTCATCACATGTATTCAATCTCTAAGGAAGTGAACTCTATGAAAAAGAATGTGTCATTAAGATTGGAGGGAGACTTGGTATCAAATTATGTTATGCAGGTGAAACAAACTTGCTTGCTAAAAGTTAAGAGGACTAGAAGTGTGCTTACTGACGAAAATAAAAAACCACAGCACCTTTCTGTAAAGACAACCAAAATTCTCACAACTGGACCAATAAGAAACATCATGATTAATTGAAAAAATACTGAAACTGTCAAGAATCTCATTTTACTTGGATCCACAATCAACACCAACAAAAACAGCAATCAAAAAATAAAATGACATGTTACATTGTGTGAAGATGCTGCAAAAGACCCCTTTAAAGTGTTAAAATGCAAACGTGTCATTTTGAAGGGTGAGATGCACCTGATCTAATCATAGTGTTTTCATTTGACTCAGATGCATGCAGAAATTGGACAGTGAATGAGGAAGTTTGCCAAGAGAGCCTGGCACATTTGAACTGCGAGCCTTTTGGTTAGCAGCCATAGCACTTAACCACTGTACCACCAGGGTTTTCATCTAAGTGGAAGGAGATGAAAAAAACTAACAATTAAAAGATTACAAAGGTAATTGTATAATTTATCAGGTAGTGACAAGTCCATGTAAAAAATAAAACAACTGTGATTAGAGAGGTAGGGAGTGTTCCGAGAGAAGTAGATGGGTCTGAATATTTATGTAACAAAGGTTTCTAAGGCAAAGTTTCTTTGATATGAGTACAATTGAACTGAAGTTTGCAATAAGCCATGACTCAGGTGATTTCCAGGGAGGAGTATCTGGACAGAGAAGACAGCACTCTGCAGCAGTAATTCAGCTCTTTTAGATTCCAAAAGCCTGAGAAATGTAATGAAGAGTAATACGAGCCACAATTGGATACCAGTTTGAACAAAAGATGTATAAAATATTTTAGAGTTTAAAATGAGGAAGCTTGAATACGAACTGGATATTAGATGAAATTAGAAAATTATCAATAACTTGCTTAGATATGGTAACTAAATATGAGTTTCTGAGAGAGTATCGTCATCCTTATAAGATGCATGGTAAGGTAGCATTATGAATTGAATTGTGTCCCTCTCCCTGCAAAATAAATGTTGAGATTCTCAATGCTGTGTTAGTAAATTTGACCTTGTCAAGAAATAGAGGTTACCTTTTGTTACAAAAATGAGTTGATCACAGCATAAGGACTGTACCAAACATAATTGTGAGGTGCCAAGCCAGCCAAGTGCTATCAAAGTTAAAATAGATGCAGACACACAAAAGGGGAAGAGTAAGGCAGATAGGTAACAGAGACAAAAGAATCTTCATGGGTAGTAAGCTCAAGAATTACAGCAGCTACCAGAAGCTGTAATAGAAAAGGAAGGACCACCCAATAGACACATGACCAAATATCAAATTCTAGCCTCCTGAGGCAATCCTGATGAAGTAGTTAAGTTCTATGGCTGCCAATCAAAAGGTCCACAGTTTAAATTCACCAGGTATTCCTTCAAAACTCTAAGGGGCAGTTCTACTCTGTCCTATAGGGTCCCTATGAGTTGCAATAAACTAGAAGGCGATGGGTTTGGTGTTTGTTGTTTTCTTAGCCCCCAGAGCTGTGAAAAAATGAATTTCTTTTCTTTATGGCTACTCACCTGTGGCATTACTCTCATAGCAGCACTGGGCAATCAAAGCAATCATGTAGATGCCTGATGTCATATCTACCACTTACTTTGAAAATGTTTATGAAAATAGGAATGTTTAAGCAACACGTATAATGGTAAAAATCAAGAACTAGAAGAAGATTAAGTCAGTCCGTAGCTCTACCCCATCATATTGCTAAATTACTTGTACCCAAATACTCATTGCTGTTGAGTCATGTCTGACTCATAGCAACCTTGTAGGTCACAGTAGAACTGCCCCGTAGAATTTCCAAGGAACTCCTGGAAGACTTGAAGTACCAAACTTTTGGATAGTAGATGTAGCACTTAACTCACTGCATCACCAGGGTTTCCAAATGTTCCTTAGAGTTGATTTTCACTACTTATATCAGCATTGTGACCTAGTAACTTCATCCCTTTAAACTGGAGGACTTCAGCAGTCTCTGGCTATCATTGGAGTATGTATGTTTAATTGATCCAGAACCTCTGAAATTAAGAGTTATCAAAAACAAACAAAAGAATGCATGCATCCAAATCGCACACAAAACGTTAACACCCATCTGCTCTTAATAATTCCCTTCAAAACAGAGATTTTTGTGTTGTTAGGTGTTTTTGAACAGGTTCCAAATTCTAGCACTCCTGTGTACAGCAGAAATACTGCCTTACCCCTCACCATCTACACAATTGTTATTATGCTTGAGTCTATTGTTGCAGTCACTTTGTCATTCATCTTGTTGAAGCTCCTCCTCTATTTTGCTGACCCCCTACCAAACACAATGTCTTTCTCCAGTGACCCATCTAGAGAGGTTCTGCTCTCCAGAAACTCACAATTCAAAAAGTTAAGATGAATAGGAGAGGTGTCAGACAGAATTACAGAAAAAAAAAGAATGCAAAGAACAGAAAGCAGAGGAAGCCCTGGTGGGCAGAGGAGGCTCACCTGTTTGCAGACAGGCTTGTACTTGAGCCCTAGCTTGTTCAAGATCATCTCCAGGTCTCTGCAGTTAAAGTTGGACACTCCTATGGACTTGGCCAGCCCTGCATCCTTACACTTCTCCAGGGCCTGAGGAGGAAGGATTGAGAGGAAGAATTAGTGATTTGGCTATAGAACAAATTGGAGATAGAGCTGTTAAAAGAAACAACTATCTAGAAATTAGCACGAAATGGACTGTATTGTCTTGAAGAGTAAAAGTAATACAGAGGAAACTGGAAGAAGATGAAGACAACAAAAATACAGTAAGTGTTTCATGCTTAGGAAAATAGCAGACAGTATGGCACACAGTCTTCAATTTTCTTCCCTCTTTCTCTGTGTCATAATGCAGCAAGCCTTGCTTCCACATTAAGTCATCCAAAGATCCGAATGTTAGGGTCACAAATTGCTAAATCTAAATGGATATATTCCCTTTGCCCCAAGGCTAGCCTTAGGCACTGCTGATCAGTTTTTCACCTTGAGACACTATCGTCAAGTGGCTTTTAGACAGTGATTTCTCTTGAGTTTCCTCTTCATTGCCAGGCTGCTCCTTTTGCTGGAGTCTCATCATCTGCCTGGCTTCTAATATTGAAAGATTTCAGAGCTCAGTCTTCAGATATCATTGTGTCTCTATCTCACTTCACTCCCAAATGATCTAATTATTTCCATGATTTTAAATGCTGTCTGCTAAGTCTCAAATTGATATCTCTATCCTAGACTTAACCTAATACCTGTGTGTCAATAGACTTCCCGATTCAATTGCATACTTACCACCACTGTAGGTATCTGATTAAGGATCACAAGCTGAATAAAACAGAAACTGAGCTTCTGGTCTTCCTCTTAAACTGTTTCTCCCGCAGTTTTTGTCTCAGTCAAATCAAATACCACCAGCAATTTATCCCGGACAAAGACCTCAGCCTCACATCAGCTCTCTCTATTTCATACACGTCATCCAATCCATCAAACATCATGTCATCTCACTTCTCAGAACAGATCTAGAATGTACCCACTTACGTACAGCCTTCACACCTTTATGCCGTCATTTCTCTTTTGGATTGTTTCGGGAACCTTTTCACTGACCTGTCTAACTCTTCTAGTTTATCATCCACACAGCATTTGGATACCCGCATCCAGGAGACAGTATCTAGTACTGCAATACTGCAGCCACTAAGCTACATGTAATTATTGAGTTACTGTAATATACAATTGAGGAACTGATTTTAAGTTTTATTACTTTTTCATTTATTTAATATTAAACACTCACATATCTCTTAAAGGGCATTTCTCTTGCTCTCTTCTCCGCCCAGATACTCTTCCCCTAGAAATGACCTGAGTCATGCTTCATTGCAAATCTTAGTTCACTTGTCCTCATATCAATGAAACTTTCCCTTACAAACTTTTATTACATAAATATCCACACCCATCTGCTGCTCCCAGAACACTCCCCACCTCTCTAATCGTAATTGCTTGATTGTTTCTCATGGACTGATAAATTATACAATTATCTTTGCAATCTTTTAATGGTTACTTTTTTCATCTCCTTCTGCTTAGATATAAAATCTAGGAGGGCAGGTACATTTGCTTCATTATATCACCACCCTAGACAAACTAGTTTCTTCATAATTTTTTGATTAACAAAGTCCTAAGTCTATAAAAGATAGATAAAATATAGCAAGGTTGTCAGAATGTGTTCAGCTAAATTCCAGAAGGAAACATGGTTAGAAATGTAGTCCATAAATCAATTTATCATACAACACAACAAATTTGAAATCAGGGACCAGACGGAGTCAGAACAGTGAGGAAACCTATGGGGAAGAGCACGCATCTCCTGCTATCACAGGCATAAAATTTTACTTGTCAGATGCATGACACAGGACACTAGAATGAAAGCAAGGGATTGGAAGTTCTCAAGTTATCCTCACATGCCGTTCTGGTTCATTACGTTTATTAATGAAAGTCTGAGCCAGAGATGATTCTGCTAGCTAGTTTATAGTAATAGATATTCCAGGATTTATGTTTATTAAACAAAACAAAATATTTTCGAAAAATTTTATCACAGGCCCTTATAGCCTGTGAAAAGGTCATGAAAGCTATATGTATTTTATTCTCATTTCCAGGGGAACTTCACAATGGAGATAGGACTGTACTTGAAGTTGTAAATACCTATAATTCTCTGAAATTTGGTCTCATCTGTCTGGCAACACATGATTAACAAAAATGATTACATCACTATAATTATAAATTTATCATTTCATTTTTCTGTCCCCATCTAAGCCAGATAGAGACATTTTCCCTTTTCACTCTCTGAGAGTAATTTACTGATTTACAGTTCCATAACTTTAAAATCGTATCAACTTCCATTCAGAAAAATCACATTCCAGTATGACCAGGAAAGTGCTTCTTAAGGACTAAGTAGAATTCTAGAGGTACAAGAGGACTTTGAGATCACTTGTCTTATTCCTAACGATAAAGAGAACAGTGAGGTCGAGGACCTCATATGTGCTTTCTTTAGTGAGATGTGTACCAGGTTCCCCCTCTCCTGGCTTCCTCAGCTGGATGCCAGTCAGAGCGAAACTTAAAAGCAAAACCTTTTATGGAGAGTCATCAGTCCCCAGTGGAAACCCTGGTGGTGCAGTGGTGAAGTGCTACAGCTGCTAGCTAAGAAATTGGCAGTTCAGTTCCACCAGGCACTCCTTGGAAACCATACAGGGCAGTTCTAATCTGGATTAGAGGGTCACTATGTGTTGGCACTGACTCGTTGGCGCTGACTTGGTGGCACCTAACAACAACAACAGTCTACTGTTAATTCGTTGGACACAGCCAGTATATGTGTATAGAGGAGCCAAACAGTAAGAGTAAAATGTGTAATGTAGTCTTGAGTCATAAGTAAGAAATTATACACTTACAGAACGATTTAAATAGATGTCTGTCCTGAATGTCAAAGTCAGTCTAATTCAGGAAGGTGTAATAATAGTGAAATTTAAAATTATGAACTTCCTACTAAATACTGGACACTAATTTTAGAGTGCCTTTGATCAACAGCACTACTGGTGTAGTGTTAGCATGGAAGATTCTCATTCTTGCCACCCATGTTGGATTCCCTGGTGGCATACATCCTTTTATCCCTGGTGGTCTAGTTGTTAAGATTTGTGTTCTCACTGCTGCTGTCTGGACTTGATTTCTGGGCAGGAAACAGACATTTAGAAATCCTGGTTGCTTAGTGGTTAAGCACTATTGGTGCTAAGTGAAATGGTCAGTAGTTCAAATCCACCAGGTGTTTCTTGGAAACTCAAAGAGGCGCTACAGTGTCGAAATTGACTTGATGGCAATGTTCTTTTCTTTCTTTCTCTCTCTCTCTTTTTTTTAAAATAAAAGACTAAAAGGAAAAAAACCCAAATGCTTTTCATATATTAATAAATAATTCAGAAAGTTTGCTTTACATTCTGATCACCACAAACTATATTCTTGGTCTTTATTGCTTTGTGACTGCCCCCAGAATACTTCTCCCTTAGTCTTAACAACACGCCGATGCTACCAAATCTGAAGCTTCAGGGCAGTCCTAGAACCTTCTCTTTCCCTCCTGTTGTTTTGCATTACTAAGTCGATAATACCTGTCACTTGTCCTTCATAATAATTCTTGACTACTGCCTTCCTCATTCTAATATTCCAATGTTATTCTAATATAAACTGTATTATAGCTGAGAAAAGTGAGACCCCAAAGTTCAGTCACTAATCACTTGTCACACGGTTAAGTAGTCTGAAAGACAAATTTGCGATGAAGATTATCTAGGTGCAATCATCCACTGACCTGACCACTTTCCTCCCTCTGGTGTTAGGGGTCACATGCTAACCGTTTGCTTCAAATGAAAGGTATAATAGCAAGGATCAAGATTGAAAATTTGATCTTTTAAGGTGGTAGCATTTCCCTTAAAAAGATGTCATTTTTCCTTCCAGGATAAATTTCCCAGCAGTGAGAAACATATGAGGGAAATCTGGCTTATTTCAAGTACACAGTTTATTGTCTGGGCAGCACCAAAACTGTAATTCAAACCCACAATTCCTAAAAAACACAAACCAAGCCTGCTGCCATCAAGTTGATTCCAACTCATAGTGACCCTATAGGTCAGCGTAGAACTGCTTGATAGAGTTTCCAAAGAGTGCCTGGCAGATTTGTACTGCCAGCCTTTTCATTAGCAGATGTAGCATTTAACCACTACCTCACCAGGGTTTCCACCTTTTTGATTTGTCCATGCGAGTTGGATCCGACTCGATGGCACTTGGCTTGGCATGAATAGCAGCAGCCTAGTGACACTGAGACCCCAGGGTGTCCCCCAGTGTCATACAGGAACTGAGAATGTTACAATCCAGGTAGGCTCCCTCTTAGCCCGGATCTGTTTATATATGAATCTACAACTCCACAACCTTTGTCCTTATCTCTGCTTGTGCATAGGTGCCAAATTCCAGGACAGGAATGAAGTGGCCATCATGTACACACTGATGTTCGAGATCCATCTTCTGTCATGGTCATGACTAAACAGGGTTTCTTTCCTCTGTTTTCCTTTTTCATAAGAAGTTTCAGTGGTAAGAGCAACAGGAAAGCAACAGTCCAACTGCCCTGGTCAATTCTTACCTGTAGGCATGTAGGTGGGGCCAAGCAGTACTCCATGGAGACAAACAGAATTGCCCCACTTGACTAATTTTTTTTCTCGAAGAGAATTCTAATTGTCATATAATGATAAATTCTTAATTGTTCTTTAATTATTAAAATCTTGGGTTAGTAAGTTTTCTCCTAAGGTCCACCATACACTGTCCTAAATTATTAGAACATATTCACTGAAGAAGAACTAGATAGGGACATTGTCCTATTTAGTTCCTGATTCAGGGAGGTTTAGGAGGTTAGGATTGCAGGTTTGGATGTGGTTCTTTTATCTGCAGAAACTGTACTTTTATCAGATTGAGAAATTTACTCTTTAAGTTCCAAGTCCCTCATCACCTGGATTTCCTAGTATTGTGAGGAAATTCAGACATCACTCATTTTCTCTTCCCTATTAGAGTGGTTAGCCTCATCACCATCTACCTCTCTTTTTTTTTTCTGTTTTGGAGCAAGTTTTAAGTTCCTTAGGTTTTGAGGTCTTTTAGGTCCTTGCCAGATAGGTCAATGTGTGGCTTACAGGTAAAGAAGATCTTGTGGTTTTTGTTATTAGGTGTTGTTGGGTCAATTTCAACTGACAAGGACACCACGTGAGAGGACTAGAATTGGCCCATTGGGTTTTCTAGGCTGTAATCTTTATTAGAGCTAATTGCCAAATCTTTCCCCCATGGAATGATTGGATTTCAGTTAGCTGCCTAGTGCTTATGCATTGCATCACTATGGCTCCTGAAGACAGAATCAGGCTAATGTATTTGTTTTAAAGGGATGTCCTAGCAAACTACCAGAAGTTGAGTCCTTAAAACAAGAAACATATTTCTTCACACTTATGAAAGTTGGAAGTCTGAATTCAGGTTGTTGGCACTACGCTGCTGTCTCTGATGGCTCCAGGGGCAGTGCCTTCCTTGTCTGTTGTAGTTTATGGTAGCCTCAGGTGTTGCTAGGCTTGTGACAGCATACATCCAGTGTCTTCCTTACCTTCAGAGTTCTTTTTTTTCTCTGTGTTTGTGTGTCTCTGTTCCTCTTCTTTTTTGTGGGACACAACTTTTTAAGAGATAAGTGCATATCATGTGACCTCAGCTATAATGACCGTGTTTGCAAGCAGCATCACACACAGATGTCCTGGAGTTAGGACTTCAACATATAATTTGGAGGAGAGTGGGAAAGTATTAAACTGGAACTTAAGAAACCTTGATGCATACTCTCCTGAATTTTCACTTGAACTGTGAAGTTGGCAAATAGTATGGAATATACCATGGGCTTCCAAAGAGCCGACTAATAATATTAGTTTTAGAATAAATAAAATCAGAACACTCTTTAGAAGCAAGACTGATCAGACTTGGGCTCATTATTTTAAACTTGCAATCAAAAGAGGTCAACCAGAAAAGGACATCATGTTTGACAGAGAGTCAGTGATAAGGAGAGAATCCTCAGTGAGATGGATTGTCACAATAGACAAAGCCATGAACTCAAATAGCAATAATCATGAAAATGCACAGGGCTATGGCGCATTTATTTCTGTTATCCGTAAGGTTTCTGTGAATCAGAGCCAACTTGACGTCACTGTTACGGATTCAATTATGTTCTCCTAAAATGTACGCCTACTTAGCTAAGCCATGATCTCCAGGATTGTGTGATTCTCCATTTTTCATCTGATATGATTACCTTGCTTGTATGATGTTAATGAGGTAGGGTTAAACGCAGTTATGTTAATCAGCCAGAACTCAGTCCATAGGTTTAAGTTGTATCTTGAACCAATCTCTTCCGAGATACAAAGAAAAGAAGTGAGCAGAGGGACAGAGGGACCTTATGCCATCAAGAATGAAGAACCAGGTAGGGCACATTTCCTTTGATTCTGGGATCTTTACTCTGAGAAGCTCCTAGACTAAAGGAAGATGACAGAGACTTTCTCCCAGAGCTAACAGAGAGCTAAAGCCTTCCACTGGAACTGGTACTCTAGATTTGGTCTTTTATCCTTGAGAGAATAAGTTTCTCTTTGTTACAGCCTTCCATTTCTGTTAAAGCAGCGCTAGATAGCTAAGAAAACAAAAAGAAAAAAAGACATTAAGTGATTGGTTAAGCCTGAATTGTCCTAACTGAACTTTCCACTGAGGAGCAGAAATGGGGGGTCATGAAAGAGGGTGACATAGATAGAAAAGCTAAGAGTGACAGCCTTGCTCAAAAGGAAAGAGACGAGACAGTAGACCAGTCTTATGAAGTGTGCATCCTAAATATCTGGGCCTATTTTGGGATCATTTCTGAAATTGTCAGAAAAGATAAGCTCTTGAATCTTAGATGTCTTCTCCTCACCTTTCTTCTGCTTTATTTAGATCTTAGGAATTGTAGTGAATCATGCATCCTGATCTTTCCTGAGGGAGAGACTAAAATGAGTTTTCATGAATAGACTAAAACAATGTCCAGTGGTGTTAGTAATATCAGGTGATGTGACAGACAAATGTGGCCATGAGAAGGAGCAACAGTTACAAGCTTAAGTATTGAGAAGTGCACCTTGGTTCTGAACAAGCGAGTGTTTCCAAGGACATTGCTCCAAGTTTTCAATGAAGTATCTAACATAAAAATTTAGTTTTTCACGTTTAGATGACTAAATTTACATTCTTAATGTTATGAAAAATAAATGTACATTTTTATGAAATATACTCCTCAGTGTTAACATATTTTGTTATCATTGTTCATTTTGCATACAGTATATTAAAGTATGTTTGATAATGCAGGGGAATTTGATTTACTAAATGTACTAGCAAGTTTTTTTATTGGTTTTACATTAAATATTGAAGTGTTTAGGATGATTTTGTGTTTCATACTTGTTTATCTACCTTACATTGTGTTTCAAACATGTCAGAGGGTTCAGTACATTAAATTAATATTTCTTGCAAGCTGAGATATTTTAAGAAATATAGTGTTAAATGTCCAGGAATTTGGGTCTGTCAGTTGTGCCTTTGATTTCCCCCATACCTGAGTTCTAACAATTCCTTCCTCTTGTTCGTTAAATTGTTCCCTCTCTGAGTCTAGCAGAATGGCCCAGAGCGTGCCAGAGGATTCCTACTTTCTGCTCAGGTAATGGCAACAGATCCTGGATCCCTTAGCACTGGGAGAAGGGAGAGAGGTATATTTTGAAGGAAAGTTTTAGATCTATGCATAATAGGTTAGACACAAGCCACTTAGCTTTTCATGATCCAGTGCTGTTTCACTCATTCTGGAGGCGCAAGTGAATTCTTCACTGCTGCTCAGTCTCTGCTGCTGTAGAAGATGCCCTTCAAATGCCATTGCTCTATCCACCATGCTGGCTTCAGCCGATACCCAGTGGGTCAGGTCTAGCTAATCCTAGATAACTATGGACATACTCTCCCTTCCCCTCTGCTCATTCAGATTTCTCAACTTTCCCTTTGATGTTCAAGGCTCTTAGAATATTATATATAATCAATTCATTTGTTCTTTTGGGTCTTGTTGTTAGCAGGATCCCAAGAAGCATACAACTCTTCCATCATCTTGGTCTTGCTCTGCCTACAAATTCTTAGTGCCACTCACAGAAATGTATCTCTTTAGCAACCTGGAGATTGCCTGTTTATTATTTAATACTAAAATAGCTCTTTTATGTTGTTCTATGTATTGACAGAGGTAAGACACGTGATTCAAATGTTAGGAAACTTTACATGTCACAGTGATAATAAGACAAGCTATAATTTGATTGTAGATATGCGTGATTTTTTTCATTTATGTGAAATCACAGTGTTTTAGGCTGAGGCCCCCAAAATAAAATCCTGTGAAGTCATAAAATTTGAACATACCAATGATTAGAAAGCCATGACCTCTCTCTTCTTTGGATACTAGTTTTCTTAGGCAAATATATGTAAATAAAATATGTAGAAATAGGAATATCTCACCAAAGCACAAGATTAATCAAGTAACCCATTTCCATACATGACTTCATAAATATGCGTATACACAACACATGCACAGCACTTTTGAAGTGTAGAATGTTTTTTCTCTTCTCAATGCCATCAGCAGTTTTGCTTCAGATGGCTTGTCCAACTTCCTCCTTGTTACTATACATATAAACTGAACCAATAGGATAAAACCCAGCATCAATAGCTAAACTGACTGCCTTCTCAGCTTTACCCTTAGGTACCTGTTATGGACTGAATGTGTCATCTTCCCCACCCCCCAAAATTCGTGTAGCCCCTTGGCTAGGCCATGATTCCTGGTATTGTATGATGTTCTCCATGTTGTAAATATTGCCTCTATGGTGTTTATGAGACAGGATGGGCTACAGTTGTGTTGGTGAGGTAGTACTCAATGTCTAAGATTGTATTGTGCTTTGAGGCAATCCCTTGAGATATAAAAGAAAGAAGCTAGCAGAGAGATTTGGAGAATCTCGTATCATCAAGGAAAAAGCAGTGTTTAGAGCAGAGTGTGTCCTTTGGAAAGAACTCAAGGTCTGCGTGCCTCAAAAACTCTCAATCCATGGAAAGACTGATTACAGGGCCCTGCCTCCAGATCCATTAGAGAAAGCCTTCCCCTGGAGCTGATGCCCTGAATTTGTACCTTTAGTCTACTGGACTGTGACAAATAATTTTTTTCTTTTTAAAGCCATCCACTTGTGTTGCCTCTGTTATGGCAGTACTGGATGACTAAAAAAGCACTTAAGAAGAAACAAAAGACAAGATTAAGGAATCTACTTGATTGAGTGGTAAGTTAGTGCCACAAACACTGACCACCAGAAAGGACAATTCCCTCATGCCTAGGGTTAGTCCTATTCACCAATTTGCTTGGAACTTTTCCGCTTTTAGAAATGAATTTTTTTTTTAATTTAATATGACTGAATGAAAATGTACATTCCTGTATAAATTTACATGCCCACGTATATGCAGCTTCCACTGCTCGCCCTGCCTGGTGACAGCGCACTATTCCTCTCTGCTCCATACATGTCTCATCCTCCCAACAGTCTCCTTTCCCCTCCTCTCCACCCACTCTCCTTCCTCCACCCAGAGGTCAGTAGGATGATATTTTATAGGTGAATAGAACCATAAAGTGCATCCAATATATGGTCACTCTGCATCGCCAAGCCCAATCCATTCGTGTCCGAAGAGTGGACCTTCATTATGATTTATGGGCAAGGGCAGCATTGGGGCCAGGGGCCATGCTCTCAGGGGAACCCCGAAACCACTGGACCATTAACTGAGGTCTTTTAGTGGAGATCTCAGGGTGCGCCCCTTTTTATTCTTGTGTTGCCAGTGAGACTCAACTTAGTGAGCTCCACTGCAGCTATCACTGGTGGGGCTGGGTACCATCCGGTACTTCTAGTCTCAAGTCGATGTAGGCACCCACTCATGTGGGTCTCTCTCTCTCTTTTGGGCTGTCTTTACCCCATGTCATTTTGGTCCTCGGTGATCATCCGTTCCTGCTGAGTTGGGACCATTTGCTGTGCCCTTGGATGGCAGCTTGGCAACTTTTAAGACCCCAGACACCACTGAACAATGTAGGGTGCAGAGAGCCCTCTTAGTAAAACGCTAGTTATGCCAATTGCCCTCGATTTCGCCTAAGAGCATGGTCCCCTGCCCCGTGCCCCAGCTACTCTGTCCTTGCAATATTGGATTAAGATGGAAGGAGTACTCAAGTTATGCAGAAGTCCACTTAATGTTGTTCTTGTTTCTAACGTGTGCTATCACCAGTTTCACCCAACCAGATTTCTAGCAACTATCTAATCTAAGCCCTCTCCTCCTCACCCTCCTTCCCTCCCCTCCCTTGCAGCTGTCAAAGAGTCTTCTATACGTAAGTCTGGTTTTGAGATCTTATCGTAGGGGTCTCGTACAATATTTGTTTTGTTCCACTTAATATTCTGTTCTGGCTCCTTTTCCTTATGGGCTTTCTTTTCATCCATTTCAGTGTTGGTTTTGTGTCTGTTGAGACTCCTGTATTGTTTCTTGTTTTGATATTCAGTATTAGTTTGCTTTGCAGCTATCAATTTTCTCCCCTTAATGTTCTAAGTTTAAACCAATCTTTAAATTCTGTGCTTCTCCTTAACTTCCTCCCTATCTGAAAAGACTATAAATACTGTAATATACCCCTCTTTATAGTGTGATGATATCATAGTTTGCGTGGTAAGATCTCTCTTTTCGTAATTTCAGTATTTTAGCTTTGACTGAGCTTTGTGACTTCCTTAACTGAGTAGAGCTCTGGATGCTGTGTCTTGCATTGCATCCTTGAGTATACATCTGATGTTATTGATTTTCTAATTGAAGAACTTCTTTCAATATTCCTTGTAATTTTGGTTTGGGTTTTGCAAAGTCTCTAAGCTTCTGTTTATCTGAGAATGTATTTATTTCATGTCATATCACAGAGTAAGTTTTGTAGGATATATAATTCTTAGTTGGAAGTTTCTTTCCTTCAGAGCTTTGTATGTGTCATCCCATTGCCTTTCTGACAACATGGTTCTGGCTGAAAGGTCAAAGGTCAGTCTAAAAGGCTTCCCTTTTTCTGTTAGCTTCAGATTAAGCCTAACTGCCTGTAAGAGCCTCTCCTTATGTTTTATTTCATGATGCTTGATTTTAATATGTGTTGGTATCTTTCTTTTAGGTCTACCTTTTGCAGAGTTCGATGAATACCTTGAGTGGTTATCTTCTTTCTTGATGTGAGGGAAGTTTTCTGTCAACAACTCTTCAACAGTTTTCTGCATTTTCTGCTATCCCTTCCTGTTCTGGAACTCCAATTACTTGTAAATTGTGCCTCTTGGAGTCTCACATGATTCTTAATAACTCTTTATTTCTCTTGATTCTTTTATCTGACTTCTTCTCATAAATGCTAGTGTCAGTTGCTTTATCTTCAACCTCACTGATTTTGCATTCCATTTCCTTAATCCTGCTCCTTTGGCTAATAACTGAATTGAATTGTCTAAATCTGCAACTTTATTATTGATCTACTGAATTTCAGATCATTTTTGTTCTAGCCATTCACATAGTTAAATTTTTCACTTTGTTCTGCTGCAGTTTGTCTAATCTCCATCCTGAGATCTAGAAGGGCTCCACACATAATTTTTTTGTATTCTACATCTGATAATTTCAGGAAGGCTTCCTCATCCGGGAAGATTTTTGATTCTTCATTTGGGAGTTTTCCAGAGCCATGGTGATCTGCTTCTTTAAATGGTTAGATATTGATTGTTGTCTTTGAGCCATCAGAAAGCTGTTTAGCTTCTCCAGTGTTGCACTGGCAGAAGCTATAGTGTAGATCAGAGAAGGAAATGGGGAAGGGTACTGCAGCACTTGGCTTCCAGCTACTGCTGAGTTCTGTGTGACTGTCGTAAGTACAGCTTCTATGCTCAGAGAGATACTGTCAAATCAGGCAGTACAGTTCAGCTTTACAGCAAGCCCCAGCTGGGCCCTCAGATGTGGCAGGCCCCAGCTCTTGGCTGACAAATATGGTGACTTACTTGTGCAGACTCTCTGGAGTCACTGCAGCAGACACTATGACGTAGCTCAGAGAAGGGAGGAGGAAAGGGCACTGTCTCACTTGGCTGCCAGTTGCTGCTGCATTCTCTAGGTATGGCTGTCTTAAAAACAGCTTCTCTCCTGACAGGGGTGCTATCCAGTCAGGGATATTTTACCATTCACTATAAAGGTGAAGACTTCTCTAAAGAAGGTTGATAAAATTTTGGTTGGAATTGCCTTGAATTTATTCATCACTTTTGAGTAGTATTGGCATCTTACCAATAGTCAGTCTTCAAATTCAGAACATAAAATAACTCTTCATTTATTTTGGTCACCTTTAATCTCTTTCAGCAGCATTTTGTAATTTTTGTTGTGTAAGTTCATCTTGGAAACCTTGGTGACATAGCGGCTAAGTGTTACCGCTGGTAACTAGAAGGTTGACAGTTCGAATTTGCCAAGCACTCCTTTTTTTTTTTTTTTATTTAACATGACTGAGTGAAAATGTACATTCCTGTACAAATTTACGTGCCCACCTATATGCAGCTTCCACTGCTCTCCCTGTCCAGTGACAGTACACTATTCCTCTCTGCTCCATACATGTCTCATCCGCCCAACAGCCTCCTTTCTGCTCCTCTCCACCCACTCTTCTTCCTCCAGCCAGAGGTCAGCAGGATGATATCCTATAGATGTATAGAACCATAAAGTGCAACCAATATATGGTCACTCTGCATTGCCAAGTCCAATCCATTCCTGTCTGAAGAGTGGACCTTTGTTATAATTTATGGGTAAGGGCAGCATCAGCGCTGGGGGCCATGCTCTCAGGGGAACCCCGAAACCGCTGGATCATCAATTGAGGTCTTCTAGTGGAGATCTCGGGATGCACCCTTTTTTATTCTTGTGTTGCCAGTGAGACACAACCTAGTGAGCTCCATCGTGGCAATCACTGGTGGTGGCCGGGCACCATCCAGTTCTTCCGGTCCCAAGTCGATGCAGGCACCCACTCTTGTGGGTCTCTCTGTCTTCTAGGTTTTCTTTATTGCATGTCATTTTGGTCCTCGGTGAGCATCCCTTTCTGCTGAGTTGGGCCCATTTGCTGTGTCCTCGGATGGCAGCTTAGCAGCTTTTAAGACCCCAGATGCCACTCACCAATGTGGGGTGCAGAGAGCTCTCTTAGCAAAATGCTAGTTGTGCCAATTGGCCTCGATTTCACCTAAGAGCATGGTCCCCTGCCCCTTGTCCTAGCTACTCTATCCTTGCAATATTGGGTTAAGATGGAAGGAGTACTCAAGTTATGCTGAAGTCCACTTAATGTTGTTCTTGTTTCTAATGTGTGCTATCACCTCTTTCTCCCAATCAGATTTCTATCAAATATCTAAACTAAGCCCTCCCTCTCCCCTCCCTCCCTCTCCTCTCTTGCAGCTGTCAAAGAGTCTTTTCTTCTGTACACAAGTCTGTTTTTGAGATCTTATCGTAGAGGTCTCATACAGTATTTGTCCCTTTGTTGCTGACTACTTTCACTCAACATAATGTCTTCCAGTTGAAACCAGGTTAGGAGATGTTTCCTGAAATCATCACTATTCTTTATGATTGCATAGTGCTCCATTGAGTATATGTGCCATAGTTTACCTATCCATTCTTCTGTTGTTGGGCATCTGGGTTGATTCCATCTTTTTGCTATCGTGGACTGTGCTGCGATAAACATTCTGATGCATGTGTCCATTGGTGTGAAAGGCCTTGATTCTGTAGGATATATTCCAAGTAGTGGAATTACTGGGTCAGATGGTATATCGATATCCATTTTTTTAAGGAAGCACCAGATTGCTTTCCAAAGAGGTTGGACCATTTTGCAACCCCACCAACAGTGTAGGAGGGTTCCACTTTCTCCACAGCCTCTCCAGCATTTGTTGTTTTGTGTTTTCTGGATCATGGCCAATCTTGTTGGGGTGAGATGGTATCTCATTGTCATCTTGATTTGGATTTCTTTAATAACTAAAGATCGTGAACATGCCGCGTGTGTTTTTTTGGCTGCCTGGATCTCCTCTTTAGAGAAATGTCTGTCCATCTCCTTTGCCCATCGCTTAATTGGATGGTTTATCTTCTTCTTATTGATATTTTGTAGTATCTTACAGATTATGGAGATCAGGCGTCGGTCTGCCAACCACTCCTTTGAAACTCTATGGGGCAGTTCTACTCAGTCTATAGGGTTGTTATGAGTTAGAATTGACTTGATGGCAGTGGTTTGGTTTGGGGTTTTAAGCTCCTCTTATCTCTGGCTGAATTTATTCCCAGGTATTTTATTATCTTTGCTGCTATTGTGAATGGAATCATTACCTTGTATTTTCCTTTTCGGATTTTTCATTGCTGATGTATAAAAACCCAACTAATTTTTGTACATTCACCTTGTACCCTGCAACTTTGTCCAATTCCTGTATTAGCTCTAGAATTTTCTTGCAGACTCTGAGATTTTCTGTATGTATAGGATCATGGTGTGCTGTTAGAGATAATTTTACTTCTTTTCCAATCTGCATAGGCTTTATTTCTTTTTCTTTGTTATTGTTCATGCTAGGACTTGTAATATAATAATGAGTTGGAATAGTGACAGCATGCACTCTTTTGTTTCCAGTTTCAAGGGGAAAGTTCTCAGTCTTTCTCCATTAAGTATAATGTTGCCTGTTACCTTTTTATACTATGATCTGAATCATATTGTGGAATTTCAATCTTCTTGAGAGATTTCATCAAGAAAGGGTGTTGGCTTTATCAAGTCTTTTCTGCATCCACAGAGATGATCAGGAGGTTCATTTCCTCTGTTCTGTTGATATGCAGTATTAACATTGATAGGTATTTTAATGTTGAACCATCCCTGCATTTCTAGAATAAATTTATGTAGTCATGTTGTATAACTCTTTTAATATGCTGTTGGATTTCATTTGCTAGTATTTTTTTGAGGATTCTTTTCTTCTATATTAATAGTGGATATTGGCTTTGGTTTTGTTTTCCTACATAATGTTTGCCTTGTTTTGCTTTTGACATTATATTTTCTTCATAGAATGAATTAGGGAGTATTCTTTCCTTCTCTATATTCTGGAAGAATTTAAATAGAATTTAATCATGTTTTTAGGCACTGATTCAATCTCTTTACTTGTTTAATGTTTATTGGGACTTTCTATTTCCTCTTGACTCAGTTTGGATTGGTTGTGTTCTTCTAAAAATTTGCCTATTTCTTCTAGGTTAGCCAGTTTGTGATGTATAGTTGTTCATAATATTCTATCACAACTTTTTTTAACTTCTACTGGGTCTGTTTTATGGTCTTCTCTTTTGTTTCATATTTTGGTTATATGGACCCTTTTTTCTTTGTCAGTCTAGCTAATGGTTAGTCATATTTTCATTATCAAAGAACTTGTTCCGAAAAGATAGTGAAAATATTTTTCACTCATCTCTTCAAAGAACCTACTTAGAATTTACAGATTCTCTCTATTGTTTTTCTGCTTACAATTATCTTTATTTCAGCACTGACGTATTTATTTCCTTTCTCCTGGTAGGTTTAAACCTAGTTTGGTCTTCTCCTTCTAGTTTTTGAACTTGCAAGTCAAGCAGTTGATACGAGAGTTTTTGTTTCTCCATGAAAGCATTTATCAAAGTAAGTTTTCCTTTGAGTTTGCTTTTGATGCAACTCACATGTCTTAGTATGCGGGGTTGTCATTTTCATTTTACTATGAGAAATTTACCATCTCTCTTTTGATATCCTCCGTGACTTATTGGTAGATTAATAGCCAGCCAAGTGCCTTCGAGTCGGATCTGACTCATGGCGACCCTAGTGTGTTGTTTAAATTCCGTATTTGTATATTTTTAGTTTTTTTCCTTCTATTGATTTCTAGCTTCACTCTGTGTTGGTCCAAAAAAATTCTCTGTGTAATTTCAGTCTTTTAAAGCTGTAGACATTTACCTTGTGACCTAACAAGTGATGTATCTTGGAGAATGATCCATGTGTACTCAAATAGAATGTATGTAGTATTACTGTAGTCTGAATAGCTCTGTATGAGTATTTCTGTTAAGTCTTGTTGGTTTATACTGCCACTGAGGTCCTCTGTTTCCTTGCTGCTCTTCTTTCTTGATGTTCTGTCTAAAAAACATAGCAGCATGTTGAACTCTCCAACTATTACTGTAGTACTGTTTATTTCTTCCCTCAATTCTACCAGTGTTTTTTTTTTGTAATATATGTAGGTGTTCTGAAGTTGATTGCATATATATTTGATTGTTAAATATAAATGTATTAACACTTTTATCACTATATAACACCCATGTTTATCACTTCTAGCGGGTATGTCTTTAATTTCAGTTTTTCTCATATTAGATTTTCCCTCCAACTCTCCTTTGGTTATTCTTGGCACAAAATACTTCTTTCCATCCTTTTGCTTTCTATTGACTTGCATTCTTGGGATAAAGTGTGTCTCTTGATAGTACCACATATTTAGATCATGGGATAGTTTTTTTTTTTAAACTATACTTCAGATTGAGTTATACAGAACAAATCAGTTTGTCACTAAATAATTCTTATGCATATTATTTTGTGACTTTGGTTAACAGCTCTACAATGGGTTCAACACTCTCCTTTCTCAACCTTGGGTTCCCCACTACCAGCTTTCCTGTCCTCTTCTGTGTTGTAGTCCTTACCCCACAGCTGGCATTTCCTTTAGTCTCGATTTGTTTTATGGGCCTGTTCAGCATTTTGCTGGAGGTTGAACCTCAAAAGTGACTCTTATTGAGGTGAAAAGTCATCCAGGGGTCATACTTTAATAGTTTCTCAAGTGTCTGTCATGCTGATAAGTTAGGTCTTCCATTCTAAGTTAGAATTCTGTTCTATATGTTTCTCCAGCTCTGGGTGGGTGCCTCTGCTATAATCCCTGTCATAGCAGTCAGTCCTAATAACTAGGTATCATCTAATTCTACTGGATTCAGTCTGGTGGAGACTATTGTAGATGTAATTCATTAGTCTTTTGTACTAATCTATCCCTTGTTTCATCAGTTTTCTTCATTCTACCTTGCTTCTGAAGATCTAAGACCAGTGGGGTATCCTAGATGGCCTCTTGGAGGCTTTTAAGATCTCAGGCATTACTCACCAAGGTAGAATGCAGAAAGTTTTCTTTATAAACCATGTTATCGCAACTGAGCTAGTTGTGGCCCAAGACCACGATCCCCACAGCTTTCATCCCAGCAACTTGGGCCCTTCCCTCAGGGAGTTTGGATGTGTCTATGGAGCTTCCATGACTTTGTGCTGTACATGTTGTGCTGGCTTCCCCAGTAGTGTACAATTTCTTAATCTTCATCACAGTTATAACTTGACTACTGTCTATCTAGTGTCTTTCCATCTGCAGCCCTCCCCTCTCTGGTAACTATCAAAGATCGATTTTATGCATAAGTCTTTTTATGAGTTTTCACAGTAGAGGTCTCACACATCTGTCCCTTTGTGTTTGACTCATTTCACTCAGCATAATGCCCTCCAGTTTCCTTCGTATTATAAGGTAGCATCCAGCTTTACTGACACCATCTGTTAAAAAGACTACCCTTTTCACATTTGTAGGACTTCTGGCCTTTGTGGAAGATGAGATAACTATAGGTGGATGGATTTATATCTGGGTTCTCAGTTCTGTTGCACTGGTCAGTGTGTCTGTTGCACTATCACTAGGCATCTTTGTTTCTAAGATGCACCTCTTGTAAAGAGCATACGGATGGATCCTATTTCACAATCCATTCTGTTACTCTCCACCTCTTTATGGGTACATTCAGGCTATTTACATTCAGTGTGAGTATTGGTAGGTGTGAGTTTGCTGCTATCATTTTGTAGTTGTTTCTTCTTTTGGTACTGACATTTTCTCTATTCCTGCTACTTTCCTGTGTTGAATTCGCTTGATTTGTTCACTTTTTTTTTTTACATTTCCTTTGTTTTTGTAGATTTTGTTTTTACTGAATTTTTATTTTCCTTCTTTATTTTGGGGAATAGTTTTGTTAATTTTGTGATTACCTTGAAATTTACCCATATCTTTCTAGGTTTCAGCCAGTCTTTTATTATTTCATATTACCTCACCTTCTACTCCATTGGCAAGTTCTTCATTGACATCATTTATTCCCTGTTCTATTGTTCCAACATTGTTGTCATTTACAAATTGATCTCTTTGGTTCCCTATTGTAGCTCTTTTGTTTTGGATAATGCTTGAGAGTTTATTTCCTAGGTTGGTTATCTGGCTGGTACAGTCTAGTTTGCTAGTTTCTGGTTGTGGTCTCAAGTTTGTTTTTAGACTGAAACATTCTGTTTAATAACTCTTGTAATTTTGATTTGGTTTCTATATATGCCCTTAATTTCTGTGTATCTCGAAATGTCTTCATTTTACCATCACATTTTTTTTTTTAATCTTTATTTCTGTTTTAATTGAAAGTTCACAACCCAACTGAATTTGCTGTAAAAACTCCTCAGCCACACTGCTAGGCAACTCTAGCTACTCTCTTCACCCTGTGACAGCACTCTCCTACAGTACTTCTGGTATCCAGTCAATGAACTCTTGTCCCTCTTGACTCTTTTGTCTTGCCTATGGACAGGAGCTGCTAAGACAGCCTAATGCATATATTTAAAGCAAGAAGCACACCACTTTGCCAGCATCACTCTATGTCTTATAATCCACTCCAATCTCTGTTTGAAGAGTTGGCTTTGATACTTGTTTAATCTGTGGACCAGCAGTCTGGGGACCACATCCTCAGGGAACCCTCCAATGTGTCAGACCATTAAGTCTGGAGAGTTCTATTTCTGCACAACTATTTTTGTCCCACTATGTCAGGAACTCTAAATTGCATGCCCTATCAGGGCAGTCATTGGTGGTGGCTGGATACCACCTAGTTCTTCTGGTGTCATGCTGATGAAGTCTCCTGATAATATGACTCTTTCTGTCTCTTGAGCTCATATTTTCCTCGTATCTTTGATGTCCTTCAGTTTCCTCTGCTCCAGGTGGATTGGGACCATTGATGCTATTTAGCTGGTCACTTGCTAACTTTTAAGATCCTAGACACCATTCATCAAAGTAGGATGCAGAACATTTTTTTAAAAAACCTTGGTTATGCCAATTAATGTAGGTATTTCCTGAAACCATAGCCCTCAGACCACCGCTCCTGCTACTCTGTCCTTGAAAGTGTTGGGTTGTATTTAGGAAATCTCTTATTTCTGGTATAGTCCAGCTATGCTAATTTCCCTTCTGCTGTGTTCTGTCACTTCCTTCACCTAAACCATTTCTTATCTACTAGCTTATCTATGAATATCTCTCTCTCTTCTTCCCCACTTTTGTAACTGTCAAAAGTTATTTTCTTCTTTCCTTAAACCTTTTCTTGAATTCTTGCAATACTGGCCTCATACAACATTCGTACTTTTGCAATGGACTGCTGCCACTCAGCATGATGTCTTTCAGATGACTCCACATTATGAGAAGTTCTGAAGCTTATTGTTTTTCTTTATTATTGGATAGTATTCTACTGCATGAATACACCGTAGTTAGTTTACCCATTCATCTGTTAATGGGTATCTAGGTTAATTCCATCTTTTTGTTACTGTGGACAGTGCTGCAATAACCATTGATGTGCATGTATCTATTCACTTGACAGCCTTTATTTCTCTGGGAAATATTACAAGCAGTGAGATTGCTGGATTATATGATATTTCTATTTCTAGTATTTTACAAAAACACCAAATTGATTTCCAAAGTCATTGTACCGTTTTACATTCCCAGCAGCACTGTAGAAGAGTTCCAGTCTCTCTAAAACCTCTCCAACATTTATCATGTTGTGTTTTTGAATTAATGCCAACGTTGTTGGGGTAAGATGGTATCTCATTGTAGGTTTCATTTGGATTTCTCTAATGGGAAATGACTGTGAGCATTTCCTTGTATATCTGTTAGCTGCCTGAGTGTCTTCTTTGGTGAAGTGCCTCTTCATGTTCTTGGTCAATTTTTTAATCTAGTGCAGATGGACGTCCAATTTTGCCAGCACAATTTGTTGAAGAGATTGCTTTTACTTCAGTTTAATGTCTTAAGGCCTTTGTCAAATATCAGCTGTTCATAGGCAGATAGTGTCATCTCTGGGGTCTCAATTCTGTTCCACTGATCTATCTGTCTGTTTTTGTACCAGTACCAGGCTGTTTTGACTACTGTGGCAGTGTAACAAGTTCTAAGGTCGGGTAATGAGAGGCCTCCCAGTGTGTTCTTCGTTAGTAATGCTTTACTTATCTAGGGATTCTTCCTTTTCTGGACAAAGTTGGTAAATTGTTCCTCCATCTCCTTAAAAAATGTCACTGGAAATTGTATTGGAATTGCATTATATAAGTAAATTGCTTTAGGTAAAGTTAAGTCTTCCTATCCATGAGCAGGGTAGGTTTCTCCATTTATATAACTCTTAGTTTCTTGTAGTAAGGGTTTGTAGTTCTCTTTGTAAAGGTCTGTTATTTCTCCAGTTAGATTTATTCCCAGGTATTTTATCTTCTTACGGGCTATCGTAAATGGTATTGGTTTGGTGATTTCTTCCTTAATAATGTCATTGTTGGTGTAAAGGAATCCTACTGATTTACTTACGTTTATCTCATATCCTGAGACTTTGCCAAACTCCTCTATCAGCTTGAATAGTTTCCTTATGGATTCTTTGGGATTCTCTGCATATACAACCATATCATTTGCTAACAGGGGGATTTTTAGTTCTTTGCTGATGCAGATGCCCTTTATTCCTTGGTCTTGTCTAATTGCTCTGGCTAGAACTTCTAGTACTATTTTGAATAGGAGAGGTGATAGTGGGCATCCTTGTCTAGTTCCTCTTCTCAAAGGAAACTATTTCAGTCTCTCTCCATTCAAGACGATGGAGGCAGTCGGCTTTGTATAAATGTCCCTTATTGCACTGAGGAAATGACCATCTATTCCTATTTTGCTGAGAGTTTTCAGTATGAATCGGTGTTGAACTTTATCAAATGCCTTTTCTGCATCAATAGACAAGATCAGGTGATCCTTGTCTTTTGGGGTATTTATGTGGTTGATCACATTAATTGTTTTTCTGATGGTGAACCAACCTTGCACCCCTTGGTCATGCCAAGCCAAGTGCCATCAAGTTGGATCCAACTCATGGAGACCCTAAGTCATGATGGATTATTTTTTTGATATGCTGTTGTATTCTATTGGCGAGAATTTCATTGAAAATTTTTGCATCTAGATTCATGAGTGATATTGGTCTGTAGTTCTCCTTTTTTGTTGGGTCTTTCCCTGGTTTTGGTATCAGGCTTATTCTGGCTTCATACCTTGGTCAATTTTTTAATTGAGTTAATTTGCTTTGCTTTGTTAGCGTTTTGCAGTACCTTGTAAATTATGGAGATTAGATGTTGATCACATTCATCTTAGCCCAAAATTCTTTTCCAGTCTATAGACAGGCTTTTTTACTCTTTTGATGAAGTCTTTGGATGAGCACAAGTGCTTGCTTTTTAGGAGTTCCCAGTTATCTATTTATTCTTCTGGTGTTGGTGCATTGTTAGTAGTAATTTGTGGTTTGTTTAGGCCATGTATTAGGGCTATCAGTGATTTCTCTAATTTTTCTCCTATGATTTTTGTTGTTTTAGATCTTATATTTAGATCTTTGATCCATTTTGAGTTAGTTTTTGTGCATAGTGTAAGATATGGGTTTTGTTTCATTTGTTTTGCAGATGGACATCCAGTTATGCCACGACTTTTTATTAAAGAGACTGTCTTTTCCCCAGTTTATGGATTTTGAGCCTCTGTCAAATATCAGCTGTTCTTAGGTGGATGATGTTATGTTTGAATTCTCTATTCTATTCCACTGTTCTGTGTATTTGCTTTTGAGCCATTACCCTATTGTTTTGTCTACTGTGGCAGTTTAGTAAGTTCTAAATTCAGGTAATATGAGGCCTCCCACTTAGCTGTTCTTTTTCAGTACTACTTTACATGTCTAAGGATTCTTACCGTTCCATATAAAGTTGGTGATCTGTCTCTCTGTTTCATTAAAAAATGCCATTGGGATTTGTATTGGTATTGTATTACAGCTGTGCAGCACTTTGGATGCAATAGACATTTTCATGCTAAATTTTCCCACCCATAAGCAATGTAGGTTTCTCTCCTTACAGTAGTCTCTTTTGGTTTCTTGTAGTAGAGTCCTATAATTTTCTTTGTATAAGTCCTTTACATTTCTTATTAGATTTGCTTCTAAATATTTTATCTTTTTGGGCTATTGTAAATGGTATTGATTTGGTGGTTTCCATTTAATGGTCTCTTTGTTGGTGTAAGGGAATTCAACTGATTTTTATATGTTTTTTCTTATAATCTGATAGTTTGCTGAATTCTTCTATTAGTTTCAGTAGATTTTGTTTTGAGGATTTTTTTTTGTCTTTCTATACATAGCTTTCTTTTTCTTTTTTTAAAATTAGATATGGTGTTGAATTCTATTGACTAGCATTTTGTTGAAGATTTTTGTGTCTAAGTTTGTGAGAGATATTGGTCTGTAGTTTTCCTTTCCTTTGCTGTCTTAACCTAGTTTGAAATCCTGGTATCATTCCAGTTGAGTGCTTTGGTTACTAACCAAAAAGCTGGCAGTTTGAATACACCATGTGCTCCTTGGAAACTCTCCGTAGCAGCTCTGCTCTGTCTTGTAGGGTCATTATATGTTGGAATCGACTCAACAGATGTACTTCTACTCACCCCTTAGCAGTACAATGTTCTTTAATTCTTTGTCTTGTCTGACTGCTCTGATTAGAACCTCCATTAGTGACTGTGGACATCTTTTTGTGGTTCCTCTTCTCAGGGGAATGCCTTCAGGTTATCTCCATTTAGGAAAATGTTGGCCATGGGGTTTACACGGATGTTTCTTGTCGTGGATTGAATGTGTTCTCCAAAAAATCTGTAACAATTTGGCTGCGCCATAATCCCTGGTATTGACTGATGTTCCTTTATGTTGGAATTCCTGTCTCTATGATGTTAAGGAGGGTGGATGGGCAGCAGTTGTATTGGTACAACGAAAGTCAATGTGTGAGTTTGTTTTGTGCCTTGAGGTAGTCTCTTGATCTATAAAGGAAAATCCCTGGCAGAGAGAGTTAGGAACCTCACAGCATCAAGAAAGCAACATGAGCATGTCCTTCAGACTTGAGGTTCCTGGCCAAGATGCTCCCTAAACAAAGACTGATGCAAGTCAAGGACTTTCCTCCAGGGCCAACAAGAGAGAAAGCCTTTCATTGGAGTGGACATCCTGAATTTGGACTTGGAGCCTGCTGGACTGTGTAAGAATAAACTTTTCTTGTTAAAGCCACCCACTGGTGGTATCTCTGTTAGAGCAGCACTAGCTTACTAACACCCCTTATTATGTGGAGGAATTTTCTTTCTATTTCTATTTTGCAGAGAGTTTTTAATGTAAATGTGTGTTGGCTTTTGTTCAGTACCTTTTCTACATTAATTGATAAAAATCAAGGGGTTCTTGGTCTTTTACTTTATTCATTTAGTTGATTATACTGTTTTTCTATTGCAAAATCATCCCTGCATTCCAGGTATGAACCTCACTTGTTCGTGGTGAATTTTTTTCTTCTTCTTTTTTCTTTGATATGTTGCTGAATTCTGCTGTGTAGAATTTTGTTGAAGGTTTTTGCATCTAAGTTAATGAGAGATATTGATCTGTGATTTTCCATTGTTTTACTGTCTTTACCTGGTTTGGAATTCCTAGTGTTATAGCCATTAAGTGCTTTGGCTGTTAGCTAAAAGATTGGCAGTTTGAATCCACCATGAGCTCC
The DNA here is from genome assembly GCA_028571685.1 of Heterohyrax brucei. Lineage (NCBI taxonomy): Eukaryota > Metazoa > Chordata > Mammalia > Hyracoidea > Procaviidae > Heterohyrax > Heterohyrax brucei. Next base: position 58,276,555 of record CM053142.1, on the reverse strand, counting down.
TTGTAAACTCTGTGGGGCAGTTCTGTTGTTGTTGTTAGGTGTCATCAAATAAGTTCTGAGTTATAGTGACCTTATGAACAGCAGAATGAAACACTATCTGATTTTGTGACATATCCAGAATCATTTTTATGCTTAAGCCCATTGTTGTGGGTATTGTGTCAATCCATCTTGTCGAAGGTCTTCCTCTTTCTCACCGACCCTCCACTCTGCCAAGCATGATGCCCTTCTCCTGGGACTGATCTTTCCTCACAACATTTCCAAGCCATGTAAGATGCAGTCTTGTCACGTTTGCTTCCAAGGGGCACTCTGGTTGTACTTCTTCTGGAACAGATCTGTTTGCTCTTTTGGTGGTCCACGGTACATTCAACAGTCTTCTCCAACACCACAATTCAAAGGCATCAATTCTTTCTGTATCTTCTTTGTTCTTTGTCCAGCTTTCACATGCATATAATGTGATTGAGAATATCACGGTTGGGTCAGGCACACTTTGGTTTTTAAGGTGATGTCTTTACTTTTCAATACTTTAAAGAGATCCTTTGCAGCAGATTTTCCCAGTGCAATGTGTCTTTTGATTTCTTGACTGCTGCTTCCCTGGGTGTTGATTGTGGACCCAAGTAAAATAAAATTCTCGACAACCTCAATCCTGTCTCTAATGATGATGATTTTGCTTACTGGTCCAGTTGTCAGGATGTGTTTTCTTGATACTGATGTGCAACCCATACTGAAGGTTGTGGTCCTTGATTTTCATCAGTAAGGGTTTCAAATCTTCTTCACTTTCAGCAGGTAAAATGGTGTGGTCTGTGTAACACAGGTTGCTAATGAGTTGTCCTCCAGTCCTAATGCCTTGTTCTTCTTTGTGTAATCCAGCTTCTCAGATTATTTGCTTAGCATACAGATTGAAAAGGTATGGAAAAGGATACAATCATGACACACACCTTTCCTGGTTTTAAACAGTGCAGTGTCCTCTTGGTCTGTTCACAAGACTGCCTCTTGATCCATATACAGAGGCCTTCAGAGCACAGTTAAGTGTTCTGGAATTCCCATTCTCTGCAAGGTCAACCGTAATTTGTTATGATTCACACAGTTGAATGCCTTTGCATAGTCAATGAAACATCTTTTGGTATTCTCCACTTTCAGCCAAGATCCAGCTGATGTTAGCAATGATATCCCTAGTTTCTCATCCTCTTCTGAATCCAGCTTGAATTTCTGTCAGGTCCTTGTCAGTACACTGTTGCAGTCACTTTTGAATAATCTGGAGCAAAATTTTACTTGTGTATGATGTTAATGATATTGTTATGTAATTTCTGATTTGGTTGGATCACCTTTCTTTGGAATGGGCATAAAACGGATCTTTTCCAGTCAGGTGGCCAGGTAGCTGTCCTCCAGATTTCTTGGCATAGATGAGTGAGCACTTCCAGTGCTGCCTCCATTTGTCAAAATATCTCAGTTGATATTCCATCGATTCCTGGAGCCTTGTCTTCCTTCAGTATCATTGGTTTCTGGTCATATGTTAGCTCTTCAAATGGCTGAACATTGACCTGTTCTTTTGGGTATAATGACTCTGTATATTCCTTCCATCTTCCTTTGATGCTCCCTTAGACTTTTAGTATTTTCTCTGTAGAATCCTTAACTATTTCAACTTCAGGCTCAAATTTTTTCTTCAGTTCTTTCAGCTTGAGCAATGCATAAGATATTCTTCCATTTTGGTTTGCCATTTCCAACTCTTTGCACATGTCCTTATAATACTTTATTTTGTCTTCTCGAGCTGTCCTTTGACATCTTCTGTTTGGGTCTTTAGGTCTTTTACTTCACAGTTTTACTCTGTTTTACAGAGTCACTATAAGTTGGAATGAACTCAACAGCAATGTGTTTTTTTTCTGTTTTGTTTACCTGGTTTTGCTATCAGGGTTATGCAGGCTTCGTAGAATGAATTTGTGAGTATTCCAAACCTTCCTGTGCTCTGCGATGCCCTTGGCAATAGTGGTATTAACTGTTTTCTGAAAGTTTCATAGAATTCTAGTGAAGACATCTGGCCAGGACTTGTTTTGGTTGGCAGATTTTTAAATTACATTTTCAATCGCTTCTTTTCTGGTGCATTTAGATAATTGTTTTACTAGTGCTTTTGGTATTTTTGGAAGATAGTGTGTTTCTAGAAATTTATCCATTTCCTTTAGGTTTTCAAATTTATTACTGTACAGTTTTTCATTGCATTTTATTGTGACTGTTTTAGCCTCAGTTGGGGCTTTTGGTACAGCCCATCTCATTTCTTATTTGAGTTACTGACTTCCTCTCTTGTTTTTCTCTTGTCAATTTGGAGAAAGATTTATCAATTTTGCTGATCATTCAAAAAAAAAGTTTTTGGTCTCGTTAACACTTCCAATGATTTTGCTATTCTCTTATTCATTTACTTCTGTTCTAATTTTTATTTTTGTTTTCTTCTTTCTCATAGCCTGTTCATTTTGTCATTATGATGTGTTGCATTTCATCTCATCTCCTTCCTCATGTCCTGAAGAACTCTAAATATTAATCTTTTGTACTCTACCTCTCATGAGTCCAAAAAATTCTCTTGCTCTAGAAAAATTTGAATCTTTGTTTTGGAAGCTTTCTGAAGCCATCATAGTTTCTCTCTCTCTTTCAGTGATTTGATATGAACGTTTGCTCTAATCTACCAGTAAGTCATTGAATTTATTTCTTTTATGTTTTCTCACTATGTTTTAGCAGTGTGCTAGTTTTCTTATTGGTGCCTTTGAAGCTCTAACATTCTGTCACCAGGTGATTGGAGCTGTTACTACACATTCAAACCCATGATTCTGTTTACTTTTCTTGTATGGATTCAGCACAGAGGTCTAGTTACTCAGTCACCAAGTGTGTGGTTCAGGCTCTCACCTAGTATTCTAGATGGGCAGAAGTGATTGAACAGCTATCAGACTGCAGCCACTGAGAAAAGCAGGGTCTAACAGCTGTTTCTTAGTGTCTGTGAGTATTGTGTGTCCACTTATGTCTGCATCTAGGCAATGGAACAGTTTCTATCCTGAATTTCTGTTGTAAATCTGTTAGCAGGTTGTTAAATTGTTAAATTCTCTGAGTCTCAGAGACTAGCTCACATAGTCCCATTTCCCAATCAAAAGACATTTTCTTGGCTAGACTTTTTTTCAAGGTTTTGTATATGTCATCCCATTTCCTCCTTTTCTGCAAGATCTCTACTGAATAATCACAGCTTAGTCTTTTTTTTTAATTATTATTATTTTTTTTATTTAACATGACTGAGTGAAAATGTACATTCCTGTATAAATTTACATGCCCACCTATATGCAGCTTCCACTGCTCTCCCTGTCCCGTGATAGCACACTATTCCTCTCTGCTTCATACATGTCTCATCCTCCCAACAGCCTCCTTTCTACTCCTCTCCACCCACTCTCCTTCCTCCAGCCAGAGGTCAGCAGGATGACATCCTATAGATCTATAGAACCATAAAGTGCAACCAATATATGGTCACTCTGCATTGCCAAGTCCAAACCATTCCTGTCCAAAGAGTGGACCTTTGTTATAATTTATGGGTAAGGGCAGCATCAGGGCGCCATTCTCTCAGGGGAACCCTGAAACCGCTGGACCATCAATTGAGATCTTTTAGTGGAGATCTCAGGATGCACCCCTTTTTATTCTTGTGTTGCCAGTGAGACTCAACCTAGTGAGCTCCATCGTGGCTATCACTGGTAGTGGCTGGGCACCATCTGGTTCTTCCGGTTCCAAGTCGATGCAGGCACCCACTCTTGCGGGTCTCTCTGTCTTCCAGGTTGCCTTTACTGCGTGTCATTTTGGTCCTCGGTAAGCATCCATTCCTGCTGAGTTGGGCCCATTTGCTGTGTCCTCGGATGGCAGCTTGGCAGCTTTTAAGATCCCAGATGCCACTCACCAATGTGGGGTGCAGAGAGCTCTCTTAGCAAAATGCTAGTTGTGCCAACTGGCCTCAATTTCACCTAAGAGCATGGTCCTCTGCCCCCTGCCCCAGCTACTCTATCCTTGCAATATTGGGTTAAGATGGAAGGAGTACTCAAGTTATGCTGAAATCCACTTAATGTTGTTCTTGTTTCTAATGTGTGCTATCACCTCTTTCTCCCAATCAGATTTCTATCAACTATCTAAACTAAGCCCTCCCTCTCCCCTCCCTCCCTCTCCTCTCTTGCAGCTGTCAAAGAGTCTTTTCTTCTGTACACAAGTCTGTTTTTGAGATCTTATCGTAGAGGTCTCATACAGTATTTGTCCCTTTGTTGCTGACTACTTTCACTCAACATAATGTCTTCCAGTTGAAACCAGGTTAGAGGATGTTTCCTGGAATCATCGTTGTTCTTTATCATTGAGTAGTGCTCCACTGAGTATATGTACCATAGTTTACCTATCCATTCTTCTGTTGTTGGGCATCTGGGTTGATTCCATCTTTTTGCTATCGTGGACTGTGCTGCGATAAACATTCTGGTGCATGTGTCCGTTGGTGTGAAAGGCCTTGATTCTGTAGGATATATTCCAAGTAGTGGAATTACTGGGTCAAATGGTATATCAATATCCATTTTTTTAAGAAAACGCCAGGTTGCTTTCCAAAGAGGCTGGACCATTTTGCCACCCCACCAACAGTGTAGGAGGGTTCCACTTTCTCCACAGCCTCTCCAGCAGTTGTTCTTTTGTGTTTTCTAGATAATGGCCAATCTTGTTGGGGTGAGATGGTGTCTCATTGTCATCTTTATTTGAATTTCTTTAATAACTAAAGATCGTAAACATGTCCACATCTGTTTTTGGCTGCCTGGATCTCCTCTTTAGTGAAATGTCTGTCCATCTCCTTTGCCCATCGCTTAATTGGATGGTTGATCTTCTTCTTATTGATATTTTGTAGTATCTTATAGACTATGGAGATCAGGCATCGGTCTAACATAGAGTTGCCAAATATTTTTTCCCATTCTGTGGGTGTTCTTTTAATTCTATTAATAAAGTCTTTGGATGAGCAAAAGTGTGTGATTCTTAGTAGTTCCTATTTATCTATTTTCTCTTCTGTTGATTGTGGTTTCTTTGACAGATTTTGGAGTCTGTCCTCATTGTGTATTAAAACTTCCATTGTTGTTCCTACCTTTTCTTGGATGAGCTTTATCGTTTTAGGTTTGATATTTAGGTCTTTTAGCCAGTTGGAGTTGGTTTTTGTGTAAGGTGTAAGATATGGATCTTGATTCAGTTTATTGCAGATGGATAACCAATTTTGCCAGTACCATTTCTTGAAGATACTGTTTTTAACCCAGTTTAATGTCTTAGGGCCTTTGTTGAGTATCAAAACTGTTCATAGACAGATGGTGTCATCTCTGGGGTCTCAGTTCTGTTCCATTGATCCATCTGTTTGTTCTTGTACCAGTACCAGGCTGTTTTGACCACTGTAGCAGTGTAGTATGTTCTAAGGTCAGGTAATGAGAGGCCTCCCAGTGTGTTCTTCTTCTTTAGTAGTACCTAAGTTATCCGGGGCCTCTTCCCTTTCCAAACAGAATTGGTGATTTGTTTCTCTATCTCATTAAAAAATGACGCTGGAACTTGTATTGGGATTGCATTATATTAATAAATTGTTTTGGGTAAAATAGACATTTTCACAATGTTAAGTCTTCCTATCCATGAGCAGGGTAGGTTTTTCCATTTATCTAAGTCTCTCTTAGTTTCTTGTAGTAAGGGCTTGTAGTTCTCTTTGTAAAGGTCTGTTGTTCCTCTGGTTAGATTAATTCCTAGGTACCTTATCTTCTTAGGGGCTATCATAAATGGTATTGATTTGATAATTTCTTCCTTAACAGTCTCATTGTTGGTATAAAGGAATCCTACTGATTTACTTATGTTTATCTTGTATCCAGAGACTTTGCTGAACTCTTCTATCAGTTTGAGCAGCTCCCTTATAGATTCCTTGGGGTTCTTTGCATTCACAGCTTAGTCTTAATGTTTCTCCTCTGTATATGACTTTTTGTTTTTCTGAAGCTGCTTTCAGAATTTTTTTCTGTCTTTAGTTTTAGCAAGTGTGATTACGATGTAGATTGGTGTTTTGTTTTTAGATCTATCCAATATGGGTTTCCTTGAGCTTCTTGGATGGTCAGCTTTTCATCTTTCATAATATTAGGGAATTTTTCTGTCAATAGTTCTTCAATGATCCTCTCTGGGTTCTTTATTTCCTGTCCTTGTTTTGGAACTCCAATCTCTCACAAATTTTTGCTTTTGATTGTATGTCACATAATTCTCAATATTTCTTCATTTTTCTTTTTCTGATTTTTTCCTCTTAGTTCTAAGCAAATGACTATTGGCAATTTCACTGATTCTATCTTCTGTCATTTCAAATCTTCCCTCAAAGCTTCTATGGCGATGTCCATTTCTAAAGTCTTTCTGTTTATCTTTTTGATTTCTAATTGTTGTTTTTGTATGATTTCTAGTTGTGAATTTATTTCAGCATTTTGTTCCTGCATTATTTTCTTAAATTCTCTCTTGAATTTATCTGCCTTTTCCATGCATTTGTCTACTTTTTCCTCATTTTCGCTTCAACTTTCATATAGCTCTGAGTACAGAGTTTTGAATTCCTTGTTAGGTAATTTCACTGAACTTCCTTCCACTGGAAAGTCATTTAATGTTTTATTTTAGAGACCTACTGGAATCATCCTGACATGTTTAAATGTTTCAATATCATCCATTGTCTTATAGCATTCAGTAGTTATTTTCTTTGTTTATTGATTGTAGATCCGTTTGTTTCAAACTGCTTTGCTATTTAACTTGGTAAAGTCGGAGCAAGCAGATTGTGCATTTTTTTTGTTGTTTTCTTCACTGTGGTCATGATTTGTTTCACTTGGTTGTGCAGTGCACAAGGCCAGTTGCTGAGCTATGGTGCAGCAGGGCTGGTCCAGTTGAGAGGTAGGTCCTGGGATGAGTTATTTATGGCATGTATTACAGTTACAGGGTGGACCAGGAATCAGTGTTTGGGCAGTTTCCAGCAGACCATTCCTGTGCTGCTCAGGTGTGTGATGTTCATCACATGGTGCAGGTAGGTGAGAGGTTGGGAGGGTTTTGATATGTAGCACTAAGATAGATACAGGAAAGAAGAAAGGAGTATAGAGAAATGGGAGCCAGAAACAAATGAACAAACAAAAGTGTGGTAAGGAGCTTGCCATTCAAGTGGAGAGATGAGAAACCAAGACTTGGGAAAAAACAATAAGGTAAAACAGAGAGAGGGCAAGAGAGGGAGGCAGAGAGAGAGAGAAGTAGTTAAAAATTTAGAAAGAAAACAAAGGCTCCCAGGAAATTATCTTCCAGGCTGTGTTGTTTAGCCTGGATGGGAGCAATATAGATGTCACACAGTGTCAGGTATTCACAACACAGGAAAAGAAGGTAAGTATAGAGAGGTGAGAATCGGGAAACGAAGACAGATAGGAAGAAAAAATAGAAACAACCGAGAGAGACAGAGAGAGAGAAAGAGAGATAGAGAGAAAGAGAAAAGAAGTGCCTCCAGGGATACAGATGCAGATGTCCAGACTTGGGATGTGGATTGTAAGACGTGCAGTACATCCCAGCTAGAAGGAAATTCCATGCCATGAAATGAAAAAGAAACAGACAGAGCAAAAACAACAAACCAAAACAGAAGAAAATAAGGTAAAAGAGAAGAAAAAAAAAAGAAAGAATAAAGAAAGCCCCAAGGATTCTACCAGCCTGCCTTCGTGGGTAGGGAGACTCTTTCCTCATTTGAGCCATGCTTCATGGTCTTTCAAGAGGAGCCAAAGACGGCACTTGGAGCCTGGTGTTTGAGAGAAAAGAGGACAGAGTAGTGTTTGGCACAGAAGAATCTAAAAGAAATGGAAAAAGGAAACATGAGCAATAGATAAATGGCACCTGGGGAGCCAGTCATTTGGGGTTTGGAATCCAAATGGTGGGGGTTGAAGGAATTTTCTGCTGATGAGGTCACTGTAGCCAGCTAGAAGCAGAGGATGTAGGGGCTGAGGGTTGGGGAGGTGATGGGAAATGGTGAGGTTAGGAAAGCACACATCACTGTTTACTGAGTGATATGTGTGTCCTCCTAGGAGCTCTTGAAGGTACTTTTGAGCATTCCTTGTAGGCTGATCTCCAGTGTGGGTGGGATGAATCCAGGCAGCAGGAACACTACACTTTGCGGTTGTCTGAGCCACTGCCACTAGCCACAAGGTGTTGGAAGCACAGCAGTGGGAAGAAGATGCAGAGTAAGAAAGTGTGTCATGTAGGTTACCAGGAGGTTTCAGTGAGTTTTCTGTCTCATGATGCCTGCTGCTGAAGTCTAACCGGAGTCTGAAAAGGTGAATACCTGCAGAGTTAGCTGATGGGGGACTTCCTCTTGTATTTCTTTTCTCTTTCTGTTTTCTGTGTTTCTTTAGACAGCATAGTGCTTCTGTCTACGGCTCCATGTTGGCTGAAAGAACATCATTTTCTTTTATTCATTTTCCCACTTTCTTCCTTTTGATTAGAGCATTTAGTCACGACTATTTAGTGTAATTGCTAATGAAAATGACTGACTTCTGCCATTTTATTATTTGAATTTGTGTATCTTCAGCATCTCTTGTGTTTGTTAGTTCTGCTTGCTTCTATATGTTGTTGATTTATTGTGGTGAGCTGTTTTGGTTTCCTTTTCCTTTGCATTTTTTAATGCTTTTAAAGATATTTTCTTAGTGGTTATCTTGAATATTGTATTTACCATACTGAATTTGTAGAACTTGGCAGTGTAGTAGTTAAGTGCTGCATCTGCTAACCAAAGTTTGGCAGTTTGAATCTGCCAGGTGCTCCTTGGAAACTGTATGCAGCAGTTCTATTCTGGCCTATAGGGTTGCTATGAGTAGGAATTGACTAGACAGCAGTGAGTTTGGTTTGGTTTTTGGTTTCGGATAATTTTAACTTAGCCCTCATTCTTGAATGACATTGTCACATGGTGTGGTGTTTTTGATTGACAGTTTTTTTCTTTCAGCACTTGAAATGCATCATTAATATCTGGACTAAAATATTTCTGAGGAGAAATTGACAATCTTATTGGAGATCTTGGTATGTGACTATTTACTTCTCTGTCACTGCTTTCAGGATTCTCTCTTTGTCCTTAATTTTTGAGAGCCTGATTAGGATGTTTTTTAGTGTTGATCTCTGAGTTAATCCAGCTTGGGGTTCTTTGAGTTTCTTGAATGTGTAGATTCATGTCTTCCATCCGACTGGGGAAATTTTTTGTCATTATTTCTTCACATATTTTTTCTGTTCCTTTCTCTCATCACTTTCTAAAATTCCCGTGATGTATATATTAGATCTATTGTTGTTGGCCTGTAATTTTTTTAAACTGTTTTGTAGCTTCCTAGAGCTTCTGTTCTCACTATTTTACAGACTTTGTACTTTTTTTTTACTATCTTCTCTGGTAGATTGCTGATTCTTTTTACTGCCTGAATGAATCTATTGTTAAAATATTCCTTTCTGTTTCTGCTTTCAGTTTCCTTTTCAGTTGCAGTGTTTTTGTTTGGCTCCTTTACAACTCTTTTTTTGAACCTCGTTTTGTTTCTGCATTGTTTTTCTTATTTATTTTGTTTTTCTCTATGATTTCCTTTAACAATTTAACTATGTTTAGCATTGCTTTGTTATTCATCTTCTTTTTTTCTGTTTTCATTATTGGGCCACCTATAGATGTAGTTTCTCACCATTCAATGCATTCACTTTGTTAGACCAGTTTTTCCCTTTTCTTTACCTGTCATGTCTTTTTATTTCTGTTGGACAATATATATTAAGATATATATATATATATTATACTTTAATTAAAGTTTATAAGACAAACTAGTATCTTATTAAACAGCTAATGCCCACAGTGTTTTATGATATTAACAATATCATGACATGTTTATACTCTCCCTTCTTGATTTTGGATTTTATATGATCAGGTTTACTGTCCTCTCTTGCCTTCTAGTCTTTGCCCCTGGACTGGTGTGTCCTTTTAGTGTCATTTTGTTTTATGAAACAGTCTAATCTTTGGCTGAATGGTGAACCTCAAGAGCAACTTCAATAATGGACTGAAAGAGTGTGTAGGGGCCATACTCTCAAGGTTTCTGTAGTCTCTGTCTGGCAAGTATGTCTGTTCTTTATGTGAGTTAGATCTTTCCTCTACATTTTTCTCCAGGTGCTTGGCTACAACCACTGACTGTCTAGGACCAAGACCGTCTATGGTGATCTCTATCAGAGTAGTCAGTGGTGGCAGCCCAGCCCTATCTAGGGATAGTGGACTTGTCTGGGGGAGTCCATAGTAGATGGAATCATTAGTCCTTTGAATTAATCTTTCTCTTGTATCTTTAGTTTTATGCATTTTCTCTTGCTCCCAAAAGTTCGAGACCAGTTGAGTACCTTAGATGGCCACTCACTGACTTGAGATCCAAGATGCTACTCATAAAAGTAGAATGTCGAACATTTCCCTTATAAAGTATGTCATGCCAATTGAGCGAGACAGTCCCTGAGACCATGATCCTCATTGCCTTCAGCCCAGTTGTTTGATCCTGTGGAGGGTTTAAATGGGTCTATGCAGTTTCCATGACCTTGTCTTGTAAAAGTTGGAGTCTGGTATTTTTGACGGTGTTAACTTTCTCAGTTTCCCCAGTATTCTGTGTTTTTGCCCATACTACTTTCTGTAGTAGACTCTTAGAAAGTTGGACTCTTCTTCTGCTGGTACCATCTCGCTAGTTTGCAATAGCTACTGGCCTGCCTACTTAGGTAGTTGAAAAGTGACAAATGGAGAAATAATTTTCCTACCATTTGCCACTCATTATTGATTTCTACCTGTCTGAAGTTTTCTGCTATTTTCATTTGCTTCTCAATTCACAGTCCCTCGAAGTAAGCTCACTATTTCCTTTCTTTCTTTTGTTTGTTTTGTGTAGAGGGCAGCTGGAATGATGGTCATTGAAATGATGTCATCATTTTCCTATAATCTCTTAAAACTATTCTGTTTTTTTTTCATATGACACCAGTCAGAGGTCATCAAGTTTAGGGCCTTCCTTCCTACTCTTTATACCCTATTTAAAGTACAAAAGAAAACCATATTTCCAGTCAAGGTCATATTTATAAGTATAAAGATTAGAGCTTCAAAGTAATTTTGGGGGTGTACAATACAATACATAACTGCTTGCTATCATCAAATGACTTTTTCTCATTCTACAGACAATGCCATATTTTCTCAATGAGTGTCTAAAAGAAGTTAAAACTAAAATATGGCATTTACAATCAATCATATCAAGGATAGTTGGTAAGTTAACTGAATATTTAGTGTAACTTTTTTCCTTACAAGCTTTTGAAGCTGTTTAAGAATAATGGTTATCTGTACTTTTGATGTGTTATCAATCTCATGTGTTTTCTGTATCAGGTAAGAACCTTTTTTATTTCATGACACAAATACCTATGGTATAGAAGTAGACTCAGGGGATCAGTTCATAGCAGTTTATTATTCAGGGCTCAGCAAACGTCGTGGATCTTAGCGTGGTGGCACTGTTTCCACGTCTTGCAAGGTATGTCAATAGGCATATGGGGTGGCATTGCACAGAAGGCAATATGGTTTCATAGAGGAAGCTAAGGTCAAGGTCTCTGCACTTTCGTATGAAATTGTAAGTAAGTCTGTTATCCTCTCCCAGCTATGAGTAGTCACACACTTGTTAAATTGTGTTCACACTGAATGGTATACTTGTATTTTGAGTAGTTACAAAACTCTCAGGGACAGAGGTTAGATACTCTATTGTGGTACACTCAGTAAGGAAATACTGGGAGCTGGTGACAGGGAAGATTGCCTCTACCAACAACTATTTCAAAATCTACTTTCTGAATACATTTTCTGTATTCAGTATCAAGCTTTACATAGTAATAAATGAATTAATAAGAAAAAAGTGATGCCACTCTTTATACATCCAAGCAATTTTATATACCACAAAAGATGAGGAGAAAAAGAACTTTGATGTTCCTTCTCTCTAGAAGTGAGTTAATACAGTAACCATTTTATCTTGTGAAAGCATGGAGTATCTTTCACTTATATGCATCTAATTTTGATTTATTTCATGAGACTTTATTGTTTTCCTTATATAGATCATATATAATTTTGTTCCAAAGTCATTTATTTTGGAATACTAATTTAGAAAGTGTTGTGGTTTTAAGTTCAAATTTCAATTGTTGCAGTAAATAAAAAATCAAGTGACTTCTTCATGTTAATTTTTTTATTCCACAAACTTTCTATCATCACTTTGAAGTTGTAGGAATATGTTTGTCAAATCTCTGATGTTTTATACACAGAATAGTATGTCATTTGTAAAGAAAGACTGAAAAGCTTACGGCATAACGGGTTAAGTGCTACGTCTGCTAACCAGAAGGTCAGCAGTTCAAATACACTAGGCGCCCCTTGGAAACTCTATGGGACAGTTTTACTCTGATCTACAGGGTCACTATGAGTCAGAATTGACTCAATAGCAGTGGGTGGGTGGTTAAAGAAAGTTTTATTTCTTCTTTTCCATTTGTTTTACTTTTAAATAATTATTTTTGTTTGGAAAATTTTTCTAATTTTTTTTCTGTTTGTTTTGAAATGCCTAAATATGTTGGTCATGTGAGCTAGTTTGATTATTGGTGCCTTAGAAGTTTTAACATCTTGTTACCAGGTGGTTAGAGCTGTTACTAGGTGTATGGGTCTTGGCATCTATTTACTTTTATGGTATGTATTCAGCTCGGGTGCCCAGGTAGTCAGTCAGCAAGCGTGTGATGCAGACCCATACATTCCTAGACAGGGAAGCAAGATTGGTGTATACACAGGCAACTGGCTGCACGTGCTGAGAAGGGTACGGGGATAGAGCTGTCTGTGAATGTCTCTGAGGAAGGCTCGACCATGTTCCTTAAAATAAGTAGGTGGATAGCTTTTGCTGCAGAACAAAGAGCTTGCTGGGATTCTGTATACATTGCTGGAAGGCTTTCAAGTTCTTTGGACTTCTCATGCCCATGCCTAGGCAAAGGACCTGTTTCTTTCATGAGTTCCCAGCTTTCGGGACCCAGTAGATTTTTTCCCCCTTTTGTTAAGTCGTCATTCTCCAAGTCTGGGAGAATGGCTCAGGGCACGCATAAGGTGTTCTACTTCTAGCCCCAGTAGTGTGTCAGAATACGGAGGCTGGTGTGTTGCAAAGAAAGGAGGGGGAGGCTGTTGCAAAAGGGAGAGAGGTTTAGTTCAAAGGAGAGTCTTAGAACCCCAAATGGCAGGCTAGATGCAAACCACTTAGCTTCAATGACTGAATAGCACTTTTCAGTTGGACTTGGCAGCAGTGGGTTTTGCTTTTTTGGTTTTCTTTTCTGGAGGTGAGAGTGGGTTTTTCACAGCTCAGTATCTCCTGCTGAAGAACATGCTGTTAGTATGATAACACTTCACTTACCGCATTGGATGCCACTGATCCTCCTGCCAGGTGTAATTTCCCACTGGATCAGTTCTGGTCAGTCCTAAGTACTTTCAACTTACTTTTCCTTCCTTGTTGCTCAGTCTGATTTCTCAACTGTACCTTTGTTGTTCAGGTATCTTAGAAGGTCATTTATAATTGATTCCTTTTTTTTTTAATCTTTGTTGATAGGGGATCACAGGAAGCATATCACTAGTCTACAACTTCACCACAAGTGCAGTTTGTCCAGCTTTAAAAATCTGTAATGTGCTAACATACATTGTATATATAACAAATCACTTGCTATCTTAATCTTTTTCCAATGTATAATTCAGTGACATGAATTAAACTCACCATGGTGTGCCGTCATCATTACTGTCAAAGTAATCTAGTGCATCTTTTACAGAAATACCACAAGTGGTTGGCTATTACAAAGAGAAATTTGTTTTCTTATAGACAAGTAGGCTAAAAGTCTGAATTCAGGGTGTTAGTTCCCGGGGAAGGCTGTTTCTCCTAGTTTTGCAGGAAGGTCCGTGCTGTCAATATTCCCTGGACTGGAAACATCAGAGGCACAGGAACCATGACTACAAAGGATGCTATCTGCTCCAGATGCTTCTTTACTAGAAGTATGAAGTCCCCAACTCTCTGCTGGCTTACGTTTTATTTCCCAAATGATTACCTCATGACATCATACAATATTGTAGATTGAGTCTTGCCTCACAAATATAATTGCTGTCCATCCTCCCACATTAATATCATAGAGGTAGAATTTACAATTTACAGGAAATTCACAAAATACAAGGAATAATGGCTTAGCCAAACCGATTACACACATTTTGGGGAATATAATTCAGTCTATGACAATCAGTATCCATTTTTAAATGTTCATTATCACTATAAATAGCAGCTAAGTATCTCTTAAGTAGTAATTGCCCATTTCCTTCTTTCTCAATCCCATGACAATTACTATTAAACTTTAATCTGCATATTTGCTTATAAAAATACTGTATACCAGTGGGATCACATATTATTTATCCCTTTATTTCACAGAGCATGATGATTTCAAGGTTCATTATGTCTTGGCATATATCTCTTTAGGGATGAATAATATTCCACTGTATACATATGCTACTTTTTAAAAAAATCTATTCATCTGCTGATGGGCATTGGGTTGTTTCTACTTTTTGTTCGTTGTGGATAATGCCACAAATTTAAGTAACTAAACAACTAATTCTTTTGAAGAGTAGAAACCTGAATTCAGAGCATTGCAAATGTGTGATTTCTGTCTGAAGGCTCTAGAGAAGCATTCTTCCTTGTCTGTATCACTTTCTGAAAGATCCAGTTGTTTTTGACTGGTGGTAGTGAACTTCAATCCCTGACTCCTTGATGTGTCCCACTTCCTTTTATGTGACTATTTGCATTTCTTCTCCTCTTTATAATGAGACACCTTATCATATTGCAAAAGGATCCACTCTACTATAGTATAGACTCATGCTAACTAGTTACATGTACAAAGAATCTTATTTCCACATTAGGTCACACTCACAGGAATGAAGAATTAGGATTTCATCACCTTTTTTGGGTATACAATTCAGCTCATAACAGGAATCAAATGCACAAATGGTCAGAAAAATAAGCTATTGTCTAATTTTTCATCCCTAGCCTCCAAGAGAAAAAGTCTTCTAAAGAGCCTTCTCAACTTGCTTTCATTTACTCTTTCTTCCCTCTGTAGATGTGAAAATGGATTGTAATAATATGGAATGGAGGGCTTCTGGATTTCCCAGGTATTGCAAGTTTTCTTACTTCTTCAGCAAAGTAAGTGGGAGCAGTCAGCCTACACTGTCATTTTAAAAAGGAGAGATAGAGTAATTTTTTTTTATTTTTTATTTTCCCAGTGATACATCATGTTTATTCATGCAGTGCTCTCCCAAGCAGCCCACATTTTGAAAGCCAAGCTAAAGTGCAGATCACACGAGCCACTGCTGCTGTGATGCCCAGTATTTTAGTGAAAACCTTCCTTTGTTCCAGAAAATGGATTGCAATATATTAGAATATCAACAGTCCTATTGAGAAACATTGTGCTGATAAACACTTTAATTTCAGGAGTCAAACCTCAGTCTGAGTGAGATCCTGAATCACAGGAGTTTAGGAATATACTATTAGACATGGTTGTTTAATCCACAGAGGCCATGATTTCATGAGACTGAGAAATTCATTGCATATGGTCTCAAGTTCTTGCCACCTGGATTTCCTTTTAACATTGTAAGGAAACACTGATGTCATTCGCCTCCTCTTCCCTGTTACAGTAGTTATCTCCCTTACCATCTACTTCTCCTTTCTTTTGCTTCAGTAGAGTTTTACTTCAACCAAAATTTTTTGCCTGAATGTGTAAAGGAAACAAAGTAGGCTAGTAATATAGACCAGGGTGCATAAGAAGTTTTATGGGGAAAATGTTTATTGTTTTTCCCAAAATGATAAAAATTTAGTGCCTTTCCTCGCTAAGCATTGGACACAACTCTAGATGATTGTAGGTTGCTAAGCAATATAGATTTAAGCAGAGGTGCTGTTGTCCATCACCAGCATCTGAGATGTTTTCTGCATCTTATCCATATGCAGGTCGTTTTGGAAGAGGTCATGACAAAGACCTCTTTATTAATACTCTTCGTTAAATGGATAATCCGGATGGTCAACAGTACTAAAATGAGAAAGAACAACACATGACGTAGATTCAACAAGTATTTCAACAACAATGGAGATTCCAAGATGCTAACACTAGGGTGCCAGTTAACCATCTCCTGGCTGCTAGAGAAGTCTGCCTTTCCAAATTTCATAAGCATGCCTTTTTAATAAATGTTTTCAGAAAATAGTAATTAACTAAAATTATATTCCTATGCCTGGAACTTAATACAAAGAGACACACAAATCCAAATGTACAAATCCTTTGTCCTCTCTTAGCTGTATTTCTCAACAAAGCGGAGAGACGTCTTGTTTCTTTTCATTTGAGTTATCAGTGAAAGCAAAAATTTACATTCTCCTCTGTTTTAACCATTGGAAGTCCATTTTCATGCTCTGTACTAATAAATATTTTAGGGTAATATAGATTATTGGTAGCAATTTCACTAATTCATACATGTCTCTGTAACTACTATGGCTCTAGAAATAAGAGGGTTTGAACCTCTGTGCTTTACTTTGTCAAAGTAATTCTTTTTCAGACATATTTCTATAGTTGGGGTGGGATGCTTGCTAGTATGATTAGGACTGCAGTGTGTCATATGCACAGGGCTAGTGTTAGGGGTAGGAAGTTTTTTTCATACTAGGTGTATTATCTGGTCATAACGGAATCGGAGGTAGGATGCTGGTACTCATAGGAATCCTATGGTTAGGATCAAGGTTTTGAAGATGAGGTTTGTAGTACAGGTTCCTGGTATATATGGGTCATTTATTGTCCTTAGGAATACGATAGTTGTTAGTGTATTTATTATAATAATGTTGGCGTATTCTGCTGTGAAGAATAGGGCAAATGGGCTGGCTGCGTATTCTACACTGAATCCTGAAACTAGTTCTGATTCTCCTTTGGTGAGGTCAAATGGGGCGCAATTAGTTTCTGCTAGGGTTGAAATCAATCATATTATCGCTAGGGGCCATAGTGGGATTAGTCGTCATATGTGTTCTTGGGTTGTGGCTAGGGTCATTAGTGTAAATGATCCGTTTATTAGGAGCACAGAGATTAGAATGATGGTTAGTGAGACTTTGTAGGAGGTAGTTTGGGCTACTGCTAGTAGTGCTCCGATTAGGGCGTATTTTGAGTTTGATGCTCATCCTGATCACAGGATGGAGTATACTGCTAGGCTCGATATGGCCAGAATAAATAATATGCTAAGGTTTATGTTAATTAGTGGGTAGGGTATGGGTAGTGGGGTCCATAGGGTCAGTGCTAGTGCCAGTGTTAGGACTGGTGCAATTCTAAATATGAGTTTTGAAGAAATTAGTGGTCGTAGTGGTTCTTTAATGTATAGCTTGATTGCATCTGCAATGGCTTGGAGCAGGCCGTGTGGTCCTACGATGTTTGGTCCTTTTTGTAGTTGTATGTATCCAAGTACTTTTCACTCTGTTAATGTTAGGAAGGCTATGGCTAGGATTACTGGGAGAATTACGGATAATAGGTTAATTATAAACACTGTTAGGGAGTTAATGACAACTATTGCTTTTTTTCAGGAGTGGGTACAATGATGTGTATAAGATAAAATCCTCTCATTGACAACTTATTGTGAGATCCCTACACATAACACACCACTAAGTATGAAGTGACAGAAAGATTAATTGCAACTAAAATATTTAGTTAATGATAAGAATTACTGATTGTCTCTTACATTCTCTTTGTATCATTTTCCTATTTTATTTATTGACTTGGCTATTCTTAGTTCTCAATATGGTGATCAAAATATTTCCAGTGACAATAACATATTTATCCACTTTTGAGTACTAATGATATATCATTATGCTAATCCTGTCTCACCAATGATCACATTATTTTTAGTATGAATTCACATCCCTATGGCACAAGGAAACACTTCCTGTCTTTTCTTATTTTATAATGAATACCCTTTCTCAAAGTCCTATAATTTAGAGCATGAAGGAATAGTAATGAACTTTTTTCACTAAAAGTCTTCTCCAACATTGAGAGGTTTTGTCTCCATCCAATTTTTTTGGTTTCAGTATCTCTTCTCTTAACCATCTCCGTCTTTAAATTGAGATCTTCATATTTCAGTAAGTGAAAACCACATGTTCTCATACAAAAGACATTCTTTCAAGAGGTAAGTGCAGTGTCAGGGCCATGAACAAACGTGGAATCCAATGGAAGGAATAGATTTGAAAACTATCGAAACTTAAAATTATCAGGCTCTAATAGAGGTGATGGAAATGTTTTGCTTGGAACAGAAGTTTGATAAGGATGGCTTTGGTTGCACTGGTTCAAAGAACTGAGCAGGGGCGGGAAAGACAATAATAAAAACAATTTGGAAACATTTCATTAAGTGACAATATTAATACCCAAAGTGTATGCTCAAGTTTTTGTTGTGGAGATGAAAAACCTACATGGAAGAGGTAAATTCACCAGTGATGCTGGTTTTCCCTGGAAATTTGCATGAGTGAAGAGAGAAAAATATTGGTAGTGTCCAAAGTCACCTTGACTCCCACTCACTCTTTTGCTGGAGTCTGACTCAACGGCACTTGGCTTTTGGCTGGGCCTTGGCTATTGTGTTAAGTTCCTGTCTTATCCCTTCTTAAAACTGGCCACTGTCTTTCTGATATTAAAACAAATTTTAAGAGCTCTCCAACTTTCTTCATCAGAAAATTAGTCAAAGCTAATATTTTTACCAAAATACTTACGGGAAAAATTTTGCATAGCGAACATTTCTACTGAGGCCATCTATAACCTTCATGTCTTCTGAAGTCAACTGGAATTGTAAAACCTATCAAGAGGTAGAGGAAAAACATCTTAAATTGTTTTTAGGTTATAAAATTCCCAATCAACAGTATCCAAGAGAGTCATAACTGAAAATGTGGCTAAGTTCAAAATTAATGAACAAAAATTAGTGAACTGGCTAAACAATAACAAACACCAGTTAGAAACTAAAACAGAAGAAAAGATTCCATTTATGTTAGCAGCAATCAGATATATTTACTTAAAGTAAATTTACAGTAAAATGTTAGTTGTTTGTGAAGATTTTAAATTGCTATTAGAGAATACATAAAAAGAGTTGAATAGATTGAATAAATATCTTGTTCTTACATAGAAAGACTCAGTAATGCATAAATATAATTTGTTTTAAATTAATCATTATCGTAATTCAAAAACTTCACACTTTTGAGAATGAAAAGAGAGCTCTAAACTTGATGAAACACTGGTGTTGTCTTAGGGTAGGAGTATACCAGAACATTCTCAGGCAAGTCAAGGTTTGTGATTCCCCTTTCCTTTCACCATTTGTCGTACTTTATGAATAGGCTATATTGTTTTCATTTAAGAGCTTCAGAGATAAGTTTCGAAGAGCAAGACACAAAGGTTGGAATGTTCTTAAAGTTGCAAATGTAATAGGATTGAGATAAGTCAATCACAAAAGGACAAGTATTATCTAATTCCAGCATAATGTTTAGGCCCTGAAATAATCATGAAGTGAAGGTCGCAGTGGCACAATGGCTAAAGTGCTTGGCTGCTAACCCAAAGGTTGGTAGTTTGAATATACCAGTCACTCTGTAAGAGAATGATGCAGCAGTCAGCTTCTATAAAGATTACAAACTTGGAAATCTTATGGGGTCCTATCTGATTGGTCATCAATGAGTTTGGTGTTCTTTTTAAGGAATGGACTATGACAGGGAACTGAAGACAAACTGACTCTTTCAAATATTAGCACTAAGCTGAGAGAGGTGGAAATCACCGCTGGGATTTGGAGTAGCAAGTGAATTGCTGCATTGGTTTTCACCCTACAAGCATGCTGTCTAAGCAATCAAAGCTTCTTAAACTCTAAAACTAATGTAGAGTGGTCCTGGACTGGTGATGGGATGGTTAAGCTTAGATATCAACTTGAGGAGGCCACGCTTCCTAATGATTTGGCAGATATTGTTTAATTGCCCTTCATTTTGTGATCTGACATGAGCAGCCAATCAGCTGAAAGGGAAGCTTCCTTGGAGGTGTGTCTTGCATCTAACATATATGGATGTTCTGGCAAAGCTCACCCTTTATTTATCTACATCGGACATGTCATCTCTGAACTAAAAGTCTTAGAATGTGAGCCAGAGTCTGCCACTTGATCTGCAGATTGTGGATTCTGCAGTCCCACAGCCCCATGAACCAGCAGCCTACAAACTGACCTGCACATTTGGCATTCAACATCTCCTGATACTATGTGAGGCAAGAGAAGCCACAGATTCATGGATTAGGGACTTGTCAGCCTCTCCCATTACTTAGGATATTTTCTTGAAATAAATCTCTCTGTATGTAAGTATTTGCTTTGTTCGTTCTGCTTTGTAGAGAATCCAGCCTAAGGCAAATGGTGTCTCAAAGAGCTTTCCTCTGGGTTCTGAAGTATCATGCCTTCATCTATGGTGTCAAAAAGCCATAAATTAATTAAGAAGAAAATGAGACCCTCATGGGTAATGCTAAGTTGTTTGGAAAGAAGTCAACATAAAAGAGACCTACAGGTATAACAGACAAGAGACTAAATTCACAAGGATTATTAATATTGGCATTTGTAAAGTGTAAAATAACTTTTGCTATATGTAAAAAATATATACACAGATAGAAACTATATAATGATTTAGAAAATTATTAAAGTAATCATACAGAATTTTAGACAAAAATAATATTAAAAACACAAAGGACAGTTTTATTTTTATAGTGGAAGTGGCTAATAAGCATATTAAAAAACAAAAAAAGCTTGTGATTACTAGTGGTTACAGAAATGTTAACCAAAAGTGCAATGAGAGGCCATTTTACACCTGTCAAAATACAGAAAACAACAAATGCTGGTAAAGATTTGAGGGGTTTGAAACCTCTAGCCATTGTCTGTAGGATTGTAAAATGGTTCAAACGTTATGGAAAACATTATGCGCCTCCTCAAAAAGGTATAAATAGAAACACCTTATGATGCAGTAATCTCACCTGTACTTACATCTAGAGATCTAATACAAGAGACACAGACATATGCAAATCTATATTTAATACAACAATATTCACAGTAGTAAAAAGAAGGAAATAACCTAATATCCAATTTATGGATGAATGCATAAACAAAATATAGTACGTACAGGGATTGTGGCACCAACTGTACCAAAGACACTCTCCACACTGAAAATGAATAAAGTAGATACAAATGTAAACCCTGGAATACCAAAAACCACTGCTGTCAAGTCTGGTCCAACTCACAGCTACCTGAGAGGTCAGAGTAGAACTATACCATACAGTTTCCAAGGAACACCTGGTGGATTTGAATTGATGACCTTTTGGTTAGCAAATGTAGCAGTTAACTCACTATGCCACCAGGGTTTCCATATTTAATATCAAATACAGGGATGAAAACTCAATCAAGTACAGAATGCAATAAGAAGCAGAGAGAGAAGAACAAACTAGGAAAGCTATGGCATGTAGGTTTCCTGTCAGCTAACACAGCATGGATTTGCCATCTTAGACCACAGCTATCAAGGACTATGGACAGCTAATGTGGGAAAGCAACTTCACGGAACTCCCCACAGAAGACAGAACACCCAGTAATCAGGGGTATATGCTTCCCTATCCCCTCATCTATTTTCCCTCTACACAGCCTCTGCCACTTTGTAATGGGCCATGGTCACTCCATCAGAGAGATACTAGCTCACTGCAACTGGGATCTACACTAGCCTCAACACTTGGTTTCCCCGATACTATGTTTTAAAAATAATTTTGTTCATTTTTTAAAATTTTTTCTTCTATTTCTATGCCTTGTCTTTCTTTTCTTTCACCTAGCTAGTCTTGTGTGCCATGCCAAACCATACTAGAGATGCTATGCTGCACTGCTTAGCTAGAGAGCCACTGACATGGTCTCCTCAAATCTCTCCATTTTTCCCCGTTTCTTCTCTCTCATTAGCTTCCTTCCTTTCCTTTCTCCCTCTTACCTACAACGTGCACTAGCTCTGCTCATTTTTGACAGGCTGTACTGCAATATTTGGCTAGAGGATCAGCTGGCAAGCAGCCTCCTTGAACCCACGCCATGTCCAAAAGCCATCTCCTTCAGGGTCATATTTTTGTTTTTGTTTCTACTGTCTCTATCCATTCCTTCTTTCCTTTCTCCCCCTTACCTAACCCCATGCACCATCCCTGCCCCTTCTCAAAGGGCTATGCCACATTGCTCGGTTAGAGAGCAACAGGAATAAAGACCCTCTGAGTCCCCATCATCCTCACTGGCCAGCTCCCTCAACACCACTTCTTTGGTTGTTTCTTTTTTTCTATATTCCTTTATTTTTTTGCTTTCTACCACAAACTTAAGTCCATTTGCTGCATTTCTGTCATGATGAATCATGACAAACCACACAGCTAGAGAGTGATTAGTACATGATACATGGCCTTCCTAGGTCTTGCACTGACCCCACAGGCTGTCTCCTTCAGTGTCATATATATGCCAAGCCAATATATATATATATATATATATATATATATACTATCTTTTCCTTTACCCTTATTACTTCTCCTTCCCACTGTACTAACTCCACCTCTTCCCGAAGGGCCATGCTGTACAGTCTGATATGAGAGACACCAACTCACCACCAATTTATTCCACCTCATCCTTAACTGCTGGCTCCCTCAGCACAATGGCAGTTTAATTTTCTTTTTGTTGTTGTGACTTATGTGTTTCTGTTTTTCACTGTCTTTCCCTTAATTCCTTTCCTTTCTTATGCCATTCTTATCCTGTGCACCAAACATGTCTCATCTTTGCAGATGCAGTTGCACTTATCAGCTAGATAGTCACCAGCAGAGGATCTGCTGGGGTTTGCCCCACTCCTACCTCTTGAATATCGTCATGCTGCTCTTTAATCTACTTTCTTCTACTTCATGTGTTTGTTTGTTTGTTTTTGCTTCTGTCTCTTTCTCTCACCCACTTAGCGCCACATAGCATATCCTCTTTCTTCCCTCCTGCCTATCTGCAGTGAATGCAAAGTGCAGTGTCCCTGAATGTTACGGGTGAGTACTCCTGGCCTACCTGCCAGGCTTCCCTGTCAGCCCTAATTTATGCTACAAATAACTAATTCCCAACAGTCCCTCCCTATTTGGCCTGTTTTGATACACCATAGCTGAGTACTAAGACATGCTGATAAGGACAAGCAGTTGAAAAATATGCTCACAGACAAGAAAGTAATAAAACATTCCTAATCCACCTTCCCAAACATAACTAAATAAAACAAAAAAGCAGACCACAACAAACAAATCAAGTATCAATAAATGAGGAAAATAATTTTGAACGTCGAGAGCAGACAATAAGAAAACATATTAAAATACAAGACACGATGACTCCAGAATGCAAATGAAAGAAAACAGATGACATCTGGTTGAAGAAAAGTCACTTGAACTACCTACCATGGAATTCAAAACTCTAATATTCAGGATTCTGCAAGGTAAGAGATAAAGGAAAATGCAGACAAAATAAGGAAAAAATAGACAAAATCATGGAAATGATAGACAAAATAAGGAGAAAATTAAGGCAAATAATACAGGAAAAAATGTGAAAAACAAAACAAATATAAATCACATTAAAACAGCCATCAGAAATCCAAAGGTGAAAGAACAAGTTTAAAAAACACTGATACAGAAAGTTTCAGGAGCAAATGTGAAACAATGGAAGACAAGATTACAGACATTGAAGGCAAACCTTTGCAATTTGTTTGAAAGAAAATCAGAGCAAAGAATGAAGACCTGAAAACAATGTAGGATAAAATCAACAGCAAAAGTTTGTGAGTAATCAGAGTTCCAGGACAGGGAAAAAAGGAAAACACAGAGAGAATTATTGAAGATTTACTGACAGACAACTTCCCTAAAGTCCTGAAAGATGAAAAGCTGTCTACCCAAGAAACTCAGTGTACAAGACATGGCATAATCACACTCAGCAAATCCAAAGACAGAGAATCTTCAGAGAAGCTTGAAAAAAAAAAAAGAAAAAGAAAAAGAAAAAGTCACTTACAAAGGGGAAAGCATAAATTCATGTCTGATAACTTGGTAGACCCATACACACAAAAAAAGTAATGAAATGACATATAATATCTTCAAAGAAAAAAAATGTCAACCAAAAATAATATATCCCGCAAAACTTTCACTGAAAAGTAATGGTGAAATTGAAACATTTTCAGATAAACAGAAACTAAGGGACCACTTAAAAACCAAGCCAAACTTACAAGAATTATTAAAGGGAATCCTTTGTTAAGAGAACTGATAACATCTGACAAATCCTGAATCTAGGTCACAAGTATGCATTAGTCAGATACCGGTCTAAGTAATGAAATCTCAAGGATGTAACAAAACTAAAAGATTCACAGAAGGGAACCAGAGAGGTCAAGCTGTAAATGAAAATAATGTCAAAACACTAAAACGGGGGAATAAATGATATTACCTTCAAAACAGAGGTAATATCTACTAATGAAAGACTTGTTTAAACTTAGAAGAGTAGTAGTATATTACAAGATAACCACAAAGTTCAAAAACCTGCTCATCAAGAGAAAGAAGAAAAGCACAGTCTCAGTAAACACAAAGTCTACAAAAATGAATGATATGAAAAAAAAAATCCACAAACAAAAGACTTCTAATAGGAGCAGAAGAAGAGCAAAGAAAATACTAGCACAAAAAATAAATAAATAAAATAGAAAGCACTATAAAATGACAGTGATCGATTCACACCTATAGATAATTACACTGAAGTAAATGAGTTCAATGCATTCTTAAATAGACAGAATGAAAGAATGGGTAAAAAAAGACAAAAGAGACATACCTTAGAAACAAAGACATAAGTATATTAAAAACCAAAGTATGTAATAGAACACATAAAGCAGAAAGGGTAAGTGTGGCACTACTAATCTCAGATATAACAGACTTCAACAAATTCATCACAAAAGGCAAGAAAGGACATTATAAAATGAATAAAAGGACAATGTGCCACGAGGACATACATAGCCATTATAAATATATACACACTCAATGACATGGCTCCAAAATACAGGAAATAAACTCTAACGACATTCAAAATAGAAACTGGCAGTTCCATAATAATGGAAATTTTAACACAGCACTATTGACAAAGGACAGAACATCCAGAAAGAAATGCAGCAAACATACAGAAAATCTTAAGGCCACATTCAACTTTCTTGACCGCATGTGAGGTCTGACAATGAAGTCCATGAACCTAATTGTTCTAAGTGTTACATAGCTCATTGCTGACTGTCACTACGGTCACCTTCGAACTACTTCCCTTAGGAAGCTATGCACCCATGCCAGCACCCAGTCCACCCTTCAAAGCAGTTTTGGAACATTTTCTGAAATGGCCATTGTACATGATGGAAGGTGGCAAGTTTGTAAACTTAACTGTATGGTTGTCTGTGAGGGAGGTTTCAGCCAGAAGACGAATAACTTGTTGGAACACACTCCCTACTTGTCTGATCTGGCCCTCAATGGCTTTTTTTTTTTTAATTTAAATTCAAATATAAAGGAAATATGAAAAGGAAGACATTTTGATGACATTCAAGACATCAAGTAATATGGTAATAGCTGTGATAGCCATTCTGGAAAAAGATTTCCAAAATGGCTTTGAAGGGTGCAATAGGCTCCAGTATTTGTGCATAGCTTCCCAAATGGAGTACTTTGTAGGTGACCATAGTGATATTCAGCAACGAGTTATGCAGCAACTTTACTATGATGACTTTGCAACTTACTTGGCAGTCCTCACAGACATTGATAGAATACTTGACCCAATAGCAGCGAATTATACATTACTTTTCACAGCACATGGAATATTCTCTAGGATAGACCATAATACTAGACAACAAAGCAACTCTCAATAAACATTAAACTAATGTAAAGCTTCTTCTTTCATCACAATGCCATAAAAGTAGAAATTAGTAACAATAAGAGCGAGGGAAAAAATCTAATACATGAAAATAATTACCACCTTGTTTAAAATCCACTGAATAATAGAAGAAATCAAAGACAGAATAAAAAAACTTCCTAGAATCAAATGAAAATGAAAACATATCATAACAAAACCTTTGGAACACTGGTGAAATGGTGCTCAGAAGCCATTTTATAGCAATAGAGGCACACAGCATTCACAGAAGATATCAAAACATTAGCTATAAACTTGAGCAAACAGGAAAAGCAGAGCAAAAGAAGTCCACAACCACCAGAAGAAACGAAATAATAAAGATTGGAGCAGAAATAAATGAAATAAAGACTAGAAAAGCAATAAAAAAAATCAACAAAACCAAAATTTGGTTCTTTGAAAGGATCAAAACATCTACCAACCACTGGCAAAATTGACTGATGAAAGAAAAACAGGACAGAAAGCAAATAGACCAAAGAAGAAATGAAATGAGTGACATTACAACCGAACTGACTGAAATAAAAAGGCTCGTAACAGTCTTACAAAAGTCTATACTCCCACAAATAAGGAAACCTAGAGGAAATGGACAAATTTCTAGAGACATGTTACCTACATAAAGTAACATAAACCGAGGTGAAAATTCTCACCAGACCCATAACAAGAGAACAGATTGAAAAGATATTTTAAAACTCCCAAGAAAAAGAAGTCCTGGCTCAAATGGCCTCACTGGAGAATCCTACCAAACATTCAAAGAAGAGGTCACAATATTACTATTCAAACCTTATTGGAACATAGAAAAGGAAGGGATATATCCAAATTCATTGTCTGAAGCTACTATAACCCTAATATTAAAATAAGGCAAAAAAGGAAAATTAGAAACCAATATCTTTAACAAATATAGATACAAAAACTCTCAACAAAATTCCCAGCCAGTAGAATTCAGTATCATATAAAACATGATACACCATGCCAAAACAAAAGGCATATAAAATACACAATGATAGTTCAACATTAGAAAATCAGTGAACGTTATTCACCAAGTAAAACAAAAGCATCATATGATCAGATCATTCACACAGCAGGGGTATTCTATAAGTCCAACATATATTCCTGATAAAACTATCAATAAAATACAGAAGGGAAATTCCTTACCCTAACAAAATACATGTATGCAAAACCAACAGCCAATAACATGCTCAATGGAGAGAGGCTGAAAACATTACTGAGGAGAACAGGAACAAGACAAGGATGTTCATTATCACCACTTGTATTTAAGATTGTGCTGGAATTCTAACTAGAGCAATAAAGCAAGAAAAAGAATTGCAGTGCATCTAAATCTGTAAGGAAGGAGTAAAGATATCCCTATTCACAGATGATGTGATACTGCATAGACAGAACTGAAAAGACTCCACAAGAAGGCATTAATAGAAAGGTCCAGCAGAGGAGGTGGATAGAAGATAAACATACAAAAATCAGAATCCTGTACACCAGTAAAGAGAACTGCAGAAAGCAGTATGATTTATAATATCCCCTAAAAAATAAAAATACTTAGGACAAAATGTAGCCATGGATGCAAGACTTATGCAGACAAGTACAAAATGCTACTGCAAGAAACCAAAAGAAATTTATGTAAATGGAAAAACATACTTTGCTTGTGGATAGGCAGACTCTACTTTGTGAAAATGCCTACTCTGCCGAAAGCAATTCACAAATATAATGCAATCCTGTCTGACTACCAACAGTATAATTTAATGGGATGGAAAAAGAGACACTACAAATGCCAAAAAAGAGAGAAAAAGCTATGACATATCCAAGTTTATATCTCTAAAATTTATAGGAAAATCCAATATTACTTCTGCAATAAAAGAACAAATAATCCAATTAGAACATGAGCCAAATATATGAACAAACACTTGACCAAACAAGACATTCAGGTGTCTAACAAACATATGAGGAAATGCTTGTAATAAGTAAGCCATTAGAGAAATGCAAATAAAAAGTAAAACAAGATACTATCTCAACCTGACATTACTGGCAGGAATCAAAAACAAGAAAATAGCAAATGTTAGAGAGGCTGTGGGGAGGTTGCAACTCTTACTCATTGCTAGTAGGAATGTAAAATGGCACAAGCATTTTGGAAGCTGTTACACAACATCCTTAAAAAGCCAGAATTAGAAAAAAACATATGATTGGGCAATCTCACACCTAGGAACACATCTTGGAGATATAAGAGTCATTACATGAATAAACATATGAATGCCTATGTCCACTGAAGTATTATTGACAATAGCAAAAGACAGAAACAATCTAAGTGGCAACCAACAGATGAATGGATAAACAAACTAGGGCACCTGCACTCAATCGAATATCACTCAAAGATAAAGGACAATGATGAATCTGTGAAACATCCCACAACAGATAAATCTGGAGAGTATTATACTGGGTAAAATAAATCAATTAATAATCGATGGCACTTGGCTTGGCTAATGGACAAATATTGCATGACACCACTATTATAAAAACTTATGAAAAGACATACACACAGAAAGAAACAATCTTTGATGGTTAAAAGGTAGGACATGCCAAATCCTAGGTAGATAATAGATTAATGGTAACATTGATGAAGGCTAAGACATTACATGGAAAACCTGGTGGTGTAGTGGTTAAGTGCTGCAGCTAACCAGAAAGTTGGCAGTTCAAATCTGACAGGTGCTACTTGGAAACTCTATGGGGCAGTTTTACTTTGTCTATAGGGTTGCCATGAGTTGGAATTGAGTTGATGACAGTGTTTTTTTTTTTTTTTTTTTTAAGACAGTACTTAATACTGGGGAAGTCAGCACAACCTGTCTAGGACAAAGTCATAGAAGATTCCAAGGCACACACACACTCTCTGAGGGACCTAACTACTGGGCAGCTGAGGGCTGAGGACCATGGACTAAAGGGACATTTAGCTCAATTGCCATAATATATTTTATAATGAAACGTTCTACATCCTACTTTCGTGAGTAGTGTCTGGAATATTTAAAACTTGTGATCAGGTATCTAAGATACTTCACTGGTCCCAGTCCACGTGGAAGAGGGACAATGAATAAAACCAAACACACAAGGGAATGATGCTTCCAAAGGACTAATGAACCACAACTATCACAACCTGCATCAGACTGAGTCCAGTACAGTTAGATGCCTGGCTACCGTCACTGACTGTTCTGACAGATATCACAATATAGCATCCTGGACAGAGCTGGAGAAAAATGTAGAACAAAATTCTAACTCATAAAAAAGACTAGATTTAGTGTTCCGACAGAGACTGGAGAAACACGAGAGCATGGACCCTGGACATCCCTTTAATTCATTACTGAAATCACTTCTGAAGTTCTCTCTTCAGCCAAAGACTAGAAAGGCCCATAAAATGAACAATAATACACCTTTTCAACGATGTATACAAGCCTAAATGATCACATTAGCCCAGAGGCAAGGGTGAGAAAGCAGAAGGGGAATGGAAACTGGTGAATGGAAATGGGGAATACAAACTCTTTCTAGAGTGCTGACATGTCACTATACAGGTAACCAATATCACAAAAAAAAGGTGCACTAATTGTTTAGTGAGAAATTAATTTTCTCTGTGAACCATCACCAAAGCACAACAAAAAAGGTGCTACATACATGAAATAGAATATTACACAGCCACAGACAATAATGATACACTAACTTATATTCTGTTTGACTGCAGAGGCCATTGTGATGAATGATGTAAGACAATCACAAAAGAACAAGTATTGTATGATCACACTTATATAAAAAGATATGTATAATAATACACACACATACCAGTGCTCATTGGAGGTTATCAAGGATGAGCAGATAGAACAAGTATTGTATCATTACATTTACATAAAAAGAGATGTATACACAACACATACAAATACCAATGCTCATTGGTGGTTATCAGGGATGTACAGAGTGAAGGATAGTGAAAAGCTGTCTTAAGACAGTAGACATTTGTTATTTCAGGGGTTGATGAAGATACCACCAAAGAGGGTGAAGTCTACATAGCTTGACAAAGGTCAATGATGTCACTGAAGTGCACAAGAGAAAAGCACATTTTTGGAGAAGGATATGGCAAATACAGACTTGCAACAAGAACAAAAATTATGTGTGTGGTTATCAAAAATGTATGTATGCATATATATGTATGAGTATGAATGTGGCAGTTCGTATGTGTACACAGATGCGTTTACCTAGAGGCATCCATGTAACTATATATCCATATATGGGTACATTCATGTGTGTTCATGCATATAATAAACCACAATGCGGACATATTAAACACATTTAAATCCATTGCAAAATTGATTTTCCCAGTTTGAAGACCTAGGGACATAGTCCTGTGTAACAAATCAGTTAACGGACATAATATAATTCATAACATGTTTGTCCTATATCCTATTACAGTCAATAGTATTGGAGGTTTCAAAAGCTTGTAAGAAGCCATCTAAGATATCTCTATTAGTTTTTACTTGTTTGTATAAAAGAGAAAGCAGAGGAATCAAAGACTATAGAAGAAACTAGCGAATATATGTAAGTCATGTGCTCATGGGAAATGCCAGGAAATTCAATGTGGGCCTAGGGTGTCTTCAGCCTAATAGAAAAGAAAATTTGTGAAGGGTACAAATTAGGCTTCCTGACACCACAGCCCTGTTTCTCACTTGTATGTTCTCTTTGATCCTCTGCTCATTGAAGCTCTTGGCCAGGGCCACGACCCCACGCTGCAGCTGGTAGCGAAGTGCAATCAGGGCTGGGCTTCGATGGTATTTTTTAGCCAGGTCACCAAGAACTGGATCATCCAAGAGAACAGGGGTGTTCAGATCTGCCCTGGAAATAAATACAGAAATGCTGAGTACACACTTTGTCAGGATGTTTCTAAAACTGACTGAAGTGGAGAGCTAGTGGTTCTCTAGTTGTGGTCCTTGGACTAGCATCATCTTTACCACCTGGAAATGTGTTAGGAATGTGGATTCTAGGGCTTCACCAAGATGTGTTGAACCAGCATTCTGGGTTTTAAAAAAGCCTTCTGGGTCATTGTGATGCTGTATTGAGTTTCAAAGAAAGAGCTTTGGTGTCCCAGTGGTTAAAGAGCTCAGCTACTAAGTGAAAGGTGGGTGATTCTAAGGCATGCTTTCAGAGAAAGATAGGTCTTTTCCAAAGATTTACAGCCTTGAAAATCCTGTAGGGGCAGCTGTACTCTGTCCTGGAAGGTTGCTATAGTTAGAATTGCCTGCGTGACAATAAGTTTAATTTGAAAACCTTATTTCCAGTTCCTTGGATTTTCTCTTTTACTTCTCAGTGACTGTTTCTCTTCTCTTGGTGTAGCTCTGGGAAAAGTAATACAAGAGTGGAAAGAGAATTGGAAAGACTTGGTAAAAACTGAATAGGTCCCCAGTGGGAACTATTCATTCTCATTTTTAATCGCAGTATGTAACAGTTGTGTGGAATTTTCTAAAATGTTTTCAGGTAGTGATTTGTTTCTATCTTCACAGACCTTGGAATTAATCAATATTTTCTTGATTTTAGGTGTAACTGAAGCTTATAGAGAGCACTACTTAAAACATGTTAATCAGTAAGAAAATGTCAAAATCATGACATGAGCTCTTGTCTCTTGTCTCAGTTTTTTAAATTACATATAGAGTTTAATGTGGACATTTATTATTGATGTAGAAAGTATAAATTAAAGGTCTATATGTCAAGAGCTGGAGAATATGGCCAAATGTCTGGGTCTCACTGGACAAAGTTTAAAATAATAGTAACCTAGCTGTTAGAGGTAATGAACTAGTTTGCTTCTTTAGATGTGAATGTAAATTAATAACTTGAATTCCTAGTCCACATCCCACACAAGTAGTCATCCAGCCCTGCTGTCTGCATCCTTTCAGAAGGTGTGGATCCCTCCTCCACACTTCCCGTACTGAAACACTGCAGCTTTACAAATAAGGTCCTCAAAGCACACTTTGATAAACCTCTGGGAAACTAGCTGAAACTACCTGCACTTCTTTGCTGCTCTCTTTGTTCGTCTCTGACTATGTTAACCCCAATGTTGTCACATTTCTTTTGAATATGCAGTTTAGTCTGCATGTTCCCTTATCTGAAAATTGTTGATTCAATAAAAATGTTTAGTATTGTTTTTAATTTTGTTTTCATTCTAGAAACTCCTTTACATTAACTATAACGATACAAAAAATGTAAAGCATTGGGCTGGAGCATGGGATTATAAAGAAGCATGTCTGCAGTTTCTCTCCCTCCTTTTGTCCAGGCAGTAGAGAGTTAATATCAGGAAGTAAGACATGTTATAAATCAAAATGTGTCCCAGTAATGACATTTTAGATAACCTCCCAGTCTTCCTCATTACCAATGGTCTCTTTGGGATCCCAGAGCACTGTAGGCAACCAGAACGATATCTTTGGACTTGCAGAAATCCAGTAGTTTGCTCTGGTTGAGATAAGGGTGACACTCCACCTGTAGCATTTCAAGACAAGAGAGAACAGTAATTTTGGATCTGAGAGTTGGTAAGATCTTTTTAGCTCCAGGCATGAAAATTACGCCAGAAAGTATGAAGGTATCAAAAGACTCATGAGTGCATATTCAAAGGACAAAGGAAATAGTTTGGTTGGTAGATTTGAATATCCAAAGGAATAAAGAATAAAATAATATCTAACATATGGAATAAATAAAATCTCTAAACGTGAATGAATGAGAGACAG
Source organism: Heterohyrax brucei (assembly GCA_028571685.1). Lineage (NCBI taxonomy): Eukaryota > Metazoa > Chordata > Mammalia > Hyracoidea > Procaviidae > Heterohyrax > Heterohyrax brucei. The sequence continues at coordinate 58,243,768 of CM053142.1, read as the reverse complement.
AGAGGTAGACGATAAAAAGAGCTAAAGTGAGAGCAAGAGTGAGAATGAGATACAGTGAGAGAGAAAAAAAAAATTCCCTGTTGAAGATAATCACTACAATAATTCCATTCTCTGAAAGTTGATAATTAAAGGGTAAGAATTGCCTATTTATTCTCTTATGAAAAATAATTCTTTTTTTTCTTCTTTTTTATTATGACTGAGTGAAAATGTACATTCCCGTACAAATTTACATGCCCACCTATATGCAGCTTCTACTACTCTCCCTGCCTGGTGACAGCACACTATTCCTCTCTGCTCCATATATGTCTCATCCTCCCAACAGCCTCCTTTCCCCTCTCTTGATGTGATAGAAAGTATTCTTGTTTTATAAGAAAAAGTCAGGTAGGAAAGCACAGAGTGAGGAAAAGAGAAAATCATTATTTGCAAATCTAATCAAAATAACTGATTTAGAAAAAGTCATCAGTGGATACTAGATCATTAAGTGTAAATTTGTTGGGGACCATGATTTTCTTTGATGCCAAGTTATCAAGCAATATCTTATCAGCTAACTTCAAGAGAGAAAACATAAGATTACAATGAAGACATCTGGCTAACCCCTGCCTAGACAAGTGCTGAAATCTAATGTCACTACTGGTGGGATCATCTATCAATATGGGCTACAATTTGAAGGACACAACAACCTTATGAAATTTTCTTGCCAAAAATGTTTAACTGGAATCTAATGAAGTGTTCGGATCTAAATTCTAGTTTACAGAAACTGGAACTGGAGAATCAAGTTATCTAATAGTGCAAGATGATTATACAGTAAGTTCACAATATAACCATTCATTTGAATATTATGGGATAAAAGTTGAGAGACTGTCACAGATTAAAATAATTTGAGAAATATAACAGATTTAAAATGTAAGCCACAACTGGATCCCAAGTGAAACAAATAGTGTATAAAAGATTTGGGGGGAAAATGGAGAAATACTAATACGGGCTGGATATTAGGTATCAGAAATTATTATCAGTTTGCTTAGAAATAGTGACATGAGTGTCTGAGAGTATATTTTCATCCTTATGAGATGTATACTGAGGTCTAGTTGTGGAGTTTATTGTGTCCCCCCCAAAATAAGTGTTGAAAACTTAAAGGCTGAACTTGGTATCATGTTCTTGTTTAGAAACAGAACCTTCTATTAATAATAAGTAAAGCATTACTGAAAAAGTAGAACATACTGGGAGGCCTCTCACTACCTGACTTTAAAACCTATTACACTGCCACAGTAGTCAAAACAGCCTGGTATTGGTACAAAAGGAGACATATAGACCAATGGAAAAAAGTGGAGCCCCCAGAGATGCCACCATCCTCCTATAAAGAGCTGGTATTTGACAAAGGTCCTAAGATTTTGAACTGTGGTAAGAACAGTCTCTTTAACAAATAGTGCTGGCATAATTGGATATCCATCTGCAAAACATTGAAACAAGACCCATATCTCACACCTAATACAAAAATCAACTGAAAGTGAATAAAAGACCTGAATACAAAAGCTAAAATGATAAAGCTCATTCAAGATAAAATAGGGTCAACAATGGATGTTTTAATACGCAATATAGACAGACTTCAAAATCTGACAAACAAAACACATTCATCAGAAGAGAAAATAGATAAATGGGAATTAATAAGAAACAAACACTTCTACTCATCCAAAGACTTCATCAAAAGAATTAAAAGACCACCTACAGAATGGGAAAAAATATTTGGCAACTCTTTGTCAGACCGATGCCTGATCTCCGTAATCTATAAGGTTCTACAAAATATCAATAAGAAAAAGACAAATCATCCAATTAAGTGATGGGCAAAGGAGATGGACAGACACTTCTCTAAAGAGGGGATCCAGGCAGCCAAAAAACACTTGTAGACGTGTTCACAATCATTAATTATTAAAGAAATTCAAATCAAAATGACAATGAGATACCATCTCACTCCAAAGAGGTTGGCCATGATCCAAAAAATGCAAAACAATAAATGTTGGAGAGGCCGTGACGAGATTGGAACTCTCCTTCACTCTTGGTTGGATTGCAGAATGGTGCAACCTCTTTGGAAAGCAATTGGGCGTTACCTTAAAATAATGGATATAGATATACCATTTGACCCAGTAATTCCTCTGCTCAGAATGTATCCTACAAAATCAAGGCCATTCACACCAACCGATACATGCACACAAATGTTCATTGCAGCACAGTCCACGATAGCAAAAAGTTGGAATCAATCCAGATGCCCAACAGCAGAAGAATGGATGGGTAAACTTTGGCATATATAATCAATGGAGTACTGTACATTAATAAAGAACAACCATGATAGCAGAAAACATCTCTCAATTTGATCTCAACTGGGAGTCATTACGTTGAGTGAAACTAGTCAGTGACAGAAGGACAATTATTATATTGGACCCCTATGATAAAAACTTAAAAGCATACTCATATATAACAGAAAAGACTCTTTGATGGCTACAAGGGTGGAGAGGGTGGGAGGGTGGAAGGGCGAGGGGTGAGGGTTTAGATTAGATAATTGTTAGAAATTTGGTTGGGTGAAATTGGTGACAATACACATTAGTAAGAAGATCAATATTAATGGGACTTTGACACCACTTGTGTACTTCTCCTCTCTTAACCCAGTATTGTAAGCACAGAGTATGTACACTTTCATTTTTTTGTTAATAAAATAAAAAATAAAAAAAAGAACTAGATCCTTCCATTTTTATGTTAATGAAGCTGTCACAGAATAGGATGGATCCTAAACCTAATAATTTTTGAGTTACAAAAAGTCAAAATGGGCACAGACACGCAAAGATGGAAGATGAAGGCAGAGAACAGAGACAGATGCATCTGCAAGGCTAGGAATGTCAGGAATGACAGCAGCTACCAGAACCTCAAATAGACAAAGACGGATTCTCCCGAGAGACATAACCTGAATTTGAACTTCTAGCCTCTTGAATAGTAAGTGTCTGTTCTTTAAGGCTACTTACTTACAATATTTCTTTTACAGCAGCATTAGGCAAGCAAGGCAAGCAAGTAGGCAGCAAGAATTATGTCTACAACTTCCACTGAAAATGTTCAGAGAAACATTTTACATAGTCAACTAATTTAATTATTAAAAATCAAGGAGAACAAGACCAAGATTTAGTTAGCTCTAGCTCTATCTTATCATTTTACTAAAAGTTGTTTGGAGTTGATTTCCTCTACCTGGTGGTGTAATGGTTAAGTGCTATGGCTACTAACTTGACAGTCCAAAGTCACCAGGTGCTCTTTAGAAACTCTATAGGGGCATTTCTACTCTGTTTACAGGGTCGCTATGACTTGGAATTGACAGCAGTGGGTTTGTGATTTGGGGTTTTATCATCACTATATATTAGTAACTTTATACCTTTAACCTGGAACACTTTTGATAGTTTTTGGTTATTGCTTTTGGTCAAGAACTTCTGAAAACAGTCATGCCAAGAAAAAGAACTTGGGCAACTAATTCACACAGTACCCTTATACCTATTTGATACTACAAAAGCCCATCTAGACAAGGTCCTACTCTCTAGAATCTTTTACTTAAAAGATGTGAAATGAATAGGGCGGAGGATATCAGACATAATTACAGAAAAAAAAGGAATATAAAGCACCAAAAATAGAAGAAGCCCTGGTGGGCAGAGGAGGCTCACCTGGTTGCAGACAGGCTTGTACTTGAGCCCTGGCTTGTTCAAGATCATCTCCAGCTGTCTGCGGTTAAAGTTGGACACTCCAATGGACTTGGTCAGCCCTGCATCCTTACACTTCTCCATAGCCTGGGGAGGATGGGATTCAGAGGAAGAATTTGTGTGGTTTTATCATAGAACAAATGGGAGATAGAGCTGTTAAAAAGAACCAACCGTCTAGAAAGAACTATGAAATTGACTGGCTTTGATTGTCATGAAGAGTAAAAGTAGTACAGAAGAAATTGGAAGAAGAGGATGACAATAAAAATAAAAGTGTTTCATACTTAAGAAAATTTTCTCTTCTCTTTCTGTGTCATATTCCAGTAAGTTTTTCTTTCACTCCAATATATCAAACCACCCAAATGAGGGTCACGGAACTCTAAAGGTGTTTTGCTTTTCGTCTAGCAGTAGTTTTAGACACCTTTGGTTAACTTTCCCTTGAGACACTGTTTTCATGTAGCTTAAACACTGATGTCTCTCGACTCTCCTCAGGCTGCTCCGCTTGCTACAGTCTAATCATCTCCCTGGCCCCTAATATTGAAGCATTCCAGGGCTCAGTCTTCAGCTTTATTGCTGCTTCATTTCATTTCATTCCCAAATGATCTACTCATATTTATGATTGTAATACTATCTCAGTGACTAAGTCTCACAAATTGATATTTCTATCCTAAACCTATCTGATACCTACATATTAATAGATTCTCAGAATCAATTGCTTTTTCATCATCTCTACAAATGTTTGATTAGGCATCCCAAATTGAACATGTAAAAAACTGTGCTTCTGGGATCCCTCCCAAATGGTTTATTCTGCAGTCTTTGTTTCATCCAAAGTTAACACTTCGAGGCAAGGACCTCAAACTCCAGCTAGCACTGTCTTTGTCTTACACGTCTCTTCCACTCCATCAAAGCATTGTGCCCTCTCTGCTCAAAGAATAGATCTGACAACTTTCACACCTTAATTCCATCATTTCTTATCAGCATTATTTTATAAACTTCCTATATGAGTTTTTCAATTGCACTTTTAACTCCTCAAGTTTATCATCCACACAACATTTGGATATATGTTATATAGTAGAGCTTTCTGTGGTGATATAACTAGCGCATGTTCTACCCTGTACAGAAGTACAGCCAGATAACTTCTCATAAATGAGCATGTTGAGACTTGTTGCCCGTACTTTTGGAATATGTTATCACGAAGGACCAGTCCCTGATGAAGGTCATGATATTTTGCAAAGTAAGGAGTTAGCCAAAAAGAAGACTCTCAGTGAGATGGATTGACATAGTGGCAGTAGCAAAGGGCTCAAACAAAGCAACAATTCTGAGAATGGCTCAAGACTGAGCAGTATTTCATTCTGCTCTCCAAAACATAATAACAACAGCACATTGTACAACAGGGTAACTGCTAGCCACATGTTCCTGTTGAATTATGAGACAGAGGAACTGAATTTTAAATTGTATTGATTTTGAATTAGTTTAAATTTAAATACTAATATGTGGTAAAACATCTCCCATATCAGTGCAAGCATCGAGTGATTCCTCTATAACATAAAGTAGATAAAACTGCTCCAATGGCTTGCAATCTCATAGTGAGTCAAAGCCAATGTCACTCTTATGAAGCCTGCCATGATCTGACGTCTATTAGCCCTCTGAGCTCTCTCTTCCCACTCTTTTCTCTTCCAGCTTTAAGAGAGACTTTGGATACAAAAGCACTCTGCCTCTGAAGAGCTTTTCAATTCCTGTACACTGTGCCCAGATTCTCCTCCCTTAGCAACGCCATGGGTATTACTACTGATCTTAGTTCAGTTGTTGTATTAATGTAACTTTCCTTAAATGCCTTTATTCCATAAGTACCCACACTCCTACACACCTCCTATAACACTAGCTGCTCTTCTAATCACATTGCTTTATTTTTTTCCATAGACTATCATTATCTGACAAGTTACATAGTTACCTTTTCTACTTTTTTGTATTTTTATGGTTACCTTTTTTTCATCTCTTTCATGTGGATCCATGATCTATGAGGGCAGATACTGCTGTTCCCCGCCACAATAATTTATATTTTTCTAACAGAGGGATGTCATACACCTATGTCCATATAAGATAGCTAAAATATAGCAAGCTAATCAGAATGACATCACTTGATTCTATGAAGAATCCAACAAAAACAATCACATAAAACACCAAATTACAAGTTAGTCACCAGGAAGGTGGTCAGAGCAGGGAGAAAACCTATGAGGAGAAGCTCTCTCGTCTCCTGACAATGTAGATGATGAGATGAATTTTTTTTTCCACGCATTCCACTGGACACTAGAGGCAAAGTAGGTATTGGAAGTTACTGACTTAATGTTACATGATGTCCTTGCCTATTAATGATAGTCTGTGTCAGATAGACACTGCTACATAGTTTAGAGTTATAGATGTTCCAGTATTCTTATTTACTAAATAAAAAGATGTATTAGGAAAATTTAATCTCAGGCCCTTAAAGCCTGATAAAAAGGTCCATAAAATTTACAAGCAATTATCATTTTCAGTGGAGCTGTAGGAAGGAGATAGATAGTATTTGATGTTCCAAATATCACTTTTCTGAAAGTAGGTCCAATCAGTCTTGGGAACACATGATTAACAAAATATTTATATAAATAAACTTTACATTTATTATTCACTTTCCTGTATACCACACTAGATAAAAGATTAGTCTCCTTTCACCTTCCAATAGTGGCTTTATTGGCTGTGCCTGTAACTTTGAGATTAAGCCACATTCCTTTAAGAAGGAAGGTCATATTGTAGTAAGACCAAGAAAATGCTACTCAAGGAGTAAGTAGAATTCTAGAGGCCCAGGTGAACTTTTATATGAGGAGAATTTCCTGACTTTAAAAATGAGAAAATTGAGGTTGAAGGCCATCTATTGACTTTCTCAACCAAGTTCACACTGGTGAAAAATGTGAACAAGGTTTACACTCTTCTGGCTTCCTTGACTTTGCTGTCTCCTCCAAACACTCACCTCCCATGTGGCGCAGAGATCTACCGTGTCAAATATTACTTTTCCATGTTCATCTTTTGGCATAAACTCCTTCCCAGGCTGGAATAAAAAGAATCATTATCATGATGTCACAAAACACAGTCTGCAGCCATAGCCATACTTTGAGGTATACATAGGCTGGAACATTAATTCTCCATAAGATAGGTGAAACAACTTTCCAGATGCTAACATTTGCAAAGTATTCTTGGGAAAGAGCAATGGAAAAGCTCAGTATCATAAGTCAGAACAATGCTAGGGGCTGACTGTAGAACAGACCATCTGCTATTCATATTCAAATTGAAGATAAAGAAATTAAAACAAGTCCATGAGAGCCAAAATACTACCTGAGTATCTCTCACCTGAATTTAGAGATTATCTCAAGAAAACACTTGACTTGTTGAACCCCATTGGCCAAAGACCTGGTGAGTTATTATGGAATGACATCAATGACATCATACATGAAGGAAGCAAGAGGCCATTAAAAAGACAGGAAAGTAAGAAAAGACCAAAATAGGTGTCAGAAGAGACTCTGAAACTTGCTCTTGAATAGCCAGTAGTTAAAGCGAAAGGAAGAAATAATGAAGTAAAAAAACTGAATAAAAGATATCAAAGAGCAGATCAAGAGGACAAAGTAAAGCAATATAATGAAATATGCGAAGACCTGGAGATAGAAAACTAAGAGAGAAGAACATGGTTGGCATTTCTCAAGCTGAAAAAACTAAATAAAAAATTTAACATCCAAGTTGTGATATTGAAGGATTCTGTAGGAAAATATTAAACAATGAAGTAAACATCAAAAGAAGATGGAAGCAATACAGAGTCACTGTACCAAAAAGAATTGGTTAACACTCAACCATTTCAGGAGATAGCTTATGAGGAAGAACTGATAGTACTGAAGGAAAAGGTCCAAGCTGTACTGAAGACATGGGAAAAAGCAACTCTCCGGGAGTTGACAGAATACCAATTGAGATATTTCAGCAAATCAATGCAATCCTGGGAGTGATTACTCATCTATGCCAAGAAATCTGGAAGACAGCTACCTGGCCCTCTGACAGGAAGAGACCCGTATTTATGCCTGTTCTTAAGAAAGGTGATCTAATTAAACACAGAAACTGTCTAACAATGTCCCTACTTTCACATACAAGTAGAGTTTTGCTGAAGATCATTCATAAATGGCTGTAGCAGTAAACTGACAGGTAACTGTTAGAGATTCAAGCCAGATTTAGAAGAGTACATGGAACAAGGCTTATGACAGACAATGTCAGATGGATCCTGGGTAAAAGTAGAGAATGCCACAAAGAGTTTTACCTGTGTTTTACTGACTATGCAAAAGCATGGGACTGTGTGAATCAGAATAAATTTTGGATAACATTGCAAAGAATGGGATTTCCAGAACACTTAATCATACTTACAAAGAACTTGTATGCCAACCGATGGGCTTGGCTTGGCTATGTAGACCAGGAGGTAGTTGTTTGAACAGAACAAAGGGATTCTGAGTGGTTTAAATCAGAAAAAGTGTACTTCAGGTTTTTATACTTTCACCATAGTTACTCAGCCTATATGATGACTATAACATAGCAGGACTATATAAAGAAAAGGGGACACTGGGATTGGAGGAAGACTCATTAAAAACATAAGTTGTGTATATAGCACAGCCTTGCTTGCTGAAGCTGAACAGGATTTGGAGCACTTATGGAGAAGACCAAATACTACAGTCTTCAGTGTGAATTATACCTCAACATAAAGAAAACAAAAATCTTCACTGCTGAACCAGTAAGCAATATCACAATAAATGGAGACAAGATAGAGGTTGTCAAGGGCTTCCTTCTACTGGGATCTGTAATCAATGCCCGTGGAAGCAGCAGTCAAGACATCAAAAGACTCACTGCATTGGGCAAATCTGCTGTAAGTGATCTCTCACAAGTGCTGAAAAGCAAAGATGTCACCTTGAAGACTACATAACTAATTAAAGCTGCAGTGTTTTCAGTTGCATCCTAGAGATGAAAAGCAGGACAATGAATAAGAAAGACCAAAGAATTGATGCCTGTGAATTGTGTAATGTCAAAGAATATTGAATATGCTGCCAAAAGAATGAACAAATTTGTCTTGAAGGATGTGAAACTAGAATCCGCCCTAGAAGCAAAGATGGCAAGATATGTTTCATGTGCTTTGGAGATGTTATCAGGAGCAATCAGTACCCAGAGAAGGACATTATGCTTGGTAAAGTGGAGAGTCAGCATAAGAAGAGAATCTGCAGTCAAATAAATTGACATAATGGCTGAAACAGTGGGCTTAAGCATAAAATAACTTGTGAGGATGGGGCTGGATTGGGCAGTGTCGAATTTTTTTACACAAAGGGTGGCTTTCAGGTGGAACCCGACTTGAGAACAGCTAAAAACAATAAAATATTTGACTTATGTTAATTTTGTCTGCTCTATACCTTTTGTTTTTAATCAAATGTTTCTCTTTCACTAGAAAGGGAATAAGTTACATACCCTTAATTTTCACAACAATGAAACAGTCTAGAATTATGAATTATCATTTTGGATTCTTCCTAAGTATAATAATTCATATGTCTTCCTAAGGAAAAAATCCAACCATCCATGAAAATGATAGTCATAATGACAGTGGAAATGAAATAAGTTTAATCAAATAAGTTTCTAACCTTTACAGCTGTTGGAAAATGAATAAGGTAGAGGTCAACATAGTCAAACTGAAGTTTTTCCAGTGACTTTTCCAAGGCTGGCCGAACCAACTCTGGTTGAAGACAAGTGATCCAAAGCTGCAAAGATTAAGAAGGAATTTGTGTTTGATTAACATTTTAGGCAATTTAGTAAACAGATATAGAAATGGATGAGATATGATTGTGACCTGCTTAGAAAATTCACAGCTGAAATTTGGCAACAGTGGTGATATTAAACTAAATTTAGGTCATTCCTGCAGACAGAACAAATATGAACATGGACAGTAATCGGTAGGAATAAACGTAATATTTAGGTTTTTCTCAGGTTCTTAGTCATTTACTGCGCTACTTTAAGATATGTGAATTTCATTTTGATACACAATAGAGAAAAATCATTAATATGTCTAGAAGAGGTAGACATCTGGCTCTAGTAAAGGAATTTAAAGGAATTGGATTAGTAGCATATATTGAATACATTGGAGGACATTAAAAAATATCTGTTCTGGGAGGGTCCCATTACCAGTAATAGACAAAGTGGTGGACACCACTTGCTTTGCAAGGACTTTAGCATTCGGTTCCTGGAAAGTTACTGTCTTGCTTCTCCTAACATTTAAATATCTTTCTACTGTTTGAAAACTAGATGCCCACAGAGGCAAAAATTCCCTTTCTTCTTGGATTTCCCTTTTATCTGACCTACACACATAAGCATTATTATTAGTTTGAGTATATTCAGTATATATTTACTGAAAAATAGAAGGAAATAATCTGACAAATGAAAGTCACAATCAAGTAACAGTTATGCCCACATCTGAATTATGTTTAATACAGTGGACAAAGCACCTTCATAAAAGTTGTCGATTCTATCACCAATTCAAACCTATGAGGAAGAATCAGTGTACCTTTCATGCAGTTAACTGAAGGAAAAAGTATTTTGAAATTGGTAATATGTCATAGAAAAAAATCAAGAACATTAGTTATATCATCTTAATATTTAAATAGCTTCCTTATGTTGTTATCCATAATGTCAGAGGTGGGTCAGAATGTTGAGAAATTATGCACTGTCACACTGACAGTAAGAAAAGTTATAATTTGATTAAGGAGTTATGTGATTCTATCATTCTTGCAAAATCAGTGCTTTAGGCTGAGGCTCTGAAAATAATATACTTGAAAGTCATTCAATTTGACCATAGCAGCAATTAGAAAGTCATCATCTCTCTCCCCTTTCAATACTAGTTTCAGTACATAAATAGTTGTGAATAAAATTTGTATAAATAAACATATTTCAGTAAATCAATCAGATAAACAATTTCCATACACAGTCATTTCATAAATACCGCTCCCCTACATTATATACATATCACCTTTGAAGTGCAGAATATGTCTTCTCTCTTTATAATGCCATCAGCAATCTTGCTTCGGATGGCTCGTCCAATGTGCTCTTCGTTAAAGTATGCATGAGCTGAATCGATGTGACGAAACCCAGCATCAATAGCTATCTTGGTTGACTCTTCAGCTTTACTCTTTGGCACCTAAAGAAAAATAAAAGATAGTATGCAGGTACGTAGTTGATAGTGAGGTAGTTAGTGTCAGAAACACTGACCTTCACCAGAAAGGATCATTCTCTCCTATCTTGTGTTAGTCTTGCATGTAAAATACTCACCAGTTTCTTGGAACTTTTCCATTTTTAGAAATGAAGCTGGGCATCCCTGGAATCCCATCAGTTCAATGAAACTGGGGTAATTTCTCTTTGGCCTTGGAAGTCCCCAAGGTCACATCTAGGCCAGGGTTTGGTTAATAAATTACAGGACATGGTTGTTTCCATAGATAGGATTTGTTGCAGTGAAGTGACAAAAAGCAAAATCAGCAAAGAGAGAAAGTTCAAGGGGTGAAGTACAGAGGAAACTATGCAGAGGCAGCTAAGCTTTTCTAATGGAGTCACACAGAGCACACCTGATTCTTCCAGGGTACAATTTTAACAACACATGGTGAATGTTATCTGATTGGAAGCTCATTAGAGACTCAGTGTCCAAGCTTTACACTGGAAGGGTGGTCACTAGGCATTTGCTATGTAGCACAGACCAAAATGCCAGATTCCCAGAAGAAAGTAGCTATTCATCCTAAACCTTACTGTGTGTGTGATCAGTTTAGACACAAACACCCTTGTCAAGGAGAGAATGATGACAAAATGATGGGATCCCTCCCGAGATCCTGCTTCTGGATGCCAGTCATGGCCAACCATGAAACAAAACTTATTATACAGTCTTCTGCCCACAGCCACTCAATTTTAAAAAAGAGCTGAATAGAAGGTGTAAACCTTGTAGTTGGGAATCTAGATTCATATACAAGAAATTAACTGTAGATTTAAGAAATAAAAGATGTTTCTCCTGAAAACCAAAAGGTCAATTAAATTAGAGAAGATGAGATAATAGTGAAATTTAAAATTATGATTTGTATACTAAAACTTAGACACTGATTTTAGAGTGCATTTGATAAAGGACAAAAAGAGAAATAAAACAAAATGTTTTTCATATGTTTTTAAGTATTTCGGAAGCTCTGCTTTTCAACCTTGACACTATAAACTAGATACCAGTCCTTACTGACCCCTAATGGCTCCCAGCCATTGTCCTTCCTTAGGTGTACTAGCCTGAGAAAGTTACCAAGTCTGACACATCAAGACTGTCCTTGAACCTTTCCACTCCCTCATCTCCTATGCACTACTCAGTAGACAGTATCTTATCACTTGTCCTTCACAACATCTTTCGGATATTTCCTTCCAAGTAACAGAAAAGTTAGACTCACAAGTTCACCCACTAGTCCATTGTCACAGGGCAAAGTGGTCTGAAAGATAAATTTGGAATGCAGATTATCTGGTATCTAGTCTAGTGATTTGTCCCCTTAGCTCCCTCTTCTGTGAGGAGAAACTCTACCAATTTGCTTCAAATCTATGGTACATTAACAAGGACCAAGAATTAAAGATGCAGTCTTTTAATATTGCAGTATTTCCACTAAAAAGGTATCATCTTTCTTTCTAGGATGAATTTCCTGCAATGATAGATCTGAGGGAAACAGCACATTTTGGGTGCACCATTTATTGCCTGGCCCTCAGCACTTCCCCACAAATCCCCAGGCACTTTCCTTTCCAGGACTCTTCACCTTAAAGATTGCTGTGCATTCTTGTCTCTTTGGTAGGACAAAAGATTTCTTGAATTGTAGAACTAAATAGAGAAACTCCTACCATTGCAATCAGAGTCAACACTAGGCAGCTGGCAGGCAGTGCTCTTTTAGTTTCATCTTTTCTGAGAAATTGTGACGTCGATTGAAAAATGAGGAAATCCCACTGTTCAGAGCAATCTGTAGGTGACCACACATCAGACGTGGAAGCATTGAGTGGAGCCTATCTGACTGATTTTCTGTAGCCTGGGGAAACTGAAACCCTTGTGAACTTCCCGAGAGTCAACCAGGAACCAAGAATGTAACAGCCCAGTTTGACTCCCAATCACCCTGGGACGATTTTTATCTGAATATTCAACTCTAAAACCTATGTCCTTACCTTTTCTGATGCATAGGTGCCAAATCCTGGGACAGGAATGAAGTGACCATCATTTAGTTTCACACCCTGACATTTGAGATCCATCTTCGGTCAGTGTCCTGACTAAGCAGAGCCTGTTTTCTTCCTTCTGCTTTCCCCAGAGATCTGAGCAACAGGAAGGCAACACTCCAAATGCCAAGTATCCACTGTTATGCAATATCACATAGGTGGAGCCAGAGTTAAAGGAATATGCCATGTAAATACAATTTTCCCCACTTTACGGATTATTTTTTCCAAAAATAATACTTAATTATTCTATAATGATAAATCACTAGTACCTTGGGTTGATAAATTTGCTCTTTAGAATCTACCACATATTATCCTAAATTATTAGAAGATATTCACTGAAAAAGTAGGGACAATTTGTTGGACTAAAAAAAAAATAAACTACTGTCATCATGTCTAACTCGCAGGGATCCTAGAAATCTCCATATACTAACTCTTTTTTGTTTTTTGCTCCTGGTGATGTCTGTTCTTAGTCATGCAGTATTTGAAACATTAATGCTTTAGACCTCACACACAGATACACAGACACACACACACACATCAGTACACAGCATGAACACAATTTTAATAAATGATTCATGAGAAATTTGCAACAAGTTGACTCTCAGTAAAGAATGAAAAGCAGAAATTAAAAGTAAAGTTGTCATTTTAATTTTCTCATGTACAAAGTTTTATTTCTTTCTACTTTATTCTGCAATGAGAATATTCAATTTTGGCAAGACTTCAGCACAAAAAGTGTTATCTAGCATAGTGCTTTCTGAATTGTACATTTACAATTTGCTTTCTGGAGTAGAAATTATTAACATCTTATTGCAATATGTAAGCAGAGTCCTAGAGTTTGTTTATATCTTTCACCCAGTTATACAGCTTCTAGAAAAGTATCTTAAAGAACTATAATGAAGACAATTATTGCATACACCCTATGATCTTCTATGATCTTCGTCTACAATATTCACTAAATTGCAAGAACTACTGAAAAAAGTTCTTTCCTTAGAGAAACAAAACTGTTAAGAGTATAGTTAAGAGGCAATGCAGGGCACAGCCTCCAGAATCCTACTCAGTTAGGCAGGTCATAAAGCTCTATCAAAGCTACAGTAATAAAAGAAGGGAACCAATGATCATATCATGTCAACTATGAAATCATCACACCAGAAAGAGGGATATATTACAGTAGTTATAGTTCTTTCAGCTGGAGAGAAAATTAAAAAGATATGGAGAAGTGAAAATCGGATTTAAACTTAGAAAATTAAGGGGGATCAAAGGAGTAGCCACAAGGCATAAGCACATTGCAGTATAAACATAAGAAACATAATACAGGAGTCTGAACAAACTCAAAACCTACACTGAGAAAAATGAAAAATCAACCCATAAAGAATAGCCCAGAAAGAATATTAAGAGCAACATAGAAAGCATCAACACAAACATAAACACTTCAAAATGACAGCCCTAAACACATGTCTATCAATAACTACACTGAATGTAAATGGACTGAACACTGAATGTAAATGGACTGAACACTCCAGTTAAGAGACAGTGAGTGACAACCTGGATCAAAAGACACAATCCGTCAATATGTTACTTACAAGAAACACATCTCAGACTCAAAGACATGAACAAACTGAAAATTAAAGGGTGGAAAAATATATACCAAGCCAACAACATACAAAGAATAGAAGGTGTGGCAATACTAGTCCCAGATAAAATAGATTTTAATGTAAAATCCACCATTATGGACAACAGTCACTATTTATTGCTGGAAGTGTTAATACATAAGCAGGACTTAACAACAATATATATTTATGCACCCAATACCAGAGCATCTAAATACATTGAACAAAACTGACTACATTGAAAAATGAGATAGACCATTCCACAATAGTAACTGGAGATTTCAACACTCCATTTTCAGTAATGGACAGATCGTTTAGAAAAACGCTCAGTAAAGACACAGAAGACCTTATTGCAACAATGAACCAACTAGATCTCATCTACATATACAGAACATTTTATCCATCAACAGATGAGTACACCTTCTTCTGCAATGCACACGGGCCATTTTCCAAAATAGGCTATGTGTTAGGACATAAAACAAGTCTCAACAAAATCCAAATCATTGAGTTATTGCAAAGTATCTTCTCAGAACATAAAGCTATAAAAGTCAAAATCTATAGCAAAAAAAAGTAGATAGAAATTTGAACTCATGGAAACTGAACAACAACTTGCTCAAAAAGCAATGGGTTATAGAAGACATCAAGAATGAAATAAAGACATTTATGGAATCAAATGAGAATGAAAACACACCCTACCAAAACCTATGGGGTACAGCAAAAACAATGCTCAGAGGTCAGTTTATCTGTATAAATGCACACATCTGGAAGGAAGACAGGACCCAAAGCAAAGAACTAACCTAACAGCTTCAACAACTAGAAAGACAGCAACAGAGGAATCCATCAGGCACCAGAATAAAACTGATAATAAAGATTAGAGCAGAACTAAATGAATTAGAGAACAGAAGAACAATTGAAAAAATTAACCCAACCCAAAGCTGCTTTTTTTTAAAAGATCAACAAAACTGATAAACCATTGGCTAAACTTACAAAAAAAAAAAAAATAGGAGAGGAAACAAATAACGCACATAAGAAATGAGATGGGAGATGTCACAATAGAACCAACTGAAATCAACAGTATCATAACAGAATACTATGAAAAGCTGTACTCTAACATATGTGAAAACCTAGAGGAAATGGAAAAATTTCTAGATTCATATCACTTACCAAAATGATCACAAGGAGAAGTAGAACAACTTAATAAACCCATCACAAAGGAAGAAAGTGAAGAAGTTATAAAAAAGCTACCAACCAAAAAAGTCCTGGTCTAGATGGCTTCACCAGAGAATTCTACCAAACTTTCAGAGAAGAGATAACTCCAATAATACTGAGACTATATCACAGCATAGAAAGGGTTGGAATACTCCTAAATTCATTCTATGAAGCCAGCATAACCCTGACACCAAAGCCAGGGAAAGATCCTACAAAAAAAAAAAATTACAGACCAATATCTCTCATGAGCTCAGATGCAAAAATCTTCAACAAAATCCTAGCCAATAGAATTCAACAACATATCAAAAAAATAATTCATCAAGATCAAGTTGTAGTCATATCAGGGATGCGAAGCTGGTTGAACATTAGAAAAACAATTAAGGTGATCAACCACACAAATAGCACAAAAGATAAGAATCACCTGATTTTATCAATTTATGTGGAAAGGGCATTTGACAAAATCCAACACTGATTCATGCTAAAAACTCTCAGCAAAATAGGCATAGAGATAAATTCATTAACACCATAAGGGGCATCTACACCAGGCTAACTGTCTACATCATCCTGAATGGTGAGAGACAGAAAGAATTCCCCTTCAGACAAGGATGCCCTTTCTCACCACTTCCATTCCACTCTGGCCAGAGTTTCTGGCCAGAGCAATGAGACAAGGCAAAGAAACAAACGGCATCCACATCAGCAAAGAAGAAGTAAAAGTCTCCCTATTTGCAGATGATATGATTGTATATGCAAATAATCCTAAAGAATCCATAAGTAAATTACTTGAACTAATAGAAGAGTCCAGTAAAATATCAGAATATAAGAACCACAAGTAAATCAGCAGGATTCTTTTATGTTAACAGAGAAATCATTAAAGAAGAAATCAGCAAATCAATATCATTTACTATAGTCTCGAACAGGATAAAATACGTAGGAATAAATCTAACTGAGAAACAAGAGACCTATACAATGAGAATTGTAGGGTGTTACTGCAAGAAACCAAGAGAGACTTACAAAAATGGAGAAATCTACCTTGCTCATGGATAGAAAGACTTAACACTGTGAAAATGTCTATTTTACCCAAAGCGATCTATATATACAGTGCATTACCAATACAAATTCCAGTGTCATTTTTCAATGAGATGGAGAAACAAATCACCAACTTTTTTTGGAAAGGGAAGAAACCCTGAATAAGCAAAGCATTACTGAAGAAGAACACAGTGAGAGGTCTCGCACTACCTGTCCTTAGAACCTACTACACTGCCACAGCAGTCAAAAAAGGCCTACTTTTGTTACAAAAAGATACATATAGACCAATGGAAGAAAGTTGAGACTGTAGAGATGCCACCATCCTTCTATGAAACAATTGGTATTTGACACAGGCCCTAAGGTTGTAAACTGGGGTAAAAACAGTCTCTTTAATAAATTTTGTTAGGTGTTGTCAAGTTTGTTCTGGCTCGTGGTGACCCTGTGAACAAACAAACCAAATACTGCCATGTCTTGCACCATGTCCACCATCGTTTTTATGCTTAAGCCCATTGTTGCAGCCACTGTGTCTATCCATCTCATTGAGGGTCTACCTCTTTTTCATTGACTCTCTGCTCTACCATGTGTGATGTCCTTATCCAGGGACTGATCTTTCCTGACAACATGTCCAAAATATGTAAGATGCAGTCTTACCATCTTTGCTTCCAAGCAGCACTCTGCTTGTACTTCTTCCAGAACAGATCTGTTGGTTCTTTTGGTGGTTCATGGTACATTCAACATTCTTCTCCAACAACACAATTCAAAGGCATCAATTCTTCTGTCTACTTTGTTCATGGGCCAGCTTTCGCATGCATGTGACGTGATTGAAAATATCATGGCTTGGGTCAGGCGTATTTTAGTCTTCAAGGTAACATCTTTTTGAATAAAGAGGTCCTCTGCAACACATTTTCCCAGTGCAATGAGTCTTTTGATTTCTTGACTGCTGCTTCCGTGGGTGTTGATTGTGGATCCAAGTAGAATGAAATCCTTGACAACCTCCATCTTTTCTCCATTTATGACAATGTTGCTTACTGGTCCAGTTGTGAGGATTTTTGTTTTCCTGATGTTGAGGTGCAATCCATACTAAAAGCTGTGATCCTTGACCTTCATCAGTAAGTGTCTCAAATCTTCTTCATTTCCAGCAAGTGATGTGGTGTCATCTGTATAACACAGGTTGTTAATGAGTCATTCTCCAATTCTGATGTCTTGTTCTTTGCGTAGTCCAGCTTCTTGGATTATATGCTGGACATACAGATTAAAAGGGTATGGTGAAAGGATACAATCCTGACACACACCTTCCTGACTTTAAATCATGTAGTGTCCCCTTGTTCTGTTCACATGACTGCCTCTTGATCCATATACAGATTCCTTAAGAGCACAATTAGGTGTACTTGAACTCCCATTCTCCTCAATGTTAGCCATAATTTAGTATGATCTACACAGTCTAATGCTTTTTCATAGTCAATGAAACACAAGTAAACATCTTTCTGATATTCTTTGCTTTCAGCCAAGATCCGTCTGACATCAGTGATGATATCCCTCATTCCACATCCTTTTCTGAATCCAGCTTGAATTTCTGGAAGTTCTTTGTCAATATACTGTTGTAGTCACTTTTAAATAATATTGAGTAGAATTTTACTTGGGTGTGATATTAATGATTTAGTTCAGTAATTTTCACATTCAGCTGGATCATTTTTCTTTGGAATGGGCACAAATATGTATCTTTTCCAGTCAGTTGGCCAGGTAGCTGTCCTCCATATTTCTTGGCTTAGACGAATGAGCACTTCTAGCAGTGCATCTGTTTGTTGACTCCTTTGATATTTCATTAATTTCTGCAACCTTGTTTTTTGCCAATGCCTTCAAAGCAGTTTCAACTTCTTCCCTAAGTATCATTGGTTCATACTTTAAATGGCAGAACATCAACCAGTTCTTTCCGGTACAATGACTCTGTGTATTCCTTCCGTCTTCTTGTGATGCTCCCTGACTCATTAAATAGTTTCCCTGTAGAATCCTTCATTATTACAACTTGAGGTTTGAGTTATTTCTTTAGTTCTTTCAGCTTGAGAAATGGAGAATGTGTTCTTCCCTCTGGTTTCCCATTTCCAGTTCTTTGCATATGTAGTTATAATACTTCCTTTTGTCTTCTCAAGCTACTCTTTGAAACCTCTTGTTTAGATCTTTTACTTCATCATTCTTTCCTTTTGCTTTAGCTGCTCGACACTCAAAAGCAAGTTTCAGAGTATCTTCGGACATCCAATTTAGTCTTTTCTTTCTTTTTAATGACCTCTTGCTCCCTTCATGGATGATGTCTTTGATGTCATTCCACAATTCATATGGTCTTTGGTCATTATTGATCAACACATCAAATCTGTTCTTGAGGTGGTTTTTAGGATATACTCAAGGTCGTACTTTGGTTCTCATGGACTTGCTCTAATTTTCTTCTGTTTCAATTTGAATTTTCATATAAGCAATTGACAATCTATGCCACAGTCAGCATCTTGTCTTGTTCTGACTTCTGATATGGAGCTTCTCCATAATCTTTTTCAACAGACATAGTCAATTTGGTTCTTGAGTATTCCATCTGGTAAGGTCCTTGTGTACAGTTGCTATTTGTGTTGGTTAAAAAGAGTATTTGCAATGAAAAAGTCATTAGTCTTGCCAAATTCTGTCATGTGATGTCTGGCATTATTTCTGTCACCAAGGCTGTGTTTTCCAACCACCAGTCCTTCTTCTTTGTTTTCAAATTTTGCATTGAAGTCACTAGTAATTATCAATGCATCCTGATTGCATATTTAATCTATTTCAGACTGCAGAAGCTGGTAAAAAATCTTCAGCTTCTTCAGTTTTGTTCTTAGTGGTTGGTGCATTCATTTGAATAAACGTCATATTAACTGACCTTTCTCGCAGGCTGTTTTAGTCAGCTAGTGTTGGTCTAACAGATAATACCATAAGTGTATGGCTTTAACAAAGGAAACTTTATTCTTACACAATCCCGTAGGCTGGAAGTCCAAATTCAGGATGTCCGCTCCAGGGGAAGGCTCTCCCCCTTGTTGGCTCTGGAGGAAAGTCCAGTATTGTATGAAATTTTGTTCAGTGAGCATCACCAGCACAGGAATCTCAGGTCTGAAGGATGTGGTCTTCTCCTGGTGCTGCTTTCTTGGTGGTGTGAAGTTTCCAGTTCTCTGCTTGCTTCCCTTTCTTTTTATCTCTTGTAAGATGAAAGGATTAAAGGTGGTGCAAGCCATACTCCAGGGAAACTCCCTTTATGGTAGAGCAGGGAGGTGATCTCATAAAAGGATTTACAGTCCCACCCTAATCCTTTAACATACAGTTTAGGAAAATCACAAAATGGAGGACAATCATAAAATATTGGGAATTGTGGCTCAAACACATGGCTACACATATTTGAGGGGGGACACCAGTCAACCCATGACATCCCACCATTTGGCACTCCAAAAATCACATTTTTGAAACATGTAACACATTTATCTCATCATAGCAGAATCATGTCCATTCCATATGATAGAAGTTCCAAGTCCAAAATTCAAAAATTCCTTTACATTTATGAAACCTAGAATACAAGCTATCTGCTTCCAGAGATACAGCGGCAGAACCCTCACAAGTTAAACATTACATTACAAATAGGAGAAATTGTAGGGAAAGAAAGCGTTAACAGGCAACAAGAAAGTCAGCGAAACACATTACATTAGCCCTCAAAGCTGTAAATATAATCCCCTGCTTTCTGAGACATTCTACACAATGGCCCTACCCTCCAGACTCTAGGTACTGGCCATACTCTCTGGATTCTGAGTGGAGGCACCGGGCCCTGTGCTACAACTCTGCCTACAAGGCCCACATGGACAGAAACTCTGCCCCATTGGCTTTAGTTGTACCCTAAGCCTAAATGAGTGGCAATTCCTCTCTGATGAAACACAGAAGGCCCTGGCTCCACCAATTCAAGTGTCCGGAGGCAACCTGCTCCAGGAGGAAAACTTTGTGCCCAGGCCCTTAACTCTCCTGCTCCCTGGGTCAGCTCCAGTGCTGCCTCTGGTTCTGCTGCTGCCTCCAGTCCTCTGCTGCTTGCTTTTCACCATCTGTGTCTTCTTCGGTGTTAACAGTTCTCCTTGGTTCCTTCTGAATCTTCTGTCCATTCGCAGTTTCAAAACAGCTTCCACATTTTAGGTATTTGTTAGAGCAGCACTCATTTTTCAGCTTCTTCATCTTTGGCCTTAGTGGTTGGTTTGTTAATTTGACTAATAGTCATATTAATCAGCCTTCCTTGTAGGTGTATGGATATTATCCTATCACTGATAGCATTGTATTTCAGGACAGATCTTGAAATGTTCTCTTTGATGATGAACACAACACCATTCCTCTTCAAGTTTTCATTGCCGGCATAGTAGACTATATGATTGTCAGATTCAAAATGGCTAAAGTTGATCCATTTCAGCTCACTAATGTCTAGGGTGTCAATATTTGTGCGTTCCATTTGATTTCTGACAATTTTCAGTTTTCCTAGATTAGTACTTCTTACATTCCATGTCCTGAGTTTTAATAGATGTTCGCAGCTGTTTCTTCTCATTTTGAGTTGTGCCACATCAGTTAACAAAGATCCAAGAGGCCTTACTCCAGCCACATTGTTAAGGTAGGCTCTACCTTAAGGAGGCAGCTCTTTCCCAGTCATCTTCTGAGTGCCTTCCAACCTGGGGGGCTCACTTCCCGGCACCATATCTGACAATGTTCAGATGCTATTCATAAGGTTTTCCCTGGCTAATTCCTTTCAGAAGTAGACTTCTGGGTCCTTCTTCCTAGTCCGTCTTAGTCTGGAAGCTCAGTTGAAACTTTTCTACTATGGTTGACCCTGCTGGTACTTAAATACCAGCAGCAATGCTTCCTGCTTCACAGCAACAAGTAAGCTTCCACTGACAGACAAGTGGGGGCTGCTCGCTCTGTTTTTACCCTCTGTCATGGATTGAATTGTGTCCCCCCCCAATGTATGTGTTTATTTGACTTGATTAGGAGTTCTAATATGGTGCCCTTTCTCCCTTGTGTTGTGAATCCTGCCTCTGTGATACTGATGATGGACAATGGTTTGCAGTTGTGTTAGTGAGGCAGGATTCAAGCTTGTGGAATATAAGGGAGAGAAGTGAGCTGAGGAAGTTGGGAACCTCATACCACTGAGAGCAGAGCACGTCCTTTGGACCCGAGGTTCCTGTGCCGAGATGCTCTCACTGGATGTGGACTCAGCCTACTGGACTGTGATGATTTTTCATATTGAATGGACTTGTAACTTGTTAATGGATTTGCAGCTTACTGGACTGTGTCAGTAAAGCTTCTCCTCATGAAACCTTCCACTCGTGGTATTTTCTGTTAGAGCAGTACCCAGTGACTAGGACACCCTCCGTACCTGATGGTGTCGCCCTGCTTATCCAATGGTGTTACACTACTTACTTGATGCTGTTACCGTCCTTACCCAATACTGTTACCTTGTTTACTTGATGCTGTTATTTGCCTTACCTGATGCTATTATCCTCCTTGCCTAATGGTGTTACCCTCCTTACTTGATGCTGTTACTCTGTTTACCTGATGTTGTTCTCTGCCTTATGTCATGCTGTTACCCTCCTTGCCTGATGTTATCACTTTCCATACCTGATGGTGTTACCCTCTTACCTGATGCTACTACCCTCAGTGCCTGATGCTATTATTCTCCTTACCTAGTGCTATTACTCTCCTTACCTGATGGTGTTACTCTCCTTACCTGATGCTATTACAGTGTTTACCTAATTCAGCCACCCCCTTTATCTAATGCTATTATCCTCCTTGCTTGATGCTGTTATCCTCCTTACTTGATGGTGTTACCCTTCTTATCTGATAGTGTTACCTTCCTTTAACAAATTGTGTTGGCAAAATTGGATGTCCATCATCAAAAAAATTAAAACAAGACCCATATCTCACACCTTACTCTAAAACAACAGAAATTGGATCAAAGACCCAAACATAAATTGATAAAGATCATGCAAGAAAAAATAGGGCCAACATTGGAAAGTTTAATGCACAACTTCGACTCCCAAATCTGACAAAGCACAGTCAACAGAAGAGAAAATAGATTTACTAAAGGGGAACTACTAAGAATTTAACATGTTCTCTCATCCAAAGACTTTATCAAGAGAGTGAAAAAAAAAATTTGGCAACTGCATGTCAGACTGATGTCTGATCTCCATAATCTACAAAGTACTGTAAAAGATCTACAAGAAATAGGTAAATAACTCAATTAAGTTATGACTAGAATAGAGAGATAGATGCTTCACCAAAGAGGACATCTAGGCAGCCAAAAGACACATGAGGAATTGCCTACGATCATTAGCTATTAGAGAAACCCAAATCAAATCTACAATGAGATACCATCTCATCCCAACGAGATTGCCATGATCCAGAAAACACAAAACAACAAATGCTGAAGAGGCTATGGAGAGACTGGAACTCTTCTACACTGCTGAGGGGATTACAAAGTGGTGTAGCTGCTTTGGAAAGCAATTTGGAGCTTATTTGAAAAGTTGGAAATAGATATATCATTTGATCCAGTAATTCCACTGCTTGCAATATATCCTACAGAAACAAAGGCTGTCACGTGAACAGATACATGCATACGAATGTTTATTGCAGCACAGTCCACAATAGCAAAAAGATGAAATCAACTCAGATGCCCAACAACAGATGAATGGGTAAATAAACTGTGGTATGTGTACTCAATGGGACACTATGCAATGATAAAGGACAATGATGATTTTAAGAAGCATCTCATAACCTAGGTTCAACTGGAAGACATTACGCTGAGTGAAATCAGTCAGCAACAAAAGAACAAATATTGTATGAGACCTCTACTATAAGGACTTAAAAACAAACTTATGTACAGAAGAAAAAACTCTTTGATGGCTGCAATGGTAGGGGGAGAGAGAGAGGGCTGGTCACAGATTAGATAGTTTATAGAAATTTGGTTGGGTGAAAGCAGTGACAGCAGAAATAAGATCAACTTAAATGGACTTCAACATAAAGTGAAAACTCTTCTAATCTTAACCCAATGTTGCAAGGGTAGAGTAGCACGGTTGGGGGTCCTGGGGGCTATGCTCTCAGGAAACATTGAGGCCAGTTGGCATAACTAGTCTATTGCTAAGACAGTCTTCTGCACCCTATCTTGGTGAGCGGTGTCTGGGGTCTTAGAAGCTAGCAAGCTGTCATCTGAGTTACAACAAATGGTCCCAACTGATCTGGAACAGATGATCACCAAGAACTACAAAGACATGAGGAAGAAAAAGCTCAGGAAACAGAGGACCCATGTGAATAGGTGACTGTACCAACATGTAACCAGAAGAATCAGATGGCGCTGGGCCACCACTGAAGACAGCTGTGATGAAGCACAGAATGTTAAGTTCCAGTCGCAACACAAGATAAAGAGGGGTGTACCTCAAGAACTCCATTAAAAGACCACAATTGATGGTCCAGTGGCCTGGAAGTTTCCCTTGGAGCATGGCCCCTAGATCTGCTGCTGACCCTGACCAGAAAACATTATTGAGGTCAACCCTTCAGACAGGAATGGTCTGGACTCAGGGACACAATGTGACAATATGGTGTGTGTACTTTATGGTTCTATGCATTTATAGGATGCTGTGTTACTGGTCTTTTACTGGAAGGGAGAGGAGAGGTAGAGACAAGGAGACAGAAGATTGTTAAGAGGATATGACATACATAGAATGAAAGGGAGGAGTGTGCTGTCACTGGGCAAGGAGAGCGGAAGGAGTTGCAGATAGGCAGGTATGAAAATTAAATTTGGATTTTATGCTTTCACTTAATCATAATGAAAAAAGTTAATGTATAGAGTTCTTCAAGACATCTGGAAGATTAGGCAATGTGCAACATGGTCTAATAAAAGATTAAACAGGCCACAAGAAATACTTGAGCAACAATAATCTGAAATTCAGCAGACTAACAGCAAAATTGCAAAATTAAAAAATTCAACAGAAAGTTAAAGGAGTAAGCCAAGTGCCATCGAGTTGGATCCAAGTACTGAGGAAAGGGAATGCAAAATTAGTGAGACCGGGAATAATGCAACTGACATCAACTTATCTGAGGAAAAGTCAGACAAAAAATATTAAAAAAAAAAGAAGAATTACTGAGAGTTATGTGGGTCTCTATCAAGAGGAATGATTTTCAAATGACTGCAGCCCAGGGGCGGTGAGGGGAGAACAGGATAACAGTCCCAGAAGGAGGTGTGTGTGAAATCTTGAAGATAAATTGACAGAAAAATTTCCTGATATCATGGAAGATGAGAAGATATCTATCCAAGATGGTCACAGTACTGTACGTGTGTTATATCCCAAAAGAAAGACACCAAGACATATTACTATCAAACTTACCAAAACTAAAGATAAGGAGAAACATTTAAAGACAGCTAGGCTTAAACAAAGAATGATCTATAAAAAGGATTCAATAAGATTAAGTTCAGATTACTCAGTGGAAACCAAAACGGCAAGAAGGCAATGGCATGCCACATACAAAGCCTTGAAGACAAAAATACTACCAGCCAAAAGTTATATATGCTCCAAAACTGTCTCTCAAATGTGGTGACAAAATTTGGACATTCCTAGATAATCATATGTTTAGAGAACTTGCAAAAAATAAAACAAATTACAAGAAACATTGAAGGATGTTGTTTGATTAGAAAACCAACAATATCAGATAGACACTCAAGGATAAAATGCAGTACAGAGCATCTGGATATCTAGATAGGGAAACCACAAAAATAAATCAAGGCTAAAATACTACAAATAGAGAAGCAGAGAAATCAATACCTAAGTGGCAGCATTATACAGAAAGAGGGACTAATTCATATATTCATAGATCTTTCAGCTGGAGAGGAAGTCAAAGTGATACAGAGAAATTAAAGACTGATTTAAACTTAGTACTGAAAAGGAAATTAACATCAAAATGAGAAACAAAATCAAAAAGTGTCAGCAAATATAAAACCAACAATGAAAAAGACATGGGGGGAAAAAAAAACCCATGAAAAAGACAGCTCATGACAGAAAATGAAGTGGAGCCATGAAACTGTCAACAACACACACACACACACAAAAGACACCAAAATGATGGTACTGAATTCCTACCTATCAATAATTACATTGAACGCACATGGGTTAAATGTACAATAAAGAGACAAAGAGTAGCAGAATGTATAGGAAAACCACTAAGCTGCCTATAGGAGACTCACCTGAGACAGAAGAATAGAAACAAACTGAAATTCGAAGAATGGAAAAATATACACCAAACTAAAAACATTCAAAAAGGAGCAAGAAGAGGCAGGGTAACATGACAGAGTAAATAGAGCCGTGCTCTGATCCCTCTAACAGCAACTTTTTACAGATTGTTGAGTAGGCCACTCTTGGATCCCCAATCACCAGAGGGAAGCCAGGGGAACGAGCAGACCAGCAGAGAGGAGAGTGTGATTGCAGACAGGCTACCTGGGCAAGAATCAGCCACTCCCAAGGAGGACCCCTGTGCCAGCACCACAAACATAGCCAGCACGTGGGAACACATCCAGCACCTAGGAACATAGCCAACACCCAGGAACACAGTTGCACTGGGAACACAGCCCCATCAGGAAAGCATATTTTCTCAGCAGAGAAGCCAAACTTCAGGCAGACATCAGCACAATTGCAGCATTCTTCCATCTGAATACCAAAGATACCGTCAGCTGGTTGTGTGTGAATCAAATCTTTTTCCTTGGGACACAAATTCACTCTCTCTCAGACACCCTCCTTTTTTACTTTCTGTGCTGTATATAGTTGTGTTGATCTTTCGAACAACAGCTTTTGGTCTTGCTAACAATTTAAAACATTTTCCAATTCTCTAATTCATTTAGTCCTGCTCAAATTTTTGTTACTTGTTTTCTCGTTTTTGTAGCCTGTTCAGTTTGTCATTACGCTGTGTTGCATTTTGCTTCATCTCCTTCCTAATCTCCTGAAGAACTCTGAATATTAATTTTTTGTATTACCTCTGATAATTCCAAAAAGTTTTCTTCTTCTGGAAGAATTTGAACCTCTGTTTTGGGAGCTTTCTGAAGACATTGTGCTCTCTATGTTTCAGGGATTTAGTATGAACTTTGGGCCTGAGCTATCAGTAAGTTTTGGAAGTTATCTATTTTGTGTTTTCTTACTGTGTTTTAGCTTCTTTTTTTGAGATGTCAAAATAGGCTGGTCATGTGTGCTAGTTTGGTTATTGGTACCTTTGAAGCTTTCTTTAACATTCTGCCACCAGGTGGTTAGAGTTGTTGCTAGATGTGTAAGCCCAAGATTCTGTTTACTTTTCTTGTGTTGATTCAGCTCAGATGTCTAGTTATTCAGTTACCAAGTGTGTGCTATAGTAGTGAGTGATGGTAGTTCCAGAACAAGGGTGGAAAATGGAGAACACAGAGAGGATCCTTGAGGAACTTTTGACCAAATAATTTCCTAATGTCATGAAAGATGAAAAGCTGATCATCCAAGAAGCTCAAAGAACTCCATATAGGAAAGAAGACAATGGTGTGATATATATAAAACCTTGTGATCCGACTCGACGGTGCTTGGCTTGGCTGGGGAAAAAAATTGATAACCAAGAAACTCTCTTTGCTAATCCAGCAAAACTTTCATTTTATTAAATTGTTCCCTCTCTGAGTCTTGGAGAATGACTCAGGGAGTCCTGTTTCCCACTCAGTTAATGACATTAGATTCCAGAGCCAGGCACAGTGCAAAGAAGGGAGGCAGAAGTTCTCGGAGAAGGGAGAGAGGCACATCCTGAGGGAAAGATTTAGACCCACGTGGACATTGGGTTTCACACAGAGACTTAGCTTTTGATGACCTCGTGCTGTTCCTCACTGGTTGCAGAGGCACAAGTGGATTCTTTGGCCAGTTTCTCCTGCTGGTGAGGATGCCTCCAACCAACACACTCAGCTCACCATGCTGGCCACAGCAGTTTCTCACTGGGTCAGATCTGGAGAATCCTATTCTCCCTTCTTTGCTGTTCTGTCCAATTTGTCAACTTTCTCTTTGATATTCTGCGCTCCTAGAATGTCACATGTAATTGGAGTTGTTGTTGTTGGAGTGGACAGAGGAAATGTCTTACTACTCCACCATCTTGGCCCACCTCCCCCTCATTGTATTTGAATGAAAGTTTTGCTGGATTAGCAAAGAGTGTTTCTTGGTTATCAATTTTTTTCCTCCAAGTTTTTATATATATCACACCATTGTCTTCTTTCCTACATGGAGTTCTTTGAGCTTCTTGGATGATCAGCTTTTCATCTTTCATGACATTAGGAAATTTTTTGATCAAAAGTTCCTCAGGGGTCCTCTCTGTGTTCTCCATTTTCCACCCTTGTTCTGGAACTACCATCACTCACAAATTTTTGCTTTTGATTGTATACCACATAATTCTCAAGGTTTCTTCATTTTTACCTGTTTCTTTTTTCTGATTTTTCCTCAGAGTTGTATCCAAGTGATTGTTGTCAATTTCACTGATTCTGTCTTCTGTCATTTCAAACCTTCCCTCAGAACTTCGATGGCACTGATCATTTCTGAACTCTTGCTGTTTATCTTTCAGATTTCTAATGGTTGTTTTTGTATGATTTCTAGTTGTGAATTTATGTCAGCTTTTGTTTCTGTATTATTTTCTTGAATTCTGTGAATTTGTCTACTTTTTGTTCTTTTTTTCTGCTTTTTGCTTCAACTCTTGAATAGTTTTGAATATTAGAGATTTGAATTCCTTGTCAGGTAATTTTAGTGACTTTTCTTCCTTTGGAAAGTCATCTAGTATTTTATTTTGAAGACCTACTGGAACTGTTCTGTCTCTTTTTTATGTTTTGATATTTTCTTCTGTTGTCTGGCATTCAGTTGTTACTTTCTTTGCGTGTTTACTGTAGATATGTTTGTTTCAACATACTTTGTTGTTTAATTTTGTAAAGTCAGAGCAGACAGACTGTACATTCTTTGTTGTTTTCTCAACTGTGGTCATAATGTTTTTCACAACACTTTTCAGTATGCAAGGCCAGTTGCTGAGCTATGGTACAGCAACACAAGTCTCGCTGAGGAAGAGGTGCTGGGATGAGTTATTTATGGAATGTACTAGGGCAACAGGGTGGGTTAGGAATCAGTTCTTCTTGGGCAGTTTGCAGTAGGCCATGCCTGTGGTATTCAGGTGTGTGATGTTCAGCAAAGGGTGCAGGTAGGTAGGAAGGAGTGGGGAGGTTGTGATGCATAGAGCTAAGATGGATACAGGAAAGAGGAGAGGGACTATAGAGATACAGGAGCCAAAAACAAATGAACAACAAAAAAAGAAAGTGTGTTAAGGAATTTGCCTTTGGAATGAAGATGAGAAACTAAGACATCAGAAAACAACAGTAAGATGAGAGACAGGGAGAGAGAAAGAGAGGCAGAGAGAGAGCACAGTAGTTAAAGATTTACAAAAGAGAAGAAACACTCCCAGAGGTCCCACTAATGCTGCTGCAAAGACCAAGAATTATCTTGCAGGTGCATTGTATAGCTTGGCTAGGAGCAAAATAGCTGTCAAACAGTGTCACGTTTTCGGGAGACAAGAGAAGAAGGTAAGTATAGAGAGATGAGAATTGGAAAATGAGAACACACAAGGAGAAAAAAAAGAGAAAAAAATTGAAAAAGCGAGGGAGAGGAAAAAAAAAGTGCCCCTAGGGATGTCGATGTGGATGTCCAGACTTGGGATGTGGATGCTGAGACTTGCAGTACAGTCCAGCTAGAAAGGAGTCCCACACCATGAAATTAGAAATAAACAAAGTGATAAAACAAAAGCAACAGAAGAAAACATAGTAAAGGAGAAAAAAGAAAGAAAGCCCCAAGGATTCCAACAGCTTCGCATCAGGGGTGGGGAGAGTGGTTCCTCATTTGAACCATGACTCATAGTTTTTCAAGAGAAGTCAGAAATGGTACATGGAGCCTGGTGTTCAAGAGAAAGGAGGACAGGGTGATGTGGAGCACAGAAGAATCTAAAAGAAATAGAGAAAAGAAACCTGAGCTATAGATAAATAGCACTCAGGGAGCCAGTCAGCTGGGGGATAGAATCCAAACGGGGGGGTGGGGGTGGAAGGAATTTCCTGCTGGTGAGGACACTGTATCCAGCTAGAGGCAGAGGATGTGGGAACTGAGGGATGGGGAGGTGATGGGAAATGGTGAGGTTAGGAAAACCTACCTCACTGTTTACTGAATGATCTGTGTCCTCCTGGGAGCTCTTGAAGGTATTTTGGAGTATTCCTTGTAGACTGTTGATCCCCAGTGTGGGTGGGATGAATCCAGGTGGCAGGAATGCTACACTTTGCAATAGCTGAGCCACTGCCACTAGCCACAAGGTGTCGTGAGTACAGCAGTGGGGACAAGACAGGGAGCGGGAAAGCGTGTCTTGCAGGTTACCAGGTGCTTTATCTACTGCTGAGATTTCAGTGAATTTGGTTTCTCATGCTGTCTGCTGCTGATCTCCAGCAGGAGTCCAAGACGGGAAATCCTTCCTGGGTTAAGTGGTAGCGGACTTTCTCTTGTACCTCTTTGCTCTCTGTCTTCTGTCACTTTCTTACTCCTTTTGGTGTTTGGCTGAGATCTTTATCTCTTTATTTGGTACCTCAGATTCCACAGTAGATGTTTGTCTTTGCTTTACTTAGTCTTTGGGGTCTTTGCTATGGAGGGACAGTATAGTGCTTCTGTCTATGGCACCATGTTGGCTGAAAGAACATGATTTTCTTGTATTCCTTTTTCCACTTTCTCCCTTTTGATTATTTAGTCATGACTACTCAGTGTAATTACTAACGGAAATGACTGAGTTTGGCTGTTGTATTATTTGAATTTGTATGTCTTAAGCATCCTTTGTGTTTGTTACTACTGCCTGCTACTGTGCGTTACCAGTTATTGTAGTGAGAAATTTTTATTTCCTTTTCCTTTCCTTTTTTGTGTTTTATTAAGTTTTTTTTAGTGGTTATCCTGAATATTATAGTTACTATATTGAATTTATGACATCCTATGGCAGATTAGTAAGAGTCTTGGTATGCAACTGTTAATTCAATTGCTAACAGAAAGGTTAGCGGTTTGAACACACCAGCTGCTACGTAGGAGAGAGATGTGGCAGTCTGCTCCCATAAGGATACATAGACTTGGAAAACCTATATGCAGTTCTACTGTGTCCAAAAGTTTAGTGACAGAATCCACTTAACAGTAATGAGTTTCATTGTTTGATCTATGGTTAGTAGCAAGTTAACTTCAGTACTATATATGAAATACTACACCTACGCCATTCCTGTCCACCATCATTTTGTTATTGTTATCACTAAGTATGTGTTTTTATTTATGTACACTATAACTTAATTTTATCTTTGCCTTTTATTCATTGCTATTTTAAAAAGCATAAAGGGCAAAAACACTAGTGTTACCAAATGGAATCCTTATTACTAACCCTTATGCTAGGTCATAGAGTTCTGTTTTTTAGAATCTTTCTTTTATGTATAGCTTTGAATTACTTTCTAGTATCTTTTCCTTTCCATCTTCAGAACTGCCATTAGTATTTTGGTGGGTGTGAATTCTCTCAACTTCTGTTTGTGTTGGATACTTTTAGTTTAATGCTTATTCTTGAATGACAGTTTCACATGGAATAGTATTTTCAGTTGACATTTTTTTTTTTTCTTTCAGCACTTGTAATGCATCACTTGTATTTGGAATAAAATATTTCTGAGGAGAGACTGACAATCTAATCGGAGATCGAAACAGAAACTCTCGAAAGCTAAAAGCAGTTAAAGAGAAATTATGGGAAAACAACAGACCTATTTTATGCATCATGGGAATTGCAGAAAGTAGTGAGAGAAAGGAACAGAAAGAATATGTTAAGTAATGACAATGAAAACTTTTCCCCATTCTGATGAAAGACATGAATCTACACACCCAATAAGCTCAAAGAACCCCAAGCTGAATTAACTCAAAGAGATCTGCACGAAGACACTGATCAAGGTTACTGTCCTCTCTTGCCTTCTAGTTTCTGCCCCTGGCCTGGTGTGCCCTTTTAGGGTTATTTTGTTTTATGAGACAGTCTAATCTTTGGCTGAATGGTGAACCTCAGGAGTCACTTTATTACTGATCTGAAAAGGGTGTCTGGGGATCAACTCTCAGGGTTTCTCTAGTCTCTGTCTGCCTAGCACATCTGGTGTTTATGTGAGTTAGAGGTTTTTTCTACATTTTCCTCCAGGTGTTGGACTACCGTCCCTAACTGTCTAGGACCAGGACAGTCTTCTGTGATCCCCGTCAGAGCAGTCAGTGGTGGTAGCCCACCACCGTCTAGTGGTAGTGTACCCAGTCTGGTGGAGTCCATGGCAGATGGACCCATTAGTCTTTTGAACTAATCTTTCTCTTGTATCTTTAGTTTTCTTCATGTTCCTTGCTCCCAAAAGGGTGAGACCAGTGGAATATCTTAGATGGCCACTCACTGGCTTTTAAGATACCAAATGCTACTCATCAAATTAGAATGTAAAATATTTTCTTTATAAAATATGTTATGATAATTGAGCAAGATAGTCCTTCAGCCCATGGTCTCCACTGTCTTCATCTCAATTATATTGTTCCATTGAGGGTTTGGATGGGTCTATGGAGTTTCTGCGATCTTGCCTTGTAAAAGTCATACACTGGTATTTTTGATGATGTTAATTTTCTCACGTTTTCCCGTATTTGGTGTTTTGCCTATACTTCTTTCTGCAACAAACTCTTAGCAAGTTGGACCATTCTTGTTTTGCTGGGCCCATCTCCCTAGTTCATAGTAGCTATTGGTCAGCTTAGCTAAGAAGTTAAAAAGTGGCAAATGGAGAAAGAATTTTCCTATTACCTGCTACTTATTATTGATTATTGATTCCTACCTGTCTGAAGTTTCCAGCTAGTTTGTTTTGCTCTTCAGTTCAGAGTTCCTCAGAGCAAGTTCACTGTTTCCTTGCTTTATTTCTTTTCTTTTGTTTTCTGTAGAGGAAGTTAGAAATGACGTTTTGATTTTGCCAGAATTTCCTGTGGTTATTCTGTCCTTTTCATATGACACCAGTCAGAAGTCATCAAGTTTAGGACGTTCCTTACTCGTTATGCCCTGTTTAATGTAACAAAAGAAAACCATGTTTCCAGCCATGGGTATGTTTGTAAGCACAGGGGTTAGCGCTCCGACACAGTTTTGGGGGGGTGCTGGGTTTTTAGGTATCATCAAATGATCTTTTGTTCATTCTACAGATGATGGCACATTTTCTCAGTGAGTGTCTAAAAGAAGTCAAAACTAATACATCACATTTACAATCAATCAGATCAAGGATAGCTGGTAAGTGAACTGAATATTTACTAACTTCTTTGCTCACAAACTTTTGAAGCTGTTTAAAAAATAGTGGTTGTCTGTACTTTTGATGTGTTATCAGTCTCATTTGTTTTCCACATCAGGTAAAACCCTTTTTATTTCATAGCACAAATGCCTAGAGTATTGAACTAGACTAAGGGGGTCAGTTCAAAACAGCTTATTACTCAGGGCTCAGCAAACATCAGGGATAGTAAGATGATGGCACTCTTCCCATGTCTTATAAGGTATCTCAGTGTGCCTATGTGATGGCACTGCATGGGAGGCATTATAATTTCCTTGGGGAACCTAAAGTTAAGAACTCTGCTTTTTTGCAGCAAATTGTAAGTAAGTCTGTTCCCCTCTCCCGGGATGTGAGCAGTCACACACTTACTAAACTATGTTCGTATTAAATGATATACTTGTCTTTTGAGTAGCTATGAAAATATGTCATGGTCAGAGGTTAGATCTTGCACTGTGGTACATTCAGTAAGGAAATACTGGCTCTGCAGGAAGGTCCTTGCTGTCAATATTCTTCTGGAGTGGGAACTTCAGGGCACAGGAACCATGACTACAAAGGATGCTGTCTGCTCCAGGTGCTTCTTCATTGGTGATATGAGGTCCCTAACTGTCTGCTGGCTTCCCTTTTATCTCCCAAGAGATTACCTCAAGGCACAACAATCTTGTAGGCTGAGACTTGCCTCACAACACAGTTGCCACCCATCCTCCCACATTAACATCATAGAGGTAGAATTTACTGCTTACAGGAAAATCACACAGTACCAGTAATAACGGCATAGCCAAATTGATGCACACATTTTAGGGGAACATAATTCAGTCTATGATAATCAGTATCCATTTTTAAATGTTTATTATCACCATAAATGGCAACTAAGCACCTTTTTAGTAGTAATTCCTCATTTCCCTCTTTCTCTTTCTCAATCCCATGACAAGTACTATTAAACTTTAGTCCCTGTGTATTTGCCCATGGAAATATTGTATACAAGTGGTATCACACATTATTTGTCCCTTTCTTTCATACAGCATGACTATTTCAAGGTTCTTTATTTCTTGGCATATATCAGAAGTTTGTTTCTCTATGGATGAATAATATTCCATTGTATGTATGTGCTACCTTTTGAAAAAGTCTATTCATTTGTTGACGTACATTGGATTGTTTCTACCTTTTTTTATTGTAGATAATGCCACAGATTGAAGCAACTAGAACAACTAATTATTTGAAGGCTAGGGATCTATTCTTGAAAGGCATGCTTTCTGACTGGAAGCTCTAGAGAAGGACCCTTCCTTGTCTATTCCAGTTTCTGGAAGATCCAGTTGTTTCTGGACTGGTGGAAGCAAACTCCAGTCCCTGACTCTTTTGCATAGCTGACCTCCTGTTATGTGACTATCTGTATCTCTCCTTCTTTTCTTAATGAAACACCCTGTCACATTGCATTAGGGTCCACTCTACTCCAGAATGGTCTCATGCTAACTACTAATACCTGAAAGACTCTATTTACAAATAAGATCATATTCACAGGAAACAAGTGTTAGGATTTTGTCATCTTCTCTGAGTACACAATTCAGTTGATAACATGAATCAAGTGTACGAATGATCAGAAAAATAAGTTATTTATTGTTTAATTCATTATCCCTAGCCTTCAAGAAAAGGAAGTCTTCTGAAGAGCCTTCTCATCTTGCTTTTATTATCTCTTTCCTTCGTTCATAGATGTGACAATGGATTGTGATAACTTGAGATGGGGGGGCTTTTGTATTCTCCAGGCATTGTAGGGTTTCCTACTTCTTTAGCAAAACTAATCCTGGCAATCAGCCTATATGATATATGCTCTTTAGAATGTCATTTTAAAAAGGAGAGATGGATAGAGCAATTATTTTTATTTTTTTCCAATAATACATCAAGTTTATCCATGCAACGCTCTTCCAACTATGCCCAGATTTTGAAGATCAAGTGCAAATTACCCTGACTACTGGTGCTGTCATGTCCATTATTTTAGTGAAAACCTTCTCTTGTTCCAGAAAATGGATTGCTATATACTAGAATATCAACAGTTCTACTGAGAAACATTGTGGTGACAAATATTTTAATTTCAAGGGTCATACCTGAGTTTGAATGAGATCTTGAATCATGGGAGTTTAGCATTGTACTATTAGGCCATGATTTTATGAGATTAAGAAATTAACTGCCTGTGATCTCGAGCCTTCACCACCTGGATTTCCTTATTACATTGTGAGGAAACATTGACATCATCTGTCTCCTCTTCCCCATTATAGCAGTTGTCTCCGTTACCATCTAATTCTATTTTCTTTTACTTTGGTAGAGTTCTACTTCAATCAGAGATTTTGCCTGAACCATTCAAGAAAACAAAGTAGGCAAGTAACAAAGAGCAGGGTGCATAAGAATTTTTGTGGGAGGGGGGTGACTTTAGGACAAAAAACACTGAATGACAAAAATTTAGTGCCTTTCTTTGCTAACCATTGAACACAACTGTAGGTGAGTGTGGATTGCTAAACAATATGGATTTAATCAAAGGTGCTAACTCTCATCACCAGTATCTGAGATGTTTCCTGCATCTTGTCCATATGGAGGTGCTTCTGGACGAGGTCATGACAAAAGCCTCCCTGTCATTAAAAGTAGTCATTAAATGGATAATCAGGATGGCCAGTAACAACGTAGATTCAAAGAGTATTTGAACAACAATGG
The DNA here is from genome assembly GCA_028571685.1 of Heterohyrax brucei. NCBI lineage: Eukaryota > Metazoa > Chordata > Mammalia > Hyracoidea > Procaviidae > Heterohyrax > Heterohyrax brucei. The sequence goes on along the minus strand of CM053142.1, from coordinate 58,207,799 downwards.
TGATATTATGAAGCTAGCATTAGGGTGAAAGTCAAACATTTCCTAGATGCTTGAGAAGTCTACCTTTCTTACTTTCATAAGCATGCCTTTTTAATAAACGTTTTTTAATTAAAATTATATTCCCAAGCCTGGAACTTAATACAAAGAGACATACAGATCCAAATGTACAAATTCATTGCTTTCCCTTAGCTACATCTTTAACAGAGCAGAGAGATACCTGTTTCTTTCCACTTGAATTATCAGTGAAAGCAAAAACTTACATTCACCCTTGGTTTAACAGATGTAAGCCTATTTTCATACTCAGTACTGACAACTATTTTAGGGTAATACAGATAATTGATAACAATTTCACTAATTCATACATTTCCTTGTAGCTAATTACTACATGCCATCTATTGCTTTCTCAGGAATGGATACAATGATATACATAACATCCTCTCATCAACTTACCATATTGTGAGGCTCCTATACATAATACACCACAAAGTATAAAGTGATAAAAAAGTTAATTGCAATTAAAACATTTAGTCAATAGTAGGAATTACTGATTGTATCCCACATTCTCTGTGCATTGTTTTACTGTTTTCTTCTTAGTTTTCCACATGGTGATAAAAATATTACCAATGACAATAACACATTTCTCCAGTTTTGAGTACTAATGAGATATCACTGTGCTAATCCTGTCTCACAGAGGATCACATTATTTTTTTATTATGAGTTAATTTCCCTATGGCTCAAGGAAACACTTCCTGTCTTTCCCTCTTTTATAATAAATACCCTTTTCAAAGTTTTGTAAGTTAGAGCATAAAGAAATAGTGGAGAGCGTTTGTTCACTAGAAGTGTTCTCCGACATCGAGAGATTTTGTCTCCATGTGATTTTCTTGGTTTCAGTCTCTCTTAACCCTCTGTATCCTTTGCATGGAAAGCTCCAGTTTTCAGTAAATGAAAACCACATGTTCTCATACAAAAGCCGTTCCTTCAAGAAGTAAGTGCAGTGCCTAGGCCATGAATAAGTGTGGAATGGAAACCTAAAATTTCAAAATCTAATAGAGGTGATGGAAATTTCTGGCTGGGAAGAGATTGATAGAGATGACTTTGATCGCACACATTTGAGTAAGTGAGCAGGTGCTAAAGAAGACAATAATAAAAACAATTCTGGAAACATTTCATTAAGTGATAATAGTAATAGTAAAAGTATATGTCCAAGTCTTTGCTGTAGAGATGATAAGCCTACATGCCAAGCCAGCTAAGTGCCTTTGAGTCAGATAAACCTACATGGAAGAGGTAAATTCACCAGTGATGTTGATTTTCTCTGGAAATTTAAAGCACATGAAGAGAACAAAGTATTGGTGAATGTCCAAGGTCACCTTGAGTCCCCACTCACTCTTTTGCTGGTTCAGTGAACAAAGCTTTCAGGTAAACCCAGTCTGAGAGTTTTGTGCAAACTCCTGTCTCATTCCTTCCTAAAACTGGTCACCACTGTCTTTCTGATATTGAGGTAAATTTTAAGAATTCTACAACCTTTCTCATAAGAAAACTGATCAAAGGTAATATTTTTACTGAAATATTTACAAGTCAAATTTCAAATAGGAAACATTTCTCTTTAGGCTATCTAAACATGTCTCTTCAGGCTACTTTCATGTCTTCTGAAGTCAATTGGAATTCTGAAACCTATCAAGAGTTAAAGAAAAAAACAATTTAAATTACTTTAAGGTTATAAAATTCCCAATTAATAGTATCTAAGAGAGTCCTTAATATAAACAAAAATTCAGCTAATTTCAAAATTAATGGAAAAAGATCAATGGGTTGACAAATACAAACACCGGTTAGAAACTAAAACACAAGAAACGATTCCATTTATGTTAACAGCAATCAGACATGCTTCCTTGAAGTAAATTTACAGGAAAATATTAGTTAGTTTGAAAAAGATTTTAAATTGTTGTTAGAGAATATATAAAAGGAGCTGAAAAGATTGAATAAATATCTTCTTATGTAGGAGCCAAAAGCCGAGTGCCGTCGAGTCGGATCCAACTCATGTAGGAAGATATAGTAGTATAAAAGTGTCATTTGTTTTAAATTAACCAATACTTTATCATAATTCAAAAACTTAATTTTTGAGAATGAAAAGAGATCTCTAAACCAGATAAGATTATGATTGTCCTGGGATAGGGGTACTCTGGAACAGTCTCAGACAAGTCAAGATTTGTGATTCTTCTGTCCTTGCATCACTTGCCATACTCTGATTAGTCTACATCATTTTTATTTCACATATTGACGAGTAAGTCTCAAAGAGCAAGACACAAAGGCTGGAGTGTTCTCACAGTTGGAAATGTAATAGGTTTGAAGTAAGTTGATCACGAAAGAACAAATATTATCTGAATCCACCATGTAGTTTCAACCCTGAAATAATCATAAACAAAGGATCATAGTGGCACAGTGGCTAAATTACTTGTCTGCTAACCGAAAGGTCAGTGGTTCAAACCCACCAGCCACTCTGTAGGAGAATGATGTAGTATTCTGCTTCTATAAGGATCACAGCCTTGGAAGCCCTATGGGGCACCTCTGCTCTGTCTTGTCTGGTTGGTACGAGTTGTAATTGGCTCAGCATCAGTGAGTTTAGTGTTTTTTTAAAGAATGATCTATGCCAGGGAACTGGAAGGCTGATATTAACATTCAGCTGAGAGAAGTAGAAATCACTACTGGAATTTGGAGTAGCAAGAGTATTTTTGTGTTGGTTTTTATTCTACATGCATACTGTCTGAGTAGTCAAAGATTCTTAAGCTTTGAAACTAATCTAGAGTGATCCTGGATTGGTGGTGGGATGGTTAAGCTTACATGTCAACTTGGGTAGGCCATGATTCCTAATGGTTTGGCAGATATTATTTAATAACCCTCCATTTTGTGATCTGATGTAAGCAGCCAATCAGTTGAAAGAGAAGCTTCCTTGGGGGTGTGTCTTGCATCCAATCTGTATGGATGTTCTGGCAAAGCTCGCTCTCTATTGATCTACATCTGACACGTCATCCTTTGAACTACAGTTCTTATGACGTCAGAGTCAACCCTCTGATCTGCAGATTTTGGATTCATCAGTCCCACAGCCTCATGAGCCAGCAGCATACAACTTCAGCTGCATACTTTGGGTTCAACAGCTCCTGATACTATGTGAGACAAAAGAAGCCTCTAGCCTGCCAGAGATCTGTGGATTTAGGACTTGTCAGCCTCCTCAGTTGCATGAGGTATTTTGTTGAAATAAGTCTCTCTATATAAATATTCCTTCACTGGTTTTGTTTCTTTACAGAATCCAGCCTAAGTCAGGTGATATGCTGGTGTCTCTAAGAGCATTATGTATCTCTGTTGTGGGTTCTGAAGAATCATACCTTCATCTGTGGTGTCAAAAAGCACCACAAACTGATGAAGAAGAAAGTGAGGAGCTCACAGATAAAATCAAGCTAAACATGCATAGAAAGAAGTCAACATAAAAAAAGAATCTGCAGGTATAAGAGGTGAGAAAACACATTCACAAGGATTATTAATGTGGACATTTGTAGACATTTTTACACTTACTGCGTGTAAAAAGCACACATCTGAAATTACGTAGTGACTATGAAAATTATTAATTATACAGGATTTTTAGACATAAAAATTTGATATTAAAAGCACAAAGGACAGTTTTTATTTTGGAAGTGGCCCATAAACATGTAAAAACATTGTGATCATTAGTGGTTACAGATACGCTAATCAAAAACTGCAATGAGATACCATTTTACACCTGCAAAGCAGCATTGATTACTGATTTGAAAACAAAGCAATACACAAATCAACAAATGCTGGTGAAGATTTGGGTGATTTGAAACTTATCCAGTGCTTGTAGAACTGTAAAATGGTTCAAATGTTATGGAAAGCATTATGGTACTTCTTCAAAAAGGCATAAATAGAATTACCTTATGATACAGTAATCTGACCCATACTTATCTCTAGAGGTCTAATAAAAAAGACAGACACATAAATGCACACCTATGTTCAATAAAGCAATATTCACAGTAGTAACAAGAAGGATATAACCTAATAGCCCAATAATGAATGAATGGATAAAAAAATATACAGTACATATATGAAATGTGGAGCCAACATGGCACTATGGACAGACTGACTATGCTGTCCATCTGTAAAAAAGACCCCCCTCCCAAATGAATAAAACAGATACAAATGTCAGTTCTGGAATGTTTAATATCAAATAAAGGGATAAAGAACTCAATCAAGCAGAGAATGGAATAAGAAACAGAGAGAGACCAGTAAATGAGGAATGCTATGGAGCGTAGGTTCCTACCAGCTCATACAGCATGGATTTGTCATCTTAGATCAGAGCTACCAAGGACCATAGACAGGGAGTGTCAGAAAGCAACTTCCTGGAGCTCCCAACAAGAACACTCAAAAATCAGGGATATGTGCTTCCCTACCCCCCATACACCTTCCCTTTACACAGCATCTGTTACTTTCCAAAGGACCATGATCAGTGCATCACAGAGATGCTAACTCACCAATATCTGGTTCCCCTAGTAGTATATTTTAAAAATAGTTCTGTTAAATGTTTTGACTTTCTTTGTTTCTTCTCTCTCTTTCTCTGCCTTCTTGTCTTTCTTTTCTCTCACCTAACTAGTCTTGTGTGCCACCCTCAACCCTACCAGAGAGTCTATGCTGCACTGTTTAGCTAGAGAACCACTGGCATCATCTTCTCAAATCTCTCAGTACCATTTTATTTTCTGTTTCTTCTCTCTCCCTTCTTCCTTTGAATTCTCCCTCCCACCTAGCCTGATACACTGTCCTTGCCCATTCTGGACAAGCTGTGCTACTGAGTGGCACAGGTTAGTACTCCTGTACCACCTGCCAACCTGTCTTGCCAGCCCTAGTGCATGCTGAAAACCATTCCCAACCCTCCCTCTCTGCTTGATCTGCTTTGATACACCATAGCTGAGTACTAAGACGTGCTGACTAGGACAAAGAGTTGAGAAATATCACGCCCATAGATGAGCAAGCAATAAAACACTCCTAGCCCGCCTACCCAGATGTAACCAAATAAAACAAATAAGAAGAACATAACAAAGAAATCTACTATCAAGAAATGAGAAAAATAATTTTGAATGTCCAGAGAGGGCAGACAATGTCAAAACATATTAAATAATTAGACATGATGAGTCCAGAAAGCAATTTCAAAAACAAAGAAAACAACAACAACAACAAAAAGATGACATCTGGTTGAAGAAAAGGCACTGTTACCAGCAACTTTGGAGTTAGAAATTCTAATATTAAGGATTCTGCAAGGTAAAAGGTGAAGGAATATGCAGAGAAAATAACCAAAAAAAAAAAGAAAAAAGAAAAAGACTAACCATGGAAAAGATAGACAAAGCAAAGAGGAAATTAAGGAAAAGAATACAGGAAAAAATGTGAAAAAAATAAACAAGTAGAAATTATATAAAAAACAGCCATCAGAAATCCAAAGGTGAGACAAGATTTAAAAAACAGAGCTCCACAAGTTTGCAGGAGCAAATTTGAAATGATAGAAGACAAGATCAGAGAAACTGAAGGCAAATCCTTGAGTATCAATTTTTTGAGGGAAAATTAGAGAAAAGAATGAAAAATGAAGAAAACCTGAGAACAATGTGGGATAAAATCAACAGCAAAAACTTGTGAATGGTCAGATTTCCAGGACAGGGGAGAAAAAGAAATACACAGAAAGCATCACTGAAGATTTGCTGACAGAAAACTTCCCTACTATCACAAAAGATGAAAAGTGGACTACCCAAGAAACTCAGTGAACCCTATGTAGGACAGAAGCCTAAAGAAAGTACCATTCATTTTTGTAAACTTTGTGCTGACTGAGACTTTTTACTAAGCGTTGGACCCTACTTTTAGAGTGTCCTTGATAAGCAGCACTGCTGGTGTATTGGTAACATGCAAGGTTCCCATTCTTGCCACTGGATTTGGGTTCTATGGTTGCGTACTTCCCTTTGTGCCTGGTGGTCTAGTGGTTAGCATTTGGTGCTGTCATTGCTGAGGTGTTGGCTCAATTCCTGGTCAGGAAAGAGGTGTTTAGAAACCCTACTAGCATAGTGATTAAGTACTACTGCTATTAATCAACAGAGTCAGCAGTTCAAATCCACCAGGCACTCCTGGAAGATTCTAAACAGTGGTCCTACTCCATCCTATGGGTATATTATCAGTTGAAATTGGCTCTATGACAATTTCTCTTTTTAATAATGAACAAAAAGAAAAATGAAGCAAAATGCTTTTCAAATTTTCATCAATATTTCAGAAGTTTTGTTTTTCAGCTTTATTACCACAAACTAGATACTCAGTCCTTACTGCCCTGGGATAGCCAACAGCATGCTTCTTCCTTAGTCTTAACAGTACAAAGATGTCCCCAAGTCTGAAGCTTCAGGGCTGTCCTGGAAACTTCTCATTCTCTCATTTTCCTTTGCATTACTAAGTAGACAATACTTGTCACTTATCATTCATAATGATTCCAGAATATTTCCTTCCTCATTCTCATATTTTAATGTTATTCTAATATAATCTATATTATAGATGAGAAAGATGAGAACCCAAAGTTCCATCACTAATAACTTTCCACACAGTCAAGTAGTCTGAAAGGCAAATTTGCAACAAAGATTGTCTAGCTCCAATCCAGTGTCTGGCCACTTTACTGCCCATCATGTTAGGGGTCAAATTCTACCTATTTGCTTCATATCAAAGGTATACTAACAAGGGCTGAGATTGAAAACTTGGTCTTTTAAGGTTGAAGTATTTCCCTTAAAAAGGTTTCATCTCCTTCCAGGATGAATTTGCCAGCAGTGAGAAACATATGAGAGAAATTGGGCTTATTTCAGGTGTACAATTTATTGTCCAGTGCTCAGCACCAACTCAAATTCTCAGCCACAATTCCTCAGACACTTTCTTTTCTAGGAGTCATTACCTCAAAGCAAGCTGAACATCATGTCTCGTTGGTAGGAGGGACAATGTCTGGAAACATAGAACTGTGCAGAGAAATTCCTCCTATTGACAATCACTCTCAACACAGGAAGAAGATTCGACAATCTGCGTGATTCATGGGAAAAGGAGACAAACTAATGCCCAGAATAATCTGTAGCGGACCACACATCAGACTCAGAGGCCCTGAGTGAAGCCTGTTTATTTTCTTGATTTGTCCACAACATAGGAGTAGCCTAGTGAAACTGAGTCCCGGTGAATCCCCCATTGTCAAGCGGGAACTGACAATGTGACAACCTAGGTCATCTCCCTCTTGTCTTGGGTCAGTTTATATTTGAATCTTCAACTCCACATCCCTTATCCTTATCTATGTTCTTACACAGATATCAAATCCCAGGACAGGAATGAAGTGACCGTGATGTACTTGCACATGCTGATGTTCGAGATCTATCTTCTGTCACGGTCATGACTAAGCAGAATTTGTTACCTTTCCTCTGCTTTCACCAGTGATATGAGCAGCAGGAAGGCAACAGTCCAACTGCCCTGGTCAACTCTTATCTGTGGTCATGTACTTAGGGCCAAGGTTAAGACAGTATTCCACGGAGTACAAACAGAATTGTCTCCACTTGGCTGATTTTTTTTCTTTCAAAAAGAATTTTAATTTCCCTATAAAACTTTAAAATTTGAGGTTAGTAAATTCTTTCTTCAGACGTACCATACATTAAACTAAATTATTAGAAGATATTCACTGAATAAGTATCAACTATTTGTTAGATTAGAACTCCCGTGTACTGACTCTCTTCTGTTTTTTGCTGATAGTGATGTTCTTCCTAATTGCACACCATTTGAATCATTTGAACACCTGAGACCACACACAAATAAATGCGTACCTAGGCACACAACTCAAACAAGTGGTTCATGAGCTATTTTTGAAACATCAACTGTTAATAAAGAATCAAAAGCAGAAATTAAAATAGAAATTTTCATTTTCAGTTTTCATCTATGAAGTTATAGTTCTTTTTGCTTTCTTATTCTGTAATAAGAACATCCATTTTTGGCAACACTTCAACAATAAAATGCAATTTGGCAGGCTGTGTCTACATTATAAATGATTAACATCATTTTGCTGGTAGAATATAAATAATTAACACAATTTTGCTTCCTGGAGTACAAATGATTAATATCATTTTGCAATATGCAATCAGAGATTGTTTATATCTTTCACCTAGTTAAATAGCTTCTAGAAAAGTATCATAAAGTAACCAAAAAGGAACACAAATACTGTATATAACTTATGTTCCTACTCTGTACTGTTCACACACACACACCCATACACACACAAGAAAAGGTGTTTTAGCTGGAATAGCTATGAATTTGGGGAAAAGATAAAATGCGCTGAAAAAAGGGACTATCATGAAGCCATTAAAAATTAACATACTTAGAAATCATTTAAAATATGAAAAAAGTATATTGATGTTTCAATCAGAAAATCAGAATACATCATATGCATGCAGAATAACAGCATATTCCCTAAAGTACATTAATGGAAGTGCAATGCCTAAAACTTTTAACACAAAATATATTTGAATGTAGGACTATGTGGGATTTTTTTTAAAGTTTTTGGCTTTGGCTGTGGATATTATAAAAAATTTTCTGTACTGATATGTATAGCATTTTTAATTACCAAATGTGTTTACCTTTAAAGAGAAAAAATATTTACCCCAGAACAAATGACTACAAGAGAGTTTTCTGTCAGATGCCAGTGCTCTAAACTTTTATCTCACAGTGTGTTTGCTTACTTAACATAAATCTTGTTTGCTGTTTTTCAGTCTTCTTCATTACTTATCCTTCTCCAATGAAACTTCTGGTTATCTCCACCGATTTAATGCAAAATTTGAATTTGATAAGCCTCCTGGAATTGACCCAGGTTGGATTTCCCGCACATAGCCACTATCTCTTTCCTCATTTGAACTGAGAATTTTCTTTGATCTTAGATTTGACAAGCACTGGATCCTAATGCCTCTCAGCTAGTTTGGCTGGATATGACAGTTAGTCAAATTCTGTACTGAAGAAGCAGGGCCAATGTGGCATAGTGGTCTAATACTTCCTGTGATCTTTCTTACAATAAAGATGTGAAAAAAACAAGTGAATCCATTAGACATGACATTCTAGGACTGATGAACATCAAAGGCAAAGTTGATAAATGAGACTGAGCAGCAGTGGAGGGAGAGAGCTTTCAGAACTAACAAGTATTACCCAGACCTGATTTGGTGGAAATTGGCAATCTGCAGGCAGGACTCACTGGTTCAAGCATGGTGAGGTGAGTAGTGTACTTCAGAATAATTTTCCAAATCAGGAGAGACTATACAGCAAAGAGTCCCTTCACCCAGATTCAGTGAAAAGTGACATTTGATCATCAAAAGATAAGCAACTTCCACCTGACCTCCTGCAAGGCACTCAAAAAACTCTCCCATTCACATTCCCTCCTACTCTGCACTGGGTCTGAGACAGACACAGAGACTGACACATCCTCTGGGCCCCAAATAGGATCCTTTACTCATTCTCTGACACTTTCTCAGCCGTGGAGAGGGAACAAATTAACAGACAGAAAAATAATCTCCCAGCTCCCCTGAGCCAGCAACTCAGGGCCAGAACAGTTCCTTGACCTAGGTACAGGCTTAAGGGGTCCATGGAATCTGGATATCTTTCACCCCAAAAGAGAGTGCTGTGGGCCCACTTCAGCAGCATAGGCCATCATTATTAGAGTAAAACATAGTTTATACCTGAACTCTAATTTCACTGTATCAGCTATTTGGTAGAGAGGAAGATTCTTGATGTTTGAAACCATACTACCTATCAAGCAAAGTTCTCACCCACACATGGCAGGAACCTGAGGATAGTGTCTCCATCCATGCCACCTAGCCATCCATGATAGGTGTCCAAGGATAAGAGGTGCCTCTCAGTCAGTCTGACATCCAGCAGCATTGGACATCTATAGTTTTGCTGTAGAACTCATTCACTGATGTGATCTAGGCAACAGGGACATGCCTTCCACTCAGACTCTCAGGGCCAGCAGTCAGCCTCCACTCCTTACCTTCATCAGTGCCTTATTTCCAATGTAGCCAGATGCCTGTGCTTATAACAATCACTTCTGCCAATCTAGGACTGTAGGTGAGAGCCTACACCACACACATGATGACCAACTAACTGGATACCTGAGGTGAGTCCAAACAAGAAAAGGTAACAGAATCTGGGGCTCACATGCCTAGTAACAGCTCTAACCACTTGACCTTAGAGCTTCAAATACACCAATAACCAAACTAGTTCACACAACCAGTCTACCTGGTCATATGAAAACCAAACCAGCCAAACAAAGAAGCTAACATAGTAAGTAATCGTAAAACAAATAAATACAAAAATTTATTGAAAGCTTGGAGACAACAATAAAATCACATAAAGAGGCATATCACAATGGCTTAAGGAAGCTCACAGAATAAAGAATGAGAAATCTTCCAGATGAAGGGTATGCTCTGGAATTGCTGGAGGCAGAATATAAAAGATTAATATACAGAACTCTTCAATGATACCAGGCAAAACACAGAACAAGCCAATAAGTACAGAAACATAGCAATTGAGCAATTCAAGAAGGTTAAAGATGAGCATAATGACAAATTTAACCGGTTGCAAGAATCCATAGAGAGACAGAGAAGAGAAATCCGGAGGGTTAGCTACAAAATTTCAGATTAGCCAACTAAGTAGAAAGTTGTAAGAGTAGAATGACGGCAGTGAAACTCAGAATTACTCAGACGGAAAACAAGAAATTGCCTGAAGGCACAATACAAACTTACAGGTTGAGTTCTGCCTCACCAACACAACTACCACCCATCCTCTCTAAGTAAAATCATAGAAGCAGGATTTACAACATGTAGGAATAGCACACAATACTGGGAATCATGACCTAGCCAAATGGATACACACATTTTGGGGGCAACATAATTTAAACCTTGACAGCTCCCAAGAAGGTAAAATAATTAGAAATAACCTAACCAGAGATGCAAAAGATCTATGTAAAGAAAATTATGAGACACTACTGGAAAAAAAAAAAAAAAAGAGACCTCTGTAAGTGGAAAAACAGAAACAGTTCATGGATAGGAAGACTCAACATTATGAAAATGTGTTTTCTACCCGAAGTGATCTATAAATGCAATGCAATCCTGATCCAAATTCCAGTGACATTTTTTAAAGAGATGGAAAAGAAAATCACCAGCTTAAAACGGAAAGATAAGAGGCCTCAGATAAGGAAAGCACAACTGAAGAAGAACAAAGTGAGCAGCCTCACACTACCTGACATTAGGATGAATTTTCCACCACAGAAGTCATAATGGCCCTTTACTGGTACAACAACAGACAGACAGACAAATGAAACAGAATTCAGAATCCAGGCACAAAATCATCCACCTGTGAAGAGCTGATATTTGATAGTGGCCAAAATTCTGTTAATCAGGGAAAAAACAAGTTCTCTAAAACATAGTGTCAGATAATTGGATTTCCACAGGCAAAATCTGAAGGAAGATTCACATCCCACACCATGCACAAAAGCCATAAAAACAGATCAAGGAACTAAATGTAAAATCTAAGATGATAGAGACTGTGAAAGAAAAAATAGGGGCAACACTAGGAGGCCTGCTACGTGGCAAAAAAGGAATATAAAATGTTGCTAACTGCACAAACATCAGAATAGAAAATTGATAACTCCTAAAAATTAAAGACTTAAGCTTGACCAAGCCAAGCCAAGCTTGACCAAAGACTTCACTAAAAAAGGAAAAATGCAGACTGGGACCAAATTTTTAGATATGACAAAGTCTACTAGTGTTTAGCCTCTAAAATCTACAAGATATGGCAAAGTTTCCAAACAAAAAGATAAATAATCCAGTTGAACAACAGGTAAAAAACATGAAGAAGAAATTTACCAAAGAAGATATTCAGGAGACTAACAGATACATCAGAAATGAATGCTCACAAGCATAAGCCTTTAAAGAAGTACAAATCAAAACTAAAATGAAATATCACCTCACCCCCAAAAGGGTGGCATTAAACTAACAGACACAAAATGATAAATGTTGGAGAGGCTATGAGGAGACTGAAACACTGCTAGAAGAAATGTAAAATTGTACAGCCACTTTGGAAATTGACTTCTACTTCCTTAAAAAGCTAGAAACAGGGATACCATATGATCCAGCAGTTGTACTTCCTGGAGTACATCCTAGAGAAATAAGAGCTGTCCCATGAATAGATACAGGCAAAACCATATACTTTGCAGCACTGTCCACAACAGCAAAATGATGGAATCAACCCAGAAGCCCATCAGTAGATGAATGGATAAACAAAGTGTGATATATTTGTACAATGAAATACTATATATGATAGACAATAATGATGAAATTGTGAAATGTTATATAATATGGAGGAAACTGGAAGACATTGTGCTGAATGAAATTAATCATGAAAGGACAAATATTGTATGAGACTACTGTTATAAGAAATCAAGAAAAGCTTTAAAAATAGAAGAAAACATTGTTTAATGGTTAAGAGTGTGGGGAGGGCAACAGAGGGGTATTCACTAACTAGACAGCAGACACGAACTATTTTAGGTGAAAGAAAGGTCAACACACAATATGGAGAAGTGAGCACAACTTGACTAAACTAAAAGCTAAGAAGTTTCCTCAATATAACCAAGTACCTTGAATGACAGATCAGGAGGGGGAGGGATCTAGGGACCAAGGTTTCAGGAAACATCTAGGTCAATTGGCATAACAAAGCATATTAAGAAAATATTCTGCATTGTATTTTGGTAGGTGGAGTCTAAGATCTTAAAAGCTAGTAGGTGATCGTCTAAGATACATTGATTTGTCTCAACACACGTGGAGCCAAAAAGAGAATGAACAACAAAGACATAAGGAAAATATGAGTGCAGGAGATAGCAGAATAAAAAACAAAGCTATTGCTTTCAAGTTGATTCCAACTCAGTGGTCCTACAGGGCTGCATGAACCAGAGACTGCGTCAGCATGGGATCCAAAGAACAAGACGGTGTCCAGTTATCACAATGACTGCTCTGACAGGACAAGCAACAGAGCTCCTGATGAGTGAGGAGAAAATGGGGTGCAGAACTCCAGCTCTAATAAAAACACTAGACTTAGTGTTCGACAGACTGGCCTCTGGAAAGACTGGCCCTGAGAAGACATGGCCCTGGACTGTTAGCCCAGAACTGAAATCATTCCCAAAGGCAATCTTTACACAAAGATTGGACTGGACCATAAGGCATAAAATGATGCCTGTGAAGAGTGTGCTTCTTGGCTTCAGTAGATGCATGAGGCTAAATGGGCAGCTCTTCTCCAGAGGTGAGATAAGAAGGCAGAGAGGGACAGGGGTTTGGGACGACATGGGAAATAGAGGGTGAAGAAAAGGAGTGAGCTGTAAGAGTGAATGGAGAGCAACTAGGGTCACACAACAATGTGTATAAGCTTTTCCATGACAAATGGACTGAAAAGTAAGCCTTCATGAAAAGCATAATAAAAAATACACATATATATATTATTATGACTGAGTGAAAATGTACATTCCCGTATAAATTTACGTGCCCACCTATATGCAGCTTCCACTGCTCTCCCTACCCGGTGACAGCACACTATTCCTCTCTGCTCCATACATGTCTCATCCTCCCAACAGTCTCCTTTCCCCTCCTCTCCACCCACTCTCCTTCCTCCAGCCAGAGGTCAGCAGGATGATATCCTATAGATGTATAGAACCATAAAGTGCATCCAATATATGGTCAATCTGCATGGCCAAGTCCAATCCATTCATGTCCAAAGAGTGGACCTTCGTTATGGTTTATGGGCAAGGGCAGCATCAGGGCCAGGGGCCATGCTCCCAGGGAAACCCCGAAGCTGCTGGACCGTCAGTTGCTGTCTTTTAGTGGAGATCTCAGGGTATGGAAATGTCCGGCTTCAGTACCAGAATTACCTGCTTCCTTACACCGCATCTACCAATTCTGAAGTGTCTCTCAACAACCTTCAGTAGTGACCTCTGCTTCTCTGATTTCTATGTGATCTGAATTTCTAATAGACTACATCAAAAAGAACTCTAGTGATTACGTGTGTAAGGTGATCCTTAGTTCTACGAGCAGCTGTCATGAAGAGTTGTGGCTATTTGCTCGCTTTCTGTATTGCTCCCCTGTCCCCTGTTTCAGAGATACAATCCCCTTTGCCATCACTGTCATGATTCTCAGAGTAACGAAATCTTAGGGCAGGGGTTGTAATCTCTCATGAGTTTTAAATGTACTTCGAAAGGCCAATTTAAAGTACAGAATAAGTGAAAATACCAGAAGACACACATTGTTATAATAATGAATACAATCTTTATTGGAAATGGACCTGTATTAATCTTTAAGGAAAATTCTCAGATGCCCAAAAGAAAAATGCTTAAGGACTAAGTTGTGAGTAGTATGCATTACAAAGATCAGCTGGGCATTCAGCCAGGTGGGCTTCAGGAAGAGCAATTTCATTATGTGATAGTCCTTATCACCTCATTTTGCTACCTCTGATAGCTGGAAATGTTTTCCCTAGATAAATCAAAGACACAAACAGGAACATTTCCACCCACCATTTCAGATGGTTAAGAAGTAAGTAAGGTGGTGTGTCATTAAGAACAGAAGATTTCAAAGGAAGAAGCCCAAGTTGCATTGTATACACAAGTGAAAAGCAAATCTCAGGGAACTGACTGAATACCAGTTAAGATACTTAACCAAAACGATGCACCATTAGAGGTCATCAGTCACCTATGTCATGAAATTTGCAAGAGAGCTCCCCGGTCAATCAACTGGAAGGGACCCAGGTTTGTGCCCATTCCAAAGTAAAATGATCCAGCAGAATGGAGAAATTATTGGACAATAGCAGTGATATCACAGGCAATAAATCTGGCTGAAGAGGATTAAAAAGCAATTACCTCAGCACATCAATAGGCAACTGTCAGAATTCAAGACAGCTTCAGAAGAGGTTGGGGAAATGGGTATCATTGCTAATGTCAGATGCATCTTGGTTGAAAGCAGAGAAAACCAGAAAGAAGTTTATGTGTTCTATTGACTATGTAAAGGCATTTGACTATGTGGATCATAACAAATTATGGATAACATTTCGAAGAATGGGAATTCTGGAACACTTGATCGTGCTCATGAGGAACCTGTACTTAGATCAAGAAGCAGTCATCTAAACAGAACAAGGAAATACTGCATGGTTTAAAGTCAGGAAAGCTGCAGTTCAAGACTGCATAGCATCTTTATGTTGAGCAAATAATCAGAGAATCTAGAATATATAAAGAAAACTGAGATATCAGAACTGGAGGAACACTCATCAATAGCCTGTTATATACAGAAGACAAAATTCCGTTTGCTGAAAGTGGACTGGATGAAAATCAAAGACCACATCCTTCAGTATGCAAAACAGCCCAATGAAAAGAAACCAAACCAGAAGTAACATTATGATAAAAGGAGGAAACACTGAAGTTGTCATTTTACTTGGATTCACAATTAACACCCACGGAAGCAGCAGTCAAGAAATCACATCTTGCAAATCTACTGCAAGAGACTTCTTCACCGCACTGAAAAGCAAAAATGCCACTTTGAGGACTAAAGTGCATCTATGTCAGGCCCTGGTGTTTTTAAGCACCTCATAAACTCATTGAAAGTTGGATAATGAATAAGGAATACCGAAGAATTGAAGCCTTTGAATCAGTGTTGCTGAAGAATATTGAGAATACTATCACTGCAGGGAGAAGTGTATCTCCCATAGTTTGCAAATGTTTTCACAAAGAGACAATCCCTGGATAAGGAATCACGCTTGGTAGAGCAGAAGGTGGAGGAAAAAAAGAAGAAAGAAAGAATCTCAGTGAGAAGGACTGATGAAGTAGCTGGAGCTATATGCTCAAGCATAATAATGATTGTGAGGAAGACCCCCTGGGCGTTTTAGTTCTGTCGTAGACAGGGTCACCGCAGGTGGAAACTGACCGGATGGCAGCTAACAACAACAGCGCTGCTGGAATGAAAAGTACCACAAGAACAAAAAAACATTTGTTACTATCTGGAAGTAAACATCCAAATCAGAGTTTCAACCAGGTCAGTTCTTTCTCTAGGCCTCAGGGCTAAGTTTTTATTTTTGAGGGAATCCTTGGTATTCATTTGCTTGTACAGTCTTCCTGAAGTCCTTCCTCATGTATCTCTGTGTCCGTTTTGGTTTTTGTTGTGTGCATTTGTTTTCCTTTGGGGAGAAATGAGGTATAATGGATTTACCTATCTGTGTATTATTCTTAGGTTATTATTTACCTTTACATCTTTTTAATTTTACTGAAACTCACTTTATTGTTAGTATTTTATAGTACAGCAAAACACACAACTAGCCAACAATTTTTACAACAAGTAATGTTTAGCGACATTGATTACATTCTTGGAGTTGTGCAACCATTCTCTCCCTCCTTTCCTAAATTGTTCATGTCCCATTAACATTTTTCTGTAGTCAGTTTGATCCCATGGTAAGTGCTTGCACCCTTGTCTTATTCCCAGTTTCAATGGGGAATTCTTGCAGTCTTTTTTCGTTAGGTATGTGGTGTCTGTTGACTTCATATATGCCCCAAACCACATTAAGGAATTCAGTTTTCTTGGAGGATATAATCAAGAAATGGTGTTGATGAGTTTTATCAAATGCTTTTTTGCATCCATATATGTTATCATTTAATTCATTTCCTTTGTTCCATTGATGTGGTATACTACATTGATTAATATTCTAATGTTGAACTCTCTCTTCATTCCTGGAATAAATCTACCTGATCATGCTGAATGACTCTTTTAGTATGTTGTCACATCCCATTTGCTACTGCTTTTTGAGGACTTTTTTGCATCTATACTCATAACAGATATTGACCCTTAGTTTTCTTTTCTTTTGTTATCTTTAACTTGTTTTGGCATCAGATTATGCTACCTTCATAGCATGAATTACAGAGTGTTCTTTCCTTCTCTTTAGTTTGGAAGAGTTTAAAAGGATTGGTGTCAATTCTTCTCTAAATGTTTGGTAGAATTCTGTGATACAACCTGGCCCAGGAGGCTTTTTTTTTTTCTTGTAGGGAGATTTTAAATCACTGATTCAGTCTCTTCATTTGTTCTGGGTATGCTGAGACCTTCTACTTCCTCTTGAGTAGTTTGGATACATTGTGTGCTTCTAAGAATTAGTCTATTTCATCTAGGTTATTTAGTTTGTTGTTGTACAGTTCACAATACTTTATCATAATTTACTTTATGTCCATTGGCTCAGTTGTAATGTTTCCTCATTCATTTCATCTTTTGGTTATTTGTACCTTTTCTTATTTTCTTTGTTATTCTAACTAATAACTTCTCAATTTTGCATTTTTGCCTATCATTTGGCTGACGTTGTTGTATTATACACATTCTTTTTTATTCATCATTGGAACTTCTGTAGATGCGGTTACACTCTCTTCAACATGTTTATTTGGATGAGTGATCATTTCTTGTTTCTTAATGTGTCATGTACTTTGATGGGAGATAGCCTTGGAAATACTGAGTGTGTTAAGTTTCTCAGTTTTCCACAGAATTTGGTGTTTTAGATGTACTATTTTCTGCGAAGAACTATTAAAAGGGGTGGAGCATTCATCCTCTCCTGGGCTCTGTTCCCGGTTCACTGTAGCTGGTGGTCAACCTCATTGGGTGGTGAAAAAGGAACACGTGGAGAAATAATTTTTCTGCTATTTGTCATTCTTTGTAGACTTTTTGATTCCTACCTATCTGCAGTTTCCTACTATCTCCTTCTGCCCAATTCAAAGGCCTGTAAGCAGTGGAGTTTCCTTGTTGTCAGTGATGATAACTCAGAATTGTCTTATTCTACTGGGTTCAGCCTGGTGGAGGCTATTGTAGATGTAATTCATGAGTCTTTCGTATTAATCTATCCCTTGTTTTGTTAGTTTTCTTCATATGGACATGCTTTTGAAGGTCTAAGACTAGAGGGATATCCTAGATGGCCCCTCACAGGCTTTTAAGATCCCAGGTATTGTTCATCAAAGCAAAATTCAGAAAGTTTTCTTTATAAATTACATTATGCCAACTGAGCTAGATGTGGCTGGAGACCATGGTCCTCACAGCTTTCATCCTAGCAATTTGGTCCCTTCCCTCAGGAAGTTTGGATGTATCTATGGAGCTTCCATGACCTTGTGTTGTACAAGTTGCATTGGCTTCCCCAGTAGTGTGCAATTTCTTATTCTTCATCAAAGTTATAACTTAACTATTGCCTATTTAGTGTCTTTCTATTCACACCACTCCACTCCCTGGTAACTATCAAAGATTTTTCTATGTGTAAACCTTTTCATGAGTTTTTGTAGTACTGGTCTCACACAACACCTATCTCTTTGTGATTGTCTTATTGCACTCAGCATAATGCCCTCAAGTTTCCCACATGTTATAAGTCAGTATCCAGTTTTGCTAGCACCATCTGCTAAAAAGACTGTCCTTTTCCCACTTGTAGGACTTTTGGCCTTTGGGCAAGGTCAGGTAACTATATGTGGAAGGGTTTGTATTTGGGTTCTCAGATCTGTTCCACTGGTTGGTGTGTCTGTTGTACTAGCAGCAGGCACCTTTGTTTCTAAGATGTGCCTCTTGTAAACAGACCCTATTTCATAACCCATTGTGTTACTCTCCATCGCTTTATGGGTACATTCAGGCTATTTACATTCAGTGTAAGTATTGGTAGGTTGTAAGTTTACTGCTATCATTTTATATTTTTTTGGTGGTCTTTTTTGTTTGTTCGTTTTGATGCTGACATTTTCTCTATTCCTGCTACTTTCCTGTGCTGAATTCCTTTCATTTGTGGACTTCTTTTACATTTCCTTTGTTTTTCTTCTTTATTTTGATGGGTAGCTTTGTTAGTTTTGTGATTACCTTGAAATTCGCCTTTATTTTCCTAGGTTTTGGTCCATCTTTTATTACTTGGTATCACCTTACCTTCCATTCCATTAGAAAGTTCTTCATTCACACCATTTATTCCCTTTTTATTGTTCTAACATTGTTGTCATTTACAAATTGACCTCTCTGGTTCCCTGTTATAATTCTTTTGTCTTTGGATAATCTTTGAGAATTTATTTCCTAGGTTGGTATCCGGCTGGTACAGTCTAGCTTGCTAGATTCTGGCTGTGGTCTCATGTTTGTTTTTAGACTGAGATATTCTCTTTAATAACTCTTGTAATTTTGATTTGGTTTCTATTTATGCCCTTAATTTCTGCTTATCTGGAAATGTCTTCATTTCACCATCATATTTGTTTTTTTAAAAAATATATTTTGTGTGTTTTAAGTGAAAGTTCATAGCCCAAGTCAATTTGTCATATAAAACTCGTCAACCACACGGCTGTGCAATTCTGACTGCTCTCCCCACCCTGTGACAGCACCCTCCTACAATACTTCCTGTATCCAGTCTACCAACTCCTGTCCCCCTCTACTCTTTCGTCTTGACTCTTGACAGAAGCTGCTCAGACAGCCTAATGTATATATTTAAACCAAGAAGCACACTGTTCAAGAAGCATCACTCTGCCCCAATCTTTCTCTGAAGAGTTGGATTTGGTACTTATTTCATTTTTTTTTTTTTTGCAGATGGATATCCAGTTATTCCAAAACTGTTTATTAATGAGATTGTCTTTTCCACAATTTATAGACTTTGAGTCTCTGTCAAATACCAGCTGCTCATAGGTGGATGATGTTATGTTTGGACTGTCTGCTTTATTCCGTTGTTCTGTGTATTCACTTTTGTACTGTTACCAGGCTGTTTTTACTTCTGTGGCAGTGTAATAAATTCTGAAGTCAGGTAGTGTGAGGCCTCCCTCTTAGTTCTTCTTTTTTCAGTACTTTTTTACATATCTGAGTTTTCTTACCATTCCATATGAAGTTGGTGATCTGTTTCTCTATTGGGATTTGTGCTGGTATTGCATTATAGCTATGTAGCACTTTGGATATAATAGACATTTTCACATTGTTAAGTTTTCCTATCCATGAGCAGGGTAGTTTTCTCTACTTACAGAGATCTCTTTTAGTTTCAGGCAGTAGAGTCCTGTAGTTTTCTTTGTGTGGGTCCTTTACATCTTTTCTTAGATAAATATTTTATCATCTTGGGGGCTATTGTAAATGGTATTGATTTGATGATTTCTGTTTGATGGTCTCTTTGTTGGTGTAAAGGAATCCAACTGATTTTTGTATGTTTATCTTATAACCTGATAGTTTGCTGAATTCTTCTATTAGTTCCAGTAATTTCTTTTCCTTTCTTTCTTTATCGGAGGGGGTGATTTTTTTTTTATGGCTATCTGTATACAGTTGTTATTGTTGTCTTTTAATTTGGTATAATGCTGAATTCTGTTGGCTAGCACTTTGTTGAAGGTGTTTGCGTCTAAGTTCATGAGAGACATTGGTCTGTAATTTTCCTTTCTTTCACCAGGTTTGGAAATCCTAGTGTTACACCAGTTGAGTGCTTTGGCCACTAATCAAAAGATTGGCAGTTTGAATCTACCATGTGCTCCTTGGAAACTCTGTAAAGCCGTTCTGCTCTGTCCTGTAGGGTCGTTATATGTTGGAATCAACTCAACAGATATACTTTTACTTCTTTCTTACCAGTATGATTCTCTTTAATTCTTTATATTGTCTGATTGCTCTGACTAGAACCTGCAGCACAACGCTGAATAAAATGGTGACTGTGGATGTCCTTTTGTGGTTCCCTTTCTCAGAGGAATGCTTTCAGGTTATTTCCATTTAGAAAGATGTAGGCTATGGGCTTTACACATATGCCCCTTATTATGTGGAGAAATTTTCCATCTATTCCTGTTTTGCTGAGCATTTTAATGTGAATAGGTGTTGGATTTTGTCCAATGCCTTCTCTATACCAGTTGATAAAGATCAATGAGTTCTTTTATTTTATTCTATTCATTTCATTGGTTATATTAATTTGTTTTTCTATTGCTAAACCATCCCTGCCTTTGAGGTATGAATCTCACTTGGTAATGGTGATTTTTTTTTTTTTTTTTTTTTTAATGCTGTTGGATTCTACTGGGTAGAATTTTGTTGAAGGTATTTGCATCTAAGTTCATGAGAGATATCAGTCTGTAATTTTTCTTTTATTTGCTGTTTTTACCCGGTTTGGAAACCCTTGTGTTACAGCAGTTAAGTGCTTTGGATGCTAACTAAAAGGTCGGCAGTTTGAACCCACCATACACTCCTTGGAAACTCTAAGGGGCAGTTCTGTTGCTACTGTTGTTGTTAGGTGTCATGAGTAGGTTCTGATTCATAGTGACCCTATGAACAACAGAACGAAACATGGCCTGGTCTTGCACCATGTCCACAATCACTGTTACGTGGAAGCCCATTGTTGCGGCCACTGTGTCAACTCATCTTGTTGAGGGTGTTCCTTTTTTTTTTTTTCTGACCCTCTGCTCTACCAAGCATGCCTGGTTGAGGGTCTTCCTCTTTTTCTCTGACCCTCCACTCTACAAAGTGTGATGTCCTTCTCCAGGTACTGATCCTTCCTGAAAACATTACCAAAGTATGTAAGATGCAGTCTTGTCATCTTTACCTCCAAGGAGCTCTCTGGTTGTAGTTCTTTCAGAACAGATCTGTTGGTTCTTTTGGAGGTCCACGGTACATTCAACGTTCTTCTCCAACACCACAGTTCAAAAGCCTCACTTCTTTTTCTGTCTTCTTTGTTCATTGTCCAGCTTTCTCAGGCATATGATGCAATTGAGAGAACCATGGCTTGTGTCAGGCACACTTTAGTCTTCAAGGTGACATCTTCACTTTTCAACACTTTAAAAAGAAGCAGACCATGTGGGGGCTGAGGGGTGGGGAGGTGATGGGAAATTGTGAGGTTAGGAAAGCATGCCTCACTGTTTACTGAATGATCTGTGTCCTCCTGGGAGCTCTCGAAAGTATTTTTGAGTGTTTCTTGTAGGTTGATCTCCAGTGTAGGTGGGATGAATCCAGGTGGCCGGAATGTTACACTGTGCAGTAGCTTGAGCCATTGCCACTAGCCATGAGGTGTCGGGAGTACAGCAGTGGGGACAAGATGGAGAGCAGGAAAGTGCATCTTACAGGTTACCAGGTGTTTTATCTCCTGCTGAGATTTCAGTAAATTTGGTTTCTCATACTATCTGCTGGTGATCTACAACCAGAGTCCAAGAAGGTATATCCTTGCTGTGGTAGCTGAGAGGGGTCTTCCTCTTGTATCTGTTTTTGTTTTCTGTCAGTTTCTTACTCCTTTTGGTGTTTGGCTGAGATATTTTTCTTTTTACTTTAATTCTCATTTATTTATTTATTTATTGAATATGACTGAGTGAAAATGTACATTCCCGTATAAGTTTACATGCCCACCTCTATGCAGCTTTCGCTGCTCCCCCTGCCCGGTGACAGCACACTATTCCTCTCTGCTCCATACATGTGTCATCCTCCCAACAGTCTCCTTTCCCCTCCTCCCCACCCACTCTCCTTCCTCCAGCCAGAGGTCAGCAGGATGATATCCTGTAGATGTTTAGAACCACAAAGTGCATCCAGTATATGGTCACTCTGCATCACCAAGTCCAATCCATTCGTGTCCGAAGAGTGGACCTTCGTTCTCATTGGCTGAGATCTTTATCCCTTCATTTGACACTTTGAGTTCCACAGTAGAAGTTTGTCTTTGCTTTACTTAGTCTTGGGGGTCTTTGCTGTGGAGGGACAGTATAGTGCTTCCGTCTATGGCACCATGTTGGCTGAAAGAACATTATTTTCTTGTATTCATTTTTCCACTTTCTTCCATTTTTGAAGCATCTATAGATGCAGTTTCTCACTGTTCAATATATTCATTTTGTGGCACCTGTCTTTGTTTTTTCTTTGCATTTCATTTTTTTGTTGTTTTGTTTCAGTTGCACGCTATTTAAAAAAAAATTTTATTACACTTTAAATGAAGGTTTACAGAATAAAGTGGTTTCTTATTAAACAGTTAGTACCTATATTGTTTTATAATGTTGGTTAACAACATCATAATATGTTCGTACTCTCCCTTCTTGACCTCCTAGTCCTCTCTTGCCTCCTAGTTTTTGCCCCTGGGCTGATGTGCCCTTTTAGTGTCATTCTGTTTTATGGGAAAGTCTAATCTTTGTCTGAATGGTGTACCTCAGAACTGATTTCGTTACTGACCTGAAAGGGTGTCTGAGAGCCAGCTCTCAGGGTTTCTCTAGTCTCTGTCTGGCCAGCACATCTGATATTTATGTGAGTTAGAGGTTTTTTTCCTACATTTTTCTCCAGGTGTTGGGGTACCACTGCTGATTTTCTAGGACCAGGACCATCTTCTGTGATCCCCGTCAGAGCAGTCAGTAGTGGTAGCCCACCACTATCTAGTGGTAGTGGACACAGTCTGGTGGAGTCCATGGTAGATGGATCCATTAGTGTTTTGAACTAACCTTTACCTTGTATCTTTAGTTTTCTACATTTTCCTTGCCCCCAAAAGTGTGAGACCAGTGGAGTATCTCAGATGGCCACTCACTGGCTTTTAAATTTCCAGATGCTATTCATCAAAGCACAATGTAGAACATTTTCTTTATAAAATACGTTATGATAATTGAGCAAGATAGTTCCTAAGTCCATTGTCCCCATTGCCTTCATCTCATTTATAGGGTCCAGCAGAGGCATTTCTGTGATCTTGCCTTGTAAATTTATACACCAGTATTTTTCGATAATGTTAACTTTCTCAATTTTTCTATTATTTGGTATTTTTGTCCATACTTCTTTCTGCAACAAGCTCTTAGAAAGTTGGAACATTCTTGCTTTTCTGGGCCCGATCCCCTAGTTCATGGTAGCTATTGGTCAGCCTAGCTAGGAAGTTTAAAAGTGACAAATGGATAAAGAATTTTCATATTATGTGCTACATATTATCGATTGTTGATTCCTGCCTGTCTGAAGTTCCCTGCTAGTTTCTTTTGCTCCTCATTTCAGAGTTCCTCAAAGCAAGCTCACTGTTTCCTTGTTTTATTTCTTTTCTTTTCCTTTCATGTAGAGGAAGTTTGAAATGATGATTTGTTCATGCCACCACTTCGCCAGAATCTCTGGTGGCTATTCTGTTCTTTTTTTAGGAAACCAGTCAGAAGTCTTCAAGTTTAGGACCTTCCTTATTCTTTATACCCGTTTAATGTAACAAAAGAAAACCATGTTTCCAGCCGCAGTCATATTTATAAGTGCAGGGGTTAGAGCTCCAATATAATTTTGGGGGGTGCACAATTCTATACATAACTGTTTCCTATCATCAAACAATCTTTTACTCATTCTACAGGCGACGGCATATTTTCTCAACGAGTGTCTAAAAGAATTCAAAACTAATATAGCACATTTACAATCGATCAGATCAAGGATAACTGATAAGTGAACTGAATATTTAGAGAAACTTTTTCCCTGATCAGTCTTGAAGCTGTTTAAAAAATAGTGGCTGTCTGTACTGTTGATGCGTTACCAATCTCATTTGTCTACCATATCAGTTGAAAGCATTTTTATTTCATAGCACAAATGTCTATAGCATCGAACTAGACACAGGGGATCAGTTCAAAACAGCTTATCACTCAGGGCTCAGCAAACGTGAGGAATATTAACATGGTGGCACTGTTCCCATAAGATATCTCAATAAGCCTATGTGGTGGCATTGAATGGAAGGCATTATAATTTCACTGGGGAACCTAAGGTTAAGGGCTCTGCATTTTTGTAGCACGTTGTAAGTAAGTCTGTTCCCCTCTCCTGGAGTGTGAGTAGTCACACACTTATTAAACTATGTTTGTATTGAATGATATACTTTTCTTTTGAATAGCTACAAAACTATTTCTCGGTCAGAGTTTAGATCTTGCATTGTGGTATGTTCAGTAAGAAATACTGGGAGCTCAGTGACAGGGAAGTGTTTCTCTACCAACAACTACCTCAAAATACGCTTTCTGAATGTATTTGCTTTATAACCTTAATATCAAGTTTTTGATAATTAAGTTTTGTAAAACTTAATGTCAAGTTTTACATCATAATAAATAAAATGATAGTGAAAAGTGGTGTCACACTTTTTATACCAAAGCAATGTTATGTGCCATAAAAGATAAAGACATAAAGAACTTTAATACTGCTTCCCTCTAGGAATGAGTTAATGTGATAACCACTTTCCTTTACAAAAGCATGGACTGTGTTTCACTTACGTGAATGTTATTTATTTCATGACACTTTTGTTGCTTTTCTCATGCAGATCTTGTATAATACCGTTTCTAGTCATTCACTGTTGAATGCTAATTTAGCAAGCATTGTAGTTTTAATTTCAAATTTCAAGCGTTGCAGTATACAAAAAATCAAGAGACTTCTGCATGTTAAATTTTTATCCTACAGACTTACTATCATCACTTTGAAGTTCTTGGAATGTTTCTCAAATCTTTGATATTTTATACATAGGTCATGTCATCTGTGAAGAAAGACAGTTTTATTTCTTCTTTTCCACTTGTTCTACTTTTAAAAAAATCATTTTTATTTGAAATTTTTCTTTTTTAATTTGAAATGCACAAATAGACTACTCATGTGAGCTAGTTTGATTACTATTACTTTAGACGCTTTAACATCCTGTCATCAGGTGGTCAGAGCTGTTACTAGGTGTATGGTTCCTGGCATCTGTTTACTTTTCATGTATGTATTCAGCTCTGGTGCCCAGGTAGTCAGTCAGCAAGCGTGTAGTTCAGATTCTCCCCTACAGTCTTAGGTAGGCAGGCATGACTGCTGTACACATAGATAACTGGCTGCATGCATTGAGAAGGGTAGGGAGCTGACAGATGTCTGTGTATCTCTGTGTATCTCTGTTCCTTAAAGTGAGTAGGTAGATAGCTTTTGAGGCAGGACAATGGGCTTGCTGGATGCTCTATGCACTGCTGAAGGTTTTCAAATTCTGTGGCCCTCTTATGCCCATGCCTAGGCAAAGGACCTGTTTCCTTCATGAGTTCCCAGCTTAGGGGACCCAGCAGATTCCCATCCCCCCCCACACCTTTGTCTCAAGTTGTTCCCTCTCCAAGTCTGGGGTAATAACTCAGGGAACACATAAGTTGTTCTACTTCCAACCCCAGTAATGTGTCAGAATATGGAGGGTGGTGTACTGCAAAGAAAGGAGGGGGAAGTGCATGGAAAAGGCAGAGAGGTTTAGCTCAGAGGAAAGTTTTAGAACCACAAGTGGCAGGTTAGATGCAAGCCACTTATGTTTTGACAATTGAATGGCACTTTTCAGTTTTTGGAGTTGGGAGTGGGCTCTCCACAGCTCAGTATCTCCTGGTGAGGAACATGCTATCTGTACAATGCTACTTCGCTCACTATACTGAATGCCACTGATCCTCCTGACTGGAGAAATTTCCCGCTGGTTCAGGTCCAGCCACTCCTAAGTATTTCTTATTTACTATCCCTTTCTTGTTGCTCAGTCTGATTTCTCAACTTCACCTTTTGACGTTCAGGGATCTTAGAAGGTCATTTATAATGATTCTTTGTCTTTTTTTGGGATTTTTGTTGTTAGAGGGATCACAGAGAGCATCTCACTACTCTGTCATCTTCAACCCAAGTCCAGTTTTAAAAGTTTGTAATGTGCTAACATACACTGTATATATAACAAATCACTTGCTATCTTAATTTTTTTATTGTACAATTCAGTAACAAATTACATTCACCATGTTGTGCAACTATTATTACTGTCCAAGTTGTCTAGTGCCTCTGTTACAGAAATACCACAAGTGAATGGCTTTAACAAAGAGAAATTTATTTTCTTATAGACAAGTACACTAAAAGTCTAAATTCAGGGTGCTGGTTTCTGGGGAACATTTTTTTATTGGCTCTGCAGGAAGATCTTTGCTGTTAATATTCCCCTGGACTGGGAACTTCAGAAGCACAGGGATCATGAGTACGAAGGATGCTATCTGCTTCAGGTGCTTCTTTATTTGTGATATGAGGTCCCCAACTGTCTGCTGGCTTCCTTTTTAGCTCCCAAGAGATTATCTCACAACAGAATTCAATCTTGTAGATTTGAGTCTTGCCTCACAAACACGGTTGCCACCCATCCTCCCACATTAACATTATAGAGGAAGAATTTACTGGTTACAGGAAAATCACACAATACCAGGGATAATAGCCTAGCCAAATGATACACACATTTAAAAAAAAAAATCGAAAAACACATTTTAGGGGAACATATTGCAATCTGTGACCATCATTATTCATTTTTAAATGTTTATTTTTACCATAAATGGCAACTAAGTACCTCTTAAGTAGTAATTGCTCATTTCCCTCTTTCTAAATCCCGTGACAGCTACTGTTAAATTTTGGTCTCTGTGTATTTGCCTATGGAAATACTGTATACAAGTGGGATCATATATTACTCATTTATCCCACAGAGCATGATTATTTCAAGTTCATTATGTCTTGGCATATATTAGAAGATGATTTCTCTTTATGGATGAATATTCCATTGTATGTATATGCTACCTTTTGAAAAAAAAATCATTTGTTGGTGTACATTGGATTGTTTCTACCTTTTGCTTATTGTAGATAATGCCACAAATGTAAGCGACTAAAACAACTAATTATTTGGTGGCTAGAAATCCGACATCAGAGCATTGGAAAGGTATGCTTTCTGCCTGAAAGCTCTAGAGAAGGATTCTTCCTTGTCTATTCCAGTTTCTGGAAGATACAGTTGTTTCTGGGCTGGTAGAAGCAAACTCTAATCCCTGACTCTTTCACATAATTGACTTCCTTTTATGTGACTATTTGTATCTCTTGTCCTTTTCTTAATGAGACACCCTATCATATTGCATTACGGTCCACTCTACTTCAGCATCGACTCATGTTAACTAGCTATACCTGCAAAGACTCTATTTACAAATAAGGTCACATGCACAGGAAATAAGAGTTAATATTTCATCATCTTCTTTGGGTGTACAATTCAGCTGATAACATGGATCAAGCACACAAATGGCCAGAAAAATAAGTAATTTGTTGTCTAATTTTTCATCCCTAACATCCAAGAGAAGGAAGTCTTCTGAAGAGCCTTCCAATCTTGCTTTTGTTTTCTCTTTCTTCCCTTCATAGATGTGACAATGAATTGTGACAAACTGAGATGGAGGGCTTTTGGATTCTCCAGGTATTGCAAGATTTTCTACTTCCTTAGCAAAATAAATGAGGGCAATCAGCCTATATATGTTCTTTAGAAAGTCATTTTAAAAAAGAGATTTTTTTTCCAATAACATGTCATGATTTTTTGTGCAGTGGTCTCCCAACTGCACCCATATTTTGAAGTTCAAGCTGAAGTGCAAAT
Source organism: Heterohyrax brucei (assembly GCA_028571685.1). Classification (NCBI taxonomy): domain Eukaryota; kingdom Metazoa; phylum Chordata; class Mammalia; order Hyracoidea; family Procaviidae; genus Heterohyrax; species Heterohyrax brucei. Next base: position 58,179,401 of record CM053142.1, on the reverse strand, counting down.
CAACTCCAATACTGGTGCTGTGATGCCCAGTATTTTAGTGAAAACCTTCTCTTGTTCCAGAAAGTGGATTGCCATATACTGGAATATCAACAATTCTATTGAGAAACATTGTGGTGATAAATATTTTAATTTCAAGAGTCATACCTGAGTTTGAATGAAATCTTGAATCATGGGAGTTTAGCATTATCTTATTAGACCATGATTTTATGAGATTAAGAAATTAATTGCCTATGATCTCAAGCCTTCACCATCTGGATTTCCTTATGACATTGTGAGGAAATTTTGACATCATCTGTCTCCTCTTCCCCATTACAGTAATTATTTCCCTTACCATCTAGTTCTATTTTCCTTTACTTCAGTAGAATTCTACTTCAGTCAGAGTTTTCTGCCTGAATCAGTCAAAGAAACCAAGTAGGCAAGTAATACAGAGCAGGATGCATAAGAAATTTTGTGGGGGAAAAAATGTTATGACAAAAAACACCAAATGACAAAAATTTAGTGCCTTTCTTTGTTAGCCACTGGGCACAACTGTAGGTGAGTGTGGGTTGCTAAACAATATGGACTTAAGCAGAGGTGCTGTCTCTCATCACCAGTATCTGAGATGCTTCCTGCATCTTGTCCATATGCAGGTGCTTCTGGAAGAGGTCATGACAAAGGCTTCCTTGTTAATACTCATCGTTAAATGGATAATTAGGATGGTCAATAACACTGAAATGGAAAAGAATAGCACAATGTAGAGTCAGAGAGTATTTAAACAACAATGGTGATTTTATGAAGCTAGCACTAGGGTGAAAGTCAAACATTTCCTGGCTGCTTGAGAAGCTGCCTTTCTTACTTTCATAAGCATGCCTTTTTAATAAATGTTTTTAGAAAATAGTAATTATTAAAATTATATTCCCATGCCTGGAACTTAATACAAAGAGACACACAGATCCAAATCTACAAATCCACTGCCTTCCCTTAGCTACATCTCTTAACAAAGCAGAGAGACATCCTGTTTCTTTCCATATGAATTATCAGTGAAAGCCAAAACTTACATTCTCCCTTGTTTTAACAGCTGTAACGCATTTTCACACTCAGTACTGATAAATATTTTAGGTTAATACAGATAATTGATAACGATTTCACTAATTCATACATTTCGTTGTAACTACCTACTACATGTCATCTGTTGGTTTCTCAGGAATGGACACAATGATGTAAAATCCTCTGATCAACAAGCTTACTATATTGTGAGTCCCCTATACATAATACACCGCAAAGTACAAAGTGATGAAAAGTTAATTGCAATTAAAATATTTAGTTAATGGTAGGAATTAATATTGTATCCCACATTCTCTGTGCATTGTTTTCCTATTTTCTCCTTAGTTTTCAACATGGTTATAAAAATATTACCAGTGACAGTAGCACATGTACCCATTTTTGAGTACGAATGAGATATCACTGTGCTAATCCTGCCTCACGGTGATCACACTATTTTTATCGTGTATTCATATCCCTATGGCTCAAGGAAACACTTCCTTTTTTTCCATCTTTTATAATGAATACCCTTTCTCAAATTCCTGTAATTTAGAGCATGAAGGAATAGTAAACAGCTTTTGTTCACTAGAAGTGTTCTCCAACATTGACAGATTTTTGTCTCCATATGATTCCTTTGGTTTCAGTCTCTCTTAACCCTCTCTATCATTTGCACTGAAAACTCCATATTTCAGTAAATGAAAACCACATGTTTTAATACAAAATGCCACTTTTTCAAGAGGTAAGTGCAGTGTCTGGGCCATGAACAAATATGAAATGCAACGGAGGGAAGAGATCTGAAAACTATTGAAACCTAAAATTTTCAAGGTCTACTAGAGGTGATGGAAATTTCTGGCTGGGAATTGATAGAGATGCCTTTGATTGCACAAGTCTGAGGAACTGAGCAGGTGCTGGGGAAGACAATAATAAAAATAGTCTTGGAGACATTTTGTTAAGAGACAATGCTAATAGCCACAGCATATGTCTTAGTCTTTGATACAGAGATGAGAAACCTATATGGAAGAAGTAAACTCACCAGTGATGCTGGTTTTCTCTAGAAATTTATAAGGTGTGAAGAGAGGAAAGTATTGGTGAATGCCCAAGGTCACATTGAGTCCCACTTACTCTTTTGCAGGTTCAGTGAACAAAGCTTTGCGGTAAATCCAGTCTGAGAGTTTTGTGTGAGCTCCTGTCTCATCTCTCATTAAAACTGGCTACCACTGTCTTTCTGATACTGAGGTAAGTTTTAACAATTCTACAAATTTTCTCCTGAGAAAACTAATTAAAGCTAATATTTTTACCAAAACACTTACACATCGAATTTCAAATAGCGAACATTTTTGCTTAGGCCATCTATGACCTTCATGTCCTCTGAAGTCAACTGGAATTCCAAAACCTATCAAGAGGTAGAGAAAAATGCTTTAAATTATTTTTAGGTTATAAAATTCCCAATAAACAGTATCCAAGACAGTCATTAATATAAACAAAAATACAGCTAGCTTCAAAACGAATGAAAAAAAAATCAATGAATTGACTAAACAATAACAAACACCAGTTAGAAACTAAAACACACGTGAAGATTCCGTTTATGTCAGCAGAAAAAAGACATACTTCCTTGAAGAAAACTTACAGGAAAATATCAGTTATTTGTGAAGAAGACTTTAAATTGCAATTAGAGAATATATAAAGAGAGTTAAATAGAGTGAATAAATATCTTGTTCTTATATAGGAAGGCTTAGTAATACAAAAGTGACATTTGTTTTAAATTAATCATTACTTGATCATAATTAAAAAACCTAACATTTTTGAGAATGAAAAGAGAGCTCTAAACCAAGTGAAGCAATGGTTGTCCTGGGATAGGGGTACACTGGGGCATTCTCAGACAAGTCAAGATCTGTGATTTTCCTATCCTTGCATCATTTGCCATACTCTGTTTAGGCTACATTATTTTTGTTTAACATATTGATGAATAAGTTTCAAAGAGCAAGGCACAAAGGCTGCAGTGTTCTCAAAGTTGGAAATGTAATAGGATTGTATTAAGTTAATCATGAAAGGACAGATATTATCTGAATCCACCATGTAGCTTAGACCCTGAAATAATCATGAACTGAGGGCCACAGTGGCACGGTGGCTAAAGTGCTTGGCTGCTAATCGAGAGGTTGGTGGTTTGAACTCTCTCTTTAACTCTCTTCTCCTACTCTGTAGGAGAAGGATGTAGTATTCTGCTTCTATAAAGATTACAGCCTTCGAAACTCTATGGGGTATCTCTCTTCTGTCTTTGCTGATTGGTGTGAGTTGGAATTGACTCAGCAGCAGTGAGATTAGTGTTTTTTTTTTTTTTGAATGAACTGTGCCAGGGAACTGAAAAGCAAATATTAGCACTAAGCTGAGAGAAGTAGAAATTAGGGTTGGAACTTGGAGTAACGAGAATATTTTTGTGTTAGTTTTTATCCTACATGCATACTGTCTGAGTCATGAAAGATTCTTAAGCTTTGAAACTAATCTAGAGTGATTTTGGGCTAGTGTTGGGATGGCTAAGCTTACATGTCACCCTGGGTAGGCCATGATTCCTAATGGTTTGGCAGATATTATTTAATCACCCTCCATTTTGTGATCTGATGTAAGCAGCCAATCAGTTGAAAGAGAAGTTTCCTTGAGGGTGTGTCTTGCATCCAATCTGTATGGATGTTCTGGCAAAGCTTGCTCTCTATTGATCTACATCTGACACATCATCCTTTGAACTACAGCTCTTATGACGTCAGAGTCAACCCTCTGATCTGCAGATTTTGGATTCATCAGTCCCACAGCCTCATGAGCCAGCAGCATACAACTTCAGCTGCATACTTTGGGTTCAACAGCTCCTGATACTATGTGAGACAAAAGAAGCCTCTAGCCTGCCAGAGATCTGTGGATTTAGGACTTGTCAGCCTCCTCAGTTGCATGAGGTATTTTGTTGAAATAAGTCTCTCTATATAAATATTCCTTCACTGGTTTTGTTTCTTTACAGAATCCAGCCTAAGTCAGGTGATATGCTGGTGTCTCTAAGAGCATTATGTATCTCTGTTGTGGGTTCTGAAGAATCATACCTTCATCTGTGGTGTCAAAAAGCACCACAAAGTGATGAAGAAGAAAGTGAGGAGCTCACAGATAAAACCAAGCTAAACATGCATAGAAAGAAGTCAACATAAAAAAAGAATCTGCAGGTATAAGAGGTGAGAAAACACATTCGCAAGGATTATTAATGTGGACATTTGTAGACTGTAAAATAACTTACTGCGTGTAAAAAGCACACATCTGAAATTACGTAGTGATTATGAAAATTATTAATTATACAGGATTTTTAGACATAAAAATTTGATATTAAAAGCACAAAGGACAGTTTTTATTTTGGAAGTGGCCCATAAACATGTAAAAACATTGTGATCATTAGTGGTTACAGATACGCTAATCAAAAACTGCAATGAGATACCATTTTACACCTGCAAAGCAGCATTGATTACTGATTTGAAAACAAAGCAATACACAAATCAACAAATGCTGGTGAAGATTTGGGTGATTTGAAACTTATCCAGTGCTTGTAGAACTGTAAAATGGTTCAAATGTTATGGAAAGCATTATGGTACTTCTTCAAAAAGGCATAAATAGAATTACCTTATGATACAGTAATCTGACCCATACTTATCTCTAGAGGTCTAATAAAAAAGACAGACACATAAATGCACACCTATGTTCAATAAAGCAATATTCACAGTAGTAACAAGAAGGATATAACCTAATAGCCCAATAATGAATGAATGGATAAAAAAATATACAGTACATATATGAAATGTGGAGCCAACATGGCACTATGGACAGACTGACTATGCTGTCCATCTGTAAAAAAGACCCCCCTCCCAAATGAATAAAACAGATACAAATGTCAGTTCTGGAATGTTTAATATCAAATAAAGGGATAAAGAACTCAATCAAGCAGAGAATGGAATAAGAAACAGAGAGAGACCAGTAAATGAGGAATGCTATGGAGCGTAGGTTCCTACCAGCTAATACAGCATGGATTTGTCATCTTAGATCAGAGCTACCAAGGACCATAGACAGGGAGTGTCAGAAAGCAACTTCCTGGAGCTCCCAACAAGAACACTCAAAAATCAGGGATATGTGCTTCCCTACCCCCCATACACCTTCCCTTTACACAGCATCTGTTACTTTCCAAAGGACCATGATCAGTGCATCACAGAGATGCTAACTCACCAATATCTGGTTCCCCGAGTAGTATATTTTAAAAATAATTCTGTTAAATGTTTCGACTTTCTTTGTTTCTTCTCTCTCTTTCTCTGCCTTCTTGTCTTTCTTTTCTCTCACCTAACTAGTCTTGTGTGCCACCCTCAACCCTACCAGAGAGTCTATGCTGCACTGTTTAGCTAGAGAACCACTGGCATCATCTTCTCAAATCTCTCAGCACCATTTTATTTTCTGTTTCTTCTCTCTCCCTTCTTCCTTTGAATTCTCCCTCCCACCTAGCCTGATACACTGTCCTTGCCCATTCTGGACAAGCTGTGCTACTGAGTGGCACAGGTTAGTACTCCTGTACCACCTGCCAACCTGTCTTGCCAGCCCTAGTGCATGCTGAAAACCATTCCCAACCCTCCCTCTCTGCTTGATCTGCTTTGATACACCATAGCTGAGTACTAAGACGTGCTGACTAGGACAAAGAGTTGAGAAATATCACGCCCATAGATGAGCAAGCAATAAAACACTCCTAGCCCGCCTACCCAGATGCAACCAAATAAAACAAATAAGAAGAACATAACAAAGAAATCTACTATCAAGAAATGAGAAAAATAATTTTGAATGTCCAGAGAGGGCAGACAATGTCAAAACATATTAAACAATTAGACATGATGAGTCCAGAAAGCAATTTCAAAAACAAAGAAAACAACAACAACAACAAAAAGATGACATCTGGTTGAAGAAAAGGCACTGTTACCAGCAACTTTGGAGTTAGAAATTCTAATATCAAGGATTCTACAAGGTAAAAGGTGAAGGAATATGCAGAGAAAATAACCAAAAAAAAAAAAAAAAAAAAAAAGAAAAAGACTAACCATGGAAAAGATAGACAAAGCAAAGAGGAAATTAAGGAAAAGAATACAGGAAAAAATGTGAAAAAAATAAACAAGTAGAAATTATATAAAAAACAGCCATCAGAAATCCATAGGTGAGACAAGATTTAAAAAACAGAGCTCCACAAGTTTGCAGGAGCAAATTTGAAACGATGGAAGACAAGATCAGAGAAACTGAAGGCAAATCCTTGAGTATCAATTTTTTGAGGGAAAATTAGAGAAAAGAATGAAAAATGAAGAAAACCTGAGAACAATGTGGGATAAAATCAACAGCAAAAACTTGTGAATGGTCAGATCTCCAGGACAGGGGAGAAAAAGAAATACACAGAAAGCATCACTGAAGATTTGCTGACAGAAAACTTCCCTACTATCACAAAAGATGAAAAGTGGTCTACCCAAGAAACTCAGTGAACCCTATGTAGGACAGAAGCCTAAAGAAAGTACCATTCATTTTTGTAAACTTTGTGCTGACTGAGACTTTTTACTAAGCATTGGACCCTACTTTTAGAGTGTCCTTGATAAGCAGCACTGCTGGTGTATTGGTAACATGCAAGGTTCCCATTCTTGCCACTGGATTTGGGTTCTATGGTTGCATACTTCCCTTTGTGCCTGGTGGTCTAGTGGTTAGCATTTGGTGCTGTCATTGCTGAGGTGTTGGCTCAATTCCTGGTCAGGAAAGAGGTGTTTAGAAACCCTACTAGTATAGTAATTAAGTATTACTGCTATTAATCAATAGAGTCAGCAGTTCAAATCCACCAGGCACTCCTGGAAGATTCTAAACAGTGGTCCTACTCCATCCTATAGGTATATTATCAGTTGAAATTGGCTCTATGACAATTTCTCTTTTTAATAATGAACAAAAAGAAAAATGAAGCAAAATGCTTTTCAAATTTTCATCAATATTTCAGAAGTTTTGTTTTTCAGTTTTATTACCACAAACTAGATACTCAGTCCTTACTGCCCTGGGATAGCCAACAGCATGCTTCTTCCTTAGTCTTAACAGTACAAGGATGTCCCCAAGTCTGAAGCTTCAGGGCTGTCCTGGAAACTTCTCATTCTCTCATTTTCCTTTGCATTACTAAGTAGACAATACTTGTCACTTATCATTCATAATGATTCCAGAATATTTCCTTCCTCATTCTCATATTTTAATGTTATTCTAATATAATCTATATTATAGATGAGAAAGATGAGAACCCAAAGTTCCATCACTAATAATTTTCCACACAGTTAAGTAGTCTGAAAGGCAAATTTGCAACAAAGATTGTCTAGCTCTAATCCAGTGCCTGGCCACTTTATTCCTCATGATGTTAGGGGTCAAATTCTACCTATTTGCTTCATATCAAAGGTATACTAACAAGGGCTGAGATTGAAAACTTGGTCTTTTAAGGTTGAAGTATTTCCCTTAAAAAGGTTTCATCTCCTTCCAGGATGAATTTGCCAGCAGTGAGAAACATATGAGAGAAATTGGGCTTATTTCAGGTGTACAATTTATTGTCCAGTGCTCAGCACCAACTCAAATTCTCAGCCACAATTCCTCAGACACTTTCTTTTCTAGGAGTCATTACCTCAAAGCAAGCTGAACATCATGTCTCGTTGGTAGGAGGGACAATGTCTGGAAACATAGAACTGTGCAGAGAAATTCCTCCTATTGACAATCACTCTCAACACAGGAAGAAGATTCGACAATCTGCGTGATTCATGGGAAAAGGAGACAAACTAATGCCCAGAATAATCTGCAGCGGACCACACATCAGACTCAGAGGCCCTGAGTGAAGCCTGTTTATTTTCTTGATTTGTCCACAACATAGGAGTAGCCTAGTGAAACTGAGTCCCGGTGAATCCCCCATTGTCAAGCAGGAACTGACAATGTGACAACCTAGGTCATCTCCCTCTTGTCTTGGGTCAGTTTATATTTGAATCTTCAACTCCACATCCCTTATCCTTATCTATGTTCTTACACAGATATCAAATCCCAGGACAGGAATGAAGTGACCGTGATGTACTTGCACATGCTGATGTTCGAGATCTATCTTCTGTCACGGTCATGACTAAGCAGAATTTGTTACCTTTCCTCTGCTTTCACCAGTGATATGAGCAGCAGGAAGGCAACAGTCCAACTGCCCTGGTCAACTCTTATCTGTGGTCATGTACTTAGGGCCAAGGTTAAGACAGTATTCCACGGAGTACAAACAGAATTGTCTCCACTCGGCTGATTTTTTTTCTTTCAAAAAGAATTTTAATTTCCCTATAAAACTTTAAAATTTGAGGTTAGTAAATTCTTTCTTCAGACGTACCATACATTAAACTAAATTATTAGAAGATATTCACTGAATAAGTATCAACTATTTGTTAGATTAGAACTCCCGTGTACTGACTGTCTTCTGTTTTTTGCTGATAGTGATGTTCTTCCTAATTGCACACCATTTGAATCATTTGAACACCTGAGACCTCACACAAATAAATGCGTACCTAGGCACACAACTCAAACAAGTGGTTCATGAGCTATTTTTGAAACATCAACTGTTAATAAAGAATCAAAAGCAGAAATTAAAATAGAAATTTTCATTTTCAGTTTTCATCTATGAAGTTATAGTTCTTTTTGCTTTCTTATTCTGTAATAAGAACATCCATTTTTGGCAACACTTCAACAATAAAATGCAATTTGGCAGGCTGTGTCTACATTATAAATGATTAACATCATTTTGCTGGTAGAATATAAATAATTAACACAATTTTGCTTCCTGGAGTACAAATGATTAATATCATTTTGCAATATGCAATCAGAGATTGTTTATATCTTTCACCTAGTTAAATAGCTTCTAGAAAAGTATCATAAAGTAACCAAAAAGGAACACAAATACTGTATATAACTTATGTTCCTACTCTGTACTGTTCACACACACACACCCATACACACACAAGAAAAGGTGTTTTAGCTGGAATAGCTATGAATTTGGGGAAAAGATAAAATGCGCTGAAAAAAGGGACTATCATGAAGCCATTAAAAATTAACATACTTAGAAATCATTTAAAATATGATAAAAGTATATTGATGTTTCAATCAGAAAATCAGAATACATCATATGCATGCAGAATAACAGCATATTCCCTAAAGTACATTAATGGAAGTGCAATGCCTAAAACTTTTAACACAAAATATATTTGAATGTAGGACTATGTGGGATTTTTTTAAAGTTTTTGGCTTTGGCTGTGGATATTATAAAAAATTTTCTGCACTGATGTGTATAGCATTTTTAATTACCAAATGTGTTTACCTTTAAAGAGAAAAAATATTTACCCCAGAACAGATGACTACAAGAGAGTTTTCTGTCAGATGCCAGTGCTCTAAACTTTTATCTCACAGTGTGTTTGCTTACTTAACATAAATCTTGTTTGCTGTTTTTCAGTCTTCTTCATTACTTATCCTTCTCCAGTGAAACTTCTGGTTATCTCCACCGATTTAATGCAAAATTTGAATTTGATAAGCCTCCTGGAATTGACCCAGGTTGGATTTCCTGCACATAGCCACTATCTCTTTCCTCATTTGAACTGAGAATTTTCTTTGATCTTAGATTTGACAAGCACTGGATCCTAATGCCTCTCAGCTAGTTTGGCTGGATATGACAGTTAGTCAAATTCTGTACTGAAGAAGCAGGGCCAATGTGGCATAGTGGTCTAATACTTCCTGTGATCTTTCTTACAAATAAAGATGTGAAAAAAACAAGTGAATCCATTAGACATGACATTCTAGGACTGATGAACATCAAAGGCAAAGTTGATAAATGAGACTGAGCAGCAGTGGAGGGAGAGAGCTTTCAGAACTAACAAGTATTACCCAGACCTGATTTGGTGGAAATTGGCAATCTGCAGGCAGGACTCACTGGTTCAAGCATGGTGAGGTGAGTAGTGTACTTCAGAATAATTTTCCAAATCAGGAGAGACTATACAGCAAAGAGTCCCTTCACCCAGATTCAGTGAAAAGTGACATTTGATCATCAAAAGATAAGCAACTTCCACCTGACCTCCTGCAAGGCACTCAAAAAACTCTCCCATTCACATTCCCTCCTACTCTGCACTGGGTCTGAGACAGACACAGAGACTGACACATCCTCTGGGCCCCAAATAGGATCCTTTACTCATTCTCTGACACTTTCTCAGCCGTGGAGAGGGAACAAATTAACAGACAGAAAAATAATCTCCCAGCTCCCCTGAGCCAGCAACTCAGGGCCAGAACAGTTCCTTGACCTAGGTACAGGCTTAAGGGGTCCATGGAATCTGGATATCTTTCACCCTAAAAGAGAGTGCTGTGGGCCCACTTCAGCAGCATAGGCCATCATTATTAGAGTAAAACATAGTTTATACCTGAACTCTAATTTCACTGTATCAGCTATTTGGTAGAGAGGAAGATTCTTGATGTTTGAAACCATACTACCTATCAAGCAAAGTTCTCACCCACACATGGCAGGAACCTGAGGATAGTGTCTCCATCCATGCCACCTAGCCATCCATGATAGGTGTCCAAGGATAAGAGGTGCCTCTCAGTCAGTCTGACATCCAGCAGCATTGGACATCTATAGTTTTGCTGTAGAACTCATTCACTGATGTGATCTAGGCAACAGGGACATGCCTTCCACTCAGACTCTCAGGGCCAGCAGTCAGCCTCCACTCCTTACCTTCATCAGTGCCTTATTTCCAATGTAGCCAGATGCCTGTGCTTATAACAATCACTTCTGCCAATCTAGGACTGTAGGTGAGAGCCTACACCACACACATGATCACCAACTAACTGGATACCTGAGGTGAGTCCAAACAAGAAAAGGTAACAGAATCTGGGGCTCACATGCCTAGTAACAGCTCTAACCACTTGACCTTAGAGCTTCAAATACACCAATAACCAAACTAGTTCACACAACCAGTCTACCTGGTCATATGAAAACCAAACCAGCCAAACAAAGAAGCTAACATAGTAAGTAATCGTAAAACAAATAAATACAAAAATTTATTGAAAGCTTGGAGACAACAATAAAATCACATAAAGAGGCATATCACAATGGCTTAAGGAAGCTCACAGAATAAAGAATGAGAAATCTTCCAGATGAAGGGTATGCTCTGGAATTGCTGGAGGCAGAATATAAAAGATTAATATACAGAACTCTTCAATGATACCAGGCAAAACACAGAACAAGCCAATAAGTACAGAAACACAGCAATTGAGCAATTCAAGAAGGTTAAAGATGAGCATAATGACAAATTTAACCAGTTGCAAGAATCCATAGAGAGACAGAGAAGAGAAATCCGGAGGGTTAGCTACAAAATTTCAGATTAGCCAACTAAGTAGAAAGTTGTAAGAGTAGAATGACGGCAGTGAAACTCAGAATTACTCAGACGGAAAACAAGAAATTGCCTGAAGGCACAATACAAACTTACAGGTTGAGTTCTGCCTCACCAACACAACTACCACCCATCCTCTCTAAGTAAAATCATAGAAGCAGGATTTACAACATGTAGGAATAGCACACAATACTGGGAATCATGACCTAGCCAAATGGATACACACATTTTGGGGGCAACATAATTTAAACCTTGACAGCTCCCAAGAAGGTAAAATAATTAGAAATAACCTAACCAGAGATGCAAAAGATGCAAAAGATCTATGTAAAGAAAATTATGAGACACTACTAAAAAAAAAAAAAAAAAAAAGAGACCTCTGTAAGTGGAAAAACAGAAACAGTTCATGGATAGGAAGACTCAACATTATGAAAATGTGTTTTCTACCTGAAGTGATCTATAAATGCAATGCAATCCTGATCCAAATTCCAGTGACATTTTTTAAAGAGATGGAAAAGAAAATCACCAGCTTAAAACGGAAAGATAAGAGGCCTCAGATAAGGAAAGCACAACTGAAGAAGAACAAAGTGAGCAGCCTCACACTACCTGACATTAGGATGAATTTTCCACCACAGAAGTCATAATGGCCCTTTACTGGTACAACAACAGACAGACAGACAAATGAAACAGAATTCAGAATCCAGGCACAAAATCATCCACCTGTGAAGAGCTGATATTTGATAGTGGCCAAAATTCTGTTAATCAGGGAAAAAACAAGTTCTCTAAAACATAGTGTCAGATAATTGGATTTCCACAGGCAAAATCTGAAGGAAGATTCACATCCCACACCATGCACAAAAGCCATAAAAACAGATCAAGGAACTAAATGTAAAATCTAAGATGATAGAGACTGTGAAAGAAAAAATAGGGGCAACACTAGGAGGCCTGCTACGTGGCAAAAAAGGAATATAAAATGTTGCTAACTGCACAAACATCAGAATAGAAAATTGATAACTCCTAAAAATTAAAGACTTAAGCTTGACCAAGCCAAGCCAAGCTTGACCAAAGACTTCACTAAAAAAGGAAAAATGCAGACTGGGACCAAATTTTTAGATATGACAAAGTCTACTAGTGTTTAGCCTCTAAAATCTACAAGATATGGCAAAGTTTCCAAACAAAAAGATAAATAATCCAGTTGAACAACAGGTAAAAAACATGAAGAAGAAATTTACCAAAGAAGATATTCAGGAGACTAACAGATACATCAGAAATGAATGCTCACAAGCATAAGCCTTTAAAGAAGTACAAATCAAAACTAAAATGAAATATCACCTCACCCCCAAAAGGGTGGCATTAAACTAACAGACACAAAATGATAAACGTTGGAGAGGCTATGAGGAGACTGAAACACTGCTAGAAGAAATGTAAAATTGTACAGCCACTTTGGAAATTGACTTCTACTTCCTTAAAAAGCTAGAAACAGGGATACCATATGATCCAGCAGTTGTACTTCCTGGAGTACATCCTAGAGAAATAAGAGCTGTCCCATGAATAGATACAGGCAAAACCATATACTTTGCAGCACTGTCCACAACAGCAAAATGATGGAATCAACCCAGAAGCCCATCAGTAGATGAATGGATAAACAAAGTGTGATATATTTGTACAATGAAATACTATATATGATAGATAATAATGATGAAATTGTGAAATGTCATATAATATGGAGGAAACTGGAAGACATTGTGCTGAATGAAATTAATCATGAAAGGACAAATATTGTATGAGACTACTGTTACAAGAAATCAAGAAAAGCTTTAAAAATAGAAGAAAACATTGTTTAATGGTTAAGAGTGTGGGGAGGGCAACAGAGGGGTATTCACTAACTAGACAGCAGACACGAACTATTTTAGGTGAAAGAAAGGTCAACACACAATATGGAGAAGTGAGCACAACTTGACTAAACTAAAAGCTAAGAAGTTTCCTCAATATAACCAAGTACCTTGAATGACAGATCAGGAGGGGGAGGGATCTAGGGACCAAGGTTTCAGGAAACATCTAGGTCAATTGGCATAACAAAGCATATTAAGAAAATATTCTGCATTATATTTTGGTAGGTGGAGTCTAAGATCTTAAAAGCTAGTAGGTGATCGTCTAAGATACATTGATTTGTCTCAACACACGTGGAGCCAAAAAGAGAATGAACAACAAAGACATAAGGAAAATATGAGTGCAGGAGATAGCAGAATAAAAAACAAAGCTATTGCTTTCAAGTTGATTCCAACTCAGTGGTCCTACAGGGCTGCATGAACCAGAGACTGCGTCAGCATGGGATCCAAAGAACAAGACGGTGTCCAGTTATCACAATGACTGCTCTGACAGGACAAGCAACAGAGCTCCTGATGAGTGAGGAGAAAATGGGGTGCAGAACTCCAGCTCTAATAAAAACACTAGACTTAGTGTTCGACAGACTGGCCTCTGGAAAGACTGGCCCTGAGAAGACATGGCCCTGGACTGTTAGCCCAGAACTGAAATCATTCCCAAAGGCAATCTTTACACAAAGATTGGACTGGACCATAAGGCATAAAATGATGCCTGTGAAGAGTGTGCTTCTTGGCTTCAGTAGATGCATGAGGCTAAATGGGCAGCTCTTCTCCAGAGGTGAGATAAGAAGGCAGAGAGGGACAGGGGTTTGGGACGACATGGGAAATAGAGGGTGAAGAAAAGGAGTGAGTTGTAAGAGTGAATGGAGAGCAACTAGGGTCACACAACAATGTGTATAAGCTTTTCCACGACAAATGGACTGAAAAGTAAGCCTTCATGAAAAGCATAATAAAAAATACATATATATATATTATTATGACTGAGTGAAAATGTACATTCCCGTATAAATTTACGTGCCCACCTATATGCAGCTTCCACTGCTCTCCCTACCCGGTGACAGCACACTATTCCTCTCTGCTCCATACATGTCTCATCCTCCCAACAGTCTCCTTTCCCTCCTCTTCACCCACTCTCCTTCCTCCAGCCAGAGGTCAGCAGGATGATATCCTATAGATGTATAGAACCATAAAGTGCATCCAATATATGGTCAATCTGCATGGCCAAGTCCAATCCATTCATGTCCAAAGAGTGAACCTTCTTTATGATTTCTGGGCAAGGGCAGCATCAGGGCCAGGGGCCATGTTCCCAGGGAAACCCCGAAGCTGCTGGACCATCAGTTGCAGTTTTTTAGTGGAGAGCTCAGGGTATGGAAATGTCCGGCTTCAGTACCAGAATTACCTGCTTCCTCACACCGCATCTACCAATTCTGGAGTGTCTCTCAACAACCTTCAGTAGTGACCTCTGCTTCTCCTCTGATTTCTATGTGATCTGAATTTCTGATAGACTGCGTCAAAAGGAACTCCAGTGATTACGTGTGTAAGGTGATCCTTAGTTCTACAAGCAGCTGTCATGAAGAGTCGTGGCTATTTGCTCACTTTCTGTATTACTCCCCTGTCCCTTGTTTCAGAGATACAACTCCCTTTGCCATCACTGTCATGATTCTCAGAGTAACAAAATCTTAGGGCAGGGATTATAATCTCTCATGAGTTTTAAATGTACTTCGAAAGGCCAATTTAAAGTACAGAATAAGTGAAAATACCAGAAGACACACATTGTTACAATAATGAATACAATCTTTATCAGAAATGGACCTGTATTAATCTTTAAGGAAAATTCTCAGATGCCCAAAAGAAAAATGCTTAAGGACTAAGTTGTGAGTAGCATGCATTACAAAGATCAGGTGGGTATTCAGCCAGGTGAGCTTCAGGAAGAGCAATTTCATTATGTGGTTGTCCTTATCACCTCATTTTGCTACCTCTGATAGCTGGAAATGTTTTCCCTAGATAAATCAAAGACACAAACAGGAACATTTCCACCCACCATTTCAGATGGTTAAGAAGTAAGTAAGGTGGTGTGTCGTTAAGAACAGAAGATCTCAAAGGAAGAAGCCCAAGTTGCATTGTATACACAAATGAAAAGCAAATCTCAGGGAACTGACTGAATACCAGTTAAGATACTTAACCAAAACGATGCACCATTAGAGGCCATCAGTCACCTATGTCATGAAATTTGCAAGAGAGCTCCCTGGTCAATCAACTGGAAGGGACCCAAGTTTGTGCCCATTCCAAAGTAAAGTGATCCAGCAGAATGAAGAAATTATTGGACAATAGCAGTGATATCACAGGCAATAAATCTGGCTGAAGAGGATTAAAAAGCAATTACCTCAGCACATCAATAGGCAACTGTCAGAATTCAAGCCAGCTTCAGAAGAGGTTGGGGAAATGGGTATCATTGCTAATGTCAGATGCGTCTTGGTTGAAAGCAGAGAAAACTAGAAAGAAGTTTATGTGTTCTATTGACTATGCAAAGGCATTTGACTACGTGGATCATAACAAATTATGGATAACATTTCGAAGAATGGGAATTCTGGAACACTTGATCGTGCTCATGAGGAACCTGTACTTAGATCAAGAAGCAGTCATTTAAACAGAACAAGGAAATACTGCATGGTTTAAAGTCAGGAAAGCTGCATTTCAAGACTGCATAGCATCTTTATGTTGAGCAAATAATCAGAGAATCTAGAATATATAAAGAAAACTGAGATATCAGAACTGGAGGAACACTCATCAATAGCCTGTTATACACAGAAGACAAAATTCTGTTTGCTGGCCTGTTATATACGGAAGACAAAATTCTGTTTGCTGAAAGTGAACTGGATGAAAATCAAAGACCACATCCTTCAGTATGCAAAACAGCCCAATGAAAAGAAACCAAACCAGAAGTAACATTATGATAAAAGGAGGAAACACTGAAGTTGTCATTTTACTTGGATTCACAATTAACACCCACGGAAGCAGCAGTCAAGAAATCACATCTTGCAAATCTACTGCAAGAGACTTCTTCACCGCACTGAAAAGCAAAAATGCCACTTTGAGGACTAAAGTGCATCTATGTCAGGCCCTGGTGTTTTTAAGCACCTCATAAACTCATTGAAAGTTGGATAATGAATAAGGAATACCGAAGAATTGAAGCCTTTGAATCAGTGTTGCTGAAGAATATTGAGAATACTATCACTGCAGGGAGAAGTGTATCTCCCATAGTTTGCAAATGTTTTCACAAAGAGACAATCCCTGGATAAGGAATCACGCTTGGTAGAGCAGAAGGTGGAGGAAAAAAAGAAGAAAGAAAGAATCTCAGTGAGAAGGACTGATGAAGTAGCTGGAGCTATATGCTCAAGCATAATAATGACTGTGAGGAAGACCCCCTGGGCGTTTTAGTTCTGTCGTAGACAGGGTCACCGCAGGTGGAAACTGACCGGATGGCAGCTAACAACAGCGCTGCTGGAATGAAAAGTACCACAAGAACAAAAAAACATTTGTTGCTATCTGGAAGTAAACATCCAAATCAGAGTTTTAACCAGGTCAGTTCTTTCTCTAGGCCTCAGGGCTAAGTTTTTATTTTTGAGGGAATCCTTGGTATTCATTTGCTTGTACAGTCTTCCTGAAGTTCTTCCTCATGTATCTCTGTGTCCGTTTTGGTTTTTGTTGTGTGCATTTGTTTTCCTTTGGGGAGAAATGAGGTATAATGGATTTACCTATCTGTGTATTATTCTTAGGTTATTATTTACCTTTACATCTTTTTGATTTTACTGAAACTTACTTTATTGTTAGTATTTTATAGTACAGCAAAACACACAACTAGCCAACAATTTTTACAACAAGTAATGTTTAGCGACATTGATTACATTCTTGGAGTTGTGCAACCATTCTCTCCCTCCTTTCCTAAATTGTTCATGTCCCATTAACATTTTTCTGTAGTCAGTTTGATCCCATGGTAAGTGCTTGCACCCTTGTCTTATTCCCAGTTTCAATGGGGAATTCTTGCAGTCTTTTTTCGTTAGGTATGTGGTGTCTGTTGACTTCATATATGCCCCAAACCACATTAAGGAATTCAGTTTTCTTGGAGGATATAATCAAGAAATGGTGTTGATGAGTTTTATCAAATGCTTTTTTGCATCCATATATGTTATCATTTAATTCATTTCCTTTGTTCCATTGATGTGGTATACTACATTGATTAATATTCTAATGTTGAACTCTCTCTTCATTCCTGGAATAAATCTACCTGATCATGCTGAATGACTCTTTTAGTATGTTGTCACATCCCATTTGCTACTACTTTTTGAGGACTTTTTTGCATCTATACTCATAATAGATATTGACCCTTAGTTTTCTTTTGTTATCTTTAACTTGTTTTGGCATCAGATTACGCTGCCTTCATAGCATGAATTACAGAGTATTCTTTCCTTCTCTTTAGTTTGGAAGAGTTTAAAAGGATTGGTGTCAATTCTTCTCTAAATGTTTGGTAGAATTCTGTGATACAACCTGGCCCAGGAGGCTTTTTTTTTTCTTGTAGGGAGATTTTAAATCACTGATTCAGTCTCTTCACTTGTTCTGGGTATGCTGAGACCTTCTACTTCCTCTTGAGTAGTTTGGATACATTGTGTTCTTCTAAGAATTAGTCTATTTCATCCAGGTTATTTAGTTTGTTGTTGTACAGTTCACAATACTTTATCATAATTTACTTTATGTCCATTGGCTCAGTTGTAATGTTTCCTCATTCATTTCATCTTTTGGTTATTTGTACCTTTTCTTATTTTCTTTGTTATTCTAACTAATGACTTTTCAATTTTGCATTTTTGCCTATCATTTGGCTGACGTTGTTGTACTATACACATCCTTTTTTATTCATCATTGGAACTTCTGTAGATGCGGTTACACTCTCTTCAACATGTTTATTTGGATGAGTGATCATTTCTTGTTTCTTAATGTGTCATGTACTTTGATGGGAGATAGCCTTGGAAATACTGAGTGTGTTAAGTTTCTCAGTTTTCCACAGAATTTGGTGTTTTAGATGTACTATTTTCTGCGAAGAACTATTAAAAGGGGTGGAGCATTCATCCTCTCCTGGGCTCTGTTCCCGGTTCACTGTAGCTGGTGGTCAACCTCACTGGGTGGTGAAAAAGGAACACGTGGAGAAATAATTTTTCTGCTATTTGTCATTCTTTGTTGACTTTTTGATTCCTACCTATCTGCAGTTTCCTACTATCTTCTTCTGCCCAATTCAAAGGGCTGTAAGCAGTGGAGTTTCCTTGTTGTCAGTGATGATAACTCAGAATTGTCTTATTCTACTGGATTCAGCCTGGTGGAGGCTATTGTAGATGTAATTCATGAGTCTTTCGTATTAATCTATCCCTTGTTTTGTTAGTTTTCTTCATATGAACATGCTTTTGAAGGTCTAAGACTAGAGGGATATCCTAGATGGCCCCTCACAGGCTTTTAAGATCCCAGGTATTGTTCATCAAAGCAAAATTCAGAAAGTTTTCTTTATAAATTACATTATGCCAACTGAGCTAGATGTGGCTGGAGACCATGGTCCTCACAGCTTTCATGCTAGCAATTTGGTCCCTTCCCTCAGGAAGTTTGGATGTATCTATGGAGCTTCCATGACCTTGTGTTGTACAAGTTGCATTGGCTTCCCCAGTAGTGTGCAATTTCTTATTCTTCATCAAAGTTATAACTTAACTATTGCCTATTTAGGGTCTTTCCATTCACACTACTCCACTCCCTGGTAACTATCAAAGATTTTTCTATGTGTAAACCTTTTCATGAGTTTTCGTAGTACTGGTCTCACACAACACCTATCTCTTTGTGATTGTCTTATTGCACTCAGCATAATGCCCTCAAGTTTCCCACATGTTATAAGTCAGTATCCAGTTTTGCTAGCACCATCTGCTAAAAAGACTGTCCTTTTCCCACTTGTAGGACTTTTGGCCTTTGGGCAAGGTCAGGTAACTATATGTGGAAGGGTTTGTATTTGGGTTCTCAGATCTGTTCCACTGGTTGGTGTGTCTGTTGTACTAGCAGCAGGCACCTTTGTTTCTAAGATGTGCCTCTTGTAAACAGACCCTATTTCATAACCTATTCTGTTACTCTCCATTGCTTTTTGGGTACATTCAGGCTATTTACATTCAGTGTAAGTATTGGTAGGTTGTAAGTTTACTGCTATCATTTTATATTTTTTTGGTGGTCTTTTTTGTTTGTTTGTTTTGATGCTGACATTTTCTCTATTCCTGCTACTTTCCTGTGCTGAATTCCTTTCACTTGTGGACTTCTTTTACATTTCCTTTGTTTTTCTTCTTTATTTTGATGGGTAGCTTTGTTAGTTTTGTGATTACCTTGAAATTCGCCTTTATTTTCCTAGGTTTTGGTCCGTCTTTCATTACTTGGTATCACCTTACCTTCCATTCCATTAGAAAGTTCTTCATTCACACCATTTATTCCCTTTTTATTGTTCTAACATTGTTGTCATTTACAAATTGACCTCTCTGGTTCCCTGTTATAATTCTTTTGTCTTTGGATAATCTTTGAGAATTTATTTCCTAGGTTGGTATCCGGCTGGTACAGTCTAGCTTGCTAGATTCTGGCTGTGGTCTCATGTTTGTTCTTAGACTGAGATATTCTCTTTAATAACTCTTGTAATTTTGATTTGGTTTCTATATATGCCCTTAATTTCTGCTTATCTGGAAATGTCTTCATTTCACCATCATATTTGTTTTTTTAAAAAATATATTTTGTGTGTTTTAAGTGAAAGTTCATAGCCCAAGTCAATTTGTCATATAAAACTCGTCAACCACACGGCTGTGCAATTCTGACTGCTCTCCCCACCCTGTGACAGCACCCTCCTACAATACTTCCTGTATCCAGTCTACCAACTCCTGTCCCCCTCTACTCTTTCGTCTTGACTCTTGACAGAAGCTGCTCAGACAGCCTAATGTATATATTTAAACCAAGAAGCACACTGTTCAAGAAGCATCACTCTGCCCCAATCTTTCTCTGAAGAGTTGGATTTGGTACTTATTTCATTTTTTTTTTTTGCAGATGGATATCCAGTTATTCCAAAACTGTTTATTAATGAGATTGTCTTTTCCACAGTTTATAGACTTTGAGTCTCTGTCAAATACCAGCTGCTCATAGGTGGATGATGTTATGTTTGGACTGTCTGCTTTATTCCATTGTTCTGTGTATTCACTTTTGTACTGTTACCAGGCTGTTTTTACTTCTGTGGCAGTGTAATAAATTCTGAAGTCAGGTAGTGTGAGGCCTCCCTCTTAGTTCTTCTTTTTTCAGTACTTTTTTACATATCTGAGTTTTCTTACCATTCCATATGAAGTTGGTGATCTGTTTCTCTACTGGGATTTGTGCTGGTATTGCATTATAGCTATGTAGCACTTTGGATATAATAGACATTTTCACATTGTTAAGTTTTCCTATCCATGAGCAGGGTAGTTTTCTCTACTTACAGAGATCTCTTTTAGTTTCAGGCAGTAGAGTCCTGTAGTTTTCTTTGTGTGGGTCCTTTACATCTTTTCTTAGATAAATATTTTATCATCTTGGGGGCTATTGTAAATGGTATTGATTTGATGATTTCTGTTTGATGGTCTCTTTGTTGGTGTAAAGGAATCCAACTGATTTTTGTATGTTTATCTTATAACCTGATAGTTTGCTGAATTCTTCTATTAGTTCCAGTAATTTCTTTTCCTTTCTTTCTTTATCGGAGGGGGTGATTTTTTTTATGGCTATCTGTATACAGTTGTTATTGTTGTCTTTTAATTTGGTATAATGCTGAATTCTGTTGGCTAGCACTTTGTTGAAGGTGTTTGCGTCTAAGTTCATGAGAGACATTGGTCTGTAATTTTCCTTTCTTTCACCAGGTTTGGAAATCCTAGTGTTACACCAGTTGACTGCTTTGGCCACTAATCAAAAGATTGGCAGTTTGAATCTACCATGTGCTCCTTGGAAACTCTGTAAAGCCGTTCTGCTCTGTCCTGTAGAGTCGTTATGTGTTGGAATCAACTCAACAGATATACTTTTACTTCTTTCTTACCAGTATGATTCTCTTTAATTCTTTATATTGTCTGATTGCTCTGACTAGAACCTGCAGCACAACGCTGAATAAAATGGTGACTGTGGAAGTCCTTTTGTGGTTCCCTTTCTCAGAGGAATGCTTTCAGGTTATTTCCATTTAGAAAGATGTAGGCTATGGGCTTTACACATATGCCCCTTATTATGTGGAGAAATTTTCCATCTATTCCTGTTTTGCTGAGCATTTTAATGTGAATAGGTGTTGGATTTTGTCCAATGCCTTCTCTATACCAGTTGATAAAGATCAATGAGTTCTTTTATTTTATTCTATTCATTTCATTGGTTATATTAATTTGTTTTTCTATTGCTAAACCATCCCTGCCTTTGAGGTATGAATCTCACTTGGTAATGGTGATTTTTTTTTTTTTAATGCTGTTGGATTCTACTGGGTAGAATTTTGTTGAAGGTATTTGCATCTAAGTTCATGAGAGATATCAGTCTGTAATTTTTCTTTTATTTGCTGTTTTTACCTGGTTTGGAAACCCTTGTGTTACAGCAGTTAAGTGCTTTGGATGCTAACTAAAAGGTCGGCAGTTTGAACCCACCATACACTCCTTGGAAACTCTAAGGGGCAGTTCTGTTGCTACTGTTGTTGTTAGGTGTCATGAGTAGGTTCTGATTCATAGTGACCCTATGAACAACAGAACGAAACATGGCCTGGTCTTGCACCATGTCCACAATCACTGTTACTTGGAAGCCCATTGTTGCGGCCACTGTGTCAACTCATCTTGTTGAGGGTGTTCCTTTTTTTTTTTTTCTGACCCTCTACTCTACCAAGCATGCCTGGTTGAGGGTCTTCCTCTTTTTCTCTGACCCTCCACTCTACAAAGTGTGATGTCCTTCTCCAGGTACTGATCCTTCCTGAAAACATTACCAAAGTATGTAAGATGCAGTCTTGTCATCTTTACCTCCAAGGAGCTCTCTGGTTGTAGTTCTTTCAGAACAGATCTGTTGGTTCTTTTGGAGGTCCACGGTACATTTAACGTTCTTCTCCAACACCACAGTTCAAAAGCCTCACTTCTTTTTCTGTCTTCTTTGTTCATTGTCCAGCTTTCTCAGGCATATGATGCAATTGAGAGAACCATGGCTTGTGTCAGGCACACTTTAGTCTTCAAGGTGACATCTTCACTTTTCAACACTTTAAAAAGAAGCAGACCATGTGGGGGCTGAGGGGTGGGGAGGTGATGGGAAATTGTGAGGTTAGGAAACCACACCTCACTGTTTACTGAATGATCTGTGTCCTCCTGGGAGCTCTTGAAAGTATTTTTGAGTGTTTCTTGTAGGTTGATCTCCAGTGTAGGTGGGATGAATCCAGGTGGCAGGAATGTTACACTGTGCAGTAGCTTGAGCCATTGCCACTAGCCATGAGGTGTCGGGAGTACAGCAGTGGGGACAAGATGGAGAGCAGGAAAGTGCATCTTACAGGTTACCAGGTGTTTTATCTCCTGCTGAGATTTCAGTAAATTTGGTTTCTCATGCTATCTGCTGGTGATCTACAACCAGAGTCCAAGAAGGTATATCCTTGCTGTGGTAGCTGAGAGGGGTCTTCCTCTTGTATCTGTTTTTGTTTTCTGTCAGTTTCTTACTCCTTTTGGTGTTTGGCTGAGATCTTTTTCTTTTTTTTTTAATTTTTATTTATTTATTGAATATGACTGAGTGAAAATGTACATTCCCGTATAAGTTTACACGCCCACCTCTATGCAGCTTCCGCTGCTCCCCCTGCCCGGTGACAGCACACTATTCCTCTCTGCTCCATACATGTGTCATCCTCCCAACAGTCTCCTTTCCCCTCCTCCCCACCCACTCTCCTTCCTCCAGCCAGAGGTCAGCAGGATGATATCCTGTAGATGTTTAGAACCACAAAGTGCATCCAGTATATGGTCACTCTGCATCACCAAGTCCAATCCATTCGTGTCCGAAGAGTGGACCTTCGTTCTCATTGGCTGAGATCTTTATCCCTTCATTTGACACTTTGAGTTCCACAGTAGAAGTTTGTCTTTGCTTTACTTAGTCTTGGGGGTCTTTGCTGTGGAGGGACAGTATAGTGCTTCCGTCTATGGCACCATGTTGGCTGAAAGAACATTATTTTCTTGTATTCATTTTTCCACTTTCTTCCATTTTTGAAGCATCTATAGATGCAGTTTCTCACTGTTCAATATATTCATTTTGTGGCACCTGTCTTTGTTTTTTCTTTGCATTTCATTTTTTTGTTGTTTTGTTTCAGTTGCACGCTATTTAAAAAAAAATATTATTACACTTTAAATGAAGGTTTACAGAATAAAGTGGTTTCTTATTAAACAGTTAGTACCTATATTGTTTTATAATGTTGGTTAACAACATCATAATATGTTCGTACTCTCCCTTCTTGACCTCCTAGTCCTCTCTTGCCTCCTAGTTTTTGCCCCTGGGCTGATGTGCCCTTTTAGTGTCATTCTGTTTTATGGGAAAGTCTAATCTTTGTCTGAATGGTGTACCTCAGAACTGATTTCGTTACTGACCTGAAAGGGTGTCTGAGAGCCAGCTCTCAGGGTTTCTCTAGTCTCTGTCTGGCCAGCACATCTGATATTTATGTGAGTTAGAGGTTTTTTTCCTACATTTTTCTCCAGGTGTTGGGGTACCACTGCTGATTTTCTAGGACCAGGACCATCTTCTGTGATCCCCGTCAGAGCAGTCAGTAGTGGTAGCCCACCACTATCTAGTGGTAGTGGACACAGTCTGGTGGAGTCCATGGTAGATGGATCCATTAGTGTTTTGAACTAACCTTTACCTTGTATCTTTAGTTTTCTACATTTTCCTTGCCCCCAAAAGTGTGAGACCAGTGGAGTATCTCAGATGGCCACTCACTGGCTTTTAAATTTCCAGATGCTATTCATCAAAGCACAATGTAGAACATTTTCTTTATAAAATACGTTATGATAATTGAGCAAGATAGTTCCTAAGTCCATTGGCCCGTTGCCTTCATGTCATTTATAGGGTCCAGCATAGGCATTTCTGTGATCTTGCCTTGTAAATTTATACACCAGTATTTTTCGATAATGTTAACTTTCTCAGTTTTTCTATTATTTGGTATTTTTGTCCATACTTCTTTCTGTAACAAGCTCTTAGAAAGTTGGAACATTCTTGCTTTTCTGGGCCCGATCCCCTAGTTCATGGTAGCTATTGGTCAGCCTAGCTAGGAAGTTTAAAAGTGACAAATGGATAAAGAATTTTCATATTATGTGCTACATATTATCGATTGTTGATTCCTGCCTGTCTGAAGTTCCCTGCTAGCTTCTTTTGCTCCTCATTTCAGAGTTCCTCAAAGCAAGCTCACTGTTTCCTTGTTTTATTTCTTTTCTTTTCCTTTCATGTAGAGGAAGTTTGAAATGATGATTTGTTCATGCCACCACTTTGCCAGAATCTCTGGTGGCTATTCTGTTCTTTTTTTAGGAAACCAGTCAGAAGTCTTCAAGTATAGGACCTTCCTTATTCTTTATACCCGTTTAATGTAACAAAAGAAAACCATGTTTCCAGCCGCAGTCATATTTATAAGTGCAGGGGTTAGAGCTCCAATATAATTTTGGGGGGTGCACAATTCTATACATAACTATTTCCTATCATCAAACAATCTTTTACTCATTCTACAGGCGATGGCATATTTTCTCAACGAGTGTCTAAAAGAATTCAAAACTAATATAGCACATTTACAATCGATCAGATCAAGGATAACTGATAAGTGAACTGAATATTTAGAGAAACTTTTTCCCTGATCAGTCTTGAAGCTGTTTAAAAAATAGTGGCTGTCTGTACTGTTGATGCGTTACCAATCTCATTTGTCTACCATATCAGTTGAAAGCATTTTTATTTCATAGCACAAATGTCTATAGCATCGAACTAGACACAGGGGATCAGTTCAAAACAGCTTATCACTCAGGGCTCAGCAAACGTGAGGAATATTAACATGGTGGCACTGTTCCCATAAGATATCTCAATAAGCCTATGTGGTGGCATTGAATGGAAGGCATTATAATTTCACTGGGGAACCTAAGGTTAAGGGCTCTGCATTTTTGTAGCACGTTGTAAGTAAGTCTGTTCCCCTCTCCTGGAGTGTGAGTAGTCACACACTTATTAAACTATGTTTGTATTGAATGATATACTTTTCTTTTGAATAGCTACAAAACTATTTCTCGGTCAGAGTTTAGATCTTGCATTGTGGTATGTTCAGTAAGAAATACTGGGAGCTCAGTGACAGGGAAGTGTTTCTCTACCAACAACTACCTCAAAATACGCTTTCTGAATGTATTTGCTTTATAACCTTAATATCAAGTTTTTGATAATTAAGTTTTGTAAAACTTAATGTCAAGTTTTACATCATAATAAATAAAATGATAGTGTAAAGTGGTGTCACACTTTTTATACCAAAGCAATGTTATGTGCCATAAAAGATAAAGACATAAAGAACTTTAACACTGCTTCCCTCTAGGAATGAGTTAATGTGATAACCACTTTCCTTTACAAAAGCATGGACTGTGTTTCACTTATGTGAATGTTATTTATTTCATGACACTTTTGTTGCTTTTCTCATGCAGATCTTGTATAATACTGTTTCTAGTCATTCACTGTTGAATGCTAATTTAGCAAGCATTGTAGTTTTAATTTCAAATTTCAAGCGTTGCAGTATACAAAAAATCAAGAGACTTCTGCATGTTAAATTTTTATCCTACAGACTTACTATCATCACTTTGAAGTTCTTGGAATGTTTCTCAAATCTTTGATATTTTATACATAGATCATGTCATCTGTGAAGAAAGACAGTTTTATTTCTTCTTTTCCACTTGTTCTACTTTTAAAAAAATCATTTTTATTTGAAATTTTTCTTTTTTAATTTGAAATGCACAAATAGACTACTCATGTGAGCTAGTTTGATTACTATTGCTTTAGACGCTTTAACATCCTGTCATCGGGTGGTCAGAGCTGTTACTAGGTGTATGGTTCCTGGCATCTGTTTACTTTTCATGTATGTATTCAGCTCTGGTGCCCAGGTAGTCAGTCAGCAAGCGTGTAGTTCAGATTCTCCCCTACAGTCTTAGGTAGGCAGGCATGACTGCTGTATACATAGATAACTGGCTGCATGCATTGAGAAGGGTAGGGAGCTGACAGATGTCTGTGTATCTCTGTGTATCTCTGTTCCTTAAAGTGAGTAGGTAGATAGCTTTTGAGGCAGGACAATGGGCTTGCTGGATGCTCTATGCACTGCTGAAGGTTTTCAAATTCTGTGGCCCTCTTATGCCCATGTTAGGCAAAGGACCTGTTTCCTTCATGAGTTCCCAGCTTAGGGGACCCAGCAGATTCCCATCCCCCCCCCACACCTTTGTCTCAAGTTGTTCCCTCTCCAAGTCTGGGGTAATAACTCAGGGAACACATAAGTTGTTCTACTTCCAACCCCAGTAATGTGTCAGAATATGGAGGGTGGTGTACTGCAAAGAAAGGAGGGGGAAGTGCATGGAAAAGGCAGAGAGGTTTAGCTCAGAGGAAAGTTTTAGAACCGCAAGTGGCAGGTTAGATGCAAGCCACTTATGTTTTGACAATTGAATGGCACTTTTCAGTTTTTGGAGTTGGGAGTGGGCTCTCCACAGCTCAGTATCTCCTGGTGAGGAACATGCTATCTGTACAATGCTACTTCGCTCACTATACTGAATGCCACTGATCCTCCTGACTGGAGAAATTTCCCGCTGGTTCAGGTCCAGCCACTCCTAAGTATTTCTTATTTACTATCCCTTTCTTGTTGCTCAGTCTGATTTCTCAACTTCACCTTTTGACGTTCAGGGATCTTAGAAGGTCATTTATAATGATTCTTTGTCTTTTTTTGGGATTTTTGTTGTTAGAGGGATCACAGAGAGCATCTCACTACTCTGTCATCTTCAACCCAAGTCCAGTTTTAAAAGTTTGTAATGTGCTAACATACACTGTATATATAACAAATCACTTGCTATCTTAATTTTTTTATTGTACAATTCAGTAACAAATTACATTCACCATGTTGTGCAACTATTATTACTGTCCAAGTTGTCTAGTGCCTCTGTTACAGAAATACCACAAGTGAATGGCTTTAACAAAGAGAAATTTATTTTCTTATAGACAAGTACACTAAAAGTCTAAATTCAGGGTGCTGGTTTCTGGGGAACATTTTTTTATTGGCTCTGCAGGAAGATCTTTGCTGTTAATATTCCCCTGGACTGGGAACTTCAGAAGCACAGGGATCATGAGTACGAAGGATGCTATCTGCTTCAGGTGCTTCTTTATTTGTGATATGAGGTCCCCAACTGTCTGCTGGCTTCCTTTTTAGCTCCCAAGAGATTATCTCACAACAGAATTCAATCTTGTAGATTTGAGTCTTGCCTCACAAACACGGTTGCCACCCATCCTCCCACATTAACATTATAGAGGAAGAATTTACTGGTTACAGGAAAATCACACAATACCAGGGATAATAGCCTAGCCAAATGATACACACATTTAAAAAAAAAAATCGAAAAACACATTTTAGGGGAACATATTGCAATCTGTGACCATCATTATTCATTTTTAAATGTTTATTTTTACCATAAATGGCAACTAAGTACCTCTTAAGTAGTA
Organism: Heterohyrax brucei; assembly: GCA_028571685.1. NCBI lineage: Eukaryota > Metazoa > Chordata > Mammalia > Hyracoidea > Procaviidae > Heterohyrax > Heterohyrax brucei. The sequence continues at coordinate 58,151,293 of CM053142.1, read as the reverse complement.
ATTGCTCATTTCCCTCTTTCTAAATCCCGTGACAGCTACTGTTAAATTTTGGTCTCTGTGTATTTGCCTATGGAAATACTGTATACAAGTGGGATCATATATTACTCATTTATCCCACAGAGCATGATTATTTCAAGTTCATTATGTCTTGGCATATATTAGAAGATGATTTCTCTTTATGGATGAATATTCCATTGTATGTATATGCTACCTTTTGAAAAAAAAATCATTTGTTGGTGTACATTGGATTGTTTCTACCTTTTGCTTATTGTAGATAATGCCACAAATGTAAGCGACTAAAACAACTAATTATTTGGTGGCTAGAAATCCGACATCAGAGCATTGGAAAGGTATGCTTTCTGCCTGAAAGCTCTAGAGAAGGATTCTTCCTTGTCTATTCCAGTTTCTGGAAGATACAGTTGTTTCTGGGCTGGTAGAAGCAAACTCTAATCCCTGACTCTTTCACATAATTGACTTCCTTTTATGTGACTATTTGTATCTCTTGTCCTTTTCTTAATGAGACACCCTATCATATTGCATTACGGTCCACTCTACTTCAGCATGGACTCATGTTAACTAGCTATACCTGCAAAGACTCTATTTACAAATAAGGTCACATGCACAGGAAATAAGAGTTAATATTTCATCATCTTCTTTGGGTGTACAATTCAGCTGATAACATGGATCAAGCACACAAATGGCCAGAAAAATAAGTAATTTGTTGTCTAATTTTTCATCCCTAACATCCAAGAGAAGGAAGTCTTCTGAAGAGCCTTCCAATCTTGCTTTTGTTTTCTCTTTCTTCCCTTCATAGATGTGACAATGAATTGTGACAAACTGAGATGGAGGGCTTTTGGATTCTCCAGGTATTGCAAGATTTTCTACCTCCTTAGCAAAATAAATGAGGGCAATCAGCCTATATATGTTCTTTAGAAAGTCATTTTAAAAAAGAGATTTTTTTTCCAATAACATGTCATGATTTTTTGTGCAGTGGTCTCCCAACTGCACCCATATTTTGAAGTTCAAGCTGAAGTGCAAATCAACTCCAATACTGGTGCTGTGATGCCCAGTATTTTAGTGAAAACCTTCTCTTGTTCCAGAAGTGGATTGCCATATACTGGAATATCAACAATTCTATTGAGAAACATTGTGGTGATAAATATTTTAATTTCAAGAGTCATACCTGAGTTTGAATGAAATCTTGAATCATGGGAGTTTAGCATTATCTTATTAGGCCACGATTTTATGAGATTAAGAAATTAATTGCCTATGATCTCAAGCCTTCACCATCTGGATTTCCTTATGACATTGTGAGGAAATTTTGACATCATCTGTCTCCTCTTCCCCATTACAGTAATTATTTCCCTTACCATCTAGTTCTATTTTCCTTTACTTCAGTAGAATTCTACTTCAGTCAGAGTTTTCTGCCTGAATCAGTCAAAGAAACCAAGTAGGCAAGTAATACAGAGCAGGATGCATAAGAAATTTTGTGGGGGAAAAAATGTTATGACAAAAAACACCAAATGACAAAAATTTAGTGCCTTTCTTTGTTAGCCACTGGGCACAACTGTAGGTGAGTGTGGGTTGCTAAACAATATGGACTTAAGCAGAGGTGCTGTCTCTCATCACCAGTATCTGAGATGCTTCCTGCATCTTGTCCATATGCAGGTGCTTCTGGAAGAGGTCATGACAAAGGCTTCCTTGTTAATACTCATCATTAAATGGATAATTAGGATGGTCAATAACACTGAAATGGAAAAGAATAGCACAATGTAGAGTCAGAGAGTATTTAAACAACAATGGTGATTTTATGAAGCTAGCACTAGGGTGAAAGTCAAACATTTCCTGGCTGCTTGAGAAGCTGCCTTTCTTACTTTCATAAGCATGCCTTTTTAATAAATGTTTTTAGAAAATAGTAATTATTAAAATTATATTCCCATGCCTGGAACTTAATACAAAGAGACACACAGATCCAAATCTACAAATCCACTGCCTTCCCTTAGCTACATCTCTTAACAAAGCAGAGAGACATCCTGTTTCTTTCCATATGAATTATCAGTGAAAGCCAAAACTTACATTCTCCCTTGTTTTAACAGCTGTAACGCATTTTCACACTCAGTACTGATAAATATTTTAGGTTAATACAGATAATTGATAACGATTTCACTAATTCATACATTTCGTTGTAGCTACCTACTACATGTCATCTGTTGGTTTCTCAGGAATGGACACAATGATGTAAAATCCTCTGATCAACAAGCTTACTATATTGTGAGTCCCCTATACATAATACACCGCAAAGTACAAAGTGATGAAAAGTTAATTGCAATTAAAATATTTAGTTAATGGTAGGAATTAATATTGTATCCCACATTCTCTGTGCATTGTTTTCCTATTTTCTCCTTAGTTTTCAACATGGTTATAAAAATATTACCAGTGACAGTAGCACATGTACCCATTTTCGAGTACGAATGAGATATCACTGTGCTAATCCTGCCTCACGGTGATCACATTATTTTTATCGTGTATTAATATTCCTATGGCTCAAGGAAACACTTCCTTTTTTTCCATCTTTTATAATGAATACCCTTTCTCAAATTCCTGTAATTTAGAGCATGAAGGAATAGTAAACAGCTTTTGTTCACTAGAAGTGTTCTCCAACATTGACAGATTTTTGTCTCCATATGATTCCTTTGGTTTCAGTCTCTCTTAACCCTCTCTATCATTTGCACTGAAAACTCCATATTTCAGTAAATGAAAACCACATGTTTTAATACAAAATGCCACTTTTTCAAGAGGTAAGTGCAGTGTCTGGGCCATGAACAAATATGAAATGCAACGGAGGGAAGAGATCTGAAAACTATTGAAACCTAAAATTTTCAAGGTCTACTAGAGGTGATGGAAATTTCTGGCTGGGAATTGATAGAGATGCCTTTGATTGCACAAGTCTGAGGAACTGAGCAGGTGCTGGGGAAGACAATAATAAAAATAGTCTTGGAGACATTTTGTTAAGAGACAATGCTAACAGCCACAGCATATGTCCTAGTCTTTGATACAGAGATGAGAAACCTATATGGAAGAAGTAAACTCACCAGTGATGTTGGTTTTCTCTAGAAATTTATAAGGTGTGAAGAGAGGAAAGTATTGGTGAATGCCCAAGGTCACATTGAGTCCCACTTACTCTTTTGCAGGTTCAGTGAACAAAGCTTTGCGGTAAATCCAGTCTGAGAGTTTTGTGTGAGCTCCTGTCTCATCTCTCATTAAAACTGGCTACCACTGTCTTTCTGATACTGAGGTAAGTTTTAACAATTCTACAGATTTTCTCCTGAGAAAACTAATTAAAGCTAATATTTTTACCAAAACACTTACACATCGAATTTCAAATAGCGAACATTTTTGCTTAGGCCATCTATGACCTTCATGTCCTCTGAAGTCAACTGGAATTCCAAAACCTATCAAGAGGTAGAGAAAAATGCTTTAAATTATTTTTAGGTTATAAAATTCCCAATAAACAGTATCCAAGACAGTCATTAATATAAACAAAAATACAGCTAGCTTCAAAACGAATGAAAAAAAAATCAGTGAATTGACTAAACAATAACAAACACCAGTTAGAAACTAAAACACACGTGAAGATTCCGTTTATGTCAGCAGAAAAAAGACATACTTCCTTGAAGAAAACTTACAGGAAAATATCAGTTATTTGTGAAGAAGACTTTAAATTGCAATTAGAGAATATATAAAGAGAGTTAAATAGAGTGAATAAATATCTTGTTCTTATATAGGAAGGCTTAGTAATACAAAAGTGACATTTGTTTTAAATTAATCATTACTTGATCATAATTAAAAAACCTAACATTTTTGAGAATGAAAAGAGAGCTCTAAACCAAGTGAAGCAATGGTTGTCCTGGGATGGGGTACACTGGGGCATTCTCAGACAAGTCAAGATCTGTGATTTTCCTATCCTTGCATCATTTGCCATACTCTGTTTAGGCTACATTATTTTTGTTTAACATATTGATGAATAAGTTTCAAAGAGCAAGGCACAAAGGCTGGAGTGTTCTCAAAGTTGGAAATGTAATAGGATTGTATTAAGTTAATCATGAAAGGACAGATATTATCTGAATCCACCATGTAGCTTAGACCCTGAAATAATCATGAACTGAGGGCCACAGTGGCACGGTGGCTAAAGTGCTTGGCTGCTAATCGAGAGGTTGGTGGTTTGAACTCTCTCTTTAACTCTCTTCTCCTACTCTGTAGGAGAAGGATGTAGTATTCTGCTTCTATAAAGATTACAGCCTTCGAAACTCTATGGGGTATCTCTCTTCTGTCTTTGCTGATTGGTGTGAGTTGGAATTGACTCAGCAGCAGTGAGATTAGTGTTTTTTTTTTTTTTTTTTTTTTTTTGAATGAACTGTGCCAGGGAACTGAAAAGCAAATATTAGCACTAAGCTGAGAGAAGTAGAAATTAGGGTTGGAACTTGGAGTTACGAGAGTATTTTTGTGTTAGTTTTTTTCCTACATGCATACTGTCTGAGTCATGAAAGATTCTTAAGCTTTGAAACTAATCTAGAGTGATCTTGGGCTAGTGTTGGGATGGCTAAGCTTACATGTCACCCTGGGTAGGCCATGATTCCTAATGGTTTGGCAGATATTATTTAATCACCCTCCATTTTGTGATCTGATGTAAGCAGCCAATCAGTTGAAAGAGAAGTTTCCTTGAGGGTGTGTCTTGCATCCAATCTGTATGGATGTTCTGGCAAAGCTCGCTTTCTATTGATCTACATCTGACACATCATCCTTTGAACTACAGCTCTTATGACGTCAGAGTCAACCCTCTGATCTGCAGATTTTGGATTCATCAGTCCCACAGCCTCATGAGCCAGCAGCATACAACTTCAGCTGCATACTTTGGGTTCAACAGCTCCTGATACTATGTGAGACAAAAGAAGCCTCTAGCCTGCCAGAGATCTGTGGATTTAGGACTTGTCAGCCTCCTCAGTTGCATGAGGTATTTTGTTGAAATAAGTCTCTCTATATAAATATTCCTTCACTGGTTTTGTTTCTTTACAGAATCCAGCCTAAGTCAGGTGATATGCTGGTGTCTCTAAGAGCGTTATGTATCTCTGTTGTGGGTTCTGAAGAATCATACCTTCATCTGTGGTGTCAAAAAGCACCACAAACTGATGAAGAAGAAAGTGAGGAGCTCACAGATAAAACCAAGCTAAACATGCATAGAAAGAAGTCAACATAAAAAAAGAATCTGCAGGTATAAGAGGTGAGAAAACACATTCACAAGGATTATTAATGTGGACATTTGTAGACTGTAAAATAACTTACTGCGTGTAAAAAGCACACATCTGAAATTACGTAGTGATTATGAAAATTATTAATTATACAGGATTTTTAGACATAAAAATTTGATATTAAAAGCACAAAGGACAGTTTTTATTTTGGAAGTGGCCCATAAACATGTAAAGACATTGTGATCATTAGTGGTTACAGATACGCTAATCAAAAACTGCAATGAGATACCATTTTACACCTGCAAAGCAGCATTGATTACTGATTTGAAAACAAAGCAATACACAAATCAACAAATGCTGGTGAAGATTTGGGTGATTTGAAACTTATCCAGTGCTTGTAGAGCTGTAAAATGGTTCAAATGTTATGGAAAGCATTATGGTACTTCTTCAAAAAGGCATAAATAGAATTACCTTATGATACAGTAATCTGACCCATACTTATCTCTAGAGGTCTAATAAAAAAGACAGACACATAAATGCACACCTATGTTCAATAAAGCAATATTCACAGTAGTAACAAGAAGGATATAACCTAATAGCCCAATAATGAATGAATGGATAAAAAAATATACAGTACATATATGAAATGTGGAGCCAACATGGCACTATGGACAGACTGACTATGCTGTCCATCTGTAAAAAAGACCCCCCTCCCAAATGAATAAAACAGATACAAATGTCAGTTCTGGAATGTTTAATATCAAATAAAGGGATAAAGAACTCAATCAAGCAGAGAATGGAATAAGAAACAGAGAGAGACCAGTAAATGAGGAATGCTATGGAGCGTAGGTTCCTACCAGCTAATACAGCATGGATTTGTCATCTTAGATCAGAGCTACCAAGGACCATAGACAGGGAGTGTCAGAAAGCAACTTCCTGGAGCTCCCAACAAGAACACTCAAAAATCAGGGATATGTGCTTCCCTACCCCCCATACACCTTCCCTTTACACAGCATCTGTTACTTTCCAAAGGACCATGATCAGTGCATCACAGAGATGCTAACTCACCAATATCTGGTTCCCCTAGTAGTATATTTTAAAAATAATTCTGTTAAATGTTTTGACTTTCTTTGTTTCTTCTCTCTCTTTCTCTGCCTTCTTGTCTTTCTTTTCTCTCACCTAACTAGTCTTGTGTGCCACCCTCAACCCTACCAGAGAGTCTATGCTGCACTGTTTAGCTAGAGAACCACTGGCATCATCTTCTCAAATCTCTCAGCACCATTTTATTTTCTGTTTCTTCTCTCTCCCTTCTTCCTTTGAATTCTCCCTCCCACCTAGCCTGATACACTGTCCTTGCCCATTCTGGACAAGCTGTGCTACTGAGTGGCACAGGTTAGTACTCCTGTACCACCTGCCAACCTGTCTTGCCAGCCCTAATGCATGCTGAAAACCATTCCCAACCCTCCCTCTCTGCTTGATCTGCTTTGATACACCATAGCTGAGTACTAAGACGTGCTGACTAGGACAAAGAGTTGAGAAATATCACGCCCATAGATGAGCAAGCAATAAAACACTCCTAGCCCGCCTACCCAGATGCAACCAAATAAAACAAATAAGAAGAACATAACAAAGAAATCTACTATCAAGAAATGAGAAAAATAATTTTGAATGTCCAGAGAGGGCAGACAATGTCAAAACATATTAAACAATTAGACATGATGAGTCCAGAAAGCAATTTCAAAAACAAAGAAAACAACAACAACAACAAAAAGATGACATCTGGTTGAAGAAAAGGCACTGTTACCAGCAACTTTGGAGTTAGAAATTCTAATATTAAGGATTCTGCAAGGTAAGAGGTGAAGGAATATGCAGAGAAAATAACCAAAAAAAAAAAAAAAAGAAAAAAAAAGAAAAAGACTAACCATGGAAAAGATAGACAAAGCAAAGAGGAAATTAAGGAAAAGAATACAGGAAAAAATGTGAAAAAAATAAACAAGTAGAAATTATATAAAAAACAGCCATGAGAAATCCATAGGTGAGACAAGATTTAAAAAACAGAGCTCCACAAGTTTGCAGGAGCAAATTTGAAACGATGGAAGACAAGATCAGAGAAACTGAAGGCAAATCCTTGAGTATCAATTTTTTGAGGGAAAATTAGAGAAAAGAATGAAAAATGAAGAAAACCTGAGAACAATGTGGGATAAAATCAACAGCAAAAACTTGTGAATGGTCAGATCTCCAGGACAGGGGAGAAAAAGAAATACACAGAAAGCATCACTGAAGATTTGCTGACAGAAAACTTCCCTACTATCACAAAAGATGAAAAGTGGTCTACCCAAGAAACTCAGTGAACCCTATGTAGGACAGAAGCCTAAAGAAAGTACCATTCATTTTTGTAAACTTTGTGCTGACTGAGACTTTTTACTAAGCATTGGACCCTACTTTTAGAGTGTCCTTGATAAGCAGCACTGCTGGTGTATTGGTAACATGCAAGGTTCCCATTCTTGCCACTGGATTTGGGTTCTATGGTTGCATACTTCCCTTTGTGCCTGGTGGTCTAGTGGTTAGCATTTGGTGCTGTCATTGCTGAGGTGTTGGCTCAATTCCTGGTCAGGAAAGAGGTGTTTAGAAACCCTACTAGTATAGTGATTAAGTATTACTGCTATTAATCAATAGAGTCAGCAGTTCAAATCCACCAGGCACTCCTGGAAGATTCTAAACAGTGGTCCTACTCCATCCTATAGGTATATTATCAGTTGAAATTGGCTCTATGACAATTTCTCTTTTTAATAATGAACAAAAAGAAAAATGAAGCAAAATGCTTTTCAAATTTTCATCAATATTTCAGAAGTTTTGTTTTTCAGTTTTATTACCACAAACTAGATACTCAGTCCTTACTGCCCTGGGATAGCCAACAGCATGCTTCTTCCTTAGTCTTAACAGTACAAGGATGTCCCCAAGTCTGAAGCTTCAGGGCTGTCCTGGAAACTTCTCATTCTCTCATTTTCCTTTGCATTACTAAGTAGACAATACTTGTCACTTATCATTCATAATGATTCCAGAATATTTCCTTCCTCATTCTCATATTTTAATGTTATTCTAATATAATCTATATTATAGATGAGAAAGATGAGAACCCAAATTTCCATCACTAATAACTTTCCACACAGTTAAGTAGTCTGAAAGGCAAATTTGCAACAAAGATTGTCTAGCTCTAATCCAGTGCCTGGCCACTTTATTCCTCATGATGTTAGGGGTCAAATTCTACCTATTTGCTTCATATCAAAGGTATACTAACAAGGGCTGAGGTTGAAAACTTGGTCTTTTAAGGTTGAAGTATTTCCCTTAAAAAGGTTTCATCTCCTTCCAGGATGAATTTGCCAGCAGTGAGAAACATATGAGAGAAATTTGGCTTATTTCAGGTGTACAATTTATTGTCCAGTGCTCAGCACCAACTCAAATTCTCAGCCACAATTCCTCAGACACTTTCTTTTCTAGGAGTCATTACCTCAAAGCAAGCTGAACATCATGTCTCGTTGGTAGGAGGGACAATGTCTGGAAACATAGAACTGTGCAGAGAAATTCCTCCTATTGACAATCACTCTCAACACAGGAAGAAGATTCGACAATCTGCGTGATTCATGGGAAAAGGAGACAAACTAATGCCCAGAATAATCTGCAGCGGACCACACATCAGACTCAGAGGCCCTGAGTGAAGCCTGTTTATTTTCTTGATTTGTCCACAACATAGGAGTAGCCTAGTGAAACTGAGTCCCGGTGAATCCCCCATTGTCAAGCAGGAACTGACAATGTGACAACCTAGGTCATCTCCCTCTTGTCTTGGGTCAGTTTATATTTGAATCTTCAACTCCACATCCCTTATCCTTATCTATGTTCTTACACAGATATCAAATCCCAGGACAGGAATGAAGTGACCGTGATGTACTTGCACATGCTGATGTTCGAGATCTATCTTCTGTCACGGTCATGACTAAGCAGAATTTGTTACCTTTCCTCTGCTTTCACCAGTGATATGAGCAGCAGGAAGGCAACAGTCCAACTGCCCTGGTCAACTCTTATCTGTGGTCATGTACTTAGGGCCAAGGTTAAGACAGTATTCCACGGAGTACAAACAGAATTGTCTCCACTCGGCTGATTTTTTTTCTTTCAAAAAGAATTTTAATTTCCCTATAAAACTTTAAAATTTGAGGTTAGTAAATTCTTTCTTCAGACGTACCATACATTAAACTAAATTATTAGAAGATATTCACTGAATAAGTATCAACTATTTGTTAGATTAGAACTCCCGTGTACTGACTGTCTTCTGTTTTTTGCTGATAGTGATGTTCTTCCTAATTGCACACCATTTGAATCATTTGAACACCTGAGACCACACACAAATAAATGCGTACCTAGGCACACAACTCAAACAAGTGGTTCATGAGCTATTTTTGAAACATCAACTGTTAATAAAGAATCAAAAGCAGAAATTAAAATAGAAATTTTCATTTTCAGTTTTCATCTATGAAGTTATAGTTCTTTTTGCTTTCTTATTCTGTAATAAGAACATCCATTTTTGGCAACACTTCAACAATAAAATGCAATTTGGCAGGCTGTGTCTACATTATAAATGATTAACATCATTTTGCTGGTAGAATATAAATAATTAACACAATTTTGCTTCCTGGAGTACAAATGATTAATATCATTTTGCAATATGCAATCAGAGATTGTTTATATCTTTCACCTAGTTAAATAGCTTCTAGAAAAGTATCATAAAGTAACCAAAAAGGAACACAAATACTGTATATAACTTATGTTCCTACTCTGTACTATTCACACACACACACCCATACACACACAAGAAAAGGTGTTTTAGCTGGAATAGCTATGAATTTGGGGAAAAGATAAAATGCGCTGAAAAAAGGGACTATCATGAAGCCATTAAAAATTAACATACTTAGAAATCATTTAAAATATGAAAAAAGTATATTGATGTTTCAATCAGAAAATCAGAATACATCATATGCATGCAGAATAACAGCATATTCCCTAAAGTACATTAATGGAAGTGCAATGCCTAAAACTTTTAACACAAAATATATTTGAATGTAGGACTATGTGGGATTTTTTTAAAGTTTTTGGCTTTGGCTGTGGATATTATAAAAAATTTTCTGTACTGATGTGTATAGCATTTTTAATTACCAAATGTGTTTACCTTTAAAGAGAAAAATATTTACCCCAGAACAAATGACTACAAGAGAGTTTTCTGTCAGATGCCAGTGCTCTAAACTTTTATCTCACAGTGTGTTTGCTTACTTAACATAAATCTTGTTTGCTGTTTTTCAGTCTTCTTCATTACTTATCCTTCTCCAATGAAACTTCTGGTTATCTCCACCGATTTAATGCAAAATTTGAATTTGATAAGCCTCCTGGAATTGACCCAGGTTAGATTTCCTGCACATAGCCACTATCTCTTTCCTCATTTGAACTGAGAATTTTCTTTGATCTTAGATTTGACAAGCACTGGATCCTAATGCCTCTCAGCTAGTTTGGCTGGATATGACAGTTAGTCAAATTCTGTACTGAAGAAGCAGGGCCAATGTGGCATAGTGGTCTAATACTTCCTGTGATCTTTCTTACAATAAAGATGTGAAAAAAACAAGTGAATCCATTAGACATGACATTCTAGGACTGATGAACATCAAAGGCAAAGTTGATAAATGGGACTGAGCAGCAGTGGAGGGAGAGAGCTTTCAGAACTAACAAGGATTACCCAGACCTGATTTGGTGGAAATTGGCAATCTGCAGGCAGGACTCACTGGTTCAAGCATGGTGAGGTGAGTAGTGTACTTCAGAATAATTTTCCAAATCAGGAGAGACTATACAGCAAAGAGTCCCTTCACCCAGATTCAGTGAAAAGTGATATTTGATCATCAAAAGATAAGCAACTTCCACCTGACCTCCTGCAAGGCACTCAAAAAACTCTCCCATTCACATTCCCTCCTCCTCTGCACTGGGTCTGAGACAGACACAGAGACTGACACATCCTCTGGGCCCCAAATAGGATCCTTTACTCATTCTCTGACACTTTCTCAGCCGTGGAGAGGGAACAAATTAACAAACAGAAAAATAATCTCCCAGCTCCCCTGAGCCAGCAACTCAGGGCCAGAACAGTTCCTTGACCTAGGTACAGGCTTAAGGGGTCCATGGAATCTGGATATCTTTCACCCCAAAAGAGAGTGCTGTGGGCCCACTTCAGCAGCATAGGCCATCATTATCAGAGTAAAACATAGTTTATACCTGAACTCTAATTTCACTGTATCAGCTATTTGGTAGAGAGGAAGATTCTTGATGTTTGAAACCATACTACCTATCAAGCAAAGTTCTCACCCACACATGGCAGGAACCTGAGGATAGTGTCTCCATCCATGCCACCTAGCCATCCATGACAGGTGTCCAAGGATAAGAGGTGCCTCTCAGTCAGTCTGACATCCAGCAGCATTGGACATCTATAGTTTTGCTGTAGAACTCATTCACTGATGTGATCTAGGCAACAGGGACATGCCTTCCACTCAGACTCTCAGGGCCAGCAGTCAGCCTCCACTCCTTACCTTCATCAGTGCCTTATTTCCAATGTAGCCAGATGCCTGTGCTTATAACAATCACTTCTGCCAATCTAGGACTGTAGGTGAGAGCCTACACCACACACATGATGACCAACTAACTGGATACCTGAGGTGAGTCCAAACAAGAAAAGGTAACAGAATCTGGGGCTCACATGCCTAGTAACAGCTCTAACCACTTGACCTTAGAGCTTCAAATACACCAATAACCAAACTAGTTCACACAACCAGTCTACCTGGTCATATGAAAACCAAACCAGCCAAACAAAGAAGCTAACATAGTAAGTAATCGTAAAACAAATAAATACAAAAATTTATTGAAAGCTTGGAGACAACAATAAAATCACATAAAGAGGCATATCACAATGGCTTAAGGAAGCTCACAGAATAAAGAATGAGAAATCTTCCAGATGAAGGGTATGCTCTGGAATTGCTGGAGGCAGAATATAAAAGATTAATATACAGAACTCTTCAATGATACCAGGCAAAACACAGAACAAGCCAATAAGTACAGAAACATAGCAATTGAGCAATTCAAGAAGGTTAAAGATGAGCATAATGACAAATTTAACCGGTTGCAAGAATCCATAGAGAGACAGAGAAGAGAAATCCGGAGGGTTAGCTACAAAATTTCAGATTAGCCAACTAAGTAGAAAGTTGTAAGAGTAGAATGACGGCAGTGAAACTCAGAATTACTCAGACGGAAAACAAGAAATTGCCTGAAGGCACAATACAAACTTACAGGTTGAGTTCTGCCTCACCAACACAACTACCACCCATCCTCTCTAAGTAAAATCATAGAAGCAGGATTTACAACATGTAGGAATAGCACACAATACTGGGAATCATGACCTAGCCAAATGGATACACACATTTTGGGGGCAACATAATTTAAACCTTGACAGCTCCCAAGAAGGTAAAATAATTAGAAATAACCTAACCAGAGATGCAAAAGATCTATGTAAAGAAAATTATGAGACACTACTGGAAAAAAAAAAAAAAAAGAGACCTCTGTAAGTGGAAAAACAGAAACAGTTCATGGATAGGAAGACTCAACATTATGAAAATGTGTTTTCTACCCGAAGTGATCTATAAATGCAATGCAATCCTGATCCAAATTCCAGTGACATTTTTTAAAGAGATGGAAAAGAAAATCACCAGCTTAAAACGGAAAGATAAGAGGCCTCAGATAAGGAAAGCACAACTGAAGAAGAACAAAGTGAGCAGCCTCACACTACCTGACATTAGGATGAATTTTCCACCACAGAAGTCATAATGGCCCTTTACTGGTACAACAACAGACAGACAGACAAATGAAACAGAATTCAGAATCCAGGCACAAAATCATCCACCTGTGAAGAGCTGATATTTGATAGTGGCCAAAATTCTGTTAATCAGGGAAAAAACAAGTTCTCTAAAACATAGTGTCAGATAATTGGATTTCCACAGGCAAAATCTGAAGGAAGATTCACATCCCACACCATGCACAAAAGCCATAAAAACAGATCAAGGAACTAAATGTAAAATCTAAGATGATAGAGACTGTGAAAGAAAAAATAGGGGCAACACTAGGAGGCCTGCTACGTGGCAAAAAAGGAATATAAAATGTTGCTAACTGCACAAACATCAGAATAGAAAATTGATAACTCCTAAAAATTAAAGACTTAAGCTTGACCAAGCCAAGCCAAGCTTGACCAAAGACTTCACTAAAAAAGGAAAAATGCAGACTGGGACCAAATTTTTAGATATGACAAAGTCTACTAGTGTTTAGCCTCTAAAATCTACAAGATATGGCAAAGTTTCCAAACAAAAAGACAAATAATCCAGTTGAACAATAGGTAAAAAACACGAAGAAGAAATTTACCAAAGAAGATATTCAGGAGACTAACAGATACATCAGAAATGAATGCTCACAAGCATAAGCCTTTAAAGAAGTACAAATCAAAACTAAAATGAAATATCACCTCACCCCCAAAAGGGTGGCATTAAACTAACAGACACAAAATGATAAACGTTGGAGAGGCTATGAGGAGACTGAAACACTGCTAGAAGAAATGTAAAATTGTACAGCCACTTTGGAAATTGACTTCTACTTCCTTAAAAAGCTAGAAACAGGGATACCATATGATCCAGCAGTTGTACTTCCTGGAGTACATCCTAGAGAAATAAGAGCTGTCCCATGAATAGATACAGGCAAAACCATATACTTTGCAGCACTGTCCACAACAGCAAAATGATGGAATCAACCCAGAAGCCCATCAGTAGATGAATGGATAAACAAAGTGTGATATATTTGTACAATGAAATACTATATATGATAGACAATAATGATGAAATTGTGAAATGTTATATAATATGGAGGAAACTGGAAGACATTGTGCTGAATGAAATTAATCATGAAAGGACAAATATTGTATGAGACTACTGTTATAAGAAATCAAGAAAAGCTTTAAAAATAGAAGAAAACATTGTTTAATGGTTAAGAGTGTGGGGAGGGCAACAGAGGGGTATTCACTAACTAGACAGCAGACACGAACTATTTTAGGTGAAAGAAAGGTCAACACACAATATGGAGAAGTGAGCACAACTTGACTAAACTAAAAGCTAAGAAGTTTCCTCAATATAACCAAGTACCTTGAATGACAGATCAGGAGGGGGAGGGATCTAGGGACCAAGGTTTCAGGAAACATCTAGGTCAATTGGCATAACAAAGCATATTAAGAAAATATTCTGCATTATATTTTGGTAGGTGGAGTCTAAGATCTTAAAAGCTAGTAGGTGATCGTCTAAGATACATTGATTTGTCTCAACACACGTGGAGCCAAAAAGAGAATGAACAACAAAGACCTAAGGAAAATATGAGTGCAGGAGATAGCAGAATAAAAAACAAAGCTATTGCTTTCAAGTTGATTCCAACTCAGTGGTCCTACAGGGCTGCATGAACCAGAGACTGCGTCAGCATGGGATCCAAAGCACAAGACGGTGTCCAGTTATCACAATGACTGCTCTGACAGGACAAGCAACAGAGCTCCTGATGAGTAAGGAGAAAATGGGGTGCAGAACTCCAGCTCTAATAAAAACACTAGACTTAGTGTTCGACAGACTGGCCTCTGGAAAGACTGGCCCTGAGAAGACATGGCCCTGGACTGTTAGCCCAGAACTGAAATCATTCCCAAAGGCAATCTTTACACAAAGATTGGACTGGACCATAAGGCATAAAATGATGCCTGTGAAGAGTGTGCTTCTTGGCTTCAATAGATGCATGAGGCTAAATGGGCAGCTCTTCTCCAGAGGTGAGATAAGAAGGCAGAGAGGGACAGGGGTTTGGGACGACATGGGAAATAGAGGGTGAAGAAAAGGAGTGAGTTGTAAGAGTGAATGGAGAGCAACTAGGGTCACACAACAATGTGTATAAGCTTTTCCACGACAAATGGACTGAAAAGTAAGCCTTCATGAAAAGCATAATAAAAGATACATATATATATATTATTATGACTGAGTGAAAATGTACATTCCCGTATAAATTTACATGCCCACCTATATGCAGCTTCCACTGCTCTCCCTACCCGGTGACAGCACACTATTCCTCTCTGCTCCATACATGTCTCATCCTCCCAACAGTCTCCTTCCCCCTCCTCTCCACCCACTCTCCTTCCTCCAGCCAGAGGTCAGCAGGATGATATCCTATAGATGTATAGAACCATAAAGTGCATCCAATATATGGTCAATCTGCATGGCCAAGTCCAATCCATTCATGTCCAAAGAGTGAACCTTCATTATGATTTCTGGGCAAGGGCAGCATCAGGGCCAGGGGCCATGTTCCCAGGGAAACCCCGAAGCTGCTGGACCATCAGTTGCAGTTTTTTAGTGGAGAGCTCAGGGTATGGAAATGTCCGGCTTCAGTACCAGAATTACCTGCTTCCTCACACCGCATCTACCAATTCTGGAGTGTCTCTCAACAACCTTCAGTAGTGACCTCTGCTTCTCCTCTGATTTCTATGTGATCTGAATTTCTGATAGACTGCATCAAAAGGAACTCTAGTGATTACGTGTGTAAGGTGATCCTTAGTTCTATGAGCAGCTGTCATGAAGAGTCGTGGCTATTTGCTCACTTTCTGTATTACTCCCCTGTCCCCTGTTTCAGAGATACAATCCCCTTTGCCATCACTGTCATGATTTTCAGAGTAACGAAATCTTAGGGCAGGGACTGTAATCTCTCATGAGTTTTAAATGTACTTCGAAAGGCCAATTTAAAGTACAGAATAAGTGAAAATACCAGAAGACACACATTGTTATAATAATGAATACAATCTTTATCGGAAATGGAACTGTATTAATCTTTAAGGAAAATTCTCAGATGCCCAAAAGAAAAATGCTTAAGGACTAAGTTGTGAGTAGCATGCATTACAAAGATCAGCTGGGTATTCAGCCAGGTGGGCTTCAGGAAGAGCAATTTCGTTATGTGATAGTCCTTATCACCTCATTTTGCTACCTCTGATAGCTGGAAATGTTTTCCCTAGATAAATCAAAGAAATCAAAGACACAAACAGGAACATTTCCACCCTCCATTTCAGATGGTTAAGAAGTAAGTAAGGTGGTGTGTCATTAAGAACAGAAGATATCAAAGGAAGAAACCCAAGTTGCATTGTATACACAAGTGAAAAACAAATCTCAGGGAACTGACTGAATACCAGTTAAGATACTTAACCAAAACGATGCACCATTAGAGGTCATCAGTCACCTATGTCATGAAATTTGCAAGAGAGCTCCCCGGTCAATCAACTGGAAGGGACCCAGGTTTGTGCCCATTCCAAAGTAAAATGATCCAGCAGAATGGAGAAATTATTGGACAATAGCAGTGATATCACAGGCAATAAATCTGGCTGAAGAGGATTAAAAAGCAATTGCCTCAGCACATCAAAAGGCAACTGTCAGAATTCAAGACAGCTTCAGAAGAGGTTGGGGAAATGGGTATCATTGCTAATGTCAGATGCATCTTGGTTGAAAGCAGAGAAAACTAGAAAGAAGTTTATGTGTTCTATTGACTATGTAAAGGCATTTGACTATGTGGATCATAACAAATTATGGATAACATTTCGAAGAATGGGAATTCTGGAACACTTGATCGTGCTCATGAGGAACCTGTACTTAGATCAAGAAGCAGTCATTTAAACAGAACAAGGAAATACTGCATGGTTTAAAGTCAGGAAAGCTGCAGTTCAAGACTGCATAGCATCTTTATGTTGAGCAAATAATCAGAGAATCTAGAATATATAAAGAAAACTGAGATATCAGAACTGGAGGAACACTCATCAATAGCCTGTTATATACAGAAGACAAAATTCCGTTTGCTGAAAGTGGACTGGATGAAAATCAAAGACCACATCCTTCAGTATGCAAAACAGCCCAATGAAAAGAAACCAAACCAGAAGTAACATTATGATAAAAGGAGGAAACACTGAAGTTGTCATTTTACTTGGATTCACAATTAACACCCACGGAAGCAGCAGTCAAGAAATCAAATCTTGCAAATCTACTGCAAGAGACTTCTTCACAGCACTGAAAAGCAAAAATGCCACTTTGAGGACTAAAGTGCATCTATGTCAGGCCACGGTGTTTTTAAGCACCTCATAAACACATTGAAAGTTGGATAATGAATAAGGAATACTGAAGAATTGAAGCCTTTGAATCAGTGTTGCTGAAGAATATTGAGAATACTATCACTGCAGGGAGAAGTGTATCTCCCATAGTCTGCAAATGTTTTCACAAAGAGACAATCCCCGGATAAGGAATCATGCTTGGTAGGAGCAGAAGGCGGAGGAAATAAAGAAGAAAGAAAGAATCTCAATGAGAAGGACTGATGAAGTAGCTGGAGCTATATGCTCAAGCATAATAATGACTGTGAGGAAGACCCCCTGGGCATTTTATTTCTGTCATAGACAGGGTCACCGTAGGTGGAAACTGATCGGATGGCAGCTAACAACAACAGCGCTGCTGGAATGAAAAATACCACAAGAACAAAAAAAATTTGTTACTATCTGGAAGTAAACATCCAAATCAGAGTTTCAACCAGGTCAGTTCTTTCTGTAGGCCTCAGGGCTAAGTTTTTATTTTTGAGGGAATCCTTGGTATTCATTTGCTTGTACAAAAGTCTTCCTGAAGTCCTTCCTCATGTATCTCTGTGTCCGTTTTGGTTTTTGTTGTGTGCATTTGTTTTCCTTTGGGGAGAAATGATGTATAATGGATTTACCTATCTGTGTATTATTCTTAGATTATTATTTACCTTTACATCTTTTTAATTTTACTGAAACTTACTTTATTGTTAGTATTTTATAGTACAGCAAAACATACAACTAGCCAACAAGTTTTACAACAAGTAATGTTTAGCGACATTGATTACATTCTTGGAGTTGTGCAACCGTTCTCTCCCTCCTTACCTAAATTGTTCATGTCCCATTAACATTTTTCTGTAGTCAGTTTGATCCCATGGTACGTGCTTGCACCCTTGTCTTATTCCC
Organism: Heterohyrax brucei; assembly: GCA_028571685.1. Lineage (NCBI taxonomy): Eukaryota > Metazoa > Chordata > Mammalia > Hyracoidea > Procaviidae > Heterohyrax > Heterohyrax brucei. The sequence goes on along the minus strand of CM053142.1, from coordinate 58,132,903 downwards.
AGTTTCAACGGGGAATTCTTGCAGTCTTTTTTCGTTAGGTATGTGTGGTGTCTGTTGACTTTTCATATATGCCCCAAACCACATTAAGGAATTCAGTTTTCTTGGAGGATATAATCAAGAAATGGTGTTGATGAGTTTTATCAAATGCTTTTTTGCATCCATATATGTTATCATTTGATTCCTTTCCTTTGTTCCATTGATGTGGTATACTACATTGATTAATATTCTAATGTTCAACTCTCTCTTCATTCCTGGAATAAATCTACCTGATCGTGTTGAATGACTCTTTTAGTATGTTGTCACATCCCATTTGCTACTACCTTTTGAGGACTTATTTGCATCTATACTCATAGGAGATATTGACCCTTAGTTTTCTTTTCTTTTGTTATCTTTAACTTGTTTTGGCATCAGATTACGCTGCCTTCATAGCATGAATTACAGAGTGTTCTTTCCTTCTCTTTAGTTTGGAAGAGTTTAAAAGGATTGGTGTCAATTCTTCTCTAAATGTTTGGTAGAATTCTGTGATACAACCTGGCCCAGGAGGCTTTTTTTTTTCTTGTAGGGAGATTTTAAATCACTGATTCAGTTTCTTCACTTGTTCTGGGTATGCTGAGACCTTCTACTTCCTCTTGAGTAGTTTGGATACATTGTGTTCTTCTAAGAATTAGTCTATTTCATCCAGGTTATTTAGTTTGTTGTTGTACAGTTCACAATACTTTATCATAATTTACTTTATGTCCATTGGCTCAGTCATAATGTTTCCTCATTCATTTCATCTTTTGGTTATTTGTACCTTTTCTTCTTTTCTTTGTTATTCTAACTAATGACTTTTCAATTTTGCATTTTTGCCTATCATTTGGCTGACGTTGTTGTATTATACACATCCTTTTTTATTCATCATTGGAACTTCTGTAGATGCGGTTACACTCTCTTCAACATGTTTATTTGGATGAGTGATCATTTCTTGTTTCTTAATGTGTCGTGTACTTTGATGGGAGATAGCCTTGGAAGTACTGAGGGTGTTAAGTTTCTCAGTTTTCCACAGAATTTGGTGTTTTAGATGTACTATTTTCTGCGAAGAACTATTAAAAGGGGTGGAGCATTCATCCTCTCCTGGGCTCTGTTCCCGGTTCACTGTAGCTGGTGGTCAACCTCACTGGGTGGTGAAAAAGGAACACGTGGAGAAATAATTTTTCTGCTATTTGTCATTCTTTGTTGACTTTTTGATTCCTACCTATCTGCAGTTTCTTACTATCTTCTTCTGCCCAATTCAAAGGGCTGTAAGCAGTGGAGTTTCCTTGTTGTCAGTGATGATAACTCAGAATTGTCTTATTCTACTGGATTCAGCCTGGTGTAGGCTATTGTAGATGTAATTCATGAGTCTTTCGTATTAATCTATCCCTTGTTTTGTTAGTTTTCTTCATATGAACATGCTTTTGAAGGTCTAAGACTAGAGGGATATCCTAGATGGCCCCTCACAGGCTTTTAAGATCCCAGGTATTGTTCATCAAAGCAAAATTCAGAAAGTTTTCTTTATAAATTACATTATGCCAACTGAGCTAGATGTGGCTGGAGACCATGGTCCTCACAGCTTTCATGCTAGCAATTTGGTCCCTTCCCTCAGGAAGTTTGGATGTATCTATGGAGCTTCCATGACCTTATGTTGTACAAGTTGCATTGGCTTCCCCAGTAGTGTGCAATTTCTTATTCTTCATCAAAGTTATAACTTAACTATTGCCTATTTAGGGTCTTTCCATTCACACTACTCCACTCCCTGGTAACTATCAAAGATTTTTCTATGTGTAAACCTTTTCATGAGTTTTTGTAGTACTGGTCTCACACAACACCTATCTCTTTGTGATTGTCTTGTTGCACTCAGCATAATGCCCTCAAGTTTCCCACATGTTATAAGTCAGTATCCAGTTTTGCTAGCACCATCTGCTAAAAAGACTGTCCTTTTCCCAGTTGTAGGACTTTTGGCCTTTGGGCAAGTTCAGGTAACTATACGTGGAAGGGTTTGTATTTGGGTTCTCAGTTCTGTTCCACTGGTTGGTGTGTCTGTTGTACTAGCAGCAGGCACCTTTGTTTCTAAGACGTGCCTCTTGTAAACAGACCCTATTTCATAACCCATTCTGTTACTCTCCATTGCTTTTTGGGTACATTCAGGCTATTTACATTCAGTGTAAGTATTGGTAGGTTGTAAGTTTACTGCTATCATTTTATATTTTTTTGGTGGTCTTTTTTGTTTGTTTGTTTTGATGCTGACATTTTCTCTATTCCTGCTACTTTCCTGTGCTGAATTCCTTTCACTTGTGGACTTCTTTTACATTTCCTTTGTTTTTCTTCTTTATTTTGATGGGTAGCTTTGTTAGTTTTGTGATTACCTTGAAATTCGCCTTTATTTTCCTAGGTTTTGGTCCGTCTTTCATTACTTGGTATCACCTTACCTTCCACTCTTCATTAACACCATTTATTCCCTTTTTATTGTTCTACCATTGTTGTCATTTACAAATTGACCTCTCTGGTTCCCTGCTGTAATTCTTTTGTCTTTGGATAATCTTTGAGAATTTATTTCCTAGGTTGGTATCCGGCTGGTACAGTCTAGCTTGCTAGATTCTCATATTTGTTTTTAGACTGAAACATTCTCTTTAATAAATCTTGTAATTTTGATTTGGTTTCTATATATGCCCTTAATTTCTGCTTATCTGGAAATGTCTTCATTTCACCATCACATTTGTTTTTTTAAAAAATATATTTTGTGTGTTTTAAATGAAAGTTCACAGCCCAAGTCAATTTGTCATATAAAACTCGTCAACCACACTGCTGTGCAATTCTGACTGCTCTCCCCACCCTGTGACAGCACCCTCCTACAATACTTCCTGTATCCAGTCTACCAACTCCTGTCCCCCTCTACTCTTTCATCTTGACTCTTGACAGAAGCTGCTCAGACAGCCTAATGTATATATTTAAACCAAGAAGCACACTGTTCAAGAAGCATCACTCTGCCCCAATCTTTGTCTGAAGAGTTGGATTTGGTACTTATTTCATTTTTTTTTTTTTTTTTTTTTTTTTTGCAGATGGATATCCAGTTATTCCAAAACTGTTTATTAATGAGATTGTCTTTTCCACAGTTTATAGACTTTGAGTCTCTGTCAAATACCAGCTGCTCATAGGTGGATGATGTTATGTTTGGATTGTCTGCTTTATTCCATTGTTCTGTGTATTCACTTTCGTACCGTTACCAGGCTGTTTTGACTTCTGTGGCAGTGTAATAAATTCTAAAGTCAGGTAGTGTGAGACCTCCTTCTTAGCTCTTCTTTTTCAGTACTTCTTTACATGTCTGAGTTTTCTTACCATTCCATATGAAGTTGGTGATCTGTTTCTCTATTGGGATTTGTGTTGGTATTGCATTATAGCTATGTAGCACTTTGGATATAATAGACGTTTTCACATTGTTAAGTTTTCCTATCCATGAGCAGGGTAGTTTTCTCTACTTACAGAGATCTCTTTTAGTTTCAGGCAGTAGAGTCCTGTAGTTTTCTTTGTGTGGGTCCTTTACATCTTTTGTTAGATAAATATTTTATCGTCTTGGGGGCTATTGTAAATGGTATTGATTTGATGATTTCTGTTTGATGGTCTCTTTGTTGGTGTAAAGGAATCCAACTGAGTTTTGTATGTTTATCTTATAACCTGATAGTTTGCTGAATTCTTCTATTAGTTCCAGTAATTTCTTTTCCTTTCTTTCTTTATCGGAGGGGGTGATTTTTTTTATGGCTATCTGTATACAGTTGTTATTGTTGTCTTTTAATTTGGTATAATGCTGAATTCTGTTGGCTAGCACTTTGTTGAAGGTGTTTGCATCTAAGTTCATGAGAGACATTGGTCTGTAATTTTCCTTTCTTTCACCAGGTTTGGAAATCCTAGTGTTACACCAGTTGAGTGCTTTGGCCACTAATCAAAAGATTGGCAGTTTGAATCTACCATGTGCTCCTTGGAAACTCTGTAGAGCCGTTCTGCTCTGTCCTGTAGGGTCGTTATGTGTTGGAATCAACTCAACAGATACACTTTTACTTCTTTCTTACCAGTATGATTCTCTTTAATTCTTTATATTGTCTGATTGCTCTGACTAGAACCTGCAGCACAACGCTGAATAAAATGGTGACTGTGGAAGTCCTTTTGTGGTTCCCTTTCTCAGAGGAATGCTTTCAGGTTATTTCCATTTACAAAGATGTAGGCTATGGGCTTTACACATATGCCCCTTATTATGTGGAGAAATTTTCCATCTATTCCTGTTTTGCTGAGCATTTTAATGTGAATAGGTGTTGGATTTTGTCCAATGCCTTCTCTATACCAGTTGATAAAGATCAATGAGTTCTTTTATTTTATTCTATTCATTTCATTGGTTATATTAATTTGTTTTTCTATTGCTAAACCATCCCTGCATTTGAGGTATGAATCTCACTTGGTCATGGTGATTTTTTTTTTTTTTTTTTTTAATGCTGTTGGATTCTACTGGGTAGAATTTTGTTGAAGGTATTTGCATCTAAGTTCATGAGAGATATTGGTCTGTAATTTTTCTTTCATTTGCTGTTTTTACCTGGTTTGGAAACCCTTGTGTTACAGCAGTTAAGTGCTTTGGATGCTAACTAAAAGGTCGGCAGTTTGAACCCACCATACACTCCTTGGAAACTCTAAGGGGCAGTTCTGTTGCTACTGTTGTTGTTAGGTGTCATGAGTAGGTTCTCATTCATAGTGACCCTATGAACAACAGAACGAAACATGGCCTGGTCTTGCACCATGTCCACAATCACTGTTACATGGAAGCCCATTGTTGCGGCCACTGTGTCAATTCATCTTGTTGAGGGTGTTCCTTTTTTTTTTTTTTTCCGGACCCTCTACTCTACCAAGCATGCCTGGTCAAGAGTCTTCCTCTTTTTCTCTGACCTTCCACTCTAGAAAGCGTGATGTCCTTCTCCAGGTACTAATCCTTCCTGAAAACATTACCAAAGTATGTAAGATGCAGTCTTGCCATCTTTACCTCTAAGGAGCTCTCTGGTTGTAGTTCTTTCAGAACAGATCTGTTGGTTCTTTTGGAGGTCCATGGTACATTCAACATTCTTCTGCAACACCACAGTTCAAAAGCCTCACTTCTTTTTCTGTCTTCTTTGTTCATTGTCCAGCTTTCTCAGGCATATGATGCAGTTGAGAGAACCATAGCTTGTGTCAGGCACACTTTAGTCTTCAAGGTGACATCTTCACTTTTCAACACTTTAAAAAGAAGCAGACCATGTGGGGGCTGAGGGGTGGGGAGGTGATGGGAAATTGTGAGGTTAGGAAAGTATACCTCACTGTTTACTGAATGATCTGTGTCCTCCTGGGAGCTCTTGAAAGTATTTTTGAGTGTTTCTTGTAGGTTGATCTCCAGTGTAGGTGGGATGAATCCAGGTGGCAGGAATGTTACACTGTGCAGTAGCCTGAGCCACTGCCACTAGCCATGAGGTGTCGGGAGTACAGCAGTGGGGACAAGATGGGGAGCGGGAAAGTGCATCTTACAGGTTACCAGGTGTTTTATCTCCTGCTGAGATTTCAGTAAATTTGGTTTCTCATACTATCTGCTGGTGATCTACAGCCAGAGTCCAAGAAGGTATATCCTTGCTGTGGTAGCTGAGAGGGGTCTTCCTCTTGTATCTGTTTTTGTTTTCTGTCAGTTTCTTACTCCTTTTGGTGTTTGGCTGAGATCTTTTTCTTTTTTTTTTAATTTTTATTTATTTATTGAATATGACTGAGTGAAAATGTACATTCCTATATAAATTTACATGCCCATCTCTATGCAGCTTCCACTGCTCCCCCTGCCCAGTGACAGCACACTATTCCTCTCTGCTCCATACATGTCTCATCCTCCCAACAGCCTCGTTTCCCTCCTCTCTACCCTCTCTCCCTCCTCCAGCCAGAGGTCAGCAGGATGATATCCTGTAGATGTTTAGAACCATAAAGTGCATCCAGTATATGGTCACTCTGCATCGCCAAGTCCAATCCATCCCTGTCCGAAGAGTAGACCTTCGTTCTCATTGGCTGAGATCTTTATCCCTTCATTTGACACTTTGAGTTCCACAGTAGAAGTTTGTCTTTGCTTTACTTAGTCTTGGGGGTCTTTGCTGTGGAGGGACAGTATAGTGCTTCCGTCTATGGCACCATGTTGGCTGAAAGAACATTATTTTCTTGTATTCATTTTTCCACTTTCTTCCATTTTTGAAGCATCTATAGATGCAGTTTCTCACTGTTCAATATATTCATTTTGTGGCACCTGTCTTTGTCTTTTCTTTGCATTTCATTTTTTTGTTGTTTTGTTTCAGTTGCACGCTATTTAAAAAATATATTATTACACTTTAAATGAACGTTTACAGAATAAAGTGGTTTCTTTTTAAACAGTTAGTACCCATATTGTTTTATAATGTTGGTTAACAACATCATAATATGTTCATACTCTCCCTTCTTGACCTCCTAGTCCTCTCTTGCCTCCTAGTTTTTGCCCCTGGGCTGATGTGCCCTTTTAGTGTCATTCTGTTTTATGGGAAAGTCTAATCTTTGTCTGAATGGTGTACCTCAGAAGTGATTTCATTACTGACCTGAAAGGGTGTCTGGGAGCCAGCTCTCAGGGCTTCTCTAGTCTCTGTCTGGCCAGCACATCTGATATTTATGTGAGTTAGAGGTTTTTTTCCTACATTTTTCTCCAGGTGTTGGGGTACCACTGCTGATTTTCTAGGACCAGGACCATCTTCTGTGATCCCCGTCAGAGCAGTCAGTAGTGGTAGCCCACCACTATCTAGTGGTAGTGGACACAGTCTGGTGGAGTCCATGGTAGATGGATCCATTAGTCTTTTGACTTACCTTGTATCTTTAGTTTTCTACATTTTCCTTGCCCCCAAAAGTGTGAGACCAGTGGAGTATCCCAGATGGCCACTCACTGGATTTTAAGTTTCCAGATGCTATTCATCAAAGCACAATGTAGAACATTTTCTTTATAAAATACGTTATGATAATTGAGCAAGATAGTTCCTAAGTCCATTGTCCCCATTGCCTTCATCTCATTTATAGGGTCCAACAGAGGCATTTCTGTGATCTTGCCTTGTAAATTTATACACCAGTATTTTCGATGATGTTAACTTTCTCAGTTTTTCTATTATTTGGTATTTTTGTCCATACTTCTTTCTGCAACAAGCTCTTAGAAAGTTGGAACTTTCTTGCTTTTCTGGGCCCGATTCCCTAGTTCGTGGTAGCTGTTGGTCAGCCTAGCTAGGAAGTTTAAAAGTGACAGATGGAGAAAGAATTTTCATATTATGTGCTATCTATTATCGATTGTTGATTCTTGCCTGTCTGAAGTTCCCTGCTAGTTTCTTTTGCTCCTCATTTCAGAGTTCCTCAAAGCAAGCTCACTGTTTCCTTGTTTTATTTCTTTTCTTTTCCTTTTTTTGTAGAGGAAGTTTGCAATGATGATCTGTTCATGCCACCACTTTGCCAGAATCTCCGGTGGCTATTCTGTTCTTTTTTTAGGAAACCAGTCAGAAGTCTTCAAGTTTACGACCTTCCTTATTCTTTATACCCGTTTAATGTGACAAAAGAAACCATGTTTCCAGCCGTAGTCATATTTATAATTGCAGGGGTTAGAGCTCCAATATAATTTTGGGGGGTGCACAATTCTATACATAACTGTTTCCTATCATCAATCTTTTACTCATTCTACAGGCAATGGCATATTTTCTCAACAAGTGTCTAAAAGAATTCAAAACTAATATAGCACATTTACAATCGATCAGATCAAGGATAACTGATAAGTGAACTGAATATTTAGAGAAACTTTTTCCCTGATCAGTCTTGAAGCTATTTAAAAAATAGTGGCTGTCTGTACTTTTGATGCGTTACTAATCTCATTTGTCTACCACGTCAGTTGAAAGTATTTTTATTTCATAGCACAAATGTCTATAGCATCGAACTAGACACAGGGGATCAGTTCAAAACAGCTTATCACTCAGGGCTCAGCAAACGTGAGGAATATTAACATGGTGACACTGTTCCCATGTCTTATAAGGTATCTCAATAAGCCTATGTGGTGGCATTGAATGGAAGGCATTATAATTTCACTGGGGAACCTAAGGTTAAGGGCTCTGCATTTTTGTAGCACGTTGTAAGTAAGTCTGTTCCCCTCTCCTGGGGTGTGAGTAGTCACACACTTATTAAACTATGTTTGTATTGAATGATATACTTTTCTTTTGAATAGCTACAAAACTATTTCTCGGTCAGAGTTTAGATCTTGCATTGTGGTATGTTCAGTAAGAAATACTGGGAGCTCAGTGACAGGGAAGCGTTTCTCTACCAACAACTACCTCAAAATACACTTTCTGAATGTATTTGCTTTATAACCTTAATATTAAGTTTTTGATAATTAAGTTTTGTAAAACTTAATGTCAAGGTTTACATCATAATAAATAAAATGATAGTGAAAAGTGGTGTCACACTTTTTATACCAAAGCAATGTTATGTGCCATAAAAGATAAAGAAATAAAGAACTTTAACACTGCTTCCCTCTAGGAATGAGTTAATGTGATAACCACTTTCCTTTACAAAAGCATGGACTGTGTTTCACTTACATGAATGTTATTTATTTCATGACACTTTCGTTGCTTTTCTTATGCAGATCTTGTATAATACTGTTTCTAGTCATTCACTATTGAATGCTAATTTAGCAAGCATTGTAGTTTTAATTTCAAATTTCAAGTGTTGCAGTATACAAAAAATCAAGAGACTTCTGCATGTTAAATTTTTATCCTACAGACTTACTATCATCACTTTGAAGTTCTTGGAATGTTTCTCAGATCTTTGATATTTTATACATAGATCATGTCATCTGTGAAGAAAGACAGTTTTATTTCTTCTTTTCCACTTGTTCTACTTTTAAAAAATCATTTTTATTTGAAATTTTTCTTTTTTAATTTGAAATGCACAAATAGACTACTCATGTGAGCTAGTTTGATTACTATTGCTTTAGACGCTTTAACATCCTGTCATCAGGTGGTCAGAGCTGTTACTAGGTGTATGGTTCCTGGCATCTGTTTACTTTTCATGTATGTATTCAGCTCTGGTGCCCAGGTAGTCAGTCAGCAAGCGTGTGGTTCAGATTCTCCCCTACAGTCTTAGGTAGGCAGGCATGACTGCTGTATACATAGATAACTGGCTGCATGCATTGAGAAGGGTAGGGAGCTGACAGATGTCTGTGTATCTCTGTGTATCCCTGTTCCTTAAAGTGAGTAGGTAGATAGCTTTTGAGGCAGGACAATGGGCTTGCTGGATGCTCTATGCACTGCTGAAGGTTTTCAAATTCCGTGGACCTCTTATGCCCATGCCTAGGCAAAGGACCTGTTTCCTTCATGAGTTCCCAGCTTAGGGGACCCAGCAGATTCCCATCCCCCCCCCACCTTTGTCTCAAGTTGTTCCCTCTCCAAGTCTGGGGTAATAACTCAGGGAACACATAAGTTGTTCTACTTCCAGCCCCAGTAATGTGTCAGAATATGGAGGGTGGTGTACTGCAAAGAAAGGAGGGGGAAGTGTATGGAAAAGGCAGAGAGGTTTAGCTCAGAGGAAAGTTTTAGAACCACAAGTGGCAGGTTAGATACAAGCCACTTATGTTTTGACAATTGAATGGCACTTTTCAGTTTTTGGAGTTGGGAGTGGGCTCTCCACAGCTCAGTATCTCCTGGTGAGGAACATGCTATCTGTACAATGCTACTTCGCTCACTATGCTGAATGCCACTGATCCTCCTGACTGGAGAAATTTCCCGCTGGTTCAGGTCCAGCCACTCCTAAGTATTTCTTATTTACTATCCCTTTCTTGTTGCTCAGTCTGATTTCTCAACTTCACCTTTTGACGTTCAGGGATCTTCGAAGGTCATTTATAATGATTCTTTGTCTTTTTTTTCGATTTTTGTTGTTAGAGGGATCACAGAGAGCATCTCACTACTCTGTCATCTTCAACTCAAGTCCAGTTTTTAAAGTTTGTAATGTGCTAACATACATTGTATATATAACAAATCACTTGCTATCTTAATTTTTTTATTGTACAATTCAGTAACAAATTACATTCACCATGTTGTGCAACTATTATTACTGTCCAAGTTGTCTAGTGCCTCTGTTACAGAAATACCACAAGTGAATGGCTTTAACAAAGAGAAATTTATTTTCTTATAGACAAGTACACTAAAAGTCTAAATTCAGGGTGCTGGTTTCTGGGGAACATTTTTTTATTGGCTCTGCAGGAAGGTCTTTGCTGTTAATATTCCCCTGGACTGGGAACTTCAGAAGCACAGGGATCATGAGTACGAAGGATGCTATCTGCTTCAGGTGCTTCTTTATTTGTGATATGAGGTCCCCAACTGTCTGCTGGCTTCCTTTTTAGCTCCCAAGAGATTATCTCACTACACAATTCAGTCTTGTAGATTTGAGTCTTGCCTCACAAACACGGTTGCCACCCATCCTCCCACATTAACATTATAGAGGCAGAATTTACTGGTTACAGGAAAATCACACAATACCAGGGATAATAGCCTAGCCAAATGATACACACATTTAAAAAAAAAAAAATCCAAAAACACATTTTAGGGGAACATATTGCAATCTGTGACCATCATTATTCATTTTTAAATGTTTATTTTTACCATAAATGGCAACTAAGTACCTCTTAAGTAGTAATTGCTCATTTCCCTCTTTCTAAATCCCGTGACAGCTACTGTTAAATTTTGTTCTCTGTGCATTTGCCTATGGAAATACTGTATACAAGTGGGATCATATATTACTCATTTATCCCACAGAGCATGATTATTTCAAGTTCATTATGTCTTGGCATATATTAGAAGATGATTTCTCTTTATGGATGAATATTCCATTGTATGTATATGCTACCTTTTGAAAACAAAATCATTTGTTGGTGTACATTGGATTGTCTCTACCTTTTGCTTATTGTAGATAATGCCACAAATGTAAGCGACTAAAACAACTAATTATTTGGTGGCTAGAAATCCGACATCAGAGCATTGGAAAGGTATGCTTTCTGCCTGAAAGCTCTAGAGAAGGATTCTTCCTTGTCTATTCCAGTTTCTGGAAGATACAGTTGTTTCTGGGCTGGTAGAAGCAAACTCTAATCCCTGACTCTTTCACATAATTGACTTCCTTTTATGTGACTATTTGTATCTCTTGTCCTTTTCTTAATGAGACACCCTATCATATTGCATTACGGTCCACTCTACTTCAGCATGGACTCATGTTAACTAGCTATACCTGCAAAGACTCTATTTACAAATAAGGTCACATGCACAGGAAATAAGAGTTAATATTTCATCATCTTCTTTGGGTGTACAATTCAGCTGATAACATGGATCAAGCACACAAATGGCCAGAAAAATAAGTCATTTATTGTCTAATTTTTCATCCCTAACATCCAAGAGAAGGAAGTCTTCTGAAGAGTCTTCCAATCTTGCTTTTGTTTTCTCTTTCTTCCCTTCATAGATGTGACAATGAATTGTGACAAACTGAGATGGAGGGCTTTTGGATTCTCCAGGTATTGCAAGATTTTCTACCTCCTTAGCAAAATAAATGAGGGCAATCAGCCTATATATGTTCTTTAGAAAGTCATTTTAAAAAAGAGATTTTTTTTTCAATAACATGTCATGATTTTTTGTGCAGTGGACTCCCAACTGCACCCATATTTTGAAGTTCAAGCTGAAGTGCAAATCAACTCCAATACTGGTGCTGTGATGCCCAGTATTTTAGTGAAAACCTTCTCTTGTTCCAGAAAGTGGATTGCCATATACTGGAATATCAACAATTCTATTGAGAAACATTGTGGTGATAAATATTTTAATTTCAAGAGTCATACCTGAGTTTGAATGAAATCTTGAATCATGGGAGTTTAGCATTATCTTATTAGGCCATGATTTTATGAGATTAAGAAATTAATTGCCTATGATCTCAAGCCTTCACCATCTGGATTTCCTTATGACATTGTGAGGAAATTTTGACATCATCTGTCTCCTCTTCCCCATTACAGTAATTATTTCCCTTACCATCTAGTTCTATTTTCCTTTACTTCAGTAGAATTCTACTTCAGTCAGAGTTTTCTGCCTGAATCAGTCAAAGAAACCAAGTAGGCAAGTAATACAGAGCAGGATGCATAAGAAATTTTGTGGGGGAAAAAATGTTATGACAAAAAACACCAAATGACAAAAATTTAGTGCCTTTCTTTGTTAGCCACTGGGCACAACTGTAGGTGAGTGTGGGTTGCTAAACAATATGGACTTAAGCAGAGGTGCTGTCTCTCATCACCAGTATCTGAGATGCTTCCTGCATCTTGTCCATATGCAGGTGCTTCTGGAAGAGGTCATGACAAAGGCTTCCTTGTTAATACTCATCATTAAATGGATAATTAGGATGGTCAATAACACTGAAATGGAAAAGAATAGCACAATGTAGAGTCAGAGAGTATTTAAACAACAATGGTGATTTTATGAAGCTAGCACTAGGGTGAAAGTCAAACATTTCCTGGCTGCTTGAGAAGCTGCCTTTCTTACTTTCATAAGCATGCCTTTTTAGTAAATGTTTTTAGAAAATAGTAATTATTAAAATTATATTGCCATGCCTGGAACTTAATACAAAGAGACACACAGATCCAAATCTACAAATCCACTGCCTTCCCTTAGCCACATCTCTTAACAAAGCAGAGAGACATCCTGTTTCTTTCCATATGAATTATCAGTGAAAGCCAAAACTTACATTCTCCCTTGTTTTAACAGCTGTAACGCATTTTCACACTCAGTACTGATAAATATTTTAGGTTAATACAGATAATTGATAACGATTTCACTAATTCATACATTTCGTTGTAACTACCTACTACATGTCATCTGTTGGTTTCTCAGGAATGGACACAATGATGTAAAATCCTCTCATCAACAAGCTTACTATATTGTGAGTCCCCTATACATAATACACCGCAAAGTACAAAGTGATGAAAAGTTAATTGCAATTAAAATATTTAGTTAATGGTAGGAATTAATATTGTATCCCACATTCTCTGTGCATTGTTTTCCTATTTTCTCCTTAGTTTTCAACATGGTTATAAAAATACTACCAGTGACAGTAGCACATGTACCCATTTTTGAGTACGAATGAGATATCACTGTGCTAATCCTGCCTCACGGTGATCACATTATTTTTATCGTGTATTAATATTCCTATGGCTCAAGGAAACACTTCCTTTTTTTCAATCTTTTATAATGAATACCCTTTCTCAAATTCCTGTAATTTAGAGCATGAAGGAATAGTAAACAGCTTTTGTTCACTAGAAGTGTTCTCCAACATTGACAGATTTTTGTCTCCATATGATTCCCTTGGTCTCAGTCTCTCTTAACCCTCTCTATCATTTGCACTGAAAACTCCATATTTCAGTAAATGAAAACCACATGTTTTAATACAAAATGCCACTTTTTCAAGAGGTAAGTGCAGTGTCTGGGCCATGAACAAATATGAAATGCAACGGAGGGAAGAGATCTGAAAACTATTGAAACCTAAAATTTTCAAGGTCTACTAGAGGTGATGGAAATTTCTGGCTGGGAATTGATAGAGATGCCTTTGATTGCACAAGTCTGAGGAACTGAGCAGGTGCTGGGGAAGACAATAATAAAAATAGTCTTGGAGACATTTTGTTAAGAGACAATGCTAATAGCCACAGCATATGTCCTAGTCTTTGATACAGAGATGAGAAACCTATATGGAAGAAGTAAACTCACCAGTGATGTTGGTTTTCTCTAGAAATTTATAAGGTGTGAAGAGAGGAAAGTATTGGTGAATGCCCAAGGTCACATTGAGTCCCACTTACTCTTTTGCAGGTTCAGTGAACAAATCTTTGCGGTAAATCCAGTCTGAGAGTTTTGTGTGAGCTCCTGTCTCATCTCTCATTAAAACTGGCTACCACTGTCTTTCTGATACTGAGGTAAGTTTTAACAATTCTACAGATTTTCTCCTGAGAAAACTAATTAAAGCTAATATTTTTACCAAAACACTTACACATCGAATTTCAAATAGCGAACATTTTTGCTTAGGCCATCTATGACCTTCATGTCCTCTGAAGTCAACTGGAATTCCAAAACCTATCAAGAGGTAGAGAAAAATGCTTTAAATTATCTTTAGGTTATAAAATTCCCAATAAACAGTATCCAAGACAGTCATTAATATAAACAAAAATACAGCTAGCTTCAAAACGAATGAAAAAAAAATCAATGAATTGACTAAACAATAACAAACACCATTTAGAAACTAAAACACACGTGAAGATTCTGTTTATGTCAGCAGAAAAAAGACATACTTCCTTGAAGAAAACTTACAGGAAAATATCAGTTATTTGTGAAGAAGACTTTAAATTGCAATTAGAGAATATATAAAGAGAGTTAAATAGAGTGAATAAATATCTTGTTCTTATATAGGAAGGCTTAGTAATACAAAAGTGACATTTGTTTTAAATTAATCATTACTTGATCATAATTAAAAAACCTAACATTTTTGAGAATGAAAAGAGAGCTCTAAACCAAGTGAAGCAATGGTTGTCCTGGGATAGGGGTACACTGGGGCACTCTCAGACAAGTCAAGATCTGTGATTTTCCTATCCTTGCATCATTTGCCATACTCTGTTTAGGCTACATTATTTTTGTTTAACATATTGATGAATAAGTTTCAAAGAGCAAGGCACAAAGGCTGGAGTGTTCTCAAAGTTGGAAATAGGATTGTATTAAGTTAATCATGAAAGGACAGATATTATCTGAATCCACCATGTAGCTTAGACCCTGAAATAATCATGAACTGAGGGCCACAGTGGCACGGTGGCTAAAGTGCTTGGCTGCTAATCGAGAGGTTGGTGGTTTGAACTCTCTCTTTAACTCTCTTCTCCTACTCTGTAGGAGAAGGATGTAGTATTCTGCTTCTATAAAGATTACAGCCTTCGAAACTCTATGGGGTATCTCTCTTCTGTCTTTGCTGATTGGTGTGAGTTGGAATTGACTCAGCAGCAGTGAGATTAGTGTTTTTTTTTTTTTTTTGAATGAACTGTGCCAGGGAACTGAAAAGCAAATATTAGCACTAAGCTGAGAGAAGTAGAAATTAGGGTTGGAACTTGGAGTAACGAGAATATTTTTGTGTTAGTTTTTATCCTACATGCATACTGTCTGAGTCATGAAAGATTCTTAAGCTTTGAAACTAATCTAGAGTGATTTTGGGCTAGTGTTGGGATGGCTAAGCTTACATGTCACCCTGGGTAGGCCATGATTCCTAATGGTTTGGCAGATATTATTTAATCACCCTCCATTTTGTGATCTGATGTAAGCAGCCAATCAGTTGAAAGAGAAGTTTCCTTGAGGGTGTGTCTTGCATCCAATCTGTATGGATGTTCTGGCAAAGCTCGCTCTCTATTGATCTACATCTGACACATCATCCTTTGAACTACAGCTCTTATGACGTCAGAGTCAACCATCTGATCTGCAGATTTTGGATTCATCAATCCCACAGCCTCATGAGCCAGCAGCATACAATTTGAGCTGCATACTTTGAGTTCAACAGCTCCTGATGCTATGTGAGACAAAGGAAGCCTCTAGCCTGCCAGAGAACCATGGAGTTGGGGCTTGTCAGCCTCCCCAGTTGCATGAGGTATTTTGTTGAAATAAATCTCTCTCTCTATAAATATTTCCTTCACTAATTTTGTTCCTTTACAGAATCCAGCCTAAGTGAGGTGATGTGCTCGTGTCTTTAAGAGCATTAGGCACCTCTTCTCTGGGTTTTGGAGAATCATACCTTTATCTATGGTGTCAAAAACTCCACAGAATGGTTAAGAAGAAAATGAGGAGCTCACAGATAAAACTAAACTAAACATGTATAGAAAGAATTCAACATAAAAGAGAATCCACAGGTGTAAGAGATGAGAAAACAAATTCACAAGGATTATTAATGAGGGCATTTGTAGACTGTAAAATAACTTTTACTATATGTAAAAACATATACACATTTGAAATTATATAGTGATTATGAAAATTATTAAAATAATTATAGAGGACTTTTAGACATAAAAATTTGGTATTAAAAACATAAAGGACTGCTTTATTCTTATATTGGAAGTAGCCAATAAACACATTGTGATCATTAGTGGTTACAGATATGCTAATCAAAAACTACAATACACAGGCAAAAACAGCACCGGTTTGAAAACAAGACAATACAGAAAACAACAAATGTAGGTGAAGATTTGGAGGATTTGAAACTTTTATCCACTGTTTGTAGTATTGTAAAGTGGTTCAAATGTTATGGAAAACATTGTGGTACTTCATCAAAAAGGAATAAATAGAATTACCTTACGATACAGTAATCCCACCCACACTTATATCTAGAGATCTAATAAAAGAGACAGATACATGCTGAAGGAAATAACCTAATTGCCTGAGAATGAGTGAATGGATAAAAAGATATATATATAGCACACACTTGGAATGTGGAGCCAACATGGCACTATGGACAGACTCACTACGCTGTCCATCTGTAGCAAAGACCCCCCCAAAATGAATAAAACAGATACAAATGCCAATCCTGGAATGTTTAATATCAAATAAAGGGATAAGAACTCAGTCAAGCAGAAAATGGAATAAGAAACAGAGAGAGACCAGAAAACGAGGAATGCTGTGGAGTGTAGGTCCCAACCAGCTAATGCAGAGTGGATTTGCCATCATAGGTCAGAGCTACCAAGGACCATAGACAGGGAGTGTGGGAAAGCAACTTCCTGGAGCTCCCAACAAGAACACCCAGTAATCAGGGATATGTTCTTCCCTACCCCCCATATACCTTCCCTCCACACAGCCTCTGCCACTTTCCAATGGACCATGGTCACTGCATCACAGAGACACTAGCTCACTGCAATCTGGGTCCACAATGCCCCCAATATCTGGTTCCCCTAATACTATATTTTAAAAATAATTCTGTTAAATGTTTTGACTTTCTCTATTTCTTCTCTCTCTTTCTCTGCCTTCTTGTCTTTCTTTTCTCTCACTTAACTAGTCTTGTGTGCCACCCTCAACCTTACTAGAGAGTCTATGCTGCACTGTTTAGCTACAGAGCTACTGGCATCGTCTCTTCAAATCTCTCAGCACCATTTTATTTTCTGCTTCTTCTCTCTCCATTCTTCCTTTAGTTTCTCCCTTCCAGCTGGCTGCATGTACTATCCTTGCCCGTCCTGGACAAGCTGTGCTGCACCATTTGGTGAGAGATACGCTGTCACATGACCACCCTGATCCCATGCCACTTCCAATGGCCAGCTACTCCAGCAACATATTTTGTCTTTGTTTTTATGTTTCTTCTCTCTTTATGCCTTCCTTCCTCTCCTTTCTCTTGTCCACCTAGTTGCAAAAACCATCCCTGCCTCTTCTTAAAGGTCTATGCCACATTGCTTGATTAAAGGCACGGGGACTTCATGGGTCCCTGCTATTCCCACTGCCCAGTTCCCTCAGCATCATTTTTGTTCTACATTCCTCCCTTCTTTTCCTTTCTACCATTTACCTAGCTCTGTTCCCTGCATCGCCATCATGATGGCTCATGTCAAACCACATAGCTGGAGAGCCATTGGTACATGATGCATGGCCTTCCCAGGTCCTGCACTGCTTCCATAGACTGGCTCCTTCAGTATCATATTTTTTATCTTTTTCTTTCTCCCTTTTCATTCTCCCTCCCACTTAGGACCTGGTACTGCCTCCACCTGTTCCTGAGGGGTCATGTTGTGCAGCCTGATGAGAGAAACATCAACTCACCAGCATCTTATTTCACCTCATCCCTAACTGCTGGCTCCTTTTGCAAAACAGTGGTCTAATTTTGTTGTTGTTGTGACTTATGTTTTCTGTGATCTATGTTTTTATGTTGTCATTTTCTGTTTTTTCACTTTATCCCTTAATTCCTTTCCTTTCTCTTGCCAACCTTATTCTGTGCACCACCTGTGTCCCATCTTGATAGGTGGAGCTGCAATGATCAGCTAGATAGCCACCAGCAGAGGCCTGCCTGAGGTCTGCCTCTCTCTCACCTCCTAAATTCAACCATACTGCTGCTAAATCTACTTTCTTCCATTTCATGTTTCTTTTTTCTTGTTTTTACTTCTATTTCTTTGTCTTACCCACTTAGCTCCGTATAGCATATTCTCTTCCTTCCTGCCTGTCTATCTGCCCTGAATGCAAAGCACAATGCTCCTGAACGGCACAAGTGAGAACTCCTGTACTAACTGCCAGGCTGCCATGCCAGCCCTAATTCATGCTGAAAACCATTCCCAACCCTCACTCCCTACTTGACCTGCTTTGATACACCACAGCTGAGTACTAAGACATGCTGACTAAGACAAAGAGTTGAGAAATATCATGCCCACCAATGAGCAAGCAATAAAACACTCCTAGCCCACCTATCCAGACGTAACCAAATAAAACAAATAAGAAGAACACAACAAAGAAATCTACTATTAGGAAATGAGGAAAATTATTTTGAATGTCCAGAGAGGGCAGATAATATGAAAACATATTAAACAGTAGGTCCTGATGACTCCAGAAAGCAACTTAAAAAGACAAAACAAACAAAAAAGACAGATGACATCTAGTTGTAGAAAAGGCATTGTACTACCTACTAGGGATTTTAAAACTCAGTATTCAGGATTCTGCAAGGTAAGAGGGAAAGAAAATGCAGAGAAAATAACAAACAAACAAGCAAAAATTAACCATGGAAAAGATAGACAAAGCAATGAAAAAACTAAAGAAAGTAATACAGGAAAAAAATTACACAATAGAAATCATATAAAAACAGTCATCAGAAACCCAAAGGTGAAACAACAAGATTTAAAACATAGTGCTACAGGAGCAAATTTGAAACAGTGGAAGACAAGATCAGAAATATTGAAGGAAAATCCTTAGGTATCAACTTTTCGAGGAAAAATTAGAGAAAAGAAAGAAGAAAAGCTGAGAACAATGTGGGATAAAATTAACATAAAAAATTTGTAAGTGATCAGATTTCCAGGACAGGAGAGAAAAGGAATACACAGAGAGGATCATTGAAGACTCGCTGTCAGAAAACTTCCCTAATGTCATGAAAGATGAAAGGCTGTCTTCCCAAGAAACTCAATGAACCCTATGTAGGATAGAAGCCTAAAGAAAGTACCAAGATATAGCATAATTACTCTTTGTAAATTCAAAGGTGAAGGTAGAATCCAGAGGGCAGCTTGAGAAAAATGAAAAATCCACATACAAAGAGGAAAAAATAAATAAATTTCTGATAACTTGCCAAACTCAGGCAGGCAAGAAGGTCATGAAATGACATACTAATACCTTTAAAGAAAAAAATTGTCAACCGAGAATAAAACATCCTGCAAATTTCTCACTAAAATATAATGATGAAATTAGAATATTTCCAGATAAACAGAAATTAAGAGAGTATGCAAAAACCAAACCAAATGTACAAGAATTATTAAAGGGAATCCTTTGGTAAAAGAACCAGCAACATCCAACAAATCCTGAATCTAGGTCACAAGAACACATAAGCCAGACAGCAATCTATGTAATGAAGCCTTGATGACAAACTAAAAGATTCACAAAATGGAACCAGAGAGATCAAACTGTTAATAAAAATAATGTCAAAACACTAAAGAGGAAGTGATGTAGGTATTCACCTACTATCTAGTAATGAAAATTTCTAAATTTAAACTTGTTTAAACTTAGAAATGTAGTGGTAAATAAAAAGATTAACAACAAAGAAAATTACAAAGCCTACTGATCAAAATAAAGAAGAAAAACAAAGTCTCAGTAACACAAAATCTACAAAAATGAATGAAATGAAAAAAGAAAACTACAAATTGAACTCTGCACAGGAGAATAAGAACAAGTAAAATGTTAGCATAAAAAAATAAATAAAATAGAAAGCATGATGAAATGACAGCAATAAATTTACAGTTATTGATAATTACACTGAGGTAAATGACTTCAGTGCACTTGTAAAGAGACAGAGTGACAGAATGAATTTTAAAAAAGACAAGAGACACAGCTTAGAAATAAAGACATAAACATTAAAAACCAAAGGAAGGAATAAAATACATGAAGCAAACAGCTACCAAAGAGAATAGGCATGGCAATAATAATTTCAGATATAATCAACTTTAAATCAAAATCCACCATAAAAGGCAAAAAAGGATGTTATATAATAAGTAAAGGGACAATCCGCCATGATGACATAACCATCATAAATATCTACATACTCAATGACAGGACTCCAAAATATAGAAAATAAACTCTAGTAACACTCAAAGTAGAAACTTACGGCTCTACAACAATAGGAGACTTCAACACAGTGCTCTTGGTAAAGGACAGACCACCCAGAAAGAAACTCAGTACAGATACAGAAAATCTTAAGACCAGAGTCAACTTTCTTGACCTCATAGATAATACACAGAACACTCTACCCAACAGCAGCAAGTTATACAGATTTTTTTCCCATCACACATGGAATGTTCTTCATGATAGACTACATGTTAGACCACAAAGGAATCATCAATAAAATCCAAAACATTGAAATAATGTAAAGCTGCTTCTTTCATCATAATGCCATAAAAATAGAAATTAATAACAATAAAAGTAAGGGGAAAATCTAACATGAAAACTAAACAGCACCTTGCTTAAAATCCATGGGATAGTAGAAGAAATCAAAGAGAATAAAAAGCTTCCCAGAATCAAATGAGAATAAAAACATATCATAACAAAACCTTTGAAACACTAGTGAAACAGTGCTCAGAAGTCAATTGACAGCAAGAGAGACATACATCATAACAAATGTTATGATGCCAAACGTTAGGTATGCAACTTGAGCAAATAGGAAAAGAAGAGCAAAAGAAACACACCCACCAGAAGAAGGAAATAATGAAGACTGGAGTGGAAATAAATGAAACAGAATAGAAAAACAATAGACAGAATCAACAAAGCCAAAATTCGGTTCTTTGAAAGGATGAACAAATCTACCAACCATTGACAAAACTGACTGACAAAAGAAAAATAGTACACGAAGCAAATAAACCAAAGAAGAAATGAAATGAGGGACATCACAACAGATTGAACTCAATAAAAAGGATCATAATAAAGTTGTATGGAAGATTATATTCCAACAAATATAAAAAGCTAGCAGAAATGGACAAACTTCTAGGGACACACCACCTACCTAAACTAACATAAACTGAGGTGGAAAATTTGAACAGACCTATAACAAAAGAACAGATTGAAAAGATAATTAAACAGAACTCCCAAGGAAAAAAATTCTTGGTTCAGATGGACTCACTGGAGAACTCTACCAAACACTCAGAGAGGAGTTTGCAACATTACTACTCAAATGTTGTTTGAACGTAGAAAAGGAAGTGATACATCCAAACTCATTTTCTAAACCCAGCATAACCCTAATATCAAAATAAGGCAAATACACCACAAAACAGGAAAATTAAAGACCAATATCTTACCTGAATATAGGTGCAAAAATTCTCAAATAAAAAGTCCCAGCCAATAGGATTCAGCATCACATAAAAACATAATATGCCATGACAAGACGAAATGCATATAAAGTATGCAAGGATAGTTCAACATTAGAAAATCAATTAACCTTATTTACCAGTAAATAAAACAAGAGTCATGTGATCATCTAATTCACACAAAAAAGATATTCTGTAAGTCCAACAAATATCCTGATAAAAACTCTCAATAAAATAAGTATAGAAGGGGAATTCCTCACCCTAACGAAGGATATGTACACAAAACCAACAGCCAACAGCATTCTCAATCCAGAGAGGCTGAAAACATTACTGACAAGAAAAGGAACAAGACAAGAGTGCTCATTATCATCACTTGTATTTAATATCTTGCTGGAAATTCTAACTGGTGCGATAAAACAAGTAAAAGAAATCTGTAAGGAAGAAGTAAAGGCATCCCTATTCACAAGTGATATGATAATATAGAGAGAGAACCCAAAAGACTCTACAAGATAACTACTAGAATTAATAGAAAGATCAAGTAGAATAGCTGGATAGAAGACAAACATACCAAAATCAGTTAGATTCCTATACACTAATAAAAAGAACTGCAAAAAGTAATATAATTTATAATAGCCCCTAAAAATTAAAAATACTTAGGACCAAATCTAACCATGGGTGTAAAAAGTCCTATGCAAAGAAAAGTACAAAACACTACTGCAAGAAACCAGGAGAAATCTGTATAGGAAAGATGCACCTTGCTTATGGATAGAAGACTCTGTTTTGTGAAAAAGCCAATTCTACCCAAAGCAATCTACAAATGCAATGCAATCCTGTCTGAACACCAGCAATATAATACAATGGGACAGAAAAGAGTTACCACAGAACAGGGGAAAAAAAATTGGCTGTGATATATCCAGCAAAGTTCGTATGTCTAAAATCTGTAGGAAAATGCAATATTACTTCTATAATAAAATAACAAATAATTTAATTAAAAATGGACAAAGTATGTGAGCAGACACTTCACCAAGCAAGACATTCAGGTGGCTAACAGACGCATGAGGAAATGCTCCTGCTCACTAGCCATTAGAGAAATGGAAACAAAAACTAAAATGAGATACTATTTCAACCAGACATTACTGGCAGGAATGAAAAACAAACAAACAAACAGAAAATAACAAATACTGGAGAGGCTGTGGGGAGTTTAGAACTCTTATGCACTGCCAGTAGGAATGTAAAATGGCATAATCAATTTGGAAAATGTTATGCAGCTTCCTTAAATAGTTAGAATTAGGAAAAAAACATGATTGAGCAATCCCACACCTAGGAATATATCCTAGAGAAATAAAAGTTATCATGTGAATAGACATACGCATACCCCCATGTCCACTGGAGCATTACTGACAATAGTAAAAAGACAAACAATCTAAGTGGCCATCAACAGATGGATGGATAAACAAACTATGGCACATATACACAATGGAATATTACTCAGTGATAAAGAACAATGACAAATCTGTGAAACATCTCACAACATGGATGAATCTGGAGGGTATGATGCTGAGGGAAATAAGTCAATTACTAAAGGAGAAATATTGTATGACACCACTAGTATAAAAAACTCATGAAAAGATTTATGTGCAGAAAAAAACAATTTTCCATGATTAAATGGCAGGACATGAAAAACACTATCTAAACAATAGCTTAATGATAACTTTTATAAGACGAATACAATGCTCAGTACTGAGGAAGTGAGCCCAACCTGATCAGCACAAAGTGTTAGAAGATTCAAGGGCAGATACAAACTCTCTAACTACTGGATTAAGGGCAGGAGACCATGGTCTCAAGGGACATCTTGCTTAACTGGCATATTTTATAATGAAAATGTTCTACATCCTACTTTGGAGAAAAGTATCTGGGGTATATAAAGCTTGTGATCAGGCATCTAAGATACTTCACTGGTCCCAAACCATCTGGAAGAAGGGAGAATGAAGAAAACCAAACACAAAAGGCAAAGATGCTTCCAAAGGACTAATGAACCACAACTATCACAGCCTGCATCAGACTGAGTCCAGTACAATTAGATGCCTGGCTACCACTACTGACTACTTGGACATAGATCACAACACAGCATACTGGACAGAGCTGGGGAAAAATGTAGAAAAGAACTCTAACTCATAAAAAAGGCTAGATTTACTGGTCTGACAGAGACTGAAGAAAGCTAAGAGCATGGCCCCTGGATACCCTTTTAATTCAGTACTGAAATCACTTCTGAAGTTCATTCTTCAGCCAATGATTAGACAGTCCCATAATATGAACAATAATATGGCTTCTCAACCATGTATGTGAGAGTAAATGGTCAAACTAGCCCAGAGGCAAGGACAAGAAAGCAGAAGGGGAATGGAAATCTGCATGAATGGAAATGGGGAACCCAATTTCTACAAGGGGGGAGTGATGACATCACAGTATTGGTAATCAGCATCACAAAAATAGGTGGATAAATTGTTTAATAAGAAACTAATTTACTCGGTGAACCATCACCTAAACTGAAGCACAATAAAAAACTTACTACATACATGCAGTGGAATACTACACACCCATAAACAACAATGATATAATAACATATCATGGATGACTATGGAGGTCATTATGATGAATGATGCAAGTCAACCACTAAAGAACAAGTGCTGCGTGATCATACTATAAAAAGACATGTGTATACAACATATGCACAAATACCAATGCTCATTGGTAGTTATCAGGCATGAGTGGCGGGGAGGACAGTGAGAAGCTCTCTTAAGATATTAGACATCTGCTATTTTGGGGGTTGGCAAAGATAATTTCAAATAAGGGTGATGTGTACATAGCTTGACAAAGCTGTATAATGTAACTGAAGTGCACAAGGGAAAAACATTTTCAGTAAAGTGTATGACAAACACATTTTTGCAACAAGAACAGAAATTATGCATGTGGTTACCAAGAATGTATATAGGCATGAAAATACGAATATGTTGGTTCGGATGCATACACAGGTGCGTTTGTCTACAGGCATCCGTATATATATATATATATATATATATATGAGTGCATGCATGGGTGTTCATATACAGAATAAACCACAGTGGGGACACATTAAACGTAATGAAACGCATTGCAAAACTGATTTTCTCAGTTTGAAGACTTAGGAACATAGTCCGTGTAACAAATCAGTTAACTGACATAGGAAAATGTCCTACATCCCACTGTGGCCTGTAGAAGGTAACGTTTTAAGAGCTTGTGAGAGGCTGTTTATTACAAAATGGAGAAATGATCAAAGAGCTTCAGACAGGCTTCATGTGCAATTTCATAACCTAAATGGTCCTCAGGTGTTCACTTTATTGAGACAGCTAACTACAGACGTCCTTGACATACTCTTGTGTTTGTGAAACACTGTACATTTTAAAAATATGTGGCAAGTGAGCAGACTCAATTGACACATTTGTTGCATTGATGACACAAGCTTGACTTTAAAATTCTGTATCTGCTCAGATAAAAATGAAAACTTGTGCCTCTGAAATCAGTACTTGAAAGTAATATTACATCAGTCTATATGTTTTGCAGCAATTTTTAAAGAGTATGTATACCTTTATATGAGACACAATATCTGGGAAGCTGCATAGGAGCAGACTAGCAGAGACTGGGATGAAAAGGAAGACTGGGCTGTTGGGGACTGAAGAACAGACTAGAAAAATTATTTTCCCCCTCTAGTATCTTTTATGTGATACAAAATTAAAAAAAATATATAAACCAGATAGCAACATTTTTGATTTTTTCAGGAATGATGTTTCTTTCTGTTGAGACTCAGGTAGAAGAGACTGTCATCAGAACCTTGGTCTGCATGATTCAAAGACCCTGGAGATTAGATAAAGATCATTCACACACACATGAGGAGACAGCGACACTGTGAGCCTTCCACTGGTTCCTGGCAAAAGAATCCTGGAGTATCATGGAAGGAAAGATCACCAGGTCCAATTATTCCTGTTTGGAAATGAAGAAAATGGTATGCCTGATGCACAAAGTTGCAGAGTAAATTGAAGGGAAACGGAGAACATAAATCTCTGATTTTCAAAATCCTTCTCCTTGCAGCCATGTGGCTGCACTTGGACACGAAGAAAAACCCTAATGAATGTACATAAGGCACGCGCTCATGGGAAAGGCGGGGGGAAATCACTATGGCCTTGAGGCATCTTGAGCCTTACAAAAAGAACACTTGTGAAGGGCATAAATTAGGATTCCTGACACCACAGGCCTGCTCTTCACCTGTATGTTCTCTTTGATCCTCTGCTCATTGAAGCTCTTGGCCAGGGCCACGACCCCACGCTGCAGCTGGTAGCGAAGTGCAATCAGAGCTGGGCTTCGATGGTACTTTTTAGCTAGATCACCAAGAACTGGATCATCCAAGAGAACAGGGGTGTTCAAGTCTACCCTGGAAATAAATGCAGAAACGCTGAATACATGAGGCTGAGTTTTCACTTTGTCAGGAGGCTTCTAAAACTGACTAAAGTGGAGAAACAGTGGTTCTCCAGTTGGTCCCTGGACTAGCATCTTCTCTACCACCTGGAAATGTGCTAGAAATGTGGATTCTAGGGCTTTACCCAAATGTGTGAACAGAAGTGATGGGGAACTAGTATTCTGTGTTTTCAAAAAGCCTTCTGGATCATTCTGATGCTCTGCTGAGTTTCAAAGAAGGAGCTTCGGAGTCCCAGTAGTTAAAGTGCTCAGCTACTGAGCTAAAGGCCCGTGGTTTCAAGCCACTCTTAAGAGAAAGATTTGTCAGCTGACTTCTTTAAAGATTTACAGCTTTGAAAACCTTGTAGGGGCAATTGTACTCTATCCTGGAGCGTTGCTATAGTTAGAATCACCTGGGTGGTAGAGAGTTAAATTTGAAAATGTGGTTCCAGGTCCTTGGATTTCCCTTTTTACTTCTCAGTGACTGTTTTTCTTGGTGTAGCCCCAGAGGAAAGAGGATGACAGTCGGAAGAGAAATGAGAAGATTTGGACAGTTTCAATTTTAATTTTTCTAAAATGTTTAAAATTGAATGAGTCCTTACTTGGCTTACTTGTTGCAATCATAATATGCAACAGTTGTACAGAAGTTTCCAAAATATTTTCAGATGGTGATTTCTTTCTAACCTCAATAGAATTCAGGGTTAATATTTTAATGATTTTTAAATATAACCAAAGCTCATGGAGAATATTATCTAAAACCTGTTGATCAGCAAGAAAATGTCAAAATCATGACATGAGCTTATGTCTTTTGTCTGTTTTTTAATTATATATAGATTTCAATGTAGACACTTGTTGATGAAGAAACTATAATTTAGAGATACATGTGCCAAGATCTGGAAACCATCGCCAAATATCTGGGTCTCACAGGACATAGTTTAAAATCATCAGTAACCTAGCCCTTAGAGGTAATGAACTATTTTGCTTCTTTAGATTTAAGTGCAAATTAACAACTTGAATCCTTAACCAACATCCCAGACAAACAGTTGTATAGCTTGCTATCTGTATCCTCTCAGAAGGTATAGGTTCTTGCCACTTCCTTCCCTCACTGAAACACTGCAACGTTAGTCATTTAAAGTGAATTGATGTTTCACAGAAGGAAGGATCTTAAAGGAGATTTTAACGAACCTCTGAGAAACTGGCTGAAACCACCTGCACTTCTTTGTTTCTCTCTATATTAACCCCAATATTGTCACATTTCTTTTGAACATGCAGCTTAGTTTGCGTGTTCTCTTCTCTGCAAGTTGTTGTTTGAATAATAAATGTTTAGTATTGTTTCCATTCTCAGAAAATCTTTTACATTAACTATAACCATAAAAATAATGTAGAAAACATTCCACTGGGTAATGTGATTATAAAGAAACATTTCTGCAGTTTCTTTCCCTTCTATTGCCCAGGCAGTGGAGAGTTAATATCAGGAAATAGGATATGGTATAAATAAAAATGTTTCTTCAGTAATAATGTTTTGGATAGTCCCCCAGTTTTGCTCATTACCAGTGGTCTCGTTGGGATCCCAGAGCACTGTAGGCAACCAGGGCGATATCCTTGGACTTGCAGAAATCCAGCAGTTTGCTCTGGTTGAGGTAAGGGTGACACTCCACCTGAAGAATTTCAAGACAGGAGAGAAGGGTAATTCTTGATCTGGGAGAAGGCAAGATCTGTTTAGCTTTGGATATCAAAACTATACAAGAAAGCCTAAAAGTACTAAAAGACTATGAGTATGTGTTCAAAGGACATAGGAACAGTTTGGTGGGTGGATTTGACTATCAAAAGGAATATAGGATAATTTCTAACATACTGAATAAATAAAAATTTCTGAATCAAATTGAATGAGAGACAGAAAAGTAAAGGGAGTTAAATAAAAAGAGCTAGAGTGAAAGCAAGAGCAAGAATGAGAGACAGAGTGAGAAAAAATTGTCCATATTGAAGGTAATTACTACAGTAATTGCATTCTCTGAAAGTTGATAATTATTCTGTCTTATAAGAAATAATTGTAGTTTATTTTGAGGTGATAGAAAATATTCTCATTTTATAGAAAAATGTCAGGTAAGAAAAGTACAAAGAATGAGAAAAATGGAAAAATCATTATTTGCAAATCTAATCAAAATAGCGGATTTAGAAAAAATCATTAATAGATGCAAGGTCATTAAGTGTAAATCTACTGGGGAACATCTACTGGGATATCGAATTATCAAGCAATATCTTATCAGCTAATTGAAAGAGAAAAAACATATGGTTACAATGAAGAGACCTGCTACCCCTCGTTTAGCCAAGTCCTGAAATGTAACATCGATCGACAGGTGCTTCCTACTGGGAGCAGTTTGAAGGACAGGACAGCCTTATGAAAAAAGCCTTATGAAATCAAGACAGCATCTTGACAAAAATGTTTATAACTGGAATCTAATGAAGTCTTTAGATCAATTGTCTAGTTTACAGAAACTGGGTCTGGAGAAGCAAGTTATCTAATAATGTAAGATGACTATGTAGTAAACCCAGAATACTTTATAATCATTCATTTAAATACTATGGTATACATAAAACTTGAGAAATATAACAAAGAGTAAAATGTGAGCTACAATTTGATACCAATCAAAACAAATAATGTATAAAATATTTTGGATGAGAAATGGGGAAATACAAATGTGGGGTGGATATTAGAAATTATCATCAACTTGCTTAGAAATAGTGATGAGTATGTTTTCACCCTTATGAGACATATGTTGAGGTCTTGTTGTGGACTGAGTTGTGTCCTCCCAAAATGTGTGTTGAATATCTACCAGGTTGAACTTGGTAATATGATCTTTTTTAGAAATTAGAGGTTTCCATTTTTATGCTAACGATGCTGTCACAGAATAGGGTGGATCCTAAATCTAATAATTTCTGAGTTATGGAAAGTCAAAATGGGCACAGACACACAAAGAAGGAAGGTGAAGGCAGATAACAAAGACAGATGCACCTTCAGGGTCAGGAACATCAGGAATTACAGCAACAGCTAAAAGCTGAAATAGGCAAGGAAGGACTCTCCCTGGAGACAACCTGAATTTCAACTTACAGCCTCTTGAATTGTAAGAAACTAGATGTCTGGTTTTTAAGATTACTCACCTGTGATATTTCTTTTATGCTAGCACTTGGCAAGCAAGACAAGTATGTCAGCAGCAAGAGTCACATCTGCGACTTCCATTGAAAATGTTAGGAAAAACAGACACATGTAAGCGTTTAATTTAATGGTTGAAAATCAAGGAGAACAAGACCAAGGTTTAGTCAGCTCCTAGCTGTATCTTATCATTTCTTTAAAAGTTTTTAAGAGTTGATTTTCTCCACCTGGTGGTGTAGTGGTTTAGTGCTATGGCTACTAACCATAAATGTTCGCAGTTGAAATTCATCAAGTGCTCCTTGGAAACCCTATGGGGGCATTCTGCTTTGTCCATAGGGTCACTATGAATCACAGTTGACTCGATGGAGTGGGTTTGGGATTTGGGGTTTTTTATCACTATACATGAGTAACTTTATCCTGTTAACCTGGAAAACTTTTAACAGTTTTTGCTTATTGTGTGTGTATGAGTCATAGGTCAAGAACCTCTGAAAATAGACATACCAAGGAAAATAATTTGAGCATCCAGTTCACGCAAACCTTTTATACCTGTTTGATCCTATCAATGCCCTTCAAGACAGAGGTTCTACTGTCTGGAATATTTTATTTCAAAAAGGTGAGATGAATGGGGGAGAGGACATCAGACCTAATTTTGGAAAAGAAAGAATGTGAAGAACAGAAAGCAGAGGAAGCCCTGGTGGGCAGAGGAGGCTCACCTGGTTGCAGACAGGCTTGTACTTGAGCCCCGGCTTGTTCAGGATCATCTCCAGCTGTCTGCGGTTAAAGTTGGACACTCCAATGGACTTGGTCAACCCTGCATCCTTACACTTCTCCATAGCCTGGGGAAGAAGGGATTCAGAGGAAGAATCTGTGTGCTTTTATCATAGAACATTTGAGATAGAGCTGTTAAAGAAACAACTGTCTAGAAAGGACTATGAAATGGACTGGCATTGATTGTCATGAAGAGTAAAACTAATACAGAGAAAATTGGAAGAACATGATGAGAATAAAATTAATGTTTCATACTTAGGAAAACAGAAGACATTGTTTCACCCTGTCCTGCATTTCCTCTTCTCTTTCTCTGCGTAGTTTTTCCTTTATGCTGATGTATCAAAACATCCATATTAGAGTCTGAATTTCTAAAGCCATATTCCCTTTGTTCCAGCAGTAGCTTTAGACACATTTGATAAACTTTTCCTTTGGGACACTGTTTTCATGGACCTTTTAAACACTGATTCCTTTTGGACCTCCTCATTTTTCAGGCTGTTCCCCTTGCCGGAGTCTCATCATGTCCCTGGGCCCTGATATTGAAACCCTCCAGGGCTCAGTCTCCTAACGTTATTGCTGCTTTATTTCATCTCATTCCCAAATTATCTGTTTATACTTATAATTTTAAATACTATCTAAATGAATAAATCTCACAAACTGATACTTCTATCCTAGACCTATCCCAAACCTATGTATTAATAGATTCCCAGAGTCAACTGCTTTTTAATTGCCTCCACAGATATTTGATTAGGCATCTCAAAGTGAACATGTCAAAAACTGAGCTTCTGGGCTCTCTGCCAAACTGTTTCTTCCGCAGTCTTTGTTTCATTCAAATCTAACACCACCAGCAATTTCTTTAGGACAAGGACTTTAGACTCAAACAAATGCTTTTTTTTGTCTTATACACCTCCTTTAGTCCATCAAAGTATCAGGTTGTTTCTGCTCTCAGAATAGATCTTAGAATATTCACACTTTCATTCCTTCAGTTCTCATCAGGGTTGTTATTTTGTAAACACTCTGTCTGGCTTTTCTGATTCCACTTCTCACCCCTCCAGGTCATCATCCACATGGAATTCGGATACATGTCATGTAGTAGAGCTTTCTGTGGTGATATAACCAGTGCACGTCTATCCTGTACAGAAGTACAGCCAGATTACTCCTTATAAACGAACATGCTGAGACTTAATCACATGTACTCTGGAAACATGTTATCAGGAAGAACCAGTCCCCGATGAAGGCCATAATGCTTTGTAAAGTAAGGGGACAGCCAAAATGAAGACCATCAGTGAGCTGGATTGACATAGTGGCAGCAACAATGGGCTCAAAAAAAGCAACAATTCTGAGGAAGACTCAAGACTGAGCAGTATTGCATTCTGTTGTAAAACTCCCCAGCACATAATACTAACAGCATGCTGTAGGCAACTGATAGGTGCATGTTGCCATTGAATTATGAGACTGAGGAACTAAATTTTAACTTGTATTGATTGAATTAATTTAAATTTAAATACCAACATGATGTAAGCATCTTCCGTGTAAATGCAAATATAGACTGACTCTTCTGTCATGTGAAGCAGTTAAAATTTCTCTAATGCCTTTGAGACTTATAGTGAGTCAAAGTTGATGTCATTCTTATCAAGCCTGCCTTGGTCTGACCTCTGTCAGCCCCGCGAGCTCATCTCTTCCCACTCTTTTCTCTTCCTGCTTTATGAAAGACCTTGCATACAAGAGCACTCTACTGCATGAAAGCCTTTTCACTTATGTCCTCTTTGCCCAGCTTCTCCTCCTTTGGAAATTCCATGAGTCACACCTTACTACAGACCTCTATTCAATTGTCCTCATATCAATGAAACTTTCTTTAGATGCCATTATTCCAAAATATCTGCACTCATACACTTCTCCCACAACACTCTCCACACCTCTAAGAACAATTGCTTTATTTTTTTCCTTAGGCTTGCCACTATCTGACAAATTACACACTTTTATGTATTTTTTTGGTTATTGGTTTTTCATCTCTTGTCATGTAGATGTAGGATCTATGAGGGCAGATACTGTTTACTATGTCCCTGCCCACTATCCACAGTAGTTTCTTCATAATTTTTTATTAATAGAGTAATATCGTAATCCTACACCAGCATAAGAGAGATAAAATACAGGAAGTTTGTCAGAATGTCAACAGTTGGATTTCTAGAAACGCTAAAACACAAATTAACTCATCACCCAAAACACCAAATTACAAGTCAGGTACCAGGCATGTGGTCAGAGAAGTGAGAAAATGTATAGGAAAAAAATCTCTTTCATTTCCTGGCAGTGCAGGTGAAGAGATTTGTGTGTCTCATGTACTATATTGGACGCTGGGGGCAAAATAAGATATTGAAAATTATTGCGTTAACAGTACATGGTGTTCTGCTTAGTTAAGCCTATTAATGAAAATCTGTGCCAGACATGACACTGCTACCTAGTTTAGAGTTATAGATGTTGCAATATTCACATTTATTAAACAAAAAGAGATTTGTTAGGAAAACTTAATTTCAGGTCCTTAAAGTCTGTTAAAAGTCCATAAGATTTATAAAAACCTAATTCTTATTTTCAGGGGTGCTTTAGGGAGGACATAAGATGGCATTTGAAGTTCCAAATATCTGTATTTTTCTGAAATTGTATCAAATCAGTCTTGGGAACACACGATTAGCAAACATATTTATATAAAGAAACTTCACATTTATAATTCAATTTCTTCTGTGTTATTAGATAAGATAGAAAACTATTATCCTTTTACCTTCCAACAGTGACTTTTTATTGTCTGTGCCAGTAAGCTTGGGATTGAGTCACCTTCCTTCAAGAAGGAAGCCCGTATTTTAGTAAGATCAAGGAAATGATATTTAAGGAATAAGTGGAATTCTAGAGGCCCAGGAGAATTTGCTATCGTTCATAGGTTTTCCTGACTTTAAAGATGTGAAAAGTGAGGTTGAAGGCCATCTACTGAATTTCTCAATCAAGCTCACACAGCTACAAAACATAAACCAGGTTTACCTTTGCCTGGCTTCCTCATCTTTGCTGTCTCTTTCAAGTACTCACCTCCCATGTGGCACAGAGATCCACTGTGTCCAACATTACTTTTCCATGTTCATCTCTTGGTACCATCCCCTTCCCAGGCTAGAATAAAAAGAATCATTAAAGTGATGTCACAAAATATGTTCAACCATAGCCATGCTATGAGGTACATATAAGCCGGGACATTAATCTTCCATAAGGTAGGTGAAACAACTTTTCAGATGATAGTACTTCCAAAATATTCTGTGGAAAGAGGCAATGGAAAAGCTCAGTATTATCAGTATCAACAGCTAATGTGAAAGGAAGAAATGACTGAGTAAAAGAACTTAATAAAAGATATCAAAGGACAGATCAAGAAGTCAAAGTAAAGCAATATAATGAAAAATGCAAAGACCTGGAGATATAAAACTAAAAGGGAAAAACATGCTTGGCATTTCTCAAGCTCAAAAAGCTAGAGAAAAAAATCAAACTCCAGGTTGCAGTATTGAAATATTCTATCAGAAAATATTAAACAAAAAAGGAAACATCAAAAGAAGATGGAAGTAATACACGGAGTCACTATACCAAAAAGAATCAGTCAGCACTGCCATTTCCAGATGTAGCTGATGATGAAGAACCACTGGTACTGAAGGAAGAGGTCCAAGATGCACTAATGGCATGGGCAAGAAACGAGGCTCCAGGAGTTCACAAAATTTCAGCTGAGGTGTTTTAGCAAACTGAT
The DNA here is from genome assembly GCA_028571685.1 of Heterohyrax brucei. Taxonomy (NCBI): domain Eukaryota; kingdom Metazoa; phylum Chordata; class Mammalia; order Hyracoidea; family Procaviidae; genus Heterohyrax; species Heterohyrax brucei. The sequence continues at coordinate 58,099,129 of CM053142.1, read as the reverse complement.
GCAGCCTTGGAAGTATGCCAAGAAATTTAGATGAGAGTTACCTGGCCAAATGACTCAAAGTGTTCCTGAGAAAGGTGATCCAACTGAACACAAAAACTATTAAACAATATCTTTAATAGCTCACACAGGTAGAGTTTTGCTGAAGATCATTCAAAAGTGGGTGTAGCAATACACTGATACGCAGTGGTCAGAAATTCAAGCCAGATTCAGAAGAGGACACGGAACAAGGGATATGATTGACAATGTAAAATGGATTCTGGGTGAAAGCAGAGAACCCCACAAGGAGTTTTATCTGTTGTTTTATTGACTAGGCAAAAGCATCTGACTGTATGAATCCTAATAAATTATGGCTATCACTGCAAAGAATGGGATTTCCAGAATACTGACTTGTACTCATGATAAATCTGTAGATAGATCAAGAGGCAGTCATTCAAACAAAACAAGGGGATTCTTTGTGGTTTAAATCAGAAAACTTGTACAACAAGGTTGCATACTTTCACCATACTTATTCAACCTGCATGCTAACTATAATAAAGCAGGGCTATATAAAGAATACAGGGCATCACAGTTGGGGGAAGACTCATTAACAACTAGGTTATACAGATGGCACAACGTTTCTTGCGGAAACTGAAGAGGACTTGAAGTTCTTACAGAGAAGATCAAAGACCAGAGTCTTCAGTGTGGATTACACCACAACATAAAGAAAAGAAAAATCCTCACAACTGAACTAATCAGTAACATCATGATAAATGGAGAAAGGATTGAGGTTGTCAAGGATTTCATTTTGGGGGTATCTACAATCAATGCCCAAGGAAGCAAGGGTCCAGAAATCAAAAGACACTTTGCATTGGGCCAAATTTCTGTAAAGAACCTTTTTAAAGTGTTAAAAAATCAAAAATGTCACCTTGAGGACTAAGGTGTACCTAACTCAATCCAAGTTGTTTTTAATTTCCTCGTGCGTGAGAAGAGAGCAGGAAGACGAATAAGAAAAACCAAAGAATTGATGCCCATGAAAGGCATCAAAGAGCACTGAATGCACCATTCACTTCCAAAAGAATGAACAAATTTGTCTTGAAAGATGTACAACTAGATTCTGCTTTAGAAGCAAATACAGAGATACTATGCCTCCCCTACTTTAGACATGTTATCAGGAGTGATCAGTCCCTGGAGAAGGACATTATGCTTGGTAAAGTAGAGGGTCCACTTAAGAGAATCTTCAATTAGACAGAGTGACATAATGGCTGAAACAATGGGCTCAGACATAAAAACAATTGTGAGGATGGGGCAACCCTGGGTAGTGTTTCATAATGTTGTATATCAGGTGGTTATGATTTGGAACTTGACTTGAGGGCACCTAACAACAGCAACATATATAACTTATGTTAATTATGTCAGCTCTTTACCTTTTGTTTTTAATCAAATGCTTGTCTTTCACGGTAAAGGAAGTTTTATTCCCTTAATTTTCATAACAGTGCATTGCATAATAAGCCCAGACTAAGCTGTAACTGTTCCATTGGAGTTCATTATTCCTCTAAATACAAGATGGTCCAAGGGTGGGTACATGAAACTGAGACAGTCAATCTAGAATCATGAATTATTATTTTGGATCATTCAGTGAGGAAAGAACCCAATTGTTTATGCGAAATTATAACCATAATGACAATGGAGGTGAAATAAGTTTAATTATGTAAATTTCTAACCTTTAAAGCTGTTGGATAATGAATAAGGTAGAGATCAACATAATCAAACTGGAATTTTTTCAAGGAGTTTTCCAAGGCTGGCCGAACGGACTCTGGTTGAAGGGAAGTGATCCAAAGCTGCAGAGATTAAGAAGAAAGTTGTTTTAGGCAATTCATTGATGAGATACAGAAACAGATGAGACATGGTTTGTGACCCACTCAGCAAATTCAAAGTTGAAGTGTGTTTGCCAACCTTGGTGATATTAAGCTAAATTTAGGTCATTACTGTAGACAGAACAAATATGAACCTTCATTGTAATCAGAAATAAGAAGTGTAATATTTAGTTTTTTTTCAGGCTCTTAGTCATTTATTGTGATACTTTAAAATATATGAATTTCATTTTGATATACAACAGAGAAAATGATTAGTGTGTAGAAGAGACAAAAATCCTGCTCTATTAAAATACTTTAAATGAATGGGTTACTAACATATACTGAATATACTGGAGGATATTGAAAAGTACCCGTCCTGGGAGGGCCCCATTACAAGCAATAGACAAAGAAGTGGGCTCCACCTCTTTGCAAGGACTTTAACATTCAACTCCTGTGAAATTGCTGTCTTACTGCTAACATTTAGATATCTGTCTACTGGTTGAAAACTAGAAGGAAAGATTCCCTTTCTTCTTGGATTTCCCTTTGATCTGACCTACGCACATAAATACTATTACTTTGAGTATATTGAGTACACCCAGTATATATCTACTGAAAAATAGAAGGAAGTAGTTAGACAAATGAAAGTCATTATCAAGTAACAATTGTGCATGCTGTCTGGATTATGTTTAGTAGAGTATATAAAGCACTTGCACAAATGTCTAACGCCAATTCAAACCTATGAGAGAAGAATTAGTATATCTTTCATGTAGTTAACTGAAAGAAAATATATTTTGAAGTTGTTAATGTCATAGACAAAAAACAAGAATACCAGATATATCTCCTTAATATTCAAATAGCTCTGTTATGTTGTTATCCATACTGACAGAGGTAAATCAGAATGTTGAGCAATTAAGCACTGTCACTTTGACAATAATAAAATTATCAGACAGCTATGTGATTCTATCATATTTGCAAAATCCAGTGCTTTAGGCTGAGGATCTGAAAATAAAACACTTGAAAGTTATAACAATTTGAGCAAGCAGTGACTAGAAAGCCATCATCTCTATCCTCTTTTGATACCAGTTTTAGCACATAATTATTTGTGACTAAAATTTGTATAAAGAAGCATATTTCAGTAAAGCACTCAGTCAATCAGATAACCAATATCCATACACAATCATTTCATAATTATCCTCCACAAATGATATACTGTCACCTTTGAAGTGCAGAATATGTCTTCTCTCTTTATAATGCCATCAGCTATCTTGCTTCGGATGGCTCGTCCAACTTGCTCTTCATTGTTGTATGCACGAGCTGAATCAATATGACGAAACCCAGCATCAATAGCTATCTTGGTTGCCTCTTCAACTTTACTCTTAGGCACCTGAAGAAAAACAAAAGACCATTTGCAGTTATCTAGTGCATGCCAAGAGCACTTACCTTTACCTGAGTGGACCATTCCTTAGTATCTTGTGTTAGTTTTGCATTTAAAGTACTCGTAGGTATCCTTAGACCATTTCCAGTTTTAGAAATGAAGTTGAGCATCCTGGGAATTCCTTCAGTTCAGTGAAACTAGTATAGTTTTTCATCGGTATTGGAAGTTTCCAAAGTCTCTCCTAGGTCATGGTTTGGCTAAATTACTTACAACATATGGTTGTTTCCAAAGAGATGATTTATTTGAGTGAAGTGGCACCAAGCAAAATCATCAAAGGGACAAGGTGCATGGGGGTAAGCATAGAGAAAACTATTCAGAGGCAGCCAAGAGTTTCTAATGGAGTCACAGAGATTACACGTGATTCTTCCAGAGTAAAATTTTGATAACACATGGAGAATGTTATCTGGTTGGAAGCTTGCTAGAGACTCAATGTCCAGGCTTTTTACTGGGAGCTGGTCACGTAGGCGCTTGCTGCCTAGCACAAACCAAAATGTCAGACTCCCCAAAGAAAGCAGCTATTCGTCACAAACTTCATTGCATGTGCAGGCAGATTAGACACAAGCAGCCTTATCAAAGACAGAGTGATGGGATTCCCTCCTGAAAGCCTATTCCTGATGCCAGAAACGACCAACTGTGAAAGCAAAACTTTCCATGGTAGTAGTTACTATTCACTCACTTGTACAGACAATCTCAATTTTATAAAAGAGCTAAACAGAAGGTGTAAATTGTGTAGTCAGGCATCCAGATTCATATACAAGAAATTAACTGTAGACTTAAGAGATTAATAAAGTAGATATCTGCTCTGAAAGCTGAAAGGTCAATTAGGGTAGATGAGGTAACAGTGAAATTTAAAATTATGATTTGTGTACTAAAGCTTAGACATTAATTTTAGAATGCATTTGATAAGGGATAAGAAGAGAAATAAAACAAAATAATGGATTTGACTCGGGGACACAGAGTGATCACTGTTAGGCTGAAAGCCAAGCCCCCGTCCTCCAACCATTCCCCAAACGGCGGGAGTCAAAATGTCTCATCTCAGCTATTCTGGAGATTCCATTCAAATGAAGACTAGCTGCCGCTTCTTCCCCATAGGCTCAACTAGACCTCTTCTCACCTCACCCAATGAAACAACAAGCCCCTATGTTAATTAAGCGACCTTAATCGTCCACAACCCCATTGGCTACTTGCCAGGGGTGCTGTCCTCAACAAGGTCTGCTGCCACCCTTTATAAACCCCCAACCACCGGGACAGCACGTGGTTTTGCAGACTCTCGGGATGCAAATAAACTTGTTCTCTCCCTTTCTCTCTCTTTCTGGCTTTTCTTTGACTGTATAATTTCGATTAAACGAAACCCACTACATCCAAAAATCTCTAACAATTACATCGTGTGTGCATTGCATCTATGAGGTGTTGTCCTTCTGGCCTCTTACCAGAGGGGAGTGTAGAGTGCAGAGAGAAGGGGACAGTAGATTGTTAAGAGGATATCACATGTATGAAACAGAAAGGAGTATGCTGTCACCAGGCAAGGAGAGCAGAGGGGGCTGCAGATAGGTTGGCATGCAAATTGTATTGTAAACTTTCAATCACAATATAAAAATAAAAGTGCTTTCTAAGTAAAAAAAAAAAAGTTTTTCATGTATTTTTTAAGTATTTCAGAAGCTTTGTTTTTCAACCTAAACATCAGAAACCAGATACTAGTCCTTACTGCCCTCTGATGACCCAGCCATACTCCTTCTTCAGGAGGATCAGGCTGAGTAAATTACCATCTCCAATGCCTCAAGATTGTCCTTGAACATTCCCACTCCCTCATCCTCCTTTGTACTACTCAGTAGACAATGCCCATCTCTTGTCCTTCACATCTCTTAGATATATCCTTCCACATAACAGAAAAGTTAGACTCACAAGTTCACCCACTGTCACAGGGCAAAGTGGTCTGAAAGACAAATCTGAAATGCAGATTATCTGGCCCCTAGTCTAGTGATTTGTTTCCTTGGCTCCCTCTCCTGTAAGGGGAAGCTCTACCAGTTTGCTTCAAATCTATTATACCTTAACAAGGGTCAAGAGTTGAAGAGCTGTTCTTTTAAGACTGCAGTATTTCTACCAAAAAGGTATCATCTTTCCTACTAGGATGAATTTCCAGCACTAAGAGCTTCTGAGGGAAATAGCTCAGTTCAGATACACTGTTTATAGCCTGGCACTCAGTACTAAAACTGCAATTCATTCCCATAATTCTTTAGGCACATTGATTTCCAGGACTGTTCACCTTAAAGATTGCTGTGCATCCGATTTCTTTGGTAAAAGATTTCTAGAATTGTAGAACTAAACAGAGAAACCCCTCCCACTATAGTCTGTGTCAATGCTAGGCAGCTGGCAGACAGTGCTCTTGACTTTTAGGTTTGTCTCTTCTGAGAAGCTATGGTGTTGATTAAATAGGAGGAAACTCTCATGTCTAGGGTAATCTACAGGTGACCACACATCAGACCTGGAAGCACTGGGTGCCTTATTATGGATTTTCTGTAGCCTGGGGAAACTAAAGCCCTCAGGAATTTCCCTAGAGTCAAGAAGGAATCAGGAATGTGACAGCCCAGATGGGATCCCAATCACCCTGGGGCTAATTTTATTTGAATATTCAACTCCAAGAATGGTATTATTACCTCTTCTGCTGCATAGGTGCCAAATCCCGGAACAGGAATGAAGTGACCGTCATTTAGTTTCACACCCTGACATTTGAGATCCATCTTCTGCTTCCTGACTAAGCAGAGCCTCTTTTCTTCCCTCTGCTTTCCCCAGAGATCTGAGCAACAGGAAGGCAACACTCCAAATATCAAATATGCACTGTTATGTAATGTCATGTAGGAGGAGCCACTGTTAAAGAAGTATGCCATGGAATACAAATAGAACTGTCCCAACTTGAAAATTTTTTTTCAAAAATAATTCTTAATTATTCTATAATGATAAAGAAATCATTAATACCTTGGAGTATTAAACTTGCTTTTGAGAATCTATCACACATTATCCTAAATAATTAGAAGATATTCGCTGAATAAGTACTGATAATTTGTTAGATTTAAAAAATATATACCATTGTTGTCATGTCCAACTCACGGGGACCCTAGAAAACTCCATATACTAACTCTTCTTTGTTTCTTTGTGCATGGCAATGTCACTTCTCAGTCGTGTTGCCTTTGAAATGTTAAATGTCTTAAACCTCTTTCTCATACACACCCCCCATACACAGCAAGAATACAATTTAAAAAAACTGTTCATGAGAAATTTTCAACATGCTGACTCTCAGTAAAGACTGAAAAGCAGAAATTAAAAGAAAGATCTTCATTTTAATGTTGCCATCTAGAAGGTTATATTTCTTTCTACTTTATTTTGCAGTAAGAGTATTCAGTCTTGGCAAGGCTTCAACACAGAAAGGACAATCTGGCATAATGCTTGTAGATTTGTAAATGATTAACATCCATTTGCTTCCTGGAGTAGAAATGATCAGCCTCATACTTTGATATGCAACCAGAGCCCTAGAGTTTGTTTATATCATTCTCCTAGTTAGACAGCTTCTGGAAAAGTATCATAAAGAGCTATAAATGAAGACAAATATTGTATATGCCTTATTATCTTGCTCTGCAATATTAACTAAAGAAAAAAAAAACTGTACTGAACTGAAATTACTGTGAGTTTGGAAGAGTGCTAGGATGCCTAGATACAAGGAAATATGAAGCCGTTAAAAAGGCAACGTAAATATTGCCTTTAGGAAGAATTTATAAATACAGAAACAAGGATATTAATAGATTGATTAGAAAAACAGAGTATGTATTATATCCACAGAATAATGTCATATGGAAACATAATGTTTACTAATGAAGGCCACGTCCCCAAATTGTGAACAGCAATTATTTCTGTATAGTAGGACCATGTGTGATTTTTCAGTTATCCTACAGATACTGTCTATAGTTATGTATCATATTTTTAGTTACGAAAAAGTATTTGCTCCTAAAGAGAGACAATATCTAAACAAAAATGAGTTTTTTGACAGATGTACAACACTCTAAACTTTTATCTCAAACTGCCTTTGCTCACCTGACACAGATCTCACTCTCTGCTCACCTGTCTTCTTTGCTACTTATCCATTCAAAATTAAACTTCTGACTTAATACGAAATTTGAATTTTAGAAGTTTCCTGGCATTAACCTGGTTTGGACTTCCTGGACACTGCCATCATCTCTTTTTCTCCTTTGAACCAGGACTTTTCTTTATTATGATTGAGTGGAAATGCACAATCCCATATAAATTTGTATGCCTGCCTATGTGTAGCTCCCACTGCTCTCCCTGCCTGGTGACAGCACACTCCTCCTCTCTGTTCTGTACATGTCGTATCCTCCTAACAATTTCCTAACCCTTCCTCTCCACTCTCTCCCACCTCCAGTAAGAGATGAGCAGGACAACACCCCATAGATGCATAGAACAACAAAGTGCACACATGATATGGTCACTGTGTTTTACCAAGTCCCCTCCATTCCTGTCTGAAGAGTTGACCTCCGTTATGACTTATGGACAGGGGCAGGATCAGGACAGGTTGAGACCGCTGGACCATCAATTGCAGCCTTTTAGTGGAGATCTCATGGTGTACCCCTTTTTATTCTCGTGTTGCCAGTGAGACTCTACTTTGTGAGCCCCATCATGGTTGTTACTGTTGGTGGCCAGGCACAATCCAGTTCTTCTGGTCACATGTTGATGTAGTCACCTACTCACGTGGGTCTGTCTTCTGTGTTCTCTTTCTCCCATTTCATTTTGGTCCTTGGTGAACATCTGTTTCTGCTGAGTTTGGACCATTTGGTGTACCTCAGATGGCAACTTGGCACCTTTTAAGACCGCAGATGCCACTCACCAAGGTAGAGTCAAGAAGACTCTCTTAGCAAAATGCTAGTTATGACAATTGGCCTTGATGTCCCCTGAGAGCATGGTCCCTGGACCCTCACCCCAGTTACTCTGTTTGGTGATAATTTTAATATTTGAACAAACCCAGGTTCTAGTTCCTCCCAACTGGCCTATCTAGGCATGTCAGTTTATTCAATTATCTGTTGGAATGGTCTGGCTTTAGGGCCAGAATTACTGGCTCCCCCATACCATACCTAGCAATTCTGGAATGTCTCTCAACAACTTTCTGTAGTGATCTCTGCTTCTCCTCTGATTTCCATGTAACTGAAAATTCCTATAGACTGTATCAAAAATAACAGTAGTGATTCTGTATATCAAGTGATCCTTAGTTCTCTAACCAATTATCCCAAAATATCTTGACTATTTATCCACTTTCTGTGTTTCTCTCCTGCTCCCCACTTCGGAGATAGAATCCTCTCCTCCATCACTGCCATGATTCCAGGATAAATGAAATCTTGGAGCAGGAATTACAGACCCTCTGGACTTATTGAGTAAATTGAATGCTAATTTAAAGCACAGAGTTAGTGATAAACATCAGAAGACACACATTGTTATAACAATGAATACAACTTTTATTGGATATGGGTTTCTATTACTCTTTAAGGAAACTTCTCCAATTCTCAAAAGATAAATGTTTAAGGATACATCCATGAGTGAAATGCATTAGAAATGTTAGTTGGGTATTCATCCAGACTCAGCATCAGTTAGAGAAATATTACTGTATGATTTATTCTCATCGTCTCATTGTACTAGCTCTGACAGCTAGAAATGTTTTCCCTAGAAAAATGAAACAAAAACAGAACATACAAGATTTCCATTCCCAAACTTAGGTGGGTAAGAAGTAAGGCAGAAGCACATCATCAAGAACCAATGGTAGTGAAGGAAGAAACCAAAGCTTCACTTAAGACAGTGGTGAAAAACATATCTTAGGGGATTGCCTGCGTGCCAATTAAGAAGTATCACCAAACAGACATACCACTGGAGTTGGTCTATATCATGAACTTTGGAAGACAGCTACCTGGCCAATCAACTAGAAGAGACCTATGTTTGTACACATTTCAAAGAAAAGTGATTCAACCAAATGCAGAAACTACCAAGTAATATCATTAATATTGCAAGCAGTTAAAACTTGGCTGACTTTGATCAAAAGATGTTTGCAGTACTGTATTGATGGGGAACTTTAAGAATTCAAGTCAAATTCAGAAAAGGATGTGGAGGAGAATATTACTACTGATGTCGGACAGATCATGACTGGACACAGACAAAATCAGAAATAGATTTACGTGTAATTTATTGAATATATAAAAGTATTAGACTGTGTAGATCACAAAAAAATTATACATACATAGTGAAGAATGGGAATTCTACAAAATTTGATTGTGATTATGAGGAATTTGTACATGCATCAACAGTATTTGAACAGAACAAGGGAACACAACATGGTTTAAAATTAAGAAAAATGTGTGTCAGGGCTACATTCCTTGACCATACTTATTCAATCTGTGCACTGAGCAAATAATCCAACAAGCAGAGGTAGATGAAGAAGACCAGGGCATCAGAATCGGAAGACTCATTAGCAATCTGAAATAATGCAGATGATACTACCTTGCTTGTTGGAAGTGAATGTGACTTGAGGCACTTACTGATGAAGAACAAAGACTATGGATTATACCTCCACATAAGAAAAAAAAAATCCTCACAACTGGACCATTAAGCAACATCATTATAAAAGGAGAAAATATTGAAATTTTCAAGGATTTCATCTTAATTGGATCCAAAATTTACACCCATGGAAGCATTAGTCAAAAAAATCACCTGATTTATTACTTTGGGCAAGTCTTCTGCAAGGCATTTCTTGATAGCATTGAAAAGCAAAGATGTCACCTTAAGGACTGAGCTCCACAGGACTCAAGTCATGGTGTTTTCCTGCCTGGCAGGCATGGGAAAGATAGACAATGAATAAGGAAACTAAACAGGAATTGAAGCCTTTGAATTATGAAGTTGATGAAGAATATTGAATAAACTACGGATTTCCAGAAGAATGAAGAAATCTGTGTTGAAAGAAGTATAGCCAGAATGCCTGTTAGTAGCAAAGATGATGAGACCATACGTCATATACTTTGGACATATCAAGAGCAAACCACACTCTTGATTAGGATATCATGCTTGGTAAAGTAGAGGGTAATGAAAAGTGCGACTTGTTGACAGAATGTCTGGAACAATGGGCTCTATCGTAACAATGATTTTGAGGATGGTGCAGGATTAGGACAGGGCAGTGTCTCATTCTGTTGTACACATGGTCACTGTGGGTCAGAATCATCTCAACAGCACCTTACAACAGTGCTACTAGAACAAAAAGTACCACAAGTAGGTGGCTTGACAGAACAGCATGCCTGGAGGTTAAACATCCACATCAGGATTTGTGTCACTTCTTCTAGGCCTCCCAGCTAGTTTCCTGTGTCTACGGGGAAGCCTTGACATTCCTTTTCTGGTAAAGTTTTCCACATGTATCTTCCCCTCATGTATGTCTTTATATCTATTCTGCTTTTTGTATGTCTTTGGGGATAAAACTTGTATAAAGGATTTGCATGTCTATTATTTGTAGTTATTTTTCTCCTTTTATACATCTTTTTTATTTTTTTATGATGTCAACACTTTTCTTAAATAATTTATTGTTTTGCTTTTATTATATATATACAGCAAAACACACACCAAGAAGATGGAGTAACCACACATATCCTATGAGCCCTCTAACAAGAAAGCACCAGAAAAGCAACTGAATGAATTATATAGAATGTTCTAGGAGCCTTGAATATCAAGGGGAAAACTCAGAGAGCAGACTTGGTAACAAAGACAAGAGAGCAGGTCCGGAAGCAACTAGTTTAGTTAGCTTTAAATCCAGAGAATGCAGAGGGACCTGCTTGTGCCAATTGAGTGGAGCTATGGTATGGCTATGAGACAACAAACAGAACAGTGATGCTGCAAATGGAAAGGCTCTTTTTTTTAGCAGGGAAGCTGAACTTCAGATAGGTGCACATGCAGAACCACAGAGGACTTTCACTTGAGTGTCATAAGCTAAGTGCTTCCAACTCTTGCAGATTTAAATCTTTCCAACAGCTGATCTCCTTTTCCTTTCCCTAGCACTACCCCATCCATTATCTGTTCTGCATCAGTAACTAAACTCTGGTGCTTTATGTTGGCCAGAAGTGGAACTCCTTACATGCATTCCCTGAAATTTTGCTCCTGGACTTGAAGAAGGAAACAAAGGCTGGGAAGGGGAAACATATGTTGGCTCCCCTGAGCCAGGAACATCCCTTACTTTTCTCAATGCGCTTACACCTCTAACCACATGGTCAGAATAAAAATAATGAAGAATCACTGAGATTTATGTGAGACTGTATCAAGAGAAATAATTAACGAGTGATTGGAGTCCAGAAGAGAGTATGTAACAAAAATACAGAAAGAATTGTTGAAGATATGCTGACAGAAAACTTCCCTGATATCTAACCACAAAGTTACAGTTGCATGGCTCCTAGGCCAAACTAATTCAAATGATCACAGTATTTGGATACTCAAAAACTAAATGAAAAAGAAAATTATATATACACACATATATAAGTTAGAACACAATAACCAAACATAAGTAAATTGCCACAAATTTCTTATGGCTTGGAAACAACAATCAAATTCAGATCATGGCTTTAGAAAATCCCCAAAAGAATAAAAGTTAAAGAATTTTCCATACAAAAACCACTTTCTACAATTATCATGTAGAATACAAAAGAGTAATGTATAGAGCTCTTCCAGACATCAGGAAGGAGACTGGGCAAAGTGCAGCACAGTATAATGAAAATTAAACAGGCTTCAAGAAATACTTGAGAAACAACAATCTGAAATTTGCAGACTAACAATAAAATTACAGAATTAAACAATTCAGTAGAAAGTCAGAGGAGTAGAATTAAGGCAATGGAATGAAAAATTACGGAGACTGAAAACATAGCAATTGACACAAGCTTATTTGAGGAAATAATCAGACAAAACATTAAAAAATACGAAGAATTACTGAGATTTATGCGAGGCTCTATTAAGAGGAATAATTAATGAGTGATTGGAGTCCCAGAAGAGTGAGTATAACAAAAAATAGAGAGAGAATTGTTGAAGATACGCTGACAGAAAAGTTCCCTGATATCCTGAATGATGAGAAAATATCTATCCAAAATGGTCACAGAACTCTGCAAAAGGTATATCCTAAACGAAAGATACAAAGACATATTGCAATCAGATTTACCAAAAATAAATATAACTAGAAACTTTTCAAAGCAGGTAAGCTTAAACAAAAAATAATCCACAAAGAAGATTCAATAAATTAAGTACAGATTACTGAGTGGCAGCCATGCTGGCAAGAAGGCAATGGTATGACATATACAAAGACTTGAAGGCAAAAGTACTGCTAACCAAGAATTATATATCCTCCAAAATTGTCTCTCAAATCTGAGCCCACAATTAGGATAAATAGATAAGTAGAAGTTTAGAGAATTTGCAAAAGTTGAACCAAAATTACAAGTAATACTGAAAGAAATTCTTCATTTAGAAAATCAACAGTATCAAACATATACTCAAGTATACAACACAGGACAGAACATCCAGATGTCAGTATAGATAGGGAAATCACAAAAATAAATCAAAGCTAAAATGTGCTACAAAAAACAGAAGTAGAGAAACCAGTATGTAAACAATGAGAGCATTATACAGAAAAAAGTACTAATTCACATATTCACAGACATTTTACATGGAGATACAGTCAAAGTGATACAAAGAAATTAAGACTGATTTGCACTTAGAACATTAGGGATAAATATTAAGGTAACCAAAAAGGAAACCAACAATCCTACACAGAAAAATCAGAATTAAAATCAGGAAGTCTCAGCAAATTGAAAACCAATAACAATTGAAAAGATGAAAAGAAAACCCATAAAGAAAAGCAACTCATCATAAAGAATTAAGTGGAACCAAGAAACTATCAACAATACAGACACACACACACGAAAAACACACCAAACAACAGCACTAAATTTCTGTCTATCAAAAATTACATTGAATGCAAATAGGCTAAATGCACAGACAAAGAGACAAAGAGTAGCAGAATGTATTAAAAAAAAAGATCTGTTTATATGCTGTCTACAGGAGATTCACATTAGGCATAAAGATACAAAGAAACTAAAATTCTAAGGATGAAAAAATATATACACAAAGGTAAAAATATTCAAAAGTATATACCAAGTTAAAAACGTTCAAAAAGAGCAGCAGGAGGCAGAGCTAACATAGTGGAGTAACCAGAGCCATCCTCTGATCCCTCAGACAACAAAGACACAGAAAAACAACTTCTAATGGATTAAATACAACACTCTTGGAGCCTTGATTACTAGAGGAAAGCAGTGGGAATTAGCAGGCTGATGGAGAAGGTAGTGTTCGTACAGATGGGCTGCCTAGGGGAGAATCAGCACTCCCTAGGAGGATCCCTGTGTCAGCACTGCAAACTCAGCCAGGGCCCAGGAAAACAGCCACACCAGGAGCACAATTATGTCAGGAAGCTGTTTTTCTCAGTGGAGAAGCTGAGTTTCAGAAAGACATGTTAACAGAATTGCAGCATTCTTCCATCTGAACTACAAAATGTAAGTTCAGGAAGGCACATGTGGATACAAACTTTTTCTTTGGGACATACATTTTCTTTCTTTCCCTCAAACAGCACCCCTTTCCTTTCTGAGCTCTGCTGGATGCCTAATTCTGACCCCATAGCTGAAGTGGCAGTCAACATCTAACAAAGGAAACTGGGGGCAGAAGTCAGCAGTTTCCCTAGGCTTAGATCTACAGATCAATCAACTTTATGGGTGTAGGTAGGCACTTTGCCTTTCACAGTGTGTGCACCTGGCAACCTGAGCTCACACTAATCAACATACCTAAGTGGACACTCCACACTTGAGGGCCATCTGACTGGGGAACTGGGCTGAATGCATGCAAGAAAAGTAAATTAAGGCTGGAGTGTCCATGCCTAACTACACTACTAACTACCTGGTGATGGAGTTTAGAAATTTCTGCAGCTCCAATCAATAAAACAGTGCACTTGACTACTCTACTTGGACACTTAAAAAACTGAGGATATAATTTATATAGATATATGTACTTAGTGTAGAACACAATAACTAAAATTAAAACAATCTTCTGATGGCTTGGAGTTAGCAGTCTATTTAAAATCATTTAAAGAAGCAGACCACTATGGCTTCAGAAAACTCTCCAAAGAGAGAATTAAAAAACTTTCTAGATGAAGAAAAATTCATGCAACTATCAGAGGTAGAATACAAAAAAAAAAAAAAGTGTATTTCAAGTTGTCATAGACATTAAGAAGGAAATTAGACAAATTGCAACAGAGCATACTGAAAGTTAAACAGGCTACGAGAAATACTTGAGCAACGATGACCTGAAAGTCAGCAGATTAGCAATAAAATTACCAATTTAGACAACTCAATAGCAAGTCAAAAGAGCAGAGTTGAGGCAACAGAATGCTGAATCAATGAAACTGAAGGTAAAGCATCTGATGCCAACATGCTGGAGGAAACAACAGATAAAATATTAAATTAAAAAAGAAAAAGAATCACTGACAGTCATATGGAATTTTATCAAGAGCAATATTTTATGTCTGCCTGCAGTTCCGGAATAGAGTGGGATGCCAAAAAATACAGAGAGAATTCTTGAAGATGTATTGTTAGAAAATTTCCCTGATGTTATGAAGGATGAAAAAAATCTCTATCCAAGATGCTCATTGAATTCCACACCACCTAGACCCCAAAATAAGCATAACAAGACATATTATTATCAAACTTAATAGAACTAAGGACAAGGACAGAATTTTAAATGCCATCAAGACTTACATGAAAAATAACATACAAAGGTCAGTCTCTGAGAATTAGTTCTGATTATTTAGCTGAAATGATGTTGGCACAGAAGCAGTAAGATGACATATATAAAGCCTTGAAGGAAAAACATTGCCATGAATTATATGTCCTGCAAAACAATCTCTTAAATATGAATGCAAAATTAGGACATTCCCAGATCAACAGAATTTTAGAGCATTTGCAAAAACCAAACTTGAATGACAAGAAATGCAGAAGAAAGTTCTTTGATTAGAAAACCAATAACACCTGACCTGTCCACATAAATACAAGGCAGGGCAGAGCACCCATGTAAATAATGAATCCACAGAAATGAACCAAAGCTGAAACACTAAAAATAGGGAAACAGACATCTCAGTAAATGATGACAACATTTTGCTACAAGAGAGACAAATTAATGCACTCCACTCCTTCAGATGTAGAGGAAGTTAAGGAGATGTAATAAAATTAAAGACTGGCTTAAACTTAGAAAACTAGGGGTAAATAAAAGGGTAATTATGAAGAACACTAACAATGTTACATGTTAAAATCAAGAAGCTTCAGCAGATATAAAACCAACAGCAATGAAAATGATGAAAAGGAAACACACAAGGAATAATGACTCAGCACATAAAATTAGAACAATGAATGTTTCAACAACATGCCAGAAAAAGAATCAAAATGACAGTGCTAAGTTCATAGGTATCAAAAACTGTATTCACTATAAATGGATTAAATGTACCAACAAAGAGACAAAGATTAACAAAATGGTTGAAAAAACATGACCATCCATATGCTGCTTACAGTAGACTCAGATGTAAAGATACAAACAAACTGAAATTCAAGAATGGAAAATTACAAGCTGACACCCTTCTGAAAAGAGCTGATGTGGCAATATTAATTTCAGATAAAATAGAATTTAAATAAAAGCCATCATAAGCAACGAGGAAGGTCACTATATATCGCTTAAAGGGTGAACACATCAGGAAGACATAACCATATTAAAATATTTATGTACCAAGCAACAGAGTTGCTAAATACATCAAATGAACTGGAACATTGTTGAAAAATGAGATAAACAGTTCCACAATAATCATACAAGACTTCAATACACCACTGCTGGTGAGGGACGGAATATCCGGACGGAAGTTCAATAAAGACACAGAAGACTTGAATGCTACCATTAATAGCTCAACTAAATAGATACAGATACAGAACATCCAACTTGTCAACAGACAAGTATTCCTTCTTTTCCAATGGACATGGAACATTTTTCAGAATAGACCATGTGTTAGGCCATAATGCAAGTCTTAACAAAATATGAAACATGGAAATATTGAAACCTTCTTGTCAGACCATAAAGTCATAGATGTTGAAATCAACAGTAGAAAGCACATGGGCTCAAAATCAAAACACTTGGAAACCAAATAACACCATTCTCAAATACTTTTGGGTTGTAGAAGAAATCAAAGATGGAATAAAGAAATTCTTAGTATAAATGAGAATGAAACCACATTCCACCAGAAGCAAAAGCAGTGCTCAGAGGTCCATTTATCCCAGTAAATGCTAGCATCCAGGAAGAAGAAAAGTCCCAAATAAAAGAATTAACACTACAACTTAAATAAGTAGAAAGAGAGCATCAAAAGAACCTCTCAAATACCAGAAGAGACATAAAAAACATTAGAGCAGAACTAAATGAGTTAGAGAATAGCCAAACAATGGAAACAGTTAACAAGACCAAAAGCTAGTATTTTGAAAAGATCAACAAAATCGACAAGCCACTGGCCAAACTGACAAAAACAAAACAGGAGAGCAGACGAGTAAGTGGAATAAGAAATGAGATGAGTGATATCATAATGGAACCACTGACATTTGAAAAATTGCATCAGAATACTGTGAAAAATTATATGCTAGCAAATTTTAAAACCTAAAGGAAATGGACAAATTTCTAGAAACACACTACCTACCAAAACTAGCATAAAGAGAAGTAGAACAACTTCATAAATCCATCCCAAGAGATGAGATTGAGAAGGTAATGAAAAAACTCTGAACCATAACAAAACAGTCTTCATCCAGATTGCTTCACTGGAATTCTACCAATCTTTTAGAGAGGACTTATCACCACTACTACTAAAGGTATTTCTCAGCATAGAAAAGGAGAGAATACTTCCAAATTCACTTCATGAAGCTAGCATCACCCTGATATCAAAGCCAATAAGGATTGCACTAAAAAGGAGATTTACAGACCATATCTCTCAAGAACTTAAATGCAAAAATCCTCAACAAAATGCTAACCAATAGAATTCAACAACATACCAATAATAAAAAATAATTCACTACAACCAAGTAGAATTCATACCAAGGATGAAGGGATGGTTCAACATTAGGAAAACAATGAATATAATTAGCCAGCTAAGTAAAGCAGTAGATAAGAATGACCTGATTTTATCAATTGACGCAGAAAAGACGTTTGAAAAGTCTGACATCACTTGTGTTAAAAACTCTCAAGATATTAGGAAAAGAAAGGAAATTCCTCAGCATAATAAGTGGTATCTATGCCAAACCAACAGCTAACATCATCCTCAACGGCAAAAAACTGAAAGCGTTCCCTTGGAAAATGGGAGCCATATAAGGATGCCCATTATCACCACTTTTATCCCAAAATTGTGCTGCAAGTTCTAGAGAGACAAATAAAGGGTTTCCACATTGTCAAGGAAGAAGTGAAAATATCTCTATTTACAGAGAATATGATCTTGTACAAGAAGACTGTAAAGAATCCATAAAGAAGCTACTGCAACTAATAGAAAAGTTTGGCAAAGTATTAGGACATGAGGCAAACATAAATAAATCAGTCGGATTCCTTTACGCTAACAAAGAGATCATCAAAGAAGAAATCACCAAATCAATACCACTCACAATTGCCTCGAAGATGATAAAATAATTAGGAATAAATCTAACCAGAGTTGCAAAAGACCTATCTGATGAAAATTGCAAGATGCTACTCCAAGAGATAAAAAGAAACTTAGGTAAGTGGAGAAACCTACCCTCCTCGATACAAATTCCAATGTCATTTTTTTAATGAGATGGAGAAAAAAAATATGCAATTTCGTGTGGAAAGAGAAGAAACTCTGAATAAGTAGAATGATACTGAAGAAGAACAAAGTGTGAGGCCTCACACTACCTCATTTGAAAATCTATCACTGCCACAGTGACCAAAACAGCCTAGTACAGATACAAAGATCAATATAGATACAAAGATCAATATAACAGGATAGAGAACCCAACTATATAGCTCTATCCACTTATGAGTAGCTGATATTCAACAAAACTCTAAGGCTCATAAATTGGAGGGGCGGGGAAGCAGTCTCTTTGACAAATAGTGTAGGCAAAACTGGATAGCTATCTGCAAAAAAAAAAAACCAAAAGAGGACCCATATCTTACACCATGCACAAAAAATAAATCAAAATGGATCACAGACCTAAATACAAAACCCAAAACAATAAGGATCATGGAAGAAAGAATGGGGACAACATGGGGAGGTCTGATACACAGCATAAGCATACTATAAAATATTACAAAGATGCACAAAAACCAGAAAAGAAAATAGGTAAATGACAACTCCTAAAAATGCAACACACTAATCCAAAGACTTCATCAAGAAAGTGAAGAGACCACCTACACACTGTGAAAATATTTTTGCTAATCAAGAATCTGATCACCTTCTAATCTCCATAATCTACAAGGTACTGCCAAACCTCAACAAGAAAAATCAAATAACAGAATCAAAAAATGGGCAAAGGTATCTTCAACAAATGGTGCTGGCAAAATTGGATATCCATCTGCAAGAAACTGAAACAAGATCCATATCTTACACATTATACAAAAACCAACTCCAACTGGATAAAAGACCTAAATATCAAACCTAAAACGATAAAGCTCATCCAAGAAAAGGTAGGAACAACAATTGAAGTTTTAATACGCAATGCAGACAGACTCCAAAATCTGTCAAACAAACAACAATCATCAGAAGAGAAAATAGATAAATGGGAACTATTAAGAATTAAACACTTTTACTCATCCAAAGACTTTATTAATTGAATTAAAAGAACACCTACAGAATGGGAAAAAATATTTGGCAACTCTATGTCAGACTGACGCCTGATCTCCATAATCTATAAGATACTACAAAATATCAACAAGAAGAAGACAAATCATCCAGTTAAGCGATGGGGAAAGGAGATGGACGGACATTTCACTAAAAAAGAGATCCAGACAGCCAAAAAACACATGCGGACATGTTTGCAATCTTTAGTTATTAAAGAAATTCAAATCAAGACGACAATGAGATACCATCTCACCCCAACAACGTTGGGCATGATCCAAAAAACACAAAACAACAAATGCTGGAGAGGCTGTGGAGAAAGTGGAACCCTCCTACACTGTTGGTGGGGTTGCAAAATGGTCCAGCTGCTTTGGAAAGCAATCTGGCGCTTCCTTAAAAAACCGGATATTGATATACCATTTGACCCAGTAATTCCACTACTTGGAATATATCCTACAGAATCAAGGCCTTTCACACCAACGGACACATGCACCAGAATGTTTATCGCAGCACAGTCCATGATAGCAAAAAGATGGAATCAACCCAGATGCCCAACAACAGAAGAATGGCTAGGTAAACTATGGTATATACACTCAGTGGAGCACTATGCAATGATAAAGAACAACAATGACTCCAGGAAACATCTCATGACCTGGTTTCAACTGGACGACATTATGTTGAATGAAAGCAGTCAGCAACAAAAGGACAAATATTGTATGAGACCTCTACGATAAGATCTCAAAAACAGAGTTGTGTATAGAAGAAAAGACTCTTTGACAGCTGCAAGGGAGGGAAGGAGGGGGGAGGGTTTAGATTAGATAGTTGCTAGGTATCTGGTTGGGTGAAATCGGTGACAGCACACATTAGAAACAAGAACAACATTAAGTGGACTTCAGCATAACATGAGTACTCCTTCCGTCTTAACCCAATATTGCAAGGATAGAGTAGCTGGGGCCGGGGGGCAGGGGACCATGCTCATAGGCGAAAGTGAGGCCAACTGGCACAACTAGCTTTTTGCTAAGAGGGCTCTCTGCACCCCACGTTGGCGAGTGGCATCCGGGGTCTTAAAAGCTACCAAGCTGCCATCCGAGGGTACAGCAAGTGGTCCCAACTCAGCAGGAATGAATGCTCATCGAGGACCAAAATGACATGGGGGAAAGACAACCCAGAAGACAAAGAGACCCACAAGAGTGGGTGCCTACATCGACTTGGGACTGGAAGAACCAGATGGTGCCCAGCCATCACCAGTGATAGCCACGATGGAGCTCACTAAGTTGAGTCTCACTGGCAACACAAGAATAAAAAAGGGTGCACCCTGAGATTCCCACTAAAAGACCTCAATTGATGGTCCAGTGGTTTCGGAGTACCCCTGGGAGCATGGGTCCTCACCCTGATGCTGCCCTTGACCATAAATCATAACGAAGGTCCACACTTCGGACAGGAATGGATTGGACTTGGCGATGCAGAGTGACCATATATTGGATGCACTTTATGGTTCTATACATCTATAGGATGTCATCCTGCAGACCTCTGGCTGGAGGAAGGAGAGTGGGTGAAGAGGAGGGAAAAAAGAGACTGTTGGGAGAATGAGACATGTATGGAGCAGAGAAGAATAGTGTTCTTTCACCGGGCAGGGGAGCAGTGGAAGCTGCATATAGGTGGGTATGTAAATTTATACGGGAATGTACATTTTCACTCAGTCATATTAAATAAAAAAATTTTTTAAGAAATGGGCAAAGGATACAAACAGGTAGTTCACCAAAAAAGCTATCCAGGCAGTTAATAGATACACAAGGAAGTGCTCATAATCATTAGTTATTAGAGAAATGCAAATCAAAACTACAATGAGATACCATGTCACCCCAGCCAGGCTGGCATTAATCCCAAAACATGAAACAACAAAGGTTGGAGATGCTGTAGAGAGACTGCAATCTTTTTACATTGCTGGTGGGAGTGTAAAATGGTACAGCCACTCTGAAAAATGGTTTGGTGACTTAATTTCTTTTTAAAAAATAAATTTTACTGTGCTTTAAGTGAAAGTTTAAAGTCCACATCAGTCTGCCGTATACGAGACCTGGAACTCATACTGTGTGCTATTCTACTCTAAGTGCTCTCCTCTACCCAGCTCCATTACAGCACACTACCCCTTTCCACCCTGAATTTTCCACGTCCCTTCAACCAAGTCCTGTCCCCCTTACCCTATCATCCTGCCTCCAGTGACAAGCTTCTCAGACAGCCCTACTTAAACCTAAAAGTGTGTTTGTTGTCAGCACCACTCCATGTCTCATATAGTCCAGTTCAGTCTTTGGAAAACTGGCTTCAGTGTTGGGTGTAGTTTGGGGTTAATAGAGAGTATGGGGGCTATGTTCTCAGGACAACTTTCAGACTGATGGAACATCAAGTGTGGTCATGTGGTGAATTCTAGTTCTGTACACTTATGCTCCTTCCACTATATCAGGGGCACTGTACTGTGCACCCTATCAGGGCAGCCGTTGGTGGTAGACAGGCAACGTCTAGTTCTTCTAGTCCAGGTTAACGTGGTCTCTGGATTATATGGCACCTTCTGTCTTCTGAGGGTCATAGTTTCCTCCTGTTCTTGATACCCTCTGTTTACCTCTGCTCCTGGAAGACTGGGACCAATTGATACTACTTAGATGGCAGCTTGATAGCTTATAAGACCCCAGACTCCACTCAACCAAGTGATACGCAGAACACTTTCTTTAGAAATAAGAAAAAACTTGGGTACTTCAGTTAGTCTAAATGTCCCCTGAAACCATGTTTCCTGATCACTGTCCCTGCTACTCTGTCCCTCCAAAGAGTTAGGTTGTATTTAGGAAAGGATTTAGTTTTGGTGTAGTCCAGTTGTGCATATTTCTTTTGTGTTCTGTCTCAATCTTCAGGTAGCCTGAATCAAAGATACTATGTAATTTATAGAAATTTATCTCCCTCCCTTCCTACCTTTGTAACCATCAAAGTTGTTCTTCTTCTGTGCTTAAATCTTTTGCTGTGTCCTTATAACAATGATATAATACAATATTTGTCCTTTTGCACCTGGTTAACTCAGCACAATGTCCTCTAGGTGGTCCCACATTGTCAGATATTTCCCTAAATCGTCATTGTTCTTTATCATGGTGTAGCACGTCTTTGTGTCAATAAAAAATAATTTAAACATTCACCTCTTTGTGGGCATCTAGGTTGGTTCAAAATTTTTTGCTGTTGCAGAGACTGCTTCAGTAAACATTGGCGTGCATGTTTCAGCTTGGGTGGTAGCCTTTATTTCTCTGGGATATACTCCAAGGAGTGAGATTGCTGAATCATATGCAAGGTTTTTTAAGAAAGCACTAAAATCGATTTCCATAGTGGTTGTACATTTTACAGTCCAATCAACAGTGTAGAAGGGTTTCAATCTCTCCACATTCTCTCCAGCATTTATAATTTCATGCATTTTAGATTATTGCCAACCTTGCTGGTGTGAGATAGTATGTCACTGTAGTTTTGATTTGGATTTCTCTGACTGCTAATGATCACCAGCATTTCTTCACATATCTGTTCACATCCTGTATGTCTTCTTTGGTGAAGTGCCTGCTCATTTTCTTTGAGCATTTAATTGAGTTATTTGTGTTTTTCTTGTTGAGGTTTTGCAGTATCTTGTAGAAGATAGAGTCTGGATGCTGATTAGAATCGTGGTAGCCAAAAACTCTTTCCCACTCTGTAAGTAGTCTTTTTACTCTTTGGACGAGGCTTTGGATGAGCCTAAGATTTGATTTTTAGGGATTCCGATGGACAGGAATGTTTATAGCAGCACAGACCACGATAGCAAAAAGATGGAATCAACCCAGGTGACCAACAGAGGAATGGACAGGTAAACTATGGTATACATGTTCAGTGGAACACTATGCAATGATAAAGGACAATGATGATTTCAGGAAAGATCTCATAACCTTGTTTCAATGAGAGGACATCATGTTAAGTGAAAGTAGTCAATGACAAAAGGACAAATATTATATGAGACTCCTACGATAAGAACTCAAAAACAGATTTATGCATAGAAGAAAAGACTCTTTGACAGCTGCAAGGGAGGGGAGGTAGAGAGGGTAAAGGGGGAAGGTTTAAGTTAGATAGTTGGTAGTAATTTGGTTGGGTGAAATCGGTGATAGCACACATTAGAAACAAGAACAACATTAAGTGGACTTCAGCATAACTTGAGTGCTCCTTCCATCTTAACCCAATATTACAAGGACAGAGTAGCTGGGGCAGGGGGCAGGGGATCATGCTCTTAGGTGAAATTGAGGCCAATTGGTACAACTAGCATTTTGCTAAGAGGGCTCTCTGCACCCCACATTGGTGAGTGGCATCTGGAGTCTTAAAAGCTGCCAAGCTGCCATCCGAGGGTACAGCAAATGGTCCCAACTCAGCAGGAATGGATGCTCATCGAGGACCAAAATGACATAGGGGAAAGACAACCCAGAAGACAGAGAGACCCACATGAGTGAGTGCCTACATTGACTTGGGACCAGAAAAACCAAATGGTGCCTGAACACCACCAGTGACAACCACGATGGAATCCACAAAGTTGAGTCTCACTGGCAACACAAGAATAAAAAAGGGTGCACCCTGAGAACTCCACTATAAGACTGTAGTTGATGGTCCTGGGGCTTCAGGGTTCCCCTGGGAGCATAGCTCCTGGCCCTGATGCTGCCCTTGCCCATAAATCATAATGAAGGCCCACTCTTCAGCAGGAATGGATTGGACTTGGTGATAGAGAGTGACCATATACTGGATGCACTTTATGGTTCTATGCATCTATAGGATATCATCCTGCTGACCTCTTATTGGGGGAAGGAGAGCGGGTGGAGAAGCGGTGAAAGGAGACTGTTGGGAGGATGAGTCATGTATGGAGCAGAGAGAAATAGTATGCTGTCACACTATATGTAGCAGTTGAAGCTACATATAGGTGGGCATGCAAATTTATATGGGAATGTACAATTTCACTCAGTCATAATGAAAAAAGAAAAGAGAAAAAGAATTCCCAGTTATCTATTTTCATTTCTGGTGTTTGTGGGTTGTTAGTGTTTTAGTTTTTGTAGACTGCCAATGCCATGAATTAGGGCTTACAGTGTGATATCAATTTTTCTTCCATGATATTTATTATTTTAGCTTTTATATTTATGTCTCTGTTCCATTTTGAGTTAGTTTTTGTACATGATATGAGATATGGGTTTTGTTTCATTTTCTGCAGACAGAGTGATTTCTTAAAAAGCTGGAGATAGAAATACCATGTGACCCAAAAATCTCACTGCTTGAAATACATCCTAGAAAAATAAGAGCTGTCACATGAACAGATACACGCATATAAATGTTCGTTGCAGTACTGACAACAACAGCAAAAAGATGAAATCAACCTATGTGCCCTTCAACAGAAGAACGGCTAAACAAACTAGTGGTATATTCACCCAATGGAATATTATGCAATGATGAAGAATAATGATGACACTGGGAAATACCTGATAATATGCAATCATCTGCAAGACATTTTGGTGACTGAAATCAGTCAGCTGTAAAAGGACAAATACTGTATGTGACTACTGTTATGAGGTCTCAAGCAACGGACTAATCACAGAAGAAAATAATCTTTGTTGGTTACCAGGCAGCCAGGGAAGGGAGATGGATATTCATAAATTCAATATTAGATAGAAACTGGGTTAAGTGAAGGAAGTGATGGCACACAGTAGAAGGGAGATCAACACTGCTGGACTATATGAACTGCTGAGAGGTTTCCTAAATGCAACTCAACACTTTGAAGGTCAGACTGCAAAATGTGGGGGTCTGGGAACCATGCTTTCAGGGGACATCTAGGTAAACTGGCAAGATTGTGGGTTTTTTTTTTTTTTTAAGAAAATAGTCTGCATCCCAATTCAGTGAGCAGTGTCTGAATCTTAAGTGCTAGCCAGTTGCCATCTAAGGAGTATTAAATTTTTTCAACCCAACTGGAACAGAGGAGAACAGTGGACATCAAAGCAGAAGGAAAATTTGAGCCCAGGAAACAGAAAGGGTCAAATAATCCAGAGACTACACCAGCATGAAACCAGAAGAACTAGATAGTGCCTGGCCACTTCCAACGTCTGTCTTGATAGGCAATACAGTGTAGACAGCCTGACTTAGCAAGAGAGAAAAATGGGGTGCTGATTTAGAATTCTTAAATAAAAATAAATAAATACAATTCTTTTAAAGAAACAGACGTGCTGGTCTGACATCCTGGAGTGTTATCTGAAAAATTGGCCTCTGGTTTCCCTCCTTCCCCAGGGTTGAAATCAGTACGAAAGACAACTCTTCAGACAAAAATTGGACAGACTACAAGACATGAGGCTATCAGAGGGTAGAGAGGAGGGATAGGAGTTAGTTGAACGAATATGGGAAGCACAGAGTGGAAAAGAGGCGTGTGCTATCGCATGGTTAAGAGAGAAGCTGAAGTTGCATAAGGGTGTCTATATGACGATTTACATGGCAAATTGATTTCATTTGTAAACTTGCACTTAATCACAGTAAAATATTGTTTAAAAAAATCTACAGGGGCAGGAACCTCAAGAATTACAGCAGCTACCGGAAGCTGAAATAGGTAACGAAGGACTGCCCATCAGCGACGTGAACGGATAGGAAATTTGAGGCTTCTGAGGCAACCATGGTGTTGAAGCGGTTAAGTTCTACGGCCACCAACCATAATATCAGCAGTTTAAACCTACTAGGTGCTCCTTTCAAACTCTAAGGGGCAGTTCTACTCTGTCCTGTAGAGTTTGCATAAGTAGGAATCAGCTGGAAGGCAACAGATTTGATTTTTGTTGCTTAAATAGCCTCCTGAACTGTGTGAAAATAAATTTCTGTTTTTTATGGCTACTTATCTGTGGTTAATTCTAACACAGAAGCACTAGGCAACCAAGATAAGTGTGTAGGTGCCACAGGTCATTATCTACAACTTCCTTTGAACGTGTTCAAATAATTAAGAAATGACTATAATGGTAGAAATGAAGAACAAAATCAAGATTTCATCAGTCCCTAGCTCTGCGCTATCATATTGCTCTATGTTCCTTAGAGCTGATTTCCTCTATCTATATGATCCTTGTAACCTGGTAACTTCATCCCTTTAACCTGGAGGATTTTAACAGTCATTGGTTATCATGTGTGCAAGCATGTTTAATGGATCCAGAACCCCTGAAATTAGAATTATCACCAAAAAATGAGGAAGAAAGAATACATGCATTGAAATCAAAACCCTCAAAACAGAAGTTCTTTGCTTGTTAGGTACTTTTGAGTAGGTTCTAGCTCATAGCACTGCTGGACAGCAGAGAGAAACACTGCTTTGTCCTGCACCATCCTCACAATCTATTATGCTAGAGCCCATTGTTGTAATCATCTAGTCAGTCTAGCACTTCCTCTCTTCTTCTGACCCACTCCTTTACCAAGCATGATGGTCTTCTCCAGCGACTGATTTTGGAGAGGTTCTACTCTCCAGAAACTTGTAATTCAAAAAAGCAAGATGAATAGGAGAGATATCAGACATAATTACAGAAAAAAAAATCCTCAGCCACAATTCCTCAGACACTTTTTTTTCAAGGAGCCATTACCTCAAAGCAAGCTGAACATCATGTCTCCTTGATAGAGGGACAGTTTCTGGAAATATAGAACCGTGCAGAGAAACCTCTCGTGTTTGCAATCAGTCTCAAAACAGGAAGATTTGACAATCTGTGTGATTGATGGAAACAGGAGGAAAAACCAATGCCCAGAATAATCTGTAGCTGACCACACATCAGACACAGAGGCCCTGAGTGAAGCTTCTTGATTTGTCCGTAACATAGCAGTAGCCTAGTGAAACTGAGTCCCGGTATACCCCCCACTGTCAAGCAGAACTGACAATGCGACAACCCAGGTCACCTCTCTTGTCTTGGGTCAGTTTATATTTGAATCTTGAACTTGACTACCCTTATCCTTATCCCTTTCACACACAGATATCAAATCCCAAAACAAGAATGAAGTGCCATGATGTACTTGCACACACTGATGTTCGAGATCCATCTTCTGTCACGGTCATGACTAAGCAGAGTTTGTTACCTTTCCTCTGCTTTCCCCAGTGATATGAGCAACAGGAAGGCAATGGTCCAACAGCCTCAGTCAACTCTTATCTATGGGCATGTAGTTAGGGCCAAGGTTAAAGCAGTATTCCATGGAGTACAAACAGAATTGTCTCCACTTAACTAATTTTTTTTTCTTTCAAAGAGAATTTTAATTTTCTTACAAAAATTTAAAATCTTGGACTAGTAAGTTTTCTTTTCAGACCTAACATACATTATCATAAATTATTAGAAGATATTCACTGAATGAGTATCAACTATTTGTTAGATTAGAACTCCCATGTACTAACTGTCTTATTTTTTGCTGACACTGATGTTTTTTGCTGTTTGTACATCATTTGAATCATTTGAACAACTGAGACCACACACAAATAAGTACATACCCAGGCACACAACTTAAACGGATGGTTCACGAGCCGTTTTTGAAACATCAACTGTTAATAAACAATCAAAAGCAGGCTTTAAAATAAAATTTTTCATCTACAAACTTACAGTTCTTTGTGCTTTCTTATTCTGTAATAAGAACATGCTTTTTTTTTTTTTTTGGCAAAACTTCAACAGCAAAAGGCAATTTGCCGGGGTATGTCTACATTATAAATGATTAACATCATTTTGCTTCTGGAATATAAATAATTAACACAAGTTTGCTTCCTAGAGTACAAATGATTAACATCATTTTGCAATATTCAACCAGAGCCCTGAAGTTTGTTTATATTTTTCACCTAGTTAAGTAGCTCCTAGAAAAGTATCATAAAATAGCCAGAAAGGAACACAAATACTTCATATAACTTATTTTCTTGTTCTGCACTGTTCACCAAAAAAAAAAGTGCTCAGCTGAAATTGCTATGAATTGGGGAAAAGTTAAAATGCACTGATACAAGGGAATATCATGAAGCCATTAAAAATTAAAATTACAAGTAGTACACCTAGAAATCATTTAAAAATATAGAAAAACATATATTGATGCTTCGATAAGAAAATCAGAATATATAATATGCATACAGAATAACATCATATTCTGTAAAGTACATTAATGGAAGTGCAATGCCCAAAACTTTTAACAGAAAATATATCTGACTGTAGGACTATGTGGGATTTGTTTTAAATTTTCCAGTAGAGACTATGAAAATTTTCTGTAAGTGATGTGTATGGCATTTTTAATTACCAATATGTTTACCTTTAAAGAGAAAAAATACTTACACCAGAACAAATGACAAGAGAGTTTTCTGTGAGTCATCCAGTGCTCTAAACTTTTATCTCACAGTATGTTTGTTTACTTGACATAAACCTCATTTGCTGTTCTTCAGTCTTCTTGTCACTTGTCCTTCTCCAATGAAACTTCTAGTTATCTCCGCTGATTTAATGCAAAATTTGAATTTCATAGGTCTCCTGGAATTGACCCAGGTTGAATTTCCTGAACATGGCCACCATCTCTTTCCTCTCTTCAACTGAGAAATTTCTTTGTTCTTAGATTTGAACAGTATCAGATTGTAATGCCTCTCAGCTGGTTTGGCTGGATATTACAGTTTGTTAAATTCTGTACTAGAGAAGCAAGGCCAATATGGCATAGTGGTCAAATACTTCCTGTGATCTTTCTTACAATAAAGATGTGAAAAAACAAAAATGAATCTATTAGACATGACATTGTAGGAGTGATGAACACCAAAGGCAAAGCTGATAAATAGATCTGAGCAGCAGGGGAGGGAGAGAGGTTTCAGAAGCAACAAGGGGTTACCAAACCTGACATGGCAGAAATTGGCAATCTGCAGGCAAGATTCGCTGGTTCAAGCATGTTGAGTTGAGTAGTGTACTTCAGAATATGTTTTCCAAATCAGGAGGGACCATGCGGCAGAGTCCTCACACTCAAATTCAGTAAAAGGTGACATTTGATCATCAAAAGATAAGTAACTTCCATCTGACATATTGCATGGGGCTCAAAAAACTCTCCCATTCACCTTCCCTCCTTCTGTTCTGCTCTGGGTCTGAGACAGACGAAGAAACTGACACATCCCCTAGGCCCCAAATAGGACCCTTTACACATTCTCTGAAATTTTCCCAGCCATGGAGAGGACCAAATTAACAAGCAGAAAAATAATCTCCTAGCTTCCCTGAGCCAGGAACTCAGGGCTAGAACAATTCCTTGGCCTAGGTACAGGCTTAAGGAGTCCATGGAATCTGGATACCTTTCACTTCCACAGAGAGCACTGTGGGACCACTACACAGCATAGGCCTTCATTAGTAGAGTGGGGCATGGTTTATACCTGAACTCTAATTTCATTGTATCAGCTATGTGTTGGAAAGGCAGATTCTTTGTGTTTGAAACCACACTGCCTATCAAGCAGGGTTCTCACCTAAATACAGCAGAAATCTGAGGACAATGGCTCCATCCATGACTCCCAGCCATCCACGATAGGAATCCAATGGTAAGTGGCATCTCTCAGTCAATCTGACATCCAGCAGCATTGGACATCTAGAGTCTGGCTGTAAAACTGATACACTAATGTGATCTAGGGAACAGGGACATCCTTCCACCTGGACTCTCAAGGGCAGCAGTCACCCCCACTGCTTACCTTTGTCAATGTCTTATTTCCAGCTGCAGCCAGATGCCTGTGCCTATAACAATCACCCCTGCCCATCTAGGACAATAGGTGAGAGGCTGCACCACACACATGATGACCAACTATCTAGATACCTAAGCTGAAGCCGTACAAAGCAAGGAAACAGAATCTTGGGCTCATATACTTAGTAACACCTCTAACCACTTGACCTTAGAGCTTCAAGTACACCAATAATCAAACTAGCTCACATGACAAGTCTACTTGGTCACATGAAAACCAAACCAACCAAACAAATAAAGAAGCTAGACATAGTAAGCAATCATAAAATAAACAAATACAATAATTTATTGATAGCCTGGAGACAACAATAAAATCACACAAAGAGGCATATCACAATTGCTTAAGGAAGCTCACAAAATAAAGAATCAAAAATTTTCCACATGAAGAGTATGTCCTGGAATTATTGAAGGCAGAATACAAAAAGTAATATACAGAACACTTCAATGAGATCAGGCAAAACAAAGAACAAGCCAAGTAGTACAAGACACAGCAATTGAGGAACTTAAGAAGATTAGAGATGAGCATAATGACAAATCTAACTGGTTGCAAGAATCCGTAGAGAGACAGAGAAGAGAAATCCAGAGGATTAACTGTAAAATTTCAGAATAAGCCAAATGAGTAGTAAGTTGTAAGAGCAGAGTGTTGACTGTGAAACTCAGAATTACTGAGATTGAAAACAGGAGATTGCTGAAGGCACAATACACATTTGTGTTGTTGAGTCTCGCCTCACCAACACAATTACCACTCATACTCCCTGAGTAAAATCACAGAAGCAGGATTTACAACATGTAGGAATAGCACACAATACTGGGAATCATGACCTAGCCAAACAGATACATACATTTGGGGGCAAAACAATTTAAACCATGACAGTCCCCCAAAAGATAAAATAGTTAGAAATAAACCTAACCAGAGATGCAAAAGAGCTATGTAAAGAAAACTATGAAACACTACTAAAAGAAACCAAAAGAGGCCTCTATAAGTGGAAAAACAGAAACAGTTCATGGATAGGAAGACTCAACATTGTGAAAATGTGTTTTCTACCCAAAGTGATCTATAAATGCAATGCAATCCTGATCCAAATTCCAGTGGCATTTTTTGATGAGATTTGGAAACAAATCAGCTTAAAACGGAAAAATAAGAGGCCTCAGATAAGGAAAGCATCACTGAAGAAAAACAAAGTGAGCGGCCTCACACTACCTGATACTAGGATGAATTATTCCATCACGAAAGTCAGAACAGCCTTTTACTGGTACAACAACAGATAGACAAATGAAACAGAATTCAGAATCCAGGCATAAAATCATCCACCTGTAAAGAGCTGACATTTACTAGCAGCCCAAATTCTATTAATCAGGGAAAAAACGATCTCTCTAAAACATAGTGTCGTGTAATTGAATACCCACAGGCAAAAATCTGACGAAAGACCCATACCTCACACCATGCACAAAAGCCATCAAAACGGTTCAAGGAATTAAATTTAAAATCTAAAATGATAAAGACCAAGAAGGAAAAAATAGGGGCAACACTCAGAGGCCTACTACATGACAAAAAAGGAAAATGAAATGTTACTAACAATGCACAAACACCAGAATAGAAAACAGATAACTCCTAAAAACCAAAGACTTCACTAAAAAAGGAAAAATGCTACCTACAGACTGGGAACAAATTTTTAGGTATGACAAATTTTACTGGTGTCTAATCTCTAAAATCTACAAGATATGGCAAAGCTTCCAAACAAAAAGACAAATAACCCAACCGAAAAATGGACAAACAACATGAAGAAGCAATTTACCAAAGAAAATATTCAGGAAGCTAAACAGACACAAAGGAAATGCATGCTCATAATCATTAGCCTTTAAAGAAATGCAAATCAAAACTACAATGAGACATCACCTCACCCCCAAAAGGCTGTCATTAATCCAACAAACACAAAATAATAATCGTTACAGAGGCTGTAAGGAGACTGAAATACACACTTCTGGAAGAAATTTAAAATTGTACAACCACTTTGGAAATTGATTTCTACCGACTCGACTGCACTTGGCTTGGCTAAAAAGCTAGAAACAGGAATACCAAATGATCCAGCAATTGTACTTCTTGGACTATATCCTAGAGAAATAAGAGCTGTCCCATGAATAGACACAGGCAAAACCATATTCATTCCAGCACTGTCCACGATAGAAAAATGGTAGAATCAACCCAGGAGCCCATCAGTAGAGGAATGAATAAACAAATTATGATATATTCATACAACGGCATACTACATGTGATAAACAACAATGATGAAATTATGAAATGTCATATAACATGGAAGAACCTGGAAGGTATTGTGCTGGATGAAATTAGTCACAAAAGGACAAATATTGTATAAGACCACTATTATAAGAAATCAAGAAAAGGTTTAAAAATAGAAGAAAACATTGTTTGACGGCTAAGAGTGTGGGGAAGGCAAGA
Source organism: Heterohyrax brucei (assembly GCA_028571685.1). Classification (NCBI taxonomy): domain Eukaryota; kingdom Metazoa; phylum Chordata; class Mammalia; order Hyracoidea; family Procaviidae; genus Heterohyrax; species Heterohyrax brucei. Next base: position 58,066,694 of record CM053142.1, on the reverse strand, counting down.
GAGAGGTATTCACTAGCTAGATAGCAGACAAGAATTATTTTAGGTGAAGGAAAGGTCAACACACAATATGGAGAAGTGAGTGCAATATGACTAAAATAAAGCTAAGAAGTTTCCTGAATATAACCAAGTACTTCAAAGGACAGCTCAGCAGGGGGAGGGATCTGGAGACCATCTAGGTCTCCAGGGAACATCTAGGTCAATTGGCATAACAAAGCTTATTAAGAAAATATTCTGCATCATATTTTGGTAGATGGAGTCTAGGATCTTAAAAGCTAGTAGGCTACTGTCTAAGATACATTGATTGATCTCAACTTACGTGGAGCTAAAAAGAGAATGAACAACCAAGATATAAGAAAAATATGAGCACAAGGGACAGAAGAAAAGTAAAAAACAAAGCTATTGTTTTCAAGTTGATTCTGACTCAGTGGTCCTACAGGGCTGCATAAACCAGAGACTGCATCAGCATGGGATCCAAAGAACAAGATGGTGTCCAGTTATCACAAATGACTGCTCTGACAGGAAAAGCAACAGATTACCTGATGGGTCAGGAGAAAATGGGGTGCAGAACTCAAATTCTAATAAAAAGACTAGATTTAATGTTTTGGCAGACTATTCCCAGAAACAGTGGCTCTGGGAAGACATCGCCACTGGACTGTTATCCCAGAACTCAGATCATCCCCAAAGGCAATCTTTAGACAAAGATTGGACTTGGCAATAAGACATAAAATGATGCCAGTGAAGAGTGGGCTTCTTGGCTTCAGTAGATGCATGAGACTAAATGGCAGCTGCTCTCCAGAGATGAGACGAGAAGGCAGAGAGGGACATGGGCTGTCTGATGCTCATGGGAAATAGACGCTGAAGAAGAGGAGTGTACTGTAAGAGTGAATGGAGAGCAACTAGGGTCACACAACAATGTGTGTATAAGCTTTTGCATGACAAATGGACTTGGATTGTAAACCTTCACAGAAAGCACAATAAGCCAAGCCAAGTGCCGTTGACAATAAAAAAACATACTTCTGTGGAATGGTCTGGTATAGTACCAAAATTACCTGCTTCCTCACACCACACCTAACAATTCTGGAATGTCTCAGTAACCTTCAGTGGTGAACTCTGCTTCTCCTCTGATTTCTATGTGACTTGAATTTCCTATAGACTGCATCAACAAGAACTCCAGTGACTATGCGTATAAGGTGTTCCTTAGTTCTATGAGCAGCTATCATGAGTTGTCTTGGCTATTTGCCCACTTTGTGTATTATTCCCCTGTCCTCCATTTCAGAGATACAATCCCCTTCACCATCACTGTCATGATTCCCAGAGAAATGAAGTCTTGGAGCAGAGATTATAGACTCTCAGTTTTAAATATACATTGAAAGGCCAATTTAAAGTACAGAATGAGTGAAAGTGTCAGATGACACACATTGTTGTGACAATGAATACAATTTTTACTGGAAATGGATCTATATTAATCTTTAAGGAAAATTCTCATATTCCCAGAAGATAAATGCTTAAGGACTAAGTTGTGAGTAGCATGCATTACAAATGTCAGTTGGATATTCACCCAAGTGGCTTCAGTAAGAGCAATTCCATTATATGATTGTCCTCGTCATCGCATTTTGCTACCTCTGATAGCTAGAAATGCTTTCCCTAGATAAATCAAACACAGAAACAAAAAAATTTCCACCCACATTTTCCAGAGGGTAAGAAGTAAGTAAGGTAGCATATTGTTAAGAACAGAAGTTATAGAAGGAAAAAGCTCAAGTTGCTTTGAATACATAAGTGAAAAACAAATCTTGGGACACTGACTGAATCCCAATTAAGATACTTCACCAAAATGATGCAACATTCGAGGGGGTCAGTCATCTATGTAATGCAGTTTGGAAGAGAGCTCCCTGGTTCATCACCTGAAAGAGACCCAGATTTATGCCCATTCCAAAGTAAAGTGATCCAGCGGAATGAAGAAATTATTGAACAATAGCGTTGATACCACACGCAATTAATCTAGCTGACGAGGATTAAAAAAGCAATTGTCTCCGCACATCGATAGGCAACTGGCCAGCTTCAGAAGAGGTCGCGGAAATGGAATATCATTGCTAATGTCAGATATATCTTGGCTGAAAGCAAAGAAAACTAGAAAGATATCCATATGCTCTATTGACTATGAAAGACATTCAACTATGTGGATCATAACAAATTATGGATAACATCTTGAAGACAGGGAATTCTGGAACACTTCATCGTGTTCATGAGGAACCTGTACTTAGACCAAGAAGCAGTCATTTTAAAAGAACAAGGAAATACTGCGTGGTTTAAAGTCAGGAAAGCTGTATTTCAGGACTGCATCCTTTCACCATACCTATTGTGGCTGTATGTTGAACAAATAATCAGAGAAACTGGAATACATAAAGAAAACTGGGATATCAGAACTGGAGGAACACTCATCAATAGGGTGTTAACACCAAAGACAAAATTCTATTTGCTGAAAGTGGACTGGAAGAATTTACTGGTGAAAATCAAAGACCACATCCTTCAGTATGCACAACAGTCCAACATAAAGAAAACAAACCACAAGTAACGTTATGATAAAAGGAGAAATTATTGAAGTTGTCATTTTACTTGGATCCACAATAAGCACCCTGGAGGCAGTAGTCAAGAAATCAAATGACGTATTGCACTGGGCAAATCTGCTGCAAGAGACCTCTTCATAGCGCTGAAAAGCAAAAAGGACACCTTGAGGACTAAAGTGTACCTTTTCAGGCCGTGGTGTTTTCAATCATCTCGTATGCATGTGAAAATCGTAGGTCTTTTATTTCTCTAGTTAGATTTATTTCTAGATATTTTATCTCCTCTGTGGTGATAGGAAATGGTGTTCATTTGGTGATTTCTTCTTTATGATCTCTTTGTTGGTGTAAACAATCCTACTTGACTTGACTATGCAAAAATACTTATGTTTATCTTATCCTGATGCTTTGCTGATCTATTAGTTCCAGTAGTTTACTTGCTGGTTCTTTAGGATTTTCTGCCTATCCAATCATGCCGTGTGCAAATAGGGAGATTTTTACTTCTTCCTTACTAGTGTGGATGCCCTTTATTTCTTTGTCTTGTCTGATTGCTGTGGCTAGAACCTTTAGACAATGTTGAATAGAAGTGATGAGACTGGGCATCGTTGTCTAGTTCCCATTCTCAAGGGGAATTCTTTAAGTCTCTTTCCATACAGGATCATGAAGGTAGTTGGCTTTGCATAGATGTACCTTATTACGTTGAGGAATTTCCCCTCTATTCCTGTTTTGCTGAGAGTTTTTAGCACAAATTGTGTTGGACTTTGTCAAATGCCTTTTCTGCATCAATTGACAATATTAGTTCATTCTTTTGTGCTATGTATGTGGTAGATCACATTAATTGTTTTTATGATGTAGAATCAGCCTTGCATCCCTAGTATGAATCCAGTTTGGTCATGATGAATTATTTTCTTGATACGTTGTGAAATTATTTTGGCTAGGATTTTGTTGAGTTTTGCATCTAGGTTCATTAGTGATATTGGTTTGTAATTTTCTTTTTTTGTGGGATCTTTTTCTGGCTTTGGAATCAGGGTTATTCTGCCTTCATAGAATGAATTTGCTATACTGTGAACTAGTCTCAGTAGTACTGGAGTTAACTCTTCTCTAAAAGTTTGGTAGAATTCTCTGGTGAAGTCGTCTGGGTCAGGATTTTTTTAGTTGATAGTTTTGTGATTACTTTTTCCATCTCTTCCTTTGTGATGGGTTTATTAAGTTGTTTTACTTGTCTTTGTGATGATTTTGGTACAAACCTACAACAATTATTAAAGGAAGTCTTGTTTTCTGAGAACAAACAACATCAGACCACAGCTTGAATCTGGGATACAAGATCATCGCAGCCAGATGACAGTTTAGGAAATGAACTCTCAAGGACTATGCAAAACCAAAAGAATTACAACAGAGAACTAGTAACCTGCAAAACACAACAATATTAAAACAATGCAAAAGGGAATAAATTTTGTAGATACAGAACTTTGTATTGAAAGCAAGTTGGTACCAAGTAATACTAGACAAGTTCAAACCTAGAAAGATAAGGATGAATTTCAGGGTAAACAAAAAGAAAGTTAATAAACCTACTCATGGAAACAAAGAATGAAAACATGTCTCGATAAACAGAAAATATTCAAAACAAAATAAATACGCAAATCAAAGAAATTCAACACAGGAGCGCAAGAGGAAATAGAAAATGCCAGCATCCGAAAAAAAAAAGCATTACAAAATGACAGCAGTTAACTCACAGCTATTAACAATTACTCTCAATGTAAATGGCCTAATGGTACCCGTAAAGAAGCAGAGATTGAAAAAAATGCATTTTTGAAAATGATCCATCAATATGCTGTTTACAAGAAACATAGCTTAAAAACAAAGACACTTGGTGCTCTTACAAGTAGATACATTGACTTACGAAACAGAATTGGGAACGCAGATGTAAATACATTTGCCAATGGTCACCTGATCTTTAACAAGGCCCAAAGTTCATAAAATGGAAAAAAGATAGTTATTAGGAGATGGGGCTGGAGAAACTGGATGTCATCATATAACATGGAAGAAACTGAAGGGCATTATGCTGTGTGAAGTGAGTCAATCCCAGAGGAATAGATGTGTGAGATCACTACTATGAAAACTCATGAAAAGGTTTACACATGGAGAGCAGCAATCTCTGACATTTACCAGAAAGGGTAAGTGTGGGGATGGAAAAACACAAAATACAAGGTCTACCAATTAAGTTTGCCAACTCATACTAGAAAAAGCGCTATCTCATTGCTGAATATTACTACAGTGGTCTTTGAAGTATTCTTCTGGGAAGTTGTCAACCAATGCCAAAGAGTAGTCCATGCTTCAAAGCAAGTTCGGAACTCTTTTTCTGGAATGGCCATCAGAGCTGTTTTTGTATTACCCTTGATGAACAGAATGTCATCAAAATGTTTTCCTTTCAATATTTCTTCTATCTTTGGGTAAAGAAGAAAGTCATTGGGGGGTGGACAGATCAGGTGTGTACAGAGGGTGCTCCAATACATTTATTTGTTTACTGGTGAAAAACTCTATCACAGACAACTATACAACTAAGTTCCTGAACTTGTCACTGTGCCACTGTGTGCAATGGTCATTCCAGAAAGAGTTCCAAAATTGCTCTGAAGGGTGGACTAGGCACTGGCATCAGTACATATATCCCTAGGGGAGTTCTTCTAAGACGACTATAGTGATATTCAGCAACGTGGTATGTGATACTTAGAACAATTAAATTTTGCTGACCTAGTAGTCAAACCCTGTAGACAATAGAAAATGAGTAAGGATAAGAAAATGCTTAAAGTCTGAATAAGCAGTCTTTGGTGATTAAGAGAGTGGGAAGAGAGGGAGATGGTTGTCTGGTTCCAAAAAACAAATAGTGTGGTGCTGATGTAGTCCCCAGTCGTACAAGTCCTTCTGTTTCCTGAGCTCATTTTCCCTCCTGTATTTGATGTTCTCAGATGTCACCAGTTCTGGGTGGGCTGGGACCAGTTGATATTCCTCAGATGGCAGCTTGCTGGCTTTTAAGACACCAAACACCACTCACCAATATGGGATGCAGAAGAGTCTCTTAACAAAAGACTAACTGTGCCAATCGACCTTGAAAACATGGTCCCCAGACCAGTGTCCCTTCTACTCTGTACTTTGAAATGTTGAATTGAGTTTAGAACACTTCTTAGTTTATAGTGTAGTCCAGTTATGCTGACCTGCTTTCACCTGTGTACTGTCACTCTCTCACCAAAGACAGCACTGATAGGGAACACAATGTAGAGTCCCTGATATAGCATGAGGAAAAAAGGTGTGCAAATCAAGAACTCTATTAAAAGACAACAACTGATGGTCTGACAGCCTGGAAGGTCCCTTGAAAACATGTTGCATAGACATGTTTGTAGCCTAGACTTAAAACTAGTACTGAAGCCAACACTTCAGACCAAGAATGGACTAGATTCAGGGACACAGAGTGATGCGTGTGTCTGTACTTTATGGTTTTATTTATGTTTATGACACTGCCCTAATGGTTTCTTTAGAGGGTAGAGGAGAAGATAGAGAGGAGGGGACAAGCACTGGTTGCATGGATACCGGAAGTAAAGAATGAAAAAGAAGAGTATGTTGTCACAGCGTAAGAAGAGCAGACACAGTTGCAGAGAGGTCAGTATGGAAAATTGACTTGGATTGTAAACTTGCTCTTAATCACAACATAAATAAATAAATAAAATCTTTTAGGGGGAAAAATTGTTTATTCTTTTTCCCCAAAATACAGAATTTCTATTTTGAGCTGTGGATACAACTCTGGAGGAATGTAGTTGCTATTCACATTCATTGAAGGAGAGTTGCTGTCTCCAACTACTAGCATCTGGGATGTTTCCTGCATCCTACCCACATGCAAAGGCTTCTCAGAAGACTCGGGCAAAGGCCTGTTCTTTAAAACTCTTCTGAAAGTGGATAATTAGGGTGGTCAATAGCACTAGAAAGAGAAAGAAAAATATGTAAGGTAGATTCAAAGACTGTCTGTAACATCAAAAGTTTCTATAAATCTGGTACTATACAGCATGAAACTTGAATATTGTAGTTCTTGGCTGCTTGTAAAGTCAATCTTTCACACTTTCCTAAGCATGTCTTTATAATCAGTGTTTTTAGAAAATAATAATTAACGTTATATTCATATGCCTGGAACTTAACACACAGATGCAAATCTACAAATCTACAAATCTACAAATTGCCCTCTTTAACTACACCTGTTAGCAAAATAGTGAGATGTGTTGTGTGTTTTCATTTGAACTCTCAGTGAAAGCAGAAACTAATATTGCCTTGTTATGAATAGGGATAGCTCCAGTTCATGCTTAACACTGAAAAGCCTTTTAGAGTGGTACAAATAATTAATAGCAATTGAACTCCACTTCCCTAATTCATTCATCTCCTACTACACTCTATCTATTGCATTATTCAGAAATGGATACAATGATATATGGAACATATGGCACCATCTTCAAGGAAACTCTTACATATTTAGATCCCTATGAATCATAATTACAGAAAGTATAAAGAGATAAAAATGATTAATTATGAATAAATTAATTAATGGTTGGAATTACTGAGTGCTTCCCACTTTCTTGGCATCGATTACTAATACTATGCCTACTCATTTTGGAGTATTAATGATGTGTCATTTGTGCTAGTTGCTTTGCACATGTGATCACATTATTTCTTTTATGAGTTAAAATTTTTGTAGCTGAGGGATACTCTTCTTGACTTTCCGTTATTTATAGAGAATGCTCTTTCTTAGAGTCCTATAATTTAGAGCATGTTGGAATAATAAAGGAATTTTGTTTGTTAAAAATGGTCTGCAACATGGAGATTTTGTCTCCACCCTCTTTTTGTCATTTTTATTTTTATTTTCTTAAACTCCTTCATCCTTTGGATCGACAGACCAACATTTCAGAAAGCCAGAGCTACCAATTATGAGACAAAAGCCATTGCTTCAGGTTGCTGCACTGTTTGGGTCCTTAACAAACATGAGATAGAAGAGTAGGCGGAGATCTAAAATTTACAAAGTCTAGTGGAGGAGATGGGAAGTCTGTGGCTTGGACCAGAGGATTTCTGGAGATGCCACTGATTGAATACATTTGAGGAATTGAGTAGCTTTGGGATAAGACAGTGAAAGAACAATTTTGGACACATCTCATTAAGTGCTATCTCTACTATGCAAAGCACATATCCAGGACTTCATTGTAGACGTGAGAGGCCTACACAGAAGAGATAAAATCATCAAAGACACAGGTGTTCTCTGGAAAGTATATGGAGAGAGAAGAGCAGTCTATGGGTGTATGCTCAGGTTGGTCCTGGGACCTTCATAACATTTTACTGATTGAGTGAACAGACTTTGCTGTGAACACAGTTATGAGAGTTTCAGATAAGGTCCTGTCTGATCTCTTCCTCTTTTTCTGGTACTGAGTTAAATTTTAACAAGTCTCCTTCTTTCTTTATCTGAAAATTAATTGAAGCAAGTATTTTTACCAATTATACTTACTATTCAGCTAACAATACTTACAATTCAAAGGTAACATAGCGAAAATTGCGATTTAGTCCATTCAGGACTTTCATGTCTTCTGAAGTCAGCTGGAATTCAAACACTTATCAAGAGAAAGAAAAACTTTCAAATTATGTTTAGATTGTATAGTTTCTTGGAAAATACAAGCAAAATGTTTGTATAATGAAATATATCTCTGGGTACAAATTCAATGAATAAAAATTAGTGAATTTTGCAAGCAGTAACAAACATCACTTAGAAAGTAAAATAGAAGATAAAGTTTTATTTATACCAGTCTAGTAAGATTCAAGGAAACCCTGGTGGCATAGCAGTTAAGATGTACTTCTGTTAACCAAAAGGTCAGCAGTTCAGACCCTCCAGGAACTCCTCGGAGACTCTATAGGGCAGATCTACTCTGTCCTGTAGGGTTGTTATGAGTCAGAATTGACTTGCTAGCAGTGGGTTAGCTTGATATGGTAAGAAGAAATATCAGTGATTCCATACTTATTGCTAAAATATTTGCATATTAAATAGTTGGAATTTAATCTAACAAAAATTTAAGTTCCTTTAACCTCAGTGAAATTTCCAGGGTTTCAGTGGTGTGGGACAAATAAAGATATGCTATCTAAATGGCGAATAAGTTGTCACATAAGACTATAAAGAAGGCACAATTCCTGGTGGGTCTGTTTAGATTCTGCAAGCAACATATCCAATATTTAGGTGTGCTTTTTCAGCCTATTTGTCAAGTGCCTCAAAAAAAGTTGCTGGCTATAAGGGGGGCCGGAAGGAGCAGAAGGATCTACCACATGGACAGGCTGCTAGGAAAGTCATTGTGCATATTAGGTCATATGATCTAGTTGATCTAACAGTTCTTCAAGTGCTGGTGGCAGCTGGAGATACTGTTTAGTCTTTGGCAGTTTCCCACTAGTGAATCACTAATTTTGGAGCAAAGCTCTGATATCTTCCACAGATAGCTACTCTTTTTGAGAAACAGCTTTTGTCTTGCTTTGAGCCATAGTTGAGGTTGAAGGCTTAATCAAGTGTCCACAAGTCACCATGTGGCCTGCCTTAGGCTGCATTTTGTGGAGAAGCAAAACCAGTGAAGTCCACATATATATACAAATATATACACTGAGAGATTTATTCCAAATAAATGTCTCACATTGTTGTGGAGTCTAGTGAGTCCTGAATCCATAGGTGAGTGACAGATGGGAAGCTTCTTGTGACTCACGATACTTTTAGGCCTAATGAACACCAAATAAGCAGGTTTGATGGCAGACTTCTGGTTTGCAGGGAAGTGGGAGGTAGCGAATCTCCAAATCTGTAGATCAGATATCTGGCTGCTGGCTCATGTTCCAAGAACAGTAGGTCAGAGGATTATGACTTGGATTCTGGATTCAGGGAAAATGAGCTCTGCCAGTGTATTTATATATATTGGATGTGGACACCTTTCAGGAAGTTCTCCCTCCAAGTAATCTGCTATACATAGAGGTCACAGTGAATGGTGATTATATCATATCTGATGAATCACTAAGAATCACGGACCAGTAATGTTAATACATAGCCTTAACCATCCAACAGCCTGAACTGGCCATTGTTATCTAGGTGTTGTCATACCCACAGAACCATAAATTGATGTGCACTCAGCATTCTGTGATTAAATGAAAGCAGTATATACAAGATCTTGTGCTAGTAAGACTGAATGCACAAACACATGACATGAGGAAGTGGCTGAAATCTTAATCATCTTTAGTCTTGTCCAATTATCTTCCTTCTTACAGTCTGTACTTAAGGCCTCATGAGAACTTGACTGAGGAAGAGAATTCTCATGCCTAGCTTACAAATAATGACTTAACATGATATGCAGGCACCACTCAAAAGTGAACAGTAGCAGCAATGGGATCTTCCTGAAGGATAGTGGTACAGGGGAAACCTTCAGTGGGCATAACTTCAAGCATTGTACTTGGTTGTTTATTTCGCTTGGAAGGAGAGATGGCCAGATGTACAGCTGATTACTGATTTCTGAGTTGCAGCCAGTTGTTTGGCTGGGTAGTGAGAAATTTAGAAGGAACATGACTGGGAAAGTGGTGAGAAGAGGGTACAGGGTAGAACTCTCCGGAATGGGACAAAGAAGTGAAGATGTTTGTGTCCTATATAAAAGAACACTGTCTTATTAGTTATCTAGTGTTAACATAACACAAATAACACAAGTGCATGTCTTTAACAATTAATTCTGTCATAATTTAGGAGGCTAGAATTTCAAATTAAGGGTTCTACCTCAAGGGTAAACCTTTCTCTCTGTGTCTGCTCTGGGGGAAGCTCCTTGTCATCAGTTTCCTCCTGGTCTAGTAGCTCCTCTGTGTAGGGACCCCAGGTACAAAGCACAAGGTCCTCTTTTGATTCTTCATTCTTAGTAATAAGAGGTTTTTCTGTTTCATTTCTCTCTTCTCTCTTGTACTTCAAGAGAGACTGACTCAAGATACAACCTAATTTGTGCTTGAGTCCTGGCTCAGTAACATAAACACATCTAATCCTGCCTCATTAACTTCATAGAGGTGAGATTTACAACACCTAAGAAAACCACATCAGATGATGATGTTCACTCAATATTGGGAATCAAGGCCTAGGCAAGTTAACACACGTTTAGGGGGCAGAAACAATTCAATCCATGACATTCACCAAACAATGATTTCAGTAAAGGAGAATATTTACAATCAAATGAATAATACGACATGTTCTGTGGATAACAGATTTTTACTCCAGGGACTCCTGTCATTGCCCAATGGTCTCACTTAAGAAGTGGCCAGGGTAAGAAGAATGGAGTGTACATATTGGCTCAACAGCATGGACATCCCCTCGGTGAGACAGACCTGGCTACATTCAATACTTAATGTCCAATATCCTAAGAGCAGAATCTAACACTGAGTCCCTGATACGGCGTTATTGCTAGAGGTGACCAGTCAACAACCTCATGACAGGTGAATTACCTTGGACCACTTCCTTCATCAAAAGGGCAATGTTGTATTCTCACTGGAATAGAAATTTACTCTGGTATGGATTTGCTTCCCTGAATGCACTGCTTCTGTCAGAATTACCACTGAGTATAATTATGGAATGCCTTATCCCCTATTATGTTCCCACACATCATTTCCTTGAATCAAGGAACTCATTTCACAGCAAACGAAGTCCAGAAATTAGGGAATCTTGGAAGTTACTGGTCTTACCCATCCTCTTAAGCCAGGGGGCTTTATAGGAAAATAGAAAGTTGTTCTAAAGACATAGTCGTGGCATCAGCTAAGTGGCATTATCCTGCAGGATTCGGTCAATGTTCTCCAAGAAACTGTATATACTCCAAACTGGCATCTAATATATGATGTTGTTTCTTCTGTAGTAAGGGTTTATGAGTCCAAAAGCCAAGGATTAGAAGTGGTATTGGCACCACTCACTGTTACTCCTAATAAACCACTTACAAAATTTTTCCTTTCTATCTCCATGACCCAGTATAAACATCTGTGTATTGTGTGTGTGTGTGTGTGTGTGCGCGTGTGCATGTGTGTGCATGTGTGTATGTGTATTGCTGGAAAAAGTAGAGGGTCAGAGACAAACAGGAAACCCTTCAATGAGATAGATGGACACAGTGGTTGTAACAATGGGTCAACCTTAGCAAAATGTGTGAGGGTGGCACTGGATCAGGCAGTGTTTCATTCTGCTGTCACTATGAGAATAAACCAATTCCACAGCATCTAACAACAATAAGAACAACATACATATGTAAAATTTATGTGCTTTTTCCCCTTCTTTACTCCATTACTCATTATAAATTATAAAATGTAAAGTGGGCTAGTACATATTTGGTTGTATGTATGGTGTTTGTATCATATTAAGTGCAAGTATGACTTTATTTAGAGATGTTTTAAGGTTTAACATGATGTGTACAGGTACAAAGTTGATAAAGGGTGGACTATGACGTTTAAGGTTACTTGTCAACTTGGCTAGGCCATGATTCTCAGTGGCTTTCAGTTTAGCAGATATTCTACAATCATGCTTCATTTTGTGATTTGATATGAACAGCCAATCTGTTGAAATGGAAATTTCTTTGTGGGTACAACCTGCTCTAGTATACATAGATTTTCTTCCAGAGCTCACACTCTCTAAATTTTACATCTGAATAGTCATCTCTGATCCCTGGGTCATAGGATGTGAGTCAGATCCCATCATCTGAATTTGGATTCACCACCTCCTGCAGCCATGTGAGCCAGCAGCTACTGCCTAATCTGCAGATTATGGTTTAACAGCCCACATGATCACACGAAAGAGAAGCCTTCAGCTTGCTTCTAATCCTTATATTTGGGACTTGCCTGCCTCCACATTTGCATGAACTTTTTTCCTTTAAATATATCTCTCTCTACATTTATATGTGTGGTCTACCAGTTTTGTTTTTCTAGAGAATTCAGTTTAAGACATGTGGCATCTCTAGGATCCTGACTTAACTCTTTCCTGGGTTCTGGAGAATCATGCCTTCATCCATGCTGTCAGAGAACACCACAAATAAAGTTAATAAAAATGAGGAGCTCACAGAAACACTAACTGCACATGTATGGCAGCCAGCCAAATGCCAAGTGCCGTCAAGTCAACAAGTCATCATAAATGAAAACCTACAGGTGTACAAGATGGCAAAACAAACCTACTAGGATTATCAACATTGGCTTTATAAACTGTAAAATAACTGTGTTGCTTATACTTAAAAAATATTCCCACAGGTAACTATGTAATGATTAATAAAACCATTAAAACAATTATACAGAAGTCTTAAATGAAAAGTTTGTTGTTAAAAACTCATGGGACAGTTTTATTAGAATGTTTGAAGTGGATAACAAACTCCTGAAAAGAAACTTGTCATCACTAGTCTTTAAATAAAAGCCCATTGCCATCAAGTTGATTCAAACTCATGCCTAGCCTATACAACAGAGTAAAACTGCCCTATACAGTTTCCAAGGAATGGATGGTGGATTCCAGTTGTCAACCTTTTAGTTGGAAATCTGAGTTCTTAACCACATTAATCATTACAGAAATACAGATCAAAACTACAATATCATTTCACCCATGCAAAAAAATGGCACTGTTGAAGTCAACCATCTGACAAACAGAAAACAGCAACTGCTGAAGAAGTCTGCTTGCCTGATTGTAAAATGATACAACCACTACAGAAAACAGGATGACATGTTCTCAAGAATGTAGAAATAAAAATACTTTAGGATACTGTAATCCCACTCCTAGGTATATTCCCTAGAAATCTAAAAAAAGGGACATGGACAGACATATACACACCTATGCTCAATAGGCAATATTCACAACAGTAAAAAAATGGAAATAACCTAACTGTCCAGCCATAGATGAACAGATAAACAAAGTGTGGTACGCGCATATAATGGAATATTAAAAAATCATAAAGAACAACAGTGAGTTCTCTTATATCTTATATCATGGTTGAATATGAACTACATCATGTTGATTAATATAACCTAGTCACAAAAGGACAAATACGGTACCACCACTTTTTAGAAGAAAAAAGGAATAGATACAGACAGAGGAACAGAGAATAATGCTCACTCGTGGTTACTAGATTTCACTGTAGAGGGGGATAGTGAGAAGCATTCCCAAGATGGTAGACATTTTTATTTTCATTGATAGCAAAGATAGCATTGAATGTAAGTGAAGTGCACACAACTTGACAAAGATAAATGATGTTTCTGAAATGTATAAGAGAAAAGCATGTTTTTAGTAAATGGTATGATAAATATGCTTTTGCAATGACACCAACAACCAAAAATTTGTGTGGTTACACAAATATTTATATAGGTACATATGTATGTAGATATGAATGTGTTGGTATGTATTTATGGATACACATATATATCTATAGGCATATACACATAGAAGTCTGTATGTGTATGAATGTATATTCATATCTATAGCAAACCACAGGACACATAGTTATCAATATGTCTTAGACATTAGCAGTACCTCCCAAAATTAGTTTCTCTATTGGAAAACTTAGGACCATTGTCTCATAGGACAGCATAGGAAACTGATAAGATACATTATAAAGTATTTGTTCTACATCACAATGTGGGGAGTGGATTCTGGGTTTGAAAAACTAGTGAGCAAACCTTTAACATACATTTCCTGGTTTCTACACATCTGGAACAAAAGGGAAAAAAGAACACTAAAGACTGAGAAAAAAACTTGTCTATAGGCCTGATAGCATATGAATCATGACCTCATCTACACTGTGACCAGAAGAACTAGATGATGGCTGGCTACAACTATGTTCTGAGAAGGGTCAGACTGATGGGTCCTTACAGAAAGCAAGAAAAATCTGAACAAAAGTCCAGACTTACTGGACCAGTTGAGACTAGAATACTCTCCAAGATCATTACCCTGAGACACTTTTTAAACTTTAAGCTGAAATTATCCCTTGAGGTCATGTTTTAGCTAAACGACAGACTGGCTTATAAAACAAAGAATACAACCTCTAAATGATGAACCCTTTCTAAAAATAACAATATGAAATCAAATGAAAAAAATTACACTAAAGCAAATATGAGAAAGCAAAGAGCACGTAGTGCTGAAAATCATACAACCAGAATAGAGTGAGAATGGTGACACATCATGAAAACTTCTTCAGTAACACTGATGAATTTGGGTAAAAATTTTTAAATGAGAACCTAATCTGTTGTGTAAACTTTCACCTTGTGTACAAAAAAATATTATTTTAAAAATAGTGTACTAAACACAGATGAAGATAGTTCAACTGGAATATAGGCCTAAAGAATTGAACCAAATTGTCATAGAAAGAAATCAATAGATGGGAAACAGATTGAGAGACATACAGGTTAAATTGTAAAGTTCTAGTTCATGTCTAAATGGTAGAACGGAAACATTTAAAGTAACTTGGGACTATCTATAAGTTATTAAAAATGTTTCATCAAAATATTCAAGAAGTTCATGAATATAAGGCAAAACAAAATGACAAGAACACCATTAGACATTTCCAGATATAATATGTTGAAGGTGTAGAATAATACACATGAAAAGGAGATCTTAAAAGAAATTGGAGTAGAAACAAAGAAGCTGTTATATAAAAGTGATTGGGATTTGTATGTAAAGGTTCAGAGGAATGTAAAAGTAAGTTTTCAAGCATATAATCTATTTTAACAAATTTAATGGATATGATTGGGTAACTAATCCTGTCAGTTAAAACTCAGATTATGCACAAAACAATTGTGGGAGATAATTTAAGATAAATAGTGCCCCAATATTAGCCAAGCCAAGTCGCCATGAGTTGGTTCTGACTTGATGGCACTTGGCTAAGTGCCACTGTGGGATCTTATTCAAACGACTCAAAAACTGACTTTAACAAGCTCCCACAAGCTAAAATTAAGATACTTAAGCATCAAAAGGAAAGTCAGTAATAGGCAAAATGTTGAATACAATAAATCCTTAAATACATAGTGATACTCAGAAACAGTGATAGAGACTATAAATAGAAAAGTAACAGATGTAGAGAGAATATGCAAAGTTGTCCATATTTTGGCCCCTGATGAATTAAGGAAATGAGTATATTCATTGCGTCTGTTTTCACGTTATTTGTACTATTGTAAAAGTTCTAAATAAAAAAACAACTAATGCAGTATCCAAGTTAATAGTCATCTAAAGAAACAATCACGAATCTTCAAAATATCTCATAACCTAGATGAATCTCGACAGTATTATGCTGAGTGAAATTAGTCACAAAAGGAACAAATAATGTATAAGACGACTATTATAAGAACTCAAGAAAAGGTTTAAGCACAGAAGAAAACATTCTTTGATGGTTACAAGGATGGTGAGGGAGGCAGGGCTATCCACTGAATAGGTAGTAGACAAGTTTCTTAGGTGAAAGGAAGGGCAATACACAATATAGAAGTCAGCAGAAATGCACTACACCAAAAGATAAGAAGTTTCTTTGGTAAAAATATGGAGGGTCAGAGTAGCAAAGGTGGAGATCTAGAGACCACAGTGTCAGAGGACATCTAGGTCCACTGGCAAAATAAAGTTAATTAAGAAAATGCTCTACATCTCATTTTGGTGAGTGGTCTTAAAAGCTAGCAAATGGGCATCTAAGATGAAGCAATTGGTCCCAAACTATTTGAAGCAATGAAGAATGAAGGATATGAAGATACAAGGAAAATATGAGCCCAAGAGATGGAAAGGAGCACATTAACCAGAAACTCCATCATCCTGAGGCCAGAAGAACTAGACAGTGCCCAGTTACCGCTAAAAACTACCCTGAGAGGAAATACCCCACAGGGTCCCTCGTGGAGCAGGAAAAAAGTAAGGAGTAGAACTTAAATTCTAGTAAGAAGACCAGAATTATTGTTTGACAGAGACGGAAGACAGACCCTGGAAAACATGGCCTGCAGACACTGTTTGCCCAAAACTAAACCATTTCAGAAGCTAGCTTTAGGCAACATTAGACTTGACTACAAGACATAAAACAATACTGCTCCAAAGTGTGCTTCCTGGGTTAAGCAGGTACATGAAACTACACGGGAAACTCCTGACTGGAAGCCAAATGAGAAAGTAACAGGGACGGGAGCTGGTGGGAAGGACTCAGGAAATACAGGATGGAAAGGAGAAATGAGCTGTTACATTGCAAGGAGAGCAATTAGAGTCACATTACAATGTGCACTTAAGTTTGTGTATGAGAAACTGAATTGAATGTGAACTTCACTTAAAGCAGAATGAAAAGCAAACAAAAAAGTTTGACCACAGATGTGTGAGTTTATATTTCAACTCTCCATTCTATTCCATTCATCTGTGTATCTATAGTTAACTAGTACTGTACTATTTTTGTTTCAGTATCTGTAAGGTATGTTTTAAAATAAGGAAGAGTGAGTTCTCCTGTATAATATTTCTCTTTTGGCATTGCTTTAGCTATCTAAACTCTTACTACTCCATATAAAAATGAAGACTGTGTTTCTCATTTCCATAAAGAAGGCTGATGAAATTTCATCTGGAATTCCACTGAATCTACACATCACTTTGAGTAGGGTTCACATCTTTACAATAGGAAACCTTCCAATCCTTGAACATGACAAGTTTCAGTTTGTCTTCTTCAGTAGCTTTCAGCAGTGTTTTATAAATTTCATTATACAAGTCCTTCAAATCACTGACTAAATTTATTCCTAAGTGTCTTATTATCAAAAGAAAAAAGAAGGAAAAAAACTCAGTCACATGGAAACTGAACAACAGCTTGCTCAGGAACTTCTAGGGTATAGAAGAGATCGAGGACAGAATAAAGACATTCATAGAGCCAAATGAGAATGAAAATACATCTTGCCAGAACCTTTGGGACACAGAAAAGCAGTCTTCAAAGACCAATTTATCTCAATTAAATGCACACATCCAAAGAGAAGAAAGGGCACAAATTAAAGAATTAACCCTACAACTCAAACAAGTGGAAAGAGTGCAGTGAAAGATGCCCTCACACATGACAAAAAAGCAAATAATAAAAATTAGAATAGAACCAAATAAACTAGAGAAGAAAAAAATGATTGAAAGAGTTAACAACACCAAAAGCTGGTTTTCGAAAAGATCAATAACATTGATGAACCATTGGCCTAACTGACAAAACAAAAACAGGAGAGGAAGTAAATAATTCAAATAAGAAATGACATGGGCAATATTATAACAAACCCAACTGAAATTAAGAGAACCAGATTACTATGCAAAATTGTACTCTAATGAATTTGAAAACCTAGACGAAATGGACAAATTTCTAGAAACATTGCCTACTCAAACTAGCACAAACAGAACTAGGACAACCAGGGGTGTCAAGATGACAGAATAGGCAGGTGTTTCTTGTAGGCCCTCTTATAAGAAAAACTCAAAAACACAATTGAATCAATCATATAAGACAATCTAGGAGTCTTGACTATCAAAGATAATGTTGAGGAGTCAGACTGATGGGTTGGTGAAGACAGAGAAAGTTCAGAAGCAATGAAGATCAGCTTCACTGGACCTGATCAGCACCCTATAAGCTGGCTGAGGAGTCCTGAATATCAGGTGGGAACTGAGACATTGGAATGGGTGACATGGAAGACAAAGCAGGACAGGAGACAACTACCACTGTGGCATTTGTATCTGCACCCCACAGACAGACCCACTTTAGCTAGCCAAGTGGAACTGCAGCACGGTGACAGGAGGCCAAGCAGAACAGCAAGGCCGTAAGTAAAGCATATCTTTCTTACAGTCACATGTACTGAATCACAGAGGACTTTCACCTGAGGGTCATAAGCTAAGTGCTTGCTAACTTTTGTGGACTCAAAATCTTTCCTACATGCTGATGTCTCTCTCTTTTCTAGCACTTCCCCACCTGTTCTCTGCTCTACACCAGGTGCAAATCTCTGACACACCACCAGGATCAGAAGTGATACATGTTACATGTGTGCTCTGAGCTGTTCTCTAGGACTTGGACAGAGAGAAAAGGGTAGAGGAACAATAAAATGTTCTCCTGGATTCTCTGAACTGGCAACACTCCTTATCTTTCTCAGCATGCTCAAGGACCTAACCACTTGATAACAGAACGTTGAAAGTTTTAAGACTGCATGTATCAATTCAGCTCAAATGACTAAAATATCTGGACAATCAAAAACAAAGTTTAAAAAACTGTATTTGTATACAAATGAGAACACAATAATTGTACAATTAAATTACAAGAACTTTCTGATGGCTTAGCGACAACAACCAATTTCTAACCAATTAAAGAAGCAGATCATCATGGTTTCAGAGAACTCACAAAACAAAAAATTAAAAAATTTTCCAGACAAAGACGTTCTGAAACTATAAGAGGTAGAATACAAAACAGTAACAATTAGAGCTCTGCAATACATTAGAAACAAGATTAGTCAAAGTGCAGCTAAGTATACTGAAAAATTAAACAAGCAGCAAGAAATGCTTGAGCAACAATGATCTGAAATTCAGCAGATTAACAAAGAAATTAAAGAATTAGACAATGCAGTAGAAAGTCAAAGGGGCAGGATTGAGTTAATGGAATGTAGAATTAATCAGATGAAGATAAAGCAACTGAAATCTGCATATATAGGGACAAATCAGAGAAAAGAATTTTAAAAAATGAAGAATCACTAAGAGTTATGTGTGACTCCATCAAGAGAAATAATTTATGAACAATTGGGATATCAAAACAAGAAGTGATAACAGAAAATGCAAAGGGAATTATTGAAGACATCTTGACAAAAAAATTTCCTGATATCATCAAAGAGAGACAATATTTACCCAAGATGCTCATCAAAATCCACACAAGGTATATCCCAAAAGAAAGACATCAAGGCATAGTATAATTAAACTTACCAGAACTAAAGATAAGGAGAGGCTTTTAAAGGCAGCTAGGCTTAAACAAAATATAACACACAAAGGAGATTTATTTAGAGTGAGCTCAGATTAGTCAGCTGAAACTATGCTAGCAAGAAGGCAATGGGATGGCATACAAAGCCTTGAAGGAAAAACATTGGCAACCAAGAATTATTTCATATATCCTGCAAATTGTCGCTCAAATATAATGGTGAAATTAGGACATCTCAAGATAAACAGAAGCTTAGAAATTTTGCAAAAGTCAAACCAAAATTGGAAGAAATAGTGAAGGAAGCTCTTCAGTTAGAACATCAGTGACATCAGACATACACTCAAAAGATACTATGCGGGACAGAGCATCCAGATATCAACATGGATACGGAATGCACAAAAATAAATCGAAGCTAAAACACTCAAGATAAAAATTCAAATCAAAACAACAATAAGATATCATCTTGCCCCAACAAGGCTGGCATTAATCTAAAACACAACACACAAAACAATAAATATGGGAAAAACTGTGGAGAGACTGGAACCCTTCTACTTAGCTGGTGGGAATGTAAAATAGTACAGCAAATTTGGAAGTTGATTTGGTCCTGTCTTAAAAAGCTAGTGATACTGTATGGTCCAGCAATCCTTCTTATTGGACTATATGCTAGGGAAATAAGGGCTGTCAAACAAATAAACATGCACATCAATGTTTATTGTAACACTATTCAAAATACATTTTGGAGCCCTTTCTTTATAGAAGTATATATTTTATTATGGTTATGTCCTGCTGGTATACTGACCCTTTAGTCATTATATGATGTCCTTCCTTACCCTTTGTGATAGATTTTGCTTTAAAGTCTGTTTTGTCAGAAATTAATATTGGCACTCCTGTGTTATTTTGGTTGTGGTTTGCTTGATGTATTGTTTCACATTCTTTGAGTTTAATTTGCTTCCATCTTAGAGTTTAAGTTGTGTCTGTTGTAAACAGTATATACACAGATCATGTTATTTTTTTTAAATTTTCCTTTCATCTTTTTCATTTTTGTTGTTTTTGTGTTTGCTGTGTATAGCTGTTTTTTCTTTTAATGAGGTTTTAATTTCTTTTTTGTTTACCTTAAAATTTACCTCTATTTTTCTGTTTAAATCAATCTTTTATTTCCCAATATCACTTTAAATTCCTCTCCATATCAAAGTTCTGACTACACTACTTAGTCTCTCTTTTTTTGTTATAATATTGTCATCATCTACATGTTGAAATTTGTCACACTATTTTCAGGCTTTTAGTTTTGGCTAAGTTTTATGACTTTCCTTTCTGAATTGATAGCTGTTTTTTCTGCCCTGTGTTCTAGTCTTGAGTTGTTGTCTAGTATGTCTGGTTCTCTAGTCAAAAGATTCCTGTTAGTATTTCTTATAATTTTGGTTTGCTTTTTACAAATACCTTTAACTTCTGTGTATCTGGAAATGCTTTAATTTTCCCATCATCTCTGAGAGAGTTTGCTAGATAGATAGTTCTTGGCTGGTTTTATATACTTCAAGGCTTTATATACCTCCCATTGCCTTCTTGTCTTCATGATTTCTGTGGAGTAGGTAGTGTTTAGTTTTATTGACTCTCCTCTGTAGGTAATCTTAAGATCTATCTTTTTATTTGGTTTTGGCAAGTTAGATTATAATATATCTTGATGACTTTCTTTGGAATTTTTCCTGTGTGGTGGTTGATGAAATGCTTGTATAGATATCATCTCCTTTTTCACAGTATCAGGGAAGTTTTCTAATAGCAGTTCTTCAACAATTCTGTTTATATTTTCCACTATCTGCCCCTGTTTCTGGTACACCAGTGTCTGGTAGATTTTTCCTCTGAATAGTGCCCCACATAAACCTTAAAACTTATTCTCACAGCCTTGTCATGGATAACAGAAAACAGAGAGAATTCTTAAAGACTTGCTGACAGAAAATTTCCTTGATATCATGAAAAATGAGGAGACACCCATTCAAGATGCTCATCAAAACACAAAATAGATCAGAGAAGAAAGACAAGGCTTATTAAAATCAAACTTAATAAACTTAAAGACAAGAAGGTACTTGTAAAGGCTGCAAGGCTTAAGCAAAAAAGTAAGCTACAAAGGAAAATCATTAAGACTGAGTTCAGATTCCTCAGCAGAAACCATGCTAGCAAGAAGGCAATGGGATGGCATATACAAAGCCCTGAAGAGAAAAAAATGCCAACCAAGAATTATATACCCTGCAAAACTTGCCCCTTAAATGTGATTGTGAAATTAGGACATTTACAGATAAACAGACATTTAGAGAATTTGCAAATCCAAACCAAAATTAAAAGAAATATTGAAGGAAATTCTCCAATTAGAAAATCAGTAACATCGGATTTATACTCAAAGGTTCAATGTGCAACAGAGAACCCAGATACCAACAGGAGAGGAAATCCACATAAGTTAATGCAAGCTATACTTTTAAGAATAGAAAAACAAAAATCTTGGGATTTAAAGCATGACAACATTATATGAAAAAGAGGGGCAAATTAGCATACTCATAGACCTTTCAAGCTGCGTGGAAGACAAGGCAATACAAAGACATTAAAGACTGGTTTAAATTTAGGTTAATAGAGGGGGATATGTAGGTAACCATAAAAGAAATCTACAATTCTTTGCATCAAAGTGATAAACAAAATAAAAAACAAGCAAAACACAAAGTGTCAGCAATCATAAAAGACTAACCCTGGAAGACATGAAAAGAAAACACATAAAGAAAAAGTACTCAGCACAGAAAACTGAATGGAACAGAGAAATTGTCCACAATACACACACAGAGAGACATCAAAATGACAACACTAAGCTCACATATTGATAATCACACTGAATGTAAGTGGACTAATTGCACCATAAAGAGACAGAGAGTAGTGGACTAAATCAAAGAAAACAAAACAAAACAAAAAAATAATAAAATGACCCATTTATATGCTGCTTACGGGAGACACACCTTAAACTCAAAGGTGGAAACAAATTGTAACTCAAAAGATGGAAAAATTATATCAGGCTAACAACATTTAAAAGAGAACAAGAATGGAAATACAAATTTCCAATAAAATAGACTAAAGTTAAATCTACCACACTGGATAAAGAGGGACATCATATAATGGTTAAAGACTCAGAACACCAGAAAGACATAACCATATTAAATATCTATATACCCAATGACAGAGCTCCGAAATAGATAAAACAGACACTATCTGCACTGAAAACAGAAATAGACAACTCTGCAATAATAGCAGAAAACTATCACATCACTCTCGGTGAAGGATAGAACATCTCAAAACCAGCTCAGTAAAGACACGGAAGATCTAAATGCCACAATCAACCAATTTGACCTTACTGACATATATAGAACACTCCACCCAACACCAGCCAAGTACACTTTCCTTTCTGATACACATGGAATATAATTCAGAACTGACTGCATATTAGGCCATAGAGCAATCTTCAAAGAAATCCAAAGTATTGAAATAACACAAAGTTTCTTTTCAGACAATAAAGTCATAAAAGCAGAAATCAATAACTGAAAAAATAAAAATAAAAAACATGGAAACAACATTTTGCTCAAGAAAGACTGTGTAATAGAAGAAATCAAAAATAAAATAAAGAAATTCATAGAATCAAACGACATTGAAAACAAATCCTACCAACATTTCAAAGGACAGGGACCTGGGGACCATGTTTTCAGGGGACATCAAGGTCAATTGGCATAACCAGTCTTTCTAAGAGCGTGTTCTGCACACATTATCGGTGAGTGGCATCCGGGGTCTTGAAAGCTAGCAAGCTGCCATCTGAGGAGCATCAGCTGGTCCCAACCCACCTGGAACAGATGACATCTGAGAACATGAAAGACATGAGGAAAAATGATTCCAGGAGACAGAAGGACCCATATGATTGGGAGACTACATCAGCACAAAACCAGAAGAACCAGTTGGTGCCCAACCACCAGCAAAGACAGCCCTGACTGGGAACACAACATAGAGTCCCTGATGTAGCTTGAGAAAAAGAGGTCTTCAGATCAACAAATCTGCTGAAAGACCTAAGATCATGGACCCTAGACTTGCTGCTAACCCAGACTTAAAATCAATACTGAGACTACTACAGTTCAGACAAAGAATGGACTGAACTCAGGGACACAGAGTGATACATATAGTGTGTATGTTTTATGCATATATATATATATATATACACAATATGTATATACATGAATCTATCATACTGGTTTCTTCTAGAGGTGACAGGAAAGGGTAGAGAGGAAGAGATGGGTGTTGGTTGAGTGGATACTGAAGGTAAAGAGTGAAAGGGAGAAGGATGGTTTTGCAAGCTAGAGAGAGAAGATGGAGTTGCAGAGAGATGGATATGGAAAATTGACTTGGATTCTAAGCTTTCAGTTAATCACAATAAAGAAATTAAAAAAAAAATAGGAAAAGTACATTAATAGGCACTTCACCAAAGAAGACATTCAGGATGCCAACAGATACATGAAGCAATGCTCATAATTACTAGCAATCAGAGAAATCCAAATCACAACTTTACTGAGATATCATCTCACCCCAGTAAGGCTAGCATTCATCAAGAGAAACAAACAAAAACTCCACAAAATAATAAATCCTGGAGAGGATGTGGAGAAATTAGAACACTTTTACACTGTTGGTGAGATTGTAAAATGGTACAACCCCTATGGAAACCAATTTTTCACATTCTTAAAATGTTAGAAATGGCAATATCTTATGATCCAGCAATTCCTCTCCTTGGAATATATCCCAGAGAAATAAGAGCTCCCACACAGATACAAGCACACCAATGTTTATTGCAGCTCTCTCCACAATAGCAAAAAGATAGAATCAATCTAGATGCCCATCAATAAATGAATGGCTAAACAAATGATTGTATATTCACACAATGGAATACCATACAATGATAAAGAGCAATGAAGATTTGGGAAAATACCTGATAAAGTGGAAACATCTGGAGAATATTTTGCTGAGTGAAATTAGACAGACGCAAAAAGATAAATTTTGTATGAGACCATTATTAAAATGACACAACAAAAGATTTGAGCACGGAAGAAAATAATCTTTGATGGTTACAAAGGTGGGGAGGGAGGGAGAGAGATTTCTATAAATGAAATAGTAGTTAGGATTTGGGTTAGGTGAAGGATATGACAGTATGAACTAGAAGAGTGATACACACAACTGGGCTACATCAAAACTAAATCATTTCCCAAATACAACCCCAGTTTTTAGAAGAACAGAGTAACAGGGACCAGAGTCAGGGGACCATGGTTTCAGGGAACATCTAGACTAACTGGCATACCCAAGATTTTTGCCCTCTTATTTTCTAAAGAAAGTGTTCTGCATACCACTTGGTTGACTGGATGTCTGGGGTCCCAAAAGCTGACAAGCTGCCATCTAAGTAGCTTCGATTTGTCTTAGTCCACCCATTGTGGAGGAAAACAGAGGACACCAAGGACAAGAAGAAAACATGAGCCCTGCAGACAGAAGCTATCATATGATCCAGTGACTACTTCAGCATGAGACCAGAATAACTAGACGGTGCCCGCCACCACCAATTCCTGTCCTGATGGGGTACATAGTGTAGAACCTGTGACTTAGCATTAGAAAAGTGAGTGTGCAGAACTAGAACTCTACAAAATGACCACTCTTGATGGTCTGTCAGTCTAGAATTTCCCCTGAGGATATGGCCCCTAGACTCTCTACTAACCCCAAACTGCATCCAGCACCAAAGCCAGCTCTCCACACAAAGACTGCACCATGGAACGTCACAAAGACATGGAATGACGCTGGTGGAGAAAAACCTTCCAGCTTTAAATATGTACATGGGGCTGTCTGAGAAGCTCATCAACAGATGTGAGATGGTAGGGTAATGGGGAACAGGACTTGGTTGAATAGACACTGGAAGTTCAGGGTAGGAAGGAATGTGATGTCATGGAGGCAGCAGGGGAGAGCAGTTGGAGTAGAACAGTGGTGTGAGTTCCAAGTGTTATATAGCAAATTGATTCAGATTATGAACTTTTACTTAAAACGTATATTTTTAAAAAAGATTTTTTAAACCCAGTAGTTTGGGCACAAATAGTTCAGAATTCCTGGCTTAGTTGGCTTGACATTGATGCAGGCCTGTGGTGTTGAATCAGATCACACATCTAGGCAGAGGTAAAGGATATTACATGTCTGTGGGACCCTCATGCCAGGGTCTAGGCCTGTCTTAAGTTCCCAGTTAAGGAGGCATGACAAATGTTTGAAGTTACTAGACTGGTTTGGTGCAGACAGTACTGAGTTGTTGGCTTAGGAGGCCTAGTAATTGTTGAATACTGTTATAATGGTGTTGGAGTGGAACAGTTAGGGGGATAATTGTGGGAAAGTGGTGCTTCTCTGCTGGAAATGTGTCAGAGGAAGAAGAAGTTATTTTGCTCCTGTGCAGTGGGTTAGACAATAGCTCTTAACTTTTGGAACTCTAGTCTCACTTTTCCCTGGTTCTAGAGGCTTGTAAAGACTCTCTACCACCCTGTGGCTCCCGATACAGTGAAACATGTCTGGGGTGCTACTACCTCAACACGTATATACTGGCCAAACCAGTCTACTGGGTGCTAGCTACCTCACCATTGTACTTTTTGGCGCTTCTGATCTCTCTCTCTTTCTCTGTTGTACAGTCCAACTCCTCGACTTCATATATGATGATCAAGGATCCTAGATTGCCACACAGATGAGATCTGACAGTAAAGTCTGCAAACTCGTTTGTTCTAAGTGCTGTATCCCTCATTGCTGAATATATCACTATGGTCACCTTTGAAGTACTCCCTGTGGGAAGCTATGCACTGATGGCAGTGCATCAAAGCAATTATGGAACTCTTTCTGGAATGACCACTGTGCATGGTGGCAGGGTGACAAATTCATGAACTTAATCGTGTAATTGTCAGTGAAGAAGTTTTTAGCCAGTAAACAAATAACTGCACTGGAACACCATCTTTACTCACCTGATTAGGCCCCTGGTGAATATTTTCTTTACCCAAAGAAAAAAAAAATCATTGAAAGGTAGACATGCTGATGACATTTAGGACATCAAGGGTAATATGACAACAGCTCTGATCGCTATCCCAGAAAGAGAGCTCCAAAATTACTTTGAAAGTTGGATTAGGTGTTGGAGTCAGCACGTCATAGCTTCCCAAGAAGAGTACTTTGTAGGTGACTGGTAGAGATATTCAGCAATGAGGTATGTAGCACTTTTTCTAGGATGAGTTTGTGAACTTAATTGGCACTCCTCATAATTAATTCACTTGCGTGTGTGTGTATCTTTGTTTTCAGTGTTCCACTGGAGGCATCTGACTGTTGCACCATCTTAGCCCTTTTCACTTCTTATTTTAAATTTCATAATATGATGCCAAGATTTTATGAAAGAACAAAAGGCCAAGAATAGCTGAGATATTTTTAAAGAAGAAGAAGGAGTGAGCGAGTATTTTACCATTCTGGACAGTAAGATCTCTTTTTAATTTCTATTAACTCAATAAAGAATGTAAAGTAGCCCAATTAAATATATAAAAGAGGCTACATACAAGCTTACGGGCATTTGATGTATGATAAAGTTGGCAGTGGAAATTTTTCAGCTATTACAGACTTTCAGCTAATTGGTTCTGGCACACTTGGACTTCCTTTAAACAACACACATACATGTGTATTTGTATTCTTATTTCACATAGCACTAAAAGTAAATTTTGAGTGAATTATAGACTCAGATTTGGAAGGAAAATCTCTAATACTTAGCGAGATAATACAGGAGAATTTTGTCAATGTATCTGTGCAGAAATGGACACAATTATCTGCTGTGCAGGAAAACTGTGATGAACTTGACTGCATTGAGAGTAAGAGCCTTGTGAAAATACACCCAAAAAAGAATGAGAAAACGTGGCACGATTTATAAAATAAGACATTCAACAAATATGTCTAAGTCTGACAAAAGATTATTGTCTATCCTATAGTATATAAATATGGTAGATTGATTATAAAAATGATCAGAATTCTTCTCAACTTTCTGTACCCCAAACTTTTAGTATGTGACCTATTCATTTCTTCCCTTAAAAAGTTGTGTCTTTTTCCCCATTCATTAAATCAGGCCTAGACTTGTTCTGGCCAACAGAATTTATCAGAAGCATTGATGTGCCAGAAAGGAAAAGGTTTCACATGCACCTACTCTCTGTCTTAGAAACTTGCCACTGTATGGGTAATCAGTTAAAGAATGGAAACTATGTGGAAGAGAGCCGAGGCACACCTGAAGACAGCCTGGTCAGCTCCGTAAGAACTGCCTTATCCCTGCTCTCGAGTGCAGACGTGAGAGAGACTACAAGAACTGTTCAGCTCTAAATTGTCAGTCCTACAGTCCTGAGGTAAATATGTGTTTTTTGTATTACCGTCTAAGCTTGGGTATGTTTTATTATACAGCTATAGCTAATGATGCAGTAAGTATCTCCTACCCACTACAAAATATCTCCTACGTGTAAATAAAAATACAACCTAATATGTATGTTTGTGTGTGTGTGTATATTTAAAGTGAAGTACTTGAACAGGCATTTTGAAAAGAAGAAATCAGGGAGAACAAATACATGTAAATTAAACAATATTAATGTTTAAAGCAATGAGAAGTAGAGTCAGAATGAGGGGCTTCCCACATCCTTCAGACCAACAAGAAGCTCAAAGGCTAGTAATGTCAAGACCTGGTTAAAATGTGAAACAAGGAGGAATTTTCTAAGCGGCATGTAGAAGTATAGCTAGGTAAAATAAAGTAGGAAAACGTTTTACATTACTTAATAAAATGTGAACCTGTTCATCTTTTGTTTCTGATCAGATTCGTGCTTATATCTAGGAATACATTCATATACATTCTGCCATGTGTACACCAACA
Organism: Heterohyrax brucei; assembly: GCA_028571685.1. Lineage (NCBI taxonomy): Eukaryota > Metazoa > Chordata > Mammalia > Hyracoidea > Procaviidae > Heterohyrax > Heterohyrax brucei. Next base: position 58,038,243 of record CM053142.1, on the reverse strand, counting down.
TACACACACAAGAATGTCCTAGCAGGGTTTTTCAGATGGCAAAAACAAACAGGCAGATAAACTATCAAACAACACAAATGCCCCTACCAGTAGCTGGATAATTAATTACATATTTATGAGATATAAGATGATACAGAAACAAAAAATGTAGAAACCACTGCTACATGCATCAAAGGAATGAATTGCACAAACTTTATAATGGCTAAGCAAAAGCAAAGCAAAAACTAAACCTGGAAGAGAAGCAAGGTATGGAGAAATGCAGTGTGATTCCACTTACATAATATATTTAAAAAGGCAGATTAAAAAAGATACCAAGTGATATAGCCTTACTTATCGAAATTGTGAAATGAGTCAAGGAACAACAACTATTATGAGAGTTAGAAGAAAGAATGTCCCCAGTGACAGGATGAAGGATCAGTGAGCTTCAGACAGGTGAATGATCTTCAATTGTTCCACTCATTGTCACAGTTTTCACTGTGGAGAATGTGAAGAACATTTTATACATGGATAAGCTTTGTTATACATTTCAAAGTGTGAGTACAAGCATGCTTTGACACAGTTACTGACAACTCATTCTTGAATTAGAAAGCATATATCTTCTCAGATCAAAGGTAAAACTTGTGCCTGAAATCAACATTTAAAAGTAGTGTTATACCCGTGTGTTTGGCATGCAATAAGTTTTATAGAGCATATATACTTTTATATGTTGGCAATATCTGGGAAGCTATACAGGAAAAGACCATCAGAGGTTGGTATGGATCTTTCTTTGTAGTCGCTCATGGAGGAAGAGACTGTCACCAAGACCTTTTTCTTCACAGTTTATGGACCTAGCAGGTTAGATGGAGACCATACATTGTGTCTGGTTGATTGGAAACATAGGAGAGTGTGACTTAGAGCCTTCAACTAGTCCCTGGCCCAAGAATCCTAGCATACCGCAGACTTAAAATCACCTATTCCAATTAACTCTTTCTACAGATGATGACAATTATATACCTTTTGCACAAGGTTACAGACTAAATCACAGAGAAAAGCGTGAGTACAAATCTCTGATTGCTGCCAAATCCTTGTCTTTCCAGTTGTGCTGCCTCTCCTGCTGTTGTACATGAAGGAGATAAACCCTAGTGAATATACATGCAGAATATATGCACAGGAAATGGCAGAGAAAGTAACATGGCTCTGCGTTGCCTGGAGTCTTAGACTAAATGATATCTGGGAAGGCTGGAACTTAATTCACCAGATATCAACAGGCCTGTCAATCAGCTGCATCATCTCTTTGATCCTCTTCTCATTGAAACTCTTCGCCAGGACCACGACTCCACGCTGCAGCTGGTAGCGAAGGGCAATAAGGGCTGGGGTTCAATGGTGCTTTTTAGCCAGGTCACCAAGAACTGGATCGTCTAAGAGAACTGGGGAGCTCTGGTCCACCCAGCAAGGAAACAGAAATGCCAAACTCATGAAGGTGAATTTTCAGTTTGTTACGAGGCTTCTAAAGCAGCCTAAGGTTGTCCAGTCTACAGCTGTGGTTCTCCCAATGTGGTCCCTGGATGATCATCATCTACAGCACCTAGGAATGTGCTAGAAATGTAAATTCTAGTGCTTCACCTAGGTATATTGAGTCTAAAGGGGGCTCTGTGTTTTCAAAAACTTTCTAGCCCATATTAAGTCTCTCTTCAGTTTGCGGAATCCATGCTAGCATAGTGGCTAAGTGGTATGTCTGCTAAGCAAACAACAGACAGTTCAAATCCTCTGCACATTCCATGGAAAATCTATGGAGCAGTCACTATGAGTCAGAGTGGGTTTGGGTTTTGGATTTTTTTTCAGTTCGAAAGAAGACTCTCTGGAGGTGCTCAGCTGCTAACTGGAAGGTTGTAAGTTCAAAACCCTGCTCCCTGAGAAAGATGTTGTAGTTTACTCTCCTGATGATTTATAACCTTGGAAATCCCACGGAGTCTACTCTTACTTCTCATTGACTATGTTTCTTCTCAGGGTATAATCCCAGAGGAAGAAGTATGAGAGTGGGATGGGAAATGTTAAGACTTGACTTGGGTAATTACAGTGTATGATATTTGTACAGAAGTTTACAAAATGATTTCAGCTAGTAATTTCTTTCTCTCCTCATAGATCTGTTAGTGTACTTTCAATTTTCCTAATTGTAGACATAATTGAAGCTCATAAAGGATAGTACTTGAAATTTGTTAATCAGCAAAAAAAGTCAAAATCATGACTTGAGATTGTACCTTTTGCCATGGTTTTTAAAATATGTAGAGACTTTAATGTGAACATATATTATTGTTGTGGAAACTAAAATTAAATAGACATATGAGAAACCCAGAGAATATAATCGAATGCCTGGGTCTCACTTCATACAGTTTAAAATGATCAGTAACCGAATCCCTAAGAGTTAATGCACTAGTTTGCTTCTTTAGATTTAACTGCAAGCTAACTTCCAGAGTCCCTAGCCCATATTCTCAACACTCAGCCCTGCTGTTTGCATCTCCTCAGCAGGCGGATCCTCCCTCTCCACCAGTCTCACCCGCTCTGGACAGTTGCAATGTTTGTCTTCCTAGGAAAAAGGTCATTTCAGAGGAGAAAGGATATCAAAGGACTTTTTAACGAATCTCTGGTAAATTGGCTGAAATTGCTTAGAGTTTTGGGACTCTTTTTCTTCATCTGTGACTACAGTGACCCTGATGCTGCTACTTTTTTGGGGAACAAGTAGTATATGCTGTGTGTCCACATATCAGTAAATAACTCACCAATAACATACACATATCTGTAAATAATTCATCAGCAATGCAACTTTAGTATCATTTTATCCTCATTTCCATTCCCACAAATCCTTTTACATTCAGTATCTGTAACCAGACATACAATATAAAAGCAGTGGGCTGGTTAATGAAATTATTAAGAAGAATCTCTACATTTTCTCACCCTCTGTTACTACACTACTCTTTGGACACGAATGGATTGGACTTGGCGATGCAGAGTGACCATATATTGGATGCACTTTATGATTCTGTGCATCTATAGCATATCATCCTGCAGACCTCTAGCTGGAGGAAGGGGAGTGGGTGGAGAGGAGGGGAAAGGAGACTGTTGAGAGGATGAGACATGTATGGAGCAGAGAGGAATAGTGTGCTGTCACTGGGCAGGGAGAGTAGTGGAAGCTGCATAGAGGTGGGCATGTAAATTTATACTGGAATGTACATTGTCAGCCATATTAAATAAAATAATAATAATAATTAAAAAATGCAAAAAAGATATTTTGGGGAAAAGCAAGGAAACTGGAATATGCACTGGATATTAGATGACATTGGAAAACTGTCATCAACTTGCTTGGGATAAAAGTGTGAAGGTTGTAAGAAGTGGGTGAATTCTGGATGTATTCTGAGAAGAGAGATGACAAGAAATGTGAGTTTTTGAAAGAATATCCTCATCCTTATAATAAAGGTGTTGAGGTTATGGCTGAATTGTGTCTTCTGTAAAACAAGTGCTGAGATCCAAAAGAATATGCTTAATAATTTGACCTTGTTTAGAAACAGATTTACCTTTTGATACGTTAATGAGTCACTGGCAATACGCGCAGGATTCTCAGCTGAAACATTTCGGAGTTGCAAAAAGTTAAAATAGACACAAACAAAAGGGGAAGAAAATGGCAGATAGCAGAGGCAAATGCATCTATCTACAGGACCAGGTATATCAAGAATCACAGCAGCCATTAAAAGCTGGGAAATCCTGGTGGTGTAGTGGGTTAAGTGCTACTTCTGCTAACCAATGGCTCGGCGGTTCAAATCCGCCGGGTACTCCTTGGAAACTCTATGGGGTAGTTCTACCCTGACCTCTAAAGGGGCTGTTACTGGGACCCGACTCCAAGGTAGTGGATTTGGTTTTGGTTTTACTACAAGCTGAAACAGAACACGAAGGGCCGCCCCCTAGGCATGATCGGATAGCGACTTCTAGCCCCTGAGAAATCCCTGGTGTTGAACTGGTTTAATTCTGTGGCTGCCAATCAGAGTGTCAGCAGTTTCAGTTCACTAAGAGTTCCTTGGGAACTATGGGTACAGTTCTACCCTATCCTATGGAGTTGCTGGGAGTCCGAATAACCTCAATGGCAAAGGTTTGCTTTGTGTTGTTTTTTTCAGCTTACAGAACTGTGAGAAAACACATTTCTGTTCTTATGGTTACCCACTTGTAGTATTTCTATCACAGCAGCACTAGGCAACCAAAACAAACACGTAGGTGCCACAACTTCCTTTGAAAATGTTCAACAAAATAGAAACATTTAAGCAACAAACATAATGGCAGAAATCAAGGAGAACAAAACCAAGATGTCTTCAGTCCCTTGTTTTACCTACACTGTACTGCTCAGCATCCCTTAGAGAGGGTTTCTTATGCCTTTATCATCATTGAAAACTAGTAAGTTCATTTCTAGAGGACTTCAATAGTTTCTGGTTATCATCTGTGCATGTATGTTTCACGAGTCAGGAACCCCTGAAATTAGAGATGTTAAAAAAAAAGAAATCATACATCAAAATCACACACAAAACCTTAACAATAATCTGCTCGTTTCAATGCCCTTTGCAACAGAGGTTCCTTTGACTTTAGATACTGTTGAATAGTTTCTGACTCCTAGCACCCTGTGTACAGCAAAATGATATATTGCCTCATACTGCACCATCTTTACGATTGTTATGCTTGAGCCTTGAGCCCATGTTGCAGCACAGTGTTAATCCATCTTGTTGTGACTTTTCCTTTCTGTCCCGGAACCTTTGCTTTATCAAGCATGATGTCCTTCTCCATTGTGACCAATTCTAGAGAGGTTCTACTCTCTAGAAAATTATTATTCAAAAAGGCACGATGAGTAGGAGATGATATCAGACATAATAACAGAAAAAAAGTATGTGGAGAACAGAAAACAGAAGCAGCCCTGGGGAACTAAGGGGCTCACCTGGTTGCAGACAGGCTTGTGCTTGAGCCCTGGCTTGTTCAGGATCATCTCTAGTTGCTTATGGTTCAAGTTGGACACTCCAATGGGCTTGGCCAGCCCTGCATCCTTACACTTCTCCAGGGCCTGGGGAGGAAGGGATTGAGTTGAAGAATTTACGTAATCTGGCCATAAAACAAATGAGAGGTAGAGCCTTCTTAACAGTAACAACTGTCTGTTAGTCACCTTGAAACTGACTGGCGTTGATTATCATGAAGAAGAAAACCAATACATGGAAAACTGGAAGGAAATGGTGACAACAAAAATAGAATTAGTGTTTCATGCTTAGGAAAATAGGAGGCATTGTGGCAGGTAGTTCTCAATTTTCTCTTCTCGTTATCTGCTTCATAATCCAGCTAAGTCTCTCTTGTATTTTAACATATCAAAAGACTCGCACATCAGGGTCATGAATTTCTAAAGCTAATTGGGTATATTGCCTCTGGCCCATGACTAGCCTTACTCACTGTTTATTGATTTTTCTCTTGGGACACTATTTTCACGTGGCTTTTAGACACTGATTTCTCTTGAGTCTCCTCTTTATTCCCAGCGTGGTCCTTCTGCTAGAATCTCATCAACTGCCTGGCTTCTAGAGCTCCAGAGCTTAGTCCTCAGATACCATTGCTTCTTTATCTCATCTCACTCCCAAATGATCTCCTTATATTTATGATTCTAAGTGTGACCTATGTGACTATATCTTACAAATTGGTATATGTATTGTAGACTATGTATCAATAGACTCCCAGATTCAGCTACTTATTCATCATTGCCGTAGATATCTGATTAGGGATCACAAACTGAAAATCAAGCTTCTAGTCTTACTCTCAAGCTATTTCTCCAGCAGTTTTCATTTCACTCAAAGCAAACACCACCAGCAATTTCTTTAGGACAAGGACCTCAGGATCCAACTAGTGCTCCTTTTGTTTCATATACCTCATCAAAACTTCATGTTCCCTAACTTCTCAGAACAGATCTAGGATTCACATGCTGCTTACAACCTTCAGACTTTTATCCCATTCTCATTTGTATTACTTCAGGAACTTCCTCTCTGGTCTCTGTAAATAAGCCCTCTAGTTCATCACCCACACAGCATTTGGATACCTGCTGTCCAGCAGAACCTCCTGAAAAGACAAAAGTGTGCTTATTTACACTGTACAGTTTGGTAGCCACTAAGTTACATGTAGTTATTGAGCTTTTGCAATGTGTAATTGAGGAACCGAGTTAGAAATTTTATTGATTTTTCATTAATTTAAAAATAAACATGTGACTACTGTTTAACCCTGTATTGCTTACGTAGAATTATTCTTTCATAAAGTAAATCAAATGAAACTCCTCTATTGACTTTTAAGGTCACACTGAGTCAAAGCCAAATTCATTTTTATAAGGCATGACATGATATGATTTCCATTTGCCTTCTCAGCTTGTCTCTTACTACTCTTGCCTTCCAGCATTACGAGAGGCTTTGATTTTCTTGAAGGGCTCTATCTCTTGAAGGGCTTTTTACTTACCTCTCAACCCAGATGCTTTTGCCTTAAAAATCACCTGAGTCATGCCTACTGCAAATCTCAGTTCAGTTGTCCGCACACCAATGAAACTCTCCCTTAGAATCCTTTATTACATAAATATCCACACCCATATACTTCTCCCAGAACACTCCACACCCCTATTATCATAATTGCATTATTTTTCCCATGAACTTATCAACAACCGGCAAATTACACAATTACCTTTAGAATCTTTTATGGTTACCTTTTTTATCTCTTCTCACTTAGATATAAAACCTATGAAGACGAGTACATTGGCTTCACTATGTCACCACCCTAGTAAAAATATTTTCTTAATAAATTCTTGATTAATAAATGCATATTGTAATCCTAAGACTCTATAAGGTAGGTAAAATACAGCAAGGTTGTCAGACTGTCTTCAGCTAGACTCTGAAGGAAGTATGGTAAGAAATGGTAAAATATAAATTAATTTAACTCACAACACAATACACTGCAAATTGGGCAGCAGGCAAGAAGGCACAGCAATGATGTAACCTGTAGGAAAGAGCTCTTGTTTCCTGCCATGACAGGTGAAGAGAATCACTTAACAGACCAAGATCATGGGACACTAGAGAGAAAGATGTTAGAAATTCTGGAGTTGTTCTGATTGATTAAGCTTATTAATGAAAGTCTGTCCCAGAGGTGAGGCTGCTACCTAATTTACAATAATAGATATTCCGGGATTCACATGTATTAAAAAAAAAAAGAGAGAGAGATTTTAGAAAAATTTTATTTCAGGCTCTTGTAGCCTGGGGGGAAAGGCCATGAAAACTACTCTTATTTCCAGGGTGTCTTCAGAGGGCTGATAGGGCTGTACTTGATGCTGCAAATATGTACGCTTACCTAAAAGTTGGTGTCATCATTCTTGGACATATATGACTAACAAAGAATAGGTATATCAGCATGACTGGAAATTTATTATTTCATTTGTCAGTACCCTCCTAGTCCAGATAGAAGCATTTTCCCTTTTCACCTTTTAAAAGTAGTTATATTGATTTACAGTGTGACTAACTTTAGAATTGTGTCATCTTCCTTTTAGAATATCAGAATGATATCATTCTGGTCCAAACAGGAACATGCTACTTAAGGAATAAGTAGACTTCTAGAGGTTCAAGAAAATTTTGAGATCGTTTTTCCAATTCCTGATGATAAAGAGGAGAAAAATGAGGTAAAGGACTTCATATGTACTTTCTTAACTTTACACAGGCACAAGACAGGAACCGAGTCCCCCATCTCCTGACCTCTTCATCTTTGCTGTCTCTTCCAAGCACTCACCTCCCATAGGACACAGAGATCCGCTGTGTCAGTCAACAGCTTTCCATGTTCATCCTTGGGCAGAATCTCCTCCACAGGCTAGAATAAAACCAATCATTAGAGGGATGTCACAAAATACTGTCTGTATCTTTAGCCATGATGCGAGGTGCATATAGAGCTGAAACACTAAGCCCCAAGTGGTAGTACAGCAACTCTGTGGATGCTAGTATTTACAGTGTTTTCAGTATAGAATTACAATGAATGTCTTTTAGAAGATAGCCTTCTCATAATCTACTACCTTTCTACTATGCATTTGAATAAATATCATTTTCCTGTATATTAATGAGGACTTGTATCTGACTTAAGTTACTTTATCTTTCTGCTAAATGCTATTTTTAATCAAATGTTTCTCTTTTACCTGGAAAGGCAGTAAGTCACATGCCCCTGATTTTGATAACAACAGATTGCAAAATAGACATAGACTGAGCAACAACTGTACAATCAGATTTCTTTATCTCTCCTAATACATGATGGTCTAAGTATAGTCACATGAATCAAATGGGATAAATCTGGAAACATGAATTATTATTTTGGATAATTTCCCAGTATAATAATCTTTATGACCTCAAAAGAAAAACATAATTCAATATTCATGCAATATAATGGTCATTGTGATAGTGAAAGTGAAATAGGTTTAATTATGTACATATCTAACCTTCAGAGCCACTGGGTGATGAATAAGGTAGAGATCAACATAGTCCAGCTGAAGTTTTTTCAGTGATTTTTCCAAGGCTGGCCGAACCAACTCTGGTTGAAAGAAAGTGGACCAAAGCTGCAGAGATTAAGGAGGAAGTTGTGTTGAATCCATGCCTTAAGCATTTAATGAAGAGATACAGAAACAGATGAGATATGGGTTGTGACTTGTTCAGCAAATCCAAAGCTGGAATTTGTTTGCTAACATCGCTGATATAAGCTAAACTTGGGTCATTAATGTAGCCAGAACAATAGGAATCTGTACTGTAGTTAGTAAGAAGTAATAGCTTTTATTCAGACTCTGAGCCATTTATTATGATAGCATAAATTATATGAGTTTCATTTTGAAATGAAATTGAAAAAAGTCAATACATCAAAATGAGATAGAAACCTTGCCCTGTGAAAACAGTTTAAGGAATGGGATTACTTGCATATATTGAATACAGTGGAGGAACTGAGAAAGAGAGATGCTAGCCAGGTCTCTTTTCAAGTAGGTAGTAGAGAAAGAGGGTGTGTCTACCGATTTTGTAACAGTTTATTTATTGTTCACCTCCTAGAAAGTTATTGGATTGCTCCTTCTAATATTTAGATATTTTTCTACTAGTTGAAAAAGGATGACAGAAGGTCTAACAACCTCCTTTCTTCTGGAATTTCCCTGTTATCTGACCTACTCACTTAAATGCTATAATTAGTTTGACTATATTGTCAGTATATCTACTTAACAATAAAATGAAATGACTAAGAGATAGTAATCATTAGCAAGTAACAATTATGCCAACTGTCTGAATTATGTTTTGTAGAGTGTACAAAGCATTTTCCTGAACTTTGTCTAATTCTATCTTCAGTTGGACACTATGATGGAGAAATAATATCCATTTTGTGTAGACTACTAAAGGAAACTTTGAATATGTTGCTATGTGCTGGGCAAAATTTGAGAAATGTTAGTTATCATGCAGACCTCAGGTTATGAAAGTCTGATTTAAGGACAGCTCATAGTTGCCTTGACATGTCATGTAGATTTGCCTTCACTTTGAAACAAGTGAACCAACCCCAGCTTGCAACCGATTCTTCAACACAATCATCTTTACTTATTGCGTGTACAACATTTAAATGATTGAGAAGACTTTGAGCCTTTTCTTGAACTAAAACAAGTCTACATAAGAAACTTACATACCTATTCCAACTGCCTGCAAATTCTTAATGCCACACCCAGAAATGAATCTTCTTAGCAGTCTACAGATTGCCTGTATTGTGTTTAATACTAAAATAGCTCTTTTATATTGTTCTCTGTATTAAGGTGAGGCCTGAGATTTAAAATGCTAAGAAATTTTACATGACACAATGATAATAAAAAAAGCTATAATTTGATTATAGATCTGTGTGATTCTATCATTTATACAAAATATCAGTGCTTTAGGATAAGGCTCATAAAATAATGTACTTTAAAGTAATAAAATTGGAACATAGCAATGATTAGAAAGCTATCACCTATCTCTTCTTTTGAGATTAATTTTGTCAGGTAAATATGTGTGGATAAAAGATATAGAAATAAGCATAACTCACCAAAGTACTCGATCAATCATAGAACCAATTTCCATACACAGTCACTCATAAATATACACATATGCTGCATATATACAGCACCTTTGAGGTGTAGAATATATCTTTTCTCTTGACAATGCCGGCAGCAATCTTGATTCGGATGGCTTGTCCAACTTCCTCTTCATTACCATACACATAAGCAGAATCAATATGACGAAACCCAGCATCAATAGCTAATTTGGTTGCCTCCCCAGCTTTACTCTTAGGCACCTAAAAAGAAACAAAAGACAGTTTCTAGAGATCTGTTTGATAGTGAGGCAGTTGGTGCCTCAAGCACCAGTTTTCACCAGAATGAATCATTTCCTTATGTCTTGTGTTAGTTTTGCCTGTAAGGCACCCACCAGTTTGCTTGGAAATTTTACGTTTCTAGACAATGAAGTTGGGCATTCTTTTAGTTCAAGGGGAACTGGTGGTTTTTCATCAGTACTTAGAGAATAGGGTTTTTTTCATAGGGAGTGAAGTAACGCAAAGCAAAATGAACAAAGGGTCAATGTGCATGAGGAAAGTACAGAGAAACTATAGACAAGCTTCTGAGACTTGCTAATGGAGTCACACAGAATACAGTTGATTCCTCCATCGTGCACCTTTGACAGCATGACGGTAATGTTGTCTAGTGGGAAACTCATTACAGACTCAATGCCCAAGGTTTGTTTTGGTGGCAGAACATATAGGCACTCTCTGCCTGTCACATACCAAAATGTCAGTCAGAGGAGAAGCAGCTATTTATCCTAAAATTCATTATTTGTGTAGATAGTTCACACTCAAACACCCTTGTCGAGGAGAAAATGACAGAATTTCTCCTGAAATCCTATTTCTGGATGCCAATCAGAGCAAACCTTGAAAGCAAAACTTTCCATGGATTTCCATTGTTAATTTTGTTGTACTTAGCCACTGTATTTGGATAAAGGAGCTAAATAGCAAGTGTAAAATATGTAGTCTAGAATCTAGAGTCATACGTAAGAATTAACTGTACACTTAAGGGATTGGTTAAATAGATGTCTGCCCTGAAAGCCAAGATTAGTTCAGTTCAGGAAGATACAATGATAGTGAAACTTGAAGTTGTGGGTTTGTCCCCTAAATACTGGGTGCTGATTTTAGTGCTCCCTTGATAAGCAGCACCTCTGGAGTAGTGATATCAAGGAAGCATCCCATTCCCACCATCATTCATTCAACTCCTAGGCAGCACACTTCCCTTTGCTTCTGTTATCCAGTGATTAGGATTCTGTGCTGTCACTGTGACAGGTTCAATTCCCAGTCAGGGAAACAGACATTTAGAAACAAACCTTGGTGGCATAATGATTATGTTTTCTATGGCTGTTAACCAAAAGTTTGACAGTTCTAATTGACCAGGCACTCTTGGAAAATTCTATGGGCAGTTTCTGCTCTGCCTTAGCATGTTCGCTAAGAGTCAAAATCAGCTAAACGACAGCAGGCTTTTCTTTTTTTGTTTGTTTTGCTTTTTGATAAAGGACAAAAAAATAATAAAACAAAATGCTTTTCCTGTTTTATAAATATTTCAGAGTTTTGTTTTTCAACCTAATCATTAGGAACTAGAAACTCAGTCCTTACTGTCTATGACAGCCCGTAGCAAGTCATTTCCTTACTTGTCCTGGCAGGAGGATTTTACAAGTTTGAAGTTTCAGGGTTGTCCTTGTACTTTCTCTCTCCCTTATCTTCCATTGTATTACTAAGTAGATAATACCTGTTTCTTGTCCTTCATAATAATTCTTGATTATTTCCTTCTTCATTTTTTTTTAATATTCTAATGTTATTCTAACATATTCTACATCATAGATGTGAAAGGTGAGACCCAAAAGTTTAGTCACTAGTTGTCTGTCACACAGCTGAGTACTCTGAAAGACAGATTTGGAATGCATGTTACTTAGCTTCTAATCAAGTGACCTGGCCTCTTTTCTATCTCTCATATTAGGGGACGAACTCTGCATGCTTACTTCAAATCTAAAGCATACTTGCATATTTACAAGAACCAAGAATAAAAAGCTTAATAATGAGATTGTAGCATTTCCCTTAAAAAGATGTCATCTTTCTTTCCAGAAAGAGTTTCCAAGCAGTAAGAGACACATAAGGGAAAGCTGGTTTATTTCAGGTGCACAATTTATTGTCTGGTACTCAGCACCAAAACTAAAGTTCTCACGCACAAATACTCAGGCACCTTCTTTTCCAGGACCCATTACCTCAAAGACAGCTGTGTATTACGTCCCTTCATAGGAGGGAATGTTTGAGCCAGTAATCCCACCGCTTGGAATATATCCTACAGAAGCAAGGGTAGTCACATGAACAGATACATACACACAAATGTGTATTGCAGCAGAGTCCACAATAGCAAAAAGATGAAATCAACTCAGATGCCCAACAACAAATGAATGGATAAATGAACTATGATATATATACTTAGTGGAATACTATGAAATGATAAAGAACAATGATGATTTTAAGAAGCATTTCATAACCTGGTTTCAATTGGAAGACAGTATGTTGAGTGAAAGTAGTCAGCAGCACTAGGACCAATATTGTATGAGACCTGTACTATAAGAACTTAAAAACAGACTCATGGATAGAAGAAAAGACTCTTTGATGGCTTCAAGGGAGGAGAGGGAGAGATGGAGAGGGTTGGTTACAGATTAAGTAGTTGATAGGAATTTGGTTGGGTGAAATCAGTGACAGCACACATTAGCAAGAAGATCAGCTTAACCAGACTTCAACATAACCTGAAAACTCTTCAGATCTTAACCCAATATTGCAAAGACAGAGCAGCAGGGGTGGGGATCTGGGAACAATGTTCACAGGCGACATCAAGGCCAACTGGCATAACTAGCCTGTTGCTAAGAGAGTCTTCTCCATCCCATAATGGTGAGTGGCGAGTGGAGTCTTAAAAGCTAGCAAGCTGCTATCTGAAGTACATCAAATTGTCCCACCTCAGCGGAAACAGATGATCACCAGAGACAACAATAACATGGGGGAAAGAGAAATCAGAAGACAGCAAGACACGTGAATGGGTGTGACTACATTAACACATGACCAGAAGAACCAGATGGTACCAGGCCACCACCAGTGACAGCTGTGATGAGGCTTACAATGTTTAGTCCCAGAGGCAACATGAGAAAAAAAAGGGGTGCACCTTGAGAACGCCACCAAAATACTGCAGTTGATTGTCTGAAGGCTGTGGGGTTCCCCTGGGAGTATGGCCCCTAGACCTGATGCTGCCCTGATCATGAATCATTACTGAGGTCAACTCTTCAGATGGGAATGGATTGGACTCTGGGACACAAAGTGACCATACCGGGTGTGCACTTGCTGGTTCTAAGCATCTATAGGATGTCATGCTACTGGCCTTTTACTAGAGGAGAGTGGAAAGGGTGGAAAGGAGGGGACAGGAGATTGTTAAGAGCATATGACATGTATAGAACAGAAAGAAGGAGTGTGTTGTTATGAGACATGGAGAGCAGAAGGAGCTGTATATAGGTGGGCACACAAATTTGAACTGGATTGTATACTTTCACTCAATCACAATAAAAAAATTGAAAACTTCTGTGCTAACGTATATCTAATAAGTCATTTGCCACCTTAATTTTTTTCAGTGTACAATTCAGTGACATTAATTGCAGTCACCATGTTGTGCAACCGTCACCCATATCCACTTATAAGTTTATCATTGCTCTAAATAGAAACTTAGTTCCTTTTAAGCAGTAACTTCCCATTTCCCTGTTTCTCCAGTCCATAGAAACTACTAATAAACTATAACTTCTATGTATTTGTCTGTAGAGGTACATTATATGAGAGATGTTATAGAGTATGAGTCCTTTTGCATTGACTTATTTCATGCAACATAATATAGTCAAGGTTCATACATTTCTTAGCGTATATCTGCACTTGATTTGCCTGTGTAGCTGAATTTCATCCCACTGTATGTGTATGCCACCTTCAATTTATCCATTTTTCTGTTGGTAGACATTGGTTTGTTTTTACTGTCTTTGGCTATTGTCAATAATTACACAAATTATTGGCTTACAACAACAGAAATTTATTATTTTGAAAGAGCATGCTCTCTCTTTCTGAAGGCTCAAGGGAAAGATGCTTTCTTGTCTCTTACAGCTTCTGTCAGCCCCAGGTGTTTCTTGACTTGTACCAGTGAATTGCAGTCTCTAACTCTTCCTTCACATGGCTGATGTTTTTGTCTCTTCTTCTCTTTTTAAAGGTGGAATAACGGTTAAGTGATAGATCGGCTAACCAAAATATTGGCACTTTGAATTCATCAGGCACTCCTTGGAAACTCTATGGGATGAGTCTACTCTGTTCTATAGCAGTGCGCTTAATTTTTTAACACTAATAGAGTGGCTGTGTACAATATAATTAACATTGGACTACTATCCACAAAAGTTGAGCCTTCAAGGTAGGCTCAGACTGCATCCAGAAATAGGATTTCTCGAGCTATCTCATCGTTCTCTCCTTGATAACTGGGTTTGTGTCTAGTCTACTTGCACAATGATGTTTAGAGTAAATAGTGACCTTCCTGCCTGGTTGACTAACGTTTCCATATGTGCTACCCAGAGACTAGACAGACAAAAGAAACATAAATCAAATATGAAGCCAAACTAGCACATGGGAAGGTGATATTTATTCAAAAGTATAAAAGATGTGTAGTAGATAACGGATTGTAAGAATCCTGTCTTTTAAAAGGCATTCATTACAGCTTTACACACAAAACACTTTTCAAATGTTAGTGTCTTCACATTAGCTCTACCTACCACTTCCGACTTTGTGTCACAGCCCTAGATGTACCGCACAGTATGGCAAGGATCGAATCCCTTCACCAACTCATTCAGTGTGCAAATGATCTAAGAAGCTGGGCTATATAAAGAAGAATGTGCCATCTGCATTGGAGGAAGAGTCGTTGCCAACCTGTGATACACAGATGAAACTTTCTGAAAATGAAGAAGACTTGAAGCACTTACTGGTGAAGATCAAAGCCTGTCTTCAATATGAGTTCTTCCTCAACATAAAGATAGCAGAAATCTTCATAACTGGCTCAATTAACAACATCAGATAAATGGAGAAAAGATTTAGGTTGTTGAGTACTTCATTTTACTTGGATCCACAATCAATACCTGTCAAAACAACAGTCAAAAAATAAAATGATGTATTGCCTTGTCCAAAAAGGCTGTAAAAGATGTCTTGAAAAGGTTAAGAAGCTAAGATATCACTTTGAAGAGTAAGATACAGCTGACCCAACTGTGGTGTTCTCAATTGCCTCATATGTGTGAAAGAATTGAACAATGAATATGGAAGACTGAAAAAGATTTGATACTTTCAAATTATGGTGTTGACAAAGAAGAAAAATATATCACGGACTGTCAGAAGAATGAACAAATCTGTTTTGGAGGAAGTATGGCCAGAATGCTCCTTAGGATCAAGGATGGCAAGAGTTTGTCTTATATACTTTGGGTATGTTATCAGGAGGCCCAAGGCTTGGAGAAGCACGTCATGTTTAGTGGATTGGAGGGTCAGTGAAAAGAGAGAAGACCCTCAACAAGATGTATTAATTGAGTCCTGCACTAATGAGATCAAATATATCAACTATTGTGAGAATGTCACAGGAACAGTCAGCACTTCATTTCATTTTACTTGGTGTTGCTGTGAGTTGGAACCCATGTACCAACACTTGGAAACCCTAGTAGCTCGTAGGTTAAATGCTATAGCTGCTAATAAACAGGTCGGCAGTTCAAATCAGCTAGGCACTCCTTGAAATTTCTACAGGGCTGTTCTATTCTGACCTCTAGGGTTGTTATGAGTTGGATCCGACTCGATGGCAGTGGCTTTGTTTTTTTACTGACACTTATGAAATGCAACAATGATGTCTTTAGACCTAACTTCTAGTTTGCAGAAGCTGGGACTATAGAAACAAGTTTTCTAACACCACAAGTTAATAACATGATAAATACAGAATAATAGTTTGTTTTAATTTTATGACATGAATTCTTCCTCTAGCAAGACATAGAAATCTTTTATCCATCTTTTGAACATTTGCGCGTGGACTGATACCAGAAAATAATCATCGATCATCGACTTGCTTAGAAATGGTAATAAAATGTGAGCTCCTGAGAGAATAAATTCATCCTGATAAGATTTATGCTGAAGTATTGTAATGTATTGAGTTGTGTACCTTTCTACCCACCCCTCAAATGCTGAGATATAAAGGCTGTGCTTGTAAATTTTACCTTGTTTACAAAAGAGGTTACCTTTTATTTTTTAACGCATCAGTTGCAGTACGTGGAGGAGCCTAAACCTAACAATTTCTGAGCTATAAAAGGCTGAAATAGACACAGACACACAAAGGAAGAAGATGGCAGGTAATGGATCTAAGGAACTAGATATATCAAGAACATCTAGGTACACCAGCAACTATCCTGGTGGCAAAGTGATCAAGAGTCATGGTTACTAACCAAAATCCAGCAGTTCAAATCCAAAAGGTTTTTTTTAGAAACTCTATTGAGCAGTTCTGTTCTGTCCTATTCAGTTGCTGAGAGTTGGAACTGGCTTGCTGGAAATGGGTTTGACTTCTTGGGAAACCCTGATGATGTAGTGGTTAAGTGCTATGGATTATAACCAGAAGGTTAGCAGTTCAAATCCACCAGGAACAACTTGGAACATCTATGAGGGCAGTTCTACTCTGTCCTGCAGGGTTGCTATGGGTCAGAATTAACTTGAAGACATTGAGTCTAGAAGCTTACGTAGAAATGGAAGTACTGTCCTCTACAGTCATGACCATATTTCAATATCTAGCCTTATGACCTGTAATATTTATGTTACAACAGAACTTTTATAAACCAAGACAAGATTGTAGGAACCAAATGTCGTGTCTACAACTTTCTTTCAAAATGTTCAGCAAAATAGTAGCATTTAAGCAACTAGTATGATAGTAGAAATCAAGGAGAACAAGACCAAAATTTAGTCATTCTCTTGCTCTAACCCATCATATCACTGAATTGTGTTATGCTAAAGTCTATTTTTTCAGCCACTGCATCAAGCCATCTTGTTGAAGGTCTTCATCTCTTTCGTTGGCCCCCTATTTTACCAAACATGATGTCTTCCTCGAGCAAGAGATAGAAGGGAGGTTCCACTCTTTAGAAACTTCTAGTTCAAAATGTAAGAAGAAGAGGATATCAGACACAGTTGCAGAAAAAAAAAAAAAAAAGATTTGATGAACAGAAAATAAAACCAGGTGGACTATGGGTCTCACCTGGTTGCAGATCCTGAACAAGCCAGGCTTATACTTGTGCCCTGGCTTTCTCAGGATCATCTCTAGCTGTCTACAATTAAAGTTGGACATTCCAATGGACTTTAGCAGCCCTGCATCCTTACATTTTTCCAGGGCCTGTGTAGGAAGGGATTGTGAGGAAGAATTTGTACGATTTGGCCATTGAACAAATAAGAGATAGAGCAATATTAATGAAAACAAATGTTTATAAATGATAATGAAATTAAATGGCATTGATTGTCATGAAGGGCAAAAGTAATATAGGCAAAACTGCATTAAGACAGTGACAACAAAAGTAAAATTAGTGTTTCATACATCATGCACAAAACTGATTCAAAATGATCAAAGGCCCAAATAGAAAATTTGAAGAAGCAATCAAGATCACGGAGGAAAAAATAGGGACACTTGGAGCCCGAATACATGGCATGAAAAGACTACAAGATATCACTAACAATGTACAAACAACAGAAGAAAAAACAGATAACTGGAAACTCCTAAAAATTAAATATACTTATTCTCATCTAAAGACTGCACCAAAAGATTAAAAAGACTACCTACAAAATGGGAAAGAATTTTTGGTTACTACAAATCTGATCGGTGTCTAATCTGCATAATTTACAAGATACTGAAAAACCTCAACAAGAAAAAGACAAATAACCCAATTAAAAGTTGGGCCAAGAATATGAATGGGTGCATGAGGAATGCTCACAATCATTAGCCATCAGTGAAATCCAAATCAAAGCTACAGTGAGATACCATGTGTCCACAACAAGGTTAGGATTAATCCAGAAAACACAAAATGAAAAATGCTGGAGAGGTTATAGAGAGACTAGAACTCTTCTACACTGCTATGGCAATGTAAAACAGTACAACCACTTTGGAAACTGATTTTGCACTTTTGAAAAAAGCTAGAAATAGAAATACCATATGATCCAACTATCAAGCTCCTGGGAAAATATCCTAAAGAAATAAGGGCTGTCCCATGAGTAGACACATGCACACCAATATTTATTGCAGCATTGTCCAAAAAGAAGGAATTAACCTAGGTGTCCATCAACAGAGGAATAGATAAATAAATCTGACATATTCACACAATGGAATATTATGCAATATTAAAGATCCATGATGATCTTATGCAACATCTCATTACATGGAATTATTTGGAAGACATTACACTGAGTGAACTTAGTTGTAAAAAGGCAAATACTATATGAGACCATTATCCAACTATTATCAGGCTTAAAAAAGGTTTAAGTATAGAAGAAAGTAATCTTTCATGATTACAAGGGTGGGGAGGGAGAGGGAGTGGCATTCACAGATTAGATAGCAGACATGAATTGGGTTAGGTGTAGGAAGTGACAGCGTGCAGTAGAAGGGAGGTTAGCACAACTGGACTACACCAAAAGCTGAAGGTTTTTCTAAATACAACACAACATTTTGAAGAACACAGTAGCAGGGACACGGGTCTGGGGAC
Organism: Heterohyrax brucei; assembly: GCA_028571685.1. NCBI lineage: Eukaryota > Metazoa > Chordata > Mammalia > Hyracoidea > Procaviidae > Heterohyrax > Heterohyrax brucei. Next base: position 58,019,359 of record CM053142.1, on the reverse strand, counting down.
CATAGTTTGTGGGGACATCTGGGTTAATTGGCATAACTGTTTTTTTTTTTTTAATAAAGAAAATATTCTTCTTCACACTTCAGTGAGTGGCATCTGGGGTTATAAAAGCCAGCAAGCTTCCATCTATGTAGCATCAGTTAGTAGCGGTCCGCTTGGGGCAGAGGAGAACGGAGGACATCAAAGACATGAGGAAACTATGAGTGCAGGACAGAAGGTGCCGTATGATCCAGAGACTACATCAGCAAGAGATCAGAAAAACTAGATGGTGCCCAGCCACTCTTGATGACTGTCCTGACAGGGAAAATAACTTAAAGTTCCTGATACAGAAGGAGAAAAATGAGTGCACAGAACTGGAACTGGATTAAAAGACCATAGCTGATTGTACTTAGGTCCCCTGAAGACATAGCCCAAGACTCTCTTTTAGCCCAGGGATGAAACCAGTATGGAAGCCCACTCTTCAAATAAAGATTGGACCAGACTATAAGACATCAAGTGATGCTGGTGAAGAATGTACCTCTTGTCTTAAATACATACATGAGGCTGTTTGAACAGCTCTGTCTGGAGGCAAGATGAGAGGGTGGAGGGTGACAGGAGTTGACTAAATGGATATGGATACAGGAGGTCCAGGGTGGAAGGGAGAAATGTGCTGTCACGGTGGGAACAGGGAGCACAGTCTGAGTTGCATAGTGGTGTGTGTGCAAGGTTTCACATTGCAAATTGATTTGCATGATAAACCTTCACTCAAAGTACAATAAAATGTTTTTAAAAAAGAGTGAGAATTAGTTAAACTAAAATAACCCAACACAAAGAGAAGTTGAGAGACTTCATACCCACCAAAATACTAACAGGAGTTCTACAGATGAAGTGAGAAGACACTAGAAAGTAATTCCAAACTATGCATAAAAGAAAGATCCTAATGAAGGGAATTGCATGATCATGCATAAGGGCTCACACTAAGGTATTCATGTTTAATGACTGTACATTTGACCTTCATATTTTAACCATGAATATAAAGCAAAAATAAAAGTAAGTTACAGTGCACGTGAAATATAGACACATGGTAAGAACAACAACATGAATCTGGAAAGTAGGTGTACAGGTATACAGTTTCTCATTACTGAAGTTAAGTTGCTACTAACTTATCAGAAACCAAACAACCAAACTTGTTGTTGAGTGGACTCTGTCACTATATTATAAGATAGAGTAGAATCGTCCCATAACGTTTCCAGGTATAAGTCCTTACGAGAGCCGATTGCCATATCTGACTAAGAAGCTGGTGTGTTTGAACTGCCAGTCTTTCCATTAGCAGCTGAACTGACATCACCATTGCATGCCAAGTCTCCCATCAGCATACCACAGGGTGTTAGAAATTCCATATGGTAGGTATGATGTTCAGGGTTACCACTAAGAAAATACTTCAAAAAAATTAAAAGGAAAACCAAATGTCTCACTACAATAAACCAACAATAAACCAAAGGAAGCAATAGTAACAGGCAAACATAAAGGAGGCTTAAGACACTCAAAATACAAATACTAAAATGACAAAAGTCATTTTTCTTCTTAATTACATTGAATAGTCATGACTAAATGTTCCAATCAAAAGAAAGAAAGTGGAAGAACGAATAAGAACATGGTCTATTTTCGGCCACAGTGGTGCCATAGACAGAAGCACCATGCTGTGCCTCCACGGCAAAGACTCCGAAACCTAAGTAAAACAGAGACAAAAGTCAATCTTGGATCCTGAAGCATCAAATGAAGAGATAAATAAATCAGCTGGACAACAAATAGGATAGGGAACTGACAGCAGAGAGCAAGAAAAGGCACTATTAACTAACCCAGCTCGGATTCTCTCCTTGAACTCCTGTCAAAGATCAGCAGCCAGAGAACACTAGAATGCAAACACACAGAAATCTCAGCAGAAGACAAGGCATTTGTTAACCAGCAAGATGCATTCTCCGACTCCACATCTTTCCCCTGCTGCTGTACCTCCAAGTAGTCCTGACTAGGTGCATTGGCTCGACCAGCCAGGGAGTGCAGCATTTCTTGTAGTTTAGATTAACTCCACCCACGTCAGAGATCAGCAGACAGGGAATACTGGAAAGTACTTTCAAGAGTTCCAGGCAGACAGATCACTGGGTAACCAACAAAGTATGCTTTGCTAACCTCACCGTTTCCAACCACGTTCCCCACCCCTCAAGTTTCCTCTGCTTCTTGTCAGCTGCAGTCTCTTGAGTGGGAAGAAATTCCTTGGACCCAGCAAGCTGCTTGGATTCACACCCGCCCTCCTCTGGCAGGCTTTCTGAGTACTATTTGTCTGTAGCTGGTATTTCCTTTTTCTGTTTATTTCAGTTTCGTCTGTACCTCCCACCACCTCCCCTTGCCTCTTTCAAACACCAGGCAGCATATGTCATTTTTGAATCTTCTTTAAGGGCTGTGAAGCATTACTCAATGAGGAACCGTCCCCCAGCCATTAATACCATGCTAGTGGAATCCTCTGACGTTTGGGGTGTGTGTGTGTGTGGTGCAGTGGGGGAGAAGGGCTTGTTTTCTTTTGTATTTCTTTGTTGTGTTTTGTTTTGTCTGCTTCTTTTTCATTTTGTGGCTTGGGACTCCCTTCTAGCTGAGCTGTGCTGCAAAGCTTAGGACCCATTTTCCAAGTCTGGGCATCTGCATTGGTGGGATCCCTGGGGTACTCTTTTGTCAGGGGCCATGAGGAAGCTCAGACCCCTAACAAACAGGAAGTCTGGATAGTCCCTGAGAACGCGCACGTGCGTTCTCAAACCACCCCCCGCGTCACTGCCTAACGTCAACTGTACAGGCATACCGTCTGTTCAATCATAAAATGCCAACTGTCTCATACCAGCTATCTTCCGGTCCTAAGCCCTTCCCCTCCCCAACTTCTATATATATTACTCTGCTACAATAAACCTCGAGGCTTGATCAGAATTTTGTCTTGCCTCCATTTCTTCGTGTCTCTTGCCCCACTTTCATTTTCACAGGCTCCCCCTCGTCCCTCCGTTGATTCGCCCCACGGGTTGGGGCAAAACTGGTGCCCAGCGTGGGGGCCCGAGGTACGGAGCTGCTGAAAAGCCCTGGCCAGGCACCCCTTGAGCCTTCACGAGGTGTGAGTTTGGCTTGTCCTGAGTTACTGTGCGGTATTGACCCGTGAGAAGACTCGTTCCTGATCACCGCCGGACTAGCCACCCTGCGAGATTGATCTGTTAGAGGTAAGTGGGGAAGAAGCATGGGGCAAGAATTGAGTTCACATGAGCTCTTTCTCACAGGAATCAAAGATTCCTTCAAGATGCGAAGAATTAAGGCTAACAAAAAGATAGGAATCAGGGATTCCTTCAAGTTGTAAAGAATTACGGCTGAAAAAAAAAAGATTTAGTACATTTCTTTAATTTCTTGTCTGATGTCTGCCCTTAGTTTCCCCAACAGGAAACAATAGACTCTTAAGTGTTGAAAGAGGGTTGGGGATTGCTTAAATGATTATTATAGAACTTTTGGACCTGAGAAGGTCCCTGTAACTGCCTTTTCATATTGGAATTTGATTAATGATGTGTTACAAAGCTCCCTTAAAGACCCAGATGTTCAAAAACTTGCTCACATTGGGGAGACGGTCCTTCGAAATAGCTCTCGCCCCCCCTCCGCTTGCCCATCATTTTCTATAAATGTTCCAGAGGAGCCTCAGACAGCTGATATAAAAGAAATCCCCCAAACAAATCCTGACCCTCCTAGCCTGATTTACCCATCTTTTAAACCCTTTAGGGACAATTCCGAGGCGGGCCAGTTGTCCCCCGAAGACCGGGAAATATTAGAAAGTCAGGCTGCACAATATCAGGGCAGCAGCGACCGTTGGGCTTTCACCGCCCCTGTCTTCCGTGGTCCCTCTAATGAAACTCTACAACCTCCTCCATATCTCCAGGGTTCCTCAGCTCCCCTCACCTTACCCCTTAACCCAGAGCACAGCACAATCATGGTTTCAGACCCCATTCGGCAGGCTAAAATCTCCCTCACTCAAGAAGTTTCCTCCTTAAGAGAACTGCTGACTCAGAAATGCGAACACTTAAAGCTTATCAAAGAAATCCGAGCCCTTGAGGTGGAGCTTGCTTCCACAACGCTCAGCCAGGTTTCAAAGAAAACCCCCAGGGCTCAAGTCCCAAAGGCCCCCTTTTCACATTTCCCGTAACCCTCAGTCAAAGGCCTCAACATAATACTGACAAAGAGGAAGTAAGTAGCGAGCCTGGTGAGGGCCCAGGCTCGGGGGGAGAGGCTTCTGACGAAGAAAACCCCACCCCGGAAGAGAGTAGTTCAGACAGACAAAAATACCACCGCCTAAACCTCAAACATTTAAAAGACTTAAAGGTAGCTGTTAATAACTGTGGCCCCACTGCCCTCTACAGCCTGACCATACTGGAAAGCCTAAGTGAGCGATGGCTAACCCCTAATGATTGGCACTTCTTGGCGCGAGCCACCTTATCCAGGGGTGATTTCGTACTCTGGCGCACCGATTTTGCAGAAAACTGTCGCGAGACCGCCCAGCGTAATAGTGAAAGCAGGACGTCCCACTCTTGGACAAGAGATAAACTCTTGGGGCGAACTCCCTATGATACTAATGAGAAACAGGCAAATTTTCCCCCTGGTTTATTAGCACAAATACAAAACGCCAGCCTCAAGGCCTGGAGGCGTCTTCCCCCAAAGGGTTCAGCCACCACCTCCTTAGCTAAAATCCGTCAAGGCCCTGATGAGTCCTACAGTGACTTTGTCAGCTGCCTAACTGACGCTGCTGAGCGTTTGGTGGGGGAAGGAGAAACTGATAGCACCTTCATTAAACATTTTGCCTTTGAAAATGCTAATCCTTTTTGTCAACAGGCTCTAAGACCCCACCACAGTGGTAGCCTTTCTGATTATGTTAAACTTTGTTCAGGAATAGGAGCTTCTCGTGCCATTGGTATAGCTATAGGGGCTGCTCTCAAAGGTTTTGACCATGATAAACAACAAAAAACTTGCTTCAATTGCAAACGGCCCAGACATTATATACACGAGTGTCCCACAGGTAAACAGAATCGGGGACCTCCTACTTCAGTGTGCCCCTGATGTAAGAAGGGCAAACATTGGGCCTCAGATTGTTTTTCTAAAACTGATATCAACGGTCAGCCTCTCCCCCCAAAACAGGGAAAGTCCCAGCAGGGCCAGCCCCTGGCCCCACCCTTGGGACAGAACCTAGGGGCGGTCAGGTTCGTCCCCCAGAAACAGACACAAAGACAAGTATCAGCTCCCTCTGCCGTGCCACCCTTGGAAGAGCAGGATTGGACCTATGTTCCACCACCGATACAATATTAGTGCCCGATCAGGGTGTTCAACTCATCCCTACAGGGGTTTATGGGTCACTGCCCCCGGGAATGTTTGGTTTGATCTTAGGGCGTGGCAGTTCCTCATTGGCCAGCCTTCATGTCATCCCTGGGGTCATTGATAATGACTACACAGGACAAATTACTCTTTTGGCCTCGGCTCCGTTGGGGCCCCTGTCTGTTCCAAAAGGAAAGAGAATAGCACAACTTATATTACTTCCCTTAGATTCCACACCCACCAAACACATACAGTCCATTAGGTTGAATTCTGCCTTTGGGTCTTCCGACACCTATTCGGTGCAACCAGTAACCCCTGATAGGCCAAGACTCACCCTCCAATTAGATGGTAAGGCCTTTGAAGGGATAGTGGATACAGGGGCAGACGCCACAGTAATTTCAGCTAAATATTGGCCTTCCAACTGGCCCTGTGAGGCCTCAATAACTCATCTTGAAGGCATTGGCCAGTCTGTCAACCCTAAACAAAGCTCAAAAATTCTTACTTGGAAGGACTCTGAGAGTAACTCAGGACAGATTCAACCTTACATTGTTCCGGGTTTACCTGTTAATCTATGGGGTCGTGATGTCTTATACCAGCTGGGGGTCATCATGTGTAGCCCAAATGAGAGAATTACCCAACAGATGCTTAACCTAGGCTTCCTACCGGGACAAGGACTGGGAAAAAATAATCAAGGTATAAAGCAGCGTCTTCCTGTAACGCCTAAAAATAATCGTTCAGGCTTGGGAAGTGAAAATTTTCCTTAGCTGTCATTGACTCCCCTGCACCCCACACTGATAAGATTAAGTGGAAATCTGAGTCTCCAGTGTGGGTAGATCAGTGGCCCTTGACTGAACAAAAACTCGCAGCTGCCACAGCGTTAGTGCAGAAACAGCTGGCTGCTGGACATTTAGAACCAACCACCTCTCCCTGGAATACTCCTATATTTGTGATCAAAAAGAAAAATGGGTCATGGCGACTCCTTCAGGACCTCTGAGAAATTAATAAAACCATGTTTACAATGGGGGCTCTCCAACCTGGACTCCCCTCCCCCGTTGCCATTCCAGCTAACTGTTTTAAAATCATTGTTGATCTCAAAGATTACTTCTTTACCATCCCTCTTCACCCACTTGATAGAGAACGCTTTGCGTTTAGCCTCCCAATTATTAATTTTAAAGGACCAATGCAGCGCTATCAGTGGAAAGTTCTCCCTCAGGGCATGGCCAATAGTCCCACTCTGTGTCAAAAATCTGTTACTCAGGCTGTAGACCCTCTTAGGCGTCTGTGGTCTTCCATTTATATCATTCATTACATGGATGATATTTTACTGGCGGGGGCCTCCAGCTTAGAGGTACTTAAGTGCAACCAGGACCTAACTTGCCAACTAACTTCTCTTGGACTTCAAATCGCCCCGAACAAACTACAGCTTACTGACCCTTATTATTACCTCGGTTTTGAATTAAATAATAATCAAATCACCACTCAAAAACTTAACCTAAAAACCTCTCATCTACACACATTTAATGATTTTCAAAAGTTCCTGGGAGATATTAATTGGCTCTGACCGTACCTCAAACTTACAACAGGAGAATTAAAACCATTGTTTGATACTCTTCATGGAGATGCCAGCCCCCTCTCTCCCCGTCACCTTAACCCTGAGGCAAAAAGGGCCCTTCACATTGTTGAAAAGGCCATACAACAACAACAGGTTACCTTCATAACTTAAGAGCAGCCCTTTGCTCTTATTGTCTGTGCCACACAACATACACCCAAGGGGGTTTTGTGGCAGAATGGCCCCCTCTTGTGGATACATCTATCCTCCACCCCAACTAAAGTTCTCCTCACCTATCCCTCCCTAGTGGCCAAACTTATAAGACTGGGCCGAGAAAAGAGCCGCCAACATTTTGGCAGGGACCCTGACCAACTTATCCTTCCTTACACCAAGTAACAAATAGACTGGCTTTCCCAAAATGATGATGATTGGATAATAACCCTATCCACGTTTCTAGGTACGGTTGATAACCACTATCCGTCCCATAAACTCCTTCAGTTCGTGTGGCTACATCCTTTTACCTTTCCCAAAATAACCTCTTTAAGTCCTTTGAAAGAAGCCTCTCTGGTCTTCTCAGATGGATCCTCCTCTGGCATTGCGGCATGGGTCATAAATTCACAGCCTTACAGTGCCCAATCTCCCTTTAAGTCAGCCCAGCTTGTGGAACTTTTCGCTATCTTACAGGTCTTCACAATACTACACGATGTCCCCTTCAATCTTTACACCGACAGTGCTTACATAGCTCTCTCAGTCCCGGTGTTAGAGACAGTTCCTTATATCAAACCATCTTCCAATGCTGTGTCTCTTTTTCAACAACTCCTCTACACTTTCATCCAGTAACTGTAGCCTCAGCCCACCTTTTCGAACACAGGCTGTTGGCTTTAATTCTTCCCATTGCTACCAAGGGTCATTCCAAAATAACAGCTTTTTGATCTAGATGTCAGATTTATAATAATTTACCAATAATTTACCAATACCACCAACCATACAGATCCCCTTTGTCCAGCCCCTGGACAGGTTTTTATATGTGGAAATAACTTAGCCTATACAGCCTTACCCAGAAACTGGACAGGACTCTATGTTCAGGCTAACCTCCTCCCAGATATTTCTATCATATCAGGGGACACCCCTGTCCCTGTCCCCAGTTTTGATTACATAGCTGGACGATCAAAACGAGCCCTCCAATTCATACCCCTTCTTGTGGGCCTGGGAGTTGCCGGGGCTACAGCCACCGGCTCTGCCGGCCTGGGCATCGCCATAGACAAATACAATAAGTTACCCCATCAATTAATAGATGATGTCCAAACCCTCTCCAGTACTATCAATGATTTACAAGATCAAATTGACTCCTTAGCTGAGGTAGCCTTACAAAATCAAAGGGGCTTAGACCTTCTTACTGCAGAAAAAGGCGGTATCTGTTTAGTTTTACAGGAACACTGCTGCTTCTATGCCAATAAATCCGGGATTGTCCAAAACAAGATAAAGGATTTACAAGAAGATCTACAAAACAGACGAAGAAAACTACAAGAAAATCCATTTTGGACTGCACTGAACGGATTCCTTCCCTATCTCCTCCCCATCCTCGGCCCCCTTCTCGGTTTAATGTTAATTCTGTCTTTTGGCCCCTGGGCCTTCAAAAGACTTACAAGCCTTATCAAACAGCAGATAGACTCCGCTTTAGCTAAACCTATCCAGGTTCACTATCATCGCCTGGCAGTTGATGAAGAATATGCCACCAATAACGGATACTCCGACTTCCTTCCTCAGGGAACAGCATGAGAAGTAGAGGCGTGCTTACCTCCTCACCAGTGTGCAAGAGAGGTATGGGCATCGGGAGAAGTGCGAAGCAAAGCATTGCAAGGGAAAGTTATCATAAACTCCTCTACCTTTCCCTGGGGCACACCTGGCTTGCATAGAGGTTGGTATCTATCACAAAATCAAGGCGGCTCTACCTCTCTTCCCCAAAAGATACCAAGAGCCAAAAATTACTTGGAGGAGCCGTGGTCAATACCCCCTCTCCCGATTAAAGCCCACCTCCCAACAAACAAAACAAAAAGGGAGGAGATGTCAGGGGCCATGAGGAAGCCTCAGGCCCCTAACAAACAGGAAGTTTGGATAGTCCCTGAGAACGTGCGCACGCATTCTCAAACCACCCCCCCGCATCACTGCCTAATGTCAACTGTACAGGCATACCGTCTGCCCAATCATAAAACGCCAACTGTCTCATACCAGCTATCTTCCTGTCCTAAGCCTTTCCCCTCCCCAACTTCTATATATATTACTCTGCTACAATAAAACCTCGAGGCTTGATCAGAATTTTGTCTTGCCTCCATTTCTTCACGTCTCTTGCCCCACTTTCATTTTCACAGGCTCCCCCTCGTCCCTCCGTTGATTCGCCCCACGGGTCGGGGCAAAACTGGCGCCCAGCTTGGGGGCCCGAGGTACGGAGCTGCTGAAAAGACTCGCTTGAAAAGCCCTGCCCCGCAGGTCAGGGCACTCTTTTTTTTTTTTTTTTTTAATTCACAGTTTGGGAAAAGGTGACATCTTTATTATGAAAAAGAGTGAAGGTCTGGTTTTTAATCTATAAAGAAAAATGAGTAAGTTGGCCAAGATGATGTCTACCTTTTTTCCCAGTTCCCAAACTGTGTATTTTCTTTTTTTTAATTAAATAAAAAAATGGAAGTGTGCATACTCTGTGCTTACAATATTGGGTTAAGAGAGGAGGAGTACACAAGTTGCTTCGAAGTCCCATTAATATTAATCTTCTTACTAATGTGAATTGTCATCAATTTCACCCTACCAAATTTCTAACAATTATGTAATCTAAACCCTCACATCTTGGCTTCTCGCCCTCCCACCTTCACCGCCCTTGTAGCCATTGAAGAGTGTTTTCTATTATGTATGAGTATGCTTTTAAGTTTTTATTGTAGGGGTCTCATATAATAATTGTCCTTCGGTCTCTGACTAGTTTCACTCAACATAATGTCCTCCAGTTGAGACCAAATTGAGAGATGTTTCCTGGTATCATCGTTATTCTTTATCAGTGTATAGTACTCCATTGAATATATATACCAAGTTTACCCATCCATTCTTCTGGTGTTGGGCATCTGGGTTGATTCCAACTTTTTCCTATCGTGGACTGTGCATGTAGCAGTTGGTGTGAATGGCCTTGATTTTGTAGGATACATTCAAAGCAGAGGAATAACTGGGTCAAATAGTATATCTATAGCCATTATTTTAAGGTAACACCAAATTGCTTTCCAAAGAGGTTGCACCATTCTGCAATCCCACCAACAGTGAAGGAGAGTTCCAATCTCTCCACAGTCTCTCCAACATTTATTGTTTTGCATTTTTTGGATCATGGCCAATCTTGTTGGGGTGAGATGATATCTCATTGTCATTTTGATTTGAATTTCTTTAATAATTAATGATCATGAACATGTCTGCATGTGTTTTTTGCCTGCCTGGATCTCCTCTTTAGAGAAGTGTCTGTCCATCTACTTTTCCCATTGCTTAATTGGATGATTTGTCTCTTTCTTATTGATATTTTGTAGAACCTTGTAGACTATGGAGATCAGATGTCGGTCTGACATAGAGTTGCTAAATATTTTTTCCCATTCTGTAGGTGGTCTTTTAATTCTTCTGATGAAGTCTTACGATGAGCAGAAGTGTTTGATTCTTATTAATTCAAATTTATCTGTTTTCTCTTCGGATGAATGTGTTTTGTTTGTCAGATTTTGAATTCTGTCTATATTGAGTATTAAAACGTCCATTGTTGACCCTATCTTATCTTGGATGAGCTTTATTGTTTTAGCTTTTATATTCAGGTCTTTTATCCAATTTGAGTTGATTTTTGTATAAGGTGTGAGATATGGGTCTTGTTTCAATTTTTTGTGGATGAATATCCAATTATGCCAGCACCATTTGTTAAAGAGACTGTTCTTACCCCAGTTCAAAATCTTAGGACCTTTGTCAAATATCAGCTGTTCATAAGAGGATGGTGGCATCTCTGGGGTCTCTACTTTGTTCCAGTGGTCTATATGTCTCTTTTTGTACCAATACCAGGCTGTTTTGACTACTGTGGCAGTGCAATAGGTTTTAAAGTCAGGTAGTGAAAGGTTTCCCAGTATGTTCTTCTTTTTCGGTAGTGCTTTACTTATCCGGGGTTTCTTCCCTTTCCAAATAAAGCTGATAATTTGTTTCTGCATCTCATTAAAAAATGTTGCTGGAATTTGTATTGGGATTGCATTATATAAATAGAGTGCTCTGGGCAAAATAGACATTTTCACAATATTGAATCTTCCTATCCATGAGCAGGGCAGATTATTCCACTTATGTAAGTCCCTTCTAGTTTCTTGTAGCAATGTCTTGTAGTTTTCTCTGTAAAGATCTCTTATTTCTCTAGTTAGATTTATTCCTAGGTATTTTATCTTCTTGGGGGCTATAGTAAATGGAATGGATTTGGTGATTTCTTCATTAATAATTTCATTGTTGGTATAAAGGAATCCTACTGATTTAGGTATGTTTATCTTGTATCCCGATACTTTGCTGAATTCTTCTATTAGTTCTAATAGTTTATTTATGGATTTCTTTGGATTCTCTGTATAAACAATCATATCATCTGCAAAGAGGGAAATCTTTACTTCTTCAGTGCCAATATGGATGCCTTTTATTTCTTTGTCTTGTCTAATTGCTCTGGCTAGAACTTCTAGCACAATGTTGAATAGAAGTGGTGACAGTGAGCATCTTTGTCTAGTTCCCGTTCTCAAAGGGAATTCTTTCAGTCTTTCACCATTCAGGATGATGAAAGCAGTTGGCTTTGCATAGATGCTAATAATAATACTGAGGAATTTCCTTTTTATTCCTATTTTTCTGAGAGTTTTAAGCATGAATGTATGTTGAACATTGTTAAATGCCTTTTCTTCATCAATTGACAAAATCAGGTGAGTTTTATCTTTTGTGTTATTAATATGGCTGATTACATTAATTGTTTTTCTGATGTTGAACCAGCCTTGCATCTCTGCAATGAAACCAACCGGATCATGATGAATCATTGTTTTTATATGCTGTTGAATTCTATTGGCTAGAATTTTGATGAAGATTTTTGCATCTAGATTCATCAGTGATATTGGTCTTTAATTTTCTTTTTGTGGGATCTTTCTTTCTCTCCTTTCCTCCTTCCTTCCCTCCTTCCGTCCCTTCCTCTCTCTCCTTCCCTTCTTTCCTCTCTTCCTCCCTCCCTTTCTATCTCCTTCCTTTCCTCCTTCCCTCTTTCCCTCCTGCCTTCCCTCCCTCCTTCCTTCCTTCTTTCTCTCTCTCTTTCATTCTCTCTTTCTATCTCCCTCCTTCCACCCCTCCCTTATTTACCTTCTCTCTTTCTTTCTCTCTGTCTGTCTCTCTCTTTCTCTCTTTTTCTTTCTTTCTCTCCCTGTCCCTCCATTCCTCTCTCCTTTCCTCCCTCCTTGCCTTTTTTCTTCCCTTCTCTCTTCCTCCCTCCCTTCCTTCCTTTTCCTTTATTCTCTCTTTTTGCTTCCTGTCTTTCTCAGTTATCATCTCTCTATACTTATGTCCTTTTCCTGTCTACCTAACACTGTGTAAAATCTATATTGCTTCCAGCCAGGCTATACAATGCAGCATGGGAGAAAATTCACTGATCTTTGCAGCAGTGCTAGTGGGACATACGGAAGACTTAGTCTTTGCTTTTCCAAATTTTTTAGCTACCTATTTTTCTCTGTCTCTTTTTTTAACTTTTTTTTCTCCAATTCTCAGTTTCTTATCTCTCCACTCCAATGACAAAGTTCTTAGCACTCTTTTTTGTCTTATTTGTTTGTTTTTGGGTCCTGTTTATCTTCTCCCCTCTTTCTCCTATACATCTTGACTCAACATTTCACATCTTTCCTGCTCTTTTCAAACTACCTGCACCGTGTGATGAAAATCACACATCTTAGCAGCATAGTTGGAGCCTAATGGACACTGCTTAGCACTGAATCTTGGCCCAGCCTATAGAACCCAGTATGTGCCATAATTAAGTCATCTCAGACCTTTCCTCTCAGCTGGACCTGCCCTGCTGCAGCATAGCTCTGCAACGGACTTTGTGCAGTGAACAAAGAGATAAGAAATGTGAAGCCTGTGTCAAGCAAACAAAAAAGAATGTATAATCCATCTGCTTTAACATAACCAAATGAAACAAAGAAGCAGGATGAGACAGATCTACAATTAATAATTCAATCCTTCAATGCTCTGAATATTACAGATTTGAATGTCCTGTCAGGAAATTTTAGTATCCTTTCTTCTACTGGAAAGTTGTCTGGTGTTTATTCTGAAAACCTACTAAAGTCATCCTGTCCCTTGTTTGTTTAAATATGTTTTGATATTGTCTGCTATAGTTTGATGTTCAGTAGATATTTTGTTTTCTTATTGATTGTAGATCTGCTGGTGCAGCAGAGCATGTCATAAAATTGGAGGAAACTGGAAGACGTTACACTGAGTATAATGAGTTAATCACAGAGAGACAGGTGTTGTGTGAGACAACTACTATGAAAATTCATGAGAAGTTTCACACATAGAAACAGTCATTGATGGTTACCAGAGAGGACAAAAGTATGAGTGGAAAGACATTAAATAGACAGTAATGTTAACTTTGATGAAGCTAAGACAGCGCAGACTACTGGGGAAGTCAGCACAACTTGTACAAGGAAAGGTCATGGAAATTCCATAGATGCACATAAACTCCCTGAGGAAAGAGACTAAATTAATGAGTTGAATTCTGTGGGGATCATGGTCTCAGGGAACATCTAGCTCAACTCGCATGACACAATCTATAAAGAAAATATTCTACTTTGGTGAGTAGCGTCAGGGATCTTAAAAGCCCGAGAACAACCATCTAGGACACCCCAGTCATCTTACTCTTTCAGGAACAATAAAATATGAATAAAACTAAAGAAAAAAGGAAAAGATAAGTCTAAAGGACTAAAGGACTAGATCTACAATGCTGTCCAGCAGATTGTATCCATTAAAGCTATCTAGTGCCTGGTTTCTACCACTGACTGCTCTGACAGTGACCAAAGCTAAGGGTCCCCGATAGAGCTGGAGAAAAATGTAGAACAGAATTCTAACTCAAAAGAAAGGCCAGATATACTAGCCTACAAGAGACTGGAGAAGCCATTATAGTATGGATCTCAGATACCTTTTGAGCTCAGTAATAAAATGACTCTTAAGATTTATCCTCTAAACGAAGATTAAACAGGCCCATTAAACAAAAGGAGACTAAAAGTGTACACTAGCCCAGGTGCAAGGTCTAAAAGTCAGGAAAGGACAGGAAAGTTGGTAATACAGAACCCAAGATTAAGAAGGGAGAATGTTGACCTGTTGTAGAGTTGTTAAACAACATCATAAAACAATTCACATACTGTTTAATGAAAAACTGATTTGTTTTGTAAATTTTTATTTAAAGTACAACTGAAAAAATAAAGATCTAAGTATATGTTATTTACAAAAGTCACACTTTAACTCAAGAACACAAATGAGTAGAAAGCAAAAGAATAGAAAAAACTATTCCAAGCAAATGACAGCCAAGGACAGCCGGATTGAGAACTTCTTATCAGAAAAACTGAACTTCAAGACATATGTTCTAGAAGTGACAAACATGGTTGTTATACAGTGATAACAGGGTCAATTCATCAAGATTTAACAATCATACAGTCAACTTCAGAGCACCTGAACATATATAGCAAGCACTGGAAGAACTGAAAGGAGAAATAAATAGTACTAAAATAATAGAGACTTCAATATGCTACTTCTTTTTTGGAAAGAACATCAAGAAAGAAAATTAACAGGGAAAGAGAGGACCTGAATGATCATATAAGCCAAGTACACTTACCAGGCATATGTAGAATTATTCACACAACAATAGCGCAGTATACATTCTGCTTCACTGCACGTGGATCTTTCTCCAGGATATCTCACATGTTAGGTCTCTGTCAAGGACTGAATTGTGTTCTCCCCAAAATCTGTAGCAATTTGGCTAGGCCACAATTCCTGGTATTGTGTGATGTTTCACCATGTTGGAATTCCTGCCTAACCCAGGCGGTATAGTGGTTAAGTGGCACAACTGCTAACCAACGTGTTGGCAGTTCAAATCCACCAGGCACTCCTTGAAAACTCTGTGAGGGCAGTTCTTATTTGTCCTGTAGGACCGCTATGAATCAGAATCAACTCAACAGCACTGGGTTTTGTTTGCTATAACGTAAATGAAGGTGGTTGGGTGGCAGTTGTGTTGATGGGACAGGATTCAGTGTGTAAGTTTATTTTGTATCTTGAAGTGGTCTCTTGAGATATAAAGGATACAATGTAGTAGAGGCATTTGGGGATCTCATAACATCAAGAAATAAATCAGTGCCTAGAGTTGAACACATCCTTAGGAAAAGATTGGGGTTCATGAATCTCAGAAGCTTCCAGTCTAGGGGAAGATTGACAACAAAGACCTTCCTCCAGTTCTGACAGAGAAAGCCTTCCCTTTGAGCTGACACCCTAAATTTGGACTTTTAGATTTCTGGACTGTGACCAAGAAATTTTTTCTTTTTACAGACGTTCATTTATGGTATTTATGTTAAAGCACCACTTGATAACTAAAAGAGACACAAAGCAAATGATGACAACTGTGAAAATATTGAAATTATGCAAAGTAGTTTCTTGGACTACAACACAATGAACCCAGAAGTCAATAAAAAGTCTGCAAAATGTACAAATATGGAATTTAATCAACCCATTATTGATCTACCACTAGGTCAAGGAGGAAGTCAAAAGAGAGCTGGCATTTTTTTTTTTTTTTTTGCAGTCAAATGGAAATGAAAACCCAACTTACCAAAATGTGTGAGACACAGCAACCACAATATTCAAAGGGAAACTAGTACAACATACGTACACGTGGAGAAAAGGAAAAGTCTCAGATCAATAGACTACCTCATCAACTTCAGGAACCAGAAGAGAAGAGCTAACTAAGTGTAAACCTACCAGAAGAAAAGAAATAAAAAGATCAGAGCTGAACTAAATGTAACAATACAGAGAAACAATAGAGAATCAACAAAACCAGAAGCAGGTTCTTTGAAAAGATCAATGAACGATGGTTTCACTATCTTTTTGAAGTAGATTCTCTGAAAAGATAACAAAAATATGACAAACTACTAGCTAGACGGACAAAGAAAGAAAGAGATGCAAAAAGCCCAAATGAGAAAAGAAAGAGAACACAGTAAAATTGGCCCAATAGAGGAGGTGGGGTTAGCATGGCAGAGTAACTAAAGTCATCCTCTGATCCCCTTAACAACTGAAACCCAGAAGAATAACTTAAAAGACTGACTATGGCATTCTAGGCACCATAAACACCAAGGTGGCAGCTGGGAGAATGAGCTGACCAACAGAGAGGTGAGACTGGGTACAGAGTTGCCTCTAAAGGACAGATGAGACGGAAGGGAGTTTGAAAACTGCAGGAGTACCCTCTGTAACAGCACAGTGAACAAAGCCATGTTTGGAGGGCATCTTTAAACGGCCCAGCAGACAAGCCAAGCTTCAAGTAGTCAGGCCTACAGAATTGCAGCAGTCTTCCATTTGAGCATCAAAAGATAATTTCTTGTGTGTGCACGCACATCAAAACTTTTTCTTTGGGGCACAACCTATGTCTCACTCTCCAGCACTTCCCCCATCTTCTCTATGCCAGCCAGGCACCCAATTCTGACACTGTACCTCTGCCAGACATGGCAAATCATTGTGTGTGAGCTGAGCTATTCTTTCACACTCATAATGAGAGTACTTTAACAAAGAGGATAAAAGTTAAGAAGTCTTCCAGCACCACTGATTCAGAAACTCAAGGCAGAAACAGGCAGTTTCCCTAGGCACAGGGTTGCAAGTCTCTCACTTTTCTCAATGTGGCCTTCTCACTTTCTTGGCATGGACCCACAGTCTTTCTCAGCAATCAGCTGGCAACCTGACCCCACACTATACAACATTCCCTAGCAAGCACTATAGTGTATACACACACACACATTAAATAAACTACAAGCATTTTCTGATGGTTCAGAGCCAACAGTCTATGTCAAATCATTTGAAGAAGTAGACCTACATAGCTTCAGAAAACTCCGCAAAACAAAGAATCAAAACATATCCCACACGAAGATGACTTCCTTTAATTATCAGAGGTAGGATACAGGTCTTTCATCAGATGGGGAAATTTTCTGTCATTATTTCTTCACATATTCTTTGTTCTTTCTGTCTCTCAACATTTTCTGGAATCCCAGGATGTATTTCTTAAGACTGTTGATGTTGTCCCATGATTTCTGCTTAACTGTTTTCAGCATTCTGGAGCTCTTGTTCTCGTTGGTCTTCAGCCTTTGTATTTTTTGTTGTTGTTTGTTTGTTTTACTGTTCTATCTTCTAGCCCACTGATTCTTTCTTCTGCCTTATTAAATCTATTGCTAAAATAGTCCTCTGTGTTTGTCTTTTCAGCTATTTTCCTTTTCCAGTCCAGAGTTACATTTAATCACTTTCCTACTTTCCTCATAGGAAAGTTAATTAAAGCTAATATTTTTACCAGTATACTTACAATTGGAATCTAATATAGCGAACATTTCTATTTAGACCATCGAGAACCTTCATGTCCTCTGAAGTCAACTCGAATTCAAAAATCTATAAAGTGATAGAAAAATATTTTCATTTTTAGATTATAAAATTCTTGATCATTACTGTCAAAGAAACTAATCAGTATGAACAAAAAATGTAGCTAGGCTCAAAATTAATGAACAAAAATAAGTAAATTACCCCAATAATAACAGAAACTAAAATAGGGGAAAATATTCCATTTATGTTAGTGGCAATTAGCTCTATTTTTTTTTCATGTAAATTTACAGGAAAATATTAGCTATTTGTGAAGAATATTTTAAAATTGTATTAGAAAATATATAAAAAGATTTCAATAGATTGAATAAATTATTCTTATACAGGAAGATTCAGAAATACAAAAACATTCTTTGTTTTAAATTAATCATTACTTTATCATAATTCAAAAACTTAACACTTTTGAGACAGAAGAGACAGCTCTAAACCATATGAAATACCAATTGTCCTAAGGTAGGCATACACTGGGACGTTGTCAGATGAGTGACATCTTAGGTTCCCTCCATCCTTGAGTCATTTGCCGAACTCTCTGATTAGGCTATATTGTTTTTATTTTGTTTTGTTTTAACAAACTGGCAGATAAGTTTCAAAGCAGAGACAAAGAGTAGATGTTCTCAAAGGTAGAAATTTGATAAGATTGAAATAAGTCAATCACAGAAACATAAATGTTGTATCTTTCCACCATAAACTTTAGACCTGAAGTAAGCATGAACTGAGAGCCATAAAGACACAATGACAAAAATATCATAATCCCACTTGTAGTTATATCCGAAGGTCTAATAAAAGAGACACAAATATATGCACAACTGTATTTCATACAATAATATTCACAAGAGTATAAATAAAGTCACATAATTGTCCAATTTTGTTTCTTCTCTCTCACTCCATTCTTTTCCTTTCTCCTAACCAACTGGCCCCATCTGCTATCCCTGCCCATTTTTGACAGGCTGGATTGCACCATTTGGCTGGAGATCAACTGTTTTGCTTTGCTTTTTTCTCTCTCTATCTCTTCTTTTGTGTCCTTCTTCCCACCTACCTAGCTCCATGCATTATCCCTACCTCTTCTGAAAGGGATATTCTGAATTGCTGAATCACAGAGCCACAGGGACAAGGACTCCCTGGTGTCTGCCTCTCCAACCAGCCAGCTCCCTCAATATCATTTTTTTTTTTTTGGTTGTAAATTAATTTTCTTCTATATCCCTTCCTTTCCTTTCTGTCACCCACCTAGCTCTGTTAACTGCACCACCATTAAGATGGCCCAAGGTGATCTACACAGCTAAAGAGCCACTGGTACATGATACATGACCTTCTTGGATCTGCACTGTCCCCACAGGCCAGCTCCTTAATTATTATATTTTTATTTTTACCGTTTCCCTTTCTCCTTTTCCTTCTCCCTCTCACTTAATACCTGAACTGCTTCAACCTCATCCTGAGGGGCCATGCTGTGCAGCCTGATAAAAGAGACAACAACATGCCATCACCTTATCCTACTTCATTCCTATATGCTGGCTCCTTCAGCACTATAGTGCTTTAATTTTTATTGCTGTTGTGATTTATATGTGTTTTTTTCCCCCTTCACTTTCCCTTATTTTACTTTACTTTTTCCTGCCAATCTTACCCTGTGCACAAACCATGCACCTTCTTGACAGGTAGAGCTGTACTGCTCAGTTAGAGAGCCATCAGCTTAGGGTCTTTTGGGGTCTACCTCTGCCCCACCTCTGAGTCCCACCATGTTGTGGCTTAATTTGTTTTCTTCCATTTATTGTTTTTTCCTCTTGTTTTGTTTTCTTCTTTCTCTCATTCACTTAGCTCCACATAGCACATCCTCTCCCTTCTTTTGTGCCTGTTTGCACTGAATTCAAAATGTTAACACCCATGAATGCCACAGACAAGGACTCCAGGACTTCTGGAGACCATCCCACAATATCTGCCAGGCTGCCTTGCCAGCCATAGTCCATACTGTAAATAATACATTCCAGCCATCCCTCCTCGTTTGATCCTCACTTCTGCACCATAGCTGAGTATTCAGCTCTGCCATTTTAGACAAAGTGGTGAGAAATGTTATGCCCACAGATAAGGAAGCATTAAAGTGCCCCCAGTCCACTTGTCTAGATATAATCAAGTAAAACGAAAAACAGGGCACAACAAACAAATATACCATCAATAAATCAGAAAAATAATTCCTGAATGTTGAGATGACAGACACTTTGAAAACATATTAAAAATAAGACATGATTGACTTCAGAAAAAACTAAAATAAAACACCAGATGACCTTCTGGTAGAAGACAAGGCACTGAACTACCTGCTAGGAATTCAATATTGTAATATTCAATACACTAATATTCAAGACTCTGTAAGTAAAGAGGTGAAGGAAAATGTATACAAGAGTAAAGGAAAATGTCTCAAATCATGGAAAATATGGGGAAAAATCATGGAAATTATAGACAAAGCAATGACAATATTCAGGAAAGTAATGCAGGAAAAAATGTCAAAAGAAATAAACAACTAGAAATCACACAAAGAGCAATCAGAAATCCAAAGGACAAACAAACGTTCAAAAATAATGTTCACTAGAAGTTTTCAGGAGAAAATCTGAAATAAGGGAAAACAAGATCAGAGATATTTAAGACAACTCCTTGGATATCAGTTTTTTTTTTCTTCCAGAAACAAAAGAGTGAAGGAAACCTGAGACTGATGTGAAAAAAAAAGTTAAGAGGAAAAATGTGTGAGTGATCAGAGTTCTAGAAAAGGGGAGAAAACAGAATACAAAGAGAGGATCACAAACATTTGCTGACAGAAAACTTTTTTAACATGATGAAAGATGAAAGGGTCAAAGGACCTCTCATAGGAAAGATGTCCAAAAAAAGTCCCCAAGGCATAGCATAGTCACACTCACAAAAACCAACGACAAAGATAGAATCCTGAAAGTAGCTAGAGAAAAAGGAATTTATATACAAAGGGGAAAAATAAACCAACTTCTGATTTCTTGGCAGACATATGCAGATAAGAAGGAAATGCAAAACTTGAAAGACAAAAGAACTGTCAACTAAGAATAAAATATCCTGCAAAACTGTCCTTCTAATATAATGGTGAAATTAGGACATTTTCAGGTAGAAGTGATATCTAGTAATGAGACACCGGTTTAAACTTAGAAAGCTAGTGGTAAATTCTAAGATGACCACAAAGAAAGTTAAGAAACCTATTGATCAAAATAAACAATAAAGTGTAGTCTCAGTGAACACAAAATTTACACAAAATGAAAGAAATGAAAAAAATCCACAAGCAAAATTAATTTAGGACAGGAAAATAAGAAAAACAAAGGCAAAAGTTAGCACCAAAAAAAGAGAGAGAGAAATAAAATAAAAACAAAAACACAACAAAATGACAGTAATAAATTCACACCTACTGATAATTACAGTGAGGTAAATGACTTCAATGCACCCATAAAGAGACAGAGTAACAGAATGAATTAAAAAGGACAAGAAACACATCTTATATACAAAGACATAAGTATAATAAAAAAAATCATAGGATGAGAGAAAAAAATGTATGCAGCACACAGAAACCAAAAAAGAAACAAAGTGGCAATACTAATCTCAGAAACAGACTGACTATAAAACAAAATCCACCACCAAAGACAGGAAAGGAGATTACGTAACAAATAAAGGGCCAATCCACCACCAGGACATAACTACAATAAATCTACGCACTCAATGTGTAGGGATCCAAAATATAGAAAAGAAATTCTAACAGCACTCAAGACAGACATTGACAGTTTTGCAATAGGATCCTTCAGAACAGCACTCTTGGTAATGGACAGAACATCTAGAAAGAAACTTTGTGAAGACAGAGAAATTTTAAGGCCACAGTCAACTTTCTCGACCTCATAGATATATATATAAAACACTCCATCAAACAGCAGCAAAGTATACTCTTTATCACTTTATATAGAACATTCCCAATAATATGCTATATCTTACACCACAAAGCAACCCTCAAAAAGTTCAGTACACTGAAGCAATACAAAGTTTCTTCTTTGATAATAATGCCATAAAAGTAGAAACTAATAACAAAAAGATAAGGAGGAAAGATACAAAGAAACAAAATAACACCTTGTTTAAAAACCACTGGGCAATAGAAGAAATCAAAAATGAAATGAGAAAAAAATTCTAAAACAAAATGACAATGAAAACACATCAGACCAAAACCAGAAGCCAATTTATACTAATAGAGGCATACACCATAACAGAAGATAGGATCAAAGTAAAAGCATTAGCTACACAACTTGAGCAAATAGGAAGGGAACAGCAAAAGCCCACAACCACCAGACAAGAGGAAATAATAAAGGTCAGAGCAGAAATATGTGAAGAATAGAAAATCAATGAGAAGAATCAACAGAGCCAAAAGTTGGTTCTTTGAAAGGATAACCAAATGTAACAATAACTGGCTTAACTGACAAAAAACAAACAGGACAGAATGCAAGTAAACCAAAAAAGAAATGAAATGGCGGACATTATGACAGACTTGACTGAAATAAAAAGGATCATTAGCAGAGTACTATGAAAAACTATACTCTTCAAATATGAAAATGAACAAATTTTTAGAGACATACTACCTACCTAAACTAACATAAATTGAGGTTGAAAATCTGAGCTGAGTCATAACAAGAGTATAGCTTTAAAAATTCATAAAAACTTCCAACCAAAAATAGTCCTAGTCCAGGTGGCTTCACTGGAGAACTCTATGAAACATTCAGAGAAGAACATGGACCATTACTACTCAAAATTTTTCAAACACAGAAAAGGAAGGGATACTTCCAAATTCACTTTCTGACATCAGCTTAACTCTAATACTCAAACAAGGCAAACATACCACTGAAAGCAAAAATTACAAATGTCTTTCATGAATGTAGATATCTTTCATGAATGTAGATGCAAAAATTCTCAACAAAATTCCTAACCAGTAGAATTCAGCATCATGTAAAAAATAATAAGTCATGACAAAATGGAATGTATACCAAATATGCAAAGATGGTTCAATATTAGAAAATCAATCAACCTCATCTACTACATGAAGTGTCACGTGATTACTCTCATTCATGAAGAAAAGGCATTCTATAAATCTAACATCTATTTCTGGATTTCAGAATACTGGTGTTCCATATGTTTAAACAACTTTGTTAATTTTTCATTTTGATCTGCTGCATTGTGTATAATGTCTAGGAGGGCTCTCTATATCATCCTTTTGTACTCAACCTCTGATCGGTTCAGGAAGGCTTCTTCATCTGGGAAGTTCTTTGGTTCTTTCTTTTGGAGGCTTTCTGGAGTCACAGGTGAATTTTTCTTTATGTTTCTGTCTGAAGTTTGTTACCTTTGGGGCATCTAGAAGTTGTTTAGTTTCTCTAGTGTTACCTTAACAGGATCTAAAGTGCAGTCTGATAATGAAGGTGATCACCAGTTACCTCTATGTACTCCACTGACCGGGCCCAATGGAATCTCTAGGTAGCAGCCCCCACGGCCCTACTTATGGAGTCACTGGGGGGCTATCAGCTGACCCTGTGATGCAGCTCAGTAAAGGTTGGAAGAGATGCCATCAGGATGCACTCCAGTTATTTCTCTAGGTAGTCTTATATTGGAAGGTAAAAGCTATATATGACAGCCTCCAAAATCAGTTAAGCTATCAAGTGTGCAAGCCCCTCTTCCCAGTTGGCAAAGTAGGCACCTCTACATCCAACCCCAGATGCTGTAAACTAGTTCAAAGTATTGAAAGGCTACTGCTCTGCTGTCATCTACTGCTGGCATAAGGTCAGTCTGTGCTAAACACAGCTTTTCTGTTGGAAAAGAGCTCCCTAGGATGGCACTGCCTCCCAGCCTGGTAATTAGTCTCTGTTGAGGCCTCCATTTGGGTAACTCCACCTCCCAGTTGAACAAGATGGTGTTCTGCACAAGTTCATCTGCCAGCTGTGGAATGGCCTATTCAATAGCGAGGTTTGGAAAGAAAAGTGGAAGAGCTGAGGCGCAGAGAGTCCAGAGCAGGGCACTCAAAATGTGGCTATTCCACCTACTGTTTTGTCAGCAGTATGGTTGAGCTTTGCTGACAGCTAGCCCAAGCCCTGCCTACTGGCTAAGACAAGAAAAGTGACAGGCACTGCCTCCCAGCCTGGGAATTAAGCCCTGGTGTGGCCTCCGTTTGTGTAACACCGCCTCTCAGTCGAACAAGATGGTGTCCTATACAAGCTCTTCCACTCGCTGTGGAATAGCCGAGTCTACAGTGGTTTGGAAAGAGGGTGGTAGAGCCAAGGTGCTGAGGGTCCAGAACCAGGCTCTCAAAATGTGGCTATTCTGCCTGATGGTCCAATGGTCAGCAGTGTGGCTGAACTTCACTGTCAGCCAAGCCCAAGCCCCATCTGCTGGCTAAGACAGAGATAAATAGTTAAAAGTTACCTTCAGTCCATGAGAGCTGGCATTCAACAAAGGCGGGAGTCAGTGAAAGAGCTGAAGTTTCCTGTTCAGTGATATGTAGTCCAAATTGACAGCCCTATGCTGTGTCCAAGGCCTTACTGGTTATCCAGAAGGCTCTGTCTAATTATTAATTCAAGCCTTAATTTTCAGAGAGAGTTAAGGAGATGTGTATCTAGCCTGCGATCTTGACTCCCCCCTCTAACACCTATTTCTGATGAAAACTCTCAGTAAAACAAGTATAGAAGGAAAATTCCTCAGCCTAATAAACGACATGTATGCAAAACCAACCACAAACATCATTCTCAATAGACAGTGTCTCAAAACATTACCCCTGAGAGGAGAAACAAGGCAAGTATGCTCTCTATCACCATGCAGGTATAATATTGTGCTGAAAGTTCTAACTAGAACAATAAGATACAATACCTAGAAAACAGAAAACACGAGATAAATACTGGAACTAATAGAAAGATCCAGCAGAGTAGTAGCATGCAAGGTAAACATGCAAAAATCAATTACTTTACTACTCACCAGTAAAGAGAACTGCAGAAAGCAATGCAATTTATAATACCCCCCAAGACCTCAAACCCACTGCTGTTGACTCAATTCTGACTCAAAGCAACACTATAGGGCAGAATAGAACAGCTCCATAGAGTTTCCAAAGAACTCCGGGCAGATCTGAACTGCCAATCTTTTGGTTAGCAGACATAGATAGCACTTAACCACTACACCACCAGGGTTTCTACAACTTCTAATAGTACCTAATAAAAACAAAAAAAAATATTTAGGACTAAATATAAGTAGAGATGTACTAGACTTATGCAAGGAAAAGTAAAATCACTACTTCAAGAAACCAAAGCCAAGCCAGCCAAGTGCCATCGAGTCGGAGCTGACTCATGGCGACCCTAAAGAGACCCATATAATAGGAAAAACATACCATGCTTATGGATAGAAGACAACATTGTGAAAGTGGCAATTCTACAAAAAGCAATCTATAAATACAATCTTATTCTGTCTGGATAACAAGAGCACAATTTAATGAAATGGAAAAAGAGATGACAAAGACTTGAAAAAAATTTGACTATGACTTACCCAACAAATGTCAAATCTCTAAAATCTGTTGGAAAATCTAGTACTTCTGTAACAAAAGGGCAAGAAATCAAATTATAAAATGGGCAAAAAATATGAATAGACACTTCACCACAGAAGATGTGAGGACACGCTTGTCTTCACTAGCTATTAGAGAAACACAAATCAAGACTACAATGAGATACTCTCTTATCCTGACATTACTGGCAGGAATCAAAAAACCAGGAAACAACAAATGTTAGAGAAGCTATGGAAAGTTTGGAATTTTTATGAATTGACAATGGGAATAACAGCACAGACATTTTGGAAGATGTTATGCACTTTCCTTTAAAAAGGTAGAAATAGAGACAATATAGGATTGATCAACGCCATACCTAGGAATGTCCTCTAGAGAAGAGTTATCACATAAGTAGACACACGTACGCTCATGCCCATTGCAGTATTACTGCAATAACAAAAAGACAGAAACAATCTAAATGGCCATCAACAAACGCATGGACAAACAAACTGTAATACATACGCGCAGTGCAATACCACTCAGAGATGAAGAACAATGATGAATCTGTGAAGCATCTCACAACACGGATGAATCTGGAGGATATGACACTGAGTGAAGTAAGTTAATTACTAAATGGCAAATATTATATGAGACCACTGAGTTGGATCCCACTCGACGGCACTTGGCATTATAAAAACTAACATAGAGATTTACACACAGAAAGAAACAATCTCTGATGGTTGCATTATAGGGAATGAAAGTAGATAAGTGGCAATTTTGCTGAAGAGTAAGACAGTACCCAACACTGGGGAAATTAGAACAGTCTGAACAGGACAAAGTCACAGATGATTGAAAGGCACATCAAAACTCCTTGCAGAACTTAACTACTGGGCTGAGGCCTGGTAACTACAGTATCAAGGGACATTTAGTTCAATTGACGCAACATATTTTATAATCAAAATGTTCTACATCCTACTTTGGTGAGTAGTTTTAGGGGTATTTAAAGCTTGTTACTGGCCAACTAAGATACCCTACTGGTCCCACCCCATCTTTAAAAAGGGAGAATGAAGAAAACAAAACACAGAAAGGAAAGACGATTCCAAAGTGCTAACAGGCCACAACTCTCACAGCCTGCATCTGACTGAGTTCAGTGCAACTATATGGCTGGCCAACACCACTGACTGCTCTGAGAGGGATCACCATAGAGGGTTCCAGGCAGAGCTGGAGAGGAATGCAGTAAACAGGCTAACTCATAGAAAAAAATAGGATTTAATGCTTTGAAGAGACTGGGGACACACAAGAGCACGGCCTCTGGAAACCCTTTTGATTCAGTACTGAAGTCACTTCTGAGGTTCATTCTTCAACAAAAGATTACGTAGGCCCATAAAATGAACAATAATATACCTTGTCAACCATGTATACAAAACTAAATAGTTACAGTAGCCAGGGACAAGGACGAGAAAGCAGAAAGGGACTGGAAATCTGGCTGAACGGAAATGGGGAATCCAAATTCTAGAAGAGGAGAGTGATGACGTATCACAGTACTGGCAACCAATGTCACACACACACATACACAAATAGTTGTCTGATAAGAAAAGAATTTTTTCCCTGAACCTTCACCTAAAGTACAAGAAAAAGTAGTACACATATGCAATGAAATACTACACAGCCATGAAGAAAAATGGTACAATAACTTATATCATGGATGACCATACAGGATATCATAATTAATGATGCAAGCCAGTCACAAAACAAATATTGTATTGTCACACTTATGCAAAAAACATGCACACACAACACAAACACACACAGATGCACAAACTGCAATTTTCATTGGTAGTTATCAGAGATGTGTGGAGACACGAATAGCAAGAAGCACTGTCAAGAGAGTAGACATTTTTTATTTTTGGTATTGGTAAAGATAGCATCAGATGTGGGTGAAATGCTCAGAGCTTGACAAAGTTAAACCTTGTCACCGAAGTGCAAAAAAGAAAAGCACGTTTTTGGTAAAGGGTATTAGCAACATAGTTTTACAACAAGAATAAAAATTATCTGTGTGGTTATCAAAAATGTATATAGGTAGGTATGTTTATAAGTATGAATATGTCAGTTAATATGTGTACACAGATAGATTTATCTGCAGGCAAATACACATACAGGTTGATGTGTACATACATGTGTATTCATATATGTAATAAACCATACGGGGATACAGTTATGTGTATTACTTAAACATAACCAAACACATTGCAAAATTGATTTTCTCAGTTTGAAGGCTTAGGGACATAGTCTCATCTAACAACTCAATTAATAGACAGAATATAATTCACAAAATGCTCCTCATTCCATTGTGGTCAGTGGTATTTGAGGTCTTAAAACCTTGTGTGGCCGTCTAAGATACATCAACCAGTCTCTACTTGTCTGGAATAAACAGAATAAAGGTAACCAAGGACTCACAGAATGAACTCTTCTGCGAGGCTCATCGTCTACACAAACCTCAGCCTCACCCACACTGAAAACAAAATAATTAGTTGACATACCATTGCAGACTCTTCTGATCAGGGTTACAATAGACGGACCCTGATGGAACAAGAGAAAAATGTGAAGAACTCAAATTCTTAAAATGCTCAGACTCACTGAATATGAGAAAAAAATATTAAGAGATAGTTTAAGACACAGAATGTTCAGATATTAATGGGATCATGTTCAAGGGACTCAAGAAACTTGCTTTGAGAGTCTCCCAGTAACTGGATCTCAGACCATGTTTCTAGGGGACATTGAGGCAAAATGGCATAACTAGTCCATTGCTAAGAGGGTCTTCTGCACCCCATGTAGGTGAGTGGCATCTGAGGTCTTAAAAGCCAGCAAACTACCATCTGAGGTACACCAAATTGTCTCAACTTATCTGGAAAAGATGCTGACCAAGAACAATGAAAACAGAGCGAAAAAGAGCCCAGGAGACAGAAGGACCCATACTCATATGGGTCTGTATCATATTCATATAGGAGACTGTATCAACATGAGACCAGAAGATCAACATGGTACCCAGCCACCACAAAAAGACAGCCATGAGTGGGACACTAAGAGCCCCCGAGGCAACATGAGAAAAAGAGGTGTGTAGCTCAAGAACTCTACTAAAAGACCAGCACTGATGGTCTGACAGCCTGGAGGACCTACTGGGAACATGACCCCGAGACCTGCTGTTGGTTCTGACTGGAAACCAGTGCTGAGATCAACAATTCAAACAAGAATGGACTGGCCTCAGGGACACAGTGTGATCATATGGTGTGTCTACTTTATGGTTCTGTACATTATAGGAAACTATCCTACTGGTTTCTTTCTAGATGGGAGAGAAGACGGTGGTAGAAGGTGACAGGTGCTCCTTAAGAGTATGCTAGAAATACAGAGTGGAAAGGAGGTACCTGCTGCCACGGGTGAGGAGAGCAGATGGAGTTGCCAGTAGGTGAGCATGCAAAATTGATTTGGAGTTTATATTTTCACTTAATCACAATAAAACATAAAACAAACAGTTCACCAGTTACTAAATTTAGGACAATTTAAGAATTAAAAGAAATGTCACTAATGGTAAAATATTGAATAAAAAATTCCATAAATACATATTATACTCAAGAGAGATCATTTCCTGGAGAAAATATGCTTGGTAAGAGTGAGGGAATAAGAGGAAGACTCTCAATGAGAGGGACTGGCACCATGGCTGCAGCAACAGGCTCGAGTGTAACAACTGTGAGAATAGTACACGACTGGGCAGTGTTTTATTCTGTTCTAAATAAGATGTTTATAAGTCATAGTCAATTTGACAGCACAAAACAACAACAATAAATGTGAACCTGCTCGTGTGAACCTGATCAGTTTCATTCCTATATCTAGGAATATATGCTATGGATAGCCTCTCCTACATGTGCACCAACAGTTTCTGGCAGAATTATTCAAATAGCAAAAACAAGCAAACTATCAAACAATACAAATGCCCCTAACAATAGACACATAAATAATTATACATCAATGAAAGATAATACTATGCAGAAGTAAAAATGAACAAACAACAGCTGCATGTATCACGTGAGCGAATCTCACTAAATTGTTCTTATGTGCCATTGAATCAGTTCAAACTCACAGTGACTCTATGTACAACAAAGTGAAACACTGCCCAGTCTTGTGCCATGCCCACAATTGTTTTTAGGCTTAAGCTCATTGTTGCAACCACTGTCAATCCATCTCTTTGAGGGCCTTCCTCTTTTTTGTTGACCCTCTAGTTTACCAAGCCTGATATTCTTCTCCCGGAACTGATCCTTTCTAACCACATGTCCAAAGTGTGTAAGACACAGTCTTGCCATTGTTGCTTCCAAGGAGTACTCTCATTGCGCTTCTTCCAGAACAGATCTGTTTGTTCTTTTGGTAGTCCAAGGTACCTTCAATATTCTTCTCCAGCACCACAGTTCAAAGCCATCAAATCTTCTTTTGTCTTCCTTATTCATTGTTCAGTGTTCACATGCATATGATGCAACTGAAAATAATATGGCTTGGGTCAGGTGCACCTTAGTCTTCAAGGTCATGTCTTTACTTTTCAATATGTTGAGGAGGTCCTTTGCAGAAGATTTGCCCAGTGAAATGCACCTTTTGGTTTCTTGACTGCTGCTTCCATAGGCACTGACTGTAGAACGAAGTAAAATGAAACCCTTGACTTCAATGCTTTCTCAGTTTATCACGACGATGCTTACTGGATGAGTTGTGAGGACTTTTTTTTCTTGATGATGAGGTGCAATTGATACCAAAAGGCCATGATCTTTGATCATTATCAGTAAGTGCTTTACATCCCCTTCACTTGCAGCAAGTGAAGTTGTATCATCTGCATAACGCAGATTGTTAATGAGTCTTTCTCAATAAATTAACGTTAGCCAAATGAAACAAATCAATGTGAAATGGAGGGTGATTCTACTTACATAATGTTTTAACAGATAAATTGAAAAGGATGTTAAGTGATATTGCCCTTAAGTAGCAAAACAAATAAAATGGTGAAAGGAACAATTGATAATTACGAGTCAGAAGAATGGACAATCCCAGTGAAGGGAGAAATGATTAGTGAGCTTCAGACAGGTTTTACATGCAATTTCATAACCTAAGTGGTCTTCAGGTGAACAGTTTATTGTCATAGTTTTAAATATGGCTACCATTTTATGTATTGTTGTATCTGCGAAACCTTGCACATTTTAGTTCAATTGACAGAACTGTCTCATAGTTGGCACAAACTTGACTTTGAAATTGTCTTTCTTTTCAGATCAAAATTAAAACTTGTGTTCCTGAAATCAACACTTAGAAGTAATAGTAAGCCAGTCTGTGTGGTTTGCAGCGATTTTTAAAGAGCCTGTATACCTTGATATGTAGGGAATATCTGGGAAGCTGTATAGGAAAAGATTAACACAGAGGTATGTATGGAGAGGAAGACTGGGCTGTTGGTGACTAAAGAAAAGATTGGAAGGAGATTTATTTTTCCCCACTGTTATCTTTTATGTGATATAGTTTATAAACCAGATTATCACATTTTCATGTCCTCAGGAATGTTGTCTCTTTTGGTTGGCACTTGGGGAAAAGACTGTTATCAGAACTTTGGTCTTCACAACTCAAAGTCTCTGCAGACACCAGGAACATCATTCATTGTACCTGGTTAGGTTGATACATACGGGGACAGAGTGACTCAGAGTCTTCAGCTAGTTCCTGGCAAAAGAATTCTAGAGTATTGTGAACTAAAAAATCATGGAATCCAACTACTTCCTTCTGGAAATGAAGAAAATGATATTCCTCATGCGCTGTGTTATACAGTAAATTGCAAGGAAAGCAAGAATGCAAATCTCTGATTTTCCCAATCCTTTTTCTTGTAGCCATGCTGTCTCACATGCTGTGCATGAAGAGGAAAAATCCTAGTGAATGTACCTAAGGCATGTGCTCATGGGAGATGCTAGGGAAATCATTACAGCTCTAAGGTGTCTCGAGTCTTATAAAAAAAAGTACACCTGTAAAGAGTATAACAGGTGCTGTGATACCACAGCCCGGCTCATCACCTGCATGTTTTCTTTGATCCTCTCCTCATTGAAACTCTTGGCCAGGACCACAACTCCACGCTGTAGCTGGTAGCGAAGAGCAATCAGTGCTGGAGTTCGCTTGTACTTTTTTGCCAGGGCACCAAGAACTGGATCATCCAAGAGAACAGGGGAGCTCTGGTCTACCCTGGAAGGAAATGCAGAATACATGAAGCTAGCTGAGTTTTTACTTTGCCAGAAGGACTGTAAAACTGATGAAGGTGATCCCAGCTAAACTGGTGGTTTTCCAGTTGTAGTCCCTGGATTAGCATCATCTCCATTACCTGAGAAATTGTTAGAAATGCAAATTCTAGGGTTTCACCTAGATGTATTGAACAGAGCTGATGGGAAACCAGCATTCTGTGTTTCTAAAAACTAGTCTGGGTCATTTTCATACTCTGAGTTTCAAAGAGGGAGCTCTTGTGGCCGAGTGGTCAAAGAACTCAGCTGCTAACCCAAATGCTGGTAATTCTAACTCACTCTTTGAGAGAAAGATATGACATTCAATTTCTCTAAACATTTATACCTTGAAAACCCTATAGTGAGGATTGCTATAGTTAGAATCAATTGATTGACAGTGAGTTTAATTTGCAAACTATGGCTCCAGGTCCCTGGAGTTCCTCTTTTTCTTCTCAACAATAGGTTTTTTTCCCTTGATGCAGCCCCAGAGAAGTAGCACAGCAGTGCACAGCGAAGTGGGAAAACTTAAACAATTTTTATTTTAATTTTTCTAAGACATTGATAAAAATCGAGTGGGTCCCAAATGGGAATTATTCATTCTTATTCTTAAAAATAGGGTGTTAACATTTGTATAGCCAAGCCAAGTGCTGTAGTTGAGTTGGATCCGACTCACAGAGGTTTCTAAAATGTTTTCAGTTGGTAATTTCTTTCTGTCCTCATAGACTTGGGAATTCGTTACTACACTCTCGATTTTAGACATGACAGAAGTTTGTAGAGTATATTACTTGAAACATGTTAATCAGAAAAAAGTGCCAAAATCATGATGTGTGCTTGTATCTTTTGTTGTATTTTTTAAGTTATGTATAGATTTTAACATATACACTTATTATTGATGTACAAACTACAAATTAAAGATGTATATGCCAAACCTAGGAGGAAAGGACTAAAAGCCTGGGTCTCACGGGACATTTGTTTAAAATAATCAGTAATCTAGATCTTAGAGGCTATGAACTAGTTTCTTTCTTTAGACTTAAGTGTAAACAAAAAAAAACTGAATCTCTAGCACACATCCCAAACAAATAGTTTCCCAGTTCTGCTATCTGTATCCTTTCAGAAGGCACAAAGCCCCCCCATGCCTTTCCTCACTGAAACACCACAACATTAGTCTTTTAAAGCAAATTGACATTTCAGAGGAGAAAGGATCTCAAAGCACATTTTACTGTACCTCTGAGAAACTGGCTGAAACCACCTGCTTTTCTGGGACTCTCTTTATTCCTCTCTGACTATGTCAACCACCGTTTTATCACATTTCTTTTGAACATGTAATTTAGTCTGAATGTTCCCTTCTTTGAAAATTATTGACAGAGTACTAAATATTTAGTATTGTTTTTAATTTTTTTTTCATTCTCAGAATGTTTTTTAACTTTAACTCTCCATAACCAGACACATAAAAGTAAAAGTGCTGGACTGGGTAATGAAATTATAAAGAAGTATTTCTGCAGTTTCTCCTCCTACTTTTGTCCAAGCAGCTCAGGATCAACACTAGAAAACACAACATGGTATACACAAAAGTGTTTCTTCATTAATGATGTTTTGGGTAATCTCCCTGTTTTCCTCATTACCAATGGTCTCGTTGTGATCCCAGAGCACTGTACGCAACCAGAATGATATCTTTTGACTTGCAGAAACTCAGCAGTTCGCTCTGGTTGAGGTATGGGTGACATTCCACCTGCAGCATTTTAAGACAAGAGAGACAGGTAATTCTAGATCTGGGAAACAATAAGAAATTTTTAGCTTTGGACATCAAAACCATACCAGAAAATATGAAAGTGTCAGAAGACTTTACAGTATATATTCAAGAGACAAAAGAAACAGTTCGGTGGGTGGATATGAATATCAAAATGAATAAAGAATAAAATAATTTCTAACACACTGAGAAAATTAAAAATCTCTAAATCCAAATGAATGAGAAACAGACAGAAAAGCAGAGTGAGAAAGAGAGCAAGAACAACAGAGAGAAACACAGACACAGTGAGAGACAGAAAAAACTGGCCCTATTGGGAATGACTAGCAGTTATTTCATTCTCTGAAAATTGCTGATTAAAGGGTAAAAACAATGTACTTAATATGTCTTGTAAAAAATAAATATAGTTCATCTTGTATTGACATAAAATATTTTTGTTTTTTGGGAAAATGTTGGATAAGAAAATCACAGAGAATGAGAAAAACAGAAAATAATTATTTGGAAATCTAATCAAAATGGTAGATTTAGGGGAAAAATTATCATCAATGGATACTAGACCAGTAAGTGTAAATTTCTTGGGGAACGTGATTTTCTTTGATGCCAAATTGTCAACCAATATATTATTAGGTAATTGCAAGAGGGAAGACACTTGATTACAAAAAAGAGCTCTGGCTACCACCTGCTTAGCCAAATGCAGAATCATACTATCAGTACGTACCTCCTAGTGGGGTGCATTTTGAAGAACTCAACAACCTGATAAAATTGTCTTGCCCACAATATTTAATTTCAACAGTATGAAGGGTTCAGGTCTAGCTTCTAATTTACAGAAACTAAGACTGGAGGAGCAAGTTATCCAATATCACAGGATAATTATCTGGCAAATCCAGAATATTTGACAATAACCCAGTTGAGTATTACAGGATACATAAAAGCTGAGAGAATGTTGTAAATTAAAAGAATTTGAAGAATACAACAAAAAGTAGTATGTGTGCCACAATAGGATCTGAATTCAAATAAATAATATGTTAAAAATTTAGAGTGATGGGAGATTTGAATATGGACTGGATATTAGCTGATATTAGAAAAATATCATCAATTTCTTTAGAAATAATGAAGTGTGAGTATCTGACAGAATATTTCCTTGTGGGGAATATTCTGAGGTGTTGTTATGGGTTGGATTGTGTGCCTCCAAATAGGTGTTGAAAACTTAGAAGTTCAACTTGTAAATATGATCTTGCTTAGAAATAGAAGTTTCTGTTTTATGTTAATGAGGCTGTCACAGAATAAGGTGGATCCTAAACCTAGTATTTTCTGAGTTACAGTATGTCAAAATACGCACAGACACACAGAGGGCAGATGAAAGCAGGTTACAGGGACAGATGCAACTCCAAGGCCAGGAACATCAGGAATTATATAGCAACTGTGAGAAGCTGAAATAGATAAAGGAGGACTCTCCCTAGAGGCATGACCTGAATTTCAACTTTAAACTTCTGAAGTTGTAAGGATATAAGTTTCTATTCTTTACGGCTAGTCATTTGTGGTATCTCTGTTACAGCAGCTCTAGGCAACCAAGACAATTACATAGGCAACGAGTGGCACATCTACAACTTCCTTTGAAAATGTTTGGAAAAACAGATATATTTAAGCAACAATTTAATGGTAAAAGTCAAAGAGAACAAAACTAAGATTCAGTCAGCTCCTAGCTCTACCCTATCATTTTAACAAATGTTCTTTAGGGTTGATTTCATCTAAATCATCATTACTCTAAGCAGGTAACTTCATCCTATTAACCTGGAGGCTTTAATAGTTTTGGGTTATTGCTTGCATTGTGTGATTTATAGGTCAAGAATCTATGAAAACAGACATATCAAGACAAAGAATTCAAACATTCAGTTCATGCAAGCTCTATACACCTTATTTGATCCTATCATTGCTCTTCTAGAGAGAGATTCTACTCGTTAGAATTTCCTGTTTCAGAAAGGTGAGATGAACAGGAGGATAGACTATCAGACACACCTACAGAAAAACAAAAAAATGCAAAGAACAGAAAGCAGAGAAAGCTCTGGTAGGCAGAGGAGGCTCACTTGGTTGCAGACAGGCTTGTACTTGAGCCCTGGCTTGTTAAGGATCATCTCCAGCTGTCTGTGGTTAAAGTTGGACACTCCAATGGACTTGGTCAACCCTGCATCCTTACACTTCTCCAGGGCCTGGGGAGGAAAGGATTCAGAGGTAGTATTTGTGTCATTTGCCATAGAACAAACAGGGGGCAGAGCTGCTAAAAGAAACAACCATCTAGAAATGACCACAAAACTGACAGGATGTGATTGTCATAAAGAGCAAAAATAATATACAGAAAATTGGACGAATGTGATACCAACAAAAATAAAACTGATGTTTCCACTTAGAATAATAGGAGACAGTATGGCACCCTGTCCTCAAATTTCTCTTCTCTTTCTCTGTGCCATATGCTAGTAAGGCTCTCCTTTATGCTAACATTTTAAAACACCCTAAATCAAGGTCATGAATTTCTGAAGTCAATTGGGCATATTCCCTTTGGTCCACAAACAGCTTTAGGAACATTTGATCAACTTTTACCTTGAGGCATTTTCAGATTGCTTTTAAATACTGATCTCTGTTGACTGTCCTCTTACATTTTACACTGCTCCCCTTGCTGGAGTTTCATCATGTCCCAGGGCTCTCACACTGAAGCATTCTGTGGCTCTGTCCCCAGACCTTATTGCTGCTTTCTCTTTTCACACTCCCAAGGGATCTATTTATTTCTTTGTTCTTAAGTATCATCTACATGACTAGGTCTCACAAATTGGTATCTCTGTTGTAGACCTACCCTAATATCTACATAGCAATTGATTCCCATAATCAACTGATTGTTCATCATCTCTATAGATGTTAGATTATGCATCACAAACAGAACATGTCAAAAACTGATCTTCTAGTCTTCCCCCTGCTTGTTTCTCCTGCAGTCCTTGTTTCATTCAAAGCTAACACCATCACCAATTTGTTCAAAACAAGGACAACAGACTCAAGCTAGTGTTCTTTTTGTCTTACACACCTCTTTCATTCCATCAAAGCACTATGCCATCTCTGCTCTCAGAATAGATATTGCGGTATTCACACATCTATTCCATTATTTATTATTGGAATTATTTTATAAACTTCCTATCTAGCTTTTGGTTCCACTCTGAATCCCTCCAGTTTATCATCCACACAGCATTTGGGTACATATTATCTAGCAGAGCTTCCTGTGGTGATATAACTGGTGTGTGTCTACCCCGTGTGCAAGTGCAGCCAGAATGCACCTTAGAAATCAGCATGGTGAGGATTTGTCTCAAGTACTTTGGAAATATGTTACCATGAAGGATGAGTCCTTGTAGAAGCACTTAATGCTTGGTAAAGTAAGGAGTCAGCTAAAAAGAAGACCCTCAGTAAGATGGATGGACATAGTGGCTCCAATAATGGGCTCCAATAAAACAACAATTTTTAGGATGTTTCAAGACCAGGTAATTGTACTTTCTGTTGTACAGCTCTACAGCACAGAATAATAACAGTACACTGTACAATAGAGTAACTGTTAGCCATCTGTTACTACTGAGCTACTGAAATGTGTGAATGAAGAACTGAGGTTTAAATTGTATTGTTTTTAAATCAATTTAAATTTAAATACTAGCATGTGGTAAGCATCTCCCATTTAGTGCAGATACAAATGATCCTTTTATTATGTAAAGCAGATATAACTTCTCTAATGACTTTCAACCTCATACCCAGTCAAAGCCAATGCCATTCTTATAAGGCTTGCTACGATGTGACTTCCATTTGCTCTCTGAATTCATCTCTTCCCACTCTTTTATGGTCCAGTTTTAGGAGAGACCTTGGTGTTCCTTGGACACAAAAGCACTCTATGTCATGAAGGGCTTTTCACTTACTTCCTCTCTGTCCCTACACTCTTCCCTTAGAAATCCTATGGGTCACATCTTACTACAGAACTCATTTGTCCTCATATCAATGAAACTTTGCTAAAATTCCTTTATTCCGTAAATACCCACACTCATACCCTTTTCTCCAACACTTTTCACTCCTGTAACCATAATTGCTTGATTTTCCTCCATGCACTTATAGTTATCTGACAAAGTATAGAGTTACCTTTTTTTACTTTTTGTAGTTAGGATTTTTTTCATCTCTTCTCACATAGATATGACCTATGAGGGCAGATGCTGTTGTTTACTATGTTCCCACCCACATCTACAATAATTTGTTTATAATTTTCTTTTAATAAATCAACATCGTAATCCTAAATCAATGTAAGGTAAATAAAAACCAGCATGTTTGCCAGAATGTTGTCAGTGTATTCCAGAAAGAAGTAGGTTGAGAAAGGGTAAAACACAAATTAACTTGTCACACAACACATCAGATTACAAGTTGAGCACTAGGAAGGTACTCAGAGCAGTGAAGAATCCTGTGAGGAAAACCTCTTTCATCTCTCTCCATATTATGTGAAGAGATTCATTTGTCTGGTGTATTACATGGGTACATTACAGTAATGTGTTGGAAGTTACAGAGTTAACATTACATGTCATTCTGGTTGATAAAACTTATTAATGAAAGTCTGGTCAGGACTTGACACTGCTACCCAGTTTAGAGTAATAGATTTTTCAGCATTCATATTAATTAAACAAAAGAGATATTTGAGGTAAATTGAATTCAGGCCCTTAAAGTCTGTTAAAAAAGTCTGTAAAATTTACAAATACCTTATTCCCATTTCCAGGGGAGCTTTAGGAAGAAGATAGGACTGTATTCAATGTTCCAAATATCCACCGTTTTCTGAAACTGAGTCCAATAGGTTTTGCTTAGCAAAAATGATTGTATAAATGAGTGTTACATTTGTTATTCAATTTCCTGTATTCCACTAGATAAGACAGAAAAACTTTCTCCTTTCACTTTTCAAGAGCAGGTTTACTTGTTGCCAGGATTGGGTCACCTTCCTTTTAGAAAGAAAGTCACATTACAATATGACAAAAAAAAAAAAAATGCTATTGAAGGAACAAGTAGAATTCTAGAGGTCCAAGAGTACTTTGAGACCATTCATAAGAATTCTTCACTTTGAAGATGAGAAACATGAGGTCAAAGACCATCTGTTGACTTTTTCAGTCACATTAACACAGCTTCATAATGTGAACAAGGTTCATCCTCTGCTGACTTCCTCATGTTTACTATCTCCTGTAAGCACTCACCTCCCATGTAGCACAGAGATCCACTGTGTTGAACATTAGTTTTCCTTGCTCATCTTTTGTTAGCATCTCCTCCCCAGGCTGGAAGAAAAACGGATATTAGAGTGATGTCACAAAACACGGTCTGCATCCTTAGCCATGCTATGACGTGCGTATAGGCTGGGATACTAATTTTCTCTAAGTAGATGGAACACTTATCTGGATGCTAATATTTGTGAAGTGCTTTGTAGAAAGAGATGATGGAAAAGCTCAATATCATCAGTCAGAACAAGGCCAGGGACTGACAGTGGAAAAGACCATCAATTACTCATATGCAAGTTCAAGTTGAAGGTGAAGACAATTCGAACAAGTCCATGATAGCCAAAGTATGACCTTGAGTATATTCCATGTGAATTTAGAGCCCACCTCAAGAACAGATTCAGCGTGTTGAACATTAATGACCAAAGACCAGACAAACTGTGGAGTGACTTCCAGGACATCATAATTGAAGAAAGCAAGAGATCATTAAAAGACAGGAAAAAATGAAAAGACAAAACTGGGTGTCAGAAGAGACCCTGAAACTTCTTCCTATACATTCAACAGCTAAAGAGAAAAGAAAAAAATGATGAATTAAAAGAACTGAGTAGAAGATAACAAAGAGCAGCTCGAGAAAACAAAGTAAACAATGTAATGACATATGCAAAGTCTGGGAAATAGAAAACCAAAAAGAAAGAAAATGCTAGTGTTTCCCAAGTCAAAAGAAGTAAAGAAAAAATTCAAACTCTAAGTTAAAATACTGAAAGATTCTATGGGGAAAATGTTAAATGATGTAGGAAACATCAAAACAAGATTTAAGAAATGCACAGAGTCACTATACCAAAAAGAATTGGTCAACACTCAACCATTTCAGAAAGTAGCATACAACAAGGAACCAATGGTACTGACGGGAGAGGACCAGGCTGCACCAAAGGTGTGGGCAAAACATAAGGCTCTAAGAATTGATGGAATACCAAATGAGATGTTTCAGCAAGACATTTAGAAGACAGCTATCTGGTCAAATACCAGAAGAGATCCATATTTATGCCTGTTCCCAAGGAAGGTGATCCATTTCTAATATAATACAGAAGTGAAATTTTGCTGAAGATCTTTCAAAAGTGGCTGTAGTAGTACATTGACAAGAAATTGTCAGAAATTCAGGCAAGATTTACAAAGAGTATGGAATAAAGGATATAATTAACAATGCCAGAAGGATCCTGGGTGAAAGCAGAGAGTACCACCAAAAATGTTAACCTGTGTTTTACTGGCTCTACAAGAGTATCAAACTGTGTGAATCATAATAAATCATGAATAACATCAAAAAAATGGGAATTCCTGAACACTGAATCATACTCATTAGGAGCCTATGCAGAGATTAAGACATAATTTTTGGAACAGAACAAGGGGACTATTCGAGGCTTAAATCAGAAAAGGCGTGTCAGAATTGTATATTTTCCACAATACTTATTCATTCTGTGTGCTGAGTATAAACCCTGGAGCTGGATGATATAAAGAAGCACCAGGCATCAGGACTAGAGGAAGACTCACTAACAACCTAGGTTAGGCAGATGGCACACTCTTGATTGTTGAAACTGGAGAAGACTTGAAGCACTTACAGAAAAGATTAAAGATCACAACCTTCAGTGTGGATTACATCTCAACATAAAGAAAACAAAAATCTTCACAACAGAACCAATAAACAATAATACAATACATGGAGAAAAAAACAGAGGTGGTCAAGAATTTCCTTTTCACTGGGATCCACAATCAATGCCCTTGGAAGCAACAGTCAAGAAACGAAAAGACACATTGTATTGATAAAATCTACTGTAAATAACCTCTTGAAAGTGTTAAAAAACAAAGATGTCACCTTGAAGACTAAGATGTACCTGACTTGAGCCATAGTGTTTTCAATTGCCTCATATATACATATGCAAAAGCAGGATGGTGAATAAGCAAGACCAAATAATTAATGCCTGTAAATTGTATTAATGTTGAAGAATATTGAAAACATCATGGACTGCCAAATGAATGAACAAATTTATCTTAAAAGATGTAAAACTATAATCTACTGTAGAAACAAGGATGACAAGACCCTGTCTCACATGTTTTTGACAAGTTATTAGGAGCGATCAGTCCCTGGAGGAGGACATCACGCTTGGTAAAGCAGAGAGTCAACAAAAGAGGAGAATCGTCAATGATTTTTATTGACATAATGGCTGAAACAATGGGCTCTAGCATAAAAGTGATTGTGGATGAAGCAGGACTGAGCAGTGTTGCATTCTGTTGTACATATTGTGGGCACTGAATTGAGGCTACCTAAAACCACTTGGCTTGGCTTGGCAAAACCAATGTGTTTCACTTATGTTGCTTGTGTCGGCCTATTATCTTTGGCTTTTCATCAAATGCTTCCCTTTCACCTAGAAAGACAGTAAGTTACAGGTCCTTAATTTTAGTGTCAGTGGATTGCAATATAAACCCAGACTGAGCTATAACTGTTCAGTCAGGGTCAGAGTTCCTTATCTCTTTAAACACAAGACAGACAAAGGGTAGTCACATGAACCAGACAGTCAACCTAGAAGCATGAATTAACATTTTGGATCCTTCCTCATAATCCATATGCCCTCCTAAGAAAAAAAATCCAACCACTCATGCAAGATAGTAGTCATAATTACAGTGTAAGTGAAATAAGTTTAATTATGCAAATTTCTAACTTTTAGAGGCACTGGGCAATGAATAATAAAGAGATCAACATAGTCCAGTTGAAGTTTTTTCAGTGACTTTTCCAAGGCTGGCCGAACCAACTCTGGTTGATGGAAAGTAGACCAAAGCTGCAGAGATTAAGAAGAAACTTGTGTTTGATGATTTTTTAAGGCAATTCAATGAAGATATAAAAAATAAATGATATAGGGATTGTGACCTGTACAGCATATTCAAGCTGTAATTTGTTTGCCAACATCACTGATCGTAAGCTAAATTTAGATCATTCCTGTAGACAAAAGAAGTATGAATCCGGAGTGTAATCAGTAGGAAAAGATTTAATATTAAGTTTTTTTTTTATCTATTGTGATACTTCAAAGTGTTTGTTATATTTTGATACATAATAGAGAAAATGGTAATTATATATCTAAAGGAGAGAGAAATCCTGCCGTATTAAAATAATTAAAAGGAATGAGATTGCTAACACGTATTGAATACGCTGGAGAACACTGAAAGTTAGTGTCCCGGAGGGCCCGATTACAAGTAATAGACAAAAAGGTAGACTCCACCTGCTCTGCAAGGACTTTAGCACTCAACTTCTTGAAATTTATTTTCTTGTCTCCCCTAATGTTTAGTTGGTTTTCCACTGGTTGAAAACTAGAAGACCACAGAGGCAAAATCACCTTTCTTCTAGGATTTCTCTTTCATCTGACTTAAATATCTCCTTCATTATTTATTTAATAATACATACTGTTATTAGTTTTAGTATATTGTGTACATTCAGCATATGTCAATTAAAAAATAGAAGAAAATGATTTGACAAATAAAAGTTATTATCAAGTGTAATGAGTTAAATTGTGTGTTCCTTAAAATGTTTGTAGCTGTTTGGCTAGGCCGTGATTCCTGGTATTGCGTAATGTTACTATATGCTTTAAACCCTGCCTCTATGATGTTAGTGATGGAAAAAGTGCAGTAGTTGTGTTAGTTGGGTGAATGCAGTGTGTAAGCTTGTACTGCACCTTGAGACAGTCTCTTGAGATAGAAAAGATGGAAGCTAGCAGAGACAGTTGGAGACCTCATAACATGAAAACAACAGTGCCAGGAGCAGAACACATCTTTTGGAAAGCACCCACGGTCTCTGCCTGTCAGAAGCTGTCCATTCATGGGAAGCCTGACACAAAGAATTCACCTCTAGAGTCAACAGAGAAAGACTTCTCCTGGAGCTGCTGCCCTGAATTTGGGCTTATAACCTACTGCAATTTGCAGAATAATGTATCTTTGTTACCCCAGCCCTGATGCTGCCCCTGTCCATAATCATAATGATGGTCAACTCTTCGCACAGGAGTGGACGGAGAGTGACCATATCATGTGACCATGTGTGCACTTTATGGTTCTGTGCATCTATAGGATGTCATCCTGCTGAACTCTTACTGGAGGAAAGGGAGTGGGTGGAGAGAAGGGGATAGGAGATTGTTGGGAGGATAGGACATGTATGGAGCAGAGGGGAAGAGTGTGCTGTCACTGGGCAGGGAGAGTAGTGAGAGCAGTGAGAGCTGCATATAGGTGGGCATGCAAATTTATATGGAAATGTACATTTTCATTCAATTGTAATAATAAAAAAGTTAAAATTTTAAAAAATCTACTTCTGGCATTTCTGTTATGGCAACACCAGATAACCAATATGTCAATAATAGTTATGCTCATCACCTGAATACTGCTTAATGGTGTGTACAAAGCACTTTCTGTACTAATTCTACTCCCA
This sequence comes from Heterohyrax brucei, assembly GCA_028571685.1. Classification (NCBI taxonomy): domain Eukaryota; kingdom Metazoa; phylum Chordata; class Mammalia; order Hyracoidea; family Procaviidae; genus Heterohyrax; species Heterohyrax brucei. The sequence goes on along the minus strand of CM053142.1, from coordinate 57,976,508 downwards.
ATTCAAACTTATAAGGGAAGAATTAGTATCTATTTCATGTGGTTAAGTGGAAAAAAAAATTCAACTTGTTAATATGTGCTACAGACAAATCAAGAATGTTAAGCTCTATCTGTTAATACACAATCAGTTCTCTTTATGCATATTGACAGATGTGAGTCTGAGTACTAAGAAATTATGCATTGTCACATTGATAACAAGAAAAATAGAATTTGACCAAGGAACTCTCTGATTCTATTATACATGCAAAATCACAATGCTCTAGGCAGAGGCTCTGGAAATAAAATACTTGAAAGTCATGAAATCTGAGCAAAGCAACAATTAGAAAATCATCATCTCTCTCCCCTTTTGATATTAGTTTTAGTACATAAATATGTGTAAATAAAATTTGTATAAATAAGCATTTTTCAACAAAGCACTAAGTCAGACAACTAATTTCCATACATAAACATTTTATAAAAAGGCCCTCACACATGAGTCGGATCAGACTCGACGGCACTTGGCTGGCTGGCTTGGCTCACACACGACATATGCACATCACCTAGGTAGTATAGAATATGTCTTCTCTCTTCACAATGCCATCAGCAATCTTGCTTCAGATGGCTCGTCCAATTTCCTCTTCATTATTATAACCATAAGCTGAATCAGTATGACAAAATCCAGCATCAATAGCTATCTTGGTTGCCTCTTCAGCTTTACTCTTAGGTACCTATAGAAAAACAACAGATAGTATTCAGGTATCTACTTGATGCAGAGGTAGTTGGTGCCACAAGCACTGACCTTCACCAGAATAGACCATTTCCTCACTTCTTGTGTTAGTTTTGCATGTAAAGCACTGACAGGTTTCCTTGGAACTTTCTCATTTGTACCAATGAATTTGGGCGTATCAGGAATGCCTTCAGTTCAACGAAACTGGGTTAGATTTTCATTGGCATTAGCAGTCCCCAAGGTCACACCTAGATCAAACCCAAACAAAATTCACTTCCATCGAGTTGATACTGACTCACAGCTACCCTACAGACAGAGTAAGAACTGCTGCATAGAGTTTCCAGGGAGCATCTGGTGGATCTGATTTGCTGACCTTCTGGTAGCACTTAACCTAGGTTAGGAACTGGCTAAATAACTTACAACATACGGTTGTTTTCAAAAGATTTACTGGAATTATGCTACACAAAACAAAATCAGCAAAGGGACAAGGTGTATGAGGGGAAGTACTGAGGAAAGCAAACACAAGCTAACAAGTGTTCTAGTGTAGTCAACAGAATATGCCTGATTCCTCCTGGGTGCAAATTTACATGTGGGGAATGTTATCTGATGGGAAACTCGTTAGAGTTTCAATGCCCAAGTTTTTTGCTAGAGGATGATCACACAGGCACTCGCTACCTGGCACATGCTAAAATGCCAGCCTGCCGAAAGAAAGCAGCTATTCATGCTGTACCTCATTATCTGTGCAAGCAGTTTAGACACAAACACCCTTATCGAGGAGAATGGTGGGAACCTTCCTGAGACCCTACTTCTGGATGCAGTCAAGGCCATCCCTGAAAGCAACACTACTATGAATAGTAGTTACTATCATTCTCCTGTAAACAGTCTTTCTACTTGTATAAAAGAGCTAAACAGCAGGTGTAAACTGTATAGTCTGGAATCTAGACTCAGATACAAGAAATTAACTGTAGACTTAGGAGGGTAATAAAGTAGATGTCTGTCCTGAAAGCCAAAAGGCAATTAAATTAGGGAAGATGTGAAAACAGTGAAATTTAAAATTGCGATTTGTCTACTAAACACTAGGCACTGATTTTAGAGTACATTTGATAAAGAACAAAAAGAGAAAAGCATAATGTTTTCCTCTTATATATATATGTATTTTATTTATTTATTGTGATTGAATGGAAGCGTACGATCCAGTTTAAATTTGCATGTCTGCCATCTGCAGCTCCTACCGCTCTCCTTGCCTGGTGACAGAACACTCTTTTGTTCTATACGTGTCGTATCCTCTTAACAATTTCCTGTCTCCTCTTTTCCATCGTTTTGTTTTTCAACCTAATGAACAGAAACTAGATACTAGTCCTTATTACTCTCTGATGGCTCCAGCCATGTTCCTTCCTTAGCTGTATCACTGTGAGAAAGTTACCAAGACTGATGTCTCAGGGCTGTCCTTGAACTTTCCCACTCCCTCATTCTCCTTTGCATTACTCACTGACAGTATCTGTCACTTGTCTTTCCCAACATCTCTCGAATATTTCCTTTCATATTTCAGAACAGAAAAGTTAGACTCGAAAGTTGAACCACTAGTCCATTGTCACACTGCTAAATGGTCTGAAAGATAAATTTGGAATGCAGATTACTTGGCTTCTAGTCTGGTGACTTGTTCTTTTGGCTCCCTCTTCAGCCAGGTGGAAAATCTACCAGTTTGTTTCAAATCTAAGGTACTTTACCAAGGAGCAAATATTGAAGATTTAGTCTTTTAAGATTATAGTATTTCCACTAAAAAAAAATGTCATTTTTCCTTACAGGATGAATTTCCATCACTGAGAGACATTTGGGGGAAACAGCTCAGTTCAGGTTCACCATGTGCTGTACTAAAACTGCCACCCTTCCCCACAATTCCTCAGGCAATTTCATTTCCAGGACTCTTTTCCTCACGTACTGTTGTGCGTCCAGTCTTTTTGGTAGGAGGAAAGATTTCTTAAATTGTAGAACTAAAGAGGGAAACTTTTCCACTTGTAGCCGAGTGCCGTCGAGTCGGGTCCATCTCAAAACCAGGCAGCTAGCAGGCAGTGTTCTTGACTGCTAGGTTCATCTCTTTTGAGACTCTGTGATGTCAACTGAAATACAAGGAAAACCCACTGTCCAGAGTAATCTGCAGGTGACCACACATCAGACCTGGCAGCACTAAGTGAAGTCCTTCTATCTTTATACCTTTTCTGTGGATTTTCTTTAACCTGGTGAACCTGACACCCTTGGGAACCCCCAGAGTTATCCAGGACCCATGCATGTTACAACCCAGCTTGGTTCTCGCTAATCCTAGCTATATTTTCTTTCTTTTTTTTATTATGACTGAATGAAAATGTACATTTTGTATAAATTTACAAGCCCACCTATATGCAGCTTCCACTGCTCTCCCTGCCTGGTGACAGCACACTATTCCTCTCTGCTCCACACATGTCTCATTCTCCCAACAGTCTCTTTTGCCCTCCTCTCCATCCACTCTCCTTCCTCCAGCCAGAGGTCAGCAGGATGCTATCCTATAGACGCATAGAACCATAAAGTGCAACCAATATATGGTCACTCTGCATCGCCAAGTCCAACCCATTCATGTTCGAAGAGTGGACCTTCGTTATGATTTATTGTCAAGGGCAGCATCAGGGCCAGGGGCCATGCTCCCAGGGGAACCCCGAAGCCCCTGGACCATCAATTGAGATCTTTTAGTAGAGATCTCAGGGTGCACCCCTTTTTATTCTTGTGTTGCCAGTGAGACTCTACTCATCCCAGGAATATTTTCATTTGAATCTTTGGCTCCAAGATCTGTATCCTTACCTCTTCTGATGCAAAGGTGCCAAATCCCAGGACAGGCATGAAGTGACCATCATTTAGTTTCACACACTGACGTTTGAGATCCATCTTCTCTAACTGCCCTGACTAAGCAGAGTCTGTTTTCTTTCCTCTGTCTTCACCAGAGATATGAGCAACAGGAAAGCAACACATCAACTGCCCTGGTCAGCTGTTACTTATCAGCATGTAGGTAGTCCAGAGTTAAATCATTAATCCATGGGATACAGACAGAATTGTTCCTGCTTGAGCAATTTTTTTTTAAAGAAAGTTCATAGTTGTTTTTTATTAATTCTTAATTGTTTTATGATGATTAAAATCTTCGTTTACTAAGTTTTTACTTCAGATCTATCACATTCTATCCTCAATTATTAGAAGATATTCACTGAATAAGCACTGACCAATTGCTAAACTAGAAATCTTCGTGTAATAACACTTTAGTTTTTTGCTCAGGGTGATGTTCCCTCTTGGTTGTGTGCCAGCTGTAACATTAAATATCTTAGAACACACAGACACACACATGCACACACGCCAGTACACAGCATGCACATAATTTAACAAATGGTTCAAGAGAAATTTTTAACAAGTAGACTCTCAATAAAAAATGAAAAGCAAAAATTGATAGAAAATTTATCATGTTAATTTTTCCACCTACAAAATTGTATTTCTTTCTGCTTTCTCTATTTTGTAATAAGAATGTCCAATAATGGCAAGGCTTCAACCAAAAAAAAAAAAGCAGTCTGATATAGAGCTTTCTAAATTATAAATGATTAACATCAATTTGCTTCATGTGGTAGAAATGATTACCATCATATTGCAATATGTGACCAGAGTCCTAGAGTTTATCTTTTACCCAGCTATACAGCTTCTAGAAAAGTATCCTAAAAGCCAAAACTGAAGGCAACTATTGCATATAACTTATGATCTTGTACTACAGTATTCACTAAAGACAGAAAATGGAATCAACTGAAATTGTTATGAATTTGGAGAGATGCCAGTATACACGTATACAAGGAAACATCAAGAAACCATTAAAAATTAAAAATATAAATATGTAGGAAGAATTTTAAAATATGGAACAAAAAGATGTAAATGTGTTGATTAGCAAAACTGAGTATGCATTATGCACATAGAATAGTCATATGGTAACATAATGTGCATTAATGGCGGGCAAGATCCCCAATAAACAGCTGTTATATCTGAACGTAGGACCCTATGTGATTTGTTATTCCCTTTAGATACTGTCAAAGTTTTCTATATTATCATCTTTCACATGTTTAGTTACAAAAAAGTATTTGCTCTTAAAAAGACAAAACAAAATCAAACCCAATCCAGTCGAGTCAATTCTGACTTGTGGTGATCATATAAGACCAAGCAGACTGCCCCATGGAGTTTCCAAGGAGCATCTGGTGCGTTTGAACTGCCAGCCTTTTGGTCAGTATCTGTAGCACTTAAGCGTTACACTACCAATTTTTCCAAATAACTACCTAGAACAAATAAGTACAAGGGAGATTCCTGGCAGACACTCAACACTTTAAATTTTATCTTGAACTGTGTATGTTCGGCTGACACACACCTCACAAGCTGCTCCTCAGTCTTTGTGTTAGTCAGCTAGGGCTGCTCTAACAGAAATACCACAGAGTGGATGGCTTTAACAAAGGAAGGTTTATTCTTACACAGGCCAGTAGGCTACAAGTCCATATTCAGGGTGTCTGCCAGGGGAAGGCTTTCCCCCTTGCTGGCTCTGGAGAAAAGTCCGGGATTGCATCAGTCTTTGTCCAGGGAGCATCTTGGTGCAGGACCCTCAGGTCTGAAGGATGCACTCTTCTCCCGGTGCTGCTTTTTTGGTGGTATGAGTTTCCCAATTTTCAGCCTCCTTCTCTTCCCTTTTATCTCTTGCAGGATGGAAGGATTAGGGTGGGGCAAGCCATACTCCAGGGAACTCCCTTTACAGTTGAGCAAGGAGATGATCCTATAAAGGGATTTACAGCCCATCCTTATCCTTTAACATAAAGCATAGGAAAACCACAAAGTAGAGGCCAATCACAAGATACTGGGAATCATTACCCAGCCACGTGGCTACTCCTATTTTGGGGGGGACATAATTCAATCCATGACAGTCTTCTTTGTTACTTGTCCACCTGTAATTGAACTGATTATCCCCTCTGATTTAAGACAAAGCCTAATTTTCAGAAGTCTCCTGGCATTGACCTGAGATGAACTTCCCTGACACTGCCACCATCTTTCTTCTCTCTTGGACTTAGAATATTTTTGACAGCCCTTGGCTTTATGATCCAGATAGATTCAAGTCCTGGTTCCTCCCAACTGCCTAAGTAGGAATGTCAGTGTCAAAATCTCTGTTGGAATGGTGTAGCCTTAGGACCAGAATCACCTGCCTCCCCATATCACACCTAGCTTTACTGGGATGTCTCTCAACAAATTTTGGTACAGACCTCTACTTCTTCTCCTCTGACTTCTCTCTCTCTCTCTCTTTCTTTCTCTTCTCTGTTTCTTTCTTTACTGTGATTAAGTGAAAATGTACAATCCAGCTTAAATTTGTATGCCCACCTATGTGCAGCTGCTTCTGCTCTCCTAGCCCAGTGAGAGCACACTCCTCCTTTCTGCTCTATACTTATCATTTCTTCTTAACAATCTCCTGTGCCCTCTACTCCACCCTCTCCACTCACCTTTAGTAAGAGGCCAGTAGGACGACATCCAATAGATGCATAGAACCATAAAGTGCACACAGGATATTGTCACACTGTGTCACCGACTCCAATTCATTACTGTCTGAGGAGTTGACCTCAGTAATGATTTATGCACGGGGACAGCATCAGATTTAGGGCCATGCTCCGAATGGAAACCCCGGGGCCTTGGACCATCAATTACGGACTTTTAGTGGAGTTCTCAGGGTGCCCCCTTTTTTATGCTTGTATTGCCACTGGGACTCAACTTTGTGAGCCCCACCACGGCTGTCCCTGGTGGTGGCCGGGCACCATCTTGTTCTTCTGGTCACATATTGATATAGTGACTCATTGACGTGGGTCTTTCTGTCTTCTGGATTTTCTTTCCCCCGTATAGTTTTTGTCCTTGGTGTTCATCTGTTTCTGCTGAGTTCGGACCATTTGGTATACCTCCGATGACAGTCTGCTGGCTTTTAAGACCTGAGATGCTACTTACCAGTATGGCGTGGAGAAGACTCTCTTACCAATAGGCTAGTTATGCCAATTGGCCTTGATGTCCCCTGAAAGCATGGTCCTTGGACCCCACGCCCTGCACTCTGCCCTTGCCACAGTGGGTTAAGATTGGAAGAGTTTTCAGGTTATGTTGAAGTCTGGTTAAATTCATTTTCTTTCTAACGTGTGCTTTCACTGATTTCACCCAACCAATTTTCTATCAACTATCTAGGCTGTAACCAACCCTCTCCCTCCCTTCCTCCCCTTGCTCGCAGCCTTCAAAAAGTCTTTTCTTCTGTACATGAGTCTGTTTTTAAGTCCTTATAGTAGTGGGCTCTTACAATATTTGTCTTTGTGTCACTGACTAATTTTATTCAACATAGTGTCTTCCAGTTGAAACCAAGTTATGAGATGCTTCCTAAAATCGTCACTGTTCTTTATCATTGCCTAGTGTTCCACTGAGTATGTGTAGCATTCATCTGTTGTTGGGCATCTGGGTTGATTCTGTCTTTTTGCTATGGGGGACTGTGATGCAATAAACATTCATGTGCATGTATCTGTTGGTGTGACTGCGCTTGCTTCTATATGATATAGTCCAAGCAGTGGGATTACTCAGTCAAATGGTATATGTATTTCTGGATTTTTAAGAAAGCACCAGATTGCTTTCCAAAGAGATTGTACCGCTTTGCAATCCCACCAACAGTGTATGAGAGTTCCAATTTCTCCACAGCCTCTCCAGCATTTGTTCTTTTGTGTTTTTTTGGATCGTGGCCGACCTTGTTGAGGTGAGATGATATCTCATCATAGTTTTGATTTGAGTTTCTTTAAATAGCTAATGATCATGAGCATTTCTGCATGAGTCTTTTGGCTGTCTGAAAATCCTCTTTAGAGAAGTGTCTATCTCCTTTACCCATCACTTAAATGGATTATTTCTGCTTTTCTTCTTGAGACTTTAGTAGTACCTTGTAGATTATGGAGATCAGATGATGGTCTGACATATATTTTCCCATTCTGTCGGTGGTCTTTTAATATCTTTAAGAAAGCCTTTGGTTGAGCAAAAGTGTTTGATTCCTAGTACTTCCCATTTATCTATTTTTCTCTTCTGTTGATTATGCTTTGTCAGATTTTGAAGTTTGTGTACATTGTATTAAAACTTCCATTGTTGATCCTATTTTTTCTTGAATAATCTTTATTGTTTTAGGTTTGATATTTAGGTCTTTTATTCAATTTGAGTTGGTTTTCTTAAAAGGTGTGAGATATTTTTGCAGAAGGATATCCAACTTTGCCAGCACCATTTGTTAAAATGAGACTGTTTTTACTCTCGTTTCAAAACTCAGGGCCTTTGTGGAATATCAACTGTTCGTAGAAGAATGGTGGCATCTCTAGTGTCTCAGCTCTGCTCCATTGGTCAATATGTCTCTTTTTGTACCAGTACCAGGCTGTTTTGACTACTGCAGCCATGTAATAGTTTCTAAAGTCAGGTAGGCAGAGGCCTCCCGGTATGTTCTTCTTCAGTAGTGCTTTATGTAGCCTGAGTTTCTTCCTTTTCCAAACAAAGTTGATGACTTGTTTTGACATCTCATTAAAAAATCGCACTGGAATTTGCATTGGGATTGCATTATATAAGTAGATTGCATTGGGTAAAATAGACATTTTCACAATGTTGAGTCTTCCTATCAATGAGTGGGGTAGATTACTCCATTTATGTAAGTCTCTCTTAGTTTCTTATAGTAAGATCTTGTAGTTCTCTTTCTAAAAATCTCTTATTTCTCTAGTTAGTTTTATTTCCAGGTATTTTATCCTCTTGTAGGCTATAGCAAATGGAATTGATTTGGTGATTTCTTCTTTAGTAATCTCATTGTTGGTATAAAGGAATCTTACTGATTTACTTATCTTTATCTTGTATCCTGATACTTTGCTGAACTCCGCTATTAGTTCCAATAGTTTACTCATGGATTCCTCTGACTTCTCCATATAAACAATTTTATTGTCTGCAAATAGGGAGATTTTTACCTCTTCATTGTCAAAACAGATGCCTTTTATTTCCTTGTCTTGTCTAATTGCTGTGGCTAGAACTTCTAGCACTATGTTGATTCGAAGGGATGAGAGTGGGCATCCTTGTCTAGTTCCCATTCTCAAAGGGAATACTTTCAGTCTTTCATCACTCAGGATGATAAAGGCAGTTGGTTTTGTGTAGATGCCACTGATTGGGTTGAGGAATTTCCCCTCTATTCCTATTTTTCTGAGAGTTTTTGGCATGAATGGGTGTTGAACTTGGTCATATGCCTTTTCTGCATCAACTGACAGAATCAGGTGATTCTTATCTTTTGTGTTATTAATGTGGTTGATTACACAAATTGTTTTTCTGGTGTTGAACCAGATTTCCATCCCTGGAATAAAACCAGCTTGATTATAATGAATTAGTTTTTTTATGTGTTGTTGAATTCTATTGGCTAGATTTTTGTTGAAGACTTTTGCATCTAGGTTCGTGAGTGATACTGGTGTGTAGTTTTCTTTTTTTGTGGGATCTTTCCCTGGCTTTGGTACCAGGGTATGCTGGCTTCATAGAATGAATTTGGGAGTATTCCATCCCTTTCTATGGTGTGAAATAGCCTCAGTAGTATCAAAGTTGACTTTCCTCTGAAAGTTTGGTAGAATTCTCTAGTGAAGCCATCTGGACCATGACATTTTTTGGTTGGTAGATGTTTCAGTCAGTTAGGACTGCTCTAACAGAAATATCACAGAGTGGATGGCTTTAACAAAGGAAGATTTATTCTTACACAGTCCGGTAGGCTACAATTCCAAATTCAGGACATTCGCTCCAGGGGAAGACTTTCCCTCTTGTCAGCTCTGGAGGAAAGTCCAGTATTGCATTAGTCTTTGTCCAAGGAGCATCCTGGTGCAGGAACCTCATGTCTGGAGGACGTGCTCTTCTCCCGTTGCTGCTTTCTTGATGATGTGAGGTTCCCAATTCTCTGCCTGCTTCCCTTTTATCTCTTGCAGGATGAAAGGATTAAGGGTGGGGCAAGCCACACTCCAGGGAAACTCCTTTTACAGCGGAGCAGGAGGTGATCTTCTGAAGGGATTTACAGGTCCACCCTAACCTTTAACATACAGCATAGCCAACCACAAAATGGAGGACAGTCACAAGATACTGGGAATCATGGCCCAGGCATGTGGCTACACCTACTTTGGGGGGGACAACTTTCAGTCCATGACAGTAGATTTTTGATGACTTTTTCAATCTCTTAAGGTGGACTACTTCTCCTTGTAATCTTGGTGAGTGGTATGAATCTAGAAATTTGTTCATTTCCTCTAGGTTTTCAAACCTGTGAGAGTACAGCCTGTCATAGTATTCTGTTATGATATTTTTTATTTCAGCTGGGTCTGTTGTAACAACACCCATCTCCTTTCTTAGTCTGGTTATTTCTATCTTCTGTTTTTCTTTTGTAAGTTTAGCCAATGGTTTAGCAATTTTGTTCAGTGGCACTTGGCTGGCTTTCAAAGAACCAGCTTTTGGTTTTGTTAAAATTTTTGATTGTGTTTCTATTCTCTAATTCATTTAGTTCTGCTCTAATCCTTATAATCTGTTTTCTTCTGGTGCTCGAGGGGTTCTTTTGTTGCTGTCTTTCTAGTTGTTCAAGCTGTAAGATTAATTGTTTAACTTGGGACCTTGCTTCTTTCCAGATGTGTGCAGTTACAGAGATAAAGGGACCTCTGAGCATTGCTTTCGCTCTATCCCATAGATTCTGGTAGGATGTATTTTCTTTCTCATTTGATTCCATGAATTTCCTTATTTTGTCCTTGATTTCTTCTGTAACTCAAGTCTTTTTGAGCAAAGTGTTGTTCAGTTTCCATAAGTTTGAATTTCTCCCTGTGAATTTTCTGTTATTGATTTCAACTTTTATAGCTCTATAGTCCGAGAAGATACTTTGCAGTAAATCAGTGATTTGGGTTTTATTAGAGAATTGCTTTATGTCCTAAGATGTAGTCTATTCTAGAAAATGTTTCATGTGCATTGGAGAAGAAGGTATACTTATCCACTGATGGATGAAAAGATCTGCATGTGTCAGTAAGATGAAGTTGGTTGATTGCTGCAATAAGATCTTCTTGATCGTTAATGACCATTTTTTCTTGATGATGTATCCATAACTGAAGGCGGAGTGTTGAGGTCTCCAACTATTATTGTGGAATGATCTATCTCATTTTTCAGTGTTCTCAGTATTTGTTCAATGTATTTAGGTGCTCTGGTATTGAGTACGTAAATACTTAATATTAAGCCCTGCTTGAGTACTGAACCTTTCAGCAATAAATAGTGATCATCCGTATCCACAACAGTGGATTTTACATTAAAATCTATTTTATCTGAGATTAGTATTGCCACACCTGCTCTTCATTGTATATTGCTAGTTTGGTAGACATTATTCCATCTTTTAATTTTCAATTTGTTCGTATCTTTAAGTCTAAGGTGTGTTTCTTGTAAAAAACATATAGATGGGTCATGTCTTTTGATCTAAGATGTGACTTGTTCTCCCTTTACTGGAGCGTTCAGTCCACTTACATTCAATGTAATTATTGATAGGTATGTGCTCAGTGCCATCATTTTCATGTAATTACTTTTATGTAGCTATTTTCCATATTGCTCTTAATGTTCTGTTCTGGGACATTCTTCTTTATGTGTTGTTTCAGTGTTGGTTTTGTGTTAGTTGAGACTCCTTTGTTGCATTTCTTAGTTTGATACAATGTATTGTTAATTTGCTTTGTGGCTACATGTATTATCCCCCTTAGCATACTAAAATTAAACCCAATTTTAACTACTGCATAACTCTTAAACTTCCTCTGCATATGAAATAAGTATAACTACTGTAGTGTATCCCTCTTTTAATGTGATGGTATTATAGTTGTCGTGATATAATCGCAGATTCCCTCACTTTAATGCTGTAGCTTTGATTAAGTTTTGTGATTTCCCTAACTGATTAGAATTTTGGATGATGTGTCCTGAATTGTTACCTTAAATATATATTTAATGGTTGTTTTTCTGAGGGAAGAGCTTCTTTCAATATTTCTTGTAGTTTTGGTTTAGTTTTTACAAACTCTCTAAACTTCTCTTTATCTTCAAAAGTCTTAATTTCACCTTTATATTTGATAGACAATTTTTCAGGATAAATGGTTCTTGAATGGAAGTTTTTCTCCGGAAGGGCTTTGAATGTGTCTGCCTGGTGTTTTCTAGCCAGCATTGTTTCTGCAGAGAAGTCAGATGAAAGCCTACACGGTTTCCCTCGGAGTGTTACCTTTGCTTTGAGCCTTGCTGTCTTCAGTAGTGTCTGTTTATGTTTCATCTTATCAAGCTTGATTATAACATGTCTTAGTGTCTTTCTTCTTGGGTCTAGCTTTTGTGGTGTTTGATAAACATCTTCAATATTTACGTTCTCTTTGTTCATAACCTCAGGAAAGTTTTCTGTCAGCATCTCTGCAGCAATACTCTCTATATTGTTAATCCCTCCTTATTCAGGAACTCCAATTAAATGCAAATTATTCCTCTAAATGGAGTCCCACATGTTTCTTAATGTTTCTTCATTTTTCTTATTTATTTTCTCTGTTTTCTCCCCATAAATGCTGGTGTCAGTTGCTCTGTCCTCAAGGTGACTGAGTCTAACTTCTGTCTGTTCAAACCTACTCTTTTGGCTTTGGATTAAATTATCTAACTCTGTTATTTTGTTACTGATCTGATGCATTTCAGATCATTGATGTTCCATCTGTTGAAATAGCTTACATAACTTTTTGTTCTAACGCATTTTGTTTATTCTCTAAGAGGGTTCTATATATAATTCTTTTGTAGTCGACCTCTGGTAATTTTAGAAAGGCTTCTTCATCTGGGAATTTTTTTGAATTTTTATGTCGGGAATTTTCTGGAGCATTTGAAGGCTGCTTCTTTAAATGATTAATTATGGTCTGCTGCCTGCATGCCATCTAGACACTGATTTCTCTGATATTGGATCTAAGAGAATTGTTGGTCACCAGCTGTCTGTAATACTGTAGTGATTTGCCCCAGGTAGACTCTATGGGGTGGAAGTCTCTGCTTATTGGGTGGCAAAGAGACCACCTTACTTATGGAGAAACTGGAGGCTGTCAGGAAACTCTGCAATGTGAGTCAGAAAAGGTTGGGAGGAAAAGATGCTGGGCCTCTCAACAGGCAGAGCTCCAGGCAAATACATTGGCCTCTCAGCCTTAAAAGTAAACTTCACTCCTATGCGGAGAGCTGGTCAGGTGTTGAACCGGGAGCTATCCAATGTGCTGTCCAAAACAGGAAGTCAAGAGCAGCAGACTCCGCCTTTGAGCTGATAAATGAAAGTGCATTACCAGCCATTTGCAGAGCGGCAGTTCTCCAATACCATGAAACAGCAGAAGCAGAGATCAGACGGCCGCTGGCTTGTTTTCAGGAGGGGATGATTAGTCTGATTCTGGTGCCTAGTCAAATAAGCTATGCGTATCATCCAGGCCTTACTTCTTAAAGAGAAATGAGGAGACGTATGTCTATTCTGCCATCTTTTAACAGTTATCAATATTTTTTATTTCTATTGGATCAGTTATGATATCTCCCCTCTCATTTCTTATTTGGGTTATTTATTTCCATTCCTGCTTTTCTTTAGTAAGTTTAGCCAATGGTTTGTCAATTTTTCTGATCGTTTCAAAAAAACTGCTTGTGGTCTTATCAGTTTTTTCAGTTGTTCTTCTAGTGTCTAATTCATTTAGTTCTGCTCTAATCTTTATGAACTGTTTTCTTCTGGTGTCTGAAGTGTTCCTCTGTTGCTCTCTTTCTATTTGTTCAAACTGTAATGTTAATTCTATGGTTTGGGTTCTTTCTTGCTTCCAGATGCATGCACTTATAGACACAAACTGACCCCTGAGCACTGCTTTGGCTGTATCCCATAGGTTCTGGTAGGAAGTGTTTTCATTCTCATTGAAATCCATAAATTTCTTTATTTTACCCCAGATTTCTTCTATAACCCATGACTTTTTGAGAAAGATGTTGTTCAGTTTCCATGAGTTCCAATTTCTATTCATGTTTTTTCTGTGTACCGATTTTGAGTTTTATGGTTTTATGTTCTGAGAAGATGCTTTGCGATAATTCACTGTTACAGAATTTGTTGAGAACTGCTTTATGTCCTAACACATGGTCTATTCTGGGAAATTTTGCATGTGCACTGGATCAGAAGGTGTAGGTATCTGCTGATGGATAGAAAGTTCTGTATACGTCGCTGAGTCTGGTTGGCTGTTGTTGCAATAAGATCTTCCGTGTGTTTACTCAGTTTTTTTCTAGAAGATCTGTCCAATACTGAAAGTGGAGTGTTGTAGTCTCCTGCTGTTGCTTGGGCATGATTTATATCATTTTTTAATGTAGTCAGTATTTCTTTGATGTATTTAGATGCTCTAATATTGGATGCATAAATACTTAATATTGTTAAGTCCTGCTTGTGTATCGAACCTTTCAGCAATAGTGTCTATTCTTGTTTACTATGGTGGATTTCACATTAAAAAATCTATTGTATCTGAAATTGGTATTGGCACACCTGCCCATCTTTGTATTTTGTTAGCTTGGTATATATTCTTCCATCCTTTAATTTTCAGTTTCTTTCTATCTTTAAGTCTAAGGTGAGTTTCTTGTAGGCAACATATGGATGGGTTGTGTCTTTTGATCCAAGATGCCACTCATTGTCTCTTTACTGGAGCTTTCCGTCCATTTACATTTAATGTAATTATTGATAAGCCAAGCCAAGTGCCGTCGAGTCGGATCCGACTCATGGCGACCCTATGTGTTTAATGCTGTCATTGTGTTGTATTTATTTTTGCATTGATGTTTTCTCTGTTGCTCTTAATATTATGTTCTGGGACATTCTTTGTGGATTGTTTTTTTTGCCCTTTTCAGTGTTGATTTTGTATTTGTTGAGACTCCTGTATTATGTTTCTTGATTTGATACGTTGCATCTTTATTGTGTTTTGGGGCTGATCCTATAATTCCCCTTATTAATCTATATTTCAACCCAATTTTAACTTCTACATATCTTACTAACTTCCTGTCCATCTGGAAGGACTATAACTACTGTAGTATATCCCTATTTTTAATGTTATGGTATCATAGTTTTCATGATATAATCACTGAATCACTTCTTTTAATGTTATAGCTTTGTTTGAGGTTTGTGTCTTCCCTAACTTAGTCAGCTTCTGGATGATGAGTGCTGTATTGTCTCTTATAATATAGAGTTAATGTTTTCTTTCCCTCCCTAAGCAAAGAGCGTCTTTCAGTATTTCTTGTAACTTTGGTTTGGTTTTTACAAAGTCTCTGAGTTTCTGTTTATCTACAAATGTTGTAATTTCATCTTTGTATTTGAAAGGCAGTTTTGCAAGATATATAATTCTTGGTTGGAAGTTATTCTCCTTTAAGGCTTTGAATATGCCATCCCCCTGCCTCCATGCCAGTACTGGTTCTGCTGATAAGTCAGACGAAAGCCTACAGGGCTTCCCTCTGAATGTTAGCTTTGCTTTGAGTCTCACTGCTTTTAGGAGTTTCTGTTTCTGTTTCCTGTTGTTAAGTTTGATTATAATATGTCTCGATGTCTTTCCTTTAGGATCTATTTTTGTGGCATTTGGTACATATTTGGATATCTATGTTCTCTTCTTTCATAATTTCAGGGAAGTTTCCTGTTCACAACTCAACAACAATATTCTCTGTTTTCAGGTGTCCCTCTCTGTTCAGGAACTCCAATTAATCATAGACTGTTTCTCATGATAGGGTCCCACATGTTTCTTAATGCTTCTTCATTTTTCTTGTTTCTTTTTTCTGATGACTCCTCATATATGCTGGTGTCAGTAGCTCTGTCTTCCAAGTCAGAGAGTCCAATTTCCAGTTGACTGGTTCTGTTCTCCTGGCTTTGAATTGAATGTTCTAATTTTTTACTTTTGCTATTGATCTGCTGCATTTCAGAATACTGGTGTTCCATCAGTTCGAAGAGCTTGCTTAATTTTTCATTTAGCTCTGCTGTGTTTTGTATGATGTCTAGGAGGACTCTATAAATCATCCTTTTGTACTCGACCTCGAATAGTTTCCAAAAGGCTTCTTCATCTGGGAAGTTCCTTGGTTCTTTGTTTGGGGAGTTTTCTGGATCTATGGGTGGATTTCTAAAAAAAATATTTGGCTAGGATTTGTTGCTTACAGGACATATAAAGGCTGTTTAGTTTCTCTGGTGTTGCCATAACAGGAGCTGATGTCCGATCCTGAGAAGAAAGTTGATCACCACCTTTATATACTCCAGTGACTGGAGTACTTGGTCCCGTGGAATCTCTGGGGCAGCAGGGTCTACCTTCTGACTGGCAAAAAACACAACCCAACTAATGGAGTCAATGAGGGGCCATCAGTGAACCCTACAATGTGGTTCAGTAAGGCTAGAAGAGATGTCATCAGCTTGCACTGTAGTTATTTCTCTAAGTGGTTGTATTTTGAATGGTCAAAGCTATCTGACAACTTCTAAAATAAGTCAGGCTGTCGGGTGTGAAAACTCTTCTTTCCAGCTGGCAATGGAAGCATCCTGATATCTGTCCCCAGATGCTGTGATCTCGTTCATAGTGTGGACAGGCTACTGTCCTCCTATCAGGCACTTCCAGACCCCATCCATAAGGCTACACTGTGCTAAATGCAGCCTTTTGGTTGAGAAAGCTCTGCCTGGGCTGGCACTGCCTTCCAGCAAGGGAATTAGCCCCTTCTGAGGCCTCCATTTCGGTAACTCCACCTCCCAGTCAAACCAAATGGCATCCTGCACAAGCTCTCCCACCCACTGTGAAACAACTGAATCTATGGTGAAAGTTCAAAAAGAAGGGGTGGAGGGACCATCGTGCTCTAAGTCCAGAGCTGTACTCTCAAAGTGTGGCTATTCCATCTGCTGATCACATCAGCAGTGTGGCAGAACTTTGCTGTCAGTTAAGCCCAACTCCAGTCTGCCAGCTAAGACAAGGTAAAAAAGTTAAAAACAGTAGATACCTTCAGTCTGGAAGAGACAGCCATTCAAAAGGCCAGGGGTCAGTAAAAGAGAAGAAGTATCCCCTTTCAGTGGCATGTAGTCCAAATTGAAAGTCCAACTTCTCACTGTTGATATCAACCTGGATTATCTTATTTGGATAGTTTTTGTCAGTTTTTTTCTAAAGTTATCCATCCCCTCCTAAACTGTTTTTTCAGAAGTTTGCGTTGCATAGCCCTCACACAAGGAGTGCATTAACTCAATGCATTTCAAAGTATATGTTCATGAAAAAATGAGAAGCTTATGCCAGAATGTAAACCAATGTACTACTATAAGAAAAAAATGTTAAGCTAAAGCAAATAGTTGTTTTACACTCTGACAGACTTTTAATCTCATAGTTCTATCCACAGGCTTTTTCCCTAGAACTTGTTATCCCTAATTTCCCTATCTTGATCTTTGAGTTCCCTGACTAGCACACCCCTAAGCTAGTCACACTGCCCATTAATAAAATATATTCTTATACTAGGCTACTCATCTCGTCCCAATAGGAAGCTGTGAGTGGTGCTTCATTTCTGTGACCTTCTTCCCCAAGCCAATAAGCTAATCTAATCTTGAGAAAATCATCAGATAAATTCTAGTTGTGATTCATGCCTGACCAGTATTTCTCAGAACTGTCAAAGTCATCAAAAATAAGAAATATCATAAAAATCAAATATTTAAGCTCACCCAAAGCCTTCATCCAAGAGTAAAAAGACTACTTGCAGAATGGGAAAAAGTTTTTGGCTACCGTGACTCTGATCAGCTTTCAATCTCTCTGATCTACAAGATACCACAAAATCTCAACAACAAAAAGACAAATAACTCCATTAAATGGGCAAAATATAAGCAGGCACTTCACCAAAGAAGACGCACAGGATGCTAACAGATATACAAACTGCTCATGATCATTAGCCATCAGAGAAATCCAAATCAAAACTACAATGAGATATCATTTCACCCCAGTGAGACACTCATGAATCCCAAAATACAGAACAAAAAATATTGGAAAGCCTGTGGAGAGACTGGAATCTTTCTACATTGCTGGTGGGAATGAAAATGGTGCAGTCACTCTGAAAAATGGTTCGGGGACTTCTTTTCATTTTTAAAAAATAAATTCTGTTGTGTTTTAAGTGAGTTTGCAGTCCACATCAGTTCACCATATATGAGACCTGAAACTCACACTGCTGTTCTACTCATAGTACTCTTCTTGCCTCAGCTCTATGACAGCACACTCCCCCTGAATTTTCTGTGTCCCTCTAGCCAAGTCCTGTCTCTTTTACTTTGTCATCCTGCCTCCAGTGATGAGCTTCTCAGACAACTCTATTAAGCCTAGAAGGATGTTTGTTGTGAGCACCACTCCATGTATCATGTAGTCGAGTCCAGTCTTTAGAGAGCTAGTTACAGTGTTGGATATAGTTTGGAGTTGATAGAGAGTATGAGGGCCATGTTCTCAGGGGAGATTTCAGACTGACGGAACATTAAGTGTGGCCATTGGTTCAAGTTCTAGTTCTGTACACTGATGTTCCTCCTGCTATATCAGGGGCACTATAGTGTGCACCACATCAGGGCAGTCA
The DNA here is from genome assembly GCA_028571685.1 of Heterohyrax brucei. Classification (NCBI taxonomy): domain Eukaryota; kingdom Metazoa; phylum Chordata; class Mammalia; order Hyracoidea; family Procaviidae; genus Heterohyrax; species Heterohyrax brucei. The sequence goes on along the minus strand of CM053142.1, from coordinate 57,958,163 downwards.
TCGATGGTAGACAGGAAACATCTAGTTCTTCTAGTCCTGTGCTAAAGTAGTCTCTGGATTATGTGGCTCCTGCTGTCTGCTGGTGTTTTATCAGCTAGGGCTGCTCTAACAGAAATACCACAGAGTGGATGGCTTTAACAAAGGAAGGTTTATTCTTACACAGTTAGGTTGGTTACAAGTCTAATTTAGGGTGTCTGCTCCAGGGGAGGGCTTTCCCCCTTGTTGGCTCTGGAGGAAAGTCTGGTATTGCATCAGTCTTTTTTCAGGGAGCATCTTGGAGCAGAAACCTCAGGTCTGAAGGATGCACTCTTCTCCCCATGCTGCTTACTTGATAAGAAGAGGTTCCTAATTCTCTATCTGCTTCTCTGTCCTTTTATCTATTATAGGATGAAAGGATTAACGGTGGGGCAAACCATACTTCAGGGAAATTCCCTTTACAGTGGAGCAGAGAGGTGATCCTATGAAGGGATTTACAGCCCCACCCTAATCCTTTAACATACAGTTTAGGAAAACCACAAAATGGAGGACAGTCACAAGCTCCTGGGAATCATGGCCCAGTCACACAGCTACACATATTTTTGGCGGGACACAATTCAATTCATGACAGCTAGGGTCATATTTTTCTTCTGTTCTTGATAGCCTCTGTTAACCTCTGCTCCTGGGAGACTGAGTCCAATTGATACTACTTAGACAGCAGCTTGTTAGCTTATGAGACCCCAGACACCACTCAACCAAGTGGTATGCAGAACACTTTCTTTACAAAAATGAAAAAACTTGGGTACTTCAATTAGTCTAGATGTCCCCTGAAATCACGTTTCCCTAACCACTATCCTTGCTGTTCTGTCTCTCCAAAGAGTTGGATTGTATTTAGGAAAGGATTTAGTTTTGATGCAGTCCAGTTATTCATCCTTCTGTTATTTTCTGTCACAACCTTCACGTAACCTGAGTTATAACTACTCCTTCCCTTCCTACCCTGGTAACCACCAAAGTTTATTTTCTTCTGTGCTTAAATCTTTTGTTGTGTCCTTATAAAAATGATATCATACAATATATATCCTTTTGCACCTGGCTAGTTCACTCAGCACGATGTCCTCAAGGTGATTCAGATTATCGGTTATTTCCCTAAATCATTACTGTACTTTATCATTGTGTAGCATGACTTTGTGTCAATAAAAAAATAGTTTGCTAACCACTCACTTGTTGAGGCACATCTAGGTTGGTTCCACATTTTTGCTATTGTGGAGACAGCTTCAGTAAACATTGATGTGCATATATCAGCTTGTGTGACAGCCCTTATTTCTCTGGGATATATTCCAAGGATTGGGATTGCTGAATCATATGTTACTTCAGGTTTTTAAAGAAAGCAGTAAAATTGATTTCCATAGTGGTTGTACCACTTTACAATTTCATCAGCCATGTGGAACGATTCCAATCTCTCCACATTCTCTACAGTATTTATAATTTGGTGTATTTTATATTATTGTCAAACTGGCTGGCGTGAGATGGTATCTCATTGTAATTTTGATTTAGATTTCTCTGATGGCTAATGATCATGTGCAGTTCTTCATGTATCTTCTAGCATCCTGTATGCCTTCTTCAGTGAAGCACCTGCTCCATTTCTTTGCTCATTTAATGGAGTTATTTGTGTTTTTCTTGTTGAGGTTTTGCAGTATCTTGTAGATCAGAGAGACTGGGTGCTGATCAGAATCGTGGTAGCCCAAAACTCTTTCCCACTCTGTAATTAGTCTTTTTACTCTTTGGATAAAGGCTTTGGATGAGCATAAATATTTGACTTTCAAGAATTCCCAGTTATCTATTTTCATTTCTGGCGTTTGTGGGTTGTCAGTGTTCTTTCTTTTTGTTGTTTGTTTCGTTTTGTTTTTTGTTTTATACACTGCTAATGCCATGAATTAGTGCTTCCAGTGTCACATAAATTTTTTTCCACCATTTTTATTGTTTTATATTTTATATTTATATCTTTGGTCCATTTTGAGGTAGTTTTTGTGTATGATGTGAGATACAAGTTTTGTTTCATTTTTTGCACATAGAGTGATTTCTTAAAAAGCTAGAGATAGAAATATCACACAACCCAACAATCCCACTGCTTGAAATATGTCCTAGAAAAATAAGAGCTGTCACATTAACAGATACATGCATACAAATGTTCATTGCAGCACTGAACAACAGCAAAAAGATGAAATCAGCCTATGTGCCCTTCAACAGAAGAACGGCTAAACAAACCATGGTATATTCACCAATGGAATAGTATGCAATAATGGAGAACAATGATGACGTTGGGAAATACCTGATAATATGCAGCCATCTGCAAGACATTACACTCAGTGAAATCATCCAGTTACAAAAGTACAAATACTGTATGAGATTACTATTATGAGTTCTCAAGAAATGGACTAAGCACAGAAGAAAATAATCTTTGTTGGTTACCAGGCAGCCAGGGAAAGGAGATGCATATTCACAGATTAGATATCAGATAGAAAATGGGTTAAGCAAAGAAAGTGAAGCACACAGAGGAGGGGCAATCAACACTGCAAGACTATATGAAGAGCTAAGAGGTTTCCTAAATTCAGCTCAACAATTTGACGATCATAAAGGCAAATATGGGGGTCTGGGAACCATACTATCAGGGTACATCTAGGTCAAGTGACTTGTCTGTGTTTTTGTTTTTGTTTTTAATACTCTGCATCCTAATTCAGTGAGTGGTGTTTGGGTCTTAAATGCTTGCAAGTTGCCACCTAAGGAGCATTAGTTTTTTCAACTCAGTTGGAACAGAGAAGAACAAAGGATATTAAAGACAGAAGGAAAATTTGAGCCCAGGAAACAGAAGGGGTCAAATAATCTAGAGACTACACCAGCATGAAACCAGAAGAACTAGATGGTGCCTGGCCCCTCCAATGTCTGCCTTGATAGGCAATACAGTGTAGACACCCGGACTTAGCAAGAGAGAAAAATGGGGTGCAGATCTAGAATTCTGTTAAAAAAGACTTGCTGGTCTGACATCATGCAGTGTCCTCTGAAAAACTGGCCCGTGGTCTTCCTCCTACCCCAGGACTGAAACAAGTATGAAAGACAACTCTTTAGACAAAAATTGGATTGCACTATAAGACATGGGATTGTCAGAGCAGCTCCCATATAACAATGAGATGGGAGGGTAGGGAGGAGGGATAGAAGCTAATTGAATGAATATGGGAAGTACAGAGTGGAAAGAAGGACTGTGGTGTCACATGGTTAGAAGAACAGCTGAAGTTGCATGCTGGTATTTGTATAGAGATTTATATGACAGATTGATTTAGATTGTAAACTTTCACTTAATCACCATAAAATATCACTTAAAAAAGTGTACATGATCAGGTACATCAAGAATTACAGCAGCTACCAGAAGCTCAAGTAGATAATGAAGGACCGCCCACTAGTGGCATGATCAGATATCAAATTCTGTTGGATCTGTTGTGACAACTCCCCTCTCATTTCTTCTTTGGGTTATCTGTTTCCCTTCCTGTTTTTCTTTAGTAAGGTTAGCCAATGGTTTGTCAGTTTGGTTGATCTTTCAAAAAACCAGCTTTTGGTCCTTTCAATTTTTTCAATTGTTCTTCTATTCTCTAATTTCTTTTAGTTCTGCTCTAATCTTTGTGATCTGTTTTTTTCTGGTGCCTGAGGGGTTCCTCTGCCGTTCTTTCTTTACTTGTTCAAGCTGTAAGGTCAATTTTTTGATTAGGTTTCTTTCTTCCTTCCAGATATGGGCATATATGGAGATAAACTGATCTGTGAGCACTGCTTTGGCTGTATCCCATGGGTTCTGGTAGGGAGTGTTTTCCTTCTCATTGAAATCCATAAATATCTTTATTTCATCTGAGATTTCTTCTATAACCCATGGCTTTTTGAGCAAGATGTTGTTCAGTTTCCATGAGTTCCACTTTCTGTCTGTCTTTTTTCTGCTACTGATTTAGACTTTTATGGCTTTACAATCTGAGAAGATGCTTTGCATTATTCAATGATATGTATTTTGTTGACAATTGCTTTATGTCCTAACACATAGTCTATTCTGAAAAATGTTCCATGTGCACTGGAGAAGAAGGTGTAGTGGTCTGCTGACAGATAGAAAGCTCTGTGTATGTCGATGAGATCTAGCTGGTTAATTGTGAAAATGACATCTTCTGTGTTTCTATTGAGCTGTTTTCTAAATGATCTGTCCAATACTGAGAGTGGAGGATTGAAGTCTCCCACTGTTACTGTGGAGTAATCTATCTCATTTTTCAGTGTAGTCAGTGTTTCTTCAGTGTATTTAGGTGCTCAAATAATAGGTGCATAAATATTTAATATTGTTAAGTCCTGCTTGTGTATTGAATCTTTCAGCGGTTAATCTTGTCCACCCTCATCCACAATAGTGGATTTTACATTAAAATCTATTTTACCTGAAATAAGAATTGCCACCCTTGCTCTTCTTTACTCATTGATAGCTTGATATATATTCTTCTCTTTAATTTTCAGTTTGTTCCTATCTTTAAGTCTAAGGTGAGTTTCTTGTAGGCAACATGCGTATGGATCGTGTCTTTTGATCCAAGAAGTCACTCTGTTTCTTTACTGGAGTGTTCAGTCCATTCACAATCAATGTCATTATGGACAGGTATGTGTTCAGTGCTGCCATTGTGAGATGTTTATTTTTGTGTTGATATTTTCTCTGCTGTTCTTATTAATCTGTTCTTGGACATTCTTCTTCATGAGTTGATTCTTCACCTTTTTCGGGGTTGGTTTTGTGGTTGTTGAGACTCCTGTAGTGCATTTCTCAATGTAATATGTTGCATCTTTATTGTGCTTTATGGCTGCCCTATGATCCCGCTTAATAAACTATGTATAAATTCAATTTTAATTACTACTAGTCTTGTCAACTTCCACTCCACCTGGAAAGGCTATAACAACTGTAGTACATCCCTCTTTTTAATATGATGACATCATAGTTTTCATGATATGATCACTGGATCATTTCTTTCACTACTATATGTTTGATTGAGTTTGGAGCCTTCCCTAACTGAGTGGGATTCTGGATGATGGGTCCTTCTAAAATATAAAGTTAATGGTTTTGCTCTTCTAAGCCATTAGATTGTTTCAATCTTTCTTGCAGCTTTGGTATGTTTTTTACAAAGTTTCTGAGTTTCTGTTTATCTGTGAATGTCTTAATTTCTTTTTCCTATTTGGAAGATGGTTTTGCAGGATTTCTAATACTTGGTTGGCTGTTCTTCTCCTTCAAGGCTTTGAATGTGTCATGCCATTGTCTCCATGCCAGCATTGTTTCTGCTGAAAAATCTGATGAAAGCCTACAAGGTTTCCCTCTGAATTCTAGCTTTGCTTTCAGTCTTGCTACCTTTAAGAGTTGCTGTTTATGTTTCATTTTGTTAAGCTTCATTATAATATACCTTGGGGTCTTTCTTTTGAGATCTAAATTGAGTGGAGTTCAGTATGCATCTTGGATATCTATGTTCTCTTCTTTCATAATTTCTGGGAAGTTTTCTGTCAGCAGCTCAGCAACAATACTCTCCATGTTCTCAGGTGTCTTGCCCAATTCAGGAACTCCAATTAATTATAGATTGCTCCTCTTAATAGAGTCCCACATGCTTCTTAATGCTTCTTCATTGTTCTTGTTTCTTTTTTCTGATTTCTCTTCATGGAAGCTGCAGTCAGTAGCTCTGTCTTTCAAGTCAGAAAGTCTCTTTTCCATTTGTTCCATTCTGTTTTCTTGACTTTGAATTGAAGTTTCTATGTCTTTGATTTTGTTCTTGATCTGTTGGATTTCCTAGTACTGGTGATTGATCAGATCAAATAGCTTGCTTAATTTTTTTTGCTTTGTTACATTTTGTGTAAGGTCTAGGAGGGCTCTCTATATAATCCTTTTGCATTCACCTTCCAATAGTTTCTGAAAAGCTTCTTTGTCTGGGAAGTTCTGAGGTGGTTTCTTTTGGGGACCTTCTGATGCCATGGGTGATTTCCTGGCCACAGTTTTATCCAGAGTTTGTGGCTTTTGGGGCTTCATTTGGGTCAGCAGAGGCTGGGAGAGATGCTGTGAGGATGAACCACAGTTGTTTCTCTAGGCCATCTTAAAATGAGAAGTAAAAAGTCAGGTTTTCAGGTGTATACATCCCACTTTCTAGTTGGCAAAGTAAGCAACTCTATATCAGACCCTAAATGGTATAAGTCAGCTCAAAATACAGAAAGACTACTGCCCTGCGGGCCTCTGCTGTCAGGCCTCAGCTCTAGGCAACACTGTGTAGTTCTTCTTTTCTGCTGGAAAAGTGCTCTCTTCTGGGCAGGCACTGCCTCCCAGCCCAGGTATTAGGTCCAGCTGAGGCTTCCTTAGGGGTATCCCCACCTCCCAGCAGAACAAGATGGCATCCCACACAAGCTTGCCTCCTGGCTACGACCAGGCTACTGGTGAAAAGAGAGGCCAAAAGTGCCAAGATGCCCCGAGTACACTGCCTCCATTGCCAGGCCCCAACCTGAGGTGACAGTGTGCAAAACTTTGCCTCTCTTCCAGAAAAGCACTCATCCCCCACCAGGTGCCGCCTCCTGGCCTAGGAACCAAGTTGAGCCAGGGTCTCTGCCTGGGTGTCTCCGTCTCCCAATGGATCGAGATTGTGTCCCACACAAACTCATCACTGCATCTGTATGGCTACCACATGGGGGAGGTACAAAGATAGGCCAAAGAAGCCGAGATGCACAGAGTCCAAAGCTGCACTCTTAGAACATGGTAATTGCACTTGCCAATCCAACCAGCAATGCATCTGAGACCTGCGGCTAGTTAAGACTCAGCTCTGCCCAGAGGCCAATACAGAGAAAAAAGAAATCAAAATGGGGAGTTACCTTTGGCCTGTGCAAGCCTGTGCTTGCCAAGAGTGGGGTCAGCAAAAGAAAAAAAGTTGTGCATTCAGTGGTATGAAGTCTAAATTAACAGCCATATGTCACATCCTAGGGCTCACCAGGTGTCCAGAAGGTTCCATTTAGTTATCAGCTCAGATCTTGTTTTGAGGGGCTTTAGGGAGATGTGTGTTTAGTCTGCCATCTTGACTCCACTCCCCCAATATCAAATTCAAGCCTCCTGAGGCAACCATGGTGTTGAAGCAGTTAAGTTTTATGGTGACCAACCAAAAAATCAACAGCTTAAATCTGCTAGGTGCTCCTTCAAAACTCTAAGAGGCAGTTCTATTCTGTCTTGTAGAGTTCATACGAATGGGAAAAACTGGAAGGCAACAGATTTGATTTTTGTTGCTTAAATAGCCTCTTGAACTGTGAGAAAATAAATTTCCGAACTTTTGGCTACCTACCTGTGGTTAATTCTAACACAGAAGCACTAGGCAGCCAAGGTAAATATGTAGATGCCAGGTATAATTATCTACAACTTCCTTTGAACATGTTCAGCAAAATAGAAATATGTAAGAAATGAATATAACGGTAAAAATAAAGAACAAGGTCAAGATTTTATCAGTCTGCAACTGTATGCCATCATATTGCTAAATGTGCCTTAGAGCTGATTTCCTCTACCTGTATCATCATTGTAGCATGGTAACTTCACTTCACCCCTTTAACCTGGAGGACTTTAACAGCCATTGGTATCATTTGTGAGTGTGTTTAATCGATCCAGAACCCCTGAAATTAGACTTATCACAGACACACAAAAGGAAACAAAAATGGGTGCATTCAAATCAATATCCTCAGAACAGAGGTTCTTTGGTTATTAGGTGCTTTTGAGTAGGTTCCAGCTCGTAGCACTGCTGTACAGTGGAACGAAATACGACTCTGTCCTGTACCATCCTTACAATTGTTATTATGTTTGATCCCATTGTTGCAATCACCTTGTCAGTTCATCTTCTTGCTACTCGTCCTCTCTTTTGCGGCCCTCTCCTTTACCAAGCATGATGTCTTTCTCCAGTGACTGATTCCAGTTAAGTTCTACTCTCCAGAAACTTGTAATTTAAAAAAGATGAATAGAAGCGATATCAGACATAATTACAGAAACAAAAAGTGTGGAGAACAGGAAAAAAAAGCAGGTCTGGTGGACTGAGTAGCTCACCTGGTTGCAGACAGGCTTGTACATGAACTCTGGCTTGTTCAAGATCATCTCCAGCTGTTTGCCATTAATGTTGCACACTCCAAAGGTCTTAGCCAGCCCTGCATCCTTTCACTTCTCCAGGGCATGGGGAGGAAGGGATTAAGAGGAAGAATTTGTCTGATTTGGTCTTAGGACAAATGAGAGGCAGAGTTCCATTAACAGAAGCAACTGTCTAAGAATGACCATCAAACTGATGGGCACTGATTATCATGAAGAGTAAAACTAATACAGAGAAAACTGGAAGAAGATGATGACAACAAAAATAGAACTCATATTTCCTACTTAGTAAAATAGGATACAGTGTGACACACAATCCTTGGTTTTCTTTTCTCTTTCTCTGTGTCATAATTCAGCAGGCTCTCTTCCACACTAAGTCATCAAAATAATCCCACATTAGACTTATGAATTTCTAAAGCTAGTTGGGTATATTTCCTTGCCCCAGGACTAGCCTTAGACACTGATGATTAGTTGTTACCTTGGGACACTATTTTCATGTGGCTTTTATTGACTCCTGAGCACTGCTTTGGCTGTATCCCATATGTGCTGGTAGGAAGCGTTTTCATTATCGTTGGAACCCATAAATTTCTTTATTTTATCCTTGATTTCTTCTATAACCTGTGGCTTTTTACACAAGGTGTTGTTCAGTTTCCTTGAGTTCCGATTTCTATCTATGTTTTTTTTGCTATCGATTTAGACTTTTATAGCTTTATGTTCTGAGATGCTTTGCAATAATTCAATGGTATGGAATTTGTTGAGATGTGCTTTATGTGCTAACACATGGTGTATTCTGGAAAATGTTCCACATGCACTGAAGAAGGTGTAGTTATCTGTTGATGGATAAAAAGTTCTGTATATGTCCATGAGGTCTAATCTGTTAATTGTGGCAATAACTTCTTCTGTGTCTTTACTGAGTTTTTTTTCTGGAAGATCTGTCCAACACTGAAAGAGAAGTGTTGAAAAATCCCACTATTATTTGGGAGTGCACTTGGCTTAGCTATCTCCTTTTTCAGTGTAGTTCAATGTATTTGTTCAATGTATTTAGATGCTCTAGCATTGGGTGCATAAATATTTAATATTGCTAAGTCCTGCTTGAGTATTGAACATTTCAGCAATAGATTGTGACCATCCTTGTCCACAATGGTGGATTTTACATTAAAATCTATTTTGTCAGAGATTAGTATTGCCACACCTGCTCTTCTTTGCATGTTGTTAGCTTGATATATATTCTTCCATCCTTTAATTTTCAGTTTGTTTGTATCTTTAAGTCTAAGTTGAGTTTCTTGTAAGCAACAAGAAGGCAGGTCATGTCTTTTGATCTAAGATGTGACTGGTTCTCCCTATACTGGAGTGTTCAGTTCCTTTACATTCAGTGTAATTATTGACACCTATGTATTTAGTGCTGTCATTTTGATGTATCTATTTTGGTGGTGGTGTTTTTTCTGTTGCTCTTAATGCTCTGTTCTGGGTCATTCTTCTTTATGCGTTGATTTTTCATCCTTTTCAGTGTTGATTTTGTGTTTGTTGAGACTCCTCTGTTCATTTCTTGTTTTGATATGTTGCACTGTTATTGTGCTTTTCAGCTATCCTTATGATTTCCCTCCTATACACACAATAATCTAAGTTTAAACCCAATTTTAACTTATACATATCTTATTAACTTTTTCTCCATCTGGAAGAACTATAACTGACGTAGTATATCCCTCTTTATAATGTAATGGTATCATAGTTTTCATGATATTGTCACTGGATCTCTTTTTTAAAAATTCTAGCTTTGATTGAGTTTTGTGCTTTCCCTGAGTAGGTTTTTGGATGTTGTGTCCTGCATTGCTTCCTTGAATGTAGAGTTAATGGTTTTGTTTTTCTAAGCAAAGAGCTTCTTTCAGTATTTCTTGTACCTTTGGTCTGATTTTTTACAAACCCTCTTAAGTTTCTATTTATCTGCAAAAGTCTTGATTTCATCTTCATATTTGAAAGATAGTTTTGCAACATATTTAATTTTTGGTTGGAAGTGATTCTCCTTTAAGGCTTTGAATGTGTCATCCTACTGCCTCTGTGCCAGCATTGTTTCTGCTGAGAGATCAGATGAAATCCTACAGGGCTTCCCTCTGAATGTTAGCTTTGTTTTGAGTCTTGTTGCTTTTAATAGCTTCTCCTTGTGTTTCATTTTGTTAAGCTTGATTACAATGTGTCTTGATGTCTTTCTTTTAGGGTCTACTTTTTGTAGCACTTGATACACATTTTGGGTATCTATGTTCTCTTCTTTCATAATTTCAGGGAAGTTTTCTGTCAGGAACTCAACAATATTCTCTGTGTTTTCAGGTATCTCTCGCTGTTCAGGAACTCCAATTAATCATAGATTATTCCTCTTGATAGAGTCCCACATGTTTCTTAATGCTTCTTCATTTTTCTTTTTTTTCTTTTCCTCTGCTTTCTTCTCATAAATGCTGGTTTCACTAGCTCTGTCTTCAACATCAGTAAGTCTAATTTTCAGGTGTTCAGCTCTGCTCTTTTGGCTTTGAACTGAGTTCTCCAATTCTGTAATTTTGTTATTGATCTGCCAGATTTCAGAATGCTGGTGTTCTGTCAGTTAAAACCACTTGTTTAATTTTTCATTTTGCTCTGCTTTGTTTTGTATAATGTCTAGGAGGGCTCTGTATACAATTCTTTAGCACTCAAGTGCCAATTCTTTCAGAAAGGCTTCTTCATCTTGGAAATTCTTTGGTTCTTGTTTTGAGAGTTTTCTGGAGCTATGGGTCGATTTAAAAAAAATATTTGGCTAGGATTTGTTGCTTACAGGACTTTTAGAGGCTATTTAGTTTCTCCAGTGTTGTCTTAACAGGAGCTGATGTGTAATTTTGAGAAGGAAGTTGATCACCAGCCACCTTATGTATTCCAGTGACTGTGCTCCATGAAAACTCTGAGGCAGCAAGCTCCATCCCCTGCTGGTAAAGACACGACCATATTTATGGAGTCCATGGGGGCCATCGGTTAACCATATGATGTGGGTCAGTAAAGGCTGGAAGAGATGCCATTGGACTGCAACACAATTTTTCCTCTACGCAACTTATTTTAAAAGGTAAAAGCTATCCGATTGCTTCCAAAGTCATTCAGGATGGCAGTTGTGGTAAGCCCCTCCATCTGGCTGACAACAGAGGTACCTCATCAGCTGTCCCCAGTTGCTGTGTTGTAGTTCAAAGTAGGACAGGCTACTGGCCCACTGCAGCCCTTCTGGGCCCAAACCATAAGGCTATACAGCCTTTGATTGGATATTTCTGCTTCTCAGTCAAGCAAAATGGCATCCCCGTCAATCTTCCCCACCCTTGCAAAACAACAGTCTGTGGTGGAGGTCCGAAAAGAGAGGATGGAGGGGCTGTGGTTCTCTGAGTCTGGAGCCAGGCTCTCAAAAATTGTCTATTCCATCCGCTGATCACTTTAGCACTGTGGTTCTGGGTAGCTGTTAGTTAATGCAATCTCCCACATACTAGCCAACAAAAAATTTAAAATGCCAGTTACCAACAGTCTGCAATAGCCAGTCTATTCAACCAGAGAGGAGTTCAGCAAAAGAAAAGCAGTTTCTGCTCAATGACATGTAGTCCAAATTGCCAGCCCTATGCCATGTCCTAGGGCTCACTGGGTGTCCAGAAAGCTCTGTTTGATTATCAGTCCAGACCTTAGTTTTCAGAGACAATTAAGGAGATATGTGTCTAATCTTCTACCTTGACTCCACCTCTCATGTGGGTTTAAATAGTGGTTTCCTTTGAGTCTCCTATTTATTCCCAGGCTGCTCCTTTTGCTAGTGTCTCATCATCTGCCTGGCTTCTAATATGGGTGAGTTCTAGAGCTCAGTCCTCAGAAATCCTTACTTCTTTGTCTCATCTTACTCTGAAATTATCTATTTACTTTCATGATTTTAAAAGTTTGCTATCTAATGATTATCATTGCAAATACCTTTTTTAACCAACACAAAAGGCAACTGTATACATGGAACTCACCAGATGGAATACACAGGAACCAAAATGACTACATTTGTGAAAAAAGATGATGGAAAAGCTCCATATTAGCAGTCATCACAAGGCCAGGCGCTGACTGGCACAGATCATCAATTGCTCATAGGAAAATTCAAACTGAAACAGATGAAAATTAGAGCAAGTCCATGAGAGCCAAAGTGTGACCTTGACTATATCCTAAAGAGCATCTCAAGAACAGATTTGATGCATTGACCATTAACGACCCAAGACTAGGTGAATTGTGAAATGACATCAGAGACATCACCCATGAAGAGAGTCAGAAGTCATTAAAAAGGCACGAAAGAAAGAAAAGACAAAATTGGATGTCAGAAGAGACTCTGAAACTTGCTCTTGAACATTGAGCAGCTAAAATAAAAGAAAGAAAAGGTGAAGTAAAAGAACTAAAGAGAATACTTCAATGAGCAGCTCAAGAAGACAAAAGGAAGTATTATAATGCATGTGCAAAGAGCTGGAAATGGAAAACCAGAGGGAAGAACACATTCTGCCTTTCTCAAGCTGAAAGAACCAAAGAAGAAATTCAAGGCTCAAGTTCCAACGGTGAAGGATTCTGCAGGAAAACTATTAAATGACTCAGAGAGCATCAAAACCAGATGGAAGGAATACGCAGAGTCGTTATATAAGAAAGAACTAGTCAATGTTCAGCCATATGTAGAGGTAGCATATGATCAGGAACCAAAGTACTGAAGGAAGAAGTTGAAGCTGCACTGATGGCATTGGCAAAAAACAAGGCTCCAGGAATTGTTGCAGTATCAATTGAGATACTTCAACAAACAGATGCAGCACTGGAAGAGCTCACTCATCTAAGCCAAGAAATTTAGAGGACAGCTACCTGGACAACTGACTGGAAGAGATACCTATTTATGCCCATTTCAAAGAAAGATCACCCAATCAAATATTCAAATTAGCAAACAATATCATTGATACCTCATGCAAGTAAAATTCTGCTCAAGATCATTCAAAAGGTGCTACAACAATATATTGACAAGGAACATCCTGAAATTCAAGCTGGGTTCATTAGTGGATGTGGAACCAGGGATATCATTGCTGAAATCAAATGTATCTTGGCAGAACGCAAAGAATATCAGCAAGGTGTTCACTTGTGTGTCATTGACTGTGGAAAAGCATGCAACTGTGTGGATAATACTCAATTATGGCTAATGCTGAAGAGTATGGGAATTCCGCAACACCTAATTGAGCTCTTAGGAAATCTGTATATAGTTCAAGAGGTAGTAGTGTAAACAGAACAAGGGGAAACTACATGGTTTAAAGGGAGGAAAGCTGTGTGTCAGTATTGTATCCTTCCACCATACCTTTTTAATCTGTGTGTTGAGCAAATAATCTGAGAAGCTGGATCATATGAAGAATAACAAGGCATCAGGATTGGAGGATGACTCATTAACAACCTGTGTTATGCAGACAACACTACCTTACTTGCTGGGAATGAAGATTTGAGACACCTACCGATGAAGATCAAGGACTACAGTCTTCAATACAGATTTCATCTCAACATCAGGGAAACAAGAATCTTCACAACTGGACCAGTAAGCAACATTGTCATAAATGAAGAAAGGAATGAGGTTGTCAGGATTTCATTTTACTTGAGTCCACAATCAATGCCTTTGGAAGAAGCAGTCAAGAAATCAAAAGATGCACTGCATTGGGAGTATCTGCTGCAAAGGACCTCTCCAAAGTATTTTTCTGTTAAAAGATGGTGGAGTAAACAGACGTCTCCTCATTTCCCTCTGAGAACTAAGATCTGGATGATATTTATATGGAGCATTGAATTTCTGGGGAACCTTAGGGCCTAACATATTTGACTAGACAACAGTATCAGACTAATCTTCTCCTCTCAGAAATGATCCAGTGAGCATCTGACCTCTTCTTCTGCTGTTTCATTGCATCAGAGAACTGCAGCTTCTGCAAACGGCTGGTAAGGTACTTTCATTATAAACTGGCAGGTGGAGTCTGCTGTTCCTGGCTGCCTATTGAGGCCAACCTGTTGGACAGCTCCCAGCTCCCAGTTCAGCATCTGGAAGCCGCATGCATAGAAGTGCAGTTTACTTTTAAGGCTGAGAAGCTTGTATCTCTGCCTGGTCACTTCTCTGTTGAGAAACCTCAGCTTTTCCTGCCTCTTTTCTCTCACTCCCATTGTAGGGTTGGCTGACAGCCCCCAGTTTCTCCATATGCAGAATAGCCTCTTTGCTACCAAATAAGCACTGTCATCCACCCATGAGAGTCCATCTAGGGCAAATCATTAGAGTATTAGAGTCAGCTGGTGACACACAATTCTCTTAGATCCATTATCAGAAAAATCAAACAGTGTCTAGATGTCACACAGGCAGCAGACCATAATTAATCATTTAAAGAACCAGTCTTCAAATGCTCCAGAAAATGCCCTAAATAAAGATTCAAAACATTTACCAGATGAAGAAGCCTTTATGAATCTATCAGAGGTTGAATACAAAAGAGTTATATATAGAATCCTCCTAGAGATTAAACAAAATGCAGTAGAAGAAAATGAAAAATTTAGTAAGCTATTTGAAATGCTAGAACATCAAAGATCTGAAATACAGCAGATTAATAACAAAATTACAGAATTAGATAATTCTCTCCAAAACCAAAGGAGTAGGATTGAATAGATGGAAGTTAGACTCAGTGACGTACAAGACAAAGTAACTAATGCCAACATTTATGAGGTGAAATCATAGAAAAGAAATAAGAAAAATGAAGAAGTATTAAGAAACATGTGGGACTCCATGAAGAGGAATAATTTATGTTTAATTGGAGTTCTTATTCAATGACAATACAGACAGTATTGCTGTAGAGATGTTGACAGAAAACTTTCCTGAGATTATGAGCAAAGAGAATATAGGTATCCAAAATGTTTATCAAGTTAGACCCAAAAAGAAGGATGCCAAGGCATATTATAATTGAACTTAATGAGGTAAAACACAAACAGATGCTTCTGAAGGCAGCAAGGTTCAAAGCAAAGCTAACATTCCAAGGGAAACTCTGTAGACTTTCATCTGAGTTTCCTGGTGAAACAATTTTGGCTAGGAAACAGTGGGCACACATTCAAAGCCCTGAAGGAGAAAAACGTCCATCCTAGAATTATTTATCCTGTAAAATGGTCCATAAAATGTGATGGTGAAATTAAGACTTTTGAAAATAAAGAGAAATTTAGAGACTTCATAAAAACTAAACCAAAGTTACACGAAATATTGAAGGAGCTCTTCCCTAAATGCATATTTTAGGTGACAATTCAGGACACTTCATCCAAATTTATAATCAGTTAAGGCAGTCACAAAATTTCACCAAAGCTACAGTATTATAATAAGTGAATCTGTGATCATATCATGACAACTATAATACCATCACATTAAAAGAGGGATACACTGCAATAGCTACAGTTGTTTTTGATGCAGAGGAACTTTCAGAGTTAGGAAGTAGTTAAAATTGGGTTTCATCTTAGTACGTTAAGGGGGATGGTACATGTAGCCATAAAGTGGATTAATAATGCATTATATCAAAAAAAGAAATGCAATACAGGAGTCTCAACGAACACAAAACCAACAAACAATCCATAAAGAAGAATGCCCCAGAACAGAACACTAAGAGAAATATAGAAAACATCAACACAAAAATAATTACATGAAAATGATGGCAATAAGTACATATCAATCGATAATGACATTGAAGGTAAATGGACTGAACACTCCAGTAAAGTGACAGCAAGTGATATCCTGGATCAAAAGACACGACCCGTCTGTATGTTGCTTACAAGAAACACACCTTAAACTTAAAGGTATGAACAGGTTGAGAACTAAAGGTTGGAATAATATATATCAAGCTAACAATACCCAAAGAAGAGCAGGTGTGGCAATATTAATCTCAGACAAAATAGATTTTAGTATAAAATCCACTATTGTGGACAAGGATGGTTTCTATTTACTGCTGAAACGTTCAATACTCTGGCAGGACTTAGCAATATTAAATATCTATGCACCCAATACCAGAGCACCTAAATACATTGAGGAAATACTGACAACATTGAAAAATGAGATTGATTATTCCACAATAATAGTGTGAGACTTCAACACTACCCTTTCAGTTATGGATAGATCATCCAGAAAAACGCTCAGTAAAGATGCAGAAAATCTTATTGCAACAATCAACCAACTTGATCTTATTGACATATACAGATCTTTCCATCCATCAGCAGATAAATACATCTTTTTCTCCAATGCACATGGAACATTCTCCAGAATAGACCATGTGTTAGGTCATAGAACAGTTCTCTATAAAATCCAAACCACTAATTTACTGCAAAATATCTTCTCGGACCTTAGAGCTATAAAAGGTGAAATCCATAATGGAAAATTCATAGGTAGAAATTCAGATTTGTGGAAACTGAACAACACTTTGCTGATAAAGCCTTGGGTTATAGAAGAAATTAAAGGCGAAATAAAGAAATTGGTGGATTCAAACGAGAAAGAAAATACATCCTACCAGAATTTATGGTATACAGCAAAATCAGTGCTAGACGTCAGTTTATCTCTATAAATGCACACATCTGGAAAGAAGAAAGGGCCCATATTGAAGAATTAACCTCACAGCTTAAACAAGTAGAAAGAGAGGATTCCCTCAGCCACCAGAAGAAAACAGGTTATAAGGATTAGAGCAGAACCAAATGAACTAGAGAATAGAAAAACAATTGAAAAAATTAATAAAACTGAAAGCAGGTTCTTTGAAAAGATCAACAAAATTGATAAATCATTGGCTAAGCTTACGAAAGAAAAACAGCAGAAGATAAAATAATCCAACTATACAGGAATGTACATTTTCCCTCAGTCATAATAAAAAAAAAGAAAGATAATTAAATAAGCAGGAGTTTGAACCAGGTTAAAACAAAAAAAAGAAAGAAAGAAAGAAATGAGTTGGGAAATGTTACAACAGACCCAGATGAAATAAAAAAATATCATAACAGAATATTATGCAAGGCTCTACTCTAACAGATTTGAAAACCTAGTGGAAATGGAAAAATTTCTAGATTCATATGACTCACCAAGATTATCACAAGGAGAAATAAATCAACTTAATAAATCTATCACAAAGGAAGAGATTGAAAAATTCATAAAAAATCTACCAACCAAAAAAAGTCCTGGCCCCGATGGCTTCACCGGAGAATTCTACCAAACTTTTAGAGAAGAATTAACTCCAATACTATTGAGACTATTTCACACCATAGAAAGAGATGGAATACTTCGAAATTCATTCTATGAAGTCAGCAGAACCCGGATAGCCAAACTAGGGAAACATCCTACAAAAAGAAAATTACAGACTAACATCACTCATGAACCTAGATGCAAAAATCTTCAATAAAATTCTAGTCAATAGAATTCAACAGCGTATTAAAAAAAAATCATCATAATCAATTTGGTTTCATTGCAGAGATGCAAGGCTGGTTCAACACCAGAAAAACAATTAATGTAATCAACCACATAATAACCCAAAAGATAAAAATCACCTGATTTTGTCAACTGATGCAGAAAAGGCGTTTGACAAAGTTCAACACCCATTCATGCTTAAAACTCTCAGAAAAATAGGAATAGAGGGGAAATTCCTTAATGTAATCATTAGCATCTATGCAAAGCCAATGCTTTCATCATCCTGAGTGGTGAAAGACTGAAAGAATTCCCTTTGAGAACTGGAAGTAGATAAGGATACCCGCTCTCAATATTTCTATTCAACATTGTGCTAGAAGTTCTAGCCAGAGCAATTAGATAAGTCAAGGAAATAAAGGGCATATGTATTGGCAATGAAGAAGTAAAGATTTCTCTCTTTGCAGATGGTGTGATTGCTTATACAGAAAATCCAAAGAAATCCATAAGTAAGCTATTGGAGCTAATAGAAGAGTTCAGCAAAGCATGAGGATACAAGATAAACATAACTAAATCAATAGGGTTCCTTTATACAGCAGTGAGGTTATTAAAGAAGAAATCACCAAATCAATTCCATGTACTATAGCAAGGAAGAGGATAAAATACCTGGAAATAAATCTAACTAGAGAAATAAGAGATCTTTACAAAGAGAACTACAAGACCCTACTACAAGAAACTGGGAGAGACTTACATAAGTGGAGCGATCTGCTCTGCTCATGGATAGGAAGACTCAATATTGTGAAAATGTCTATTTTGCCCCAAGGAATCTACTTATGTAATGCAATCCCAACAGAACTTCCAGTGACATTTCTTAATGAGATGGAGAAACAAATCATCAGCTTTGTTTGCAAAGGGAAGAAGCTCCGGATTAGTAAAGCACTACTGAAGAAGAAGACCACACTAGGAGGCCTCTGGCTACCTGACTTTAGAACCTATTACACTGCCACCGTTGTCAAAACAGCCTGGTACTGGTACAAAAATAGACGTATAGACGAACAGAACAAAGTAGAGACCCCAGAGATGCTACCATCATCCTATGAACAGATGATATTTGACAAAGGCCCTAAGATTTTAAACTGGGGTGAAAACAGTCTCTTTAACAAATGGTGCTGGCAAAATCGGATATCCATCTGCAAAAAATTGAAAGAAGACCCTTATCTTACACCTTATACAAAAAATCAACTCAAATTGGATAAAAGACCTAAATATAAAATTTACAAATATAAGGCTCATCAAAGATAAAATAGGGTCAACAGTGGAAGTTTTAATACACAATATAGACAGACTTCAAAATATGACAAACAAAGCACATTCATCAGAAGAGAAAATTGATAAACGGAAATTAATAGGAGTCAAACACTTCTGCTCATCCAAAGACTTCATCAAAAGAATTAAAAGACCACCTACAAAATGGGGAGAAAATATTTGGCAACTTGATGTCAGACCAACCCCTGATCTCCATAATCTATAAGGTACTACAAGATATTAATAAGAAAAACATAAATCATCTAATAAGTGATGGGCAAAGGAGATAGACAGACAATTCTCTAAAGAGGAGATCCAGGCAGCCAAAAAACACATGTGGACATGCTCACGATCAATCGCTATTAAAGAAATTCAAATCAAAATGACAATGAGATACCATCTCACCCCAACAAGGTTGGCCATGATCCAAAAAACACAAAACAACAAATGCTGGAGAGGCTGTGGAGAGACTGGAATTCTCCTACACTGTTGGTGGGATTGCAAATTGGTGCAACCTCTTTGGAAAGCAATCTGGCACTAACTTAAAATAATGGATATAGATAAACCATTTGACCCAGTAATTCCACTGCTTGATATGTACCCTACATAATCAAGGTCAGTCACGTAAACTGATACATGAACACGAATGTTTATTGCAGCAAAGTTCATAATAGCAAAAGGATGGAATCAACCCAGATGTCCAACAACAGAAGAATGGATAGGTAAACTATGGTATATATACTCAATGAAACACCATGCAATGATAAAGAACAATGATGATAGCAGGAAACATCTCTTAACCTGATTTCAATTGGATGACATTACGTTGAGTGAAAGTAGTCAGCAACAGAATGACAAATATCATATGAGATCCCTAAGATAAAAACTTAAAAGCAGACTCTTGTACGACAGAAAAGACTCTTTGACTTCTGCAAGGGTTAGGAAGGTGGGAGGGTGAGTGGCGAGGGATTAGATTAGATAGTTATTAGAAATTTGGTTGGGTGAAATTGGTGGCAGCACACATTAGTAAGAAGATCAATATTAATGAGACCTTAACGCAACTTGTGTACTCCTCCCATCTTAACCCAATATTGCAAGGACAGAGTATGTACATTTTCATTGAATCATAATAATAGTAAAAAAAGAAATGCTACAACGAGAGGGCAGAATTCTAAAACATCAAAAGAGAAAAGCACAGAGCTTTAGGAATGGGGAAACACACCCCCTTCCCATACTCTGTTGATAAATCTGACTGTTTATTATTAAAAGATGGGAGTGTTTACACTCACTGCTACAGTTAGAAGGAGGTCATAATAGTGCTATCCCCTGTGCCTGTTGGTAAAACCGGAAAAATAAAAGAACCTAGTGAAGAAAACAAACAAACAACCAAAATCAAAAGACACATTACACTGGGAAAATCTGCTGCGAAGGACCTCTTCAAGGTATTCAAAAGTAAGGATGTCACCTTGAAGACTAAAAAGCATCTGACCCAAGCAATGGTATTTTCAACTGCCTTACATACACGTGAAATCTGGACCATGAATAAAGAAGACAGGATGGATGCCTTTCTAGGGGAAGAATGTTGAATAAACTTTGACTTCCAAACGAACAGATCTGTTCTGGAAGAAGTACAACCAGAGTGCTCCTTCAAAGCAAAGATGGCAAGACTGTATCTTACATTCTTTGGACACGTTAGGAAAGATCAGTCCCCGGAGAAGGACATCATGCTTGGTAGAGTGGAGGATCAGCAAAAAAGAGGAAGACCTTCAATGAAATGATAGACACAGTGGCTGCAACAATAGGCTTAAGCATGAAAACGATTGTGGACATGGTGCAAGAACGGGCAATGTTTCTTTCTGTTGTTCATAGGGTCACTATGAGACGGAATCAACTCGACGGCACCTAACAACAACATCTACTAAGTCTCACAAAATGATATCTCTATCCTAGACTTACCCCAGTACCTGTATATCAGTAGACTTCCTGATTCAACTGCTTACTCATCATCACTATTGGTATCTGATTAGGGATCACAAGCTGAACAAATCAAAAGCTGAGCTTCTAACCACCCTGTCAAACTACTTCTCCTGCTGTTTTGGTCTCAGTCGAAGTAAACACCACCAGCAACTTGCTCAGGATAAGGACCTGATGGTCAAAACCAGTGCTCTTTTGTTCACACACTTTTTTTCCAATTCATCAAGCATTATATCACCTCACTTCCTAGAACAGATCAAGATTTCACCACTTAAAACCATTACACTTTTATCCCATCATTTATCATTTGGATTATTTCAGGAAATTCATCACTAACCTGTAACATTAGCTCTTCCAGTTTACCTTCCACACAGTGTTTGTTGCTACTGTCTAAGCTATTAATGCAAACGTACAGTGATCCTTTTACAAAGTAAATCAGATAAAACTATGATGACTTTCAAGGTCACAATGGGTCAAAGCCAAAGTCATTTTGATAAGGCCTGCCATGGTCTGATTTCCATTTGTCCTCTCAGCTCATTTCTTCCCATTATTTTCATTCTCACATTTGTGGAGAAGTTTCATTTTCTTTAGACACAAAAGCACAATCCCTCTGTAAGGGCTTTTCACTTGCTCTCCTCTCTGTCCAGTTACTCCTCCCCTAGACATCACCTGAGTCACGCCTTACTGCAAATCTCAGTTCAGTTGTCCTCATATCAATGAAACTTTCCCTTATAAACCTTTATTATGTAAACATCCACACCTATCTACTTCTCACAGAACATGCTCCACTCCTCTAATCATAATTGCTTTATTTTTTCCATGAACTTGTCAGTATCCGCCAAATTACACAATTAGCTTTTTAACCTTTTTATAGTTACTACCTTTTCATCTCCTCTAACATAGATATCAAATGTATGGGGACAGGTACATTTGTTTCACAATGTCACCACTCTAGACAAAATAGCTGCTTCATAATTTTTGGTCTAACAAATGCATATTATAATTCTAAGTCTATAAAGGATAGATAAAGCATGGCAAGGTTGTGAGAGTGTCTTCAGCTAGATTCCAGAAGGAAGTATGGTAAGAAATGGTAACATATAAATCAATTTATCACACAACACAACAAATTTCAAGTCCAGGACCAGGCAGGGAGTCAGAACAATGAGAAAACCTCTGGAGAAGAGCTCTCATCACCTGCTATCACAGGTGAAGAGTGCTACCTGTTAGATGCACAGCACAAGGCACTGGAGCGAGAGTAAGGTATTGGAAATTCTTAAGTTATTCTCACATGTTTTTCTAATTGATTAAGCTTATTAATGAAAGATTGGACCAGACGTGATGCTGCTACCCATTTTACAGTAAATATTCTGGAAAACTTTTATTTCAAAACCTACTGTCTATGAAAAATGCCATGAAAATTACACACATTTTACTCTCAATTCAGGGTGGCTTCAAGATGGAGGTGAGACAATACTTGATGCTGCAAATGTCTACACTTCTCTGAAATTTGGTCTCACTATTTTTGGAGACACCTGAGTAGCAAAAAAGAGTTACATCAATGTAACTAAATTTATCTTTCCGGGTTTTCCTGTGCCCTTCTAGGCTAGAGAGAAACATTTTCCCTTACACTTTTTAAGAGTATTTTAACTGTCTTATAGTGCCATGACTTTGGAATTGTATCAACTTTCATTCAGAAGAAAGATCATATTCTGGTATGACCAGGAAAATGCTATTTAAGGAATAGGTAGCATCTAGAGATTCAGGAAAACTTTGAGATGGTTTGTCCTATTTCCGATGGCAAAAAGGAGAACAGAGAGGACGAGGACTTCATGTGTACTTTCTTCATTTCACAAAGGTATAAGATGTGAACCAGGTTCACCATGCCCTGGCTTTCTCATCTTTTCTGTCTCTTCCAAGCACTTACCTGCTGCATGGCACAGAGATTCCACTCTGTCAAACCATACTTTTCTATGTTCATCCATGGGTAGACTCTCTTCCCAAGGCTGATATAAAAACAATCGTTAGAGACATGTCACAATACCGTCTGCAGTATGTTATCAGGAGGCCCAAGGCTTGGGGAAGCATGTCATGTTTAGTGGATTGGAGGGTCAGTGAAAAGAGGGAAGACCCTCAACAAGATGTGGTAATTGAGTCCTGCACTAATGAGATCAAATATACCAACTATTGTGAGAATGCCACAGGAACAGGCAGCATTTCATTTTGTTTTACTTAGTGTTGCTGTGAGTTGGAACCTATGTACTAACACTTGGAAATCCTGGTAGCTTGTAGGTTAAATGCTATAGCTGCTAATAAACAGGTTGGTAGTTCAAATCTCCCAGTTGCTCCTTGAAAATTCTACAGGGCTGATCTACTCTGACCTCTAGGGTTGTTATGAGTTGGAGCCGACTCGGTGGCAGTGGATTTGTTTTTTTTACTGACACTTACCAAAAGCAGTAATGACATCTTTAGACCTAACTTCTAGTTTGCAGAAGCTGGGACTATAGAAACAAGTTTTCTAACACCACAAGTTAATAATATGATAAATACAGAATAATAGTTTGTTTGAATTTTATGTCATGAGGTCTTCCTCTAGCAAGAGATAAAAATCTTTTATGCATCTTTTGACCATTTGCATGTGGACTGATCTTAGAAAATAATCATTGACTTGCTTAGAAATAATAATAAAATGTGAGCTCCTGAGAGAATAAATTCATCCTGATAAGATTTATGCTGAAGTACTGTAATGTATTGAGTTGTGTACCTTTCTACCCTCTCCTCAAATGCTGAGATCTAAAGGCTGTGCTTGTAAATTTTACCTTGTTTACAAATAGAGGTTACCTTTTATTTTTTTAATGCATCAGTTGCAGAATGCAGAGGAGCCTAAACCTAACAATTTCTGAGCTATAAAAGGCTGAAATAGACACAGACACACAAAAGAAGAAGATGGCAGGTAATGGATCTAAGGAACTAGGTACATCAAGAACATCTAGGTACACCAGCAACTATCCTGGTGGCAAAGTGATCAAGAGTCATGGTTGCTAACCAAAATTCAGCAGTTCAAATCCGAAAGGTTTTTTTTTAGAAACTCTATTGAGCAGTTCTGTTCTGTCCTATTCAGTTGCTAAGAGTTGGAACTGGCTTGATGGAAATGGGTTTGACTTCTTGGGAAACCCTGATGATGTAGTGGTTAAGTGCTATGGATTATAACCAGAAGGTCAGCAGTTCAAATCCACCAGGAACAACATGGAATGTCTACGGGAGCAGTTCTACTCTGTCCTGCAGGGTTGCTATGAGTCAGAATTAACTTGAAGACATTGAGTCTAGAAGGTGACATAGAAATGGAAGTACTGTCCTCTAGAGTCATGACCATATTTCAATATCTAGCCTTATGACCTGTAATATTTATGTTACAGCAGAACATTTATAAACCAAGACAAGATTGTAGGAACCAAATGTCATGTCTACAAAATGTTCAGCAAAATAGTAACATTTAAGCAACTAGTATGATAGTAGAAATCAAGGAGAACAAGACCAAAATTTAGTCATTCTCTTGCTCTAACCCATCATATCAGTGAATTGTGTTATGCTGAAATCCATTTTTTCAGCCACTGCATCAAGCCATCTTGTTGAAGATCTTCATCTCTTTCATTGGCCCCTATTTTACCAAACATGGTGTCTTCCTTGAGCAAGAGATAGAAGGAGGTTCTACTCTCTAGAAAATTCTAATTCAAAATGTAAGATGAGTAGCAGAGGAGGGTATCAGACACAGTTTCAGAAAAAAAAAAAAAGGATTTGATGAACAGAAAATAAAAGCAGCCCTGGTGGACTAAGGGCCTCACCTGGCTGCAGATCCTGAACAAGGCCAGCTTATACTTGTTCCCTGGCTTTCTCAGGTTCATCTCTAGCTGTCTACAATTAAAGTTGGACACTCCAATGGTCTTTACCAGCCCTACATTCTTACATTTTTCCAGGGCCTGTGTAGGAAGGGATTGTGAGGAAGAATTTGTACGATTTGGCCATTGAACAAATAAGAGATAGAGCAATATTAATGAAAACAAATGTTTAGAAATGATGATGAAACTAAATGGCATTGATTGTCATGAAGGGCAAAAGTAATATAGGCAAAACTGCATTAAGACAGTGACAACAAAAGTAAAATTAGTGTTTCATACATCATGCACAAAACTGATTCAAAATGATCAAAGGCCCAAATAGAAAATTTGAAGAAACAATCAAGATCATGGAGGAAAAAATAGGGACAGTGGGAGCCCTAATACATGGCATGAAAAGACTACAAGATATTACTAACAATGTACAAACAACAGAAGAAAAAACAGATAACTGGTAACTCCTAAAAATTAAATATACTTATTCTCATCTAAAGACTGCACCAAAAGATTAAAAGGACTACCTACAAAATGGGAAAGAATTTTTGGTTACTACAAATCTGATCGGTGTCTAATCTGCATAATTTACAAGATACTGAAAAACCTCAACAGGAAAAAGACAAATAATCCAATTAAAAGTTGGGCAAAGAATATGAATGGGTGCATGAGGAATGCTCACAATCATTAGCCATCAGAGAAATCCAAATCAAAACTACAGTGAGATGCTATCTGTCCACAACAAGGTTAGTATTAATCCAAAAAACACAAAATGAAAAATGTTGGAGAGGTTATGGAGAGACTGGAACTCTTCTACACTGCTATGGCAATGTAAAATGGTACAACCACTTTAGAAACTGATTTGCACTTTTAAAAAAAAGCTAGAAATAGAAATACCATATGATCCAACTATCAAGCTTCTGGGAAAACATCCTAAAGAAATAAGGGCTGTCGCATGAGTAGACACATGCATACCAATGTTTATTGCAACACTGTCCACGATAGCAAAAAGAAGGAATTAACCTAGGTGTCAACAGAGGAATAGATAAACAAAATTTGACATATTCACCAGTGGAATATTATGCAATATTAAAGCTCCATGATGATCTTATGCAACATCTCATAACATGGAATTATTTGGAAGACATTACACTGAGTGAACTTAGTTGTAAAAAGGCAAAGACTATATGAGACCATTATCTAACTACTATCAGGCTTAAGAAAAGGTTTAAGGACAGAAGAAAATAATCTTTTATGATTACAAGGGTGTGGAGGGAGGAGGAGTGGTATTCACAGATTAGACAGTAGATAGGAATTGGGTTAGGTGTAGGGAGTGACAGCATGCAGTAGAAGGGAGGTTAGCACAACTGGACTACACCAAAAGCTGAAGGTTTTTCTAAATACAACACAACATTTTGAAGAACAGAGTAGCAGGGACACGGGCCTGGGGACCATAGTTTGAGGAGACATCTAGGTTAATTGGCATAACTTTTTTTTAATGAAGAAGATATTCTTCTTCACCCTTCAGTGAGTGGTATCTGGGGTTATAAAAGCTAGCAAGCTTCCATCTATGTAGCATCAGTTAGTAGCAGTCTGCTTGGGGCAGAGGAGAATGAAGGACATCAAAGACATGAGGAAACTATGAGTCCAGGACAGAAGGTGCCGTGTGATCCAGAGACTACATCAGCAAGAGATCAGAAAAACTAGGTGGTGCCTAGCCACCATTAATAACTGTCCTGTCGGGAAAAACAACTTAAAGTTCCTGATTCAGAAGGAGAAAAAAAGTGCACAGAACTAGAACTCAATTAAAAGACCATAGCTGATTGTCCTCAGGATGCCCTGAAGACATAGCCCAAGACTCTCTTTTAGCCCAGGGATGAAACCAGTATGGAAGCCCACTCTTCAGATAAAGATTGGACCAGATTATAAGACATCAAGTGATGTTGGTGAAGAATATAACTCTTGACTTAAATACATACATGAGGCTGTTTGAACAGCTCTGTCTGGAGGCAAGGTGAGAGGGTGGAGGGTGACAGGAGTTGGTTGAATGGATACAGGAGGTCCAGGGTGGAAAGGAGAAATGTGCTGTCACGGTGGGAACAGGGAGCACAGTCTGAGTTGCATAGTGGTGTGTGTACAAGGTTTCATATAGCAAATTGATTTACATGATAAACCTTCACTCAAAGTACAATAAAATGTTTTTAAAAAAGAGTGAGAATTAGTTAAATTAAAATAATCCAACACAAAGAGAAGTTGAGAGACTTCATACCCACCAAAATACTAACGGGAGTTCTACAGATGAAGTGAGAAGACACTAGAAAGAAATTCAAAACTATGCGTAAAAGAAAGATCCTAATGAAGGGAATTGCATGATCACACATAAAGGCTCATAATAAGGTATTCATGTTTAATTATTGTAACCACTTGACCTTTATACTTTAACATGAATATAAAGCAAAAATAAAAGTAAGTTACAGTGTACATGAAATATAGACACATAGTAAGAACAACAACATGAAGTTGGAAAGTAATTCTACAGGTATACAGTTTCTCATTACTGAAGTTAAGTTGCTATTAACTTATCAGAAACCAAACAACCAAACTTGTTGTTGTTGAGTGGACTCTGTCACTATATTATAAGATAGAGTAGAACCACCCCATAACATTTCCAAGTATAAATCCTTATGAGAGCCGACTGCCATATCTTTCTCCGATTGAGAAGCTGGTGTGTTTGAACTGCCAACCTTTCCATTAGCAACTGAACTGACATCACCATCGCATGCCAAGTCTCCCACCAGCATACCACAGGGTGTTAGAAATTCCACATGGTAGGTATGATGTTCAGGGTTACCACTAAGAAAATACTTCAAAAAAATTAAAAGGAAAACCAAATGTCTCACTACAATAAACCAACAATAAACAGAAGGAAGCAGTAGTAGCAGACAAATACAAAGGAGGCTTAAGACACTCAAAATACAAATACTAAAATGACAGAAGTCATTTTTCTTGTTAATTACATTGAATAGTCATGACTAAATGTTCCAATCAAAAGAAAGAAAGTGGAAGAATGAATAAGAACATGGTCTATTTTCGGCCACAGTGGTGCCATAGACAGAAGCACCATGCTGTGCCTCCACGGCAAAGACTCCGAAACCTAAGTAAAACAGAGACAAAAGTCAATCTTGGATCCTCAAGCATCAAATGAAGAGATAAATAAATCAGCTGGACAACAAATGGGATAGGGAACTGACAGCAGAGAGCAAGAAAAGGCACTATTAACTAACCCAGCTCAGATTCTCTCCTTGAACTCCTGTCAAAGATCAGTAGCCAGAGAGCACTAGAATGCAAATACACAGAAATCTCAGCAGAAGACAAAGCACTTGTTAACCAGCAAGACACATTTTCCGACTCCACATCTATCCCCTGCTCCTGTACCTCAAAGTAGTCCCGACTAGATGTGTTGGCTCAACCAGCCAGGAAGTGCAGCTTTTCTTGTAGTTTGGATTTACTCCACCTACATCGGAGATCAGCAGACAGGAAATACTGGAAAGTACTTTCAAGAGCTCCAGGCAGGCATATCACTTGGTAACCAACAAAGTATGCTTTGCTAACTTCACCCTTTCCAACCACATTCCGCACCCCTCAAGTTTCCTCTGCTTCTTGTCAGCTGCAGTCTCTTGAGTGGGAAGAAATTCCTTGGACCCCAGCAAACTGCTTGGATTCACACCCGCCCTCCTCTGGCAGGCTTTCTGAGTACTATTTGTCTGTAGCTGGTATTTCCTTTTTCTGTTTATTTCAGTTTCATCTGTGCCTCCCACCACCTCCCCTTGCCTCTTTCGAACCCCAGGAAGCATATGTCATTTTTGAATCTTCTTTAAAGGCTGTGAAGCATCACTCAACGAGGAACCATCCCCCAGCGCATAATACCATGCTAGTGGAATCCTCTGAGGTTTGGGATGTGTGTAGGTGTGGTGTGGTGTGGTGTGGTGTGGTGTGCTGTGCTGTGCTGTGCTGTGGTGTGTGGTGTGGTGTGGTGTGTGGTGTGGTGTGTGGTGTGGTGTGGTGTGGTGTGTGGTGCAGTGTGGTGTGGTGTGGTGTGTGGTGTGATGTGTGGTGTGGTGTGTGGTGTGATGTGTTATGGTAGGGGAGGAGGACTTGTTTTCTTCTGTGTTTCTTTGTTGTGTTTTGTTTTGTCTGTTTCTTTTTTCATTTGGGGGCTTGGGACTCCCTTCTAGCTGAGTTGTGCTGCAAGGCTTAGGACTCATGTCCCAAGTCTGGGCATCTGCATTGGTGGGATCCATGCGGTACTCTTTCTTTCTTTCGTCCTCTCCCTCCTTCCTTCCCGCCTTCCCTCCCTCCTTGTTTCCTTCCTTCCTTCCCTCCTTCCTTCCTTTCTTTCTTCCTTCCTTCCTTTCTTTCTTCCTTCCTTCCTTCCTTCCCTCCTTCCCTCCTTCCTTTTTTCCTTCCTTCCCTTCTTCCTCCCTTCCTCCCTCCCTCCTGCCCTCCTCCCTCTTTCCCTCCTGATTTTCCTCCCTCTTTCCTTCCTTCTTTCTCTTTCTCCTTCATTTCTTCTCTCTCTTTCTCTCTTCCTCCCTCCATCCCTCCCTTATTTACCTTCTTCCCTCTTTCCTTCTCTCTATCTGTCTTTCTCTTTCTCTCTCTGTGCTCTATTCCTCTCTCCTTTCCTCCCTTTTTCCTTCCCTTCCTCTTTTCTTTCCTCCCTCCTTCCCTCCCTTTTTTCTTCCCTTTTCCCTTCCTCCCTTCCTTTTCCTTTATTCTCTCTTTTTCCTTCCTGTCTTTCCCAGTTATCCTCTCTCTATACTCATTTCCTTTTCCTGTCTACCTGACACTGTGTAAAATCTACATTGCTTCCAGCTAGGCCATACAATGCAGCATGGGAGAAAATTCAATGGTCTTTGCAGCAGTGCTAGTGGGACCCACAGAAGACTTAATTTTTGCTTTTCCAAATTTTTAGCTACCATTTCTCTCTGTCTCTTTTTTTAACTTTTTTTCCTCCAATTCTCAGTTTCTTTATTTTTTATTTTTTTATTTAACGTGACTGAGTGAAAATGTACATATCCGTATAAATTTACAATTCCGTTTCTTATCTCCTCTCTCCAGTTACAAAGTCCTTAGCACTCTTCTTTGTTTTGTTTGTTTTTGAATCCTGTTTCTCTCCTCCCCTCTTTCCTGTATACATCTTGACTCAACACTTCACATCTTTCCTGCTCTTTTCAAACTACCTGCACTGTGTGGTGAAAATCACACATCTTAGCAGCATAGTTGGAGCCTAATGGACACTGCTTAGCACTGAATCTCGGCCAAACTATAGAACCCAGTATGTGCCATAATTAAGTCATCTCAGACCTCCCCTCTCAGCTGGACCTGCTCTGCTGCAGCATAGCTTTGCAATGGACCTTGTGCACTGAACAAAGAGATAAAAAAAATGTTACACCTGTATCAAGCAAACAAAAAAGAATGTATAGTCCATCTGCTTTAACATAACCAAATGAAACAAAAAGCAGGATGAAACAGATCTACAATTAATAATTCAATCCTTCAATGCTATGAATATTACAGGTTTGAATGTCTTGTCAGGAAATTTTAGTATCCCTTCTTCTACTGGAAAGTTGTCTGTTGTTTTATTATGAAAACCTACTAAAGCCATCCTGTCCTTTGTTTGTTTAAAAATGTTTTGGTAGTGTCTGCTATACTTAGATGTTCAGTAGATATTTTGTTTTCTTATTGATTGTAGATCTGCTGGTGCAGCAGGGCATGTCATAAAATTGGATGAAACTGGAAGATGTTATGCTGAGTGTAATGAGTTAATCACAGAGAGACAGGTGTTGTGTGAGACAACTACTATGAAAATTCATGAGAAGGTTCACACATAGAAACAGTCATTGATGGTTACCAGAGAGGACAAAGGTATGGGTGGAAAGACATTAAATAGACAGTAATGTTAACTTTGATGAAGCTAAGACAGCGCAGACTACTGGGGAAGCCAGCACAACTTGTACAGGGAAAGGTCATGGAAATTCCATAGATGCATCTAAACTCCCTGAGGGAAGAGACTAAATTAATGAGTTGAATTCTGTGGGGATCATGGTCTCAGGGAACATCTAGTCAGCTGGCATAACACAGTCTATAAAGAAAATATTCTACTTTGGTGAGTAGCATCGGGGATCTTAAAAGCCTGAGTGCAGCCTTCTTGGACAACCCCAGTCATCTTACTGCTTCAGGAACAATGAAATATGAAGAAAACTAAAGAAAAAAAGGAAAAGATAAATCCGAAGGACTAAAGGACTACATCTACAATGCTGTCCAGCAGATTGCATCCATTAAAGCTATCTAGTGCCTGGCTTGTACCACTGACTGCTCTGACCGGGTTTCACGGCAGAGCGTCCCAGATAGAGATGGAGAAAAATGTAGAACAGAATACTAACTCAAAAGAAAGGCCAGACGTACTAGCCTGCAAGAGACTGGAGAAGCCATTAGAGTGTAGATCTCAGATACCTTTTGATCTCAGTAATAAAGTCCCTCTTAAGGTTTGTCCTCTAAACAAAGATTAAACTGACCCATAAAACAAAAGGAGACTAAAAGTGTACACTAGCCCAGGTGCAGAGTCTAAAAGTCAGGAAAGGACTGGAAAGTTGATAATACGGAACCCAAGATTGAGAAGGGAGATGTTGACCTGTTGTAGAGTTGTTAAATGACATCATAAAACAATTCACACACTGTTTAATGAAAAACTGATTTGTTCTGTAAACCTTTATTTAAAGTACAACTGAAAAAATAAAGATCTAAGAATATGCTATTTACAAAAGTCACACTTTAACTCAAGAACACAAGTGAGTAGAAAGTAAAAGAATAGAAAAAAATTATTCCAAGGAAATGACAGCCAAGGACAGCTGGAGTGATAACTTCTTATCAGGAAAATTGAACTTCAAGAAGTATCTTCTGGAAGTGACAAACATAGTTGTTATACAGTGATAACAGGGTCAATTCATCAAGATTTAACAATCATACACATATATGCAGTCAACTTCAGAGCATCTGAACATATATAGCAAACACTGGAAGAACTGAAAGGAGAAATAAATAGTACTAAAATAATAGAGACTTCAATATGCTACTTCTTTTTTGGAAAGAACTTAAGAAAGAAAATTAACAGGGAAAGAGAGGACCTGAATGATCGTATAAGCCAAGTACACTTACCAGACATATGTAGAACTGTTCACAAAACAATAGCACACAGTACACATTCTGCTTTACTACACGTGGATCTTTCTCCAGGATATCTCACATGTTAGGTCTCTGTCAAGGACTGAATTGTGTTCTCCCCCAAATCTGTAGCAATTTGGCTAGGCCATAATTCCTGGTATTGTGTGATGTTTCACCATGTTGGAATTCCTGCCTAACCCAGGTGGTGTAGCGATTAAGTGGCACAACTGCTAACCAACGTGTTGGCAATTCAAATCCACCAGGCACTCCTTGAAAACTCTGTGGGGGCAGTTCTTATCTGTCCTGTAGGACCACTATGAGTCAGAATCAACTCAACAGCACTGGGTTTTGTTTGGTATAACATTAATGAAGGTGGTTGGGTGGCAGTTGTGTTGGTGGGACAGGATTCAGTGTGTAAGTTTATTTTGTACCTTGAAGTGGTCTCTTGAGATATAAAGGATACAATGTAGCAGAGGCATTTGGGGATCTCATAACATCAGGAAATAAATCAGTGCCTAGAGTTGAACACATCCCTAGGAAAAGATTTGGGGTTCATGAATCTCAGACGCTTCCAGTCTAGGGGAAGATTGACAACAAAGACCTTCCTCCAGTTCTGACAGAGAAAGCCTTCCCTTTGAGCTGACACCCTAAATTTGGACTTTTAGATTTCTGGACTGTGACCAATAAATTTTTTCTTTTTACATTTATGGTATTTCTGTTAAAGCAGCACTTGATAACTAAAAGAGACACAAAGCAAATGATGACAACTTTGAAAATATTGAAATTATGCAAAGTAGTTTCTTGGGCTGCAACACAATGAAGCCAGAAGTCAATAAAAAGGAAAAGCTGCAAAATGTACAAATACGGAATTTAATCAACACATTATTGATCTACCACTAGGTCAAGGAGGAAGTCAAAAGAGAGCTGGCATTTTTTTTTACAGTCAAATGAAAATGAAAATGAAAACCCAACTTACCAAAATGTGTGAGATGCAGCAACCACAATATTCAAAGGGAAACTAGTACAACATACATACATGTAGAGAAAAGGAAAAATCTCAGATCAATAGACTACCTCATCAACTTCAGGAACCAGAAGAGAAGAGCTAAGTGTAAACCTACCAGAAGAAAGGAAATAAAAAGATCAGAGCTGAAATAAATGTAACTGAATACAGAGAAACAATAGAGAATCAATAAATCCAGAAGCAGCTTCTTTGAAAAGATCAATGAATGATAGTTTCACTATCTTTTTGAAGTAGATTCTCTGAAAAGATAACGAAAATATGACAAACTACTAGCTAGACTGACAAAAGAAAAAAGAGATGCAAAAAGCCCAAATGAGAAAAGAAAGAGAAGACAGTAAAATTGGCCCAGTAGAGGAGTAACTGAAGTCATCCTCTGATCCCCTTAACAATTGACACCCAGAAAAATAACTTAACAGACTTAGTGTGGCATTCTAGGCACCATAAACACCAGGGGGAAAGCTGGGAGAATGAGCTGACCAACAGAGAGGTGAGATGGGTACAGAGTTGCCTCTAAAGGATGGATGAAACTGAAGGGAATCTGAACCCTGCAGGAGTACCCTCTTCACCAGCACTGTGAACAAAGCCATGTTTGGAGGGCATCGTTAAACGGCCCAGCAGACAAGCCAAGCTTCAAGTAGTCAGGCCTACAGAATTGCAGCAGTCTTTCATTTGAGCATCAAAAGATAAGTTCTTGTGTGTGCAGGCACATCAAAACTTTTCCTTTGGGGCACAACCTATGTCTCACTCTCCAGCACTTCCCCCATCTTCTCTATGCCAGCCAGGCACCCAATTCTGACACCGTACCTCTGCCAGACATGGCAAATCATTGTGTGTGAGCTGAGCTATTCTTTCACACTCATAATGAGAGTACTTTAACAAAGAGGATAAAAGTTAAGAAGTCTTCCAGCACCACTGATTCAGGAACTCAGGACAGAAACAGGCAGTTTCCCTAGGCACAGGGTGCCAGCCCCTCACTTTTCTCAACGTAGCCTCCTCCCTGTCTTGGCATGGACCCCAGTCTTTCTCAGCAAGCAGCCAGCAACGTGACCCCACACTAATCAACATTCCCCAGGAGGCAGTATAGTGTACACACACACACACACACACACACACACACACACACACACCCCACACACACACATTAAATAAACTACAACCATTTTCTGACGGTTCAGATCCAACAGTCTATGTCGAATCATTTGAAGAAGTAGACCTCCATAGCTTCAGAAAACTCCGCAGAACAAAGAATCAAAATATATCCTGAAATTACCAGAGGTAGGATATATGTGTTTCATCAGATGGAGAAATTTTCTGTCATTATTTCTTCACATATTCTTTGTTCTTTCTCTCTTTCAACATTTTCTGGAATTCCAGGATGTATTTCTTAAGACTATTGATGTTGTCCTATGATTTCTGCTTAACTGTTTTCAGCATTCTGGAGCTTTTGTTCTCATTGGTGTTCAGCCTTTGTATTTTTGTTGTCGTTGCTGTTTGTTTGTTTTACTGTTCTGTCCTCTAACCCACTGATTCTTTCTTCTGCCTTATTAAATCTTTCTAAAATAGTCCTCTATGTTTGTCTTTTCAGTTATTTTCCCTTTCCATTGCACTATTTCTTTTTGGTTACTTTTTATCTCTTTATATGAAACCTCATTTTGTTCTTGCACTATTTTCCTTATTTCTTTTACACTGCTGTCTGTTTTCCCTTACCATTTTAATTGTGTTTAACATTGTTATGTTATTCATCCTTTTTATTTTCATTATTGAAACTTCTATAGATACAGTTTCATATCCTTCAACATATTCGTTAGCATGAGCCGTTGTCTCTCTTATCTTTGCATGTCATTTTTTCTTGTTGTTGTTGTTAGGCTCTGTTTTATTACTGTTATTGTTGTACTTTAAAAGAAGATTTATGAAACAAACTAGTTTCTCATTAAACAGTTACCTTGGTGGCGTAGTGGGTTAAGTGCTATGTCTGTTAACTAAAATGTCAGCCATTCAAATCTGCCCTGCGCTCCTTGGAAACTCTACGGGGCAGTTCTGTTCTGGCCTCTAGGGTCACTATGAGTCATACCTGACTTGACGGCAGTGGGTTTTGAATTTTCATACATATTTTGTTATGACATTGATTGACAACCTCACAACATGTCAGTAGTCTCCTTTTTTGACTTTAGGTTTTCCATTATGAGATTTCTGTCCTCTGTTGTCATCTAGTCCTTTCCCACAGGCTGGTGTGCCCCTTTAGTCACATTTTGTTGTGAGCCTCTGTAATCCTTGAAAGGTGAAGCTGAGGAGTGACTTCAACACTGAGCTGAAAGACTATCTGGGGGCCATACTCTCAGAGTTTCTTCAGTCTCTGTTAGGCCAGGAAACCTGGTCTTTTTGAGAGTTAGAGTTTTTTTCCTATCTTTTCCTCCATTTCTGTCCAGGACTAGCACCAAATATTGTGATCCCTGTCTCAAAACAGTCACTGGCAGTAGCCTGGCAACATCTAGTTGTAGTTGACTCAGTCTGGTAGAAGCCATGGTAGATGTGGCTTATTAGTCTTTTGTCATGGGATGAATTGTGTCCCCAGAAAATATGTGTAGCCATGTGGCTGAGCCATGATTCCTGGTATTTTGTGGTTGTCCTCTCCTCCATTTTGTGGTTTTCCTATGCTGTATGTTAAAGGATTAGGGTTGGACTGTAAACCCCTTCATAGGATCACCTCCCTGCTCCACTGTAAAGGGAGTTTCGCTGGAGTATGGCTTGCCCCACCCTTAATCCTTCCATCCTACAAGAGATAAAATGAAAAAGAAGTAAGCAGAGAATTGGGAACTTCACATCATCCAGAAAGCAGCAGCGGGAGAAGAACGTGCCCTTGAGACCTGAGCTTCCTGTGCCGAGATGCTCCCTGGACAAAGACTAATACCAGACTTTCCTCCAGAGCTGACAAGGAGGAAAGCCTTCCCCTGGAGCAGACATCCTAAATTTGGACTTGTAGCCTACCTGACTGTATAAGAATAAACCTTCCATTGTGAAAGCCATCCACGCTGTGGTATTTCTGTTACAGCAGCCCTAGCTAACTAAAATATCTTTGGACTATTTTTTGCCTTTTATCTTTAGTTGTCTTCATTTTCCCTTTCTTCCAAAAGGGTGAGATCAGATAAGTATCTTAGGTGGTTGCTCACTGGCACTCTTATCCAAGGCACTACTTATCACAGTAGAATCAAGAACATTTATAAAATACATTATGTCAGCTGAGCTATGTATTCCCGGAGACCATGGTCCACACAACCCTCAGCCCAGTTATTCAGTCCCTCAGAGGTTTTGGATGTGTCCATGAAGCTTCCATGACCTGGCCTTCTGTGTGCTGAACACTAGTAACTTTGATGATGTTAACTTTGTCAGTTTTCCACAATAGTTGTGGATTTTGCCTATACTAATTTCTGCAACAAACTCTCAGAAAGGTGGAGCATTTTTCTTTTGCTGGATCTGCCACCTCAGTTCACAATAGCCATTGGTCCCTCACCAAGAGCTGAGAAGTAAAAGGCAGAAATAATGTTCCTGCTAGATGCCACTCATTGCTGATTCCTACCTGTCTACAGTTTCCTACTATTTTCTTTTGCTCCCCAGTTCAGAGTTCCACAAAGCAAGTTCACTGTTTCCTTTCTTTCTTTAAAGAAAGGTTGAAATGATGGTCTGTTCACACCACCATCTCCCCAGAACCCCCTGTGGCTATTCTCTTGTTTTTATATGACACTATTCAAGTTCAGGATCCTCCTTACTTTTTATGTTCTCTTTGACATAACACAAGGAAACCATATTTTCTACCATGGTCATTTATGTAGGTACAAGAGTTACAGCTTAGCATAATTTGGGGGAGGGAGGGCATAATTCAATATACAATGGCTTCCTATTATCAAAACACCTCTTGCTCATTCTACAGATGATGGGAAAATTTTCTCAATGAATGTGTAAAAGAAGTCAAAACATGAGCACTAAAATATGACATTCACAAGCAATGATGTTAAGGATAGTTGGCAAATAAACTGAAAATTTAGTGTAACTTATTTGCTCACAAGCTTTTGAAGTTGTTTCAGAAAAAGTCATTGTACTTTTGATGTCTAATCAATCCTTTTTGTTTTTCATATCGGGTAAGAACCTTCACTTCATAGCACAAATGTTTAGGGCCAGAACTAGACCTAGTGGATCAATCAAAACAGCTTATTACTCAGAGCTCAGCAAACACCAAGTATGTTAGTTAGCATGATGGCACTGTTCCAAAGTCTTGTAAGGTACTGTGATGGACATATATAATGACACTGAATGGAATACATTATAGTTTCACTGAGGAAGCTAAGGTTAAGGGCTCTGTATTATTCTAGCAAACTGTAAGCTAGTCTGTTCTCCTCTGGGGTGTGAGGAGTCACATACTTGCCATAAGATGTTCATTTTGAGCCATATACTTGCTTTTTCACTAGCTACAAATATAACTCAGGGTCAGAGGCTGGGTCTTGTAGGCGAGCACACTCAGTAAGGAAATATTGGGAGCTTGGCAACAGGGGAGGCTGCCTCTACAACAACTACTTCAAAATCCAGTCTCTTTACTTACTTTCATCCAATATCAATTTTTACATCATAATAAAAAAAATTGATGCCACATATTATGTACTAAATTTCATGTACCCCAGAAGATCAGAGAAAGAGAACTTTTATGTTCCTTCCTCTAGAAGCAAATCAACACAGCAAGAAATATTTCTTCCAAGCACATGGAATGGAATGTCTTTCAGTTACTTCAACCTTAGTTTGATTTATTTCATGAAGCTTTTGTTGCTGATGTGATACAGATTTTCTTCACTTTTGTTTTTATGTCACTCATTTTGGGATAGCAATTTAAATTTAGAAGGCGTTGTGGTTTTAAGTTAAAATTCCAATTGTGCACCGCAATAAGCAGAAAACCAAGTGACTTCTGTATATTAATCGTTTATCCTGCAACCTTGCCATCATCTCTTTGAAGGCCTTGGAATATATTTGTCAAATCTTTGGTATTTTATACATAGACAGTCATGTGATCTGTCAGGTAAAACAGTTTTATTTCTTCTTTTCCAGTTATTTATCTTTTAAAAATTATTTTTGTTTAATTTTTTCCCCTAAATTCTTTTGTTTGTTTTCTTTAGAGAAGTTCTAACAGTCTGGTCATGTGAGCTAGTTTGATTATTGGTGCCTTAGAGGTTCTAACGTCCTGTCTCCAGGTAGTGAGAGCTGTTACTAGCCACATAGCCACAGTCATACATTTACTTTTCTTGTATGCTTTCTGCTCAGGTGTTCAGGTGGTCACTAAACAATCGTGTGGTACAGTCTTTCTCCTAGAGTTCTAGAGAGGCAACGGTGATTAGTGCAGGCACAGTTTACTGGCTGCATGTGCTGAGAAATATAGTGTGCTGTGATGTCCATGAGTGTCCGTGATGATTTCTTGTCCTTCTTCCTTTATGCGATGTGGTAGTCAGCTTTTGCAGTAGGATGATGTGTGCACTGGATGCTGTATATGGTGCTAAAACGCTTTCTAGATTTGCAAATCACTTATGACTGTACCTATACTGGGAACTCATTCTGCCCTGATTTCCCGGATTATGGGAGCCAGCTGAGTTTTTAACCCCTGTTTGCTAAACTGTTTCCTTTGCAAGTCTGGGAAAACAGCTCAGGGCATGCACAAGTGATTTATCTTTGGCCCAGTTAGTACATCAGAATATGGAGCCCAGTACAGTTCAGGAAGAGAGGCAGAACCACTGGAATAAGGGAGAGATGTTTAACCTGAAGTAAAGTTTTTGATCCATCAGTAAGACAAATATATTTTTCAACAAAAAAAAAACGTAGCATATACATACAATGGAATGCTATTCAGCCACAAAGAGAAATTAAGTTGAGATATTCGCTAAGACTTGGATGAACATTGAAAATGTTACGCTGTATGAAATAAAGGAACAAATAGTATATGATCCCACTTATGTAAAACATTTAGATAGGGGAAGTCAGCAGGTTAGATGCAAGCCACTTTGGTTTTGATGACAGAATGTCACTTTTAACTGTTTCTGGAGGCATGAGTAGGCTGTCTATGACTCAGTCTTTCCCACTAAGGAAGACACTCTTGGAATGACACCACTGTACTCAACACATTAGCCTTCACTAATCCTCTTACAGAGTTCAGTTCCTTCTGGGCCAGGTTTGACTAGTCCCAGGTATTTCTGGACTTACTCTCCATTCCTCATTCTGATTTCTCAACTTTCACTTTCAGGGTTTCCAGAATGTCATCTATAATTGATTCATTTGTGTTTTTGGCTCTTTGTTGTTAGAGCAATCACAAGAAACATCTGATTACACTGTGCTGTGTTAACTCTGCCTCCCATTTAAAAAATGTGTAATGTGCTAAAATACATGCAACAAATCACTTGCTGTCTTCATCTTTTTTCAGTGCTCCATTCAGTGACATTAATTACACTTACCATGTTATTCAACCATTATCACTATCTTAATCATCTAGTTCAGCTATAACTGAAATAGCACAACTGGATGGCTTTAACAAAGAGAAACTTATTTTCTCACAAAAAAGTAGGCTATAAGTCTGAATTCAGGGCATTAGTTTCAGGGCATGCAAAAGGGAAGTCTATTTCTGTTAGCTCTGGAAGAAGATCCTTCTTGTCAGTCTTCCCCTGTGGTGGGAAATTCTGAGACACAGGGACTCTCAGTCCAAAGGGCACTCTACTTTAGGTGCTTCTTTCCTAGTGGTATGAGGTCCCCAATTCTCTACTTGCTCCCCTTTTCTTTTATCTACCAAGACATTGCCTCAAAATTTAATAAAATCTTGAAGACTCAGTCCAGCCTCAAAAACACAAATGCTGCTCATCTGTCTTCATCAATATTGCATAGAATTTACAAGTTACAGAAAAATCACACAATACTAGGAATCAATCATAATGTACCCAAATTGATACACACATGGGGGGGAGGCACAACTCAATTCATGACAGACAGAATCCATTTTTACATGTTTGTCATCACCATTAGTGGAAACTCAGTGCCTCTTAAGTAGTAATTGCCCATGACAATTACTGATACACTTTAATTTCCACTATGTAAATATTTTACGTAAGTGGGATCATATATTATTTGTCCCCTTATTTCATACAGCATAATATTTTCAAGATTCATCCAAGTCTTAGCAGATAGCACAACTTAATTTCTCTTTGTGGCTGACTAGCATTCCATTGTACGTATATGCTACTTTTTTTTGGTTAAAAATCTATTCATCTACTGGTGGACAATGGATTGTTTCTACCTTACCACTACTGGATAAAATGCCACAAATTGAATAGCTTAAAACAATAAATTTATTGTTACGGAGTCCAGATATCTGAATTTAGAGCGTGATAAAGCACACTTTCTCTCTGAAGACTCTAGGGAAAAAAAATCTGGCTTGCCTATTCCAGCTGCTAGTAGCTCCAGGTGTTCTGCTGGCTTCAGGGGTTCACGCACTTTGGTGGCAAACTCTGATCTCTGACTCCTTCACATGGCTGATGTCCTTTTTTGTGACTATTTCTCTCTTTTCCTCTTCTTAAAGGGATACTTCTTGTATTTTATTGGCACCCACTCTACTGCAGTATGATCTCATGCTAACTGATTATATATACAAAGACCCTATTTCCAAGTGAGGTCACACTGACAGGACCCAGATGTTAGGTTGTGAGCACATTTTGAGGGTACACAATTCAACTAGCCACATGAAATGAAAGCTTGAATGATGAGAAAGATGGGCTATTTCATTGTTTAAATTTGTGTTGCCAGGCTCTAAAGAGAAGCAAGTCCTCTGAAGAGACTTCTCACCACGCCTTCACTGTCTCTTTCTTCCTTCCACAAACGTGACAATAGATTGTGATAGTTTGAAATGGAAGGTTTTGGATTCCACAGGTATTATAACTCTGGCAAAATGAGTAGGAAGAATTAGCCTGTATAATATATACTCTTCAGACAGTCATTTTGAAAAGGAAAAATGCCTAGAGCAGTTACTTTTAAATTTTTTCCAATAAAATGTCATGCTCATACACATAATATTGTCCTAAGCATGCCCAGATCACGGAGGTTAAACTGAAGTGCAGATCGCATGGGCTACAGGTGGTATGATATCCAGTATTTTAGAGAAAAACTCATCTTGTTCTAGAAAGTGTATTGCATTATACCAGAATGTCGACACTCCTGTTGAGAAACACTGTGCTGATAACTGGTTTAATTTCCAGAGTCATACCTGATCTAAGTGAGTTTCTGAATCCTGGGTGTTTAGGATTGTACTGCTG
This sequence comes from Heterohyrax brucei, assembly GCA_028571685.1. Taxonomy (NCBI): domain Eukaryota; kingdom Metazoa; phylum Chordata; class Mammalia; order Hyracoidea; family Procaviidae; genus Heterohyrax; species Heterohyrax brucei. Next base: position 57,916,903 of record CM053142.1, on the reverse strand, counting down.
GATGTGGTTATTTTATTCACAGAGATCGTGATTTTATGAGACTGAGAAATTCATTGCCTGTAATCTAGAGTACTCACCACCTGGGTTTCTTTATAATATTGTGAGGAAATATTGATGTCATCTGTGCCCTCTTCCCATTACAGTAACTATCTCCCTTACTATCTAATTCCGCTTCAATAGAGTTCTGATTCAGTCAGAGTTGGACTGAATGAGTCAAAGAAACAAAGTAGGCAAGTAACAGAGCATAGCGTGGATAAGAGTCTTTATGGGGAAAAAAATCTTTATTATTTTTGTGAAAATAACAAAAATTTAGTGCCCATTGCTGACCTTTGGACCAAATCTAGCTAAGTGCAAGTTGCTAAGCAGAATGGATTTAAGCAGAGGTGCTCCCTCTCATCACCACCTTAGTTTTTTTCTTTTCTCCCATCATGTCTACATGCAGGTGCTTCTGGAAGAAGTCATGACAATGGCCTCCTTGTTAATCCTCTTCAGAGAATGGATAATTAGGGTGGCCAACACCACTAAAATGAGAAAGAATAGCACATAGTGTACATTCAAGGACCATCTCAACAACAACAGAAGCTATGACGCTAATATTAGGATAAAAGTCAAACATTTTATTTTCTGACTGCTTGTGAAGTCTGCCTTTCTTACTTTCATAAGCATGACCTTTAATAAGTGTTTTTAGAAAGTAATAATTAAAGATATATTTCCATGCCTGGAACTTAGTACAAAGAGGCACATGGGTCCAAATGTGCAAATATTGTGCCATCCCTTAGCTGCATCTGCCAACAAAGCAAAGAGATATCCTGTGCATTTACATTTGAATTATCAGGAAAAGCAGAAACTTATTTTTGCTTGTTTTAACAGGTGTAAGCCCACCTTCTTTCCCAGCACTAGTAAATATTTTAGAGAAATACAGATTGTTGACAGGAATTTCATTCTACTTCACTACTTCAGTCACTGCCTAGTAATCTCCTACCACATGCCATCTATTGCTTGTTTCAGGAGTAGCTAAAATGACATATATAAAATACATAGTGAGATACTTACACATAATACACCACAAAGTATATAGTGATAAAAAAGATTAGTTACAATTAAAATATTTAATTAATGGTGTGAATTACTAATTGTTTCTCACTTTCTCTGTGCACCATTTTCCTATTATCTTCCCAATTTTCAATATTCCAATGAAATATTAAACAATGCCAATAATATATCTACCCATTTTTGAATGATAATGATGTATCACTGTGCTAATACTTTTTCACAGATAGTCACATTATTTCTGTTATGAGTTAAATTTCCTACAGCAGAAGGAAGTGCTTCCTGAGTTTTCTTCCTGTATTGTAAATAGCTTTTCTCAATGTCCTATAATTTAGAGTATGGAGTAATATTAAAAAAAACCTTTTGTTGGCTAAAAGTAGTCTCTAACACTGAGAAGTTTTGTCTTGACACTCTTTGGTTTCAGTTTTTCGTTTCTTAACATTCTTTATCCTTTGCTTTGAAAACTACATATTTCAGAAAATCACGATCACATGTTTTCATACAAAAGCCATTCCTTCAGGAAGTAAGTACAATGTCTGAGAAACATGGAATGGAAAGCAAAGTAGAGATTTGAAAACTGTGAAATCTAAAATTTTCATGCTCTAATGGAGGTGATGAAAATTTCTGCCTTGGAACAGAGGATTGACAGAGCTACCTTTGACTAAATATGTTTGAAAAAGTGAGCTGGTGTTGGGAAAGACAATGATATAGACAATTTTGGAAACATTTCATTAAGCAACAATATTAATATCGAGAGTATATGTCCAGTACTTTGTTGTAGAGAGGCAAAAACCTACACGGAAGAGCTAAATTCACCAGTAATGTTGGTTTTTTTCTGGAAAATCACAAGGAGTAAAGAGAGCAGAGAATGGGTAAGTGTCCAAGGTGACCTTGGGTCCCCGCTCACTCTTTTGCTGGTTCAGGGAACAAATCCTTGGGATAAACCCAGACAGACTGTTTCATGTACACTCTTGTCTCATCCTTTCCTAAAACTGCTCATTGTCTTTCTGGTCCTGAGTTATATATAATTACTGTCCTACTTTCCTCACAGGAAAGCTAATTAAAACTAATATTTTTACTAGAATACTTACAATTGGAATCTAATATAGCGAACATTTCTATTTAGACCATCGAGAACCTTCATGTCCTCTGAAGTCAACTGGAATTCAAAAATCTATAAAGAGGTAGAAAAAAAATTAAAGTTATTTTTAGATTATAGAATTCTTTATCACTACTGTCAAAGAAAGTAATTAGTATAAACAAAAAATGTAGCTAGGTTCAAAATTAATAAACAAAAATAAGTGAATTACTCAAATAATAACAGAAACTAAGACAGGGGGAAAGATTTCATTTATATTAGTGGCAATTAGATCTATTTCTTTCACGTAAGTTTACAGGAAAACATTAGCTATTTGTGAAGAATATTTTAAAATTCTATTAGAAAATATACAAAAATATTTCAATATATTGAATAAATTATTTTATTCTTATACAGGAAGATTCAGAAATACAAAAACATTATTTGTTTTAAATTAATCATTACGTTACCATAATTCAAAAACTTAACATTTTTGAGACAGAAAAGACAGCTCTAAACCATGTGAGATACCAGTTGTACTAAAGTAGGTATACACTGGGACGTTGTCAGAAAAGAGACATCTTAGTTTCCCCCCATCCTTGAGTCATTTGCCAAACCCTCTGATTAGGCTACATTGTTTTTATTTTGTGTTGTTTTAACAGACTGGCAGATAAGTTTCAGAGCAGAGACAAAGGGTGGATGTTCTCAAAGTTGGAAATTTGATAAGATTGAAATAAGTCAATTACAAGAACATAAATGTTATATCTTTCCACCATAAACTTTAGACCCTGAACTAAGTATGAACTGAGAGCCATAGAGGTACAATAGCAAAAATATTTGGCTGCTAACCCAGAGGTTGTTGGTTTGAATGCACCAGCCACTCTGTAGGAGAAAGATGTGGCAGTCTGCTTCCATAAAGATCACAGCCTTGGAAACCCTATGGGAGGAGTTTCCACTTTGTCCTACATGCTTGGTATGAGTTGGAATCAATTCAACAGTAGTGTGTTTGTTTGTTTGTTTTTTAAGAATGAACCATGCCATGCAACTAGAAGGCAAGTCGACTCCCTCAGATTTCAGCATCGAGCTGAGAGAGGTGGGTGGAAATCACTGCTGGGATTGCAAGTGAGTTCTTGTATTCGTTTTCACCCTAATGAATTCTGTTTGAGCAATCAAAGATTCTTAAATTCTGAAGCCAGTCTAGAAGGATCCTGGACTGGTGATGCGATGGTTAAGTTTATGTATCAACTTGGCTATGACTTGTAGGGGTTTAGCAAATGTTATTTAATTATCCTCCATGTTGTGATCTGAAGTGAGTAGTCAATCAGTTGAAAGGTACATTTCCTTGGAGGTGTGGTTTTCATCCAATATACATGGAAGTTCTAGCAAAGCTCAGCCTCTGTTGATCTGCATCTGACTTGTCATCCTTTGAACTACTGTTGTTAGGATGTGAGCCAGATCCTGCCATGTGATCTGCAGATTTTGGATTTGCCAGTCCTCCAGCCTCAAGAGTAAGCAGCCTCCAACTTGGCCTGCACATACTTTGGTTTCAACAAGCTCTGATACTACATGAGCCAAGAGAAGCCTCTAGGCTGCCACAGATCCACTGATTTGGCAGCCTCCACAGATGCGTAAGCCATTTCCTTGAAATAAATATCTCTCTATGTATAGTTATATATACAAGTTTCACTGGTTTTGTTCCTCTAGAAAATTCAGCCTAAGGCAGGTGTTGTCTGTAAGAGCCTTACATACCTCTTCTCTGGGTTCTGGAGAATCGTACTTTCACATATTGTGCCAAAGAGCACCACAAATAAATTAGGAAGAAAATAAGGAGCTGATGAGTAAAACTAGCTAAATATGCAGGTAAATAAATCAACATACAGGAGAACCTAGAGGTATAAGAGACAGGAAAACAAATCCACAAAGATTATTACTACTAGCACTCATGGACAGCAAAATAACTTGCTGTATGTAAAAAACATACACACAAACAGAAACTATATAAAGATTAAGAAAATTATTAAAATAATTACACAGAATTTTTGGACATAAAAGTTTGATATTACAAACACAAAGGACAGTTTTATTTCAACAATGGAACTGGCCAATAAACACATGAAAACAAACTTGTGATCATTAGGAGTTAGAGACATGTTAATCAAACTCGTGATTAGATACCATCTTACTCATGCAAAAATAGCACTGATTTCAAAACAATACGGAAAGCAACAAAGGCTAGCGAAGATTTGGGGGGATTTGAAACCCTTAGTCACTGCTTGTAGGATTGTAAAATGGTTCAAATGTTATGGAAAACGTTATGGTACTTCCTCAAAAAGGTAGAAATAGCAATACTTTATAATGCAGTAATCCCACTTGTAGTCATATCTGGAGGTCTAATAAAAGAGACACAAATATATGCACAGCTATATTTCATACAATAATATTCACAAGAGTATAAATGAAGTCACCTAATTGTCCAATTATGGATAAATGAATAATCAAACTATAGTATACACTGGGAATGTGGAGCCAATGTGGCACTATGGACAGCCTCATCGTGCTGTCCGTCTGTAGCAAAGACCTGAAAAAAAATGAATAAAACAATACAAATGTCAATCCTGGAAACTTAAATAAAGAGATAAAGAACTTGATCAAGCACCAAATGGAATAAGAAACAGAAAGACAACAGAGAACCAGGAAAGCTATGCAGTGGAGATAATCTACCAGCTTACTTGTCATCTTACAACACAGCCACCAAACACCATGGGCATGGAGTATGGGAAGGCAACCTTCATAGAGCTCTCAACAGGAGATAGAACACCCAGTAATCAAGGATGTGTGCTTACCTACCCCCTATCCTTCTTCTCTCTACACAGCCTGTGCCACTTTCCAATGGCCATGGCCACTCCATCACAGAGACACTAGCTCACTACAGCCATGGGTCCACTCTACCTTCAATGTCCAGTTCCCTCAATACCATATTTCTTAAAACAGAACCTCTTCTTTATTTTCTCTGACCCAGCTAGTCTTATGTGCCACCCTCATCCCTACTAAAGTGGCTATACTGCCCTGCTTAGCCAGATAACCACTGGTGTGGTCTCCTTAAATCTCTCAGAACCTTTTTTTTTTTTTTTCTGTTTCTTCTCTCTCACTCTGTGCTTTTCCTTCCTGCTACCCAGCTGCCAACTGGCCCCATGTGCCATCCCTGCCTGTTTTTGACAGGCTGGGTTGCACCCTTTGGCTGGAGATCAACTGTTTTGTTTCCTCTCTATCTCTTCTTTTGTGTCCTTCCTCCCACCCACCTAGCTCCATGCATTATCCCTACCTCTTCTAAAAGGGGTATGCTGAATTGCTCAATCAGAGAGTGACAAGCACAAGGATTCCCTGGTGTCTGCCTCTCTAACCAGCCAACTCCCTCAATATCATTTTTTTTTTTTTTTTGGTTGTAAATCAATTTTCTTCTCTATCCCTTCTTTCCTTTCCTTTCTGTCACCCACCTAGCTCTGTGAACTGCACCACCATTAAGATGGCCCAAGGTGATCTACACAGCTAAAGAGCCACTGGTATATGGTACATGATCTTGGATCTGGACTGTCCCCACAGGCTAGCTCTTTTTGTTATTATATTTTATATTATATTTTGTTATTATATTTTTGTTATTACATTATATTACTATTATATGTTATATTATATTGTTTTTTTTATTTTTACTATTTCCCTCTCTCCTTTTCCTTCTCTCTCTCACTTAAGACCTGAATTGCTTCAACCTCATCCTGAGGGGCCATGCTGTGCAGCCTGATAAGAGAGACAACAAAACGCCATCACCTTATTCTTATATGCTGGCTCCTTCAGCACTATAGTGCTTTAATTTTTATTGCTGTTGTGATTTATATGTGTTTTTTTCCTCCCTTCACTTTCCCTTATTTACTGTACTGTTTTCTGCCAATCTTACCGTGTGCACAAACCATGCACCTTCTTGACAGGTAGAGCTATACTACTCAGTTACAGAGCCATCAGTGCAGGCTTTTTGGGGGTCTACTTCAACCCCACCTTCTGAGTCCCACCATGTTGCTTTTTAATTTGTTTTATTCCATTTCTTGTTTTTATTTGTTTTTGCTTCTGTTTTGTTTTCTTCTTTCTCTCACCCACGTAGCTCCACATAGCACACCCTCTCCCTTCTTTTGTGCCTATTTGCACTGAATTAAAAATGTTAACACCCATGAATGCTACAGCAAGGACTCCAGGACTTCTGGAGACCCTCCCACAATACCTGACAGGCTGCCTTGCCAGCCCTAGTACATACTGTAAATAATCCATTCCAGCCACCCCTCCCTGTTTGATCTGCATTGCTGCATCCTACCTGAGCATTCAGCCCTGCCATTTTGGACAAAGGGGTGAGAAATATTATGCCCACAGATAAGCAAGCAGTAAAGTACCCCCAGTCCATCTGCCTAGCTTATGTCTAGTCCATCTGCCTAGACATAATCGAATAAAACAAAAAACAAGACACAACAAACAAATTGACTATCATTAAATGAGAAAAATAATTCCTGAATGTTAAGAGATGGCAGACAATTTGAAAACATATTAAAAATAAAACATGATTGATTTCAGAAAACAGTAAAATAACACATCAGATGAATTTCTGGTAGAAGAAAAGGCACTGAACTACCTGCTAGGAATTCAATACTCTAATATTCAGGACTCTAATATTCAAGAGTTGGATCTGACTTGACAGCACTTGGGTTTGGCTAACACTCAAGACTCTGTAAGGAAAGAGGTGGAGGAAATTGTATACAAGAGTAAATGAAAATGGTCAAAATCATGGAACATATGGGGAAAAATCATGAAAATTATAGACAAAGCAATGAGAATATTCAGGAAAATAATGCAGGAAAAAACGTCAAGAGAAATAAACAACTAGAAATCACACAAAACCAGCAATCAGAAATCCAAAGGAAAAACAAGCTTTCAAAAATGTAATGCCCACTAGAAGTTTTCAGGAGCAAATCTCAAGGGAAGACAAGATCAGAGATATTGAAGACAACTCCTTGGACATCAGGTTTTTTGGTTTTTTTTTTTTTTTTGTTATGAAAAATCAGAAAAAAAAAGAGTAAAGAAAACCTGAGACTGATGTGGAAAAAAGAATCAAAAGGAAAAATGTGTGAGTGATCAGAGTTCTAGAACAGGGGAGAAAACAGAATACACAGCCAGCCAAGCGCCGTTGAGTCGGATGCTACTTATGGTGACCCTAGAGGATCATTAAACATTTGCTGACAGAAAACTTTTCTCACATGATGAAAGATGAAAAGTCAAAGGACCACACATAGCAAAGGTGTCCAAAGAAAGCCACCAAGGCATAGCATAGTCACACTCACCAAAAACAAAGGCAAAGACAGAATCCTGAAAGTAGCTAGAGAAAAAGGAAGTTATATACAAAGGGGAAAAAATAAATTAACCTCTGATTTCTTGGCAGACATACACAGATAAGAAGGAAATTCAATAATATATATAAAAACTTGAAAGAAAAAATAATTGTCAACTAAGAATAATATACCCAAGAAAACTCTCCTTCTAACATAATGGTAAAATTAGGACATTTTCAGATGAACAGAAATTAAGGGAATATGTAAAACCCAAACCAAATTTACAATAACATCAGACAAATCCTGAATCTAGGATACAAGAAAATATCAGCCAGACTCCAACATAGGTAATGAAGTTTCAAAGATAAAACACAACTAAAAGAATCACAACATGGACCCAGAGAGGTTAATCTGTAAAATTACAGGAATGTTGAAATCTAAAAGAGTGAGTAAATGATGTAAGCACTCACTTTTCAAACAGAAGTGATATCTAGTAATGAGACACTGGTTTAAACTTAGAAAAGTAGTGGTAAATTCTAAGATAACCACAAAGTTAAGAAACCTACTAATCAAAACAAACAAAAAAAAACATAGTCTCAGTAAACACAAAATCTACACAAAATGAAAGAAATGAAAAAAAATCCACAAACAAAATTAACTCAGGACAGGACAACAAGAAAAACAAAGGAAAAAGTTAGCACCAAAAAAAAGAGAGAAAATAAAAACAAAAACACAACAAAATGACAGCAATAAATTCACACCTACTGATAATTACAGTGAGGTAAATGAATTAAATGCATCCATAAATAGACAGAATAACAGAATGAATTAAAAAAAACAAGAGACACATCTTACATACAAAGACATAAGCATAATAAAAAAATCATAGGATGAGAAAAAAAATGTACGTAGCAAACAGAAACCAAAAAAGAATAAAAGTGGCAATACTAATCTCAGAAACAGACTGGCTATAAAACAAGCCCACCACCAAAGACAAGAAAGGACATTAGGTAACAAATAAAGGGCCAATTCACCATGAGGACATAACTGTAATAAATCTACGCACTCAATGTGTAGGGCTTCAAAATACAGAAAAGAAATTCTAACAGCACTCAAGACAAACATTGACAGTTTTGCAATAGGATCCTTCAAAACAGCATTCTTTGTAACGGACAGAACATCTAGAAAGAAACCTTGCAAAGACAGAGAAATTTTAAAGCCACAGTCAACTTTCTTGACCTCATAGATATATATGAAACACTCATAGATATGTATAAAACAGCAGCAAAGTATACACTCTTTACCACTTCATATAGAACATTCCCAATAACACACTATATCTTATACCACAAAGCAACCCTCAAAAAATTCAATACACTGAAATAATGTAAAGTTTCTTCTTTGATAACAATGCCATAAAAGTAGAAATCAGTAACAATAAGATGCCTCAATAAGATAAGTGGGAAAAAAAAACACACAGAAACAAAATAACGCCTTGCTTAAAAACCACTGGACAATAGAAGAAATCAAAGGTGAAATGGAAAAAAAATTTCTAAAACCAAATGAGAATGAAAACACATCAGACCAAAACCAGAAACCAATTTATACTAATAGAGGCACACACCATAACAGAAGATAGGATCAAAGTAAAAGCATTAGCTACACAACTTGAACAAATAGGAAAAGAACAGCAAAAGCCCACAATCACCAGAGAAGCCAGCCAAGTAGCCAGCCAATCCGACCAGAGAAGAGGGAATAATAAAGATCAGAGCAGAAATACAGGAAGTAGAGAGTAGAAAACCAATAAGAAGAATTAACAGAGCCAAAAGTTGGTTTTTGAAAGGATCACCAAATGTAAAAAGAACTGGCTGAACTGACAAAAGACAAACAGGATAGAATGTAAGTAAATCAAAAAAGAAATGAAATGAATGACATTATGACAGATTTGATTGAAATAAAAAGGATCGCTAACAGAATACTATGAAAAGCTATACTCTACAAATATGAAAATTAACAAATTTTTAGAGACACACTACCTACCTAAACTAACATAAACAGAGGTTGAAAATCTGAGCTGAGTCATAACAAGAGTACAGCTTTAAAAGATAATAAAAACTCCCAACAAAAAATAGTCTTGGTGCAGGTGGCTTCACTGGAGAACTCTGTGAAACATTCAGAGAAGAACATGGACCATTACTACTCGAAATTTTTGGAACACAGAAAAGGGATACTTCCACAATTCATTTTCTGACACCAGCTTAACTCTAATACTCAAACAAGGAAAACACACCACCAAAAGGGAAAATTGCAGACAAATAGCTTTCATGATAGATACAAAAACTCTCAACAAAATTCCTAACCAGTAGAATTCAGCATCATGTAAAATAATACATCATGACAAAATGGAATGTATACCAAATATGCAAAAATGGTTTAATATTAGAAAATAAATCAACATTATCTACTACACAAAGTGTCATGTGATTACTCTTATTCATGAAGAAAAGCTGTTCTATAAGCCTAACACCTATTTCTGGATTTCAGAATACTGGTGTTCCATCAGTTTGAACAACTTGGTTAATTTTTCACTTTGCTCTGCTGCATTGTGTATAATATCTAGGAGGGCTCTATATATAATCCTTTTGTACTCAACCTCTGATCGGTTCAGGAAGGCTTCTTCATCTAGGAAGTTCTTTGGTTCTTTCTTTTGGGGGCTTTCTGGAGCCATAGGTGAGTTTTCCTTTAAGTTTCTGTCCGAAGTTTGTTGCTTTCTGGGATCTAGAGGTTGTTTAGTTTCTCTGGTGTTACCTTAACAGGATCTAAAGTGCAATCTGATGAAGAAGGTGATCACCAGTTAGCTCTATGTAGTCCACTGACTGGGCCCAGTGGAATCTCTAGGTAGCAGCCTCCACCTCCTGATCGGCAAAAATATGGCCTTACTTATAGAGTCACTGGGGGGCCATCAGCTGACCCTATGATGCGGGTCAGTAAAGGTTGGAAGAGATGCTATCAGGATGCACTCCAGTTATTTTGCTAGGTAGTCTTATATTGGAAAGTAAAAGCTATATGACAGCCTCCAAAATCAGTCAAGCTACCAGGTGTGCAAGGCCCTCTTCCCCGCTGGCAAGGTAAGCACCTCTACATCCAACCCCAGATGCTGTAAACTAGTTCAAAATATGGAAAGGCTACTGCCCTGCTGTCATCTGCCGCTAACATACTGTCAGTCTGTGCTAAACACAGCTTTTCTGTTGGAAAAAAACCCTCGAGGCTGGCACTGCCTCCCAGCCTGGGAATTAGTCCCTGTTGAGGCCTCCATTTGGGTAACTCCACCTCCCAGTTGAACAAGATGGTGTCCTGCACAAGTTCTCCCGCCAGCTGTAGATTGGCCTATTCAATGGCAGAGGTTTGGAAAGAGAGGGTGAAAGAGCTGAGGTGCAGAGAGTCCAGTGCAGGGCACTGAAAATGTGGCTATTCCACCTGCTGTTTCTGTCAGCAGTATGGCTGAACTTTGATGACAGCTAGCTCAAGCCCCGCCTACTGGCTAAGACGGGAAAAGTGACAGGCAGTGCCTCCCAGCCTGGGAATTAAGCCCTGGTGAGGCCTCACTTTGGGTAACACCACCACCCAGTTGAATAAGATGGTGTCCCATACAAGCTGTTCCACTTGCTGTGGAAGAGCCGATTCAATGGCAGAGGTTTGGAAAGAGAGGGTAGAAGAGCCAAGGTGCACAGACTCCAGAGCCAGGCTCTCAAAATGTGGCTATTCTGCCTGCTGGTCCAGTCAGCAGTGTGGCTGAGCTTCACTGTCAGTCAAGCAAAAGCCCCACCTGCTGGCTAAGACAGAGAAAAAAAGTTAAAAGTTACCTTCGGTCCCTGAGAACTGGCGTTCGACAAGGACGGGAGTCAGTGAATGAGATGAAGTTTCCCATTCAGTGGTATGTAGTCCAAATTGATAGACCTATGCTGTGTCTTAGGGCTCACTGGGTATCCAAAAGGCTCTGTTTAATTATTAATTCAGGCTTTAGTTTTCAGAGACAGTTAAGGTGATAAGTATTTAGCCTGCGATCTTGACTCTGCCCTCTAACATCTATTTCTGATGAAAACTCTCAGTAAAACAAGTATAGAAGGGAAATTCCTCAGCCTACTAAATGACCTGTATACTAAAACTAACCACCGACATCATTCTCAATAGACAGTGTCTCAAAACATTACCCCTGAGAGGAGAAACAAGGCAAGTATGCTCTCTATCACCATGCAGGTATAATATTGTGCTGAAAGTTCTAACTAGAGCAATAAGATACAATACCTAGAAAACACAAAACACTTCACAAGATAAGTACTGCAACTAATAGAAAGATCCAGCAGAGTAGTAGGATGCAAGGTTAACATGCAAAAATCAGTTACTTTACTACACACCAATAAAGAGAACTACAGAAAGCAATACAATTTATAATACTCCCCCAAACCCCAAACCCACTGCCACTGACTCAATTCTGACTCAAAGCAACACTATAGCGCAGAATAGAACAGCTCCATAGAGTTTCCAAAGAGCTCCGGGCAGATCTGAACTGCCAATTTTTTGGTTAGCAGACATAGATAGCACTTAACCGCGACACCACCAGGGTTTCTACAACTTCTAATAGTCTCTAATAAAATAAAATAAAATAAAATACTTAGGACTAAATTTAAGTAGGGATGTATAAGACTTACGCAAGGAAAAGTAAAATCACTACTTCAGGAAACTAAAAGAGATCCACATAATTGGAAAAACATACCATGCTTATGAGTAGAAGACAACATTGTGAAAATGGCAATTCTGCTAAAAGCAATCTATAAATATGGTGCTATCCTGTCTGAATACCAAGAGCACAATTTAATGAAATGGAAAAAGAGATGATAAAGACTTGGAAAAAATTTTGCTGTGACTTACCCAACAAATGTCAAATATCTAAAATCTGTAGAAAAATCTAATACTTCTATAACAAAAGGGCAAGTAATCAAATTATAAAATGGGCAAAAGATATGAACAGACACTTCACCTGGGAATAACGACACAGACATTTTGGAAGATGTTATGCACTTTCCTTTAAAAAGGTAGAAATAGAGAAAATATAGGATTGATCAACCCCATACCTAGGAATGTCCTCTAGAGAAGTAAGAGTTATCATATAAGTAGACACACGTACGCTCATGCCCGTCGCAGTATTACTGCAATAACAAAAAGACAGAAACAATCTAAATGGCCATCCACAAATGCATGAACAAACAAACTGTAATACATACACACAGCGCAATACCACTCAGTGACAAAGTACAATGATAAATCTGTTAAACGTCTCACAACATGGATGAATCTGGAGGCTATTACACTGAGTGAAGTAAGTTAATTATTAAATGACAAATATTGTATGAGATCACTATTATAAAAACGAACATAGAGATTTATACACAGAAAGAAACAATCTCCAATGGTTGCATTATAGGGAATGAAATAGATTAACTAGAAAGTAGATTAGTGACAATTTTGCTGAAGAGTAAGACAGTACCCGACACTGGGGAAATTAGCACAATCTGAACAGGACAAAATCACAGATGATTGAAAGGCATATCCAAACTCCTTGCAAGGCTTAGCTACTGGGCTGAGGCCTGGGAACTACGGTATCAAGGTACATCTAGCTCAATTGACATAACATATTTTATAATGAAAATGTTCTACATCTTACTTTGGACAGTAGTTTCAGGTGTCTTTAAAGCTTGTTATTGGCCAACTAAGATACTCTACTGGTCCTACCCCATCTCGAAAAAGAGAGAATGAAGAAAACCAAACACAGAAGGGAAAGACAATTCCAAAGGGCTAACAAGCCACAACTCACACAGCTTGCATCTCACCGAGTTCAGTACAACTAGATGGCTGGCCAACACCACAGACTGCTCTGAAACAGATCACCATAGAGGGTCCTGGGTAGAACTGGAGAGGAATGTAGTAAAAATTGTAACTCATACAAAAAGATTAGATTTACTGCTTTGAAGAGACTGGAGAAGCACAAGAGCACGGCCTCTGGAAACCCTTTCAGTTCAGTACTGAAATTACTTCTGAGGTTCATTCTTTAGCCGAAGATTACCTAGACCCATAAAATGAACAATAATATACCATGTCAACCATGTATACAAAACTAAATAGTCACACTAGCCAGGGACAAGGACAAGGAAGGCAGAAAGGGACCGGAAATCTGTCTGAAAAGAAATGGGGAACCCAAATTCTAGAAGAGGAGAGTGATGACATGTCACAGTACTGGCAACTAATGTCTCACACACACATACACAAATAGTTGTCTAATGAGAAAAGAATTTGTTCTCTAAACCTTCACTTAAAGCACAAGAAAAAGTAGAACATATATGCAATGACATACTACATAGCCATGAAGAAAAATGGTACAATAACTTACATCATGGATGGGTATGGAGGACATCATGATTAATGATACAAGCCAATCACAAAAGAGCAAATATTGTATTATCACACTTATGCAAAAACATGCACACACAACACAGGCACATGCACATGCACATGCACAGACTGCAGTTCTCATGGGTGGTTATCACAGATGTGTGGAGAGGAGAATAGCAAGAAGCACTGTCAAGAGAGTAGACATTTTTTATTTTTGGTATTGGTAAAGATAGTATCAAATGTGGGTGAAATGCTCAGAGCTTGACAAAGTTAAATATTCTCACTGAAGTGCAAAAAAGAAAAGCACGGTTTTGGTAAAGGATATGAGCAACATAGTTTTACAACAATAATAAAAATTATCTATGAGGTTATCAAAAATGTATACAGGTAGGTATAAGTATGAATATGTCAGTTAATATGTGTACACAGATTTATCTACAGGCATGCACACATACAGGTTTATGAGTACATACATTGTATTCATATATGTAATAAACCACATGGGGACACAGTTATGTATATTACTTAAACGTAATCAAACATGTTGCAAAATTGAATTTCTCAGTTTGAAGGCTTAGAAAACATAGTCTCATCTAACAACTCAATTAATAGACAGAATATAATTCACAAAATGCTCCTCATTCCATTGCGGTCAGTGATATTTGAGGTCTTAAAAGCTTGTGTGGCCATCTAAGATACATCAATTGGTCTTTACTTGTCTGAAATAAACAGAATAAAGGTAACCAAGGACTCTTAGAATGAATTCTTCTGCAGGACTAATAGTCTACACAAACCTCAGCCTCACCTACATTGAAACCAAAATAATTAGTTGATATACCACTGCAGACTCTTCTGATCAGGGTTACAATCGATGGACCCTGATAGAACAAGAAAAAAATGTGGAGAACTCAAATTCTTAAAATACTCAGACTCACTGAATATGGGAAAAAAAATTAAGAGGTAGTTTAAGACACAGAATGTTCAGATATTAATGGGATCATGTTCAAGGGACTCAAGAAACTTGCTTTGAGAATCTCCCAGTAACTCGGTCTGGGACCATGTTTTTAGGGGACATTGAGGCAAACTCGCATAACTAGTCTATTGCTAAGAGAGTCTTCTGCACCACATATAGGTAAGTGACATCTGGGGTCTTAAAAGCCAGCAAGATGCCATCTGAGGTACACAAATTGTCCCAACTCATCTGGAAAAGATGCTGACCAAGAACAATGAAAACAAGAGAAAAAAAAGCCCAGGAGACGAAAGGACCCGTATTCATATGGGTCTGTATCATATTCATATAGGAGACTGTATCTACATGAGACCAGAAGATCAACATGGTACCCAGTCACCATGAAAGACAGCCATGAGGGAGGACACAACATGAGAAAAAGAGGTGTGTAGCTCAAGAACTCTACTAAAATACCAGCATTGATGATCTGACAGCCTGGAGGATCTACTGGGAACATGACCCCTAGACCTGCTGCTTGTTCTGACTGGAAACCAGTGCTGAGATCAACAATTCAAACAAGAATGGACTGGCCTCAGGGACACAGTGTGATCACATGGTGTGTCTACTTTATGGTTCTGTGCATTTATAGGAAACTGTCCTACTGGTTTCTTTCTAGATGGGAGAGAAGATGGTGGAGAGGAGGTGACAGGTGTTCCTTAAGAGGATGCTAGAAATATAGAGTGGAAAGGAGGTACCTGCTGCCACTGGGTGAGGACAGCAGATGGAGCTGCTGGTAGGTGAGCATGCAAAGTTGATTTGGGGTTTATATTTTCACTTAATCACAATAAAAAAAGAAGGGGTCTACCAGTAACTAAATTTAGGACAATTTAAGAATTAGAGGAAATGTCTGTAATGGTAAAATATTGAATAAAAAATTCCATAAATACATATTATACTCAGGAGAGATCATTTCCTGAGAAAATATCATGCTTGGTAAGTGAGAATGAGGAAAAAAGAGGAAGAATCTCAACGAGAGGGACTGACATAGTGGCTGCAGCAACAGGCTCGAGTGTAACAACAACTGTAAGAATAGTATACGACTGGGCAGTATTTTATTCAATTGTAAATAAGACATTTATGAGTCATAGCCAATTTGACAGCACGTAACAACAATAAATGTGAACCTGCACTTGTCAACCTGATCAGTTTCATTCCTATATCTAGGAATATTTCTATATCTAGGAATATATGCTATGGATAGCCTCTCCTACATGTGCACCAACAAGCATATAACAATGTTACTGGCAGAATTATTCAAATGGCAAAAACAAGCAAAGTATCAAACAATACAAATGCCCCTAACAATATACGCATAAATAAATTATTATATGTCAGTGAAAGACAATACTATGCAGAAGTAAAAATGAACAAACCACAGCTGCATGCATCACGTGAGCGAATCTCACTGAATTGTTCTTTTGTGCCATTGAATCAGTTCAAAGTCATAGTGACTCTACACACAACAAAGAGAAACACTGCCCAGTCTTGTGCCATGCCCACAATTGTTTTTATGCTTAAGTCCATTGTTGCAACCACTGTCAATCCATCTCTTTGAGGGCCTTCCTCTTTTTCATTGACCCTCTAGTTTACCAAGCCTGATACTCTTCTCCCGGAACTGACCCTTCCTGACTACATGTCCAAAGTCTATAAGATGCAGTATTGCCACTGTTGCTTCCAAGGAGTACTCTCATTGCACTTCTTCCAGAACAGATCTGTTTGTTCTTTTGGCAGTCCGCAGTACATTCAATATTCTTCTCCAGCACCACAGTTCAAAGCCATCAAATCTTCTTTTGTCTTCCTTATTCCTTGTTCAGTGTTCACATGCATATGATGCAACTGAAAATACTATGGTTTGGGTCAGGTGCACCTTAGTCTTCAAGGTCATGTCTTTACTTTTCAATATGTTAAAGAGGTCCTTTGCAGAAGATTTTCCCAATGAAATGCATCTTTTGATTTCTTGACTGCTGCTTCCATGGGCAGTGACTGTAGAACCAAGTAAAATGAAATCCTTGAATTCAGTCCTTTCTCAGTTTATCATGATGATGCTTACTGGATGAGTTGTGAGGACTTTTTTTTCTTGATGGTGCAGTGCAATTGATACCAAAAGGTCATGATCTTTGATCATTGTCAGTAAGTTTTACATCCCCTTCACTTGCAGCAAGTGAGGTTGTATCATCTGCATAACGCAGATTGTTAATGAGTCTTCCTCAATAAATTAACATTAGCCAAATGAAACAAGTCAATGTGAAATGGAGGGTGATTCTACTTACATAATGTTTTAACAGATAAATTGAAAAGGATGTTAAGTGATATTGCCCTTAAGTAGCAAAACAAAGAAAATGGTGAAAGGAACAATTGATAATTATGAGTCAGAAGAATGGATAACCCCAATGAAGGGAGAAATGATTAGTGAGCTTCAGACAGGTTTTACATGCAATTTCATAGCCTAAATGGTCTTCAGGTGCTCAGTTTATTGTCATAGTTTTAAATATGGCTACCATTTTATATACTCTTGTATCCGTGAAACATTGCACATTTTAATTCAGTTGACAGAATTGTCTCATAGTTGGCACCAACTTGACTTTGAAATTGTCTTTCTTCTCAGATCAAAATTAAAACTTGCGTTCCTGAAATCAACATTTAGAAGTAATAGTATGCCAGTCTGTGTGGTTTGCAGCGAGTTTTAAAGAGCATGTATACCTTGATATGTAGGGAATGTCTGGGAAGCTGTATAGGAGAAGACCAACACAGAGGTTTGTATGGAGAGGAAGACTGGGCTGTTGGTGACTAAAGAAAAGATTGGAAGGAGATTTATTTTTCCCCACTGTTATCTTTTATGTGATATAGCTTATAAACCAGATTATCACATTTTCATGTCCTCAGGAATGTTGTCTCTTTCAGTTGGCACTTGGGGGAAAGATTGTCATCAGAACCTTGGTCTTCACAATGCAAAGGCTCTACAGACACCAGGAAGATCATTCATTGTACCTGGTTAGGTTGATACATATGGGGACAGAGTGATTCAGAGCCTACAGCTAGTTCCTTGTAAAAGAATTCTAGAGTACTGTGAACTGAAAAATAATGGAGTCCAACTACTTCTGGAAATGAAGAAAATGATATTCCTCATGCACTGTGTTATACAGTAAATTGCAAGGAAAGCAAGAATGCAAATCTCTGATTTTCCCAATCCTTTATCTTGTAGCCATGCTGTCTCACGTGTTGTACATGAAGAGGAAAATCCTAGTGAATGTACCTAAGGCATGTGCTCATAGGAGATGTTAGGGAAATCATAAGGGCTCTAAGGTGTCTTGAGTCTTATAAAAAAGTACACCTGTAAAGGGTAACAGGTGCTG
Organism: Heterohyrax brucei; assembly: GCA_028571685.1. Classification (NCBI taxonomy): domain Eukaryota; kingdom Metazoa; phylum Chordata; class Mammalia; order Hyracoidea; family Procaviidae; genus Heterohyrax; species Heterohyrax brucei. The sequence goes on along the minus strand of CM053142.1, from coordinate 57,898,603 downwards.
TGATACCACAGCCTGGCTCATCACCTGCATGTTTTCTTTGATCCTCTTCTCGTTGAAACTCTTGGCCAGGACCACAACTCCACGCTGTAGCTGGTAGCGAAGAGCAATCAGTGCCGGGGTTCGCTTGTACTTTTTTGCCAGGGCACCAAGAACTGGATCATCCAAGAGAACAGGGGAGCTCTGGTCTACCCTGGAAGGAAATGCAGAAATGCTCAACACATGAAGCTAGCTCAGTTTTTACTTTGTCAGGAGGACTGTAAAACTGATGAAGGTGATCCCAGCTAAACTGGTGGTTTTCCAATTGTAGTCCCTGGATGAGTATCATCTCAATTAACTGGGAAATTGTTAGAAACGCAAATTCTAGGGCTTCACCTAGATGTGTTGAACAGAGCTGATGGGAAACCAGCATTCTGTGTTTCTAAAAACTTGTCTGAGTCATTGTCATACTGTGTTGTGTTTCAAAGAGGGAGCTTGGTGGCCCAGTGGTCAAAGAATTCAGCTGCTAACCCAAATGCTGGCAATTCTAACTCACTCTTTGAGAGAAAGATGTGACATTCAATTTCTCTAAACGTTTATAGCTTGAAAACCCTATAGTGAGGGTTGCTATAGTTAGAATCAACTGATTGACAATGAGTTTAATTTGCAAACTATGGCTCCAGGTCCCTGGAGTTCCTCTTTTTCTTCTCAGTGACAGTTTTTCTTCCCTTGATGTTGCACCAGAGAAGTAGTAAAACAGTGCAAAGGGAAGTGGGAAAACGTAAACAATTTTTATTTTAATTTTTCTAAGATATTGGTAAAAATCGAGTAGGTCCCAAATGGGAACTATTCATTCTTATTCTTAAACATAGGGTATAACATTTGTATAGAAGTTTCTAAAATGTTTTCAGATGGCAATTTCTTTCTGTCCTCACAGACCTGGCAATTCATTACTACACTCTTGATTTTAGACATGACTGAAGTTTGTAGAGTATATTACTTGAAACATTTAATCAGAAAAAGTGCCAAAACCATGATGTGTGCTTGTATCTTTTGTTGTATTTTTTAAAATTATGTATAGATTTTAATGTATACATTTACTATTGATGTGCAAACTACAAATTAGAGTTGTATATGCCAAACCTATAAGAAAAGGACTAAAAGCCTGGGTCTCACAGGACATAGTTTAAAATAGTCAGTAACCTAGATCTTGGAGGTTATGAACTAGTTTCTTGCTTTAGACTTAAGTGTAAATAAACAAACTGAATCTCTAGCCCACATCCCAGACAAATAGTTTCCCAGTTCTGCTATCTGTATTGTTTCAGAAGGTATAGAGCCCTCCCAGGCTTTTCCTCACTGAAACACTGCAGCATTAGTCTTTTAAAGCAAATTGACATTTCAGAGGAGGAAAGATGTCAAAGCACATTTTACTGTACCTCTGAGAAACTGGCTGAAATCACCTGCTTTTCTGGGACTCTCTTTATTCCTCTCTGACTACGTCAACCACAATGCTATTACATTTCTTTTGAACCTGTAACTTAGTCTCAATGTTTCCTTCTTTGAAAATTATTGACAGAGTACTAGATGTTTAGTATTGTTTTTAATTTTGTTTCATTCTCAGAATATTTTTTAACTTTAACTCTCTGTAACCAGACACATAAGGTAAAAGCTCTGGACTGGGTAATGAAATTATAAAGAAGTATTTCTGCAGTTTCTCTCCCTACTTTTTTCCAAGCAGTTGAGGATCAACACCAGGAAATACAACAAGGTATACATAAAAATGCTTCTTAAGTAACGATGTTTTGGATAATCTCCCGGTTTTCCTCATTACCAGTAGCCTCGTTGGGATCCCAGAGCACTGTAGGCAACCAGAACGATATCTTTTGACTTGCAGAAATCCAGCAGTTTGCTCTGGTTGAGGTAAGGGTGACATTCCACCTGTAGCATTTCAAGACAAGAGAGAAGGGTAATTCTAGATCTGGGAGACAGTAAGAAATTCTTAGCTTTGGACATCAAAATCATACCAGAAAACATGAAATTACCAGAAGACTTTACAGTATATATTCAAGAGGCAAAGGAAACAGTTTGATGGGTGGATTTGAGTATCAAAATGAATAAAGAATAAAATAATTTATAACACACTGAAAAAATTAAAAATCTCTAAATCCAAATAAAGGAGAACCAAACAGAAAAGCAGAGTGAGAATGAGAGCAAGAACAACAGAGAGAAACAGAGACACAGTGAGAGACAGAGAAAAAACTGGCCCTATTGAGAATGACTAGCAGTTATTTCATTCTCTGAAAATAGCTGATTAAAGGGTAAAAACTACATACTTAATACATATTGTAAAAAATAAATATAGTTCATCTTGTATTGACATAAAATATTCTTCTATTATGAGATAATGTTGGATAAGAAAATTACAGAGAATGAGAAAAGCAGAAAATAAGTATTTGCAAATCTAATCAAAATGGCAGATTTAGGGGAAAAAATCATCAATGGATACTAGACCACTAAGTGTAAATTTATTGGGGAACACGATTTTCTTTGATGTCAAATCGTCAACCAATAAATTATTAGCTAATTACAAGAGCAAAAACATGTTTACAAAGAAGAGCTCTGGCTACCACCTGCTTAGCCAAATGTAGAATGCTACTATCAGTATGCACCTCCTAGTGGGGTGCATTTTGAAGAACTCAACAATCTGATAAAGTTGTCTTGCTCACAATATTTAACTTCAACAGTATGAAGGATTCAAGTCTAGCTTCTAATTTACAGAAACTAAGACTGGAGGAGCAAGTTGTCCAATATTACAGGATGATTATCTGGGAAGTCAAGAATATTTGATAGTAACCCCCTTGAGTATTATAGGATACATAAAAGCTGAGAGAATGTTGCAAATTAAAATAACTTGAAGAATACAACAAAAAGTAGTATGTGAGCCACAATAGGATCTGAATCAAAATAAATAATATATTAAAGATTTAGGGCAATGGGAGATTTGAACATGGACTGGATTTTAGCTGATATTAGAAAATTATCATCAATTTCTTTAGAAATAATGAAGTGTGAGTATCTGACAGAATATTTCCTTATGGGGAATATTCTGAGGTATTGTTATGGGTTGGATTGTGTCTCCCCAAATAAGCGTTGAAAACTTAGAAGCTGAGCTTGTAAATATGATCTTGCTTAGAAATAGAAGTTTCTGTTTTATGTTAATGAAGCTGTCAGAGAATAAGGTGGATCCTAAACCTAGTATTTTCTCAGTTATAGTACATCAAAATAGACACAGACACACAGAGGGCAGATGAAGGCAGGTTACAGAGACAGATGCAACTCCAAGGCCAGGGACATCAGGAATTACACAGCAACTATGAGAAGCTGTAATAGATAAGGGAGGACTCTCCCTAGAGACATGACCTGAATTTCAACTTTCAACCTCTGAAATTGTAAGTATCTAAGTTTCCATTCTTTACCTCTAGTCATTTGTGGTGTCTCTGTTACAGCAGCACTAGGCAACCAAGACAAATACATAGGCAACGAGTGACACATCTACTACTTCCTTTGAAAATGTTTGGAAAAACAGATATATTTAAGCAACAATTTAATGGTAAAAATCAAAGAGAACAAAACTAAGATTCAGTCAGCTCCTAGCTCTACCCTATCATTTTAACAAATGTTTTTTAGGGTTGATTTCATCTAAATCATCACTCTAAACAAGTTACTTCATTGCATTAACCTAGAGGCTTTAATACTTTTGAGTTATTGTTTGCATTGTGTGATTTATAGGTCAAGAATCTATGAAAACAGACATACCAAGAAAAAGAATTCAAGCATTCGATTCATGCAAGCTCTATACACCTAATTTGATCTTATCAATGCCCTTCTAGAGACAGATGCTACTCTTTAGAATTTCATGTTTCAGAAAGGTGAGATGAATAGGAGGATAAACTATCAGACACACCTACAGAAAAACAAAAAAATGCAAAGAACAGAAAGCAGAGGAAGCTCTGGTGGGCAGAGGAGGCTCACTTGGTTGCAGACAGGCTTGTACTTGAGCCCTGGCTTGTTCAGGATCATCTCCAGCTGTCTGCGGCCAAAGTTGGACACTCCAATGGACTTGGTCAACCCTGCATCCTTACACTTCTCCATAGCCTGGGGATGAAGGGATTCAGAGGCAGTATTTGTGTCATTTAGCCATAGAACAAACAGAAGACAGAGCTGTTAAAAGAAACAACTGTCTAGAAATGACCACAAAACTGACAGGATATGATTGTCATGAAGAGCAAAAATAATATACAGAAAATTGGAAGAATGTGATACCAACAAAAATAAAACTGATGTTTCTACCTAGAATAATAGGAGACAGTATGGCATCCTGTCCTCAAATTTCTCTTCTCTTTTTCTGTGTCATATCCCGGTAAGGCTCTATTTTACGCTAATATATCAAAACACTCTAAATCAAGGTCATGAATTTCTGAAGTCAATTGGGCATGTTCCCTTTGGTCCAGCAGTAGCTTTAGGAACATTTGATCAACTTTTACCTGGAGACATATTCAAGTTGCTTTTAAATACTGATCTCTGTTGACTGTCCTCTTACTTTTCACCCTGCTGCTCTTGCTGGAGTTTCATCATGTCCCTGGGCTCTCACACTGAAACATTCTGAGGCTCGGTCCCCAGACCTTATTGCTGCTTTCTCTTTTCTCACTCCCAAGGGATCTATTTATTTCTTTGTTCTTTGTTCTCTATATGACTAAGTCTCACAAATTGGTATCTCTGTTGTAGACCTACCCCGATGTCTACATAGTAATCCATTCCCATAATCAACCGATTGTTCATCATCTCTACAGATGTTAGATTATGCATCAAAAGCTGAACGTGTAAAAAACTGATCTTCTAGTTTTCCGCCCCCTTGTTTCTCCTGTAGTCCTTGTTTTGTCCAAACCTAACACTGCTGCCAATTTGTTCAAGACAAAGACAACAGACTCAAGCTAGTGTTCTTTTTGTCTTACACACCTCTTTCATTCCATCAAAGCACTACATTTATTCCATTATTTCTCATTGGAATTACCTTATAAACTTCCTATCTAGCTTTTGGTTCCACTCTGAATCCCTCCAGTTTATCATCCACACAGCATTTGGGTACATGTTATCCAGCAGAGCTTCCTGTGGTGATATAACTGGTGCCTGTCTACTCTGTACGTAAGTGCAGCCAGAATGCACCTTAGCAATCAGTACGGTGAGGATTTGTCTCAAGTACTTTGGAAATAAGTTACTATGAAGGATGAATCCCTGTAGAAGGACATTCAGGCCCTTAAAGTCTGTAAAATTTACAAATACCTTATTCACATTTCTAGGGGAGCTTTAGGAAGAAGATAGAATTATACTCAATGTTCCAAATATCTACCCTTTTCTGAAACTGGGTCCAGTAGGTGTTGATTAGCAAAAATGATTGTATTTATTATTACATTTATTGTTCAATTTCCTGTATACCACTAGATAAGACAGAAAAAATTTCTCCTTTCACTTTTCAAGAGTAGTTTTACTGGTTGTCAGGATTGGGTCACCTTCCTTTTAGAAAGAAGGTCACATTACAATATGACCAAAAAAAAAGTGCTGTTGAAGGAACAAGTAGAATTCTAGAGGTCCAAGAGTACTTTGATACCATTCATAAGAATTCTTCACTTTAAAGATGAGAAAAGTGAGTTCAAAGTCTCAATCAAGTTAACACAGCTTCAGAATGTGAACAAAGTTCATCCTCTGCTGACTGCCTCGTGTTTACTTTCTCCTCCAAGTACTCACCTCCCATGTAGCACAGAGATCTACTGTGTCAAACATTATTTTTCCTTGCTCATCTTTTGGTAGCATCTCCTCCCCAGGCTGGAAGAAAAATGTATATCAGAGTGATGTCACAAAACACAGTCTGCATCCTTAGCCATGCTATGACATACATATAGGCTGGGATACTAATTTCCCATAAGTAGATGGAGTACCTATCTGTATGCTAATGTTTGTGAAGTGTTTTGTGGAAACAGATGATAGAAAAGCTCAACATCTTTAGTCTGAACAAGGCCAGGGACTGATAGTGGAAAAGACCATCAATTACCCTTATGCAAGTTCAAGTTGAAGGTGAAGACAATTTGAACAAGCCCACAATAGCCAAAGTACGACCTTGAGTATATTCCATGTGAATTTAGAGTCCACCTCAAGAACAGATTCAGTACATTGAACACTAATGACCAAAGACTAGACAATTTGTGGAGTGACCTCCAAGACACCATAATTGAAGAAAGCAAGAGATCATTAAAAAGACAGGAAAAAAAGAAAATACAAAACTGGGTGTCAGAAGAGACTCTGAAACTTCCTCCTATACATTTAATAGTTAAAGAGAAAAGAAAGAAATGATGAATTAAAAGAACTGAATGGAAGGTAAAAAGAGCAGCTCGAGAAGACAAAGTAAAGCAATGTAATGACATATGCAAAGACTAGGAAATAGAACACTGAAAAGAAAGAACATGTTGATGTTTCTCAAGTCAAAAGAACTAAAGAAAAAATTAAAACTCTAAATTAAAATAATGAAAGATTCTTTGGGAAAACATTAAATGATGCAGGAAAGATCTAAACAAGATCTAAGAAATGCACAGAGTCGCTATACCAAAAAGAATTGGTCAACACTCAACCATTTCAGGAAGGATCATACAACAAGGAACCAATGGTACTGCAGAAAGAGGACCAAGCTGCAACAAAGACATGGGCAAAACGTAAGGCTCCAAGAATTGGTGGAATACCAAATAAGATGTTTCAGCAAGACATTTGGAAGACAGCTCTCTGGCCAAATACCAGAAGAGATCCATATTTATGCCTGTTCCCAAGAAAGGTGATCCATCTTTAATATAATACAGAAGTGAAATTTTGCTGAAGATCATTCAAAAGTGGCTGTAGTAGTACACTGACAAGAAATTGTCAGAAATTCAGGCAAGATTCACAAAGGGTATGGGATAAAGTACATGATTAACAATGCCAGAAGGATCCTGGGTGAAAGCAGAGAGTACCACCAAGAATGTTAACCTGTGTTATATTGCCTGTACAAGAGTATCACACTGTGTGAATCATAATAAATCATGAATAACATCACAAAAAAAGGGAATTCCTGAACACTTAATCATACTCACTAGGAGCCTATACACAGATCAAGAGGTAATTTTTGGAACAGAACGAGGGGATTATTAGAGGCTTAAATCAGAAAAGGTGAGTCAGAATTGTATATTTTCCACAATTCTTAATTCATTCTGTGTGCTGAGTATAATCCCTGAAGCTGGATGATATAAAGAAGCACCAGGCATCAGGACTAGAGGAAGACTCACTAACAACCTAGGTTAGGCAGATGGCACACTCTTGATTGTTGAAACTGGAGAAGACTTGAAGCACTTATGGAAAAGATTAAAGATCACATCCTTCAGTGTGGATTACATCTCAACATGAAGAAAACAAAAATCTTCACAACAGTACCAATGAAACAATATATATGATATATGGAGAAGAAACAGAAGTTGTCAAGAATTTCCTTTTTACTGGGATCCACAATCAATGCCCCTGGAAGCAATAGTCAAGAAACAAAAAAGACACATTGTATTGATAAAATCTGCTGTAAATAACCTCTTGAAAGTGTTAAAAAGCAAAGATGTCACTTTGAAGAGTCAGGTGTACCTGACTCGAGCCATGCTGTTTTCAATTGCCTCATATATATATATGCAAAAGCAGGATGGTGAATAAGCAAGACCAAATAATTGACACCTGTAAATTGTATTAATGCTGAAGAATATTGAAAGCATCATGGACTGTCAAAAGAATGAACAAATTTGTCTTGAAAGAACTATAATCCACCTTAGAAACAAGGATGGCAAGACCATGTCTCACACGTTTTTGACAAGTTATTAGGAGCTATCAGTCCCTGGAGGAGGATATCATGCTTGGTAAAGCGGAGGGTCAACAAAAGAGGAGAATCCTCAATGACTTTTATTGACATAGTGGCTGAAACAATGGGCTCTAGCATAAAAGCAATTGTGAGGATGGAGCAGTACTGAGGAATGTTGCATTCTGTTGCACATATTGCAGCTATGGGTTGGACACTGAATTGAGGGTACCTAAAACCAGCATGTTTCACTTATGTTGCTTGTGTCAGCCTATTATCTTTTGCTTTTAATCAAATACTTCTCTTTCCCCTGGAAATGCAATAAGTTACAGGTCCTTAATTTTAGTATCAGTGGATTGCAGTATAAACCCAGACTGAGCTATAACTGTTCAGTCAGAGTTCCTTATCCCTTTAAACACAAAACAGACAAAGGGTAGTCACATGAACCAGACAGTCAATCTAGAAGCATGAATTAATATTTTGGATCCTTCCCCATAATTCATATGCCCTCCTAAGAAAAAAAAATCCAACCACTCATGCAAGATAATAGTCATAATTACAGCATAAGTGAAATAAGTTTAATTATGCAAATTTCTAACCTTTAGAGGCACTGGGCAATGAATAATAAAGAGATCAACATAGTCCAGTTGAAGTTTTTGCAGTGACTTTTCCAAGGCTGGCCGAACCAACTCTGGTCGATGGAAAGTAGACCAAAGCTGCAGAGATTAAGAAGAAACCTGTGTTTGATTATTTTTTAGGCAATTTAATGAAGATATTTTAAAAAATGATACAGAGATTGTGACTTGTTCAGCATATTCAAGCTGTAATTTGCCAACATCATTGATCATAAGCTAAATTTAGGTCATTCCTGTAGACAAAAGAAATATGAATCTGGAGTGTAATCAGCAGGAAAAGATTTAATATTAGGTTTTTTTTAGCTATTGTGATACTTTTTTTATCTATTGTGATACTACAAAATGTTTGCTACATTTTGATACTGTCATGGTTGGAACTGTGTCCCCCCAAAAATGTGTGCAGCTGCATGGCTGGGATATGGTTCCCAGTATCTTGGAAATGTCCTCCATTGTGTGGCTTTGCTAACTGTGTGTTAAAAGATTAGGGTGGGGCTACGAATTCTGCATAGGATTACTTCCCTGTCCTGCTGTAGGGGCAGTTTCCCCGGAGTGTGGCTTGTCCCACCCTTAATGCTTTCAGATAAAAAGGAAAAAGAAATAAAGGACAATTGAGAACCTCACTACCATCAAGTAAGCAACACCGGGAGCAGAGCACGTCCTTCAGACCAGAGGTTCTTGCGTGAGGACGCTCCCTGGACAAAGACTGATGCAATACTGGACTTTCCTTCTAGAGCTGACAGGGGGAAAGTCTTTCCCTGGAGTGGACACCCTGAATATGGACTTGCAACCTACCGGACTGTGTAAGAATAAATCTTTCTTTGTTAAAGCCATCCACTCTGTGGTATTTCTGTTAGAGCAGCCTAGCTGACTAAAACAGATACATAATAGAGAACAATGATAATTACATATCTAAAGGAGAGAGAAGTCCTGCCGTATTAAAATAATTAAAAGGAATGGGATTACTAACACACATTGAATACACTGGAGAACACTGAAAATTAGCGTCCCGGAGGGTCCCATTATAAGTAATAGACAAACAGGTAGACTCCACCTACTTTGCAAGGACTTTAGCACTCGACTTCTTGAAATGTATTTTCTTGTTTCCCCTAACATTTAGTTGGTTTTCTACTGGTTGAAAACTAGAAGACCACAGAGGCAAAATCCTCCTTCTTCTAGGAATTCTCTTTTATCTGACTTAAATATCTCCTTATTATTTATTTAATAATAAATGCTGTTGTTAGTTTTAGTATATTGTGTACATTCAGCATATATCTACTAAAAAATAGAAGAAAATAATTTGACAAATAAAAGTTGTATCAAGTGTAATGAATTAAATTGTGTGCTCCTTAAAATGTGTGTAGCCATTTGGCTAGGCCATGATTCCTGGTATTGTGTAATGTTGCTATATGCTTTAAACTCTGCCTCTATGATGTTAATGATGGAGGAAGTGCAGTAGTTGTGTTAGTGGGGTGAATGCAGTGTGTAAGCTTGTATTGCACCTTGAGACAGTCTCTTGAGACAGAAAAGAAGGAAGCTAGCAGAGAGAGTTGGAGAACTCGTAACACGAAAACAACAGTGCCAGGAGCAGAGCACATCTTTTGCAAAGCACCCACGATCTCTGCCTGTCAGAAGCTGCCCAACCATGGCAAGCCTGACTTGAAGAATTCACCTTTAGAGTCAACAGAGAAAGACTTCTCTTGGAGCTGCTGCCCTGATTTGGGGCTTATAACCTACTGGAATTTGCAGAATAAATGTATCTTTGTTAGACCAGCCCTGATGCTGCCCCTGTCCATAAATCATAATGAAGGTCAACTCTTCAGACAGGAATGGATGGAGAGTGACCATATCATGTGATTATGTGTGCACTTTATGGTTCTATGCATCTATGGGATGTCATCCTTCTGACTTCTTACTGGAGGAAGGGGAGTGGGTGGAGAGAAGGGGATAGGAGATCACTGGGAGGATAGGACATGTATGGAGCAGAGGGGAAGAGTGTGCTGTCACTGTACAGGGAGAGCAGTGGAAACTGCATATAGGTGGGCACGCAAATTTATATGGGAATGTACATTTTCATTCAATCATAATAATAAAAAAGATAAAAATTTAAAAAATCCACTTCTGGCATTTCTGTTATCGCAACACTAGATAACCAATATGTCAATAATAGTTATGCCCATCACCTGAATTCTGCTTAATGGTGTGTACAAAGCACTATCTGTACTAATTCTACTCCCAACTCAAACTTATAAGGGAAGAATTAGTATGTATTTCATGTAGTTAAGAGGAAAAAAAAATTCAACTTGTTAATATGTGCTACAGACAAATCAAGAATGTTAAGCTCTATCTTAATACACAATCAGTTCTCTTTTATTGTTATGCATATTGACAGATGTGAGTCTGAGTGTTAAGAAATTATGCACTGTCACATTGATAATAAGAAAAATATAATTTGACCAAGGAACTCTCTGATTCTATTATACATGCAAAATCACAGTGCTCTGGGCAGAGGCTCTGGATATAAAATTCTTGAAAGTCATGAAATTTGAGCAAAGCAATGATTAGAAAGTCATCATCTTTCTCCCCTTTTGATATTAGTTTTAGTACATAAATATGTGCAAATAAAATTTGTATAAATAAGCATTTTTCAACAAAGCACTAAATCAGATAACCAATTTCCATACATACAGACTATAAAAAGGCCCTCACACACATCACCTTGGTAGTATAGAATATGTCTTCTCTCTTCACAATGCCAGCAGAAATCTTGCTTCGGATGGCTCGTCCTACTTCCTCTTCATTATTATAACCATAAGCTGAATCAATGTGACAAAATCCAGCATCAATAGCTATCTTGGTTGACTCTTCAGCTTTACTCTTAGGTACCTATAGAAAAACAACAGATAGTACTCAGGTATCTACTTGATGGAGAAGTAGTTGGTGCCACAAGCACCGACCTTCACCAGAGTAGACCATTTCCTCACCTCTTGTGTTAGTTTTGCAGGTACTGACAGGTTTGCTTGGAACTTTCTAATTTGTAGCAACGAATTTGGGCATATCAGGAATGCCTTTAGTTCAAGGAAACTGGGTTAGATTTTCATTGGCATTAGCAGTCCCCAAGGTCACACCTAGACCAAACCCCAACAAAATTCACTTCCATCAAGTTGATACTGAATCACAGCTACCCTACAGACAGAAGAAGAACTGCCCCATAGAGTTTCCAGGGAGCATCTGGTGGATTTGATTTGCTGACCTTCTGGTAGCACTTAACCTAGGTTAGAAACTGGCTAAATAACTTCCAACATATGGTTGTTTTCAAAAGATTTACTGGAATTATGCTACACAAAACAAAATCAGCAAAGGGACAAGGTATATGAAGGGAAGCACGGAGGAAACCAAGCACAAGCTAACAAGTGTTCTAGTGTAGTCAACAGAATATACCTACTTCCTCCTGGGTGCAAATTTACATGTGGGGAATGTTATCTGATGGGAAACTCACTAGAGTTTCAATGCCCAAGTTTTTTACTGGGGGATGATCACACAGGCACTTGCTACCTAGCACATGCTAAAATGCCAGCCTGCCAAAAGAAAGCAGCTATTCATACTGTACCTCATTATCTGTGCAAGCAGTTTAGACACAAACACCCTTATCAAGGAGAATGGTGGGATCCTTCCTGAGGTCCTATTTCTGCATGCCAGTCAAGGCCATCCCTGAAAGCAACACTACTATGAATAGTAGTTACTATTCATTCTCCTGTAAACAGTCTTTCGACTTGTATAAAAGAGCTAAACAGGAGGTGTAAACTATATAGTCTGGAATCTAGACTCAGATACGAGAAATTAATTGTAGACTTAGAAGATTAGTAAAGTAGATGTCTGTTCTGAAAGCCAAAAGGCCAATTAAATTAGGGAAGATGTGGTAACAGTCAAATTTAAAATTGTGATTTGTTTGCTAAACACTAGGCACTGATTTTAGAGCACATTTGATAAAGTACAAAAAGAGAAAGCATAATGTTTTCCTTTTTATATATATATTATTTATTTATTTATTGTGATTGAATGGAAGCTTACAATCCAGTTTAAATTTGCATGCCTGCCATGTACAGCTCCTACTGTTCTCCTTGCCTGGTGACAGAACCCTCTTCTGTTCTATACATGTCATATCCTCTAAACAATCTCCTGTCCCCTCTTCTCCGTCACTTTGTTTTTCAACCTAGTGAACAGAAACTAGATATTAGTCCTTATTACTCTCTGATGGCTCCTAGCCGTGTTCTTCCTTAGGTGTATCACTGTGAGAAAGTTACCAAGTCTGATGTCTCAGGGCTGTCCTTGAACTTTCCCACTCCCTCATTCTCCTTTGCATTACTCACTGACACTGTCACTTGTCCTTCACAACATCTCTTGGATATTTCCTTTCGTATTTCAGAAGAGAAAAGTTAGACTCAAAAGTTTAATCACTAGTCCACTGTGACACTGCTAAATGGTCTGAAAGATAAATTTGGAATGCAGATTACCTGGTCTTTAGTCTGGTGACTTGTCCTTTTGGCTCCCTGTTCAGCCAGGTGGAAAATCTACCAGTTTGTTTCAAATCTAAGGTATCTTACCAAGGAGCAAATATTGAAGACTTACTCTTTTAAGATTGTAGTATTTCCACTAAAAAAAAAGTGTCATTTTTTCTACAGGATGAATTTCCATCACTGAGAGACATTTGGGGGAAACAGCTCAGTTCAGGTTCACCATGTACTGTACTAAAACTGCCACTCTTCCCCACAATTCCTCAGGCAATTTCATTTCCGGGACTCATTACCTCAAATACTGCTGTGCGTCCTGTCTTTTTGGTAGGAGGAAAGATTTCTTAAATTGTAGAACTAAAGAGGGAAACTTTTCCCTTCGCAATCCATCTCAAAACCAGGCAGCTAGCAGGCAGTGTTCTTGACTGCTAGGTTCATCTCTTTTGAGACCCTGTGATGTCAACTGAAATACAAGGAAAATCCAGTGTCCAGAGTAATCTGCAGGTGACCACACATCAGAGCTGGAAGCACTGAGTGAAGTCTGTCTACCTTCACACTTTACCCATGGATTTTCTGTAGCCTGGTGAACCTGACACCCCTGGGAACCCCCCAGAGTTATCCAGGACCCATGGATGTTACAACCCAGCTTGGTTCTTGCTCATCCTAGGAATATTTTCTTTCTTTTTTTTTATTATGACTGAATGAAAATGTACATTCCCATATAAATTTACATGCCCACCCATATGCACCTTCCACTGCTCTCTCTGCCCGATGACAGCACACCATTCTCTGGTCCATACATGTCTCCTTTCACCAGTCTCCTTTCACCTCCTCTCCACTCACTCTCCTTCCTCCAGCCAGAGGTCAGAAGGATGATATCCTATAGATGCATAGAACTATAAAGTACATCCAACATATGGTCACTCTGCATCGCCAAATCCAATCCATTCGCGTCCAAAGAGTGGACCTTCTTTATGATTTATGGGCAAGGGCAGGATCAGGGCCAGGGGCCATGCTCCCAGGGGAACCCCGAAACTGATGGACCATCAATTGAGGTTGTTTAGTAGAGATCTCAGGGTGTACCCCTTTTTATTCTTGTTTTGCCAGTGAGACTCATCTCATCCTAGGAATATTTTCATTTGAATCTTTGGCTCTAAGAATTGTATCCTTACCTCTTCTGATGCGAAGGTGCCAAATCCCAGCACAGGCATGAAGTGACCATCATTTAGTTTCACACACTGACGTTTGAGATCCATCTTCTCTTACTGTCCTGACTAAGCAGAGCCTGTTTTCTTTCCTCTGTTTTCGCAAGACATACGAGCAACAGGAAGGCAACACGTCAACTGCCCTCGTCAGCTGCTACTTATCAGCATGTAGGTAGTCCAGAGTTAAATCATTAATCCATGGGATACAAACAGAATTTTTCCTGCTTGAGCAATTTTTTTTAAAGAAAATTCGTAGTTGTTTTTTATGAATTCTTAATTGTTTTACGATGATTAAAATCTTCGTTTACTAAGTTTTTTCTTCAGATCTATCACACTGTATCCTCAATTATTAGAAGATGTTCACTAAATAAGCACTGACCAATTGTTAAACTAGGAACCTTCATGTGCTAACTCTTTAGTTTTTTGCTCATGGTGATGTTCCTTCTTGATTGTGTACCAGCTGTAACATTAAATATCTTAGAACACACAGACACACGCATGCACACACACCAGTACACAGCATGCACATAATTTAACAAATGGTTCATGAGAAATTTTTAACAAGTAGACTCTCAATAAAAATGAAAAGCACAAATTGATAGAAAAATTATCATGTTAGTTTTTCCACCTACAAAATTGTATTTGTTTCTGCTTTCTTTATTCTGCAATAAGAATGTCCAGTCACGGCAAGTCTTCAACCAAAAAAAAATAAAATAAAAAAATGCAGTCTGGCATAGAGCCTTCTAAATTATAAATGATTAACATCAATTTGCTTCATGTGGTAGAAATGATTACCATCATATTGCAAAATGTAACCAGAGTCCTAGAGTTTATCTCTTACCCAGCTATACAGCTTCTAGAAAAGTATCCTAAAAGCCAAAACTGAAGGCAACTATCGCATATAACTTATGATCTTGTACTACAGTATTCACTAAAGAAAGAAAATGGAATCAACTGAAATTGTTATGAATTTGGAGAGATGCCAGTATACACTTATACAAGGAAACATCAAGAAACCATTAATAATATAGATATTTAGGAAGAATTTAAAAATGCAGAACAAAAAGATATACATGTGTTGATTAGCAAAACTGAGTATGCATTATGCACAATAGAATAAGGTCATATGGTAACATAATGTGCATTAATGGAGGGCAATCCCCCCAATAAACAGCTGTTATATATGAATTTAGGACCCTACCTGATTTTTTATTCCCTTTAGATACTGTCAAAATTTTCTATATTATCATCTTTCACATGTTTACTTACAAAAAAGTATTTGCTCTTAAAAAGACAAAACAAAACAAAACAAACCCAATCCAGTAGAGTCAATTCTGACTTGTAGTGATCATATAAGACCAAGTAGACTGCCCCATGGAGTTTCCAAGGAGCATCTGGTGGATTTGAACTGCCAGCCTTTTGATCAGTATCGGTAGCACTTAAGCATTACACTACCAGTTTTTCCAAATAACTACCTAGAACAAGTAAGTACAAGGGAGATTCCTGGCAGATGTCCAACACTTTAAATTGTATCTCAAACTGTATATGTTCAGCTGACACACAGCTCACAAGCTGCTCCTCAGTCTTTGTTTTAGTCAGCTAGGGCTGCTCTAACAGAAATACCACAGAGTGGATGGCTTTAACACAGGAAGATTTATTCTTACACAGGCCAGTAGGCTACAAGTCCATATTCAGGGTGTCTGCTCCAGGGGAAGGCTTACCCCCTTGTTGGATCTGGAGAAAAGTCCGGGATTGCATCAGTCTTTGTCCAGGGAGCATCTTGGCACAGGAACCTCAGGTCTGAAGGATGCACTCTTCTCCTGGTGCTGCTTTCTTGGTAAGAGGTTCCCAATTCTCAGCCTGCTTCTCTTCTGTTTTATCTCTTGCAGGACGGAAGGATTAAGGGTGGGGCAAGCCATACTTCCGGGAACTCTCTTTACAGTGGAGCAAGGAGATGATCCTATGAAGGGATTTACAGGCCCACCCTAATCCTTTAACATAAAGCATAGGAAAACCACAAAGTGGAGGCCAATCACAAGATACTGGGAATCATGACCCAGCCACGTGGCTACACCTATTTTTGGGGGGACATAATTCAATCCATGACAGTCTTCTTTGTTACTCGTCCACCTGTAATTGAACTTCTGATTATCCCCTCTGATTTAATACACAACCTAAATTTCAAAAGTCTCCTGGCACTGACCTGAGATGAACTTCCCTGACACTGCCACCATCTTTCTTCTCTCTTGGACTTAGAATGTTTTTGACAGCCCTTGGCTTTATGATCCAGATAGATTCAAGTTCTGGTTCCTCCCAACTGCCTAACTAGGAATGTCAGTGCCAAAATCTCTGTTGGAATGGTGTAGCCTTAGGACCAGAATCACCTGCCTCCACATATCACACCTAGCAATACTGGGATGTCTCTCAACAAATTTTGGTAGAGACCTCTACTTCTTCTCCTCTGACTTCTCTCTCTCTCTCTCTCTCTCTTTCTCCCTTTCTTTATTGTGATTGAGTGAAAATGTACAATCCGGTTTAAATTTGTATGCCCACCTATGTGCAGCTGCTACTGTTCTCCTAGCGCAGTGAGAACACACTCTTTCTTTCTGTTCTATAGTTGTCATTTCTTCTTAACAATCTCCTGTCCCCTCTATTCCACCCTCTCCACTCACCTTTAGTAACAGGCCAGTAGGACGACATCCTATAGATGCACAGAACCATAAAGTGCACACAGGATATGGTCACTCTGTGTCACCGAGTCCAATTCACTACTGTCTGAGGAGTTGACCTCAGTAATGATTTAAGCACAGGGGCAGCATCAGGTGTAGGGTCCATGCTCCGAGTGGAAACCCCGGGGCCTTGGACCATCAATTACGGTCTTTTAGTGGAGTTCTCAGGGTGCACCCCTTTTTATTCTTGTACTGCCATGGGGACTCAATTTTGTAAGCCCCACCACGGTTGTCCCTGGTGGTGGTCAGGCACCATTTTGTTCTTCTGGTCACATATTGATGTAGTCTTTCATTGACGTGGGTCTTTCTGTCTTCTGGATTTTCTTTCCCCCGTGTAGTTTTTGTCCTTGGTGATCATCTGTTTCTGCTGAGTTGGGACCATTTGGTATACCTCAGATGGCAGCTTGCTGGCTTTTAAGACCTGAGATGCCACCTACCAGTATGAGGCGGAGAAGACTCTCTTAGCAATAGGCTAGTTATGACAATTGGCCTTGATGTCCCCTGAAAGCATGGTCCCTGGGCCCCAGGCCCTGCAACTCTGTCCTTGCCACACTGGGTTAAGATTGGAAGAGTTTCCAGGTTATGTTGAAGTCTGGTTAAATTCATCTTCTTTCTAACGTGTGCTTTCACTGATTTCACCCAATCAATTTTCTATCAACTATCTAAACTGTAACCAACCCTCTCCCTCCCTTCCTTCCCTTGCTTGCAGCCATCAAAAAGTCTTTTCTTCTGTACCAGAGTCTGTTTTTAAGTCCTTATAATAGGGGTCTCTTATAATACTTGTTTTTGTGTCACTGACTAATTTTATTCAACATAGTGTCTTCCAATTGAAACCAAGTTATGAGATGCTTCCTAAAATCGTCACTGTTCTTTATCATTGCCTAGTGTTCCACTGAGTATGTGTAGCATTCATCTGTTGTTGGGCATCTGGGTTGATTCTGTCTTTTTGCTATGGTGGACTGTGATGCAATAAACTTTCATGTGCATGTATCTGTTGGTGTGACTGCCCTTGCATCTATATGATATAGTCTAAGCAGTGGGATTACTGAGTCAAATGGTATATGTATTTCTGGATTTTTAAGAAAGCACCAGATTGCTTTCCAAAGAGATTGTACCACTTTGCAATCCCACCAACAGTGTATGAGAGTTCCAATTTCTCCACAGCCTCTCCAGCATTTGTTGTTTTGTGTTTTTGGATCGTGGCCATCCTTGTTGGGGTGAGATTATATCTCATCATAGTTTTGATTTGAATTATTTAAATAGCTAATCATCATGAGCATTTCTGCATGTGTCTTTTGGCTGTCTGAATATCCTCTTTAGAGAAGTGTCTGTCTATCTCCTTTACCCATCACTTAAATGGATTATTTCTCTTTTTCTTCTTGAGATTTTAGTAATATCTTGTGGATTATGGAGATCAGATGTCGGTCTGACATATATTTTTCTATTCTGTCGGTGGTCTTTTAATTCTTTTAAGAAAGTCTTTGGATGAGCAAAAGTGTTTGATTTCTAGGAGTTCCCATTTATCTATTTTTCTCTTCTGTTGATCAAGCTTTGTCAGATTTTGAAGTTCGTGTACATTGTATTAAAACTTCCGTTGTTGATGCTATTCTTGAATAAGCTTTATTGTTTTAGATTTGATATTTAGGTCTTTTATTCAGTTTGAGTTGGTTTTCTTAAAAGGTGTGAAATATGGGTCTTGTTTCAAATTTTTGCAGAAGGATATCCAATTTTTCCAGCACCATTTGTTAAAATGAGACTGCTTTTACTCCAGTTTCAAATCTCAGGGCCTTTGTGGAATATCAACTGTTCATAGAAGAATGGTGGCATCTCTAGTGTCTCAACTCTGCTCCATTGGTCTATATGTCTCTTTTTGTACCAGTACCAGACTGTTTTGACTACTATGGCCATGTAACAGATTCTAAAGTCAGGTAGTGAGAGGCTTCCCAGCATGTTCTTCTTTTTCAGTAGTGCTTTATTTATTTGGGGTTTCTTCCCTTTCCAAATAAAGCTGATAATTTGTTTCTCCATCTCATTAAAACATATCACTGGAATTTGTATTGGGATTGCATTATATAAGTAGATTGCTTTGGGCAAAATAGACATTTTCACAATGTTGAGTCTTCCTATCAATGAGTGGGATAGATTACTTCATTTATGTAAGTCTCCCTTAGTTTCTTGTACTAAGGTCTCGTAGTTCTCTAGTTAGTTTTGTTTCCAGGTGTTTTATCCACTTGTAGGCTATAGCAAATGGAATTGATTTCGTGATTTCTTCTTTAGTAATCTCATTGTTGGTATAAAGCAATCCTAGTGATTTACTTATGTTTATCTTGTATCCTGTTACTTTGCTAAACTCCTCTATTTGTTCCAATAGTTTACTTACGGATTCTTCTGGCTTCTCCAAATAAACAATTATATCATCTGCAAGTAGGGAGATTTTTACTTCTTCGTTGTCGAAAAAGATGCCCTTTACTTCCTTGTCTTGTCTAATTGTTGTGGCTAGAACTTCTAGCACTATGTTGAATTGAAGGGATAAGAGTGGGCATCCTTGTCTAGCTCCCGTTCTCAAAGGGAATTCTTTTAGTCTTTCACCACTCAGGATGATGAAGGCAGTTGGCTTTGTTTAGAAGCCACTGATTGGGTTGAGGAATTTTCCCTCTATACCTATTTTTCTGAGAGTTTTTGGCATGAATGGGTGTTGAACTTTGTCTGCCTTTTGTCTACCTCTTCTGCATCAATTGACAAAATCAGGTGACTCTTATCTTTTGTGTTATTAATGTGGTTGAACACATTAATTGCTTTTCTGGTGTTGAACCAGCCTTCCATCCCTGGAATGAAACCAGCTTGATCATGATGAATTATTTTTTTTTATGTGTTGTTGAATTCTATTGGCTAGAATTTTGTTGAAGATTTTTGCATCTAGGTTAATGAGTGATATTGGTCTGTAATTTTCCCTTTTTGTGGGATCTTTCCCTGGCTTTCGTACCAGGGTGATGCTGGCCTCATAGAATGAATTTGAGAGTATTCCATCCCTTTCTATGGTGTGACATAGCCTCAGTAGTATCAGAGTTGATTTTGCTCTAAAAGTTTGGTAGAATTCTTCAGTGAAGCCTTCTGGGCCATGACTTTTTTTGGTTGGTAGATGTTTCAGTCAGTTAGGACTGCTCTAACAGAAATACCACAGAGTGTGGATGGCTTTAATCAAGGAAGATTTATTCTTACACAGTCCAGTAGGCTACAAGTCCAAATTCAGGACGTCTGCTCCAGGGGAAGGCGTTCCCCCTTGTCAGCTCTGGAGGAAAGTCCAGTATTGCGTTAGTCTTTGTCCAGGGAGCATCTTGGTGCAGGAACCTCATGTCTGGAGCATGTGCTCTTCTCCCGTTGCTGCTTTCTTGATGATGTGAGGTTCCCAGTTCTCTGCCTGCTTCCCTTTTATCTCTTGCAGGATGAAAAGATTAACGGTGGGGCAAGCCACACTCCAGGGAAACTCCCTTTACAGCGGAGCAGGAGGTGATCTTCTGAAGGGATTTACAAGCCCACCCTAACCTTTAACATACAGAATAGCCAAACCACAAAATGGAGGACAGTCACAAGATACTGAGAATCATGGCCCAGCCATGTGGCTACACCTAATTTTGGGGGGACAAAATTCAGTCCATGACAGTAGATTTTTGGTAACTTTTTCAATCTCTTAAGTTGATCTACATCTTGTGATAATCTTGGTGAGTGATATGAATCTAGAAATTTGTTCATTTCCTCTAGGTTTTCAAACCTGTGAGAGTACAGCTTGTCATAGTATTCTGTTATGATATTTTTTATTTCAGCTGGGCCTGTTGTAACAACTCCCATCTCCTTTCTTAATCTGGTTATTTCTATCTTTCGGTTTTTCTTTTGTAAGCATAGCCAATGGTTTATGGATTTTGTTCATCTTTTCAAAGAACCAGCTTTTGGTTTTGTTAAATTTTTGTATTGTTTTTCTATTCTCTAATTCATTTAGTTCTGCTCTAATCTGTATAATCTGTTTTCTTCTGGTGCTTGAGGGGTTCTTTTGTTGCTGTCTTTCTACTTGTTCAATCTGTAAGATTAATTGTTTAATTTGGGACCTTTCTTCTCTCCAAATGTGTGCAGTTACAGAGATAAAGGGACCTCTGAGCATTGCTTTTGCTCTATCCCATAGATTCTGGTAGGATGTGTTTTCTTTCTCATTTGATTCCATGAATTTCCTTATTTTGTCCTTGATTTCTTCTATAATCCAAGTCCTTTTGAGCAAAGTGTTGTTCAGTTTCCATAAGTTTGAATTTCTCCCTGTGAACTGTCTGTTATTGATTTCAACTTTTATAGCTGTATGGTTCGATAATTTGCAGTAAATCAATGATTTGGGTTTTATTAGAGAATTGCTTTCTGACCTAACACGTGGTCTATTCTAGAAAATGTTCCATGTGCATTGGAGAAGAATGTATACTTATCCACTGATGGATGAAAAGATCTACATGTGTCAGTAAGATCAAATTGGTTGATTGTTGCAATAATATCTTCTGCATCTTTACTGACCATTTTTTCTTGATGATGTATCCATAACTGAAAGTGGAGTGTTGAAGTCTGCAACTATTTTTGTGGAATGATCTATCTCATTTTTCAGAGTTCTGAATATTTGTTCAATGTATTTAGGTGCTCTGGCATTGGGTACATAAATATTTAATGTTGTTAAGCCCTGCTTGAGTACTGAACCTTTCAGCAATAAATAGTGATCATCCGTATCCACAACAGTGGATTTTACATTAAAATTTATTTTCTCTGAGATAAGTATTGCTACACCTGCTCTTCTTTGTATATTGCTAGTTTGGTAGACATTATTCCACCCTCTAATTTTCAATTTGTTCATGTCTTTAAGTCTAAGGTGTGTTTCTTGTAAACAACATATGGGTGGGTCATGTCTTCTGATCTAAGATGTGACTTGTTCTTCCTTTACTGGAGCTTCAGTCCATTTACATTCAATGTAAATATAGATATGTGCTCAGCGCCATCATTTTGATGTAATTATTTTTATGTAGATATTTTCTATATTGCTCTTAATGTTGTGTTTTGGGACATTCTTCTTTATGAGTTGTTGTTTCAGCATTGGTTTTGTGTTAGTTGAGACTCTTATATTGCATTTCTTATTTTGATACTATGTATTGTTAGTTTGCTTTATGGCTACATGTATTATCCCCCTTAGCATACTAAGATTAAACCCAATTTTAACTACTGCATAACACTTAAACTTCCTCTGCATCTGAAACAACTATACTACTGTAGTGTATCCCTCTTTTAATGTGATGGTGTTACAGTTGTCATGAAATGATCACAGATTCCCTCATTTTAATACTGTGGCTTTGATTAAGTTTTGTGACTTCCCTAACTGATTAGAATTTTGGATGATGTGCCCTGAATTGTCACCTTAAATAGATATTTAATGGTTTTGTTTTTCTGAGGGAAGAGCTTCTTTCAATATTTTATGTAGTTTTGGTTTGGTTTTTACAAACTCTCTAAACTCTTTATCTTCAAAAGTCTTACTTTCACCTTTATATTTGATAGACAATTTTTCCGGATTAATGGTTCTTGAATGTGTCAGTTGCTCTGTCTTCAAGGTGACTGAGTCTAACTTCTATCTGTTCAATCCTACTCTTTGGGCTTTGGATTAAATTATCTAACTCTGTTATTTTGTTACTGATCTGATGCATTTCAGATCATTGATGTTCCATCAGTTCAAATAGCTTACATAACTTTTCATTTTTTTCTAATGCATTTTGTTTATTCTCTAGGAGGGTGCTATATATAATTCTTTTGTAGTTGGCCTCTGATAGATTTAGAAAGGCTTCTTCATCTGGGAAATTTTTTGAGTTTTTATGTTGGGAATTTTCGGGAGCATTTGAAGGCTGCATCTTTAAATAATTATGGTCTGCTGCCTGCATGCCATCTAGACACTGATTTCTCTGGTATTGGATCTAAGGGAATTGTTCATCACCAGCTGTCTCTAATACTCTAGTGATTTGTCCCAGGTGGACTCTCTGGGGTGGAAGTCTCTGCTTAATGGGTGGCAAAGAGGCCACCTTACTTATGGAGAAACTGAAGGCTGTCAGGCAACCCTGCAATGTGTTTCAGAAAAGGGTGAGAGGAAAAGATGCTGGGCCTCTCAGCAGACAGATCTCCAGGCAAATACACTGGCCTCTCAGCCTTAGAAGTAAGCTTCACTCCTATGTGGAGAGCTGGTCAGGTGTTCAACTGGGAGCTATCCAATGTGCTGTCCAAAACAGGAAGTCAAGGGCAGCAGACTCCTCCTTCTAGCTGATAAATGAAAGTATGTTACCAGCTGTTCGCAGAGCTGCAGTTCTCCAATACCACGAAACAGCAGAAGCAGAGATCAGATGGTCACAGGCTTTTAATCTCATAGTTCTATCCACAGGCTTTTTCCCGAGAACTTGTTATCCCTAATTTCCCTATCTTGATCCTTTAAGTTCCCTGACCAGCACACTGCTAAGCTAGTCACACTGCCCATTAATAAAAATATTCTTACATTGGGCTACTCATTTCTTCCCAATAGGAAGCTTTGAGAGTGTTGCTTCCTTCTGTGGCCTTCTTCCCCAAACCAATACGCTAATGTAGTCTTGAGAAAATCATCAGATAAATTCTAGTTGTGATTCATGCCTGACCAGTATCTCTCAGAACTGTCAAAGTCATCAAAAATAAGGAATGTCATAAAAATCAAATATTTAAGCTCACCTAAAGCCTTCATCCAAGAGTAAAAAGACTACTTACAGAATGGGAAAAAGTTTTTGGCTACCGTGATTCTGATCAGCTTTCAATCTCTCTGATCTACAGCAGCCAAGTGCCGTCGAAAGATACTGCAAAATCTCAACAACAAAAAGACAAATAACTCCATTAAATGGGCAAAAAAATAAGCAGGCGCTTCACCAAAGAAGACACACAGTATGCTAACAGATATACGAAGAACTGCTCATGATCATTAGCCATCAGAGAAATCCAAATCAAAACTACAATGAGATATCGTTTCATCCCAATGAGACTGACATGAATCCCAAAACGCAAAACAAAAAATGTTGGAAAGCCTGTGGAGAGACTGGAATCTTTCTACATTGCTGGTGGGAATGAAAAATGGTGCAACCACTCTGAAAAATGGTTCAGGGACTTCTTTTCATTTTTAAAAAATAAATTATGTTGTGTTTTAAGTGAAAGTTTGCAGTCCACATCAGTTCACCATATATGAGACCTGAAACTCACACTGCTGTTCTACTCTTAGTGTCCTTCTCGCCTCAGCTCTGTGACAGCATACTCCCCCTGAATTTTCTGTGTCCCTCTAGCCAAGTCCTGTCTTTTTTACTTTATCATCCTGCCTCCATTGATGAGCTTCTCAAAAAACCTTATTAAGCCTAAAAGGATGTTTGTTATCAGCACGACTCAATGTGTCATGTAGTCCAGTCCAGTCTTTAGAGAGCTGGCTACAGTGTTAGATATAGCTTGGAGTTGATAGAGAGTTGAGGGCCATGTTCTCAGGGGAGATTTCAGACTGATGGAACATCAAGTGTGGCTATTTGTTTGAGTTCTAGCTCTGTACACTTATGTTCCTTCTGCTATATCAGGGGCACTATATTGTGCACCCCACCAGGGCAGTCATCGGTGGTAGACAAACAACATCTAGTTTTTCCAGTCCTGTGCTAAAGTAGTCTCTGAATTATATGGCTCCTTCTATCTTCTGGTGTTTTAGTCAGCTAGGGCTGCTCTAACAGAAATGTCACAGAGTGGATGGCTTTAAGAAAGGAAGGTTTGTTCTTACACAGTTCGGTAGGTTACAAGTCCAATTCAGGGTGTCCGCCCCAGGGGAGGGGTTTCCCCCTTGTCGGCTCTGGAGGAAAGTCTGGTATTGCATCAGTCTTTGTTCAGGGAGCATCTTGGAGCAGGAGCCTCAGGTCTGAAGGACGCGATCTTCTCCCCATGCTGCTTACTTGATGGTAATAAGTTCCCAATTCTCTGCCTGCTTCTCTGTCCTTTTATCTCTCATAGGATGAAAGGATTAACGGTGGGGCAAATCATACTCCAGGGAAACTCCCTTTACAGTGGAGCAGGGAGGTGATCCTATGAAGGGATTTACAGCCCCACCCTAATCCTTTAACATACAGTTTAGGAAAACCACAAAATGGAGGACAGTCAGAAGCTACTGGGAATCAGGGCCCAGCCACATGGCTACACATATTTTGGGGGGGCACAATTCAATCCATGACAGCTGAGGTCATATTTTCTTTCTGTTCTTGATAGCCTCTGTTAACCTCTGCTCCTAGGAGACTGGAACCAATTGATACTACTTAGATGGCAGCTTGTTAGCTTATGAGACCCCAGACACCGCTCAACCAAGTGGTATGCAGAACATTTTCTTTAGAAAAAGAAAAAACTTGGATACTTCAATTAGTCTAGATGTCCCCCGAAACCACGTTTCCCTAACCACTATCCTTGCTGCTATGTCCCTCTAAAGAGTTGGATTGTATTTAGGAAGGGATTTAGTTTTGATGCAGTCCAGCTTCGCATACTTCTATTATGTTCTGTCACAACCTTCATGTAACCTGAGTTATAACTACTATATAATTTATAGAAATTTATCTCCTTCCCTTCCCACCCTGGTAACCACCAAAGTTTATTTTCTTCTGTGCTTAAATCTTTTGCTGTGTCCTTAAAAAAATGGTATCATACAATATATATCCTTTTGCACCTGGCTAGTTCACTCAGCACAGTGTTCTCCAGGTGGTCCACATTATCAGTTATTTCCCTAAATCATTACTGTATGTTATCATTGTGTAGCATGACTTTGTGTCAATAAAAAAATAGTTTGCTTAACCACCCACTTGTTGAGGAACATCTAGGTTGGTTCCACATTTTTGCTATTGTGGAGACAGCTTCAGTAAACATTGATGTGCATATATCAGCTTGTGTGATAGCCCTTATTTCTCTGGGATGTATTCCAAGGAGTGGGATTGCTGAATCATATGTTACTTCAGGTTTCTTAAGAAACCACTAAAATTGATTTCCATAGTGGTTGTACCACTTTACAATTTCATCAGCCTTGTGGAACAGTTCCAATCTCTCCACATTCTCTCCAGTATTTATAATTTGGTGTATTTTAGATAATTGTCAACCTTGCTGGTGTGAGATGGTATCTCATTGTAGTTT
Source organism: Heterohyrax brucei (assembly GCA_028571685.1). NCBI lineage: Eukaryota > Metazoa > Chordata > Mammalia > Hyracoidea > Procaviidae > Heterohyrax > Heterohyrax brucei. Next base: position 57,872,425 of record CM053142.1, on the reverse strand, counting down.
TGATTTAGATTTCTCTGATGGCTAATGATCATGTGCAGTTCTTCATATATCTTCTAGCATCCTGTGTGTCTTCTTCAGTGAAGTGCCTGCTCCTTTTCTTTGCTCATTTAATGGAGTTATTTGTGTTTTTCTTGTCGAGGTTTTGCAGTACCTTGTAGATCAGAGAGAATGGGTGCTAATCAGAATTCCGGTAGCCAAAAACTCTTTCCCACTCTGTAAGTAGTCCTTTTACTCTTTGGATAAAGGCTTTGGATGAGCATAAATGTTTGACTTTTAAGAATTCTCAGTTATCTATTTTCATTTCTGGTGTTTGTGGGTTGTCAGTGTTTTTTTTTTGTTGTTGTTGTTGTTTGTTTTGTTTTGTTTTTTGTTTTGTAGATTGCTAATGCCATGAATTCGTGCTTCCAGTGCCGTATAGACTTTTTCTTCCATGATTTTTATTGTTTTAGATTTTATATTTATATCTTTGGTCCACTTTGAGGTAGTTTTTGTGTACAATGTGAGATATGAGTTTTGTTTCATTTTTTGCAGATAGAGTGATTTCTTAAAAAGCTAGAGATAGAAATATCACATGACCCAACAATCCCACTGCTTGAAATATGTCCTAGAAAAATAAGAGCTGTCACATTAACAGATACATGCATACAAATGTTCATTGCAGCACTGATGAAATCAACCTATGTGCCCTTCAACAGAAAAACGGATAAACAAACCATGGTATATTTACCCAATGGAATAGTATGCAATAATGAAGAACAATGATGACGTTGGGAAATACCTGATAATATGCAGCCATCTGCAAGACATGCTCAGTGAAATCAGCCAGTTACAAAAGTACAAATACTGTATGAGATCACTATTATGAGGTCTCAAGAAATGGACTAAGCACAGAGGAAAATAATCTTTGTTGGTTACCAGGCAGCCAGGGAAAGGAGATACATATTCACAGATTAGATATTAGATAGAAGATGGGTTAAGCAAAGAAAGTGACAGCATACAGTAGAAGGGCGATCAACACTGCTGGACTATATGAAGAGCTAAGAGGTTTCCTAAATTCACCTCAACAACTTGATGGTCATACTGGCAAATATGGTGGTCTGGGAACCATGCTTTCAGGGGGCATCTAGGTCAAGTGGCTTGTCTGTGGTTTTGTTTTTTTTAATACTCTTCATCCTAATTCAGTGAGTGGTGTCTGGGTCTTAAACGCTTGCAAGTTGCCACCTAAGGAGCATTAATTTTTTCAACCCAATTGGAACAGAGGAGAACAAAGGACATCAAAGACAGGAGGAAAATTTGAGCCCAGGAAACAGAAGGGGTCAAATAATCCAGAGACTACACCAGCATGAGACCAGAAGAACTAGATGGTGCCTGGCCCCTCCAATATCTGCCTTGATAGGCAATACAGTGTAGACACCCTGACTTAGCAAGAGAGAAAAATGGGATGCAGATCTAGAATTCTGTTAAAAAAACAGACTTGTTGGTCTGACATCATGGAGTGTCCTCTGAGAAACTGGCCTGTGGTCTCCCTCCTACTCCTGGGCTGAAACAAATATGAAAGACAACTCTTCAGACAAAAATTGGATTGCACTATAAGACATGGGACTGTCAGAGCAGCTGCCATATAGCAATGAGATGGGAGGGTAGAGAGAAGGGATAGAAGCTAGTTGAATGAATATGGGAAGTACAGAGTGGAAAGGAAGAGTGTGCTGTCACATGGTTAGAAGAACAGATGAAGTTGCATGCAGCTATTTGTATAGAGATTTACATGGCAAATTGATTTAGATTGTAAACTTTCACTTAATCACAATAAAGTATCACTTTAAAAAGTCTACATGGTCAGGAACCTCAAGAATTACAGCAGCTACCAGAAGCTGAAGTAGATAAGGAAGGACCACCCACTAGTGGCATCATCAGATATCAAATTCTGTTGGATCTGTTGTGACAACTCCACTCTCATTTCTTATTTGGGTTGTTTCCTTTCCTGTTTTTCTTTAGTATGTTTAGCCAGTGGTTTGTCAGTTTTGTTGATCTTTTCAGAAAACCAGCGTTTGGTCTTTTCAATTTTTTCAGTTGTTCTTCTATTCTCTTATCTTTTAGATCTGCTCTAATCTTTACGATCTGTTTTCTTCTGGTGTCTGAGGGGTTCCTCTGCTGTTCTTTCTTTACTTATTCAAGCTGTAAGGTAAGTTCTTTTCTTACGTTTCTTTCTTCCTTCCAGATATGTGCTTTTATGGAGATAAAGTGACCACTGAGCACTGCTTTGGCTGTATCCCAAGGGTTCTGGTAGGAAGTGTTTTCTTTCTCATTGGAATATATAAATTTATTTTATCTTTGATTTCTTTTGAGCAAGATGTTGTTCAGCTTCCATGAGTTCCACTTTCTGTCTTTCTTTTTTCTGCTATTGATTTAGACTTTTACGGCTTTATGATCTGAGAACATGCTTTGCATTAATTCAATGGTATGGATTTTGCTGACAATTGCTTTATGTCCTAACACATGGTCTACTCTGGAAAATGCTCCATGTGCACTAGAGAAGAAGATGTAGTGGCCTGCTGACAGAAAGTTCTGTATATGTCGATGAGATTTAGCTGGTTAATTGTGAAAATAACATCTTCGGTGTCTTTATTGAGCTGTTTTCTACACGATCTGTCCAATATTCAGAGTGGAGTGTTGACGTCTCCCACTATTATTGTGAACTGATCGATCTCATTTTTGAGTGTAGTCAGTGTTTCTTCAATGTATTTAGGTGCTCAAATATTAGGTGCATAAATATTTAATATTGTTAAGTCCTGCTTGTGTATTGAATCTTTCAGCAGTAAATTTTGTCCACCCTCATCCACAATGATGGATTTTACATTAAAATCTATTTTATCTGAGATAAGAATTGCCACCCTTGCTCTTCTTTGCTCATTGATAGCTTGATACATATTCTTCTATCCTTTAATTTTCAGTTTATTCCTGTCTTTAAGTCTAAGGTGAGTTTCTTGTAGGCAACATACGTATGGATCGTGTCTTTTGATCCAAGATGTCACTCTATGTTTCTTTACTGGAGTGTTCAGTCCATTCATATTCAATGTCATTATTGACAGGTATGTGTTCAGTGCTGCCATTGTGAGATGTTTATTTTTGTGTTGATATTTTCTCTGCTGTTCTTATTAATCTGTTCTTGGACATTCGTCTTCATGAGTTGATTCTTCACCTTTTGGTTTTGTGGTTGTTGAGACTCCTGTAGTGCATTTCCTGATATAGTATGTTGCATCTTTATTGCACTTTATGACTGCCCTATGATCCTGCTTAATAAACTATGTATAAATGCAATTTTAATTACTACCAGTCTTGTCAACTTCCACTCCACCTGGAAAGGCTATAACAACTGTAGTACATCCCTCTTTTTAATATGATGACATCATAGTTTTCATGATATGATCACTGGATCATTTCTTTCACTACTATAGGTTGAGTTTGGAGCCTTCCCTAACTGAGTAGGATTCTGGATGATGTGTCCTTCTAAAATATAAAGTTAGTGGTTTTGTTCTTCAAAGCCATGAAATTCTTTCAATATTTCTTGTAGCTTTGGTATTTTTTTACAAAGTTTCTGAATTTCTGTTTATCTGCGAATGTCTTAATTTCATTTTCCTATTTCAAAGATGGTTTTTCAGGATTTGTAGTATTTAGTTGGAATTTCTTCTCCTTCAAGGCTTTGAATGTGTCGTGCCACTGTCTCCATGCCAGCATTGTTTCTGCTGTGAAATCTGATGAAAGCCTATGGGGTTTCCCTCTGAATGAGAGCTTTGCTTTGAGCCTTGCTACCTTTAAGAGTTGCTGCTCAGGTCTCATTTTGTTAAGCTTCATTATAATATATTTTGGGGTCTTTCTTTTGAGATCTATATTGAGTGGTGTTCAGTATGCATCTTGGATATCTATGTTCTCTTCTTTCATAATTTCTGGAAAGTTTTCTGTCAGCAGCTCAGCAACAATACTCTCCATGTTCTCAGGTGTCTTGCCCAATTCAGGAACTCCAATTAATCATAGATTGTTCCTCTTAATGGAGTCCCACATGCTTCCTAATGCTTCTTCATTTTTCTTGTTTCTTTTTTCTGATTTCTCCTCATACAGGCTGGAGTCAGTAGCTCTGTCTTTCAAGTCAGAAAGTCTCTTTTCCATTTGTTCCATTCTGTTTTCTTGACTCTGAATTGAAGTTTCTATGTCTTTGATTTTGTTCTTGATCTGTTGGATTTCTGAGTACTGGTGATCGATCAGATCAAATAGCTTGCTTAATGTTTTTGTTTTGCTCTGCTACATTTTGTGTAAGGTCTAGGAGGGCTCTCTATATAATCCTTTCGTATTCACCTTCTGATAGTTTCAGAAAAGCTTCTTCATCAGGGAAGTTCTGAGGTGGTTTCTTTTGGGGGCCTTCTGATGCCATGGGTGATTTCCTGGCCACAGTTTTATCCAGAGTTTGTGGCTTCTGGGGCTTCATGTGGGTCAACAGAGGCTGGGAGAGATGCTGTGAGGATGAACCACAGTTGTTTCTCTAGGCCATCTTAAAATGAGAAGTATAAAGTCAGGTTTTCAGGTATATTCATCCCTCTTTCCAGCTGGCAAAGTGAGCACCTATATATTAAACCCTCGATGGTATAAGCCAGCTCAAAATACGGAAAGACTGCTGCCCTGCTGGCCTCTGCTGTCAGGCCCCAGCTGTAGGCAATACTGTGTAGTTCTGCTTTTCTGCCAGAAAAGCACTCTCTTCTGGGCAGACACTGCCTCCCAGCCTAGGAATTAGGTCTAGCTGAGGCTTCCTTAGGGGTATACCCACCTCCCAGCAGAATAAGATGGCATCCCACACAAGTTTGCCTCCTGGCTAGAACCAGGCTACTGGTGGAAAGAGAGGCCAAAAATGCCAAGATGCCCAGAGTACACAGCCTCCATTGCCAGGCTCCACCCTCAGATGAAACTGTGCAAAACTTCACCTCTCTTCTGGAAAAGCACTCTCCCCCCAGCAGGTGCTGCCTCCCAGCCTAGGAACCAAGTTCAGCCAGGGTCTCCGCCTGGGTGTCTCCGTCTCCTAATGGATCAAGGTTGTGTCCTGCACAAGCTCATCACTGCATCTGTATGGCTACCACATGTGGGAGGTAGAAAGATAGGCCAAAGAAGCCGAGATGCACAGAGTCCAAAGCTGCGCTCTCAGACCATGGTAATTGCACTTGCCAATCCAACCAGCAATGCATCTGAGACCAGTAGCTAGTTAAGTCTGAGCTATGCCCACAGGTCAATACAGAGAAAAAGAAATCAAAATGGTGAGTTACCTTTGGTCTGTGCAAGCCTGTGCCCGTCAAGATTGGGGTCAGTGAAATTTGCGTTCAGTGGTATGAAGTCTAAATTAACAGCCCTATGCCACATCCTAGGGCTCACTAGGTGTCTACAAGGCTCCATTTAATTATCAATTCAGGTCTTTTTTCCAAGGGCTTTAGGGATATGTGTGTTTAGTCCGCCATCTTGTCTCTACTTCCCCAATATCAAATTCAAGCCTCCTGAGGTAACCATGGTGTTGAAGCAGTTAAGTTTTATGGCAACCAACCAAAAGATCAGCAGTTTCATCTACTAGGTACTCCTTCAAAACTCTAAGGGGCAGTTCTATTCTGTTTTATAGAGTTCATATGAATGGGAAAAGCTGGAAGGCAACAGATTTGATTTTTGTTGCTTAAATAGCCTCCTGAACTGTGAGAAAATAAATTTCTGTTATTTTGGCTACCTACCTGTGGTTAATTCTAACACAGAAGCACCAGGCAGCCAAGGTAAATATGTAGATGCCAGGTGTCTAATTATCTACAACTTCATTTTAACATGTTCAGCAAAATAGAAATATTTAAGAAATGAATATAATCGTAAAAATAAAGAACAACACCAAGATTTTATCAGTCCCCAACTCTACACCATCATATTGCTAAATATGCCTTAGAGCTGATTTTCTCTACCTGTATCATGATTGTAACATGATAACTTTACCCTTTAACCTGGAGGACTTCAAAAGTCATTGGTTATCATTTGTGCATGTGTTTAATGGATCCGGAACCCCTGAAATTAGAATTATCACACACACACAAAAGGAAACAAGAATGGATGCATTCAAATCAATACCCTGAGAACAGAGGTTCTTTGGTTATTAGGTACTTTTGAGTAGGTTACAGCTCATAGCACTGCTGTACAGGAAAGAAATACTGCTTTGTCTTGCACCATCCTCACAATTGTTATTATGCTCAATCCGATTGTTGCAATCACCTTGTCAGTTCATCTTCTTGTTGCTCTTCCTCTCTTTTGCTGCAATCTGCTTTACCAACCATGATGTCTTTCTCAAGTAACTGATTCCAGAGAAGTTCTACTCTCCAGAAACTTTTAATTCAAAAAAGATGAATAGGAGAGATATCAGACATAATTACAGAAACAAAAATTTGTGAATAACAGAAAACAAAAGCAGGCCTGGTGGACTGAAGAGCTCACGTGATTGCAGACAGGATTGTACATTAACCCTGACTTGTTCAGAATCATCTCCAGCTGTCTGTGGTTAAATTTGGACACTCCAATGAACATGGCCAGCCCTGCATCCTTTCACTTATTCAGGGCATGGAGGGGAAGGGATTAAGAGGAAGAATTTGTCTGATTTGGTCTTAGGACAAACGAGAGGCAGAGTTCCATTAACAGAAGCAACTGCCTAAAAATGACCATTAAACTGATTGGCACCGATTATCATGAAGAGCAAAACTAATACAGAGAAAACTGGAAGAAGATGATAACAACAAAAACAGAACTCATATTTCCTACTTAGGAAAATAGGAGACAGCGTGACACACAATCCTTGGTTTTCTTTTCTCTTTCTCTGTGTCATAATTCAGCAAGCTCTCTTTCACATTAAGTTATCAAAATAACCCCACATTAGAGTTATGAATTTCTAAAGCTGGTTGGGTATATTTCCTTGCCCCAGGACTAGACTTAGACACTGGTGATTAGTTGTTACCTTGGGACACTATTTTCATGTGGCTTTTATTGACTCCAGAGAGGGGTTCTACAAAAGCAAAGTAATTTCTGCTAAGTGGCATATAGTCCAAATTGACAGCCCTATGCCATGTCCTAGGGCTCACTGGGTGTCCAGAAAGCTCCGTTTGATTATCAGTCCAGACTTTAGTTTTCAGGGAGTTAAGGAGATACGTGTCTAGTCTGCTACCTTGACTACATCTCTCATGTGGCTTTTAAGTAGTAGTTTCCTTTGAGTGTCCTGCTTATTCCCAGGCTGCTCCTTTTGCTAGTGTCTCATCATCTGCCTGGCTTGTAATATGGACAGGTTCTGGAGCTCAGTCCTCAGAAATCATTGCTTCTTTATCTCATCTTACTCCCAAATTATCTATTTATTTTCATGATTTTAAAAGTTTGCTATCTACTGATTATCACCGCAAATACCTTTTTTAGCCAACACGAAAGGCAACTGTACACAAGGACCTCAGCAGATGGAATACACAGGAACCAAAATGACTACATCTGTAGAAAAAGATGATGGAAAAGCTCCATATCAGTAGTCAAAACAAGACCAGTTGCTGACTGTGGCACAGATCATCAGTTGCTCTTATGAAAATTCAAATTGAAACAGAAGAAAATTAGAAGAAGTCCATGAGAGCCAAAGTGTGACCTTGACTATATCCTAAAGAGCATCTCAAGAACAGATTTGATGCATTGATCATTAATGACCCAAGACTAGGTGAATTGTGAAATGACATCAGACATCACCCATGAAGAGAGTCAGAGGTCATTAAACAAAGGCACAAAAAAAGAAAAGACAAAATTGGATGTCAGAAGAGACTCTGAAACTTGCTCTTGAATGTTGAGCAGCTAAAATAAAAGAAAAAAAAAGGTGAAATAAAAGATCTAAAGAGAAGATTTCAAAGAGCAGCTCAAGAAGACAAAAGGAAGTATTATAACGACATGTGCAAAGAGCTGGAAATGGAAAACCAGAATGGTAGAACACATTCTGCATTTCTCAAGCTGAAAGAATCAAAGAAGAAATTCAAGGCTCAAGTTCCAGTGGTGAAGGATTCTACAGGAAAACTATTAAATAACTCAGGGAACATCAAAACAAGATGGAAGGAATACGCAGAGTCATTATGTCAGAAAGAACTAGTCAATGTTCAGCCATTTGAAGAGGTAGCCTATGATCAGGAACCAAAGTACTGAAGGAAGAAGTTGAAGCTGCACTGATGGCATGGTGAAAAACAAGGCTCCAGGAATTGTTGGAACATCAATTGAGATACTTCAACAAACATATGCAGCACTGAAAGTGCTCAATCATCTATGCCAAGAAATTTGGAGGACAGCTACCTGGCCAACTGACTGGAAGAGATCCATACTTATGCCAATTCCAAAGAAAGATGATCCAACTGAATGTGGAAATTACCAAACAATATCAATGATACCTCATACAAGTAAAATTCTGCTCAAGATCATTCAAAAGCTACTACAACAATATATTGACAAGGAACTGCCTGAAATTCAAGATGGGTTCATTAGTGGATGTGGAGCCAGGGATATCATTGCTGATGTCAGATGAATCTTGGCTGAAGGCAAAGAATACCAGCAAGATGTTCGCTTGTGTTTCATTGACTATGGAAAAGCATTCAGCTGTGTGGATAATACTCAATTATGGCTAATGTTGAGGAATATGGGAATTCCTGAACATCTAATTGAGCTCTTAGGGAATCTGTATGTGGTTCAAGAGGTAGTAGTGCAAACAGAACAAGGGGACACTGCATGGTTTAAAGGGAGGAAAGCTGTGTGTCAGGATTGTATCCTTTCACCATACCTTTTTAATCTGTGTGTTGAGCAAATAATGTGAGAAGCTGGATTATATGAAGAAGAACGAGGCATCAGGATCGGAGGACGACTCATTAACAACCTATGTTATGCAGACAACACTACCTCACTTGCTGGGAATGAAGAAGATTTGAGACACCTACTGATGAAGATCAAGGACCACAGTCTTCAATACAGATTTCACCTCAACATCAGGGAAACAAGAATCTTCACAACTGGACCAGTAAGCAACATTGTCATAAATGAAGAAAGGAATGAGGTTGTCAGGATTTCATTTTACTTGAGTCCACAATCAATGCCTTTGGAAGCAGCAGTCAAGAAATCAAAAGATGCATTGTATTGGGAGTATCTGCTGCAAAGGATCTCTTCAAAGTATTTTTCTGTTAAAAGATGGTGGAGTAAACAGACGTCTCCTCATTTCCCTCTGAGAACTAAGACCTGGATGATATTTATATGGAGCATTGAATATCTGGGTAGCCTTAGGGCCTAACATATTTAACTAGACAACAGTATCAGACTAATCTTCTCCTCTCAGAAATGATCCCTGTGAGCATCTGACCTCTGCTTCTGCTGTTTCATTGTATCAGAGAACTGCAGCTTCTGCAAATGGCCAGTAAGGTACTTTCATTATAAGCTGGCAGATGGAGTCTGCTGTTCCTGGCTGCCTGTTGAGGCCAACCTGTTGGACAGCTCCCAGCTCCCAGTTCAGCATCTGGAAGCCACATGCATAGAAGTGCAGTTTACTTTTAAGGCTGAGAGGCTTGTGTCTCTGCCCGGTCACTTCTCTGTTGAGAAACCTCAGCTTTTCCTGCCTCTTTTCTCTCACTCACATTGTAGGGTTGGGTAGGGTTGGGTGACAGCCCCCAGTTTCTCCATAAGCAGAGTAGCCTCTTTGTTAACCAATAAGCAGAGTCTTTCACACTTGAGAGTCCACCTAGAGCAAATCATTAGAGTATTGGAGTCAGCTGGTGACCCACAATTCTCTCAGATCCATTATCAGAGAAATCAGACAATGTCTAGATGTCACACAGGCAGCAGACCATAATTAATCATTTAAAGAACCAGTCTTCAAATGCTCCAGAAAATGCCCTAAATAAAGATTCAAAAAATTCAAAAAATTTCCCAGATGAGGAAGCCTTTCTGAATCAGAGGTTGAATACAAAAGAGTTATATATAGAATCCTCCTAGAGATTAAACAAAATGCAGTAGAACAAAATGAAAAATTTAGTAAGCTATTTGAAATGCTAGAACATCAAAGATCTGAAATACATCAGATTAATAACAAAATTACAGAATTAGATAATTCTATCGAAAGCCAAAGAAGTAGGATTAAACAGATGGAAGTTAGACACAGTGACCTAGAAGGCAAAGTAACTAATACCAGCATTTATGAGGTGAAATCAGAGAAAAGAAATAAGAAAAATGAAGAAGCATTAAGAAACATGTGGGACTCCATGAAGAGGAATAATTTATATTTAATTGGAGTTCTTGAATAAGGTCGGATTAATGACAATATAGAGAGTATTGCTGTAGAGATGCTGACAGAAAACTTTCCTGAGATTATGAGCGAAGAGAATGTAGGTATCCAAGACGTTTATCAAACACCATAGAAGTTACACCTAAAAAGTATGCCAAGGCATATTATAATTGAGCTTAATAAGCTAAAACACAAACAGATGATTCTGACTGCAGCAAGGCTCAAAGCAAAACTAACATTGCAAGGGAAACCCTGTAGACTTTCATCTGAGTTTTCTGCTGAAATGATGTTGACTAGAAAACAGTGGGCACACACATTCAAAGCCCTGAAGGAGAAAAACTTCCATCCCCAGAATTATTTATCCTGCAAAATTGTCTATCAAATGTAATGGTGAAATTAAGACTTTTGAAAATAAAGAGAAATTTAGAGACTTCATAAAAACTAAACCAAAGTTACAAGAAATATTGAAAGAAGCTCTTCCCTAAATGTGTATTTTAGGTGACAGTTCAGGACACTTCATCCAAATTTCTAATCAGTTAAAGAAGTCACAAAATTTCACCAAAGCTACAGTATTATAACAAGGGAATCTGTGATCATATTATGATAACTATAATACCATCACATTAAAAGAGGGATACACTACAATAGTTACAGTTGTTTTTGATGCAGAGGAGCTTTGAGTTATGAAGTAGTTAAAATTGGTTTTAATCTTAGTATGTTAAGGGGGATGATACATGTAGCCATAAAAGCAGATTAATAATGCATCTTATCAAAATAAGAAATGCAATACAGGAGTCTCAATGAACACAAAACCAACAAACAACCCTTAAAGAAGAATGCTCCAGAACAGAACATTAAGAGCAATATAGAAAACATCAACACAAAAGTAATTACATGAAAATGATGGCAATAAGCACATACCAATCGATAATTACATTGAATGTAAATGGACTAAACACTCCAGTAAAGACACAGCAAGTGATATCCAGGATCAAAAGACATGAACTGTCTATATGTTGCTTTCAAGAAACACACCTTAGACTTAAAGATATGAACAGATTGAGAACTAAGCCAGCCAAGCCAAGTGCCTTAGAACTAAAGTTTGGAATAATATATATCAAGCTAACAATACACAAAGAAGAGCAGGTGTGGCAATATTAATCTCAGACAAAATAGATTTTAATGTAAAATCCACTATTGTGGACAAGGATGGTTACTATTTACTGCTGAAAAGTTCAGTACTCAAGCAGGACTTAACAATATTAAATATCTATTCACCCAATACCAGAGCACCCTAAATACATTGAGCAAATACTACAACACTGAAAAATGAGATTGATTATTCCACAATAATAGTTGGGGACTTCAACACTACCCTTTCAGTTATGGATAGATCATCCACAAAAAAGTTCAGTAAAGATGCATAAGATCTTATTGCAACAATTAACCAACTTGATCTTACTGGCATATACAGATCTTTCCATCCATCAGCAGATAAATACATCTTCTTCTCCAATGCACATGTAACATTCTCCATAATAGACCATGTGTTAGGTCATAAGACAGTTCTGTATAAAATCCAAACCAGTAATTTACTTCAAAGTATCTTCTCACACTTTAGAGCTATAAAAGCTGAAATCAGTAACAAAAATTCATAGGTAGAAATTCAGATTTGTGGAAACTGAACAACACTTTGCTCATAAAGCCTTGGGTTATAGAAGAAATTAAAGACAAAATAAAGAAATTTATGGGTTCAAACAAGAAGGAAAATACATCCTACCAGAATTTATGGGATACAGAAAAAGCAGTGCTAGAGGTCAGTTTATCTCTATAAATGCACACATCTGGAAAGAAGAAAGGGCCCAAATTGAAGAATTAACCTCACAGCTTGAACAAGTAGAAAGAGAGCAACAGAGGAATCCCTCAGGCACCAGAAGAAAACAAATTATAAGGATTAGAGCAGAACTAAATGAATTACAGAATAGAAAAGCAATTGAAAAAATTAACAAAACCCAAAGCAGGTTCTTTGAAAAGATCAACAAAATTGATAAACCATTGGCTAAACTTACAAAAGAAAAACAGCAGAAGATACAAATAGTCCAATTATATGGGAATGTACATTTTCCCACAGTCATAATAAAAAAAGAAAAAGTAAGAAAGAAAATTAAATAAGCAGGATTTTCGAACCAGGTAGAAAAAAAATAAAGCAAAAATAAGTTGGGAGATGTTACAACAGACCCAGATGAAATAAAAAATATCACAACAGAATACTATGAAAGGCTGTACTCTAACAGATTTGAAAACCTAGGGGAAATGGAAAAATTTCTAGATTCATATGACTTGCCGAGATTATGACAAGGAGAAGTAGATCAACTTAGTAAATCTATCACAAAGGAAGAGATTGAAAAAGTCATCAAAAACCTACCAACCAAAAAAATCCTGGCCCAGATGGCTTCACTGTAGAATTCTACCAAGCTTTTAGAGAAGAATTAACTCCAATACTACTGACGCTATTTCACACCATAGAAAGAGATGGAATACTTCCAAATTCATTCTATGAAGCCAGCAGAACCCTGATACCAAAACTAGGGAAAGATCCTACAAAAAAAGAAAATTACAGACAGTATCACTCATGAACCTAGATGTAAAAGTCTTCAACAAAATTCTAGCCAGTAGAATTCAACAGCGTATAAAAAAAATAATTCATCATGATCAAGTTGGCTTCGTTCCAGAGATGCAAGGCTGGTTCAACACCAGAAAAACAATTAATGTAATCAACCACATAATAACACAAAAGATAAGAATCACCTGATTTTGTCAATTGATGCAGAAAAGACATATGACAAAGTTCAACACTCATTCATGCTTAAAACTCTCAGAAAAATAGGAATAGAGGGGAAATTCCTCAATGTAATCATTAGCATCTATGCAAAGCCAGCTGTTTTCATCATCCTGAGTGGTGAAAGACTGAGAGAATTCCCTTTGAGAATAGGAACTAGACAAGGATGCCCGCTCTCATCACTTCTGTTCAACGTAGTGCTAGAAATTCTAGCCAGAGCAATTAGATAAGTCAAGGAAATAAAGGACAACCATATTGGCAATGAAGAAGTAAAGATTTCCCTCTTTGCATGTGGTATGATTGCTTATACAGAAAACCCAAAGAAATCCATAAGTAAGCTATTGGAGCTAATAGAAGAGTTCAGCAAAGTATTGGGATACAAGATAAACATAACTAAATTCAATGGGGTTCCTTTATACAGCAGTGAGATTATTAAAGAAGAAATCACCAAATCAGTTCCATTTACTATAGGCCCCAAGAGGATAAAATACCTGGAAACAAATCTAACTAGAGAAATAAGAGATCTTTACAAAGAGAACTACAAGACGTTACTACAAGAAACTGGGTGAGACTTACATAAGTGGAGTGATCTGTCTTGCTCATGGATAGAAAGACTCAATATTGTGAAAATGTCTATTTTGCCCAAAGCAATCTACTTATGTAATGCAATCCCAACACAGATTCCAGTGACATTTTTTAATGAGATGGAGAAACACATCATCAGCTTTGTTTGGAAAGGGAAGAAGTTCTGGATTAGTAAAGCACTACTGAAGAAGAAGAACACACTGGGAGGCCTGTGGCTACCTGACTTTAGAACCTATTACACTGCCACAGTTGTCAAAACAGCCTGGTACTGGTACAAAAATAGACATATAGACCAATGGAACAAAGTAGAGACCCCAGAGATGCCACCATCCTCCTATGAACAGCTGATATTTGACAAAGGCCCTAAGATTTTAAATTGGGGTAAGAACAGTCTCTTTAACAAATGGTGCTGGCAAAATTTGATATCCATCTGCAAAAAACTGAAACAAGACCCGTATCATACACCTTATACAAAAAAATCAACTCAAATTGGATAAAAGACCTAAATATAAAATCTATAACTATAATGCTCATCCAAGATAAAATGGGGTCAACAATGGAAGGTTTAATACACAATATAGACAGACTTCAAAATACAACAAAGCACATTCTTCAGAAGAGAAAATTGATAAATGGAAATTAATAGGAATCAAACACTTCTGCTCATCCAAAAACTTCATCAAAAGAATTAAAAGGCCACCTATAGAATGGGGAAAAAATATTTGGCAACTCTATGTCAGACCAACTCCTGATCTCTATAATCTATAAGGTACTACAAAATATTAATAAGAATAAGATAAATTATCCAATTAAGTGATGGGCAAAGGAGATAGACAGACACTTCTCTAAAGAGGAGATCTAGGCAGCCAAAAAACACATGTGGACATGCTCACGATCATTAGCTATTAAAGAAATTCAAATCAAAAGGACAATGAGATACCATCTCATCCATGATCCAAAAAACACAAAACAACAAATGCTGGAGAGGCTGTGGAGAGACTGGAATTCTCCTACACTGTTGGTGGGATTGCAAAATGGTGCAACCTCTTTTGAAAGCAAACCGGCGCTACCTTAAAATAATGGATATAGATATACCATTTCACCCAGTAATTCCACTGCTTGGGATATACCCTACAGAATCAAGGTCATTCACACCAACTGCTACATGCACACGAATGTTTATTGCAGCACAGTCCACGATAGCAAAAATTTGGAATCAACCCAGATGCCCAACCACAGAAGAATGGATAGGTAAACTATGGTATATATACTCAATGAAACACCATGCAACGATAAAGAACAATGATGATAGCAGGGAACATCTTTAACCTGGTTTCAACTGGAGGACATTACGTTGAGTGAAAGTAGTCAGCAACAGAACGACAAACATTATATGAGACCTCAAGATAAAAACTTAAAAGCAGACTCTTGTGTAACAGAAAAGACTCTTTGATGGCTGCAAGGGTTAGGACGGTGGAGGGAGGAGTGAGGGGTGAGGGTTTAGATTAGATAGTTATTAGAAATTTGATTGGGTAAAATTGGTGACAGCACACGTTAGTAAGAAGATCAATATTAATGGGACTTCAACACAACTTGTGTACTCCTCCCATCTTAACCCAATATTGCAAGGACAGAGTATGTACATTTTCATTCAATCATAATAATAATAAAAAAAGAAATGCTACAGAAGGCAGAATTCTAAAAACATCAAAAGAGAAAAACACAGAGCTTTAGGAATGGGGAAACACACCCCCTTCCCATGCTCTGCTGATAAATCTGACTGTTTATTACTAAAAGATGGGACTGTTTACACTCACCGCTATAGTGAGGAAGAGGTCATAATAGTGCTATCTCCTGTGCCTGTTGGTAAAACTCTTTTGTCTTTAAATTTTTTTAATGTAAGCAACTTGACAAATAAAAGAACCTAGAGAAGAAAACAAACAAAGAAACAAAATCAAAAGATACATTACCTTTGGAAAATCTGCTGCCATGGCCCTCTTCAAGTATTCAAAAGTAAGGATGTCACCTTGAATACTAAATCGCATCTGACGGTATTTTCAACTGCATTATATGCACGGGAAATCTGGACCATGAATAAAGAAGACAGAAGAATTGATGCCTTTCTAGGAGAAGAATGTTGAATAAACATTGACCTCCAAAAGAACAGATCTGTTCTGGAAGAAGTACAACCATAGTGCTCCTTGGAAAGAAAGATGGAAGTACTGTATCTCATATACTTTGGACACATTAGGAAAGATCAGTCCCCAGAGAAGGACATCATGCTTGGTAGAGTGGAGGGTCAGCAAAAAAGAGGAAGACCTTCAATGAGATGATAGACACAGCGGCTGCAACAATAGGCTTGAGCATGAAAACGATTGTCGACATGGTGCAAGAATGGGCAGTGTTTCTTTCTGTTGTTCATAGGGTCACTATGAGTCAGAACCAACTCAGTGGCACCTAACAGCAACAATATCTACTAAGTCTCACAAAATGATATGTCTATCCTAGACTTACCCCAATGCCTGTATATCAGTAGACTTCCAGATTCAACTGCTCACTCGTCATCACTATTGATATCTGATTAGGGATCACAAGCTGAACAAATCAAAAGTTGAGCTTCTAACCACCCTGTCAAACTATTTCTCCTGCCGTTTTTTGTTGTCTCAGTCAAGGCAAACACCACCAGCAACTTGCTCAGGATAAGCACCTGATGGTCAAAACCAGTGCTCTTTTTGTTCATACACTTTTTTCCAATTGATCAAGCATTATGTCATCTCACATCCTAGGATAAATCAAGATTTCATCCACTTAAAACCGTTACACTTTTATCCCATCATTTCTCATTTGGATTATTTCAGGAAATTCATCACTAACCTGTATAATTAGCTCTTCCAGTTTACCATCCACATAGTGTTTGGATACCTGCTGTCCCATACAGCTTTGTATTATGAGACAAAGTGCTTATCTACACTACACAATACTGCAGCTACTAAGCTACATGTAACTGTTCTGTTGTTGCAATATATAATTGAGGAACTGATTTTAAACCTTATTAATTTTTCACCAATTTAATATAACACACTCATATGTTGCTAGTGTCTAAGCTATTAATGCAAACATACTGTGATACTTTTATGAAGTAAATCAGATAAAACAATGATGACTTTCAAGGTCACAATGAGTCAAAGCCAAAGTCATTTTTAGAAGGCCTGCCATGGTCTGACTTCCATTTGTTCTCTCAGCTCATTTCTTCCCGTTCTTTTCTCTATCACATTTATGGGAAAGTTTGATTTTCGTTAGACACAAAAGCACAACCCCTCTGTAAGTGCTTCTCACTCGCTCTCCTCTCTGTACAGTTACTCCTCCCCTAGACATCACCTGAGTCACACCTTACTGCAAATCTCAGTTCAGTTGTCCTCACATCAATGAAACTTTCCCTCAGAAACCTTTATTATGTAAACATCCACACCTATCTACTTCTCCCAGAACATGCTCCACCCCTCTAATCATAATTGCTTTATTTTTTTCCATGAACTTGTCAGTATCTGCCCAATTACACAATTACTTTTTAATCTTTTTATAGTTACTACCTTTTCATGTCCTCTCACATAGATATCAAATGTATGAGGACAGGTACAGTTGTTTCACCATGTCACCACTCTAGACAAAATAGCTGCTTCCCAATTTTTTGATTAACAAATGCATATTATAATTCTAAGTCTATAAAGCATAGATAAAGCATGGCAAGAGTGTGAGAGTGTCTTCAGCTAGATTCTAGAAGGAAGTATGGTAAGAAATGGTAACATATAAATCAATTTATCACACAACACAACAAATTTCAAGTCCAGGACCAGGCAGGCAGTCAGAACAACGAGGAAACCTGTAGAGAAGAGCTCTCATCGCCTGCTATCACAGATGAAGAGTGCTACCTGTCAGATGCACAGCATGAGGCACTGGAGTGAGAGTAAGGTATTGGAAATTCCTAAGTTATTCTCACATGTTTTTCTAGTTGATTAAGCTTGTTAATGAAAGATTGGACCAGACGTTATGCTGCTACCCAGTTTACAGTAATAGATATTCCAGGAATCACATTTATTAAACAAAACAAAATATTCTGGAAAACTTTTATTTCAAAACCTACTGTTTATGAAAAATGCCATGAAAATTACACACATTTTACTCTCAATTCAGGGTGGCTTCAAGATGGAGATGAGATTGTATTTGCTGCTGCAAACGTCTTCACTTCTCTGAAATTTGGTCTCACTATTTTTGGAGACACCTGAGTAGCAAAAAAGAGTTACATCAATGTAACTAAATTTATCTTTCCATTTTCCTGTATCCTTCTAGACTAGAGAGCAACATTTTTACTTGCACTTTTTAAGAGTATTTTAACTGAATTATAGTGCCATGACTTTGGAATTGTGTCAACTTTCATTCAGAAGAAAGAGCATATTCTGGTATGACGAGGAAAATGCTATTTAAGGAATAAGTAGAATCTAGAGGTTCAAGAAAACTTTGAGATGGTTTGTCCTATTCCTGATGGCAAAGAGGAGAACAGTGAGGTTGAGGATTTCATATGTACTTTCTTCAGTTCACAAACGTATAAGATGTGAACCAGGTTCACCATGCCTTGGCTTTCTCATCTTTGCTGTCTCTTCCAAGCACTTACCTCCTGCATGGCACAGAGATTCCACTCTGTTAAACTGTACTTTTCCATGTTCATCTATGGGTAGACTCTCTTCCCAAGGCTGATATAAAAACAATCATTAGAGACATGTCACAATACTGTCTGCACCCTTAGCCTTTCTCTGAGATATATCTAGGGCTGAGACACTAAGCCTCAAGTGGTAGGTATAGCAACTCTACAGATCCAAATATTTGCCCAAGGTTTTTTGTGTATAGAATTGTAAATGATTTTTAGAAGACAGGCTTCCCATAACCTATCATGTACTATACATCTGAATAAATGTCAATTTCCTATGTCTTAATGGAGATTCATATTTGGGCAGCTTTGAAGCTTAGACTGTGTCCTCTCTCTTAACAATGCTATCAGCACTCTTGCTTCGGATGGCTTGTCCAGCTTCCCCTTTATCCTTATACACATAAGCTGAATCAACATGATGAAAACCAGAGTCAATACCTAATTGGGTTGCCTCCTCAGTTTTAGCCTTAATCACCTAAGGAGAAACACAAGACACTATCTAGGAGTCGACTTGATTGATAGGTAGCTGGTGACATAAGGATTGACTTTCACCAGAACAAAACATTCCCTCATATCTTGTGTTAGCTCTGCTTGTAAGGTACCTACCAATTTGCTTTGAGGTTGTCGTGGATTGAATTATGTTTCCCAAAACTTTAGCTAGGCCATGATTTCTGGTATCGAGTGATGCTCCTTCGTGTTATAAACCTTGCCACCATGACGTTAGTGAGGGTGAATGGGCAGCAGTTGTGTTGGTGGGTTAGGACTTGATGTGTAAAATTATCTGGTGCCTTGAAGTAGTCTCTTAAAGTATAAAGGAAAGAGGCTAGCAGAGAGGTTTGGAAACTTCTACCATCAAGAAACCAGTAGCAGGAGCAGAGCCTGTCCTTCAGACCGGAAGTTCCTGTGCCAATTGCTCCCTGACCAAAGACTGATACAACATAAGGACCTTCTTTCAGAGCTGACAAAAAGGGAAAGCCTTCCCCTGGAGTGGACACACCGAGTTGGGACTTTTAGCATACTGGACAGAGACAAAATCAAATTTCTCTCTTTAAAGCCATTCAGTTGTGATTTCTCATTACAACAGCACTAGCTAAGATCGAAGTTTTCCAATTTTAGAGAATACCATTCTGCATCCCGGGAATCCACTTAGTTCAAGGGAAACTGTTTGTTTTTCACTGGCATTGGAAACCTCCAAGCTCACACCTAGGTCAGGAATTGGCTAAATACCTTTCAGCATGTGGATGTTTTCACGGGCGTGATTTACTGCAGTCAAGTGATACAAAGCAAAATCAGCAAAGGGACAAGATGTAAAGGAAGAAGTACAGAGGAAACCATGCACAAGTGTCTAAGAGTTCCCAGTGGAGTCACACAAAACATATCTGATTCTTCCAACAAAGAATTTTGACAAACATGGAGTATGTTGTCTGACAGGAAACTCGTTAGAAACTCAGTGCCCAAGTGTTTTACTGGGGACTGGTCACGCAGGCCCTCTCTGCCTAGCACACAGCAAAATGTAGAAGGAAAACAGCTTCTCATCCCAAACCTCACTGTTTGTACAAGCACTTTAGACATAAATACCTTCATCAAGGAGAGAATGATGGGATTCCTCCTGAAATTCTCTTCCGGGATGTCAGTCAGGGCAAACCTTGAAAGCAAAAGTTTTTATGGGGTGTAGTCAGTTCCACTGTTAATTCCTTGTACACAGCCAGTCTATTTGCACAGACAGTAGTTTGGAGTAGTGTAGTGTAGAGTCTCAAGTCATAGGGCTAAGAGGATGGTTAAATAGGTGTTTGCCCTGAAAGCCAAAACCAACCCAATTCGAGAAGGTGTAATAACAGTGACATTTTAAAACTACGGGTTTCTTTTTACTAAACATTGGACACTAATTTTAGAGTGTTCTTGATAAACAGCACTGCTGGTTTATTGGTAAAGTGAAAGAGTCCTATTCTCGGATTTCCTGGTTGCATACTTCCCTTTGGGCGTGGTGATCTAGTGGTTAGCATTTGGTGCTGTCACTGCTGAGGTGTTGGCTCAATTTCTGGTCAGATAAGAGATGTTTAGAAAACCTGCTTGCATAGTGGTTAAGTAATACTGCTGTTAACCAAAAGGATCAGCAGTTCAAATCCACCAGAGACTCCTGGAAAATTCTAAGTAGTGGTCTTGCTCTGTCCTACAGGGTTATGATGAGTTGAAATTGGCTCTATGGCAATCTTTCTTTTTAATAAAGAACAAAAAGAAAAATGAAACAAAATGCTTTTCATATTTTCATCAATATTTCAGAAGTTTTGTTTTTCAACGTTATCACCACAAACTATATATTTGGTCCTTATTGCCCTGGGATAGCCAACAGCATGTTTCTTCCTTAGTCTTAACAGTACAAGGATGCCCCAAGTCTGAAGCTTCAAGGCTGTCCTAGAAAACTTCTCACTCCCTCATCTTCCTTTGCTTTACTAAGTAGACAACACATGTCACTTGTCATTCATAATAATTACAGAATATTTCCTTCCTCATTCTAATATTTTAATGTTATTCTAATATAATCTATATTATAGATGAGAAAGATGAGACCCCAAATTTTGATTACTAATTGCTTTCCACACAGTCAAGTAGTCTGAAAGATAAATTTGCAACAAAGATTATCTACCTCCAACCCAGTGTCTGGCCACTTTACTTTCTATCATGTTAGGGGTCAAATTCTACCTATTTGCTTCAAATCAAAGATATATTAACAAAGGCCAAGATTGAAAACTTGGTCTTCTGAGGTTGAAGTATTTCCCTTAAAAAGGCTTCATCTCCTTCCCGGATAAATTTCCCAGCAGTGAGAAACATATGAGGGAAATTAGGCTTATTTCAAGTGCAGAATTTATTGTCTAGTGCTCAGCACCAAAACTGAAATTCTCACCAACAATTCCTCAGACACTTTCTTTTCCAGGAGCCATTACCTCAAAGCAAGCTGGACATCATGTCTCCTTGATAGGAAGGACAATATCTGGAAACACAGAACTGTACAGAGAAACCCTTCCTATTTGCAATCAGTCTCAATGAAGGAAGAAGATTTGACAATCTGTGTGATTGATAGAAACAGGAAGAAAAACCAATGCCCAGAATAATCTGTAGCTGACCACACATCAGACACAGAGGCCCTGAGTGAAGCTTGTCTACCTTCTTGATTTGTCCATAACATAGCAGTAGCCTAGTGAAACTGAGTCCCGGTGTATCCCCCACTGTCAAGCAGAACTGACAATGTGACAACCCAGGTCATCTCCCTCTTATCTTGGGTCAGTTTATATTTGAATCTTGAACTCCACAACCCTTATCCTTATCTCTGTTCATACACAAATATCAAATCCCAGGACAGGAATGAAGTGTCATGATGTACTTGCAGATGATGATGTTCAAGGTCCATCTTCTGTCACGGTCATGACTAAGCAGAGTTTGTCACCTTTCCCCTGCTTTTCTCAGTGATGTGAGCAACAGGAAGGCAGTAACTGACCTGGTCAACTCTTATCAGTGAACATGTTAGTTAGAGCCAAGTTTACGGCAGTATTCAATGGAGTACAAACAGAATTGTCTCCACTGGACTAATTTTTTTTTTCTTTCAAGGAGAATTTTAATTTTCATATAAAACTTTAAAATTTGGGGTTAGTAAGTTTTCTCTTCAGAACTACCATGCATTATACTAAATTATTAGAAGATATTCACTGAGTAAGTATCAACTATTTGTTAGATGAGAACTCCCATGTGCTTACTCTCTTTTGTTTTTTTGCTTTTACTGATGTTCTTTCCTCATTGTGCACCATTTGAATCATTTGAACACCTGAGATCACACACAGATAAGTACATACCCAGGCACACAACTGAAACAGATGATTCGTGAGCTATTTTTGAAACATCATCTGTCAATAAAAAATCAAAAGCAGAAATTAGAATTGAAATTTTTTGTTTTCATTTTCCCATCTACAAAGTTATAGTTCTTTGTGCTTTCTTATTCTGTAATAAGAGCATCCTTTTGGGGGGAAGCAAAGCTTCAACAATAAAAGACAATTTGGCATAGTGTGTCTACGTTATAAATGATTAACATCATTTTGCTGCTGGAATATAAATAATTAACACAATTTTGCTTCCTGGAGTACAAATGGTTAACATCATTTTATAATTGGCAATCAGAGCCCTGGAGTTTGTTTGCATCTTTCACCTAGTTAAATAGTTTCTAGAAAAGGAACAGCCAAAAAGGAACACAAATACTGCATATAACTTATGTTCTTACCCTGCACTATTCACACACACAAAAACGTGTTATCAGCTGAAATTGCCGTGAATTTGAGGAAAAGTTAAAATGCACTGATAAAATGGAGTATTATGAACCAAGTCACCCAGTGCCGTCGAGTCGGATCAGAATTTTACGAAGCCATTAAAAATTAAAATTACAAGTAACATACTTATAAATCATTTAAAAATATAGAAAAAAGTATACTGATGTTTCAATCAGAAAATCAGAATATGTAATGTGCATATAGAATAACATCATATTCCCTAAGGTACATTAATAGAAGTGCAATGCCCAAAACTTTTAACATAAAATATATCTGAATGTAGGACTATGTGGAACTTTTAAAAAATTTTCCTATAGATAGTATGAAAATTTTCTGTAATTGATGTGTATAACATTTTTAATTACCAAATCTGTTTACCTTTAAAGAGAAAAAATACCCCAGAACAAATGACTACAAGAAAATTTTCTGTCAGATGCCCAGTGCTCTAAACTTTTATATCACAGTATGTTTGCTTACTTGATGTAAATCTCATTTGCTGTTTTTCAGTCTTCTTTCTTAGTTGTCCTTCTCCATTGAAACTTCTGGTTATCTCCTCTGATTTAATACAAAATTTGAATTTCATAAGTCTCCTGGAATTGACCCAGGTTGGATTTCCTGATCATAGCCACCATATCTTTTCTCTTTTGAACTAAGAATTTTCTTTGATCTTAGATTTGAACAGTATCAGATCGTAATGCCTCTTAGCTAGTTTGGCTGGATATGACAGTTTGTCAAATTCTGTGATGGAGAAGCAGGGTCAATACGGCATAGTGGTCAAATGCCTGCTGTGATCGTTATGATAAAGATGTGAAAAAACCAAGTGAATTCATTAGACATGACATTCTAGGAGTGATGAACATCAAAGGCAAAGTTGATAAATGGGACTGAGTAGCAGGGGAAGGAGAGAGGTTTCAGAAGCATCAAGGGTTTGTCAGACCTGACTTTGCAGGTATTGGCAATCTGCAGGCAAGATTCACTGGTTCAAGCATGGTGAGGTGGGTGGTGAACACGTTTTCCAAATGGGGAAAGACCATGCAGCAAAGAGTCCCCTCACTCAGGTTCAGTGAAAAGTGACATTTGATCATCAAAAGATAAGTAACTTCCATCTGACCAACTGCAAGGAGCTCAAGAAAACTCTCCCATTTACCTTGCCTCCTCCTGCTCTGCACTGGGTCTAAGACAGACCCAGAGACTGACACATCCCCTGGGCCCCAAATGGGACCCTTTACACATCCTCTGACATTTTCCCTGCCATGGAGAGGGAACAAATTACCAAACAGAAAAATAATCTCTCAGCTCCCCTAAGCCAAGAACTCAGGGCCAGAACAATTCCTTGACCTAGGTACAGGCTTAGGGGTCCAGGGAATCTGGATACCCTTCACCCCTACAGAGAGCACTGTGAGCCCACTACAGCAGTGTAGAATTTCATTAGCAGAGTAGAACATGCTTTATACCTGAACACTAATTTCATTGCATCAGCTATTTGGTGGAGCAGCAGATTCTTGATGTTTGAAACCACACTGCCTATCAAGCAAGGGTCTCACCTGCACACAGCAGGAACCTGAGGACAGTGGCTCCATCCATGACACCTAGCCATACATGATAGGAGTCCAAGAATAAGTGGTGCCTCTCAGTCAGTCTGGCATTCAGCAGCACTGAATGTCACTCACTGATGTGATCTAGGGAACAGGGACATGCCTTCCACTCAGACTCTCAGGGGCAGCAGTCAGCCTCCACCCCTTACCTTCATCAGTGCCTTATTTCCAACTGTAGCCAGATGCCTGTGCTTATAACAATCACCTCTGCCAATCTAGGACTGCAGGTGAGAGCCTACACCACACGCATGATGACCAACTAACTGGATACCTGAGGTGAGTCCAAACAAGAAAAGGTAACAGAATCTGGGGCTCACATACCTAGTTACAGCTCTAACCACTTGACCTTAGAGCTTCAAGTATATCAATAACCAAACTAGTTCACATGACCAGTCTACTTGGTCATATGAAAACCAAACCAATAAAACAAAGAAGCTAGACATAGTAAATAATCATAAAAAAAATAAATACAATAATTTATTGATAGCTTGGAGACAACAATTCTCCACATAGCCATTAAAACTACACAAGCATCTCTCTCCCTTTGGTATGGCAAACTGGTAACACTAAAGAAACATCTTTCTTAGAGCAGCTGGGCTTGATTAGAGAATGGCAGGCACTTACTATCTGCACAGAAAGATATAAATAAAAACTTAGAGAAACAAATGGAAACAGCCAAATGGTGAAGCCTTGAGAAGTTTACCCCTTCATACCTTCCACTTTGAGGTACGAATAAAACCGTTAATTGTGTTCACTGACATTTAACACCTGGTTCAAACCATTATCCAAAAAGCCTTGGCAATTAAGTAGAAGAAGAAGACCACGAGGGGTCACTTTCTTGTTAGTCAATAATGATGGGTTAGTTTCTTGTTAACCAGTAGTTTATATGATGAAAAAAATCAGGTGAACATTACGTCACCTGATCTATAAAGAATAAAGACGGACAGCTCTTGACACACACATAATCTCTTGCTGGGTTGGGCTGCCTTAAACCAGAAAAGTCTTTCCTGTCTCCTTTGTTCATTTCCCACTGCTCCTTCCCTCCCTCCGTGCGGGACCCTGCAAAGTGTTGGGGCCAGCCCCCGGCAAAAATCTAAGATGATTAGAGACTGTGATAGAAAAAATAGGGGCAACACCAGGAGGCCTGCTACATGGCAAAAAAGGAATATAAAATGATACTAACAATGCACAAACATCAGAATAGAAAATTGATAACTCCTAAAAATCAAAGACTTAAGCTCAACCAAAGACTTCATTAAAAAAGGAAAAATGCAGACTGGGACCAAATTTTTAGATATGTTCAGCCTCTAAAATCTACAAGATATGGCAAAGCTTCCAAACAAAAAGACAAATAACCCAATTGAACAACAGGTAAAAAACATGAAGAAGAAATTTACCAAAGAAGATATTCAGGAGGCTAACAGATATATCAGAAATGAATGCTCACGAGCATAAGCCTTTAAAGAAATACAAATCAAAACTAAAAAGAGGTATCACCTCATCCCCAAAAGGGTGGCATTAAACTAACAGACGCAAGATGATAAATATTGGAGAGGCTATGAGGAGACTGAAACAGTGCTAGAAGAAATGTAAAATTGTACAGCCACTTTGGAAATTGACTTCTGCTTCCTTAAAAAGCTAGAAACAGGAATACCAAACAATCCAGCAATTGCACTTCCTGGAGTACATCCTAGAGAAATAAGAGCTGTCCCATGAATAGATACAGGCAAAACCATATTCTTTGCAGCACTGTCCACAACAGCAAAATGATGGAATCAACCCAGGAGCCCATCAGTAGATGAATGGATAAATAAAGTATGATACATTCATGCAATGAAATACTATATATGATAGACAACAATGATGAAATTGTGAAATGTCATATAATATGGAGGAAACTGGAAGACAGTGTGCTGAGTGAAATTAGTCATGAAAGGACAAATATTGTATGAGACTACTATTATAAGAAATCAAGAAAAGCTTTAAAAATAGAAGAAAACATTGTTCGATGGTTAAGAGTGTGGGGAGGGCAACAGAGTGGTATTCACTAACTAGACAGCAGACACGAACTATTTTAGGTGAAAGAAAGGTCAACACACAATACGGAGAAGTGACCACAACTTGACTAAACTAAAAGCTAAGAAGTTTCCTCAGTATAACCAAGTACTTTGAATGACAGATCAGGAGGGGGAGGGATCTAGGGACCAAGGTTTCAGGAAACATCTAGGTCAATTGGCATAACAAAGCATATTAAGAAAATATTGTGCATTACACTTTGGTAGGTGGAGTCTAAGATCTTAAAAGCTAGTAGGTGATCATCTAAGATACATTGATTTGTCTCAACACACATGGAGCCAAAAAGAGAATGAACAACAAAGACATAAGGAAAATATGAGTGCAAGAGATAGCAGAATAAAAAACAAAGCTATTGCTTTCAAGTTGATTCCAACTCAGTGGTCCTACAGGGCTGCATGAACCAGAGACTGCATCAGCATGGGATCCAAAGAACAAGACGGTGTCCAGTTATCACAATGACTGCTCTGACAGGACAAGCAACAGAGCTCCTGATGAGTGAGGAGAAAATGGGGTGCAGAACTCCAGCTCTAATAAAAAGACTAGACTTAGTGTTTGACAGACTGGCCTCTGGAAAGACTGGCCCTGAGAAGACATGGCCCCGGACTGTTAGCCCAGAACTGAAATCATTCCCAAGGCAATCTTTACACAAAGATTGGACTGGACCATAAGGCATAAAATGATGCCAGTGAAGAGTGTGCTTCTTGGCTTCAGTAGATGCATGAGGCTAAATGGGCAGCTCCTCTCCAGAGGTGAGATGAGAAGGCAGAGAGGGACAGGGGTTTTGGAGAACATGGGAAATAGAGGGTGAAGAAAAGGAGTGGGCTGTAAGAGTGAATGGAGAGCAACTAGGGTCACACAACAATGTATATGAGCTTTTCCATGACAAATGTACAGAAATGTCAGCCTTCATGAAAAGCACAATAAAAATACATGGATATATATTTTATTATGACTGAGTGAAAATGTACATTCCTGTATAAATTTACATGCTCATCTATGTGCAGCTTCCGCTGCCATTCCTGCCCGGTGACAGCACACTATTCCTCCCTGCTCCATACATGTCTCATCCTCCCAACAGTCTCCTTTCCCCTCATCTCCACCTGCTCTCCTTCCTCCAGCCAGAGGTCAGCAGGATGATATCCTATAGATGCATAGAACCATAAAGTGCATCCAATATATGGTCAGTCTGCATGGCCAAGTCCAATCCATTCATGTCTGAAGAGTGGACCTTCGTTATGGTTCATGGGCAAGGGCAGCATCAGGGCCAGGGGCCATGCTCCCAGGGGAACCCCGAAGCCACTGGACCATCAGTTGCTGTCTTTTAGTGGAGAGCTCAGGATATGGAAATGTCCGGCTTCAGTACCAGAATTACCTGCTTCCTCACACCACATCTGGAACATCTCTCAACAACCTTCAGTAGTGACCTCTGCTTCTCCTCTGATTTCTATGTGATCTGAATTTCTAATAGACTGCATCAAAAAGAACTCTAGTGATTACGTGTGTAAGGCGATCCTTAGTTCTACGAGCAGCTGTCATGAAGAGTCGTGGCTATTTGCTCACTTTCTGTATTACTCCCCTGTCCCCTGTTTCAGAGATACAATCCCCTTTGCCATCACTTTCATGATTCTCAGAGTAACGAAATCTTGGGACAGGGATTATAATCTCTCATGAGTTTTAAATGTACTTCAAAAGGCCAATTCAAAGTGAAAATATCAGAAGACACGCATTGTTATAGCAATGAATACAGTTTTTATTGGAAAGGATAAGAGGTGCCTCTCAGTCAGTCTGACATCCAGCAGCATTGGACATCTATAGTTTGGCTGTAAACCTCACTCACTGATGTGATCTAGGGAACAGGGACTAACCTTCCACCCAGACTCTTGGGGCAGCAGTCAGCCCCACACTTTACCTTCATCAGTGCCTCATCTCCAACTTCAGCCACATGCCTGTGCCTATGACAATCACCTCTACCAATCTAGGACTGTAGGTGAGAGCCTGCAGGACACACATGATGACCAACTACCTGGATACCTGAAATGAGTCCATACAAGAAAAGGAAACAGAATCTGGTGCTCATATACCTAGTACCAGGTATAATTACTTGACGAGAGTATGTTAGAGCTTCAAATATACCAGTAATCAAATATACCAGTAATCAAACTAGCTCACATGACCAGTCTACTTGGTCATATGAAAAGCAAGCCAACCACACAAATAAAGAAGCTAGACACAGTAAACAGTCATAAAATAAATTCAATAATTTATTGATAGCTTGGAGACAACAATAAAGTCACACAAAGAGGCATATCACAATGACTTAAGAAAGCTCACAAAATAAAGAATCAAAAATCTTCCAGATGAAGAGTATGTCCTGGAATTACTGGAGCAGAATATAAAAAAACTAATATACAGAACTCTTCAGTGAGATCAAGAAAAACACAGACAAGCCAGTAAGTACAAAAATATAGCAACTGAAAAACTCAAGATTAGAGATGAGCATAATGACAAATTTAACAGGTTGCAAGAATTGATAGAGAGACAGAGAGGAGAAATCCAGAGGATTAACTATAAAATTTCAGATTAGCCAACTCAATAGAAAGTTGTAAGAGCCAAATGGTGACAAGGAAACTCAGAATTACTAAGACTGAAAACAGGAGATTGCCTGGAGGCACAATACAAATGTGTAGGTTGCGTCCTGCCTCACCAACACGACTACCACCCATCCTCCCTAAGTAAAATCATAGAAGCAGGGTTTACAACACGTAGGAATAACACACAATACTGGGACTCATGACCTAGCCAAATGGATACATACATTTTGGGGGCAACACAATTTAAACCTTGACAGCTCCCAAGAAGACAAAATAGGAATAAACCTAACCAGAGATTCAAAAGATCTATATAAGGAAGCTTACAAGACACTACTAAAAGAAACCAAAAGAGTTCTCTATAAGTGGAAAAACATAAACAGTTCATAGATAGGAAAACTCAACATTATGAAAATGTCTTTTCTACCCAAAGTGATCTATAAATACAAAGCAATCCTGATCCAAATTCCAGTGACATTTTTTAATGAGATGGAGAAACAAATCACCAGCTTAAAAGGGAAAGATAAGAGGCCTCAGACGAGGAAAGCATTACTGAAGAAGAACAAAGTGAGCAGCCTCACACTACTATACATTAGGATGAATTTTTCTCCCATGGAAGTCAAATGGCATTCTACTGGTAGAAAAACAGGTAAACAGACACATGGAACAGAATTCAGAATCCAGGCATAATATCACCCACCTGTGAAGAGCTGATATTTGATAGCAGCCCAAATTCTGTTAATCGAGGACAAAGCAATCTCTCTATAGAATACAGTGTCCGATAATTGGATATCCACAAGCAAAATTTGAAACAAGACCCATACCTCACACTATGCACAAAAGCCATCAAAACAGATCAAGGAACTAAATCTAAAATCTAAAATGATAAAGACCATGAAAGAAAAAACACGAACAACACTAGAAGGCTTGCTACATGGCAAAAGAGGAATATAAAGCATAACTAACAATGCACAAACACCAGAATAGAAAATAGATAACTCTTAAAAATCAAAGACTTAAGCTCATCCAAAGACTTCACTAAAAAAGCAAAAAGGCAACCTGAAGACTGGGGTTAAATTTTTAGATACGACAAATTCTATTAGTGTCTAATCTCTAAAATCCACAAGATATGGCAAAGCCTCCAAACATAAACAAAAATAACTCAACTGAACAATGGGCAAACAACATGAAGAAACAATTCACCAAAAAGATATTCAGGAGGCTAACAGATACATGGGATAATTACCCTTTAAAGAAACGCAAATCAAAACTACAAGGAGACATCATCTCACCCCTAAAAGGCTGTCATTAATCTAACAAACACAAAATAATAAATGTTGGAGAGGCTGTAAGGAGATCGAAACACATATACACTGCTGGAAGAAATGTAAAATTGTACAAACACTTTGGAAATTGATTTCTGCTTCCTTAAAAAGCTAGAAATAGGAATACCATATTGTCTAGCAATTGCAGTCCTTAGAATATATCCTAGAGAAATAAGAGCCACACCTGTCAATTTTGGAATATCTCTCAACAACCTTCAGTAGTGAACCCTGCTTCTCCTCTGATTTCTGTGTGACTTGAATTTCCTATAGACTGTGTCAAAAATAAATTCTAGTGATTATGTGTATAAGATAATCCTTCATTCTATGAGCAGCTATCGTGATGTGTCTTGGCTATTTGCCCACTTTGTGTATTGCCTCCCTGTCCTTTGTTTCAGAGATATAATCCCCTTTGCCATCACTGCTGTGATTCCCAGAAATTGAAATGTTGGAGCAGGGATTATTCTCAGAGTTTTAAATGTACTTTGAAAGGCCAATTTGAAGTACAGAATAAGTGAAATTATCAGATGACACACAGTGTTGTGACAATGAATACAATGTTTACTGGAAATGGATCCATACTAATCATTAAGAAAAATTCTCATTTCCCCAAAAGATAAATGCTTATGGACTAAGTTGTGGGTAGCATGCATTACAAATGTCAGTTGGGTATTCATCCAGGTGGGCTTCAGGAAGAGCAATTTCATTACATGATTGTCCTCATCATCACATTTTGCTACCTCTGATGGCTAGAAATGTTTTTCCTAGAGAAAGCAAACAAACAAAAAAAATTCAACCCAAAGTTTCAGGTGGCTAAGAAGTAAGTGAGGTAGCATATCATTAAGAACCGAAGTTATTGAAGGAAAAAGCCCCAGTGGCACTGAATATACAGGTGAAAAATGAATCTCAGGGAGCTGACTGAATCCCAGTTAAGATACTTCACCAAAATGATTCAGCATTGAAAGTGGTCAATCACCTATGTCATGAAGTTTGTAAGAGAGCTAGCTGGTCAATCAACTTGGAAGAGGTCTATACTTATACCCATTCCAAAGCTAAGTGATACAGCAGAATGAAGAAATTATTGAACAATAGCATTGATATTATAGGCAATTAACATGGCTGAAGAGGATTAAAAAGCAATTGCGTCAGCACACCAATAGACAACTTCCAAAATTCAAGCCAACTTCAGAAGAGGTTGGAGAAATGGAATATCAGTGCTACTGTGCGATGCATCTTGGCTGAAAGAAGAGAAAACTAGAAAGATGTTTATATGCTCTATTGACTATGCAAAGGCATTCGACTACGTGGATCATAAGAAATCACACGTAACGTTTCAAACAGTAGGAATTCCAGAACACTTGATTGTCCTCATGAGGACCAAGAAGCAGTAATTTAAACAGAACAAGGAAATATTACATGGTTTAAAGTCAGAAAAGGTGCATTTCAGGACTGCATTCTTTCACTAAACTTATGACGTTTGTATGTTGAGCAAATAATCAGAGACGCTGGAATATATAATGAAGACTGGGGCATCAGAATTGGAGGAAGACTCGTTAACAGTCTGTTAACAGAGAAGACAAAATTCTGTTTGCTGAATGTGGATTGGAAGTGCATACTAATGAAAATCAAAGACCACATCTTTCAGTATGCATAACAGCTCAACATTAAAAATAACCCAGAAAAACAAAAGAACAAACAGAAGTAACATTATCACAAAAGCAGAAATTACTGAAGTAGTCATTTTACTTGGACCCACAATCAACACCCATGGAAGCAGCATAGAGTGACGAGAATTAGAAATCCAGAAAATTAATAACAAAATTACAGAATTAGAAACCTAATAGAAAGTCATGGGAGCAGAATTAAGATTATTAAGGGCCAAATTAGATTAAAGATAAAATACAGGACATCAACATATTTGAGGGAAAATCAGCTTTAAAAAATCAAGAAACACTAAAAATTATGTGGAAGTCTATGAGGAAGAATAATCTGTGAGTGATTGGAGTAGCAGAACAAGGAGGGGATAACAGAAAATACAGAGAGAATTGTCAAAGATCTGATGACAGAAAACTTCTCTGATATCAAGAAAGAGGATACCTATCTAAGAGACTCATTGAACTGGACACAAGGTAGATCCCCAAAGAAAGATATCAAGGCATATTATAACCAGACTCTCCAAAACTAAAGATAAGAAGACACTTTAAAAAGTAGGTAGGGATAAATGCAACATAATCCACAACTGTGAACCAATATTTACAAGACCCTACCAAAAGAAACCAAACGAGACCAATGTAAATGGAGAAATCTACTTTGCTCATGGATAGCAAAAGATATGAATGGGTGAATGAGGAAATGCTCACAATTATTAGCCATCAGAGAAGTCCAAATCAAAACTACAACGAGATACCATTTCACCACAGCAAGGTTGGTATTAAACCAGAAAACACAAAATGAAAAATGTTGGAGAGGTTACGGAGAGACTGGAACTCTTCTACATTGCTATGTCAATGTAAAATTGTACAACCACTTTGGAAATTGATTTGGCACTTTTTTAAAAAGCTAGAAATACAAATACCATATGATCCAACTATCAAGATTCTGGGAAAATATCCTAGAGAAATAATGGCTGTCACATGAGTAGACACATGCATACCAGTGTTTATTGCAGCACTGTCCACAATAGTAAAAAGAATCAACCTAGATGCCCATCAACAGATGAATAGATAAACAAAATTTGACATATTCACACAATGGAATATTATGCAATATTAAAGATCAATGATAGTCTCACACAACATCTCATAACATGGAATCATTTGCAAGACATTAAACTGAGTGCCCTTAGTTGTAAAAATGCAAATATTATATGAGGCCATTATCTAATATCAGGCTTCAGAAAAGGCTTAAGGACAGAAGAAAACAATCTTTTAGGATTTCAAGTGTGGGGAGGGAGAGGGAGTGGTATTCACAGATTAGACAGTAGATAGGAATTGGGTTAGGTGTAGGGAGTGACAGCATGCAGTAGAAGGGAGGTTAGCAGAACTAGACTACACCAAAAGCTGAAAGTTTCCCTAAATACAACACAACATTTTGAAGAATGGAGTAGCAGGGATAGGGATCTGGGGACCATAGTTTCAGGGGACATCTATGCTAACTGGCATAACTAAGTTTTTCTTTTTTTAGTTAAGAAAATGTTCTTCATCATACTTTGGTGAATGGCACCTGGGGTTATAAAAGCTAGCAAGCTTCCATCTATGTAGCATCAGTTAGTAGCAGTCCGCTTGGGGCAGAGGAGAATGAAGGACATCAAAGACATGAGGAAACTGTGAGTCCAGAACAGGTGCCGTATGATCCAGACACTATATCAGCAAGAGATCAGAGGAACTACATGGTGCTCAGCCACCCTTCATGACTGTCCTGTCAGGGAAAACAGTTTAAAGTTCCCAATGTAGAAGGAGAAAGATGAGTGTGTGGAACTACAACTCGATTAAAAGGCCACAGCTGATTGTCCTCAGGGTCCCCTGAAGACATAGCCCAGGACTCTCTTTTAGTGTAGGGATGAAACCAGTATGGAAGCCCACTCTTCAGACCAAGATTGGACTGGATTATAAGACATCGAGCGATGCTGGTAAAGAACATACCTTTTAGATTAAATACATACACGAAGCCATTTGAGTAGCTCTTGTCTGGAGGCAAGATGAGAGGGTGGAGGGTGACAGGAGTTGACTGAATGGATACAGGAGGTCCAGGGTGGAAAGGAGGAACGTGCTGTCATGGTGGGAACAAGGAATACAGTCTGAGTTGCATAGTGGTGTGTGTGCAAGGTTTCACATGGCGAGGTGATTTGCATGGTAAACTTTCACTCAAAGCACAATAAAATATTTTTTAAAAAAGAATGAGTGTTAGTTAAATCAAAATAATCCAACACAAAGAGAAGTTGAGAGACTTCATATCCACCAAAATATTAACGAGAGTTCTACAGATGAAGTGAGAAGACACTAGAAAGTAATTCAAAACTATGCATAAAAGAAAGATCCTAATGAAGGGAATTGCATGATCATACATAAGGGCTCATAATAAGGTATTCACGTTTGATGATTCTAACCATTTGGCCTTCATACTTTCTAATAACAATGAATATAAAGCAAAAAACATAGTGAGAACAACAACATGAAGCCGGAGAGTAATTTTATAGGTATACAGTTTCTCATTACTGAAGTTAAATTCGTACTAATTTACCACAATCCAAACAACCAAACTTGTTGTTGAGTGGACTGTGTCACTGTACTGTAAGACAGAGTAGAACCTCCCCATAGGATTTCCAGGCATAAATCCTTAGGAGAGCAGACTGCCATGACTTTCTCCAACTGAGAAGCTGTTGTGTTTGAACTGCCAACCTTTCCATTAGCAACTGAACTGACTTAACCACTGCATGCCAAAACTCCCGCTAGCCTATCACAGGATGTTATAAATTCCGTGTGGTAGGTGTGATATTCAGGGTTACCACTAAGAAAATACTTTTAAAAAAATTAAAAGGAAAACCAAATGTCTCACTACAATAGACCAACAATATACAGAAGCAAGTAGTAGTAACAGACAAACACAAAGGAGGCCTAAGACGCTCAAAACACTAACACTGAAATGACAGAAGTCATGTTTCTTGGTAATTACATTGAACAGTCATGACTAAACGTTTCAATCAAAAGAAAGAAAGTGGAAGAATGAATAAGAACATCGTCTATTTTCAGCCACAATGGTGTCATAGACAGAAGCACCATGCTGCCCCTCCACAGCAAAGACTCCAAAACCTAAGTAAAACAGAGGCAAAAGTCAATCTTGGATCCTCAAGTGTCAAATGAAGAGATAAATAAATCAGCTGGACAACAAATAGGATAAGGAACTGACAGAAAACAGAGAGCAAGACGAGATACTATCAACTAGCCCAGCATGGAGTCTCTGGAACTTCTGTCAAAGATCAGTAGCCAGGGAGCACTAGAATGCAAATACACAGAAAACTCAGCAGAGGACAAAGCACCTGTTAACCAGCAAGACACATTTTCCCACTCCACATCTTTCCCCTGCTGCTGTACCTCCAAGTACTCCTGACTCCGTGCTTTGGCTCAGCCAGCCAGGAAGTGCAGCATTCCTTGCAGTTTGGATTTACCCCACCCACATCAGAGATCAGCAGACAGGCAATACTGGAAAGTACTTTCAAGACCTCCAGGCGAACAAATCCCTGGGTAACCAGTGATGTATGCTTTGCTAACCTCACCCTTTCCAACCACATTCCCCATCCCTCAAGCTTCCTCTGCTTCTTGCCAGCTGCAGTCTCTAGAGTGGGAGGAAATTACTTTTACCCCAGCAAGCAGCTTGGATTCACACCCACTCTCGTCTGGCAGGCTTTCTGGGTACTATTTGTCTGTAGCTGATATTTCTTTTTTCTGTTTCTTTCAGTTTCATCCGTACTTCCTACCACTTCCGCTGCCTCTCTTTCAAATACCAGGCAACATATGCCATTGTTGAATCTTCTTCAAAGGCTGTGAAGTGTCACTCAACTGAGGAACTGATCTTTCCATGTCAGTGGAATCCTCTGAGGTTTGGGTGGGGTGGGGGGTGTGGTGGGGGAGGAGGGCTTGTTTTCTTCTGTATTTCTTTGTTGTGCTTTGTTTTTTCTGTTTGTTTCTTTTTCATTTTGTGGCTTGGGACTCCCTTCTAGTTGAGCTGTGCTGCAAAGCTTAGGACCCATGTCCCAAGTCTGGGCATCTGCATTGGTGGGATTCCTGGGGTACTCATTCTTTCTTTCTTTCTCTCTCTCCCTCCCTCCCTCCCTTCATTCCTTTCTCTCTCTTTTTCTTTGTCTTCCTCATTCTCTTTCTCTCTTTCATCATTCTTTCTTTCCTCTTTCTCTCTCTATTCCTCCCTTTCTCCCTCCTATCCTCTCCCCTCCCTTCCTCCTTTCCTCCCTCTTTTCCTACCTCCCTCCTTCCTTCCCTTTTTTTCTTGACTTCTCCCTCCCTTCCTTCTTTCCTTTTCCTTTATTCTCTCTTTTTGCTTCCTGTCTTTCCCAGTTATCATCTCTCTATACTTATTTTCTTTTCCTGTCTACCTAACACTGTGTAAAATCTATACTGCTTCCAGCCAAAATATACAGTGCAGCATGGGGGAAAATTCACTGATCTTTGCAGCAGTACTAGTGGCACCAATGGAAGACTTGATCTTTGCCTTTCAAACTTTTAGCTACCTATTTTTCTCTATCTCTATTTTTTTTATTATGATTGAATGAAAATGTACATTCCAATATAAATCGCATGCCCATCTATATGCAGCTCCCACTGCTCTCCCTGCCTGGTGACAGCACACACTTCCTCTCTACTCCCTACATGTCTTACCCTCCCAACAGTCTCCTGTTCCCTTCTTTCCACCCATTCCCCTTCCTCCTGTAAGAGGTCAGCAGGGCAACATCCTGTAGTTGCATAGAATAATGAAGCACACATATGATATGATCACTCTGTGTCACCAATTCCAATCCACCCCTGTCTGAAGACTTGACCTCCATTA
This sequence comes from Heterohyrax brucei, assembly GCA_028571685.1. Classification (NCBI taxonomy): domain Eukaryota; kingdom Metazoa; phylum Chordata; class Mammalia; order Hyracoidea; family Procaviidae; genus Heterohyrax; species Heterohyrax brucei. Next base: position 57,835,514 of record CM053142.1, on the reverse strand, counting down.
TGATTTATGGACAGGGGCAGCATCAAGACCAGGGTCCATGCTCCCAGGGGAACCCTGAGACCCATGGACCATCAATTACAGTCTTTTAATGGAGTACTCAGAGTGCACCAGTTTATATTCTTGTGTTGCCAGTGAGACTCAATTTTGTGAGCTCCATCACGGCTATCACTGGTCGTGGCCAGGCACCATCTGGTTCTGCTGGTCACAGTTGATGTAATCACTCTCTCATGGGTCTCTCTGTCTACTAGGTTCTAGTTCTCCTGTGTTGTTTTGGTCGTTGGTGATCATCCATTCCTGCTGAGTTGGGACCATTTGCTGTACCCTCAGATGGTAGCTTGGCAGCTTTTAAGGCCCCAGATGCCACTCACCAACGTAGGGTGCAAAAGGCTCTCTTAGCAAAATGCTAGTTGTGCCAATTGGTCTCAATTTCCCCTGAGAGCACAGCCCCTGGCCCACCGGCCCAGCTACTCTGTCCTTGTAATATTGGGTTAAGATAGGAGGAACAATCATGTTATGTTGACGTCCAGTTAATATTGATCTTCTTTCTAATGTATGCTGTCCCAGATTTCACCCAACGAACTTTCTGTCAACTATCTATTCTAAACCCCCCTTCCCCTCCCTTCCCACCCTTGCAGCTGTCAAAGAGTCTTTTCTTCTATAAGTCTATTTTTAAGTTCTTATCGTAGGGATCTCATACAATATCTGTCCTTTTGTTGCTGACTACTTTCACTCAACATAATGTCCTCCAGTTGAAACCAGGTTACGAGATGTTTCCTAAAATTGTCATTGTTCTTTATCATTGCATAGTGTTCCATCGAGTATATATACCATAATTTATCTATCCATTCCTCTGTTGTTGGCCATCTGGGTTGATTCCATCTTTTTGCTATTGTGGACTGTGCTGTGATAAACATTCGTGTGCATGTGTGAGTTGGTGTGAATGGCCTTGCTTCTGTAGGAAGCCTATATTCAGCTTTTTAAGGAAGCACCAGATTGCTTTCCAAACAGGTTGCACCATTTTGCAATCCCACAAACAGTGTAGGAGAATTCTAACTTCTACACAGCCTCTCCAGCATTTGTTGTTTTGCATTTTTTGGATCATGGCAAAACTTGTTGGAGTGAGATAGTATCTCCTTGTAGATTGAATTTGAATTTCTTTAACAGCTAATGATCATAAGCATGTCCACATGTGTTTTTTGGCTGCATGGATCTCCTCGTTTAAGAAGTGTCTGTCCATCTCCTTTGCCCATTGCTTAATTGGATAATTTATCTTTTTCTTGTTGATACTTGTAGTATAGTGTATTATGGAGATCAGGCATTGGTCTGACATACAGTTGCCAAATGTTTTTTCCCATTCTGTAGGTGGCTTTTTAATTCTATTAATAAAGTCTTTGGATGAGCAAAAGTGTTTGATTCTTAGTAGTTCCCATTTATCTGTTTTCTTTTGTTTATTGTTTGACAGATTTTGAAGTGTGTCTGTGTTGTGTATTAAAACTTCCATTGTTGTTCCTACTTTTTCTTGGATGAGCTTTATCATTTTAGATTTGATATTTAGGTATTTTCCCCAGTTTGAGTTGGGTTTTGTATAAGGCGTGAGATATGAGTTTTGTTTCAATTTATAGCAGATGACTACCCAATTTTGCTGGTGCTATTTGTTGAAGAGACTGTTTTTTTCCCCTTTAATGTCTTGGGGCCTTTGTCGAATATCAGCTGTTCATAGGAAGATGGTGTCACTTCTGGGGTCTCAATTCTGTTCCGTTGGTCTATCTGTCTCTTTTTGTACTACTACCAGGCTATTTTGACTACTGTGGCAGTGTAATAGATTCTAAAGTTAGGTAGTGAGAGGCCTCCCAGTGTGTTCTTCTTCTTCAGTAGTGTTTTACTCAACTGGGACTTCTTCCCTTTTCAACCAAAGTTGGCAATTTGTTTCAGTATCTTGTTACAAAATGTCACTGGATTTTTATTCAGATTACATTATGTAAGTAGATTGCTTTGGGCAAAATAGACATTTTCACTATGTTAAGTCTTCCTATCCATGAGCAGGGTAGGTTTCTCCATTTATTTAAGTGTCTCTTAGTTTCTTGAAGTAAGGACCTGTAGTTCTCTTTGTAAAGATCTGTTATTTCTCTGGTTAGATTTATTCCTAGGTACTTTATTTTCTTTGGGGCTATAGTAAATGGTATTGAGTTGGTGATTTCTTCCTTAATAATCTCGTTGTTGATATAAAGGAATTCTACTGATTTACTTAGGTGTATCTTGTATCCTGAGACTTTGCTGAACACTTCTATCAGTATGAGTAGTTTCCTTATAGATTCTTTGGGATTCTCTGCATATACAATCATATCATCTGCAAATTGGGAGATTTTTACTTCTTCTTTGCTGATGCAGATGTCCTGTCTTTCATGGTCTTGTCTAATTGCTCTGGCTAAATGTTCTAGTATGATATTGATTAGGGGAGGTGAGAGTGGGCATCCTTGTCTATTTCCTGTACTCAAGGAAAACTCCTTTAGTCTCTCTCCATTCAGGATGACACAGGTAGTTGGCTTTGTATAAATGGCCCTTATTGTGTTGAAGAATTTTCCATCTATGAGTATTTTGCTAAGAGTTTTTAGCATGAATGGGTGTTGGACTTTTTCAAATGCCTTTTCTACGTCAATAGACAAGATCAGGTGATTCTTGTCTTTTGTGGTATTTATGTGATTGATCCCATTAATTGTTTTTCTGGTGTTGAACCAGCCTTGCATCCATGATATGAATCCAACTTGGTCATGGCAGATTATTTTTGGGATATGTTGTTGTATTCTATTGGCAAGAATTTTGTTGAAGATTTTTGCGTCTAGATTCATGAGTGATATCTGTCTGTAGTTCTCCTTTTCTCTTGGGTCTTTCCCTGGCTTTGATACCACGGTTGTGCTGGCTTCATAGAATGAATTTGGGAGTATTCTATCCCTTTTTATACTGTGAAATAGTCCCAGTAGTATTGGAGACAACTCTTCCCTAAAATCTTGGTAGAATCCCACGGTGAAGCCATCTGGGCCCAGGCTTTTTTTTGTTGGTGGTTTTTGGATGACTTTCTCAATCTCTCCTTTTGTGACGGGTTTATTAAGTGGTTCTACTTCACCTTGTGATAATTTTAGTAGGTGATATGAATCAAGGAATTTGTCCATTTCCTCTAGGTTTTCAAATTTGTTAGAGTACAGTCTTTCATTGTATTCTGTTATGATATTTTCGATTTCTGTTGGATCTGTGGTGACAATTCCCCTCTCATTTCTAATTTGGATTATTTGTTTCCTTTCCTGTTTTTCTTTAGTAAGTTTAGCCAATGGTTTGTCAATTTTATTGATCTTTTCAAAAAACTAGCTTTCAGTCTTTTTGATTTTTTCAATTGTTCTTCTATTCTCTAGTTTGTTTAGTTCTGCTCTAATCTTTAGGAATTGTTTTCTTCTCGTGCCTGAGGGGTTTGTTTGTTGTTCTCTTTCTAGTGTTCAAGCTCTAGGGTTAATTCTTTGATTTGATTTCTTTCCTCCTTCCAGATGTGTGCATTTATGGAGATATACTGACTTCTGAGCACTGCTTTGGCTGTATCACGTAGGTTCTGGTAGGAAGTGTTTTCGTTCTCATTGGGATCTGTAAGGTTCTTTATTTCATCCTTGATTTCTCCTGTAACCCATGGCTTTTTGAGCAAGATGTTGTTCAGTTCCCATGAGTTCAACTTTCTATCTATGTTTTTTCTGTGATTGATTTAGATTTAGATTTTTATGGCTTAGTGATCTGAGAAGATGCTTGGGATTAATTAAATGGTATGGATTTTGTTGAGAATTGCTTTATTTCCTAACACATGGTCTATTCTGGAGAATGTTCCCTGTGCACTGGAGAAGAAGCTGTAGTTGTGTGCTGATAGATAGAAAATTCTGTATATGTCGATGACATCTATTTGGTTAATTGTGGCAATAAACTCTTCTGTGTCTTTATTGAGCTTTTTTCTAGATAATCTGTCCAATACTGAGAGTGGAGTGTTGAAGTCTCTCACTGTTACTGTGGCGTGATCTATCTCTTTTTTGCATGTACTCAGTGTTTCTTCAATGTATTTAGATGCTGTAATATTAGGTTCATGAATATTTAACATTGTTATGTCCTGCTTGTGTATTGAACCTTTATCAAGGTGGATTTTACATTAAAGTCTACTTTATCTGAGATCAGAAGTTAACTCGGTATATATTCTTCTGTCCTTTAATTTTCAGTTTGTTCCTATCTTTAAGTCTAAGGTGAGTTTCTTGTGGGCAACATATGGATGGGTCGTGTCTTTTGATCTAAGGCATCACTCAATATGTTTACTGGAGCATTCAGTCCATCCACATTCAATGTCATTATTGATAGGCATGTGTTCAGTGCTGCTGTTGTGAAATGTGTATTTCTGTGAGGATGTTTTCTCTGGTATTCTTATTAATGTGTCCTGGGACATTCTTCTTCATGAGTTGATTTTTCACCTTTTTTAGGTTTGGTTTTGTGGTTGTTGAGACTCTTGTATTACGTTTCTTGATATAGTATGTTGCATCTTTATTGTGCTTTATGGCTATCCCTATGATCTCCCTTAATAAACTATGCAGAAACCCAATTTTATTTACTACTGGTCTTGTCAACTTCCTCTCCATCTGGAAGAACTATAACCACTGTAGTACATCACTCTTTTTAATATGATGATATCATAGTTTTCCTGATATGATCACTGGATCATTTCTTTCACTATTATAGCTTTGATTGAGTTTGGAGCCTTCCCTAACTGAGTAGGATTCTGGATGATGTGTCCTTCTAAAATATAGAGTTAGTGGTTTTGTTCTTCCAAGCCAAGAGATTCTTTCAATATTTCTTATTACTTTGGTTTGGTTTTTACAAAGTCTCAGAGTTACTGTTTATCTGCGAATGTCTTAATTTCATTTTCATGTTTGAAAGATACTTTTGCAGGATTTGAATTGTTGGTTGGAAGTTCTTCTCATTCAGGGCATTTAATGTGTCATGCCACTATCTCAATGCTAGCATTGTTTCTGCTGAGAAATTCAATGAAACACTACAGAGTTTCCCTCTGAATGTTAGCTTTGCTTTGAGTCTTGCTGCCTTTAAGAGTTTCTGCTTATGTTTTATTTGTTAAGCTTGATTATGATATGTCTTAGAGTCTTTCTTTTGAGATCTATATTGAGTGGCATTCAATATGTATTTTGGATATCTGTTTTCTCTTCTTTCATAGTTTCTGGGAAGTTTTCTGTCAGTAGCTCAACAATACTCTCTGTGTTCTAAGGTGTCTCACCCTGTTCAGGGATTCCAGTTAATCATAGGTTGTTCCTCTTCAGACAGTCCTGCATGCTTGTCAATGGTTCTTCATTTTTCTTGTTTCTTTTTTTTTTATTTCTCCTCATAGATGCTAGAGTTGGTAGCTCTGTCTTGCAAATCAGAAAGTCTCTTTTCCTTTTGTTCTATTCTATTTTCTTGACTTTGAAGTTTCTATGTCTTTGATTTTGTTCTTGATCTGTTGGATTTCAGAGTACTGGGGTTCCGTCAGATTGAACAGCTTGCTTAATTTTTTGTTTTGCTCTGCTGCATTTTGTATAAAGCCTAGGAAGGCTCTTTATATAATCCTTTTATATTCAACTTCCAATAGTTTCAGAAAAGCTTCTTCATCTGGGAAGTTCTGAGGTGGTTTCTTTTGGGGGCCTTCTGACGCCATGGGTGATTTCTTGGTTATGGTTTTCATGATTTTCTCCATAGTTTGTTGCTTTTGGGGCTTCAGTGGGTCAGTACAGGCTAGTGGAGATGCTGTGAGGATAGACTTCAGTTGTTTCTGTAGGCCAGCTTAAAATGAGAAGTAAAAGGTGTCCGACAACTTCCGAAGTCAGTCAGCTTTTCAGGTGTATAAGTCCCTCTTACCAGCTGGCAAAGTAAGCACCTCTATATCCAACCCCAGATAATATAAACTGGCTCAAAATACAGAAAGGCTACTGCCTTGCTGGCCTCTGCTGTCAGTCCCTAGCTATAGGTGATATTGTGTAGAATTCTGCTTTTCTGCTGGAAGAGTGCTTTCTTTTGGGCATGCACTGCCTCCCAGCCCAGGAATTAAGTCCAGCTGAGGCTTCTGTATGGGTGTACCTGCCTCCCAGTGGAACAATATGGCATCCCACACTAGCTCACCACTCAGCTAGCACAAGGCTACTGGCGGAAAGAGATACCAAAAGTGCTGAGATGCCCAGAGTCCACAGCCTCTATTGCTGGGTCTCAGCCTCAAGTGACACTGTGCAAAATACCTCCTCTCTGCCAGAAAAGCACTCTCCCCCTGGCAAGTGCAACCTCCTGGCCTAGGAACCGAGTCCAGCCAGGGCCTCCACCTGGGCATCACCGTCTCCCAGTGGATCAAGACGGCGTCTGGCACAAGCTCACCACGGCATCCATACAGCTACTACATGGCAGAGGAAGAAACATAGACCAAAGGAGCCGAGATTCACAGAGTCCAAAGCCAGGCTCTCAGAACACGTCAACTGCACTTGCCAATCCCACCAGCAATGTGTCTGTGATGAGTAGCTAGTCAGCCACCAGACAAAAAATATATATATAATGAAAATTGTGAATTACTTTCTGTCCATGCAAGGCCTCATGCCATGAGTGGGGTCAGCGAAAAAAAGGCCATTTTGCCTTCAGTGATATGAAGTCCAAATTAGCAGCCTTGTGCTACATCCTAGGGCTGACTAGGTGTCCAGAAGTTTCCACCGAGTTATCAATTCAGGTCTTGGTTTCCAGAGGGATTTAGGGAGACGTGTGTGTAGTCCGCCTTCTTGACTCTGCCCCCTCTAACTCTTTTTTAACTTTTTTTTCCCTCCAATTCTCAGTTTCTCATCTTTCCACTCCAAGACAAAGTCCTTAGCACTCTTTTTTGTTTTATTTGTTTTTGGATCCTGTTTCTCTCCTACCCTCTTTCCCATATATACCCTAACACTTCACATCTTTCCTGCTCTTTCCAAAATACTGACACTGTGTGTTGAATATCAAACATCTTACTAGCACAGGTGGAACCTGATGGAAACTGCTTAGCACTGAATCTTGACCGAGCCTATAGAACCCAGTACATGCCATAAGTAAGCCATCCCAGCCCTTCCCTCTCAGCTGGTTCCACCCTGCTGCACCATAGCTTTGCAACAGACCTTGTGCATTGAAGAAAGAGGTAAAAAACATCATGTCCATGTCAAGCAAACAACAAAGAATGCATAGGCCATCTGCTCTGACATAACCAAATGAAACAAAAAAGCAGGATCAAACAGATCTAAAATTAATAATCCAATTCTTGAATAGCTCTGAATGTTACAGATTTGAATGTCCTGTCAGGAAACTTTAGTATCCTTTCGTCTGTTAGAAAGTTGTCTGTTGTTTCATTTAGGAAACCTACTAAAACCATCCTGTCCTTTGTTTGTTTGATTAAATATGTTTTGATATTGTCTGCTATCCTTTGACATTCAGTAGATGTTTTGCTTTACTATTGACTGTAGATTTGATGATGCAGCAGGACATGTCATAACATTGGAGGAAACTGAAGGACATTATGCTGGGTATAATGAGTTAATGACAGAGAGACAGGTATTGTGTAAGACAACTACCATGAAAACTCGTGAAAAGGCTTACACATAGAAACAATCATTGGTGGTTACCTGAGAGGAGAGAGGTAAGGTCTTGGAATATATTTGTCAAATCTTTGATATTTTATACATAGACAGTCATATGATCTGTGAGGTAAAACAATTTTATTTCTTCTTTTCCAGTTATTTCCCTTTCAAAAATTATTTTTCTTTATTTTTTTTCCCTAAATTATTTTGTTTGTTTTCTTTAGAGAAGTCCTAACAGTCTGGTCATGTGAGCTAGCTTGATTATTGGTGCCTTAGAGGTTCTAACGTCCTGTCTCCAGGTAGTGAGAGCTGTTACTAGCCACATAGCCACAGGCATACATTTACTTTTCTTGTATGCTTTCTGCTCAGGTGTTCAGGGGTCACTAAACAACCATATGGTATGGTCTTTCTCCGTGAGTTCTAGAGAGGCAAGGGTGATTAGCACAGGCACAGGTTACTGGCTGCATGTGCTGAGAAATACAGTGTGCTGTGACGTCCATGAGTGTCTGTAGTGATTTCTTGTCTTTCTCCCTTAATGCAAGACGGTAGTCAGCTTTTGCTGGAGGGTGATGTGTGCACTGGATGCCATATGCAGTGCTATAAAGCTTTCTAGGTCTGCAGATCACTTACGCCTGCACCTATACTTGGGACCTCAGTCTTCCCTGATTTACTGGCTTATGGGAGCCAGCAGAATTTTTACCCCCTGTTTGTTAAACCTTTTCCTTTGCAAGTGTGGGAAAATGGCTCAGGGCATGCATAAGGGATGTACTTTTCCCACGTTAGTACATCAGAATATAGAGCCCAGTACAGTTCAAGGAAGGGAGACAGAACCATTGGGATAAGGGAGAGATGTTTAATCCGAAGTAAAGGTTTTGATTCACAGTCAGCAGGTTAGATGCAAGCCACTTTGATTTTGATAATCGAATGTCACTTTTAACTGCTTCTAGAGGCATGAGTGGGCTCTCTATGACTCAGTCTTTCCCACTGAGGAAGACACTCTTGGAACAACATCACTTCACTTAACACATTAGCCATCGCTAATCCTTTTACAGGGTTCAGATTCCTTCTGGGCCAGGTTTGACTAGTCCCAGGTATTTCTCGAGTTACTCTCCTTTCCTGTTGCTCATTCTGATTTCTCAACTTTCCCTTTTATGTTCAGGGTTTCTGAAATGCCATCTATAGTGGATTCATTTGTTTTTTAGGCTCTTTGTTGTTAGAGCGATCACAAGAAGCGTTTGATTACTTTGCCTTGCTAACTCTGCCTCCCATTTTAAAAGTTTGTAATGTGCTAATATATATGCAACACATTACTTGCTATCTTCATTATTGTTCAATGTACCACTCAGTGACATTAATGACATGCACCATGTCGTGCAACCATTATCATTGTGTTAGTCATCTAGTTCAGCTATAACAGAAATACCACAACTGGATGGCTTTAAGAAAGAGAAATTTATTTTCTCACAGAAAAGTAGGCTAAAAGTCTGAATTCAGGGTCTTAGTTCCAGGGGAAGTCTTTTTCTGTTAGCTCTAGAGGAAGATCCTTCGTGTCAGCCTTCCCCTGAACTGGGAAATCCTGAGGCACAGGGACCCCAAGTCCAAAGGACACTCTGCTCTGGGGGCTTCTTTCCTAGTGGTATGAGGTTCCCAGTTCTCTCCTCACTTCCCTTTCATCTTCCAAGACATTGCCTCAAAATTTAAAACTAATCTTGAAGACTGACTCCTGCCTCAAAAATTGAAATGCTGCTCATCTTTCATCAGTATCACATAGGCAAAATTTACAAGTTACAGAAAAATCACACAATACTAGGAATCAATCATAGCCCACCCAAACTGATACACACATTTGAGGGGGGCATAGATCATAACAGTCAAGTGTTTGTTGTCACCATTAGTTCAAACTGAGCACCTCTTAAGTAGTAAACGCCCATTTTCCTCTTTCTCAAGCCAATGACAACCACTGATTTACTTTAATTTCTATGTATTTCTCGATCCAAATATTTTACGTAAGTGGGATCATATATTATTTGTCCCTTTATTTCATACAGCAATATTTTCAAGGTTCATCCAAGTCTTAGCAGATATCACAACTTAATTTCTCTTTGTGGCTGAACAATATTCCATTGTACGTATATGTTACTTTTTTTTGGTTAAAAAAAATCTATTCTTCTACTAGTAGACAATGGATTGTTTCTACCTTTTGATTACTGGATAAAATGCCACAAATTTAATGGCTTAAAACAACAGAGTCTAGATATCTGAATTTAGAGCCTGATAAAGGCGTGCTTTCTCTCTGAAGCCTCTAGGGAAATAAAATTTGGCTTGTCTGTTCCAGCTGCTGGTAGCTCCAGGTGTTCACGCACTTTGGCAGCAAACTAATCTCTGACTCCTTCTTCACATGACTGATGTCCTTTTTTTGTGATTGTTTCTGTCTCCTATCCTCTTCTAAAAGAGATACTTGTTGTACTTTATTGGAGCCTGCTCTACTCTAGTGTGATCTCATGCTAACTAACTGCATGTGCAAAGACCCTATTTCCAAGTTAGTTTACACTGACAGGACCCAGATGTTAGGTTGTTAGCACCTGTTTGGGGTACACAATTCAGCTAACCACAAGAAATAAATGCTTGAATGGTGAGAAAAATAGGCTATTTCATTGTTTAAATTTGTGTTGTCAGCCTCCAAAGAGAAGGAAGTCCTCTGATGAGACTTCTTATCATGCCTTCACTGTCTCTTTCTTCCTTCTGTACATGTGACAATAGATTGTGACAGTTTGAAATGGAAGGCTTCAGATTCCACAGGTATTGTAATTCTGTTTGGCAAAATGAGTAGGAGGAATTAGCCTGTATAATATGTACTCTTTAGACAGTCATTTTTGAGAAGGAGAGATGGCTGGAGCAATTATTTTTAATTTTTTCCAACAAAGTGTCATGTTCATATGTGCGGTATTTTCCCAAGCATGCGCAGATCACAAAGATTAAACTGAAGTGCAGATCACATGGGCTGCAGGTGGCATGATACCCAGTATTTTAACAAAAAACTTATCTTGTTCTAGAAAATGTATTGTATTATAGCAGAATGTTAATACTCCTGTTAAGAAACACTGTGTTGGTAACTATTTTAATTTCCAGAGTCAAACCTGATCTGAGTGAGTTCCTGAATCCTGGATGTTTAGGATTGTAATGCTGAATATGGCTGTTTTATCCACAGCGATCGTGATTTTACGAGATTGAGAAATTCATTGCCTGTAATCTAAAGCCCTCACCACCTGGATTTCTTTATAATATTGTGAGGAAATACTGATGTCATCTGCTTCCTCTTCCCATTACAGTAGTTATCTCCCTTACTATCTAATTCTCCTTTCTTCTGCTTTGATAGAGTTCTGTATCAGTCAGAGTTTTTGGACTGAATGAGTCAAAGAAACAAAATAGGCAAGTAACAGAGCATAGGGTGGATAAGAATCTTTATGAGGAAAAAAATCTTTATTATTTTTCTGAAAATGACAAAAATTTAGTGCTCCTTGCTGACCTGTGGACCAAGTCTAGCTAAGCATGAGTGCTAAGCAGAATGGATTTAAGCAGAGGTGCTCTCTTTCACCAACACCACCTTAGATTTTTTTTTTCCCCCATCGTGTCCACATGCAGGTGCTTCTGGAAGAAGTCATGACAATGGTCTCCTTGCTAATCCTCTTCAGAGAATGGATAATTAGGATGGCCAGCACAACTAAAATGAGAAAAATAACACATAATATAGATTCAAAGCCTATTTCAACAACAGCAGAAGCTATGAAGCTAGTATTAGGATAAAAGCCAAACATTTTATTTCCTGACCATTTGTGAAGTCTGCCTTTCTTACTTTCATAAGCGTGACTTTTTAGTAAATGTTTTTAGAAAATAATAATTAAAAACATATTTCCACACCTGGAACTTAACACAGAGAGGCACATGGATCCAAATGTGCAAATATATTGCCATCCCTTAGCTGTATCTGTTAGCAAAGCAAAGAGATATCTTGTGCATTTACATTTGAATTATCAGTAAAAGCAGCAACTTAGTTTTCCTTGTTTTAACAGGTATAAGCCCGTCTTCTTTCTGAGCACTAACACATATTTTAGAGAAATACAGGTTGTTGACAGCAATTTCATTCTACTTCACTACTTCGGTCATTGCCTAGTAATTTCTTACCACGTGCCACTATTGCTTTCTTCAGGAGTGGCTAAACGACATGTATAAGATACATAGTGAGATCCTTATGCATAATACACCATAAAGTACAAAGTGATAAAAAAGATTAATTGCAATTAAAATATTTAATTCATGGTCAGCCAAGCCAAGTGCCATCGAGTCAATTACTAATTGTTTCTCACTTTCTCTTTGCACAATTTTCCTATTCTCAATTTTCAATATTCCGATGAAATATTAAACAGTGCCAATATATCTACCCATTTTTGAATGCTTGTGATGTGTCACTGTGCTAATCCTTTTTCACAGATGGTAGCATTATTTCTATTATGAGTTAAATTTCCTACAGCAGAAGGAAGCACTTTCTGAGTTTTCTTCTTTTATCGTTAATAGCCTTTCTCAAACTCCTATAATTTATGGAAGCTGCATATAGGTGGGCATGTAAATTTATACAGGAATGTATATTTTCACCCAGTCATACTAAATAAAAAAGATAGAAAAAAAAAACTTGTTGTTGGCTAAACATGATCTCTAACACTGAGAGGTTTTCACTTGACACTCTTTGGTTTCAGTTTCTCTTCGCTTAACCTTCTTTATCCTTTGCATTGAAAATTCCCTATTTCAGAAAATCAAGATCACAGGTTTTCATACAAATGCCATTCTTTCAGGAAGTAAGTATAATGTCTGAGAAACATGGAATGGAAAGCAAAGTAGAGATATGAAAACTGTGGAAACCTAAAATTTTCATGCTTAATGGAGGTGATGAAAATTTCTGGTTTGGAATAGGGGATTAATAGAGCTGCCTTGGACTAAACGTGTCTGATGAAGTGAGCTGGTGTTGGGAAATACAATGATAAAAACAATTTTGGAAACATTTCATTAAGCAGCAATATTGATATCCAGAGTACATGTCTAGTACTTTGTTGTAGAGAAGAAAAACCTATACAGAAGAGGCAAATTCACCAGTAATGTTGGTTTTTCTCTGAAAAGTTACAAGGAGTAAAAAGAGCAGAGTGTGGGTAAGTGCTCAAGGTGACCTTGGGTCTCACTCACTCTTTTGCTGGTTCAGTGAACAAATCCTTGGGGTGAACCCAGACTGTTTCGTGTAAGCTCTTGCCTCATCCCTTCCTAAAACTGGCCACTGTCTTACTGGTCCTGAGTTATACTTAATTACTCTCCTACTTTCCTCATAAGAAAGTTAATTAAAGCTAATATTTTTACCAGAATACTTACAGTTGGAAGTTAATATAGCGAACATTTCTGTTTAGGCCATCTAAAGCCTTCATGTCCTCTGAAGTCAACTGGAATTCAAAAATCTGTAACAAGATAGAGAAAAACATTTTAAGTTATCTTTAGATTATGAAATTTTCAATCACTGATATCCAAGACAGTCACTAGTATAAACAAAAAATGTAAGTAGGTTCAAAAGTAATGAACAAAACTCAGTGAATTATCCAAATAATCACAGAAACTAAAATAGGGGAAAAGATTCTATTCCTATTAGTGACAATTAGATCTATTTCTTTCATGTAAATTTACAGGAAAATATTAGCTATTAGAAAATACATAAAAAGATTTCAGTAGATTGAATAAATTATCTTGTTCTTATATAGGAAGACTCAGAAATACAAAAACATCATTTGTTTTAAATTAGTCATTACTTTATCATAACTCAAAACAACATTTTTGAGACAGAAAAGACAGCTCTAAACCATATGAGATAACAGTTCATCTTGAGATAGCTATACACTGGAATGTTCTCAGACAACTTACATCGTAGGTTCCCCCATCTTTGAGTCATTTCCCAAACTCTCTGATCAGTCTACATTATTTTTATTTTGTTTTGTTTTAACAAATTGGAAGATAAGTTTCAAAGCAGCGACAAAGGCTGGGATGGTCTCAAAGTTGGAAATTTGATAAGACTGAAATATCAATCACAAAAAGATAAATATCATTCCTCCATAAACTTTAGATCCTGAAATAGGCATTAACTGACAGACAGAGAGGCACAATGTTAAAAATGCGTGACTGCTAACCCATAGGTTGTTGGTTTGAATGCATCAGCCACTCTGTAGGAAAAAGATGTGGCAGTCTGCTTCCATAAAGATCACAGCCTTGGAAACCCTATGGGGGCAATTCTGCTCTGTCCTACATGGTTGGTATGAGTTGGAATCAACTGGACAGCAGTGCATTTGGTATTTTTTTAAGAATGAACCGCACCATGGAACTAGAAGACAAATTGACTCTTTCAAATTTTAGCATCAAGCTGAGAGAGGTGGAATTCACTGCTGGGATTTGCATTTGCAAGTGAATTCTTCTGCTGGTTTTCACCCTTAAATGTATTCTGTCTGAGAAATGAAAGATTCTTAAAATCTGAAACTAACCTAGAGGGATCCTGCACTGGTTATATGATAGTTAAGCCTCTATATCAACTTGGCCATGACTCTCAAAAGTTTGGCACATATTATTTAATTATCCTCCATGTTGTGATGTGAAGTGAATAGCCAGCTTGTTGAAAGGGGTATTTCTTTGCGGGTTTAGTTTTCATCCAATATACATGCATGATCTAGCAAAGCTCAGCCTCTGTTAAGCTGCATCTGATTTGTCATCCTGTGAACTACAGTTCTTAGGATGTGAGCAAGAGCCTGCCATGTGAGCTGCAGATTTTGGATTTGCCAGTCCTGCAGGCACACGAAGCAGCAGCCTACAACCTGGCCTGCACATATTTTGATTTCAGCCAGCCCCTGCTACTGCATGAGCCAAGGAAGCCTCTAGCCTGCCACAGGTCCATGGACTTGGGATTTGGATGCCTTCACAGACGCATAAGCTATATTCTTGAAATAATTTCTCTCTCTCTCTAGTTACCTCTATTTTTCACTGCTTTTGTTCCTCTAGAGAATTCAGCGTAAGGCAGGTGTCGTCTATAAGAGCCTTACATGCCTCTTCTCTGGGTTCTAGAGAACCATACTTTGAGTACGGTGTCAAAGAACACCGCAAATAAATTAAGAAGAAAATAAGGAGCTCATGGGTAAAACTAGCTAAACATGTACAGTAACAAATCAACATACAGGAGAATCTAGAGGTATAAGAGACAGGAAAGCAAATCCACAAAGATTATTACTATTGGTGTTCGTGGACAGCAAAATAACTTGCTCTATGTAAAAAAATACATGCAGACAGTACATAAAGATCAAGAAAATTATTAAAACAATTATACAGAATTTTTAGCATAAAAATTTGATATTAAAAACACAAAGGACAGTTTTATTTGTGTGTTTGAATTGGCCAATAAACACATGAAAACAAACTTGTGATCGTCAGGGGTAAGAGAAATGCTAATCAAAGTTGTGATTAGATACCATCTTACTCCTGCAAAGATAGTGCTGATTTCAAGACAATACAGCAAACAACAAATGCTAGTGAAGATTTGGGGGGATTTGAAACACTTAGCCACTGCTTGTAGGACTGTAAAATGGTTCAGACATTATGGAAAATATTATGGTACTTCCTCAAAAAGTTAGAAATAGAAATACTTTATTATGCAATAATCCCCATTCTTAGTTATATATATATATCCACAAATATATCCACACCTATATTTAATACAATAATATTCACAGCAGTTAAAATGAAGTCACTTAGTTGTCCAATTATGGAGAAGTGAATAATCAAAGTACAGTATACACAGGGAATGTGGAACCAATGTGGTACTATGGACAGCCTCACTGTGCTGTCCCTCTGCAGCAAAGAGCTGAAAATAAATAAATAAATAGATAGCTGGATATATAGATAAAACAATACAAATGCTGATCTTGGAATCTTAGATCTCAAATAAAGGGGTAAAGAATTTGATCAAGCACCAAATAGAAAAAGAAAGACAACAGTGAACCAGGAAGGCTATGGAGTGGAGGAACCCTACCAGCTTATTTGGTGCGTATTTAGCACCTTAGACACAGCCCCCAAGCACCATGGATGGAAAGTATGTGAAGGCAACTTTTATGGAGCTGCCAACGGGACACAGAACACCAAGTAATCAGGGATATGTGCTTTTCTACCTTCCATCCTTCTTCCCTCCACACAGCCTCTGCTACTTTCCAATGGCTGTGGTCACTCCATCACAGAGACACTAGTTCACTGCAATCAGGGGTACACTCTACCTCCAAAGTCCAGTTCCCTCAATATCATATTTTTAAAAAAAGGAAAAAAAAGTTATTATTTTTTTTTTACTTTTCCTCTCCTTTATTTTCTCTGACTCAGCTAGTCTTATGTACCATCCTCATTCCTACTAAAGGGGCTATGCTATACTGTTTAGCAAGAGAGCCACTGGCATGTTCTCCTTGAATATCTCAGAACCATTATTTTTTTCTGTGTCTTCTCTCTCACTGCCTTCCTTTCCTTTCTCCTACCCAGCTATCCCCTTGTGCTATCCCTGCCCATTTTTGACAGGCCGGGTTACACCATTTGGCTAGAGATCAACTGTTTTGTTTTGTTTTGTTTCTTCTCCATCTCCTCTTTTGGGTCCTTTCTCCCAACCACCTAGCTCCATGCATTGTCCCTGCCTCTTCTCAAAGAGATATGCCAAATTGCTCAATCAGAGAGCCACAGGCACAAGGACTCTCCGGTTTCTGCCTTACCAACCAGACAGCTCCCTCAATACTACTTTTTTTTGGTTGTTGATTTATTTTCTTCTATATGCCTTCCTTCCTTCCTTCCTGTCCCTCACCTGGCTCTGGGCCACGGTGATCTACACAGCTAAAGAGTCACTGGTACGTGGTATATGACCTTCTTGGATCTGCACTGTCCCCAGAGGCCAGCTCCTTCAGCATCATATTTTTTTACTTTTACCATTTCCCTTCCTCCTTTTCCTTCTCCCCTGAACTGTCTCATCGTCATCCTGAGGGGCCATGCTGTGCAGCCTGATAAGAGAGACACCAACATGTCATCACCTTATTCTGCTTCATCTTTATCTGCCGGCTCCTTCAGTAGCATAGTGCTTTAATTTTTGTTGTTGTTGTGATTTGTGTTTATTTTTTTCTCTCACTTTTGCTTATTTTCTTTACTTTCTTCTGGGAACAAACCATGCACCTTCTTGACAGGTAGAGCTACGCTGATCAGTTAGAGAGTCACCGGCACAGGGCCTCTTGGAGTCTACCTCACCCCCACCTGCTTGGTCCTATCATGTGGCTATTTAATTCACTGTCTTCCATTTCAAGTCAATTTTTTTTTTTTTGCTTCTGTTTCTTTTTCTTCTTTCTTTCATCCACTTAGCTTCATATAGAACATCTTCTCCCTTGTTTCGTGCCTGTTTTCACTGAGTTCAAAGTGTTACACTCCTGAATGTCACAGGCAAGGACTACAGTTCTTCTGGAGACCATTCCACAATATCAGCCAGGCTGCCTTGCCAGTCCTGGGATATGCTGTATACAATCCATTCCTAGACATCCCTCCCTGTTTGATCTGCATTGCTGTACCACAGTTGAGTATTCAGCCCTGCCATTTGGGGCAAAGGGTGAAAATGTTTGGCCCACAGACAAACAAGCAATAAAGCACCCCCAGTCCACCTGCCCAGACATGATCAAGTAAAACGAAAACACAGGAGACAACAAACATATCTACTATCAATAAATGAGAAAAATAATTCCTGACTGTCCAGACAATTTGAAAACATTAAAAACAATACATGACTGATTCTAGAAAATAAAAAAAAAACACTAGATGACCTGGTAGAAGAAAAGGAATTGAACTGCCTCCTAGGAATTCAATACTCTAATATTCAGGGCTCTGTAAGGAAAGATATGAAGGAAAATGCATACAAAAGTAAGGGAAAATGTCCCAAATCATGACAACATGGGGAAAAAATCATGGAAATGATAGACAAAGCAATGGGAATATTCAGGAAAATAATGCAGGAAAAAAATGTCAAAATAATAAACAACTAGAAATCACAAAAAACAGCAAACAGAAATCCAAAGGACAAACAAGCTTTCAAAAGTAGAATGTGCAGTAGAAGGCTTCAGGAGGAAATTTGAAACAAGGGAAGACAAGATCAGAGATGGTGAAGACAAATCCTTTGATATTGATTTTTTTAAGGAAAAATCAGAAAAAAAAGAATGAAGAAAACCAGAGAAGAATGTGAGAAAAAAGCCAGGAGCAACAATTTGTGAGTGATCAGAGCTCTACAATGGGAGATAAAGGAATACACAGAAAGGATCATTAAACATTACCTGACAGAAAACTTATCTAATATGATGAAATATGAAAAGGTGACTACTCAAGAAACTCAAAAGACCTGACATAGGAAAGACGTACAAAGAAATTTGCTAAGATATAGCATATTCACACTCACCAAAACCGAAGGCAGAGATAGAATCCTGGAAGTAGCTAGAGAAAAATGGAGTCGTATACAAAGGGGAAAAATAAATTAATCTCTGATTTCTCAGCAGACACATGCAGACAAGAAGGTAGTGCAACAACACATACAAAACTTTGAAAGAAAAAAAACTGTCAACCAAGAATGATATACCCTGCAAAACTCTCCCTGCAATATGATGGTGAAGTTAGAGAATTTTCAGATGAACAGAAATTAAGGGAATGTGTAAACAGCAAACCAAACTTACAATAACATCAGACAAATCCTGAATCTAGGACATAAGGAAATATCAGCCCGACACCAACATAGGTAATGAAGTCTCAAGGATAAAACACAACTAAAAGATTCACAACAAGGAACCAGAGAGATTAATCTGTAAATGACAAGAATGTCAAAACTCTAAAAGAGGGAATAAATGATGTAGGTATTCACTGTTGAAATGGAAGTGATATTTAGTAATGAGACACTGGTTTAAACTTAGAAAGGTAGTAATAAATTCTAAGATAACCATGAAGAAACTTAAGAAACCTACTTAATCAAAATAAAAGAAAAAAACACAAAGTCTCAGTAAACACAAAATCTACACCACATGAAAGAAATGAAAAAGAAAAACCCACAAACAAAATTAATTCAGGACATGAAAATAAGAAAAACAAAAGAAAAGGTTAGCACCAAAAAAGAAAGATAAAACATAAAAACTAGAAAATGATAGCAATGAATTCACACCTACTGACAATTGCACCGAAGTAAATGACTTAAATGCACCCATAAAGAGACAGAGTGACAGAATGAATTAAAAAAGACAAGAGACACACCTTAGATCCAAAGACACAAGTATATTAAAAAAAAATCATAGGATAAGAAAAAAAATACATGAAGCAAACAGAAACCAAAAGCACGATTTAATGAAATGCAAAAAGAGATTATACAAACTGGGAAAAAATTTGGCTATGACGTACCCAACAAATGTCAAATTTCTAACATCTGTAGGAAAATCTAATACTCCTATAATAAAAGGGTAAGTAATCCAACTACAAAAAGGGCAAAAGATATGAACAGACACTTTACCACAGAGCCAGCCAAGTGCAGTTGAGTCAGAGCTTAGGAAATGCTTGTGATCACTAGCTAGCAGAGAAATGCAAATCAAAACTACAGTGAGAAACTCTCTTACCCTGACATTAGTGACAGGGATCAAAAGCCAAGAAATAACGAATATTAGAGAGGCTGGGGGAAGTTTGGAATTCTTATGCATTGACAGTGGGAATTTTAAATGACACAGACATTTTGGAAAATGTTACACAGCTTCGTTAAAAAAGGTAGAAATAGAAAAAAACACATGCTTGATGAATCCCACACCAAGGAATACATCCTAGAGAAATAAGAGTCATTACATGAATAGACACATTTACACTCATGTTCATGGCAGTATTACTGCAACAACAAAAAGAAACAATCTAAGTGGTCATCAACAGATGCGTGGATAAACAAACCATAATACATACACACACAGTGCAACACCACTCAGTGATGAAGAGCACTGATGAATCTGCAAAATATCTGACAACATGGATGAATCTGGAGGGTATTACACAGAGTGAAATAAGTTAATTATTAAGTGGCAAATATGTATGAGACCACTATTATAAAAACTAATGTAAAGATTTACACACAGAAAGAAATAATCTCTGAGCAGGGCAAAGCCATAGGTGATTCAAAGGCACATCCAAACTCCTTGCAGGACTTAACTGCTGAGCTGAGGGCTGGGAACCATGGTCTCAGAGGACAACCAGCTCAACTGACATAACACATTTTGTAATGAAAATGTTCTACCCTCTACTTTGGTGAGTAGTTTTGAGGGTCTTTAAAGCTTGTGGTTGGCCAACTGAGATACTTTACTGGTCCCACCCTATCTGAAACAAGGGAGAATGAAGAAAACCAAACACAGAAGGAAAAGACAATTCCAAAGGGCTAATGGGCCACAGCTCTCACAGGCTGCATCTGAATGAGTCCAGTACAACTAGATGGCTGGCCAACACCACTGACTGCTCTGAGAGAGACCACCACAGAGGCTCCGGGGCAGAGCTGGAGAGGAATGTAGTAAACAGGCTAACTAATACAAAAAGACTAGATTCACTTTTAATTCAGTACTGAATTCACTTCTGAGGTTCATTCTTCAGCCAAAGATTAGATATGCCCATAAAATGAACAATAATATACCTTGTCAAACATGTATACAAGACTAGTCGCAGTAGCCAAGGACAAGGATGAGAAGGTGGAAAGGGACTCGAAATCTGGCTGAACAGAGATGGGGAACCTGAACTCTAGAAGGGGAGAGTGATGACATGTCACAGTACTGGTAACCAATCTCTCCCTCTCTCTCTCTCTCTCTCTCTCTCTCTCACGCACACACACACACACACACACACAAACAGTTGTCTAATGAGAGAAGAATTCGTTCTCTAAAGCTTTACCTAGAACACAAAGAAAAGATAATACATACATACAATGAAATACTACACAGCCATGAAGAAAAATGATGTAATAATTTATATAGTGGTTAACTATGGAGGACATTATGGTTAATGATATAAGCCAATCACAAAAGAACATTGTATTATCACATTTATGTAAAAGATATATATACACAACACACACACAAACTGCAATTCTTACTGGTGGTTATCAGAGATGGGTAGAGAGGAGGATAGCAAGAACTGTCAAGAGAGTAGACATTTTGTATTTCAGATATTGGTAAAGACAGCATCAAATGTGGGCGATATGCTCAGAGCTTGATAAAGTTAAATATTGTCACTGAAGTGCAAAAAAGAAAAGCACATTTTTAGTAAATGGTATGAGTACCATAGTTTTACAACAAGAATAAAAATTATCTGGGTGGTTATCAAAAATGCATATAGGTGTGTATGTGTGTGACTATGAATATGTCAGTTAACATGTGTACACAGATATATTTATCTACAGGCATGCACACATACAGGTTTATTTGTACATACATGTGTATCCTTATAGGGGACACAGTTATGCATACTACTTAAACAGCCAAATAATTTGCAAAATAGATTTTCTCAGTTTCAAGGCCTAGGAACATAGTCACATGTGACAACTCAATTAATAGACACAATATAATTCACAAAATGTTCTCCAACTCATTTTGGTCAGTGGTATTTGAGGAATTAAAAGCTTGTGCATGGCCATGTAAGATACATCAGTTGGTCTCTACTTGTCTGGAATAAACAGAAAAAAGGTAACCAAAGACTGAGAACAAACTCTTCTGCAAGACTAATAGTCTACACATATCTCAGCCTCACCTGCCGTGAAACCAAAAGAATTAGTTGATATACCATTGCAGACTCTTCTGATCAAGGTTACAATACATGGAACCTGATAGAAGAGGAGAAAAATGTGGAGAACTCAAAGACCCAGACTCACTGAATATGGAAAAAAAAAATCAAGAGATAGTTTAAGACAAAAAATGTCCAGATATTAATGGGATCTTGTTCAAGGGACTCAAGAAACTCACTTTGACAGTCTCCCAGTAACTGGATCTAGAACCATGTTTTTAGGGAACATTGAGGCCAACTGGTATAACTAGTCTGTTGCTAAGAGAGTCTTCTGTGCCCCGTACGGGTGAGTGGTATCTGGGGTCTTAAAAACCAGCATGCTGACATCAAATTGCCCCAAGTCATCTGGTACAGATGTTGACTGAGAACAACAAAAACAAGAGGGAAAAAAGCCCATGAGACAGAAGGACCCATGTGAATGGTAGACTGTATCAACATGAGACCAGAAGAATGACACGGTACACAGTCACCACCAGAGACAGCCAACGGGGGGGGACACAATGAAGAGCCCCTGAGGCAACAAGAGAAAAAGAGGCCTAACTCTCAAGAACTCTACTAAAAGACCAGAACTGATGGTCTGATAGCCTGGAGGATCTCCTGGGAACCTGACCCCTAGACCTGCTGCTAGTCCTGACTGGAAACCAGTGCTGAGATCAACAATTCAAACAAGAACGGGCTGGCCTCAGGAACACAGTGTGACCATATGGTGTGTCTACTTTATGGTTCTATACATTTATAGAAAACTGTCCTACTGGTTTCTTTCTAGATGGGAGAGAAGACAGTGGAGGGGAGGTGACAGGAGCTCCTTAAGAGAATACTAGGAATATAGAGTGAAGAGGAGGAAAATGCTGCCGCTGGGTGAGGAGAGCAGATGGAGCTGCCCGTAGGTGGGCAGGCAAAATTGATTCAGAGTTTATGCTTTCACTTAACCACAATTAAAAAAAAAAAAAAGTCCACCAGAAACTAAATTTAGGACAATTTAAGAATTAAAAAGAATGTGACTAATGGTAAAATAAAATATTCCACGAATACATATTATACTCAGGAGATATCATTTCCTGGAGATAGTATCATGCTTGGCAAGTGAGAGTGAGGGAAAAAGAGGAAGACTCGCAACGAGAGGGACTGACACCGTGGCTGCAACAACAGGCTTGAGTGCGACAACTGTGAGAACGGTACAGGACCGGGCAGTGTTTCATTCTGTTGTAAATAAGATTTTTATGAGTCATAGCCACTTTGACAGCACATAACAACAACAATAAATGTGAACCTGTTCATGTCTTTTTACTAATCCATGTTTACTAATCCATTAAACTAATCAGTTAAATTCCTGTATCTAAGAATATATACTATGGATACTCTCTCCTATGCGTGCACTGTCATGCGTATTACATTGTTTCTGGCAGAATTATTCAAATGACCAAAACAAGCAAACTGTCAGAGAATACAAATGTCCCTAACAGTAGATGGATAAATAAATTATTACACATCCATGAATGATAATACTACGGAAAAGTGAAAATGAACAAACTACAGCTGCATGCATCATGTGAATGAATGTCTTTTCCACGATACCGCAGCCCGGCTCATTACCTGCATGTTTTCTTTGATCCTCTCCTCATTGAAACTCTTGGCCAGGACCACAACTCCACGCTGTAGCTGGTAGCGAAGAGCAATCAGTGCGGGGGTTCGCTTGTACTTTTTTGCCAGGGCACCAAGAACTGGATCATCCAAGAGAACAGGGGAGCTCTGGTCTACCCTGGAAGGAAATGCAGAAATGCTCAACATGTGAAGTTAGCTGAGTTTTTGCTTTGTCAGGAGGATTGTAAAACTGATGAAGGTGATCCCAGCTAAACTGGTGGTTTTTTAATTGTAGTCCCTGGATTAGTGTCATCTCTGTTACTTGGGAACTTGTTAGAAATGCAAATTCTAGGGCTTAACCTAGATGTATTGAACAGAGGTGATGGGAAAATAGCATTCTGTTTTTCAAAAAACTCTTCCAGGTCATTTTTATGCCCTGTTGAGTTTCAAAGAGGGAGCTCTGGTGGCCTAGTGGTCAAAATGCATAGCTGTTACCCAAAATGCTGGCAATTGAGAGAAAGATGTGATCCTCAACTTCTCTAAAGATTTATACCTTGAAAACCCTATAGGAAAGGTTGATATAGTTAGAGTTGACTGATTGACAATGATTTTAATTTGCAAACTACGGCTCCAGGTCACTGGAGTTCCTCTTTTGCTTCTCAATGACAGTTTTTCTTCCCTTGATGTAGCCCCAGAGAGGTAGTGCACGAGAGCAAAGGGAAGTGGGAAACCTGAAACAGTTTCTATTTTAATTTTTCTAAGATATTGGTAAAACTTGAGTAGTTCTCAAATGAGAACTATTCATTCTCAGTCTTAAACATAAGGTGTAACATTTGTATAGAAGTTTCCAAAATGTTTTCAGATGGTAATTTCTTTCTGTCTTTGTAGACCTGGGAATTTGTTACTACATTCTTGACTTTAGAAATATTAATCAGAAAAAAAGTGTCAAAATCATGATGTGTGCTTATGTCTTCTGTCTTATTTTTGTTAATTATGCATAGATTTCAATGCATACATTTATTATTGACGTGCAAACTACAAATTAGAGATGTATATGCCAAATCTGGGAGAAAAGGACTAAAAGGCTGGGTCTCACAGGACATAGTTTAAAATAATCAGTAATCTAGATCTTAGAGGTTGTGAACTTGTTTCCTGCTTTACAATTAAGTGTAAATCAACAGATTTAATTTCTAGCCCACATCCGAGACAAATATTTACACAATTCTGCTATCTGCATCCTCTCAGAAGGCACAGAGCCCTCCCATACCGTCCCTCACTGAAACACTGCAGCATTAGTCTTCTTCTCCTCTGACATTTCAGAGGAGAAAGGATCTCAAAGCACATTTTACTGTACCTCTGAGAAACTGGCTGAAACCACCTGCTTTTCTGGGACTCTCTTTATTTCTCCCTGACTATGTCAACCACAGTGTTATCACATTTCTTTTTAACATGTAATTTAGTCTGAATATTCCCTTCTTTAAAAATTGTTGACAGAATACTAAACATTTAGTATTGTTTTCAATTTTGTTTCATTCTCAGAATATTTTTTAACTTTGACTCTCTATAACCAGACATGTAAGGTAAAAGCACTGGAGTGGGTAGTGAAATTATAAAGAAGTATTTCTGCAGTATCTCTCCATACTTCTGCCCAAGTAGTTGACGATCAACACCAGAAAATACAATATGGTATACACGAAAATGTTTCTTCAGTAATGATACTTTGGATAATCTCCCTGTTTTCCTCATTACCAGTAGCCTCGTTGGGATCCCAGAGCACTGTAGGCAACCAGGACGATATCTTTTGACTTGCAGAAATCGAGCAGTTTGCTCTGGTTGAGGTAAGGGTGACATTCCACCTGTAGCATTTCAAGACAAGAGAGAAAGGTAATTCTGGATCTGGGATACAATAGTAACTTTTTAGCTTTGGATATCAAAATCGTGCCAGAAAGTACCAAAGTACCAAAAGACTTTTCAGTATATTTTCAAGGGACAAAGGAAACATTTGGTGAGCAGATTTGAGTATCAAAAGGAATAAAGAATAACATACTTTCTAAGACACTGAAAAAATTAAAAAATTCTAAATTCAAATGAGTAAGAAACAGAATTTGCTAGAATGAGAATGAGACCTAGAAACAGAGACACAGTGAGAGACAGAGAAAAAATTGTCCCTGTTGAGAACTATTGCTTGGTTATTGAGAACAATTAGCACAGTTATTTCATTCCCTGAAAACTACTGATTAAAGGTTAAGAACTCTGTACTTAATATGTCTTGGGAGAAATAAATATAGTTTATCTTGTATTGATGTAAAATATTCTTGTTTTGTGGGAAACTGTTGGATAAGAAAAGTACAAAGAATGAGAAAAACAGAAAGTAATTCTTTCCCAATCTAATCAAAATGGCAGATTTAGGGGAAAAAAATCATCAATGGATACTAGACCACTAAGTGTAAATTTCTTGGGGAACACTATTTTCTTTGATGACAAATTATCAACCCACATATTATCGTCTAATTGCAAGAGAGAAAATATAGGATTTCAATGAACTCTGGCTGCCACCTGCTTAGTCAAGTGCAGTAGCCTAACATCACTTATAGTGGGATCACCTATCAGTATGTACCTCTTAGTGGGCCACAATTTGAAGAACGCAATATACTTATAAAATTTTCTTGCCAAAAATATTTAACTTCAATAGAATGAAAGGCTCAGGTCTAGCTTCTAATTTACAGAAACTAAGACTGGAGGAGCAAGTTATCCAATATCACAAGACAATTATCTGGTAAATCCAGAATATTTGATAATAATCTATTTGATAATTATAGGATATGTAAAAGTTGAGAGGACGTTGCAGATTAAAAGAACTTAAGGAATACAGCAAAAAGTAGTATGTGAGCCACAACTGGATCCAAATTAAAGTAGATAATGTATTAAAGATTTAGGGTGATGGGGAAATTTGAATACGGACTGGATATTAGCTGATATTAGAAAATTATCTTCAATTTCTTTAGAAATAATGAAGTGTAAGTATCTGAGAGAATATTTATTTCCTTATGAGGAATCTTTTAAGGTCTTGTTATGGGTTGGATTGTGTTTCCCAAATAAGTGTTGAAAACCTAGACACTGAACTTGTAAACATGACCTCGCTTAGAAACAGAGGTTTCCATTTTATGTTAATAAGACTGTCACAGAATAGAGTGGACCCTAAACCTAATAGTTTACGAGTTATGGAAAGTCAAAATACACACAGACATGCAAAAAGGGGAGATGAAGGCAGGTTACAAAGACAGATACAACTGCAAGGCCAGGAATATCCGGAATTACATAGCAACTACGAGAAGCTGAAATAGGTAAAGAAGGACTCTCCCTAGAGACATGACATGAATTTCAACTTACAGCCTCTGAAATTGTAAGGATATAAGTTTCCAGTCCTTATGACTAGTCATTTGCGGTATATCTGTTACAGCAGCACCAGGCAACCATGACAATTATATAGGCAACAAGTGACACATCTACAACTTCCTTTGAAAATGTTTGGAAAAACAGATATATTTAAGCAACAATTTAATGGTAAAAATCAAAGAGAACAAAGCTAAGATTCAGTCAGCTCCTAGCTCTACCCGATCATTGTAACAAATGTTCTTTAGGGTTGATTTCATCTAAATCATTATCACTCTAAACAAGTAACTTCATCACATTAACCTGGAAGCTTTAACAGTTTGGGATTACTGTTCGCATTGTGTGAGTTATAGGTCAAGAATCTATGAAAATAGACATATCAAGAAAAAGAATTCGAGCATTCAGTTCACGCAAGCTTTATATACCTAATTTGATTCTATCAACGCCCTTCTAGAAAGAGGTTCTACTCTTTAGAATTTCCTGTTTCAGAAAGGTGAGATGAATCACAGGATAGGCCATCAGACACAACTATAGAAAAACAAAAAATGCAAAGAACACAAAGCAGAGAAAGCCCTGGTGGACAGAGGAGGCTCACCTGGTTGCAGACAGGCTTGTACTTGAGCCCTGGCTTGTTCAGGATCATCTCCAGCTGTCTGCGGTTAAAGTTGGACACTCCAATGGACTTGGCCAGCCCTGCATCCTTACACTTCTCCAGGGCCTGGGGACAAAGGGATTCAGAGGAAGTATTTTTGTGATTTGGCCATAGAACAAACAGAAGACAGAGCTGTTAAAAGAAACAACTATCTAGAAATGACCACAAAACTGGCAGGATGTGATTGACATGAAGAGCAAAAATAATACACAGAAAATTGGAAGAATGTGACAACAACAATAATAAAACTAATGTTTCCTACTTAGAATAATAGGACACAGAATGGCATCCTGTCCTCAAATTTCTGTTCTCTTTCTCTGTGTTGTAATCGGGTATGGCCCTCCTTTATGCTAATGTATCAAAACACGCTAAGTCAAGATCATGAACTTCTGAAGTCAATTGGGCATATTCCATTCGGTCCAGCAGTAGCTTTAGGAACATTTGATTAACTTTTACCTTGAGGCTCTTCCGTGTTGCTTTTGAACACTGAACTCTGTTCACTCTCCTCTTTTAACCTTCCTCCCCTTGCTGTAGTTTCATCATGTCCCTGGGCTCTCAGATTAAAGCATTTTGAGGCTCAGTCCTCAAACCTTATTGCTTCTTTCTCTTGTCTCTCTCCCAAGGGATCTTTTTTTTTGTTTGTTTTTAAGTATTATCTACATAACTAAGTTTCACAAATTGGGGTCTCTGTTGTAGACCTACCCCAATACCTAAATATTAATCCATTCCCATATCAACTGATTTTTCATCATCTCTACAGGTGTTTGATTAGGCATCACAAACAGAACATGTCAAAAACTGATCTTCTAGTCTTCCCCCTGCTTGTTTTTCCTGCAGTCCTTGTTTCATTCAAAGCTAACACCATCACCAATTTGTTCAAAACAAGGACAACAGACTCAAGCTAGAGTTCTTTTTGTCTGACACACCTCTTTCATTCCGTCAACGCACTATGTCAGCTCTGCTCTCAGAACAGTGATTACAATATTCACACATTTATTCCACTATTTCTCATTGAATTTATTTTATAAACTTCCTATGTAGCTTTTGGTTCTACTCTGAACCCTCCAGTTTATCATCCACACAGCATTTGGGTACATATTATCTAGCAGAGCTTTCTGTGGTGATATAACTGGTGCATGTCTAACTTGAGCGTAAGTGCAGCAATAATGCACCTTAGAAATCAGAATGGTAAGACTTTGTCTCAGGTACTTTGGAAATATGTTATCAAGAAGGATGAGTCCCTGCAGAAGGACACAGTGCTTGGTAAAGTAAGGGATCAGCTAAAAAGAAGACTCTCAGCGAGACGGATGGGCACAGTGGCTCCAATAATGGGCTCAAATAAAACAACAATTTTCAGAGTGTTTCAAGACGAGGTAGTTGTACATTCTGTTGTACAGCTCTACAGCACATAATAATAAGAGTACACTGTACAGTAGAGTAACTGCTAGCTATCTGTTACTATTGAGTTATTGAAATGTGTGATTGAGAAACTGAGTTTTAATTTGTTTTGATTTTAAGTTAATTTAAATTTAAATACTAGTATGTGGTAAGTGTCCTCCACACTAGTGCTAATATAGCCAAGTCTTTTATTATGTAAAGCAGATAACACTTCCCTAATGGCTTCCAAGCTCATACCCAGTCAAAGCCAACGACATTCTTAAGAGGTTTGCTATGATGTGGCTTCCATTCACCCTCTGAGATCATCTCTTCCCACTCCTTTACAGTCTAGTTTTAGGAGAAATCTTGGTGTTCCTTGGACACAAAAGCACTCTATGTCATGAAGGGCTTTTTACTTACTGTCCTCTCTGTCCAGATACACTTACCTTAGAAATCCCACTGGTGACACCTTACTACAGATCTCATTAGTCCTCATATCAACGTAACTTTGCTAAAATTCCCTTATTCCATAATTACCCACACTCAACCCCTTTCCTGTAACATTTTCCACTCTGCTAACCATAATTGCTTGATTTTCTTCCATGCACTTATCACTATCTGACAAAGTATACAGTTATCTTTTTTACGTTTTGTGGTTACTATTTTTTCCATCTCTTCTCACATAGATATGACCTATGAGGGCAGATGCTGCTGTTTACTATGTTCCCACCCACACCGACAATAATTTGTTCATAATTTGCCTATCAGTAAATCAAGATCGTAATCCTAAGTTAATGCAAGGTAGATAAAAACCAGCAAGTTTGTCACAATGTTGTCAGCTGCATTCCAGAAAGCAGTAGGTTGAGAAATGATAAAGTACAACATGTCAAATTGCAAGTTGAGCCCTAGAAAGGTAGTCAGAGAAGTGAATAATCCTGTAGGAAAATTTCTATCATCTCCTTCAGAGACTCATTTCACTGATGCATCACACGGGTAACTGCCAAAGCCAAGTGCCGTTGAGTCAGATCCACAGGTAATTAGAGGCACAGTAATGTACTGCAAGTTACTGAGTTAACATTACATGTGATTCTAGTTTTAAACTTATTAATGAACGTCTGGGCCAGACTTGACACTGATACCCAGTTTAGAGTAAAAGATTTTCCAGTATTCATATTAATTAAACAAAAAGAGATATTTGAGGTAAATTCAATTCAGTCTGTAAAAAAGTCTAGAAAATTTACAAATACCTTATTCCCATTTCCAGGGGAGCTTTAGGAAGAAGGTAAGACTGTACTTGACGTTCTAAATATCTACACTTTTCATCCAATAAGTCTTGATTAGCAAAAATAATTACATAAATGAATTTTACATTTATTATTCAACTTTCCTGTATGCAACTAGATAAGACAGAAAAACTTTCACCTTTCACTTTCCAAGAGTAGCTTTACTGATAGCTGGGATTGGGTCGCCTTCCTTTTAGAAAGAAGATCACATTACAATATGACCAAAAAAAAAAATGCCATTGAAGAAATAAGTAGAATTCTAGAGGTCCAAGAGTACTTTGATACCATTCATAAGATCTTCACTTTAAAGATGAGAAAAGTGAGGTCAAAGGCCATCTATTGACTTTCTCAATCAAGTTCACTCAGCTTCAAAATGTGAACACTGTTCATCCTCTGCTGACTTCCTCATTTTTACTGTCTTCTCCAAGCACTCACCTCCCATGTAGCACAGAGGTCCACTGTGTCGAACATTGTTTTTCCTTGCTCGTCTGTTGGTCCTAACTCCTCCCCAGGCTGCAAGAAAAGTGTACATTAGAGTGATGTCACAAAACATGGTCTGCATCCTTAGCCATGTAATGAGGCACATAAAGGCTGGGATACAAATCTTCCATAAGTAGGTGGAGCACCTATCTGGATGCTAACATTTGCAAAGTATTTTGTGGAAAGAGATAATGGAAAAGCTCAATATCATCAATCAGAACAAGGCCAGGGACTGACGGTGGAAAAGACTATTAATTACTCCTGTGCACATTCAAGTTGAAGGTGAAGACAATTCAAACAAGTCCATGATAGCCAAAGTATAACCTTGAGTATATTCCACATGAATTGAGAGACCACCACAAGAATAGATTTGATATGTTGAGCACTAATGACCAAAGACCAGAGAAATTATGGAGTGACCTCCAAGACATCATAATTGAAGAAAGCAAGAGATCATTAAAGAGAGGAAAAAAAGAAAAGACAAAAATAGGTGTCGGAAGAGACTCTGAAACTTCCTCTTATACATTTCATAGCTAAGGAGAAAAGAAAGAAATGATGAATTAGAAGAACCAAATGGAAGGTAACACAGAGCAGCTTGAGAAGGCAAAGTAAAGCAAAGTGATGACATGTGCAAAGATGCAAACAATGGGAAATAGAAAACCAAAAAGAAAGAACATGCTGGTATTTCTCAAGTCAAAAGAACGAAAGAAAAAACTGAAACTCTAAATTGCAATACTGAAGGACTCTATGGGAGAAATATTAAATGATGCAGAAAACATCAAAAGAAGATCTAGGGAATGCACAGAGTCACTATACCAAAAAGAATTGGTGAACACTCAACCATTTCAGGAAGTAGCATACAATGAGGAAGCAATGGTACTGAAGGAAGAGGACCAAGCTACATTGAAAGCATGGGCAAAACATAAGGATCCAAGAATTGGTGGAATACCAAACGGGATGTTTCAGCAAGTGGATGCAACTCTGAAAGGGTTCGCTCAGCTCTGCCAAGAAATTTGGATGGCAGCTATCTGGCCAAATAACAGAAGGGATCCCTGTTTATTATGCCAGTTCCCAAGAAAGGTGATCCATCTTTAATATAATACACAAGTGAAGTTTTGCTGAAGATCATTCAAAAGTGGCTGTAGTCGTCCCTTGACAAGAAACTGTCAGAAATGCATGCCAGATTCATAAGAGGATATGGAGTAAGGGATATGATTGGCAGTGTCAGAAGGATCCTAGGTGAAAGCAGAGAATACCACAAAAAACATTTACATGTGTTTTATTGACCATACGAGAGCATCAAACTGTATTAATCATAATAAATTATGAATAATGTTGCAAAAATTGGGAATTCCTGAATGCTTAATCATACTCATTAGGAGTCTATAAACAGATCAAGAGGCAGCTGTTGGGAGAGAACAAGGGGATTATTTGCAGCTTAAATCAGAAAAGATGTGTGCCAGATCTGTATAGTTTCACAACATTTATTCAATCTGTATGCTGAGTATAATCCCTGAAGCTGAACAATATAAAGAAGCACCAGGCATCAGCACTAGAGATAGACTCATTAATAACCTAGGTTAGGCAGATGGCACAATCTTGATTTCTGAAACCAAAGAGGACTTGAAGTACTTACTGAGAAGATTGAAGATCACACCCTTCAGTGTGGATTACACCTCAACATAAAGAAAACAAAAATCTTCACAATGGAACCAATAAGCAACAATACAATATATGGATTAAAACAGAGATTGTCAAGGAGTTTCTTTTACTGGGATCCACAGTCAATGCCCTTGGAAGCAGCAGTTAGGAAATCAAGACGCATCGCATTGAAGAAATCTGTTGTAAATAACCTCTTGAAAATGCTAAAAAGCAAAGATGTCACCTTGAAGACTAAGGTGTACCTAACTTAAGCCTTGGAATTTTCAATTGCCCCATATATATATGCAAAAGCAGGATGGTGAACAAGCAAGACCGAACAATTGATGCCCGTTAATTGTATCAGTGTTGGAGAATATTGAGTCACAGCCAGAATGACGGATTGGACAAATGTCTTCTTAATTCCCTCTGAAAACTAAGGCCTGGATTGATAATTAAACAGAGACTTCTGGACAGCCAGTAAACCCTAAGACATGGCATAGGGCTGTCAATTTGGACTACATGCCACTTGATGGGAAACTTACTCTTTTTCGCTGACGCCACCCTTGCTGAACACCATGTCTCACAGACTGAAGGTAACTGTTAACTTTTTTTTCTCTGTCTTAGCTGGCAGGCAGGATTTGGGCTTAAATGTCAGTAAAGCTCAGCTGCTCTGCTAATGGGACCAGTAGGCAAAAGAGCCACATTTTGAGAACATGGCTCTAGACTCTCCATCTCAGCTCTTCCTCCTCTCTTTCCAAACCTCCACTGTGGAACCGGCTATTCCATAGCGAGCAGGAGAGTTTCTGAGGCACATCATCTTATTCGACTGGGAGGCATGGTTACCCAAACAGAGGCCGCAGCAGTCGCTAGTTCCTAGGCTGGGAGGCAATGCTGTCATTTTTTCCTCTCTCTTAGCTGGCAGTCAGGGTTGGGGCTTAAGTGGAAGCAGAGCTCAGCTGCACTGTTGGCAGGATCAGCAGTCAGAATAGCCACATTTTGAAAGCCTGGCTCTGGTCTTTGTGCACCTTTGCTCCTCTACCATCTCTTTCTGAAACTCTGCCATTAAATTGGCTATTTCACAGTGGGAGGGAGAGTTCATGTGGGATGCCATCTTGTTTGACTGGAAGGTGGAGTTACCCAAACGGAGGCCTCACCAGGACCTAATTCCCAGTCTGAGAGGCAGTGACAGCCTGGGGAGCACTTTTCCAACAGAAAAGCTGTGTTTAGCACAGTGTAACCTAACAGGTGGGGCCCAGCAGCAAATGACAGCTGGGCAACAGCCTTCCTGTACTAGTTTACAGCATCTTGGGTTTCATGTAGGGGTGTTTACTTTGCCATTTGGAAAGAGGGGCTTGCACACCTGACAGCCTGACTGATTTGGGAAGCTGTCAGACAGCTTTTACCTTCCAGTGGAAGACTACATAGAAAAATAACTGCAGTACCTCCTGATGCCATCTCTTCCAGCATTTATTGACTCATATCATAAGACCATCTGACTCTCACTGACTCCTACCAGTGGTCCATAAGTAGGGCCATGTCTTTGCCAATCATGAGGGGGAGCCTGCTACCCCAGAGATTCCACTGGGCCCAGTCATGGGAGTACATAGAGGTTGACTGGTGATCACCTTCCTTATCAGGCTGTGTTTTAGATCCTATTAAGGTAACACCAGAGAAACTAAACAACCTCTATAAGCCCAAAAAGCAACAAACTTTGAATAGAAACTTAAAGGAAAATTTGCCTATGTCTCCAGAAAGCCCACAAAAGAAAGAACCAAAGAACTTCCCAGACTAAGAAGTCTCCCTGAAACTATTGGACATTGAGTACAAAAGGATTATAAATAGAGTCCCCCTAGACACTATACAAAATGCAGCAGAGCAAAATGAAAAATTAACCAAGTCATTCGAACTGATGGAACACCACTATTCTGAAATGTAACAGATCAATAACAAAAACAAAAAAATAGAAAATTCAAATCAAAGCCAAATAAACAGAACTGAACAAATGGAAAATAGACTTCCTGACTTGGAAGACAGAGCTACTGACACCAGCATAACATGAGGAGAAATCAGAGAAAAGAAACAAGGAAAATGAAGAAGCATTAAGAAGCATGTGCGATTCAATCAAGAGGAAAAATCTACAATTAATTGAACACGGTGGGACACCTGAAAACACTAAAGTATTTTTGCTGAGTTGCTGACAGGAAGCTTTCCTGAAATTATCAAACAAGAGAATACAGATATCCACGATGCAGATCAAACACCATTCAATATAGATCCCAAAAGAAAGACTCCAAGACATATTATAATCAAGCTTAACATAATAAAACATAAGCCGAAAGATTGAAAGGCAGCCAAACTCAAAGCAAAACTGACATTCAGAGACAAACCCTGAAGGCTTTTGTCTGACTTCTCAGCACAAACAACGCTGGTGCAGAGAACTTTCAAAGGCTTGAAGGAGAAGAAATTCCAACCAAAAACTATACATCCTGCAAAACTCTCTCTCAAATATGGAAATGAAATTAAGACATTCACAGATAAACAGAAACTCAGAGACTTTGTAAAAACCAAACCAAAGCTGCAGGAAATACTGAAAGAAGCTCTTGGCTTAGAAGAACAAAACCATAAACTCTATATTTTAGAAGGTAATACAGGACACGTCATCCAGAAACCTACCCAGTTAGGGAAGGCACAAAACTCAATCAACGCTATAATATTAAAAGAAGTGGTCCAGTGATCATATCATGAAAACTATGACATCATCACATTAAAAAGAGGGATGTACTACAGTAGTTATAGTCCTTCCAGATGGAGAGGAACTTAATGAGACATGTAGAAGTTAAAATTAGGCTTAAACATAGACTATTAAGGGGGATTCCAGCCAGGTGGTTACAAAGCACAACAAAGACACAATATATCAAATCATAGGAGTCTCAACAAAACCAACACTGAAAAGGGTGAAAGAATCAATCCGTAAAGAAAGAATGTCCCAGAACAGAACAGTAAGAGCAACAGAGAAAACACCAACACAAAAATAAACACATCACAATGACAGCACTAAACACACACCTATTGATAATTACTTTGCATGTAAATGGACTGAAGACACCAGTAAAGAGACAATGAGTGACATCGTGGATCAAAAGTCACCACCCATCTATATGTTGCTTTCAAGAAACTCACCTTAGACTTTAAAATAGAGCCAAACTGAAAATTAATGGATAGAAGAATATATACCAAGCTAACAAAATACGAAGAAGAGCAGCTGTGGCAACACTAATCTCAGATAAAATAGATTTTAATGTGAAAAGCACCACTGCGGACAAGGACGGCACTACTGTTGAAAGGTTTAATACACAAGCAGGACTTAACAATATTAAGTATTAATGTACCGAATACTAGAGCATCTAAATGCATCAAAGAAATACTGACTACATTCAAAACTGAGACAGATCATGTCCCAATAACAGTGAAAGACTTCAACACTTCACTCTCAGTATTCAATAGATCTTCTAGAAAAAAGCTCAGTAAAGACACAGAAGAACTTATTGCCGCAATTAACCAAATAGACCTCATTGGCATATACAGAACTTTCTATCCATCAGCAGATAATTACATCTTTTTTTCCAGTGCATAGTCAACATTTTCCAGAATAGAACATATGTTAGGATATAAACCAGATTTCAACAAAATCCATACCATTGAATTATTGTAAAGCATCTTCTCAGACCATAAAGCCATAAAAGTCAAAATCAATAGCAGAAAAAGCATAAATAGAAATTGGAATTCATGCAAACTGAACAATATGTTGCTGAAAAAACCATGGGTTATAGAAGAAATCAAGAATGAAATAGAGAAATTTATGGATTCAGATGACAATGAAAACACTTCCTACCAGAACCTATGGGATACAGCCAAAGCAGTGCTCAGTGGACAGTTTATCTCTATAAATGCACCCATCTGGAAGGAAGAAAGAAACCAAATCAAAGAACTGACCCTACAGCTTGAACAAGTAGAGAGAGAACAACAGAGGAATTCCTCAGTCACCAGAAGAAAACAGATCATAAAGATGAGGGCAGGACAAAATGAATTAGAGTATAGAAGAAAAATTGAAAAAATTGAAAAGACCAAACGCTATTTTTTTGAAAAAATTAACAAAATTGACAAACCATTGACTAAACTTACTAAAGGAGAACAGGAAAGGAAACACCCAACAGATCCTACAGAAATAAAAATATCATAACAAAATAGTGTAAGAGATTGTACTCCAACAAATTTGAAAACCTAGAGGAAATGGACAAATTTCCAGATTTGTATAACCTACCAAAATTATCACAAGGTGAAGCAGAACAACTTAATAAACCGTCACAAAGGAAGAGATTGAAAAAGTCATCCAAAAACTACTAACCAAAAAAAGCCCTGGCCCAGATGGCTTCACCACAGAATTCTACCAAGCTTTAAGAGAAAAGTTAACTCCAATACTACTGAGACTATTTCACAGCCTAGAGAGAGAGATGGAATACTCCCAAATTCATTATATGAAGCCAGAATAATCCTGATACCAAACCCAGGGAAAGATCCAACAAAAAATGGAAACTGCAGATCAATTTCACTTGTGAACCTAGATGAAAAAATCTTCAACAAAATATTACTGGTAGAATTCAGCAACGTATCAAAAAAATAATTCATCATGATCAAGTTGGATTCATACCAGAGATGCAATGCTGATTCAACATCAGAAAAACAATTAATGTGATCAACAACATAAATAACACAAAAGATAGAAATAACTTGATTTTGTTAATTGATGTGGAAAAAACATTTGATAAAGTCCAACACTCATTCATGCTAAAAACTCTCAGGAAAACAGGACTAAACGGCAGGTTCCTCAATGCAATAAGGGCCAACTGCCTACATCACTCTGAATAGAGAAAGGCTGAAACAATTCCCCCTGTGAACAGGAACTAGACAAGGATGCCCATGCTTACATCACCTACTCAACATTGTACTAGAAGTTCTAGCCAGAACAATTAGACAAGACCAAGAAATAATGGGCATCTGCATCTGCAAAGAAGTAAAAATCTTCCTATTTGCAGATCATATGATTGTAAATGCAGAGCACCCTAAAGAATCTGTAAGTAAAGCATTCAAACTTGTAGAAGAGTTCAGCAAAGTGTCAGGATACAAGATAGGCATAAGTAAATCAGTAGGATTCCTTTACAACAACAAGGAGATTATTAAAGAAGAAATCAACAAATCAATGCTGTTTACTATAGACCCCAAGAAGATGGAATACCTAGAAATAGATCTAACTAGAGAAATAACAGACTTTTACAAAGACAACTACAAAACCTTACTTCAAGAAACTAAGAGAGACATCCATAAATAAAGAAACCTACCCTACTCATGGACAGGAAGATTTAACGTTGTGAAAATCTCTATTTTGCCCAAAGCAATCTACTTATATAATGAAATTACTAAAGAAATTCCAGTGTCATTTTTTTAATGAGATGGAGAAACAAATCACCAATCTTGTTTGGAAAGGAGAGAAACCTCAAATAAGTAAAGCATTGCTGAAGAAGAACATACAGGGAGGTCTCTCACTACCTAACTTTAGAACCTACTACAGTGCCATAGTTGTCAAAACAGCCTAGTACTGGTAGAAAAAGAGACAGATAGATCAACAGAACAGAGTTGAGACTTCAGAGATGCCACCATCTTCCTAGGAACAGTCAATATTCAAAAAAGGCCTAAGATTTTAAACTGGAGTATGAAAGTTCTTTTTAAAAACTGGTGCTGGCAAAATTGAATATCTATCTGCAATAAATTGAAACAACACTCATATCCCACACCTTATACGAAAACAAACTCAAACTGGATAAAAGACCTAAGTATCAAATCTAAAATGATAAAGCTCACCCAAGGAAATATAGGATCAACAATGGAATTTTTCATACACACAACATAGACAGACTTCAAAATCCGACAAAGCACGACCAACAGAACAGAAAATAGATAGATGGGAATTACTAAGAATCAAAGACTTTAGCTAATACAGAGACTTTATCAAAAGAGTTAAAAGACCACCTACAGAATGGGAAAAAGTATTTGGCAACTATATGTCAGACAGACGTTTGATCTCCATAATCTATAAGGTACTACAAAATATCAATAAGAAAAGGATAAATAATCCAATTAAGAAATGGGTGAAGGAGACAGACAGACACTTCTCTAAAGAGGATGGATATCCAGGCAGCCAAAAGACACGTGCAGAAATGCTCATGATCATTAGCTATCAAATAAATTCAAATAAAAACTACGATATCATCTCATCCAACAAGGTTGGCTATGTTCCAAAAAGCACAAAACAGCAAATGCTGGAGAGGCTGTGGAGAAATTGGAACTCTCCTATACTGTTGGTGGGATTGCAAAATGGTACAACCTCTTTGGAAAGCAATCTGGCACTTCCTTAAAAAGTTGGAAATAGATATACCATTTGAACCAGTTATTCCACTGCTTGGAATGTATCCTACAGAATCAAGGGCATTCATACAAACAGATTCATGTACACAAAGGTTATTGCAGCATAGTCCACAATAGCAAATAGATGGAATCAATTCAGATGCCCAACAACGGACGAATGGATCAATCAACTATGGTATTTATACTCAGTAGAACACTATACAATGATAAAGAACAATGATGATTTTAGGAAGCATCTTATAACCTGGTTTCAATTGGAAGACAATTATGCTGAGTGAAAGTAGTCAGCAGCAAAAGAGACAAATATTGTATGAGACCCTTATGATAAGAACTAAGAAAAAGACTCTTGTATTGAAGAAAAGAGTCTGTGATGGCTACGTTGTGGGAGGGAGGGTGAGGGTTGGTTATAGCTTAGATAGTTGATAGAAATTTTCTTGGATGAAATCAGTGACAGCACACATTACAAAGAAGTTCAGTCTGACTGGACTTCAGCATAACAAGAACACTCCTTCTACCTTAACCCAACATTGCAAGGACAGAGTAGTAGGGGCAGGAGTTCGGGGATCATGCTATCAGGGGACATTGAGGCCAACTGGCATAACTAGTGTATTGCTAAGAGTCTTCTGTGCCCCATAATGATGAGTGGAGTTTGGGGTCTTAAAACTCAGCGAGCTGCCATCTGAGGCACACAAAATCATCCCAACACAATGGGAACAGATGATCACCAAGAACCAAAGCACCGTGGCAGAAAGAGAATCTAGAAGACAGAGAGACCCAAGTGAG
Organism: Heterohyrax brucei; assembly: GCA_028571685.1. NCBI lineage: Eukaryota > Metazoa > Chordata > Mammalia > Hyracoidea > Procaviidae > Heterohyrax > Heterohyrax brucei. The sequence goes on along the minus strand of CM053142.1, from coordinate 57,796,296 downwards.
TGGGTGACTACATCGACATGTGCCCAGACAGTCCCTGGCCACCACCAGGGATAGCCGTGATGGGGCTCACAAAGTTGAGTCTCAGTGGCAACGCAAGAATAAAAATGGGTGCGCCTGAGAACTCCACTAAAAGATCACAGCTGATGGTCCAGGGGCCTCAGGGTTCCCCCGGGAGCATGGCCCCTGGTCCAGATGCTACCCCTGTATATAAATCATTACTGAGGTCAACTCTTTGGACAGGAATGGATTGGACTCGACAACACAGAGTGACCATATCCTGTGTGCACTTTATGGTTTTATGCATCTATAGGACGTTGTCCTGCTGAGGGTGGTGAAGAGGAGATAGGAGATTGTTAGGAGGATATGACATGTATAGATAGTACAAGAGGAGTGTGCTGTCACTGGGCAGGGAGAGCAGTGGGAGCTGCACATAGGCAGTCACGCCAATTTACACTGAATTGTACACTTTTACTCAATCACAAGAAAAGAAAGGAAGAAAGGAAGGAAGCAAGGGAGGGGAGAAGGAAGGAAGGGAAGGAGGAAGGGAGGGAGGGAGGAAGAAAGAAAGCAATAAAGGAAACAAAGGAAAGAAGAAAGAGAGAAAGAAAGGAAACAAAGGAGGGAAAGAAAGGGAAGGAAGGAAGGAAGGAGGGAAGAAAGGAAGGAGGGAGGCAAGGAAGGAGGGAGGGAAGAAAGGAAGGAGGGAGGCAAGGAAGGAGGGAGGGAAGGAAGGAAGCAAGGAAGAAAATTATACACACCATGGACTGCCAAGAGAATGAACATATCTGTCTTATAAGATGTAGAACTAGAATCCACCATAGAAGCTAGAATGACAAGACCATGTCTCACATGTTTTGGGCATGTTATTAGGAGCAATCTGTACCTGGAGAAGGACATCACACTTGGTAAAGTAGAGCATCAACAAAAGAGGAGAATCCTCAGTGAGTTTTATTGATATAATGGCTGAAACACTGAGCTCTAGCATAAAAGTGATTGTGAGGATGGAGAAAGACTAGGCAATATTGCATTCTGTTGTACATGTGGTGACTATGGGTGAGAAGCTGAACTGAAGGTACCTAAAACCACAATATTTGACTTATGTTACTTTTGTCTGCCTATTATCCTTTGCTTTTAATCAAATGTTTGTCTTTCACCTGAAAAGACAATAAGTTACAGGTCCTTAATTTTAATAACAATGGATTGCAATATAAACCCAGACTGAGCTATAACTGTTCAGTCAGAGTTCCTTTTCCCTTTAAACACAAGACGGACCAAGACTAGTCACATGAACCAAAGACGGTCAATCTAGAAGCATGAATTAATATTTTAGATCCTTCCCCATAATCCATATGCCCTCCTAAGAAGAAAATCCAGTCACTCATCCAAAATAATAGTTATAATTACAGTGTAAGTGAAATCATGCAAATTTCTAACCTTTAGAGACACTGGGAAATGAATAATATAGAGATCGACGTAGTCCAGTTGAAGTTTTTTCAGTGACTTTTCCAAGGCTGGCCGAACCAACTCTGGTCGATGGAAAGTGGACCAAAGCTGCAGAGATTAAGAAGAAACTTTGTTTGATCGCTTGTTTTAGGCAATTTAATGAAGATATAAAAAAGGAAATGATACAGCGATTGTGACCTGTTCAGCATATTCAAGCTGTAATTTGCTTGCCAACATCACTGATAGTAAGCTAAATTTAGGTCATTTCTGTAGACAAAACAAATATGAATCTGGCCTGTAATCAGTAGGAAAAAAATTAATATTAAGGTGTGTTTAGACTCTTAAGCAGCTATTGTGATATTTCAAAATGTTTGCTTCATTTTGATACATAATCGAGAAGAATGATAATCACATATCTAAAAGAGATAGAAATCCTGCCCTATTAAAATAGTTTAAAGGAATGGGATTGCTGGTATATATTGAATATATTGGAAAACACTGAAAAATAGCTGTCCTGGGAGGCCCCATTACAAGTAATAGACAAAGAGGTAGATTCCACCTACTTTGCAAGGACTTTAGCACTCAACTTCTAAATATTTAGTTTCTTTTTTCTCCTAATATTTAGGTGGTTTTCTACTGGTTGAAAACTAGAGGACCACAGAGGCAAAAACTCCCTTTCTTCTAGGATTTCTCTTTTATCTGACCTAAATATCTCTCTTAATATTTATTTAATAATAAATGCTATTATTAGTTTGAGTATAGTGAGTATGTTCAGTATATATCTACTAAAAAATAGAAGAAAATAATTTGACAAATAAAAGTTGTTATCAAGTGTAATGAATTGAATCGCGTGCCCCTCAAAATGTATGTAGCCATTTGGCTAAGCCATGATTTCTGGTATTGTATGATGTTGGTATATGCTTCAAACCCTGCCTCTGTGATGTTAATAAGTGAGGAAGGGCAGTGATTGTGTTGGTGAGACAGAACACAATGTGTATGTTTGTATTGTGCCTTGAGATATAAAAGAAGGAAGCTAACAGAGAGAGTTGGGGACCTCATATCTTGAAAACAACGGTGCCGGGAGCAGAACACATCCTTTGGAATGCATCCAGGTTCTCTGTCCCTCAGAAGCTCCCCACGAATGGGAAACCTGACACAAAGAATTTGCCTCTGGAGTTGACAGAGACAGAGAAAGACTTCCCCTGGAGCTGTTGCCCCGAATCTGGGCTTGTAACCTACTGGACTGCACAGAATAAATCTATCCTGGTTAAAATTATCCACTGCTGACATTTCCATTATGGCAACACTAGATTACCAATACATCAATAACAGTTATGTCCATCACCTGAGTTATGCTTAGATGGAGTGTAGAAAGCAGTTTCTCCACTAATTCTATTCCCGATTCAACCTTATAAGGGAAGAATTAGTATGTCTTTCATGTAGTTAAGCGAAAGAAAAAAAGTATTTTCAACTTGTTAATATGTGCTACAGACAAATCAGGAACATTAGCTGTATCTTGTTAGTACACAATTAGCTATCTTTCATTGTTACGCACGTGGACAGATGTCAGTCTGAATGTTAATTATGCACTGTCATACTGATAATAAGAAAAGTATAATTTAACAAAGGAGATCTCTGATTCTATCATACATGCAAAATCACAGTGCTCTAGGCAGAGGCTCTGAAAATAAAATACTTGGAAATCATGAAATTTGAGCAAAGCAACGATTAGAAAGTCATCGTCTCTCTCCCCTTTTGATATTAGTTTTAGCACGTAAATATGTGTAAATGAAATTTGTATAAATAAGCATTTTGGGGCAAAGCTCTCAGTCAGATAACCAATTTCCATACACAATCACAATATAAATAGGTCCTTACACACACCATATACATATCACCTTGGAAGTATAGAATATGTCTTCTCTCTTTATGATGCCATCAGCAATTTTGCTTCGGATGGCTCGTCCAACTTCCTCTTCATTATTGTACAAGTAAGCTGAATCAATATGACGAAACCCAGCATCAATAGCTATCTTGGTTGCCTCTTCAGCTTTAATCTTAGGCACCTATAGAAAAACAAAAGATGGTATTCAGGCGTCTACTTGACAGAGAGGTAGTTAGTGCCACAAGGACTGACTTTTGCCAGAACGGACTGTTTCCTCACCTCTTATGTTAGTTTTGCATGTAAAGCACTGATAGTTTTGCTTGAAACTTTCTCATTTGTAGAAATGAAGTTGGGCATATCAGGAATGCCTTCAGTTCAAGGAAACTGGGTTAGATTTTCATTGACATTAGCAGCCCCCAAGGCCACACCTAGATCAAACCCAAACAAAACTCACTTCCATAGAGTTGATCCTGACTCATACTGACCCTATAGACAAGGTAGGAAGTGTCCCATAGAGTTTCCAAGGAATACCTGATGGATTTGATCTGGTGACCATCTGGTTAGCAGCCATAGCACTTAACCTAGGTTAGGAACAGGCTAAATAACTTACAACATATGGTTGTTTTCAAATGATTTACTGGAATGATGATACACAAAACAAAATCAGCAAAGGGACAAGGTGTGTGAGGGGAAATACTGAGGAAACCAAACACAAGCTAACAGGAGTTTCTAGTGTAGTCACACAGAACATACCTGAGTCCTCCTGGGTGGAAATTTGACGTGTGGAGAATGTTCTGATGGGAAACTCATTAGAGTTTCAATGCCCAATTTTTTTACTGGGGGGTGGTCATGCAGGCACTCACTACCTAGCACATACTAAAATGCCAGCCTCCAAAAAGAAAACAGCTATTTATGCTGTACCTCATTGTCTGTGCAAGCAGTTTAGACACAAAAACCCTTACCAAGGAGAAAATAGTGGGATCCCTCCCGAGCCCTATTTCTGGATGCCAGTCAAGGCCATCGCTGAAAGCGTAACTGCTGTGAATGGTAGCTATTATTCATTCTCTTGTAAACAGTCTCTCTATTTATATGAAAGAGCTAAACAGTAGGTGTAAACTGTATAGTCTGAAATCTAGACTCAGACACGAGAAATTAACTGTAGACTTAAGAGATTAGTAAAGTAGATGTCTGTCCTGAAGCCAAAGGCCAATTAAATTAGGGAAGAAGTGCTAATAGTGAAATTTAAAATTGTGATTTGTCTTCTGAACACTAGGCACTGATTTTAGAGTACATTTGATACAGGACAAAAAGAGAAAAGAGGCAAAATGTTTTCAATTTTCACAAAATACATTTTATTTATTTATTGTGATTGAGTGAAAGTGTACAATCCAGTTTAAATTTGCCTGCCTGCCTATGTGTAGCTCCTACTGCTCTCCTTGCCCAGTGACAGCACACTTCTCCTTTCTGTTCTGTACATGTCATATCCTCTTAACAATCTCATGTCCCCTCTTCTCCATCTCTTTGTTTTTCAACCTAATGAACAGAAACTAGATATAAGTCCATCTTGTTCTCTGATCGCTCCAGCCATGTTCTTTTCTTAGGTGTACCACTGTGAGAAAGTTACCAAGTCTGACGTCTCAGGGCTGTCCTTGAACTTTCCCACTCCCTCATTCTTTTTTGCCTTACTCGTTGACAGTATCTCTCTCTTGTCCTTCACAACATCTCTTGGATATTTCCTTTCATATTACAGAACAGAAAAGTTAGACTCAAAAGTTTAACCACTAGTCCATTGTCACACTGCTAAATGATCTGAAAGACATATTTAGAATACAGATTACTTGGCTTCTAGTCTGGTGACTTGTCTTTTTGGCTCCCTCTTCTGTCAAGGGGAAAACGCTACACCATTTGTTTCAAATCTAAGGTAACTTACCAAGGAGCAAGTATTGAAGACTTACTCTTTTAAGATTGTAGTATTTCCACCAAAAGAAGTATCATCTTTCTTTACAGGATGAATTTCCATCACTGAGAGACATTTGGGGAAAACAGCTCAGTTCACGTTCACCATTTATTGTACTAAAACTGCCACTCCTCTCCACAATTCCTCAGGCAATTTCATTTCCAGGACTCATTACCTCAAACACTGCTATGCATACTCTCTTTTTAGTGGAGGAAAGATTTCTTAAACTGTAGAACTGAAGAGGGAAACCTTTCCCTTTGGAATCCATCTCAAAACTAGGCAGCTAGCAGGCAGTGCTCTTGACTGCTAGGTTCATCTCTTTTGAGACCCTGTGATGTCAACTGAAATACAAGGGAATCCCAGAGTCCAGAGTTATCTGTAGGTGACCACACATCAGACCCAGAAGCACTGAGTGAAGTCTGTCTACCTTCACACTTTATCCATGAATTTTCTGTAGCTTGATAAACCTGAGACTCCTGGGAACCCCCCAAGGTTATCCTGGACCCATGGATGTTACAACCCAGCTTGGTTCGTGCTCATCCTAGGAATATTTTCATTTGAATCTTCAACTCCAAAAGCTGTATCCTCACCTCTTGTGATGCGAAGGTGCCAAATCCCAGGACAGGAATGAAGTGACCGTCATTTAGTTTCACACACTGACGTTTGAGATCCATCTTCTCTAATGTTCCTGACTAAGCAGAGCCTGTTTTGTTTCCTCTGGCTTCTACAGAGATATGAGCAACAGGAAGGCAATACTCCAACTGCCTTGGTCAACCGCTACTTATCAGCATATAGACAGTCCAGAGTTAAATCATTAATCCATTGGGTACAAGCAGGATTGTTTCTGGTTGAGTAGTTTTGTTTATTTTTTTTTTTTAAAAGAAAATTCTTAAATTCATAATCATTCTACAATGATTAAAATCTTGGTTAACTAAGTTTTTTTCTTCAGGTCTACCACACTTTATCCTCAATTATCAGAAGATATTCACTGAATAAGTACAGACCAATTGTTAGACTAGAAACCTCCATGCACTAACTCTCTTTAGTTTTTGCTCATGGCGATGTTCCTTCTTGATTGTGCACCATCTGGAACATTAAATATCTTGGAACACACACACACACCAGTACACAGCATGAACACAATTTAACAAATGGTTCATGAGCAAGAGTCTCAATAAAGAACAAAAAAAGTTGATAGAAAAATTATCATGTTAATTTTTCCCCCTACAAAATCATATTTATTTCTGCTTTCTTTCTTCTGCAGTAAGAATATCCAGTCATGGCAAGGCTTCAACCAAAGAAAAGCAATCTGGCATAGACCTTTTTAAATTATAAATGATTAACATTAATTTGCCTCATCAGGTAGAAATGATTAACATCATATTGCAGTATGTAACCAGAGCCCTACAGTTTGTTTATATCTTTTACCCAGCTATATAGCTTCTAGGAAAATATCATAAAAGTCAAAATTGAAAATAAATATTGTATATAATTTATGATCTTGCACTACAGTATTCAGTGAAGAAAAAAACGGAATCAAATGAAATTATTATGAATTTGGAAAGACACCAGTATACACTATACAAGGAAATATCAAGAAGCCATTAAAAAAATAAATATTTAGGAAAAATTAATGAAATGTAGAACAAAAAGATACAAATGTGTTGATCAGAAAAATAGAGTATACATTATGCACATACAATAAAGTCATATGGTAATATAATGTGCATTATATTAAGACCCCCAAACTTTTAACAGCTTTTATATCTGAATATAGGACCATGTGTGATTTTTTATTCCCTTTATATACTGTCAAAGTTTTCTATATAATCATCTTTCACATTTTTAGTTACAAAAAAAGTGGTTGCTCTCAAAAAGACAAAATATCTACCTAAATAAAACAAAATAAACCACTCTAGTCAAGTCAATTCTGACTTGTAGAGATACTATAGGACTGAACAGAAGTGCCCAATCGAGTTCCCAAGGAGCATCTGGTGGATTTGAACTGCCAGCCTTTTGATTGATATCTGTAACACTTAAGCACTACATCACCAGTTTTTCCACATAACTACCAAGAACAACGAAGTACAAGGGCGATTCCTGGCAGACACCCAACACTTTAAATTTTATCTCAAACTGCATTTGTTCAGCTGACACACACCTCAATTGCTGCTCCTCAGTCTTCTTTGTTACTTGTCCATCCATGACTAAACTTCTGATTATCCCCTCTGATTTAATACAAAAGCTGAATTTCAGAAGTCTCCTGACATTGACCTGAGCTGAACTTCCCTGACACTGCCACTATCTTTTTTCTCTTTTGAACTGAGAATCTTTTTAACAGCCCTTGACTTTGTGACGTGGACAGATTCAAGCCCTGGTTCTTCCCAACTGCCTAACTAGGAATGCCAGTATGTAAAAATCTCTGTTGGAATGGTATAGCTTTATGACCAGAATTACCTGCCTCCCCACACCACACCTAGCAATACTGAAATGTCTCTCAAAAAACTTCAGCAGAGTCCTCTCCTCTGATTTCTGTACAACTCCAAATTCCTATAGGCTACATCAAAAGTATCTGTACAGATTCTCTGTCTAAGGCGACCCTTAGTTCTTTCAGTAGCGGTCACAAAGCTTTTTGGCTGTTTGCCCACTCTCTGTATGTCTTCTCTGTTCCCCATTAAAGAGATACAACCCACTCTTCCATCACTATCATGATTCCAGGAGAAATGAAACCTTAGAGCAGGAATTATAGACTCTCAGGGCTTACAAGGCAGCTTAAAGGCTGATTTAAAGCACACCATAATGAAAATATCAGACAACACACATTATTATGACAATGAATACAACCTTTCCTGGAAATAAGTTTCTATTAATCTTTAAGAAAAATTTCATATTCTCAAAAGATAAAGACATAAGGACTCATCTGTTACTAAAGTGCGTTAGAAACATCAGTTGAGTATTAATCCAGCCTGGACTTCAGTTAGAACAATTGTACCATATGATTGACCTCATCATCCCATTGTGTGACCTCTGACAGCTAGAAATATTTTCCCTAGATAGCCAATAAACAGAGCAGCCTCTTTGCTACTCAATAAGTGAAGTCTTCTACCCTTGAGAGTCCACCTGTGGCAAATCACTACAGTGTTAGAGTCAGCTGGTGACCAACAATTCTCTTAGATCTATTATCAGAGAAATCAAATAGCATCTAGATGGCACGTAGGCAACAGACCATAATTAATCATTTAAAGAAACAGTCTTCAAATGCTCCAGAAAATTCCCTAAATAAAGATTCAAAAAATTTCCCAGATGAAGAAGGCTTTCTGAATCAAAAAGAGATTGAAAACAAAAAAGTTTTATATAAAACCCTTCTAGAGATTAAACAACATGCACTAGAACAAAATGAAAAATTTGGTAAACTATTTGATATGCTAGAACATCAATAATGTGAAATACATCAGATTAATAACAAAATTACAGAATTGGATAATTCTATCCAAAGCCAAAACAGTAGGATTGAACAGATGGAAGTTAGACTCAGTGACCTAGAAGACAAGTAACTAATGCCAATATTTATGAGGTAAAAGCAGAGAAAAGAAAGAAGAAAAATCAAGAAACATTAAGAAACATATGGGACTCCATGAAGAGGAATAATTTACGTTTAATTGGAGTTCCTGAACAAGGGAGGATTAATCACAACACAGAGAGTATTGCTGTAGAGATGCTGACAGAAAACTTTCCTGAGATTATGAACAAAGAGAACATAGATATCCAAGATGTTTATCGAACACTGCAAAAGTTAGATCCAAAAAGAAGAATGTCAAGGCATGTTATAATTAAGCTTAAAAAGCTAAAACACAAAGAGATGCTTCTGAAGACAGCAAGACTCAAATCAAAACTAGCATTCCGAGGGAAATCCTGTAGACTTTCATCTGACTTTTCTGCCAAAACAACGCTGGCTAGAAAACAATGGGCAGACACATTCAAAGTCCTAAATAAGAAAAACTTCCATCCCAGAATAATTTATCCCACTAAATTGTCTATCAAATATAGTGGTGAAATTAAAACTTTTGGAAATAAAGAGAAATTTAAAGACTTCATAAAAATTAAGCCCAAATTGCATGAAATATTGAAAGAAGTTCTTCCCTAAATATATGTTTTAGGTGATAATTTAAGGCACTTCATCCAAATTTCTAATCAGTTAAGGAAGGCACAAACCTTCACCAAATCAAGCCGAAAACTGCAATAAGAGAATCCATGATCATATCATGACAGCTATAATATCATCACATTAAAAGAGGGATACACTACAATAGTTACAGTTGTTTTAGAAGCAGTGACAGTTTCCGACTTCCAAAATAGTTGAAATTGATTTCAATAATTATACGTTAAGGGGGACAAGGTATGTAGCCATAGAACTGATTCACAATATACCACTTGAAATGAAAAATCACAATACAGATATCTCGATAAATATGAAATCAAAACTCATACTATCCATAAAGAAGAATGTCCCAGAACAGACTAATAAGAACAACAGAGAAAACACCAACATGAAAATAAACATATTGCAATGACATTGCTAAATGTAGACTTATCAGTAATCACATTGAATGTAAATGGACTGAACACTTCAGTAAAGAGACAGCGAGTGATATCGTGGATCAAAAGACATGACCCATCTATATGTTGCTTGCAAGAAACACATTTTAGACTTAAAGATAAGAACAGGTTGAGAATTAAAAGTTGCAATAATATGTATCAAGCTAATAATACATGAGAAAGAGCAGGTGTGGCAATATTAATCTCAGATAAAATAGATCTTAATGTAAAATCCACTATTATGGAAACGATGGTCACTATTTATTGCTGAAAGGTTCAATACTCAAGCAAGACTTAACAATATTAAATACATATGCACCCAATACCAAAGCATCTAAATACATTGAACAAATACTGACAACATTGAAAAATGAGATTGATGATTCCACAGTAATAGTTGGGGACTTTAACACTCCCCTTTCAGTTAAGGATAGACCATCCAGAAAAAAGCTCAGTAAAGATACAGAAGATCTTATTACAATAATCACCAACTTGACCTTATCGAAACATACAGATCTTTTCACCCACCAACCGATAAATACACCTTCTTCTCCAAAGCACATGGAACATTTTCCAGAATAGACCATATGTTAGGTCATAAAACAATTCTCCATAAAATCCAAAACATTGGTTTATTGTAAAATACCTTCTTGGACCACAGAGCTATAAAAGTTGAAATCAATAACAGAAAATTCATAGGTAAAAATTCCAACTTGTGGAAACTGAACAACACTTTACTCATAAAGCCTTGGGTTATAAAAGAAATTAAAGCACATTAAAGAAATTTATGGATTCCAATGAGAATGAAAACACATCCTACCAGAATTTATGGGATACAGCAAAAGCAGTGCTCAGAGGTCAGTTTATCTCTATAAATGCACACTTCTGGAAAGAAGAAAAAGCACAGATTAAAGAATTAACCTCACAGCTTGAACAAGTAGAAAGAGAGCAACAAAGAAACACCTCAGGCACCAGAAGAAAACAGATTATAAAGATTAGAGCAGAACTAAATGAATCAGAGACTAGAAAAACAATTGAAAAAACTAACAAAACCAAAAGCTGGTTCTTTGAAAAGGTCACCAAAATTCGTACACCATTGGCTAAACTTACGAAAGAAGAACAACAGAAGACATAAATAACCTGATTAAGAAATGAGTTGGAAGACGTTACAACAGACCCATCTGAAATAAAATATATCATAACAGAATACTATGAAATGCTATACTCTGACAGGTTTGAAAACCTGGGGGCAATGGACAAATTTCTAGATTCATATGACTCACCAAGACTATCACAAGGAGAAATAGATCAACTTAATAAATCTATTGAAAGGAAGAGATTGAGGAAGTCATCAAAATCTACCAACCGAAAGAAGTCCTGGCCCAGACGGCTTCACTGGAGAATTCTACCAAACTTTTAGAGAAGCATTAACTCCAATACTAATGAGGCTATTTCACACCATAGAAAGAGATGAAATACTTCCAAATTCATTCTATGAAGCCAGCATAACCCTGATATCAAAACCAGGGAAAGATCCCACAAAAAAAAGACAATTACAAACTAATATCACTCATGAATCTAGAGGCAAAAATCTTCAACAAAATTCTAAGCAATAGAATTGAACAGCATATAAAAACAATCATTCATCATGATCAAGTTGGCTTCATTCCAGAGATGCAAGGCTGGTTCAACATCAGAAAAACAATTAATGTAATCAACCATATTAATAACACAAAAGATAAAAATCACCTGATTTTGTCAATTGATGAAGAAAAGGCATTTGACAAAGTTCAACATCCATTCATGCTTAAAACTCTCAGAAAAATAGGAATAAAAGGGAAATTCCTCAATATAATCAATAGTACCTATGCAAAGTCAATTGCTTTCGTCATCCTGAATGGTGAAAGACTGAAAGAATTCCCTTTGAGAACGGGAACTAGACAAGGATGCCCGCTCTCACCACTTCTATTCAACATTGTGCTAGAAGTTCCAGCCAGAGCAATTAGACAAGACAAAGAAATAAAGAGAATCCGTATTGGCACTGAAGAAGTAAAGATTTCCCTCTTTGCAGATACGATTGTTTATACAGAGAATCCAAAGAAATCCATAAGTAAACTATTAGAGCTAATAGAAGAATTGGCAAAGTATTGGGATACAAGGCAAACATAACTAAATCAGTAGGATTCCTTTATGCCAACAATGAAATTATTAATGAAGAAATCACCAAATCCATTCCACTTACTATAGCCCCCAAGAAGATACCTAGGAATAAATCTAACCAGAGAAATAATAGATCTTTACAGAGAAAACTACAAGACATTGCTACAAGAAACTAGGAGAGACTTACATAACTGGAGTAATCTGCCCTGCTCATGGCTAGGAAGACTCAATATTGTGAAAATGTCTATTTTGACCAAAGCACTCTACTTATACAATGCAATACCAATACAAATTCCAGTGACATTTTTTAATGAGATGGAGAAACAAATTATCAGCTTTATTTGGAAAGGGAAAAAACCCTGGATAAGTAAAGCACTACTGAAAAAGAAGAACATGCTGGGAGGCCTCTCACTACCTGACTTTAAAATCTATTGCACTGCCACAGTAGTCAAAACAGCCTGGTACTGGTACAAAAAGAGACATATAGACCAATGGAACAAAGTAGAGATCCCAGAAATGCCACCATCCTCTTATGAACAGCTGATATTTGACAAAGGTCCTAAGATTTTGAATTGGGATAAGAACAGTCTCTTTAACAAATGGTGCTGGTAAAATTTGATATCCATCTGCAAAAAACTGAAACAAGACCCATATCTCACACCTTACACAAAAATCAACTCAAATTGAATAAAAGACCTGAATATAAAAGCTAAAATGATAAAGGTCATCCAAGATAAGATAGGGTCAACAATGGATGTTTTAATACGCAATATAGATAGACTTCACAATCTGACAAACAAAACACATTCATCAGAAGAGAAAATAGATAAATGGAAATTAATAAGAATCAAACACTTCTGCTCATCCAAAGACTTTATCAAAAGAATTAAAAGACCACCTACAGAATGGGAAAAAATATTTGGCAACTCTGTCAGACCGACGCCTATCTCCATAATGTATAAGGTTCTACAAAATATCGATAAGAAAAAGACAAATCATCCAATTAAGCAATGGGCAAAGGAGATGGACAGACACTTCTCTAAAGAGGAGATCCGGGCAGCCAAAAAACACATGTAGACATGTTCATGGTCACTAATTATTAAAGAAATTCAAATCAAAACAACAATGAGCTACATCTCACCCCAACAAGATTGGCCATGATCCAAAAAATGCAAAACAATAAGTGTTGTAGAGGCTGTGAAGAGATTGGAACTCTCCTACACTGTTGGTGGGATTGCAGAATGGTGCAACCTCTTTGGAAAGCAATTTGGCGTTACCTTAAAATAATGGATACAGATATACCATTTGACCCTGCTCGGAATATAGCCTACAAAATCAAGGCTATTCAAACCAACTGCTACATGCACACGAATGTTCATTGCAGCACAGTCCACGATAGCAAAAAGTTGGAATCAACCCAGATGCCCAACACCAGAAGAATGGATGGGTAAACTTGGTATATATATTCCATGGAGTACTATACACTGATAAAGAACAACGATGATAGCAGGAAACATCTCTCAATTTGGTCTCAACTGGAGGACATTATGTTGAGTGAAACTAGTCAGAGACAGAAGGACAATTATTACATGAGACCCCTACAATAAAAACTTAAAAGCATACTCATACATAATAGAAAAGACTCTTTGATGGCTACAAGGGTGGGAAGGGTAGGAGGGCAGGAAGACAAGGGGCAAGGGTTTAGATTAGATAGTTGTTAGAAATTTGGTTGGGTGAAATTGGTGACAATACACATTAGTAAGAAGATCGATATTAATGGGACTTCGACACAACTTGTGTACTCCTCCTCTCTTAACCCAATATTGTAAGCACAGAGTATGTACTTTCATTTTTTTTTTTATTTAATAAAGAAAAAAAAAGAAAATTGTCTGAATTCCAATAGAGAGTTTTCACCACATAACTACAACACTGGAAGTGGTCACTTTTCTATAACATGAAACTTGAAGACAGCTACCTGGCCAATCAACTAGAAGAGATCCGTAGTTGGACCCATTTCACAGAAAAGTGATCTAACAGAATGAAGAAATTCTCAGACAATATAATTAGTATAACGAACAATTAAAATTTTACTGATGCTTATTAACAAATGCTCACAGTATTATATGGACATAGAACTGCCAGAATTCAACACAGATTCAGAACACGATGTGGAAGAAGCAGTATCATTTCTGATGTCAGCTGCATTTTGACTGAACATACAGAAAACCAGAAATAGGTTACCCAGGACTTATTGACTATGCAAAGGCATTTTAGCTGTGTGGATCACAAAAATTTATGTATAACATTCAAATAAAGGGAATGTCATAAAATTTGATTGTGCCCATGAGGAATCTGTGTATGGTACAAGAGGTATTAGTTTGAACAGAACAAGAGAATGTTGCGTGGTTTAAAGTTAATAAAAGTATGTGCCAGGGCTATATCCTTTCTCCTTACTTACTCAATCTGTATGCTGCCTAAACAACCTGAGAAGCTTAAGCATGTGAAGAAGATCTGAGCACCAGCACTGAAGGAAAAGTTATTAACAATCTGACTTACACAGATTATACAACCCTACTTGCTGAAAGGTAAAGAAGACTTGAAGCATTTACTAGGAAGATTAAAGACTACAGCCTTCAGTATGGATTACAACTCAACATAAAGAAAACAAAAATCCTTAGAGCAGGGCCAGTGAGAAACATCAAGACAAAAGGAGAAAATATTGAAGTCATCTAGGATTTCATTTTATTTTGATACACAACACCCATGGAAGCAGCAATAAAGAAATCAACACTCATACTGAAATGAGCAAAATTTCTGCAAGTGATCTATCTCTATAGTGTTGAAAAACAAAGATGTCACTTTAAGGACTAAAGTGCATCTGACTCAAATCATGGTGCTTTCATCTCCTGATACACATATGAAAGCAGGACAATGAATAAAAGGAAAGCCAAAGGAGAATTGAAGGCTTTGAATTATGGTGTTGGTGAAGACAACTGAGTAAACTATTGTCATGGATAGAACTATGTCCCTCAAGAAAGTGTGTGGAGCAATTTGTCTGGACCATGATTCCCAATATTCTACGATTGTCTTTCATTTTTGTGATTATCCTATGCTGTAAATCCTAGTCTCTGTCTGCAGTCAATAGATTGAATTATGTTAAAAAGGACTAGGGTGAGATGATAACGCCCTTTCTAAGGTCACTTCTCTTCTCCAATGCGAAGGGAGTTTCCCTGGAGTGTGGCTTGTACTTTTATCCTACAAGAGAAAAAGGAAAGGGAAGCAAACAGAATTGTGGACCTCATACCATCTAGAAAGCAGCACCAAGAGCAGAGAACATCCTTTGAACCTGAGTCGGTTCCTGTACTGAGGTGTTCTCAGACCAAACAAAGCGTGATGCAACACAGGGAACTCCCTCCAGAGCCAACAGAGAGTACATTCCCTTAGAGCCAGCAACTAGACTTCTAGCCTACTAGACTGTGTGAGAATAAACTTTTCTTTGTTAAAGACATCCACTTGTGTTATTCATGGTACAGTAGTACCAGATGACAAAGACATCTGTGGACTGGAAGAATAACGAACAAATTTGTTCTGGAAGGAGAATGGTCAGAAGCTCATTAGAAGCAAGGATGGTGAGACTACACATTGCATACTTTGGACAAGTTATCAGGAGTGACAACTTCCTGGGTAAGGATATCATGCTTGGTAGAGGTCAATGAAAAATGAGATTGATCTGTACAGTGGATGAAAATGGGCTCAAGGATAACCATGATTGTGAGGATTACACAGGACTGTTCAGTGTTTTGTTCTGTTGTACAGAGGGTTGCTATGAGCTGGAACTGACTTGATGGCTCCTAACGACAACAGTACTGGTGCAACAAAAATACCACAAGTAGAAGGCTTCAACGAAAAGTGAAATAATTTTTTGTTACTGTTCCTACCAGGTGCTCTTTGGAAACTCAGTGAAGCAGGCCATTCTACTCAGTCCTATAGAGTTGCCATGGGTCAGAATCAACCCAGCGGCCACTGGGTTTGGTTTGGTGTTTAATCTGGAAGTTAAGTGTCCAAATCAGGGTTTCAGCCATGTCAGTGCTTTCAAGGCCTTCGTGCTGGTTTCCTGTGTCTGCAAGGAATCTTTGGCATTCCTTTTCTGATATACTCTTCGTCACATGTCTTCTGCTTCTGTGTGTCTCTACAAGGTCTACCAGTAAGTTTGCTAACTCACCTTAGAAAAAGTGCTGCAATATCACTAAAGTTATCTTCGAAGTATTCCCCTTGGGAAGCTATGCACCGACGTCAGTACCTAGTCCACTTCTCAAAGCAATTCTGGAACTCTTTCTGGAATGGCCATCAGAGCTGTCGTCATATTACCCTTAATGTCACGAATGTCATTAAAATATCTTCCTCTCAATATTTTTCTTTATCTTCTGATGAAGAGAAAAGTCACTGAGGGCCAGATCAGGGTGTTCCAACGCAGATATTTGTTTGCTGACTAAAAACTCTCTCACCAACAGTGCCATGTGAGCTGGTGCATTGTCGTGATACAAGGGCCATAACCTGTGAAAACTTCAGGTCATTTTCATCTAACTTTTCACATGGTCTTTCCAACACTACCAAGTAGTAAACTTGATTAGGTTAACTGTCTAGTTGGGACAAATTTATAATCAGCAAACCCTCTGATATCAAAAAAGTTAGCAACATCGTTGTGACTCTTGATTTGGACTGACAGAAATTTTTGGTCGCAGAGAACTGTCTGACTTCCGTTGTGCATTTTGACACTTTGTTTCAGGGCCATATTGCTGTGCCCATGTTTCATCACGAGTAATGACATGGCCCAAAACATTATCTTGTCTCTCCAAAAAGTCTTGACAAATTCTAACTCTCCTTTGCTTTTGTTCATTGGCCAGCTGCTTCAGGAGTATTTTTCCAAACTTTTCTCATGACAAGATTTTTAGTTAAGGTTTTCCTGTTTCTCTATTGATGTTTACTTGGTATGCTATGCTTCTCACAGTCAGCTGATGATCATGTTGCACAGTTCGAAGAATTTTTGCAGTATTTTCACCAGTTCTGCTTGCTACTGGCTGCCCTGATCTCTCTTCATCAGTGATGCTTTCTCTACCCTCAGAAAAACGTTTAATCCATTTGTACACTCCTGTTTTTTTCACTGCATTATCCCCATAAACTTGGAAGAACATGTCCCTGATTTTGCTTCCACTCTTGCCAGGTTTAACAAGAAATGTAATGCTTGTTTACTGCTCTAATTCAAGTTCTGACATTCTCATGATGGCACACAAAAACATTCAACAACAATAACGAACACCACCCAGCAAGACACCGCCTCATGTCGACACGAACACAGCTAGCTGTGAGACACTGATATTACCAAGGTTATGAAACCTTACTGAGTTGTCTGTACAGTGCTGGCAATGTAAGCACACAGCGGCAAGTTCACAGACTTAATTGTCAGACCTCATATATCTATTTGTTTTCTTTGGGGAGAAAATATGTATAAAGGATTTACTTGTTTATGATTCCTAGTTTCTTTCTCCTTTTATATCTTTATATCTTTTTAATTTTTCTAGAATTAATTTTATTGTTAGTATTTTATATATATTTCAACACATATACCTACCCAACAGTTTCTACACGTAAAATTGAGTGATGTTGATTACATTCTTGGAATTGTGCAACCAGTCTCTCCTCCTTTTCTGAATTGTGCCTGCCCATTAACATAATCTTCCAATTTTCTGTTGTCAATGTGATTTCACACAAGTAGATCTTAGAAGAAGATAACGCTCAAAACTGACTTTCTGGTCAGCAGCTATTACTATTAACCACTATTCCATCAAGGATTCTAGACATTCTTTACTAGTCAAGCTAAACTGTTGTTTAGTTTTGAGAAGATTTCAAATGATTGTTTTTATTTTAAGGTTTAATACTCTCAAGGTGATAATTTCAGGGTTCAACCTAGCCTCCATAGAGCTATAAAGACAATATTTCACAAAAATATGAAATTCTGCCTTCCACCCCCTTTTGATCAGGATTCAAGGCACTGGCTCCAGGGAAAGGCTTTACACTCACAATGTTGTACAAACATCACCAGTATCCATTTTTAAATGTTTGTCATCACTCTAAATAAAAACGCAGTATGTCTTAAGTAGTACCTCTGCATTTCCCTCTTTCTCCTGTCTGTTTTAATCACTAATAATGCTTAGTCTCTAAGCATTTGCCTCTCTAGTTATTTTATACAAGTATTGTCATACAATACTAGCCTCTTCAAGTTAAACTTGTTTCACACAGCACAATATTTTCAAGTTTCATCCATGTCTTATCATAAAACAGTTTGCAGTTAAACTGTTTTTTGATAAGTTTGCAGTTAAAAAATATTCCATTTCATGCATATGGTATTTTTTGTTTATCTACTCACCTGCTGGGAACAATGAGTTGTTTCTAATTTTTAGTTATTGTGAATAATACCACAAATTAATAGTTTACAACAACAGAAATCACTTCTTTTGGGGCTAGAAGTCTGAATTCAGGGCATTGTGAAACATATTGTCTCTCTGAAGGCTCTAGGGAAAAATCCTTCTTGTCCTTTCCAGCTTCTGTTAGCTCCAGAAGTTCCTTGACTTGTGGTAGGCAACTCCAGTCTCTCTGCTTATTCACACGGTTAATGTCTATTTTTGTGTGCCTGTTTGTATTGTTTCTTCTCCTCTTCTTAAAAGGACATCTATCATATTGGATTAAGGCTCACTTTAATCCAGTATGAACTCATGTTAACTAATTACATCTTTTTTTTATTTTTTTATTTTTATTTTATTTTATTTTTATTTAACATAACTGAGTGGAAATGTACATTCACGTATAAACTTACATGCCCGCCTATATGCAGCTTCCACTGCTCTCCCTGTCCGGTGACAGCACACTATTCCCCTCTGCTCCATACATGTCTCATCCTCCCAACAGCATCCTTCCACCCCTCTCCGTCCACTCCCCTTCCTCCAGCCAGAGGTCAACAAGATGATATCCAGTAGATGTATAGAACCACAAAGTGCTTCCAATATATGGTCACTCTGCGTTGCCAAGTCCAATCCATTCCTGTCCAAAGAGTGGACCTTTGTTATAATTTATGGGAAAGGGCAGCATCAGGGCCGGGGGCCATGCTCTCAGAGGAACCCCAAAACCGCTGGACCATCAATTGAGGTCTTTTAGTGGAGATCTTATGATGCACCCCTTTTTATTCTTGTGTTGCCAGTGAGACTCCTCTCTGTGAGCTCCATCGTGGCTATCACTGGTGATGGCACCATCCGGTTCTTCCCGTCCCAAGTTGATGTAGGCACCCACTCTTGTGGGTCTCTGTGTCTTCTCGGTTGTCTTTACCGCATGTCATTTTGGTCCTCGGTGAGCATCCGTTCCGGCTGAGTTGGGACCATTTGCTGTGTCCTCGGATGGCAGCTTGGCAGCTTTTAAGACCCCAGACGCCACTCACCTAACATTGGTGCAGAGAGCTCTCTTAGCAAAATGCTAGTTGTGCCAATTGGCTTGGAATTTGCCTAAGAGCATGGTCCCCCACCCCTCGCCCCAGCTACTCTATCCTTGCAGTATTGAGTTAAGATGGAAGGAGTACTCAAGTTATGCTGAAGTCCACTTAATGTTGTTCTTGTTTCTAACGTGTGCTATCATTGCTTTCTCTCAACCAGATTTCTAGTAACTGTCTAAACTAAACCCTCCCCTCTTCACCTTTCCTCTCTCCCCTCCCTTGCAGATGTCAAAGAGTCTTTTCTTCTATACACAAGTCTGTTTGGGGGATCTTATCGTAGAGGTCTCATATAGTATTTGTCCCTTTGTCGCTGACAACTTTCACTCAACATAATGTCTTCCAGTTGAAACCAGGTTAGGAGATGCTACCTGGAATCATCGTTATGCTTTATCATTGCATAGTGCTCCATCGAATATATGTACCGTAATTTACCTATCCATTCTTCTATTGTTGGACATCTGGGTTGATTCCATCTTTTTGCTATCGTGGACTGTGCTGTGATAACATTCCGGTGCATGTGTCCGTTGATGTGAAAGGCCTTGATTCTGTAGGATATATTCCAAGTAGTGGAATTACTGGGTCAAATGGTATATCGATATTCATTTTTTTAAGGAAGCACCAGATTGCCTTCCAAACAGGCTGGACCATTTTGCAACCCCACCAACAGTGTAGGAGGGTTCCACTTTCTCCACAGCCTCTCCAGCATTTGTTGTTTTGTGTTTCCTGGATCATGGCCAATCTTGTTGGGGTGAGATGGTATCTCATTGTTGTCTTCATTTGAATTTCTTTAATAACTAAAGATCGTGAACACGTGAACACATGAAACACATGTCCGCATGTGTTTTTTGGCTGCCTGGATCTCTGCTTTAGTGAAGTGTCTGTCCATCTCCTTTGCTCATTGCTTAATTGGATGGTTTATCTTCTTCTTATTGATATTTTGTAGTATCTTATAGATTATGGAGATCAGGCGTCAGTCTGACATAGAGTTGCCGAATATTTTTCCCATTCTATGGGTGCTCTTTTAATTCTATTAATAAAGTCTTTGGATGAGCAAAAGTGTTTGATTCTGAATAGTTCCCATTTATCTATTTTCTCTTCTGTTGATTGTGGTTTCTTTGACAGATTTTGGAGTCTGTCCTCATTGTTTATTAAAACTTCCATTGTTGTTCTTACCTTTTCTTGGATGAGCTTTATTGTTTTGGGTTTGATATTTAGATCTTTAATCTGTTGGAGTTGGTTTTTGTTTAAGGTGTAAGATATGGATCTTGATTCAGTTTATTGCAGATGGATAACCAATTTTGCCAGCACCATTTGTTGAAGATATTGTTTTTACCCCAGTTTAATGTCCTAGGGCCTTTGTCGAATATCAGCTGTTCATAGGCAGATGGTGTCATCTCTGGAGTCTCAATTCTGTTCCATTGATCGACCTGTCTGTTCTTGTACCAGTACCAGGCTGTTTTGACCACTGTGGCAGTGTAGTATGTTCTAAGGTCGGGTAATGAGAGGCCTCCCAGTATGTTCTTCTTCTTTAGTAGTACCTTACTTATCCGGGGCTTCTTCCTTTTCCAAACAAAATTGATGATTTGTTTCTCCATCTCATTAAAAAATGATGCTGGAACTTGTATTGGGATTGCATTATATAAATAAATTGCTTTGGGTAAAATAGACATTTTCACAATGTTAAGTCTTCCTATCCATGAGCAGGGTAGGTTTTTCCATTTATCTAAGTCTCTCTTAGTTTCTTGTAGTAAGGGCTTATAGTTCTCTTTGTAAAGGTCTGTTGTTTCTCTGGTTAGATTAATTCGTAGGTACTTTATCTTCTTAGGGGCTATCGTAAATGGTATTGATTTGATAATTTCCTCCTTAACAGTCTCCTTGTTGGTATAAAGGAATCCTACTGATTTACTTATGTTTATCTTGTATCCTGAGACTTTGCTGAACTCTTCTATCAGTTTGAGCAGCTTACTTATAGATTCCTCCGGGTTCTCTGCATATACAATCATGTCATTTGCGAACAGGGAGATTTTAACTTCCTCTTTGCTGATGCAGATGCCCTTTATTTATTGGTCTTGTCTAATTGATCTGTCTAGAACTTCTAGCACAATGTTGGCTAGAAGAGGTGAGAGTGGGCATCCTTGTCTAGTTCCTGATCTCAAGGGAAAGTCTTTCAGTCTCTCTCCATTCAGAATGATGTGGCAATTGGCTTTGTATAAATGGCCCTTATTGTGTTGAGGGATTTGCTGTCTATGCCCATTTTGCTAAGAGTTTTTAGCACGAATGGGTGTTGGACTTTATCAAACGCCTTTTAGGCATCAATGGACAAAATCATGTGATCCTTGTCTTTTGTGTTATTTATGTGGTTAATCACATTAATTGTTTTTCTGATGTTGAAACAGCTTTGCATCCCTGATATGAATCCGACTTGGTCATGATGGATTAATTTCTTGATATGTTGTTGTATTCTGTTTGCAAGAATTTTGTTGAAGATTTCTGCATCTAGGTTCATGAGTGATGTCAGTCTGTAGTTCTCTGTCTTTGCTGGATCTGTCCCTGGCTTAGGTATCAGGGTTATGTTGGCTTCATGGAATGAGTTTCGGAGTACTCCATCCCTTTCTATACTGTGAAATAGTCTCAGTAGTATTGGGGATAACTCTTCTCTAAGTGGGCGGTAGAATTCTGCTGTGAAGCCATCTGGGCCCGGACTTTTTTTGGTTGGCAGTGTTTTGATGACCTTTCAATCTCTTCCTTTGTGATGGGTTTATTAAGTTGTTCTGCTTCACGTTGTGATAATTTGGGTAGGTGGTATGAGTCAAGGAATTGGTCCATTTCCCCTAGGTTTTCAAATTTGTTAGAGTACAGTCTTTCATAGTATTCTGTTACGATATTTTTTATTTCTGTTGCATCTGTGGTGACAACTCCCCTCTCATTTCTAATTTGGGTTATTTGTTTCCTTTCCTGCTTTTCTTTAGTAAGTTTAGCCAGTGGTTTATCAATTTTGTTGATCTTTTCAAAAAACCAGCTTTTGGTCTTTTCAATTTTTTCAATTGTTTTTCCATTCTCTAATTCATTTAGCTCTGCTCTAATCTTTATGATCTCATTTCTTCTGGTGCCCGAGGGGTTCCTCTGTTGTTCTCTTTCTACTTGTTCAAGTTGTAGAGTTAGTTCCTTGACTTGGTTTCTTTCTTCCTTCCAAATGTGTGCATTCATGGAGATAAACAGACCTCTGAGCACTGCTTTGGCTGTATCCCATAGGTTCTGGTAGGAAGTGTTTTCGTTCTCATTGGAATCCATGAATTTCTTTAATTCATCCTTGATTTCCTCTATAACCCATGTGTTTTTGAGCAAGATGTTGTTCAGTTTCCAAGAGTTCCACTTTCTATCTATGTTTTTTCTGCTATTGATTTCAACTTTTATGGCTTTATGGTCTGAGAAGATGCTTTGCAGTAATTCAATGGTATGGATTTTGTTGAGCATTCCATTATGGCCTATCACGTGGTCAATTCTGGAGAATGTTCCATGTGCATTGGAGAAGAAGGTGTAGTTGTCTGCTGATAGTTGGAAAGTTCTGTATATATCAATGAGGTTTAGTTGGTTAATTCTGTCAGTGAGGTCTTCTGTATCTTTACTGAGCTTTTCTCTAGATGATCTGTCTAGTAATGAGAGTGGAGTGTTAAAGTCTCCAACTATTATTGTGGAGTCATCTAACTCTCTTTTGAGCGTAGTCAGTGTTTCTTCAACATATTTAGGTGCTCTGACATTAGGTGTATAAACATTTAATATAGTTCAGTCTTGCTTGTGTACTGAACCTTTCAGCAATCAATAGTGTCCATCTTTGTCCACGATGGTGGATTTGACATTAAAATTGATTTTGTCTGAGATTAGAATTGCTACCCCTGCTCATCTCTGTTCACTGTTAGGTTGATATATAGTCTTCCATCCTTTAACTTTCAGTTTGTTCCTATCTTTAGGTCTCAAGTGAGTTTCTTGTAGACAACATATGGATGGGTCGTGTCTTTTGATCCAAGATGAAACTCAGTGTCTCTTTACTGGAGCATTCAGTCCATTCACATTCAATGCAATTATTGATAGGTATGTGTTCACTGCTGCCATTGTGATAGGTTTATTTTTATGTTGATGTTTTCTCTGTTGATCTTATTAGTATGTTCTGGGACACTCTTTTTTGTGAGTTGATTTTTCACCTTTTTCAGAGCTGGTTTTATAGTTGTTGAGACTCATGTGTTAGGTTTCTTGAAATGGTATGATACATCATTGTTGTGCTTTACAGCTGCCCCTATGAACCTCCTTAATGAGCTATTTATAAACCCAGTTTTAATTACTACCAGTCTTGTCATCTTCCTCTCCATCTGGAAGGACTATAACGACTGTCGTACATCCCTCTTTTTATTATGAAGACACCATAGTTTTCATGATGATCACTAGATTGCTTCTTTCCATATCAAAGCTGTGATTTACTTTGGAGCCTTCCCTAAATGAGTAGAGTATTGAGTAGTGTGTCATTCTAAAATATAAAGTTAGTGGTTTCGTTCTTCTAAGCCAAAGCCAAGAACTTCTTTCAGTATTTCTTGTAGTTTGGATTTGGTTTTTACAAAGTCTTTGAGTTTCTCTTCATCTGAGAATGTCTTAATGTCATTTTCGTATTTGAAAGATAGTTTTGCAGGATATATGATTCTTGGTTGGAAGTTCTTCTCCTTCAAGACTTTGAATGTGTTGTGCCACTGTGTCTGTACCAGCATGGTTTCTGCTGCGAAATCTGACAAGAGCCTACAGGGTTTCCCTCTGAATGTTAGCTTTGCCTTGAGTCTTGCTGCCTTTAAGAGTTGCTGCTTATGTTTCATTTTGTTAAGCTTGATTATAATATGTCTTGGAGACTTTCTTTTGAGATCTATATTGGGTGGCGTACAATACGCATCTGAGATGTCTATATTGTTTTCCTTCATGATTTCTGGGAAGTTTTCTTTCAGCAGCTCAGCAATGATACTCTCTGTGTTCTCAGGTGTCTCACCCTGTTCAGGGACTCCAATTAATTGAAGGTTGTTCCTCTTAATAGAGTCCCACATGCTTCTTAATGTTTCTTCATTTTTCTTGTTTCTTTTTCTGATTTCTCCTCATAGATGCTGGCATCAGTAGCTCTGTCTTTCAAGTCAGAAATTCTTTTTTCCATTTGTTCCATTCTGTTTTCTTGGCTTTGCATGGAAGTTTCTATGTCTTTGATTTTCTTCTTGATCTGTTGGATTTCAGAGTACTGGTGTTCCATCAGATCGAACAACTTGCTTAATTTTTCATTTTGTACTGCTGTATTTTGTATAAGGTCTAGAAGGGCCCTGTATATAATCAATTTGTATTCACTTCCTGATGCTTTCATAAAAGTTTCTTCATCTGGAAAACTCCTTGTTTGCTTTGTTTGGGAGCCTTCTGAAGCCATGAGTGATTGCTTGTATGCCACAATTGTCTGTTGCTTTTTGGGTCCCATGTGAGTATATAGAGGCTGGAAGAGGTACTGTGAGGATGGATTGCAAATGTTTCTCTAGACTGTCTTCAAACGTAAAGCAAAAGGTATCTGACCAGTTCACAAGTCAGTTAAGTTTTCAGGTGTAGAGGTCCCTCTTCTCATCTGACAAAGTAAGCACGACTATATCCAACCCCAGATGATAACAAATTAGTTCAGAATACAGCAATGCTACTGCCCTGTTGGCCTCTGCTGACAGGGTCTAGCCTTAGCCAACACTGCGTCGAGTACTGGTTTTGTGATAGAAGAGGGCTCTCCTGTGGGCAGGCTCTGGCTCCCAAGATAACAATTAGGTCCAGCTGTGGCCACTGTATCCAAGATGGCACCCTCCACACAGGCAGCAGACAGAGGGGCTAAAGGTGCCGAGAGGTAGTGATTCCTCTGCTTCTGTTGCAGGGCACCCAACGTAGGCAGCACTGTGCAAAATCACTACTTTTCTGTCAGAGAAGTGCTGTCCCATTTTCAGGCGCTGGCTTCCAAGCTAAGAACGAGGTCCCGCTAAAATCTCGGTACCAACGTGGCGTCCGGCATACTGACTGTGAAGCTCCGCACAAACCCCACTGAGGCAGCTACAAAACGAAAGCCTCAAAATGGCTAGATTAACAGAGTCCCGAGTCTGGCTCTCAGAATATGGGAATTTCGCCTGCCTATCCCCCCAGCAGCGCATCTGAGTCCAGCCGCCAGGCAAGACCCAGCTCCACCCGCCAGGCAAGACAGAGGAAAAAATGTCAAACTGGTGCGTTTACCTTCTGTCCGTGATAGCCAGGACTAGCCAGGAGCGGGAGTCAGCGAAAGAGAGGAAGTTTTTCGCTGAGTGGTATGAAGTCCCATTTAACAGCTCTGTGCCATGTCCTGAGGCTGATTAGGTGACCAGGAGACTCCCTTTGATTGTCAATTCAGGTCTTGGTTTCCAGAGGGATATAAGGAGACGTGTGCTTAGTCTGCCGTCTTGACTCCGCCCCCCTCTTTAATGCATTTTAAATTTGTTTTTGTATATGGTACAAGGTTCTGTTGTAGTCAGCTAGTGCTGCTCTAACAGAAATACCACAGAGTGGATGGCTTTAACAAAGGAAGATTTATTCTTGCACAGTCCAGTAGGCTGCAAATCCATATTCAGGATGTCCCCTCCAGGGAAAGGCTTTCCCTTTGTCTGCTCTGGAAGAAAGTCCGGTATTGCATCAGTCTTTGTCCAGGGAGCATCTTGGAGCAGGAATCTTGGGTCTGAAGGAAGCACTCTTCTCCTGGTGACATGAGGTTCCCAATTCACAGTCTGCTTCCCTTTTCTTTTATCTCTTGTAGGATGAAAGGATTAAGGGTGCAGCAGGCCATTCTCCAGGGAAACTCCTTTTACAGTGGAGCAGGGAGGTGATCCAATGAAGGGATTCACAGTCCCACCTAATCCTTTAACATACAGCAGAGGAAAACCACAAAATAGAGGGCAGTCACAAGATAGTGGGAATCATGGCCCAGCCACATGGCTACACGTATTTTGGGGAGGACATAATTCAATCTGCATGGTTTTAGTTTCCTCATTTAGGTCTGTAATGCATTTTAAATTTGTTTTTGTATGTAGTACAAGGCATGGATCCTGTTTTATTTTACTGTACTTGGAAATCTAATGTTCCCAGCATCATTTCTGGAGACTCTTCTTTCCCATGGAATGAACTTGTAAAAATCATTTGGTCCTAGATATGTGGGTTTGTATTTGGGATCTCAGTTCTATTCTCTTGCCCTGTGTGTCTACTGTTAACAAATACCAGGTATTTTGGTTACTGTAGCTGTACAATATGTTGTACAATCAGGAAGACAGAGTCATCATATTTTATATTTCTCTTTCAACTCTGCTTTAGCTGTTTGGGGCATTTTACCATTCCCTATAGAATTGAAGGCTTTTTT